>OW964565.2:1050000-3691879 GCA_943138885.2 Tholera decimalis | reverse complement strand
ATAAGCAGCAACAATGGATGGTCACATATAATACGGACCGTATTCACTCGAAACGGAACAAATTGGTTAATTAAACGGTTCTGAGCAATTTACGTATCACTTGATCCGTTTTGAGTGACGAGAAGCCGGGTACACACACTACTACTACTAACGCACGCTGCGTAAACCTGCTCCAAGATATCAACATTATTATGGTGATTATTGCTCTTATGTAGCATGTCCTTCAGTTTTTTGACAGTTCCTTCTAGTATGTAGGGTTGGGAAAGTCATTGAAAATTTATATTTAGAAATAGGATTTTAAATTAAAATTAAAGAATCTATTTATGAATCTATTGTTTATTTATAATTATGAATAGACTCGAGTTTCATTTTATTTTTTGTTAAGCAATGTGTTGTTTTAATTAAGTGGTTTTACTCAGCACTTGATGAGCATATAAAGTACCTACGCGATTTATCATCGATACGAATAAGAAGAAGACTTTAAGTGACCCAAATGTTAAAGGGATGAATTGCACACACAGGCAGGAATATTACTTAGCATAATTTTCATGATCACCACTGTTCTTCAAACGCTGAAGGCAACCGCTATATCCTAGGTCTGAAAGTCCGAAGACATGTGACACCCTCAATGGGCCAGCGTGGTGGATTACAGCCCGTTCATTCTCATAAAGGGGATCTTTCTTAACGTTATAAACTGGTTATGATGATAATTATTAGCTTATATATTTTTTTAGCTTTTTAAATTAATAACAATTTTATCTTGTGCATGCTGTGGTCTCTTATAAGTGAAAGAGTACACCTACAAAACACATAATTTGTAGAACCTGGATATTTATGAACGTTGTAAATCTTTTGTTAGAGATCCTAAATATATAAATAAATAAATTATGCTGACAAAAGCACTTTTTTCGTTTTGAGTTGGTACCAAATAGAGCACCTAAATACTATCAATTTCTGAACTTATATGTTTTTATTTTACTGTTAAAACACGTTAATTATTTTGTATCTATCAGTTACATTTTCTAAAAATGTTGGACATAATAAATATATTATGTTATTAGCGGCTGGTGATATCACTTCTTAGCTTACTGTAATGTTAAGCAAAATTACAATAGTAGGTACCTATGCTCTTCATGATTTGTTTACTTGACAAAAAAAGAGAAATAAGTGTCCAAGTTTTTTGTTAATCTGACTGTCGGTGTAAATGCTTATTTTCAGGGAAATCCCTATTAACAACCTCCTACTAAATGGTAGGCATTTCTGTAGTAAGAAGGCGGAGCTTACTGGCAAACCGTATTCGCTAAGACTCCAGGAAGTAGGTATCTTCCCACTTAAGTTGTGTTAAGTATCGTTTTTCCCTACACTTTTCGAATCAACAAACATAATTCGATACCTTGAGAGTAACAATTTGTGAATTATACCAAATTACACCGCACACAATAAATAATAACAGCCAATTTGAAAAAAAATCGCTTCCGCCATAATGGCGGGAAATATCACGTGCGAATCGCTATTGCTATTCTTATGGCGCCCAATCACGCCGTAATTGTCGTATCAAGTTAAAATTGGTATCAAATTACTATTTTGCTCGCATGTCACCGCTTATTATTAAATGTTTCTGTTCAATTATCGCGCACTGTCTATTGTTAAACTTCAAATCGCGCTTTCACTATATCATTTTCAAATCGCTAGGCTAATTTTGAGGTTAGTCACCTCTGTTTTCGTAGAATAATGCGAGCTTCGTGAAAGACCGTCAGTTCTCGGAACGATTCGGGTGTTTGATTTAAAAATGGAAGGATGGAATCTTGATATTTTTAAATCAAAGTGTGAGATGATTTTGGTCGTTAATGATGGGAAGGGTAGAACCAGAGACAATTGATTGTTTCCCTTTTTTAATTAGGGTTTTTGACAACTTAGGGGAATCTTAAGTTTTTAGAGATCTTTTCATAAATAGATTATTTATTTCTTTCGTATGTAATTGACCCAAACTTATGTTTTTATTTCTTGTTACAGGTAAGTTAGCAGACTTTATTCTACAGACATACTTCCTCATTATACAGGTAAACACTTTATCACTTACTTAGACGCCGAGAATTTTTTGAGAGAATCTCCGTCACCTAACTATTAGCGTATGTATAACTCAACTGTCTGAACCAAGTCTTCAGGTCTCATCAGGAAGTAAGAACCATAGATATCATAGTGCGACCCCAGACACTGTCAAGTAGATGCATCATGGTTAAACGTCACTCATAAGCTGGTGCAATATCCGATTTAAATAGTAGGCATGGTTTTGAAATTATGAAGCTAGGAAAGGCACCTCGAAAAATTATAAAATTTTAAGCTAAAGGATTTTAATTCTGAAGCTTTATTCAGATTCTTTTTTAGGTATCTTGAAAGATTGTTTTTCAGGTGAAACAAGTCAATGTTTTTAAACCATCTCTCATCACGTCATCACAGCACTTGCCAGTAGATTTGAAAGCTGCTGTCAAAATATAAACGTCATCGTTTGACACAGAGAACGATACATTATCAAGTTATTTCTTCAGTACAAAAATGCTAAAACTCGGATTTAAAAATCCATAAGGTTTATCCACGTATTTCGTAATTTTAATTTACAACCTATTGTCCTGTGACTTTGCGTAGAAATTTCGTACATTTTCATGGGTAAAAAGTAACCAATGATTATGGTAATTCCAAGGTGTAACGTATACAATACTAATGTGCTAACTTTTGTCAGTACCCGATAAGTCAGTTTTACGTGATTAAAAACACAAACATCCAATATTTCACAGTTAAAAATTTAGTGGGATTTTATTTTTTAGTACTTAGATAATTTATTCAATAATTTTCTGACACAAAATTCAAGCTATCCAAACATGTCCAACCTTTGAACGCCACTCCATTCTCTCAAACTCTATCGGGAAATAATAGTGTGTATGCCTTTTTATTTTTCCCATTGTGGTCTGATTAACCGTTGCGAGGCATAGGGGCTCGATACAAGTACATCGCAGCGATAGCGATAACATCTCGATATATGAGAAGGCATTTGTCTCAGAGTGTGCCTCGACTAAAGTAATTGGTACCGCGATACCACCGTTTTGAGAAAATTATGCCCGTGTTTTGTTTTTACGTCTAATAAGTTCACATCTCGAAGCAAAACAGTTTTTAATTTCGAACGAAATCGACGGCCATTTTATTACTCCTGTCATTTAAAGAACGCATATTTTTTAATAAAAAACTTTTTAGCAAAAAATAGAACCGACTTCCATATAAAAACACTACAAAGCCAAAAATAAATTTAATTTCGGAAGGCGGTGTCAAAAACGAAAATATATACAAAACTAAAGACACGGCCTTCCGAAATTAAAGTTATTTTTGGCTTTGTAGTGTTTTTATATGGAAGTCGGTTCTATTTTTTGCTAAAAAGTTTTTTTTCACGCTTTTTAGTGGGTCGGTTTGTAATTTATCTAGTTACAAAAGCCAAAATGTCAACTACTTATCACCTTTACAAAATATTGCTTTTCCCGGTGCAGAGCCGTTAATTTTTGAGTTCTCCTGGTACATCACCATCAGCTCTACTTCACCATATGCATTGTGACGAGCATAAAGTGCTTAACATCCATATTCAAGTAATCTAATCGCAATTCACGAAATACTTATTATTGAGTAGTTTCGGTGGCCATCTGGGGTCTTCATCATCAGTTCCATTTCCTCAAATGGTGCTTTTCAAGAGCAACTGCCCAAGGTACTATAAGAAATACCCAAAATGCTATAGGTGTGCATATAATATTTGAAGAGTTCCCTCGATTTCTCCATGATCCCATCATCAGATCCAAACGTGACGACAATGGGACCAACTAGAAAGTATACCCTTTCAAACAAAAAAAAAAATCCAAATCGGTCCAGCCATTTCCGAGTTATGAGGTAACACACAGAAAAAAAATAAAGTTCAAGACGAATTGTAAACCTCCTTTTTTTGAAGTCGGTTAAAAACCGTTCTCGACACTTCGAATTTCGAAATGAAATCTCGCAATGCATTATAATTTTCTTCAATTTACTAAAGTATTAAACATACCGCTGATATATAAAAATAAGTTTAGCAATCAATTTTATTTATAATTTATCTTAATTATATGCATGAGAAAGGTGTATTTTAAGTTTTGCATCAAAGGACCTCAAACAGGATCTTAGAGTGAATGCCTGAGGACCCCACGCTGACTCGGAGAGCTTAACAAAAAATATTAAAATATAATAAATTATGTTAATTGTTATTACTGGCGTTTAATGACAGGACGTTAAACTTTTGAAATGTTTGTAATGTTGCATTGTTGAAATCGGATGTTTGGAAATCTGACTAGGGATTGATGTTCGGGCACGCCGCAATTGCGGCGGTAAGACCCCTCTTTGAGGAGTGGCCAGATCGGCGTCACGGCGTCCTGACCTACCGCATGACACAGGTCCTCACCGGACACGGAAGTTTCGGGAGGTACCTGTGTCTGATGGGGAAGGAAGAAACGCCTGGGTGTCACCACTGCGAGGATCGCCCTGAGGACACAGTAGAGCATACGGTGCAAGACTGCCCCGCTTGGGCAGAGCACCGACGTGTCCTCAGGGCGGCGATAGGCGGAGACCTCTCGCGCCCGGCACTGGTCGAGGCCATGCTGCGGGGCGAGACGGAATGGGAAGCGGTCGCCTCCTTCTGCGAAGCAGTCATGCTATCGAAGGAGGAGGCGGGCCGCGTGAGGGAGAGGATGGCGTGCTCCCTTTAGCCCAGCCGCAGTGGTAGACGCCCACGGCGTCGGACGTCGGCCGACGATCTCCGGCCACCGTAGGCGCGGGCATGCGGACAGCGAGTAAAGGGCAACTCGCTGTTCGACCATGGACCATGCCCGGGTCGACGGCGCGTTGTGTTCCACGCGCGCCTCAAAGAGCGTCAGCAATATGACGAGGCCCCCCCTGTAGAGGGCCGAAGCCTGCCGGGGTCGTGGGACTTATCCCATTACCGTGACCCCGGAACGTAAAGGGCTGTTGAAGGAACACCGTGGATTTTAGTCAGTACAAGTCTGACAGTCCCTCCGGCCCTGCCCGGGGTGGGAGGACTTATTTGAAAATTTTACCACGTTAAAAAAAAAAGGGATTGATGTTCATCAGTACAATGACAGGCAACAATTCCTAGAGCGTCCACTACCGGTAATTTCTCAAGAATATTATTTGAAATGTAAATTCAGTTCTCTAAGATTAACTTGTACCATGTCGCTTTCTACAATACTTCACTTATTACAAATTATTACCATAAATTCACTGTTAAACCTATTTTAATGTAACATAAAACATTTTTTGTGAGAAAGCACCGCTTCAATGACATTATAAATTGATAATCGTTAAGGGAATACATTCGTAAAATGACATTTGATTCCTTTTGATTCGAATTTACGCGGCCGGCACTCAGGGGTCAAGTTTTAACTCTTTTTTTTCGACTCCGAGATGTTTTTTATCCCGCCCGGTTCTTTAAAGCTTAAATTTCTGATGTGAATCTCTGAGACGATGCATACCAAACATATTTGATGTTATTTTTTTTTTTTCACTTTTTTACCTTCGACCAGCGATATAAATTTGATTGTGGCACGTACGTATACGGGTGCCGGCTTAAGGAACTTTTTAAGTGAATTACTACAAGACAGCTCAAGTGAGAATTACAACCAACGAACGTCTTTACATTAACAGAAATGGTCAAGGAATCTCTCGGGTAAGTCCGGGTAACGTGCGCAATATATCTGTTGTATTGTGACAAAAGAGATGTATATTTGACAAGTTGAGTGGTGTCAGTATAGGTGTAGTGTGGAGCAGCGGTCAGCACAGCGCGCACGCGTCACGTCCCGCGTCCAGGCGGCCGGCCGCGCACAATGCTAGCCCGCCCCTGCCTGCGTTATTGTCCAACAATGCGTGAAATGCTCTGACAAACGATGACAGCCGCCCGGGCAGCCTGGTACCGCCGACCTCCTGCGATTTATGATATCCTATTACGAGATTTAATGACACTAAACGTCAGCCCACTCTGTTTACGTCGTCCGTCACCCGGACTCGTCCGGATACGCTTCCGATGTTTGAAATAAACTAAATGTAAAGAGAACAGAACGGAGCCGACCGTGAACGGAATACGTTTACAGCGAGAAACGAGGCGACTGAAAAATTACCATATCCCGTTGTGTAAACAGTTGCCGACAATCTTCCCGTTGTCAGCCGACAGTGAGCGTCCGAACTCGGAGCGCCAAATATTTGCCGGAGTCTCATAAATTCAGCGGCGCCCCGCGCTTCCTACCAGGATAACATACATAATGCGCCGCTCCACGGATCGGTAAACATATTGTAATGGAAAACGCCGTCATTGTTTACACTTTATGATGTCCTCGTGTTGTAAACTGATGCGGTGCAGATTCGCCCGCCCGCCGTGCAAACAAAGAATAATTTCCTCGGAATATGAGATAAGAGAGGGTGCAGTGATATCGAGGTGAAAGCTTTATCCCGCCGTACATCGCGCCGCAAGTGAAAACTAATATTAAATCGGCGGGTTTGTAACGGGTGCCGCAGCTGCTCTCCATATCCCAAGACTAGTTTCACCCGCTTCTAAATTATCATCGTCTTATTAAAATGTAAGCCCACCCGGGCGACGATGTACGAGGTCCGTACTCCGCGTAACTCGGCCTAATCCCGAGACCTGCTGCTAAAATATTCGAAATCCGTCAAAACCGTAAATCGCACCCGCCTTTTGTATGTGGGTTGGGGTTCGTATTTACGACGCGGCCGAGAGCTGCAGATAGCCCGAATTAAACTTGAATTTAAAACCATTTTATATTAGCTAAGCTAGCTTAGATCACGCTGGTGCCGCGCGCGTGAGATAAGAGAATTGGCCTGTCAGACGCCGGATGATATATTTGACCAACATTTCCATACCGCCCCACCCTCGCTCCCTTTCCCCTATTTTCATTTTGTACGTGTCTGCTCCGCCGCGTATCTATAATGTATCCTTTCTGTTTAGGAGTTACATTGAATAAAAAAACTGCGAAGGTGAGAAGGGACGTTTATAATTTAATAGACTACATTCCGAGCCGTCAAACGGTGACGCGAGATGTTTAGCTTCGCCGCCGTGCGCTTTGATCGTTATATTTTTATTGCGAGCTATGAGCTGGCGCGGCTGTTATTCATGCTGCTGTTTTGGTGCTCTCATTTGAATAATTAAAAATTTGGCAAGAGATCTGTACATATGAAAATGTCTGCAGCGTCGGAGGCGTGGGCAATCAACCGTTTTTACTGCACTGCGCTTGAATACCGCCCGTAATAATTGTTATTCAGCTCAACGCATAATGAGGATATTATTTTACACTTCAATAATAACTGGCTTCCTTGGAGTTTATTGCAGATTACTTCGACGATCACACGATAGATTATTCACAAGAGTTTATTGCTGATCGTTGGCCAAATCTGGAAACTTCATTAAGCGACTTTTTCTCGGTTTCGCGAAAAGTTTTGCCTCCGATAAAACTTGGGATGTATTCTTCGCAAATTGATCGTGGAACACAGTTTTTAGCTTATCAGATAAATATAGAACACTTGTCGAAATAAAATTCCTCAACTCGTTTTTCTTACAGCTTATCTCGGTGATCATGGAGGCTGATTTGAATAAATTTCGAATTAACATTAAGATTACATTTCCTTATCAAAATGGCCGTAATTATCACATTGTATCATCAAGAGACCGAGAAATAATGTAGGCTACAAACCATAGGGCATAAAGCTATTCTTTTTTTATGAAGTTGGCATAACAGTTCGTACAACATTGAGACTGACTTCGTTTCCTTGAATTACTTGTAATAATAATCAACAAAAAATACATTAAAATGACAATAGAATCACAATTACGCGTTTAAAATCTTTTAAAATCCATCAATGCCCCTTAAATTTATTCTCATTGAAGTTTTCTCCGAGAAAATCCTTTTTCCATTGGCGGAACGCCTTATCCGGACTGCGATAAATCAGCTCGCTCTATTGTCGCTGGTTCGATGGCTGGCTAATGTACACGAGGTATTATTTCGCCATCTTGCTATGTACCCAGCTGATGTTATACCTATATTATTTCGGAGGTTATAAAAAAGTGACATGTTAATTTTTCGGTCGTGTTTGTCGCGGTTAAAGTGTGGAGCTAGACTGTTTTAAAATGTCTGGTTATGAGATAATAATGCATTGTACCTTTCTTGTGATTTCAAATAGTTGAGTTGTTACTTATAAATCAAGCATACACTACCAAAAAATCTCAAAGATAAGCAGTGCTTTAGAATCAGCAACAAAATAATAAAATAATACTTATGTAAAAAATTAATCTAGATAAAGTATTTAATTTACAAAACGCTCGTAAAGAATAACGCAAATAAAATGAATGCATTGCATATCATGTCACGCTAAACGGTTCCGACGAAACTTTAATCCTAACCCAAGTGACCGTAAATAACAGTGAAGCGAAAAAACTGCAAATATATCACTAGCAACAAAGTGCAAATTTAAAATTACACATTCCACCGTCAAAAAGTATATTATCTGGTAGCATTAAAGCTAGGTTCATATAGCTATGGCTGGCTCTTACGACGCCAAAGCTTTTAACAAAGCGCCTGGCGACGAGCCAGTAAAATTGACATGTCGCAACCCGCCGCTAGATGTCGTCCTCCAAGCACCAAGAAAAAAACACCAAATATTACATTCGAACAAGCTAACCTTCGTCTAATAAATCTACTACATGTATATTACTAGATTGGCACATGAGACAAACGATTACCGCCTTTGAGACTCGCCAATAAGTTTCCCAAACGCAATGCGTCAAATACATCTGTCACCCTCTAACGCAGAGAAATCAGTCAAGTGGGAGCGAGTGAAATATCGTATTGGCATCGCTGGGATGTCCACGGCAGTTTTCGGTTTTAGCAAACAAAGGAATTAGAGCAGTACCCGCAACTCCACACGAATTTATGGACGGTCGCAGTGACCAAATTTTCCTTTTTTTCCCCAATTCGTGTATTTTGCCCGGAAAGACGGGGAAACGTTCTAATGTTATTCTGTAGTTATGGCCAAGAGGAAGGTTTGAGTCGCATTATGTAATAAAGTCTTAGAAATATGCACGTATGTGCCGCGCGTGACGTCACACGCGGATGTTTACCGGGTACCCTCGCCAAAATATCACATGAATACTAATTCATTAAATTACGTTAGAGATTGCGGTTCCGATGTCAGCGTTATTTTACGGTATTTTATTATAACGCGGCATTACTGTCAATAAGCTTGACAAACACACATTCCGACTGATTGTAAATGTTTATCGGACACAAATACAGCTGCAACACGCAACAATTATCGTGGAATGGCAAAATGTAACTAAAAGTGTCTGCCTTTTAAGAAATACTTCGCGATAGTGTTAAATAAATATCTATCATTTTTAATTGGCGTTTGAATTAGTGCTTGTTTGAATAAAAATACACTATAAACATACATCGTAAATTATATCCCACCAAAAACATCCTGTAAAAAATTAGCCAAATCTCGCCTAAGCTGCTTGTTTCTCTATAAAAAGTAATGAAATCTCTAAGCAAAGCGAAGCCAAGTCTAAGGATATTTACTGCGATTTCTTTATTAATATAGTTAGATTTTATGTAACCGGCCGTTGAACATACTCTATGCACTTTTACTAGTTAATACATCGAAGTCAACGGTAATTTAAAAAAAGTAATTTTTTACAGGATATTTTTGGTGGGATTTCACTTCTTTTTGCAGAAAGCTATTTTTTACTTGATTAGTTTCTTAATTATTCAGACTCCAGTTTCATATTCATTTATAAGAAGAGGCTCGTCACATTGAATAACTTTTGTCAAGGCGCATTTCCATATCTCCCATAGTTCAGCTAGGCTCTAAGGGTTCTTCATCAGATACTTCAACCTTCAATTTTTTATACACATCAGTAGAAGGGACTCGTCACTCTAAATAACTTTTCTCAATGCGCATTTCCATATCTCCCATAGTTCAGCTGAGCTCTTAGGGTTCTTCATCAGATACTTCAGACCTTAATTTTTTTTAATTTCAAAAGAAAGGGCTAACCACGCTCAATAAACTTTGTAAACATAGCATGTCGATAATTTCAATAATTTGGCTGATCTGTTACGGTTTCTCCTCAGGGTCGTAAGATACTCCAGATCTTCCATGATCCTAGTTTTGATAGTTTTCCCTACATATAGGCACTAAACCCTACCTCTTTGCCAAATTTCAGCACTCTAGGTTTATGGGAAGTACTAGTTCTATTTTGATGATCAGTGAGTCTATATATGTCGAAATAGTACAACTTTGCTTTTGCATAGCTTACGAAATAAACAAGCTACACACATAAAATTTTGTGGTTTAAGTGTGTGCTGGTAGCTTACTAGATAACGATAATTTCAGCGTTCTAAATCTATCCAGAGGTCCCCAAATAGGGGCCTGGAAATACGCCGAAATGGTTCTAGAAAAGGATGGTACGGCAGTGTTTGCTTTGCGCTCGACTTGGCGAGATTAAACGTTATTTTAAAGGGTAAAAATAACATATCGTCTGCTTGCTGGTAAAACCGAATATATGCAATGTCCAATGGCCGCAGAGATAGCGAGTTTGTAAAAGTGATATATCCTAATGTTTTGATAAACATATGCCAGTATAACATAATAAATAATCTTATAACTTGAACGCGCTTCATTTTATGCAGGTACACAGTAATACATACGATTAATGCTTTTTACATTTTATAATATAAAGAGTAAAATAGCAAGAAGTATTCTGAGAAAAAGTCATAAATGTGTTTATGCCATTTTACTACTTAAATACTACTTCTTGATTTGCTCATTCTTCTACAGCAATAACATAATAAATGTCATTTATGCTTTTTTACCAGTAAGAACGACAGCGATCAATCGCAGTTGTTACATTGTGCCGGCTCTATGTGTTCATCATAAATATAATTTATAATAGATCAATCGTTTTACAAGCAGTTGTTTTTCTTTGTGATGACTGTGGAATCCGGAGGAAAAAGGTCCATGATAAATAAACCTAAAATTCTTGAAGTTGTGTGATTTTATTTCCATTATTTGCAAATTTTAAGATCATTTAAGTATGTGCATATCTTTTTCTCAATTATGTAAGTACTTACAGAGTTTATATGATATCTATCTGCATTTTAAGCTTAGGATATTGCTGGATTTTGACAGGTTTTAAACAATTAAGTACGTAAATAATTAATGTTTTAGGGTTCCGTAGCCGAATGGCAAAAAACGGAACCCTTATAGTTTCGTCATAGACAGACATGACGAAAAAGGGTTCCGTTTGTCCGTCCGTCCGTGTGTCACAGCCATTTTATTCCGAAACTATTAGGACTACACATGTGAAACTTGTTCACGAAAAATGTTTCTTTTTTAACAACGGAAGGATTTTTTGCAATCGAAGGTTCAGGTAAATTTCCTTCATTGGTGGATTTGATTTGTTTGATTAAGACTTCGATTGTTATTCATTATTGATTGAAATTTATGTTAATACATTATTAAAAAAAAAAAACTTTAATTTATTGTCGGTTCACAGATTACCTTTGTAAAAATTGATTTACTTTTCATTAAATTTTCATCACTTCGATCACTTTTGATTGAAGCTACCTACCTAATACTTAAGTGTCATACTCCCACTAAAACGGTAAAAAAGGTTAAATTTATCAAAAATATAATTATCTCAGCGAATTTTATTAAAAATAATCTATTAAATCGAGTAACAGGTGTAAAATTCTACAAGGCATTTCACTAAACTGAAATGAGCCTTAGAAATAATGGAATTCAGAAGATATAATTTTTTTGTTAATTACAGGTAAAACATTTTAAATGCAGCCCCCTTTCGATCTAAATTTAATTTTATGTAGTTTTTACTTATACCAAGTATTATATAAGAGCAAATCTTAATAGCAATATTTCGCTTAATCTTTTTTTTTAATTAATGAGTTTGAAACAGATCGAATTAACACTTAAACTTTAAAATGTCATTGTCTTCACATCATCATGTCATTTACTTAAATTGACACAAATTGCACTTATTACTTTTTACCCGTAAGCAGACGATATTAACTGTAGCAAAATGGCGGATAACTGACGTCACATTTAAAATATATGTTCATAATTGATCGAATTGAAAATGCCCTCTCTCACTTGAAGCTAGGCAAATAGAACAATTTATTTTAATGTATTTTCTCAAGATCTGATCGGGCCGAGTCTATTAAAACTTCTTACAAACTTGACACACCTTTAAATTCAAACGGTAAGCCATCTGATAAACTTGAAAAAAGAACGAAAAAAGTTAGAGGCAGAGTGACTTTATCTATGCCCCGGTAATACTCCAATTAAATTACAAAAAAATAAAAGTGACGTTTCGTTTCTCCCAGTGACGTTATCTATGTTGAACATTTTTTTGTTGTTAAGTTTATTGAATATCTTCTTTCTTGTTTTTAAACGTTGAAAAATTGTCTTATAACGGCATTTTACTTATTATCATTGGTTTGCGCCATCAATTCCGCGTGTATCCGCACCGACGGGTCATTGATCTTGATACCCACGCTGTTTCGACATTTTTGTGGGAACTTACTACTTTTTGGACACTTCATTTACAATAACTTAATCTCCTGGGGCAATCAATGAACTTGGGACCTCTGATTGAACAGTGCCTTATCAGATTGCATAAACATTCAGTAACGAATCTAAGATAGGTAAAATCTTTTCATACCTTCCTATCAAAAAAAGTAAAAAACTAAAACCCGACTACGACAAAAAAATCGATGCTAAAAAGGATAAAACAAGATTTTCAGGATGCTGAAATAAACAAGGTTACTAGAAAAACAAGAACAGAACAAAAATAAAAGCCGTAGTCACACATTATATAGGATATCAACCGTAACAAAACAATTAATAACGTGACGTGTGACTACGGCTTTTATTTTTGTTCTGTTCTTGTTTTTCTAGTAACCTTGTTTATTTCAGCATCCTGAAAATCTTGTTTTATCCTTTTTAGCATCGATTTTTTTGTCGTAGTCGGGTTTTAGTTTTTTACTTTTTATTATTTAAACTATTTTGGTGTTAAATCACTGTGCTTCTATACTATTTACTTCATTTTTTACACATGACTTTTTGACCGCTAGAGGGCGCCACGTTAAATTTAAGCAATATTTTTGATAAGTACAAGTGAAGCCCTTTCAAATGATATCAAACACGGTGTATCTATCTTATTTTTATTTTTACACATGACTTTTTGTCCGCTAGAGGACGCCACGTTAAATTTAAGCAATATTTTTGATAAGTACAAGTGAAGCCCTTTCAAATGATACCAAACACGGTGAATCTATCTTATTTTTACCCGACTACGGCAAAGCCAAAGGAGGGTTATGATTTTGACAGGCTATGTATGTATGTATGTATGTATGTGTGTATGTTCATCTGTTCCCTCATAGCTCCAAAGCTGCTTATCGGAACTCGACAAATGAGGTATCGTTAGAACCGTCTTGACCGTCCGCTGAACATAGGCTACGTGACGTGTCACAAAACCCAATGTGGCGCCCTCTAGGGCCCAAAAAGTGTTGTGTTAAAAAATAAAAATAAGATAAACACATCGTGTTTGATATTATTTGAAAGGGCGTGACATGCACATTTCCATAACATTGCTTAAATTTAAAGTGGCGCCCTCTAGTGGACAAAAATCATGTGTAAATAAATAAAAATAAGATAGATACACCGTGTTTGGTATCATTTGAAAGGGCTTCACTTGTACTTATCAAAAATATTGCTTAAATTAAACATGGCGTCCTCTAGCGGTCAAAAATTCATGTGTAAAAAATAAAAGTAAGTTAGATATACCGTGTTTGGTATCATTTGAAAGGGTTTCACTTGAACTTATAAAAAATAAAGTAAATAGTATAGAAGCACAGTGATTTAACACCAAAATAGTTTAAATAATAAAAAGTAAAAAAACTAAAACCCGACTACGACAAAAAAATCAATGCTAAAAAGGATGAAACAAGATTTTCAGGATGCTGAAATAAACAAGGTTACTGGAAAAACAAGAACAGTACAAAAATAAAAGCCGTAGTCACACGTTATATAGGATATCAACCGTAACAAAACAATTAATAACGTGACGTGTGACTACGGCTTTTATTTTTGTTCTGTTCTTGTTTTTCCAGTAACCTTGTTTATTTCAGCATCCTGAAAATCTTGTTTCATCCTTTTTAGCATTGATTTTTTTGTCGTAGTCGGGTTTTAGTTTTTTTACTTTTATAACACGACGCCTTACGCCATCTATCAGATTCTACCTGTAGAGTACTAGTGACATCTAACATACGACGTGTGAAGTGTCGTGACGTTAACGAGTTACAAACACATACAAGGATCACATGATGAAGACGTACACTAACGTGTCAAGCCGCCTATATAAGCCCTCACCAAGGAGAAACGATTCGGATCGCCCGGTTAAGTAGTATATTAGCCTTATCGAGCTAAACTACGAGTGGCCCTATCGAAAAAAAAAAAAAAAAAAAAAAGAAACGATTCATTCGCAGCTTAGAAGGCATAGTGGTCGATAGCCCCGCAGTCACTACTATTGTCTTAAGCTTAAACTGAGCGGAGGCCCCGTCGCCCTCAGGAATAGCGAGCTAGGAGGTTAAGGGATAGGATAGCCCCGCAGTCCATCCCTAGGACCACTAATAGTTATTACGTCAGTCTAACTTTGTTTGATAAACCCTGTCAAGTGTTTGAGTAAAGTAAATAAAACCCTATCTGTCATCCAACGTTGGTTTCATTCCACCGCCACCATCATACTTTTTATTATTATTTTTTACACATGATTTTTTGTCCACTAGAGGGCGCCACTTTAAATTTATGCAATGTTTTGGAATTGTGCATGTGACGCCCTTTCAAATGGTATCAAACACGATGTGTTTATCTTATTTTTATTTTTTAACACAACACTTTTTGGGCCCTAGAGGGCGCCACATTGGGTTTTGTGACACGTCACGTAGCCTATGTTCAGCGGACGGTCAAGACGGTTCTAACGATACCTCATTTGTCGAGTTCCGATAAGCAGCTTTGGAGCTATGAGGGAACAGATGAACATACACACATACATACATACATACATACATAGCCTGTCAAAATCATAACCCTCCTTTGGCTTTGCCGTAGTCGGGTAAAAATACAGTATTTAAGGGTATATCGAAAATTTCTGCAAAAAAAAGCATGGTTATTTGATTAAATTAATATAATTTCAGTAGGTCTTTGTAGTCACAAGGAGTTAGGACATTGAAGATTGTATTATTTTTTACCAGTACCTATATACCCAATATTTAGTAAATCGCAGTATAGGTACCTTCGATATGATTTTAGTCTAAATGTCATCGACCTTACGCTAAGTACACACTTACATTAAATCTCCAATAGTCAAAATATCGTATATTTAAATAACCAATTACCAACCTCTTATTATTAACCAATTTTAAGGATACAAATTAAAAAAAAAAATCGATCCATCATTACAGCCCAAACAATAACATGTAAGCAATTAACATTTTTCCTAATCGCGCCTCCATCATCCATCATGGCGGTGTTTTGACTTGACAGATAGACATGTCGCGACACAAATCCGTCCAGATATGTTTGTAAACACATATTATCGTGTTTTGACTGGCCGTCACTGTACCGTAACGCATTGTCTTCAAATTTTACATCTATAACACTGACAAGTCGAAAAGATTTGATCCACTTGTAAAGTTTTACGACCTCTGTCTCTGTTTCCTGTTAGCTGTAACCTTGGTGTATTAAAGTCGAAATTCAATAGACTACTTCTAGATAAACTTCATCTTCGACCATATCATCGCTTTGTGAGCCTAACGCTCCACCCGGAGCGGATGGAGATATTTGATGATTTTCCCCCAGAAAAAAATAGTAGGTACACTACTCACTTTTATTCGCGTAAGTATATTATTGCTAGTTTATCCAGTTAAAACCAATCGCCATATCTAAGTTGAGGTTTCCTCTCACTTTAGAATATTAAAGCATAGATTATTTGAAAATAAATATGATTCTAAATTGCCTTTAGTAAATCAAAGAAAAAGTCTCCACGAGCCTAGTGAAACCTTTCCTTAAATTAAAAAGATTAAGTCAATGAGACTACGCACTCTATACCACAGATAATACTTAAATTCGTTCACTGATTGGTTCCGCGTGCCCAATTGAAATAGATATTATTATCATTATACCACACCATTACGGCTACAATTACTGTAATAAGCTGTATGTAATGATAGTTATTACATACACTAAAAACGGCATTACGGTGTAAAGCGTAGCCTTCTATGTAATTTGGTATCAAATGCGTGTCGTTGCGTGACTGTGGTTCTCTGTAATTTTATGTCATCATGAACTGTCATCCAATCAGCGAAAGAAGTCTACTGCTATTATCTATGGACCTTTATATTGTTTATGGTTTGATATAAGAAGTACTTAAGTCATAGATCTGAAGCAAATGATTTTATTTGCAAAATCGGTGGTTCTTAAACATGTTCATTTTATTAAGAAAACTTTCCGCTAGGATACATACTTGTAAAATATTGAGATCATTTCTAAGTTTTCACAGACTTAGAATAGAACAAGAGACATAAAACAGTTAGAAGAAATTAAGAAGTAAGAGCAGTGCGAAAGTAACTCTGTCTGTCTGTGTGTTACGCAATCACGCCTAAACTACTGAACCGATTTTAATGAAGTTTGGTACAGACATAGTCTAGAGCCTGAGAAAGGACATAGGCTGCTTTTTAATGCGAAGAAAGTGCTGTAAGGGGTTGAAATAGGGGATGATAGTTTGTATAGAAATTACGTCATTTTTAAAGCTAGACTAGTTAGACTTTTAATTATATATTAATAAATACGACATTCAAATATTGTATGAGTTTTATTTTTAAGTAATTTGCCTAAAAAATTAAAAATGCTGCCGAAAGTAACTATTCCGCGCGGACGAAGTCGCGGACACAGCTAGTACATAATATAATAACAAGTACAACTTACATGATAATAATTTTAGTTTTCTAAAATTTGGTTAGATAAATGAGTTAAATGACACTTTTTTTTACGGTAAAACGCATTTACAGTTTAATAACTATACCTACATAATATTTGCTACAGAAACAAAACACATGATAGTAAAAAAAAAAACAAAATAATGTAATAAAATGTCATGCTATAGCCTTCCTTTTTTATTGTTGATAGGCCTGCGTCTGACCTCAATGTCACCTGATCGTAGGCGATTATATGGTTGAAGATGGACCACGCTTGCCTTGCCTAGAAGTAAACTTTTCACCGGTTACATCAATCAGGAAACACAGACTCCAGCAGAGAATTCCACTCCTTAGCTGAACTGTTGCGAAGATATTCTATTCTTTTAATGATGATAATTTGAAAATATGCCAATTTAGTAATATACATAGGTAATTTTTTTAAGGGGAAAGTTGAGGCAGGTGCTCACTTTTATAATTTTAATAGTTTTGGTCAGGTGCATTCCGTTACGTACAATATTTTTTTTTATTAATGTTATGATTTTGAAATCCAGTCCCGCTTCATTCCACTTACCAACAACATCCCATACAAAGCAATAGCTACACTTACATTTGTCACCAAAACATCCCATTTGTTTTGCGAGTTAAATTTTTAAATAAGCTTAAGTCTGTAGGCAATTATGGGTACTTTGAATTTGCGAAAAATAAACAGGGGTTGGTAATACCCCTCGTATACCCTGTTCCCTTATCAAGTAATGACGGGTGTTTAGAACTGAGAGCTCCACCTGAGCCTTGGGAGTGGCACTGGTGGTGGTATGCTGGTTAAAAATCCTCTTTTTTAGGGCTGTTCTTTCAGCAGTCTAGTAGTGATGCTAAAATATTAGAGTTTACTGTAACAGTGGGAAATTAACAGGAATAACTGAAAGGTTCTTCGTAAGATCCACTATAGGTATTACTACGTCTTTGTAGAGCTGTATTCGCTCAATTGGAGCTTTAACCAAAAAAATTAATATAAATCTTGAAATAGAAATTCCAAACCCAACCCTTTAAACTTTTTTTACCATAAAACCTATCAGCAATTTTCTGAGATCAGAATCAAAACACGTATATCGAACGGGAAATTCCATTAAAACAAAAGAACGTATTACACAACAAGACAGAACAAAGATTCGTTGGTATTAAGAGACGAAAACAATAGCGGAGCAGCGAAAAACGAGTGAACAAAGGAGCGTGGAGCTCTCCCAACCCGAAATTTACGTTTAAAAACAACGTAAAATACCTAAAGCGGGATCCGTATCTATCCTATTTAGATATTAATCTAAACGAAAAAGCAAAAGCAATTCAAAATAGGCAACAAGCTAACAGAAGGGACGGGGCGGGCACAGTAATTGGCCATTTATCAAACTGCGAAGGGGTTAGGGAATGCTCCTGCCCGACTGTGCCGCCCTGGTACGCGGCCGGGAGCGGCGCGGCACAAACTGCTTAAATGACAAACAAACATACAGATTTCATGTATTAAAAAAGATTACTTAATTGTGTTTGTTGGGTTCAATTTTCCGAAAATGTCTTTTAAGCTTTGGTTTCCTAGGATAGCGGTGCCGTCAAATAGCGGCCGTAATACAGCGGTGAATGACGTCACTAGAACGTTGTCTATGTAAACAAAATGGCGCGGTTTCCTAGAGAGCGGTAACTGACACCGTAACGTCTAAAAGCGGTGCCGCCATTTGCATGACGGCCGTCTTGTCGGTGTCAAATGGTTTCGTGAACGTTTCCAAAGAGAATGTAATACACTAGATAGCGATGAAGCCGACAGTGTGATAAAACCGCCGTGGAACTTTCCACATGTCGTCACCGTAAAGACGGCCGTCTTTTTGCGTCCGTAATATTACGGCCGCTATATGACGGCACCGCTTTCCTAGGAAAACAAAGCTTTAGAGAAATGATCCAAAGAACAGTGGTGAGAACGATACCTCGTAACGGTTACAGTTAACTACAGTTAATCAATAATTTTGGCAATGAGTATTATTAGTTTAGTTTTTACGGCCTCTATACAACTCCTAAAACTCTGAAACCACAGAAACCTTTCAACACAAGCGTATATCAAAACAAACATTAATTTAAAAAGTTCCCCTCCATAGCTGACGCGACTCTGAGTTCGCAAAACGGACTCACCAAGGTCCTTTCCCATAATTCGGAACAGGGAACAGAATTAATCTGAAACACCCGATACTAACGTAATTTTCGCAAAGTAATCTGGACCTAAACACACAGGTAGAAGGCACTCAGTCCTGCTTGATTAAGCCCCGTTTTAAATTCAACATTTTCGGGTCCATAATGAAAGTTTCTTATCAGTAAGGCGCGTTTGTGAGTTATGGTCGTTTGTTTACAATCCCTCGGGTTTCTGTGCTCCTGATAGCTCGGCTTAATTATGTTATGTATTTATAATTATGATTACGTGGATAATGCGGAAGCAATTTTATGTAAAATATTTAAATAACTATCTATTTGTTATGATTTATAAAAGGGAAATACAGTTTGTTGTTATTTATATTTATAATGCATAATATATTATTCAGTCTCAATTACATTGGCCTAACCTTTTCTCTACCCCCTATTAAATATTTTTAAGCGACTTTACATACTACCTTAATAACATTTGATATGCAATAAAACCTCTGTAACCAAACATTCCTAACAGGAAAAATACAATCAATTAAACAAATGTGGAATCCAATTGGTAGCAGGTGCAGTAAACACAAGCAGTACAAGAGGTTCATCACTCGAGCCCGAGTTCCCGGCTGTCAAATGAGTGGCCCTGCCCTCGTGAAACCACTCGTGTGTAATGACTATTGTCTATGGTGTCTCATCGGAAAACTTTACTTATAATGTCTATGGCTGCGCTTTGGCGCGTGAGCTGTGAAAATGGAATTAATTACGCCATTTTGAGATTGCAGGAAGTTATGAATATTTTGAGCCTGTTTTCATTTAAATAATTTAACTTATGTTATGAATGCACACAGGCATTTTAAAATTAAAATTGGTATGCGTAGGATAATGTAGTGTTTCGTTAAAACATTGAAACGTACTAAAAGACAGTAAAAAATATGATACATGTCCTCACAAATTAGTATTTGTTCAAAAATGTTGTAACAAGCTGTTACATATAATTCAGAGAGTGATAAAATTATAGTTATTAAACGTATTAATTAGACGTTAAAGAGAAAACGCTCCAATTAAAATGGACTTTTATTACAACGTGCGTCGCTCGAGCACTGTGTACGATAAGCAATAAACGAAAAATTACTGCATCTAAAATGATAATTAACATCGTTGGGACGCATCAAAATGCACACTTGAAGCGTTTTCATGTTTTAATAAAGTACACACAGCAAAACCGGTATAACGAGAAAAGCAATAAAAAAACATAAGCAACCATTACATCTTAGTTAATGGATATCAGTTTTCTAAGAAAATGATAAGCGTAATAAAAACCAAAATGGCGACGTTGACATTACCAAATGTCACCTGCACATCACTACGCTAACAGCTCATAATTGCACACGAAAACATTATCTCAAGTAGGATCAAGTTAGATCGCTTACACGGGCTTCTTTCAAAACAATTATGTTAATATGTAACGAGCGTCCACCGCGCAATAATTCACAATTAAAACCCTGTGCCAGTGAAACGGAGCGTAATGGGCGCGTTCAGATTGTCAGAGAACGGGACGTCATAATCTGGGCGCGTTCATATTCGTGCACAAATCCCCGGCGCCGGCGCTTGGTCGCGCTCAACTTCGCTTATAAATTCCGACGCGTCTGGTTTGAACGCAGTCATACGTAGGTATTAGACGGGAGTCAAATTAATACAACGGGCCGCAGTACACCTGCGCCTCGGTGTTTCTTTCCTACAAAATTAACTCAGAGCTCGCAACAATGGAGCCGGGGGCCTCGCTCGACCAACTTTTGCGTTGTTTTTTTTTCTCTACCGACTACGGTGGCTATATTTCAAACTGTCATACTTAATCTTTTTATCAAAGTTAGTTAAATGCCATAAGAAGTGCACCCGTCTGCCGTGAGCCCCTCATCTGCCCTCTAATTGCGTTTAGAGTTTGTTTGCAAACTTTTATTATGAAATTAAACTAGTTTTGACGCTGCTTTTAGTTCTGTTGCTATAGCCGAGGATAATAAAGATGATTAAATACTTTGAGATTTGGACGGTTTTATATTTTGTTTCGCGAAGTAGTTTCAAGAGCGAAATAAGATTGTTAGTGAATAATGAGATTAAAACTCATTTACTTCATAATAGGCTTTGTAAAGCTTACCAAAGGCTTTTGCTATAAAGTTTACAATCTCACCAAATATTCCGTTTCAATTTCACGTTAAATGTCTAGGATAGTGAGCTGACGAACAAACATTTGGCAATTTATTTTATTCAACGTCAACCCTGATGTTACATCAACTAATAATACAAAGTGAGGCAGTTCCGAAACAACTAAAACGTTAGACAAAATACCGACAAAATCTTTACTAATTAAAAGCCAACAGTTGTTTATTCAACGTTTCGCAGTTCGCAGTACCAGTCGAGCAGGGCCTAGGAGGCGAATAATTTATATTTAATTTAAACAAGACGACATTGGTATTCGGTATACGAGTGCGTAATTAAAATTCCCGCGGCGGTGGTGCGACCCGCTCCCCCGGTTCACCCCCCCTCGCGACAGTTTTCGCGCCAATTTCAACGCGCCCGGAAATTAATTGTGACAGGAAGACGCGGCGGTCACATCCGGCCGCGTTCCGTTATACGCATTGAATTATCAGCCAGTGTGTCCCGCACAATAAAAACATTCCGAGCTGTCATAACAGTCCACAGGTCGTACGGAACGCAGAGATTAAATTTCGCTTCATTAAAAGTTATGTTAATTCTTCGAAGTTACAAATTAGAATGCAGACAAGTCATTTATTTTGGCACCATCGAATCAATCATCCTTTTTTTTTCTAAGCATCTTTCTGAAATTAACACTTATTAATCACGATGCGAGTATTCGTCGTGAGAAGTCCCAGGAATAACGTGGGCGTGTCCAAAAACTAGATATTCGAAAACTTCGAATTCCGAGTTAACATGATTTATCGATAACGATTACTTAAAATACCATGACATGTCACAAAACCGGTCGACGTCGATGTAATCGTGACCTGACTGATTATTTCCATCGTTATAAAACCTTATAAACTCGATGACAATTAATAAGTGTCAAGTTTAACATTTAATTAAATATAAATCGATAAAATCATCATAATCCACAGCAAATGGCGGCGCATTAACATAAGACGCGCGAATGTTTTGAAATTTTTTTAAAATGGAATGTGTTCGAAATAATCCGAGATGCGTTGTAACGTCATCGCCAATAAAGTTAGGATTATTCTAACCATTTACCTACCTACCCATGTTTCAAATAGCTGTTTGTATGTTGTTGTAAATGATTTGGTCCCACCACAGGTAGTTAACATAAACTTTTTCACCCTTCCGGGTTAAACTACACTAAACAATGATAGATGGGATTTCTCTCTCGAAGTTAACAACGAAATGAAATAGTAGTTTCATTACCCTCGAACTGTTGACATAAAAGGACATTATTTCATACGTGAGAATCATATTAAACGAGAATAACCTCCTTTTATGGCGTTATAGCAATAAAATTATGGTACAGTTGCAACTACGCAGCGAAAACAACCCTCAACTATCCATAAACAATCTAATATACTTTTAACAGGCAAAGGTTTACATTGTCAATGCCGATTATTCGAAAAAAGAAATTGATTTTTATTATCGGCTACGAATTTCACGCGAGTAACAATTGTTTGGTATCCGCTGGCATCTCGGAGAGAGTCGTTCGTTACCAGCGTTAAGGGTCTCTAATGGTCTCCACTGAACTGGAGGCCCTTAAAATTTTAAACGTCCTTTTATTTATAGAGGCTCGACCGATATCGAACCGTCGGATCTATTCGTTATGATTCGATTTTTCACTTTCTTATTCGGTTTAGTGTTTGGGGGTATTCTGACACCTTTTATTGGTGTCATAAGAACTTGACTGTCATATGGGTAGCGTTATTTTTTGGGCGGGAAAATCAACAAATGACTCCTCCCGCTGTCGGTAGAGCGGAAGGGAGTGGCAGACTTTTACTATCTAAAAATCAGTTGCCCTTGCATTCCTTGGCCACGGTATCTCGTTAGAATATTTCCGCAACCCTGGCAGGATCAAATGGCTAGCTTGGAGCTAAAGTGGTCTATGGTACACAACAAACATTATTTTTCAGATAACACACGAAACGCTTTTGAAATCACTCTGTGTGTATATATTGATAAAAATGTACATAATACCTACTGATAGAAATACAAACGGAAATTGCAAACTTGCAAAGCCCAGCTACAACGTCATCATTAAAAAAATAACCCCAGCCAAGTTCCCTCCCGCCCACGAGCCTCAAACCCGTCATAAATCGGTAAGTCGTTTAAAGCGGTTAATTGCAGTCTGATTTATTGGTGTCACCGTGTCTTATCGTCGGATCAGATGACACATTCGTTAGAACACAGCTATATTCCTGGCATCACCTGGTTACTCATCAATTTGTATAGCTTGTAATGTTATTGGATGTACTGGTACTATTACCTACATAGACGAAATTAGGGCCATGTAATGACAGTTTAGGTTATTCGCTGTTTAAAATATAGTACAAAAACAAAGACGTGCGAAGGTATTCGATATCGAAAATCGCATAATGGATCTCAAGTGGAAATGGGCAGGACACCAAAGACGGCGCGGTGATGGCAGGTAAAGCTCTGACCGAATGGCGTCCAAGGACTGATATTAGTTGGTCGTCCGCCAGCAAGATGGGCAGACGAACACATGAACGTGGAGCTTGGCACAAACGAAGGGGCCCTATACCTAGCAGTGGGTGAAGTCAGGCTGCGGATGATGATGATAATGAATGTAGTACAAAGAGGTGTTCGTTGCTAATAGAAGTTCCTTAATTTACTCGTTTCTGTTATAAGAGCTGTTTCATGCACTACTCTCCTAGTATCAAGAGCAATACAGTACCTGAACGTAAGGATGCACTGAGTTTTAAAGATATAGGGGTCATAGTCTAGTAGTCAATGTAATAATGGTGACACTCTGCAAAATTCATGTGTCACCATATCAAGCAAATGTTCGTCGCTAAATGATAACAGCCGGGCCGATTTTCAAGGTAAAATAACTCTTGCCAAGCTCGGCCCGTGGATGGGGACCTTATACATCGAGATTCCTGCGTGTCTCATAAAGCACGTTACACCGTCGCTCCCGGCTGTAATTTTTACATCTTTGACACCCGTTACGAGTTGTTAGAAGCCAGAAATCTGATTCCAGTCTGGCCAAGGAGTATCCAGCTACTAGATTGTGGAGGTCAGAAGGGCAGTCGTGCTGTAAAACATTAGTGCTTTGCATTTCGATTTCGACAGGCCTGTTGGTCTAGTGGTGAGTGGCCCTGACTGCCATGCACAAGGTCGTGGGTTCGATTCCCACCCAGGACAAATGTTTTGTGATGAGCACGATCATTTGTTCCTTGTCTGGGTGTAATTTATCTATAATATGTATGTATTTAGAAATATATATGTATGTTTATCAGTTGTCTAGTACTCATAGCACAAGCTCTGCTTAGTTTGGGACTAGATAACGTTGTGTGAAAGTTGTGGAATATTATATTATATTATAAAGTTTGTTGGTTTTTAACTTCTCGACTTTCGTCGGTTTTTTACTATTATATTATATTATATTAAAGTTTGTTAGTTGCTAACTTCTCGACTTTCGTCGGTTTTCTACTGAACCTCCCGCCCCGAGACCCTCAGGGTAGGGGAGGATCAGGGTTCCTCGTTACAAAAACACTGTCACCTAGCACTTTGCTTACAATTGTTACAGTGTGTATGGCAGCCTGTTTCTGCATTATATCTATTCTTATTTTGCTCTCTAGTGATTCGCAATATCTATGTAAACTCTTGCCTATTACTCCTGTTGCACCTATTATTATTGGAACTATGGTGGTTTTGGTTTTCCATAATCTATTTATTTCTATTTTTAATGGTTGATATTTAGTAAGCTTTTCTATTTCTTTTGGTCCTATATTATAATCCAATGGCACTGCTATGTCAATAAGGTAAGTTTTGTTATCTTTTTTATTAATGTAAATTATATCCGGTCTATTGTTTTGTATTTCTGTGTCTGTTTGTATTGGCATTTCCCAAAGTAATTTTGCGTCTTCGTTCTCCCTAACGTGTGGGTGTGTTAGTGTCTCCTTCCACCAAAACTTATCGGATTCAAAGTTGTGTTTTTGTAATAATGTCCAGAAAACGTATTGTACTATATTATTATGGCGTTTGGTGTAGTATGTGCCAGCCAGCTTTTCACATCCCGTCGTTATATGATGTATAGTTTCATCCCTCGTTGAGCATAACCGACACTTACCATCTACCTGCTTCTTGTGTATATCGCGTTCATGTTGCCTGGTAACTATTGCTTGATCCTGTACTACGAATATAGATGCCTCTAATGATGAAGATACTGGTTTCTTTTTTAGCCATGTGAATGATCCCTCACTATCGATGTTAGCCTTATCTATAACTGCTTTGTAGAACTGTCCATGTAACGGCTCTGTAGCTTTCCAAACCTCTATCTTCTTCCTCTTGACAGCTGCTTTTATTTCTTCGTCAGTATATCTTTGTCTTGTTCTTAATCCTAGTTCTGTTGCTACCTCATCTGCTTCTTTATCTATTGAGTATTTATTTTTAGTTTTGTCATTCTGTGTTATGGTTTCTATAAGATAGTCTGTAGTTGTTTGGAAGTATTGTTTGTATTTTAATATTTGTGTCTTGTATATTATTTCTATATTTAATAATCCTCTTCCCCCATCTTTTCGTGATATGTATAACCTTTCTTTATCTGCCTTCTGCTGGTGTATCTTTTTCATTGATAGGAGCTTTCTGGTCTTAACATCTATACTTGCTAGATCTAGGGTTTTATAATTAACAATTCCGAATGAGTAGAGTAATACCGGCACAGCATAAGTGTTTATTGCAGTCATGATATTAACAAAATCTAAGTGTGAATTGGTAAGACATTTAACCCTCCTAAAATATTCCTTTGTTATTGCTTCTCTTAACTCTTTGTGATTAATTTTACCGGACTCATTAATGCCTAAATATGTGTACTGCTTCTTTTCCTTCAATAACTCTATTTCATCACCGCTTAATTATATTATATTAAAGTTTGTTAGTTGCTTACTTCTCGACTTTCGTCGGTTTTCTACTGAACCTCCCGCCCCGAGACCCTCAGGGTAGGGGAGGATCAGGGTTCCTCGTTACAAAAACACTGTCACCTAGCACTTTGCTTACAATTGTTACAGTGTGTATGGCAGCTTGTTTCTGCATTATACATATGCTTATTTTGCTCTCTAGTGTTTCGCAGTATCTATGTAAACTCTTGCCTATTACTCCTGTTGCACCTATTATTATTGGAACTATTGTGGTTTTGGTTTTCCATAATCTATTTATTTCTATTTTTAATGGTTGATATTTAGTAAGCTTTTCTTTTTCTTTTGGTCCTATATTATAATCCGATGGCACTGCTATGTCAATAAGGTAAGTATATTATATTAAAGTTTGCTAGTTGCTAACCTCTCGACTTTCGTCGGTTTTCTACTGAACCTCCCGCCCCGAGACCCTCAGGGTAGGGGAGGATCAGGGTTCCTCGTTACAAAAACACTGTCACCTAGCACTTTGCTTACAATTGTAACAGTGTGTATGGCAGCCTGTTTCTGCATTATATCTATTCTTATTTTGCTCTCTAGTGATTCGCAGTATCTATGTAAACTCTTGCCTATTACTCCTGTTGTACCTATTATTATTGGAACTATGGTGGTTTTGGTTTTCCATAATCTATTTATTTCTATTTTTAATGGTTGATATTTAGTAAGCTTTTCTATTTCTTTTGGTCCTATATTATAATCCGATGGCACTGCTATTTCAATAAGGTAAGTTTTGTTCTCTTTTTTATTAATGTAAATTATATCCGGTCTATTGTTTTGTATTTCTGTGTCTGTTTGTATTGGCATTTCCCAAAGTAATTTTGCGTCTTCGTTCTCCCTAACGTGTGGGTGTATTAGTGTCTCCTTCCACCAAAACTTATCGGATTCAAAGTTGTGTTTTTGTAATAATGTCCAGAAAACGTATTGTACTATATTATTATGGCGTTTGGTGTAGTATGTGCCAGCCAGCTTTTCACATCCCGTCGTTATATGATGTATAGTTTCATCCCTCGTTGAGCATAACCGACACTTACCATCTACCTGCTTCTTGTGTATATCGCGTTCATGTTGCCTGGTAACTATTGCTTGATCCTGTACTGCGAATATAGATGCCTCTAATGATGAAGATACTGGTTTCTTTTTTAGCCATATGAATGATCCCTCACTATCGATGTTAGCCTTATCTATAACTGCTTTGTAGAACTGTCCATGTAACGGCTTAGCTTTCCAAACCTCTATCTTGCCTATCACGGGCTTTTACCGGCACACACGTTACCGACAAGAGGCAACAATTGTCTCGATCACATATGCCTAAAGAGTAAAAGTGCAGCTTTGACATTTGTATTAGATACCACTGTTTCTGATCATTTTTCTACCTTATTATGCATAAAAATTAAAATAACCAAGTACATTACCAATAAAAATCTTTCAATAATCAACTATGACTCACTAGACGAATCTGTAAACCTTTTGGATTTCTCTTCAGTATTTTCCACCGAAGACCCAAATATAGCAACCGATAGCTTTATAACACTGCTTTCTGGCGCTATCATGGCGAATACAACAGTCACTAAGCCTTCAGCGAGGAAACGTACTCTTAAACCGTGGATTACGGAGGGACTTCTCAGGTGTATTCGAAACAGGGACTTCTTACACAGACAGGTCAAGCAATCTCCTAATAATATAACTTTTAGTGTAACCTATAAAAGATATAGAAATTTCTGTACAAAAATATTAAAAAAAGCAAAACGAATGTATGACTCTGAACAATTAAAAAAAGCTGGACAAAATTCTAAAGAGCTATGGGACGCAATCAGGAATATAACAAACACCGCCAAAATCAGACAAACTTCTACATAACTACTGTCACACACAGAATCACCAACTCAACCAACACAATTACACAACACACACCATCACACAATTTTGTTACTTTACTTCTTTTAAGTTGTAGTGCCTGCTTGTAAACTTTGTAACATTACACTTAGTTCTTAAATTACTTTACGAACCTAATCCAACTGGGGGGGTGGCAACTGCTTATCCTAATCACAGGCTTTTAACTAGCCTAGCTAGGAAAGTAGTATGACACTCTTGTATTATATGTAGTGCAATAAGTGATATATAAATGTGGCTCTATAATGTAAATTAAACATAAGTGTATTTCCTCTTTGTACTACAACTCCTGTAAATGAATAAAGTTTTATTATTATTATTATCTTCTTCCTCTTGACAGCTGCTTTTATTTCTTCGTCAGTATATCTTTGTCTTGTTCTTAATCCTAGTTCTGTTGCTACCTCATCTGCTTCTTTATCTATTGAGTATTTATTTTTAGTTTTGTCATGCTGTGTTATGGTTTCTATAAGATAGTCTGTAGTTGTTTGGAAGTATTGTTTGTATTTTAATATTTGTGTTTTGTATATTATTTCTATATTTAATAATCCTCTTCCCCCATCTTTTCGTGATATGTATAACCTTTCTTTATCTGCCTTCTGCTGGTGTATCTTCTTCATTGATAAGAGCTTTCTGGTCTTAACATCTATACTTGCTAGATCTAGGGTTTTATAATTAACAATTCCGAATGAGTAGAGTAATACCGGCACAGCATAAGTGTTTATTGCAGTCATGATATTAACAAAATCTAAGTGTGAATTGGTAAGACATTTAACCCTCCTAAAATATTCCTTTGTTATTGCTTCTCTTAACTCTTTGTGATTAATTTTACCGGACTCATTAATGCCTAAATATTTGTACTGCTGCTTTTCCTTCAATAACTCTATTTCATCACCGCTTAATAATATATGGCCCTGACCCTGACACTCACTCCTTCTACCACCTACCAAGTGCAACACATTACACTTGTCCAGTCCAAAGCTCATACCTATGTCCCTAGTGTATATTTCTGTACTATCTAACAAAACTTGTAAATTATTTTTACTGTTCGCATATAATCTTAGATCATCCATGTATAATAAATGATTTACCCATGAACTGTCTTTAAGTTTGTATCTTTTTGTTTCGTATTTATTCAAAACTTGTGAAAGAGGGTTAACTGCCAAGCAAAACAGAAGTGGTGACAGAGAGTCTCCCTGAAAAATACCCCTGCGTACCATAATGGGTTCTGTAACTACGGACCCGTTCCTACCATAAGCTGTCATAACAACTTTCCACCTGGACATTGCCTCTTTTAAGAAATTAGATATAACTGCTGGGCACTTGTAAAGGTCTAGTACCTTCAGAAGGCATTCATGAGAAACGCTGTCAAATGCCTTCCTGTAATCTATCCACCCCATACTAAGATTTTTCTGTGCCAGATGGGCATCTTCCAAAATAGCCTTATTTATCATAAGATGATCTTTACATCCCCTAGCTTTTCGCCTACAGCCTTGTTGTTCAGGTGCTACTATACTATTGTGTTCGCAATGATCGTACAGTTCGTTAGCTAAGGCAGATGTTAGTAATTTGTACATAGTTGGTAAACAAGCAATTGGTCGCCAGTTCTTTGGATCTTGAGTATTGTTGCTGTCCTTCGGTATTAAGATGACTTGACCTGTGGTAAACCATTCCTCAATTACTTCCGTTCCATTTAGAATTCTATTGAATGCTTTGGTTATGAACTTATGTGTACTGGTAAAATATTTAAGATAGTAGTTCTGTATTTTATCTATTCCTGGTGTTTTCCAGTTATGTGTTTTCCTGACCGCATGACTAATTTTATCTGTATCTAATTCTGTAAAACTGTGTTCTTGTATCTCATTCATTTCTGTCTCTATTTCTTTGATCCATTGAGCATCGCTATTGTAGGTTGTTGATTGTGACAAGATTGATTTCCAGAATTCTTCAATGTTCTCTTTGGATGGAATTTCTGTAGCCGCCACTTGCTTGTTCTGCAACTGTCTATAAAATTTGTGTTGATTGTTTCTGAATAATTTTATTCTGATTCTTCCTGTCATTAATGTCCTCATATCTCTTAAATCTTCCTGCTGTTGCCTTGATTCTTTGTTTTATTATTTCCATCGTATAGTCGTGGTCCTGTTCGCTAAAAATATGGTATTTATCGTATAGTTTTATTTTTATCTTATTCATTCTATTTGTGCTAATTCCATTCTTTATTTCCGTTAATCTTCCTAGCTCTTTTCTCATATCTTCAATTTTCTTCTTCAATCTTATCTTCCAAGATGGCTCCCTATCTACCTTAATTGTATTCGAAGCGGTATATGGTTTCTGATTATTACTTATTATTAATGTTTTTGCTGCTGCATAGACTGTATCATTAATCTCTTTTAGCGATTGTTGTGTAGATAATAATGTTGGTAGAAATTTGTTTATCTTATTTAAGTTTTGGTAGAAGGTTTTATTGAATACTGGTTTTGGTAAGTTTTGCCTATCCGTTATGGGTGTCTCTTTAGTTTCAGATAATGACTGTAACAGATTAGTTATAAGTGGGTCCTGATCTTCACTAACATCTAAGTTATTATCTATCTCCTGTATTGGTTCTAAGTAGTTACTTTCTGTCGCTGTGATGACTGTATTTTCATTTGTGTCACTGTGTTGTGTGTTAGTGATTACTTCAGTGGTTGTATGGTCTTGTGGATTAGGTTGAATTTGTGTGTTAAGGCTCTCTGTATCTAAAGCTTCTGCTCTTTGTTTAATTTTATTTAGAACTTCTGTTGATATTATTTTTCGGTTTAGTATACTGCGCGCCTGATTTGATAGTATGTTACCTGTGAATTTTATGCATTTAGGGTTGTGTGGGTTTCTTTCTTTAAAAAGGCTTAGAAGCCTACCTATGTAACCTACACCTTCATGTCTAGCTCTATAGTAACAAAACATTAATTCGTGTAATTCATCCTGGGACCACTTTCTTCTTGCGTCATTCGAAATTAAACGGGTCGTGGTCGATTCTGATGAGCCGGCAGAGTGTGTTGGACTAGGCCTACTTTGCAAAACTGCATCAGCGTTACGGTTTTGATCGGCTGTTATTTCTACGGGTTCATTCCCGACTCCCGCCCGCCTGTTCAGCGAAGAGTCACTGACGGTCCACATGCTGTCACAACCAGCGTCAGCTCCAGCTGTGCCCTAGCGATCATCCCCAGGCAGCGGCCCTAATCGTAATTTTCTATTATTCTTATCTCCATAAATTTTGGGTTTGCCATAACCTTATTAGCTTGTTAGTTTATATTGAACAAGGGTCTCCCTCCCACGTGAATCAGATGTTCGACTCGGACGTTAAGGTTGGACTTTGGGAGGGTTATATTATATTATATTATATTAAAGTTTGTTAGTTGCTAACTTCTCGACTTTCGTCGGTTTTATTATATTATATTATATTATATTACCTATATTAATAGAGAGGATTATATTATATTATATATTATATTATTTGGTTACACTGAAAGCCGACCCCCAACATAGTTTGGAAAAGATGGTGAATATAGTGCCAAGAATGGAGGACATTTGGCAGGGAAACGAAATCGTGCAGGGTTTTGGCAGTCATTGCACATTCTTGATTCGTCAGTGATTATATCCGTTATTAACTATGAGTTATTGCTTGTTCATGACCAGACCTAGGTCTAATTGCACGCTTGTTGACGCTATCATAATTTAGTCCTACCAGGTGGTCAGATGATCAAGTAGAAATGGTGTCCAATTAGATATTTGTGTATGTTTAAAAATAGTTAACGTTTTACGGGTAATTCTATGTTGAAACCTTTAGAAGCTGTTACTCGACGTTGAAAGCGCTAGAGCATAAAGCACACATTAACTACTAATAACGACATGACTTATAGATTGCATACAAGTACCGGTGCAATGCATTCAACACATAAATCGCACACAACAGTAGTGTTCCTAAACAGGTGCTAGTATCCATTGCCGCAGGATAGCTGCGCGCCTCGGCCGCGTCCTACTTAGTTATTTGTAGGGAAACAACACTGATCCGAGTTATTATTGTTTCATTTGAGTGAAAGAAAACTATTTCATGTAAATAGAAGGTATAGAAGCTCATTGGTCCAGTGGTCCAAGTGTAATAGAATAATCTAAGATATCTAATAGTCTAATGAAATCAATACTATATACCTAATATTATAAATGTGGAAGTAAGTCTGTTTGTCTGTATGTCAACCATTTAACCGATTTTGATGAAATTTGGTACAGACATAAATTAGAACTTCGTAATGTCCTTTTCCTGAAAGGCTAAGTTTTTTACGCTGACAATATTATTTACTAGCTTCTGTCCGCGACTTCGTCCGCGTAGAAGTCGAAAATATTCCACGGGATCCCGTCCCCGACTTGCTTGACAAAGATTATAATAACTCGGTTAATATACATGATATAGAGATAATTTATAGCCATGTAGCTGCATTATCCCACTCAGGGATAATGCAGCTACATGTAAGCGAAAGAATTTTCAATATCGGTTCGGTAGTTTCAGAGATTACCCCCTACATACAAACTTACAAATTTTACCTCTTTATAATATTAGTATAGATTAAGCCGCAGGCGTATCCCAGGCATGATGTAATATTAAGTGAATGTGACAACAGTCTATTGTATGTACTTATCTTCCAACCAACCTGTCCTAAGTGTGTGTTCTAGAAAACAATATATCAGAGTTCATTCATATCTCCACAAAGTTGACCCATTAAAACCGCCTACCCAATAAATAAAATCGTAAACTCAAATGTCCCGAGACTTATGGTAGCAGCTCTCCGTCCATTAATATAATGTATCAAACAAAACGTCCAGTTTAAAAACATCGGAAATGATACGCCGTGAGAGGCTTCTCGATCAAATTGTTTATCTAGAACATTTCCACTCCGACGTTATAAATTACGTTCTATATGCACAGGGTTGCCAATTGACACTGACAGTACCAGAGACAATTTAAGTTTTTTCGAAAGACTTGAATTTAAATTTAATTATATTTTATTGACATCCTTTGAGATAGGTACTGAAGATTTATAGATAGATAGACTGATAGAATATACTTTATTGTACACCAAAATTTAAACACACCTATTTAACAATATTGCTTATTCTATGGTATCAAAGGCGGTCTTATCGCTGAAAGCGATATCTTCCAGACAACCTTTGGAAGGACTTTAAAAACTTTAATTAAAGTGGGGAGGGCTAAATTAGTGTACTTACTACATTACTCATAAAAACAGAGAAAAAGAAATTAAATATTAAAATAAATAAATTTTAATACCTATATATATTTATGTATTGGGTGGACCTTTAAAGGTTGCAGTTGCAAAAAAAAATCAAATTTAAAAACAGTGTTGGAATGTTACAAATTCAGTAAACGATGCACGATGCTAAATCATTTCGTGACACGTTTGATTTACGTAAAACAACAAAATGTTAGTTTTCGAAACAATTTATACGACAGCAGACATTAACATGCGAATTTTAATTGCAAATAAAAGTAGCATCACAAAATTCCGTCAAACTGGCCGACCATTCGCTTTTAATCATTAACTTGATTAAAGACTGATGCACGCTAGAAACTGTAGGGATAATCAAAAGCCTTATCTGTCCGTAAAAAAGGCAAAAAGCCTTCGGGCCGACCATTGTTAGCGTACGATTGCGACAACGCGATTAAGCAACGTGCACAGCTAATTCGACTGAGGTTAACACGCGAACACACCATCATAGTATGCAATAAACCGAACGCAAAGGAAATAGAGATGTTTTGAATTAGTTTCCATGTTCTTGTCTCTGGCTTAGAGGGCTATTCATTACATGATCATTTAAATGGTGGTAAATATTTGCGGAATTATTCAGGCTGTTTCAAATTACAGTCCGATTTATTGTTTGTTTGTTCTTGCCAATTACGAGCGAACCAATGCAGCTTTTGATGTTAAGAAAACGGCTTTATATTGAGGATTAGACTAGGTACGTAAGTACACCCCTAAAATCCTACCCTGTCTGCACTTTCCTATAAGTAAATAATTTGAAATGTCCGATATTTCTGAACCTTTTTGATCATCGTGACCTAAACCACATGTCCGCGGAAATGAAGACATTTTTACGTGACGTCACTGCGCGTCAGGTGGCCGCTTAGAATTCTGATCCGTCCATCATTAATTTGACAAATGGGCGCGCGAAGTGATGGCGGACGGAGGCGCGCGCCCCGTCGCGTTCCTTCGATTTATTTGAATTTAACATTCTGTTTTTGCGATTATTCGCCTAACTTCCAATTAGGTTTTATATAACGTGTTAAAACAGCCCATTGTTTTTATTTTTTGTCTATGCTTGCACCTTTGGTGTACGTTCTTAAAACCAACCCTTTAATGGCTTTCCACTAATAGAACGATCGTTCAAAATGGCGCAATGTCATAATTTGATTTAAATATTTTTAATCCGCATTATTTCACGTTCAGTTATGGAAACAGAGCATGACGCGCTTGTAAACAGAATTATAAAGCTTTTTGTTATATTTATTGTGATTTCCGTGTTGTAAAATTGTATATTATTTATCTAAACGAGCCATGAAATGTATGATGGGCGATTTGTTTATTTTGATTCAGTTTTTCGACTTTCATGTGGGCTGTAAAAACGTAAATATATCGAATGTTTATTGATCGATTTTAAATAAATGTTTTTTTACAATTGTATTGTTGCAATGTCAGTTATTGCTCGGTGAGTAAGTATTCGATATCTTATGTCTCCGTCTGAATAATTTGCGTGAACATTAAAGAGTATATACACCTTCTTTTCACCTTCTATATATATACCTTCTTTTGTTAGAGGATTTTCTCATTTGCACCTATTGTACTACCTAACTTTAGTTAGCGTCTGAACTTATGAAGAAAGCTATGTACAGTGCGTTTCAACTGGTATTATACTTCATAAAACATGGCTTGATCTCTGCGACATATGTTTATACAGTATAGGAAAAACTTAGCGCCATATTGTGACGTCTTAGCTGTCAAATCGAACCATTTATGTAGAGTGAACAAAACAAGGATTTATTAAATTATTTATTTACAAATAGTCCCCTTTCCATATGTTGTTGGTCAAACGCAAGCCTATCATTAAAAATAAAATAAAATATAGTTTTAATAATTTTGACATGACTTCTGGGCCTTTGCGCTATGCGTTCTCTTTACTTTCGGGTTTCGTATTGGTGCAAAAAATGAAAATGAGAGAGAAATGTATGTTTAAAAAAAAACTCATTATTAGATACTTTAGATATAAAAAAGTCAAATAAACCGTTATTATTTTTTGCCATTAAGCTTTCTTTGCAAACCGTACTTTTTGAGTGACATTGACAGATCAAGATTACTGAAATTCCAAATAGCATTTGAAACGCATAGTATATAATTTATGTATTAACAACACCTCCCATCCGAGTACCTGCTAATGTTGACAGCTTCTCTTTCTTGTTTCTGTTCCAAATGGAAAACCCGAAAATATCCCAACAAGACATAGAGCTTGAAGATAAATGAGAATGATCCGTAATTAGAGCAAGTACCAGGAGAGCATACAAGACGGAAGTATTTGGTGCGACCCGCATCGGCCACACGCAATCCATCACTGCACCAAATTAGTTCGCGGGCCAGCCACAGCAGCCGCACCGGCGCTAGTGCCGCACTCATTAGCGGTCGCTTGTGTACCCTGCGCTCCTGGTGTTTAATTGTTATCATTATTAAAATACTGACGTTATTTTAGTGTCATCATCACGTGGCTTTATAAGAAAAACGCTACAGCAAAAACCCTCCCTACAAGGGCCTAAAATCCGGCAAAAGCATTGGAAGCCAGCAAATCAACCATTACAAACTGCTGTTCAGGAATATTTTATTTAAGTATTTGTTTATTTTGGACAAAATCCATACATATTCGTGAGTAAAAACACCGTAGGTATATTAGTAAATACTTTAAAATAATTAACTACGCGTATATATAACTAATTCACTCAGCACATATGTAGCGGGTCCAATGTCGCAAGAAAAGTCTTGTTTTTCAGCAATTACTTTCAGAGTGCTATAGGAATATCACTCATACAGCCGTGTTTCAAACCTCAGTTTACATAAGCTCCACGAACAAAGTACATGGTCTCCACACTAATGTTACCCAGCAGCCCATGTTTTATTCCAACCAGACCTTACCTGCTCTAACAAAATTCAAATTTTTCGCCAGATGTTGTCAATAAATAACTGCTTTCACACCTCAACCCTTCGCCCTGTGTAGTACAAAATAAATTCAGCGCACACGTCACCAATCAGAACAATATGGCGCCGGGTCGGGCTATTATCGCAATTGCATGTTATCCGCGACCCTGTCTTGGGATACGGCTACGAAATTCGAGGGGTTAGCTAGCGACAGAGTTATTGATGACTGGCTTCTGCCAGCGGTTTCGATTGGATGAAAAGTTATTAATTCAATAGCCTAATAGGCTTCAATAGGCTACAGTATCGGACTTGTGATCGAGAGATCGCGGGTTCGAACCTCACCCATTACATTATTGCCGTAAACCCACTCCAGACTAGCTAAATATGCTTGTGTTTGGAGTGGCCCAAACACAAGCATAATTATTTAGCTAAGTTGGAGGAGTTAACAAGATTGCTAGTAATGTGAATTCAAACCACGTTGCTAGTTTTCTTTAAAAAAATATTTAGCTGTCTAATGGTGAAAGAATTTTCAAAATCTCTTCAGTAGATCCAAAGATTATTTCATACAAAACACTAACTTTGCCGCTTATACATATTATACAGTAATATGTGTAGTATAGATTGATCTAGAGATATCAGGAGAGTACCTCGTAAAATCGTCAACATCATCATCGTCATTCAAGCACAGAAAAGACTTTCTCATTTTATAATGTTGAAGTGAGAATCTTGATATACACACCTATCCTGAAAATAAGTCTGTTTGTTCGCAGCCAGCCGGTAGCCAGAAAATTTGAAATTATAGTATCCTTGCCACGGGGTATCTCGCTCCACGAACTGGTACTCTGGCTAGGTAGATTTTTTTGCACCAGTTTATCTCTCATGATGATGATGACCGATGCTGCCTTATCCTATGTTCTTGGTTCATATATCACGTCTGCGAAGGACAAAGGCAATATGCAATGTATTTCTTAATTTTCGAGACACTATGTCGAACTATGTCCATGTTGAATATAATTTCGATCGTCCCCGCTCACCACTAACCTCGGGGCCACGTTTAGCAAGCGTTTTGACACCATCTGCGACACTGAGATATTTACTGCCGATTTATGCTGCCTTGGTGTCTAATTAGTCGCCTGTTAATTGTACCTACAGACTATTAAATTTGGAAATATTTAAGTATTTATATTAAAGGTTGATTTTATATGTTGCAGAACACGGTTTATATTTACATAAATAAACGGAAAACTGTGAAAAGCTGTGGAAACTTTCAAATCATTAAGCTGTAAAAAGTTAAAACAACATTAATATAGAACTTCTTCTTAACCTATGTTCACTTTTGCCGAACTTTCAAAACGAGGCACATATAGACAATATGCTCATAATATTCATACGTCGTTGCACAAAATCATTAAATCAGAACGTCTGTGGAAACTCAAAACAATAAATCGATGGTGCGACACGGTCGGGTCCCCCTCGCAGTCGCAGAATAAAAACAAATCCGTGTGCCCGACAATTAACGCAGTACCATGTGTTACTCATTCCGTGTGATGAGGACCCAGAAACTCGGGGGGTCGGGAGGTCGAACTGGCGATATATTGCGCCCGGTAATTACACCCAGCGGCTACCAGCCTGCCATAGGATTAAGGAGCTATACGCCTTAAAATGAAGCATTTTCCGCTAACGTAATTTATTAGAGGCGATTTTTGCTTCTCCATTTTATGTAGCTCTGGTAAATTAATACTACTGCGATTTATTGTTTTCACTTTTATTGTTGTTGACTTTTATTTTTGTTTGGTAAATGGGATTGAAATGGACAGCGCGAAAAGTTAAAATTAGACGCTTTTTTTAGGGTTCCGTAGCCGAACGGCAAAAAACGGAACCCTTATAGTTTCGATATGTCTGTCCGTCTGTCTGTCTATCTGTCTGTCTGACCGTGCGTCCGTATGTCACAGCCATTTTATTCTGAAACTGTTAGGACTATACATGTGAAAATTAGTAGATAGATGTATTCTATGAACCACTTTCCGATTTTAAGAAAAAAATTAAAAAATATTTTAAATAAAGGGGGGTTGTCCATACATGGAACTAGAACTGAAAATATTTTTTTTCATGTAATCTATGCGTGTGTGGTATCTATAGACAGGTCTTTAAAAATGATATAAGGGTTTCTAAAACCACTTTTTCATAAAGTCAATCGTTTAAAAGCTTCCAAAATGGTAAAATGTGTGTCCCCCCCTCTAACTTCTATAATAATGGACTGAAAATCTAAAAGAAATATATGTCTGTAGATCTTGATATAAACTTTCAAACAAAATTGGTTTGAACGAAATTGAGTTAGCAGTTTTTGAGATACAGCATATTTTCTAAAACCGCAAATATAACTTTGTAATTCATACAAACACTATGAATAACAAAGTTATTTAGCGTAGTTGTAAAAATTTAAATAAGCTAGTTTTAAGAAATTTTTAAGGTTTCTTTTTATTCGTCAAATAAATATACATATTATATTATTATAGTTACTATGGAACCCTTCATGGGCGAGTCTGACTCGCACTAGGCCAATTTTTATTGTTATAACGCTAAACTTTTTTTGCATTCTAAAACATTTTCATGCAATGCAAAGCCAACATTTTCCTCCAATTAAAACGCTGCAGTCAATAATAGGCAAACCTTCCTCGGCCCCCGATAGTACGAAACAGTTCCATATTTCGTACCAAAGCATGACGATAACGCTAATTCACGCCTAATAACCAAACATACTTCGAACGCAAGAGTCCATTACGAAAACAACATAGGCAATATCCTTAACAATCTCTATTCGCCGTCTCTTGATCCCCTGGTTATAATATTTACTGGTCACACCTATAATTGCCTGATTTAAGGCAGTTTGTATGCGCTGGCAACGTCGGTGGATTTCATGAAAAATATTTATTGTCCGCCCGGACTCCGTGGATTAGACGTATTTGTACGTGACGAAGTTGCTTGAACCTTTTGTTTTTCACGACCAATATATTCCGAGTAGTTTTTGTGAAAAGTTCAGTTTAAGCAAAACATGGTGCGTTTTTGACAGATTCTAATAATGTTACACCAATATCTTTGTTTAAAATCAAACTGAAACAAAGATCTTACTGTATGAGCAATCAATCACTAGGGTAGCATAGCTGCGGATATCTCAGACATCAAAACGCGATCCGTCCGTCGGACGGTATCCGCACTGGATTTGTCGGAATCCGTCAGCATTTGTTGCGGAATCCAAGTATTATTCACCCTTTTGAGTCTCTGTATCGCCTGGCAATGTTTACTTAAGCTCACAGAGATCCTTTTTGTAGTGCAAATATCAAAACAAGGTTCTTGGACTACGGTTAATATTCCTCTAACAATTTCACGAGAACGTTCCATCAAAATATATGTAGGTAGGTTTTTATTTTTATTGCGTTATACAATGGTTGTATTGTTTACCTCTGCCAAGTTGTTTTAATTATTCTCCTACTTCCAAATAATGAAAAAGCAATTTGGCACATAAATAAATAATTACCCAGGGTTCATACGTACCGCGCAAGTTTGTATTTTGAACCAATTACTTGGGCAATATGTTGTACGTCTGTTGAATAAGTAATCTCATCGCGAGTGGGATGGTGGGACCCAATGCGCGCACTGCATTCCCAAATTAACTGTCACTATGAATTTTGTACGACCGTTCGGATATTCTTCCGATTGCTTTGTGATTCGATTAGTTTTTGTGATAATCGTTGTGTAATTACCGCTTCGACACGCACCCGTAATGGTTTAATACGCAGTGGCGCTAGTGAGCCGATTGAAAAATATTTTGCAGCTTACAAGGCTTGAATGATATTTTAACGCGTCAATTCGTACAACCCTGTAAACGACAGATGAAATACAAAATACATGAAGTATGTGTGAAGTTTCAGTATTTTAATAAACATTAAAATTATCATAAATTAACCCTAAAGCGAAACATTCGAAATTGACGTCGTGTATAGAGCGCGAGGGTCGCGTTCGAACTATCCCTTGCAAGGGTCCACGTAATTACTTGAGCGAAACATGGCTGTGCGTCCGATGCGTCTAATGTGTTGTTAATATCAAGATTAGTTCATTAACTCTTCATCCACCGGGCCGGGGTCCATAACACCCCAGTCCGTCGGGAGAGGGGCGCAAAAACGGCAAATTTTACGACTCTTAAGAGGGTATCTGTTAAATCGCGCTTTGTATTAATTTTGACGGCGACGTTTACTGTAATTTTGATGTTTTAGCTGCAATTAACTGTAAGGTTTTAAGATTACATGGCTTAACCTTTGTTTTCCTTGCTTTCCTCTTGTAAAATTATAATTTTGTGAATTAGATAGAGGTTTTATGATTTAACATTTAAATTGAATGCCTAATGTAAATCCCTTTATAAGCAAAATGTGTTTAAATTTATTCACAAAATAAAATGGTCATGCAGAAGGCCACGAGCCATTTAACTTAAAAATAACATTAAATTTTGAATGCATTGATAAAAAATCAACGTACATAATTCATTGTTTCCCACATCATAAAAGTAATAAATCACAAAATTCATGAAATTCGTAACATAGTCCAACAATAGACTAACACACATTTGACATTACCGAATTTGCATTTCTATGTGTGTTTATTTTATTTGTGACAACGGTCGCGCCGATACCAGGGGCGCATAAATCATAAGCGATCTGGATTTGTTCGGAAGGGTTGGCGATACAATTGTTTGATGCACATTATTGCACATGCGCGTGATATATCTGTTTGGTATGCAAATGGGACTAATTGTAATAAGATTTGGTACATTACCGCGTCATCTGACACTCCGAGGGGAGTTGTTTTTATTTTATTAGGTGCTGTATGGTGGAGTGTTGGTGGTACAATTGTCTAAGCTGATTTAGTAGTTATATGCAATTATAGTAGCACTTAAATAAAAGTGTTACATTTATTTCAGCTTTTTATCATTATATTTCTATTTTCAGATATGTATAAATTTTAGTATTATAAGAATAAGACTCAGGTACTAATTTGTATGATTAATAAGTAAAATTGTTCTCGTGCTCACATTACGCATTGATTTACCTAGATTAAAAGCTAATGTTAACCATGTATAGTTAGTTGGTTTTCCATAATAAATACAATAAAATATCTTTTGAACATAGACAGCTATCAATTGCCGCAAACGCTATGTGGTACCTATTCTGAACTAGCAACGGGTTAGGAATATCTACGCTACTACAGTAAAATATCGCCTCTAAGTATACATAACACTATCTTCAAAGGTTCTTATGTTATTTCTTGATGTTCATCTGTGTCCATAAATAAAAAATAAAATGAGAAAACACACGCCACATAATATTATAATTAGTAGAGACAGACATTCGCCCAAGAGAATCACATTACGTAACGATAATAGGGGCAGGCCACTCGATCTCATGATGTCCTGGTAGCAACTTATTATTGCAATTGCTAGATTTCCCCGGCTTTTCCCTAAATAGGGAAAGTTAAAAAGGTGATTTGATCCGGCAAGCACGTTCGGGACTAGGGGGGTAGAAAATAAGGATGGAAGTCCACCAACGTACCTACACAGCATAAAATTTAATTTCGACTTCCAAGTTTTTGGATTTTAATTACCTGAAAGCGAATTAAATAATGAGTATGCGGGGTTGAGTGGAATTCCTTCAGTTAACGCTGAGAATTCGCATTTTGCGAGAAAGCGACGTCGAGGGGTTGCTGTAATTTATAATTTATCCTTACTTGATTTGGAATTACAATATCACGTAAGCTTAAGCACATTTAGCAGGGCTCCGTAAAGTTATTTCTTGAATTCATCAAAGATTTCCTCGTCGTTCAAAAATGAAATGCAAATGATATATAACATAATTATATACGTAAATTATATACGTATTACAAATACTACGAGAATATGGTAAAAACATTTTTCTCCTATGCGATGTATCTATTTTCGAGTAGATTGGCTTGCATGAAAAGCTGGCTTTCTTAAGCCAAACGCGAAATAAACATAGTTGCTACAATTTGCTATGTCATGGCGCCGCAAAAATTGGTAGTGCGCTGTGCGGCCTCTTAAGCCCAGGGGGTGCGTACGGCCCACCCCGAATTAAGCGTTAATTAGGGAAAAACGGTATTTATTACCCCCAGGTAATAGCTCACTCTGCCACCTGCTGTTTATGTAACTAAACACAGGAAAAACTTCATTTTCTCGCCCGTTTCGTTTATTTCTTTTAATCGTCTGCGAAAATTGGTTTTATGTTTTGTTTTGTGATTTACGAAACTTGCCATGAATGCTTTTGTTGAGAAGCAGAAAGGATTTTTAGGATGCAATTCTGTAACTGCTGATGTGATTACAATTATATCTGCTAGTTATTATTAGGTAGCTAGTATAGTAGTTAGTATATGTATGTACATGATAATAATGATCTAACAATATTCATACCAACGAAAAGCTAGTTTTGAAACATTTAAAATTACAAACATGAACTAAAATTCCCTCAAAACTTTTATCGGACACCCCCTTGTCCGGGGTAAATCCCAAAATCGTAATCCCGAGGTACTAGGGCGACATAGCTTATCGCCGGTGGCCGGAGCCGACGCCAAATGAAGGCATTAGTTTTCATAAAGCCGGTCGAGATAGGCCCCGGTCACTCCCTTCTGAGGGATGCTCTCCTAGTGCCTTGCCTGTAGCTTGATATATTGTCCAATGATATTTGAAACCTTTTTGATAAGCGAATCTAAAGTTATTTCAATGGGTATGGTTTCAGATAATACTAATATCTTCTTTTCTTTAGCTTAAAATAATAAGTTTTATTTAATATCTTTTTCGAATAAATTTTCAGTTATTTTTCTAGTACTTTTTTTTAAATCTATATTTATTTAGAGGCTTTTACCTAACAAAGGTACGTCAGCCTCATCATACCCTAATCTAATTAATTATATCTAACTAGCTTTTGCCCGCGACTTCGTCCGCGTGGAATAGTTACTTTGGGCTAACGTTAAATTTAACCCCGATTTTGAAGCATTCTTCATTGGCGCTCCGCTCCTATTGGCCTTAGCGTAATGATATATAGCCTATAGCCTTTCTCTATAAATTGACTATTTAATTAAAAATTAAATATTTTTTCAATTCGAACCAGTAGTTCCTGAGATTATCGCGTTCAACCAAACAAACAAACTGTTCAGCCTTATATTATTAGTATAGATAGCTGTTGCCCGCGACTTCGTCCGCGTTTCCGTCGTTTTTCGTAAAAAGTAGCCTATGTCCTTCCTCACGGTTCATTGATTTTGATGTAACAGACAGATTAACTTTCGTAATTTAGTAGGGAAATATAATATGTCAGTCTATAATACTGTTGAAAAATATCGCAATGCGGAACCGCACAATATTATTGTTAATAGCTGTGCCCGCGACTCCGTCAGCGTGTAACTCCTTATGTGTTATTAAGTTAATGTATTGGTAATATTGTTTAAATCACGTTCACATGAGGCTTAAGTACCTATAGAACGAAAATACTTCAGCGCAAAGCTTCCGGGTAAACTATGTTGAAAGTTGACCCGTCCGGCACGTGAACATAAAGATTTCTAGAACTGCTAACCCGGGAAAGAGCGACGTACAACTGACCATGCGAGAAACAACTGACACCGAGATCTACTCCAGCAACACGAAAAGTCTGCCCTTGAACCTTATTAATTGTCATTGCATAACACACCGATACTGGGAATTGCGTTCTTTTAAATTCGAATGGAAAATTATTTGGTATTATGGGAATTCTGGGAATAAAGACGGTTTCTCCTGCACCGCAACCTGTTAAAATTTGAGCCTCGATTATATTTTGTTGCAACTGGGTGAAAATAAAACTAATATAAAAAAAGTGAACGTAAATTAGCCAAAACTTACCTATCGTTATACTAAAATAACTAATACCTATTTTATAAAATAACAACAAAAGGAATCTAAAAATAAATTATCAACGACTAAAAGTCGCGCTGATAAGCACGGTTTGTTAATATCTGTCTTATAAGTATTGTCCAATATATGAAAGTACTCTGTGGTATTGTCTGTCAATAAGGTCGAACGCTCTGAATGTCTATTCGGATCAACCATACTTTTCCTATCTCAATGGGATCAACAGGCAAAAATTGTATGTTTTTTTTTTGGGATTTTATGACCTGGTAACTGGACCTTTAGGTCAAATCTTATTTTAAAAAATTGTATGAAGCCCGCACTTTTTTTTTAGATAGGGCCTCTCGTAGTTCAGCACACTAAGGCTGGTCACTACTCAACCGCGAACCTCGCGCTCGGACACCCCGCCTTTTTAGGGTTCCGTAGCCGAATGGCAAAACACGGAACCCTTATAGTTTCGATATGTCTGTCTGTCCGTCTGTCTGTCTGTCTGTCTGTCTGTCCGTCCGTCCGTCCGTATGTCACAGCCATTTTATTCCGAAACTACTAAGACTATACATGTGAAACTTAGTAGGTAGATGTATTCTATGAACAGCTTTCCGATTTTAAGACAAAAATTAAAAAAATATTTAAAATAAAGGGGGATCCCCATACATGGAACTAAAACTGAAAATATATTTTTTCATGAAACCTATGCGTGTGTGGTACTTATAGACAGGTCTTTAAAAATGATATAAGGGTTTCTAAAGCCACTTTTTCATAAAGTCAATCGTTTAAAAGATATAAGCTTCCAAAGTGGTAAAATGTCCCCCCCTCCCTCTAACTTCTATAATAATGGAGTGAAAAATTTAAAAATATATATATATATGTCTGTAGATCCTAATGTAAACTTTCAACCAAAATTGGTTTGAACGAAATCGGGTAAGCAGTTTTGAGATACAGCATATTTTCTAAAACCGCAAATATAACTTTGTAATTCATACAAACACTATGAACAACAAAGTTATCTAGCGTAGTTGTAAAAATGCAAATAAGCTGGTTTCTAGAAATTTTAAAGGTTTTTAGGAACCCTTCATGGGCGAGTCTGGCTCGCACTTGGCCAATCGAGACGCGTCGAGCGCGGCGACCGATTCTCTAAAATAATCCTTATAGCATGATTCAGTATTCACGCGCGATGGCTTATTATTAGCGTATTTCATGCATAACTTTGATGTTTCTATACCGATTTATATGATTCTGTTTTATGGAATAGTTAATAATGTTAACTTTTTCAATTAGGGGTGACTGAGAGTGTTATAAACGTAAGAGTAGACAAATATTATAATCAGAAAGCTTGGAACTGCTAAGCTATCGGGAGTTACACGTGTTATTGTGAGTCAACCATAAAAGATAGACATATGCTGTCGTGGGATATTTTTTATATAATTTTAAGGAGAACATTTCCGTCATAAATGATTTCTGTGTAGCTTTAACCATTAAGGTTGCACACGCGACGGAAGCTTAAAAAATGGAGTAACTTCTCCCGTTTTTCCAACATTTCCCTTCACTGCTCTGCTCCTATTGATTGTAGCGTGATGAAAAGTATACTATAACCTGCTCAGGAGTATGAATATTAATTGTACCAAGTTTCGTTAAAATCCGTCGAGTAGTTTTTGTTTCTATAACGGTTATACAGACAGACAGACAGACAGACAGACAGACAGACAAAAATTTTACTGATTGCATTTTTGGCATCAGTATCGATCCCTAATCACCCCCTGATAGTTATTTTGTAAATATATTTAATGTACAGAATTGACCTCTTTACAGATTTATTATAAGTATAGATTATTTCTAGTACTTACTACGATATCCTTTCACCGTACTTTCAAAGTAATTAAAGTAAAAACTGTGACCGGAAATTATTTTTAAGATGTAATATCTGGAAATGCGTCTTAGTATTATGTAAGATAAAAATTATTAAGCAACAAACTCGGTCATCAAATAGGTAGGTGGTACACATTTTAAATTTCAGTGCAAGGGATTTACTTTTTTTATAATAGGCTCGCGTTTGACCACCATTTTTAGGGAGTTTAATACAAATGGTAACTTAATAATCTACTAAAAGTCTTTGGGTTTATAAGTTATTTGGTGTAATTATTTTTCTGTCTCTATTAATTGAAGTAAGATATATCTTCAAATAATACTTGGGAACAAAAACAAAATGAGTTGGAATCCTACAACGGTCTTTAGACTGCTATCTTGGTAATGTATGCGATGCTCACTCGCAAAACACAGGCTCGGCAGAATTCGACATAATTCATTACGACTTGCTTGTTTTCCCCGCCTCGCCTGTTTGTGCGAAGAACTTTTACGGAAACCGAAAACTAAGATTATGCTGATATCTATGTGGATAATATAATTGAGTAGCGTTATATATAATGCGATCGTATCGATGTTTGGACGTTAATCCTGACCGGAGTATTAGAATGTTTGAGCAAGTATCTGGGTTCCGTAAAACTTTGCCGATTACGAATGGGTAAAGAGATGGGGCTTGATTTACTGGAAAATGCAATATGCTAAACTGTCGAGACGATTTCAATCTAACTATTGAAATATCGACTTTAATTTTCTGTTTATTAAATTGATTTTTTAAAAGACCCATAAATAGCATTATATAGAGACCCCAAATTTATGCAATTATTATTAAATTGGAATTTGAATTTTGGTATTGAATGAAATAGAGTTTGATGTAAGTAGTTGTATTGATTTCTGAACTGAAATTTAACATTCCGTGTTAAAAACAGACGACAGTTCCATTCCAGATAGCCAAAACACGATAGAACTTACTTTTTAGTATAGATTAAGAAAGAAGGAAAAAACTAGTACCTATTTTTTAAACTGCCAATGGACTTTTCAGCCGCCGAATTTTTTTCAAAGTTCTGAAAACTCGCTGATACTGCAAGAAAGCCTCACATAAAGATACCTTAAAATTTCTTCATATGAGTGAGTAAAAAGATATAGCTCCTACCTGCTTCTACGCTAAATCAGAATACTATGAAATTATGACGTTTCAGCCGCATTTTTCTTAGTGTTCAACCGACGACAAAAAGGAGGAAGTTATCAAGTCGACGCGTATATTTTATTTAAATGTATGATCACTCGAAGACGGCTGAACCGATTTGGAAAATTCTTGTTTTGTTTGAAAGGGTATACTTCGAAATTGGTCCCATTGTCACCAAGTCAGGATCTGATGATGAGATCCTGGAGAAATCGAGGGAACTCTTCAAATATTATAGGCACACCCATAGTGATTTGAGTATTTTTTATAACAAACCAAAACTAAAGACACCGACTACCGAAATTAAAGTTATTTTTCACTTTGCAGTGTTTTTTGGGAGTTTTTCATCAGCTGTTCTTGACCCCAAAATCGCGAGATGGAAAGCTATGGATGACGTTAATGATAGAACAAGCAAACCCAGCTGTTTACTCCCCAGTTGCTTGAAAAAAATAAATTGATTGATAGTAATATAATGTCTGCTTGATTGTTTATTAATATTTTGTTTGTTTGTTACAGGTTTATCAACGCGAGACGTAGGATAGTGCAGCCAATGATAGACCAGTCAAATAGAGCAGGTAACATTTTTCTTATACAACAGCCATTATTTAGGTCGTAAGTAATTTAAAAGCAGGTTTTCTTTGCAAGACTAGACTGTAATAGTACAGTGACCTCTACTATAGATAGGAATTTAATAAAACAACTGTCTAGGGACATTATAATATACATATACACCCCTTAAAAAAAGGTCCCAACGGTTAAAAATTCAAACGTCAATACCATTCGATATACTAAATTCAAGACGCCGCCATTACAGAACATTAACGCGTTCTGACCACATCACGTATCGCTTCGGACATTTGAAATTCTCCGAGCACGCCCCGAAACGACTTTGAAGTCTAAAATCGAGTTTGGTGACCACAAAGTACGGAGTGGTTCATACAGTATGCAGGCCGTCGCATGCGGCCAGTAACGCCGCCGTCCCATGAGGATGTTCTAGCTTTTAACGCTGACCGCCCGTGGAATTATGACTGCCTGGTACGCCCCAGCTGCGTTTAGAAAGTAGATTAGATAGAATTACTTTACTCTGAGTAAAATAGAGTGTATTGTTTTTGAATACCGATAGTTTGAGCCAGAAGTTTGTTTAGAAGAATGTCCAAATTCCATTTCTTTATTGAAAATATTTGTTACTGGCTTTCACATCCGGTGATACATTATTCACATAAACCAGACTACCCATTTTCGGCTCGACATTTCAGTATTGCAAAATCATAATATGGTATTTCAGTAATGAAATAACTTTTGTTTCTCAATGTGCAACAGGCAATAAATGCAAGAGCAATTTAAAACGCTTGAGGATCACAAAAGCGGCCAAAATATCCACCGATAAAACCTTTTTTTTACCCATCCGTCGACAATATGGAATAGAATTACAAACGACCAATTCTATTTTTACTTTGTAATTGTAGCACAGTCCATAAAACGTTCCCGGGTCCCCGTACGTAGCCAACAAAAATTCCGTCCGGGGGAAAAAAAGGACGTCGCAGAAAAAGGGCTTACTCCTGCGAACGCAAGAAGGGTAAAAAAGAATAATGTCCGAATTCGTTGACCCGTCCCGAGCTATCCATCACTCGCCCCTCCGTCGACTATCGGCGATGTATGCTGCCCTGGTACCTTTATCTAGATATGTGGATGTTGCCCTCTTTTCTATTTCAAGATTAGAAACGTACATTTTCTTCATTTCTTCTTAATTACGTTTATGAGAAAGCAAACAACATGTCAGAAGTTTTTTAATCTGTTAGACTTTTCTTGATTAAAAGTTTATGTAATGTATGAAGAGTTGTTTACTATAATTTAGACAACCGGGTTGGTGAATCATTGTTGTGTTAAAAGTTACAGCTCAAACTCAAGAAAAAGTTTTCTTAGAAAAGAAATTCGCAGCCGTCCACCTCAAACAAGTTTCGTCAGATTCGCCTATTATTGAAAAAGTGCATTCGTTTTCTCAATACAAAATGCTATCGCATTAAAGTTAACCAGGCTGTCAGCACTCAAATGTCGCGACACCAAACACCGGGAGTACATAAACCGGGCACAGTTCTAAATCTCGCGAGCCAAACGGGCGGATGTGGCCACCCGGCCAAGTTTGCCGACGACGGAAAATGGAAAAACCGGAGGGGTGGAAGGATAGATGGAAAATTGTTTTGGCAATGGACTAAAGAAAATGGCCACCACATTTCCTACGGTCAAGCCAAAAAGCGCTTTTCCAATCACTATATTATTTGTCGTGCGGCCGCCCTGCGTTATATATTCCTAGTGCGTGCGATGTGCTCTCGTGTTTCGTTTGCCAACCTTCCTATTTGCAGTGATACGCTTGGCTGATTTTCAGCTATTAAGTTCGGTATTCAAAAATAACGGTTCCAGTGCAATCTGAATTACTCCTCCTTTTTAACCGACTTCAAAAAAAGGAGGAGGTTCTCAGTTCGTCTTGAACTTTTTTTATTGTATGTTTGTTACCTCATAACTCGAATACGGCTGGACCGATTTGGAAAATTCTTTTTTCGTTTGAAAGGGTATACTTTCTAGTTAGTTCCATTGTTATGAAATCATGATGGGATTCTGGAGTAATCGAGGGAACTCTTCAAACATTATAGGCACACCTATAGCGTTTTGGGTATTTCTCATAGTACCTTGTGCAGTTGCTCTCGAAAAGCACCATTTGGGGAAGTGGAACTGATGATGAAGACCACATATGGTCACCGAAACAACTGAATAATAAGTATTTCGTGGATTGCGATTCGATTACTTGAACATGGATGTTAAGCACTTTATGCTCGTCACCCAACGAGCACATTAGTGGAAATAGCAGCCTATTTTGTTACTTTGGGTTGTAAAATAGCGGTTTAAGGGTTCAAAAAGCAGTTCAAAGTTGCATATCTGCATCCGTAAACGTCTATAGCTATAAAAATTACTTAAGGTGCTATAAGCTGAATCAAATACTACCCTAGCCTTCACAGTAGTCCACGGTAGAACTCATTTACCACTCACACCTTTATATGAGAGATACGAAGGTCATTCTGCCACTCACAGCTGCACAGTGGTTTCCATTGTAACTTTTATAGTTATAGTAACCACTATTATACTACTATAAGCTTCATTATAGAAAAAATAGAAACTCTTATGCATACTATAGTTACAAAAAAATCATCAGTGTAACTAAGGCCTTTAGTAGCAATATTCATTCCTTGCAGGCTCAATCCATTCGCCATTTTACAGCCGCTTTTATAACTATTATAAAACATTTAATAAAAATGGATGCTAAACGAATAAGTACGTAACTAGATCTTATAACCTCAAAAACAGCACTAGGGTAACAAAAATCACTGGAAGCATTAGAAGGGTGAAAATTAGCGCTATGATTCTCAAAAGGGACTTATTAGAGCTAAAACTGCAGGTTATGACTACATTACATTGACGCCATGATGTTTTAAGAAAACTTATAATTCACTTGCAAAATTGAGTTGATATACATTGGTTTTTCAGTTAAATGTGCATTAAATGTACCGGTAAACAATCGGCCACTTGCGAATATTAAGTTATCGACACGTAAAAATACGGAAATAAAATTTATTCTGTATAACAAATAAAAAATATCAAATATCTTTTGTTAATTTTTTAAATATCATAAAAGCGCGTTAAAATTACTCGAAAATTATCTTATATATCTACAGTAAACTGGACAGCGTTTTAAGTATCTTTATATATCTTGCTAATACAGAATACAAACTTTTACTTCTTTTTGTTTTATTTTCATGATGGCGACGAAAACACTTTATCAAAATATTACAAATAATGTCAACTGAAGATATACAATAAAGAACTATAATCAATTCATTCGTTCAAAGTAGTTCAAAATCATTCAAAAGTAGCGCTACGAGAGCTTTAGTATAGCGTTAATAAATCGTTATAGCTATTAAGGAACCTTTATGCAACCGTTGTGCAGGTTAAATGGAACTTTAGGTTGCATAAAATGGCGCCCAAATAGCGCTAAAGCGGCTGCTTTAAGTCTGTAGTAGACGCTCTAGCGCTTACGTCTATTACCATAAGTAATAATCGGATACGCTCCAAAGCTCTAATGCAGCCCATTTGTGCTAGTTGGGCATTTAATGCATATGGTGATGTACAGCTGATGGTGAAGTACCAGGAGAACTCCTCAAAAATTAACGGCTCTACATCGGGAAGCAATATTTTGTAAAAGGTGATAAGTAGTTGACATTTTGGCTTTTGTAAATAGATAAATTATAAACCGACACACTAAAAAGCGTGGAAAAAACTTTTTAGAAAAAAAAAACCGACTTCCATATCAAAACACTACAAAGCCAAAAAACCTTTAATTTTGGAAGGCGGTGTCAAAAAAGAAAATACAAAACCAATAACACCGATTACTCAAATTAAAGTTATTTTTGGCTTTGTAGTATTTTGATAAGTCGGTTTTATTTTTTGCTTACAAGTTTTTTTTTTATTTCAAATAGTGGACGATAAATACTGCTATTGTCACCAGTGTTGCCACATTCTATATTAATCACTAATCAAATTATAGTTACTCAATGAAACGTCTCCCGTCCATTACCAGCACGTTAACACAGTCTATCTCAATAGTTCACCGTGTACACACGCCATGTCGTAGCGCTAATGAATTTATTATAAGCGCATAAATTGCCCTCTGATGCGACCCATTACGGGGCCTGACTGTAAATTACAATTCGTTGGAGCACCGAACGATCGTTTATTGGGCATTCGGCGAGGATTAAAATCCGTTCTCTCGTCACCGATGCATTTATTAAAAGCGAAATTAATATTCATATTTTTGGTAACTAGCGACTCTGCTTTGTTGACTTCGATCGTGCAAATAATTAACACTGGAAGCGTTAATTAGACCTTGTCGATACTCGGAAAAATTGCTGAGAACGTCATAATTAAAAGTCGTTAGTATTGTTTAATTAACGGGATTTATTTTAATAATTAATAATATGAAAATTAATGGGTTTTATATTAATTATTAAACATTATTTTTTAGACAGCTCAAGACTTTCTTGCTAGCAACACAAATATAAATAGTCGCATTTAGTCAGGCGTCGTCAAGATGACTTCCTCCTAAATCATAGTATCCTGGTAGTTGTGCCCCTGTTCGGGCGCCCGTTATTGCTTCCTGCGGCTCTGGTAGGAGACACGCGCCACTGGTCCGACTCAATCACCCACTTTTGCATTGTTTGCGAAAAAAGCAATAAAATCATTCTGAAATAAAAAAAATGGTTAATGTTTTTTCGAAACAAGTCAGGATTGTGTGATGTTTGTCATGGAAACGCTGAATATTTGTTTTTTTTTTTTCAATATTATTTTATCTTTTTTATGTCTATGGTCAAAAGAGTATTCCCGACCAAAGATCTTAGGGCGGGGGGCACACGATGCGTTGCGGCGCCGCACCGCGAAGATTTCACCGTGTCAGTGGGCACACGAGCGGTGCGGCGCCGTAACGTTGTTATGTCGCAGTGGCGCTGTAGCAGCGTTGGACAGTCTGTTGACAGACAATCGAAACGAGCGAGCGTGTGTCCTTCCTTGTGACGCAAAACAACTGAGCGGTGCAACGCATTCACCCCTCCCCGCCTCGTCTTGGTGGTTGCAAGTCCGGTGCGGCGCCGGAGCGCATCGTGTGCATGCCACAGATATTTCTATGTAAGACGACGCAGCGACACCGCTCCGGCGCCGCACCGCCGCCGCAACGCATCGTGTGCCCCGGCTCTTAGTAAAGTTTAATATAAAAGAATTTTATAATCAGTGATTTGACGCAATTTTTATCATAAAACAAATAGGCAGCTTACAAAAAAGCTAAAAAAGTTATTTTAAATGTTTCACCCTACATATTCATAGTTAAAAAGCTCAAACCGGCCATTGTAAGAAACGAAATTGCAAAAGTCAAGAAATCCGCTCAATTTTACCACAAAACTGTTATGTCTTCCGCTCGCGATATATCCATGGGATTATCAATCGTGATGTAATGGCGTTCGTCCATTATAGACGTCGATTTCCGACATCCTCATGGGGTCTTTATGGTGGTACGCACCATTGCGCCTTGAGAGTGCGGGACACATACAATACCACTAATGTATAGGAGTCATGCCTATAGTTTTTCGATTACTTGAGCTTTTTGAACAGAATCTTACAAACTTTAAAAAAAGTGATATGAATATTAAAATATTGCAAAGGAAATCTGCTTATAAATAAAATGTTTGCTGAGATTTAAGTCATAGATAGATAGATATACTCTTTATTGTACACCATAACAGAATTAAATGAGGACTTAAAAACTACAAAGGGTGTTACAATGGGCGGTCTTATCACTAAAAGCGATCTTTTACAGATAACCTTTATAATATAATATTTTGTATTAAAAATGTTTGTATAAAAAACTACAACTTTTTGTTAAAATCAAAAACTTAAATTTGGTTGTCGTTTTTAAAACTGACAAGATTGCTAATAATGTGGATTCTACCCACATTGCTAGTACTATTTAAAAAAAAAAGCTGATACCTACAGTCATCATTGTCTGCTCAACCTTTTCCTAACTATGGGGTCGACTTCCAGCCTAAGGGATATAGCTGAGTACTAATGCTTTACATGGAGCGAGCGTTTTACATAGTAGCTATCTGACCTCCACAACCTAGTGTGACAAGTGATACATAGAGTATTATTTTGAAACCCTGCAAAAATAATTTCTAAGTGCCTGTGATGCTTAAAACAATGTCCGAACTGCATCAACAATACCCAGCTAAAGCTGGAGAACTAGCCAGCCTAATTAACCGGGCAGTGTTCTATCCTTCAGTATTCCCCCACGCGGGCCCCAGTGGGGCGTACAGCCCGGAGGCCACCATGGGCTACATGATGGACGGGCAGCAGATGATGCACAGGCCGCCGACAGATCCGGCCTTCCACCAGGGATACGCGCATTACCCGGCTGAATACTACGGCCACCATCTCTAATGCAACCTGCAAACTTGTACATGTGAGTATTTCAACCTTCATAATTATTAGTTTTACCAACCATCTGGTGAATTACATTACCAGAGAACAGTGATACGTACGAATTTCTCGACGACATATTGACCATTACCAAATTGTTAGGTTTGTTTCTAAAACTTCCAGATGTTTTCCTTCACCATTTTTGAGAGCAGTGGTCATGATGAGAATTACACAAAGTAATACGCCTGGGTTTTAACCCACTCATTCATAAGTCACTGGGCCACCACAGCCGTTTTATTTTTGTTTAATTTCTTTCAAACATTTTTTTATATGCCCAGCAATCTGTGTGCTGACCTTACGTAGTTGCTGCCTTAGGGGACGCCTTAAGCGTGTAAATGATTTGATTTGCATGATACTGTAATCTACATCATGACCAGGCAATGTGACAATTTCCAAACGTCATGAGAGATAGTTATGTCAGTATTCTGAGTTGAATTGTTAATGTAACGATATAATTATGTATTAAAAAAAAGAACTCGGTACAACGTATCTGCTCGAGTATGTAAAATTCATGCTAGTCCCAATTCATGAAATCTCCAGAATCAAGTCAAATATTTTTCATAAAATCTTATTTCAAATTGTAATCGACCCATTTATAACCTCGACTACACGAAAATATTTCAAAGAAAGTCGTTGATATACGGCAGAATTATAATTATGTTGTTACGTCTGACGTATAAAATGCATAATTAATGTTTAATATATTCAGTTGTAAATAACATAGCGAAACGTCAATATATTTGTATTTTTATTTACAGATATGAATAACGTTGACATCGCGCGGGCCGGCCGGCCGAGCGCCGCCGTATTCGCCGGGCAGAACACCGCCTTATGTGATACAGGCACGTGATAAATACAGGAGAACGATGCTACATGTACATAAAAATACTAAAATAAAAAAACGCGACATTTTTGTAATATTTGAAACAGTATACGATCTCCTAAAATTAAGTTTTGAAGTCAACTTTAATGGTTAAAACTAAAAATGTAAATGTTATACGCGAAGTGAAATGGACGCTGAAACATAAATGGTGCAATCACCTATTATAAATAACGGTTTTATCATTCGGAACAATAGGAGCAAAGTTGATGAATGTAACAATAATGTGGTTTGATAGTTATCGTATAAATATTTATAGCTAATTGTGTATTGTTATTACGTAAATATAAATAAATAATTGAATAGTTGTGTAAGTTGTAACTATCACAGTACTTGGGTCGCTGTCGACAGAAAGGTAATAGATATGGGACTTTTTTTGTAAAGGAGTTGTATTAATAGGTTTTAGGTTTTTCGAAGCAACTTTCTTTGTTATTTGAGGAGCGGTGTAGTCTGCGGAGGCGAGTGGACTCTGCGTCAGCTCCAGTCGCTCGGACTCGCCCAGTGTGCACCGCTCCTCACTATTTTCAAATGTATAACTGTAAATTGCGTTTACGTGTTGCGTCTGTTACCTACCAACTAATTTATTAAATGTAATTATCAAGCTCAAATTGTACATCTATAACGAATGTCAATTTCTTGAAAATTAATTGTCCGCGTTTAATTTACAGAAACATTTTGAATACATATCTTTGAATTATATATTTATTGTAATGATATTGTATATCGAATACGTTTTTCACCTTGCCTTGGTGTTCGATAGTGTAGCACAATTTGTAACCGATGTATACGAATCACAAAATGATATTTTACAATGTTAAAAAAATGAGATTTTTAGGTCTATTTTTTGTCTTGTGGATGATACCTGATATTGATTGCCTTCTATGTTACCAGGAGACCATACACTTGAAGATGTGCAGATTAAAAAATAAATAGAAAAAGAATAAGGGCCGTGTTCGGCGAGAAGGAACCAGTCAGTTGTTTATTTTGTAATCTGTGGATCTTTCACACATATAATATTTATAATCGTGTGATTTTCATGACTGATGAGAATCTGTGAGCTTCTCCTAGATTACAAATATCTCCGTGGTGTGAAAATGAACATTTTGCTTAAGTGTAAAAGAATAATTCTAAAATTTACTTATTGGTGTCACCACGGATTGACTTTACTGTGAGTGCTGATTACAAAATTAATGATGTTTTTCATGAAATTTATTGAAATTTAATAGTGACGCATGATCACTGTTTAATAAAATAGAAGAGAGACATCAAAAATAAAATTAGCAACTGTGAAAACAAAAATTATAAATATCAAAAATGTATACGAATGTTTAAATTATCGCTCACAGTACAGTAGTAATTTACAATGTTTTCCAAAAATATTTCACGTGAATCACTTTATAGTAATGCGTTGCATTACGGCCTTATGTCATGTATACGAACGGGAGATATAAAATGTCATCATTGGTCCTAGCTACGATAAACTTTGATAGCAGACTAAGTTATCCGAAAACAAGCTTTATTCTAGGCTAATTAAGACCACCATATTGTCTTTTAACTTGCAATACGACTGTTTGTGACGTTATTTAAAAATATATATAAATATATCTAGTATATATTAGTGTATGATTCATTTCTCATATTTTTCAAATACCTGTTAGCGAAATAATATGAAGATTTTATTCATTCGTTTTAGTAATACGAATTTTAAAAATGGAATAGTAAGGGTTTCCAAATATGTCTTTTCGGACAGTCGTGTCGCAACTTAGCATCTCATTTTAGAAAAAAGTTTGTTAACTTTTGTAAATAATTAATCATCAAATATTATACATATGTCATTTTTACTTTGTATAAATACAGTTTTTCCCCAATGAAGTCTCAGTATTAAATAATTTGGAAAGAAAGAAAATATTTCTTTTCTCTTGCAACACCGGACTTTGTTAATACACAATTATTATTGTTATTTGCATTGCGTGTAATATATTTTTATTAAGAGGAAAATCTTAAATAGTAGTTGTTAGGTATTAATGTATTAATTGAAGAATTTTATTTTGATTTTTCTCTTTATTATATATGTATATGTACATTATATATAATGATTTGAAAGTCATCAAGTTATTGTAAATATAGCTACTAAAAATGGTGAACATGAGCGTCTGTCAGCGGTACATTTTCAATTCGATGAAAAAGTTAATTATATATTTGTATTGTATAATTTCAGCGAGGTACATATTATAAATAAAACTATACGATCAATAGTGAACTGGTTTATATAAATGATATAGTGACAGCTGACGCTGACAGGCCGTTGTGGAGGAAATCTGACGAAACTGTCGGCATTATGAATGCTACGAATTGTGTAAAAAATATTAAAACCTAAAAAAATGTTTTGTTTCATTTTTGCATAACCTCTTTTACGATCTAGGCCAGCCAAATTTTCATTATTATACCATAGTAAAAAAATATTTTCAAGAGCTTTAGAGATAATTATGTTGGTTACCACTGAGACTTACTAATAAGCAGCAATATTACAAGGTGTTATTTTTTAGTTTAAAATAACTTATTGTTATAAAAATCACCTAGAAACAAGCAAAAAACACTACCAACCTACTTTTCTACAACACACAATTCATCTCGTTTTCAACGCTCATAGACAAACTTCAAAGTGTCCTTCAAAACAAGAAAAAGAAACAAATGTTTCGTAACCTCGCATGAATACGTTAAAATGTCTATAAATATCTTCGGAAACAGTCGTCGACAGAGCAAGGTGTTTGCCAACGACGATAGTTTGCAACTTTCACAATTTATTCGGCAGGAGACTAAATTTATTGTTGCCTGAACAGGGAACATTTGCCTGAGTGATCGGAAGTACATGGGGAGTTTTGATGTGCGGATGACTGAATTATATGAATTGTTTTTGACTGTCAAAAGTATATTTTACGTAGCATTTATAAAATAATGAGTCTTGAGTTATTGACTTTTGTATTTTTTTAAAGTAAGTAATACTTTTGTCGATTTAAGTTTTAAAACTTTCAGTCAGAAAACATTTTTTTTTTAATTTAATGGATCTGCACTGTGTTGTTGGTGTGAAAAAATTTACATGAAATTATATACGAATTTATATCAAAGTCTATTACAATCCTGGGAAAAACTATTGTGTACATTGGTTATAAGTTTTTGGCGGACTATACAGGAAGTGCGTAAATGCATTCAAATTTATTTTAATAGGTACCGAATGATTAAAAATACGATACTAACAGTGGGATGTTTATTGAAACTTTGAAATGGTTTGGGCAATGCCTTGAAAATTAGATTTTGCACATAGGTTCGGTCGATTTGGAAACAATGAATTTAACATAAACACCATAGGTACCAAAAGAAAACGATTATAGTAGGTATTCTCATAATAAAAATGCGAATCAAATGAAAGTAATAAGCAAAAAGTACTAAAACAACAGAATCTCGAGCGGTTGCTACGTAGCGGCAGTGCTACGCGGCGTAGAGTTTCGTAGCGTCGTAGCGGGCGTGGCGGCTCGAAAATGGCGGACGACAGTGAGTAATGGCACACTGGGACGAGTCCAGTGACGCGTACCGCAGGGTTGTCACGTGTCAGAAAACTAGATTAATTTAAAAATTAAAAATGTATGTGACCTTCTTAGAAACAGTTTTTAACACGCTTTTATTAGGTGGACCTGTATGTAACTAACTATGTAATGAAATCTAAGGTAAGTAATTTAACCATCTTCCAAGGGTCATAGCGTAATGAAAATTGGCAGCCGTATGTAGTTCTGATGACAATACAATAATATGGTACTGTCGAACTGATCTGATGATGGAGCCGGAAGATATGAACTGGAACTTCATGATGGAATATCGTATCATAGCTGTTTTGGATTTCTTAGAGAAGTCTTGGAATGAACTTTGACCACGATTAGGTTTCAAGGTCTGATGATGAAGCCGGAAGATAGGCACTGGCATTCCATGATGGAATATCGTATATTAGTCGTGTTTGCACTTGTGAGAAAGGCCACGTAATGGACTTTGCACACGATCAGGTTTCAAGGTTATAACAAACCTAAAGTTTTTTTTGTTTTTATGTGCATTTATAAAAGCGTGTTTTTCTAGTGTTTTTTAAACTATTCATTTATTAAATTTTAATGGTAGGCAGAACTACAATAATCTATTTATTAATACGTGAACCAAAAACGTGTACCACTTTTTATGAAAATAATGCGAACGCAGGAATATTAAATTTGGAACAGTTACACTTTACAGTTTATATGGATATAATTATGAATTTGAAAGGCTTTAAAATGATGGCCGATTTTTGACCACCGAGCGGCCACTAGTAGGTACATCTTTGTTCTCCAATTAACATGACTCATCTTGTTAGGAACAATATTTTTCAAACGTATTTTAGTACTAGCTGTGCCCGCGACTTCGTACGCGCGGAATAGTGACTTTCGGCAGCATTTTTAATTTTTAAGGCTAATGATTTTGAAAACAAAACTACATAATAATACATTATTTGAATGTCGTATTTATCTATCTAATCAAAAGTCTGAAATTGAAATAAGTATCAAGCTTCTAGCTTTAAAAATGACGCAATTTCTATACAAACTTTCATCCCCTATTTCAACCCCTTACAGCCCATTTTTCGCATTAAAAAGTAGCCTATGTCCTTTCTCAAGATCTGGACTATGTCTGTACCCAATTTTATTAAAATCGGTTCAGTAGTTTAGGCGTGATTGCGTTACACACAGACAGACAGAGTTACTTTCGCATTTATAATATTAGTAAGGATTACTAGTCTAATCTCGTAACTTACAAAAACATGAATGATACTCGTATAATGTGAATTACTGCCACATGACTGAATATGTATATGCGAGTAACAAGTGCTAGGCACTTGCTAATTGTATATATTTATACATTCCGTCCAGTCTACTCGCCACACTGCGCAAGAAGAGGTTGGGGCTGTCCCACACTACAGTCAAATTGAAAAAAAAAAAAAGAAACCAACCAAATCTATTTTTTTAATCCATCCTGACATTATCACTGCAACTTCTGAAAGTCAAAATCAATCTTGACGCTGACTAGAAATGTGCCAAGTCTACGTAGAGCAACAAGTCCCGGGGTAATCATTCTACTGCCTGGGATCATTACCTGCTTAGCCGATTATATTGGGGTCAGCTACCAGTATAATTGGATTCGACTGAGTACTTTTGTGTGTAGTGTTTTACATGCAGCGACTGCCTATCTCACCTCCACAACCCAGTAACTGGGCAATACAATACCCCTTGGCAAGACCTGTGTTAGACATTCTGGTTTCTGACTACTCGTAACAACTATCAAAGGTATACAAATGACAGCCGGGACCAAGGGCTTAACGTGCTTTTCAAGGCATGAAAGAGAAAATCTCGATATGTTAGGATTAGGGCGTCCAATCCCGGAATACCGAGATCTCGGTATTGCGAGATCCCACGTCATTTTCCAATCCCGCGTGATGCGGGATTACGGGCGCGGGATCCGCGGGATTTGCGGGACTGAAAAAAGCATGCATACGACCCTTTGCGAGCGCGATCGCTCGGTGACTAGCGACCGGCAGTGTTGCAAACAACGCGGGGGCCCCTGTCGCCCGTTTTTCACAGCTTATGTAGCCTAATATAGCCGAATTTCAGTCAGTGGTAGCCTAAGTATGTAGCCTAAAATATCAGTAAAGTTTTTTATTGAGTATTTGTTACTGTTTTCTGTGAAGAAAAAACGGTGTAATTTGATTGATCTCATACTAATAGTAATACGTAAATAAATGTGGAGTTAGTTGATGAATTCATTGTTTTTTTGTGATAAATAAACGCTGTAATTTGATTGATCTCATACTAGTAGTAATACTGGAATAAATATGGAGTTAGTAGATTAATTCATAGTTTTATTTTGTGATAAATAAACGGTGTAATTTGATTGATTTCATACTAATAGTAATACGTAAATAAACGTGAAGTTAGTTAATAGATTAATTCATTGTTTTATTTGCATCCCGCAAATACCGAGATCCCGTAGGATTGAAAATTCGTAGTCCCGCAAATACCGAGATTGAACTCAGGCTGCGGGATTGGACGCCCTAGTTAGGATGCTCATCCATTCACAGGCCGACCTCGGCAAGCATTGCTTAACCTTGAATCGACCCTTGCGGCTGTCAGAACTCTACTGACTTAGATACGGCTAACTAAGTAATCAGGAAAGAACACCTGATCCCTCCATCTCTCTTTTACTACCGGTCTACCAGACGTACTGCAGAGTGCCATCCACACTTAGTAGATATACCGTCTTGTCGTACTGAGCGCTTCCCCTCTACGTTTATTGTGTGCACTGCCGAGATTCGGAACTCTCTGACAGCTTCTGTATTCCCTGCCACAAATGACCCCTCAGCCTTTAAAGCAAGAGTGAACAGGCATCTTCTTGGCTCGCTCGTTCGTTAATAAGGAAATTATAAAAAATACAATAAAAAGTCACTGATACCGGATACTACATACTTCTAACGTTCCAGTTTGCCATCAGAGTAAACCCTTAGCCCTATTAGATAGATAGATAGAATATACTTTATTGTACATCAATACAGAATAACATTATATCTTAATTCGATGGTTACAATGGCGGTCTTATCGCTAAAAGCGATATCTTCCAGACAACCTTTGGAAGGACTTTCAAAACTTAAATTAAAGTGGGGAGGGCTAAATTAGTGTACTCACAAAACAGAAAATAATATATATATAAATACAAATATATAAATACAATACAATACATAAGTAATTATATATAAATATAATGTGTTCTTTAATATCAGGTGGAGAGGAAACAAAAGAATTATTAATTAATATGCCTCAAAGAGCTGTCAGCACTAGTGACGGGGCCTGATAGCGCCATTGCCTGCCAGGGTTGGGGAGATGTCCTGATCCCGAAACCTAAGGGCTACTAAAGGAACGGTGGGTTTTTAGTCAGTAGAAGTTTGACATAAATCCCTCCGCTCCACCTAGAGCAATAGGAGTAATATGATGATTTCTTATTTATATAAAAACGTCTACTTAGTTCAAGTACCTACTGATGAGCAAATTCCTTGGTTGATGCGTTCTTTGACCAAAGCAAAGAATAAGCATTGCCATTAAGTGGCAATGCGGTCAGTCTTCTGGGCACTTTTCCCGTTGACAGCGATTTGGAGGAATTTCAACGCATTCAAGGTATAGTAGATGTCAGTATGCTGTATTATTTTAAGTTACTTATGTACGTAATAAACTCCTTTATCCCTTTAATATGTTAAAAAATAATAGGAATTTTCCAATCAGTATTTAAATTAATTATGTGGTTAGATTTTATGAATCACTAAATAAATAAAACCTTAACTAGCAATTCAAAGAAGAAGTCTACGAAAATATAATTATACAGCATGATTTATGCCTTGACATTATTCATGATGTATGATTACATAACTATGTTGAATTGTCTACGCTGCCGCTGTCCTCACATACCTATTAATACAGTGAAATGGATGAAAATCATTTTCCGGTTCTTCTCCATAGAAAACGACCATTTTGAACTATGTACTAGCTTCTGATATTTTATAGAACCTATGTAACAAATACAATATTTTTTAATTTGTATAACGAATGTATTGTATTCACATTTCTTTGTTCTTTGAATTCAAATACAACTTCAACAAAATGCGTAAATCTCATGTATATCTAAGTATGTATCACAAGTCACAACTCATCGAGAATACAATTTCCGCACAGATCCGCTCGACAGCCCTACGTTTTTTCCTCGAACGGAGCACAGTAAGCAACGCAGCGATTGTATCGCTCGCGGATGCTCCGAGCGGCCCATTTGTCAACCTTAGCCCCCTTTAGCCCCCCACCCTACCAGCACCAAGCCCCGAGCCCCCGGCGACAAAAGAAAAGCTTCAGATGAACACTGAAACTATATCAATTTATGTTGGTTTGGTACAAGATGCGCAGGAATGCGCCCATTGTAGGTACTTTTTGGGATCTTTTAAGTCTGACAAATGGAATAAACCCTATATATCATACATAATAATTTCCCATACTTAGGTCCCCTGGCTTCCAAACATGGTTTATACAGCTGTGGGTTGGCAAACAGTGTCCTACCATAAAAAGTCATCATACGTGTAGGTATGTCGTAGTAACAAAAAAAAATTTTTTGCAAAAAATAGAACCGACTTCCATATCAAAACACTACAAAGCCAAAAATAACTTTAATTTCGGAAGGCGGTGTCACAAACGAAAATATATACAAAACTACAAAACTATATACAAGACACCGCCTTCCGAAATTAAAGTTATTTTTGGCTTTGTAGTGTTTTGATATGGAAGTCGGTTCTATTGTTTGCATAAAATTTTTTTTTCACGCTTTTTAGTGGGTTGGTTTGTAATTTATCTAGTTACAAAAGCCATAATGTCAACAACTTATCACCTTTTACAAAATATTGCTTTTCCCTGTGCATAGCCGTTAATTTTTGAGGAGTTCTCCTGATATTTGACCATCAGCTCTACATCACCATATGTATTGTGACGAGCATAAAGTGTTTAACATCCGTACTCAAGTAATCGAATCGCAATCCACGAAATACTTATTATTGAGGAGTTTCAGTGGCCATCTGTGGTCTTCATCATCAGTTCAAGTTCCCCAAATGGCACTTTTCGGAAGCAACTGCTCAAGGTACTATAAGAAATACCCAAAACGCTATAGGTGTGCCTATAATATTTGAAGAGTTCCCTCGATTTCTCCAGGATCCCATCATCAGATCCTGATTCTGTAAAAATGGGACCAACTAGAAAGTATACCCATTCAAACGCAAAAAGAACTTTTAAAATCGGTCCAGCCGTCTCCGAGTTATGAGGTAACATACATAAAAAAAAAAAGTTCAAGACGAATTGTAAACCTCCATTTTTTGAAGACGGTTAAAAATAGAAAATGTCAATAGCTTAATGACTATGGTGTCGGACTTATGATCGAGAGGTCGCGGGTTCTAAGTCCACCCATTACACTATATTGCCGTAAATCCACTCCAGACACAAGCATATTTAGCTTAGTTGGAGGGGTTTAAAAGATTGTTAGTAATGTGAATTCTATCCACATTGCTAGTAAGTAATCTTTAAAAAAAATATGTGAGAGATTTGTGAAAGTATAGTGATAGTGTGAGAATAGTTTGTTGTGACATCAGTCTGAAAATCTATTAGATTATTGTGTTGTGTAGGCCTGCCTATCTGACCGTCATAGCCTAGTAGCTTCTTCTTCTTCTTAGCGTGTTGATTGCAAGACTACAGAACGTATCAATCAATCAATCAATTTATTTATTTATCAGATATCAAGATCCATAATGGTTAGTAACAACTTATAAACTATGTTAGTAGGTATAAACAAATTCCCGAAATCTTGACTAACTTCACAGTGCCAACCACAATTTGAACCCAGAGCAAGTGAATCGAACACTGAACAAATATTTGGTAGATATCATCTTCAGGATGTCATTGCTGCTGCTTCGTACTCTGCCTAACAGAGCTGACACCAGCATGCGTTTTATTGCGTAAACGCTTCGGCGAACATCGCGGACGCGTTGCAGAACCACGGCAACCGCAACAACATCCTGAAGACGTTACTGTATTGCACCCGCAGAGCTTGTTTGCCATATCAGTTTTTTTCTTTCAGTCTAGTAGCTAAAAGAAAGAAAGAAGAAGAAATAAGCGTATTTAATGCTACAGAAAACGATGCTAACTAGTTAACACGATATCCTTACGTTACACAACTTAGCGAGGGAAAATTTAAAACCCACGATAAACGTGTCCTTATCAAAAAAGCGTATTATAAGATTCGGGACTACGTTGAAGACATGAATGACTGCTTGTCTGACTGCGTGTGGCTACCCTGGCTTATTGTAATTGCGTTATCGACTAAGTAGTGCATTAACAACTTTACTTTTGTGAGTGTATCTTTTTATTTTCCCTACGATAATCCATCCGATTTGACAGATTTTCTTTTTGTTTCATTTTTATTATCTAAACCGGATCCCGTGGGAATTTCGGGATAAAAATAACCTATGTGTTATTCCAGAATGTCAACTATCTACTTACCAAATTTCATTCAGATCCGTTCAGTAGTTTTCGCGTGAAAGAATAACAAACATCTATCCATTCTCACAAATTTTCACATTATAATATTAAGTAAGAAAGATAAGATTAAATAAGATTTATCCTTCATTATTGAAGTCTAATGTTGGCGCTTGTCAAGTTTATTTTAACATAATATAAAGCTTTTTTGTGAATGGGAGAACACAGTAAACTCTTAGATGTGTTTTACAATTTTTTATTTGTAATTCCATTGTGCTGTACTGATTAGTCTATACTGTCCTCTCATACCTAATTAACCTGTATTATGGATACATTGTAAAAATGATATTTTGATTTGATAAAAACTTTTTACCAAAAAATTAAACCGACTCCCAAAAAACACTGCAAAGTGAAAAATAACTGTAATTTCGGTAATCGGTGTCTTTAGTTCAGTATTTTCGTTTTTGGTACCGACTTCCGAAATTAAAGTTATTTTTCACTTTGCAGTGTTTTTTGGGAGTCGGTTTAATTTTTTGGTAAAAAGTTCTTATTTCACTCTTTTTAGTTGGTCGATTTTTATATTTACCTAGTTACAAGAGCCTAAATGTCAACTACTTATAATCATTTACAAAATATTGGATTTCCCAATGTTGGGTCGCGTAATTGTTGAGGAGTTCTCCTGGTACTTCACCATCAGCTTCACTTCACCATATGCATTGTGACGAGCATATTGTGCTTAAAAACCACATTCAAGTAATCGAAGCGGAACACATGAAATACTTATTATTCCTACTTATATATTGAGTAGTTCCAGGGGCCATCTGTGGTCTTTATCATCAGATCCACTTCACAAATGGTGCTTTTCGAATGAAACTACACAAGTTACTATAAAAAAAATACTCAAATCGCTATAGGTGTGTCTATAATATTTGAAGAGTTCCCTCCATTTCTCCAAGATCCCATCATCAGATCCTGACTTGGTGACAATGGGACCAATTTCGATTACCCTTTCAAACAAAAAAAGAATTTTCCAAATCGGTTCAGCCGTGTTCGAGTAATCAGTGATCATACATTAAAAAAAAAAAAAAACAAAAAGATATATAATTACGCGTCGATTTTAAGCTCCTCCGTTTTTTTCGCCGATTGAAAAGAGTAACTGTGGAGTTTCTTGCCGGTTTTTCTCCATAGAAAACGACCAATTTCGAACCGTGCCCTAACTGCTGACGTTTTGTGAGTGCCCATGTAAGCCTATGTGAAATAAAACATTTTGAGTTTTTAAATTCTTTGGCGGGACTGGTGTCAGATTTTCTGGCTTCTGACTCCTGAAATCTCTCTGAAATCCTGTCAAAGATGTACAAACAACAGCCGCGACTAATGGCTTACCTTGCTTTCCGACGCATGGAGGAATCCCGTTATGTAATGAGGTCGGTCTGTCAGATGGGTCTGACAGACCGACCTCAACGAGAGTTGCTTTACCTTAAAGATCGACAAATGTGGCTGTTATTATTTAATAACGGCATGAATGGATTTAAATGAATTAATGAAATTTAATGTATGTATGAACTAAGGACCCCTGAATGTTCTTTAGGAAAACCTTTATGTTTGAAAGGAGACGGCGGGACGACCTGGCCTTCCTTAAGAATTGTAAGGATGAGGCAGAGAACCGTGACTGCTGGAAGAAATAGAGGGAGGCTTTTGCTCAGCTCTATAGGCTAACATAATCATTATAAATGTTGTATTACATAATGTCAGGCAAGCTTGGCCCATACAACTAAACAAAAACATAATAATTTTGCCTCTCTTGTCTATTCTTACCTGGTCAAACGCGAGCCTACTATCAATAAAAAAAATCTCAGAACTAAGAAAATACTAGGTGTCTAGGTTCTAGCTTTTATAAAATAGTAGTAGTACCTATTCATTTGTAAATAAATTAATAGTTTAAAAACACTAGAAAAACACGCTTTTATAAGTGCACACAAAAACAAAAAAAAATGTTAAGAAAACCGATAACGGATTTTCTTTAGGTTTGTTACCTTGAAACCTGATCGTGTTCAAAGTCTGTTGCCGTGGCCTTTCTCACAAGTGCAAACACGACTATGACACGATATTCCATCATGGAATGCCAGTGCCTATCTTCCGGCTTCATCATCAGACCTTGAAACCTAATCGTGGTCAAAGTTCATTACAAGACTTTTCTAAGAAATCCAAAACAGCTATGATACGATTTTCCATCATGAAGTTCCAATTCATATCTTCCGGCTCCATCATCAGATCAGTTCGACAGTACCATATTATCGTATTGTCATCAGAACTACATACAGCTGCCAATTTTCATTATGCTACGACCCTTAGAAGATTGTTAAATTAGTTACCTTAAATTCCATTACATAGTTACATACAGGTCGACCTAATAAAAGCATGTTAAAAACCTGTAAAATTCATAGATTTTTAAACCTTTGTTTAGCGATTATACCTCTAAAAAGATCATCAGTCATCATCAGTTCTAGATTTTTAGGGTTCCGTAGTCGAATGGCAAAAAACAGAACTCTTATAGTTTCGTCATGTCTGTCCGTCTGTCTGTCTGTCTGTCCGTCCGTCCGTATGTCACACCCATTTTATTCCGAAACTATTAGGACTATACATGTGAAACTTGGTAGGTAGATGTATTCTGTGAACCGCTTTCCGATTTTAAGAAAAAAATTAAAAAATATTTAAAATAAAGGGGGCCTCCCCACACATGGAACTAAAACTGAAAATATTTTTTTTATGAAACCTATACGTGTGTGGTATTTATAGACAGGTCTTTAAAAATGACATTGAGGTTTCTAAGACCACCTTTTCATAAAGTTAATCGTTTAAAAGATATACGCATCAAAAGTGGTAAAATGTGTGCCCCCCTCTAACTTCTATAATAATGGAGTGAAAAATCTAAAAAAATATATATCTGTAGATCTTAATGTAAACTTTCAACCAAAATTAGTTTGAATGAGATCGGGTCAGGAGTTTTTGAGATACAGCATATTTTCTAAAATTGCAAATATAACTTTGTAATTCATACAAACACTATGAAAAACAAAGTTATCGGGCGTAGTTGTAAAAAATGTAAATAAGCTAGTTTTAAGAAATTTGTGAGGATTTTTTTTTCGTCAAATAAATATACATATAATATTATTATAGATACTGCGGAACCCTTCATGGGCGAGTCTGACTCGCACTTGGCCAATTTTTGAATAATGTGTTATCCAAGTCCTAGAATTTCATCGTTTTGGCATAATTTCATAACGTCGTATTAAGTGAACCATTATATTTCCCATCACTGAAATATAATAGTTAATTTTAATAGTTATTCTATACAATATAGCTTTAGATATTTCTATGATTATTTACACATATAACGCACAAACATACAAGCATACATATGTATTAAATTCTCCACAGGGACATTCACGTCTATAGTAAATATTAAATCAAAAAAACTTTTTAACAAAAATTTAAACCGACTCGCAAAAAACACTGCAAAGTGAAAAATAACTTTAATTTCGGTAGTCGGTGTCTTTAGTTTTGTTTTTCTTTTTTGGCGCCGACTTCCGAAATTAAAGTTATTTTTCACTTTGCAGTGTTTTTTGGGAGTCGGTTTAATTTTTTGTTAAAAAGTTTTTATTTCACTCTTTTTAGTTGGATGATTTTTAATTTACCTAGTTACAAGCATCCATATTCAAGTAATCGAATCGCAATCCACTCAATACTTATTATTGAGTAGTTTCGGCGGCCATCTGTGGTCTTCATCATCAGTTCCACTTCCTCAAATGGTACTTTTTGAGAGCAACTGCACAAGTTACTATAAGAAATACCCAAAACGCCATAAGTGTGCCTATAATATTTGAAGAGTTCCCTCGATTTCTCCAGAATCCCATCATCAGATCCTGACTTTGGTGATAATGGTACCAATTTCGATTACCCTTATTAAATATATAGATTAAATATATATATACGCGTCGAATTGATAACCTCCTCTTTTTGTCGTCGGTTGAAAACCCAATTATTAATAATAACAATGCCTATGGCATCTAGTCGGCCTTTGTTCATTTTGTGTTGCATAAAGTTTTAATAATAAATTAAATAAATAACCTGTATATTTATTTAATTTATTATTAAAACTGACTTGATGCCATAGGCATTGTTATTATTAATAATTATTATAGCTTAAGAAAGCTGGAGTCCCTTCAGGGTTGATTAGGTACTTAGGTACTGGTATGGAGACCAGGTCAATCAGGTTCGATGGGCTGGAGAATTGTCGGAGCCGTATAGGTTGGAGTGTAGGGTGAGGCAGGGTTGGTTAACCTCACCTTTGCTCTTCAATCTATACGTCAATGAGCTAATCGAGGCGCTCAGCAGAGAGCTAGTGGGCTGCTATATTGACGGGGTGTGTTTTAATAATATAAGTTACGCTGATGACATGGCGCTGCCGAGCGCCTCAGTCTGCGGTCTCCGGAAGTTCGGACGACATTGAGAGGGAGCGAAGGGCATTGTCGGTTAGAGCTAATATGATAGCTCGCAGTTTTGTACGTTGCTCACCTGGTGTAAAAATAACCATATTCCGTGCATTCTGCTGTTCTTTTTACACGTGCAGCCTGTGGGCTGCATATACTCGTAAATTGTACAGTGCCCTTCGCGTTCAGTATAATAATGTGTTCCGGGTGTTGATGGGGCTGCCCCGCTTCTGTAGCGCATCAGGGATGTTTGCTGAAGCTCGCGTTGACTGTTTCTATGCGACGATGCGAAAACGATGCGCTTCCCTGGTGTAGGATTAAGGAATTTTGTTACTAACCAATTGAATTTTGTTACTTGAAAATAAATGAAATTGAAATTGAAGTAGCATAGCTTGGAAAACTGTTCTCAGTACCGATAGAGTAATAAATGATGCGTAAAATATAATGTGTCTCAAGTTAATGAATGTGTATTTTTGTGTCAAATAATGTTGTTTCTTTAATTTCATAATTAAAAACTAGGTATAGTTCTTTGTAAAATTAGCATTGCTGTAACCAACAAAACAAAAGTTATATTTTGTAGACCTTTGTAATAATAGTAAGTTACATAACATCCATTCGCCATTCCCACCTGCCGTTAGCCCTTAAATTCATAGGACAGTAACGTAGTGAATTTACAAGCAATTATAAACTAAGTTTCATTACGTCCAAGCGGAGGTACCAGGGCGTCATGACTGGTGCGGAGGCATCGAGCAATTTCCACTCAGGGCTAATTTAAGACGGGACCACGACCGACATGTTTATTGGTTAATTAAAGTTTTACTCAGAAACAAACAGTACTAGGGACGCAGAGGACGCTTGGAGGGATAGCAAAAACTGGGATTACATCAGCTTATTATATTATTAAAGCTAGCTGTTGTTTACTAAATTAATATAATAATTTATAAATACAATATATAGCACAGACACAACATTATCAAATTTTAAATAAATATTTCCTATTGTGGAAAATCAAACAAAGCGCTCTTCCTTTCTCCTACCTATTAAATATTGCTGTGCCCGACAGGGTCCATAATTGTTTCTTCTAATTTTATTCCACCTGTATGTGTACATTATGAATTGCAAATAAATACTTGATTTGAAAATTTTTGCTTTATGAGTAAGTTAGAGCGGGCTCAGGAAAGTTAACCTAGGAGAAATGTGCTCGTTATCGTCGTGAATCATCAAACTTCTAGGTAAGCGTGCTCCATCTTCGACCACATCATCACTTACCATCAGGTGAGATGGTGGTCAAACGTAAGCCTAACATCAATAAAGAAAAAAAACAGGGAACAATGTAGATTGAGAAAAGTATCTGCTTTTTTTACCTACAAGTAACCTATTCACTCTTGACTTAAAGACCCCCAGGTTTTAGGCAGTTGTCCGACTGCCGGCAAGTAAACGACTAAGTATCAGCGATTTACTCGCTCAAGAAACGCAGTATAAAATATACATTCCGTGTAAACGAAAGAGATGCATACAACGTGTAATTCAAAGGATATATAATACATACCAAGTGCATGGCTTCTTTGGATGATAACAAACGATATGGCAAGGGTTTTGTAATCCTAAGTCAACGTGTGTAGAACTTATTACAAATTCCAATACACTGATACCAGAGACCAAATTTTTCAAATTAAGAAGAACGAAAAGAATTGTCGTGTTATTGGCAAGTGACGTGGAAAGTTATTGACCCTCGTAGTGCTGTGACACGTTTGTTATGATTGATATTCAAGAAATATATGAAACCAATAATTTGGTATCAATTCTTTGAGTCAGTTATTTTGTGCTGAAACTGTGCATAGAGACTCCATACCAGATGTTGTCTTCAGCCCTTTTGGATAGATATGGGGTTTCCGTTACATTGTATATTCACACTGCCCGGCGACTGCTCGCTTCACTAGTTCTGACGCTGAGCGACAAGAGCTGTCAAAGATAATACTCGCTCAGCGATCGCTTGACGGTCAGAACTCACGCTGAGAGACCAACCAGACTAAACTATCGGAACAACACACTCGCTGCTCGCCAACTCTTTTTCTCTTTTTTTTTTTTTTTTCTTTTTTTTTTTTTTAGCTCTACTCGCTACTCGTTCATCGTCGGCAGTGGACAACTGCCATAGCTATCGGGAAACACAGACTTTACTCAACCAGTGCATCGTTATCAATGAGTCTTAATTTATGAATGCTTATCCTTTACACAACTATATTGTGATCAGCTTTCAGTCTAACTGGCATCGAATTATTAATTATTTTACATTTAACGACTGCCCTATCTGACCCCAACAACCCAACTGGATAACACGATACTACTTGGTAACACTGATGACCGATTATCTAACTTCTCAACCCGTAACTGCTCTCAGATGTAGTACTTACAGCCGAGATCAATGGCTTATCCATCTTTCCGAGGCACGGAAGTATCTCGATATATTAAAATGGTCACCTCCATGAATTGACCTCAGTAAGTGTTGCTTTACTTTGAAGATCGGCCGGTGTCGTGGAGGTTACGAGCTCCTGACTAAAGAAATATATCAAAAAGTCGCATGCCACAATGTTACAATCTAGCTTTGGTCAGTTAAAGCAATATTAGTACTTACATACTGCCCTGCACTAGCTAAAAGGCCGTTAATCCACAAAAGGTCATTTTTCACTTTTTAATGTATCCTTAAACTACGTTGGATTCTCTATCTTCTGGTCTAAGAATAATTTTCCTACGATGAATACTTTACGAGATACAGCAATTTTGCTGAGCAGTTAAGCCACATAATATTTGTCACTTCCTTAGTTATAAAAACTTTTTACCAAAAAATTAAACCGACTCCCAAAAAAACACTACGAACTAAAAAATGACTTTAATTTCGGTAGTCGGTGTCTTTAGTTTTGTATTTTCGTTTTTGGCACCGACTTCCGAAATTAAAGTCATTTTTTACTTTGTAGTGTTTTTTTGGGAGTCGGTTTAATTTTTTGGTAAAAAGTTTTTATTTCACTCTTTTTAGTTGGTCTATTTTTTATTTACCTAGTTACAAGAGCCTAAATGTCAACTACTTATAACCTTTTACGAAATATTGCTTTTCCCAATGCTGGGCCGTTAATTGTTGAGGAGTTCTCCTGGTACTTCACCATCAGCTCTACATCACCATATACATTGTGACGAGTATAAAGTGCTTAACATCCATATTCAAGTGATCGAATTGCAATCCACTCAATACTTATTATTGAGTAGTTTCGGCGGCCATCTGTGGTCTTCATCATCAGTTCCACTTCCTCAAATGGTACTTTTTGAGAGCAACTGCACAAGTTACTATAATAAATACCCAAAACGTCATAGGTGTGCCTATAATATTTGAAGAGTTCCCTCGATTTCTCCAGGATCCCATCATCAGATCCTGACGTTTATGAAAATGGGACCAATTTCGAAGTATACCCTTTCAATTAAAAAAATAATTTTCCAAATCGGTTTAGCCGTCTTCGAGTAATCGATGATCATACATAAAAAAATATAAAAAAAATATACGCCTCGAATTGATAACCTCCTCTTTTTGTCGTCGGTTGAAAAAGCGACTAAACCACAATACTATACATACAATATTAAAATAGAATACAATACTAAAAACTAATTAATATTTACAAAAAACAAACTTTATATATTGTGCACAGAAACTATGGCCACAAAAATAATTTACAACCATCGTCCTAGCTAGCGTAGTTTTGTAGAAAACTTATTTTTAGGTTTACTCGAAAAGTACTTTTTGGGGTTAGTGGCTTTTTAGTTAGTGTAGGGCAGCATAGTCGTAGCTACCTACTTATAGCTTTTGCTCTTAGTTCCATGTAACATTCATTAGATAGAATATAAGTGCGTCAATAGTCGAATGGCTATGGTAACGTCACGAGATCGAACCCCACCCATTATACCACGAACCCACTCCAGACACAAGCATATTTAGCTTAGTTGGAGGGGTTAACAAGATTGCTATTGGTAGTAATGTGTATTTTACTCACATTGCCAGTTCTCTTTAAAGAAACAAAAAATTGTGTACCGCGGTTTCAGCAAACAAGCAAGCAGTATTTATGAAATTGCTCAGAAAAACTAGAAAAATAACCACGCATGTAAAACTGTGTTCTAAAACCTAATCTGTAAGAGACGGGAAAGCTGAAAAAGAATCTTCAGAAATCAAAAATTTTTTTTTTTTTAATTAAATTTAAAAGAAACTTAAATTTAAATTTCCATTCCCATTGCTGGGAACATACAGGCCTCCTCTCTTAGACCGCGAAAGGGCCGTAATCCACCACGCGAGGACAGTATGAGGTGGTGGATTTCGCATGTCTGTCGGATTATTCGATTCTAGTTAAGCGGTAAGTTTTACTTGACTGTTTTGAGAGCAGTGGTGATGTTTAAAATCGCACTAAGTAATGTGCCTGCCTGGGATTGATCTCACAACAAACTACTTGTAAGTCGTACCTATTACCAACACTGCTATATCTAAGTAAAAATAAATATAATTTTATTTTAACTCCTCCGTAACCCGAAATTATTCTGCAAACGGTACAATATCAAAAACACCTGAACAGGCCACGGTTGGCAAAACAATAATCCAAGTTTACAATTTATCCGAGCGATCCCGATTACTTGCGCCTACCGACTGGCGCAAGTAGCTCTACTTCACCTTGGAGTTCAAATTAGAAAAGGTATCTAGCTGTCTTTGCTACATGAGGGGAATAGGGTCTTTTCCACAAATATTCTGATAATTCCGTCACTTAAGTTACCTAAAATTTTGAACTCGTATTTTTACTTTTGACTCAAAATTATAAAAGACGTTACAGTGAATTGAATTTGACCTGACTTCACGCCGTGTTATACCTACTTGTTAGCAACAAATAACTCCAGAACGATGAAGCTTTTGATCTTTGAAATATTTATTAATTTGAAAAAACAAAAAGTACGTGTGTTTTATTTTTAACTGACAGACCATATTGTATAGAAAAATCAAAAACACAGGAAACTACCCTATCACCATGCAACTAAATACCAATTGTTTACCTAGTGCCGTTTAAAATTAGGTAACATTACTCAGGTTAAGTTTTCGTATTTGTATGCTGATGTCAAACTAGCACCAGGTGTCAGGGTTTCTTTCGGTGCTAAAATTACTCTAAAATAAATTTCACGTACTTTGTATAAAAGCAAGCCAAACCATAAGCGCAAGGACACTTCAGTGCATGTTATTTCTGGTTTTTCATCATTTATCGCAATAAGTCAATATGTCAGACAAATTTCGCAGTTCTAAAATGACTGTTTTTTTTAATGCCAACGTAATCCATTAATTAAAAGCTAAGGCAAAGGCTAATGCTTGCTTCTGATGAACAAATTCAAACAGTAGTCGTTTCAATAGGACCTATGTACTTCTGGAGCAAAAGCTCAACAGAGAACAGCTTACTTTTGCTTGCCACTATGATGTATCAATTGATAGAAAATGCAGCCCTTGAAGTAAAAGAATAGCCAGATCGGGTCAACAAGGCCAGATATATTCCCATTTAAAAAATATGAGAAAACTGGAAATATGTTGATGGTTAATCAAGAGAAAATTTAATCGTGTTTGTCAGTTAGCGAAATCAATTATCAGAGATGACTATCGGGAGTTAACAGAGCTTTCCGTTATATTTTTAGCCGGAGATTAATAAAAATGTTGTTACTTAGCTCTTAATTTAAAATTACTACCAAAAACACACACAGGCCGGCTTTCGTAGCGGATATTCAACCATCGACCATATCCACAATGTGAAGCAGTCGATGGAGAAGTGTCGAGAATACCGTCCCTATGCATGACTTTCGTCGATTATGAGAAAGCTTTCGACAGCATTGAGCATTGGGCCATGTTCCACGCTCTCCATCGCTGCCACATTGATTTCCGCTACGTGGATGTGCTGCGGGAATTATATACCTCGGCCAATCTGCAGGTCCGCCTACCTACTGTATCCAAGCCCGTACAGATCAAGCGGAGAGTGAGACAAGGAGATACGATTTCTCCGAAACTATTTACAGCAGTCCTTGAAGGCATTATGAAAACCTTAGATTGGGACTGCTGCGGTCTTAACGTCAATTGTGCTTACTTGTCTCACTTGCGATTCGCAGATGATCTCATTCATTTTTCCTGAAAACTTCGATGATCTCCAAAAGATGCTTCAAAACCTGTATGGTGCTTCTTTCAAAGTAGGTCTTAGGATGAATATGGCTAAGGCAAAGATAATGGCAAATGTTTGCAGAAATTCAGACCCACCTGTAAAGGTCGGGAATGAAAGTTTGGAAACGGTAGACCGGTATGTTTATCTTGGTCATATGCTTTCCTTTGGAAAAGAACATCAACAAACGGAGATGTCAAGAAGAATACAGTTAGTGTGGGCTGCATTCAGCAAATTGGATGAAATTCTGAAATTAGACAAAATTCCACAATGCTTGAAGATCCGCCTTTACAATCAGTGTGTTCTGCCCATCATGACATATGATGCTGAGACGTGGACGCTTACACAGGAAGCTGCATATAGGCTCAGAGTAGCACAAAGAGTCATGGAGCGTTCCATGCTTGGCATCATATTAATTTATCGGGTTCCAAATGTCGAGATCCAAAGACGTACGAAGGTATTCTATATCGGAAATTGCATTATGGAACTCAAATCCATGGCAGGACATCTAGGAAGGCGCAGTGATGACAGGTGAAGTAAAGCTTTGACCGAGTGGCGTCCAAGGTCTGGTAAGAGGAGCATTGGTCGTCCGCCAGCGAGATGGGTAGACGACATTGTTGCCATCGTGGGTATACCCTGAATGAGACTGGCACGTGGAACACAAGCGAAGAGAGGCCTATACCCAGCAGTGGGTGAAGTCAGGCTGTGTAAGATGATGATGATGACCAAAAACACTAGAAAGCTGTGTTGGATGTCTCCCTGTTTATCGATTAATTCTATGTCAAGCCATATTTAGTGGATTTCGTCATTCAAAGCACCGTACCAAAATTTGTGCTTTATGAAAACCATAAAAGCTTACCAAAAGATTGATAAACGAGGATCTAGTAGTTATTTGAGGAGGAGGTGAGCCATGAAAGTATAGTGAACATTTTATGACTTGGAGAATATTAGTCAGTGGGCTAAATCATACGGATTACAGATTAATCCGTCTAAGTCCCAGGCAGTCGATACTATCGCAATGCACTTGACACTTCCTCTTTGAGGCCATTATCCCTTAATGGCTCGGTCATTGCGTACACGGATATGGCAAAGAATCTTGGTTTATTACTTGAGAGCAATCTTTCTTGGTGAATGCAAATTAATGAGATTAGTCGAAAGGTGCACTTTTCCTTCCACTCTTTAAAATCTCTTCAAAGCTTCTTGCCTTTCAAAACTAAAATCTCTTTAGCTCCAACTTTAATCCAGCCGATTATTGATTATGCCGATGCCTGCTATTTGGATGCCACTGAGGAGCCCTTATGTAAGCTTGAGCGCTTGCAAAACTTGTATATTCGCTTTGTTTTTGGTCTGAGGAAATACGATCATGTCTCTCAGTTTCGCAAGGATCTTAAGTGGCTCCCTATCCGTATTCGCAGGAACACTCGAATATTATTCCTTTTGTAGGACAACATCCCTTTCAACCCTGCATATGCTAGCTACCTGCCCGATAGTTTTTCGTTCACTCGTCCTACTGATGCCCTTTGTAGATCCCACCTTAAACTCCATCTCAATTTCCCATCCCATAAAACCCGTTTCTATTCCCACTCCTTCTCCTTTCATGCAGTAAAAACTGTGGAACTCACTTCCCGCTAAAATCCGCGAAGCTAAATCTAATAGTATTTTCAAAAAGCTGGCCAAAGATTACCTATCTAGCATCCCGTAATTTTATATATTTATTATACGTATATGAAGGAGAGACGACGTCGTATGTGTTTTTAAAAAGTGTGACGTCAGCTCAGCCGACGTCACGAATGTTGTCTTGGTGATCACTCAGGTTTGATTTTCGAATAAAAGCACTTGTTAATGTTACCGGAGACTCGTTTATTCAACTGACAGCGTAACGTCTATACAGAGAGGTCCGCACTGTCCAGCGGCTCGAACAAGAATGAATCTGAATGAATCTAGCGCTCACAGCGCGGCCTTACATAGAGGGATTGTCACACATGTACCCACATTTTCTAGTTAAATATTAAACTACTTAAATTACAATGCTTTAAGTTGAAACATGTTAAACGTTAATTTTACATCTTAAAAATCAATTAATAGTTTGTAAAACAATCAAATTATTAAACTTTATAATTTCAATTATTTTAATAGACAAATTATTCTATTTGCGCCGATATATATATATTTATAGTATTAATATAAATATGTATTTTAACTCTATGTACGTATATTATATTTGTTTATTATATCATTATAATTTAGTTTATTAGCTAAGTATGTTTTATTTATCGTAATAAAAGAATTTATACACACTGTGTCTATCATCTCTTCTTCAACTCTCCTGTCGCAGGTCTGCTGGAAGAAATTTTTTACGAAATAAGCAGCACCTTTGTGCTCTTTTATCTGTATTTATAATTTTCTTTTGTAAGTGTCATGTGTGTACATAAATAGATAAATAAATAAATAGCATTTCGTTTCAAGAGGACAAATTAATTGGACTGTTGTACGAGAAAAACAGAAGATTTTGTATCAGCCTCAAGCAGATTTATAACGGATATCTCCAGGAAAGTCCAGCTTCATCTATATTAATATTATAAAGTGGAAAAGTTTGTTTGTTTGAAAGCGCCTAATCCTTGAAAGTACTGGGTGGATTTGGATGAAATTTAGTATGGAAATAGCTTGAACATTGAGAAATGTTAAAGGTTAACTGACTGCAAGATAGTAGTTTTATGTTTATATCGTAATAAAGTCCTCGGGAGCGAATCCCGCACGACTTCCAGTGACCTAATAATTCTTCGTTTCTCGTAGCAAAAATGAAGACTTGGGTTAATTACAGTTGAAGAATAATAAAAGCAATAATTTATTTTTGTTATTTAAACTTAAAATTTACCCTGATTTCAAAAAACAAATTTTGAAAAAGAAGTAATAGAAGGTCCTTAATATGTAACAATATTTTTTTAAATTCTTATTTGTTTAACTTACCACACTTGAATTGGGAGATAATATAACATCAGTGACATAATATTTACATACAAATTTTTAATCCATTACTTTGAAGTCAAGTCGGTACGTGAAAACATCAATTAATCACAGTAAATGTATTATTTAGGGTTTTATTGCTTTTCGGAGTTGCGAGAATGCTCTGACGAGATACCTCGGCTTTAAAACGTAAAGGCAGTTGGAGGAACAGGTTGGGTTTTTAGTCAGTAGAAGTCTGACACTCCTTTCCGCTCCACTCAGAGCGGGAGAAGTCATTCGATGATTTTCCCTCCGAAAAGAGAAGATGGTCCTACCTGAGACTCTTACGGACTTTAACCGCTCTATAGCTCATCAAGACTCTAACGAAATTCGCCCACTCGCCTGCCCCGTAATTAACGAAAAGGACAACTGAACAGTAATGAGTTTTACTAGGATCGCATAAATAAATTGATTCTGTTAATGTAAACATCGTCAGGTAATTGGTACTTAGGTGAATTAGAAAATTAGGTAATTCACACAGATCTGAAGAGAGATAAGGTGATAGGAGAGGTCGTGGTATGTGTAAATCAGGCTTAAAGTGTAATGGTCTACGTGTATACTTAGGGGTATTTTTGCTCACTTGGTTCAAGCTCGCAGCTTTGTTCGTTATATCTCAGTACCTATCACATAGTTTTTCATAATATGTCTTCTGTACCGGATATCGGTTTTATTTTGTTAATTTTTGCACAGGCTGTCCGGTGCAATATGTTGGCCCGCAGGTTCGCACATTGCAGCAATCCAGTCAAAGTTACGCTTTTTAAATCTTACTGCACGTCACGTCATTATACACTTGCAGCCTGTGGGTGAATTACACACTGGGGACATACAACGCCTTACGTGTTCAATATAACAACGCGTTTAGGGTGCTTATGGGACTACCACGATTTTGTAGTGCTTCGAAAATGTTCGCGGAAATGCATACCGATGGGTTTTATGCTCTTATACGGAAGCAATGTGCGTCGCTGCTGAATCGTGTTAGGTCCAGCAAAAATAGCGTTATAAAAGTGTTTGCAGATAGGTGGGACTCTCCAATGCTGAGCCACTGGATACGCCTGCAGACTGATTATTAGTTTTTATATTTTTTTTTTATGTTCCTTTTGTGTCTTATGTTTGTTTTGTTGTCTGTTTTGATGAGTGAAGTGTTTTATTATGTGTAAATTTGTACCTATAACTATGGATCAAGGTCTGAAATAAAGTTTATATTATTATTCCATTTATTCAATCTATTTACATATTAATTACATTTTTAAATATTAATAAAAAAATAATAATATAAACATTTAAAAATATAAAAAATAGTAGCCCACCGGTATCGGGAACAGGGTCCAAGCTACCGGTCAGGGCTCTTGAGAGAGGAACCTCCTAACAATTCGCGCCGTGTCCAGAAGTACTGCTTTCTGGATCAAGCCCTTGATCCAGCTGCCCAACGAGAGCCTCCTAAGATGTTTGTCGAGGCTCTTGGCTATTATGCCATTGGCTGAGACGACTATCGGCACAATGATTGCTGTATCCACATCCCACATGTCAACAACCTCGTGAGCCAAGTCAAGATACTTAATTTGCTTATCTTTCTCGGCTTTCACGAGGTTCTCGTCATGAGGAACCGCTATGTCAACAATCACTGTGCGACGCTCTAATCGGTCTATTACCACTATATCAGGCTTATTGGCAACAATAGTCCTGTCAGTGATGATAGACCGATCCCAGTACAGTGTAATATTGCCATTTTCGAGAACTGGGTCGGGCACATACCTATAGTACGGTACTTCTGATTCCACGAGATTGTATTTAAGAGCAAGTTGCTGGTGCACAATCCTAGCTACAAGGTTGTGTCTATGCAAATAGTCTCCGTTAGCCAGACGAGAACAACCGGAGATAATGTGACGAATGGATTCTCCCGGTTTGTGACATGCCCGACATATGTCTACCGTACCATCCTTCACAATATATTTCCGATAGTTATTCGTCATCATAACTTCATCCATAATTGCACAGACAAAACCTTCGGTTTCCCCGAAGAGGTCACCAAAACGTAGCCAGGTTACGGACGCTAATGTATCTACGTCAGACCCATGAAGGGCCCGGTAATAGCGTCCGTGAAGCTCCTTGCTCTGCCATACTTCTCTGCGGTCATTAGTATCTAATACTACAGGTTTGCGCCAATTCTCGGTACCTAAGGAGAGCGGAGTGAGGCCTTTGTCCATCGCTACCACATCTCGATGCATACCCACGTCGGTTTCTAGGAAATATTCCCTAAAGCTGCATATCTCGCGGTTGTGCAAGGTCTTTGCATTTAAAAAGCCACGACCCCCGCACTTCCGCGGGATATACAGCCTCATCACCGATGAACGTGGGTGATGCATTCGATTTGCAGTCAGCGATGTGCGGACCCGCCTGTCCAAGGCGTCAAGTTCAGTCTGAGTCCATTTGAGTATGCCAAAAGAGTACATCAATACTGGCATGACCCAACCATTGAAGGCACGCACCTTGTTTCCGCCTGATAGAAGACTATTCAGTACTTTATTCAGGCGGCCAAAGAAGCGTTCCTTCAATGATTGTTTAACATAAGCAACATTGATGCCTAGTGCCTCTGACATACCCAAATACTTGTAGGTTTCAGTTGAGCCGAGGGATCTTAGGTGTATGGAATCCGAGAGTTGAGTTCCCACGGATTCCATAGTCTCTCCTCGCTTTACATGCATGACCGCACATTTGTCCACCCCGAATTCCATCCTGATGGCGCTACTGAAGGTTTCCGTTACCTTCAGTAGCTCCATGAGTTGCAAGTTGCTGGGGGCAAAAAGTTTCAAATCATCCATGTAAAGCAAGTGTGATATGACCTGACCACCTCTTCTCAACTGGTAGCCTTGCCCCGAACCCTCCAGCAGTGTACTGAGAGGGTTGAGAGCCAGACAAAACCACAGTGGGCTCAGACTGTCGCCCTGAAAAATACCACGCTCAATCCTAATCGGTTCGCTGTTTTCCTGGATCTGTCGACATCCTGGATAGCAGAGGACCGTCTTCCATTGCCCCATACATGACTCAAGGAAAGTGCGGAGTATTGGATTTATTTTGTACAACTCCAACACCTTCATGAGCCATGTATGTGGAACCGAGTCATAGGCCTTCTTATAATCTATCCAACATGTCGACAGATTCCTTCGGGAACGACGAACCTGTTGGTTTATGGCAATATCGATGAGGAGAAGCTCCTTAGTACCGCGGGACCCGTTCCTACATCCATTCTGAGAAGCAGACATGATTGAATTTGTATCAATGTGATTATTAATTTTGGCTCTCAAAATGGATGTAAGAACTTTATAGACCGTCGGTAAGCACGCAATCGGTCTATAATTTTTAGGTTCCGAAGTACTGCCTGATTTATGGAGCAGGTGGGTTATTCCTGTAGTTAGAAATTGAGGTAGCGATCCTAGCTCTAAGGCAGACTGGAACTGAGTGGCCAAGCGAGCGTGCGAGCTTTGAAACCATTTTATCCAGAAATTGTGCAGCCCGTCCGGCCCTGGAGATTTCCAGTTGGATAACGGACGGACTGCACAGGTTACATCTTGGGGGCTGATAGTAATTGCCCCCATTTCTGGTATAAGGTCGCACGTGCGCTTGATCTCACTCATCCAGTCACCCTCGGTGTGGCTGACAGGCACCGACCAGATGCTGCGCCAGAACGAGCACATGGCGTCATCATCCGGTAGGCACGTATCAGTCACACCTTGGTCAGGTCGCTCCCAGGCCCTATAAACCCAATATTATTATTTAGACTAAACATGGACTGTTTCTTAGCTCTTTGGCTAGTTTTTAAACTACATCAACGGGCCAAGCCAAGTCAATGTAGTGTGTGATGTGCGGTTTAAAGTGTGGAATAGGTGTTTTCATTTTCCTCTATCTGCATGAACTTTCTCACTATTCTACAGGTATTCAAGATTGCTGCTTTTTGGAGTGTGATATAAATTGAATCTTTCAGGTCTATTAATTTGAGGCTATGATGCAGGTGGTTTGGGATAACACCTGTAGTGGAGACAACTATTGGAACAACGTATACTTTTTCTTGTCTCCAAATTCTAGTTACCTCTTCTTTAAGTTCTGCATATTTACTTATTTTCTCTCCTATTGTCTTTTGTAAATTATGTGTGTTCGGGATTGCAATATCTATTAGATAAGTTATTTTATGAACTTTATCTAGGAGTGTGATGTCGGGTCTATTGTAATGGACGGTCCTGTCGGTTAGGATGGCGCGGTCATAGTATAGCTTATGTGTGGTGTTTTCTAGAACGGTTTGTGGGATGTATTTGTAATATGGTGTGTTTGTGTCTTGTGTGAGTTTATGTTTGATGGCTAACTTTTGGTGAATAATGTTTGCTACCTGGTTGTGTCTGTGAGTATAGTCAGTCTGTGTGAGTGTTGTGCATGCTCCTGTAATGTGTTGTATGGTCTCTGGTTGGATATGACACCTTCGGCATTTATCGTTTGCTATTGTTTGGTCTTTGATGACATATTTCCTGTAGTTTCTAGTATTGATGATTTGATCTTGTATTGCAATGATAAACCCTTCAGTTTCAGGAAATAAATTTCCTATCTTTAACCATTTATTTGACGCTATTATGTCTATATGCGACTGTTCTAGATCATGAGGGTGTCTCCCGTGCAACACTTTCTTTTTCCACTCCTCGATCTTCTGTTTCTGAGGGTCGTTGTTAATATTGTAAGTTATCAATTCTTCGTTTAAGTTAAGCGGGGTGTAGTTAGCGTCGTTTGAAACTGCAGCTTTATGAATATTACTTGTATGAGATTTTGTGTGAAAGAATGTTTTTAATCTAGCGATTTGTTTCTGCCATAGGTGGTGGATATCTATTAGGCCTCTTCCTCCATGTTGCCTTTGAATAGTAAGCCTTTCTGTTGCAGATTTAGGGTGCAGGTTATTGTGTTTAGTAAGTGTGGTGCGTGTAGTTCTTTCTATTTGTTGAATGTCAGTTTTAGACCATTTGATAACTCCAAAGGAATATGTTAGTACTGGTATTGCGTAGGTATTTAAAGCCTTTATTAAATGTTTTCCCGTGAGTTGAGATTTACATACTGCGATCACTCGTCTCTTGTATTCAGTGTTTAAGGTGTATTTAATTGCTGTGTGATCTAATCCTTTAAGTTGTCTGTATCCTAAATATTTATATAAATCTGTTGATTCCATTGCTGTAATTGTGTCAGTATTGTTAACTACATAGTCACCCGGTTTAATTTTACCTCGTGTTATGTGTACTGTTTTACATTTGTCTAGTCCGAATTGCATATTAATGTCTTTACTAAATTCTGTCGTGATTTCTATTAGCTTTTTCATTTCTTTTTCAGATTTCGCGTATAATTTAATATCATCCATATATATAAGATGAGAGATAGTGACTAATTCTGTCGTGTGTTTAAGACAGTATCCGGCCTGACTACGCTGCAGTAGGTGAGACAGGGGGTTCAGAGCGAGACAAAACCAAAGAGGGCTTAGCGAGTCTCCTTGATAAATGCCTTTTTTTATATAGATTTGCCGTGTTTTGATAACTTTATCTCGGTAATTTAATTGTAGTGTGGTTTTCCATCGGGTCATAATGTTTTGCAAGAATTCTATTATTTTTGGGTTTATTTTATATATCTGTAATATTTGGACTAGCCAGGAATGTGGGATACTATCAAAAGCTTTTTTATAATCTATATAGGTACAGTGTAAATTTCTATTTTTAGTTGCTGCGTGTTTGTGTATTACTGAATCTATTACTAATTGTTCCTTACAGCCCATGTGACCTCGTCTGCATCCCTTTTGTTCTTCTGCAATTATATTGTGTTGTTCTATATGTTTGTTGATTTTTGTGGCCATGGCAGATGTAAGGATTTTGTATACTGTGGGCAAGCAAGTAATTGGTCTGTATTGGGAAGGCTGTGGTGAGTATATGTTTTTTGGTAACATGTAGGTTATTCCTGTAGCTATAAATTCAGGTATATTTTGTTTCCCTAAAATAATGTCCGTTAAATTTTTTGCTAAGATTTTGTGTAATGAATCTAATTTTTTAAACCAGTAATTATGTATTTTATCTATGCCGGGTGATTTCCAGTTGTGTAGCCTTGCTGTAATACTAGTGATGTCAGACTCTGTAAACTCAACGAAGTCCATTTCTTGTAATGAACTCCCTCTAGTAACTTCGTCTGATATCCAGTTAGATTTAGAATTATGTTGTATTTGCTCTTCCCATACTCCAGACCAAAATGTTTCAAGTTGTTCTACGGTTGGAAGTTTCATATTATTTTCAAATAACGTATCAGTCTCTTGCGTTTGTTTAGCCTGTAAATTTCTATAAAAGCGTTTTTCATTTAAAACAAATAAGGCATTGTCATGCTTACGCTTTTCTGCCTTCTTATATCTTCTCAACCTATGGACTTTAAGTGCTAGTTTCTGTTTCAAAGTATCTAAAAATTGTTCAGGTTTCTTATTATTTTCTTCATGTCTAGTATGAATAGACATGTTACTAAATATTGTTTCTACTCTCTTAACTACTTTATTTGATCTATTGTTGTTAATATACTGGGTTAGCCTACCACAATCTGCTCTCAGTTTTTCTATATCTTTTTCTAGTCTCTGCTGCCATACTGGTTTATTGTTATTATTTGGCCTTGTATTCCTTATATATTCTGTGATTTTGTAATTAAGTTCTTCAGAAATAACTAGTGCAGTGCAATATATTAGGGTATGTAAGTCTATTAATTGAGTTTCTATGCTTATATATTGATTGAGGATGCTATTATTAAATAAATTAACAAGTTGGGTTAATTTTGGTGAGTACCTTAGCTTAGGCAGCTTTGGCCGAATAGCTGGATCCATTCCGGAATACTGGGTGAGAGCTATTTTTAATTTATCATGTAATTCTTGGATTTGGGTATCTCTGAAGTGATGATGATCGGTATCTGTTAGAATCTCAACATCATTTTCTACCATTATGGTGATGTTTTCAGTTTGTGTAGATGCATGTGTGGTTTGTGAGTATGTTTGTGGGTGATAGTATGTTTGAGATTGGGTGTTAGAATCTGATTGAGTGTACTGCATTAGTACTTCTTGTTGAATGTTTTCCGTTTGTCTTTGTGTAGATGTGATATTGATAGTGTTTTCATTGCTTTCTGTTTCTTGCAATTGTGTACGAACTTCATCTTTTAACTGATCTATTGTTGCTTGTGACAGAAGTTTATTTCGTATTATAGCTCTCCTTTGATCTGAAATTCTTTGTTCACTGACATTAATTTCTGGATATTGGAGTGTAAAAAGTTCATGCAGTTTTCGTCTGTAAGTGGTCATATCGGTCTCTAGTTTAGTGGTGTAGAGGTATGTTCGCATAATAAATAGATTAACTTCTTTGCTCCATTTCATGCGAACTCTTGTTTTGCCAGCCTTGGTGGACGCGGGTAAAAAGGTAGATACCTCCCGCGCAACATCCGAGGCTGGGATGGGATGGACTGTATTAAAAGTAGTAATTGGGGATGACGATGGTACGGATGGTGATGAGCTTCTTGAGGGTGTATATGACACTGTGCTAGGACTATACGGTTCTACGGGGGTGTTTGTCCGGTCCGTCAGTCTGTCACCATCGTCAATGATTTCGGCTGTAGTATCTTTGTCGGTGGGAGCCCGCCTGCTCAACTCCTCACCGCCGACGGTTCGCATGCTGTGACACCCAGCGTCAGCTCCAGGTGCGCCCCGGCGATCGCCCCCGGGCAGCGGTCCTAAACGTATTTTCTTTGAACGTGTCTCCATGTTGAATGGGTTTCCAGAGCCACGTTAGCCACGCCAGTAACTTCTCGTTCGTGTGTCCGCCCCCTACGTGATTAGGTGTTCAATCAGGACGTGTGGTTGTTTAGGGGGCATATTATTATTATTTCCTTTATTTCATATACCTCTCAAAAATTACATTTTTAAATATTTTTCTATAAAAAAGTGACCATAAAAAAACATTTAAAAATATAAAAAATGGCAGTCCACAGGTATCGGGAGCGGGGTCCAAGCTACCGGTGGTTAGGTCTCCAGAGAAAGGAACCTCCTCACAATACGAGCTATATCGAGGAGAACTGCCTTCTGTATCAGGCCCTTTATCCAGCTGTGCAAAGCCAGCTTCGACAGATGGTCGTCGAAGCTTTTAGCTATCAGCCCATTGACTGACATGACAATCGGCACAATGACAGCCGAGTCCACATCCCACATGTCAACAACCTCATGAGCTAAGTCGAGATACTTAATGTGTTTCTCTTTCTCAGCTTTCACGAGATTCTCGTCATGTGGGATGGTAACATCGATTATCATTGCGCGGCGCACTAATCGGTCTATCACCACTATATCAGGCTTATTGGCAACAATAGTCCTGTCAGTGATGATAGACCGATCCCAGTACAACGTGACATGGTCATTTTCGAGAACTGGGTCGGGCACATACTTGTAATACGGTACCTCAGAATCGACAAGTTTGTATTTCAAAGCAAGTTGCTGATGGATAATTCTGGCTACTTGGTTGTGTCTATGCAAGTACTCGCCGTTAGCAAGACGAGAACAACCGGAGACAATATGTCTGATGGACTCACCAGGATGATGGCATGCCCGACACACGTCAATCGTCCCGTCCTTCATAATATGTCTCCGGTAATTATTCGTCAAGATAACTTCGTCCATAATTGCACAGACAAAACCTTCAGTTTCTCCGAAGAGATCCCCGAAGCGTAGCCAGGCAACCGAAGCTGTCAAATCTACATCGGGCCCATAGAGAGCCCGATAGTAGCGACCATGAAGCTCCTTGCTTTTCCATACCTCCTTGCGGTCATCTGCGGTGAGTATAACAGGTTTGTGCCAGTTCTCTTTAGCCATGATCAGCGGGGTGAGTCCCTTGTCCACTGCAACCACATCTCGGTGCATACCCACATCGGCTTGAAGGAAATATTCCCTGAGACTGCAAATCTCGCGGTTGTGGAGAGTTTTGGCGTTTAAAAAGCCTCGACCTCCACACTTCCGCGGGATGTACAGTCTCATCACCGATGATCGTGGGTGATGCATCCGATTTGCGGTTAGCAGTGTGCGGACCCTCCTATCCAGGGCGTCCAGTTCGGTTTGAGTCCATTTGAGTATGCCGAAAGAATACATCAACACCGGCATGACCCAAGCGTTGAAGGCGCGCACCTTATTTCCTCCCGACAAAAGGCTGTTTAATACCTTTGTCAGGCGACCAAAGAAGCGCTCCCTCAACGATTGCTTCATGTCAGCAATATTAATGCCCAAAGCTTCCGACATACCCAAATACTTATAAGTTTCGGTCAAGCAGAGAGATCTAAGGTGTATGGAGTCTGAAAGTTGAATTCCCTCAGATTCCATAATCTCTCCTCGTTTTACATGCATGATTGCGCATTTGTCCACACCAAATTCCATCTTGATGGCGCTACTGAAAGTTTCAGTTACCTTCAGTAGTTCCATCAGTTGCAAGTTGTTGGGGGCAAAGAGTTTCAAATCATCCATGTAAAGGAGGTGGGATATACTTTGACCTCCTCTTCTCAACCGATAGCCCAGGCCTGAGTCCTCTAACATTGTGCTTAGAGGATTCAGGGCCAAGCAAAACCAAAGTGGACTCAAACTGTCACCCTGAAATATTCCCCGTCTGATCCATATAGGCTCATCATTCCCTCGGATCGGTCGACATCCTGGATAGCGAAGTACCGTCTTCCATTGCCTCATACATGACTCAAGGAAGGTGCGTAGAGTTGGATCTATTTTGTAAAGCTCTAGCACCTTCATGAGCCAGGTATGAGGAACAGAGTCATAGGCTTTTTTGTAGTCTATCCAGCATGTTGATAGATCTTTGCGGGATCGACGAACCTGTTGGCTAATGGCCATGTCAATGAGGAGTAGCTCCTTAGTGCCACGGGACCCTTTCCTACATCCATTCTGAGGAGCGGACATAATTGAGTTGCACTCAATGTGCATATTTATTTTCACTCTCAGAATGGACGTAAGAACCTTATAGACCGTAGACAAACAAGTAATCGGTCTATAGTTTTTGGGTTCCATGAGACTACCACTCTTATGGAGCAGGTGGGTACAGCCAGTAGTAAGAAACTCTGGTAGAGACCCAGCCTCTAAGGATGCCTGGAATTGAGAAGCCAAAAGCGCGTGCGAGCTGCTATACCACTTGAGCCAGAAGTTGTGCAGTCCATCCGGTCCTGGAGACTTCCAGTTTGGTAACGGATGAACTGCTTTGGCTACATCAGACTTATTGATGGTTATTTTATCCATTTGTGGTATAGCTTCACATACGCGTTCAACTTCACGCATCCAGTCACCCTCAACATGACAGACGGGTACCGACCAGATGTTGCGCCAGAATAAATTCGTGGCGGTATCATCCGGGCGGCACACGTCAGTCACATTTTGATTGGGTCGCTCCCAAGCTCTGTATACCCACCTCTCATCGCTCTGGAACATGCGATTCTGTGAGTACCGTTCAACCCGCCGCTTAAACCGTCGGATACGGCTTGCCCATGCACAAATTTTCTGCTTCAGGAAGTCAATGCGCTCCGTAATGTGGGGTGTGTATTCTCGAGGGCTGATTCCAGTCCCCGAGAAAGCCCGCCGTACAAAACGCATAACACGTGGGCGTGCATTGCCTTCCTTGAAGCAGTATAGTTTGCCGATGAGTGTTCTGGCCTCATTGATACGCCTCTCGATCCTATACTGCCAGGCTGGTACAGCAGGTTTTGGTCGAATAGCTTCGTCGTTATTAGGGAATTTAACGTTAGCTAAGTGACATGCTGCAACAGCCCCGCAATACAGGATTGAGTGCGTATCAACAAGGTTTTCGCTGCTCTCAAAAATGTTCTCAAGCAGCGAGTCCAAAGCACACACCAGCGCCCTATTTTTTTTGTGCATAGGTAACCGTGGTAACCGGGGTCTAAGTTCCGGCGGAGCTGATCTATACTCGCGAAGCGCATCCTCCAGTGCGCTCCTCAGTCGATCGTTGCACTGGCTACTTACCGTGACAACCCTATCATCTAGCTCATTATTATGACTATAGAGCCGCGATGTCATTGCGCTACTAGTGGGCGCTTGTACCACGGCTTGTGTCGGGGACGAGATGATATGGTTGCTCAGTACCTCTGAGCGCAGCCTATCAAGTGTTGCGTCATCCAGCCTGTGGCTACGCTGGATGACCCGCACCTGATCCGACAGTCGTTGGGCCGAGACGTTGACAGCTGGTTCTAGGTCCTGGAACAGAGACAGCATCCTGACACGATACGCAGTGAGGTTAGTTCCCCCCTCTGTAGACCCATAATATGCGCGCATGACGTTTTCGTTTATGGACTGAGTCCATCTCATGCGCTGCACACCACCGGCAGCGGGGACCCGACTCGGGGCCGGTTGGCTCCTAAGTCCCAGGCTGTTCGGTGGCCGGCCTCTCCCCTGCCGACGCACAGGTGTTGGCGACGTCGGCGGAGAGAAATACTCGTCGCTCGAGCTCGACGCGGCTGCAGCCGCCGGTGACATTGGTAATCCTAAGTCCGGCGGCGGCGAGGCGGAGCTGAGCGACAGGTCCGGGGATGGTGGGCGTGCACGTCGCGAAGCTGCTCTCGTTAGCATCATCCAAGTTTTGTTTGTTTACATTATTTCTATTTCTCGCATTTTTTCATTATTGGTGACAATGACAGAGGATTTGACAGTTGCCGATGGAATATTTTTCTTCATTTTCATTATAATATTGGTGGTTTTTTAAGTTGATATTATTTTTCTTGGTTCAATCGGTCCTCTTTTCGTATAAGTTGAAAAATTTGGGTGGGGAAAACGTAACACAATTTTTTGCGGATTTATTTTGTGCGAACAGAAAACAAAACTTGATTTGACGGCTAGTGTTGCCAGCTTCTTATTATTATTATTATTTGTAAGTCTATTTTATTTATTTTATTTTATTGATACTAGGTCATCTCACCTGATGGTAAGTGATGATGTGGTCGAAGATAGAACACGTTTACCTAGAAGTAACCTATTCACTCTTGACTTAAAGCTATCTACATTATTTTACTAACTAAAATGGGTCATGGGCATAGCTAAAACCATGCACCTGGATTTAAAAATGGACCAGAACCCCACGTTCTCTTACGACAAAGGATTTTCTAACTAGAAAGAGCAAAACGGCCGGGTATAAAACCTACTTTAGAAGAACTTGATTCTCCCAAAATCCCTCCTGACTGACAAGACTATTGTGCTGATAAGTTGCTGGAGCACGAAGTTTGACGATAGTAACATAATTATATGCCTTTTATGGTCAAATGTTACTGGGTGAAACATGCGTAACTTTCGTGCGAACAAGACTATGTGATCAGAATTAAAGAGTTTGAAAGAGAACGCTGGCTTAGAAAAAGAGAAAATCTTGTGAAAGTAAAAACTCAATAAGCCTCAAAAAAATTATAATATTAGATCTACTACATACAATTAAAGTTGTTTAGTTTAAATCTAGTTGTTTAATTTTGTCATGTGAATTATATTAAGGTCGTCTTGGCAGTAAAACCAACTCGTATGCCGTTCACTACTACTCTATAACTCTACGCTATATATAATTACAATAATAAGAATTTTAAATTTATTAATGAAACAATTATTTATTACTTTATTGCACTTACTCTCTACTTATTAAATCAACTCGTACGCCGCTCACTACTACTCTATAAGTCTACGCTATATATAATTACAATAATAAGAATTTTAAAAGTAATGAAACAATTATTACTTTATTTCACTTACTCTCTACTTATTAAACCAACTCGTATGCCGCTCACTACTACTCTATATCTCTACGCTATATATAATTACAATAATAAGAATTTTAAAACTAATGAAACAATTATTACTTTATTTCACTTACTCTCTACTTATTAAACCAACTCGTATGCCGCTCACTACTACTCTATATCTTTACGCTATATATAATTACAATAATAAGAATTTTAAATTTATTAATGAAACGATTATTACTTTATTTCACTTACTCTCTACTTATTAAACCAACTCGTATGCCGCTCACTACTACCCTATATCTCTACGCTATATATAATTACAATAATAAGAATTTTAAATTTATTAATGAAACGATTATTACTTTATTTCACTTACTCTCTACTTATTAAACCAACTCGTATGCCGCTCACTACTACTCTATATCTCTACGCTATATATAATTACAATAATAAGAATTTTAAATTTATTAATGAAACAATTATTACTTTATTTCACTTACTCTCTACTTATTAAATCAACTCGTACGCCGCTCACTACTACTCTATAACTCTACGCTATATGTAATTACAATAATAAGAATTTTAAATTTATTAATTAAACAATTATTACTTTATTTCACTTCATCATCATCTGATTAGCCTTTTCCCAGCTATATTGGGGTCAGCTTTCAGAATCACCAGATACAGCTGAGTACTAGTGTTTTACATGGATCGACTGACTATCTGACCTCCACAACCACTGGATTGGACTGGAGGATTGGCTACTCAGCTATTGAGTAATAAAAACGAGGTATTCCTCGAAGCGCTACCATTTTGAAGCGCACCTAATGAAGCGCGCCTTTTTTATTTCTCGGAGCGCTCCTTTTAGTAGCGCTCCCGATACCATGTTATCGAAAAGGAGCGCTCCGAGGAATAAAAAAGGAACGCTTCATTAGGTGCGCTTCAAAATGAGGGCTTCGAGGAATACCTCATAAAAACATTTTACCAAAAACTTAAACTGACTTCCAAAAAACACTGCAAAGTGAAAAATAACTTTAATTTCGGTAGTCGGTGTCTTTAGTTTATTATTTTCGTTTTTGGCACCGACTTCCGAAATTAAAGTTATTTTTGTAAGTATACCCTTTCAAACAAAAAAAGAATTTTCCAAATCCGAAATGACTTGATAACCTCCTCCGTTTTTTTTCGTCAGTTGATAAAGAACGGTGAAAAGAAGACCAGTGTCAGGTTTTTTGGCTACTGACTAACCGTAACGATTCTCAATGGTGAAATGAAATGAAATATTAATTTTGTAATTTGGTTATAAATAACACTTTTACACGTCATTTTTTTTGCGTGTTAACTTTAATTTAGCTAGATGAGGCCGATGTTTCCTAACTGACTACTCCGAGAAGAAACACCGAAACAAACTCAGAGGTCAACGTCTCTTTTAAAGTCAATACAATTTGTGTTGGTCCAATCATATGAAAAACATGTAGGTTCACGTCTGTGGTGCTCTTTGAGGAAATAACCACACAGATTTGAGCGGACCTGTCCAGACAGTGCAAGCATTTGTCAGTTATCGTGTAGCTCAACTTAGAACTTGAGAACTTAATGACAAACGTCGTGTGACAACAAGGTGTTCAAATGACAACCAACAAAGGCTTCGCGTGATTTCCGAGGCACGGAACAACTTTGATATGTTTAGGTCTATTCACAGACAGATCTCTGCAAGCGTTGCACGGCTCGATCTTCACGTTAAGCAAAACTTGCCAAGTCCGATCCGTAAATGGGTGACCTTCCTCACATATCGAGATCCACCGTGCCTCGGAAAACACGTTGCACTGTTTTTTCCGGCTGTGTAGTTTGACAGTCGTTACGGAAAGTCAGAAGCCAGAATATGACTCCGGTCATGCTAAGAGATTTCGTGTTAACCAGCTACTGAGCTGTAGAGGTCAGAGCAGGCGCGGTACGAAGGCGGAGTCACAGGGGACATGACCCCCCGAAATCGTACACCCCAAATAGAAAATCTTCTATAAAATTTTACAAAATAAGACTCCAAATATTAACACCCGATTTGCCAATTTTTACTTTTTACCAAAAAATTTAACCGACTCCCAATAAACACTGCATAGTGAAAAATAACTTTAATTTCGGTAGTCGGTGTCTTTAGTTTTGTATTTTCGTTTTTGGCACCGACTTCCGAAATTAAAGTTATTTTTCACTATGCAGTGTTTTTTGGGAGTCGGTTAAATTTTTTGGTAAAAAGTTTTTATTTCACTGTTTTTAGTTGGTTGATTTTTAATTCACCTAGTTACAAGAGCCTAAATGTCAACTACTTATAACATTTTATAAAATATTGCTTATCCCAATGCTGGGCCGTTAATTTTTGAGGAGTTCTCCTGGTACTTCACCATCAGCTATACATCACCATATGCATTGTGACGAGCATAAAGTGCTTAATATCCATATTCAAGTAATCGAATCGCAATCCACTCAATACTTATTATTGAGTAGTTTCGGCGGCCATCTGTGGTCTTCATCATCAGTTCCACTTCCCCAAATGGTACTTTTTGAGAGCAACTGCACAAGTTGCTATAAGAAATACCCAAAACGCCATAGGTGTGCCTATAATATTTGAAGAGTTCCCTCGATTTCTCCATGATCCCATCATCAGATCCTGACTTGGTGACAAATGGTACCAATTTCGAAGTATACCCTATCAAGCAAAAAAAGAATTTTCCAAATCGGTTTGCCCGCCTTCGAGTACTCGATGATCATACATTAAAAATATATATATATATATACGCGTCGAATTGATAACCTCCTCCTTTTTTGTCGTCGGTTGATAAAAATAGAAGACTTCCATTTGTTTTATAATGTGTGCAATAAAAATTGTATTGTGCAATAAAGAAAACTCATTTACTCGACATATTTTATTGTTAGTGACCCCCCCAAAATTCCAGGCTGCGGCCGTACCTGGGTCAGACCGCATCGGGTAATACTGGAAGCTGACACCGATATAGTTAACTAAGAAAGTAAAGTTTACTCCCACTACAGAAAAATAGATACACCGATGTTAACAATGTTTAACTACGAGTGCGTTAAGTCTGTAAAAAGATAAAGCGAGCCCTGCCTCTTAAAATAGCATAATATATTGTTGGAAAAAGGCTAAACTGATGATGAACAGACATTTGAGTTCCCTGTAGTGGAACTATATGGAATAGCGGTCTAAAACCTGTAGGACCTCTCTCATTATTGAAAGCGCTTCAAACCTTACAGCTATAAACCTAACCTAATAACATTAGTTCTAACTTAAACACAAGCATATAGCCATAAATCGTATTTTAAAACCTCCCGCTGGCTCTGCGCTCCTAGTACTCGTCGACTCCAACTATTTCACGTTTAATGGACCAAATAACTGACGTGATGGTCAGCAGTGGACTACGTCCGGCGTTTTGAACATTTTTCTCGGGGATATTTCCGTTTTTAGTCTAAATTATTGTTATTGTTTTGTAGGACTATGCTTTATTAGCTATGTCGTCCTGGTACTTGGCTGATATTGTTAAGCTTGCTTTAATGTTCGTTACTTTTGGACTTAAAGAAATATTATTTCTTATTAATACGTAATTTTAAACGCTTAGAAGAGGATTTACCTATGCAGAAGGCTCCTAAGGGTAATTTTGTCCAGACTTGTACTATTTCTATGATTTTCTAACTCAAAAACATTCACAGAATTGTCGCACAAACAAATACAGCGAAATTAAACAACAATTTAAAAACGTACACGCATCTATTACGTAGTGACCGCTTCTAAATCGCGCTGTACATTGCCCGCTAGGTTAGGCAGGCCGCAGCGAATTCATCACTCGCGCGGCAATGAAAAACGTTTGGTCGCGCGACGCGGCGCCACGACAACTAACGGCCGTGTCGCTTTGACGCTCGTGCGACAAGTCGTGACGGTGTACGGTTGGCACAAAATGTAGTAAGTAACGTATGCTAATTACATATACTAAATACAATTTCTAAATCTCTGAGTAATTGGTGAGGATTGGTTGGACTAATCCCTACTTATATAGGTATAAAAGCGAAAGTAGGTCTGTCTGTTTCACATTCATGTCTAAACCATCCAACCGATTTTAAATAATTATATATTTAAAATGTAACATATGTGTATAATTAGAAAAGATAGATCTCCAAGCCGATTTTGGTCATGGCGGCTAATCTCATAATAAATTGGCCAGCTGCGCTGGAGATATAGTGCACAAGTTGGTGCACTCTCTGTTCATTTACTCTCATTGTCCGATGGGACGGCAATCCGACTCGACCGGAGAGAGATCAGGCGGTTTCCGAGCCACGGAGGTTATCATACCACCAACTTCCAAACTCCGGGCTACTACTGAGAAATTTCTAACCGGAAAACAATCCTATTTTATTAACCCATTTCTGTCCTCCCTTTTCTCTCTAAAGTTTTTGAGCACATAGTTCATAGACAATTATCATTTTTCTTGGCGTCAAACTCGATAATATCCCCTTTTCAATCCGGTTTTCGCTCGGGTCACAGTACTGTAACCGCGCTTTTAAAAGTGACTGATGACATCCGCTGGGCAATGGAGAATAAGTCCCTTTCAGTTCTTGTATTGCTGGACTTCAGTAGCGCATTCAACTCAGTGGATTTCGACATATTACTAGGTATCCTCAAATCAATCAATTTCTCTCCTTCCACTTTAGCCTGGTTCGGTTCTTATCTTCGGGGACGCTCTCAGTGTGTTTGCCTGGAGGAGTCCTTCTCTGATTGGTGTAGCCTCATTGAGGGTGTTCCTCAGGGTAGCGTTCTCTCTCCTCTTCTTTTTTCAATTTTCATAAACTTTGTTACCAGAGTAATCTCCTCTAGTTTTCATCTCTACGCAGATGACTTGCAGCTTTACCGACATTTTACTGTAGCTGACGCGGGTTCTGCAATTGCTGCAATAAATCATGACCTGGCTTGCATCAGCGTTTGGGCTAAGTCATTTGGTTTGCAAATTAACCCAACTAAATCCCAGGCCATAATCATTGGCAGCAGATTCGTTCGCAGTGCGGCTGTTGTTGCTTCTCTGATGCCTTTATATCTCGATGGTGTTCGCATTGAATATACCGAAACCGCTAAAGATCTGGGTGTAGTTAAGGCCGGCTTGTCCCGAGCACCGTAGGTATTCGACGCTTACCCCAGCCCCCGCAACGAATAGCAAAACGTAACAAATTACGACGCGCGGGAGACGCGCGCGCCAAGCGCACCGCTCATGAGTTCACGAACTCAAGTAGGTACGAAGATGCGTCACAGAATAGAGCAATTCAGTAGATCAACTTGAATTGATTAGTTTATGTTTATTTTGTTTTGTTTTAATAGTAAGTATTTTCAAGTTTATAGATAGAATAGATACATATTGTATAAACTTGAACCTAATTGGTAATAATTAAAAATAAGTATATTTATTTATTTTTGTGAATAAGGTGTATAAAAAATCTGACTGACACGTAGATCATGAATACGGGTATGATTCAAAATTACACGCCGCGCGCTATTCGACTTTCCCAAAGGGTGCGAAATCTTCATGGCACAGTATAAAAAATCAAGTATTAGGTAGGCACACTTACATTAGGAGAATTGTATTACAATTCAATTGTTATATTGAAAGAGGGCTTAGACGTATTCTGTGTGAAATATTATGTTTAAAAAATAATAAATATAAATATTTTTCAATTAAATAGTTATACCAATAAAAGCAACACACAAACACTTTTTGGAACGTATTTATTTTACGCGGCTTCTAAACTGGCAGAAATTGTAACGCAAAAGTGTTAATACTTACGACTGTCTTCTGACGAGAGAGACGACGAGGGTCAACCGCACACTTTTTTTTCTCTAAAAACTACAATCATTTATGCACAACTGGCTAATGCCGTGATTCGACTTCAACTTCAACTCTTGCGGCTTTTGTGGAGAACCCACCACAATTTCATAAACGCTGGAGGTTGTTTGGTAAAGTATTTTGGATGATGAAAAGTATTAAAATTGAAGTAAAAAAAAAAAAACAAAATTATTTTGTACGCAAACATGACATGACAGCTTTTGCAATGTCAAATGTGTTATCACTCAATGTGTTACCAGTTTACCAGTGGCAAGAGAAAATTAGAAATATGGCATAGAAATGTTAAAACGATAATACAGTACGCTACAGCTTTATTTTATTTATCTCAATGAACCTACATAGATCATAAACAAATCGAGTAAATACAAGAGGGATAAGGCATTTAATGGAGATTGGACGGGGAACATTAGGGGGTGCGCGTGATTCGAAATGCAGTAAAAAGCCATAGATGACATCCTGACACGATATGTCACATTTTTGACATTTGACAACATATTATCTGTTTCCCTTTGGTACATGAATACTTTATTGGAAAACTCTTAAAAAAGTAGACATACACAAAGATGTGAAACTTTTTCTGATTAATCATTTTCATGAAAAAGAAATGTAAGCACTTTTCTCAAGACCATCTATCTATGCTCGTTGTTGGTCTTGTTTACTGGTTGCATAACGGTGAACAGGAGACGACTAGGCTCTTCGACCACCTTACGGAGGCAGCTGCAGGAGCTGAAATGGCCCAGCACAAATATCCGATGGCAAAGTTTTTTTTTTCTAAGAGATTTTAATGCCCACCATAAAGAATGGTTGTTCCAACAAACAGAGCACGCTGGTAGAGGCCCGCAGGTTTTTTTATCGCTAGATCTCGACCAGCTGGTTCACCAAGCAACCTGCATTCCAGAAGTCGACGGCCACACGCCCAATGACTTGGACCTAGTGGTGAAAACGGTATCTACCTTTTCTCCTCCAGATACATGCCCCAGGGTCATATGGCGAGTATGGAAGTATGGGTTTGCAGACTCCGAAACTGCGAAGTGAAACTCGAACTTTTACCGTCCTTCGCTGCCTCCTAGTTATGATAAAACTGAATGGAACACTGGCTCACACCGCACAAGAAAAAGCAAATTTAAATGCCTCCGTCTTTGCGGTAAGTTTACGTCTCGACACGGCATCTAACTTACCACCTAAAATACCTCACTTTGGCTCCGTAATGCTGGAAAATGCATTTCATGTTAAGGAAGTCCGCAAAGCCCTTTCCAGTCAAGATGTGAACAAAGCCAGTGAACCGGAAGGAATACCTGCTCGAGTCTTAAAGAGTTGTACCCCGGATTTGTCTCCTGTATCGCGTACTCGCCTGTATCGCGTTCTATTAAAACCGGAGTGGTGCCAGTGTCCTGGAAGCCAGGTAATGTGCAACCAGTATTCAAAAAAGTAGTCGTGCCGTACAGACGATACAGGCATCGCATAGTCCCGTTGACTCTTTGGCTTACACAGTACACTGCAAACCTAATTCTGCCAGCCAAGCAGAGTCAAGATGCAAACCGAGATCTTTAATTGAAAATGATAGGAAGGAGTGAACTAGTTGCCACTCTAATGATCATACGTGAGCTTCTGATCACAATGGCCTGACACTTTGAGGGGCTTACAGTCACCCCAAATCAATCAGACCAGTTTTGTAGCATCTAAATCTCGGTTTACATCTCCTATAGCGTCTGACAAACTTTCCACCCGCGTAGATGCATAAAACTGCAGATCATCAGCGTAAAGTTGATACGAACACTGAAGACAGAGAGTTATAAAGTTTACCGAAGTTTACCGAAAATAATAAATGATATTTTCGTAGGAAATGGTCATGTCACGGTAATATTATCATACAGTATTGTAACTCGGCCGTATCTTAGAAATAAATGCCTACAGCCGCGCGGTACGTAAACATGCGATAGGGCTGCCCGCCTCCAGCATTTTAATCACATTTACCTACTTTGCGTTTCCATTTAGTTTTGTGATTGTAAATATACTATTTTATATAAACAAATAAAATAGTTTGTAAATTGAATAGGAAGTGTTCAATAAAAATGCGTGTTGTTTTTTGATTGGTAGATTTCATTATTAAAAAAACATGTTTATATTTTTTTCTAGTATTATTCATACACACAGTACAATAAACAACTATTATTAATAATAAAATAACACGTCTTTACTTTGAATTATACAAACTAACTGTTTGAGTGTAAAACATATATTTAAATATTTTTAGTTAACCAGAGACTCGATAGATGGCGTTGGGCATCAATTTAGAAGTCGATATCATTTGGTTACAACAAAACATATAGGTCAGGATTTTTTTTATATAATGGGATAAAGTCCGGTTAAGTAGACTCACAGCCTTAGTGTGCTGATCTACAAGTGGCCCTACCTAAAAAAAAAAAAAAAAAAAAAAAAAAAAAAAAAAAAAAAAAAAAATATAATGGGAGACATATCCCGAGATATTGTAAAACGGTTTAAGCGCCCTCTGATGGTGAAATATACTCGTGTTCGTGTGAAGTATCTGAGTGTTTCATTTATCTCCCGCTCCTGGATCTCGGGCGTGTTCATGGTCCTATCGAGCCGGTTAAGAGTGAATGAGCGATTTTTGGTAGTCATCGGTGGTGATAGCTATCACCCTGCGTTAGGACTGGTCAGCGGATTGTTGACCAGAGCATATCCCACAGCTGGGCATCAAGACTGGTGCTGGAGCTGGAGGAGGAACCAGAAGATCGAGGCGGCCAAGGGACGCCGCGGTCAACTGGAGGAACGCCTACGCAAGGGAGGCGCTCAGCGGAGCCGGGCGATAGAGGGCGCCACGGGTATCAACGTTGGAAGTGATTGTGATCGGTTTGTGTGGTGAGCAAGTGTCTGGAAAAACTGTGAGTACATTTTCGACCTTATTATCAAGAAGAATTTAACTTAGTGCAATTCAATTCAGAAATTTAAAACTTGGGAAGATTCAACTTTATTTCAAAGACTCTATTAACTTAGTTAAATTTAGTAGAATTTAGGACTTGTGTTAGTTTTAAGCAAATATTGGTTGAGACGGGGAACCTATGCCCGATTTCATTCCCAGTTGAATAGTTTTAAAACACTTAGAAAAATATTGATGTTGTTTGGGACTTATAAAATTTGGTGTTATTTTGGACTTAGAAAAGTTTACTTAATTTGGAGTCAGAATAATATAGATCTGTCGACTTGTAAAAAATTTGGGCATTTGTAACTTTTAAGGACTTTGTTAATTTGGTTTTAATTTAAATATTTTTAGTACCTTACATTGTTTATAATTGTGAAGGATGGAGTCTTATAATAGTTTGCAAAAAGATATCCAGGAGAACATTGTAAGGGCTAGATCTAATTTTAAGAAGTCCCCAAAGGAACGTTTAACTGTTTCTCACATAGAAACTAGATTAGAAAATCTAGATAAACAGTGGTCTCTATTTTGTAACAACCATAATAATATTATAGGAAAGGTTAAAAAGTCTGATCTACATAGTTCAGATTACTATAAAAACTCGGTTTATGATGAGGTCGAAGAACTGTATATTGAATATAAAAGTGAATTAAAAGAAAAGTTACGTTGTATTAAGGGTGAGTCCTCTAAATCAGCGGGGGAAGGTGCTTCATGCTGTCACGAGGGTGAAGTAGTAAGCAGAGTGAAGTTACCAGAAATAAAGATAACCTCATTTTCAGGGAAATATTCAGAATGGAATACTTTTAGGGATTTGTTTATTGGCTTAGTACATAATAACAAAAATTTAGAGAACTCACAAAAGTTTTATTATTTAAAAGGACACTTGACCGGAGAGGCAGAACAGTTGTTAATAAACATAAATGTTACATCGGATAATTACAAAATTGCTTGGAATAAATTAGACAGTACATATAATAACAAAAGATTTTTGGCAAATAATATAATAAACAGATTGTTAAATCAAAAACCTATATCGAGTGAATCTGCTTCTGAAATTAAGTCTATTTTAAACACCACTTCTGAATGTATAGAGTCGATAAAAAACTTAGGTATAGATATTGCGTCATGGGATATCCTTATTATTCATATAATTAGCGAAAAACTAGATAAGGAAACTAGGAAAGCATGGGAGTTAAAAATATCTGCAGAATGTAGTGATGAATTGCCTACTTTTGTACAGTTTACAGAATTCCTTACTAGTAGATTCCGAGGGCTTGAAAGTTTGGAAGGTAACCTCGAAGGGCGTAGGAAGGAAAGGAATCCCAAGGGAACCCAATCTTTTCATGTATTAAAAGATAAAACTAATGCAAAATGTTTATATTGTTCTGCTGATCATAAAATAGCCAATTGTAAACAATTTAGTAAGCAGTCAAACGACAAGAGACGTGATTTCGTTCAGGAAAACCATTTATGTTTTATATGTTTATACAATAACCATCCTGCCAGGTTTTGCAAGTCTTCCAATCGTTGTCAGGTGTGTAAACGTCGTCATCACACATTATTACATCCTTCGGGTGTTTCCGGGTCAGTTGTTGACGGCACTAGCACTACACAAGAAGCTTCGTCATCAAGTATGAAGCAGGATAATAAAGCGGAAGGGGCCGCGCAGGCGGAGGGATCTAACAACACATTAGTGTCATGTCTTTCTACAGGGAATGGTCGGAAAACAGTCTTACTACCCACAGCAGTAGTAAGAGCTGAATCGAAAGATGGGACATATAGGTTGGTAAGAGCGTTGTTAGATCAAGGGTCGCAAGGCTCATTTATCACCGAATCAACGGTTCAATACTTGGGTCTTAATAGGGTTGCGACAAAAAACACCGTGTTAGGTGTAGGTGGGAACAAAAGTGTTACTTCAAAATACACTGTTATTTTAAAGCTTAGATCGAGAAAGGATCCTAATGTGCAAATAAGGGTTAGCGCGTATGTGCTAAGGTCAGTTACAACCCTACTCCCAGTTTCTAAGGTAACCAGGGTAGAATGCGTAGACCTGGCTGAAGATGACTTAGCGGATCCGGAGTACTTCAGGCCTAATAAAATTAATCTCTTATTAGGTGCTGAGGTGTATAGCCAAGTCATTCAAATGGGTGTAAAGAAGAACTTAAATGGTACACTATTGGCACAGGATACCTCTCTAGGCTGGATATTGTCGGGCATATCCGAGGTGGATAACACAACCAAAACGTATTCTCACATCACAGTTATGCACTGTTCTCTCCAGGCAGACGACCTACTAAAAAGGTTTTGGGAATTGGAAAAGGAACCGTCTGAATCAAAGAAAGTGCTCACAGAGGAGGAACAACGATGTGAAGAATTGTTCACAGCAACTACCCGACGCCATGTTAATGGCAGGTACATAGTACGTCTACCATTTCGTGATGGTGACCTGGTTGAGCGGTATGGGGAGTCTAAGTCCATAGCTGAAAAAAGATTAAAAGGGTTAGAATTAAAATTGAATAAAAATTCTAAACTAAAAGAAGATTATACTAAAGGTTTAGAGGAGTACTTAGATTTAAATCATATGGAAAAAGTACCAGTTCAGGAGAAAAACATGAAAACAGCTATATACTTACCTCATCACGCCGTCATACGGGAGGATAAAATTACAACTAAGGTACGGGTCGTATTTGATGCGTCCTGTAAAGGGACTAATGGGATGTCACTAAATGATTGTTTATTGGTAGGACCAACGTTACAGGCTGATCTTCGCCATATTGTTATGCGTTGGAGGACACATCCTATATGTCTGGTAGCGGACATAGAAAAAATGTACCGCCAGATTCTGGTAGACCGAAAAGATACAAGGGTTCAACGGGTTCTTTGGAGGGATGACCCTGATAAGGAAATTGAAGAGTACGAATTAGTCACAGTAACATTCGATACTGCCTCGGCACCATATTTAGCAGTGCGAGCTCTTCATCAGGTTGCATACGATGAATGTCAGGAGTATCCCGAGATTGCTAAAATCATTTTAAATCATTTTTTCATGGATGATTTAATGTCAGGAACTGAAAATATAGAACAGGGGTTTGATATTTATACAAAACTTAATACAGTCCGATCGAAGTGTGGTTTTAAATTACAAAAATGGGTTAGTAATAGTAAAGAATTACTTAATCAAATCAAGAAGGGAGAAATATATACGAAAGAAGAGATAAAGTTAGAAGTGGATAATATAACAAAGATTCTGGGACTTACCTGGAATTCCAGCGGTGACTTCTTTCAGTATTCGGTTAAGTTGACGCCGACAGCTGAACCTGAAACAAAAAGAAAGATTATTTCTGAAATTGCTAGATTATTTGATCCGCTAGGGTGGTTAGCACCAAGTATTATAATAGCAAAGCATTTTATTCAAAAATTATGGTTAGCTGGTTTAGCTTGGGATCAAGAAATTCCGCCTAATTTATTAAATGAATGGTTTACTTACCGTAAGAATTTAACCTCGTTAACAAACTTGAAGATCCCACGATGGCTGCACACCCGTTCCAATAATGGGAAGACAGAGCTGCACGGATTTTCGGATGCCTCGAAAGTGGCATATGCAGCGGTTATCTATGTAAGAGTCATAGATAATATCGGTAATATTCACCTATCACTATTAACGGCGAAAACGAAGGTGGCTCCCATTAAGCAGGTGAGCATTCCACGATTAGAGCTTTGTGGTGCAGTGCTTTTAAGTAGCTTGATGGTAGAAGTAGGTAAGGTTCTGGACATACCAAATAATGATTGGCACATGTGGACAGATAGTGAAGTGGTTCTGGCTTGGCTCAACAGTCATCCAAGCCGTTGGAAAACATTTATTGCAAATAGAGTGTCCCACATTTTGACCCTCACTGAATCACATCACTGGTGTCACGTACCGTCAAAGCAAAATCCAGCGGATTGTGCATCTCGTGGTGTTTCTCCTGCAGAACTTGAAGCCACGTCTATATGGTGGGACGGTCCAAGGTTTTTAAGACAGCCAGTGGTAGAATACAAAAAGTCAAAGAACAATACTACTCACTTGGAAGAAGTCAAGGTGCATACATCTACAGTTGAGGTTGGGGTTTGGAACAAGTATTCAACCTTGTCTAGGTTGGTACGAGTGGTAGCATATTGTCGTCGGTTTTTATTACTTTTAAAGGAACGGTCAGCTAGATATAAAACAAGATGGAAATTACAACAACGGATGATGCAGTACTTTTGGAGGAGGTGGTCTCAGGACTACCTAAATCAATTTCTTCAGCGGTATAAATGGGCTCATCAACTCCCGGAACCATCCATTGGTGGTATAGTCTTAGTTAAAGAAGATGACTTGTCGCCTGGGAGGTGGTTATTGGGTAGGATTGAGAAAAAGCATCCAGGTCCAGACGAAATTACACGTCTCGTTACACTGCGTACCCAAAATTCAATTATTAAAAGACCGATCTCTAAATTATGTGTGTTACCGGTCACTAAATAAAATATTGTTAATTTTAAATTGTAGAGTTAATTTTAAGTATGGTTGTATATTAGAGATAAGTTTTAAGCTAGATAATGAGGGTTTCTCTGTGTGGTTCTTAAATACTACATGTTAAGTAGTTAAATTGTATTTATACGACCGTTGCATGGTGGGCGGTAGTAAAGGACATTATTCATGATGTCCTTGGTGGGCGGTATGTTTGAGTGTAAAACATATATTTAAATATTTTTAGTTAACCAGAGACTCGATAGATGGCGTTGGGCATCAATTTAGAAGTCGATATCATTTGGTTACAACAAAACATATAGGTCAGGATTTTTTTTATATAATGGGAGACATATCCCGAGATATTGTAAAACGGTTTAAGCGCCCTCTGATGGTGAAATATACTCGTGTTCGTGTGAAGTATCTGAGTGTTTCATTTATCTCCCGCTCCTGGATCTCGGGCGTGTTCACTAACAAAACAAAACACACATGCCCCGAGGTTTTAACACAAGCGTACCTACCGTATCATGATTCAGAACCGCCTATAACTACCTATTTCACTCGTGTCAATCACTTTCCTTTACTCTATTCACTTTATTTATTAATCCAGACATCTTTTTTTCAGGGAGATAAAAGGAAATACTTATCCATTAAAAAGAAACACATTATGTACATACCTACTAGTAAGTAAAATTATTTTAGTCTTAGGTACCTTTCAAAGTTTCCAGGTAATCTAAAAAAAGTTATCTCTGGATGCGTTATTGACGAATTACTCTTCATATTAAATATGTACTTGAACTTATTTATAGCGAAAATCGCGCGGTTATTGTAAAAAAACAACACACCGTCCGTTCGTCACTGCGGCACAGTCGCCGGTCGCGACTGTCATCAAACCGAGCGCACACCGAAATAGAGGCGCGTAGGTATAGCTCGCGCTTAGTCCGTTTGTATGAAGTCGGAATACTGTATGCACAATATTACCGTGGTCATGTTGTATATTTCTACACTATGGCACGAATGTGCTGCGTGTAATAAATATTGTTGACTTGTGACAACCCTGGCCGTTGCGATACTGTCTAGAGCTAGACGTTGTCGGCATTTTCCACAAGATCGAGATCGAGACAAGATCGTCGACCTACTGTATGATCTTTATACTGTGGTCATAGCGACGAATGATCGACTGTACCATTTATCCATTATTACATTTACGAAAATAAAACCTAATACAGTCGAATACGGTCAATTATTTCAACTTTGGTTACTAACGTTCTGTTAGCGCGTTTAGTAAAGAATCGGATTGATAACCGTCAGTATTCTGGATCAAACCCAGGCTCTAATCACATCATTTTGTGATTTCTTTTTTATTGAAAGTACTTTTATATTATATTTAGATATTTTTGGAAATATTTTTTTGAATAAAATAAGAAACATTTTCATTTTTTTATAGGAGAAAGAAAGTCAACAATGTTTTTGTTTTACACACATGTTTGCGGTTTGTAAATCTATTCTGCGTAGGTACTTATCTACTTAGTAAAGTAAAATATTAATTTGTATAATTATAGGTACCTATAATAATATTGTCAGTTTCCTTTGAGTCTGACATTTGAAAAGAGCATTATAACATTTGCGCACGTGGCGGCTTTATGTGCTTTGACATAGGGTTCAAATTCAATTATTTCACACACTTTTTGCGGTTGGCAAATCTATTCCGCGAGAAAAATAAACTGTTATAGCTTTTGCGCGCGTGGCGTGTTTATTTACACATAGTCACATATATTATTTTGTGGTTTCGAAATCTATTCCGCGTAGCTAAGTAGGTACCTCAGAATACAGAAAGAACCTAGTTAGTAAAGAAAAATATTTATATAGGTCTAAATATTTATATATTGTCAAAGCCTTCTTACTTTTTTTGTTTATTCAGCCTTCGTAGAGCCAGCGATGACCACTTCTTTTTGTAAATTAATTTTGTCCATTAGTTTTACTGACCAAAATTATAACTAAAGTACCTAATAAAAACAATTTATATTACAACTATTTAAAACTAAACGATAGGAATTATTATTTTATAATGATTTTTTGGCTCGACCGGAACCAAACTTAGCGGGGGTGGCAGGTTCGCTAAAAATTGGCATACGTCCGACCTCCAACACGTTCCGCTCGGGACTAAAGGACGCGGGGCGCGTGGCCGCGCGCATCAAAATAATAGGAAAACACTTATTTTTGAAATTAGTGGTATAAATATTTTCAAATTTCACATTATGACGACAGACATATATGACATTTTTTACGACCTTTATTACGGTATAAGTTTTATTATTCAAAGCTTAATAAAACTCAAATAAAATAAGAATAAGACCGTAATTTAGACTTGTCTTTGCAATTTAATTAGATGCAGTAAAATGCAAGTAATCGTGTATCGGATGACCGAAATAGAAAGATCAAAGTATGAGTTATGTAATATGTTTTTTTCAAAATTTAAATCCGTGTTATCTACGAATAAGAACCAATTGAAAACGACGTTTTTTCGAATAACCTCGCCTTAATGACTCCAATCTCTCGTGGCGTGCTCAAGTCAACGAGGTCAGCCGAAAGGTAAATTTTTCCTTTCATTCGCTGAAATGCCTTCAAAGTCTTCTGCCCTTGAAGACTAAAGTTTCTTTGGCACAAACACTTATTCAGCCGATTATAGATTATGCCGATGCCTGCTATTTGGATGCTACCGAGGAGCTATTAAACAAGCTTGAGCGCTTGCAAAATCTATGCATTCGCTTTGTTTTCGGTTGTTCATGATTCTCACCTTCGCAAGCAACTCAAGTGGCTCCCGATCCGTCTTCGCAGGAACACTAGGATTTTGTGTCTCCTCTTCAACATTCTACACAACCCGTCTTACCCTTCCTACCTGCGTGAGCGTTTTTCTTACGCTCGTTCTAGCGACGTACCGTGTAGATCACACCTTAGATCCCTCCTTAAATCTCATCCTCATAAAACTAGCTACTACTCTTATTCCTTCTCTGTCCATGCTGTAAGATTGTGGAACTCACTTCCGCCTAGCATTCGTGATTTAAAAACTATATCTCTATTCAAATGTCGATTAAAAGAGCATTACCTTTCCTCTTAACTGTGTTAATTATTTATGTATATATTTATATTATATGTTTATATATTCTAACATTATGTATTTATTTAAGTATATGTTATTTTTATTGCATTGTAAGTATGTGTAAGTATATTTAATATTTTAGTTTTAGTTTTAGACTTCACATATTCATATCTATTTCTCTTCTTGTTCTCACACACTATTGTCTACATTTCTTTGTCACTTCTCCTTTCGCAGGTCTGCTGGAAGAAATTTCTTAAGAAATAAGCAGTACCTTTGTACTCAGATATTACAATTATGTTTATCTTAATGTATTTTACTGTGTGTACATAAATAATGAAATAAATAAACAACACATATAACCCGGGAATCGAACACGAGACCTCTTGCTCAGCAGTCGCGCTTGCAACCACTAGACCACTGAGGCGGTTAATATAGAAAAGGCATTGATCACTTCAGGCTGCCCATTGGTCATTGGCGTTTTGGCCTTATACCAAAATTTGGCACGCGACTTCGTCCACGTGGATTTTGAAGTAATCTTCTTCTCGAGTCGATCAAACTCAAACTCGATTCGAAATAATTATAGCCTTATTATACGACTTATAATATGAAAAATATTATAGAATTGGATCATTATTAGTTCCTACAAACTAAATTACAAACAAATTTTACCTTTTTATAATATTTTCCTTCTGCTTATAGCTATAGTTGGTTCACGACTTCACGTTAAGAAAATAGTGACGTCATCGTTGTCCGCGCCTCTCGAACAATTAGGTCGCAACAAATTAGAAAGCTAAGTTCACAGTGACCAGTTGACTGGAGATCTTTTGGCGAAACTGATGTCTTTTATGCGTTACCTACCTACATTAAATAATTTTATTAAATTCAATCCTATTGAATTGGAGTGGGTCCACACAAAAAAAAATATGTTAGTGCCAATAAATTAACATTCAAGACGCAATAACTTTAATAGATGCTAATCGATGGAAGAAATGCTGCGACGACGTGATACAAGAAGAAAATTTTATGTGAAATTCGGATGACCTCATAGAGAACGCAGAACAAAATTCTTTCATAATAAATGACACTGTTTAATAGTAGATTATTAACCAAGGGCTGTATGACATCAATTGCATACGAGGTTTTTGGCGCCTGAGCGAAGCGAAGGCGCTAATTAACCCGAGTATGCAATTGATGCTTACGCCCGAGATAAATACTCTGCTTTACATATCGATTGTGAGGTAAGTAAACAACAAGACAGCAGGTTTCAATGAACATTTATTAAGAAGAAAAAAATGTGTATTTAATTAAAATTAATAGTAAAATTATTACAATTTGTAAGAGATATGGTCACGTTCTTTTTAGGTATATTTATAGTTTGAATATGAGTTTGTGATGATAAGACTTGAGTTTGAGTGACTTGAGGTTCTTGCATCGTAAATGGCGGCAGTTGACTGGTACTATTTTCTTCATTAAAAAATGGCTCAGATGATGTGCTTTGACGTGGTGATTTTAAGTTTATATTTTCTGTTATTTTAGAAGTAATTTTGCTTTTGTTTGCCATCGAATCTTCGATATAACCTTCGGCCACTTTGCTGGACTTCCAGCCGCCGTGCCTTTTTAACAGAGTGAGGTTGGCTCCCGAATCAGCCAATAGAGTCGCTGATGTTCTGCGAAAGCAATGCCCGGTGTATAACTCTACGTTACTCAGTTTTAAATATGTGGCTATTTGCTTTGGCATGCCTGTAAATTTGTTTTTTCCTATTACTTGTCTGTGGCATTTTCCTTTACTGTAATTAAGAAAAAAACGATTTGTATCCACGTTTTCAGGCCGAAGAGCTTGATATTTTTCAACATAATTTGCAAATTCTTCATGCACAACAAATGACCGGTCAATTTTAGTTTTCGTGTTAGGCAGTTTTATGAGTAGTAATTTGTTATGTTTTTCTACATTTTCTATTGTCAAGTTTGTCAATTCCACGGTTCTGCAGGCTCCCGATATCCCAAAAATTAGAACAACCTGTAAAAAAGACATAAGTTGTATTAAAGGCACCAAATTCGCATAGTATTTCTGTGAAATATTTTGGTAACTTATTAAAAAGGGCAAGTAAATACGTAGGTACCTTTATTGCTAAATAAATTTCATCCGGAGCTTCATTTAAGAATTTCTGTACTTCTTCTGCAGTAAATACCTTCGATTTCTTGCTTTTAAAGCCGTCAGACTGCCTTTTCAAGAAAGCAGTAAGTTTAGAAAAATCTTTCAAATTCACGTCATGTTTTGTCATCATTGTAGATTTTAGCATGGAATAAAAGCACCATAAACTGGAAGGTTGTAGCCTCTTAGATAATTCATCAAAATATGATATAAAAACACTTTCAGAAAGAGATTTCACTTTTTTTTCTGACCGCCATTTCATAAATTCGTCGTATGCCTTTACATATCTTTCTTTCGAGTTCGGCGGTAATATATTTTCGACAACTGTTTTTGCCCTTTCTTTAATAAAATCGGGCGTTAGATCTATGTCTTCGTCACTAGACATGTTTAAAACTTTTGAAAAAGAACTCAAACAAGAAAATTAATTATTTTCGCGATGCTTTCGCGCCTACTAATAGACTGCCTTTTTTTTTCACGCACGCAAGCGCGTCAAATCTTGCTGGCCAGTTTGATTTTTAAATCGATTCCATCTAACATACGATGTGGAAACAAATAGTTCCATATTTAAAATAAAATCTTTATAAAATAAATTGTCTAGATTCCGATTCGAGTAATTAATCGATACCGAGAAAAAAAAATTAACTTTTTAAAAATATTCTTCGTGCAGTATGAGTATGACAGTTCTTTTTTCAAATTCCAAAACCTATGCTGTAATGATAGTCATACACCCCGGCATTCAGGGGTGTAAGGGTGTACTTACAGAGCAAGAGATATGTAAAAAATGTTACTAATTTAAGACAACTCATTTAACTTTTTCTGTTAATCTTAATCTTTTGAAATATACATTTAATTTTTAATATTTACTACATTGTGAAAACACCTTTACCCTGCAGTTGCATGGATACGTCACTATTTTCTTAACGTGAATCAACTACATATAAACAAAAACACAAACTTTTTTATTGTCTGCCAATGTTTCTGTTTGTCCACCCAAATAAATACCTATGACGGCTGTACTACTTTGATGGGGCTGAAAAAAGATGGCGGAGTTTGTAGAGCAATAGGTATTTACTAAAGCTACTTTTTATCCAATAATTCACACAAGATAGGGATTGGGTTAATATTATGCATGTAATAATAATAGGTGGAAATTACCTCAAAACAATATAGCTGTATATGTCCAACTGTGGGCAAGTTAGGCAGCACCACAAACACGCCTGGTGAAATGCATTACAACTACCAGGATCGCATAACGATGTAGAGACAATCGCAACAAGACGAAGACATGACTCGACCGCCTAGTATATTGCATCAATTGTATTAGGAGCACAGGAATGCAGAGAGTAATGCCGTTTAGTGCTCCGAGTTATTTGTGTAGGAGGTTGAATAGCTAGAAATGGTTTTACCAGGCACGTAGATGGACAAAGAGATTTATATTTTATATTATAAATAATTTATTTATTCAAGTTGTACGAGTACGTAATCGAAATAATAATATTATAATATGATATACGTTTGTGTATCAATGATGCTCTCGGCTGAATAGGCTCGGCTCGGCTCTGTATTGCATTTGGCGTGATTTTTAAACACCACAGGGTGAAGCAATGGTTTTACCAATGGGTAAGGAAGAAATATAATATTTTTTTGCGAGATGGTATAGAATTGGGCACTTAATCTAAAATAACTATATGTACAAACGTTGTAGTAGGTTAATATAACAAATTATAACAAATCTTTGGATGTGGGTCTGTAAATCTGTAGGTATTGTTCTTCTTCGAATGGAACAATGGTTTAAATATTATGTTGGGCCCCGTTAGTAGGTACACTAGTTGCAACGTCAGTAGCGTTTATAACACCTTTAAAGGTGCACGTATTTGGGCATTTCGGTAATAGTGATAATATATTATACTTATTCGTATTTATTTGCTCAAAAATGTTATAACAGATCTTAAAGTTCAAAGATGTTTTTTTCCGGGTTTAGACTCAGTATGCAACTTTGAAACCAAAACAAGGAATAAGAATATAACATTTTGAGTCAAAAGAACTATACTGTTCTAAAAAAATACTAGGGAAATAATAACATGTACTTACTAATAATACCGTATAAAACACTATTATATCGGTCGGCTTTCAGTCTAGCCGGAAGCCGTTGAGTACTAGTGTTTTACATGGCTGCCTATCTGACCTGCACAACCCAGTAACTGGGTAACACTATACCTCTTGAAAAAGCCAGTATCAGATTCTCCAGCTTCTGACTACCCGTAACGACTTATTTATTTATTTTGAAAAGTACTGCCACATTACGCAAATTTTGCATTCACAAAAAAAAATTACAGATAATTATTTCGGTCTGATGTACATAACAATTACGACGTACATAAAAATTACAACTGTAATCGGTTATGCTAAAAATAAATTATAATAAAAATAATGTAACAACTTATAATACAAATACATTTAGATATTAACATACATTTATAATTTCGATTATGATAAAAGTGACTAACTAAATACATTAAATTGAAATGGAAGAAATACATTATAACAGGTTTATGAACAAATTAGAAATCAATTTTAAATTAGATATTAATTAATTCTAAGATGTACAAATGAGAGCCGTGACCAACGGCTTAGCGTACTATTTTTTTATTGTTAATAGGCTCGCGTTTGACCACCATCTCACCTGATGGTAAGTGATGATGTGGTCGAAAATGGAGCACGCTTACCTAAAAGTTACCTATTCACTCTTGACTTAAAGACCCCTAGGTTATAGCTATCGGGAAACACAGACTCCGCCAGGGAATTCCACTCCTTAGCCGTACGCACAATGAAAGTATTCCCAAAACGTTTAGTGCGTATAGGTGGGATGTCCACCATGTAACGATGGCGCATCGCCGTTTGTCTTGTAGTCTGATAATGGAACGGGCTTGGCGGAATTAGATTGTACAATTCCATCGCACACTCCCCGAAATGTAACCGATAGAAAAACCGATAGACTAGCAACTCGTCGTCGATGTTTAAGGCTCTGGAGCTTTGAGCTTCCAGTGCATCGTTGCCAATGAGTCTTTTGGTGCGTTTCTCAATAGACTCAAGCGCGTCCAGTTGGTACTTGGCAGATCCATCCCAAAGATGAGATCAGTACTCCATACACAGCAGAACCTGGGCTTGATAGAGATTGAATAAGAAATTGAGTATGTTAAGATGGTCAATCTATATACAGACCTCGACAAGCGTTGGAGACTAACTCGTGTGGCTGTTATTACATCCTGGATTTAGCCCGAACTCCTCATTATACATTCGACAGTGTGTTCGTTTATTTTTCCTTCTTTCTCATCAAAACGTGTGGAGATAGTGGCTAGAGGCTACTTCCTTTTCACTGAAAGAAACATTTTTATGCACGCAAATCCGCAGGCAGATACAAGTTAATAAAATTGGATTTTTGTTTTTTCTTAACATGTTGGAGGTTGGAGTCAGCTTTCAGTTTAACGGGTGAATCGAGTAATTCCATCTTACATAAAGTGACAGGCATCTGAGAACCCAGTAACTGGGGCACTAAATAAAAATATTTGATTAGAGATAGCTAAATATATACAGGGTCAATTGAAAACACCGTTAACCTCTCAAGACTATGTTACTAACATCATAAACAACAAGTTTAATCTATGACTTTTAAAAAATCGTCATATTTTAGTTCACCAGTATTCATATAAAAATATTTAAATTGAACGTCCTAAATGTTACGAAGTCTATGCGAAGCAAAAGAATGCGATTTATACGATCACTTTCTTTTGCTTCGCATAGACTAGATTCTTAAGTTAAGAAACGAGGCAGCACCAACACAAGTACTTCTGTAACTTACAGCTGGCTGCTGCTGCTGCCCGCAAATTCGTTCGCGTGTGAGGATTTCCCTCGTAAATCACGATCCCGTGGGAATTCCGGGATAAAGTAGCTTGTGTGTTATTCCAGGATGTTAACTATCTATTTACCAAATTTCATTAAAATCCATCCAGTAGGCCCGGAGATTAGCGTGTACAAACAAACAAACAGACAGATTGTTTCTTTATTTTTTCGCCGTGTTACCGTTTCTTAACCCATCTCAATTATTATTTTGTATAAAATTTATATGTACAAACTCACTTTTTTACTGTTTTATTATATGTATAGATAACTGGGTAAACCAGGTAACCCTAATCGCGGTCAACGGATGTCTATTAATAGACATGGATACATGGCCTGGATCAGGGCTGTAACTTGCTTTGCGAGGGTCATAGTCATCTCAGCGTAAGTATTAGCGAAGTGACGGGGTTGCGGGTATGTTACATGTTCTAAAGAGGTACCGCGTCCCCGGAAGACAAGGGCAACTTAAGGAACAGGGTTGGTTTTGATCAGCAGTAGTCTGACACTCATAAATGGTAAGTAATAGTGGAGACATATACCTATATACATACTCCAAAAGGTTCACCCACCCATTACCCGTGGCCTCGGCAAGAATTGATTTACTTATAAGATTAACCCGTGCATCTATCTCTTTTTAGCTCTAGATCCTATAAAAAACTTAGATAAACGCAACCTCCTTAGAAGAACCGACAAATATCGCAATACTCCAAACATAGTACACATATCAAGACATTTCTTCGTTCTCGATACGACTCACAAATAAGGCGGTTCGCTTTTATCCAGATTATTCAATTAAGTCGCATTCATTACAATGCACATCAGCAATGTTAAAAAGGGACATAAAAGGCTTGCAATTTCTTTATTACCTCATTCCAATTCTGGTGACGACGTTGTCAATATAAGAAACATAAGATAGATGCCATATCACAAACATTCACTAACGAATTCTCTACTTTTATCGTAACAAACACAAAAACTCTTTCCTATTTTGAACTTTGGCCAAACAAGTTAAAGCTCAAAGTCGAGTATGGAAATCTGCAGCAAACGCCAGCAGTATTGTCCAAATTTAAAAATTACAAATGACAATAAACTATAACACTTAAGCGCTGAGCAATAAAACCCAAAATGTTATGAATCAGAATTAGAATTACAGCATTTCCGAACTGGAACGAATCCGATTGTTTACATCGATCATCTGTCCCTTTCGTACGCTACGTTAACCGTATCTGCTGTCTGCCTCATTCGGATACGTGACTGAACATTTAGATGTTCGCTTGTGCCCAGATAATGGCTGGTAGGTTTGACAATAACATTAGTTCGGATACGAACCGCTTTGATTGGATTATTGAAAGATATCGACATTCTGTGATTTATGAACGCCTGGTCAAATGTATAGCTGTCCGGGATCTATAGTGGTATATTAGTATACCTAAGTATAACTATTGTTACTTAAATCATTGATTTTCCTGGTGGTATGGATAGTAAATAGTAAATATTAAAAATCTCAAAACATTTGTTCTTTTTCAACTCAGGTTCAGAAAAAAATATTTTCTACAGATAACCCAATATGCAGCCGATCAAGATTCAATTTTAATTTCAGATTTCTTCTAATGCTGGGCATCAATCAAGAAGAAGTTTATTTATTAAATTTTCCTGTTTTAAATGATCCGGAGGTTGCGGGTTCGGATCCCACACATTACACTATTGCCGTGAACCCACTCCAGATACAAGCATATTTGGCTTAATTGGATGGTTAACAAGATTGCTAATAATATGAATTCTACCCACATAGCCAGTTCTCTTTAAAAAAAAATATCTACAGTGATGAGAGAGTAGAAACTTTAATAATGAGTAAATATACCATCAGAGAAACAGGAAAAACATTTATTTGCGCCAAACATGACGCTTGTCATAAAAAAAACCGGCCATGTGCGAGTTGGACTCGCGTACCGAAGATTCCGTACAAATTTATCTAAGTATATTAGTTCAATAGCACCAAACTAACTACATATCTAAGATTTTCAGAAATTTTCCTATACATAGCTGTAAGACATTGCTTCTGCCAAATTTCAGGATTCTAAGTCAGCGGGAAGTACCCTGTAGGTCTTGATTCCTTTGTGAAATCGCAAAATATTTGAGATAAACCCACTCCAAACATAAGCATATTTAGCTTAGTTGGAGGGGTTAACAGGATTGGTAGTAATGTGTGACCATTTTTATTTTTTTACTACCAAATGTAAAATAAAAACGGTCATATCTTTTGATCATTAACTTTTTACAGCTGAAAAATGCTGTAGACTCGATTCTGATAGAAGTTTCAGTTCAATATTTCTACTCGTTCCTAAGAAAAAAATTCTTGACAGACAAATCGACAGACGGAAAACAAAGTAATTCTAAATGTATGATATAAGGTTTTGTGGAAACTAATAGAATGAGACTGTGTCGAGCTGGGCCGGGTCATTAGTGTGATAGAAATTTAAGTGCGATATCTCTTCCAGTTCCATAGGAGTCTTGACAGATAGACGCACGGACAAACAGACAACAAAGTGGTCTAATGAGAGTTTCGTTTCTTTTTTAAGAACAGGGATCCCCAAAAATCAACAAAATTAGGGACTCTAGCATAATGCGTGGACGCATGTGCAAGACAGTACCGACGTCGACTTGATGACGTTAACGGAAAAGGAAGACAGCAAACTTCAAGACGTTGTTATTGAAGAAACGTACTCGTCAGCAAGGTACCTCTAACAAGCCAACTTTAGACGGATCAGAACGGTTTCCATGAAAAATCGTGTAATTTTGAATTTTCTAAGATAACTAAGATTAAGTTTCAACTTTGTTTTTTCCGTGCTTTGTTAAGTAAGAAATTAGACTCAGACACCCCAATTAGAATATTAAATTATAAGTCTAAAACAACATTTGTAACTAAATAAATTGAAACCAAACCATATTTTTTATAAAATAGTTATCCTTACTAAACGCAAAACGTATGTGCGTCACACAATATCCTTACGCAGACGCATGCACTCATGCAACGTTAGCAGCCGATGCAACACGCCCACAATTTCCTTGAATTAAGGACCAACTACTTTCAGGAAGTGTGTTTATTCTGTAACACGTTGTATATTATGGTGAGAGAATAAATATTATGATTTGCACATTGCAAGATTTCTGTCTGTTCAGATTTTCTGAATTCTGAATTCCCGTAATAACCGTCAAAAATGTACAGCCGGAACCGATGGCTTAACACGTTCGCTAACAGTGAGCACTTGCATACAACCCTGACACCTCATTACGACAATAGAATTTTCCAAGACGTACTCTTAATAATAAGTGGCCCGTCCCTCGACGTACTGTCATAACGCACTATTTTAATTTCCCGCCTAACGACGTACTCTCAGCGAACGTGTTAATGTGCTATACCAAGCATGGAGAAATGGCAATAAGTACAGATGGACACCTATTCACGCTCAGACCTTGGCGAGCGCTGCTTAAAATAGAAGGTCAACCTATAGGGCGTTCTTCGCTATAAGGCGAATTCCTCCCCCATATCTTTCTAATGACCAATGACCGTAATGCAAGTCATCTCGACACGGCATTCTTAACCAGGCTCGGAAGACTTTTGCCTAGAGGTCATCATGCATACAGCCGACGGAATCTTGACTTCTTGAGGCTTTTGGTATGCAATGAGCCTATCATTCCCACAAGCATAACATACATAATCAGCCACATACATAATCAGCCACATACATAATTAGCCACATACATAATCAGCCACATACATTATCGGCCACATACATAATCAGCCATAGCATACATATTACATTCCCACTGCTGCGTCACAGGTCTCCTCTACCACCCGGGACAGTAACTGCGGGTGAGTGGTTACTGTCCTCGGCTTTTAAGTCCTAGAACATGCCAGTTTCCTCACGATATTTTCCTTCACTATTTTGAGAGTTAAATTTTAATCTTATTCCTAGTTAAGTTTATAATTTTATGTTTTAATTTAAATTGTAAATAACTTTTAAAACTATGAATTAACACAAAACTCTTTTAAACAAAAATGATTTTCAACAAAAATAAAAATTGCCTAAAGATAAGAAAAAAATATAAAAATTTCAGAAAGTGGACGAAAGCAACGTTTTGTATATTTCCTCGAATATTTTTGATAACGTCACATAAGCAATACTTTTTACTTACATAACTTATTAACTTTGGGAATAAAACCTATCGGTATGATTAGTCATAATTATGTATGAACGGAGCAGTTTATATGCACAGCAAAAAATAAGCAGTTTAAGTGTATATATGCAAAGTAGGAATCGGTCCCACGATCCAACTTTCAGCGGTCGCATTAGCTATCAAGAGAACAACGAAGCTGCCATATTATGCGCATGCTTTTTACTTATATTTTCTTAATACTCATCAGCACCATCGCATGCAACTGCAAACGCTAACTCAAGAGTGAGCTTTGAATACGACACGTTACTGGCTACTTATGAGTTATTAATAGTGAATACGACGCGTTACTGACTGCCGTTCCCGCACTGAAGTCGACTTTAAGTACGTTTCCTTCATTTCGGAATTCCCTCTCACAATGATTGTAGCAATTTTCCGGGGCATCCGTCGTGAGAGGCCGCGGGGGTGCAGCGTCGGGAGACAGCGGACGATACGGCTGTGTTATCTTAAATATTTGATTATTGGAGACTTATATTTTTATTCATAAGTATTTTAAGTTTATGCACTCTCTTTTTTACAAAGTCATCCATAATTTGGATAATGATCGACGTATCTGCTACTTGTCAAATACAGAACAGTGATAAGTTTTATGCGAATTAGTAAATATTGCCAAAATAATAATCCTGACTAATATTATAAATGAGATAGTAACTCTGTCTGTCTGTGTGTTACGCAATCACGCCTAAACTACTGAAGCTTCTAGCTTTAAAAATGACGTAATTTCCATACAAACTTTCATCCCCTATTTCAACCCCTTACAGCCCTGTTTCGTTTTAAAAAGCAGCCTATGTCCTTTCTCAAGCTCTAAACTATGTTCATACCAAATTTCATTTGAATCGGTTCAGTAGTTTAGATGTGATTGCGTAACACACAGACAGACAGAGTTACTTTCGCATTTGTAATATTAGTAAGGATTATGTAATACTAGCTTTTGCCTGCGACTTCGTTCGCGTGGAAGGTTTGTCCCGCGCAAATTCCGATCCCGTGAGAATTCCAGGATAAAAACTATCCTATGTCCTTCCCAGGTTTCTAAACTATTCTCATGCCAAATTTCATGTAAATCGGTTCAGCGGTTAAGGCGTGAAAAGGTAACAGACAGACAGTTACTTTCGCATTTATAATATTAGTATGGATATGGAAGTATAGATATGGAAGTATGGATGTATGTACGTAATAAAAGGATTTCCCTTTATCATGTTAGAATGCTAATTGGAAACAGTTATATGCTTATTCTCTCTCTTGTAAGGTAAAATCTTTAAACGTGGCGTATCTCGTCCATTTAACATACGTTCGTGTGTCTTAATGCGCGATTGGTCAATTTTTACTTTTAGCCAAAAGTAATCAATTTTAGTCTCGTCAGACAAATAGAATTGATGATGTCTTTTCCTTCTAGCTAATTTATCATTGAACTTAAAATGAGATATTTAAAATTTTCTTACAAGTGCTGAAAATTTCAGCACTAAACTAGAAAATTTTAAATATCGGAAACCCGAAATACAATTAATATCTAAATCTTTGTTCTTACCCACTAACATAATTATAAGTACCAATAACTAACTCTATTTTGCATGTCGTTTGTCTGTTGGCAATAAATACCTTTCTTCTTACATATAGGTACTTGGTATATATTCTACTTTAAGTTCTCCTGATGCTAATTGTGACCATTTTCTTTAGAAATTTATAGGTTTGTAATACATTCCGTATTTCATCATTCAATAAAAAGCAAAATTTGATCAAATACCTTCTATATAAATAAATACATCATTTTGACGTCGCACACAAACTATGGTTGTACAATTATGCTTGTGTATGATTTTAAACAGTAGGCACAATGCACATAATATCTTGATTGTGTGCCTTTAATTTTGGTTAAACTAACGACGTGCTAGTTTTACACAACAATCGTTACATGGTAATTTAAAAAACATGGAGGACTTGGTATTGAATAAATGGATGACCATTTCTTCAGTCCGTCTGTCTCCCTGGCTACAAGGGGGCGGCGGGCGGGCCCGGGTGGAAGCGCGAGGCGGGGGCTCCAGTGACGTCGCTTGAGCGTGTGAAAATTACATTCCGGGAGCGCCTCGCATATCTATCACTTGCAAATTTAACTTTAGTTTCAGAATGGCGGTAGTGTGCGGATTCCTCTGTATGTACCACTATTCTGGTTATGTATTAAGTGCGAAGTCTCCGAGGATGGTGAGACGGAGATTTTCATACAGTACTTCTGCGCTCCACAACGCAAATCGTCGACGAGGCTCAAAAGGCTGCCCAATTTAAATGGGACTGGGCAGGACATGTTCGCCGCATGCCGGACAAGCTGTGGTCTCTTAAAACACAGGATTGGTGCCCCGAGACGGCAACGCGTGGCCGCGGAAGACCACGAGGGAGATGGCGGGACGATCTGGATTGCTTAGATCTTAAGAATTGGAAGGATGAGGCGCAGAACCGTGACCGCCGGAAGAAATGGAGGCCTTTGCTCTGCAGTAGGACACTACAGGCTAATATAATAAAACAATACAGTACTTATACGATTTGGAACCGTAGCTCGTGGGTAAATAACAACAGCCGCACGATCTTTAACATTAAGCACGATCTTCAACATTAAGCACGATCTTCAACATTAAGCACGATCTTTAACATTAAGCACGATCTTCAACATTAAAGCACGATCTTCAACATTAAGCATGAACTTCAACATTAAGCACGATCTTCAACATTAAGCACGATCTTCAACATTAAGCACGATCTTCAACATTAAGCACGATCTTCTACATTAAGCACGATCTTCAACATTAACCATGATCTTCAACATTAAGCACGATCTTCAACATTAAACATGATCTTCAACATTAAGCACGATCTTCAACATTAAACATGATCTTCAACATTAAGCACGATCTTCAACATTAAACATGATCTTCAACATTAAGCACGATCTTCAACATTAAACATGATCTTCAACATTAAGCACGATCTTCAACATTAAACATGATCTTCAACATTAAGCACGATCTTCAACATTAAGCAACGCTTGCTGAGGTCATTGTGTGTATCGGTGACCATCTCAACATATCGAGATCCCTTCGTGCCTCGAAAAGCATGTCAAACCGTAGATCCCGGCTGTCATTTGTACATCTTTGACAGTCGTTACAGATTGTCAGAAGTCAGGAAATCTTACATCAGTCCTTCCAAGGGCTCTCGTGTTACCCAGCTAGTGCGCTATGATAGACAGTTGCTCCATGTAAAACACTAGTGTCTATATAGTGCCTGCAGCTGTATTTGGTTAGACTGGCTAACTTCGACATAGTTGGAAAAGGGCTAAGCAGATAGTACTTATATAGCAATCTAGACAAAGATGGTGAACCGCGCTAGACACCTATAATTACGGAAAAAATAATGACAAGGGTCCATGAGAGACATGAAAAGGCATGCATTAACACGTTCACTGACAGTACGTCGTTAGGCGGGAAATTAAAATAGTGCGTTATGGCAGTACTCCGAGGGACGGGCCACTTATTTTTAAGAGTACCTACGTCGTCTCACGATAATTTTTCATATAAGTATTATGATGAGCAGTATCCACTGTCATATTATGAGCAATTTCATATTTCTTACTGCCGTAATACGAGTATTTTGTGGGTAGTTTCATATTGCCTGCTTGTGCACGAGTACTACGTTAATTTGTCATTTAGTATGGAAAATTCTACTGCCGTAATGTGGTGTCAGGGTAAGTGCTCACTATCAGCGAACGTGTTAAAAACACAGCCAAGTGCAAGTTGGATAACGCACTATAATAAAGCTCGAACTTGGTCCTATACCCTTGAAAATTACACTAATCCTATGCCAAGTAAAGTTCATCACTGACGATTGACGACGCCATCTTGGAATTTGATTCGGATCCCATTTTCGTTATTGCAAACCTGAAACTATATTTTTGTTATTGACATCCATGACGAATGGTCGACTGACAATCGTAAAAATAATTATACACTTGTTACAAACCGTTTTTTAAAGTTTCTGAAAAAAAAAAACAACAATACCAACTTTCACCTAACTGTTTTTGAACCATACACTAGAGGAAAAAGAAAATCCTATAAAAAACAATACTTGTCAAAAAAACCAAGTCTCGCAACTCAGTTCTTCTACCGTAAAAAGTTGTGAGATCCATGTAATACCAAGTCGGTTATTCGATTATTCAGAAGCTGGCAGAGAGTTTCACACCTTGGCTGTGCGCACAATAAATGTGGACGAGAAGTGCTTGGGTACGACAAGACGGTATATCTACTAAGTGTAGATGGTACCCAGCAGTGCGTCTGGTAGACTGGTAGTGAAAGGGAGGTGAATGGATTAGGTCGTGGTGCACACCCACTGAAGCCAATCTGAAGGCTGACAAGCAAGCAACATTTTTATCTTTTACTAAATTGAAATGAAGATTACTCACACAATTCTTGTAGGCGGAAGGCTGTTGATCTGTATCTTAGGTACTATGCCTAATATTAGATCCTTAAAATATTATTTTTCTGCATAATAAAGCTGCATTAAGCTATATTCATCTGGAGAAAATAAACGATAATTTTTCCAGTGCGGTGGTAGCGGGTATATACAACGTGTAACAGATTAAGCGCAATACCTCAGACACCCCAATTACAATATTAAATTATAAGTATAAAGCAATATCCGTAACTAAATTAATTGAAACCAAACCTAGGCATTTTTTTATAAAATAGTTATCCTTACTAAACGCAAAATGTATGTGCGTCATACAATATCCTTACACAGACGCATACACTCATGCAATGTTAGCGGCCGATGCGACACGCACACAATTTCTTTGAATTAAGGATTTTATTAATTTGTCACGATACTGTGTTTCCATTTTAAGTTAAATGAAAGATTTTTCCATCAAAATTTAACACCTAGGTTTAATGACGGAAATCGATTCAGAAGCCGATTATGAACCAACTACTTTCAGAAATTGCGTTTATTCTATTACACGTTGTATATATAGGCTAAGCTTTGTCAATAATTAAATGAATAAGAGAATCTAATTAAGTATACCCTTATACAACGTGTAATTTAAAGGGTATATACATACCAAGTGCATGGCTTCTTTGGATGATAACAAACGATATGGCAAGGGTTTTGTAATCCTAAGTCTACGTGTGTAGAACTTATTACAAATTCCAATACACTGATACCAGAGACCGAATTTTTCAAATTAAGAAGAAAGAAAAGAATTATCGTGTTATTGGCAAGTGACGTGGAAAGTTATTGACCCTCGTAGTGCTGTGACACGTTTGTTATGATTGGTATTCAAGAAATATATGAAACTAAATAATTTGGTATCAATTCTTTGTGTCAGTTATTTTGTGCTGAAACTGTGCATAGAGACTCCATACCAGATGTTGTCTTCAGCCCTTTTGGATAGATATGGGGTTTCCGTTACACGTTGTATATGTGAGATTTGTAACACAGTTATAGCAGGTCGTTCGAAAGTTGAGCTTCACTTCCCAAAGTCGGTCCGTGGATCCATGGACGTGGACCATCCATTACATACCGAGTTTCCTCCGTGCCTCGTAAAGCACGTTAAATAGTTGGTCTCGGATGTCCTTGCGAACATCTTTGAAATTCGTTACGAACTTAGCCAGAAGTCAGAAAGTTTGACGATCAGTTTTAACAAGAAACATCATGTTGCCTAGTAGGTATCTGGTTAAACTAGCATCCAACCCATGCTTAGAATACAGAAAGAACTTTTTGTATTCTGTATTTTGTTCTTTCTGTAGTCTAAGCTCTCACGTTCCGATGGCTCTTCCTTGAAAATTCGAAAGAAGACTTTAAAAACTTCGAATCTCCACATTCTTGATTCAACGGGGGCTTAGTAGCCTACACGACTGGAGATTGGTGTTACGAAAGCAACGCCTATCACGTCATTATTGTGACTATGAACACACTGCAACTGCGCTTTTGTCAAAATCAGCGACGAGCATGCAATCAGAAACGCATTACCGTCTATGCTAGCCTGGTACATGCGATAGTGCAATGTAGCGTACATAGGTACTTAAAATTCTATTAATAATGCCTACATGCAAATATTACGCCGTTTGCCTAAAAGGTAAGCAGGAATTTAGATACCTTTACTGCAAAAACATATTAAGGTGGTTTGCCGGCAGCGAAACCAACAATGGCCAGATTTAAAAGTAAGAAAACTTTACCTAAAGACTTGCTATATGTAATGATATGCATAGTTTTAAACATTTTTAAATATTTAAAACGACTCTACCAATCACATAGTTAAACCTACAATGGACTGTTTTGAGGGGCTTGGTTCTATTCTAATGCTATAACTATTATGTAGATACTTACTCAAATAAATAAATAAGGTGTGTAAAAAGATAAAATTCACAGAATAATGCATTAAGTACTTCAGAGTGTAGTAGAATTATAATTATTCGTTTTAACGTTATTATCGTTTAAATAACTTCACTTTACTCACGCTAAGATTCTTTAAGGTCCAGGCTCATTTTGAAAAATACTGTTTTGTAATTCTGGGTATTCTACAAGTATTTATAACTGTTTACTTTCTATCCTCTATTCTAATAGATCTATTCTTTTTATTGTTGATAGGACTTGATTGATTGATTGATTTGATTTGGAATCCGTTTGTCCACCAACTCATCTGATGATAAACAACGATTTGGTCGAAAAATGAAGCATGCTTGCCTCAAATTTATCTATTCACTTTTGACTTAAAAACCCCCAGGAAACAGACTCCAGCAGGGAATTCCACTCCTTAGCCGTACGCACAATGAAAGTATTCTCAAAATGTATAGCAACATATTATAACATTGATATATATTCACTACAAAAAAAACGAATAACTTACAATAAATAATAGAATGCCTTTCGAAACACCGCGACCATGTTGCTAAAAACTTTATCCACGGCACGGAACTCTAGAGTACAGCGTTGCTCAATACAAGTTTAAAAAGTTTGAATATTTAAATTATACGGAACCCGTGTCCCTAGCGAACGTACTGGCAACCGAACAAAATCTCGGTTAATAATATAACATGTTAGGAGACTTTAAAATCCGGGTTTAAGACGCCTTTTCGTGGGACTGATGTATTTCGGGCGGAGTCTAAAAAGTTTTTCTATATAACACGCCTTTGCCCGCAACTTTTTCCGCGTGGATTTCAAAATAGTTTATAGCGCTTACATATAATGCACCTTATTACCAATGAAAAAAATTTTAGAATTGGATCATTAGTTCCAAAGATTTTATCACTTATTAATATAGATTACGACACGCTATTACACTATACGTCTTACTGTTCCTGTTAGCCTGCATCATCCCATTGCTGGGCAAACTCTTCTCCCCATGATTTCCAGATCGTCCAGGGCCAAAGTCGTTAGTTTGATCCAGCTCGTCCCGCCATCTTCTTGGAGGTCTGCCGTTATGCCTTCTGGCTGTGTCAGGGCTCCAGAAATTAATTTGGCCCACAAATCATTAGCCAACACTGAAAATATTAGAGGATTAGTGTCTAAGCTTGGCGTAAAGCCTGTGTTTCAGGTCACCGGGTATCCGCTACTTTCCAGTCATGTGGCAGACGTTGCCAGCCCAGGCCACGTGACCTTAGCGGTCTTTTGAGCACCGTCAGTAGTGTTGCCCAAACGGTAGTTGAGATCTCAGAACAATGTAACAGAGTCTGTTGCATTGTTCTGAGATCTCAACTACCGTTTAATAAATAGCAATAGGATAATCGCTAATTGCAAGACTCTTGCGAGACTCTCGTTTGGGCAACACTAACCGTCAGCAAGTTGCGACTAAGATTGCAATGTGGTGTTGCATACATGATCTGTTGCTTGAAGCCTAGGATGCTGCGTTCCACTGCATTCTTATCTTGTATTGTTTGTAAATTTATGACCTTATGACCTTTCAGCCTTTAAAGCAAGAGTAAATAGGCATCTTCTGGGCTCGCTCGTCACATCGTAGACCTCATCTATCGCTTACCATCAGGCGAGATTGAGGTCAAGAGCGGACTCATCCGTAATTAGTGTTGCCCAAACGAGAGTCTCGCAAGAGTCTTGCAATTAGCGATTATCCTATTGCTATTTATTAAACGGTAGTTGAGATCTAATAACAGACTCTGTTACATTGTTCTGAGATCTCAACTACCGTTTAATAAATAGCAATAGGATAATCGCTAATTGCAAGACTCTTGCGAGACTCTCGTTTGGGCAACACTATCCGTAATAAATAAAAAAAACCCTGACTCAAAAGCACTATTAGTAGGCCAGACAAACATTTGTTCCAGTGCGGGAATCTCACGGTCAACACGCAGGACAGCAGTCAATCAGCAGCCAGCCAATTTGTGTAGGTAATTGATGTTTATTTACAATAATTTCATTTTTTTTTTCTGTATGTGAAAATCATCGAATAACTTCTCCCGCTCTGGGTGGATTGGAAGGGAGTGTCAGACTTCTACTGACTAAAAACCCACCCTGTCCCTTCAGCTGCCCTAAGTTCCGGGGCCGCGGTATCTTGTTAGTACATTTCCGCAACCTCGGCTGGCAATGGCCTTATGAGGCCCCGTCACTAATGCTGACAGCTCCTTGAGGCGCGCGTGGAACACGCCGCGCCGCCGACCCGGAAATTTCATATTCCTGGATGTTTTATTTGGGTAACATTAAACTGACTAATTGAAACTGATTTTTACACGTACATAATTATGTAGTTACTAAGCACTATATAACCTTGCCTTGCCTTCTAACTAGATTTTTTTAACAGTGCCTACTAATTTTTCTTCTTTTGTCCTAAGAACGTAAAGGAAAATATAGTTTTGACAGCAGTGGTGATGTTGAAAACTACTAATTAAGTACTAAAGTAATGTGTCTTTCTATGTTCGAACCAACGACAACGACTGCACTCCTTGTGTAAAGCTGCTTGTATACCTGTTTTGGTACTCAAAGTACAGAGTCCACATTATCGAGTAGGTATTTTAGGAATGCGTTTGCGCTGCAGCGTTCTGTATCGTGAAGTTAATTATAATAATACAGCCAATAATTTAGCATTATCATGTTCTATCCAGTCTAGTCTCTCTCCTTCTTCCTTCTTCCGTCCTTGTCTTCTTATATTCGTTATAGATTAACTGTCATTTTATTTCTCATCTCCTTTCCTGTGCCATATCAGGTTTTAAACCTGACTTCAATACCCAGTAAATCGGTAACACTTTGCAAGACTGTTACGACTTTATTGACACATTAATTCCGTCTCAAAATGTTATATTCCCTAAAACTACTTTCCCTTTCTAAAGGGAACTAAGCAATACGTCTAAAACAATGTATTTTTACGTCCGAAAGACGTATAAACAGGTGTAACGTACAACAGATGCAGTTTATGTAGCTCAGTAGTTAGGTTTAGTGCCTCGTAAAAAGTAGGAGTACAATAATGCATGGGGGAGGGCTCTAAGACCGTTTATGTACAATAAGCCTGGTAACGTTTGCCGGAAATTAAGTTATTTAGCTTTGATTCATTCCGTCAAACTAAATCTTGCTCGATATTTCACTAAAGTTCTAGGAACTGGTGGGAGATCTGGATAGATATTATGGGTCAAGAATCGTGCCTCACCTTCTATCTTGCTCCTCTGTCACCACTGCTACTACACACACCGGCCTCTCTCTAGTTTAAATTTACGATAGAAAATAACATGTAAATTCATTCATAAATTTGCAAAATAAAGATCATCTATCTCTTGATGATCTTATGTCTGGATCAGAGAGCAGAGTTCGCTAAGCTGATTTTTTGGTCAATATTATTCAAAATATTTTTGCCATCGACACGCTTAAAAGAAGAAGAAGAGTCTAGAAGACGGACGCTCAGTTGTGGCTGGAGCCGCACTGCAAATCACGATGGATGAAGAACGGTGATTATAATGTTGAATATACGCTATTATGTTGATGATTAAGAGAGATAGAATGTTAATGAATGGGGAGTTAGAGGAAGGCCGAAGAAAAGATTGAGTGAAGATGGTATGAAAGAAAAAGAGTAAGTGATGCTGATACGTCTCACAGCGGAGAATGGAAGAAGAACTATAGTCCTGTTTATTTATATGAAGAGAAGGAATTCGAACTTTTGTAAACTAACGCGTCGTAACTACAGAATCAGAATGAGAATATTTATCTGTGAAACATAGGTAACATAAAGGTCTTTAGTATACATAAATATTTGAGCACTATGTTTTGCCGTGAAGGCGTACAAATTTAATATGGAATGTAATTCCAAATATGTACTTAAAAATCTAAACAAAAAAAAACTAACAAAATGAAAAAATTAAATACTTCCAAATATAACAACATACTATTTAGAGCTAAATTAAAAAATAAACAATAGAAAAAACAAACAAAGAGAGACATACTACTTGAAAAATTAAAATTAAAATTATCATTCATAAAATCTTCAACATTATAATAACATTTATCTTTTAATAATATAGTATTTATTTATGAATAGACATTTCTTAAATTTTGATAATGGCATATTTTTTGTTACATCAGGAATTTTATTATAAATTTTCGGAGCCATGCCAAAAAAACTTTTTTTCAACAAAGCGGTTCTACATTTTCTACATATGTACATAGTTTAAATCTGATAAATAGTCTTACTTATATAAGCTATTGAGCTACAAAATCCAAAATACAGAAAAAAAATCAAGCAATCTAGTATCAATTAATATGGTTTGTAACTGTAAGTAGGTACCTACATGAATGTAAAAGTAACGCAACCTCATCCCAATTTTTAGTGATTCTCACTTAACCAAAGCCTACTTAACCAGGTTTCACAGTAATTGAATTAAACAATTAATGAAATAAAATGTATATTTAGTTATTCTGACTCACAAATGATATCATAATTTAGTTTTAGTTATTTTATGGATTATGTATATCTACCACTTAAGCTAGTATGTAGGTACTTCATTGACTGAAACACAGGTTTTGAACCTAGTACAGGCAATATTGTCATGTTAATATTCCTTAATTGAATAAATTCTTATGATTTTTTCTTGTTATATTTTCTTTTTCTTTATTTACCACTATTTCTGAAATAAACAATTATTTGTTTATTTCAGTTTGTAAGGGTGGATCTATAGATGCATGGATGTTTGTAACTCTTTCACGCAAAACGAAACTAAATGAAACTTGGTAAGTAGGTAGTTGACATCCTTGAAAAACAAATAGGCCATTTTTTTTCTCGGATTTCCCACGGGGTTGGGGTTTATGCGGAAAACCCCTCCCATGCGAACGAAGTCGCGGACATAAGCTAGTTCATTATAAAGTAAACACTACAGATTACTGTATGATTATACTACACAGCACGAAGAATTGCACAAGCCTTAATGACCAGGGCAGACTGATGGTTAAATAGCGGGAGAACAGCTGATGATCAACGGGATCAACAGGTACCTACTGAAGTCGCAGCACTGGACGTGGAAAGTCTCCGACAAGATGGAAAGATGACATGGCAAAACCCGCAGGAATCGCAAACAGGCGAAATTAATATAAACTAAAGTACATACAGGCTCTTGATTTCAGAGGTTTTTATTAAATACCAGCTGACTCGGCCAACGTTGTACCATGATATATGTTTTTGTCACGTTTTAAGGCGATACCAAAATAAATTAGGGGTTTTTTCGTCACCATTTATTTCACTATTCCAGCAAGTATGGATTTAATTTTTGGTAATATGTTTATTGACTATTTCATTAATACTTTGACCGAAGGAAAACGCAATTGGGTTAAATTTGCTCCGTCGAATTTGATTCCGAAAAGACCTCTATTCTTTTTTATTATATTATTATATTATATAAAGCTAGATTACCACTCACTGACTCACTCATTGACATAATTGTTCTCCCAGATGGTGGATGGGGAGGTGGGTATATTTTGACAGATTCGTAAACAAGTAACTCTCAAACCTACGGGAAAAGTGCCAAACCCCCCCTTTTCCGCCCCCTTCTCCCCCCCCCCTATCGTATCTCGGAAACTACGAGACCCGTATTTTTTTCTTTTTACGGATTCGTATAGAGGAGGCTCGGTAAAATAAAAACCATTTTTCAAAGTCCCCCCCCCCCGCCCCCCTTCTCCCCCCTTTAGGCGGATCTCGGAATCTAAGAGACTTGGAACATTTTTTTTTTCAGATTCATTTAGAGGGGCAATGCTTTAGTCGAAATACTTGTGCACCCCCCCCCATCACCCCCCCTTTTTTATTTTTTTCTTTCTTCACAAGCACGCGAGGTGCTTGCACCTCGCGCAACACGCAAATACTAACCCCCCCATCACCCCCCCTTTTTTTAATTCTTTTTTTTTCACAAGCACGCGAGGTGCTTGCACCTCGCGCAACACGCAAATACTTGATTTAGAGGGGCAATGCTTTAGTTTTTTTCACAAGCACGCGAGGTGCTTGCACCTCGCGCAACACGCAAATACTAGTTATATTATATTATATAAAGCTAGATTACCACTCACTGACTCACTCATTGACATAATTGTTCTCCCTGATGGTGGATGGGGAGGTGGGTATATTTTGACAGATTCGTAAACAAGTAACTCTCAAACCTACGGGAAAAGTGCCAAACCTCCCCTTTCCCCCCCCCTTCTCCCCCCCCCCTATCGTATCTCGGAAACTACGAGACCCGTATTTTTTTCTTTTTACGGATTCGTATAGAGGAGGCTCGGTAAAGTAAAAACCATTTTTCAAAGTCCCCCCCCCCCGCCCCCCTTCTCCCCCCTTTAGGCGGATCTCGAAATCTAAGAGACTTGGAACATTTTTTTTTTCAGATTCATTTAGAGGGGCAATGCTTTAGTCGAAATACTTGTGCAACCCCCCCCCCCATCACCCCCCCCCTCTTTTTTTTTTTTTTTTTCACAAGCTCGCGAGGTGCTTGCACCTCGCGCAACACGCAAATACCAATTTCTTTTTTCACAAGCACGCGAGGTGCTTGCACCTCGCGCAACACCAAATACTAGTTATATTATATTATATAAAGCTAGATTACCACTCACTGACTCACTCATTGACATAATTGTTCTCCCAGATGGTGGATGGGGAGGTGGGTATATTTTGACAGATTCGTAAACAAGTAACTCTGAAACCTACGGGAAAAGTGCCAAACCTCCCCTTTTCCCCCCCCTTCTCTCCCCCCCCTATCGTATCTCGGAAACTACGAGAACCGTATTTTTTTCTTTTTACGGATTCGTATAGAGGAGGCTCGGTAAAGTAAAAACCATTTTTCAAAGTCCCCCCCCCCCGCCCCCCCTTCTCCCCCCCTTTAGGCGGATCTCGGAATCTAAGAGACTTGGAACATTTTTTTTTTCAGATTCATTTAGAGGGGCAATGCTTTAGTCGAAATACTTGTGCAACCCCCCCCCCCCCATCACCCCCCCCCCTCTTTTTTTTTTTTTTTTTTTCACAAGCTCGCGAGGTGCTTGCACCTCGCGCAACACGCAAATACTTGATTTAGAGGGGCAATGCTTTAGTTTTTTTCACAAGCACGCGAGGTGCTTGCACCTCGCGCAACACGCAAATACTAGTTATTCACTATAATTCTAAAATCCTAAGGAATTTCATTTCAAAATTGCATTCAAAATGTGCATAATAGGTAATTGAAAACTCTGACTGAAAATATTTTTTGATACATAGCTTAATTTATTTTTAAACAATTTTTATTTGGTTTGGCGCTTACGTTGTTTTATTTTGGTTCCAGCGTATTGTTGCGCTCTCTTTTTTTCGCACGTGGAAGTAATAGACTCTGTCACTTTCTTATGCCCGCCCAGTTCGCCTGCGGCCTTTGTCAGTGATAGACCTGTGTCGATTCCTCCCGCAACCGTGATTATAATTTTTTATCGAAATAGTTATTGTTTAGTCTTGTTTTCTGATTTTATTTATCTATATTTGACAAGTGAACAATGTTTATATAACATTAGTTTACCGATATGGGGAATAAGTATAAAAGACAACGAAAGGTGAAAAAATTGGCCAAGTGCGAGTTGGACTCGCCCATGAAGGGTTCCGTAGTAACTATAATAAATATAATATAATTAATATATTTATTTGAAAAAAAAATAAAACCAAAAACCTTACAAATTTCTTAAAAGTAGCTTATTTACAATTTTTACAACTACGCCAAATAACTTTGTTTTTCATAGTGTTTGTATGAATTACAAAGTTATATTTGCGGTTTTAGAAAATATACTGTATCTCAGAAAATGTTGACTCGAACCCGTTCAAACTAATTTTGGTTGAAAGTTTACATTAAGATCTACAACATATGGGTTTTTTTAGATTTTTCACTTCATTATTATAGAAGTTAGAGGGGGGGACACACATTTTACCACTTTGGAAGCGTATATCTTTTAAACGATTAACTTTATGAAAAAGTAATTTTAGAAACCTTAATGTCATTTTTAAAGACCTGTCTATAGATACCACACACGTATAGGTTTCATGAAAAAAAATATTTTCAGTTTCAGTTCCATGTATGAGGAGCCCCCTTTATTTTAAATATTTTTTAAATTTTCTCTTAAAATCGGAAAGCGGTTCACAGAATACATCTATCTATCAAGTTTTACATGTATAGTCTTAATAGTTTCGGAATAAAATGGCTGTGACATACGGACGGACGGACAGACAGACAGACGGACAGACATGTCGAAACTATAAGGGTTCCGTTTTTTGCCATTCGGCTACGGAACCCTAAAAACCGATATTTGGAACGCCTGAGGGATCATGCTCGTAAAATGACGGAAAATAATTGGCCAAGTGCGAGTCAGACTCGCCCATGAAGGGTTTCGTAGTAACTATTATAATATAATATGTATATTTATTTGACGAAAAACAAAACCTTACAAATTTCTTAAAACTAAGTTATTTACATTTTTTACAACTACGCCAAATAACTTTGTTTTTCATAGTGTTTGTATGAATTACAAAGTTATATTTGCGGTTTTAGAAAATATGTTGTATCACAAAAAATGCTGACCCGATCTCGTTCAAACCAATTTTGGTTGAAAGTATACATTAAGATCTACAGACATATATTTTTTTAGATTTTCATTCCATTATTACAGAAGTTAGAGGGGGGGGGGGGGGGGGGAGGTACACATTTTACCACTTTGGGAGCGTATATCTTTTAAACGATTGACTTTATAAAAAGTAGTTTCAGAGACCCCTATGTCATTTTTATAGACCTGTCTATAGATACCACACACACATAGGTTTCATGAAAAAAAAAATTTTTTCAGTTTCAGTTCCATGTATGGTGAGCCCCCCTTTATTTTAAATATTTTTTTTATATAATCTGAAAGCGGTTTACAGAATACATCTACCTACCAAGTTTCACATGTATAGTCCTAATAGCTTCGGAATAAAATGGCTGTGACATACGAACGGACGCACGGACAGACATGACGAACTATGAGGGTTCCCTATTTTTTAATATTTACATACCAGTTTTATTTTACAGAGACAAAATCACAGCGCCGGAGCAGACCTCGGATATTACATGTGATTCGGAAAACAGAAGATTAGAGTCGCCATTATAATTTTTAAATTTGGATGATCAGCAGTGTCTAACTACTAACTTTTTGGAAAAAAATTAGTCAGTAAACTGTTTATTTCCTATTAAGATAGAAAGAAATACATTGGTGCGGATTGTCTTGTTCACAAACTAAACTAAAGTTTAGTGCATCTTTTTCTTACTATTTCATTATAAAAGGACAGAAAATATTAGTTTATTTCTGTCAAATTAGTCAGCGCCTGACGTAAATTGACGTATTTTTAGTAACCAATTTTTTAATCGAGTCTAAAATTGTCTATGGAATATCTTAATTTGACAGGACTAAACTAATATTTTTCTTCTGCTTTTTTCTTAATGAAATAGAAAGAAAGTGCGTTGCCAGGGCCAAAATTCGTGGTGGCAAGGCATCTGCCGGAGATTTTTCACTCTTACTTTAAAGGTGGCAGACGGGTCATATGTGGAAAAGAACACAGAAGCCGACAGAGAGTTCCAAACCGATTCGAAGACCGGTCGAAGTCCGACCGACAAAGTGCGCACAATAAATGTAGAGGAGAATTACATAGTATAACAAAGTGGTATATTGACCAAGTGAGGATGGTGCCCTGTAGTACGTCTGGTATATTAATACTGAAAGCCATTACCAATGATATTGCCGTTATTCATGAAATCAGTCATCGTGTTTTTTTCTATATATTTTATTTCTATTTATCAAAGTAATCACCCATGCAATCGATGCATCTTTTCCAACGCACTGGTAGCTTATTGATACCCTTCTTGAAGAAATCAGTTGGACGGGAGGCAACAAATTCTGCAAAGGCATTTTTACTGCCTCTATGATGTTGATTTTTTTCCGAGAAGTTTAGAATTCAGGAAAAAGTAGAAGTCTGTAGGTGCAAGGTCTAGTGAGTACGACAGATGGCGGAGAACTTCCAACACCAGCTCTTGTAACTTGTAGACCGTCTGCTGTGTAGTATGAGGACGCGCGTTGTCGTGCAAGAGCAGCGGAGCCGAGCGATTGACAAAAGCTGGTTGGAGATGTGCGAGCTTCTCCATAATTGTGTTCAGTTCTGCAGTAATGCTCATCCTGTTTGGTAGATAACTCATTACACCAGGGTTAGACCACCAAACAGGGACCATCACTTTTCTAGGGGTCAGTTTTCGTTTAGGATAACGTTTAGATGCTAATCCAGGATCTAACCAATTTCGCTTACGATTGTCGAACAAGATCCATTTTTCACCGCAGGCAACAAAATTATTTCGTTTGTGTGCCTGTTAAGCAGTGCAAGGTACGTCTCGATGCGTCCTTCGCGGTGATGATCACTGAATTCGTGGGGCAGACGTCAAGCTTTTTTACCTTGCCAATTTGACGCAAGTAAACCAATATTGTTTTGATACTAGCGTTGAAAGCTGCTTCTAATTCAGCCGCAGATTGGGTGTCATCAGCTCCCACAATCGCCTTTAATTCGTCATCGACAACCAAAGGGTTCATTTTTCAGGTCGAAATTTCCAGATCGGACACGAGCAAACTAATAACGGGTGGTGCATTCATTTTTAGAGTTCGTTTTGTAAACGTCGTTGAGGTTGTGGGCCGTAGGTACAAGGGGCACGGTTATGCCAAACTTTGAAACAAGAATTCCAAATTATAAAATAAAATTAATTTGAAATTATAATTATTAGCCAAAACAATATGATTATCGAACTCAAACTCAACATATTTATTTCACATAGGCCCACATGGGCACTTACAATACGTCAGAAGTTAGTGCATGGTTTGAAATTGGTCGTTATCTAGGGAGAAAAACCGGCAAAAAAACTCCACAGTATCCATGATACAGATTAAGAGGACAGTATATGATTTAATATTATAATTTGAAATTGCCAGTACGGCAAAACAGCGAATTCATAGGTAAAGCCCTGTTATTAAATATCAAATATTTATAAATTATTTAAAAATTAAACATAACTGACAACGAGCAGTACTGAAAGTGATGCTCTTTAAACCAAGAGCCTTCTCTACTGACCATGGGACCGCCGGAGCCCTGCAGCACCGGAGCCGTGACAGAAACTAGAGGCATAGTTTCTGTCACGTGGTCCCATGCAAGCTTATCCTCGCAGATGTGTTTCACGCTCACCACCGCGGCTGCGGCTTGCTGGCTGGCTTCGCCGACCAGCCTCAGCCGCGGCGGCGAGTGTTAAAACCACCTGCTCCTCACCTCGCGGGCCGCCTCGCCCCTCCGCGCCTACGCGATTTTAAATAACACTCTAGGGGTAGGACAGACATGGAACAGACGTGGAATCGGTTTCGCAGCAATTCGTTTCTGTCACGCCGCTTCCGCAGCACGCTCAATCAAATTACTCGCAATATTATATATTTTAAACGATAGGCTTAATGATTTTCGATTAAATAAACGTTATATCCAATAACGTTATACGAAATAAATTTTAGAGTATATAAATGTTATGTCTAAAGAAATTACATCAACAGTTGGTATAACTCACTATCTTGTGAACGTTATTGAAATGAAAATATACCAAATAACTTTTTATGATATGAGACGCACCCCGCTAAATCAGTACGGATTTGTTTCGAACAGACCAGTTAAAAAACCGTGTTCAATTCAATTGCACACTATTTTGTAAAACCTCTTTTAACGTTGCTTGACCGCAAAAACGTACTCATTTGACGCGAGTTGAGCACGGGTTGGTTGAATTGTGTAGTAATACAAAAGCGTGTGTATTTCGCGAGACCGATGTCGCCAGTTGGACACGGAAAGGGAAATACGCGACGATGATTGGGTGCATTCACTAGAGGTCAGTGAAGATGATGAGCCTCTACCATATGAAATAGAGATTGAAAATAATGATATGACTGGTAGATCCTCGGTACATGAGAGATCCGTGATCCAGAATATGTAATTAATAAAAATAGGGGCAAGGATACAAACAAAGAAAATAAAACACGCGGGGGAAATGTCTCTGATGAAATATTAAATGAAGGCGACAGACATGTATTCCAAGAAAATAGTGTAGTTATAGATTTTAGTAATTTTTAATTAAATCTCTGACTTTTATTCGTAAGAAAATATCCATCAAAAAATTTAATTGGATGAATAATCTTTAATTAATTAATAATAAATTAATAGTTTAAAAATCACTAGAAAAACACGCTTTTATAAGTGCACGTAAAAACAAAAAAATTGTTCGCGCTTTTCCTTTTTTTTTGTAGCCTCCGTTTTCTTTGTGTTGCTGTTTCTTTTTTTATATTATTCCCACGAGTAGTGAACAATTAAACGGTCAATCACCCCAGAGGATTTGAAAGTGAGATCACAAAAAGTTGACAAAAAGGTTAAGAAAACCGATAACGGATTTTCTTTAGGTTTGTTATCCTGAAACCTGATCCTGTTTGAAACCTGATCGTGTTCAAAGTCCATTACGTGGCTTTTCTCACAAGTACAAACACGACTATGATACGATATTCCATCATGGAATGCCACTGCCTATCTTCCGGCTTCATCATCAGACCTTGAAACTTAATCGTGGTCAAAGTTCATTACAAGACTTTTCTAAGAAATCCAAAACAGCTATGATACGATTTTCCATCATGAAGTTCCAGTTCATATCTTCCGGCTCCATCATCAGATCAGTTCGACAGTACCATATTATTGTATTGTCATCAGAACTACATACAGTTGCTAATTTTCATTACGCTACGACCCTTGGAAGATGGTTAAAGTAGTTGCCTTAGATTCCATTACATAGTTAGTTACATACAGGTCGACCTAATAAAAGCGTGTTAAAAAGCGTAGTTTTGAAGCAACTTTTTGTTACTACTCATTTTAAGTAAATTAATTAAATAAAATCATAGTAAGAATTTGTTTACTACACTAGTAGTTCTTTTTCTTAGGTCAATATGATCATTTACTGTTACGGTCTGTGCATTTACACACGTTATATTATTTTTTGTCATTCTTAAATAAAGTAAAACACTAAATACCTAACAATATAATGAATAAGTTAGTTTAATTCAGATTAAAAAGAAATGTATTTGATTTTGGCGACTTCGTGCCTTCTCTATTCTAAAACATCAAAACACACAAACTACATCGCAAACTCACCGCGAGCGTGCGCTCGAGTTTGCAATGTATTCTAGCGGGGGTGCTCCCCGCGTCTTCCGTTAAGCTACGCCCCTCGAGCTATGTCTTATTTTTCACGTATCACCTTAAGCATTCCCTGGACTAAGATGGTGGTCAAACGCGAGCCTATTATCAATATAAAAAAAAAGTTTTTAAGCTAATATCTTCACTAACAGCTTCATTAAAACTTAAAACGGGATAACGGGAAACTCGAAACAATAAATATGTATGATAACTATCCCGTTTTAAGTTCTTCCCTGGACTTCCACAATTTTTTTTTTCTGGGGAAAATCACGAAATGACTCCACCCGCTGTGGGTTGTAGCGGAAGGGAGTGTCAGACTTCTACTGACTAAAAACCCACTCTGTTCCTTCAGTTGCTTTTACGTTTCGGGCCGCGGTATCTCATTAGAACATTTCCACAAACCCGGCAAATATTTTAATATCAAAAGAAACCAAATTAATCCAGTCGTTTTCGAGTTTTAGTATGACTAACGAACAGTCATTGATTTTTACATATAAACGGTTAAAAAGAAAAAGGGTATAAGTGACATTTTGGATTGGTATTGTTTTGAAAACCGACTGTTTCTTCCGAATCTTTTATTTTGTCATATTTCCCGATTGGAAAATTAAAAAGTGTTTTAGTTTTCACGATGTTTTAATAAAAAAAAAAATACATCAGTTTTTCTAAAATTCTAAACTTTGAACGGCTCTCCTGAACATTTATTTTTTTGTCGCTTATATACCCTATTTCCTTTTAACCGTCGTATATGTATGAATAAACAAGATAGAAAGATAGATTTTTAAATTATTTTGCCTTTGACTGCGAGAAACTATGTAAACCAGATCTATGCAAGTATGGTAATTAAATAGATTTGTTAATTTCGAAATATTTAAAAATGTCTAAAGCTACTTATACAGAATGAATTTTAGGCGTTACTCTGCGGAAATCAATACGAAACTAATACTTCAAGGTAGCATGCAATGGCATTGTTAATAAATTCGATGGGTCACCAGACTAAACACATAGAGACACCTCCATACGTCGAAAACTTTATCCACTATCCATCCCTGTAATCCTAGTAACACCTATTGACATTAGTTCCGGCTACAGTATGTAGTAATTTGGGTCACACAGTCCAGATTGTATTGAAAACCTTTCACTTCATTTTCTCCTTGTAAAATGAGTGATTGTAGGTCACCAGCCAACTTAAAGTGGGGATTACACCTGGATGCTTCAAAAGGGTACGTAAAAGTGTATGTCTAATAGTCCACTGACATTGCACCAGATAAATAAATATAAATTGTTTATTAATCCACATAATAATGCATTATTCTTAGGCCCTTAAACTAGGCAAGTTATGCGTGTATTTTAGGGGTCCATAGCTAAAGATGTATTTATATCCCTTATAATAGAGCGTCTGCCAATTTGACATCACCGTCATTCAAAGCACGGCTTCACTTCACTTGGGTTTGTTCATCTTTAGCAATTCAGTCGAAAGACATCCCATAGCTGGATAAAGGGTTCCTCATGGTGCCACTATATTTACTGTTATTGTGCATTTCACAAGCCCTTTCGAAATTTCTTAATTTTCAGTAATCAAGGACAAAATGATTAGAAATTATGTAATAAACATATAGATCCTGTACCTGTACCTCAGAATGTATAAATTTCATGTTTACTTTATTGTTCATTTGATGTGTAATTTTATTTACAAGCAGCAAACAATTTCAATGGACAAAGTTCTCAAGTCATTCGTTTGAAGATGTTTTAAATGCTACTACTAGCGACATCTAGTATGCAATAGCGGCACTTCTTTAACAGTAACGGCACGAGATGACGAGAATAATAAAGCAAAAAAAGCACAGTAAAAGATGTTCAAAGTGTGTTTTTTAATTTAAATATTAGTTTAATATTTGTTCTTTGAGATTTTTGTAAATACGTTAAAAACAACAGTTACACTGGCGACCGTGGAGAAAAATAAACATCGAAATAAAGTCAGAAGTCAGTCTCTTTTAAATTTCATACAATTTGAACTAGTTAGTGCCTTTATGGTGTAGGTGAGGGCTTTTGAGGACAGAACCACACTGATTTTAGTAGACCTATTAAAGTGTAAATATTAGTCAGTAACCGTGTAGCTCAGCTTAGAACTTTACGGAGCTTAGCGATTTAACTAACGATACCAAAGTAAGGACATTGTTGTGGATAGTCATTCATACAGAACTCATAAGTTCTTAGCGTGAAAACAGTTCAAGGGAGGAAGTGGGTAGGCCTTTGCCCAGCAGTGGGACAGTATCGGCTAGAGAAAATAAAAGTGGTGTTCGTGACTTCGTATCCCCTATTTCAGCCCCTTAAGGGTTGATCTTATTTCCCTCGTCTAGAGAAAATAAAAGTGGTGTTCGTGACTTCGTATCCCCTACCTCAGTCCCTTAAGGGTTGATCTTTTGAAATAAAGAGCAACCTATGTCTGACCCGGGGTTTTCACCTATCTCCATAACAAATGTCATCAAAAACGCTTAAGCAGCTTGGGAGTAAAAGCCTAATAGACAGGATTTATAGTATGGATTAAACAGTATTGTCAGATAGTAGTGAGCTTGCCTGAGTTTAAACCAATGACCTACAAACTTGTTAGTCAAGCATGAAACCTCTTGGTCACCACTACTCTGGCGACAACCCAATATTGTACCAATCACTGACAAGGAAGATATTGCGAATGGGGAATTATTGGCCTAGTCAAGGTCATAGTCAAGGTAGATTGTACAAGGATCTCGTATTTATGTAATTAAGACCAATCATGTACTGTACCTACAATCTAAGCTAATAAATTTATATTCTATTTTAATCCGCTTGACCCAAGGATCTTAGTCGGTCTTCATGGAGACGCTTGGAGCCCTATATCCAACATTGGACGCTGATGATAAATACTTGTTAATTAAACAGGTCTTAATTTTCTTTCTTTTATTGATACAGGCTCGTGTTTGACCACCATATCACTGATAGTAAGCGATAATGCGGTCGAAGGTGAAACACGCTGACGTAGAAATAACCTATTCACACTTGAAATAAAGACCCCCAGGTTATAGCCATCAGGAAACACTGACTCTGACAGAGAATTCAATGACAGTATTCCCAAAACGTTGATGATCTGAAACTAGGCACGACGTGATGTGTCAGCGCCGGCTATCGCTGAATGCAACGCTCTACCATTATTCCTCGAGTCCCAACGTAATAAAATAAAAGAAGCGGCAGTAGTAAATAAAATAAATAAAGTATGCTAAGCGATGGGATTTTCGTGGATGTAAAGCATATTTTCCCGACCTGTTTATCAGTATTGCTTTTATTAGCTTTTTATGCTATGAATCCTCGTTTCATCTTTGAACTAGCCTCGACGTTTTGTGACAAATGCACACTTTAAACTTAAACTTGATTAAAATTTGTCAAAATCCTCAAGTACTACACAACTTTTGACACAAACCCGATACAAAAAAAAACAACGCTCACACGAAAAACATAAAAAACAACACACATTCATCTCAAAAAAAAAAAAATAGGTATCAAGTATTCATGTATTTTTTAATGGCGGCACGATCAAAGCGCCGCCTCTTGCGCGTGCGCTGGCTCATTGTACGCTAATGCGCATCGACGGCGTTCCCCGACGACGCCCGAAGTCCCCCGAAGTCCGTCGAACAGACGTCGAGTTGAGGATGGACTCGATTGTAAGCTAAGGTTGTAAATTTCATTGTTCGCCCCTTTTTCTTATTAAAGTCTATTTAATGATAAATATGGGGGTTTTTACTTGTACCTTTGTATGGGTTAAGTAGATGAGGTGCACCTGTCAAGCCTCCCCGATTGAACAGCAGTTGAACTAGCAAAATATACCAGGTTTAAGATGAATATCACATGGCTAATAGGCAGATTCTTGGTCTTCCATCTTTTCAAACTTACAGAAATGTCTGATGAAAAATATGACTACATGTTGTAGTATGTTGTATATAATACCGGTTGCAAAGACGTGGTCAAAGTTTCCCAATATTGCCGAGTCACTTGCTCTCTTTACCTTTACAGAATCCTACGCATCTTAAAGACTTTCGCATTCTATGAAATCAGGCCTCAGGTAGGCAATCCTTTCCCATCAAATTGATTGACAATAATAATTTAATTCACATAAACCGTAATAAATTAAACGTCCTTTATGAATCACTGTAGCCATTGGTGACAACCGTATGAAAATTTATTCAGTAGTTTTTGAGTAGGTACATCGCGAACATAGAGAGAGACGTGGCGGAAGACTGATTATTATGACGTAAAAAATCATGATAAGAATAAAAACAGATATTAAAGGTAAGTATTTTTCTTTTCAAATAGGTGCTGAAGAAAAATTAACAAAAGTATATTACTCTCCTTTTGGTCTGTGCCACAGTCGGATAAAATAGTCCAAGTTTTACTTAAAAGGAGGTCTTCTTATATTGCTTGCAGCTGTATTATCTAATGTGTTTTAGCTGCATAGGTAATATTACCAGACAACAATACAAAAGGCCCACTAATAATTATTTTAATTTAAATAGTTCGGTCGGCTCGCAGCGGTCATCTAAACACATTACAAGATGGCCGGAGGATATATTATAATTATTATTGTCGACCGCCATTTCTGAGTGTCAACAAAAAATGGCTTTTAATATTTATGTTAATTTTTAAATTAAACCAATTTACTAGTGAAGAATTAAGTAGTTTCTTGGAAGAGTTTCGGAGCATCCCCGTATTTTATAATCTGGAGTCAGATAAGTCCCGATAGTGAGATGATTCTATAAATTATCTTCCGAACTCTGGATCAAACCGGAAATAATATCTAGATATTTAAATTTTATTTAGTTCTAAACATTTTAATTTTAACCAATTTTTTTATCTAAATTTCCCCAAAACCCGGGAGGAATGAAATAAAGAATGGGTATGTTAGTCTCTTCCTTACATTTTGACCTACAAAGGGACAAAAAATACAAACATTTAAATTTTGAATTTCAGTGAGACTAGTGCTAGTAACCGTAAATAAACTTATAAGTACATTTAAAATACATATATTATTTTATTATCATAGATTCAGAATCACATCGAACATGATGTCCTATGGTAGTATATAAGTAGGTTCCTACCATAAAGAAATATAGTCACTTCGGTGTTTCTTCTCAGGGTAGGATGTCAGGAAACACCGGCCTCATTTAGTTTTAATTAACGAAAAATTTAACGACTGTGTTATCTCATAACCAATTATTTATTTTATTTTGTTTATTTATTTATGTACACACATGACACTTACAAAGGAAAAAAATTAAATACAGACAAAAGAGCACAAAGGTGCTGCTTATTTCCTAAGAAATTTCTTCCAGCAGACCTGCGACAGGAGAGTGGTAGAAGAGATGATAGACACAGTGTGTATAAATACTAATCACGATATAAAACATACTGAACTATAAATAAAATTATCAAGGTTAACAACGCTTATTAGGTCGATCCAAGGATGAGCGGCTATTAACAGGTGAGATTTAGGGTCGAGATTCCTTCATGCCTCGGAACGCAAGGTAATCCGTTGATTCTTTCATGTACACCCACCTTCATACACGTCATATATCATTCATACCATATACCTCTCCTTCAACACATCGCACCACACATATCCGCATTATAGTCGCTCATTATTGTAGTGTATTACATAAATTCGCGAGGACTTTGTAAATCGGGGAGGAGACCTGGTGACCTGAAATACAGGCTTTCGGTCTAGCTCAGGCACCAGGCTCCCACAATATACGTATGATTCCCGTTATTGTATTACTATACATGTAATTTAAAGATATTGTGGTGAGTAAATAAAGGCATTTATTATTATTATTTATTTATTCTGGCTATCATTTATCCATCTTTGAAAGTCGTTACAGGCAAACAGGGACCAGAAATCTGACACCAGTCTTGCCAAATGGTTTCGTGTTACCCAGTTTCTGGGCTCTGATCGGCGGTGGTTCCGTGTAAAACATTAGTATTCAGTTGCATCCGGTTAGACCGGAAGTCGAGATCGATATAGATGAAATGAAATGAAATGAAATGAAATAAAATGAAATTGATAATGTGATAGGGAAAGGCTAAGCATAATATAATGATGAATGAAGCAACGATTTATTCGAACTGGTCATCACATCCACGGCAAACTTACAAAGCTGCAGTTTTAGTAAAATCGATATTTAGATGAAAAACTGTAGGTAATGTGGTAACTACACTTTACTACACACCTTGGCAAAAAAACGTATTTCGGTTCGAACCGTCCGGACGTTCAGTTTTTTTGCCACGGTGTGTAGTTACTACATTACCTACGGTTTTTAACCGACTTCAAAAAAAGGAGGTTTACAATTCGTCTTGAACTTTTTTTATGTATGTTACCTCATAACTCGGAGATGGCTGGACCGATTTGGAAAATTCTTTTTTTGTTTGAAAGGATATACTTTCTAGTTGGTCCCATTGTCGTCACGTTTGGATCTGATGATGGGATCATGGAGAAATCGAGGGAACTCTTCAAATATTATAGGCACACCTATAGCGTTTTGGGTATTTCTTATAGTACCTTGTGCAGTTGCTCTCGAAAAGCACCATTTGAGGAAGTGGAACTGATGATGAAGACCCCAGATGGAGCACTTTATGCTCGTCACAATACATATGGTGAAGTAGAGCTGATGGTGATGTACCAGGAGAACTCCTCAAAAATTAACGGCTCTGCACCGGGAAAAGCAATATTTTGTAAAAGGTGATAAGTAGTTGACATTTTGGCTTTTGTAACTAGATAAATTACAAACCGACCCACTAAAAAGCGTGAAAAAAAAACTTTTTAGCAATAAAAACTTTTTTGCAAAAAATAAAACCGACTTCCATATCAAAACACTACAAAGTCAAAAATAATTTTAATTTCGGTAGTCAGTGTTATTGGTTTTGTATTTTCTTTTTTTTCACACCGCCTTCCGAAATTAAAATTATTTTTGACTTTGTAGTGTTTTGATATGGAAGTCGGTTTTATTTTTTGCAAAAAAGTTTTTATTTTCGCGCTTTTTAGTGGGTCAGTGAATTTTCCAAATCGATTCGTAAATGACGGAGTTATGCGCGAACAAAAAACGCAATGCAGAGTAAACGAAAAGATCATCAAGGTAAATTATTTTTTTCGACTTTATTTGATTTTTCAGAAACGGCTCGTCCGATTTCAATAAAATTTTCATGGGACCATTTGGGAAGTATACCCTTTCCAACAAAAAAATTATTTTTCAAATCGGTTGGCAAGCGACAGAGTTATGCGTGGACAAACATAAAAAAAAAAAAAAAAAAAAAAAAAAAAAAAATACAAACATCCGAATTGAGAACCTCCTCCTTTTTTAGAAGTCGGTTAAAAAATAGAACCGACTTCCATATAAAAACACTACAAAGGCAAAAATAACTTTAATTTCGGAAGGCGGTGTCTTTAGTTTTGTATATATTTTCGTTTTTGATACCGCCTTCCGAAATTAAAGTTATTTTTGCCTTTATAGTGTTTTTATATGGAAGTCGGTTCTATTTTTTTGCTAAAAAGTTTTTTTCATCTAAATATCGATTTTACTAAAACTGCAGATTCGTAAGTTTGCCGTGGATGTGACGTGGTGACAAACACCTGCAGGAATGAAGTTTATCTATTCTCAATTAAAATATATCCATTACTTATATTTCAATATTTATCTGATAACTGTAATCATAATGGTTATTAACAATTAAAATACAATTATAGGTATTAGTTTTCGGTTACTAGTAATTAACTGATCTGGAGTGCACACTGATTACAAATATTCAAGGGCTTAAGTCACCTATTAAATTGGAAATTTAAGAACCGATTTTAGTAACAGTAATCCATTTATTCTCAAGTTACATAGACTCATTGGTAATATGATTAAGATTTCTGTGAGTAATACCTTTTACCTAATCTATACTAATATTATAAAGCGGAAAAGTTTGTTTGTTTGTTTGCTTGAACGCGCTAATCTTCGAAAGTACTGGGTGGATTTGGATGAAATTTGGTATGGAAGTAGCTTGAACCTATACTAGTACTCACGCGGGGCTTCGCTCCCGTTGATTCTATGTAAAAACATAACCCTCCTTTTTTGCAGTCGCGTAAAAAGTAGCTTATAACCTTCCTCAAGGTTCAAGCTACTGCCATACCAAATTTCATCAAAATCCACCCTGAACTTTCGAAGATTAGCGCGTTCAAGCAAACAAACAAAGAAACAAACAAACTTTTTGCTTTATATTATTAGTATAGATTATAATAACAACTATGTTAGAAAATAAAACTTCACTTAATTCTTCACTTAGTTGCAATAGGACTTTGTGCGTTCCGGTGGCACATGTCCGCTAAAGCGGCAGAATACCTCATCCTGTGCCCAAAAACTTTCTTCCGTCACCTGATGCAGGAAGTATTATTAATACTAAGATTCTCTATATTTTGTAATGTATACATAGAAAGTGGAAAATCCTATCTTTTCCTGTGAACTTTTTTTACTAGAACCAAATAACATGCGTCAGAATTTTACCCATCCACGGGCATTTCAAATCAGTTTCAATCATCGATAACTCACACAAAAAGTGTTCAAAAGCAATATTGGTTCGTCCATTAAGCCATCAAAACAAGAGAAAAAATGCTACTTTAATTACTAAAAACAAACGGGGGTCGTTGAACTCAATAACAAAAGCGCTAAAGTCCCGTCTCTCTTAAAACCGGCCGAACACTATGTAACTCATTATAAGAATTCTTCTTAATTTTATATTATTTTTTCGAAGGCGTCCATTAAAGCCCTCATTCAGGTTCAAGCATTAAGTCTTGGACTTGTGCCTGTGTGTTTAGTAAAAAAGCGAGAGCAGTGGTTCAAATCTAGGTCTAATTTTCAATATCTTTTTGCAGAATTTTACTTCTAATTGAACGCTTTTTTTTTTAGCGTGGTAGAATTATCAAATAAGTCCTCCCACCCCGGGTGAGGGTGGGAGGGACTGTCAGACTTTTACTGACTAAAATCCACGGTGTTCCTTCAATAACCCTTTACGTACCGGGGTCAAGGTAATGGGATAAGTCCCACGACCCCGGCAGGCTTCGGCCCTCTACGGGGGGGCCTCGTCATATTGCTGACGCTCTTTGAGGCGCGCGTGGAACACGACGCGCCGTCGACCCGGGCATGGTCCATGGTCGGACAGCGAGTTGCCCTTTACTCGCTGTCCGCATGCCCGCGCCTACGGTGGCCGGAGATCGTCGGCCGACGTCCGACGCCGTGGGCGTCTACCACTGCGGCTGGGCTGGAGGGAGGACGCCATCCTCTCCCTCACGCGGCCCGCCTCCTCCTTCGGAAGCATGACTGCTTCGCAGAAGGAGGCGACCGCTTCCCACTCCCTCTCGCCCCGCAGCATGGCCTCGACCAATGCCGGGCGCGAGAGGTCTCCGCCTATTGCCGCCGTGAGGACACGTCGGTGCTCTGCCCAGGCGGGGCATTCTTGCACCGTATGCTCTACTGTGTCCTCAGGGCGACCCTCGCAGTGGTGACACCCAGGCGTTTCTTCCTTTCCCATCAGACACAGATACCTCCCGAAACTTCCGTGTCCGGTGAGGACCTGCGTCATGCGGTAGGTCAGGACGCCGTGACGCCGATCTAGCCACTCCTCAAAGAGGGGTCTTACCGCCGCAATTGCGGCGTGCCCGTCTAATTGAACGCTTCTGTCATTTTTGTTTAAAAAACTTAAAACTGACTTCCCGAAAAAAAAACAGCAAAGTGAAAAATAACTCACCAGTGTTCGATTTTCTAGTTTCTGACCACTGAGTGTGCGATGGAATTACACAATCTAATTCCGTCAAGCCCGTTCCATCATCGGACTACAAGACAGACGGCGATGCGCCATCGTTACATGGTGGACATCCCACCCATTCGCACAAAACGTTTTGGGTATACTTTCATTGTGCGTACGGCTAAGGAGTGGAATTCCCTGCCGGAGTCTGTGTTTCCCGATAGCTATAACCTAGGGGTCTTTAAGTAAAGAGTAAATAGGTTACTTTTAGGTAAGCGTGCTCCATCTTCAACCACATCATCACTTACCATCAGGTGAGATGGTAGTCAAACGCGAACCTATGTATTATCAATAAAAAAAAACTCCGAGCAACTACTGAGAATTTCTTACAGAAAAACGCTATAGCTCTTTTTGCTCGACCCAGGACTAACATTATTGATTAGAAACACAAAAACTTATGTACTCACGAATCTATATACCTATACAACGTGTAACGGAAACACCATATCTATTCAAAAGGGCTGAAGACAACATCTGGTATGGAGTCTCTATGCAGTTTCAGCACAAAATATCTGACTCAAAGAATTGATACCAAATTATTGGTTTCATATATTTCTTGAATACCAATCATAACAAACGTGTCACAGCACTACGAGGGTCAATAACTTTCCACGTCACTTGCCAATAACATCATAATTCTTTTCGTTCTTCTTAATTTGAATAATTCGGGCTCTGGTATTGTGTATTGGTATTTGTAATAAGTTCTACACACATAGACTTAGGATTACAAAACCCTTGCCATATCGTTTGTTATCATCTAAAGAAGCCATGCACTTTGTATGTATATACCCTTTAAATAACACGTTGTATACATACTCATGTATATACATAAAAATATGTTATTATTGGAGAATATCAAGACATACATTACCGTATCAAAATCAGCTTCCAATAATGACTTTTATTAACCATTTTACGTAAACTCTTCATACCTCATTAACACCCCCAATTTTCGGTACCATTTCCCAAATAATTTTCACCCAAATAATTGAGCCTGAGATACCCCGTGTTATGCATCTATCCTTTTCTAACGTTCCAAATTTTGTGTTTTATCTCTTTCTAACCGTAATAAAACTAAATTGGTTTTAAATGCATAGGATTGGCGATGGTGAAGGCAAGGTAACACAGACGGTAATTTACTGGGCCGAAACCTGGCTATTAGCTCTGCATTAATACAAAAATTGCTCTATACATATTCATAACATTTTGTTAGTAATTTATGTATTTTTATTAGTTTGTTGATGTCGTGTATGGATAGGTTAGTAATTACATTTTTTTATAGTTGATTTAAATCAGAGTTGTAGGTTTGTGTTATATTTACTTATACAAAGTGTAACGGAAACCCCATATCTATCCAAAAGGGCTGAAGACAACATCTGGTATGGAGTCTCTATGCACAGTTTCAGCTAAAAATAAGTGATTCAAAGAATTGATCCCAAATTATTGGTTTCATATGTTTCTTGAATACCAATGATAACAAACGTGTCACAGCACTACAAGGGTCAATAACTTTCACGTCACTTGCCAATAACAAGATAATTCTGTTCGTTCTTCTTAATTTGAAAATTTCGGTCTCTGGTATCAATGTATTTAAATTTCTAATAAGTTCCACACGTGTTGACATAGGATTACAAAACCCTTGCCATATCGTTTGTTATCATCCAAAGAAGCCGTGCACTTGGTATGTATATACCCTTTAAATTACACATTGTAGATATAATAAAAATAAATAAAAATACCTCTTTAAGGAGAAGAACTCCCTGCCGGAATGAATATCAACAACCTGGAGGTCTGCAATGGTAAATCACAACGTTTTTCACAATCGAATCCATTGCTTGAAAAGTTCATAAAATCATCTGCGGGACAACATAAAACATTAGTCATTAGGATTCGTCAGTGGAAGTCTAACACTCTCTTCCAATCCACCCATAGCGGAAGGAGTAATTTGATAATTTCTCCCCTAAAAAAAAGGCACCTATTCTGTTTCACCATAACCAGCCACTAACTTTATTTCAAGGAGAAAGACACGAATAAAAGCCGTACATGACGGTGGCTTTAATGTCTTAAAGGATATAGCTTTAACAGCTTTCACTTCTTGTTACCTTCTCTGACACAGCTGCTGCAAGCATAAGGTATGAGTCCAATATTTTGTCTTTTTTTTTAAAAGAGATGCTCATCGGATCTTATGGCAATTAATGCCGGTGTTCCTCAAGGGTCTGTTCTTTCTGCGACTCTTTTTCTGCTGCATATCAATGACCTACTTCAGCTGGGAGCAGTTGGGTACGCGGATGACAGCACAGTCTCAGAGAGATACTTATCCAGTTCTAGAGCTGACAGGGACGAAATTGCCACTCTCAGAAAGGCCATGGTAGAGCGCATAAATTTGACCTTAAATCTCGTTTCCCAATGGGGTGACGACAATCTGGTCAAATTCAATGCTCTGAAAACACAGGCTTGTCTTTTCAGCGCTAAAAGGAGCCCTTTTGAATTGACCCCTACTTTCCGAAGTGCATCTGTGCCAGTTACCAGTCGCCTGGAGCTTTTGGGCATGGAGTTGACGTCAGACCTCAACTTCGGCTCAACCATCGAGTCCAGAGCTCAGACTGCAGCAAAAAAGCTGGGAATCCTACACAAGGTGAGGCGATACTTCACGCCTGGACAGCTTCTAAATCTGTATAAAGCACAGGTCCGTTCTTGCGTGGAGTATTGCAGCCACTTGTGGGATGGCTCTGCAAAGTACCAACTTGCTGCATTGGACTCGATCGAGCGCAGAGCTAAAAGGCTTATAGGCGACGAGGCGCTGGTGGACAAGCTTCATAGCCTGGCTCATCGGCGAACCGTTGCTTGCCTGTCGGTTTTCTACAGATTGTACTGATCGGAGAGTGTGCGCAGGAGCTCCATGACCTGATTCCTCCATCTCCCTTTCACTACCGGTCTACCAGACGCACGGCTGGGTACCACCCACACTTGGTTAATATACCGTCTTGTCGTACCAAGCGCTTCTCCTCCACATTTATTGTGCGCACAGCCAAGCTGTGGAATTCTCTGCCGGCTTCTGCGTTCCCTGTCACTTGTGACCTTTCAGCCTTTAAAGCACGAGTAAATAGGCATCTTCTGGGCTCGCTCGTTCCATCGTAGACCTCATCTATCGCTTACCATCAGGCGAGATCGAGGTCAAGAGTGGGCCCATCAGTAATAATAAAAAAAAAAGAGAACTAGCAATGTGGGTGGAATTCACATTACTAGTAATGCTGTTAACCCCTCTAACTAAGCTAAATTGCTTGTGTCTGGAGTGGGTTCACGGCAATTGTATAATGGGTAGGGTTCGAACCCACGACCTCTCGATCACAATGCCGACACCTTAGCTATTAGGCTATTTTCGCTTATTATTATTATTGATCAGCGTTGATCGAATGATCTCTATATTTTCTGGAATATAGGTAGGTATCACATATAGCTTTCTTTAAACGTACCTTCCTTTCATGAAAATATGAAAAGTATTAAGCTTTAAAATTAATTAGTTTTGGCGTATGAAAGTGATTCATTGACTGCGACTGATTCATTCTACAATCAATAGATCTTTAACCAACTGCTTTGGTAGGTAAGATCGTAAGGTACCTATTTATTAATATTATAATAGGAGTAACATGCTGACTACTCTGCAGAGCCCGCATGGGGGAGAGTGGGATAGCGGTTCGTGCTACTAAGCTCTCTTGTGATCGCTGACTACAGGACTAAATACCCCGGAAACCCAGGTCCCTCCGTGAAACGGTAAGTAAAACCAGGGGCTGTTCACCTTTCTAGAGGAACTTTGTCCTACTCATACGCAAAATACGCACTTGGTCGTGGAGTTGCGGACACTCGACATACAAGCACAAGATACCTATTTAAGGAAACAACTTTTTTTTATAAAAAAGAAATGATTACTAGCAATGTGGGTAGAATTCACATATTTACTTACTAACAATCTTGTTAACACCCAACTTAGCTATATATGCTTGTCTGGAGTGGGTTCATGGACCTCTCGATCACAATGCCGACACCTTATCCATTACTCTATTGACGCTTCCCCTTAAACCTTGAGTTTTGACCAGTGAAATTCATGATGGTACAAAAATAAAGCGAGTCCATCACCTGCAACACACAATCGACAACAAACGAGTGTATGGACCTCACTCAATCAGAAATGCACCGATCAAAATGCAAATGGCGCTCATTTTATTCGTTTTGCGGCCGCAGGTACGGTCCACCATAAACTGCCAACAAATTATACATTGCTTTTATTTTTAATTGCTACGGACGAGCCACCGTCTTCGCCAGCGGCCTCCCTGACCCTTCTATTTTTGAATTATGGCGCGCCGACACGTGATTGGTCGGCGTAGAATGCGTTCGTTCAGTACTTGGTATTTATTAGCGATGCGTTCATATGGGGTGGAGATAAAATCTAAAATGAAATACCTAATTGCATTCAAAGTTGGCTGCTCTGTATTTATGATGGCGTCATCCAGTGGTCGTCATTATTGCGATCGTGAGTGATTCTGCTGATATGAGCGAAGTATATTTAAAAAGTTTTGTTTTTAGGTTTCTTTAGTTATGTTTACCAGGGTATTACTCAAGGCTAAATAACAGCCGGAAGGATCGATCTTCAAGTTAAAGCAACGCTTGCTGAATCCGCTACATGGATGAGACCATTATATCAACTGATAAACTAAAACAATCCCTACAAATATTATAAATGAGAAAGAAATATTGTCTGTTACACTTTCACCCCTAAACCACTTACCGATTTTGAGAAAATTGTGTAAGAAGATAGATTAGACCTTGTAGAAGGAAATATGTTACTATTTTTCGCTGAAAATTAAGGTTTTTTGCGAGTAAAGCCGCGGGCGAAAGTCAGTAACACATCAATTACAACTGAACAAAACTAGACTATTGCTTTCGGCGTGTTCTTATCTGACTTCTTACTTAATATTATAAATTATCGAAATGTAATAATATAATGTAATGTAATGAATGTATGTCGAAATCATGCTCAACATACTTCGCTCTATTAACATATCTCCAACAGCGATTGACTGGTTTCGTAGTTACCTGTTTGGCCGCCGGCAACGTATTTGCATAGATGAGTCCTGCTCTTCTTGGTGTAGTACTTCAGCCGGTGTTCCTCAGCGTGGCGTTTTATCTCCTTTACTCTTCGCAATATTCATAAATTCTATTTCTAAAACACTTCAGTCCTCCTACCATCTTTATGCTGATGATTTGCAAATTTACAGACAAACTCCCTATACAGATTTGCATACTGCTATTGATATCATGAACCAGGACTTGGCTTCTGTTTGCGAATGGAGTGAAGCACATGGTTTGCAGGTTAACCCGTCAAAGACCCAGGTCATTGTGGTTGGTAGTTCCAGGTTGGCGCCTAAGGTAAAATGGACGCAGCTTCCTCAGGTTATTTTCAACGGCACAGCTATTCCATTAAGCGAGAAAGTTAAGAACCTTGGGGTTTGGGTTGACAAACATCTTTCTTGGGGTCCTCAATTACAAGAAGTCAGTCGCAAATTATTTGCTTTCCATTCCCTAAGACGATTGCGTAACTTTCTGCCAACTGCTACTAAAATTGCGCTAGCACAGTCTCTTTTACTTCCCATCCTAGACTACGCTGATGTCAGTTATCTTGATCTTACTGAGGCACAATTTGATAAACTTGAGCGACTCCAAAATGTTTGCATTAGATTTATATTTGGCTTGCGCAAATATGATCACGTATCCGAATTTCGTACGAAACTCAAGTGGCTTCCAATACGTCTTCGCCGGAACTTACACATTTTGTCTCTGCTTTACAGTGTGCTGTTTAATCCTAAAACCCCCACTTATCTTAAAGAACGATTTAAGTTCCTTCATGACACACATGCAAAATTTCTGAGGTCATCAGAAAACTTAAGGCTCGCGGTACCGAGTCACGCCACCAATTTCTATGCTAAGTCGTTCGCAGCTCAAGCAGTACGGCTGTGGAATGCTCTACCCGTGTCAGTAAGACAAGCACAAACCCTATCTTCTTTCAAAAACTTAGTAAAAGATCTTTATCTCTCTTCTTAAATTGGTGTTATTATGTATGTCTTCGTTTCTTTCTTTTTTTTAAATATTTGACCACCATCAGGTGAGATGGTGGTCAAACGCGAACCTATTCTAAATAAAAAAATAAAAAAAAAAAATTTATATGTATATATATGTTTTGAGAACGTTATTTATTGTTTTGTATTTTATATAGATAAATAGTACACCGTGGACTACCCGCGTATTTATTTTCTCCTTCTGAGTCAAATCCATCCAAAGGTTGTCTGTAAAAGATCGCTTTTAGCGATAAGACCGCCCCTTGTATCACCCTTTTTAATTGTTAAGTCCATAATTTTGTTTTACTGTTATGGTGTACAATAAAGAATATATCTATCTATCTATCTATTATACATCTCAAAATATATATATCTTACTTCCTCTTCGATTAGCGCATCCCTTGACGCAAAGCCCTCCACCAGGCTCGTCCACTGGTCATCGGTTCTGTGCAACTCTGGTCCACAAGTTGCCATTTCAGTCAATCTATCTATTAATTTATTATTGCTTCCTAGACATACTAACATTTGCAAGGGCAACAGAAGGGCGGGGGGTTTTAGTCAGTAGAAGTGTGATACGACGATGATTTTCACACTCAGAAAAAAAAAGTCATACCAACATATCACATTCCATACAAAGAAAGGATTAAGCGCAATATAGAACGAATGGATTGAAACACAGACAAACACGTTTCCAAATGTCACTATTGACACCAAATACATTCGTTTTAACCATTGCTAGTCTTACTAATTAACCGACTTCAAAAAAGGAGGAGGTTCTCAATTCATCGGAATCTTTTTTTATTACCTTTTTTTATTTATGTTACATGATTACTCGAAGACGGCTGGACCGATTTGGAAAATTATTTTTTTGCTTGAAAGTGTATTTTTTCTAGTTGATCTCATTGTCATGAAGTCAGGATCTGATGAAGTAATCATGGAGAAATCGAGGGAACTCTTCAAATATTATAGGCACACCTATACCATTTTTTTTTAAATAATAACTAACAGTTGCTCTCAAAAGCACCATTTGGTAAAGTGGAACTGATGATGAAGACCGCAGATGGCTACCGAAACTACTCAATAATAAGTATTTCATGGGTTGCGATTCGATTACGTGAATATGGTTGCTAAGCAAAAACATAACACAATGCATATTGTGAAGAGGAGCTGCCGGTGAAGTATCAGGAAAACTCGTCAATAATTAACGGCCCTGCATCGGAAAAAAATTTTTTTTGCAAAAAGTGATAAGAAGTTGACATTTAGGCTTTGTAACTAAACTAATTACAAACCGACCCACTACAAAAGAGAGAAAAAAACTTTTTAACGAAAAATAAAATCGACTTCCAACAAAAACACTGCAAAGTGAAAAATAACTTTAATTTCGGAAGGCGGTCAGAAAAACAAGAAAATACAAAACCAACTATATAGATATATAGAAGATAGATATGGAAGTCGGTTTTATTTTTAACAAAAAAAATTTTTTCACGCTTTTTTTTCATAGGAGAAAAATGAAGAAGGATCGGGATTTGCGCGGGAAAACCCTACCACGTGAGCTAGTCACTTCATAATCACTTCATAATATACCCCTACTCGTGGATTAGGGGTAGATATATTATGAGCTACACGCTGTTGTCCGCGTCTCCGTCCGTTTCTGATATTTAACTGGGATATAAAGTAGCTTATATGCTATTCTAAACTATAATCTATCTGACTGACAAGATGCTGAGCATGAGATTCGGGTTCGATTCTCAGCTCGGGCAAAAAGAGCAATGCCAAGTGTTCTTAGTAACTTTGGCTTCATATAGAATTCTCACGGCCAGCGATGAAAATAATTTTATTGTGTGTAGTTCAATACTAAAAACTGTTTCTTAGCATTAAATATTGTATAGACCTTCTAACAAAAAATATTATGATAAATACAAATATGGAATTTTTAGGTTATTACAATTTGACGATCTCTGTGCTCGACTGACCTTCACACCGGTCTTCATGGTGAAATAATAGAATAATGGATGTATTCAACACTTCGAAAAGCAAAAGAGTCTCAAAAAACAGAGAAGGAAACGTAAACACATGCACTTCGCAAAATCACCGACAACAACAACTGTTTGTGTATGTAATGTCAATCAATTACCTTTGTGTCACTTTTGACACTTGTTTTTTTCTGCTTTTCGAGTTTGTATTTTGTAGAATAGTCGACATCGCCTTTGCTTGCCATATATAAAAATAAAATAGTATTTATTCTAAAAATTTTAAATATTATATCTGATTTTTAATGGGATTAAATGCGATTATTGTTTATCACATATTGTTACTATTTTTAGTATAGAAAATAATGCAGAAAACAATAAAGGATGTGAAATAAAAAACTGATTAATAAGTTTAATTACAGCATACTGACAATGAGAACTCAACATATTTTTGAGAATTTCCGGTCAGCTATTTGTTTATTAATAAATCAATTCTATTGGAGAAGTTCTTGAAAGAAATGAAGTATAACTTTATTAATTAATATTTTTTGTATAGATTCTTATACATTAAAGATGAATGGCCGTGCCATTTTAAATTTAATAGTTGTGTAGGCCAGGATCTGTCTTTGTTCTTTGGTATTTTAAATAAGAAATTTTGAAGTAGTAACCCGGTATTTAGAAGTGGTGATACCCCTTCCGTCGTAACGCACGTTAAGCACATTGGTCCCGGCTATGATTTGGACATCTTTGACAGTCGGTACGGGTATAAGAAACCCAGAAAATCTGACACTAGCTGACACCAAGTGTCACCCAACTACTTGGTTGTGGAATTCAGTCACTCCATGTAAAAGACTTAGACTCAGCAGTATTAAGTTTGACTTGAAGCCAAACATAGGAAAAGGCTAAGCAGAAGAAGAGAATCTATCTGTGTCCCAAATTTCATCCAGATCCATGAAGCTATTTTGGCGTTAAGTCGTTCGTTCTGGCTGTAATTTGTACGTCCTTGGCTGTTGTTACGGATAATGAGAAGCCAGAAAATCTAACACCAGTCTTGCTTGGTATCGCTGCCCTACAGTAACTAAAACGCCGCTAACCCCAAAAAGTACTTTTTGAGTAAACGTAAAAATAAGTAAGAAATGATATTTCTACAAAATGGTCGAAGGTTGTAAATTATTTATGAGGGCATTATATTGGACTATATATGACGTTTTTATTTTGTAAATATTAATTATTTTTTATTAAGTACTAGCTTTTGCCCGAGACTTCGTCCGCGTGGAATTTTAACTTTGGGCTAACGTTAAATTTAACCCCGATTTTGAAGCATTCTTCATTGGCGCTCCACTCCTATTGGCCTTAGCGTAATGATATATAGCCTATAGCCTTTCTCTATAAATTGACTATTTAATTAAAAAAAAAAAATTCAATTCGAACCAGTAGTTCCTGAGATTATCGCGTTCAAACAAACAAACAAACTCTTCAGCCTTATATTATTAGTATAGATAGCTGTTGCCCGCAACTTCGTCCGCGTTTCCATCGTTTTTCGTAAAAAAGTAGCCTATGTCCTTCCTCACGGTTCAGTGATTTTGATGTAACAGACAGATTAACTTTCGTAATTTAGTAGGGAAATATAATATGTCAATCTATTAATACTGTTGAAAAATATCGCAATACGGAACCTCACAATATTATTGTTAATAGCAGTGCCCGCGACTCCGTCAGCGTGTAACTCCTTGTGTGTTATTAAGTTAATGTATTGGTAATATTGTTTGGATCACGTTCACATGAGGCTTAAGTACCTATAGAACGAAATTTTATACCTTTGGCCGCGAGACGCGTCGAGCGCGGCGATCGATTCTCAAAAATAATCCTTATAGCATGATTCAGTATTCACGCGCGATGGCTTATTATTAGCGTATTTCATGTATAACTTTGGTGTTTCTATACCGATTTATATGATTCTTTTTTATGGAATAGTTAATAATGTTAACTTTTTCAATTAGGGGTGACTGAGAGTGTTATAAACGTAAGAGTAGACAAATATTATAATCAGAAAGCTATCGGGAGTTACACGTGTTATTGTGAGTCAACCATAAAAGATAGACATATGCTGTCGTGGGATATTTTTTATATAATTTTAAGGAGAACATTTCCGTCATGAAAAGATTTCTCTGTAGCTTTAACCATTAAGGTTGCACACGCGACGGAAGCTTAAAAAATGGAGTAACTTCTCCCATTTTCCCAACATTTCCCTTCACTGCTCTGTTCCTATTGATTGTAGCGTGATGAAAAGTATACTATAACCAGCTCAGGAGTATGAAAAATAATTGTACCAAGTTTCGTTAAAATCCGTCGAGTAGTTTTTGTTTCTATAACGGTTATACAGACAGACAGACAGACAGACAAAAATTTTACTGATTCCATTTTTGACATCAGTATCGATCCCTAATCACTCCCTGATAGTTATTTTGGAAATATATTGAATGTACAGAATTGACCTCTCTACAGATTTATTATAAGTATAGATTGTATTATATTTTAGTACTAGCTTTTGCCCGCGACTTCGTCCGCGTGGAATAGTTACTTTGGGCTAACGTTAAATTTAACCCCGATTTTGAAGCATTCTTCATAGCCTATGTCCTTCCTCACGGTTCAGTGATTTTGATGTAACAGACAGATTAACTTTCATAATTTAGAAGGGAAATATAATATGTCAATCTATAATACTGTTGAAAAATATCGCAATGCGGAACCGCACAATATTATTGTTAATAGCTGTGCCCGCGAGGCCGCGACTCCGTCAGCGTGTAACTCCTTGTGTGTTATTAAGTTAATGTATTGGTAATATTGTTTAGATCACGTTCACATGAGGCTTAAGTACCTATAGAACGACAATACTTCAGCGCAAAGCTTCCAGGTAAACTATGTTGAAAGTTGACCCGTGCGGCACGTGAACATAAAGATTTCTAGAACTGCTAACCCGGGAAAGAGGGACGTACAACTGGTCATGCGAGAAACAACTGACACCGAGATCTACTCCAGCAACACGAAAAGTCTACCCTTGAGCCTTATTAATTGTCATTGCATAACACACCGATACTGGGAATCGCGTTCTTTTAAATTGGAATGGAAAATTATTTGGTATTATGGGAATTCTGAGAATAAAGACGGTTTCTCCTGCACCGCAACCTGTTAAAATTTGAGCCTCGATTATATTTTGCTGCAACTGGGTTACTTTAAGCCGAGTTCCATTGCAAAGTTGTGGTGGTTTTAAATTTCGGAGCAGAATAATAATCACAAAGCTTCGAACTGCTAAGCTATCGGGAGTTACACGTGTTATTGTGAGTCAACCATAAAAGATAGATATATGCTGTCGTGGGATATTTTTTATATAATTTTAAGGAGAACATTTCCGTCATAAATGATTTCTGTGTAGCTTTAACCATTAAGGTTGCACACGCGACGGAAGCTTAAAAAATGGAGTAACTTCTCCCGTTTTCGAAAAGTCTGCCCTTGAACCTTATTAATTGTCATTGCATAACACACCGATACTGGGAATTGCGTTCTTTTTTTTTATTTAGAATAGGTTCGCGTTTGACCACCATCTCACCTGATGGTAAGTGATGATGTGGTCGAAGATGGAGCACGCTTACCTAAAAGTAACCTATTCACTCTTGACTTAAAGACTCCTAGGTTATAGCTATCGGGAAACACAGACTCCGGCAGGGAATTCCACTCCTTAGCCGTACGCACAATGAAGGTATTCCCAAAACGTTTGGTGCGTATGGGTGGGATGTCCACCATGTAACGATGGCGCTTCGCCGTTTGTCTCGTAGTCCGATGATGGAACGGGCTTGGTGGAATTAGATTGTGTAATTCCATCGCACACTCCCCGAAATGTAACCGATAGAAAACCGATAGACTTGCAACTCGTCGTCGATGTTCAAGGCTCTGGAGCTTTGATTCGACCAGTGCATCGTTGCCAATGAGTCTTTTGGCCCGCTTCTCGATAGACTCAAGCGCGTCCAGTTGGTATTTAGCAGATCCATCCCAAAGATGAGAGCAGTACTCCATACACGAACAAACCTGGGCTTGATAGAGATTGAGCAACTGTTCGGGTGTGAAGTACCGTCTCACCTTAAATTCGAATGGAAAATTATTTGGTATTATGGGAATTCTGGGAATAAGGACGGTTTCTCCTGCACCGCAACCTATTAAAATTTGAGCCTCGATTATATTTTGTTGCAACTGGGTGAAAATAAAACTAATATAAAAAAGTGTACGTAAATTAGCCAAAACTTAACCTATCGGTATACTAAAATAACTATACCTATTTTATAAAATAACAACAAAAGGAATCTAAAAATATATTATCAACGACTAAAAGTTGCGCTGATAAGCACGGTTTGTTAATATCAATTAAGTATTGTCTGTCAATAAGGTCGAACGCTCTGAACGTCTATTCGGATCAACAGGCAAAAATTGTATGATGCTCGCACTTTTTTTTTTAGGTAGGGCCTCTCGTAGTTCAGCACACTAAGGCTGGTCACTTTTCAACCGCGAAGCTCGCGCTCGCACGCCCCGCCTTTTCAGGGTTCCGTAGCCGAATGGCAAAACACAGAACCCTAAGCCTGGAAACAGTGCTCGACCGACGGTCAGCGCTGACCGTACATTTTGACCGTCAGCGCTGACCGTCGGTTGTGAAAATCGTCAGCGTAGCTGAGTGCGCATTCATAGGCTTGCATAGATATAGCTACGCCGACTGACGGTCAGCGCCGACCGTCGGTCAAGCACTGTTTCCAGCCTTATAGCTTCGATATGTCTGTCCGTCTGTGTCTGTCGGTCTGTCTGTCTGTCTGTCCGTCCGTCCGTATGTCACAGCCATTTTATTCCGAAACTACTAAGACTATACATGAGAAACTTAGTAGGTAGATGTATTCTATGAACCGCTTTCCGACTTTAAGAAAAAAAATAAAAAATATTTAAAATAAAAGGGGGTCCCCATACATGGAACTAAAACTGAAAATATTTTTTTTCATGAAACCTATGCGTGTGTAGTACTTATAGACAGGTCTTTAAAAATGATATAAGGGTTTCTAAAACCACTTTTTCATAAAGTCAATCGTTTAAAAGATATAAGCTTCCAAAGTGGTAAAATGTCCCCACCTCCCTCTAACTTCTATAATAATGGAGTGAAAAATCTAAAAAAAAAATATATGCCTGTAGATCTTAATGTAAACTTTCAACCAAAATTGGTTTGAACGAAATCGGGTAAGCAGTTTTGAGATACAGCATATTTTCTAAAACCGCAAATATAACTTTGTAATTCATACAAACACTATGAAAAACAAAGTTATCTAGCGTAGTTGTAAAAATTTAAATAAGCTGGTTTCTAGAAATTTTTAAGGTTTTTAGGAACCCTTCATGGGCAAGTCTGGCTCGCACTTGGCCAATCGAGACGCGTCGAGCGCGGCGACCGATTCTCAAAAATAATCCTTATAGCATGATTCAGTATTCACGCGCGTTGGCTTATTATTAGCGTATTTCATGTATAACTTTGGTGTTTCTATACCGATTTATATGATTATTTTTTATGGAATAGTTAATAATGTTAACTTTTTCAATTAGGGGTGACTGAGAGTGTTATAAACGTAAGAGTAGACAAATATTATAATCAGAAAGCTTCGAACTGCTAAGCTATCGGGAGTTACACGTGTTATTGTGAGTCAACCATAAAAGATAGATATATGCTGTCGTGGGATATTTGTTATATAATTTTAAGGAGTACATTTCCGTCATAAATGATTTCTGTGTAGCTTTAACCATTAAGGTTGCACACGCGACGGAAGCTTAAAAAATGGAGTAACTTCTCCCGTTTTCCCAACATTTCCCTTCACTGCTCTGCTCCTATTGATTGTAGCGTGATGAAAAGTATACTATAACCTGCTCAGGAGTATGAATAATAATTGTACCAAGTTTCGTTAAAATCCGTCGAGTAGTTTTTGTTTCTATAACGGTTATACAGACAGACAGACAGACAGACAGACAGACAATAATTTTACTGATTGCATTTTTGGCATCAGTATCGATCCCTAATCACCCCCTGATAGTTATTTTGGAAATATATTTCATGTACAGAATTGACCTCTCTACAGATTTATTATAAGTATAGATATAGATTGTATAATTTTATATTATTGTGGTTTAGTCGCTTTTTAACTAAGGAAGTGACAAAATTTATGTGGCTTAACAGCTCAGCAAAATTGCTGTATCTCGAAAAGTTTTTATCGTAGAAAAATGACTCTTAGACCAAAAGATAGAGAATCGAAATTAGGTTAAGGAGACATAAAAAGTGAAAAATAACTTATTGTGGCTTAACGGCTTTTAGTTAGTGCAGGGCAGATCGTGTTACCCAGCTAATGGGTAGTGGAAGTCAACCCATGGAGTTTCTTGTCGATTCTTCTACTAGGCACTAGTGCAGTAGCGTTTGACATTTTATAAGTGCGCATGTGACCATATGTTACCCATTTTGCAATCATAATTATGCAATGCTTAACCTCTGTCCAAGGTAAAAGCCAGCCCTTGGGTCACGCGAAGTGTCAACTAGGCGTTTGGACATATCTTTAAATAATTTGTGAGCACTTGGACCCCACGACCCCAAGGTTTCAACCCCAAACGGCTCGAAAATATAACTATACCAACAAGGTTATTATATTTCCGCCGCTTGAGGTTCTCAGCAGCCGCAGCGGCAGCGCCAGCACAACAAGATGAGCTAGGAAGATGTGATGGCGCAAGAGTATCGACACAAGTTGCGTCCCACACTAAAGGCTTATTCCAAGGAAATAAAGACATACCGTCCGGTCTTTTGCCATTGTCGCGTGCTAAGCCATTGGGTTCTAAAACAGCTGGAACGCCGACAGTGACAAGAGCTCGTCGGATAATGTCGTTAATATTCGCGTGCCGTGCTATGCGACCCGCGCTGCGGCAGCATGAAAGGCCGTGGTGACCGAGGCTGTTGTTGTTGTATATTTTAGTTTATTTTAAGGTGTGTATATGTAGTAAAGGGTTTTTATTTAAATTGAAATTATGCAATATTCAAAAAAGTCTACTGTTGCATTTCTTTTGTTGTTATTTTTGTCTCATGTCCGTTCAGAAATTTCTTCATTATCACCCTAATAATTATGTGAGAAATTTGAATGTTTGTACTTATTTTAATTGTATATTTGTGTTTCAATCAGGCTAGACGAAACTTGTCATACATACCTACAATTTTTTTAAACTAAAACAAGGCTTAGGTAACTTTTTATTTTTTTTAATTTTTTGTTTCCACGCGAACGAAATCGCAAGAAGCAACTAGGCCATTTTATAAATACAAAAAATTCAGATGTTATGAATATTTGTTACTCAAATACCCCAAAACAGCTGCACGAATTTGTTTGACTAGATGAGAAACTAGATGTGTAAAATTTTCACGAGAACGAAGTCGTGCAACATTCGTAGAACTGCACCAACACATAAAATTTAAATACCATAACATTAGAGGGAGTGATTCTAATACATCGTGCTAATTTTGACCATAAATTAGTAACAAAAATTGCAAGTTTGATTACAGCTTGTGCGACGAAACATTTGAAGTAACTTAGCATAACTTAGCCGGCGACTATTCATCCTTTTTCTTTTTTCCGGGTGGGATAATTATCGTGAGACGCAAGGACAACCAGTTCTAAATCCTTCTGAAAACACTTTATTTCTGATGTCTTTAAACTACTGAGAAACTTTAATCATTAACTTAAATCATTCATTAATTAATCAGTCCTTTGATGAAGGAGTTTTTCCTGAGAAACTTAAAAAAACTATAATAAAACCATTATTTAAGAAAAACTCAAAATCTGACCCCAATAATTACCGGGCTATAATAGCTCTTCTACCCATGGTTTAATTTTTTTTTGAAAAAGCAATGTGTAACCGGGTATATAGTTTCTGTGAAAGATTTAAAATATTTGATGAAGGGCAAAACGGTTTCCGTAAACAGCGGTCCACGACCCTTGCAGTCTACAAATATATGCCAGAAGTAATCAATATTATTAATGATAAAAAATAGGAATGATGAATAGGAATACGCGGAACTGCTCATATACTTACATAAGTATGTATGAGCAGTTCCGCGTATCCCTATTCCAGTCCGTTATTCCGTTGTCGTACGCCTTCGTCATGTCAAGAAGAACACCAACCACATATTTTTTATCATTAATAATATTGATATATACTTAGTTATCTATCGTATAGTTTTCTATCTTTTAAAAAATCATTTTTAAAAGATAGAGAACAGTACGTGGAAATTGAACATTTAGACCATAACCAAAAACTAATTTTACAAGTAAGATTCGACAAAAAAATAATAAATGCATCGATTCCCCAGGGTAGTTAGTTAGTAATTAGTAGTTAGTAATTAGGCGCGCTCACGGCTACTGGGGTTCTTTCTGTATTCTGAGTTTTTGAGTTTTTGAGTGTTTTTTGAGTTTTTTGTATTAAGTTAATAGGATAGTGTGTTTTATTGAAAATTATTAAATTTATAGTAAATGAGTATTGTGAAATAATTTTGGAATAAAATCAAACAATAATTTAATTTTAAGTAATTTGCTATGCCCGACAGGGTGATTATATTTTGTAAACCTACCACCTAAGTTCACATTTTGAAATGCAATAAATGATTGAGTACTGAATGACTTCTCCCGCTCTGTGTGGAGCGGAAGGGAGTGTCAGACTTGTACTGACTAAAAACCCACCCTGCTCCTTCAGCTGCCCTTAAGTTACGGGGCCGCAGTATCTCATTAGAACATTTCCGCAACCCCGGCAAGCAATAGCCCTATGGGGCTCCGTCACTAGTGCTGACGGCTCTTTGAGGCACGCGTAGAACACGACGCGCCGCCGACCCGGACCTAGTCCTTACCGGACGGTGAGCTACCCCTGCTAGACGTCCGCAAGCCCGCGCCCACGGTGGCCGGAGATCGGCTCGCGATCATGTTGAGTCATACTAGTGAAGCAGGAGGCTGAACGCGCGAGGGAGAGGTAACTCTCTTCATCGCGCCCCAGCCGCCGCGGGAGATGCCTCTAGCGTGTCCTCCCGCTGTATCCGAAACAAGGACCTCCTAAAACAGCCATGTCCGGTCAGCACCTGTGTCAGGCGGAAGGTGAGGACGCCGTGGCGTCTCTCCAGCCACTCCTCAAAAAGGGGACTTATCGCTGCGATTGTGGCGTGCCCAGCTCTCGGTTGCGACAGCCGCTCTTACGAATCCACCGTGAGATCGCGCCGGAGCTCTGTCCGTTGTGCCATGGTTTGCAGCGGCAGCGGAGTTTCACCCCGGCTTACGCGCCAAATGTATACGCGCGAGTGGACTACCGCCTCCAGATCCCACGGCAGCAATCCGCCAAGGAGTTTTGCCGCCTCACCGGAGATCGTGCGGTAACCACGGATCATTCGGATGGCCATGACCCTCTGAGACGGACTTGTGCAGAGCCACCGATGTCCCACAAAGGCGGCCCAGAACCGATCCCTGTTGGACACCGCACGGGTGACTATTCATCCTGCCAATAAAATTGGTGCAGGTAAACTAAACTTAATGACGGAATACTATCTACTTACGGAGTTCGTTGTCCAGTAGCAAATTTAAGTGACAGCAGGGATCAGTTCAGATTAAGGTCTTTATTTTCAGGATTTATCCTTTGTACGAATTATTTTAAAAATTGAGCCCAGTTGTTGGCCACAGTGCTATCCGTACAAAATACACTACCAACCAGCATTCATAAATCAACAATAAATACAGCCTGATCTAGGCCTCATATTTGGCGGTCACGCTCACGGGCGAGTGTTTAGGTCTATAATGTAGACCAAAGACACAATTTCATAATATTTTAACAACATTTATTCCCAATAACAATACATTACCCAACTGTTTCCAGTCGGTTAAAGAAGCAGGTTGCACGAACATTGAACAATCTAACTCCATTTCGTTCTGAAACGAAATTGGATTAGTCATCTCAAAAGTGACTCTTATCATTAAGAGTCACTTTTGTTAATCTATAATGAATTGATCTACATACATTAATAAGTAATCGTCATTAAAAAACCAAAATCTGTTCCCAAAAATAATTTACAATATTTTAGTATTTCTCAATTATTTGATTCCCACAACGACATTACGAAGTCTCAAGTTTCTAAACGTAACTGGTTAATGTCAAAATAAAGAATGACATAACCACTGTACAGTGCGCGATTTATGCGCGAGGCAGTGTTTTTAAATTATATTTTACTTTAAAACTGTATGTAACAATAATTTAAAGACACATAACAATAAATTCAGTGATCATGTCGTACGCCCTTATCCGTCATTTACGCCGCACGGCACTATTATCGCAACAAATTCGCCTCGAATCCACCATGACAAGTTTGACTCCGGAAGACATCGTATTTCGGCCTCCCCTTGCTCAATGGGGCAAAGTTATAAGAGAAGCAGAGAAGATAGTTGGATATCCAACCTCTTTCATGAACTTACGATGGTTGTTGAGCGACGAATTCGCCAATTTGGCCATGCATTTACGGACTGTTGTAAGTATCAATTATCTATTGTTACGCCCAAAATATTGATTAAAATTAAGTTTTGTTATATTTGTAACGTTCAAATAAGTAAATTAAAGTCATAATATTGTATTAGAAGCTTTCAAAGTCGAGGTTTATGTTATAAAGTTAAATATTATGTAACAATGTTAGTGTTTTGTGATTGACCATGTGATCTAGAAGGTTATTTCCTGTAGAGCCAGTTATTAGATACTAACAAATTAGACATGTTCTTGAGATCTCTAAGATGATTTACTTCCTATGTTGGGATTTGATGTGACCTCAATATGACTTATAAAGAAAAAGTCTAGCCATTATAATTCTCTTATAACAATTGTTGCAGTAAAATTATCTGAAACATATTAGATAAGGCAAGAGATAGATATTAAAAGTGTTCTACTTTATTGAAAATACCATTTAAAACTAATTAGCAATTATGGTTTTGAAGTTCTAGTTAATATTCTCTATTATTGATATACATATCTATAGTTGACTAAAGGCCCATTTTCAATTGCCATATAAATTTTATCTGAGAAATAATATTGTAAGTGGAACAGATGCTGTACAGAAATTGTGAAACTCTCATAAAAGTAATGTGATTAGTAAAACAACAACAATTAAAAATATTATATTTTTTCACCAGGTTGGAATGAATCACCCCATCGTAAAAACAGCAAAAATGCTTCTACACAATGAGCACAACAATTTGCAACCATGGGGGCTAGTTATCTTACTACTATCTAAAGCGGTCAACCCACCAACATCTTTACTAACCAGCACAGTTACACAAAACCAACGAATACTCGCAGAACTCACAGAAATGATCAGAACTGGTCATTACGTACACAGAGGTTTGCTTAACATACCACCAAGCGACCGAAATAAAAACCACGATACAGCCATTTTTGCTAACAAAATAGCAATCCTAATTGGAGACTATTTACTTGTTACCGCAAATGGAATGCTAGCAAGATTAAAAAATCAAGACTTATCATACTTGATATCAACAGCACTACGAGATGTGAGCGAGGGAGAATTTTATGGGCACCGTGATGCACAAAATATGCCAATACCTGGTAAACCTATTGAAAACAAATCAGATGTTTATGACATATGCAGTGATACATTACCATTAGAAGTGAAAGATGTGCTAGGATCTCCTGTAAGAGAGTGGGCTTTACGGTCCATGTACAACGGTGGAACACTATTTGGCCGAGGTTGTCAAGGAGCACTATTACTAGGCTCCCATGACCAACACAAGCAAGAAATTGCCTACAAATTCGGCTGCCATCTTTACTTAGCATGGCAAGCAGCTACCGAAGTACAAAAAATGACATCGGACAAAGATTCATTTTCTTTAGTAAGTGCACCTGTTTTATTTGCTTTAAATGAAAAGCCAGATTTATATGAATTACTAGGAAATGTACAGAATATTACGGAGGTAGATTTAGATGTAATAAGAGCTGAGGTTTTGAAAACTGATGCGATAGAACAAACCCAGACATTGTATATGGAACATGCAAATAAGGCAAAAAGTTATGTTGAAGAGTTTGGTGATTGTGAGTCTATAGACACTATTAAGCAGATGATTTATACATTGTAGCATAAGAGTGTTCATAGAAAATTATAGAACTTTTTAATATTAGGAAATGCACAGCGAAAGACTCCCGCAGAAAAGCGCGATGCGACATTGCGACATCAAAGCTACAATAGCTTTTCGAAGATGTTCTTGTACAGAGCAATTTACAAAGGATTTTCAATTATTTCTAAATTAACTTTGATTTTTGCCAAATTTTTCCGCTATTTCGCTTCCGATTACTGTCATTATTCTAACAAAGCAAGATTTATCATTTCGATTTAAATACCTAAAAATTTTGAAAATTGTATGATGCATTTGGTCTCTAAAACTCCACAAAATAACGACATACATATTGACTGATCAACTGATCAATCCCTCCTTGCGTCGCGTATTCGAGAAAATAGAAAGTTGTGCCGTTGTCGCGTCTCGCCTGTGTGGCTTTAGCTTTAAGAATAAATGGATCAGAAAATCCAATCATGTTCTTTGTTGAATCGTTTCTGAAAAATATTTGTATATATTTTTTTATTTTTATTTATAATGAGGCCTATGAGGTCTATGAGAGTTTTCATTAAAACTTGTGGCTTTTAAAGGTCACTATTCAAATTTCAATGCTTGGCTCATTGTCGAAAGTTGAAAATTCAATATCACGTTATTATGCTGGCCTTTAAATTGAAAATGGTCATGATTTTTTAGTAATTTTACATTAAGTAAATCAACATATCATTTCATTAATTTTTAAATTAATTGCTTAAAGTTTTTAAAGATTTATTATACAAAAGTTTCTTAATTTATTTGTTTTTCATTATTACTTAAGGATTTTGTTTGTCTACTAGATCTCATTTTAAATGGGTATTGTACAAAATATTCCTGTAACTAAAAAGAAAATTACCTACTAATTGTTTCCTAATTATTTTTATTTTTACCAAAAATGTTTTTCGCCAAAACACATCAACCATAAGCAAAATCAAAACAATATAGAAAAATAAAACAGGAAAGTATGCTGCCCCCATTGTCATAATTACAGTAAGTCAAAAAAATTAAATGTTGGGAAATCCCACTTTTGTTTTGAAATGTTTAAATTGGTGTATCTTGATAAGTATAGCAGATAGCTTAAATATTTAAACGGATAACAAAAGATACATGTTTGTAGATTAGTCCTCAATATAATGTATTTGTTAAATATTGATGGTTTTTATTATCTAATGAATTGTATCTATAATTACCACTTCTATCAGCCCAACTAACACTTTCTTAAGCATATTTACAGTAAGTCGGTAAGATACTGTAATGACATTGTTACAGTAAGTATATCTGCTCACTCACTTACTTGATAAGTGAGTGAGTAAGTGGCTTACGGATTGGTTTTATTTTTTGTGAATTACACAAGTTATAAATAGAGTAACTATACTTACTGTGAAAATGAGTAGCTAAAACGCCATATTTAAATAATGTCAATCTACCGGAACATTAGTTACTGTAAATATGATAGAGAAAATACGAAATAAAACATAATTTTAATACAGTAAGTCTACTTACTGTTATTATTATAATGAACGATTGAGTCTTCTCAACATTTATTGTGATTGTGCTTATCGTAACTTTGTTAATAATTTAGATATCAAAATAAAGAAAAAAAATCCTTATAGGGCTTGATTTAAGGAACACAGCAGTGGCGAAGGCTTCATACAACTCGATTCCTACCTGCTTCCCTTTTGAAATATGGCAAATATTAGTCTATTATTTTATATATGAATATATAAATAGTAATCTATTATTTTCAATTATACAAATAATTATTTACGAAATTACAAGATTTCGAAGTCAGTCACAGGGCCACAGTTACTGGAATTCACGCATCACACTTGAGCAAGGTAAGCATTTTTAGGTCCGGCTTCCCTTTTATGAAAATTCACCCTTCGCCACTGGATCACAGTAATGTAAAAAAAGTTATAACACCAGTAACACGACTTACTGTAATTATGACATCGGGGGCAGTATGGTCGAAATACTTAATTAATTTTAAGTACCTAACAATAGCAAAGACAATAAGGCGCCTCGTACACAAGCGAGCGACTCGGACCAATGTTATGCAGCCCACAACATCATATCTGGTGATCTGTAGTACAAGTTTACACACCAAATATATTGACTGTAAATTCTACTTTTGAGTTACCCAATTGAAAAAACTGTGAGGAAAAATAGCTAATATTATTATTATCATTCTAAGGGTGACGTCAGCCGGTCGGTGGAGGGGAGCGGGGTGTATTCTCTTCTTTGGAAAAAAGAACTAGCAATGTGGGTAGAATTCACATTACTAGCAATCTTGTTAACCGCTCCAACTAAGCTAAATATGCTTGTGTCTGGAGTGGATACACGACAATAGTGAAATAGGTGGGGTTCGAACCTGAGACCTCTCAATCACAAGTCTGACACCTTAGCCATTAGCCTATTGACGCTACAAATATGGTAAAAAGCTGACATGATCTGTACGAAAGCCTTTTCCCAACAATTTTAACGTCAGCTGCCAATCTAATGTAGGTGTGTACAATTGTTTTCAAAAAGCAACTGCCCGTATATGATCTCTTATTCTCTATACACCTTGGCAGACCGATGTCAGATCTCTTGCTTTCTGACTAACCGCTTGAGGTCCTGTATCATAAGAACCAAACTTCTTAGGACATAATTTTTAATTACATGAAAAAAAGACAGCCTAAACATGGTTAAAAAAGACAAAAAACCAGTAAATGTTTTTAACTGCCTATTTTTTGACCATGTGTGAATCTATCCAAATAAAATGTTTTAAATTTAAAATAAAAGTTTTCAATCCAACACGATGTATGTATAAAGTTACTGCCTTTGCAGACAAAACAGTGATTTTGTAATATAGGTTCAAATTAGATTTATCGACGATACTCCACACACGTTACGATATCTAAGAGCCAACGTAACTAAGAGAAAAACAGTAACGTAACCAGATTTTTTAAGTGCAAAATATCCCTTAGATAAGTAGGGTCAGTGTTCCAGCATTTATTTGTAATTTTTATTCATTGTTATACATCATGATTGTTCCAAACAGTGTTATTTTCTAAGATAAATTAATTTTAATGTTACCTATTTAGCTGTTATGTTTTGTGAGAAGTAAATGGATTTTAACTTTTGTACATGTTTGTTTTACTTAGGATATTTTTACTAATACCTACATACTTTAGAAAAATATCTAGTGTTAATTCCGCTAAGAACTGTATGTTCAATCTTGCATGCAGTATGCAGCACCCAGCAGCCCGCATGCAAATATATGCACATGCAGAAGGGATGCAATAAAAAATATACCGCATGCAAACAAACCATACTCGACACGTGTCGGCCCTCCACGGATCATCTTCAGGAAATGTTGACTAACCAGTTGCTGCGCCGCGAATAAATTGTAATAGTATTAACACAATTAAAATTTATTAATACCTGCAATGAGAAATCGGTAATAGCAATAATAAAATTCGTTTCTTGCCATTCGGCTATGGAACCCTAAAAATGGTTTTCATGATTTTATTTTACCACATTGTCGGCGTGATTAATATGAATATCCATGCCTTTCAGCGTTCTAGTATCAATAGTTCTGAGCTAAGCCGAAGACATGGACATGGCGCTATAAGAGTGCCTTGTCGCCTATTAAACAAAATACAATTTCTTCAGGCGCAGCAGTATTAGTTTGGGCACCCCCTGTGGTGTAGGGACCTCGGCTTAGGTCATCACTGGGGGAGGGCCGCTAGGTATGGCCTGAGTCTAATAAGAGTTATTTGGAGACGAATTTAATACTACTTGCTAATCGGGACGAGCTGGCTCTATAACAAGAGTCGTGGCAGACATTGATTTCCGCAAAGTAACGCCTGATTCCATTCAGTATGTATTTAATATTTTTTTCAATAACGCCTAGTCGCGCTGACAGAAAACTGTTCGTTTTTCTAACTAATTTGATAACGCTTTTTATGTGTGTAACTCGGAGGTCAACCTATAACGTTGTAGGCTGCTTATGCGGAATTGCCTATAGCGACTTAAATAATATTTAAAGCTTTCAGCCAGGGCTTATAAAGGAAACTTAAAAACTAAGCGATTCACGTTAAGGGCACCCCCTGTGGTGTAGGCAGGGTTGGGCAGTATTTGAATTACTTGTAATTAAAATACGTTATTGAAATACAAATACGTATTTGGTATTTGTATTTCAATTACTTCTTTAAAATGTAATTCGTATTTCAAATACCTGACGCCGAGGTATTTTGTAATTAGTATTTCAAATACTTGAGACTTCAAAATACATTTTAACATTAAAATACATTTAACCTTCATTCATTTAGCGATCGTGAGTGTGAGTGCGAGGCGAGACCGCGATGGTAAAGCAGCAACAAAACGCAAAAAAATCATTTTCAGATTAATGCAACTTCGCTGGAATGTGTAAGTTGTGTATTATCTTTCAACCGCTTTAATGGGTCACATACTTATGATAAGATTGCTGAAATGCTTTTTGAAATCCAGTCTTCTTTCAAATTAAGACATGAGCAAGTAGTATCAACTACTACAGACAATGGGTCAAATTTTGTGAAGGCTTTCCGAGAATTTGGTTTCACTGCTTATGTGTCTGCTTTTTCTGACGATGATGTTGAAGGTAATAAAATATTATTTTGATCATACCATTTATACCTAAATTCTATACATATATTATACAGAAAGTTTATCAAAATCATAGTTTCATATTGTTTGATTAATTAAATTTTAACCAAATCACATTATTTGCTCTATAATGTATTCTATCCTAAATGATGTTGTTTTGACTCCTACCAATTGGTGTTTTATTTAAAACTAGCTTTTGCCCGCGACTTCGTCCGCGTGGAATAGTTACTTTGGGCTAACGTTAAATTTAACCCCGATTTTGAAGCATTCTTCATTGGCGCTCCGCTCCTATTGGCCTTAGCGTAATGATACAATATAGCTGTGCCCGCGACTCCGTCAGCGTAAGTTAATGTATTGGTAATATTGTTTAGATCACGTTCACATGAGGCTTAAGTACCTAGAGAACGCTTCGACCGCGAGACGCGTCGAGCGCGGCGACCGATTCTCAAAATTAATCCTTATAGCATGATTCAGTATTCACGCGCGATGGCTTATTTATTATTGGCGTATTTCATGTATAACTTTGGTGTTTCTATACCGATTTATATGATTCTTTTTACGGTTTCGTAGCCGAATGGCAAAAAACGGAATCTTTATAGTTTCGACATGTCTGTCCGTCTGTCTGTCTGTCCGTCCGTCCGTCTGTCACAGCAATTTTATTCCGAAACTATTAGGACTATACATGTGAAACTTGATAGGTAGATGTATTCTGTGAACCGCTACCCGATTTTGAGAAAAAAATTAAAAAATATTTAAAATAAAGGGGGGCTCCCCATACATGGAACTAAACCTGAAAATATTTTTTTTCATGAAATCGATGCATGTGTGGTATCTATAGACAGATCTTTAAAAACGACATCGGGGTTTCTAAAATCACTTTTCCATAAAGTCAATCGTTTAAAAGATATAAGCTTCCAAAGTGGTAAAATGTGTGTGTGGCGGACACAACCTCTAACTTCTATAATAATGGAGTGAAAAATCTAAAAAAAAATATGTCTGTAGATCTTAATATAAACTTTCAACCAAAATTAGTTTGAACGAAATAAGTTCAGCAGTTTTTGAGATACAGCATATTTTCTAAAACCGCAAATATAACTTTGTAATTCATACAAACACTATGAAAAACAAATTTATTCGGCGCAGTTGTAAAATATGTAAAAAAGCCAGTTTTAAGAAATTTGTAAGGTTTTTTTTTCAAAACAAATTTATTTGGCGCAGTTGTAAAAAATGTAAATAAGCTAGTTTTAAGAAATTTGTAAGGTTTTTTTTTCGTCAAATAATTTTGCATATTATATTATAGTTACTACGGAACCCTTCATGGGCGAGTCTGACTCGCACTTGGCCAATTTTTTTATGGAATAGTTAATAATGTTAACTTTTTCAATTAGGGGTGACTGAGAGTGTTATAAACGTAAGAGTAGACAAATATTATAATCAGAAAGCTTCGAACTGCTAAGCTATCGGGAGTTACACGTGTTATTGTGAGTCAACCATAAAAGTTAGACATATGCTGTCGTGGGATATTGTTTATATAATTTTAAGGAGAACATTTCCGTCATGAAATGATTTGTGTAGCTTTAACCATTAAGGTTGCACACGCGACGGAAGCTTAAAAAATGGAGTAACTTCTCCCGTTTTCCCAACATTTCCCTTCACTGCTCTGCTCCTATTGATTGTAGCGTGATGAAAAGTATACTATAACCCGCTCAGGAGTATGAAAAATAATTGTACCAAGTTTCGTTAAAATCCGTCGAGTAGTTTTTGTTTCTATAACGGTTATACAGACAGACAGACAGACAGACAGACAAAAATTTAACTGATTGCATTTTTGGCATGAGTATCGATCCTTAATCACCCCCTGATAGTTATTTTGGAAATATATTTCATGTACAGAATTGACCTCTCTACAGATTTATTATAAGTATAGAAGATATTTTTTTTTTGTTTTGTTTTAGAAAATGTAGAAGTTGTAGTGGAATCACCATCTACTTCTGATGTTTTTATGAGGAGGTTTTGTTACCAGTGAATATAATAGAAGATGAAACTAGGGAGAGAGAATTATATTTGCCTAGGCACCTCAGATGTGCCAGCCACACATTAATATATCCAGGACGCTCAGGATTGTTTAATTAAGTTCCAAGTTTCAGAGGACAAGCCTTTTACCATAAACCAAGACAGTAGGATGCTTCTGAGATTTAAGTACCTCAGGAAACCTAGCGACCTCACACTGTGCTGTAGCTACCTGTAAATAGGTACGAATCAATTAAAGAATTTGGATCCATGCAATAGCGGCTTACTTTGAGCGAAGACGTAAATTATGCAATCTTCATCTTGACTCCTAGGAAGCTATTCACGGCATCACGCCAAATAACTATACTATTTTCAAATCATTCAGACATATAAATGATACCTACGACAACTGCATTAAAGTTCCCGCCAATAAAATAACCGGCGCCATGATGAAGCTCATTCTGCAATACTTATTTGTTCGAAAACATTTCTGCAATATCGCGCCGCGATCGGGAAGCTCGCATTTGACATTTGAATGACGGGCGCTAATGTTGTTATTTAAATAATCATTTCTATATATCAGTCAAATATCAGTGCAGATTTTAGCGCGTGATAATTTTGCGAACGTGACTTGTTGTTTACGAGTTTATTTTATGGTTATTTATAGCACTCACTGAAATAATAAGCGTAGACTTCTGGGGTACTCCTATTTGAATTTATTGTTAGAAGTAATTTGTATCCATCGAAACCTATTAAAATATCGACTTTATTGATGTGTATTTAAAGTTCATTTAGTTAAAAGACTAAAACGTATGGATTGCGATTGAATCAGAACTTTATCTTGTATTAGCAGCCGCGCCCGCGCGGGGCTTCGCTCCCGTGGACTTTATCACGACAAAAATATAACCCTTTTACAGTCGGGTATAACCTTCCTCAAGCTTCCAGCTACTTCCATACCAAATGTCATCAAAATCCACTCAGTAATTTTGAAAGTTAGAGCGTTCAAACAAAGAAAATTTTCAAATAGTATCCAATTTGTACCTATAGTTAAAAAAAATCTTGAGTTCGAAATTCAAATGATTTAGAATTATTATACAACGCATTTATAACGTCATAACCAACTTATCTCATTTATCTCATGTGAAAATTTAAAATTGGCAACGTCTGTATGTAGGTACCTACTAGCATTAAGACATATTACAACAGACATTACTTCGTTTAAAAAAATCTAGATCAAGATGAAGGTAATTAAAAAGACTATGGAAACAGGTCATAAACACTTTATTTCTCGATATATTGAAGAGTTTCCCCGTGTATGGTGAGGGCCATCTTCTGTAGCGCTGTCCTAGCGTCATCCACGGGGAACCTGTTGCTATATTCCAGGACAGATGCCAGCTCATCATCCAAGAGCTTCATCAGATAATCCATCGACCTCGTACTTCGCACAGCATAATACAGCTGTTTGTATTCTAAAGGTGTTTTTTCTAATTTCGACTCCCATATATGTCCGTAAATCTGAGGATACTCCCACAGAGCTATCGTTATTGGTGCACCAACTAAGGAGTAAGAATATGGGTGCGTGAAAAAGTCTTTGACGTCTAAATAGAGTTGCCACAATAATGCTAGGTGGCCGCCGAGTATGTAGGCGTTTTTCTCCATCTCTGGGCCGCGGTGAGCGAGCTTCATGGCGCCTTGGCAACCCTTGCCAAGTATGCTGCCAGACATAAGCATAGTCCGTAGTGTCCACTCTGCTATGCCTCGACCAAGGAAGTCATTTGAACCGAGTTTATTTAGGTTATCTTCGTTTTCCCAGTCGTAGATAGCTGCTTCGCTGTCACCTAAAATGATTAAAACAATGTTTATCTAATTCCACTAAGTATGGATAGTTACGTAATACTATTGCAGATTAATTGAGATTGAGGGTGAGTAACCTAAATCTTGTGTTGTATTACAATAATAGCCAGGCTTTCTCGGATCTCTCATGTTTCATAAGATCTACAAACAATGTTTATCTAATTCCACTAAGCATGGATAGTTACGAAATACTATTGCAGATTAATTGAGATTGAGGGTGAGTAACCTAAATCTTATGTTGTATTACAATAAGAGCCAGGCTTTCTCGGATCTCTCATGTTTCATAAGGTCTACTTAACTATTAGGTATATGACTTAATTTTTACATATTTTTCTTTGACCTTAAAATTATATTTAAAATAGTTGTAGTTTCAGGATCATTTTTGGTTTCAACAAGATCAGACTAGTCCAAACGCGTTACTTATTCTGTCAAAATAGTACAGTTTACGATGATGACTAATAAACAGCACATTCGGTATTCAATACGAATTGCAACAGGGCGTTTGCACCAAATAGGAAAAATCCAAAAACTTGGAAGATGGGTCCCACATTTGTTGTAAAGGTACAACGTATGAACACGTGCCTGTCTTTGCTTGCCCGGCAACAAAAAAAGGATTTTCTGTGGAAAATTGTGACGGGGGATGAAAATTATATTTTTTACGAGAATCCCAAGCGTAAAAAGTCATGGGTAGATGCCGGGCAACCCAGTACATTGACGCCGAAACAGGACACTCATTTAAAAAAGTTCTCCTGTGCATCTGGTAGGATATGAAGGATGTGCTTTACTATGAACTTCTAGAAACTGGTGAGACAGTGACTGCGGAACGCTACAGCCGGCAACTGAATAAACTGAGCGAAGAACTAGAACAGAAGAGGCCATTTACTGGCCAAGGAAGCAGGCAAATCATACTGCTACATGACAACGCTCGACCTCACGTAGCTTGCGCTTCCCAGAAGACCCTCTTAAACCAAGGGTGAGAAGTTTTCCCACACGCGGCGTATTCGCCAGACTTAGCCCCATCTGATTACCATTTGTTTAGGTCAATGCAACACGCCTTAGTGGATAAACAGTTCACAACGCTAGACGAAGTGCGTAAATTCATCGATGATTTTATCGCCACGAAACCTGCAAGTTTATTTCGCGACGGCATTCGAATGTTGCCTGAGAGATGGCGAAAGGTCATAGAAAATGATGGACAATACATACAAAATTAAATTTGTTTTTGATAATTTTTAATCTTAAATAAATTTACTAAAAAAATCTGTAAACTTTAAGTCATACACCTAATAGAAATGAATAGACAACAATACCTCAAAATAAAAGAAGATCCAAAGATTCTCACCTTTTGGTTTCGTCGGCAGTGGATTGTGGTTGTCATCATGGTGTCCAAAAGCGTCTCCCTCCACTAAGTCCCGGAGGCCGGTGGAGATCAGCTCCGTCACCTTATTGTTGCGAAGACCGCCGAGGTGCTGCAGACAGGTTGCCAGAAGAAAGTCTCCTGTCATATGAAACTTGGTTTAAAGCCAACTGAAGCGCTACGCTTTATGCCAATGGTGTTATATGGCCCAAAGAAAATGGCATGGACGTATAAAAAGAGAACTAGCATACTAAAAAGACTAACAGGAACAAGTTATCAACGATCTACAAAAAAAAGCTATTAATTAATCGCATATAAACCGTCTCATCTATGCAGTATAAAAGGTGGTCCATATATCACAGGGGTTGCGGAAATATTCTAACGAGATACTGCGGCTCCAGAACGCAAAGGCAACTGAAGGCACTGGGTGACCACGAAATAAAAAGCATAACTCGATCAGAATTATCATCTTACCTGTAAGCAGCACAATCTTATTTCCGTACAACAGGTCCTTAAACTTGTCTCCGTGGCTCTTCTTGTCCTGAAGATTCACCATAGCCTTATGTATCATGTGACCTGTCCTCTTCATCTCTACAATCTCTGCCAAAGCCCTCTGAGAGTGCAACACTCCAGAGTCATAGTGGTCTCTGGTAAACTCTAGAGAGTCGAAGCCAGCAGCTTTGGATGCCAGCAGAATGATAAGGCCTACTGATTGGAGGTTGCTCTTCGATCCTACCAAAAGGTTTTTGGCTGATTTTAGCAATGGGTGGTTTGTGCCGACCTTAGAAGCAAAGATTTTTGTTAATGTGAGGAGTTAATAGGATAACCGGATAAGGTATGTTTTTATTAAATTGTTTAGAAGCCATAAAAGCGGATGCCAGTCATGCTAAGGGGTATCGTGTTGTCCGGCACAGCAACCCCTTCATTGGGTTGTGGAGGCCGGATAAGCTGGCGCGTCATGAAACCATTGGTACTCTGTTGCATCCGGTTAGGCTGGAACTAACCCCAATAATATGTACCTACGGTTTATGAATAAACCAATGTACCTTCTAACTAGCATTATTTTAACATGGTAATCAGTAAGTATAACTAACCAGCTTCCTGAGATGTATAGCAGTGCTGGCGATCTCATCGTTGAACAGCCATCGAAGATTGAGGAAGGAGGTCGGATAGCCTACGATCTGTTCCGCCTCAGTAATGACGTCACGCCAATCCATCTCCTCCTGTCGGCCCAGTCCGAGGCCACAAGAGTACATGCGACATTCCCTGAAGAAGAAATTAGTTTTTAAATTCGACTATTTCCGAAAGTTGATTGATTATATACTCCGCTTGACATAAGAGCTAATTATGACAATATATGTTTGCGGCATACTACATATTGTCATCATTTTTCAACTAAAGCAAAAGCCACTAGTGCTAGGATTAAATTATTTCATTAAATTCTTGTGACGAACTGAACTTAGATCTCCCTTAATCGAACCCACTTGAAGAAGAAGGAATCTTGATGGCTGACTGACTCGACGCCTAATTTCCGCCTGCATACTTTAAGGAAGGTGGGTCTCTGGGGTCACGGGCGCCCGGTGAGTCCCCGCTGTTCGCTCAGAGTGATCCTAGAAAGGGCAGTGGCACAGTGATCACATGCATGCTGCCGTGCACAGCGAGGCTCAAGGAAGACCCCTTTACTCCGCTGGGATGAGCCCTAATAGGCGTAACAAAGGAGGCTCCGTAGTAGTATTTTTAGAGGTAACAAAATCCCCCGTATACCCCGGCTGGTTATGGCCCTATTGGACTCCATCAATGCTGCTGACGGTTCTTTGAGACGCGCGATGAAAAGACGCGCCATTGACCCGGGCCACGTAATGATTGGCTAGTCTACAGACTTGACAATATCATAAGATGTATTCGATATAATAGGATTATAAAGTAGTTTTACAAACAAACCTTTCAAAGACGCCAGTTGAAATATTTGCATTTTTACTCCAAAAATGTTGAGATTGACTCTGCCTTTCGTTACATTCAAATCTGGGCATTCTCTTATGCAACAAAATCTGCGGCAGGCAGCATACACATCTTTCACTAACACTAAAAGATGTTTGCGGGACATTTATTAACAATTTTGATGACAACATTTTATCGAATTAAATAATTCACAGAACTACGATGAATAAGTTATTCCTGAACTGTCAAAATTGGGTGTCAAATGTCTTTACTTTAGTTGAGTACATATTTTTTGCTTTGCTCTATTTCTATTAGGTAATACAAAAAGGTTCTAATGTATTAAGTTAGCAGTAGTCGCACTTTTCTGGTCAAAGACCACAGAGAACACGGTGTCACAGCAGGCCACTAACTTACGATTTGGATATGGGGTCTCCGTGACCATATTGCGTAATAATATAAAAACTTTTTTGCAAAAAAATAAAACCGACTTCCATATCAAAACACTACAAAGCCAAAAATAATTTTAATTTCGGTAGTCGGTGTTATTGGTTTTGTATTTTCTTTTTTTTCACACCGCCTTCCGAAATTAAAATTATTTTTGGCTTTGTAGTGTTTTGATATGGAAGTCGGTTTTATTTTTTTGCAAAAAAGTTTTTATTTTCGCGCTTTTTAGTGGGTCAATTCGTAATTAATCTAGTTATAAAAGCCAAAATGTCAACTACAAAAAACTAAAAACGCGCGAACAAAAAACACAATATAGAGTAACCGAAAAGATCATCAATGTAAATATTTTTTTTAGACTTTTGTTGATTTTTCGGAAATGGCTTGTTCGATGTCGATAAAATTTTCATGGGACCATTTGGGAAGTATACCCTTTCCAACAAAAAAAGAATTTTTCAAATCGGTTGGCGAGCGACGGAGCTATGCCCGAACAAACATAAAAAAAAAAAAAAAAAAAAAAAAAAAAAAACAAACAAACATCCGAATTGAGAACCTCCTCCTTTTTCAGAAGTCGGTTAAAAATGAACGGAATCGGTCGATATAAGCCATTATTTTGAAACAAGATGTTGCCCGTGAAAGCGTTCGCTTGGAATTTTGGCATATTTTTCCGGGATATAAAGTAGCCTATGTTCCATTCCAGACTTCAAACTTGCCTGATTTCGTATCAACATGTCCATACATTCATGCGTACATCTAACCTTTCGCATTTATAATAATAGTATAAAATCAAACCGACTAACTTTTAAACATATGAAGCAAGGGATTGCTTGTAGTTCCTTTCGATTGTGCAAGGATATTTCATATTATGAATACGGCTAATAAAGTAAGCAAAAAGTCTTAAAGAAAGGAAGAGAGTCCGAACAGTTATAAACAGTTATGTCTACGTCATGGTATGGCAGATATCTCTGCCGTGATTCTTTAAAAGGCAGTCATCTGACTATTTACCGATTTTGAGTTAAACATTTGAGCATCATCAGGAAAAAAAGGCGCGTCGACCTATCTAACCCGTTTTTCTGAAACTTATTTAGCTTAAGAGATATTTTTTTCATTAAAAGCCGTGAAGTGGTTTTGATACCAGTGCCAAATTTATAAAAAGACAGTCATATCACATTTATTCTTAAAAAGGCAGTTAAAGTCCCTTAAATGCAAAATATTTGGGAATATTTTAAGAAAAAACTTACTTAAAAGGCAGTGTTGTACAAAACTGTCTTTTGCAAATTCTATTCTATAGAATTATCTTTACAAGAATTCACTTAAAGGCCGCTTTTGAGGAAAAAATTCTTAAAAGGCAGTCATGAGACTTTGGCTGCCTTTTTAATAATTATTTGATAGATATTATTTTCTTCTATACTTCAAAAAAAGAAGTTTACGTTGCCTTCAAAATTTTTATTTACTAATATTTTGAGTCTATCGGATACTAGAAAGCAGTTTTCTAGCAATGATTCATTAAAAGGCAGGCAAGTTTTGTCGCCCTAGTGAATTTTTGTATAGAATCAGTGTCTTCAACAGTTCAGTTATTCAACTGCAGGGCCTTCTGGTACTTCTAATCGCACACAAAAGTATCTTGTCAAGCCCGGGTGTGACGAAAAATGTCTCAACAAATGTTTCACTAAGATCAGTGAACTTCGTCGGGAAGAAATCAACAGCTACTATTGGAGCTTAAATTGGAACGAACGGCGTATATTTATACAAAGTTACTCTGCTACTGCAACCCCTAAAAGAGTGACTACGAAGAATCCTAAAATAAATAAACGTCGGGCATTTTCGTTAAAAAATAGCCATGATGAGATTATCGAAGTTTGTAAAGTGTTCTTTTTAACAACGCCAGGTTTTAATAAAAAAAATGATAAAGTCTTCTATAACTCTTTACAGAAGCCGAACATCGACAATCGAGGCAAACATGCTAAAATTCCGAAAATAGATTCTACCTTAGATCAGCATATAGACTCATTTCAACCTCAAATTTCACACTATCGCAGAGAACATGCACCCCTAAGTTTTTATTTGCCCAGTGATATTACAATAAAATTTATGTTCGAGGATTTTACGCAGAAAAATCCAGATATTAAGTTTAAATACGATTTGTACAGAAAACATCTGAAAAGTAGAAACATTTCTTTTGCCCAACTTGGCAATAAAGAATGTGAGAGTTGTGAATCCTTTAAGATACAATATTCTATCTGATTGTGATATATGCTCAAACTGGATCAACCATCGTAGGAAATACACTGAAGCACGAAAACTATATAAGGAACACAAAAAAATATAAAATAAAAATGATACTATATATTTTAGTACGGATCTTGAGAAAATTATAATGCTTGCAAGATTGGATACATTTAAAAAGTTTTGTTTTGCCAGCGTTTAACTGTTTACAATCAAACGTTCGCTCCGTTAGGCAAAAATTCTGAACACGATACTTTTGCAGTTTTATGGCATGATGCATTGGCGGGAAGAAAACAGGAAGATATTATGAGCTGCTTTTACGAGTTTATGCTACGTTTTCGTGATTATAAACACATTAACATTTGGATGAACAACTGCACCGGTCAGAATAAGAATTGGTTACTGTATTTCCTAATGGTTCACCTCGTAAATTCTGACCTATTAAGTACTGAGAAGATAACATTTCACTACTTCGAACCCGGTCATACTTTTTTGAGTAGTGACCACTTTCATCATCAAGTGGAACTCTCTATGAAGAAGATGGGGAAGATCTATGACTTTGTTGATTTTTGCAATGCAGTGTCACAGCCGTCACAGGCTTGTTCCAAAAGGGTGTTGTGAAAGAAATGTTTCCGCCAATTTTTTTAGATTTTCGTGATAATGTTTCTAAGAGACGCGTGCAAAATTCAAATCCAAGGGGCATCAGTAACATGACAAAAGTTAGTTTTCAAAGAGGGTCATATGACCTTTTTTATGAAAATGACTATAATGGTCAAGAAATTTCAATGTGCTTTTTGAAAGACACTTATCTAAGAAATCCTAGTCTTATCTCGGTTTTGTCGTTCCGTGAAAAACCAAAAAGCATTTCAAGAGAAAGGAAGGATAATATTATTTCTAAACTCGGCGCTATAATAATCGCATAAATTATTATTTCCGAAGAATTTACCGATATCAGATGATGGTGATATTTAAATAGTATTTTAGATACCTACTTTATATTTTACATTATCCATTTAATAACCTTTTATTTTTAGGTATGGTGTAAATTAATGTTTATGCTACGTATATGATTACAAGACTGTTAAGCATTAAAATTTGATTATAGGAATAAAACCAAAGACTGTTATGAGACTTAAAAAAAACCTATGTTACGTTAAGTTATCTTAATTCATAACTATATTTTATAATTAATTGTGACAATAATAATTTTAACACGTTTGACGTGACTAAAGTTGTTTTCAATGTGCCATACAGTTTAGTATTTTATATCTATTACTATTCGTGTCTACTGAAACTGTTGATCTCTTGTTTAAGTGCCTATTAGTTATCTTAAGAATAAACAAAGTTCCTAATAAATAATATTGTAAGTATGTAGAGGTACAATAGCGATCTAATAAAATTAATCAGTTTATGTGATCGCCCGTAATTGGAGTTACAAAGCCTTTACACAACGTAAAGTTCGACTGAAGTTATAATTGTTTCTATTTAATAGACGTACCTTCACTTATTTATTCACGTAAGTATACAAATTACTTTAAGTGAAAGATACAATTATTCTCTATATAGTGCATATTCGTATAACGTGTGTGTAAGTGACGTCATATGGTGACTAATGTATAAGCCGTAACGATAGTTTTAAATTTTTTTACTGATTTTTGTATCCTGCCAATTAATAAAATTTTGATTTTACTATTCTTTTTTGCTCTAATTTAAAACTCAATTACCCTTGACTGCTGCTTATCCAAGCTCATCTAAAAGAATTACATAAGTGGATAATTGTTTAAAAAACAGCAAACTGCAGTTGAGAATTTTTGGCTGCTTTTTAATGATTTCCTTAGACGCTATATTTATTCAAAAAGGTTTTTAAGAAAGTAGTTTGCTGCAAAACTATATTAAAAGGCAGTTATTGGACTCTCACGTCTTTGTTAGAAGTTTTTCAAATAGGATTTTTATTTTCAATACTTTTTAAAAACGCAGCTCAATGAATAAACGGCCTTTTAAAGAATTATGTACAGTGAATTTGGTGACTAAATGCTTTTCAACAAAAAAAAGTTACTAATAATTCACTAAAAGGCAGCTTCGGGACTGAAGCTGTCTTTTACTGGATTATTATAAGGTGTAAAATTATCCCAATAATGTTAACAAATATATAATTCATAAAATTTATTTATTTAAATGTGTAAACATTGGTCCAAAAACACTAAATAAGATACAACAGGCACCCCTTTATAAAAAAAAACCCACCAGATATGTTATATTTCTTACACAGATTAATTAAAATAAATAAAACAAAATGAAGACTGCTTTCGCAGTTTTCTCAAAAATCAGTTTTGTCAGAAGCACGGCAGATCTGTCAGTCTTACCTAACCTATTTATAGGGACAAGATGATGTAATGTTTTTTGTGTTCAGTAAAAGTATATTCTATCTACATACGTATCTAAATACGTATGAATGCTACCAAGATTAGGAAAATCGTATGTACCGACATACCTACTCGTAAAGAGTATAAGTCACTTAGTCGCAATGCAGAAAAGCTTTTTCTATAAGTCTCAACTCATCGCCAAGATATTTTTAGTATTATTAATTATAACAAAATGTACCTACTTACTAAGAATAAGTGAAAATGGACATAAAACCTCCTGATAATCGGAAACTAACTATTAAAATATACCTAATACAAATTTTAAAACAGAATGCCAAAGTTAGAATGTCAGGTATTCATGACTTAACGGATAGTCAAAGAGTGTGAGAGCATAATATTAATTACATGAAACAACGATACTGCACTACACACATTAGGTGTACATCAAACGCAAGCTCCGTCCGAGGCAGGCAAGACATGGCTATAGCCGACATGCGACACCCCGCTGCGAGCCTGATTAAAGTTACCTCCACGATGCCAACTCCGGGACTATAAGAACTTTTTGAAGGGATTATACGACATTTCGCTAAAATAAGTCGTTATTTAAATTGTGGATAAACGGCCCGGTGAGATGCTTGTAAGTATTTTAATTTGAAATGCGTTTGAGATCATACGACGAAATCGTTGAACTGTAAAAATCTGGTGTTCATCTGGCCCTGAGGTTTGTTGCGTTGAAAAAAAACAACCCGTAATATAGATAAATCTAAACTCTAAGTCTTTCTTTATATCTATAACCCGATCGATGGCAAAAATCTCAACCCTGAATGTAACTGTCAAAACATAACTGGGAAAAATTAGATGTTCATAAAAAAAATCATTTAAAACATACCTACCTACTTAGTAAACAAAGAAATTTTTAGTAGCTCTCTTAAAAGAGAACACAAAATATTGCTGTCCATCACAAGAGCAACTCCAAAGAATAACATAAATAAATCAACAAAAATATGTTCCCTCGCATTTTAAAATGTCAAACGAACGATTAGCGCGAATCATTTCAGCATGTATCCGAACGCGATCGTTACACGCGCACGCAGCGCCCATTATGGAGGTCGCATGTCACTTCCGCTGACATTTAAGAACGAACACACTTTTTTAAATTGATGCTTGAATGTTAACGGTCAGTGATTTCCTTGTTCATGCTAAAATAAATCAAAATAATTGAGAAGTATAATAGTTTGTGTGTGTGAACGCTACGGTAAACTGAACACAGCAGTCTTATAAGAGCTTTTCTTTTTAAGTTTTTAAGCTAACATGGTCACTAACAGTATCATTAGAACTTAAAACGTGGTATATACACATGGTAAATATCCCGTTATAACTTCTAATGATAACTTTTCTTTTTTTTTTTGTTATTTATTTCTAATCTCAAAAAGTGGCTGATTAAAATGCAAAAACATACAAACTTGACTTGTAGTTAAATTCGTATTTAAGTACCTTTATAAGTTAACAAATAAATGAAAGTTAAACTAAGAAAGGCCTAATTTAAATATCATTTAAGATAATTTTACCTAAGCAATGGTTTTAAAAAATTGGCCAAGTGCGAGTCGTACTCGCCCATGAAGGGTTCCGTAGTAACTATAATAAATATAACATACTTAACACATTTATTTGAAAAAAAAAAAAAAACTTTACAAATTTCTTAAAACTAGCTTATTTACAATTTTTACAACTACGCCAAATAACTTTGTTTTTCATAGTATTTGTATGAATTATAAAGTTATATTTGCGGTTTTCGAAAATATACTGTATCTCAAAAACTGCTTACTCGATCTCATTCAAACTAATTTTGGTTGAAAGTTTACATTAAGATCTACAACATATGGTTTTTTTAGATTTTTCACTTCATTATTATAGAAGTTTGAGGGGGATACACTTTTTACCACTTTGGAAGCGTATATCTTTTAAACGATTAACTTTATGAAAAAGTCATTTTAGAAACCATAATGTCATTTTTAAAGACCTGTCTATAGATACCACACACGTATAGGTTTCCTTAAAAAAAAATATTTTTAGTTTCAGTTCCATGTATGGGGAGACCCTTTATTTAAAATATTTTTTAAACTTATAGTCCTAATAATTTCGGAATAAAATGGCTGTGACATACGGATGGACGGACAGACAGACAGACGGACAAACATGTCGAAACTATAAGGGTTCCGTTTTTTGCCATTCGGCTACGGAACCCTAAAAAATACTCAAATCACTGCAGGCGTGCCTATAATATTTGAAGATTCCCTCGATTTCTCCAAGATCCCATGATTAGATCCTGACTTGGTGACAATGGGACCAATCTTTCAAACAAAAAAAAAAGAATTTTCCAAATCGGTCCAGCCGTCTTCGAGTAAATCGATTACCTACTCGAAGACGGCTCATACGGATCATACATAAAAAAAAAAAATGCATCGACTTGATAACCTCTTCCGTTTTTTTCGTCGGTTGAAAATCAACATCATCTGTTTAGTGAGTACTAGTGTTTTAAATGGAGCGCTTGTCTAATCGGACCTTAACAACCCAGTTACTGGGTAACACCATACCCGTTCGCATACATTTTCTGGCTTCTGACTCCACCTGTAATCTTGATAAGTTAAGAAGTTCAGCCATCCTCGGAGTGACCTTGGCAGGCGTTGCTTAACCTGTAAGATCGACCCGTACGGCTGTTATTATTACGTCACGAGCTGCTCAAATCATTACAATAGCAATGTTAACTAATTCCGTTCGCTGACTGTACCCACCTGTAGTAAGTTTTCTCAATATAAAAACTTTTTTTGCAAAAAATAAAACCGACTTCCATATTAAAACACTACAAAGCCAAAAATAATTTTAATTTCGGTAGTCGGTGTTATTGGTTTTGTATTTTCTTTTTTTTTTCACACCGCCGTCCGAAGTTAAAATTATTTTTGGCTTTGTAGTGTTTTAATATGGAAGTCGGTTTTATTTTTTGCAAAAAAAGTTTTTATTTTCGTGCTTTTTAGTGGATCAGTGAATTTTCCAAATCGGTTCGTAAATGACGGAGTTACGCGAACAAAAAACGCAATGCAGAGTAAACGAAAAGATCATCAACGTAAATATTTTTTTTAGACTTTTGTTGATTTTTCAGAAACGGCTTGTTCGATTCGATAAAATTTTCATGGGACCCTTTCTAACAAGATAAGAATTTTTCAAATCGGTTGGAAAGCGACGGAGTAATGCGCGGAAAACATAAAAAAAAAAAAACAAACATCCGAATTGAGAACCTCCTCCTTTTTTAGAAGTCGGTTAAAAAGCAAATTCGATAGGTAACCGGTTAGGGTTGCCATACGACCGGAATTTTCCGGATATGTCCGGAAATAGAGGATTTTGACCGGAATGCGGAGGGAATCCTAAACCGTCCGGAATTTCTACAATTTAATGAAAGAGTGAAACATAAAGAGAATATAATGTTTTTATTTCAAATTAAAGAAAGTCAGGAATTTTCATCAAATGTCCAGAATTTACTCCGGATTTTCGATTTTTTGATCTGGCAGCCCTATACCCGGTAGGCTTTAGTGCCCATCTATTTACGATAAACAGTAGTTATCATTAGAACTTAAAACAGGACATTTACTATGTTTACTTGTTTCTATAAGCTAACATGGACAACATTAACAACATTAACATTTCATACAAGTGGAGAAAGGCGAAGGTGTTATGGAGCCGAGTACTGCAGTAACAAAGGTCCATGTGTATCAAACGACGTTTTTCAATACTTTTTCGAAGAAAAATACTTGCCCCGAAAATGACGACGCAGTTTTATGTGTTTTCCATTGAAGAAAATTATGCAAAGTTGCCGTTTATTTTAGCTTCGATTTATATGGCAACAGGCTATCGCAAGCATTTGGAGCCTCGATCACAATATCTGGCGGCGTAGCATCTAAATTGTTCTCACCAAAATTTTAAATTCGACATACTCACGCAAGAAACACAAAAATTAATAAGATTTCATTTACTTTTTCCCCGCGCTTTACCTTGCCTTGCTTTAACAGCCTGATATTAAAATATATATTTTTTATTTAGAACACCAATACATGTTAACTTGTTGATAAAAGCAAAATTATTTTATAAAAATATGTTTATTTCTGATATTCTGTTCATAAAAACAATTTTAATTTTAATTAAATATAAAGCCTTAAAAACATGCGCAGCTTTGCTGAGAAAAAAAACCATCACCGCCGAATTTAGGGAATTGAATAGTTGTTTAATGTTATTGTGGCAAAATCTGGAATGAAAAAAACCCTCGTGAATGCAAATTGAAAAATTCCACCTAGTTCCACATAGTTGAACCTAATCGTAGTGCGATAAGAGCCAGTTTTCTAGGAAGTGTATTGAAAAAAAATTATAAACAGTAGTTCTACTTCCACTCGTGGCGTTTGTGAAGGAGCCACAATTTTGCCAATATCAAAACAGTTGTTATTAAATGCAATTTCTTCAAAATGTCAAGCAGTTCCGATTCAATTTAATAATAAATGCATTTTTTCATATTTATGGTGGGAAACCAACAATTATGAACTCCTTGCTGCAATTAAAATGTAACGACATTTTTAATTATAAACGAGTCGACACATCGTAAATATTAACTAAGAATAAAGATGTATTGTATGACGGTGCATCTGTCCGTTTGCAGTTAAAAATTACTGTATTTATTTAAATTGTTAAATGACGCGAAGGTATAACGCCGATTATAGCACATGTACATAAATAGAAGCGCGCTTATACCTACGTAGTATACTAATATTATAAATGAGAAAATGTATTTGTTTGTCCTTTCATTTTGAAACGTATGAAAATGCTACGATTTGTAATTAAGGGCCTATACTACCTCAAATGATGATGCATAATCCTCCGTTTTGTCGAAAATCCTGTAACAATCATTTGAAATAAATAAAATAAAAAAATATATGGTAAAGTTGAGGATTAGTGTTAGGTAATGTGTTTGACGAAAACACGATTCCATAAAATTTTCTTGATAGAAACAAAAAATCCAAAGTTACCTTCAAACCGAACAATAAACCGCTGGTATTAAAAAATAACTTCAAATTAGATAATGAAACTTTGCATATTAATTGAACTAACTATAAATCGGGTCTTCTGTTATTTACTTTTGTTAAATTACCATTATTTTCACCGTAAAAAGAAATAAACTAAATTATCGGTGTCTTGGAGTCTTTTCCCTGCCACCCTGTCTCGCTTGCTCGCGTGACCGCGGCTAGTAGTGTGCGAGCGAGATAAAGAGTGAGAAGCGCTGAGGTAGTATAGGCCCTTAATGATTATCACTATCACATGTGTTGCCCTTTTACTTTCCAACTGCTAGAACATGGGCCTCCTCTCTGTGAGAGAGGAAATGGGCCCTCATCCATCATGCTGGCCCACATCGTGTTGATATGTCACATGTCTTCAGATTTCCCAGTCATTCCGATTTCCTCACGATGTTTATCTTCACCGTTTTGACAGCGGTGGTGATGATGAAAATTTCAGAAAGTAATGTGCCTGTCTGGATTCGAACCCACGACCTACAACTTGTAAAACGTGTCTGTAACCACTGGGACGCTATTGCTTAATTAATGTATAAAGTATAATCAAATAATACTAGTAATATTTACGCTCCTTTTGCCACACAACAACTTCTTTGTTATATTTTTTTTTTGTATTATTATGATTAAAATCTCAGTTTACCACAAAAGCCCTTACTGGCTTATATATGGCCAGTGAGTTCGGATAAATTGGGTTATAAGTATTTTAAATAATAAGTGGATTTGTAAGTTTTACATTTAAAGATGTTAGTAATTAAATTATTCTTTCTTTCTTTCTTACTTAAGTTTTAATTTCAGTTCGAGTGCAACAACACTATGATACATACGAATTATGCTGCCATACTCAATCTCACGAGATCTCATTCGAAAATTGTACAAGACTTATGCCCGTTTTCACCAACGACCCCCAAACTATACCCTTGGTAGGGATCCCTTAGGCTAAGGTACCCCTTAAATGCATACCTTAACTTAATTCATTTTCACCATGCTAAGGGACTCCTACTTAGGGGCTACTTAGTTAAGTGACAGATTTTTTTGTCATAGTTATTCCGAAAACCGCACTTTTACCGACAACATTTTTAAGTTACATTTTTACAATAGGTAACTCAGAACAAAATAAAAATATTTTACATTAGGAACATGTTATAACAACAATTAGGTTACAAAACAATATGTCAACATCGAAAAACTAACATATTAATAAAATTGTTTGGCTGTTTAACGAAATTCCAGTGCCTTTTTTTTAAGTTCTGACTTTTTGAGACGTATCATCTTTGACAGTGACATTTCGGTTAATAATAATAATAATAATATTCCACAACTTTTCACACAACGCCATCTAGTCCCAAACTAAGCAGAGCTTGTGGTATGAGTACCAGACAACTGATAAACATACATATATATTTCTAAATACATACATATCATAGATAAATTACACCCAGACAAAGAACAAATGACCGTGCTCATCACACAAACATTTGTCCTAGGTGGGAATCGAACCCACGACCTTGCGCATAGCAGTCAGGGCCACTGACCACTATACCAACGGGCCTATCAATTGGCTTAAGGGTTACTTAAAATTTAGGGGTCGTTGGTGAAAATGGCCATTAGTCTCGTAAAATATGGACAACGTCAAAAGTCAAAAATCTATACTTTCATATAAACCTACATGGGCACTGATAAAACGAAGACAACACATAGGTATAGGACGTAAACGCCAAATTTTGGCGTCACATAAACGTCAGGTCCGGAATTGCGAATGCAAGAGCAGCTGAAAGAACAGGGTGGGTTTTAGTCAGTAGAAGACTGACACTCCGTTTCGCTTACCCAGAGCCGGAGGAGTCATTTGATGATTTTCCTCCCGAAACATATAGTAAGGCCCGGTTTCCACCAAAGCAGAGAGGAGAGGAGATGAGAGGAGATGTGCTGCATAGCCGGCAGGTTATTTCCACCAAAGCGGATAGGAGAAGTATACCGGAGAGGAGATGTGAGCTTTGTGTAACAGAGATGTGAGCTGTGAGAGAAGCAAGCCAGTCAATCTAATGACGCTTTCAGGTATGCGCGGCGCAGGGAGAAGGTAGTGGCTGTGGCAGCGGGTGCGCGAGCGCGTGCGCTATTCTATAGAAAAATGTGACATCTCCTCTCCTCCCCCCTTGATCCAATCCCACCGAAGCTAAGCGGAGAAGAAATGTGGAAGTAACGAAATTGGATTGGTTTATTCAAACACATCTCCTCTCGTCTCCTCTCCTCTCTGCTTTGGTGGAAACCGGGCCTTAAAGCGGTCCGTCCTATCTTCACTATGTACGAGTATACCAATGCCATCTACTTATATTCTAATTCGATACTGGGTTCTACTAATTTTTTGTGGGTAGTTGAACAGATGTTCATTAGACAATTTTAACTATTAACAGCTGAAACTCTTTCTTGCATCCCCAAATTACAGTAATATTGTAAGAATTCAACTGTCACGAAATTAAATGTTTTTATTTTAAAACCAGCAATTATCAATACGTAAAAATAGGTTACCCGAAGTAAGAAAACTAATTCGAAATTCAAATTCAAAAAGGGAACTCTGTATTGCCGTAATTAAAAAAGTGCACACTATGATTATGTTAAGGGTTTAATCGCCGGTTTTGTTATAATTACACTGCTGCAGCACATGCGAATGGAAAATGGAGATAACAACGTTTTATTCTGTTATTAAAAGATACCCTTAATCTATGGCAGTTTTGGGTTTTTTTCTTGAGAATGTTAATAATTTGTTAAACAGGTTCTAATAACGTAGAGAAGGCAACTTTTTCACTTAAACAAATGTATGAGTTACATGCGACTTTGCCATCAAATTAAAAAGTTACCTAAAGTTACCTATTCCTGAGGGCTTATACTGTGGCAATACTTAAAGGAACAAATTGCTCAGAATATGATTATATGGAAGAACGGAGTCTCCTAAGTCCTAATACAGGCTTTATTTGCTAAATGGGAAGCCCCAATCACTACACGATGTAATAACCCTAAGAACTAATATTTTTTTTAATATTATTTTTTTTCATTTTATAGAATAACTTGTCTATGGTAAGCGTTCAGATAACTTAATGAGTGGCACTAATATTATTTTAATCGTTAAAAAGCTGCAATTGAATTCCTTAGAATAGCAAGGATTAATGAGACTGTAGGGCCAGGTAATCGGTTGTAGGTACACTTGGACCCATGCTGAGTTCACCCGCGCAACATACTTATATCGGATTTTATCGTTGTTGTAAAATGTAAGAATTTATCGACGTATTATCAAGTGCGTAGCTTATTCTGTAATGATTATGAGAATACTGTATTGTGAGAGAATTTTACTGGACCGAAAACAATGCAAAAACACATTTACGACAAAGTAATTTTCCATGGAATTATTAAGAACATATAACTTACTTTTTTTTCATCTATGCCCGCAAGCTTACTCTATTACCTATACCTACGCCGTTAAAGTTAGAATTTTTGATTTCTAGAAAAAACTTGATGTAGGTTGTGTTAAAAACGACCCTTTTTTCGTCAATCTTCACCTATTCGTGGTTGAAAAATCACGGTTTGCGAAAAAGTTTCGATACAAAACTTTTTACTAGTTCCCGGGCACCTAAAGGAACCCATACAATTTAGTTTTTGGAACATAATTATAAAATTGGAACGGGCGCGTTCGATTTACTGCCGCGCACGCCAGTAGGCGCTCGGCCACGCCCAGCCATTATCCCGCCGACTTTTTACCAAACTTCCAACACGGGTGGCTATTAAATAGAAATAAATCTGTACATAATGAATAATACATTAGTGCGTTGTTTGAAACATAGTTTGTTGTGTATTGGCAGTGTTTCGTCAACATTTTGGGGGTCAACGACGAATTTTGAATGCGGATGATTCAGTGGCTTAGAACAACAACGCATAGAAGAGGCGTCTAGAACAAAACACGAGCGATTTCGTGTGTCCACTTTATTTTCTTTGTGTGCGTGAGCCGAATGTGTCTACGTTCTTCAAACGCACACAAATATAGCTTTCAGTTATAACATTACCAGTACCATTACCACAAAAATGGGAAAACGCACTATTATGTTGCTGGATCAAATCAAGTATTTTATGTTATGAAACTAAATAAGATGATGTTTTTTCATGTAATATGACTTATATGACATATATTTATGGAAGGTAAACGAAATGAGATATCGTTTATTGCGTTTAGAATGTTTGATGTGTAATGTGTTATAATGATATTATAGAAATGTATTAATTGCTTGAAAAAACTCGTTTGATATCAATTAAAAATATGTGTTGTATTTATGAAATAGAAAAATATTATTGAGAACATTACTTAAATGAAAAAAATCTTAATCAATAAAATTGTCATCTTTATGATGCCACTCTTCGAACTAACAGTAACTTTTAGTTATAAAACACTGTAGGTAGTAGCTGTAAATAAATATAGTTTAGTTTGACGCATACATAATTGCCGCCAAAACTATATTTTTTTAAAACAAAAATAAGCACAAAAGAAATCAATATGGGTATTTTTTTCCTCACGGATAGCAACATTGAATTGTGATAAGTTAGGTTATTAGAATTTTTGTTTGATGGTCGATTTACTTAAATATAATGTATAAAAAGTAAGTATTTACTTGTGAAATGTAATTTGATTACACGTTTTTTGTTTTCCTGAAGGACTATGACATCCCTTTACGCTACAAACGATCGTTTTACATTATTTACTCGCGAGCTCTGTTCGGCAGAATGTGACCTTGAGTACAGACGGCTCGTCGACCAAAGTTAGCCAAAAATGGCTAAGTTTTAGTTGCCTCACTTTTTGCACTCGTACTTCTATGCGTTGTTGTTCTAAGTTCAGTGGATTAGGAACTTAGATATTAAATAATAACAGCACGGGTTGATCTTCAAGCTCGAGATTCCTATGTGCCTCGAAAAGCACGTTAAGCCGTTGGTCCCGGCTCCCATTTGTGTTACGGGTCAGAAGCCATAAAATCTGATATCAGTCTTAGTCAGGGATATCGTGTTATCCAGATAGTGGGTGGTGTTCATATAGGTAGTCGCTCCATGTAAAACCCTAGTACACAGCATTTGGTTACACTGGAAGATGACCCTAACGTAGTTGGAAAATAGGCTAAGCAGATTATGCTGATGATTTAGTAGATTAGGCGTTCCCGTTAACCCGCAATAGTATAAGCACTTCAATTAGATCGCCGCACACGCGGTCCGTCATTCATAAATAAATTGCGACGTTGCCGTCCTTCAAGTACGCGTGTACAGAGTGTTTCTAGGCATTCCCGTTAACCCGCAATAGTATAAGCACTTCAATTAGATCGCCGCACACGCGGTCCGTCATTCATAAATAAATTGCGACGTTGCCGTCCTTCAAGTACGCGTGTGCAGAGTGTTTCTTTTACGTATCAATTTAACATTTTTAGTGAATATTTTAATATTAAAAAAAAATAAAACATTTTGTTTTCGGATGGCATTATTTTTTTTAGCATGTATGGATGCTATACTATTGCGTGTTAACGGGAACGCCCTCTGTTAGTTAACATACTGTATTGTTGATCTTTATTTGCTAAAATCTATACTCCTCCGATGTTTTTTTCTGATTATTTCCGATGTGATATCGAAGACAGGAAAGCCTTGCTTACACTAAGGGACATGTCCCCCAACATGACGCGCAACGTTCAATCAACGTGGCGCTGCAACGTTACCTAAAGTCAGAATTTTAATTCGATTCCAGATTTGACATTAGCTACTGTCATTTTGTGAAATAATGATACCACATATAATAGTGTAGTGATGAACACAAAAATCGATAAACAATCAGTGTGTGTGCCATCAGTGTGCCAATTAAAGACTAAATTATTGATTTTTATTTAAATAAATACATAATTATTCATAATAATTATTTATTAATTAGTAATCGCTGCTCTATTTTATAAAAAGTTAATATTTTTGTTTTTATATTAAAAACAAAACTTATAATAAAAGAGCCCAGATAGTTTTCAGTATTGGCAACCCGTGCGCGCTCGTGCAGCTATCGCCATTTTGTTTATCGTGTCATTCGGCTTCATTCTCCCAGTCTGACTGCACGAATATCTTATTTCATTGCGAATCGATATTTTGTTATTTTGTTGGGTTTTTGTTAAAGTGTTGTTACGTTGTGTTTGCTGTTACGTTTATAGTTTTATGTGAACTTTGAGTGAATCTATTTGTTTTGGTTTTCCATCAAAATGGATCCTCAGCCAAGTACATCACAAAAAGACGTGGATGTTTTCTAATCCCTAAGAAAAAAACGTCCACGAAAAGCTTTCACTGTTACTGAAAAAGTAATGATCCGCAACGCCTACAAATACGTGAAAAATGAAATTTCTGCGCAATTGGAGGCCTTTGAAGTTATGGAAGAAAATGAATGTATGAGCAAAGTTGCTGACATATTGGGAATAACCTCACGCTCTGTTTGTAACGTTTTGAAGGAAGTAAATAAAGGTGCGCCGCCAACTCCTCCTAAAAAAAACTGGACCAAAGCGAAGTTTCAAAGATAAAATTGATGAATTTACATTCTCTGCAATACGAAGAATTGTTCATCAGTTCTTTTACCGAAATGAACCTCCAACCATTGCAAAGGTTAGTCAATCAGTCAGACAGTATTATTTTATACCTACATCTTTTATATATAAGTAATGATTCCAAGCTATTATAAAATTTAATATTTTAGATTTTACAAGTGATGAACGATGATTCAGAAATGCCCAAGATTTCCAAAGACACCCTCAGAAAAATTTTGAAGCATCTTAATTTTAAATTTGTTGCACGGTCACGCAAGAGCACACTTATTGATCGAAATGATATAATAACATGGCGCCAGCGTTACTTGCGATCTATATGTCAGTTTCGACGAGAAGGGAGACATATATATTATCAAGATGAAACTTGGGTTAACGCAGGTAAGGCTAACATTTATACACAAAATGAATTTATATACATTTTACATTAAATTTAATAGTAATATTGAATGTTCATGTAAGTACTATATTTATTTTAAGGTCATACTGTAAAAAAAACTTGGGTGGACAAGAAAGTCACATCATCTCGACAAGCGTTTTTGGAGGGACTGACCACTGGATTAAAAAATCCATCTGGAAAAGGTAAACGTCTAATAATTAGCCATATAGGTAGTGAAGAAGGCTTCCTGGAAGAGGGGCTAAGAAAAATTGTGAAGATTACCATGATGAGAGGAATGCTGTTTGTTTTGAGGAGTGGTTCGCTGGAGTCTTACCAAAATTAAGACCAAACTCAATTGTGGTGATGGATAATGCACCTTACCACTCCCGAAAATTGGAAACGGCACTAAAAATGAGCTGGAAAAAAGCTGCCATTCAAGATTGGCTTTTAAATAAAAAAATTCATTACGAACCAGATATGGTTAAAGCTACGCTTTTAGAACTGATTCCACATAACGAGTCTTTTAATAAGTACGCTGTAGACGAAATGGCAGCACAACATGGGATCACGGTTTTAAGACTGCCCCCTTACCATTGCGAGCTAAACCCTATCGAATTGATATGGGCGCAGGTAAAGGGGCATGTAGCTCAAAATAATAAAACCTTCAAATTGACAGACGTGACAAATTTATTTCAGGAACGCATTCAAAAAATTACGGCTACCGAATGGTCTAAATGCGTATCCCATGTTGTCAAAGAAGAGGAAAAAATGAGTAGGCTAGATATGTTAATTGACAATATCACAGACACATTTATAATAAATGTTACAGAAAGTGACAGCGATAGCGATAGCGATGACGGCGACAATTTATAAAATAAATTATTACCATAATACATCTATCTGTTTTATTTGTCATGTTCCTTCATGATCACATTTTTTATTTATTTCACACACAATTATAAAAGAAAAGTCTCAGATCGTTAATTAATCGTCAAAACTAAATTATCGGTTCAGAAATATTTAATTTCCTGATATACTTAGTTTACTAGAGTAAAATTATAAACGAGAAGAATCGATCCGGAAATATTCCATTTCCATATCGAATAATTTCGCAACGTCACTATTTAGTACTTGTCATAACATTGCAACACTGAAATTGTCAAATCTGGAATCGAATTAAAATTCCGAGTATAGTGTCCCGCAGCACAATATAAGCACCGACTAGTTCAGCCTGCAAAAAGTTCCGCTACATTTGTTTCGCGAGATATTTCAGGTAGTTATTGCATGTCTTGTTCCGCAACATGTTGCAGTAATTGACACTTAATGCATATGAGGCTTTAAGTTTTTCACCGGGACATCGATGCGTAGTTACAATGCTGGTCTCTGTTTGTTCTAGCGTTCAGTAGTTGCGTTAGTTGGGAATGTTATTACGGTCCAGTCTACTGCCTCCGTTGGCTTACTTATACAGATTTTTTTGTTCACTCATCTCCAGGCATATAGACAACCTGACGTGGTTGTGGGATTGTTCTAATGAAATAACGCGGCCCCAAAGCGCAAGTTCAACTGAAGGAACAGAGTGGGTTTTTAGGCAGAAGAAGTCTGACACTTCCTTCGGCTCCACCCAAAGTGGGCAAATTTGATGATTATCCCCCCAAAAAAGACAGTATTATAATTTCAAGCAGCGATCATATTTCATTTGAAATTATAATGACAATAATATTAGGTACAAATTTACTATAATATCTATTAGGTTTTTAATAAAAGCTCCTGAATTCACTTTTATATAAGAGAAAAAGACAACGTTAATGAAAACAGGTGTTATCATGATTTAATCCGTAAGTAGATTTTAATGACATTTAGTAATGTTAATTAAAAACTAATGGTTGTCTTCCTATCTATACTTTGAAAAGGTTAATTACGCAGTAGAAATAATTAACAAACTAGTAATTTAGTTGGTGCCTAGCATAATTAATTAAATATTTTTTATGATGTTGTATCGCACTATAGTGCGATACAACATCATAGCATATCATAGTCATTTGATAGCATAACAGTCCCAACCTATAGGTTGGGACTGTTATGCTATCAAATGACTTCGACGGTGTCAAAAAGGTATAAAATTATAGAATTAATTTAAAAAAAACGATAACCAGCAATGTGGGTAGAATTCACATCACTAACAATCTTGTTAACCCCTCCAACTAAGCTAAATATGCTTGTGTCTGGAGTGGGTTCACATCAATCTGGGTGGGGTTCGAACCCGTGACCTCTCGATCACAAGTCCGACACCTTAGCCATTAGGCTATTGACGCTTCGAATATTATGCCTCTTGTTCTGTAATTAAATTAGTTATTTTGTTCTTGCAGAAACATTTACACAAGGTTTATTTATTTATCAACCGACGAAAAATAACGGAGGAGGTTATCAAGTCGACGCGTATATTTTTTTTTTTATGTATGGTCACCGATTACTCGAAGACGGCTGAACGTATTTGAAAAATTATTTTTTATTTGAAAGGGAAATTGGTCCCATTGTTACAAAGTCCGGATCTGATGATCTGAAAAGCACCATTTGTAAGTGGACCTGACGATGAAGACCACAGATGGCCACTGGAACTACTCAATATATAAGTAAGAATAATAAGTATTTCATGTGTTCCGCTTCGATTACTTCAATGTGGTTATTAAGCACAATATGCTCGTTACAATGCATATGGTGAAGTGAAGCTAATGGTGAAGTACCAGGAGAACTCCTCAAGAATTAACGGCCGAACATTGGGAAAAGTAATATTTTGTAAATGATTATAAGTAGTTGACATTTAGGTTCTTGTAACTAGGTAAATTAAAAATCGACCAACTAAAAACAGTGACAAAAAAAAACTTTTTACCAAAAAGAGTGGGTGGGGAGTCGGTTTAATTTTTTGGTAAAAAGTTGTTTAAGACATAATATGGCATTCTTACTGCCTATTGATATTACTTATATTATAATATAACACCCCCAGGAACAGTCACAATACCCTCCGTACTAATTGTTACTGTATTAGGTAATAAGTACTATATTGTGTATTGGTCTTCGAATAAAGGCTTATTAATATTATTATACCCCGGAACGGTACCGATAAAACTGTACCTACGGTTTCCTTTGTTATCCTACGGAAACGGAAAAGCTTATCCCGGAATTCCCACGGGATCGGGATTTATGCGGGAAAAAACTCCCACGCGAACGAAGCCGCGGGCAAAAGCTAGTAGGTTATAAATAACACTTTCACACGTCTTTCTTTCGTAAATAGTAATTAATTAAAAAATAAGTCAAGAGTGAATAGGTTACTTTTAGGTAAGCGTGCTCCATCTTCGACCACATCATCACTTACCATCAGGTGAGATAGTGGTTAAACGCGAACCTATTCTCAATAAAAAAAATGTAAACTAGATGCGGCCATTTAGCCACGAGCTCTATTAAATACTAAATACTTACCTATGATAAACATACGAATAGAACACGCTAGAATGTACACAATTGTATCGTGTTTGTAAATATTTAATTACAATAAGTCATAATTAATGATAAAAAGCTACCTAAGTACAAGCGAATTGTTTACAACAACATTCGTTTGCGCTACTTCATCACATTATAATTTATTGTTTAATGAGTTCTTAATCAGAACACACCCGGTAATAACTTCACGTCACTGATAAGCAGGTGTTTGCTGTTATCGAAATATTGCAAACGGTTCATGCGTTAAAATATAACGTATGTACATGGCGAGCTTTGCAAAAGATATACAAAGATAAGAAACATGCAACAGCAACATCAATTATTTTGAAAAAGTTTAACAAAATGGCGACTGTGCTGTAAAACCACAAATTATACACCTTATACAACATCTTATCACGGCACACTAAAGCCTAAAATCACATAAAATGAACGCATTAAAATAAATATGTATGTTGGTATTTAATAAACATGCACTCTTGATTACCGTAAACAAAAACTAACTGGCTCGTCGCCGATTGGTCGTTTTAAATTTCTTCGGAAATTATAGCCAATTACAGGAAAGTGGTGTGTTTTACGAGAGTTTTTTATTTATTTATTTACTAATGTACGTTGAAATAGTGATTTGGGAAAGCTTTTTTGTGAAAAGAGGTCATGTGATTTGTGAAACTTGCGATGTCTTGCGTCCAATGTAGACTTTCCAGGAATATAAAACACACGATCTATCCAGACGCCTAGTTGACACTTCGCGTGACCCAAGGGCTGGCTTTTACCTTGGACAAAGGTTAAGCATTGCATTGCATACAACGTGTCAATGCCGCCAGTCTTTTGGGCACATCACCAGTAGACAGCGATGCGCACGAATTTCTGGATGCCATATTTTAGTTTATTTTAGATGTATGTTTATTTTCGTGGCCAGATCTTAGAATTGATCATTTCATGAAATGGTTGTTTCATTAAATGGCCAGCTAAAATTTACGATATCTTTTAAACGTCAACGTTTAATGAAATGCCAGTCAACGTTTGGCTCCGCTCCGCTTCGCTCCCGCCTTAGCCTTCTAACCTAAACTATCCGAGTCGGGGTACTCTGAGTCGGGGTGTTAACCATAATGACGTTTTTTTATATATATATTAAACGTTAGACCAAATGACTTTCGATTAAATAAACAATATACATATTAAACATTACACCAAATGATAATGGATTACACAAAGGCTATATCAAACAACGTTATACTAATTAAGTTATAGAATAAATAAATGTTATATGTAAAGAAATTATATCAACAGTTGGTATATCTCACGTTGATTATATCGATATCTTATGAACGATAAAATGAAATTAGACCAAATGAGTTTATACGTTATGAGACGCACCCCTTTACAGGTGGATAATCTAACTATTTTACGATATGATCACTAACGTTTGGCCAAATCATGAAGTAGTCGTGCGTTTAAGGCCCAACGCACACCGGCGGAGGCGCGGCGAAGATACTGAGAATAAATCAATTTAAAATAAACCTTAACTCCTATGACATGCTATTGAAAACGGCATGCAAAGCGAGACGCGCGCGGTGAGCCGTCAAGCTGCCACGAGAGCCAGACGCGTGACTGCTCCGGTCGGCGCTGAACGCCTCCGCGCGCCTCTTCATGACGCTTGGCGGCTGCCGCGACGCGTGGTTCTTCATAGCTCTTGACAGCGCTTAAAGTCGTTGAGGCTCCGCGGTGTGCGCTTCATCGCGCCTCTGATTATGTGGCGTGCGATCAAGAATCGCGCTTCGCCGCGCCTCCACCGTTGTGCGTTGGGCCTAACTAGGCCTAACTGTTCATATCGTCAAACGATCCGTATTCAATGATCTGGCAAGACCACATCATGATGTGACCATCGGTCGATGTTCTATTTCATGAAATGGTCGAACACTTCATGAAATGATTAATTCTAAGATCTGGCCACGACATATTATTATACATGTAGTTTATGGTTTTTATTTAAGTGTTTAAAGTTTTAAAAATTTTATGTTAAAAACTCATAAAAAAACCGATATAAAACACATGGAAAGAATTAATATGGGGAAGTTTTACCTTACGAACTATTTCCGCTGCTGAAAACTTTTTTTATATGAGAATTTGAACACCTTCTCACCTAATGGTAAGCGATAATTTGGTTGAAAATGAAGTACACTTACGTAGAAGTAACCTATTCACTCTTGACTTAGAGAACCCCAGGTTAGAGAAACAAAGGCTCCGGCCGACAGGGCATTCCACGTATCTTCATAAAAATTAACTGAAATTTCAATTTACCTAGTATCGATGCAATTATTTACTCTGTATTTGTGGTGAAGAAAAGTGCCTAAGGTATAACTACTCTGGGATTTCACTCTATAATTATTTGAGCACTATAAAAAAAAACTTTTGTTTAAAAAAAAAATCAGAACTTTCTCAATGTTATTTCAAGTTTCTTACACTGCTCTGTCTCTGTGTAAGTGTCTTGTAAACAACGAATTAGGAATGATACTTGTAACATACTTATACAAAGATGTTTAATGCCAGACTTCACATTAGTAATTTCGCTTCTATTTTTACACGCAACTGAACATACAAGCACTAGCGCCGGTCGTCTTCCGCGCCATCCATCATGGGTGTCCCCCGGGCCGTGTCTGCGGGTGGCTCTTAGTTTTAATTGTCGAATGCGCTCTGCCAGTAACTCTCAGTGTACAGTCGGCCCTTCCCTACTTCTTGTAGCGACAGCATGTGTGCCCGGCGTTAAATATGGCGGACAGGAGTTGCTGATTATCTATGGGTAGCACTCGACCATAGATAGGTTACCTAAAACAGTATACCAACGTAAAGCAGAACCTTTGTACCTCTTTTAAAGAAAATTATGCAGTCTGAGGAGTACGTAATTAAAGAAAAAGTTTGTACGCATAAGGAGAGCATAAAGCTACATTATACCATTTTTAGGGTTCCGTAGCCGAATGGCAAAAAACGGAACCCTTATAATTTCGATATATCTGCCCGTCTGTCTGTCTGTCTGTCCGTCCGTCCGTATGTCACAGCCATTTTATTCCGAAACTATTAAGACTATACATGTGAAACTTAGTAGGTAGATGTATTCTGTGAACCGCTTTCTTATTTTAAGAAAATAAAAAATAAAAAGTATTTAAAATAAAGGGGGGCTCCCCATACATACAACTAAAACTGAAAATTTATTTTTTCATGAAACCTATGCGCATATTTATAGACAGGTCTTTAAAAATGACACTGAGGTTTCTAAAACCACTTTCTCATAAAGTTAATCGTTTAAAAGATATAAGCTTCCAAAGTGGTAAAATGTGTGTGTGTGTCCCTCTAACTTCTATAATAATGGAGTGAAAAATCTAATAAAAATATATATATATATATAGATCTTAATGTAAACTTTCAACCAAAATTGGTTTGAACGAGATCGGGTTAGCAGTTTTTGAGATACAGCATATTTTATAAAACCACAAATATAATTTTTTAATTCATACAAACACTATGAAAAACAAAGTTATTTAGCGTAGTTGTAAAAAATGTAAATAGGTAAGCTAGTTTTAACAAATTTGTAAGGTTTTTTTTTGTCAAATACATATTATATTATATTATTATAGTTACTACGGAACCCTTCATGGGCGAGACTGAGTCGCACTTGGCCAATTTTTTACATAATGTATTCGCAGTTAATTTAATTATGGCCGAATTTCGACCACTTGGCAATCCTAAATTTAAGTAAATGTAAGTAGTGAGTGAGAGCAATGTGGGAAGATAACGAACATTATTAGTAGATTACCGTACTGTGGTAGGTATGGAACTCACTGCCAGCTTGTTCCTTATCACATAAGACCCCGTCAGCCTTAAAGCAATAGTGATCTAAGAACAGCGAATAGGCATCTTCTGGGCTCGCTCGCTTTTTTTTAAATCGTAGACCTTATCAATCGCTTACCGTCAAGCGTGGTCGAAGTCATGAGCGGGTTTATCCGTAATAAAAATAAACTGTCTGGCAGTATTTTAAGAGGCCTACCCAAATATCCTAAGTATTCTGTGTTTTATTGTTCTTCAAATTGTTTGAGCTTTTTAAAAGTCCTCAGTTGAGCTACGCGACAAATATTTTCACTGTTTCGACAGAACCGTCCAAGTCTGCGTGTTTCTTTCCTGAAAAGAGCATCACAGACCTAAACCTATATGATTTGATCAGTTGGGATTGTACGGCCTTAACCTCTGAGTTTTTTCTCAGGGAGTCAGCTAGGAAACACTGACCTCGTCTAGTTTTTATGTCTGAAACAAAATAACGTGTAAACGTATTATTTGGGTACAAACAATTTGCAAAGAAATAAATATCATTAATGGTATCGATATTACGTATTTTGAGACGAATAATGACATTGTACAACATTACTATAAACTGACACTTTCTTTTATTTCGTGCCTATATTATCTCTCCATATCTTAATCACGTTAAGAAATAAACATCCAGAATAATCTTATTAACTTCCTAGTCTGTTCCCAACGATTGGAAGGCATCCAGTCTAACATGATCCAGTTGCGTATTTTACATGGAGCGAATGCCTGACTAGCCTCCACAACCTGGTAGAACTGGGCAACACAATACCCCATGGCAAGGCTGTTGACAGATCTTATGGTTTCTGACTACCCGTAATGACTACAAGGGCGGATCCAGCTTTGGTGCCAGGGGTCACATAATCGTGGTCAAGTCACAAGAAGTTATAATTTGTATTTCCTGACTCCGCTGCCACTTGGCCATCCACTGGCCAGAAACTGGAGTATTATCTAGTGACAATGTTTAAAAATTTTAATCAGTGGTCCACCTGAAATCAGCCCAGCCCCCCCTCCCCCCCGGATCCGCCCTTGAATGACTGTCAGAGATATATACATGACAGCTAGGAACAACTGACCTCACAGTGACTGAACTTGAAGTGGCTTAGCCTTTAAGATTGGCGAATACAAAAATATTAATCTATACTAATATTATAAAGCGGAAGAGTTTGTTCGTTTGAACGCGCTAATCTTCAAAATTACTCGGTGGATTTGGATTAAATTTGGATAGCAGTAGTTTGAAGCTTGAGGGCAGTTATAGGATTTTTACCCGACTGTAAAAGAAAGAGGTTATGTTTTTATCGTGAAAGTCTACAGGAGCGAAGCCCCGCGGGTCGCCATATATAAATAAGATCGACTAATTTAAAATCCTGATCAGCCAACTAAACTTGCGGACGCTACCGTCGCCCGCGCATATTGTAACATGCACCTTGTAATTTCTCATGCTAATAGCGAGCTACTGCGCCGTGTACCGCTGCTCCGATGGTACTTTATGACAATCGCCGGCCACTCGGCGAGCCGGTGTTACAGTAGCCTGGTCTTCTCGTCAGCCTCCAAACGCGATACTGAGATTATGTATTTTTAAAACAGTAACTACTTCCTTAAGGATTCCGCTTAGAATTGCTGTTGTTTTAACAGCAACACTCGCCGGTCTCAGTTCTCACTCAGCCATTTTTAAACCAAATGGCGGATTTCTTTCAAGTTTCACTGGATGACAATAGGAAGCGTACTGTCTGTGACACAGTACGGTCATATTAAGAAATCGGTTTACTACTTTTATTTTCTTTGATAACTGAAATAAATGTCGATCATTGGTTTTTGTCGGTCGTTGGTGCCACTACGTTAAAGTAAAGTTAATGCAAAGACAAAGCGACCTGTCAGACTTCCACACGCATGATACACTTTGGTAAGATCTGTGTTACTTTCCTTAGGTCCTCGCAATCTGTAATAACTGTCCATCATCCTGGACCCGTGCGGCTGTCATCTTCTAACTACGATCTTCTAAAAATGGAGGACGCTTAGTCTCTTTCCTCCTCTAAAAATGTTTTTACCGTCTTATTTCTTTTGCAACGTCTTCGAGAATCGATCGATAAATTATCTTTATACGGTGTTCATCACAACTCATTTAAAATCCAAAATAACTACCATACTTCAAAGTTTAAAACAAGTACTTAGTTAATATATTACACACAGTTCTATAGTTACAAGCACGAGACATTCCATTATACTCAGATATTATTAGCAATACTCATTACTATGTTTAATTCAGACGACGGTTACAGTAACTTGATCGGGACCCACCTGTTGGGCAAGTGATCGCATAGGCTGTACGTTGCGTGTCCATTGCTTTACTCAATTGCTTTAAAAGTTCAAACATTGACACATGTTTTGACATCTGTCAAGATCAAAGTCAGATGTCAGTTGAGAACATGGAGATCGTTCGAAATACAAAAAAAACTCTATGATTATGAGTTAAGTGCACTTAGCTCCATAAAATAACTACAATGTTATATTCTTATGCGTATCCATATTTGTAAATTACTTTTTATAGATACAGTATTTGTAATTGTAATATCCAGATATATGCATATAGATAGGACGAGATGCCTTAAAGAGATGTGGTAGACAGATACCTAGGTATTATGTTTCAATGTTTCTCAGACAGATGTAGAGGCGATTGCGATCGAAAAGATAAAAATAAAATAAGTTGTATTAACGGCCTTTAATAATATTGGACACTTTTGTCACGTAGGTACTGTAAAAATTAAGACAATAAATTAAGGTACTATACGTTTTAAATGCTATTCGGAATTCCAACTACCTTTATCCGTCAAATGTCACTCAAAAAGTACAGTTTGCAAGGAAAACTTAATGGCGAAAAATAATAACGGTTTATTTTACTTTATTCAACGGAGTCTCATATCAAATTAAAATATAATATTTAATTATTTAAAGTCATAATTCGTTTTTTTTAAGCATAGGTTTATTAATAATTTCATCTAATGATTCAACGAGTCGACGAAACGAGTGCATAATCAGGCTAAGGAGATACACTGTTGCTTCTCTTTCTGTTACTAGAACTTCGTCATCGGGATAGCACTTTATTTCGTTGATTGCACTTTATAATAAGCTGGGTAAATATGATGTCCTCGTGATTTTGCACCATTATAAAGAATTATATAGTCCTTAACGGTAAGCTTTCTGCCTATAATTAAACAAAGAGCTTCGTTAGTAAACTGTTGTTGGTGTGCACTTTCTCGATTCGATTTTATCATATTTGCGATTTTTATTGCTCCAGTAGGGATTGTTAGGCATTCTTTAATAACGAACTCGAAATCAACGGCAGATTTGCTACTAAGTTTATTTCCGTCTTCATCTCTCTCTTATTTTCATTGTTGGCACCAATACGCCCGAAAGTAAAGAGAACGCATGGCGCAAAGGCCCAGAAGTCATATCAAAATTATTAATGTTTTATGTTTGGGGAATATACTTTAAAACTTAAAAAAACCTTCTTGTGTTAAATTTCACATCTTATTTTTTTTTTGAACAGCTTGGCACATTCTAACTACAGACTATATTGAAAACCATAGAGTAATAACAGAACCATAGAACACCTCCCCTTTTAGAATTAATACAAGTGAGTTTAAAACCAATTAACAATTACAAGTTAAAATTCTTAATATTAAAGATCTAATCTTGACCTGGGTTTGACATTACGACCACTACGGGTTCTATAGTATACATTATCAGGGGTGCTATCAGGAATGTTACCAATATTCTCTTGAGACATATCCTGAGTGTGAGAATTTGTGGGTAACACTTCTGGTACATCATTGTTATCTAAACAAGGCAAAAAATCACTTCTTATAATTTGTTGACTATTAGTAAAAGACTTTCTAAGGTGATGGCTATTACGTCTAAATATTTTTGAGTTGCTATCATCTACTATCAAATAGGATCTTGGTTCTTTACATTTTTTTAAAACTTCCCTTTTTCCAATATTTATCTTTATCCGTTCTGTATACAATGTTATCCCCCGGTTTAAACACAATTTCCTTATTTTTTGAGCGTGTGTCATGTTGATACTTAGTAATCTTCTGTTTTACAGTTAATAATTTATGAATATTTGGTATAATTTTAGGCTCTAAATATGTTGAAGATACTGGAATGGTAGATCTCAAATTTCTGCTATTTAAAATTTGTGAAGGAGTCACAGATAAACCAGACAAATTGCTATTATTGTAATTAAAAAGATAGTCACGGTAATCCTTGCCATCCTCTAAAGCTTTTTTTACTACATTTTTACTTATATTGACAGCTTTCTCAGCCAAACCATTGCTTCTAGGATAATGAGGACTACTTGCTACAATAGTTATATCTTTCTTTTTATAATAGTTAAGACACTCTTGTGATTTAAAGGGGTTATTATCAGCTATAATTAAACATGAAAAACCCAAATGAGTACAAACATCTAGGCATGCGTTTATAACAGATTTTGAAGTCTTATCCTTTAAAGGTCTTATCTCCAACCAATGGGACAAATAATCAATAAGTACAAGATAAGCCTTGCCTGCATATTCCATAATATCCATTCCTACTTTATAATATCTGTATTTAGGTATTGAATGTGGCATTAAAGGTTCATGTACATTAGCAGGTCTAAACTTTTCACAAGTACGACATTTCAATATAAAATTCTGTATATCCAAGGATAAATTTGGCCAATAAAACAATTGACGTGCTTTAGCAATACACTTGTTCATTCCCAGATGTCCTTCATGCACTAATTCTATGACATACATACATAGTGAACTAGGCACTACAATCCTATTGCCAAGAAATAACAATCCATCCTGTACAAATAGCTGATCTTTAAATTTGGAAAAATGTTGTAATGTTTTACATAATTTCTGAGGCCATCCATGATAGTAATAATTACATATTTTGGAGAGGATTGAATCATTACTTGTCTCTTTACGGAAAATAGTTTTTCTTTCATCAGACATAGGCAAATGTTTTGAAACAGTGTGTACCATCTGCAGCATTTCTTTGTCTTGCTCAGTGACAGCAAAGCTATTTCTAGATAACATGTCTGGAAAGTGCACATATTTACCTGGCACATAGTATACATTTAATTTATACATTAAAAATTTTAACCTTAACCTTTTCAGTCTAGGAGAACCAATCTTACTTATATGTTTACCCATGATAGATACAATGGGTTTATGATCTGTTTGTACATCAACATCTGAACCATAAATGTATTTGTGATATTTTTTTACACCGAAACAAACAGCAAGTAACTCTTTTTCGGTTTGTCCATAGTTTAATTCGGAATTATTCATTGTTCTTGAAATACAAGCTACTAATTTTAACTTACCAGAATCATCTGGCTGAAATAAACAACAACCTAAACCTTTGCTTGATGCATCACATTGCAAAATTATTTTTCTTTTAGAATCAAAGGGATAAATTGCCGGAGTTTGACTAATTTTCTTTTTTAATTCAGCAAAAACTTTATCATGTATAGGTAACCACAAAAACTCTACCTCTTTTTTTAACAATTTACACAAAGGAGACATCAACTCTGTCATCTCTGGCACATAACGTCAGACATAATTAAATGAACCAATGATTCTCATTAACTCATCCTTGTTAGTTGGTGTTTTTAGCTTTATCAATGACTCAACTCTAGATTTATCAATAGACATACCATTTTCATTAAAAAATTCTCCAGGGTTAGTACATCCAGCCTCAGCAGTTGTTCCTGAACATGCTTGTCAGAGATTCCTTGAACAATTTTATCTCTCAACAACTGATCTTCAATGGATTCTTTAGCTGTGTCACCATAATTGCAATTGAACAACAACTGTTTCACGTCAGTGAGAAAATTGTCAAAACTTTCACCTTCCTTTTGTTTCCGATCATTAAATTTGAACCTTTCAAAAACTTCGTTGGTTCTCGGGCTTACATACTTTTCGATGACCTGTAAGACAGCGTTGAAGTCTCCAGCTTTTCCCTCAGGTATAGGCAATGTTTGTAGTACACGTGCTGACTCCATACCCAACATATTTCGTAGGAGAGCTAATCGAATTTTGTCGCTCGCCTCGTCTTGACCTGTCGATACCAAATAGTCATCGAAACATGTCCGCCATATTTTCCATTCCGCAGCATGTCCGCAGCAGCACCACTCGCCCGCAAATCAAAATTCGGAAGTAATTTAACATTTTTATCCATCTTGATACAAATTTTATACTTTCACAGTAAACATTCAACTTTTTTTTTTCTATCCTACCAGCTACTGGGAATATACTTTAAAACTTAAAAAAACTGTCTTGTGTTAAATTTCACATCTTATATTTTTGTTGAACAGCTTGGCACATTCTAACTACAGACTATATTGAAAACCATAGAGTAATAACAGAACCATAGAACAATTAAAACTTTATTTTATTTTGAGTTTTATTTCGCTCAATATTTGTAAATAAATAATTTAATAAATCCTTGTTTTGTTCACTCTACTCAAATGGTTCGATTTGACAGCAAAGACGTCACAATATGGCGCTAAGTTTTTCCTATTAGCAGTTATTATAGAGCAATCGAAGTTCGCGTGACGTCACGTCTTCATAAAAAACTTTTTAACAAAAAATTAAACCGACTCCCAAAAAACACTGCAAAGTGAAAAATAACTTTAATTTCGGTAGGCGGTGTCTTTAGTTTTGTTTTTTCGTTTTTGGCACCGACTTCCGAAATTAAAGTTATTTTTCACTTTGCAGTGTTTTTTGGGAGTCGGTTTAATTTTTTGTTAAAAAGTTTTTTTTTCACTCTTTTTAGTTGGATGATTTTCAATTTACCTAGTTACAAGAGCCTAAATGTCAACTACTTATAACCTTTTACAAAATATTGCTTTTCCCAATGCTGGGCCGTTAATTGTTGAGGAGTTCTCTTGGTACTTCACCATCAGCTCTACATCACCATATGCATTGTGACGAGCATAAAGTGCTTAACATCCATATTCAAGTAATCGAATCGCAATCCACTTAATACTTATTATTGAGTAGTTTCGGCGGCCATCTGTGGTCTTCATCATCAGTTCCACTTCCCCAAATGGTACTTTTTGAGAGCAACTGCACAAGTTACTATAAGAAATACCCAAAACGCCATAGGTGTGCCTATAATATTTGAAGAGTTCCCTCGATTTCTCCAGGATCCCATCATCAGATCCTGACTTTGGTGATAATGGTACCAATTTCGAAGTATACCCATTCGAAGAAAAAAAGAATTTTCCAAATCGGTTCAGCCGTCTTCGAGTACTCGATGATCATACATAAAAAAAAAAAAAAAAAAATATACGCGTCGAATTGATAACCTCCTCTTTTTGTCGTCGGTTGAAAATGTGGACTACTTTTTATCAAGAAGCCAGGGGACACACTCCACTCCTGAACTTTAATGTATTTACTTTCTTTTTCTCTTTTTATTGATTTGACAATATTGAGCAAAAATACGCGACCTATATATATATATGTTTCTATAATGTTACTCAGTTACTGACGGAGTTTACAGAACGGACTGATACGTACCTATTTATTTTATCCACACCACTTACATGAACTCAATGGGTAGATAACTCCTGTAGTTGGGTATTATGTATTTATCCATCACCAAGCGCTAATGTTGAGTACCTACAGGTAAGACAATTAAATCTTTAGCTCGATTTGAACCGAATTTCTCTCTTATCCAGGTTTCGAGTCAAAGCATCCGCTCTCAACGTTAGTCTCTGCAAACTAAGATAGTACGCATTCTCCACTACAATCGAATCAGTCGCTATTTCAACCGAGAAACAATCTCAATGTGATCTCGATTAATGTTACTCGTAATAAATAACTCTTTAGCGTCGTCGCTAATCGCTAATATGCGATCGTCCGTCACCTTAAATTGTTCGGAAACCCAAAATGCCGGACGATGCCTTAATTTTTATCGATTTTAAAAGAGTAATCTGTTCAAAAACCTCGGTTAAACGACCATTTCAAATTCAGTTCCCACATAAATATCTTTTAAAGTTATCTGAAGCCACAGAACATCGATAAAGTGTCTCCACCTGTCGGAATGGACACGAAGCTTCAGATCAGCACGACTTATCGATTGATTGAGAACTGACGCACAGTGAAATGTAGATATTTAAGATCAGCTTAACTTATTTCTCACATCATAAATGCAAGAGAACAGAACAAACACAAACTATTATAGGTACATTTTATCATGTCCAAAATGTATGACGTTTGCCAATCCGCTACTGAAATGTCATGGATGGACTTTGAACCCGCGACCTCTCGATTACAAGTCTGACACCTTAGCCTTTATACTATTGGTGCTAAAAATTATAAGAGAAGAACCACCACCCACAATGTGATCTCTGTTTTTACTACCATAAGGACAGTACATCTAAATGAATGTTAAGGATAATATTATAAGCACATTACCACAATCACAGTAGCGAAAAAGATTTTGACGATTTCAGACCAACTCTACAAATTCTTAGGTGCTCTAATAATAATTAAATTAAGACATTGCTGATCGTGGGAATACCACGAAGACGCAGAATAGCTAAACGATGTAAATTGCGCGGGAAAGGATGAATGTCACATCGGCGGCCATAACTTATCCGCAACGGGCGCGTTCCTCGCGCGCGCGATTTATGTCGCGTTCAAGTATTGAATTAGATGAATGGGTTGTTTAGCTATTGATAAAGGTACGTTTTGCAAACGGATGATTTTGACCGTAAGATTTACTTAGTAAGCGATATTGTTTGACTTTTAAAAGGTTCTTTGGAACTCCTGAGGACGAAGTTAATACATGTTTTTTTTTTTTCGGAAACAGTCGTTGATGCAAGTTTATGTTTAATGCTGTAGTTTATATTGTAATGAGTAACTTTATTTAATAGATTGATAGCTCACACCGAACTGGTGCTGTTTCGGGTATCTGTTTAGTACCCTTTTTTGGTGGAAAAATCATAAATTGACTCGTCCCGCTATGCGTGGAGCGGAAGGGAGTGTCAGACTTCTACTGACTAATAACCCACCCTGTTTGTTCAGTTGCTCTTACGTACCGGGACCGTGGTATCTCGTTAGAATCTTCTCGCAACCCTAACAGTGGCAAGTACTGTTATGTCTGTGACCTAACATCAAATGGGTACCTTATGCCACTTTTTGAGCGGATTGAGGCTTATATTAATGATAAGCCTCTAATTGCTGACTTCGTTGAAATTGCTATTTAACATGAACAGGAAACGCAATTTGAAGCGTCAATGGCCTAATGAAGAGCCTCAAGAAACAGGACTTATTAAAGCCCATACTTGCCTAGGTAATGATAATAACTGCAACGGTCCACTACTGTCTCTGGTTCCAAACTTAAAATATCTAGGAGTTCACATATATTATAAACTAAGCTGGCAACCTCATATTGAGGCCCTATGCAACCGGGTCAGGAAACTTATTTATATCTTTAAAGAGCTCAGACACTGCTAGTCCAGAAACAGCGCTAATGGTTTTTATTCTGTTGAGACGCAGAGGGATTCCTGTCTGTGAGCCTATCAGGTGTCGTTCCGCATTCGCCAGTCGTCGCTCCCGTCTGTATAATAAAATAAAATAAAGTGTTGTTTATTTATACCTGTACAAAATATGAGGTAAAAAATATACTTTCCAAGTGGTTGCAGGGTTTATCATATGACGAAATCACGAAACTGAAAGTCTACTCAAAGTAATCTCTTAAATGTTTAAAAATACTGTAACTATGTATATAATTTCTTGTTTTTTTATACTTGTTATTAACACATAAGAAGTACTTGTACGATTATTATTGTTTAAATTGTTCGTTTTGAAACCTTGGGGAACTTCGGCTTCTAAGATACAGGCTTCTTGCCTAGTTTAGGAGCCAGATTTTGCGCCTTTAACTGTGACACTGTTGTATAATTTAATGTTAAGACCATACCTTGTACTTTTGTTTTTTTTTGTACAAATAAATACTTTAAAAATGGCTAAGGTGTCGGACTTGTGATCGAGACGTCACAGGTTCAAACCCCACTCAATACATTATTGACGTGAACCTACTCCAGATACAAGCATATTTTGTCTAATTGGAGGAGTTAACAAGGTTGCTAGTAATGTGAATTCTACCCACTTCAAAAGTTCTCTTTTTAAGAAAAAAATCAAAAATCTTTTAGTAAAGAACACTTCCTTTAATTTTGACTTAATAATAGTATCCTCTTTTTTTTTAGGTACTTATAAATTGGTATTAAATATTTACTATGAATATAATATTATAAAGTGGAAATAGGCTCAAGATCATAGATGGACGAAAACAATAAAAATATGGAAAGGCCCATCAAGTAATCATAGGAAGACTCTAGATGAGATGATGACATAAAAAAATTGCACCAAAATGGCAACAAAGAGCCCAAGACCGGGAGACATGGCAATATTTGGAGGAGGCATGTGTCCGAGAAGGTCCAGTAAATATAAGTGCCAACTTAGGTATATTCTTAAAACATATATAGGTAATGTTATTAAACCTGATATTAAAGTTATGTGGTGACCCTGGCACTGCAGATTTCCGGGGATCACTAACCTTTTTTTTTATCTTAGTGGAATTCCTCATGAATGTCCAATTGTCCATCCGTTGGCGGGCGAAGTGTTCTGTGCTCTCGCGACTTTAACCGTGAGCTGTTGGTGCACTTAAATACTTCAAAGAGGATGATTCTATGCAGTTATAAAGATAAAAAAGCTCAACAGTAGAACAATTAAATTTACAGCTCACAGTATATTCAAGAGAACGGTTTACTTCTAGAGGGCAATGCCACCTAACAATCCCAAAACCTTCCACTCCTCACTTTCCAGCTTCTGATGACGCAAGGTCGACCCTTTCTGAAAGATAAACTCGTTTTACTCGAAAACTACAAGCGTTCAAAAAACAAAAATCCTTGCTATTTCAAGTACTTACTTAACGTGGAATTATACCGAAATTACAAAGAATTTCTCAGACAATGTTCGCTCTGAGAACACGGCCAAGACTTAATTAGATACTTCAATGACCAAATTAAGTCGAAATTACACAGAAGACGCAAACACAAGTAATCTTATCAACATATCCGAGGCATCCATTCAGGCATTCCGCCACCGGGTACAATTGTTTGATTCACAGGGGCACAATGTCGGCCTTTTAAAATAGAACAAAAATCATTCGAGAAGGAATCAGCATCAGTTTGCGACATTTAAATGTGCTGGCGGCGCTTTTGGGCCGCCATTTGCATCCGAGATCGCGTTGATCGGCCATCTTGCAGCCTTTTTTTGCCGCCAACGCGTTGTCCCAGGTTTGTCGCACACTGAGTATTAATTTATCAAGCCACCTTTTAAAATAAGCAACTTTTACAATCATACAAATCCAAATCCAATCAGTGAGAGCAGTGCTGCCTCAGTGGTTACGGGCTCGACTTGCAAATTCAGGTCGTGGGTTCCGACCCAGTCAGGCACATTACTTTGTGTGATTTCAAATCACAAAAATTCTCAAATCGGTAACGGAAAAGATCGTGAGGAATGTTAACATAGTCTAGGATCACAAATGCGAAGGCCGCGTGGTTAGTTACGGCTCATTTCCGCTCAAAGAGAGAAGGCCTCGGAACTTTTTCAATCATATAAGTAAGTCATCACTCCTTCGCAGTAGTTAATTAAAAGTTAAATTAAAAACGTGTATTTTTCACAACTTCTATTATATTTAAGTCAATATTTTAGAACAATACTTAAATGAGACAAAAACGATTTGTACGTGCTTGAATGCGGTATACAGCACCACCCTTCTGCCCGCAAATACAAATATATCGACGGTTTAAATGAAATAGGGTATAAGCGACAAAAAAGAAATTTAGGAGAGACATTCAAAGTTTAGAATTTTAGAAAAACTGATGTATTTTTTTATTAAAACATCAGACAGTTCAATAAGTGTTATAGTAAAAGAAGGATAAGGTACTTTTCACAGTGGTTGTATAAATTTTTTTACCAAAAAATAGAACCGACTTCCATATCAAAACACTACAAAGCCAAAAATAATTTTAACTTCGGTAGTCGGTGTTATTGGTTTTGGATTTTCTTTTTTTTTCACACCGCCTTCCGAAATTAAAGTTATTTTTGGCTTTGTAGTGTTTTGATATGGAAGTCGGTTCTATTTTTTGTTAAAAAAATTTTTTTCACGCTTTTTAGTGGGTCGGTTTGTAATTTATCTAGTTACAAAAGCCATAATGCCAACAACTTATCACCTTTTAGAAAATATTGCTATTCCCGATGCATAGCCGTTAATTTTTGAGGAGTTCTCCTGGTACTTGACCATCAGCTCTACATCACCATACTCGTATGTATTGCGACGAGCATAAAGTGTTTAAAACATCCGTACTCAAGTAATCGAATCGCAATCCACGAAATACTTATTATTGAGTAGTTTCAGTGGCCATCTGTGGTCTTCATCATCAGTTCAACTTCCCCAAATGGTACTTTTCGAAAGCAACTGCTCAAGGTACTACAAGAAATACCCAAAACGCTATAGGTATGCCTATAATATTTGAAGAGTTCCCTCGATTTCTCCAGGATCCCATCATCAGATCCTGATTTCGTAACAATGGAACCAACTATAAATTATACCCTTTCAAACGCAAAAAGAATTTTCCAATCGGTCCAGCCGTCTCCAAGTAATGAGGTAACATACATAAAAAAAAAGTTCAAGACGAATTGAGAACCTCCTTTTTTGAAGTCGGTTAAAAAGATAATAGAACACAAGAAACAGTCGGCTTTCAAAACAATACCAGTCAAAAATGTCGCTTATACCCTTTTTCCTTTTAACCGTCGATATACAATTGCTCATGTAGAAGATAAGGTAATGCAACATGGAACTCAAACCTACTCGACACGTGCAAGTTGCCTAAAAGATTTCCCTGTGCAATAAGAACGCCTATTGTACCTACACTAGTTTTATATTTCTTATCTTTAGAAACATAATAGATAGCTGTCGCTGGTCGATGTTCCAGATTTAGCAACGCATGCCATGGTTGGTCTATGAATTGGTGCCTCGGAAACCACGTTAAGCCCTTGGTACCAGCTATCATTTGTACTTCTTTGATAATGTTACGGGTTTCAGATGCCAGAAAATCTGACACTAGCCTTGCCACTGAATACACTCTCGGCAAGTTCGTCGTTCGTGTTACCAGCTACTTAAAGTTATTTTTCACTTTGCAGTGTTTTTGGGAGTCGGTTTAATTTTTTGGTAAAAAGTTTTTATTTCACTCTTTTTAGTTGGTCGGTTTTTAATTTACCTAGTTAAAAGAGCCTAAATGTCAACTACTTATAACCTTTTACAAAATATTGCTTTTCCCAATGCTGGGCCGTTAATTGTTGAGGAGTTCTCCTGGTACTTCACCATCAGCTCTACATCACCATATGCATTGTGACGAACATAAAGTGGTTAACATCCATATTCAAGTTTTCGAATCGCAATCCACGAAATACTTATTATTCAGTAGGTTCGGCGGCCATCTGTGGTCTTCATCATCAGTTCCACTTCCCCAAATGGTATTTTTTGAGAGCAACTGCACAAGTTACTATAAGAAATACCCAAAACGCCATAGGTGTGCCTATAATATTTGAAGAGTTCCCTCGATTTCTCCAGGATCCCATCATCAGATCCTGACTTGGTGATAAATGGTACCAATTTCGAAGTATACCCTTTCGAACAAAAAAAGAATTTTCCAAATCGGTTCAGCCGTCTTCGAGTAATCGGTGATCATACATAAAAAAAAAAAAGAGAAAAAAAAAATATACGCGTCGAATTGATAACCTCCTCTTTTGGTCGTTGGTTGAAAATAACTTTAATTTCGGTAGTCGGTGTCTTTAGTTTTTTATTTTCGTTTTTGGCACCGACTTCCGAAATTAAAGTTATTTTTTACTTTGCAGTGTTTTTGGGAGTCGGTTTAATTTTTTGGTAAAAAGTTTTTATTTCACTCTTTTTAGTTGGTCGATTTTTAATTTACCTAGTTACAAGAGCCTAAATGTCAACTACTTATAACCTTTTACAAAATATTGCTTTTCCCAATACTGGGCCGTTAATTGTTGAGGAGTTCTACTGGTACTTCACCATCAGCTCTACATCACCATATGCATTGTGACGAGCATAAAGTGCTGAACATCCATATTCAAGTAATCGAATCGCAATGCACTCAATACTTATTATTGAGTAGTTTCGGCGGCCATCTGTAGTCTTTATCATCAGTTCCACTTCCTCAAATGGTACTTTTTGAGAGCAAAATACCCAAAACGTCATAGGTGTGCCTATAATATTTGAAGAGTGCCCTCGATTTCTCCAGGATCCCATCATCAGATCCTGACTTTTATGACAATGGGACCAATTTCGAAGTACCTATACCCTTTCAATCAAAAAAAGAATTTTCCAAATCGGTTCAGCCGTCTTCGAGTAATCGGTGATCATACATAAAAAAAATATATATATATATATATATATATACGCGTCGAATTGATAACCTCCTCTTTTTGTTGTCGGTTGAAAAAGGATGATACTCGTACACTGAGTGGATTTATCGCTAATAGCGATCTGTACAGACAACCTTTAGATGGATAAAAGGCTAAGCAGATAATGATGAGAAATATTTTATGTACTGTATATGTATTATTAGTATGAGTAACTTATTTATTTATTAATATTATTTTATCCAATACACTACAAACAATATATTAAAAAATATTTTGCCAGACACGAAAGCCCCTTAGGGCTTATCTGTGTGCTGGCGAGTTGGTATTTCTTATTTATTCGATTAGACAAAGAAAAAAAAACAGGTTTGCTACACATAATTAACAATTTTTTTTGTATAATTGTTTATAGATATCATTTCGTCCCATAGTTTGCATTGAGTGTGCCCCCGCCTCAGCTCACGCAACGTTTCGTTTTTCTCTTGCACCATCTTTTATATTCGGTAGCGGCGCACCAAAGGGACGCATTCAATTATTTATTCGTATTATTCTTGTTTATAACTGGTGTACGAATGTCGTACGTGATGCCTATCATCTTCCTCACTAATTGGGAGCGTCCACCGGACAAAAGTAGAGCGTAAAACTATCGCAAAAAGTGAGTTAATTTGATTGATGTTTGCCGCTTTTTGTTGGTGAGAAAATATGCTTAATTTGTTCAGTAAACGGTAATTATAATGTAGATGTATCTTTCTTCTTTTTTATAAATAACCAGCGTGGTGGCTATTGGCCTCTTCCCTCTTATAGAGAGAAGGCTTGTGTAATAGCGGTGAGAACGTAATAGCCTAAACTATACCATAAATAATACCTATTCATAATAGTGAGTTAGGCCACTTTTGCCCATCACTAGGAAAATATACCGAACCTAATTTAAAAAAACTTGTTAGCAAATTAATTGGTAGAAGTTTAACACACAACACATACTTATCTAAAGTAATATTATAAATGCGAACAACTAAAAATTTGGCTTTTTGAAAAAAATAAGATTAATAGCAGTTTGGGTAAAATTCATATTACTTACTAGCAATCTTGTTAACCCCTACAACTAAGCTAAATATGTTTGTCTGGAGTGTGTTCACGGCAATAGTGTAATGGGTTGGGTTCGAACCCGCGACCTCTCGATCACAAGTCCGACACCTTAGGCTAATGACGCTTCAAATAATTATTCTTACATTGGAATGCTATCTCACTATACGCATTAGATCGATAAATTGAGGGATGACGTAGGCATAGCCACTTCTTATCTTACTTCTTACTAATCTTTCTTACTAATACTAATCCTCTTCCTACTATAATATTATAAATGCGAAAGTTTGTGAGGATGGATGGATGTTTGTTACTCTTTCACGCAAAAACTACTGAACGGATCTGACTGAAATTAATTTTGATAAAAAATTGGTAAGTAGATAGTTGACATCCTGGAATAACACATAGGCTACTTTTTATCCCGGAATTCCCGCGGGATCGGGGTTAATGCGGGAAAACCTCCCACGCGGAACGAAGTCGCGGGCAAAAGCTAGTATACTATATATTATACTTTATACTAATTATACTATACTAATACTTACTTACTATACTAATACTATATATATACTTATACTAATCCTACTAATATTATAAATGCGAAAGTTTGTGAGGATGGATGGATGTTTGTTACTCTTTCACGCAAAAACTACTGAACGGATCTGAATGAAATTTGGTAACTATATAGTTGGCAGCCTGGAATAACACATAGGCTACTTTTTATCCCGAAATTCCCACAGGATCGGGATTTGCGCGGGAAAACCTTCCCACGCGTACGAAGTCGCGGGTAGAAGCTAGTATTATAAATGCGAAAGTTTGTGAGGATGGATGGATGTTTGTTACTCTTTCACGCAAAAACTACTGAACGGATCTGAATGAAATTTGGAGAGTAGATAGTTGACATCCTGGAATAACACATAGGCTACCTTCAATCCCGGAATTCCCACGGGATCAGGATTTACGCGGAAAAACCCTCCCATGCGAACGAAATCGCGGGCAGAAGTCAGTAATTTATAATTCAGTTACAAGATGTGGCTTCGAATGGAAGGATAACTGAAAAATTCCACATTAAGTTGCTCAGTTAGTAATATAATACGTGTGTATGTACCTACATAGTTTCTAATAAAGTTTGTTGGTCGAGCACGACAAAATACCTAAACAGTCTGGAATGGGCAATATTGATACCTAATGCCTATTTTTTGTGCGGGAATGACTTCTCCTGCACTAGGTATATTATAGTTAGTATATTTGTTAACTACATACAAATATAAAAAATTGGCCAAGTGCGAGTCAGACTCGCCCATGAAGGGTTCCGAAGTAACTATAATAATATAATATAATATTATGTATATTTATTTAAAATAAACCTTACAAATTTCTTAAAACTAGCTTATTTACATTTTTTTATAACTACGCCCAATAACTTTGTTTTTCATAGTGTTTGAATGAATTACAAAGTTATATTTGCGGTTTTAGAAAATATGCTGTATCTCAAAAATTGCTGACCCGATCTCGTTCAGACCAATTTTCGTTGAAAGAATTTTTCACTCCATTATTATAGAAGTTAGAGGGGGGACACATTTTACCAATTTAACCTTTTCGCCGCCAACGTACACAAAACGCAATGCCTCGCAGAGCGCCAAGCTATAAATGTATAACTAAATATACAGTAAACAGTAGTGATGGGGATATCGTCATATCGATGAATAAGATTTGTACGCGTAAAGTTAAGATTTAAAGTTGATTTTACGAATATAAATAAAAACTGATTAAATATTTCCAGATTTGTTTTATTTCACAGTATCCTTAATAAGAAAAAACAGTATAAATTATGAGTATCAAAGAAACTAATACATAACTCAATTAGACCTATAAGGAACGGGGTACATCTCTATTTGTTTCATGATCTCATTCTTTAACTTCATATCAAGTTATTGGCACTGAGGGCACGTTGAATTCGATGCTGATCAGGGATGGGGTCTATGGTCTTTCTTTCTTCTATTTTTGTTTATTCGTGTTTTTTTAATAACTTCAGTCAACGTTTTTTACCGTAGGTATCTAAGTGGCAGAATTTTTAATTGTTTTTAAAGTGTTTTTTGAAATGGAAAGTAAGTATATATTTAAATTCTATCACGCTTGTAGCCGTGTACTTATCAAAGCATTGTTTTTTAAGTGTTGTTTCTGTTCTTTTCTTAACTCATGTATCGGTAGCGTTTACCCATCTGCGCGCGGGGGACCCCGCGCACAGATTGCGTTTCTCTATTTACCCACGACGGAACGGAGCAGGTATATGCGTTTAGGGTGAGAGATGTTTGTGTGTTTGTGCAAAGTAATGTTCCCACCTATCTTCTAAACTTTTTATACGAATTGCAATTAGGTTTCCTTTTTTTTCTTTGAAAAGAATTTCTAAAAGAGTTAAAATTACAGTGCTTTCATAAACTGTATTTACTATAATAGTGTATAGAGTACAAAAACAGTACCTAAATCTACTGTAATTACAGTGCATCTGGAGATACTGGGCTCACCGAACATTTTACATACTTATTGAATTCCTACTCTTTCAGTTAGTTGAAAATAGTACGGAGATGTACCAAATTATGTAGGCGAATTGAAATTGTTTGATTTTAAGTGGACTGTATTTTGAGGATGGCTGGTTTCGCCTAGAAAGAACAGGATGATGAACGGGCGACCGAGTTTCAGGGATTATGAGGGAAAAGCACGTCTTACCTGAGGTCTTCAAGATGGCGCCTGCTGGCGCCTGCCTGCTTCGAAGCACACGACGTGTTGATATCAGAATGCACCAAACCACTCAATCACACCCGCGGGCGGTTCATCTTAGTTCAATCACGATTTATAGATAAATAAGCGGAGTTTAGCGGTATAACACACGGACGGCGGAGTACGGTAAGACATCGACAATACGTCCGCGTGGAGAGGCGTACTTAACACGTTCTGTCATTGCGGAGTCATTGCTTGCCATAGATTCGTGGCAGACATGCTTTTTTGGGGTAGGAAGAGGGAATGGTCGTCCGTTCTGAGAGTAAACGTCAAAATGTGGGAACAAACTATTTAATCAAATTTCAAAATGAGATGGCGTTACCATTTCCCCCCGGCTTTAAAGGGTTGCCTTTAAAAGGAAACAAATAAAATAAGCTACGTTAGGTATACTACCGCATAACCTATCCACGAGCTAAAACAGCGTTATGATATTAAATTAATCTAAATTAACTTTAGCGGAACAATTATAGCGAAAACTATTAACTAAATACCTAAACTAAGAGGGAGATCCAACTTCAGGCTAGATCTCACTGAGTCGGTAGCGGACAGAGACGTACAACAGGGCGCACGTAACTACCCTTCGCGGTTTTTACAGTAACAACGCGGGTTGTACCGTCTTTAGATGTATGCAATTTCTCAACGATGGCTAAGGGCCATGAAAGCGGCGGAGAATTGTCATTTATGACAATAACCAACGTACCCTCCTGTATAGGGGATGCAGGACTATTCCATTTGGATCTAACTACTAGTCCTAGTCATCCAGTTAGACATACCTCAGAATTATCTTCTGGTTCAATGTTCTCCACAAAATACTCCGAGTCCGATTCCACACCTTGCAAAATTTTAAGAAGTTCGTCCGAATCAAGTTCTTCACTCATTTTTCTATTTGTTATCAAGTGAAAGAAAGAAAGATGCGTGCGCGCGAATCCGATTTTGTGCTGCACTATGCCAAAGTGACCTTGACAGCCGCACGCCTATGACGTCACTGACCAACTTCTATAGTAGTTCGTGGCACTCGGTGGCGCACAGGGGCATAGACGACCAATTGTTTTGTAGAGATGGGAAAATAACTATCGACAAGAATTGGTAACAACTTTATAATTACGTATCGGCATCTACCTGAAGGTCGAAATTCATCTACTATCCTTTGTAATGAAGTAGATAACTAAGTTCATATTTTATTGACCTCAAATTGTTTTCGATATTCGTAACTTTCTGTATTTATAAATATTTCAATGGTGAAATCAACCTTTCACGACACATCACTGACCAACTTGATATGAAGTGATTGGCGTTCTGAGGAAAGTAACAAAATTCGGAGTTTCTGTTTTTGCCGATTTTAGGACAAACTAGGGCTTATTTTGTGTAGAAAAATAAAAAACAGGGTAGTAGACAGTGCTATCTTAAATAATAAAATGAAACAAAGCTTTTAATCACAGTAAATTTATTTTAATAAGATAGTTAAAATGAACAACTTCTATAGAAGTTGTGGCGCTGGTGGCACGAAAATCCCGAACTTCTATAGAAGTGCTTGGCGGTGAAAAGGTTAAATGCGTATATCTTTTAAACGATTAACTTTATGAAAAAGTGGTTCTAGAAACTTTAATATCATTTTTAAATACCTGTCTAAAGATACCACAACCGCATAGGTTTCATGAAAAAAAAAATCAGTTTCTATCGTTCTCATGTTAGTATATTTGAATAAAAATCTTTTTAATTCCTTACAAATCTATTATACATACTAGGTGGTTATGAAACTTTACTTTTACTAATTAAAAAAATCGTTGTTAAATCTTTGGAGTCAGCAAAGATACAAGATACCTCCGAAAACCTGTTCCAATAAATTTCACGAAAGTACTTTATTAATCAAGACCATATATGTATTAATCAAAGTTATTCGGTTTAACTACTTAAGGTAAAAAAAATCTAAAAAACCCGACTGCTGAACTGAAATGCAAGAGACAAGCACATTTTTATTTTAAAAAGTGACAAGCAGGCGAGACCCAATTGAACTTTTTTTATTAATGGGATGGGTCCGCCTGCTTGTCCCTTTTTAAAATAAAAATGTGCTTGTCTCTTGCATTTCAGTTCAGCAGTCGGGTTTTTTAGATTTTTTTAAATAACTTTTTTTTTCAACTTTTTAGTTAAAATATTAATTAACATTTTTATAGGTTTCCTGGTCGTGTCACAATGGCACCCCACCGGATTCAGAAAGTGAAAGAGCTCAAGTCCATATTTTTAAACTTTCTCTTTGTATTATTTTTGCTAGTATTACACTAATGATAAATATTATATACCTTTTTGAAATCCTTGTGTTAAGCCCTTTAATTTGATACCCATATTGCAGTATTACAAAAAAAAAAATTTTTTTCATTGTGTATAATGGCTTCGCACAGCCGCCATGTTTGATTTTTTCAAATGTCACCTATCTAAGAACACTTGGGCTGCTAAGACGAATCTAACGATACGTCAATTATGTGAATCCGTTTAGCGGTTCTGGAGATATGAGGTAATAAAGAATATTACAAACATACATACATACATACAAGATACGCGCGAAAAACATAACCCTTCCTTTGCAGTCGGGAATAAGGATAATACGGCTTATTTTGAACATTTAATTAAAAAACCTGCCATGTGCGTGGCGCGCGGCGCGCAGTATAGGGTTCCGTAGTTTACTACAACGCCAAGAGAGAGTCGGATTAGCTGACCGAGAGTTCCGTACTATGCTCTCATAATAACAAGCTACTCTGTTTTACACAAATAAGAACTAAAAAATTTTCTTCCATAGAAACTGTCTGTTTAGGAAATGAATTATTATAAAAAAATCTTTCGAGTTCTAGCACTGTATGTAGGCAGTGAATTGTCTTTCAATGAATATATTAATTTAAGATTTTCACTTAGTTTAGGTTTTGTTTTTCAGATCCAACAGCGAAGAGCCACGTCGCCGGGCGAATCAGATGAATTCACAGTTCGTCTTAATAAATAGATTTCGCTCTAAAAATCGTAAGTATTGAGTGCCTATCTATGGAAAAAGTGCATGGAAGAGAACTTAAAACTACCTACGATAAGTAGAACCAAGGCAAAGTAGTCATGATCTGCAGCAAGAGCGAAAATGAGGTCGTGGAAACCTTAGAACCAGACAAGCCTGAGGAACAAGAAATGCATCCTGCAAACCATAGAGAACGTCAACAAAGCCTTAGAGTTGGGCAAATAATGCCTCTCCACATATGCAGAGGACATCTGGAAGTTAATAAACAAAATCATAGAGGTGACCAAGAAATTCATCTCGAAAATCATTGAAACGGCCACCAAAATCATTGAAGAGGATCCTTTAGAAGCAGCAAAATAACAGTTAAAGAAAACCTTAGATGACAACAAGCAGACTATGGACCCAGCAAAAGCCAAAGCAAGCATTGTGCGAGCCATAGACGAAATTAAAGAAAACAAACAACAGGTTAAGAAAACCCTCTCAGAATGACTAGCAACTGTTAATGAAAAACTCAATTCATTAAACAAAAGAAAAGGAATGTTAATACCTTTGTGTTAATGTTAAATATAACTCGTTTTGTTAGGGAATACGTTTGAATGTCAGTGAAAATAAGAGAATAATCAGAAAAATACCTAATTGTTGTTTATTTTTTATTATTGCATATACAAAGTAAATACTCATAAAGTTCCCTACAAAACCTGTTTGGCGGCTGACTGTGTGGAATGAGCCGAAAGTATAATGTAAAACAACCGATTTAAAACGTTTTAAATAAAATGTTGCCATTTTAAACCCCAAATAAATACTTTTAAACGGTTGAAAACTTGCCTACAAAAATAAAACAACTATGTTTAACACTTCATTATGGGCAATTTTTGGTCACCTGACGTCATGTTTCGTTTTAATTAGTGTATAGAAAATCAATAGAAACTAGTCGATGATAAAATTGCGATTACGATTACGATTACGATTTTTGTTAAAAATTCCCATCCAAGTTGAATTTCACTAAGACTCATTATTAACCCGCTAAGTATATCAATATCAGTCACATCAGTTTTTTTTTAAACCTAACACAGATCTGTTATATCCCTACCTCTGTAAAATTACGAAAATGTAGTTATAATTAAGAAAAAGAAAGTAACCAACCGTTTTAAATAGAAAAAAAAATGGTTTATTTTGGTTGTATACCGTCTTTTTCGTTTTAAACGGATTGGGTTGATTAGTTTTAAACCGGCCTTACATATATAGTCACAAGTAAAGTTACCACATACATTAATATAGTGTTCCTTTTGGAAAATAAATAAGACACTTTACACATTAGTAATAGGTATTTAATATTATCCAATAACGTACGAATATTTGCTAACAATGGCCTTGTAGAAGTCGAATACTAGTTGGCTGGCGGATCGACCTCTTTCTAAAGCTTCATTGTACGCGTCTTCGCTGAAACTACCCTCCGTGAAACCTATGAAAATAAATCAATTGGTTATTATAAGAGCTAGAAAGGAAAGCCTCAAAATGCATGTGCTAGAACAAATAAAATTGGCCAAGTGCGAGTCGGACTCGCACATGAAGGGTTCCGTAGTAACTATAATAAATATAATATACTTAATATATTTATTTGAAAAAAAAAAAAACAAAAAACCTTACAAAATTCTTAACACTAGATTATTTACAATTTTTACAACTACGCCAAATAACTTTGTTTTTCATAGTATTTGTATGAATTACAAAGTTATATTTGCGGTTTTATAAAATATACTGTATCCCAAAAACTGCTGACTCGATCTCGTTCAAACCAATTTTGGTTAAAAGTTTACATTAAGATCTACAACATATAGTTTTTTGAGATTTTTCACTTCATTATTATAGTAGTTAGAGGGGGGGGACACACATTTTACCACTTTGAAAGCGTATATCTTTTAAACGATTAACTTTATGAAAAAGTCATTTAAGAAACCTTAATGTCATTTTAAAAGACCTGTCTATAGATACCACACACGTATAGGTTTCATGAAAGAAAATATTTTCAGTTTCAGTTCCATGTATTGGGAGCCCCCTTTATTTTAAATATTTTTTAAATTTTCTCTTAAAATCGGAAAGCGGTTCACAGAATACATCTACCTACCAAGTTTTACGTGTATAGTCCTAATAGTTTCGGAATAAAATGGCTGTGACATACGGACGGACGGACAGACAGACAGACGGACAGACATGTCGAAACTATAATAAGGGTTCCGTTTTTTGCCATTCGGCTACGGAACCCTAAAAACCAGTAACATTAATAGTGGACTATATTCTAAGTAAGGGCTGAAACACAAAACTGCTATACGTCGCATCGTAAAAATCGATGATGTTTAACCTTTTGAACGCCAGAGCGTAAACGCATCGGCGCACAGTGGGACGAAAATCGAGTTTCATAGACATAGACCACTTACAATTTTTTTTGTCGTTTTTTTGCTGGAAACCAATGCAGACCAGTTAAGGAAGCCCCAACAGTATCATATTTTTACACGTCAGGTGATTCTGACGCGAAAATATTTTTTTTTAAATAAAAAATGTATGGACGAATACAGAAAAATGCATTTTTATCGAGACTCGTGAGAGTGCTCATTATATCCTCGGGTATGATTTTTGTCCTTATTTTTTTGCTATTTTTTGACATATAGCACGCCCCTCGCACTCGACGGACTTTGAGTGAAAAAAAAATGAAACGTATTTTTTATTATTATTTGATCTTATTCCGAGTATTTACGGTATGTAACGACCTATATTGGCCTGTATTTGTCAATCGGCCTATTGTTTAAAGCATGTTACTGCCTCTTTAATGACAATTTACCTGCTAATCTACCATTTTATAATGGACTTCATATTTAATCTCTTACTAATGACCTACGTGATTAATCTAGAAAATGGGCTCGACAGATTCTTTAGGGTATTACCACAACAATCGATCGACATGGTTGACGTTGATTGGTAGGTGAATAATCTATTCTACCATTGATCGATGGCATCGATCGACGATCGATCGACTGGCGTGGTAACACCCTTACTTGGCGTATCATTGTTGCTAATTTACTTAGTATTAGAAAAAAATTGATTCGTCATCATTTCATGTATTCATAATCAATTTTACATTGTGTTTGACTACATACAGATTTAGAGTTTATAAATGTAGAAAACATTTATATACTCTAAATCTGGATAATCGGCGGCAGTAATTTGTAAAATCTCTAGGGCTTCTGCACTTAACTTCTTTTTTCGACCTGCATCGAGTACAGGTCTTGCAGAAGAAATGGCAGGATTGAACGAGAGAAGCATCATGTTTAAAATATCTTGATTGGTATTAATCCTGCTTGTCATCCGAGAATGAAACTCTCTTCTTTTCCGGAAATCTTTATTTCTATCCTCTGAAGCTTCCTCACAAAGTTTTCCGATGGCCACAATTACTACATTAGCTATATCAGCACCATGCATGAGGATTTTATGCACCGTTGTTGGCATATAGTACCAATTGTACAATCCGATATACCGTTCCGCTGTTCTCAGAGTATATTCTTTAAATTTCTCTACGTGAATAATTTCACCAGATGCTATGACTTGCAAAATTACTGCATATCTTCGTATGAGCTCTTCATCTAAGCCAGTAATGCCAGCAGTTTTATCTGGAATCTCAAAAAACTTTCCCCATCGTCGGTTGTTCCTGACCCTTGTTTAACTTTATCGATCAGTAAACCTAGCTCGGTCCGGAATTTGGATTGGATTTCCTTTTTTTTTTTTTGCTTCTAAAATATTTTTATTGTCTCCTCTTACAGACCACGTTTTCAAATCTTGTCTGTATGCAATATGAAGCAGACACTCCATACAATTGATACGAGCATGCAGAGGAGATAATCCAAATTTGTACAGATCGGTTTGTACGTGTCTTTGCGAAACTATCTGTAAGTCAATTATTTCTGAAGATTTTGCCAAGCACAAGTAACAAGTTGCAGATGATTTGGCGTCTGAAAGATGTGCATCTCTTTCCATCGATCATAGTCATTACCAGACTATGATCAATTGTGTTACTCTCGACCTAAACTGTTCTTGCACTAAAACCTTGGACTCTTTTGCAAACATGAACTGTATTGGACGGCAAGACAATGCCGAGCACGGTTTTGGATTATCCCAAATTACTTCATTTCCAGATTGAAATTTTGTGGAACTACTTTTGTCATAAAAATTGCTTCATCATTGCCGCTTTCTTTCCCTTGAAATTTTTGTTTAAAGGTGCTTTGGCTTGAAGCACCATCGAATCCCCACTTGGATATCAGTGTCATACTTTTGCCTTTTATATCTTGCGATAGGCTTTTTATAATTCTGGCAGCAATAATATCTAAAAGTGCTTAAAGAGAAACTTTGGCCATTACGTCTGTTACCGTTATTACATTTTCAACCGACGACAAAAAGAGGAGGTTATCAATTCGACGCGTATATATATTTTTTTTATGTATGATCATCGAGTACTCGAAGACGGCTGAACCGATTTGGAAAATAATTTTTTTGTTCGAATGGGTATACTTCGAAATTGGTTCCATTGTCACCAAAGTCAGGATCTGATGATGGGATCCTGGAGAAATCGAGGGAACTCTTCAAATATTATAGGCACACCTATGGCGTTTTGGGTATTTCTTATTGTAACTTGTGCAGTTGCTCTCAAAAAGTACCATTTGGGGAAGTGGAACTGATGATGAAGACCACAGATGGCCGCCGAAAATACTCAATAATAAGTATTGAGTGGATTGCGATTCGATTAATTGAATATGGATGTTAAGCACATTATGCTCGTCACAATGCATATGGTGATGTAGAGCTGATGGTGAAGTATCAGGAGAACTCCTCAACAATTAACGGCCCAGCATTGGGAAAAGCAATATTTTGTAAAAGGTTATAAGTAGTTGACATTTAGGCTCTTGTAACTAGGTAAATTAAAAATCATCCAACTAAAAAGAGTGAAATAAAAACTTTTTAACAAAAAATTAAACAGACTCCCAAAAAACACTGCAAAGTGAAAAATAACTTTAATTTCGGAAGTCGGTGCCAAAAACGAAAAAACAAAACTAAAGACACCGACTACCGAAATTAAAGTTATTTTTCACTTTGCAGTGTTTTTTGGGAGTCGGTTTAATTTTTTGTTAAAAAGTTTTTATGGAGAGTAACAATCCAACTTAGCTTGTTGGATTTTGTGATATGAAGGATACAAATCTGTGATACCTTCACGAAGAGTAGATTCTCTTAAAGTTATGTACTGCCACTTAGATAATTTAAGTGATAATAACAAGCCCAGTGCTTTTGCAGGGGTGAAAGTAATTTTTTTCGTTTGTTTCACCAGTTGAATAATATTTTCCGCCTCTTTTGGGTTCTTAAGAAGCAGGTCTATTGCTGTTGCCAAATTACCATTGCCTTCTTGTTTCAATTTAGCTATTGTAGCGTAAGCTATCTCAGTACTTTCTCGATCTTTATACTCGAAATCATCAATTCTTTGTTTCTTCTTTTTCACTCCAAGATCTGTGAATGTTTTGTGTGGACTTGCAGCTGCTTTAGTCGATGTTCCGACTGACGAACTTGTAGAGGGAGCACAAAAATTATCGGTTTCATTTGTTACTGGAGGTTCAGTAAATGATTTCTGTGGTCGTATATTTTCAAGTACACACGTTGGCCACTCAATTTTCTGTTCCAACCAATCCATGTAATGTTTTCGGAAATTATCTGTGTTACATTTTGCTATTTTCCATCTTTTTAACACAGACTGACTGAATTTTCGACAAAATTCATGAAAGTTTCATGATCTTATTCTGACAAACTAAAAACCAACTATGATTGAACAGCTCCGAACAGTCTTAAGTAATTTCCAAGCTCACCAGACTCTTTCAGAATCACAAATAGGTCCAAGTTAGGTTTTAAAACTGATTTGTCCATTTTCACAGCTATCACAGGAACAATGTTTCACAGAAAGTAAGCAATTAACTAAAGTAAATATTGAGTGCTCTCTGTATTTATACTAACCTAATATTACCCTGTACTTATAAGCACTAATTAGTAGAATAAATGAAACAATTAAAGAACATTGCAGCACGTAAGCCGTGATAAACAATAAATATGTATATGCAGCTGTGTTCAAAGTTATTGCATAATAAAACCGCCACAAAGTTAATATGATTAAAAGGAACCTATTGATAAGTACGTTTAAAATACTAAATAAATTAGCAACAAATGATAAACCAAGTAAGGACAACATCTGTAGAGCCCATTGTCTAGATTAATCATGTGTCATTAGTAAGGGATTAAATATGAATTCCATTATAAAATGGCGGATTAGCAGGTAAACTGTCATTAAAGAGGCAGTAACACGCTTTAAACAATAGGCCGATTATCAAATACAGGTCAATATAGGTCGTTACATACCGTAAATACTCGGAATAAGATCAAATAATAATAAAAAATACTTTTCTTTTTTTTTCACCCAAAGTCCGTCGAGTGCGAGGGGCGTGCTATATGTAAAAAAATTGTAAAAAAAATAAGGACAAAAATCATATTTTTTATTTAATAAAATTATTTTCGCGTCAGAATCACTTGACGTGCAAAAATATGATACTGTTGGGACTTCCTTAACTGGTCTGCATTGGTTCCCAGCAAAAAAACGACAAAAAAAAATTGTAAGTGGTCTGTCTATGAAACCCGATTTTCGTCCCACTGTGCAGCGCCCGTGCTACGCCAAGCCACAAATTCAGCGCAAAAACCTACAAAAAATAGGGATTCCAACTAGGGCGTCCAATCCCGCAGCCTGAATTCAATCTCGGTATTTGCGGGACTACGAATTTTCAATCCCGCGGGATCTCGGTATTTGCGGGATCCCGCATATTGAAAATATTAACATTTATATAAGGCAAATAAAACAATGAATTAATCAACTAACTCCACGTTTATTTACTTATTACTATTAGTATGAGATCAATCAAATTACACCGTTTATTTATCACAAAAAACAATGAATTAATCTACTAACTCCACATTTATTCCAGTATTACTAATAGTACGAGATCAATCAAATTACACCGTTTATTTATCACAAAAAAAACAATGAATTAATCAACTAACTCCACATTTATTTACGTATTAGTATGAGATCAATCAAATTACACCGTTTTTTCTTCACAAAAAACAGTAACAAATACTGAATAAAAAACTTTACTGATATTTTAGGCTACATACTTAGGCTACCGCTGACTGAAATTTGGCTATATTAGGCTACATACGCTGTGAAAAACGGGCGACATCGGCCCCCGCGTTGTTTGCAAAACTGCCCGCCGCCAGTCACCGAGCGATCGCGCTCGCGAGAGGTCGTATGCATGCTTTTTTTTCAGTCCCGCAAATCCCGCGGATCCCGCGCTCGTAATCCCGCATCACGCGGGATTGGAAAATGACGCGGGATCCCGCAATACCGAGATCTCGGTATTCCGGGATTGGACGCCCTAATTCCAACATCTTATCTAATTAATTAAATTAGTTAATCATTGCTTTTCGTTCCATATTTTTTAAATAAAATATTACTCGTTGCATTATTCTTTTATTTAATTTGACCCTATTTGGTATCTTAATATCATTAAACACCAGTTACAAAGTTCTAAACAACCTAAAAGCAGACATTAGAACTACAAACGAATAAATCAAATAATAATAAGGAACATCACTAATCTCGTTCATGACGTCATCCGCTGCCGGGAAGACCCGACTCTGGCGTGGCTGGCACGACTTTTGATAACTTTCTCGCATGCGAGTAGGGATGTGATATTGTGGGACATAATAATAATAATCGTATAGTATTTAAAACAATTCACTTATAATTATTACCGTAAAACGGGGTGAATCGAACTGACGGGGGGAATAGAAAAAAAAACTTGGAATAATTTCTGACGTTTTTTATGGCAAATTCGGTATCCCCAATAAAAAACCCGCAACTTTAATCATTTCTTGGTGTAATTTGTCTTAGTCTGGCCACTTTTTATTTGTGGCAGCATCGCTAAAAATGTCAAAAACTCAATCTCAAAGTTGACAACAAAACAAGTCGTTATGTATGAGTGAGTTTGAGCCTCCGTATTTTGGTGAATTTTGGTCATAATAGTTTAAAGTTATCTTCAAATTACGGTCAGTGCCGTTATAAATATATTGTGCTATAATTATAATAGTAAGAATATGCATTATTATATAAAATTGATCTTATTTCGTAAGCCTTGTTTTCTTTAATTTTTCGAGGTGATTAGATACACGAAAGGGGTGAATAGACACGCCTGAGGGGTTAGTAGGCACGCAAATATGGTTAATAGACACAGCAAAGGGGTGATTAGTTACGAAAGAGGGGTGATTAGCCATGATTATGACAGGGCTGCCACAAAGTTTGTAGTGGTTATCTACAGTTCAAATTTCACTTTTAGTTACTTAAAGCGTTTTTAATTTTCTTGATTATTTTATTTATTTCTTAATTGTTGATTTTGAATGATATTGTTCATAATTCTTGACTGATTTATTATAAAGAAAATTATTTTAAAGTCAAGTGCATTTTTTTTAGTTTTGTTTTCGTGATACTCTCTAAATTTATAACAGTTTTATTAATTTTTATCATTGATGATTTCTATTTGAAATTTTAATTTTACTTTAAACTAATAATTAAAGACTCGAGTTTGCTTTCCTTTATCCTAAAAAAATATTTAGGGAAACTACAATGAGGCAGCCCTACGAAATTTTTCTAATCACCCCTCAGGTGTGTTTATTGTCCCCTGATGGCTGGTAATTAGAAATCACGTATATTTTGTGTCTTTTTTTATTAACTACAAACATATCCGAATACAAACAAATATATTTCAATAATTTGGCCTAAGACTCAATAAATACATGCTTTAAAATATGGATATCAATTCTGCAACATTACGAAAATCGTTACCAAAGTTCGAATACCTATCTATTCACCCCGTTTGACGGTACTCCGAGTCTTCGTAACTTGGCAAACTTATGTCTTCCAAGTCCTTTTGCTGTCGTAGTTTTCTAATAACATTCAGTATATTTACATAAGTTACTGAAGGTTTTTCTTCTGGCACTCAATCCAGTTCAAAAGCGACCAGTCTTGCGAACGCAGCATTTCGTGGGTCGCTAGGTCTTGGTTGGTTAAAATCCTACAGAGGTAAATTGGAGACGTCACGCCTTAAATCATTTGCGTCCCACATGCTCTGTTGATAGATGGAGTTCTTCAGTAGTCATTTGACTGCCAGCCATTTTTATTATACACTCGCACAATAATAATGCCCTTACAATAATATTACCACCGATCATAATAATAAATGTAGGAAATCACTAGTAGTCTCCCGTAGCGCTAATGACGTAACCGCTTGACGTCTATTCCCAACTGTGACGTACAGGTTACTGTTTATGCGCTTTTGCGTAGGAATGCGCGAGAGTGGACAGTAAACTATCGATCTATGAATATCAATTATGGTTTTTTTACACAATTTTACAAATATTATACATTAGGAATATTCAGATACAAATACACACATCAAAAGTGTCTAGGGATCAAGCATTTTTATGCGGATTTCTTGAGATTGAGATGTGGCTTTGTAATAAATTTATGATTTTATAAATTTATATGGATCCTTTTTGGTGCATTTCATAATTTGAAACAGGAACTGTTAACCAAATTCGAGTAAAAGATGAAAATCAGCTGTCAATATTTTCCCTATAAAAACATACAACGCATTGAAGACATTATTAGTGCTACTGTTTCCCTACTACTGATTAAAACCAACGTTATTATGGAGCGGCGACGTCATTTAAGCAGGGAAGAAATGCTCAGAGCCGTGGAAATGATAGAAGCTGGTTCCCGGCAACGTACTGTGGCTTTAGCTCTGAATACAAGTCAGAGTGTTATCAGTCGACTTTGGACACGTTACCGAAGCACTGGTACCGTGGCTGAGCGCCATGGAGGACGGTATCGCTGCACCACACGGAGACAAGACCGATACATTCAAATCTTAACTCGAAGAGCTCCAACAATAACCGCCATGATGTTAGCCGTGAGGCTTCATCACTCTTCAGGGAACTTAATTAGCGACCAAACAGTCAGAAACCGCTTGCATGAAGTGAACCTTCATTCCCGAAGACCGCTACGGGTACCACCTATAGCAATGCACAATCGTAGGATTCGATATCAATGGGCTCTTGAACACAGAAATTGGGCAGAAAAACAATGGCGTTTCGTGTGCTTTTCTGATGAGTCTCGTTTTGGTATGAGACCGGATACAAGACGTATACGACACTGGAGAACCCCTGGACGCCAACAGCGATTAAAATCCTGCCAGGAAGTCCATCCTTATAGTGGTGGAACCATCACGGTATGGGCGGGTATTTGGATCGGCGGAAGAACTGAGTTGATTTGGATCAGAGGCAACCTCAACGCTCAAATTTATGCTGAGACGATTGTATCTGACGTCATCGTTCCTCTACAAGTGCAAATCGGTCCCTTATTTCAGTTAATGCATGATAATGCACGACCGCACACCGCAAGAGTTGTAAGACAGACTCTCGCCGCAGCTAACATCAATGTCCTGCTCTGGCCTGCTCAGTCGCCAGACTTGAACCCGATTGAGCATGCATGGGATATGCTACAGAGAAGAGCTCTGCCGAATATGGAGGGTATCCAGTCGCAAGAAGACCTTTTTTTGTTGTTGCAACGAACATGGGCGGCCATTCCACAGCGTGATTTGGATGAACTCATTTTGAGTATGCCAAACCGATGTTCTTGTGTTGTTAGTGTTCGCGGTAGAAACACGGATTATTAATTGTTTAAGTTACCCAATAAAATTTTAAAGAAAACTGTTATTTCAGTCTTTTTTCGAACTTTAATGTTAGTGGTTCAAATGTCAAAAATACCTTTATTAGGAAAATGGCAAATTTCTTTATTAATGCAAAGGTGACTTGGTTTATCGTTACTGTGACAAACGAAAACACTTTATTTGATGAATCCTTAAAGAAAATTTTAATTAATATCAATCAGGAGAAAAGTTATTGCAAAAATATATGTTGATCCCTAGACACTTTTGATGTGTGTAGTTGTCATTAAAAAATAATTGTCGAAGTAATAGCAAGCTACTTTTAATAAAATATTTCAGAAATTTGAAATATAAGTTACTTTATTTACCCATCACTAGCTGTCGTGTCTTGACGACTGTGGCGTGAGGAAGAACATTTTTTTACGGACTTCGCTTGGCAGTTTTTGATTATTGTTTTTTCTAGTGAAATGTAACTAATAAATATATCTTTGTGCTACTTTACAATATTTCATTAATGTAGTTTTAAATAATAGTAAAAAGAAACAGAAAACTTAATTTAGTATATTTATTTAGTACTTAAAAAATGTCGTTTTCTTGTCGGCTGTAGACGACGGTGGCGTGTTTGGCATGTTTTCGTTTGTCGGCTATATCCGACCGTGGCATTCAATAGGTTAAGCAACGCACCGCAAGAACTTACAAATTGAATTGCAACGCGCATTTTTCATCACATTTGTTGACGCTGCGAGGACTTAGAGAGGACTAGAAAGTCCTTTACTAATATAAATACGAAAGTTTGTGAGGGGATGTATAGATGTGTGGATATTTGTTACTCTTTCACATTCATGAACCTACATGCTTTTCATATTATTGGACCATTGGAAATTGTAGGGACTTTAAAAAACACGTTGACCTCTGAGTTTGTTTCGCTGTTTCTTCTCAGAGTACTCAGTTAGCAAACACCGGCCACATCTAGCTAAACTTAAAACGCAACAAACATGACGTGTAAAAGTGTTATTTATAACCAATTTACAAAGTAAATATTTCATTTCATTTCACGCAAAAACTACTGACTTTAAGTCCGAGTCCGAGTCAACCGCGTCCGTAGGAGAGTACCCCTTTGAGAATCCCTACACGTGGCCCCTGGGTGGTGCTAATCAGGTGACATCAAACTGGTGGTAGGTTCAAACCGCAGGCTTGTGACCACCCACAGAGCAAAGACGTACTGCCAAACGGCCTAGCTGTGTTCCGGTACGATGCCCTGTGTAGCCTTTCAAGGAGTTGGATCAAAGTAGCTGCTTTACTGCTGAAAGACCAGTCAGACTCGCACTGGTGCGGTCGTATCGGGAGACTAGGCGCGGAGGGTAGCGGGATCCAAGGCACGGTGCGCCGCTGGCCGACCGCAGGTAGTTGTGGGCCCAAGTAGTGTGCCAGCCACACATGAAAGGCTGCCCCGCCAACTGTCGAAAAATCCCGGAATACACCATCGTGCTGGTTGGCGACCAGACGAGAGGGCCCGATGGACATTCCCGGGGGGGCTCGGGCGTCCCCGCAGTCTCCAGTCTAGTCCCCCAATCGATACCATCCGTCCAGTGCGTGTCTGGGGGTTAACAGCGTGAAGCCTCACTTCACTTCCTTCTCCTTTCCTGCTTCAGTATCATACATGAAGGTAAATAATAAAAAGAGCAAAGTTCGACAGCGGCTGCACTCCCTCTCTCTCAAAGTGCACCTCAGTAATATCCGAGGTCGGTCTGCACTCAAATCTCGTCGCAGTCCACCACCACCTCGAGACTGAAAAACCTGCTCTTTTGTTCCTTTCGGAGACGCAGATCAGAATTCCGTCAGACGTGTCGTATCTTTCATACCCAGGGTTTACCTTGGAGCACAACTTCAAACCACGTGCGGGTGTATGCATGTACGCCCGCGACGACATCTACTATCGACGTCTCCGCAACCTTGAGAACTCCAGGTTCTCTACGCTTTGGGCTCTGGTGGACACAGACATGGATAAAATTATTTATGCCTGTGTCTACCGCTCGCACAGCGGAGATCAGGAGACAACCAGGCTCACACAGTACATCAGTGAGGCGGCAGATTCAGCCCAGCAGCGGTACCCTTCTGCTCAGTTTGTGTTACTGGGGGACTTTAATGCCCATCACCAGGAGTGGCTCTTCCCATACCAATGCACGGATCATGCTGGGCGAGAGATGCACAGTCTTGCGCTTGCATTAAATCTTACTCAGCTGGTCCACGGAGCAACTAGGGTACCGGATGTTGAGTCGCACACAGCCAATTAATTGCTTGGACCTTCTGCTAACTACAGATCCAGACCGCTACACGGTTACGATTTCTTCACCATTAGTTAGTTCCGACCACTGTCTGGTGTAGTCTGTATCTGTCTACTCCCCGCCCGATCCCAGCCTTAAAGGCACTCGGCGGGTTTGGCGATACAAGTCAGTGGATTGGGATGGCATGCGATCTTTCTTTGCATGTTATCCTTGGCAGCCTACTTGCTTGTCTTCAAATAATTCATCGACGTGCGCAGATGCCGTGGCAGATGTTTTGCGACAGGGGATGGAGTACTACATTCCGTTCTCTGACCAAACATTGTCTGGCAAAGCTCGACCTTGGTTTGGCGCCGAATGTGACCGCGCAGAAGCGCTTAAGCACGCGGCGTACCTGGCATGGGTCGATGCTCGAAACTGCAAAACAAATGACGTGGATCAGAAGAAGAGAGCCTTTAACAGAGCTGCCAAGTCCAGCAAGAAGGTTTTGCGGAGGGCTCGGTTCGACCACGTTAGCCGAGTTGGGAACAAGCTTGCTTCATACCCTGCTGGCAGCAAAGCGTTTTGGTACCTGGCGAAGTCGGTCGAATCGAACTTCTGTCGCCCCTCACTACCACCACTGCTCAAACCTGACGGGTCTCTGGTCCACTCTGCTGAGGAAAAAGCAAACTTGTTTGCCGCTCTTTTTGTGGAGTCTTTACGTCTGGACAGTAGTGGCGCTCACCCTCCTGATGCTCCTATTGGATGCGAGACATGTATGTCGGATATTCGCATACATACAACTAATAAACAAATGTGAGTTACGCCCTACATATATAGGATATTCGCATACATCAGAAGGACGCCCGTAGAGCGCTGCGTAATCTCAACGTGAACAAAGCTAGTGGCCCCGACGGGATACCAGCAATTGTTCTTAGAACTTGTGCGCCTGAACTGTCTCCGATCTTGACACGCCTGTTTCGCCTCTCGCTAGAGACTGGAAAAGTGCCGAAAGCCTGGAAGCTGGCTAACGTGCAGCCTGTGCCCAAAAAGGGCAGTCGTGCCGACCCGGCCAACTACAGGCCTATTTCAGCCACTTGTAGTGTACTTAATAGCAAGCTCCTGGTATACTTAGAAGCCAACGACATCCTCAGAGACCGACAATACGGCTTTCGCAAAAACTGGGTATCTTCTAGCGTATGCCATTCACATCTGGAGTGAGGCCATCGAGAAGCACGGGGAAGCAGTTGCTGTTTCCCTTGACATCTCCAAGGCCTTCGATAGGGTCTGGCACGACAGCCTTATAGCTAAGCTTCCTTCTTTCGGGTTACCCACTCAACTTTGCGTTTGGATTAAAGACTTCTTGAGAGATCGGTCCATTCGAGTGGTTATTGATGGCTGCTCGTCTGGCCAATTGGCAATTAATGCCGGGGTCCCTCAGGGGTCGGTGCTCTCAGCAACTTTATTCTTGCTGCATATTAATGATCTGCTTATGCCCGGTACCTTTGGGTATGCAGACGACAGCACAGTTGCTGAGAGATGTGTCCAGCGCCCGTGCTGGTGGGTCACAGATCCAGTCTCTCCGTGAGGATATGGTTGAGTGCTTGAACTTGTCCTTGAAGGCTGTCTCCGAATGGAGTGATGCCAACTTGGTCAAGTTTAACGCAGCTAAGACCCAGGCGTGTCTCTTCTCCGCAATAAAGAGCCAATTCCGAACGGCTCCTACTTTCCGCGATGTAACCGTGCCGATAACCGATCGTATTGAGCTTCTTGGGGTAACACTAACTTCCACCCTCAATTTTGGTCCTTTTATCGAGGCTTAGGCTCAGCTAGCAGCAAAAAAGTTGGGAATCCTAGCAAAGGTGAGACGGTACTTCACACCGGAACAGATGCTCAATCTCTATCAAGCCCAGGTTCGGTCGTGTATGGAGTACTGCTCTCATCTTTGGGATGGATCTGCCAAATACCAACTGGACGCGCTTGAGTCTATCGAGAAAAGGGCCAAGAGACTCATTGGCAACGATTCACTGGTCGATTCAAAGCTCCAGAGCCTTGAACATCGACGACGAGTTGCAAGTCTATCGGTTACATTTCGGGGAGTGTGCGATGGAATTACACAATCTAATTCCGCCAAGCCCGTTCCATCATCGGACTACAAGACAAACGGCGATGCGCCATCGTTACATGGTGGACATCCCACCCATACGCACAAAACGTTTTGGGAATACTTTCATTGTGCGTACGGCTAAGGAGTGGAATTCCCTGCCGGAGTCTGTGTTTCCTGATCGCTATAACCTGGGAGTCTTTAAGTCAAGAGTGAATAGGTTACTTCTAGGCAAGCGTGCTCCATCTTCGACCACATCGTCACTTACCATCAGGTGAGATGGTGGTCAAACGCAAGCCTATTATTAATTAAAAAAAAACTAATAACTTTGTTCCGTGGCCGCAGTAACTTTTTCGCAACTCAACAATTCCGCAACCCCTGCAGGTACTGGCCCCCGACAGTTAGACACCCTAAACCTAAAAGATCAACTTCAAAGTGTGTCTCAAAAAAAAACTGCCATGAACGAGTCGGACTTGCGCACAAAGGGTTCCGTAATATTGTCTATAGAAAAAAAAACAAAATATATCACATTTGTTGTATGCGAGCCCCCTTAAATATTTATGTTTTCGTATTTGTTGTTATAGCTGCAACAGAAATACATCCTCTGTGAAAATTTCAACTGTCTAGCTATCACGGGTAATGAGATACAGACTGGTGACAGACAGACAGCCAGCGGGCCCTTAGTAATAGGGTCCCATTTTTACCCTTAAAAAACTTGGCCATGCATCCGTTCAGGTGTTCAAATAATAAAGTCATAATACTCACTACTGACTAAAGTCTTTTCTCTGCTATCAAACACAAAGGTCATGGTAGCTCGAGCAGTGGCAAGCTGTGCCGGCTCGGGGTCAAGCTGTATGTTGCCGAGCTCGTCGATAGCGCAAGAGACGGCCGCGAATGTGTGGCGCATCGATAGGCCTGCGTTGAGCAGGGCCATGCAGGAGCAGTTTATACAGCACGCTAGGAACTGGAACGAGGAAAAAGGAGGTTCAGTAAAGTCTTAAAAGAAATGCATGAACAGTCTTTTGTGATTCTGGCAACATTAGTTTCCTCTTTAGGGTTCCGTCTTAAGCTTAATCTTTTCCCTAGGAGTGAATAGCTCTAATATAACAGTTCTAACTTAATACAATTATGAAATATCGTGACCAAAGATGAACTTTTTGAGGTAATAGCTAAGCATACATACTAAGCCATTTTTAAAATAAACAATTTATTCGCAGGTTACAGAGACCCTTAGATAAATAACTTAACAATTTTTAATAACTTAATATAATATAATAAAAATTGTGTTAGTAAATAAAACTTAAAGCTATGTTAGTAGGTATCACTAAATTGCACTAAGTATTTGGTCTTCCCATTACCGTGACCCCGGAACGTAAAGGGCTATTGAAGGAACACCGTGGATTTTAGTCAGTACAAGCCTGACAGTCCCTCCGGCCCGGGAGGACTTATTTGATGATTTTACCACGTAAAAAAAAAGTATTTGGTCTTTCCGATGGCAATTGTCCGCTAAAACGGCGGGATACCACATCCTGTGGTCAAAGCTTTCTTCCATCACCTGAGGCAGGCAGGCAGCAGGTTGGTTTTTGTACGTAGAAACGTAAATTGACTATCACCACCCCCCCATTTTATTTGTACAGCTGCATTAGATTTAATTATAATAATATAGTGCTTGACTTATATAGTACTTGACAGTCAAGCAGGCATTTTTTTTAATGTTATTGACAGAACATGTCAGTTGGTAATATCCATTCAAACAACCGTATATTTATTATCTATGGGTATATGCAACTAACTTCGACTAAATGTTTACTTGGTTGGACCTAGGAGTCCAAGGTAAGCGTGCTGCATCTTCAACCACAATATCACTTACCATCAGGTGAGATGGTGGTCAAATACAAGCCTATAACCAATTAAAAAAATCACTTTGCGAATAAGCCCACCCCCCTTGTAACTAAACTACTTTATGAGTAAGTTGTAACTTACTCCACCATAGTCCTCCAACTCTTGAATGGTGACGGCGATGCCAGTGCGTGGATACAGACTGCTCAAGATAGCTGTCTCACACGTCTGCCTGATCACATGCTCCTTATACCTGGAATGTGAGTAATGTTATGTATCAGAAGACATTCTTCAGTTGGACCAAAACAAACCATGCACTAACCTCTGCCCATTCAGGCCTATGTGAAATATATATATATATATATATTTTCAACCGACGACCAAAAGAGGAGGTTATCAATATGACGCGTATATTTGTTTTTTTTTTTTTTTGTATGATCACCGATTACTCGAAGACGGCTGAACCGATTTGGAAAATTCTTTTTTTGTTTGAAAGGGTATACTTCAAAATTAGTCCCATTGTCACCAGGTCAGGATCTGATGACGGGATCCTGGAGAAATCGAGGGAACTCTTCAAATATTATAGGCACACCTATAGCGTTTTGGGTATTTCTTATAGTAACTTGTGCAGTTGCTCTCAAAAAATACCATTTGGGGAAGAGGAACTGATGATGAAGACCACAGATGGCCGCCGAACCTACTCAATAATAAGTATTTCGTGGATTGCGATTCGATTACTTGAATATGGATGTTAAGCACTTCATGTTCGTCACAATGCATATGGTGATGTAGAGCTGATGGTGAAGTACCAGGAGAACTCCTCAACAATTAAAGGCCCAGCATTGGGAAAAACAATATTTTGTAAAAGGTTATAAGTAGTTGACATTTAGGTTCTTTTAACTAGGTAAATTAAAAATCGACCAACTAAAAAGAGTGAAATAAAAACTTTTTACCAAAAAATTAAACCGACTCCCAAAAACACTGCAAAGTGAAAATAACTTTAATTTCGGAAGTCGGTGCCAAAAACGAAAATACAAAACTAAAGACACCAACTACCGAAATTAAAGTTATTTTTCACTTTGCAGTGTTTTTGGGAGTCGGTTTAATTTTTTGGTAAAAAGTTTTTTTGGATATCACGGACAAGTTTGTGGCTAAACAATAACTGCCAAACGGGTCAATCTTCTAACTTATTTAGACTCAATTTGATTAGACTCAGCAAGTGTAGGCCGCGGTCTATCTGCGGATGGGTGACTGACTTAACAAAACTAGATACAGTAGTATCCAACTGTTATTGCTTACCGATGTACCTGCGCAGAACATGAATTTTCGCACTGCGCTTCGTTTCCTTTACCGCTATTGGTCGGCAGCTGCCGCCATGTTAACGCGCGACGCGTGACACGTGAGTGAGACGGAACTAATAGCTGCAGTGTATTTTGAACCTTATAGAAGTAAGGTTGATTGTAAGTTTTAAGCGTTCTTTCATTAATCTTCGAGGCCATACTTTCTTTTCTGCGCGAACAAAAATTCACTACGCTTCTTATCAGTTGGGTACTACTGTACTAAGTTATATTTGTACTACAATAATAAACAGAAAAGTAATAATATTTTTAAATTTAAACAATCAGGTATTGATACAAATGTTCTGTAGTAGGACTGTGTTTCCGATCATTAATATACTAATATTTTTAAATGTGAAAGCGTGTTTGTTGGTTGGTCATTCTTTCAAAACGCAGTGACTTGACAATGTATTTTGTTGTGGAAATACATGGAGAGTCAAAGTGACATAGGCTCACTTTATTTTCACTAAGAAAACTATACATGCAAGCAAAGCCCCGGCAGAAACTGTTTCAAAATATTTTAATATGTGGAAAAGGAAGGGCGTACTCGGGGCACCTGAGTTGTCCCAATGCGATGGTATACGTACCCTTGTATTGGGACAGCACGGACTGCCGAGCAGTTCTTCTCATGCAACCGAGCGGGTGGGCGGGTTGCGGATAGCCCAGCTTCGGCTGGGGGACCGCCACCTAGCAACCTGGGGGGCGACCCCCCTGCCGGAGTGTCTTAGCAGACGAGACTCCGGACAAGAGAAGTTTCCCTTACGCCAGATCCCAGGCCTAGGGATAACCTAATACCCTGTTCCTATGTTCCCTGTCCCTCGGCTGCGCGGGAATGCATGGTTCTGCTACTGTCTCTCGCTGGTGCGGGCGGGCTGCATATATTGGCTGGTTCAAGTGGACTAGCCAGTGATGCGGTGAGCTCGCGCCTGCGGGACGGTGGCGGATGCGTGTGGCCCTGTGCAGTCGAAAACATCCCCCTCACACCTTTCCTTCCCTCTCCCATCCCTTTCCTTTATTTTCCCTTCCTTTCTCCAACCATCCAGAGGGCAACCTCTTTTCCCAAAAGCCCAACCAAATAAAAAATGACCTAATGAAGCAGAGAACAAAGACTACCCAAGTGGGTCCCGGCCAAGCCGGGGAGTCCCACACCGACAAGTCGGTCAGCCCCCATCGTATTCTGGGAGGGGGCAATTCACTGCCTATAGGTGCTGCTCCTGCAGCAACTACAGAAAATTCTTCGGCTGCTACCACAGCGCCACAAAACCCTGCTGCTATTACAGCGCAACCCACAACCACGGCTGCTACCACAGCGCCAAAAATTACCACACCGGCTGCGACCCACGCGCCTTTATACCACACCCCGGCAGCTGTTCAAGCGCCAAAACGACTAACACAGACTGTGCTGACCACGAGTGCCTGGCAACAGAGCCTCGTTAGGAACAGCTTTAAGAATAACCCAGACGACGACACGAGCAAAGGTAAGGCGGCCAGCTCCGGTGGACCCAGTGACCGGAGGCGCTTAGTCTGCGAAGGCACTAGCCAGCGCATTGCGCCGACGGCCGCTGAAGAGCAAGTACGCGATCAGCCGCGAATCCGCGAAGGGACCTCCCAGCGCGTAAAGCGGCCGGACGCGGAAACACGCGACCGAAACCGAATCCGTGAAGGGGAAACCCAGCGCGTAAGGTCTTCGGAAGCGACGGAGCCTGCCGGGACCGAAAGCCGAACCCAAGACATTGACACTGACAATGACATGCCCCGAAGGAGGAAGGCGAAAGGCAGGGGGAAACGGGCTGGAGCCCTCACAAACGTGAGGCCGACCGTCCGGGCCGCTGAACCACAACCCGGGCCAAGCGGCTCGGGGGCGGCAAAGCGAGATCGCCCGGACGACACGGCTTCGCCGAGCGCGCTTCAGGGAAACCCGAAGCGTGTGGGAGTCCAGCCTGCTCAAGGGGAGCAGAGGACCTATGCGCGGGCCACGAAGGATATACCTGCGCGACTCGCCGTAGCAATCTGCTCCCCCTCCTCCAAGGACCTGACTCCGGAGGAAGCAAACAACATTAAGAACAGACTTGAGGAGCTCGTCATGGACAGCGACCCGTCGCAACCACTCCCGGCCTTCCGCGGATACCCTCGGGTAGCGGACGGTACTGTGCAGATGTGGTGTGAAGACGACCACTCCTTGACCTGGTTGACACAGAATGTGACACAGATAAGACTCCCGAACACCGACCAGACACTGACAGTCATGCGACAGACTGATATACCTACCCGTGTCCGAGCCGCGCTATTTGTACCCCGGTATAATGGGGACATAGCGCGGCTCCAGAGCGTTCTGATTCGTCAGAACACTTGGTACGACATTGGTAGGTGGTCACTGTACAGGGCGACTTCTGTCGGTGGGGATAACCATGGGACGTATCTGACCCTGGGGATCCCGACCGATGAAGCCGAAAAGGTCTTGGGGCGGGAGCGGCGCGTATCGTACCTGCTTGGGTCCATATAAGTCCGCTTCTACCCCAAGAAGCTACCCTCAGACAAGACTGAGACCACTGAACAGACACAGACAGACATCGATGTGACTATACTGGAGGAGGAAATGGCGAAGGCTGCAATGGCCGACGCTGAGTCAGACTCAGCGCCACCCCCGTTACCGGGATGGACAATGCAGCTGCTCGCATCCTCACCCAGCGACACCTGGCGAGGAACAGGGGAGGGAGATGATGTATCCAATGGATCCGACTCCTCCTAACTCCGCTCCAACGTCAGCACCACCCACAGCAAACACCCAGATCATCCAGGCCAATCTCCAGCATAGCCAGACCGCCACGGCTAGGCTTCGCAGAGCCCTGGAGATGAATCCACGGACAATTGCACTTATACAAGAGCCGTGGATTAGAAACAACAAAGTATGTGGCCTTGGAAACACCGGAGGTAATATCACTCTAAACACACTTAATGCAGAGAAACCACGTAATTGTATATACACACACAAAGACATACCTATTACCCCACTAACTCAATTCTGTTCCAGAGACCTGACTGCTATCAGGCTCCGGATTGACAGCAATGCTCCAGATTTAGTACTAGCCTCGGTGTACATGCCAGGCGACAACGAGAACTGCCCACCGATAGAGATGATTGGTCTTGTACGTCACTGCGAGGACGCGGACCTGGACCTGATCATCTGCACCGACTCAAATGCTCATCACCCGCTTTGGGGAAGTGAAGTATCCAACGCCAGAGGTGAGACGCTATCCACATACCTATTCTCCACTAACCTTAACATTGTGAACCGAGGCTCAGAGCCCACTTGGGTTACAGCCAGAGGTCAAACAATCATAGACCTAACTCTAGCTACCGAAAACGCGACTAAACTTATCTCTAATTGGCGCGTATGTGATGAACCCTCCTGTTCCGATCATAGGAGAATCCGCTTTACCTTAGCAACCATGACAAAAAAACCCACACCGAGGCGCAATCCGCGCCGCACAAACGTCACAGAATACAAACACCATCTAGCCTCTTTGTTGGCTAGACGACAGTTACACTCGACACCCTTGACTGATCCCACACAGCTTGAAGAAATCGTGGAAAAATTAACAAACGACATAACGGAGGCTTACCACGTGAGCTGTAAACCAAGAACACCTAACACCAGGAGTAAGGGAAACCCATGGTGGAATGCTGAACTTGGTAGGCTCAGAAACACGCTACGAAAACAATTCAACAGAGCAAAGAACACTAGACTCCCGGAAGACTGGGAGCTATACAAAGAAACCCAATACAAGTTCAAGAAACGAATCAGAATGGCCAAGAGTACCGCTTGGCAGAACTTCTGTGAATCCATAGAATCTAACAGCGAAGCCGCACGAGTAAAGAAAATCCTATCAACTGATCAGGACCGTACTCTCGGCGCCCTTAAAAAACCTGACAACTCCTACACACAAACAGACCAAGAAACCAGTAAGGTCCTTCTAGAGACGCACTTCCCGGACTGCCACCTTTCCGAGGACAGCACGTGGGAAAACCAATCTAGACAGACACCAAGTACTACAGACTGGTCTAGAGCCCGCGACATAATCACTGAGGACCGCATAACATGGGCCATTAAAACATTCCAGCCATATAAATCTGCAGGACTAGATGGGATTTTCCCGGCCCTTTTGCAATGGGGTGAACACATCCTGACACCCTGGCTGCTGGAAATTTACCAAGCCTGCATAGCACTCAGATACGTCCCACTAATGTGGCGGGAGGTGAAGGTCATCTTCATATCCAAACCAGCCAAAACTGACTATACACAACCCAAAGCGTACAGACCGATAAGTCTCACATCCTTCCTACTGAAAACCCTAGAGAGGCTCTGCGATAGACACATCCGAGATGGACCTCTCCATAAGAATCCGCTTCACGGACAACAGCACGCCTACTCAACGGGGAAATCAACAGAATCTGCCCTACACATCGTAATATCTAAAATTGAATGCGCAATACACCACAAATGCTCCTCGATGGCTGTTTTCATAGATTTCGAAGGTGCTTTTGACAAGACCACGTTCCAGAGTATGAGTACAGCACTCAGCAGGCACGGTGTAGACCAAACCCTGAGTGACTGGATCACCAACATGCTCAAGCAGAGAGCAGTAAGCACAGAAATAAAAAATATTGGAGAAGTGGTAAGGGGGCGTATCGGTGTCCGCGCGACATGGCCACAGGGCTCATGTCACAGGCAAATGGCCGTCTCCGCGAACTAGTGCGCTTTCGACGGCGATCGTGATAACATATATGAATGCCGAGTTGTTCTGTGGTATCTTGTAAAAACCGAAGCCAAAATGAAAACTATGTGAATCATGGAATCACTTACCATATGTAAGTACAAGTATTTTACAATATTTGTCTTTAAAATCATAAAAAACAATAAATCGTAAAATATTTCTTGGTTTTTCATCGCGTAGTGAGGCCGCCACTTCTTGCGACGAATTAGTGATGTGCTTGTGCAGATCCACTAACGTAGGCTATCGACAGCAATGTCGATTGACGAATGAAATATTGCTATTATAGTTAAGGGGTTTTTCAACCGACGACAAAAAAAGGAGGAGGTTATCAATTCGACGCGTATATATATATATATTTTTTTATGTATGATTCACCGATTTACCGATTACTCGGAGACGGCTGAACCGATTTGGAAAATTCTTTTTTGGTTTGAAAGGGTATACTTTGAAATTGGTCCCATTGTCACCAAGTCAGGATCTGATGATGGGATCCTGGAGAAATCGAGGGAACTCTTCAAATATTATAGGCACACCTATAGTGATTTGAGTATTTTTATAGTAACTTGTGTAGTTGCATTCGAAAAGCACCATTTGTGAAGTAGACCTGATGATGAAGACCACCGCTGGCCACTGGAACTACTCAATATATAAGTAGGAATAATAAGTAGTCCATGTGTTCCGCTTCGATTACTTGAATGTGGATATTAAGCACCATATGCTCGTCATAATGCATATGGTGAAGTGAAGCTGATGGTGAACTACCAGGAGAACTCCTCAACAAATAACAGCCCAACATTGGGAAAAGCAATATTTTGTAAATGAATATAAGTAGTTGACATTTAGGCTCTTGTAACTAGGTAAATTAAAAATCGACCAACTAAAAAGAGTGAAATAAAAACTTTTTACCAAAAAATTAAACCGACTCCCAAAAAACACTGCAAAGTGAAAAATAACTTTAATTTCGGAAGTCGGTGCCAAAAACGAAAATACAAAACTAAAGACCGATGAAAGATCGATGTAAATAATGTTTTTTACTTATTTTGATTTTTTTACAGAGTAGTAGAGAAATGCGTAACCAATATTCGTAAAGTAAGTTACTTTAATTTTAGGTTATTAATCGGTGGTGTTTTTCGGTTTATAATTATCGTATGTTATGCCTTATCCTATGTTGCTGTTTCTTTATTTTTTTATGGTTTTTGTATTTTACTTCCGTTGAAGCTTCGAATGCGTTATAATAATCGGCATGGTTCAGATAATATATTTGTGAATTTAGCTTAAAATAAATCAATATATTCATGCTATTTATTTGTTATGCATGGATGTGTGTTTGTTTTCATATATTTAACAATTTCTCTACTAACTAGGATTTTTCTTATAACAAAACCCTATTATAACCTACTAAACTATTACTTGCGGGGTAATTGCGTAACACACTTACAGTAGGAATCGGTTTCATTATGCTAAATCAACAACACTCACTGTGGTATTTACGTTGTTGAGCAGACCAATATTTCGAACATATTAAGCAATGGATTAGCAATATACGTCAAAATCATTCTGATCTTGATTTATAGTGTGTTACGTAATTATTGCGATGCTTATTATATGGTGACGTTTAGAAGTAGCTTAGGATGTATGTAAATGATAAATAAGTGGTTTTCGTACTTTTCAATTATTTTTCATACATTTGCTTCTCAAAAGATGGTAATATAAAAAAGGAATGGATTGATGCCACAGGCATGCCACCTAACTGGTACCCTACAAAAAATAGCACCATAAATGCTCGGTTCACTTCAGCGCAGAAATGTTCCAGCCTCTAAAGAAAAGTCGCAGGCTTTTTGAATGGACAATTCCAAAATTAAAAGTACAACTGATTTTTGCAGAAGTGGGTAAAATTTTATTTTATTACTGAAAGCTATTCTCATGTTTTAGGGCATTCATTAAATCAGTCATTCAACTTTACAGGATTCTATACAACCTATACGGTTAGTATGTTCCGATCAAGAGCGTAATGTAAGTTAACATCAACTTCTATTTGACCTATCACTATGATAATTAAATATTAAGATTTAAGTCGAAAGCGCCAGGGTAGCCCTTAATACTTAGTAGGTAGTACTTAATAATAATTATGTAATGTTATGTTCTTAATAATATGTTTATTGTTATTATAATATTTTCTGGACATGCCATTTTTTATTTGGTTCATTTTCAGGTGCCCAAAAAAATTTACAATAATAAATGGAAGAATCGATAACTTTCCGATTTAGTCAATCACTAGCGTATATGTAAAATAAATTGCTTTTGCACAGCACAACGATAGCGACCGATGTTTTTGTGTGGGTAAGTTCTACGGTGCATGGTAAATACACGCTGTGTTTGACGGAATAAGGTTTATTATTGATTGTATAGTACGTTCTGATTTAAGAAATGCGGGTGTGTGCGCGAGTGCGTATCTATTGATTTTATTAAACTGCATGTGTAGTTGTTGCCCCGCCCAGCGCCTAACTGGAGACACACGGTTCCGGTATAATTTCGTCTGTTGACCACATCTACTTATTTATTTTATCTATGGCAGTAAGAGTCACAATAAACAGCACAACGAGGGCCATCGTGGCGAAAGGCTGTCCCCAAGGGGGCGTCCTCTCACCACTGCTATGGAACCTGGTCGCAGACAACCTCATCAGGAGACTCAACGATAAAGGATACTTTACCGTTGGCTACGCCGATGATATAACCATAATAATAAATGGAAGCCATGAGAATACCATATGCAACCTCATGCGCCAAGCCCTAAAAATAGTAGAGGACTGGTGCCGAGAGTATCAACTCTCAGTGAATCCTACAAAAACTGAGCTCATACTTTTCACCAAAAAGAGGAAGCTGGCGGAGCTGACACTGCCAAAATTCTTTGGCACCACTCTAAGCCTTTCGGCTGAAACCAAATACTTGGGCATCTTCCTGGACAAACAACTGAATTGGGCAAAACACACTGAGCACATCACCAAAAAAGCCAGTATCTGCATGTGGCATTGCAAACGCATGCTGGGTAGAAACTGGGGTATCAGCCCCAAAACAACCCACTGGCTATACACGACTGTTATAAGACCAATTATCACGTACGGCTCCCTAGTCTGGTGGCCCAGAACAGACTTAAGCACGGCACAAAAGGATCTTGAGAAGCTGCAACGACTTGCATGTGTGGCGATCACTAGCAGCATGAGAACTGCATCCACTGCCGCTCTACAGGCCATTTGGGCCTAAAACCACTGCACCTTATAGTACGAGAGGAGGCTGCCCTGGCAACCTTCAGACTTGCTATATCCGGGGCACTCTTGCGAGACTCCAGGATCAAACACACACGCATCATGGAGGACTCAGTCAAACGACAACCCCTGATGACTGCACCATATGATAAGACTGCAAAGACGCACCACTTCTAAAAAAACTACCAAATACAGCTCATCCCGGAGCCCGAGGACTACTCAGGGCCTAAGGAGCTTAGGATTTACACTGACGGCTCAAAGACAAACACTGGAACTGGAGTTGGAGTTTTCTCCAACGATCTCAACATAAATATATCCAGACCGCTGGGGAAGCTCAACACCGTCTACCAGGTGGAATGAGTGGGCATTATTCAGGCGATCCATGCCATAGAAGCCAGGAAAGTCACGGATAGTCACATCCGCATACTTTCCGACAGTGCCTCAGTACTTCAATCCCTAGAGAAAAATTATATCACGTCCAAGCTCATACTAGAATGTCACAATGCGCTGCAACGCTCAGCGGTCGAGAACCGCAACACTGTGACACTGCAATGGATAAAGGGGCACAGCAGATCACTCGGCAATGATGCGGCGGACGAACTGGCCAGGAGGGGGTCCGGCACGATGGTTTTCGGACCCGAGCCCATCGTGCCGCTCCCCTTCACCCAGCTGCACACATGGCTTAAAGAACACACACACGACCAAGCCCAGAAATGGTGGTCCTCGGCACCAGGCTGCAGGCAGTCCAAAGAGGCGATGCCAAACTTAGATAATAAACTAACTAGGCGCCTCCTACACCTGGACAGAAGAAGCCTGCGAATGGTGGCGGGGACCATCACCGGGCACTGCTCACTGAACAAACACTATCACACAATAGGTATAACGGACAGTCCCCTGTGCAGGGCTTGTATGGGGACGGAGGAAACGGTAGGACACGTGCTCCTAGAGTGCACGGAAATCACCGAAATACGGAAACGAACCCTCGGGTCATTAAATTCCCTTACAGATATCCTGAATAGACCGAAAGACCTGATCTGCTTCTGGAGGTTGGCTGGATGGAGTGACAGCCGACATGGCTCACGCACAATGGTCTCGTTCAGAGACTAAAAGCGGAAACCTAACTACAGAAGAAGAAGAAGGAAGGGCGTAAGAGCATCTTTTGCATGACTCCAAACATTTTTAATAAATTGCCCATATCTTGGAAAACATTAAATAACATCTACTCTTAAAAGTAAATTAAAGAGTTTACTAACTCAGAGAGCCTATTACAGTATAGCAGTTTTTGGAAGAGGACTACTTTCTTAGTTTTTGAGATGACAATGTTGTATTTTTCATGTTATTTTAAAATAACATGTAAAAATGTATGTTTAAATGTATCATGTTTAAACAAATAAATAAATATTATCTTATCTTATCCACAGAGGTAAGAACTAAGATGCTAGTTTCCATCAGGTAAAATGGTGGTCAAATGCAAGCCTATTTATTATCAATAAAAAATAAAGTTTCTAGTAGAGCTTCTTCTGCTCTTCTTCTGCCATCTCAGTAACGAACTATTAATTTCAGGCAAAAGTTCATAGCCTAGATTGAAATGCCTCTGGTAATGCAATATTAATACATAAATATAAATAAAATTTGAGTGTCAGGCTGTCATTTAAAACAATTGGGTTTTTTCTTTTTTCTCAATTGCATATGCATTATTTGCACATCACAAAATGTTCTTTTTTTCTATTGTCTATTTCTTGTCTGTTTTCCCATTTGTTGGGACTAATCTCTGAAATGGATGAATCTATTTTAATTAGACTTTTCCTAGAAGATAGAGGTAATAGCATATATAGACCTATCCTGGAATCCGCATACAATCAGGATTTACATGAGAAAAAGTTAATTAAAAAGATATCCAATGCAAAATAAATTAACAATATATTTACCTATCTCCGATAGCTGGCTTGCCACCTTTACTGCTGAAAAGTACTTCAAGAGTGGCCTTCTCTATGCTCTGGCTTTGCATTTTGATGTCCAAGGGCCCATTGACACTCACCAGGGCGACCGTTTGACCTGAAATAAGATTATGACCTATTTTTAGATTTTTACTATTATATTATATTTTTAAAGTTTGGAGGCGGATGGGCCAAAAATCAGCAAAGTACACTCAGTGATTGAGTAACTCGGAAGAAAAAATCATAAGTAGGTAGGTACTTTTTTGTAAATTCTAGATATAGGTAAGTCTGTAATTCTTTTATGCCAACTTTCAGTCATTAAAATTATTTCCAAACTCTCATAACTACTTCCACAGTTTTCTTCCAACAAACAATCAATTTTACATCTATATATTTTCATGTGTATTTGTATGATTCTTAACATTCAATTAAGGGCTTTAAAAAAAAAAAAAAAAAAAATTGTCAACGTCAACGTCAAACAACGAGATATTATTTTAAAACGATATTTATTTTCTATTAATTCATTATTGTCACAGAGTACTATATTATTGTTTATTTTACCGAAAAACTAATACACTATTCAAAGATCTATTTATTACACACGACCACACGTGTTGTTGGCAAAATTATGGTGGCTCCTCCACAAGAGCCACATATCAAGAGTTGAAGTTTATTTTGTGTGCAACTGGCAACTGCTTATAGCGAATAATGTGATCTGCCGGTTTTAGGAAGTAAACGTTACTCATATCCTACATTGGTGAACCAAGGGAAGTATGAGAAGCTGACTGATATCCCAGTGTTCCTGCTGCAAAGAAACCGAAACTAGATCCGCTAAAGGAAAGTAGCGACCATTCACTATCACCCAAGCATAAGAATAAGAGATAAAAACATTCAAAGACTTCTGAAAATACTAAGGAAAGTACGTTTAAATCTATCAGGATATCCAAAAAATCTATTTCAAGCAAAACTAGTGCAACATAGTGGTATTTTACATGAACTTTTCTGTTTTATATTCTATAGTTTTCTTAGTTTATTTAATTTTTAAGTTATTTTTAATGTATTATAGTTTTAATATAGTTTCTTAAATTTTATTTATTTTAGTTCTTGATGTTCAGTAGCAACAGCGATGTGGTTGTTGGTGGTGCTAGTCAACCTTCAACATCGCTGAACACCCTGGAGAGATGCCCGCTCTGTACCCAGGCACGCTTTTTCAAAGGTAAGCGGGGTCTGAATGTGCATATTGGGAAAATACATAAGTCGCAAAATGCACCTTCAGACTCTGCTTCCATACCTATTTCCACACCTTCTAATACCAATTCCGACCCTTTTTGGAAAACACTTTCAAATTTAAAAAAATCCGTTCCGGTTCTGAAGCGAGTTCCCCGCGGCGCCAAACCTCTAGTTGCTCAACACCTGGCTAGTTGCGTTCGCCAAGCTGTCCGGGAGAACTCACAAAGCGCCTGGGAACAACTGCTTACCTTCCCCTACAAAGTTCTTCACGTGAAAAAGAATCCGGCCACAAAAAAGACTTTAACAGCTCAAATTAAAGAAAATTGTAATGTTTCGGCTCCAAGTTTTGATTTCGATTCTCCCTCTCTTAGAATTACCTCTTCACGAGGTATATCCCATTTGGTAGAAACGAAGTTAGGGGACGGTGATATTAGCGGAGCTGCCAGGATTCTCTTCAGCAGCGATGTGGTGGCACCTTGTTCTTCAGAGACTCTCGAAGCTCTGAAGACCAAACACCCTGCCCCAGCGTATGATCTTGCTTTTCCCGACCCTCCTGATCCTGATATTCACTCCCTCACCATTTCAGGTCGAGAGGTAATCACAGCCGTTAGCTCGTTCCGGAGCGGCTCCGCTGGCGGTCTCGACGGCCTGAGTCCGCAGCACCTGAAGGACCTCATTTGTTCAGGCGCCGGGGTAGCTGGTGAGTCGCTCTTGAGGGAGCTGACGGCTCTAGTTAACCTTATGCTCTCCGGCAAGGTAAACGAATCTGTCATCGATATTCTGTATGGCGCCAATTTATGTGCGCTACGCAAGAAAGATGGCGGCATTCGTCCCATTGCCGTGGGAACCACCTACCGCCGTATGGCAGCCAAGATTTGCTGTAAATTTTATGGTGAGGCTGTTTCGGAAAAATTTCAGCCCCTGCAACTTGGTTACGGTTCCAAAGGGGGCTGTGAGGCTGCCGTACACGCTTTGTCGACATACCTAAATTCTGGGAAAAGCGAGGCCATTCTGAAGGTTGACATAAAGAACGCCTTCAATTCAGTTAACAGGGACACTTTGTTGGCTGAGACTAAAAAAGAATTACCCCAAATTTATAGTTTCCTTTGGCAATGCTATAGAAATCCATCCAAATTATTGTTTCGAGACAATCTATTAGAATCAGCTGTTGGCTGTCAACAAGGTGACCCTCTCGGGCCAGTGATTTTCAGTTTAGCTATTCACCCAATAATTCGAAAGCTAAATTCTAAATTCAATGTTTGGTATCTTGACGACGGAACCTTGGGAGGTGATGTAGAAAATATTTTAGCAGACCTAAATTTCTTAAAAAATGAACTACATTCTATTGGCCTTGACCTCAACCTTTCAAAATGTGAATTATTTTTAACAGATAACACTGACAGACTACTGACTCTCTCTAAATTTAACGAAATAGCTCCTGGAATTCAAATTATTGAGAAAAGTTCTCTCCGTCTCCTTGGTTCTCCAATCTTTGATACTTCCTTTCCCGACTTTATTGCAGAACAAATTAATAAATTCAATGACGTTTCGGAAAGATTGCTCCAAATCAATATGCACTCGGCCATCACTATAATTCGTTTCTGCTGTTTCGGCCCTAAATTAACATACTCTCTTCGTGCTTCCCATTTCTGGAAGCACAATCAACTTTTAGTTCAAATGGATCAAATTATCAGACGAACTTTGTCCTTAATTCTGAATGTGGCTTTGGATGACCGAGCTTGGGCCCAAGCCTCTCTTCCCATCCGCATGGGAGGGCTCGGAATCCGCAAAATTTCTAGTATTAGTTTACCGGCTTTCATTTCCTCGGTCCACAGCACTGAGAAATTAATCAGGAATATCCTGGCTTCCACACTGATTGATTTCAATGTGCCGTGCTTCACTGAGGCTATTGATGCCTGGAATCTCGCTTGTCCGAATTCTGACCTACCTGTTATACCATCTTCCCAGAGGCGGTGGGACGAGCCGCTCTGCAGAGTAGTTCTGAATAATTTACTAACCACGTCTGCTACTTCTGCTGAGTGTGCTCGTCTGCTGGCTGTGGGAAAGTGGGAATCAGGTCTTTGGTTACATGCTCTACCGTCCTCAAATCTTGGCACTTTGTTCGACGACACCACTTTCCGCATCGCTGCTTCACTACGCCTAGGAGCCCCTTGTTGTTCCCCTCATCGCTGTAATTGTGGGGAAGCGGTCAACAGCCTCGGGCACCATGGTCTCTCTTGCAGCCGTAGTGCGGGTCGTTTTGCACGACATGCCAACTTAAATGACATTATCCGACGAGCCCTTGTCACCGTCGGCGTTCCAGCCGTATTGGAACCCATTGGACTGGCGCGTGACGATGGCAAGAGACCGGACGGCATGTCATTGTTTCCTTGGAAGATGGGTAGGCCTTTAGTGTGGGACGCAACTTGTGTCGATACTGTGGCGCCATCCCATCTTCCCAGTTCATCATGTTGTGCTGGCGCTCCCGCTGCGGCTGCGGAAAACCTCAAGCGGCGTAAATATAGTCATCTCGGTGATAACTATATTTTCGAGCCGTTTGGGGTCGAAACTCTCGGACCATGGGGCCCGTGTGCTCACAGCCTTTTTAAAGAAATATCGAAAAGGCTCGTTGACGCTTCCCGCGACCCAAGGGCTGGCTATTTCTTTGGTCAACGGCTAAGCATTGCCATACAACGAGGCAATGCCGCCAGTATCTTAGGTATGTTGCCAGCCGACAGCGTTGAGGATGAATTTTTTGATGCTTTATTGTAGTTTGTATTTTAGTACATAATTTTGTATATTTGTTGTAATTAATTGTTTAAATATATCCTTTATTAGGGCTTTATTCATTCCAAGAACTAAAAATCTCCAATCTGGAATATAATTTAAGGTTTAAATGCGCTACAATAAATAAAAACAGATACCTTGTGATAATATTGCTGATCCGTCCGACTTACTGAGAAAGTTGCATTCGCATTTCATCGGCCGTAACTTGAAATCTTTTAGGTCAGTGTTATCGCCTCCCATAATGAATTATAGAATATTTATTTCGCTACAACCCGTTATATTTCAACTTCAACTCTTGTTATGTGGCCTAACCCAAAATCACCCACAATATTTGTTTTGTTTTGGCCATTTGGCCAACAAGAAGAGAGCATTTTTTTTTTTTTATAAATCTTTATTCATGACCATAGATACAGAGTCTTTCAGTCGCATACATAAATAAACTAGAATATGGCTTGTTGCAAAAATCAAAAACAAAACACTCAAACAAGCTTATGCCTAGTTTCATACACTTCACACATTTTTCAACAATACACCAAGGTGTTACACCTTTGTCTATCTATATTACGTTCATAGAAAACATATATTTGATTTTTTTTTCCAATTATATCTAAAACTAAACCATACTACAATGTTTAACTTAAATTTTTTCCACCGTATTACAAATATATTTATACAACGCACTAAAATAGTTCTTATTTAATAAGTCCTGAACGAGGCGGAGAACACTTTGTTGACGTTCACTGTCACTGGATTGATTGTTACTGTCAAAAATATCACTCACTAGAATCAACCGTTGAATATTAAAACTTGTGCATTGTAAAATAATATGGTTCAGGTCAGCATCTTCAGATCCGCAGTGATGACATCGGCTATTGTCATATATATGGATTCTGTTCAGGTGGGCTGGTGTCAAACAATGTCCCAGTCGCATACGTGTTATGGTAGTGATAAATCTTCTATTGATGTTTTTTAGGTTATGGTACCAAGCTTTTATTGGCAATTCTTTCTGTATATCAGCATACCACTTGCCTTTCGTTTCCAGGGTTATATTCCAGTAGTCCTTCCACAACAGCCTGTTCAACTTATTAAAATGACTGTAGTAATCAGTAAATGGAACCTTTAGGAGCTCTGATTGGTCTTCATCATGGTCTAACCTAGTTGCATTGTCAGCTACTTCATTTCCAGGAATGCCACTGTGTGAAGGTACCCATACAAATTCTACATTAATAATCTTATCATGTAATTCCCTAATCTTATTTCTAATATTATAAACTATATAATTTAACTTAAAAGATAAATTTACATTTTGTGATGCTGATAAAACACTCTTGGAATCAGTCACTATCAGAATATTATTTACATTATTTACAAAACTATTTACATGCTGAAGTGCACAATAAATTGCATAGCTTTCTGCAGTAAAAATGCTACATGCTGCATTTAATTTAATGCATTTAGTCAAATCTATTTGTGGATCATAAAAAGCTGCTTTGACACAATGATTTGTTTTAGACCCATCTGTGTATATGATGTAATGATTTGGTTTATTGTCTTTAAATTGTAGATATTCAAATTTATTATGCACAGTGTCTAGATGTATGACTATAGAACTATTAATAAGGCTAATATAAGTATTTTTATATACAGGCCAAATATCATATTTCATAACTTTTTTTGAATTATTTTGTACATATTGAAATATTGTTGGAATTTCAGGCAAAGTTCTACTAACCAGAGAAGAAGCAGAGATAGTACTGGATGATATTGCTTGGAACATTTCAGGATGTATTGTAATTTTCTTAACTAAAGGACCTGCGTAATATCAAGGGAGGTATACATGTCTCAATTTCTAATGAATTAATAGGTGTAGAGCGCATAGCCCCACAAATAAGTCTCATTCCCATATTCTGGATGACATCTAATTTCTTAAGTAAGGTGTCATTGGCATTCATATAAGCTAAACTGCTATAATCAAAATGGCTTCTCACTATACTTTTGTATAGCATACTCATAATTTTGGGGTCGGATCCCCAAAAAGTTCCTGCTAAATGTCTCAATATATTGATGCCATTTAATGCTTTCTTTGCTATGTGCTTAATATGTTCATCAAATTTTAACTTATCATCAATAATAACCCCTAAGAATTTATGTTGTTTGACTATTGGAATTTCAACATTATTATATAAAATTTTTACATTTTTATGAGCATTTAAATTTTTATTAACAATTAAAACTGAACTTTTGTCTGGATTAATTTCTAATTTATGTTTTTTATGGTAATAGATGTACAACTGATTTAAAGCCTTATTGATATTAGCCATAGCTATTTCTATATTCTGATTTATGCTATACAAAAGCAAGTCATCTGCAAATTGCAAGATATTTACATCTGGTGTGTCTACATATTTTAATATTTCAGAAGTATAAATGTTATAAAGTAAAGGGGATGAAGTGGCCCCTTGCATTGTGCCTTTGTTGACAGACATTGGCCCATGTAACTTATTATTATATTTAACAAAAACGTTCTGTTACTCAAAAAGTGATAAAGCCATTTTAAGATGTGACTAGGTATTCCAATGTCATGACATACTTGAATGAGTTCCTCTATATTTACATTGTCAAAAGCACCTTTTACATCTGAAAAGACACAGATTGCATTAGAGTGACTTAATTTAACCTGTTTTAAATCTGACAATAGAGATACAAAGCTTTCAGAACAACTTGTGCCTTTTCTGAAGCCAAACTGTACAGAAGGAATTAAACTATGTGATTCAACAAAATTATCTAATCTTAACTTTAACATATTTTCAAAAAGTTTACCCAAACAAGATGATAATGAGATAGGTCTATATGAAGATGCATTATTTACAGGTTTATTAGGTTTTAATATTGGAATCACACATTGGGTTTTCCAAGATTCAGGTATAAGTAATTGATCCCATAGTTTATTATAAATACCAAGTAATATGATTTGGGCATTTAAATGTAAGTTTTTGATTAAAAAGTAGGGTATATCATCCAATCCCGGTGTAGTATCTTTCCTACTCTTTAAAGAAGTGTTCAACTCCTCTGTAGTGAAATTGTACTTGAGAAATACATTCCAACTGTTTTCTGTAGCATTTTCGAACAAATATTTCAATTTAGTCTCATCTATCTGGGTAGAATCTGCTAAGTTATTTGAAAAATTGGGAACCCATTCATCATTCAAATTTTTGTTACGATTTGTACCAATTTTTTTAAATTTTTTGATGTATCCCCATATCCGTGAAACAGGTGTTAACCTATTAAAGCTACTACATAGGTTTTGCCAAGAAGTAGTGCTTTCTTCTTTTAATATTATTTTCTTTTTCGCATCTAACTTTTTGTATTTAATCCAATTTTCTACTGTAGGTTGAGAAAAATAATATTTAAGTGCATCTTTCGATTTTTTGACAGCTTCACTACATTTTTGGTTCCACCATGGCACTGGCTTTCTTATAACAGTATTTGAAATTAATTTACGCTCTGGAATTGTTTTATTCCTTAAATCATTTAATGTGTCAACAAAATTATTATATGAATTGATCGGAGTATCATTAATTAAATCTATGTAGGAAAAACTAGTTTCTGATAGGCTGTAATACTTGTGCCAATCTGCTTTTCTATAAATATATTTCTTTTGATCCACAGGAGGTGACGTGTCATAAATAGATGGTTGAATGTTTATCTCAAGTAAAGTTGGGAGATGATAGCTACCCATGGGATCATCATGAACATACCAGTTACACAAATGAGCAATTGAAGGGCTAACAAGGGCAAGATCTATAGCTGAAGCTTGTCTATTAGGATAAGGAACAGTTGTTGGTGATCCATCATTCAAAATGCACAAGTCGAATTCATCAATTATATTATACAGACATCTACCTCTAGTGTTATCACTATGGCAACCAAAGGCTATGTTATGAGCATTAAAATCACCCATGATTATACAGGGTTTGGGTATGTTATTGATTAAAGCTTTCAACTTGCTTGAGTCAAATCTAGTACTGGGTGGGCTGTATACACAAAGCACAGCTATTCTACCAAATTGTGTTTCTATAGTGATACATATGTTTTGTATTGATTCAGAGAAATTTGTATTAATTAATTTGTATTTTAAATGATGGTTCACCAAAATAGCAACTCCATTATGACTATTGCATGAATTTTTGTAAATGAAATTGTATGAAGGAAAGTGTGGAATAGTGGATTTAGGTTTTAACCATGTTTCATTGAGTAAGCAAATATCAATATTTTTTTGAATTAACAAATTTTGTAAAAGGCTCTTTTTACTCTGTAAGCTTTGTATGTTATACTGCAAAATATTTAAGTAACTATCCATTAAATTAAATTTGATAAAAATATTTCTTTTTTTTTCTTATTAGTGATTGGACCATCATCATCAGTCTTATTGCCTAATGAGATAAGAGACTTACAATTGCATTAATGATTGTCATTATTAGCTATCTGTTTAATGTCAAGAGTATCATTGTTATTAACTTTTTCTGATTGTTTAGGTAGAGAAGGAAAAGATTTATGTGTAAAGGAAGGGGGTAAACTCACAACAGTGGCATAGGATTGTTGACGAAATTTGGCCTTCTTTTCTTCCATTTTTTGTTTTTTAACAGGACAATCTCGTGAAATGGCAAGGTGGTTACCTGAACAGTTGATACACAGAGTCTCTTCAACATCACATTCCCTATATGAGTGTCGACCAGCACAAGAAGAGCAGTTCTGTTCGCCTCTACAAACCTTGGCAGAATGATTGAATTTTAGGCATTTATAACATTGCAATAGTGGAGGTATATAAGCTTTGACTTCATAGCGAAAAAGTCTGATGTAGGCATATTGTGGGAGAGATGTTGACGCAAAAGTCACGGCAATAGTGGTGAGAGGAACTAATTTTCCTTCAACTTTTCTCATAAATCTTTTAATTGATATTACTTCGGCATCACACACTATGTTTTTATATATCTCTTCATTCGATAAGTCTTTCGGCACAAACCTTAAGACCCCAATTTTTTCCGTAAGATAGGATGGGATGAAAGCTTTCATCTTATTTTTCAACAAGAAGTCTTCCATTTTAAGGTAATTATTGGCAGCTGCTGCTTTCCTGAATGTTATGCCCATTTTATATGCATTTATTCTGTGTACTCCTATAACTCCCTTTACATTGTCTGTTATTAAATTTGTAAGGGTTACGGGATTCTTATTTCCTAACTTCTCTTGTTCAGTAGATTCTACATAAACAGTAAATTCAGAATTCCCGTTTTCCAGAAACAGTCTCTTGTAATTTGGTTTTGTGTAAATTTTAAACGGGTTAGAATCTGTATTCCCGTCTGCATTTCTTTGTTCATACCTTCTTTTCTTCGTTCCCCCAGGGTCCTCGCCCTGACTATGAGGACTCATCGTTTAAAATGGTTTCGCTCAGTGAAAAGTTAATGCAATTCCGCACTTTTGAAAGCAAAACTAAATAATTATAAATTTGTGCAAAACAAAATTACCGCCTCGTTTGACTTCCCGCCAAAAAAAGTCAAGAAGAGAGCATGTGCAGCAGTGTTGCCAACAGTTCAACCTGTTCAACTAGCTCTCCACCAGATCCAACTTCTAAAACCAACAGAAAACCACTAACAAAAATCGGCCCTAATCTAAAAATCGCTAAAATTTACACATTTTTTTTTAATTTTTTTTTTTTTAGTTTTTACGAAAGAAAACAGTATTTATTTATTATTACTTGTATTAGTAAAAAAATGTTCTTATATATATTATGTCATAATAAAATATTTTAAGTCAGTAAACCAACACACAAGAACTTTTGTCTGCACCATCATCGTCGGTTTCACATTTATATGATGCTTTGCTACCAATTAGTTTTATAACTTTTATTGGAATTTCATAATCATTGCAGCATTTTTCTTTCAAACTTAAACCACAGCGTGTTTTTAATATTGCAGTTAAAATATTCAACTTCATTCTGTTCCTCTGCTTGTTTTTTATTACATTCATACTGCTAAATAGTCTCACAATATCGGCATTAGAATTAGGTAGTAATCGCAAAAGTGGCTAATTCCTCAAATCTAGATTCCCCTTGAGCATCTTTGAACTGCAATACTTCATTCCAATTTTTTTTTTGTTACTTTGCTCTCGTTTCATTTCTGATATATCATCAACTCTTGCCATAAGTTCTGCACTTTTATTGTGCCTACGCAGTAAAAGTAAATTAATTAAAAATAATATATTTCCTAAAGTTTTAGTGGCTTAGTAGTTGAGTTGAGCACTTTCAGTAATTGAAACTGAATTCTACTTGACCACTAGAAATAACCACCAACCACTAAAAGCAATATTTCGCCACTAAAAGGGCAGTCGAAACCACCAGTTTAAGTGGAGAATCCACTAAGTTGGCAACACTGATGTGCAGATGACAGTTTGTAGCCTGTAGGACTAGGGATGTAGTTCTGATATTATTATTGCAAAAATATTGTTTATAATCGATAACCAGTGAATTGAAGTTAGGCCGTAGAAAATCGAAAATAGATTTTTTTCAATCACAATTTATCGAAACTAATTATTGAACGAATGATTTACGACAAATACCTGGCATTTTTTTCCTTAAGTAGTAAAATTAAAATCGCTTAATATATCTTCAATTTGCTTCGCCATTCGGTTCTTTATTCTGTACTTTGATCTGTGCTTCGTTTTACTTGGGTCAATTTTTATACAGTCAATTGATATTTATATCAGTTAATTTTATAAATTTAAAAATATGCAGTATGTTAACTAAGAGAAGGCGTTCCCATAAACCCGCATCCATATATGCTAAAAAAATATTGCCATTCTTAAACAAAATGTTTTTATAATTTTTAATATTAAAATATTCACTAAAAATGTTAAATTGATACGTAAGAGAAACACTCTATACACGCGTACTTGAAAGACGGCAATGTTGCAATTTATTTATGAATGACGAGCCGCGTGTGCGGCGATCTAATTGATGTGCTAATACTATTGCGGGTGAACGAGAACGCCCTCTGTTAGTTAACATACTGCATATTTTTTAAATTTATAAAATTATATTATATATTATATTATTTATAAGTTAATATACTGTATATCTAAGTTAGATATATTATATTATTACGGCCTGGTTGTTTTTTTTTTAATAATTTTGTATTTTTATCAAAAAGAGAAGATTCTTGGAAACATAATTAAATGGTATTTTTACATCGTTTCGATTTGTATCGATTTTAGCATTGATGTTTTTCGTAGTGCTGCCGTCCCTATTTGGAACTCTTGACAGAAGACCGATCATATTCGTTTTGAAACTGAAATCATATTTGGATTTGCTAATTATTTTTTATGATATCTGGAAGAATTCTTATTAAATACTTTAATTTGATTTTATATAATTTATATACCATAATACGCAACTTCAACTTTGATCCTATAAATGGATTTCGAGGAGGAGTCACCACAAGTTTGTTATCAATAATATCGCACTCTTAGAATGAAAGTGACCTAACTCTAAATTCGTGTAATTTCAGATTTTGATGTAAACTGGCCTGAAACATTACTCTGAATTGCCGTGGAAACAGGAAACTGAATTACGAGTTATAAAGAGACAGCGTATACATTTGCCACTTGAGATATATGAATATAATTTATTCAATGCTGCTTTATTACTGCTCAAATCCAAAAAAATACTATTTTAGTTAGTTAGAGTTAAGTCCCTTTCATTCTGAGAGTGCGATATGTTCGATACTGTGGTATTTATTAATGTCAGTGACGGTCGTGACGGATTTTTGGTTAATGTAATTTAACTGTTAATCTTCCATGGTTAACAGATTGAAAAAACTGTTAATTTATTAACTGTTTTCGGAAATGAATAATGTGCGTTGAGCGCGTTGACGAAAATTAACAGTTAACATTTTCAACCTGTTTTCGGAAATAAATAATGTGTAAAGACGTTGAGCTCGTTGACAAAAATTAACAGCTAACATTTTCAACCGGTTTCAGAAATGAATAATGTGTAAAGACGTTGAGCGCATTGACGAAAATTAACAGCTGACATTTTCAACCTGTTTCGGAAACGAATAATGTGTAAAGACGTTGAGTGCGTTGACGAAAATTAGCAGCTAACATTTTCAACCTGTTTTTGGAAATGAATAACGTGTAAAGACGTTGAGTCAAAAGTCATTAAAAAAATTGTTTATTCATTCAACGTCCATCTCTATTTATACATGATAGCTTTTATAATGTATTAACAGATCCTCTCTGATCTAATCCTCACAGAGTACTTTCGTATATACAGAAACTCTCTGTTAAAGGAAAAGAGGAGGAAATCTTGGACTGTACGATATTACGGCATGCATGATATTTTAAACTAGCTGATCTGGCGAACATAGTATCGCAATTTTTAGGGTTCCGTAGCCAAATGGCAAAAAACGGAACCATTATAGTTTCGATATGTCTATCCGTCTGTCTGTCTGTCTGTCCGTCCGTCCGTATGTCACAGCCATTTTATTCCGAAACTCTTAAGACTATACATGTGAAACTTAGTAGGTAGATGTATTCTGTGAACCACTTTCCGATTTATGGAAAAAAAATAAAAAATATTAAAAATAAAGGGGGGTCCCCATACATGGAACTAGAACTGAAAATATTTTTTTTCATGAAACCTATGCGTGTGTAGTATCTATAGACAGGTCTTTAAAACTGATATAAGGGTTTCTAAAACCACTTTTTCATAAAGTCAATTGTTTAAAAGATATAAGCTTCCAAAGTGGTAAAATGTGTGTCCTCCCCCCTTTAACTTCTATAATAATGGAGTGAAAAATCTAAAAAACATATAAGTCTGTAGATCTTAATGTAAACTTTCAACCAAAATTAGTTTGAACGAAATTTGGTTAGCAGTCTTTGAGATACAGCATATTTTCCAAAACCGCAAATATAACTTTGTAATTCATACAAACACTATGAAAAACAAAGTTATTTAGCGTAGTTGTAAAAATGTAAATAAGCTAGTTTTAAGAAATTATAAGATTTTTTTTATTCGTCAAATAAATATACATATTATATTATATTATTATAGTTACTACGGAACCCTCCATGGGTGAGTCTGACTCGCACTTGGCCAATTTTTTAAATTTTCTTCTATTCAGACAAATACGAACATAAAAATTAAAAAAAATGAGTGTGGCACTCGGGGATTGCCACGGTAAAGCTATTGCATAGCATTTTTTATCAACTTATGCAATTATAATTATTTATTTATTTTATTTATGTCGTATATTTTTTTCTTTGATATTAATTCAAGTAACACTATTTGAGCGTGGTGAGTCACCACTGTATGTACTTGTTTTCTTATCGGTCTCCACTGGTGACCGATAAGAAAACAAGTACAGTCGCACCATATACATACACGTTAAGGTTCAACTAGTCGCGGGCTCGAACTCACTCGTGGACTCTGTTATGAGCAGTTAGCCTACACGCATACGTCTAGTCTAGTCGCACGCACACAAACACTGTGCCAAAGTCTGCATGCCGAACTGAAACGACGTTAGACGATGCACGGCTTTCAACGCCGCACCGCTGTGCCGGTCGGAGTGGGGGGTGTTAGGTTTATTTTCTTTTTAATTTTTTTTTCGTTTTATTTTTAAAAATGGGTGCCTCATGATTTGACTGCTCTGTAGAAAGAAACGCGAGTTGAAACTAGCGTTACTTTTTTGAATCAGCACAGAAATTAAGGAATATTGGATCGAATTGTGACATGACCAAAAATGGGAAATCAAAAATGCAATGGCTGATCCCAAGTCAAACGCCGCAATCAATAGTGCCCTAAGGGAAAGCTTACCAATAAAAATAAATGGTAATGGTAACTGTTTGGTACTGCGATGCTAGAAAACACATTCCGAAAGCTGAATTGGTATCAATAAGGCTTAGGCATTATATTATTCATGCCATCTGCGAAAGATGGCATTGTTCCTTTTTAAGAAAATCCACATAATCTAGGAGAAATGATTGAAGACCTAAACTATGAAAGCGATAAAATTGATTTACACATGAACATAAACAAAACCAAACTATTATCCAATTGTGTAAACTTAAAGATCAAAATTAATAAGCATTTTCTTGAGTATGTGAAAGAATATGTTCATCTAGGGTAGATCATTTCACAGAAAGACCAATCCACTAAAGAAATTGACAAAAGAAATGGAAATGGAAAAATACTGGTGGTGCAAAACTGAAAAGGAAAGTTTTTGATACACGTAATCTCCCCTGCCTCACATGTGGCTGCATCATAGATAGAGACAGTCTAGCGTCTGCCAGAGAGCAACGGAGAGGAGTATGATTGGTTTCAAAAGGCAAGACAGACAAAAGAACACCTTTATAAGATCAAGGACTACAGTCACAGATGTGCTAGAAAGTGAAGTAAGATCGTAGTGGAGTAAGAGATGGGAGGATGAGTTAAGACAAACCGCCGGGCTCAACTGAAGGAGAGTGGCCAGAGATAGACATCAGTGGAAGATGTTAGATGAGGCCTATGCCAAGAGACACTGAATTTAGAGACATACTAATCTATAAACTTAAAAAGTAAGCCAAACAGGAAATTTCAGGAAGAAAAGGCTGATTGATTGATTGAACTGTTTGGTATTTACGATAGCCTTCTCAGGCCTGATCTGGCAATAAACTATTCTAGCAGTAAAAAAGACCCAACTCCTGAAACGATCTTCACCATTATTGCTCCATGATAACGCAAGACATCGCACACTGCACGAGTAACCGTTGTAACTCTGCAGGAGCTGCGGTTAAAAACAATACGTGATCCTTGGTACTCGCCAGACCTTTCTCCAATGGACATCCATTTTTGTGATTTGGTAAACTTTCAATAAGGTAAAAAAAATCTTCTTGAGAGGTAGTACTAGTAATGCTTTCACACAGTTTTTCGAATCTAGATCCAGCTGCCCTTGCGTTTCGGGGCCGCGGTATCTCGTTAGAATATACCCGCAACCCCGACAGGAAATAAATAAATAACGTTTACTTATATAAATGTCAATGCTGCTGACGAATCTTTGAGGCGCACGTTGAACACAACGCGCTGTCGACCCGGGCTTGGTCCTGACCGGGCGGTCCCGAGGTCCCGGGCCCGAGGCGTCTTCCGTGGCGGCTGGGGCATGAAAGTCGTCTCTCCCACACGCGCTCTGCCTCCTTCGCTAGCATGACTACTTCGCAGAGGGAGGCGACTGCATCCCATTTCCCCTCGCTCCGCACCATGGTCTGAACCAGCGCCGGGTGCGAGCGGTCACCGCCACACGTCCTTCCTATGTTCCAACGTGTATCGCTTCTACCACTGAGGGCCAAGCCCCCCCCTGAAAATACCTCTAGATACGCCAATGGAAACACGGTCATAAATTATTATATTATATTATTTTGCAAACCATATATATTTTATAAATTATTTCAACGAAACGGCAAACTAAAATAAAGTATTAAAAAAATCATTCTCCACGCCGTAAGAGCGTTGAAAAACGTCAACATAGCACACATGTATCACAATCAGAGATGTGATAAACGACTTAAAATTTTTAACGAACTTATTCGTTTATTTTTCATCAAAAGTCACTTACGTTAACTGCTTAATTACTTATCTGCTTATTTACTTGCTTACATTAAAAATAACGAAATTATATTGTTTGATTTTTTAGTTGGTTAAGTTTAAGTACCTATTGGTTTTTAAACGACATCAATGAACTTTGCTTCGTACTTTGTACCTAGATCAGTTTTATTAGCTCACCAATTGGTTTTTATAGAAAAAGAGGCCAAACTTAACTCAATTACGTACACTGTAAACTATTTACACTATTATTAACACAATACCTAAAAATTATATTATATACAGTCTTTCGTTAGACAAAAATTCGTAAGACAAAAGTTTTACGAATTATTTCCTTGGTACGAAACAATTCACCACATGAAAAAATGTTTTACACTATTTATGTTTACGTAAACAAATCCAAGTCACAACTTCAAAAACAAATTGTTTCGGAAATACACAAAACATGACGCTTTTAACCGGGCGGAGAAAACGGCACTAAAAGTTAAAAGCAAAATAAGCAATTTAAACAGTAAAGGGAAACCCGTTTCAATTAAATTGTCGTTTTTAAAAGTGAACAAAGGAATGCAATATTTGCGGTTACGTTTAAATTTTAACAAAAATCAGAATAAGCAGATAACGTTAAATGCTAAAGTAACAAACAAGTCTACATTTTTGCTTATTTTAAATAACATGTTATATTATATGCTTTTCGTTTAAACGCCCATCTTTAATCACAATGTCTATAGGGCATCGCCACTAACTGATGACGTCAGTGCTAAAGTCTTTTTTTTTTAAATTGCACTCTCTTCTATGATAAACGTGTCCTTGTCGACTCCTTGCATGTTGGCTGGTAACGAACATACGTAATTGTATGGCAAATGGCAATGCTTAGGCTTTGGCCAAATAGGTAGCAGTCCTTGGGTCACGGTGAGCGTCAACCAGCCTTTTCGAAATTACTTTAAAAAAGCTATGAACACAAGGGCCACAGTTTGAGTCTCAGAAAATGCTCAGAAACAAGTCAGTGACGTCCAGTCTCAGACTAAGGAAAAAAGAATAGACATGAAATACCTACGAAAAAAGCGTGCATACCTATTGCGAGTCGGGCACAAAGATGGCGGCTTGCCGTAGAGCTGCGCGCATTATAATATCGATAGTTGAATTGCACGGTGCTTACAGAATTCAAAATTGTCGAAAATGAGTTTTACGTTTAAGAAATTCATGGCCCTTTGCTTTAAGTTTTTACTATTTTTAACTAATTTCCCTATAAGTCTTATTTCGTTTCTCAAGTATTAAAAAAAAATAGGCCCCCAATCCAGATGCACACGTTTCTTTTAGCTTTCTTCAGTTTTATTTACGTGGTAATGCGAGCTATAAAAACGCACACGCTCAGAGTGTCATTTTACATGGCAGGCAGGGCACGTGGATACTGAATAGATGCTACTGCAATTAAATTAACTATATATATTCTGTACTTGTACAGGTATGTTCATAATAAAACAAATTTTACTATGGTGTGGTATGTCTATCCCATTTATTCCCAGTTGCCACCGCGGCGATCACGAATAAAAACTGTAGCCTTATGATCGCTATGTTCATTGCTCGCTTTTTCCTGTGAGCGTAGTATGCGACCGAAATTGCGGCCAGAACAACTGTGGCGACCACGCTCAACATAGTGGGTGCGAGTAAAAAACCTTCTACACACAGTGCCGCCGGCTGGGGAGGATGCCGCGCGTGGCTCAGGGTTACTTAGCGCTTGGAATTAAGATTGAGTTTCATGCGGACTTCTAGTTTCTGCGACTTGTGCCGCGGCATATGTGTAGGAGCCTTATTAGAATATTACTATTACGATTAGCATACCACGACTGCAGTACCTGTACTTAAGGTCTATAGTAACCAATGAAAAAAATAAATAAATACAAAATACGGTTTGTTTTCCTCGTTTGTCAGACTATACTTATTTTTATTAACTAATAATATAACTTAACATTTTTTTTTATTTAAGTACTACTTGGCTCGATCATTCATAATAAAACAAAAATTATCATTTTACACAGTTTTATTGAAAACTATAAAAGCCGTTGATCCCAGTCATACTAAAGTTCTAAAATACAAATATGTATACACAATAATCAAATAAGAGCACGTTGCGCAAATTTTATATAAATATACACATTAATAAAACATGAGCATATTGAACAAACAAAAAACAAAAAAAAAAATACAAACTACACAATCCTTACTTATTAATATTATTATAAGTGCGAAAGTTTCTTTGTATCTAAGCTTTGTATGGATGGATGTTTGTTACTCAATCACAGCTGAACGTTTATGCCATGTCCTTCTTTTTCCTTAGTCATAGCGTCCAGTAAAGCCCGATCTACACTTCAACAAGTACAGTAGCGAGTTAACTTGCGTCATTGGCGAGTTAAGTTGTTAATGTAGTTTGAACGGTAAAAGCGAGTTAAGTAGTAAGTTGTTGATTAAGTTTAGCTAAATAGATCGCGATCCTATTTTTCGGCGAGTCCAGTGCGAAGTAGCCCCCTCTCTCGCGTCTCCCGCACCCCTCCAACTTAACTGGCTGGCATGTAGACGGGCGAGTTTAGTACAGTCTAGGGATGTGACATTGTACATAAAAAATCGATTTTTAATTAATCGATTATATATTTCGCATGAAAAATCGATTAATAAATAATCGATTTTTCTTAAGAAAATAATCGATTTTGTTATATTAATCGATTTTTCTTTTGTTAAAAATTGATTTTTAATTGATTATTTCCATAATCGATTATTATTTCACATCCCTACTAGGGATGTAACATTGTAGTACATAAAAAATCGATTTTTGATTAATCGATTATATATTTAGCATGAAAAATCGATTAATAAATAATCGATTTTTCTTAAGAAAATAATCGATTTTGTTATATTCATCGATTTTTCTTTTTATAAAAATCGATTTTTAATCGCTTATTTCCATAATCGATTATTATTTCACATCCCTAGTACAGTCCATAAATTTGTAGGTTGCGGACGCGTAGACGTGTTATTTTCTTTTCTTCTTCTCGGGCAACTTATGACTACCCACTCGCCTACGTTTGGACGCTACTTACAACTTACTACTTATTACTTAACTGTCTGAGTTCTTAACTCGCTACTGTACTTGTTGAAGTGTAAATCGGGCTTTAGGTACGCGACCAGCGGCCAGTCATTGGTGACGTTAAATAATACTGCCACTTGTCAGTTGTCAGTGTCAGTTTTGGTTAGCTTAGCTGTCATTGGCAATATATTGGCAATATTGGCATTCTTCACATTTAGTTTTCGTCACTATTTTTCGAATGAATTTAGTGGGGAATATTATTTTAATGTTGTGAAGAAGTGAACATAAAGCGCAAAAATGAAGAATAGATTCAATACTTATGATATTATGTGCATGGTCACAGAACTACAAAGGTAATTATGCCCCTTGTGGCAAAATACTATAAAATTTTTTGTTGACGAAATAAAAACATTACGATTTTACGTGTTTACTAATTGAATTTTTGAATGATGTAATCCACACTCGGTTTTATAAGTATTCATTCAAAAACTGATGTAGATTTAAATGAAAATTAAATTTAACAGGGCTTCTTTTTTGAATAATAACCTAATTGCATTGGATGAAAGTTTTTCAGACATTTGCGTTTTAAAACGAATATTAGTATTTTTACTATTGTGCACAGTTAGTATTATGTTGTTTACTTAGGATTATGTACATAACTTAAGCAAAAAAACCCTTGAAATTATTATATAGCTAACTGAGAAAAAATACTTATCATTACATGTTTTGTTATCTAATTTCGTATTTTATGAGCTTCTGCCTGCAACTTTGTCCAAGTTCTTACTTCATAGCTGTCACTTTTTTTACTTTTAAAATGTTCGTGTGACAATCGCAAATATAACAAAAGAAAAATTATCCAATAAGATGCAGTTGTTGGGAATTTATGCACTCATACATTTTAGCAATTAATTTTTATTTATACTGATGAATGTAGATTAAACAACTAATCAAATTGAATATTTAATTTAAACCCACACTTATATTAGTTTGTTTTAACTTTCAGGTTAATTGGAATGCGTGTAAACCAGGTCTATGATATAGACAGCAAGACCTATGTGATACGTTTACAGCGTTCCGAAGAGAAGAGTGTACTGCTACTAGAGTCTGGGAATCGGTTTCACACAACACAGTTTGAATGGCCAAAGAATGTTGCCCCATCGGGGTTTACTATGAAGGTACCAAATTAAAGTCTGAACCTCACAGTTGCAGTATAGAGTACATTTTATTTTCTCCAGTGAACTATGTATATGCTGCATGTTAAATAATAATGGAGCCTATTACGTTCCCACTGATCAGTACAACTGACACAGGTCTCATCCTTGTGAGAGGGAATGGGCCATAATCCACCATGCAGGCCCAGTGTTGCTTAGCGTATATTGCTTGTCTTTCAATTTTTGGTCCAAGGACATATCGGTTTCCTCACAATGTTTTCTTGAATGAGAGCAGTAGTGATGATATTAATTACACAAAGTATCGCGCCAGACTTGACTCGAACCCACAAACTTCTCGCAAATTGGGCCCGTATCCACTGTTGTCTGTTTATTAATTGTAATTTTGAACCCTATTGCCCATCTAGGTTATAAATAACAATTTTAAACAAATATTTTTTGAAGAATGTGGTATGTAATACGGAAAGACAAAGTCGGTAAAAATAAACAAAGTCAGCTTACTAAATTGGCTTGTGTTTCATATTACGTAACTCACGTTTACTAAATTTTAAAGTCTTATGCTTACAAAAGTAACAAAATCTGCAGGTTTTACCATTGTGATTACATCCTCATTTCACCACTAGACTTTTTGCTCAGTTAAGCTAGTTGCAATGTTATTTTTTTTTTCGATTATTGGCAAGATTTGCACATTTTTTTGGTGACTGTGTTTCACCAATCGCCGTCGCGACACGGCACGGGTGCTGACAAGACGACGATGCTAGTGTGAATAATCTTATTTATTTAGGGATAATAAATGGTTACTCTTATAGTAATATACAAAATTTGAACTGAATATACATTGAGTAAATGTACATCCTTTGCGTGGATTCGAAATAGTTTATAGCAGTATACAGTACTTGCAAATAATGCATCTTACTACCCATGATAACATTTTTTGAATTGGGTCATTAGTTCCGGAGATTACCTCCTACATACAAACTTACAAAGAAATATTTTTATAGTATCAGTTTAGACAACATTTTCTACATAATTATGATTAAAACATTTGAATAAAAACGAATGCTATTTACGATGAGGTACAATCACGACATAAGTGACATCGACGCACAAAGAGATACCATAGATTCGGTACATGATTACGGACTTGATTGTTAATTATTCGTCGACTTTTTCTTACTTACGTTCATAATCGTTATTCTTATCTAATCGAATGATATTAACATTTAAAACGTAATTAATTCACTACTTTCTCTAAAATGAGCAATGTTAATAAAATTCGAAAAGCGCTACGCGCGCTTACCTTCATTGCGAAGCGTTTAGATCGCTATGTTTACAATATATTGCGTGCTCCAAAATGAATATCTCGATATCCAGTCATTGTATTATTGATTATGTGTAAACTATACGCGAAGTGTGGATAATGACAAAATGAAAACTAAACAGGCATCCAAAGAAAAAGAAAGAAGAAGTACAGTTTAAAAGTAAACACATTATTGAGTTTCCAAATCTGAGATTCTTTTGCGAACAAGTCTACTCTTGGGAGTAGAGAGGGTATGAATAAACCTCAATATTCTTTTCCTTTTAAAGCTCCGCAAACACTTGAAGAACAAGCGCTTGGAAAAGCTCTCCCAGCTGGGCATCGACCGTATCGTAGATCTACAGTTTGGCAGCGGGGAGGCTGCCTACCATGTGATACTAGAGTTGTACGACAGAGGCAATATTATGCTGACAGATTACGAGTGGACTATCCTCAACGTATTAAGACCGCATGTCGAGGGAGATAAGATTCGGTAAGCTTATAATTTCTTTTTGTTACTAGCGACCCGGCCCGGCTTCGCAAGGATTAAATCTACAAATTCACACAAAGCTTTAATAAGTTAGACACTAAAAGCTTCCTCATGAATGGCTCTATCACATTGGTGAGAACTGCATGAAAATCTGTTCGGTATTTTTTGAGTTTATCGCGATCAAACAGCCAGACAGAAGTGGGAGACTTTGTTTTATAATTTGTAAAGATAAAGAAGATGGATATATAACATCATCTGCATAGCCTTTTCTCTACTATGTCGGTGTCAGATTTCTCGCTTCTAACTACTCATAACGACTGTCAAAGATGTACAAACGGCCAGCACATGAAACTACCCGAAACTGTCAAATTTTCCCAATCAACCTTGAACCTAATTTCTTTAACAATAAAGTTGAAAATCTATTAAAGAAATTTGACAGATTATTGTAGTTTGATGTGCTGGCGTCTACAAATGAAAACCGGGACCAGCGGCATAATGTTTTTCCTAGGACAGGGGGAATCTTCATATGTTAAGAGGTTCACCTATCCCTGGATTGCCTTAACCACCAACTCTTCAAAAACCAGTCGTTGACGATCAGTCTAAAACTTCCGTGTTTATTTATTACAGATTTGCAGTGAAAGAGAAATATCCTCTAGATAGAGCTAAGACGAGTTACGCAGCGCCATCTACTGACGCGCTACAAGACATACTAACTAACAGCAAACCTGGCGATAACCTCAAGAAGGTGCTCAATCCTAAATTAGGTAAGAATAAGTAGCTAAAAAGTAGCCTGTATTAATCCAAGATGTCAACTATCTACTTCTCAAACATTCAGATACATTCAGTAGTTTTTGTGTGAAAGAGTCACAAACATCCATACATCCATCCATACCTCACAAATTTTCAATATTAGTAAGACATGCAGGACATTACCTAAGAATCTGTATATGTGCTTTTGACATTTATTAGTGTGTGTACGCAGATGTATAAAGCAAAGGTCATTCCCTTTACTATAGTAGCAATCTTTTATACAAAAATCGGGAAATTATTACAGAAAAGTTTCAAATTATAAAGTTCTTTTCATTACCAATGTGTTGTGTTATCATTTCTGATGCCTTGAGATTAATTTAGCTAAGGCTTTCATTATACGGTAGTAATAAACCTAAGTTGCCTTGTGTCCTGCCCAACTCCTCTTGAGCACCGTTATGCTTATGCGATTTCCGATATCGAAAACCTTCGTTCATCTTCTAATTTCGACGTTTGGAACCCGGTATGCCAGTCTGATGCCGAGCATGGAACGCTCCATGGATCGTTGTGCTTCTCTTAACTTATACACAGCTTCTTGTATAAGCGTTCACATATCAGCTATTTAAAAATGCCGATTTTCAGACTACTTCGATCAATCAATCTAGATACCGTCGTTGCGCTTGCAAAAGGCGCTATGTGGTAAAAAGTCTTTTACGTTCTTTTATGCAGTTTCAATCGTTATTTTAATACACACATGCTGTAAAACAGCTATCTAATAAACGAAATATTTAAAGAGTTACCTTTCAATATTGCGTTTATCAGATAGCTGTTTTTACAGCATGTGTGTACTAAAATAACGATTGAAACTTCATAAAAGGACGAAAATTGACTATTCACCACATAGCGCCTTTTGCAAGCGCAACGACGATACATATAATAAACTATTAAAAAAAGTGTGTCTGTTCATTGACAAAAAGATAATTGAGGGGGGTCATGAAACAGTAATAGAGCAAGAATTAAAAAAAATATCAGTCTGTTCATCTGTTTGTACACGCTAGTCTCCGGAACTACTAGACGGATTTGAATGAAACTTTAAACAATAAAAATAGAAAATCTGTCACTGGTCAGGCTAAGGGATATCATGCTACCCAGCTACTGGTGTGGAGGTCAGACAGGCAGTCGCATCATGTAAACACTAATACTCAGCTGCATTGGGTTAGACTAGAAGCCCCCAACATAGTTGGGAAAAGGCTTAAGCTTTGGTTTCCTAGGATAGCGGTGACGTCAAATAGCGGCCGTAATACAGCGGTGAATGACGTCACTACAACGTTGTCTATGTAAACAAAATGGCGCGGTTTCCTAGAGAGCGGTAACTGACACCGTAGCGTCAAAAAGCGGTGCCGCCATTTGCATGACGGCCGTCTTGTCGGTGTCAGATGGTTTCGTGAACGTTTCCAAAGAGAATGTAATATACTAGATAGCGATGAAGCAGACAGTGTGTTAAAACGGCCGTGGAACTTTCCACATGTCGTCACCGTAAAGACGGCCGCCTTTTTGCGTCCGTAATATTACGGCCGCTATATGACGGCACCGCTTTCCTAGGAAAACAAAGCTTAACCAGATGATGATGATTCAATTTTCTTATCTATGGTAATTTGTCAATAATAATGAGGGTTTTCTGGAAAATTTAAACCACTAGTTGGCGCTACTGAGGCGTGAGGTCTTTTTAGGGTTCCGTAGCCGAATGGCAAAAAACGGAACCCTTATAGTTTCGACATGTCTGTCCGTCTGTCTGTCTGTCTGTCTGTCTGTCTGTCTGTCTGTCTGTCTGTCCGTCCGTCCGTCCGTCCGTATGTCACAGCCATTTTATTCCGAAACTATTACGACTATACATGTTAAACTTGGTTGGTAGATGTATTCTGTGAACAGCTTTCCAATTTTAAGAGGAAATTTAAATAAAATAAAAAAATAAAGGGGGCTCCCCATACATGGAACTGAAACTGAAAATATTTTTTTTCATGAAACCTATACGTGTGTGATATCTATAGAAAGGTCTTTAAAAATGACATTATGGTTTCTAAAATGACTTTTTCATAAAGTTAATCGTTTAAAAGATATACGCTCCCAAAGTGGTAAAATGTGTGTCCCCCCCATTGGTTTGAACGAGATCGAGTCAGCAGTTTTTGAGATACAGTATATTTTCTAAAACCGCAAATATAACTTTGTAATTCATACAAATACTATGAAAAACAAAGTTATTTGGCGTAGTTGTAAAAATTGTAAATAAGCTAGTTCTAAGAAATTTGTAAGGTTTTTTTTTTTCAAATAAATATATTAAGTATGTTATATTTATTATAGTTACTACAGAACCCTTCATAGGCGAGTCCGACTCGCACTTGGCCATTTTTTTCTTTTCTCTTCTTTGGCAACTGAGCCGGTGTCGACTATTCTGCCAGTGTCATGTTATGACGGCTTCGTAGCGTATAGGCAGGCCGTCGAACTTTCTCTTATACACGAATCTTTGATGTGTACATGACATTGACGTCAATTTGACAGATGTCATAAAACTTAAGCATTTGACAGATGCCTGGTCCTGCCGCCTGGTGGACGTTATTACAGAAAACCGTCATTAAACTCACAATAGTCAAATTATCAATAAATAATATTTGTTTTTTTTTTTAAGCTAATGACTTTGTCTTCCAGAATATGGGTCGGCGATCATAGATCATGTTCTCTTAGAGAACGGTCTGTCAGGCACCATGAAACTCTCCAAGGAGCCCGGCAAGGGATTCAACGTGGAACAGGACTTGGAGAAGTTGGTGACAGCACTCAAACAGGCGGAGGAACTCCTGGATATAGCCAGGACGCAGGTAGCAAAGGTATGTGGGGAGAGTAGGACTTTGATTTCTCTTTTTAGGTCTTTTTCTCTTCTCTCCTGGTCATATGACCCATTTGCTGGTTTGATCATGTGCCGATATACAGGGTTACTCCTAAAAAAAAGTAATTAAGAAAATTAAAAACCCGAGTGCAACCTTTTCAGTTAGTTTTAGTATAAGGTTGCAGTCGGGTTTTTTAATTTTTTTAATTCCTTTTTTTTATTTCCAGCTTTTTAGTTTACAGATGTGAAAGATTTCGCAGACGATTTAGTTCTTTATACGTGTTTTTACGATTTGTCGCTTTGAATTAGTTTTAACCATATAAGTTGTATATATATTTTTGTAATCACCTTTTAAAACCCTTTATTTTGATACCCCACTCGATAGGTTTTGAGAAAAAAAAAACTTTTTTGAAGGCATAATATGGCGCCAAAAATCCGCCATATTGGTTTTTTTAATTTTGATATATGGGTATATCAAAATTAAAAAAACCAAAATGGTCACAATATTTGTGTCACTCTCACAGTCAATACGAATCTAACGATACCTCTCAAGCTAAAATCCGTCGAGCCGTTCAGGCCACAGTGCGTGCCAAACAATTATACAAACATACATACATACATACTCTCAAAAAACATAACCCTCCTTCTGGCGCAGTCGGGTAAAAAATAATAACCTCGCAGGACTGTATTACTAATATCTTAAATAACAACTTTTGAGAAAACTTAATACCAAAAACAAACCTTCAAGATCCCTTCCGCTGCCTTTTGTACTATCAGTTTACCTACATTACTAGCGCTTTCCTTTGCTTCGCAGACCACGTAACATTTAGAGCGTTCAATTGAAATATTTTTATTTTTGTATTAAATTTTCTGATGAACTAAAATAGTGTGAAAGTCTACGAACAAAAGTTGTTGTTTATGATGTTACTAACATAGTCCTGAGAGGTTGTTAGTGTTTTACCAATAACCCTGTATTTGTATCTGTGGATATATTTTATAACCGTCACTAACACTGTTGGAGAGCTGTGATGGCCCAATGGACATAGGGCACGACTTATTCCGGCTCTTCACGTTGGCCAACATAGTGGCGAATGTAGTGGCCAATGCCTATTGGCCAACGTGTAGAGGGCGTGTTTGTGCATCTTGGGTAGTATTGGAATGATGGCCGACAAGTTGGCGCGAGATCCGTGTGGTGTCGTTTTTTTTTGCAAAAGATCAAAGGGTTGTGGTAGAGTGTTGTCCACCGCGTCCACACGTTGGGCGCGCGTTTAGTTTGCTTTGAGCTCCCAGAACGATCGCACGAACCTGATTCAAATTTTATAGTCCCGCGTCGGTAACAACTAGAGTAAACAAAATGTCAGTAATGACTAACGAAGAAACTTTTCGGTTTATAGAGCTCTACGTAGCCGAAATTTTTTTGTGGGACCCAAGAAGCAGCAGTTAGCGCCTCAATATCCATTTGAATAAATACGTCCGCACATTGGCCTGAACCGAAGCAAACTGAACGACCTTCCAACGTGTGGACGCCATCACGAACTCTTGGCCAATATCCTCTTGGCCAATGGCCACTACATTCGCCACTATGTTGGCCAACGTGAAGAGCCGGCATTAGGCTGGAATTCTGAGACCAATGTTCCCGAAGTGTATCTTGTTTCCCAGCTACTGTGTTGAGTAGGTTGTGTCGCTCCGCTCATGTTTAATCCGGTTACACTGGAACCTGACCCCAACTTGTTGGAAAACGGCTAAGCCCTTGGGACCAGTTATTTTGAAATCACAGACAGACATTTTTTTTTTAACGTGGTAAAATTATCAAATAAGTCCTCCCACCCCGGGCAGGGCGGGAGGGACTGTCAGACTTTTACTGACTAAAATCCACGGTGTTCCTTCAATAACCCTTTACATTCCGGGGTCACGGTAATGGGATAAGTCCCACGACCCCGGCAGGCTTCGGCCCTCTACAGGAGGCCTCGTCATGTTGCTGACGCTCTTTGAGGCGCGCGTGGAACACAACGCGCCGTCGACCCGGGCATGGTCCATGGTCGGACAGCGAGTTGCCCTTTACTCGCTGTCCGCATGCCCGCGCCTACGGTGGCCGGAGATCGTCGGCCGACGTCCGACGCCGTGGGCGTCTACCACTGCGGCTGGGCTGGAGGGAGGACGCCATCCTCTCCCTCATACGGCCCGTCTCCTCCTTCAGCATGGCCTCGACCAATGCCGGGCGCGAGAGGTCTCCGCCTATCGCCGCCGTGAGGACACGTCGGTGATCTGCCCAGGCGGGGCAGTCTTGCACCGTATACAGACAGACATTACAATTTATTTATATGTATAGAGTACTAGCTGATCCGGCAAATGTTGTTTTACTTTGGTTTTACTATATAAATTATTGAAAAAAACATTGCCTACAACCTAATCGCAGACCTGCGGTATACTAAAAAATACATAAAAATTGGTCAAGCCGTTTCGGAGGATTTTTTTTAAATTGTTGATAGTAGTAGGCTTGCGTTTAACAACCATCTCACCTGATGTTAAGCGATCATGTGGTCGCAGATGAAGCAAGCTTGCCTAGAAGTAACCTATTCACTCTCGACTTAAAGACTCCCAGGTTATAACTAAGTTCAATAACAAACACTGAGTGACACGAGATTTTTGTATACTAGATATTCTATTTGTATGTAAAATTCTTAATCTTCTATTCTCTACTACCAGGGCTACATAACCCAGAAGAAGGAGACGAGGCCAGACCCCGAGGGCGGGCCGAGCACGTTCCTGCTGACCAGCCAGGAGTTCCACCCCATGCTGTTCGCACAACATCGGGAGCTGCCCTACGCTGAGCACGAGACCTTCGACAGAGCTGTCGATGAGTTCTTCTCGACGCTGGAGGGACAGAAGATTGATATGAAGGTTGGTTCTAGCTTCTCTTTATGCACATAGGTACAAAGGCGGATTTAATTCCGCCTTTGTACCTATGTGCATAAAAACTCTGCCGGCTTCTGTATTCCCTAGCACATATGACTCGTGACCCTTTAAAGCAAGAGTGAACCGGTGTTTTCTGGGCTCGCTCGTTCCGTCGTAGACCTGAGGATACGGCTAGCGCAGTGGTCAAGCGATTGGCTGCTGAAGTGCATGTCATGGGTTCGATTCCCGTAGAGACCTAATGTTCTTTTGACCTATTTATAACGTGCCCATTAATCATATAAATTATGATAAGTTCAAATAATTGGTAAATTGAAAAAAAAAAACTAAATACATAATAAAAAATGGCCAAGTGCGAGTCGGACTCGCCCATGAAGGGTTCCGTAGTAACTATAATAAATACTTAATATATTTATTTGAAAAAAAAAACAAAAAACCTTACAAATTTCTTAAAACTAGCTTATTTACAATTTTTACAACTACGCCAAATAACTTTGTTTTTCATAGTATTTGTATGAATTACAAAGTTATATTTGCGTTTTTAGAAAATATACTGTATCTCAAAAACTGCTGACTCGATCTCGTTCAAACCAATTTTGGTTGAAAGTTTACATTAAGATCTACAACATATGGTTTTCTTAGATTTTTCACTTCATTATTATAGAAGTTAGAGGGGGGGAGGGACACACATTTTTCCACTTTGGAAGCGTATATATTTTAAACGATTAACTTTATGAAAAAGTCATTTTAGAAACCATAATGTCATTTTTAAAGACCTGTCTATAGATACCACACACGTATAGGTTTCTTGAAAAAAAATATTTTCAGTTTCAGTTCCATGTATGGGGAGCCCCCTTTATTTTAGATATTTTTTAAATTTTCTCTTAAAATCGGAAAGCGGTTCGCAGAATACATCTACCTACCAAGTTTTACATGTATAGTCCTAATAGTTTCGGAATAAAATGGCTGTGACATACGGACGGACGGACAGACAAACAGACGGACAGACATGTCGAAACTATAAGGGTTCCGTTTTTTGCCATTCGGCTACGGAACCCTAAAAAGTAACCAAAATTGCAAAAATTACCTACTAGCTTACGTTAACTCGGAGTGGCAACACGTCGCTTCACACGGTGGCAACCGCGCAACGCGTCAAGATGCCTAATTTTACTAACTTAGCCTCAAAGCATTTTTCATGATCATGGTCCACAATTTGCAGAAGAAAATGAAATGTAATATAAATTTTAAAAGGTTAAAAATAAAACTTGGACACGTAATTTTTTTGCCGTTTTAAGTTTAGCTAGATGCGACCGGTGTTTCCCGACTACTCTGAGAAGTAATACCGAAACCAACTCAGAGGTCAACATCTCTTTTAAAGTCCATACAATTCGTACTGTTCAAATCATATGAGAAGCATGTGTGGTTGAAATGATCAATGCTATCATCACATAACATATTTTCATTTACAAAATGATCCTTATCATTAGAACTTAAAACGACGATATATAAACGATATTCACCATGTGAACTTATTATTTCGAGTTCATTTATTTATTTATTTCCTAGCTGACCCGGCGAACTTCGCACCGTTATATATTTTATTATTTTTTTATATTTTCTACCTTTTAAACTTTCTCTGTATGTGAACCACACGATACAAAAAGAATTAATGAAATCGGTCCACACGTTCTCTAGTTTTAGCAAGACTAACGAACAGTAATTGATTTTTATACATAAGATTATATACTTTATTGTACACCTCACAATATTTGTATGGCTACAAAAAAACTTTTTACCAAAAAATTAAACAGACTTCTGAAAAGTCGGTTTTAGATTTTGGTAAAAAGTTTTTGTTTCACTCTTTTTAGTTGGTCGATTTTTAATTTACCTAGTTACAAAAGCCTAAATGTCAACTTCTTATAACCTTTTACAAAATATTGCTTTTCCCAAGCTGGGCTGTTAATTGTTGAGGAGTTTTCCTGGTACTTCACCATCAGCTTCACTACACCATATGCATTGTGACGAGCATATTGTGCTTAATAACCATATTCAAGTAATCGAATTGGAACAGGTGAAATACTTATTATTCCTACTTATATATTGAGTAGTTCCAGTGGCCATCTGTGGTCTTCATCATCAGGTCCACTTCACAAATGGTGCTTTTCGAATGCAACTACACAAGTTACTATAAAAAATACTCAAATCACTCGAGGTGTGCCTATAATATTTGAAGAGTTCCCTCGATTTCTCCAGGATCCCATCATCAGATCCTGACTTGGTGATAATGGGACCAACTTTGCAGTATACCCTTTCAAACAAAAAATAATCTTCCAAATCGGTTCAGCCGTCTTCGAGTCAATCGGTGAACAAACATAAAAAAAAATTACGCGTCGACTTGATAACCTCCTCCATTTTTTTCGTCAGTTAAAAGCTAGTGTACAATGGGCGGTCTTATCGCACAGGGCGATCTCTTACAGACAACCTTTGGATGGACAGAACTTAAAGGAGACAAATTTAGGGCTGTCAGTGTACAAAAATCATAAATAATATTAATTGAAAATCCGTATTTATGGCGCTTGCAACAGTGCCGAAATATCGGAAACTCAAAACAATAAATAAACATGCGGCACACGGCCCACCCAAATGTCTTTTTTTTTTTTTAAATGTAGATATATTCCACAATATTCCACAACTTTTTTCACACAACGCCATCTAGTCCCAAACTAAGCAGAGCTTGTGATATGGGTACTAGACAACTGATAAACATACATATATATTTCTAAATACATACATATTATAGATAAATTACACCCAGACAAAGAACAAATGACCGTGCTCATCACACAAACATTTGTCCTAGGTGGGAATCGAACCCACGACCTTGCGCATAGCAGTCAGGGCCACTGACCACTATACCAACGGGCCTGTCAAACTTTACTGTCAGTCTTTACTTTGATATTTTTCGTCAAATCGTTCGAGCTCCTTAAGGTTCTAAGTTGAGCTACGTAACATTTGACAAATGCTTGCACTGTTTGGACGGGCCTGCTCGAATCTATGTGATTCTGCCCTCGAAAGGGCGCCACAGACATTAACCTACATGGCTCATATGATTTGACCACTACAGATTGTATGGACTTTAAAAGAGACGTTAACCTCTGAGTTTATTTCAGTGTTTCTTAGAGTAGGCAGTTAGGAAACACTGGCCTCATCTAGTTTACATTTACGAAAAAAAAATGTCGTGTGAAAGTGTTATTTATAACCTATTTGCAAAATCGTCTTATCGTGTAGGTGGTAAGGTCTAACGACCCCATACATCCTAATGTCAGAGTTTCTAGACCGCCTTAAGGGCCTCTGTCGTGGTCTATGCCATCAAAAACATAAATGTGAAATGAGAGCCAAGTTCAATATTATGATATATGCCTTGGTGTTGACTTCAACGACAAAAGAAGTAAAATCTAAATGGGTGCCAAGTTCAATGGTCAGTCCTGAAATTTATTTATAACAACATAAAATACCATTTTGTCTTATAACTTGGGAGAATATATTGTAGCCTAAGGTCTGACCTGGCTAGTTCTCATATACGAACTTTTTGTGTTATTTTCTATATTTTCTTGTACCTTTGAAATGTTCGAGGGAATTACCCATTCAGTATCAGGAATTCTTTTTCCGCGTTTTCTGCAGACGGTTGTACTCTACAATAGAGTTCTCTTGTGCCTTGATTTGACTTGGATCTAAATTGATAAGATGTACTCCATCTAAGGTTTTAAGAGCCATTAGACGTTTTTTCGCAAATTTCTAAGATTTCAATCGCCTGCTTTATCATCTTACGTCATACTTTGAATTTTTAAAATACATGTCTAAAATAGATCAATTATTAATGAAGTGTTTCTTCGTTTCACATTTACTTAAAACATGTGCATCGCTTTGTGGTGAGTAATCTCCCAAAAGTAGTTTACTGAAAAATCATCGTAGAGTCAACTTCAGATTCCGGAATCTATGACTAATGTTCACAAATTCAGGTGAAAAAAATATGGATAGTATAAGACATATACTTGATTTGTAAACTAATGTTCAATATTCAGGATTATTTATTGCATTATTTAGAAAAAAAAAAACTATTGTCTATTTTTAGGTGCTGTAGTGCAAATTTGTCGCGATTATTCGCATTTAATAAGGCGTAATTTCGATAAAAAAATTATGTCTAAATAAACTTTGTTCTGTGAAGAATTCAAATAAATAGTTTTTATGACAATGCGATCATGTAATTTTGTAATAACATGATTTTAAGAACGCTCTAAATTACTATATATTACGTTGCCCAAGCTAGCTGCATTCAGGCGATCTCAACGCCAAACACCCCGCTTGGAACAGCAACACGACAAATGCCAGAGGCAGAATCGTGTATAACCTAGGCGCGACCCTAAACTATGACGTCATCGCTCCGATGACTCCCACCCACTACCCACACGACCACAACCATAGGCCCGATGTCCTCGATGTGGCGCTCCTAAAGAATGTAAACCTCCATTTACACTCCATAGAAGCGCTTCACGAACTCAACTCGGATCACCGTCCCGTTATCCTACACCTAGGTTCCCGCTCGGGTAACCATGATCCTACCCAACCTCCTCCGACCCAATTGATCACCGACTGGAGGAAAGTAAGTGAAAAACTGAAATCCATCACGTCGCCTCACTTGGACACCATTCCTGACCACATAGTCTCAGTCGCTGACACGACGGCGGCGATCGACTCGCTTACAGATCACGTACAATCCGTCCTGAACGATTGTTCAAGGGAAGTTCCAGTAGCGGTAGACCACCGCTGGAAACTCCCGGACGATAGATAGATAGATAGATAGATATACTCTTTATTGTACACCATAACAGAATTAAATAAGGACTTATAAACTACAAAGGGTGTTACAATGGGCGGTCTTATCGCTAAAAGTACGGAATCTGATAACCGAGAAGAACGCAGCCATCCGTGCGTACAGCGCTTTTCCCTGCGCCGCAAACAAAGCTCACATGCGCAACTTACAGCGTGCTGTAAGGAAACGCATTGCCGAGCAGCGTAATGCGAGCTGGGACAAGATGCTGAGCGAACTTGAGCCCACCCATCTTGCCTTCTGGCAGCTTCAGAGGAAGTTACGATCCACTGAAGAGGCCACAATGCCTCCTCTCATTCGTCCCGATAAGAGTGTCGCCTTCGATAACTCTGAAAAAGCAGAATGCCTAGCCGACAGCCTAGAGTCCCAGTGTTCTGCCAGCTCTCAACCAGTAGACCAAGCCCACCTCGATATGGTGAACGCCGAAGTCGAACGTAGAACTTCCCTTCCGCCCGTCGAAGATCCCGATAATCCATTGGCCCCCATCACACCTGATGAGGTCCAGGATATCATTAAAAGTCTCCAACCGCGAAAAGCCCCTGGCTCCGACGGCATCACCAATAGGGTTTTCAAACTTTTCCCCGCCCAGCTTATAGTGCTAATGACTGCCATCTTCAATGGCGCATTGAGCAATAATATGTTCCCCGCAACATGGAAACAGGCCACCGTCATAGGTATTCCCAAACCAGGCAAGCCCAAGTCTGACCCGTCTAGCTACCGTCCCATTAGCTTACTCAACGTCCTCGGTAAAATCTATGAAAGGCTTATATATAAGCGGCTCAAAGATTTTGCCGAAGCAAAGAGTCTTATACCCAATGAGCAGTTTGGATTTAGAACCGAACACTCATGTATCCAACAAGTCCACCGCATCATAGAACACGTCAGCGCCGGCTTCCAACGGGGCGCAATAACGGGAGCCTTATTCTTCGACATAGCGAAAGCGTTCGACAAAGTCTGGCACAATGGCTTAATCTATAAGCTATACCAACTCGGCGTGCCTGACCGTCTCGTGCTCATCTTACGGGACTTTTTATCGAATCGCACCTTTCGTTACCGAATTGAGGGGGAGCTTTCCTCCCCCCATCCCATTCGCGCAGGAGTTCCTCAAGGCTCCGTACTATCCCCCCTCGTTTTCACGCTATTCACTAGCGACATCCCCAAGCATAAAAATACTCAGCTAGCCCTATTTGCCGACGATACGGCTATCTATTATACCGGTCTTAAACCCGATGCCATCGCTCGCACTCTCCAAACTTCCGCAAACACTCTGGCCAAGTGGTTCCGGAAATGGAGAATCGAAGTCAATCCAGACAAAAGCCAGGCAGTCCTCTTTTCTAAGCCGCGGATAAACCCACCCTCCCCCCGTCCGATTACCATGTACGGCAAGCCGATCCCCTGGGAAAAGCAAGCCAAATACTTAGGCGTGGTCCTCGACAAACACCTTTCCTTCGCTGAGCACATAAAGCAGGCACGTTCGCGCGCCGCTTTCGCTCTAGGTAGGCTCCACTTCATTCTTAGCTCCCGCAGCAAGTTATCACTCAGGTGCAAGCTGCGTATTTTCACCGCGGTCATCCGTCCCATCATGACCTACGCCTGCGTTGTTTTCGCACACGCAAAGCCCTACCTCCTCCATAAGATGCAGACCCTTCAAAACCAATTCCTCCGTAGAGTCACGGGAGCCCCCTTTTATGTTCGAAATGAGCTTCTTCACGTAGACCTCAAGATGCCCACCATCCAGCAGTTCATGAAACGTGTCTCCAAGCGTTTCTTTGATACTGCAATCCAACATAGGAATCCCCTTATCGTATCGGCCGCCCAATACGAACCCTCGCGTATCTCTAAGATTCGCCGACCAAGGCATACCCTAGTCACTCCCGATGACGCACTCACCCTGCTCCAAGAGAGCCGTAAGGAAACCAGCACAGTTTACAAAAACAAAAATCGACCGTCTTTCCGTCCTCGCCGCCGAGGCCCGCCGCGACGTCCCCGTAATAGTCCGCCCCGACCCTTGCCAGAGCCAGCCCGCGACGCTGAGCCAGTAGCTTTAAATTCCCTTATTAATAATAATAATGATATGATCCAGCCTGTCCCTAGCTGCCCTCCCCCTGCGACGCCCTAAGCCGAGGTCCGTACCCCACAGGGGGTGCCCTTAGCGTGTAGTCGCCTAGTTTGTAAGTTTTTTAATAAGCCCTGGCTGGAGGCTTTAATTAATTTATTACTTAAGGCAACCACAGGCAAGCCCGGTTAAGCAGCCGACAACCTCAGAGGTTGACCTTCGAGATGCCACTCACAAAAAAAAAATAAAAAAAAATAGCTGCATTCAGTACGGCGCGAGCGCCCTCCGAGGTAGGACCTATGTCAATTTTTTCCGCGTCCCGACAGTCGAGCGCACGTATTGAGAACGCTAACTATACTACGACTACGCGGGTTTTGATACTCGTATTGTTTTTTGTAAGAAATATTTTTAGTGCTTTATACGTAATTGTTTTAGCTATAGAGAACAGGCACGGTGTATACCATTGTGTCAAAAAAGGGAAACGCAATAATTATGCATCATTAAAGAATGCACATGAAGCAAGGTACATCTTTTTTAACCGACTTCAAAAAAAAGGAGAAGGTTCTCAGTTCGTCGGATTTTTGTATGTATGCTCCCCGATTACTTGAAGACGGTTAGACCGATTTTAAAATTTTATTTTTTTGTTTGATGGGGTATACTTTCTTATTGTTTTCATTGTCATCACGTCAGGATCTGATGATCGAATCATGGAGAAATCGAGGGAACTCTTCAAATATTATAGGCACACCTATAGCGATTTGGTTATTTTTTGTAGTAACTTGTGCAGTTGCTCTTGAAAAACACCATTTAGTGAAGTGGAACTGATGATGAAGACCACAGATGGCCACCGGAACTACTCAATAATAAGTATTTCGTGGGTTGCGATTCGATTACTTGAATATGGCTTAGCACTTTATGCTCGTTACAATGCATAATTATGGTGAAGTAAAGCTGATGGTGAAGTACCAGGAGAACTCCTCAAAAATTAACGGCTCTGCATCGGGAAAAGCTATATTTTGTATAAGGTGATAAGTAGTTGACATTTTGGCTTTTGTAACTTGATAAATTACAAATTAAAAAGCGTTAAAAACACTTTTTAACTAACTTTTTGGAAGTCGGTGTCCAAACACGAAAATACGAAAAAAAAAAACCGACGAACGAAAGCAAAGTCGGTTTTATTTTTTGTTTAAAAGTTTTTTGCATTTATAATATAAAGTAATACTTTGATGTAGTCTAAATTTAGAGCTACCAACGTTTTGAGAAAAAAAAATCACAAATAATCACAAAAGATAGAAGCACTTAAGAAATTAAACCCTAACTGTTGTTCAGTACTGTAGAACTATAAATACAATTTAACGAATGTCATATTTCTTTATTGATTTATTTTTAAACCTACTTAAAAAAAGGAGGAGGTTCTCAATTCGACTGTATTTTTGTAGTAGTTTTAGTAGATGGCTAGACCGATTTAGAAAATTCTTTTTTATTTGAAAGGATTTACTTCAAGGTGAGTTCCATTATCATCAAGTTAGGATCTGATGATGGAATCATGGAGAAATCGAGGGAACTCTTCAAATATTATAGGCACACCTATAATAAGTATTTCGTGGGTTGCGATTCGATTACTTGAATAAAATTTCTAAACAATTTATGCCCGTCACACTGCATATCGTGAAGTAGAGCTGATTTTGAAGTACCAAGAGAACTAAACGCTATCGTCCCTGCATGAGAAAAAAAAATATTTTTCAAAAGGTGATACAAAGTTGACGTTTAGGCTTTTAAACTGGGTAAATTACAAACCAACCCACTAAAAAGCGACATATAATCAAACTTTAAAAATAAAACACTGCAAAGTGAAAAATTACTTTAATTTCGTGAGTCGGTGTCTTTGGTTTTGTAGTATCGTTTTTGATAATGAATTCCGAAATTAAAGTTATTTTTCTCGTTGCAGTGTTTTTTCGTAAGTCGGGTTTATTTTTTAATACAAAGTTTATTTTATTTGAGATAAAATAAATAAATAACAAGATACCACGGCCACGGAACTTAAGGGCTGCTGATGGAACAGGGTGGATTTTTAGTCAGTAGAAGTCTAGCACTCCCATCCTCCACCTAGAGCGGGAAAACTCATTTATTGCATTTTCCACCCCAAAATAAAAGATAAAATAAATTTTATTGCAATCGTATTAATCCTGTAGCTTTAGACCTTGGGCTTGATGATGCAATGGAACTTTCGAACGCAAACGTAAATATTATTTGGACTATTTATTTATGTAGTTACTTCAATTTAGGTGTTGAAACGAATGGTCGTCATCAAGCATTGTCTTTTCAGTTCCCCTTCAGAGTGACTGTGTAGTTTCTAGTCTATTCAGTGGTAAATTATTATATCTTATCTTAAATTTTATAGGAATAACCACCCGTTGCATTAGACATCAGACTTGACGATTTAGCGGAAGTTTAGAACTCAATAGTAAATACTTTTTGGACTTTCTATATTTCTTTAGTTCGGAATTTAGTTAATACGAAACAGCATTACTTCTACAGCGTGCCTTTTGTTTGGGACCCGGTATTTTGGTAATATTGAAAACGCCATAATCACAGAAAGATAAAGTAGGTAGGAAGTTATCAGAGCTCGAATAAAAGGTACCTGCTAAAAAAGCCGAAAAATTTAAGATAATATATGTAAATAACGGCGATAGTCTAAACTATATATATGAAACAGCACCAGTGTATAATCATATATACAACGTGTAATTTAAAGGGTATATACATACCGAGTGCACGGCTTCTTTGGATGATAACAAACGATATAGCAAGGGTTTTCTAATCTTTATGCCTACATGTGTGGAGCTTATTAGAAATTTTAATACATTGATACCAGAGACCGAATTTTTCAAATTAAGAAGAACGAAAAGAATTATCGTGTTATTGGCTAGTGACGTGGAAAGTGATGACCCTCATAGTGATATGACACGTTTGTTATTATTGGTATTCAAGAAACATATGAAACCGATAATTTGGGGTCAATTCTGTGAGTCACTTATTTTGAGCTGAAACTTTGCATAGAGACTCCATACCAGATGTTGTCTTCAGTCCTTTTGGATAGATATGGGGTTTTCGTTACACGTTGTATATGATTGCATAGGTAGAAAATTTTGAACGTACAAAAATCTTCAGATATGTAGTGCAACAACTACTTGTCTGAAGATAAACTAACTAACTAACTTTAGGGTAATATATTTTAAACATGTTATACAGGGTATAATGGAATATACATAAACCCTTAAATGGGGTAATTGTACTCATTATTATGAACGTGAAAATCATCATCAGCTGTTTAGTAAATTTTGTCCAGTTATGCACACTTATAAATGAACGAGGTCGTCTATTCTTTTTCGCAATTTTAAGGTTGGTCCCATAGTAAAAGATATTCATAATGATGATTACAATTACCTCTTTTCCAGTTTTACGTATGTATATTTCATTACAAAGTTAAAATTCTGAAATGCAAATTTTTATTTTTTAGAATAATTATAAAGTGCATGGAAGGCGAATAATAGATTGTCAGTACTTTTGGAGTCAATTAATCAATATAAGCAAGCACAGTGAAAAGTTCGGCTACAATATGAGCTATCTAAAAATATAAAAAGAGAAACGGATGGGTCTCATATCCAAATTTTACTTGAAATGTAAGATGTGTATATCTAGCTTTATTCTGAAAACTTCAGACCCCAACACAACTGAAAAATCTAAACTCAATCAAGGCGTGGTATATGGTTCAATTATGACAGGAATATATATATTTTTGTATAGACACACCAACACTTTTTCTTACTTGTAACCTATTTGTAGAAATAAATATCATTTACAATTTAACGTAAAAAATATCCTTTCTTCTGAAACAGTTTATTAAAAAATAAATATCGGAAACTACACCTCATAACTTACGTGCGTACGTACGTACGTACACAAAAAGTGTGATTTTTCTTAGTTAAGTAACACCGATTTTACACTTTTGAGTTTAATTTTGTTGAAGTTGGTTGTCACATAACTTCCATTTTTCTTTTAAATATATACTTTATACATGTCTTTCATTTTTTAAATCTTAAGTCATTTAAGTAATCAAATCTCTTTCTTATAAAGACGATTATAACAGCTCAAGATTGTTTAGTCTGACTCGACACTCTCTCTACACTATTAGTGTTGTTTATGTGTGCATCGCCACGCATACATGCCGATTTTTACCTAAACTCGAGCGTTCAAATTTTGAAAAATGGCTCTTAATTCTAGAGTCCAACGTAAGCTTGCCCTTTACTAAATATAGAAGAGCCTATGTCGAGAAGAGCACTTTCAAGGCTAAGGCCTTGTGATTTGTGGTTAGTAATAGCATATGCTAAGCAAATAGGGAATTGTTCCCTGTGAACATTACATTACTTAATATCTGAAACTTGGTCTTAACTCGTTCTAGTTCGTAAATTAAATTATGTTTAAATTGTAATTTAATTTTAAGTACGTTATTGCTGTTCTCGACGTCCCAATGTACCTTCTCTATTTTTCCAATGGATCCGTTTACCAGTCCTTTACTGACATCTACGTTTGCAACATTACACGTGCACCTATTTTTATCGTGATGACATTTTCTAAGCCAGCAGTTAGCGACGAATCATCCTCGTTCTTTTGGAGTACTTAATTTGCTCGTTTTTTTAGATACCGTGGACAGTCTATTTCGTCTATCGAATTTCTGGTTCCTCTATACTTGATTCAGGATCGTGACGTAATTACACAACGCCATCTAGTGTCACTTTTAAATAAATCAATGGAGGCGGCATGGTGTCGTGACCCTCTAAGATAATAGGTGGCGCTAGTGGTTGTAGAATACGGTTAGTTACGCGTAATAAATACGAAAATCTACTATAATCTTAATTATAAGTACAAAAACGGAAATATATGGATAAAAAAAAATTAAGGGTGGTATTCAACTCGTTAGATATTCACGTAAAGAACTTAAAGATTTACAGGCACTAATTATAAGTTAGTGAAAATTATAATAAAATGATAAAAAATTACCAGTTTCTGATTTTTTCCTTTGTATTCACCTTATTATACTAATAATATAATGTTTATTTCTCTTTCACAAATCAATAACAATTTAAATACAGATATTCAGAACATGTACAAACGTAAATAATATTTTATTTGTGAGAGACTGGTGCCTGAACTAAGCCGAAACTTGTATTTCAGGACACCAGGGTTCCCACCAAATAATATTGTGACAATGGATACCTACTTTAAAAGTAAAAAGCTATGTGCAGTAGGATAAAAGTAATATGCGAAAGAGACAGTAAGAAAAACACACCTATCTGCATGCCAAATTTGAACTTTCTAAGTTCAAATTTATAGGTCAGTCATAAAAATGTCGATTTTTGGACATTAATATCTAAATAATCGTTTGAGATATATTTATAAAATTTGAAACATATGTGTATCTCATTCCAGTCTCAATATATGAGCCAAATTTGACAAGTTTAGGTGAAATAGTTATTGAGTTATGAGGGGCTCAAAAGTGGCTCCAAATGGTTCGTGTAATATTACACACGGTGAGCTGCGCGCCAGAACTTGGCTTGACACGCTCCCGCGTGTCTAGATTTTGACGACCGCCATTTGGCGACCGGGACCACCGGCTTATACGTGCCTTCCGAAGCACGGAACCATCTTTTTATCAGACAACTAGTACTCACGCGGGGCTTCGCTCCCGTGGATTCTATAACGGTAAAAACATAACTCTCCTTTTTTGCAGTCGCGTAAAAAGTAGCCTATAACCTTCTTCAAGCTTCAAGCTACTTCCATACCAAATTGCATCCAAATCCACCCAGTACTTTCGAAGATTAGCGCGTTCAAGCAAACAAACAAACAAACAAACTTTTCCGCTTTATAATATTAGTATAGCTTAGGTGGTTCATGCCTGCAATGTCCTAGCCAAACTGGAAACAACTTTACAAAGTATGCTTCCCGCGGGAATCGAACCCACGACCATCGGGTCACAAGGCAAACGCCTTGACCACTTGACCACGGAGCTAGTTACGAAAAAAAAAAACAAAATAGACATCATTAACTCATTATCATTATTTCATGGTAAAAGTCCCATTGGTGTTACAACGGGTGTTACCCTTTGTAGTTTGTAAGTCCTTATTTAATTCTGTTCTGGTGTACAATAAAGAGTATATCTATATATGTTCTAATGATACTGTGAGCTAACATGGTCAATGTTAGCTTAAAAACTTATAAAGTGATTGTTTTCTCCTCAGACGGTCCAAGTGGAACGTGAAGCCCTAAAAAAGCTCCAAAACGTCCGCAACGACCACGAGAAGAGGGTGTCGGAGCTGAGTCGAGTGCAGGACGTAGACAAGCAAGCCGCTGAGCTCATCTCCCGGAATGAACCGCTCGTGGAGCAGGCGCGACACGCCATACAAGCCGCTATAGCCAACCAGGTCAGGATAACACGGGCTTATAATCTAATAGCGACCAGACCCGGCTTCGCGCGCTCTTATTCTTCTAATTCATACTAAACCTTAATTTGTTGTATAGTTAAACCTTCCTCGTGAATTACTCTATCCACTGGTGAAAACCGCATTAAAATCTGTTCAGTAGTTTTTGAGTTTTTCGCGAACATACGAACTACGTTCTTGTCAAATTTGATGTCACAAACGGACACTTCTATTTTATTTGTATGTATAGACTAGCTTTTTTTCGTGTAAAAGGGAAAAGGAAATGAAAGTAGCCTACATCACTATCCAACCCTTCAACTATATTCACACTAATCCAACCGTTGCTCCGGTTTGACGTCAAAGAAGGATAAACAAACAAACTCTTTCACAAGTATTATTGCGCTGCGGTTTCAGAGAACCTCAAGCGGCGGAAATATAATAATAATAAATAATGTTTTATTGACATAAAAATAATGATGTTACATTTTTATTTGAAGCCCTGACTCCTGAGCTAGGTAATAACCTGTGTTACAGGAGTCAGTGTCTTCACCCGTTTGTTGAACAATATTTGCATTATTATGCCACTAACATAGATTTAAACATAAAAACAATAATTAAAAAATAATAATAATAATTAAAGTAACAGTAGGTATTGCATGCTTGCTCTTTAAAAAGTGTCGGTCTGTATCACATTAATGTGTTTTAAGGTGGTGTGCTTTTATTGAGGTGGTTTACGTGTATGTGTGTGTGTGTGTGTGTGTGTGTATGTATGTGTGTGTGTGTGCGTTTGTGTGTGTGTGTGTATGTGTGTGTGTAAATTAAGTGTTACTGTTCTTTCAACAGGGTTTCAGTTTGTGTGTAGTCCAACGTTTGAAGCCATGTAGTAGTTTTTTTCTTCATTTCCTTTTTTGTTAGTGGGTTGATGTGAAGTGTCTTGTTTATTTTGTTATACATATATACAGATAGGTACAAGTGTTGTCGTCTGGCTGCCGCAGTCCTGCATCTTATTGGTCTGCATATATTGGTGATAGTTCTCCTTTCTTTGGATTGGATGCGTCGTTTACGGGTTTGATTCGATGTTGCCTCCAATAACTCCTCCCAATAACCTCATTGGTAGGTATATTTTTGAGCCGTTTGGGGCTGAAACCCTGGGATCGTGGGGTCCGAGTGCTCACTAATTATTTAAAGACCTTTCCATACGCCTAGTCGACATTTCGCGTGACCTAAGGGCTGGCTTTTTTTACCTTGGACAGAGGATAAGCATTGCAACGTGGCAATGCCGCCAGTCTTTTGGGCACATTACCAGTGGACAGCGATGCTCACGAATTTCTAGACGCTATATTTTAGATTAATTTTAGATATATATAGTTTAGGGTTTTTATTTATACCCTGTTTTTTAATCTCAGAGACAGAATTGACACATGCAAATGTCAAGTATAGAAATAATGTTGCCCGCTCTTTTGCGCAGTGTTATAACCTACGATACCGGTTTGTTCAATCGTAATTTTTTACCCGACTGCGCGACGCAAAGGAGGGTAATATGTTTCACAGTCTGTATGTATGTTTGTATCTATGTGGCGTTGTACAGGTCAAACTGTGCGCGTGAGCCGATTTGTATAATTCTCACGTTAAACAATTCTTCTTAACCATGCGAGTGTCACTAGAGATATGGCTGTTAATTATTATTAAAAATAGGCAAACTATATCAGTGAGGTATCGTTGAATAGGTCTTTTTTATAAAGAGAACTAGCAATGTGGGTATAATTCATATTACTAGCAATCTTGTCGTAAGTGTTATAAGTTACAATTAACCCGTTACAACTACTCCAGATGTCCTGGGACGACATCCAACTCCTGGTGAAGACGGCCCAAGACAACCAGGATCCCATAGCCTCGTGCATCAAGCAGCTCAAATTGAACACCAACCACATCACGCTGCTCCTGAGCGACCCTTACGGAGACGAGGAGGCCTTGAAGCCCAGGCTCGTGGACATCGACCTGTCGCTCACAGCCTTCGCCAATGCTAGGAGGTAACATCTGCCGGGGTTGAGGGAATGTTCTAACTAGATAGCCTTGATCGCGAGGGCAACTAAAGGATCAGGGTGAGGTTTTAGTCAGTAGAAGTTTAACACTCGCTTCAGCTCCATCTAGAGCGGGAGAAGTAATTTGATGCCTTTCTTACAGGAAAGAAGAAAGATCTTTAAGAGTCCCTAACAATTTTACTGCCAAAAAAGAGAAATTATCTACTTTTGTAGAACAAATATCTCAATAACGGCATAAAATATCATTTTTCTTTTAAAACAGCGTTAAACATTGTATATTTATCTAATATGTGGTCAAATTAGAGTTTAAATATCTACTCAAAATAAATCGAGCAAGCGCATCGATTTATAAGGCATACTTTGAAAATGTTATTACAATAAAATGTGAGCTCCGAATTAAAATAAAAAATAATAACTTGGCAGATAAATACCTGTATTATTCAGAATTAGTTATTAATTTTCTTTTCAATAACGAATTCTTACTCAAAAGCGACTGTTTTGCAAAGGATTTTATTGAGTTTTCTCGGAGTTTACTATTTTTTTTTAAGTACATCTCCCAAGTTTTTTTTTCAAAAAATAATTTGTTAACTTACTAGTGCACTATATGCCCAATGGTCAGGATTTTTTTTAGATTGTTATTAACCCCCATTAAGCTAAAAAAAGCAGTTGTAAAACCTGGTATTACGTGATTTCGTAAAAACACGTGTTTGTATTTTATTTTTTTAAATTTATTTTGTGTAGATATTTAAATTCTAATTTGACCACATATTAGATAAATATACAATGTTTAACGCTGTTTTAAAAGAAAAATGATATTTTATGCCGTTATTGAGATATTTGTTCTACAAAAGTAGGTAATTTCTCTTTTTTGTCAGTAAAATTGTTAGGGACTCTTAAGGGTGCGTTTCCACCAGAGATGCGCGATGGAAATGTGTCGTGCGAGGATGTCTAGCTGTGCTGTGAAAATGTGTGGGCGTTTCCACCAAAGCTGTGCGATGAAAACGTGCCTACCAGGATGTGTAGCGGAGCTGTGAAAATGCGCATTAATGTGTGGTGCGAGGATGCGCAAACCTCGCAACACTTCCTTCTCAACACATATCCCTCGCAACACATCTCTCGCACACATCCCTCGCACACATCCCTCGCTTGTTTTGTATGCGCAAAAATCTAGCTCCGCTGAGCCGTTTCCACCAGAGCTGTGCTGACCGAGGCGAGGTAAATGAACCAATTCTATTGGTTCTTTACAAACACATCCCTCGCTACGCATCCTCGCACATCTCTGGTGGAAACGCAGCCTTAACCTGGTCCTTTAAATTGCTCAGTCGACGGCTATGCTGTCATTTTCTAACTCAAGATATACGGGGACCCAAAACACAAAGGCGACTGAAGATACAGGGTGGGTTTTTAGTCACAATGAAGTTTAACACTCACTTCCGATCCACTCATTTAATAATTATCCCAGCGAAAAAAGGAACTCTTTAATTCATATTCTTCACAAGATTTTTGAGACAAAGCAGATACGTGTTGCTGTAACATTGTTGCAACATGTGAGACGAAGCAGATACGTGTTGCTGTAACATTGTTGCAACATGTGAGACGAATGTATGTATGTATGTATGTCGGGCAGGTATCCGCAACTCCACGACCAAGCGCGTATTTTGCGTAAGGGTAGGGATCTTCTTATTCTATCCATGCCAATTCCCCCAGGAAGGCGAGCAACACCCTCGTTTTGCTTACCATTTCTCGGAGGGTACCTGGTTTGCCGAAGTATTTAGTCCTGTAGTCCGCGACTGCAGGGCAGCTCAGTAGCAGGTGTGCTGCTGTTTCGTCCTCCTCCATGCAGGCTCTGCAGAGTGGGCTGTCTGTGACTCCTATTACATAGAGGTGTTTATTAAAGGATCCATGACCGGTAATTGCGGCTGTCATCAGCCGCAATCCGCGAGTTGACAACTTTGTAAAAATTGTTTGAAACGCTTCGAAGCGCTTCATGTGTACTCGTAAAATAATATTTTATTCATCACTTAACCTTTCAATTAAAATATAAAGTAATTTTTTAATTTATTAAAAAACTATGGCCTAAATCGTGGCATTGTGGTCACAGGTCACGTGACTATGTATGACGTCATCGTTCAAAAAACAACTTTCCTGGCATTTGGCACATAAATGTACTTCGGGTATTTTATGATATTTTACTCTATTATGAACGTGAAAAATTATTATCAGTGCTGTGCAGTACCTTGTTGTGGGAATACTACTATAAAAACGCCAACGAAACTATTTATTCATGTCCCTTTAAAAAGAGATATTCGCAAGAAGTGGTTAGAACTTCTGTGTCAAATCCATCCAAAGATTGTCTGTAAAAGATCGCTTTTAGCGATAAGACAGCCCATTGTATCACCCTTTCTAGTTGTTAAGTCCATATTTGTTTTACTGTTATGGTGTACAATAAATAATATATCTATCTATCTGCTTTTTTAAAAAGACAAAAAAAGGAACTCATCGAACAACTATTACAGGACGATAAGAGAAATGAACCAGAAGAGAGAGAGTTAATTATGAAATGAAATGAAATATTTATTTGTAAATTGGTTATAAATAACACTTTTACACGTCATGATTTTTTGCGTGTTTAGTTTAGCTAGATGAGGCCGGTATTTCCTAACTGACTACTCTGAGAAGAAACACCGAAACAAACTCCCTCTGAGTTTGTCGTCAACGTCTCTTTTAAAGTCCAAACAATTTGTATTTGTATATGAGAAGCATGTAGGTTCATGTCTTTGGTATTCTTTTGAGGAAATAACGACGCAAATTTGAGCGGACCTGTCCAGACAGTGCAAGCAGTTAGTTAGTTATTTCTTATTTTGTCTTACGCACCAACCAAACTAAAGATAACCAGTCAGCTGTCAAAATATTGAACGATGACGTCTCGTTTTCTAATTGGTGTTTCTAATCACGTGACTCACAGATAAAAAGTCTCATTTTTCTCAAGGGAAAATAAAATTAATAATTAATAATCTTTTCTTCATTTGTACTATTTTGTGCTTCATATCAATAGATTTACATAATTAAATAGTTATTTTAATTTTTTAAACATACTGTCAACTCGCGGATTGCGGTTTAGACAGTCGTAGGACCTGTTTTGACAAGCGGCCATCAAGGGTCGGGAGAGCCTCTTTAGCCTGCCTGCACTCACCATGGTTCTCCCATAGTTTGTGGTGTAGGTCTCTGGTACGTTTCCTTACCAGGTGACGCAGATAACCGAAGGGGAGTGGTGTAATGGGTTCAGGTCCCATAATCGCCAAACTCGAAGCCCTTCTAGCGAGTTCGTCCGCTGCATCGTTGCCTCGGGAATCGCTATGTCCTTTGATCCATTGAATGGTTATATTGTTGTGTCTACCAACCTGGTTGAGGAGATTGTGACACTCCAAGATCAGCCCGGAGTTAACTGTGTGGCTGCTCAGTGCTTGCAGGACTGCCATGCTGTCCGAAAGTATGCGTATTGAGTGGTCCACAACTTCCCTGTTTATAATAGCCGAAGCTGCCAGTGAGATCCCCAGGCACTCGGCCTGAAACACTGTGTTGTAGACCCCCAATGGTCTGGCTATACGAATGTTAAGATCCTCCGAAAAGACTCCTGCACCCGTACCAGTACCTGTTTTGGAACCATCGGTGAAGACCCTTACCTCAGAGGGGCACAGCCCCTCGCAGCGGTGATCCTCGTACAGTTGGATTCTGTATTTTTTGTCAAAGACAATTTGTTTGGGCACCCGGTCATTAACTGCCTTCGTTATGGGGAGCTCGTTGTTGAGTTCCTCAAGCAGAGCGGTGTGCCTTGTTTCTATCTTACCCCAAAGGTCCAGTGTTTTGAGACGTACTGCTGCCATCGTCGCTTCCTGTTGTATGAACAGATGGAGCGGCGGGAGCCCCAGCATAGCCTCCACAGCTGCTGTCGAGGTAGTTCTCATGCAGCCCGTTATCGCCATGCAGGCCAGCCTTTGCATGCGTTGTAGTTTTTTAATGGCTGTGACAAGCTTGGTGCGGGGCCACCACACCACGGCCCCGTAGGTAATCATGGGCCGAATTACAGCGTTGTACAACCACATAGTGTTTTTTGGGGATAGGCCCCACTTCTTACCTATAATTTTCTTGCATTGCCAGAAGGTGATGTAAGCCCTGTTTAATTTATAGTCTAGATGGTTACTCCAGTTTAGTTTACTGTCCATTATGACCCCCAGGTATTTAACCTCGCTAGACAACTGGAGTTCTGTATTGAACAGCTTAGGTAGGCGATGAGGGCCTAGTGTTCGTTTATGAGTGAACAAGATTAATTCGGTTTTAGTGGGGTTTACCGACAAATCATACTCCCTGCACCATCGCTCCACAATGCGTAATGCTTGCTGGGTGAGGTTACAGATAGTTCCTGTTACCTTCCCAGGCACGAGGATCGCGAAGTCGTCTGCATAGCCTATTGTGTAATAACGGTGAGCGTTGAGTTTCGTGATGAGGTCATTGATCACTAGATTCCAGAGGAGAGGTGATAGCACCCCGCCCTGTGGACAGCCTCTGGCTATTAAGGCTACCTGCTGGTCTTCCTCAAGACGAACCACACGTTTGCTTAGCATATTTGTAATCCAATCAATAAGTACCTGCTGTACCCTATGTCTGGAGAGTGCGGCTCTTATGCTGGAGAAGTTTGTTTTGTCGAAGGCTCCTTCGATGTCTATGAACGTACCCAGGCAGGACCCCTTTTGGTTGATCGATTCTTCAATTACAGTGACTACCTGATGAAGAGCGGATTCGGTCGACTTACCAGCGCAATACGCGTGTTGGTTGCCGTGCAGTGGTACTGTTTTTAGAGCGCCGTCACGTAGCTCCCTTTCACACACTCTCTCCATTGTTTTTAATAAAAAGGAGGTCAAACTGATTGGGCGGTACGATCTTGCGTTCGTGTAGTCACTCTTACCTGGCTTTGGGATGAATATGACTTTCACTTCTCTCCATACCTTTGGAACGTATCTAAATGCCAGGCACGCTCTCATTAGGGGCACCAGTCTTGTCGCAAGAGAGTTGCCCCCCCATTGAAGTAAGGCAGGGAAGACTCCGTCGGGACCTGGCGCCTTAAAAGGTTGGAAGCTTCGGATGGCCCACTGGACTTTCTCCAGCGTGATCATCTTACGAGCGTGTAGCCAATCATTGTCTGATGGTGTTTGGATTTCGTCCGTCCAATCGGTTACCTGCGCGAGGACGCTACCTGGGAAGTGTGTTTCGATTAGGATACGCCTCGTTTCTTCCGGTGATGTGGACAGTGTGTTATCAGGTTTACGAAGTGAATCAGGCCCAGAGGTGTTCACTGTGCCAGTATCTTCCTTACCCTGTTTGCTTGTTGGCAAGATTCGATGTCGCCACAGAACTTCCGCCATCCAGTGGTTCGTCTGAATCTGATGCTTTTTTTGTAGGCGGATTTGGCGGCATAGTAAGCCTCCCAGTCATCCTCCCTGCATGTGTTCATGGCCCTATTGAATGCCTTCCTTACCTTCCTGCGTTTACGCTCCAGATCCGCTCCCCACCAGGGCTGATTACCCGGTGTGTCACGCGGTGTGATTTCTGGGCATGCAAAATGGTAGCTGCCGATCAGTGATTCGGTGAGATGGTCTACATGCGCGTCTATCTGAGTCGCATCCACCAGGTTCACCAAGTCGCTTGTAAGGGCAAGCCTTGTGTCAAGGCTGCGTGTATACGCTACTCTATCCGTATTACGCGGGTTACGTCGAGGGAGTTTAGGAGTAACACAGACCTGGATGTCGAAGCGGATCCACCTATGATCGGAGCATGAGGCCTCGTCAGATACCTGCCACCCATTGATGAGTTCCGCGGCACCCTCCGTTGCTAGTGTAAGGTCTATAATTGTACGACTACGTTTGGTCACGAATGTTGGTTCGGAACCTGTATTAAGAAGGGATAGGTTAGTTGTGAACAAGAATTCAACTAAGGCCTCACCTCGTTCGTTTTGTGTGTCCATACCCCATAAGGGGTGGTGTGCATTGGCGTCGGTCCCGATGACGACCTCATCCCCCCTGCCTTCACAGTGGGTCACGAGGCGGGCCAGTTCCTGAGGAGGCGGCGCCTCTGCCTCAGGCATGTAAGCAGAGACGAAGACGATCGCTTTCTCCTCATGCCCCTGCTGTATGGTCATCTTTGCTGCAGAGACATCTCTGCAACAGAAATCGTATAAGAACTGTGTTTTGACATTACCTGTAACGTAGATGCACGCCCGCGGTTTGTCGTGGTTCGTGTTGACTAGGAGCTTACCTCCGAGATTGGAGAGTCCTCGTACTTGGCCGCCACTGATCCACGGCTCCTGAATCAGGGCAATGGCCGTGTGTTGAACCTCCAGCCACTTGCGTATTTGGGCCGTCGCAGTCTGGCTGTGGTGGAGGTTCGCCTGTATAATTTTACTATTGGACGAATTGGGAACCATCTTTGACGGGACCCTCGTCATCCAACCCCAGTTGTAGCCCGGCTAACAGGTCTTCGAAATCACTCCCACCCGGGACAGACGATGGTGACAGTGTGATGTCATCCATCGCCTCTCCCGATGCAGGGGCGGCGTCCACAGTGTCAGGTACTGCCTCAGCAGCTGGATCCACCGTGGTTGTAGCCGGGTTGTCTTGTGCACCTAGTGGTGGTGCAGTTTGGTCCCATCCTGGAGGAACGTCAGTAAACCTGCTGTTCGCGCCTTGGTACTTGATGTATACCGACCCCAGACCAATTGAGAGTCGGCGATTGTGCTCCATAAGTATCGGAACCTGCTCCTCCGGAATGGCCAGCACCACAAACCAGCATGCTGCTTGTTTTTCGGCATGCAGAAGAACCCACCTCCTGACGTCGACCCACTGGTTCTGGAACCAGAGGGCTCGCCCAATGTAGGTCGCATCCTTGTACAAATTCATGTCGTCAGGGATTGCGATTCCGCAGCGCACGCGTTTCTGGATCTCCGACTGGCTCTTGACGACTAGCGAGGTGCTAGCCGGGAGAGTCAGCCCCGAGACTGTCTTCCTCAGCCATGCCAAGGTGTGGTCGTTGCCGCACCACAGTTTGAGGACACCTCCGGTGAAAGTGGGCTTAGCATGAAAGATAAGCCCGGGAGCGCCCTGTGTAGAAGCGAACGCCGCGAGCATTATCTGTTCGTGAATCGCCGCTAATACCTGTTTTGATACTTCCTGGCTGATGAACCCTGTTCGACCGCAGGTAATCGCGACGTTAAGGGGCTCACTAGCGGCCTGGGCGTAGCTTTTGTTGTCAATCCGTTTGGACTGATCAAGACTCGGCCACTTGTGCTCACCCCGAGGCGATAAACTCTCGTTGAGAGCTCGCTTAGCCGCAGCCTGATCCTTCCCTATGGATTGGTATGATGTGGTAGCTACCTCGCCTGGACCTCCTGCGGAATTGAGATGCGGTTGAGTGGGCTTGGGTCGGCTATTGCCGGCTACGTCCTGAGACCGTTTCCCTGCAGAGAAGCTGAGCTTACCTGGCTTGGCCGTATTGGCCGTGCTAGTAGATGCTACCTGTTTACTGGGGGGGGGTGATGTTTTCCTTGTTTCGCCTCCTGCGTTCCTGACGCCGCTCCTTACGCGTCAGCCTTTCCCTCCTCTTGCCCTGGTCGGTGGGAGCTTTCTGGCCTGAAGGGCCTGTGCCGGGGCGAAGGGTTTGTGGATTGAATTTACCCTTGCCCTTGCGCGTGGCTATCCGCCAGTTGCTGCTGAAGTCATCGCCAGCGCAGGAGGCCGTGCCCGTTTGATCGGATGCGGCCGCCCCGCAGGCTCAACTGCCGCTCAACTGCGCAGGTCCTAGCGCAGGTGACTAACAGCCGAGCCCGCAACCACCTCGTCACAGAGGGGTCACAGTAAGGGAGGGTCAGAGTGGAAAGCCCGCCACTCTACGGGTAGCCCAGTGGTTTTGGTTACGTCTATTTCTTAGGGAATTAGACCAATAACGGGGTGGCAACCTCGTGAAGGTATATCCGCCGGACTTGCCTTGAGGATCTGCACGACTGATGCGCTTTCCCTCAAGACCTCGCCACCCTCCCCTCTCTGAAGGAGGGGGGAAGGTAGGCCTGCATCTATACTACCAAGCAAAGCAGAGCAAAGCGTGTCGTTGTGCAACCGCAAAAGCATACATACAGACCCTCCCCAACGCCATGTGAGATGAAGCAGATACGTGTTGCTGTAACATTGTTGCAACATGTGAGACGAAGCAGATACGTGTTGCTGTAACATTGTTGCAACATGTGAGACGAAGCAGGTACGTGTTGCTGTAACATTGTTGCAACATGTGAGATAAAGCAGATACGTGTTGCTGTAACATTGTTGCAACATGCAAATATGTTGCTGTAACAAAGTGGCAACAAAAACACGATTAAGTTTGCCCTATGCCTCGTGCATTACACAACTCAAAATAAAGAGTGCCCACATCACGCTACTGCTGAGCGACCCTTACGGCGATGAGGAGGGCTTGAAACCCAGGCTTGTGGACATCGACCTTTCGCTCACAGCCTTCGCTAATGCTAGTAGGTATGATCTTCCGGGGTTTTTAGGGTTCCGTACCCAAAGGGTAAAAACGGGACCCTATTAGTAAGACTCCGCTGTCTGTTTGTATGTCTGTCACCAGGCTGTATCTCATGAACCGTGATAGCTAGACCGTTGAAATTTTCACAGATGATGTATTTCTGTTGCCGCTATAACAAAAAATACTAAAAACAGAATAAAATAAATATTTAAGGGGGGCTCCTATACAACAAACGTGATTTTTGGCCGTGTTTTATAGATAATGTGCGGAACTCTTCGTGCGCGAATCCAACTCGCACTTGGCTGGTTTTTTTTAATTAATAATAACTAGCCGTTGCGCGGGGCTTCACTCTCGTAGACTTTCTTACGATGAAAACATATCCCTCCTTTTTGCAGACGGGTAAAATGTCTATAACCTTCTTCAAGCTTCGAGCTACTTCCATACCAAATTTCCTCCAAATCCACTCTGTACTTTCAAAGATTAGCGCGTTCAAACAAATAAACAACACCACCATGTAACGATGGCGGGAATACATTAACCTCTCAAGGACCGCCATTATTTACGTCAACTATTAGTTGAGCCCCGCGGGCACACAAATTTTGTGCCAGCGGGGCTCAACTAATACTTGTTTACTGGCACGTTTTTGTGCCGCTGGGGCCCTAGAGGTTAAAGAACGGGGTCGCCGGAATCCAGAGTTGCGGGAATGTTCTAACGAGATACCGCGGTCCTGGACCGCAAGGGTAACTGAAGGGACAGGGTGGGTTTTTAGTCAGTACAAGTCTGACACTTCCTAGCACTCCACACAGAGCGGGAGAAGTCATTCCAAGCGAGAAAATAAAAGGAGGTATGCTCTTCAAACCTGTAAGTTAGTCAGTTGACGGCTATACTGTCATTTTCTGCGTAAAGATATACGGCGAATCGTGACGCAAGGGCAACTGAAGAAACGGTGGATTTATTGCCAGTAGAAGTTCAACACTCAGTTCAGCCACAGATTACTAAATAGTTACTTCGTAACAGATACATCACTCTCATACAAAAGCGAAAATAGCTACGCTATAATAGCCTACAAAATCTATACTTATAATAAATCTGTAGAGAGGTCAATTCTGTACATGAAATATATTTACAAAATAACTATCAGGGGGTGATTAGGGATCGATACTGATGCCAAAAATGCAATCAGTAAAATTTTTGTCTGTCTGTCTGTCTGTCTGTCTGTCTGTATAACCGTTATAGAAACAAAAACTACTTGACGGATTTTGACGAAACTTGGTACAATTATTTTTCATACTCCTGAGTTGGTTATAGTATACTTTTCATCACGCTACAATCAATAGGAGCAGAGCAGTGAAGGGAAATTTTGGGAAAACGGGAGAAGTTACTCCATTTTTTAAGAGTCCGTCGCGAGTGCAACCTTAATGGTTAAAGCTACACAGAAATCATGTATGACGGAAATGTTCTCCTTAAAATTATATAAAAAATATCCCACGACAGCATATATCTATCTTTTATGGTTGACTCACAATAACACGTGTAACTCCCGATAGCTTAGCAGTTCGAAGCTTTCCGATTATTATTCTGCTCCGAAATTTAAAACCACCACAACTTTGCAATGGAACTCGGCTAAAAGTAACCCAGTTGCAACAAAATATAATCGAGGCTCAAATTTTAACAGGTTGCGGTGCAGGAGAAACCATTTTTATTCCCAGAATTCCCATAATATCAAATAATTTTCCATTCTAATTTAAAAGAACGTAATTCCCAGTATCGGTGTGTTATGCAATGACAATTAATAAGGCTCAAGGGTAGACTTTTCGTGTTGCTGGAGTAGATATCGGTGTCAGTTGTTTCTCGCATGGTCTGTTGTACGTCGCTTTTTCCCGGGTTAGCAGTTCTAGAAATCTTTATGTTCACGTGCCGGACGGGTCAACTTTCAACATAGTTTACCCGGAAGCTTTGCGCTGAAGTATTTTCGTTCTATACGTACTTAAGCCTCATGTGAACGTGATCTAAACAATATTACCGATACATTAAATTAATAACACACGAGGAGTTACACGCTGACGGAGTCGCGGGCACAGCTATTAACAATAATATTGGGCGGTTCGGTATTGCGATATTTTTCAACAGTATTATAGATTGACATATTATATTTCCCTACTAAATTACGAAAGTTAATCTGTCTGTTACATCAAAAACACTGAACCGTGAGGAAGGACATAGGATACTTTTTTTTTACGAAAAACGATGGAAACGTGGATGAAGTCGCGGGCAACAGCTACCTATACTAATAATATAAGGCTGAAGAGTTTGTTTGTTTGTTTGAACGCGATAATCTCAGGAACTACTGGTTCGAATTGAAAAATTATTTTTTAATTAAATAGTCAATTTATAGAGAAAGGCTATAGGCTATATATCATTACGCTAAGGCCAATAGGAGCGGAGCGCCAATGAAGAATGCTTCAAAATCGGGGTTAAATTAAACGTTAGCCCAAAGTAACTATTCCACGCGGACGAAGTCGCGGGCAAAAGCTAGTCTTAATAATAATACCAGCTGTTTGCAGCGAGAAGAAATGTACCATAAGTACGCACACAGAGAGTTGAGATTGTTTTGCCCGCCGCGCGACCCACGTCATCGAGCGAATGTCCTAGGGTTGTATATGATGATATTGGTAATAAAACGAATATAGAAAAACAATTATTTTTTATTTGTTAATCAAATATTTTTCAGTTTAATAAAATGATAGATGCATTTTTTCCTTCCCTGAATTCCCGATTATTCGGAATTTTAGTGTCGAAAATATACAAAACCGCGTAAATAATTTTAATAAAATTTCGCGCAAATAAATAATTAAAAGGGAAACAGGAGTAAAGCGGAGTAAAATCAATTGTTTTTAGGTCGATCCATTATGAAGTTATCAAAATTATTTAAAAAGGCTCAGGCAAGCGTGCGGCAGCCCATTGTCGGATGTACCGACGGCGATACGCGAAGCGGTAGTTATATAACGCGTGGCCTTGAGCGAGTGACGGACGTCTGCTTCAGCTCCATCTGTAGCGGGTCATTCATTTAATGATTTTCCCTGTGAAACATTACGAAAACAAATTTATACTTATTCAAGACAAGATTTTTTAAGAAGAAACAGAATCGCGTTGTTGTTACAAGGTTACAAGAGCAACACACTTCTTTTTCATTTATTACTGAAAATATGTTGTAGTAAATCGGTTTCCTGTGTAACCAAATGCAACCATTTTCCATCTAGTGACATCCTATCCCGCCACCTGCTAGTGCCACACAAACTCAATGTGTGTCATTCAAATATTTATTTGCAATCCATAATGTACACATACAGGTGGAATAAAATTATAAGAAACAATTATGGACCCTGTCGGGCACAGCAACATTTAAAATAGATAGGTGAGAGGAAGAGTGCTTTGTTTGATTTTCCACAATAGGAAATATTTATTTAAAATTAGATAATGTTATGTATAATTGTATATATCTGTGCTTTATATTATATTTATAAATTACTAGCTTCTGCCCGCGACTTCTTTCGTGTGGGAGGGGTTTACCGCTTAAATCCTGATCCCGTAGGAATTTCGGGATAAAACCTGTCCTATGTCCTTCACAGAGTCCTAAAATATTCTCATGCCAAATTTCATCTAAATCGGTTCAGCGGTTTAGGCGTGAAAAATTAACACACAGACAGACAGAGTTACTTTCACATTTATAATATTAGTATGGATTAAATGTAGTTATTATTATCATTCATTTATTTTTATTCTAACCTCTAATTTTGGTTTAATTATACATTAATGTTAATATTGCATGTTTTACAATACCCATATTATTTTTAAATTTTTATTTTAAAAATTAATGGTGAATCCATTTTTTTTTATAACGAACTATAAATTCGTTATTTAAGGTCATTTATTTCCCTTATTTAATAATTAAGTAAGTCAATAGTTATGTCATAGTTATTTATTATTGAATTGTGTATTTATTTATTTTATTTTTATCAATTTAATATGCAATAATGGTTCATAGGCCGACCTAATTCAGTTTAGTATTCTTCCAGTCAATTTTGTCAGTATGTGTTAATGTTAATTTGTTGTATCATGTATTTTTATTGTATAATTATGATTATTTATTTATTTGATTATAATAAATTTAATATGAAATAATGTTCATAGGCAGAACTAAGTCAGTTAGGTATTCTTCCAGTCAAATCAATACCTCAATTTAACTGTTATAAATTCATTTGTTGTGTAATACAGGGCTTCACAAACTTATTTTAACTGACGCCCTTGGGAAGTTGCCATGTTTTTGCGACGCCCTAGCCTTGCCATACATTTACTATTTAGGCTTGCGTTAACAATTTGTCAGAAAGACTCCAATAGCATCAAATTTTTTTATTAGAAAATAAAGAACAAAAAATAAAGACAAAACATTTAGATCGCCTCACGACGCGACGCCCCTGGGATAATACCGCGGAGTCCCGAGCGTCGCGACGCACTGTTTGGGAAGCCCTGGTGTAATAGATTTGTTAATTAAGAATTGTTTCAATTTCTTTAAAAATATATTGGTTCTTTAATTTTTTTTTTAAGTTTTCTGGTAATTTGTCATAGATTTTGATTGACATTGAATATGTACTAGAAGAATGGATTTTAGGATAATGTGTGTCATACAAAGCCAAATGTAAAATCACAGTCATGTATCTACCTTAAGAAATATCTTCTAGAGTTGAAACTTCAATGACAATGACGTTTAAAATTATTTTATTCATAGGTACTACGACCAAAAGCGCAACGCGGCTAAGAAACAGCAGAAAACGTTGGAGTCAGCGGGGAAAGCGCTGAAAAGCGCTGAACGCAAGACGAAGCAAACGCTGAAGGAAGCGCATACCGTCAGCAATATCATTAAGGCGAGGAAGACGTACTGGTTCGAGAAGTTCTTCTGGTTCATCTCGTCTGATAATTATCTGGTAAGGAACATTTTTCACTAGCTGACCCGACAGACGGTGTTCTGTCATAACTATGAATATTAAATTCGAATTAGCTTAATTAAAAAAATATATTCCAAAAACAAAGTAACGAAGAATTTCAGTTTTTTTTACATCCTCTTTGAAGAAATTTGCAACACGCATTCTGTCAATGTTATGTCAAACACCATATGGTTACTAAAAGTTTATATTGTCAAAAGCGCTAAAATAATAATAATAATAATAATAATATGGTGGTTAATGTATTCTTAATTTTTTTTTCATTTATTAGAACCTTCTTCTGACAGTAACAAACACAAAAAAGAATTAGCGACATCGGTCCAGTCGTTCACGCGTGACGCCGTGACCAAGGAAAATAGGGATTCATTTTTATATATATATAGAATCTATATATCTATATTATAGATTACGGATGAGCCCACTCTTGACCTCGATCTCGCCTGATGGTAAGCGATAGATGAGGTCTACGATGTGACGAGCGAGTCCAGAAGATGCCTGTTTACTCTTGCTTTAAAGGCTGAAAGGTCATAAGTGGCAGGGAACATAGAAGCCAGCAGAGAGTTCCACAGCTTGGCTGTGCGCAGAATAAATGTGGAGGATAAAAAAACTAAAAAACCGGTCAAGTGCGTGTCAGGCCACGCGCAGTGTAGGGTTCCGTAGTTTTTATAACAGCCAAGTGCGTGTCGTATTCACTGACTGATCGTTTCGTACCATGCTCTAACTAAAAGCCAAACATGACTACCTAACTAATTTGACTTCCTATACAAATCTTCACCTGATCCGACAATTTTGCACGGAAAGTTTCAATTTTTATTTAGAGATTTGTATAAAACTTGTCATAGCCGGTGTTTTGAAATTTAAATACGGACACAGAGCTACACTACTCAATCGTCACAAGAAGCTAGCACGATACAACTGGCGCTTAGCGCCATCTATCGACATTTCTATAGAGTTGTTCGAAATTTTCGAGTCAAATACAATTGGTCGACTATAACTCGTAAACTTGTAAAGCCCACTTATGTGTGATAGTTTTCCTTTAAATTTCGTTCTATATAGGTACTACTGCCGTAACATTTGAATTTCTAACTATAACCGTTTAGTTGATATGGGGGGGGGACACTTGACTCTAACGAAAATTGGTAATTTAAACCTTGATAAGTCACGAACGGTTTACTTAATCAAAAAACGGTCTTACCAAACCCCTAATGTTTTTGAAAGACCTATCCAACGATATCCCACACTATGGGAAGAACGAAAAAAAAAAATTATCATCCCACTTTACATGTATGGGAGGTACCCTAAATATATGCTTTTTTAAAAATTTTGTTTTACCACTTTTTCGGCGTCATTAACGTGTATACTCATGCCAAAGTACAACTTTCTAGTACCAATAGTTTGAGAGCTGTCTGTCCGTCTGTCCGCGGTTTAGGACAGACGGACAGACAGACGGACATGGCGAAACTATAAGGGTTCCTTGTTGACTACGGAACCCTAAAAACGAACTAATAATATTCATCAATAGCCTAACGGCTAAGATGTCGCTTTGTGATCGAGTGGTCGCGGGTTCGAACCCCACCCATTACACTTGTAGCGACATCTATCTCGCGACATACAAACTAAACTACAGAAATCCTGTATCGCGCAAGCAGAGTTTACCGCACAACTAGCATACATTCAAATCACCCGACCACAAACATCGGGCAGTTGCCCACCAGACAAAAGCAGCTGTTTGGTCGGAGGATTCTCCCGTTTCAATGGGAATGCGGGACTTTACACCCTGTTCCGCATATCCCCAAACACTATGCCTGTGAATCCACTCTAGATACGATCATATTTAGCTTAGTGTGCGGGGTTAATATAGGGTTTTGACAAATAAACTCAGAAATATCAACAATATTTAGTTTTATTACTTATTTGCAACAAGATACAAAGGCACAAAAAATGGCTTCCTATAGACCGAAGTGAAAACAAGCGCCACCACGGAAAAGTAGTGAAATTCAAAACTAATTAGGTTGCGTTCCATTTCCATCACCCGCCCCAGAACGCAATCCCATTCTCAATACACAATACAAATGCTTATCTATAACGATATTGCCTGCCATAAATAAAATAGTTGAAAAATTTATATGCGATCAAATACACAGCTTCTATCGGGACAATAATATAATTTCCAAAGCTCAGTATGGCTTCCAAAGTAAGAAATCTACAGCTCAGCTACTTTCCAATTTTACTGATGAAGTTAACAACTACTTAGATGAGAAGCAGCATGTTGTACTCATATTTATTGATTTCAGCAAGGCTTTTGACACACTCAGGCACAATACACTACTAAAAACACTCGAAAATTCAGGTATAAGGGGGAAATTACTTGACTGGTGCAGAGACTACCTTCGTAACCGAAGTTTTCGCGTCAAAGTTGGTCCTAGCCTCAGCAGACCAGTAAACGTGACCAAGGGCACAGCACAAGGTTCAGTTTCTGGTCCACTCCACTATCTGGCATACGTCAATGACCTAGAAAATATTATTACACACTGTTCCCTCTATCAATACGCAGATGACACCTGTTTACTTTCTGCTAATTAAAACCTTACTATAGCCGCAGAATGTTTGCAGAAAGATTTTACGTCTATGTCTAAATGGGCCCATGATATGGGACTTGTTCTGAATCCACAAAAAACGAAAGTCATACACGTACATTCAAGTCACATAAATACCTCCCATACCTTTCAAATCATAGCTCACAGTCATGACTGTCTGCATAAACAGGTATCGGACTGCCACTGCTCGCCGATAGAGCAAGTCCCATATCATACTTATCTTGGATTAATAATTGACAACCGATTCAACTGGAGTTACCAGGTGGAATCTGTTTGTGGCAAGTTACGTGCGATACTCACCAAGTTTTCCATTATAAAGCGTAATATACCGTATAGAACCCTCCTTCAAATGTACACAGCTCTTGCTGAGTCCATAATCTCCTATGGACTCACCAGTTATGGACGCACATTTAAAACTTACCTAGATAAAATACATAATTTGCAAACACGTTTACTAAAACTTGTAGTACCAAACTATGTAAAAAATAAATACCAAGACAATTACACCGGGTTATTTAAACATTGCAAAGTTTTACCTGTTCTAGCGCGCGCTGAGTATTTGTTCCTCATAGAACATTTTGATAATAGTGAGATTCAAATCCCAGTTCAATACGAAGTTAATACACGACAAACCAAATTAAAATCACTTCAAGTGCCACGCAAAAATAACTTTTATGGCAGACGTACCGCTTCTTTCACAATACCCAATTTACTAAACCAAATACCTGTAGACATTAGAGACTCAATGAATAGTAAAAACATAAAGCGTAAGCTGAAAGAACATTACATCAACTCAATTAATAGTTATTAATGGCGCGTTGATCAAATCTCAGTTCATGGCATGCTAAGACAGACCCCAGAGGTCTAATTGTGTGCTTTGTTTAAGTATGTTTATAAGGAACTTGTAACATACAAATAAGAAAAAAAAAAAAAAAAACTGTGCCCTTAGTTAAGATGTCAGAAACATTGTCTTTACCTTTTACATAGCAAAATTTTAACTTTAATCTGCTTATATGTTCCTTTAAATAAAAATTGGCCAAGTGCGAGTCAGACTCGCCCTAGAAGGGTTCCGTAGTAACTATAATAATATAATATAATATGTATATCTATATGACGAATAAAAAAAAACCATAAAAAAATTCTTTCTCTAAAACCTTAAAAAAGACTATACATTTCTGGCTGTAGCATATATATATATCAGTATCTATTTTTCCCTGTAGGAAAGCACTGGTGAATAGACTTCTTGGTAGTCAACTCCTCTCTTCTATGCATAGCCTTTTATAAAAAGTCTAGCTTTATATCGATTTACATTTCCTTATTGATTAGTTTTTGTTTTAAAAACCCATTTGCTAGGTAATGCCCTTTTGTTATTAGGTAAGTCAACTAGTTGCCATGTTTTATTTTCTATTAAAGAGTTATATTCCTCATCCATTGCCTTTTTCCACTCACTAGCGTTTGATGATAATAGAGCTTCCTTGACACTTTGTGGATCTGATACACTTGTGTATAGGCAAAGTAATCCCTTATTGTCTTTATGGCGTGGTCGAAGTGTGATGTTACTTAACTGTTGATCCTGCTGTGGAAGTAATCTCGGAGGCCTGTCTAGATCACCTGTGTCAGTTTCATACTCACTAGAGTCTTCACCTTCGGAACCTTTCAAGATAGGCTCAATAACTGATCCACTCGACTGTTGAATAACAGTAGAGTCTGTTGGTTTCTGATTTTGATCTGATTGAGCACAATCTGCTGATTTAGCCAAGTAATTTTCAATAGCACTTATTGAAATTGAATATTCATTAGAGTGATTAACATCTTCAAAGAAAATGATATCCCTGCTCTTTGTGACCTGATGAGTTAATGGGTCCATAATGCGATATCCTTTTGTATTGTCACAGTATCCAACAAAAAACATCTCAGATGATTTTTTGTCCCACTTTAAGCGTTTTTCTTTTGGAATATAGACCATCACCTTTGAACCAAATATCCTAACATGATCCAACTTGTGTTCTTTACCTGTCCACATTGTATATGGGGTAGTATCTCCTAGTACTCTGGTGGGAGATCTATTGGCTAAATAAGCAGCTGTGGCTATAGCTTCGGCCCAAATAGGTTTATCTAAATTTGCATAGAATATTATGCACCTAGCCTTTTCCACCAAAGTGCGGTTCATACGCTCCGCAAGGCCATTCTGCTGAGGGGTATAAGGAGTGGAGGTCTGGTGTATAATACCACAACTAGACAAATATTTTTGAAAACTGGAGTTGCAATACTCTTTACCATTATCAGTCCTTATAATTTTGATTGTATGATCCAATTGGTTCTCTACTTTCTTCTTAAAATATTTGAAAACTTCTGTAATATTTTGTTTATCCTTTAGAAAATAGATATGAACCATTCGAGTATAATCATTGATAAAAGAAATAAAATATTTCATACCTCCATAAGATACATGTTCCATTGGCCCGCACAAGTCTGAGTGTATTATTTCCAAAGGCTTAGCTGCTCTAGATCCTGGATGCCTGAAGGGTAACCTAGTTTGTTTTCCTTCACAACAGGTGGTGCATTGTATATCTTTCTGTGAATCCAGCATAAGTGAGACTCCTTCAGCACAATCAGGCAATTTCTTCAAAGCTGAAACATTCAAATGAGCCATCCGAAGATGCCATAAGTAAATGTCACTCGGATTTACTTTAGTAGACACCAAGTGTGCTCTTTCGTCAACATTCTTATGTGTATCTAAGACATATAACTTATTACTTAAAGTAGCTAAACACAATGATTTTCCATCTGCATTTACAATTAGCTGCTAAATTAGGCACATAAAGAACATTTCTTACTTCAATTTTATCTTGTGGTGTAATTTGAATACTTATATCTCCAACACATCCCACTGACATTGGCCACTGTAATTGTTTTTGCTGAATATTGTCGAATATTGTACATAAAATCTTTATTGTTGATCATGTGCGCTGAGCAGCCACTGTCTATTTAACATTTGTCATTGCTTTTGTTACCTAGAAAAACTGCAAAAGCTACAATAACATTTTCTTCCTTTTTAATCTGCGTTTTCTTTGAATGTTTACAAAATATTGCAGTGTCCATAACCATTACAATTACAACACCGGGGACCCTTGTTTGACTTATACTTGGGCTTATTAGATTTAGAATAGAAAGCACTGCTCGAATCTTCAGTTTTCACTTATTGAAGCAATTTGGTTTTTATAAAATCTGCACTGATTCTCGCACCCGAATTTTCCAGTCCCATTATCATGGGTTTATACTCATATATATACTCATATATAGATAAGCCTGCCAACATAAGTGTGCCAAGCCATTCGTCATTCACTTCGAAGCCAAAGTTTCTAAGTTTATGAGCGGCACTCATAATTCTACTAACATAATCTTCTATACTGGCACTTGATTCAGGTGATGTATTAATGAATTCTTTCAATAAGCCAACTTTTTTTGTTAACCCATTGTCGTCGAAAGCTTTATGTAAGCTATCCCACACGTCCTTGGCAGTTTTACACTCCTGAACATGCACATAGTTTTGAGTGTTTATTAACAATATAAGTTTGGATTTCGTCTTGACGTCTTTCACCGGATTTACGGTTTTCTCAGCACCGTATTCTATGCAATCCCGCAAATCCTCGTGCTCCAGATATGTTTTAATGCAAAATTTTCACGTTGAGAAATTGTCTCGTCCATTTAACTTCTCGTTATTAAACATATTTGAGCTCATCTTGATAGATTACGGAAAACACGTGTCGAGCAATATGACTTCAGTTTGCACTTTTCGGTAAAACATCGGAGATACTAAATATTTCGGATGTTCTTATTTGCAACCACGCTCTGCTACCATGTAGAACCCTACATGGTAGCAGAGCGTGGTTGCAAATATAGAACTCCGAAATATCAACAATATTTAGTTTAATTACTTATTTGCAACAAGATACAAAAACACAAAAAATGGCTTCCTATACACCGAAGTGAAAAAAAGCGCCTCTACGGAAAACTGGTGAAATTCAAAACTAATTAGGTTGCGTTCCATTTCCATCAGTTAACAAGATTTCTAGTAATGTGAATTTTTTACCCACTCTGCTAGTTTACCTTGTTTAAAAATATACAGTTCCTGTTCGTTAGTCTTGCTAAAAATCCAGTACCAATTTTGCTTAGTTTGTTAAAGTTCATGGAAAGTTTCAAAGGTGAGAAAATAGAATAAAAATGTGGTGCTAAGAATTTGGCCAGGTCAGCTAGTCCAGTCTAGTAGATAGTTGGCATCCTGGAATAATACAGGTTACTTTTATCCCGGAATTCCCACGGGATAGGGGTTTATGCGGTAAAAATCTTCCTACGCAAACGAAGTCGTGCGTAGAAGCTAATCAAATATAAAAATGTTTTTTTTTTATTAATAACTAGCTTCTGCCCGCGACTTCGTACGCGTGGGAAGGTTTTCCCGCGCAAATCCCGATCCCGTGGGAATTTCGGGATAAAAAGTAGCCTATGTGTTATTCCAGAATGTTAACTATCTACTTACCAAATTTCATTCGGATCCGTTCAGTAGTTTTTGCGTGAAAGAGTAACAAACATCCATCCATCCTCACAAACTTTCGCATTCATAATATTAGTAGAATAGTAGGATTAGTAGGATAGGTTCGCGCTTGACCACCAGCTCTCCTGATGGTAAGTGATGATTTGGTCGAAGATGGAGCACGCTTACCTAAAAGTAAACTATTCACTCTTGACTTAAAAACCCCTAGGTTATAGCTATCCGGAAACACAGACTCCGGCAGGGAATTCCACTCCTTAGCCGTATGCACAATGAAAGTATTCCCAAAACGTTTTATGCGTATGGGTGGGATGTCCACCATGTAACGATGGCGCATCGCCGTTTGTCTTGTAGTCCGATGATGGAACGGGCTTGGCGGAATTAGATTGTGTAATTCTATCGCACACTCCCCGAAATGTAACCGATAGAAAACCGATAGACTAGCAACTCGTCGTCGATGTTCAAGGCTCTGGAGCTTTGATTCGACCATTGTATCGTTGCCAATGAGTCTTTTGGCCCGTTTCTCAATAGACTCAAGCGCATCCAGCTAGTAATTGGCAGATCCATCCCAAAGATGAGAGCAGTATTATTATAAAATGAGTGTATGGTGTTTTCCAGGTCATAGGTGGTCGCGACCAGCAGCAGAACGAGCTGCTAGTGAAGCGCTACATGCGAGCCCGCGACCTGTACGTACACGCCGACGTGTCCGGAGCTGCGTCTATTATCGTCAAGAACCCTACCGCCGGAGACGTGCCGCCCAGGACCCTGGCGGAAGCTGGACAAGCTGCTGTAGCCTACAGGTAACACTAAATACTGCCTGCGGGAATGTTCTAACGAGATACCGCGGCTCCGGAACTAAAGGGCAGCTGAACAGGGTGGGTTTTTAGGGTTCCGTAACCGAATGGAGAAAAACGGAACCCTTATAGTTTCGATATGTCTGTCCGTCTGTCTGTCTGTCTGTCTGTCCGTCCGTCCGCCCGTCCGTATGTCACAGCCATTTTATTCCGAAATTATTAAGACTATACATGTGAAACTTAGTAGGTAGATGTATTCTGTGAATTTTATTTTTATAGAAAATAATAAAATTATTAAAAATTAAGGAGGGCTCCTCATACATGGAACTGAAACTGAAAACATTATATTTTTTCATGAATCCTATACGTTTGTGGTATCTATAGAAAGGTCTTTAAAAATGACTTTGAGGTTTCTAAAACTACTTTTTCATAAAGTCAATCGTTTAAAAGATATACGCTTACAAAGTGGTAAAATGTCCCCCCATCTCTAACTTCTATAATAATAGAAGGGAAAATTAAAAAATTAAATATGCTGTAGATCGTAAACTTTCAACGAAAATTGGTTTGAACGAGATCGGGTCAGCAGTGTTTGAGATTTAGCATATTTTCTAAAACCGCAAATATAACTTTGTAATTTATACAAATACTATGAAAAACAAAGTTATTTGGCTTAGTTACTACGGAATCCTACATGGGCGAGTCTGACTCGCCCTTGGCCAATTTTTAGTCAGTAGAAGTCTGACACTCCCTTCCGCTTAACTTAGAGCGGGAGAAGCCATTCGATGATATTTCCACCCAGGAAGAAATAAGCCTACATGTATCACTATATACTACTCCGTCAAAAAAGGTAATTTAAAAACCCGACTGCCAAACTGAAATACAAGAAACAAGCACATTATTTTTATCCTTTATTCCTTACTATATACATATAAATTATATTTTTAAATATTTCTATAAAAAACAAAAAATATTTAAAAATATTCCCACCGGTATCGGGAATAGGATCCGAACTACCGGCGGTCCCTGGTTACCTTTTCACACCTAAACCGCTGCACCGATTTAGATGAAATTTGGCATTGTTTTTGTATCGAAATTCCCACGAGATCGGGAATTACGCGGGAAAATCCTCCCATGTGAACTAAGTCGCGGGCAAAAGTAGGGTATTTGCAATTTTACAGTGACATATATATGTTTTATACTATACCTGCTCGGAGAGTGCCTTATTACTTTTTAAAAAGTTTGACAGAAAGGACGTCATTACTGTAGTACAAATGTGCGGGTCGCAAAAGTGTATGAGAATTGGCTATTTGACTGTTGTCACGGTAAAATATAAAATGTGTTAAGTATGGTTGCTTATAGGTTAAAAATAATTATACAATACGTTTTTTGCATGAAAATAAATTGTAAATATCTTTATTTTTGAAAAATAGATTTGAGTTTTTTTTATCTGTGGATATGAGAACCGAAACACGGGCGGCCATGTCTGAGCGTCGTATGACGTCACATTTCAATAAATAAATCTTCGTGTACTGTGTACTATCCATATCGTGTGCAATTTACTGAGACAAATAATAAGAAATATTTTGATTTGTGCTGTTGAGACGTTTCGTAAAATGGAGTCAGGCTATACAAAAGCTGACAGTGCGAATCTGCCTAAAGTTGTTTCATTTATGGTCGCAAATGATTTAATTCGTGACACGAATGTATTAATTACTTAATTTTATTTTGGTCATGTTTTATTAACAACATTAGGTTAGGTTTACTACTTTGTTTTTAGTAAATCAGAGACTAAGTTGAATATTGCAGATTTATCAGATGTAAACTTTGAGTCTCGACATGCTAGTTGTAACCACTGCTTACGACGTTTAGGGCATTTAGGAACGTGTATAAACAATTTTTCAGGAAATTTAATTGTATTACTTCTACACATAGGCACGGCACACGTCTTTTAGCTTGTCATTTTCACAATTCCAGTGAAAAAGGTGTTAGTTTTCCACAAAATAGCTTCAGATAACTCTGAAGCTATTGTCGTAATTAGATTCTTTTGCACATTGTTTATTGAAATATGATGTCACAACCGCAAGTGTCAGATGTTGCTTTGACGGTTTTTTGACGGCTGTTTTGGCGCGAATTTCAAATTCATAAATTAAATTATTTTTTTTCCGACTAAGTAACGCTTTTTCAACCGACGACAAAAAAAAGGAGGAGGTTATCAATTCGACGCGTATATTTTTTTTTTTTTATATGTATTATCACCGATTACTCGAAGACTAGATAGGCTGAACCGATTTGGAAAAATCTTTTTAGTTTGAAAGGGTATACTTTGAAATTGGTCCCATTGCCACCAAGTCAGGATCTAATGATGGGATCCTGGAGAAATCGAGGGAACTCTTCAAATATTATATGCACACCTATAGTGATTTGAGTATTTTTTATAGTAACTTGTGTAGTTGCATTCGAAAACCACCTTTGTGAAGTGGACCTGATGATGAAGACACAGATGGCCACTAGAACTACTCAATATATAAGTAGGAATAATAAGTATTTCATGGGTTCCGCTTCGATTACTTGAATATGGTTATTAAGCACAATATGCTCGTCACAATGCATATGGTGAAGTGAAGCTGATGGTGAAGTACCAGGAGAACTCCTCATCAATTAACGGCCCAGCATTGGGAAAAGCAATATTTTGTAAAAGGTTATAAGTAGTTGACATTTAGGCTTTTGTAACTAGGTAAATTATAAATCGACCAACTAAAAAGAGTGAAATAAAAACTTTTTACCAAAAAATTAAACCGACTTCCAAAAAACACTGAAAAGTGAAAAATAACTTTAATTTCGGAAGTCGGTGCCAAAAACGAAAATACAAAACTAAAGACACCGACTACCGAAATTAAAGTTATTTTTCACTTTGCAGTGTTTTTTGGAAGTCGGTTTAATTTTTTGATAAAAAGTTTTTTGAGAAAGATAATTATTGTTAGAGGTATAAAACAAACCTACGTAAATTTTAAAATACATTTTCAAAAAATGTCTAATAGCCAATTCATTACTAACGTGCTGGAGAGACTGGAGAGGAAGGGAAAAGTGTATGAAAATTCGTTACTAACGCGCTGTTTTTTTTTTAATTTAGACCAATTCAGTAGCTAACTTGAAAGTACTTATACAAAATACAAATAAATAAACAAATAGCAGATCAATCACTTTGCATCAAGATTCATGTCCTCAACCATCAACAAGCGCGGCATCGTCAGTGTCACTTCGGGAACCAGTTGCCCTTTTTGTCACCACAGCCTTCCACTAGCGCAGTGCCAATAGCACAGGCACAGCAAGTAATCTCTTCTGCATTGTCTCAAACCAATTTTAATTTCCCTTACATTGAGTTTTAATAACTGTAACAATTTTAATATAAACATCAATTAAAAAAATAATATTCCACAACTTTTCACACAACGCCATCTAGTCCCAAACTAAGCAGAGCTTGTGGTATGGGTACTAGACAACTGATAAACATACATATATATTTCTAAATACATACATATTATAGATAAATTACACCCAGACAAAGAACAAATGACCGTGCTCATCACACAAACATTTGTCCTAGGTGGGAATCGAACCCACGACCTTGCGCATAGCAGTCAGGGCCACTGACCACTATACCAACGGGCCTGTCTCTTTTATCTAATCTTAATCTTTTATTTTCCTCGTGGGTATAGTATGAAGCACTATGTATCACTCGGAAGAAAGTGCGATTCCCAACTCGTGTGTATTAAGGCCCTCAGCTGCCCTTCGGGCCTCAAACTACACCCTCGTTGGTAATCGGTCACTTTCTCTCCTCGATGAACAATGTACTATGGTTTCTCCCCAGCGTGGCATGGGAAGCCAAGGTGCTGACTCGTGCGTGGTGGGTTCACGCGTCGCAGGTATCTAAGTCAGCCCCTACAGGAGAGTACCTGAGCACGGGCTCTTTCATGATCCGCGGCCGCAAGAACTACCTGCTACCCGACCAACTGCACTTCGGGTTCAGTTTCATGTTCAGGGTAAGAAGAAAAATTTATCTACAGGTTTATTCAGCATAGAATCAGGCGTTACTTTGCGGAAATCCATACCAAACTAATACTTCAGAAAAATACTATACCCGGACTTTTAATTCGATGCAGTAAGCTGACATAAGCTAGTGTCATTTACTAAAATAATGATACTCATTTCAAATTCAATCAATCAAATTAAAAATCGCTCATTTATTGAGCGATTTTTAATCGTAATAAATATTAATAACTGATAAAATGTAAACTATTGTCATTTATTTTTAAAAAGTAACTACATTTAATTATAAATATATATATTTTTTTTACATATTTATCCAAACATGATAAAAACCACTCTTGCAAATTGTTTCATGTGATGAATATTTTATCGGGATTAATATTAAAAAGACTGCCCCGGCACCACTGCGACCTAAACCCCGTTGGAATGGGTACAGATAAAGGGGCATGTTGCAAAAAATAAAAATACATTATCTTGATCTATTCGTTTTATTTTTCACGTCCTTTTAAATATCACATTTTACTTTTCGTTAATTTCACACAAGATTATTAAAAATAATCGTTTACATCGTTATTCGATTTTATTCCAGAATCGATTAAGTTACATCACAATTTCATAGTCGTCATTATCTGACAACTCAGAAAGTGTCAGTCTACTGCATCGAATTAAAAGTCCAGGTATACTGTTGTTCCGTCCGTCCATCCATCCGTCCGTCCGTCGTCCGTCCGTAAGTCACAGTCATTTTATTCCGAAACTATTAAGACTATACACATGAAACTTGGTAGATAGATGTATTCTATGAACCGCTTTCCGATTTTAAGAAAAAAATAAAAATATATTTAAAATTAGGGGGGGCTCCTCCATACATGGAACTGAAACTGAAAATATTTTTTTTTCATGAATCCTATACGTTTGTGGTATCTATAGAAAGGTCTTTAAAAATGACATTGAGGTTTCTAAAACTACTTTTTCATAAAGTCATTCGTTTAAAAGATATACGCTTACAAAGTGGTAAAATGTGTTCCCCCTCTCTAACTTCTATAATAATGGAGAGGAAAATTAACAAAAGAAATTTGCTGTAGATCTTAATGTAAACTTTCAATCAAAATTGGTTTGAACGAGATCGGGTCTGCAGTTTTTGAGATATAGCATATTTTATAAAACCGCAAATATAACTTTGTAATTCATACAAACACTATGAAAAACAAAATTATTTGGCGTAGTTGTAAAAATTGCAAATAAACTAGTTTTAAGAATTTATTTCTTTTTGAAATAAATATATTAAATTATATTTATTATAGTTACTACGGAACCCTTCATGGGCGAGTCTGACTCGCACTTGGCCAATTTATTTCTTTTTGAAATAAATATATTAAATTATATTTATTATAGTTACTACGGACCCCTTCATGGGCGAGTCTGACTCGCACTTGGCCAATTTTTTACCAATAACACTGTATAATAATGATGTTGTGATTGCTATAGAAGAGATCGTGGCTAAATAATAATAGCCACACGAGTCGATCTACGTTAAGCAATGCTTTCCGAGGTCAACTCGTGGATAGATGTTAACGTATCAAGATTTATGCTGCTGCTTTCTTCATTGCTCTTTGAATCAACTTTCTACGAAATCTCATCACTGAAATATGTGTTTTGAATTTTGATAACATTTTCCATATACAACGTGTAATTTAAAGAGTATACACATACCAAGTGCACAGCTTCTTTGGATAATAAAAAACAATATGGCAAGGGTTTTGTAATCTAATCTAAATGTTATTGGAACTTATTAGAAATTTCTATTTTACAAATTAATAAGAACGAAGAGAATTATCGTGTTAATAACAAGTGACGTGTTAAGTTATTGACCCTCGTAGTGCTGTGACACGTTTGTTATGATTGGTATTCAAGAAATATATGAAACCGATAATTTGATATCAGTTCTTTGGGTCAGTTATTTTGAGCTGAAACTGTGCATAGAGACTCCATACCAGATGTTGTCTTCAGCCCTTTTGGATAGATATGGGGTTTCCGTTACAAATTGTGTTGGGGCGTAAATCTTGGTGTGGTAAATGAAACGAGCACGTAGATACAGGAATCAGCTTGTATTGCAGGTTCTTCAGTGTAAAAAAAACTATTTAGAATTTTGAATAAAAATAACGACGTCTCTCGACCGTTGTGTTGGGCGAGTGCCCGCGCGACCACAGTGTGCCCCTCCCCCGCACCGCGCATTCCCTTCTTGCAGAGGTCGCGCATTAACACATTGTATATAGAAATTTCTATAGAAAAAGTTGTCAAAATTTGAAACTTCCATATTTTAGTAACAGAAAACCATTTATTTATAAAGAGAACTAGCAATCATAGTCATTACATATAGCAGGTACATATAACAAGATACTAGCGTCGAATTCACATTACTAGCAATCTTGTTACCCCCCCTCCAACTAAGCTAAATATGCTTGTGTCTGGAGTGGGTTCACGGCAATAGTGTAATGGGTAGGGTTCGAACCTGCGACCTCTCGATCACAAGTCCAATGCCTTAGCCATTAGACTATTGACGCTTTTAGAATTGTATTATATAAAGCTAAATTACCACTCACTGACTCACTCACTAACTCATTGACATAATTGTTCTCCCAGAAGGTGGATGGGGAGGTGGGTATATTTTGACAGATTCGTAAACAAGTAACTCTCAAACCTACGGGAAAAGTGCCAAACCTCCCCTTTTCACCCCCCTTCTCCCCCCTCCCTATCGTATCTCGGAAACAACGAGACCCGTATTTTTTTTACGGATTCGTATAGAGGAGGCTCGGTAAAGTAAAAACCATTTTTGAAAGTCGCCCCCCTTGCCCCCCTTCTCACCCCCTTTAGGCGGATCTCGGAAATTAAGAGACTTGGAAAAATTTTTTTTTCAGATTCATTTAGAGGGGCAATGCTTTAGTCAAAATAAATGTGCAACCCCCCCCATCACCCCCACCCCATTTTTTTTATTAACAAGCACGCAAATACTAGTTTAAAATATAAAATTCATTGTTTGTTCACTCCTAAGACAATTTTAAGCTCATAAAATGTTACTGCTTCATTAGTTAGAAGATAGCTGCATCGAGGCTCACCGTGACGAGCGGAAAGCTATCGCCCCGGATGATGCGTCGGAAGTCACGTCCACACAGGAGTTGGACGACCAGGAGATACCTGTGTCTGATGATGGTAAGGATAGGTAGATAGATAAAACATTTATTTGGTACAAAAGGAGACAAAATACAATTTACATAAAACACGTAGAAAAACAGAAAATAAAACGTACAGTTAGAAGGAACAAGGATAATGAAAGAAAGTGAAATGAGATGTTTCATTTTTATATGGGGCTCCGGCCATAACATGTACATTTCAGCAAAGCTGGGAAACTTACCCCTGAATAGAATAAAGTAACATTTTTTTCATAATATCAAACAACCATGACAGGTTGTAGAAATGACGTTTGTTTACTTGACCTTGTTTTGTTTTCGTTCATCAGAACTAACCCACGGAATACTATTACCCTAGCGGGGACCTGACTGACTGATAGAGTTTTAACTTTCAAGACAACAAGCGGTTATTTTGAATTCGTTCAGAAACACATTTAAAAAATGGAGACTAAAGATTTTTGTAACGATGAAATCGTCACACTTAATTGTGTTTACTCAAAAATATGTACAAGAGAATAATAGTAATTTATTTTTAACACTACAAGAATACACATATTTTTTATTTATCTTCTACGTAACATTGATTTGATGAGACATGATTTCAGAACGAATGAAATATGCAAGCAAACGAGACGCCATGTTGAATAAAACATGGCAATAATTGAAAAACTATTATTTTTGTACACAACAAATCAGGCTCAAATTCACCAGAGAATATTTTTCCCCAATTTGTTGTATTTTTTCCTCTTTTTCGATAAATGTACATCTGATGGCCGAAAATGAAACATCTCCTTTCGTACATAAGTACAAAAAAAAAAACATTTAAACGAGCCGAGTACGCTCTGTGTCTCGAGTTTGCACCAAAAACAAACAATAAACAACTTGCTACGCCTTTTCAACCGACGACAAAAAGAGGAGGTTATCAATTCGACGCGTATATATATATATATATATATTTTTTTTAATGTATGATCATCGATTACTCGAAGACGGCTGAACCGATTTGGAAAATTCTTTTATTGATTGAAAGGGTATACTTCGAAATTGGTCCCATTTTTATAAAAGTCAGGATCTGATGAAGGGATCCTGGAGAAATCGAGGGAACTCTTCAAATATTATAGGCACACCTATGCTCTCAAAAAGTACCATTTGAGGAAGTGGAACTGATGATGAAGACCACAGATGGCCGCCGAAACTACTCAATAATAAGTATTGAGTGGATTGCGATTCGATTACTTGAATATGGATGTTACGCACTTTATGCTCGTCACAATGCATATGGTGATGTATAGCTGATGGTGAAGTACCAGGAGAACTCCTCAACAATTAACGGCCCAGCATTGGGAAAAGCAATATTTTGTAAAAGGTTATAAGTAGTTGATAATTAGGCTCTTGTAACTAGGTAAATTAAAAATAGACCAACTAAAAAGAGTGAAATAAAAACTTTTTACCAAAAAATTAAACCGACTCCCAAAAAACACTGCAAAGTGAAAAATAACTTTAATTTCGGAAGTCGGTGCCAAAAACGAAAATACAAAACTAAAGACACCGACTACCGAAATTAAAATTATTTTTCACTTTGCAGTGTTTTTTGGGAGTCGGTTTAATTTTTTGGTAAAAAGTTTTTATTATGTCATATCATTATCATAGTTCAATAAACATTATTTATTATTTAATATTTATGGATGTTCCCTACCTATTAGACAAATGCCTACTGCTTTGTTTAAAACACATTTCAAAACATATCTCATAGCCAAATGCTATTATTCCGTATCAGAATTTTTAAATGACCGCAATTAATTAAATAGACCTACAATTACGACTTGATTTTCAGAATTACAACATTTTCTTAACTTGTCTCCAAAATCTATAAATACAAAACTTCCATTATTTATTGGCATTGCAATTAAGTTGTTAATTTCATAGCTTGCTGGGTAGACTTAAATCGTTTTTGGTTTATTCTAAACCGAAATTATTTTGTTTTGTACGCATCGTTTCATTCACATTTTGTAATGGAAAAACATGCGGATTAACTTTTTATTTTTTGATGTATACTCATGTTTTACATATAATTATTGTTCAATTCTATTCTACATCTATTCTCTTGAGCACAGAAGATGCCTGTTAACTCTTGCTTTATAACCTAACAGGTCATAATGTGGAGCACAGGTGTTTAATACCGGCAAAATATGCTAAATTATACTAACATAGTGTAAGTCTGCTGTAGTCTTCTATGTTTCTATATAAATGAATAAAATTTGCACATTAAGGTGTACATTCAAGTGTATAATAATAAAAAATCTCATTATATTCTTCGCTTCAACAGATGAACCATCGGACAAAGAAGACGACAAACCAGATTCTAACAAATTATCCGCCATCACAGAAGAGTCACAGCCACAACAAGAAGAAGTGATGACAGAAGAGAATGAGAAGGAAGGTAATACGCCGGAGAAGGAGGGAGACTCGAGTGAGAGTGACAGCGATACAGAAGATGATATGCTTGATACTCATATAAAGGTGGGTTTTTGGTGACAAGCTTCTGACCCCGACTTCGTTCGCGTGGGAGGGTGTTCCGAGATAAAAAGTGGCCTAGACGTGTTATTCTAGTATTTCAACTATCTACATAATAGGGTAGTTTCCTAAAATATTTAATTTAGTCCGTCACGTAGTTTAACGAAAACATTGGGCTCGTATTTTTTATTTTTTCACGTAATTGAAAAATTAAGACGATACAGTGAGTTGAAATTTCGCGTGACGTCACACCTCGGTATAATTCTTAGCAATGTGTGACGTCACCAGCCCCCACTCCTGTACTTTGAAGCTTCCATCTTTCTGAATTTTTCTTGAGTTGAAAAAGCAAAAAATACGTGACTAATATTTTTTGAAAATCTACCTAATGGACCAAATGAAAATAATTATTTTGTAACATAGGAAACTACGCTATTACCAAAATTCCTTCAGATCCGTTCAGTATTTTTTACGTTCATCCTCACAAACTTCCGCATTTATAATATTAGTTAGAAGTAAGATAAGATTTGTTACTTTAAAAACTATAAACATAACTCAAAATGTTTTATATCACATAGGCCTACATGGGCACTTCCAAATGTCAGAATATGTGCATGTTCGAAATTTCTATGGAGAAGAACCGGCAGAAACTCCACAGTTACTCTTTTCAACCGACGACCAAAAGAGGAGGTTATCAATTCGACGCGTATATTTTTTTTTTTTTTTTTTTTTTTTTATGTATGATCATCGAGTACTCGAAGACGGCTGAGCCGATTTGGAAAATTCTTTTTTTGTTCGAATGGGTATACTTCGAAATTGGTACCATTGTCACCAAAGTCAGGATCTGATGATGGGATCCTGGAGAAATCGAGGGAACTCTTCAAATATTATAGGCACACCTATGGCGTTTTGGGTATTTCTTATAGTAACTTGTGCAGTTGCTCTCAAAAAGTACCATTTGGGGAAGTGGAACTGATGATGAAGACCACAGATGGCCGCCGAAACTACTCAATAATAAGTATTAAGTGGATTGCGATTCGATTACTTGAATATGGATGTTAAGCACTTTATGCTCGTCACAATGCATATGGTGATGTAGAGCTGATGGTGAAGTACCAGGAGAACTCCTCAACAATTAACGGCCCAGCATTGGGAAAAGCAATATTTTGTAAAATGTTATAAGTAGTTGACATTTAGGCTCTTGTAACTAGGTAAATTAAAAATCATCCAACTAAAAAGAGTGAAAAAAAACTTTTTAACAAAAAATTAAACCGACTCCCAAAAAACACTGCAAAGTGAAAAATAACTTTAATTTCGGAAGTCGGTGCCAAAAACGAAAAAACAAAACTAAAGACACCGACTACCGAAATTAAAGTTATTTTTCACTTTGCAGTGTTTTTTGGGAGTCGGTTTAATTTTTTGTTAAAAAGTTTTTTAAAAATATTGTTTTACAATGTATCCATAATACATGTTAATTAGGTATGAGAGCCTACTGAGAGATACCGTAATAACCACGGAATAGATGAATAAGGTTGGAATAGTAATGTGGGCGTGGCGAGCGCGCCACATTTATAATTCGAAAATCATACCGCAACCGATTATTTCATTCACCGCGTTTAGTGCGCTTCGGATTACTTCGGAACACAGAGCTCTGCTTTAAAATGCCGTGTTGTGCAATTATAACCTGTAAAACAAAAAGTCAGACCGCAAGTATAGAGCGAGGAGGTATATCTTTCCATCGGTAAGTCGAAAATAACATTTAATTACAATTTTATTTGTAAAAACATAAAAATATTCTGATCACTATGAAATTCCGATCATTAACAACATTATTGCAACAAGAATATACATTGCCCAATATGTACTCGCTTAATCAAGTCCACTTACAATGTACTGCATGCGTCGCGTCCGCAACACTTCAACCATTGACGTTTCGTCCTTTGCCCTGATTGGCCGTTATGCACGGCGCATGTTTATCGACAGTGAGTTACAATCAGTAGCAAGCTCTCGATTTAAGTGTGTGTAATTTATTTGTGTGCGTAATTCTCATACGTAACGGGCCTCTTGCTTGTAGTGGAGCTAAAGAGTGGAAGACAAGCGGCGACACGCGTCCACATACAAATCAGGAACTTGTTCCTTTCTAACCTCTTTTATCTGTTCTGTGATAGTAACAATAGTCCTCCTGATCGATTTCGGCCACGGTCTCTTGTCAACGATGAAAAAGATGGCCAATCTCCGCTGAGATTTGCCATCTACGCGAAAGATATTATAGCGTACAAGTATGTGCACAGGTATAGTTGCACCCTCTGTTCCTTTACTCTCATTGTCCGATGGGACGGCAATCCGACACGACCGGAGACAGATCAGGCTCACACCGCCAACTTCCTAACTCCGGATTACTACTGAGAAATTTCTATTGGTAAAACCCCATAGCACTTTCCACCTTGCACCTACATCTTATCTTAACATAGTATAAAGCAAAGTCGCTTCCCTGTGTCTTACCCTATGTATGCTTAAATCTTTAAAACTACGCAACGGATTTTGATGCAGTTTCTTTCAATAGAAAGAGTGATTCAATATGAAGGTTTTCAAGTATATAACATGCATAATATAGTAGAGGAACACTGATAATTTTTGAGGTTTCTAATGTGATGTCGCAAATTAACACATTTTTTGCGAGCATATTTTACGAAGCGATTTTAAGCAATACAGCATTAATCCTTATCCAATTAAGTACCATAAATACATTGTGCATATTGTCAAATCAATATTGCCCTTTACAGAATATAATTTAAATAAATAGTTTCGAAGATATTACAAATTTAAAATGCAAAGGCATAGCGGTTGCGGCGCGGTGCCGGCGGAGGCCCGGCGCGCGTGCCTATGTTGCTTAGATTTGAGCGTTGAATGTTTTTCCCATGGTAAATTATGTGTCGCACTTTCAAGAGTAATTACTAAAGAGAACATGTATGTCGAATGACAAGAAGGCTGTCAACGATGTATATAAAGACATTCTATAGTATATTTAATATAAACATTGCACCCGTGCGAAGCCGGGGCGGGTCGCTAGTATAATATAAACATAACATAATCATCCTTTACGGATCCAGTACGGATTGGTAGTGTTGAGTGTGGACTGTATGTAGTGTGATTCTTGCATAAATTCTTGCTGGTGGGAATTAGTGTGACAAGGAAACAAGTCGGTGACTTAAATAAAAACACATATTTACTTCTCAAAGTTTCTTCACTTTTATTTTCCTTTCTTCTTAATAGTAATACTGTTGGAACTAAAAATGCTCCTCTTTTCTAGGAATCCCTAACCAATCAGATTCCAGTAAGTTTGTACACGTCACTATCGTTACCAATCAGATTTTGTCAAGTTTGCACACGGCACTAATGCGACCAATCATAACTCTTCTGACTTTCCCACACTAAATGTACAGGAATCTTATTTATGCAGTTTGTAAAAAATAGGCAGTCTTTACATGGTTAAAACTTATGCTATATGATAGATCTTAGCTTTCTTTACCATTATACAAAAAATCTTATCTTTAAAACCATATTTACACCTTAAAAATTACAAAATTTGCAAACGGTCCTCGTTAAGGTAAAGTTTTACTCAGGACCCAATTTGGCACATAAACTTTAGAATAAAGCCGCTTCGTTGTTAAGGTAAAGTTTCATTTAGGGCACCATTTGACGCTTACATACATACATTATACTCTCATTTTACATTTATAAACAAATCCTACGATAATTTAGGCTTATTGTACACTTATATACAGCTTTAACTATTAATTCACATTCCGTCCGAATATTGCACGAAAACAGACGTGTTTCGTTCCCTCGTCCTAAATTTTAACTTCGATTTATTAAAATTCAAAATCAAATCCAATTCTGTGGAGTCCCAATATTACCGTCATCAAGAAGACTAAGAACAATGAGTCTCAATGTCAATCACCCTGGACCTCTCTGGACGCCCCAGGAATAAATTTGAACACCCACTAGCTACCAGAGTGTTATAACCGCTACGGAATTGGGCGACTTCATACGGAAGATTCAACTATTTTAATGTGAGTGAGCAAGATATACATACTTTGCATTGTTGACAAAAAAAAAATTGTACGAGGGCTGTAGATACATCAGACGGTCAGACGACCTTTACTGTTTTTATTTTTTTATATTGTTTAACTTCAATATGCCATTAAAACGTACACCACCCCCGTCATCGTCATCGCTGTGTACTGACTTGGAACCTGAGTTCCCTTCACAATCCCTTGAGCAAGAGAAACCTAACGTAACGCAACGGAAAGATAAAAGGAAATTCACTCGGGTGGATGACGTCGACATGTTTATGACTGAGATGAGAACCTTATTTTCAAATTTCGAAAGAAGGCAGAATGAAAAACATACGTCTCTCGAGGCGTCAGTTTCAGAGATAAAATTACTTAATGCTGCTTTGAAAGAGTCGGCCGACTTTGTTTCGAAAAAGTACGATGACCTAATGGTGGAATTTAATAAGCTATCGACTGAGCGGAACAATCACCTGGCATATATTCAGATACTGGAAGAAAAGGTGGAGCACCTGGAAAGACACCAAAAAGCCACTTGTTTGGAATTAAGGAACTTACCACCCTCAACTCCGGAATCTAAACAAGATCTGATTAAAATCGTTATCGAAACAGGTAAGGCTCTGAAGGTTCCAATTGAAACATCTGACATCCGAGATGTTTATCGCTTCAAGACAAAGTCAGAATCCAACAGACCTATTTTAATAAACCTCACGTCAACCATTATGAGAGCTAAAATAATTGAATCCTTAAAAACCTACAATAGATCCAACCCAAATGACAAATTTTCTACAGCTACCCTACAATTAGCCGGTCCTGTCAAACCAGTTTATTTATCGGAGAGTCTCACCGTTAAGCCGAGACCGAGACTTTACGAAAACATATGACTTCAAATTGTGTTGGACTGCGAACGGAAAAGTATTAATCCGCAAGAAAGAGGGCGCTACAGTTTATACCATAAATAGTGAACTGGATTTGAAGAACATAATAACTGACTCATTGCGTTGTCAACCTGAAGAATGTTCATCCTATGTTACTCACCCCACTAAGCAGCTCAAAATTATAACCCAGAATATCCGGTTAGTAAACGCTAACTTTGACTCATTTCTAACACTCCTCGATAGAATTAACTTTGATTGTGAAGTTATTGTGTTGACGGAGTGTTGGCTAAAATCTCACAGTACCCTACCGTCGATTGAAAATTGGTTACACTACTGTACTGCAAAACTTAAAAACCAGAATGACGGGGTAATCTTATATGTTAAAAACGTTGGTAGTTACTCGGTCGTAGAGCCTGATTTTATGGACGCTAGCTGCCTTGTGCTAACGATCGGTACAGAGAAAGCCGTTGTATGTATTTACCGCTCACCCTCTATTCTGGACATAAGCAATTTTTTGCAATCTTTAAATTCCCTTTTAACTACTCTCTCTTCATATAAAACCGTAGCTATTCTTGGAGATGTAAACCTTGATATCACCGCTACCCCAACCCCGAATCGCATTTCCGACTACCTTGATCTTATAGCTTTTCATGGTCTTCTTCCTGCTCATAATTACCCTACTCGTGATGCTACTTGTCTTGACCACGTTATGCTTAAGGCGACCTCATCAGCGCTCACAATAGTGATTGATTCTTGTGTGACAGACCATAATCCAGTCCTTCTCTGTCTCAGACAAAGTAAACAAAAGCAAATACTGCTGCCAAAACTGTGTCATAAGTAAATTACAAGTCGCTGGATACTGATATGAAGAATTTAAATCTCCATGCGATTTATGAGTATACCGACGCTAATGAAGCCGCTTTTTATCTTATAGACACGATTGCTGATATTGTACGCTCTCACACAACCATAGTTAGACTGCCAAGTCAAAAACGTTTACTTAATAAACCGTGGATGACAACTGGAATGCTACGTTGCTTACGTAACAGGGATGCTATGCACCAAAAACTGAAGGTATCACCAGATAATGCTATACTAAAAATAACATATAAAAGGTATAGAAACTACTGCACTAAAATAATTAAAAAACTCAGAAGGGACCACGACAGGGCGGAGCTGACCAAGGCTGGCAAAGTAACAAAAAGATTTGGGAAAATATAAAGAGAATTACTAACACCGAAGCCCAGAAAATCCCTCTACTGACTTACTGGTTTCTTCTGTTTCTCCACAACTGTCGGTAGATAATGTTAATGAGTTTTTTGTTGATATGGGGAAAAATCTTGCAAACGCTTTTATTCGCCACAGTTTTAACGGAGGCTCCCTGCCTAATGCTACAACTACGCCATTACACTCTTTTGTAATGATCGATACTGATGACGATAAGGTGGAAACGCTGCTCATGTCCTTAAAAACTGACGCTGCAATTGGATGGGACAGCATCTCTACCAGGTTTCTTAAACTTTATAAGAGTATGTTAGTCCCCCCATTGACATATTTATTTAATCTCTGCATCAGCACGGGTGTGTTCCCCCATTACTTGAAAAAAGCTTTTGTGCATCCTATTCACAAGGCAGGGAGTAGAAGCTGTGTTAACAACTACCGACCCATTGCTATCCTACCTTCGATTTCCAAAATACTAGAACGCATTATTAACAAGAGGCTCATTTGATATCTTGAGGAAAAAAAGCTTTTATCTTCTAACCAGTTTGGCTTCCGTCGATATAAGTCAACTAATGATGCTGTTCTAGACCTAACGAGTCACATTGTTAAAAGCATGGATGAAAAGAAGAAAGTAGTGTCTGTTTTCCTAGACTTAAAAAAGCTTTCGACACAGATTCTATTCCCATCCTTATACGGAAACTCGAAGAACTGGGAATACGGGGCCTTCCATTGCAAATACTTGCGGACTACCTAAGCGACAGGAAACAATGCGTAAAAATTAACAATTACCTAAGTGGGGAGCTTCCTGTCACTTACGGCGTTCCTCAGGAGAGTGTGATTGGTCCCACACTCTTCTTGGTATACGTTAATCGGCTGTGCAACCTTATTTTGCAAAATGGAAAAATTACAGCCTTTGCTGGTGACACTGCAGTCACATTTACGGGTAATACCTGGCATGAAGCTTTTAACGCGGCACAGAGGGGGCTAGATATGGTTTTAGATTGGCTCTATGAGAATAAACTTACCCTTAACACTGATAAAACAAATATAATCTGCTTTACCCTACGCAAATCGACACAACCATCGAATTCATTCTCTCTAATCGCTCACTCAATTGAATGTCCAAAAACCTTACCCTGCTCTTGTCCCAAACTCACACGTACACAAACCATCAAAAACCTCGGAGTGACTCTTGATGATAAACTGAGCTTCTCACCACACATAGAATAACTGACAGTGAGGATTAGAAAACTAATGTTCGTTTTTAAGACTCTTCGAGATGTGGCAGAAGCTCGAATCGTCAAAGGGGTCTATCTTGCCCTCTGCCAATCACTTTTGTCATATTGTGTTTCGGCATGGGGTGGTGCACCTAAGACCCTGCTGCTAAAATTAGAAAGAGCACAAAGGGCTGTGTTGAAGGTGAGTACTTTTCGTCCAATACTCTTCCCAACAGAAGAATTGTACAAGTGTTGCAGGGTGCTTTCTGTAAGGCAACTCTATATTCTCAGTACAGTCACATTACAACACAAAAATACCCCATACGCTATTATGAGCAAAAGACGTAAAGATGAAGTTTGTCAGCGCTACACATGCAAGTACTCATTTACAAAACGATTCTATTGTTTTCAGGGTCCTCAATTATATATATTTTTTTTTATTTTTTTTATTTCCAAAAAATTTTATATCTACTTGACATATTTGTTATATGGCAACAAATTCCGTTAATGCGTAGAGTTTAGCATCTGTAGCCGAACTAGGCATAGCCTGTATTTCGGCTATCAGTACCATTCCCCTCGCTTATTTTATACAATAAAATAGGTGCCAAACAGTGGAAGCATGCATAATCAATTGTAGAAAAACATAATTTAAGTTACTCTTTAAACAAGAAATATTCAAGATAAGAATAATTTTATAATCTTATTATTAAATGTATTGTGTGTAATGTATTGAGTTTTGTGTGGTGTATCTACCAATATATGCGGGTACGTGCTTATGATGTATGTATTAGTTAGTATGTAGATGTGTGTGATGTATGGATATGTAGGTGTGTGTGTGAGTGAGGGTAATTATGTGGGAATTATGAGGGCGTGATGAAGCGTGTGTTTACAGATATGTGTGTAGGTAATTATGGAGGGAGTGTATCTATGTTTTCTTTGTTCTTAGCCCTAAGTTTAGTGTGGTACAAGTAGTAGTTGTTCCGTCTCCTCGTAGCTCAATTTTTGCAGATATTCGCATACAGTTAATTTGCATCCTTTTCTAGTTAAGGGGTAGATATTTATTTTTTTGTTAATCCTATTATAAACGTATGGGCCTAGAAAGCTTGCAAAACGTTTACTAAATTTTGTTTTTATTGATTTGATATTGTCACATACGTGATAATTGCGACGTCTCTGTAATAACAAAGGATTGAAGGGTTGTTTGACGTGTTATTGTAGGATAATCTTAAGGATTGTCTTACTGTCAAAACCTCGCACAACTGGAACAGTGTAACAGTAGGAAAACGAATGGGTTTAAACGTGCTAACCTTCAGTATAGCTCTCTGGGCGACCTCAACTGCCTTTAACGTTGTTCTGCAGATGCCTCCCCAGGATGAGATGCAGTAGGTAAGAAGTGATTGACATAGGGCCTGGTATACTCGCTTCAGCAGCGGAGGATCCGCGACATAGCGAAGGTTTTTAAACACGTAGATTAACTTTCGTACTCTACTACACAGTATTTTGACGTGTTCTTTAAAGTTAAGGTTCTTATCTATGGTAATGCCAAGGTATTTTATAGAGTTAACGCGTTCCAGAGGTGGACATGCGCAACTATCAGCCGAAGAGCAATAGTGTGAGGTAATTTGTAGGTCACTGCGAATGGTCATCGCTTGCCTAATACTGAAACATATATACTTTGTTTTATCAACGTTTAAAGTTAGTATGTTTTTCTGAAGCCATCCCCTAGTCATATCAAGCCCATTTTGTGCAATAGTAAACACCTCATCCCAGCTATCACCCGCAAATACCAACGCGGTGTCATCCGCGAAAGAAATAATTTCACCTTTGGCAAGATTAAGGTTTGTCAGGTCGTTTATGTACACGAGGAATAAGGTGGGCCCCAGTATGCTACCCTGCGGCACACCATGTGTAACGGGAAGGAAAGTACTTTTATGATTTTCCACTCGCACACACTGAGTTCGCCCAGAGAGATAACTGTTAAATAGCTCGAGCTGCGTGCCCCTGATACCCAGAGCCTCCAACTTGTTAAGTAAGAGAGAGACAGAAATCGTATCGAATGCCTTGGCTAGGTCAAGAAAAATAGAGAGGTACTTTTTTCCTTTGTCCAGGCTATGACTGATAAAATCAATAAGTTTATTCACAGCCTGTTCTGTTGATTTTCCTTGTCTAAACCCAAATTGATTAACAGATAGAAGTTTGTTTTTTTTTCGAGATATTTTACCAGACGGTTGTTTATAATTTTTTCTAAGATTTTGGATATTGCGGGTAGAATGGATATCGGTCTGTAGTTGCTTATACGATTTCTGTCTCCGTCCTTATAAATTGGGCATACTTCTGATCGTTTTAAGGAATTGGGAAACACTCCAGTTTTTAAACAATCATTGAATTTTTTTTTTAAGGGGATGGACAAGAATATTTTTATGTTGTTTTATGAATCTACTACTGATATTATCACATCCTGGCGCACTTTCTGTTTTCAGACCCATAATAAGATGATCAACCTCTTGAATATCTGTCTCAAATAACACGAAAGAATACGGGACAGTTGATACTTTGTCTTGTGTACTAGGTAATGACAGGTTCTGGAAATTAAAATTTTGTTGATAGATATTATCCGCTAGTGAGCTACCCACGTTTATAAAATAGCTGTTCGCTTCGTGAAGTGATTGGTCAGGAGAAGAATGGAGTGTGAGTATTTCTTTGTTATGTTTTGTAGTTTTTGGTGTATGTGTGATGTTTTTAATGACTTTTCATAGTTTTTTATTGTCGTGCTGTGCGTCTATGATTTGGTTTTTTTCGTAAGCTCTTTTTAACCGTCGTAGTAGAGTATTACAGTAATTTCGGTACCATTTGTAAGTAATTTTCAAGACTTCGTTATCCGGATCCAGGCTAGCCTTTTTGTGCATTAGGTCTCTATTTCGCATGCATCGTAGTAGTTCTGGAGTTATCCATGGCTTTATGATTCTCTGACGCTTAGGAAACGTTACGATTTCTGTATTGTTATCTAGTGCTTTCTGTAAGCATTGTGTCAGGTAATTTAGACTTGTATTTGGGTTTTCGGTTTGATAGATAGGGTCAAAATTAATATGTGAGATGTCTTGAGCTAAATTTTTGTCGTTGATTATGGTCTTTGTTGTAGTTGCATATTGCCGTGTTTTTTTTTAAGTTTAAACAGAATAACACAGGATGGTGATCTGTCAGAGTTGCATTAGGCACTATAGTGTTGGAAGAAGTATGGTTGGAAGTAGTAGTAATAAACTCCATAAAAAAACTACTAACTAATTCTAATCACTATCAACCTCGTCTCATAAAAAAATTGTAACCAACTTTCTACTTGCAACAAACTATTTTGATACAGAACGCCTGCTCTCTTCCGAATATAATCGCCCCTGAAACCCCTCCGCAAAACCACAACACATACATTTACATACACTATCACCTTTGCACACACTCTCACTGTTACACACACACACACACACACACACACACACACACACACGCGCAAACGCACAAAACAATGACATTTTATAAAATATATAAATGTGTGAATTGTAATTGTAGATTAATTTGTTTGTTAATAGGATTATGCTAACTTACCTTGGCAAATACTTGTTCTCCTGCAATTTCTTAATGTGATAATTATTATAAGTTTGGGCTTGTACCAGCGTCCTTAATACAAGTTATTTTGATAACTTAGTAAGGGTGCTGTGTGCTACACCTAACAGTTTTTATTAACCCAATTGAAAGTGTAACTTAGGATTATTTCTGTTAATATTGTAATATTATGCGATTAAATAAATATTATATTATAATTAGGAACTTATTCTAATGAGTTATTGCTTATGAATACATCAATTAGGAACTTATTCTAATGAAGCGTCGCTTACAGGTAGATATTACATTTTTGGGGATTCAGTCCTAGAACATGTCGGTTTCTTCACCATGTTTTCCATCATCCTTTCGAAAGCTGTGCTGATGATGAGTTCATAAATAAATTTACGAAAAACAGTGTAAAAATGTATTTTTAGGGTTCCGTACCCAAACGGTAAAAACGGAAAACGCCTACCTATAAACCTATTACTAAGACCCAGCTGTCCGTCTGTCTGTCATCAGGCTATATATCATGAACTGTGATAGCTACACTGTTGAAATTTTCACAGGTGATGTATTTCTTTTGCCGCTGTAACAAGAAATACATAAAATAAATATTTAAGGCTCCCATATAACAAACTTGATTTTTGTGCCGTGTTTTATAGATAATTGTTAGGAACTCTTCTTGTGCGAGTCCAACTCGCACTTGGCTGGTTTTATTTTACATCTAACACACACTCACGAAATAGTAAATACATAAATAAAGTTTTCAATTAAGGTTGTAGTTGTGTCACGCGATTCTAGTACATAATCTCATGGTATCTGGTGTTTTATTTACATCCGATTCCGCGAAGTATCTAGTACCGTATTGTTCAATACTTATAAATGATTTCGTTTCCAGGTCGACCACGGAACTGGTCAAGTTCTTGTGCAATCAAAATCAAGGACATTTTCTGAGGCATCTGATAGAAGTAAGTAGCAGACATGTAATATTAACCACTAGTTTTTAGGGTTCCGTAGCCGAATGGCAAAAAACGGAACCCGGAAAGTTTCGTCATGTCTGTCCGTCTGTCTGTCTGTCTGTCTGTCCGTCCGTCCATATGTCACAGCCATTTTATTCCGAAACTATTAGGACTATACATGTGAAACTTGGTAGGTAGATGTATTCTGTGAACCGCTTTCCGATTTTACGAATTAAAATAAAAAATATTTAAAATAAAGGGGGCATACATGGAACTAAACCTGAATTATTTTTTTCATGAAACCTATGCGTGTGTGGTATCATAGATACCTTTTTTAAAGACCTGTCTCTGACAGGTCTTTAAAAATGACATAGGGGTTTCAAAAACCACTTTTTATAAAGTCAATCGTTTAAAAGATATACGCTTCCGCTTCAACCAGAGTTAGATTAGTCATTTGATTTTCCCACCTGAAAAAAAATTATACCTATGACACTCAATGATAACGTAGCATTTCACTGGGGATTTTTTTTAAATCTGGTCATAAGTGTCGGTGTTTCTTATAAGCTTACTATAATTTCAGGCGAAGACCAAGTTCCTTCGTTCCCCTACCTACCAAAGAAAGGTGGCAAAAAGCCTCAGAAAGAGAAGCAGGAGAAGTATCAGAAGCCAGAAGAGAGAAAAGAAGAGAAGAGCGTGAAGCGAGGACAGCGGAGCAAACTGCGGAAGATAAAAGAGAAGTATAAGGACCAGGATGAAGAAGATAGAGCTGTTATGATGGATATTCTTCAGGTATGTTGCTATTGATATATAGATAGAATACACTTTATTGTACACAATTATTGAAACCCACTTAAATAAGAGTATTGCTAACAATTTGATTACAATGGCGTTCTTAATGCTTAGAGCGATATCTTCCAGACAACCTTTGGAAGGACTTTACGAGCTTTAATTAAAATATAGTACTACCACAAAAATGTATAAATTTGCTATATACTCAACGTCTAATTATATGTTACAAAAAGTAATAAAAACCCAGTTTAAAAAGAAATTCAGCACAATATTATTGGCCTGCACGTTATTAAGAAATTTAGTGTAATATTATTTGAGTTCGGAAGCACTACTAAACATATGTTTGAGTGCTGACCGTTTGAACCACAGAGTATATAACCACTAGAGAGCGTATAGGCCGATTTCTTTGAAGAACACGACTCACTACTACGGGCTGGGGGACGAGGAAGGATGCCCAAGAATGCGCGCCTGCAATTGGTCAGTTCAAGGTCGAATTGCGTAGATATGCCTTGTAAGGGATTGGTCTACTTGATTAAGGGAAAGTAGTCAATATCGATAAAATTGATTTTAACATTTTAAAAATACTGAGTAAGAATCCTATAATAAAAATATATTAATTAAAATGAGTTGTGTATCAACAACTGTAGCTTCAGCAGGCACTCTGTATTTTTATTATTTTTTTGGTGGTGAGTCATTAGATGATTTATCTAACGACTTAACCCGTGGAATCGTCATCGAAACAAAGTAACTTACGAGAGCGATATTGTAATACGAAAGCCCAAGTTATTTAGTATTAGAGTCCGTCATACTATATTAAGCCTACAAAGATTGCATATAGCATATAGGTATCTTATATTCACGATTTGAATTTTCTCAACATTATATGAATAAAAACAAAACAAGAAACAAATATTCCCTAAAACCTTATCTATCCACTTTTCTTTTAATTCTGGAATCTTCGGAAATTTAAAATGAAAACATGCATGTCACACAGAAGAAGAAACATTAGAACTTCCTCCTTTTTTAAAGTCGGTTAAAAGTAGTTAGATAGGTATTTTATGATAGTATCTGAATTGAATAAAAAAAAATAAGTTCAATTTTATAATTATCGATATCGTATTCAGACATTAAAGGGAAAGTAATACAAAGATAATATAGAATCAGAATCAGAATCATTTATTCGTAAACATAGGTGATAATTATATACAAGATCTTAAAAAAATTAGGTAAAAACATAACTCTCCTTTTTTGAAGTCGCGTAAAAAGTAGCCCATAACCTTCCTCAAGCTTCAAGCTACTTCCATACCAAATTGCATCCAAATCTACCCAGTACTTTCGAAGATTAGCGCGTTCAAGCAAACAAACAAACTTTTCCGCTTTATAATATTAGTATAGATAGGTGAAGGATAATATAGGTGAAAAAACACAAATAGTTTTCAAGCGTCGGGGAACTGTATGCGCGTTCAAGTGGTTTTATAGTCTTTGGTTGGAACATATTGTTTTTTACTACTGCAACTGCTTATCTAACCAGTAAACGTTCGTGTCAAAACTTTGTCAGAGACAACAAGTGCTCCCAAATTTTAAATGTGTTTCGTGTTAAAAACAGTGACTCTACTAGAAAAAACGTGATAAAAACATAGTTAAAGTGGACAGCCAACTGTGTGAACGTTTTCTAGTGCATCAGTTAACGAAAATATATAAAACCAGTGCATAAAACTTATGAAAACCAGTAAACACAACCAGTGTATAAGAACTACCCACTTAAATTTAATAAAAATTGACATTGTCAAGATGACTGATGCTGTCATTGTCAATGGCTAATGTTGCCATACCTCACTTTTAAATTTCTACCAAAAGGTGTAAATAGTAGAAATTGATTAAAGATGAGTGATAAATTAAAAGAAAAGATAAATTAAAAGACGTCGTTCGTCACTACCCAGAGCAGACGCATATCGTTTTTGTTAAAAAAAAATCAAATCAGTGTCTTTCAAAAATAACTCGTAACTAAGTACAGTTAGAACTTAAATTGTGCAAACAGTCTTTGTTAATTACATCGCTTTGTTTCTGCGCACACTCCGCGCTCACAGTGCCTCAACGAAGACGGGCTATCTCCGTCTCGCCTGCACAGTGACTCCGCGTTCGAGCGTAACGCACTTCACCCCGACGCGAACAGAACATTGGATATTTACTACTCTTTCGCACAGTGACTCTGCATTCACGGATTAAATACTTCACGCTAGGACAACAAAGTATCAATAACTATTATCTTTAACCCGAAAACAAAGTTTTGTTCGATTACCTGCTCGTGCTATTTATTAAAACGAAATATTAGAATGAATCCTCAGAGATCACCACCATCACGGTATCTCACTGGCACGGGTATGAGCAGCGCTGCAAATACTGGTCACAGTTCACACCCCGACCTATCACAGTTAAGTGCGCTTGCGGCAGAGTCACAAATTACCTTCCGCAAACGCAAACAACCGTCGGACAGTAATTGTGAATGCTCAAATGAAATTAAAGAAATGCGTTCGGAATTGAGTCGTATCGGCTCACTACTTGAAAAATATGTTGGTTCGAGCGAACAGATTATGAATAAAATGCAAGAAAATATAACTGAGATTAAGTCACAAATGTCTGAGCTGAAATCATCTAACGAACAAACTGTACACTTGATTCGAGAAAATACTACTCAGATTAACGAGATCAAATCTTCTACATCTAACATCGCAATGGAACAAAAATCATTAAATCTAACTGTGTCGCAATTAGAAAAGCAAATCTTTCAAGGGGAACAAAAGATAATCTCTCTTGAGTCAGACCTGAATAACCTCAAGCTGTCTACTGTCCAACCCTCTGCGTCTAAATCAGACAACCAGTCATCTTTGAACGAGCAAGTAATTAGGGAAATAATGGATCGTAACAACAGGGAAAAAAAATATTGTTTTGGTTGGATTGCCGGAGCAGACTTCCACCACCGCGGAAGAGAGGACATCTGGAGACGAAAGAGATATTTTAAATGTTACTTCACAAGTGTGCCAAAATCCACCAAAGCCTATCAAAATCTTCAGAATAGGAAAATACGTACCTGGAAAACACCGTCGAGTCAAGATTTGTTTTGATACTGCCATTAACGCAAAATATTTCCTACGTAACAAGGACAAATTACCCGAAAATGTTAAAATATTCTCCGATCAAACTCCTGCGCAGCAGCAGTATCTAAAGAGCCTGAAAGAAGAATTAGCACGTCGCCAAAATGATGGCGAGAACGAGCTAACAATTAAATACATCCACGGTACACCTACGATAATAAAAAACCCTCCAAAAAACTACAATTAACGACTGACACTAAGCCCACCTATACAAATTGCAACACGTATCAAGTACTCAATGACTACCGCTATATTAATGCTACCAAATCTCGCCTCAGGTTCTTATACCTCAATGCTAGAAGTATTCGTAAAAAAGGAAAGTTTGATGAATTAAAATGCGTCTTAAGATCATTACCGAAAACAGCACACGTCATTCTTGTAACAGAAACCTGGATTCGCTCGGAGGCTCAAGCTTTGGCGCTACAAATTGACAATTACACCCACTATTATAATTACAGAACCGACTCTAGAGGAGGGGGAGTCTCAGCCTACGTACACAATGATCTGAGACATAATTTATCAGAGTCCAAGTATTCAAACGGAAACAACTACCTATGGATAAATCTCGAACGGTACGCTCTTGAAATAGGAGTCATATATTACCCCGGTAACACTGATTACCAAGAATTTCTCCAAAATTATGACTCTCAGCTACAACAAAGGAAAAGAACAATTGTTTTTGGAGATTTCAACGTCGATTTACTAACTAAGAAAAACAAAGAGACAAAGCAATACAAAGCAATAGTCAAGGAAGCTGGACACACACTACTAAATAAAATAAACAAAAAATATTGTACAAGAAACTCCGACACAAAAAAGACTATCATCGATCATATTAGCACCAACCTAAAAGATGATTACTTTCATATGGTAATAATTGAATCCTCTATGTCTGATCACAACCAGATGTACCTAGAACTTAAAAAAACCAAAACTCCTCCGAAAATGAAAACTCAATATGAAGCAATAAACTACACAAAACTATATAACACTGTTGAAACAGCTACGTTCAAAAATCCTAACAACGAATACCTAGTGTTTGAAAATCAAATCAAACTATTTACAGAAGAAGCCAAAACTATAAAAACCAAGATTCTCAATCCTCCACGAAGAGACTGGATCAACAAGGACATTATCGCTGAAATCAACGAGAGGAACGTACTGGCGACAGAACTTAAAAATAACCCTAGTAACGACACAGTAAAAACAGAATTCACGAAAAAAAGAGACTATGTAGCTAAATTAATATCAAGAACAAAAAATTCCTACTATCATAATGAATTTAAAAAATGTATTAATAAACCTAAGAAAATGTGGGGCCTAATAAACACCTTAACAAGCAATAAAATAAAACAGAGCTGTGTTCCTCCAAAATTAGTAGTAAACAACAATAACATTACGGAGCCAAATCATATTTGCCAAATATTTAACGAATACTTTGCTAAAATTGGATCACTCCTAGCGAACGAAATACCTAGTTCATTTCATAACGATTATGACCGCGCTTTACCAAATCCTATAACCCAAAACGTTGAGAAGCTCTCCAGTTTTAGCCCATGTTCTGCTAATGAATTAGCAACCATTATAACTAAACTCGATCCAAATTGCAGCACTGGCCTAGACGGAATAAAAACCAAAGTAATTAAAACCGTTAAAAGTTTAATCGTAAACGATCTGAGCAAATGTCTGAATAAATTACTGGATGACGGGAACTTTCCTGAAACACTAAAAATAGCAAAAGTAACACCAATCTATAAATCAGGCCGTACCACAGATCCAGGAAATTATCGACCTATCTCAGTGTTGCCTATACTGTCGAAAATATTAGAAAAAATTATTCACAACCGATTAGAAAAGTATCTTAATTCTATTAACTACATCACCGATCGACAATATGGATTTAGACCCAGAAGTAATACGACTACAGCCACTATTGATCTCATCACTAAAATTAAACAAAACATAGACAGAAAAAACATAGCCCTGGGCATTTTTATTGATTTAAAAAAGGCCTTTGATACGGTAAGCCACAAACTACTCCTAAAAAAACTGGAATCAATAAAAATCACGGGAAAAGCTCTAAAAATGCTCGAGTCTTACTTAAAAAATCGTTCGCAAGTGGTCAAACTTGGTAATCACCAAAGTAATGCATTACCTATTACATGTGGCGTCCCACAGGGATCTATTCTGGGTCCCTTACTCTTTTTAATATATATAAATAATATAAACGAAATTAAACTACATGGTCACCTTACCTTATACGCCGACGACACTTGTTTATTTTACTTCGGATCTTCCATCCATCACATTATCTCACAAGCACAAGAAGATTTAAATGCCCTATTCACATGGTTTCAGTTCAATCTTCTAACAATAAATATCTCTAAAACATGTTATATAATATTTAAGGCTAAAAATAAATCAATTCCCACATATGACCCTCTAACAATAAATGATATCCCGCTACAGCAAAAACCATGCGAAAAATACCTCGGTCTAAGAATGGACAGCTCACTAACGTGGAACGCTCATATTGATCATATAAAAAGTAAACTCTCGGCACTCTCCGGGTCACTGCGTAATATTGTTCGTTGTATTCCACCAAAATTGCGGTATACTATTTACAACTCCCTAGTAAAGCCACATCTACTTAATTTAATCGAAATTTGGGGCAGTGCTGCTAAAACAAAATTATCAGAACTTCAAACTACCCAAAATAAAATCATAAAAATAATATTCAACTACCCATATCTAACATCTACCAGCAAAATTTATCAAGACACAAAAATAATGAACATAAAACAACTTTATATTTACAACACATGCATTTTCATCAGAAATATTCTTAACAAAAGCATTCACTCAAACACAACACTCACTCAATATAAACAAGTTAGTCAACGCAGTACACGGCGAGCAAGCTTGCTAGTTTTACCAAAAACAAGAACTAACTATGGCAAAAAAATGCTAACTTTTGAAGGAGCACAGCTTTATAACAAATTACCGTCCTGTATAAGAAATGTACACTCTTACAATGCATTCAAAACTCAACTTAGCCAGCACATCATTGCGGATCAATCACTTCTGGAGAAATGAATGCATTGGATGGGTAACTACTGTATTGTAATACTGATAATGAACATATTGTAATCTTTACTTTTAGCATTGTTCTCAAGTAAGTGACTTATGTCTTTATTGGGAATAAAGTTTCTTTAAACCGAAACCGAAACCCAGTAGCTGGATAGTAGGTTATCCCTTGGCCAGCCTGCCGGTAACGACTGTCAAAGATGTACAAACAAAAACAGGGCATAACGCGTTTTCCGAGGCACAAAAGAGTCGCGGTATGTTAAGATGGTTACATGTCAATGGACCGATCTCGACAACCTTTGCTTAAGCTTCAAGATGGACCTGTGCTGGTGATAATATTTAGTTACCAGCTTCTGTCCGCGACTTCGTCCGCGTAGAAGTCGAAAATATTCCACGGGATCCCGTTCCCGACTTGCTTGACAAAGATTATAATAGCTCGGCTAATATGCATGATATAAAGATAATTTATAGCCTATAGCACTCAGGGATAATGCAGCTACATGTAAGCGAAAGAATTTTCTAAATCGGTTCGGTACATACAAACTTACAAATTTTACCTCTTTATAATATTAGTATAGATTAGCTCCTAATATTTTAATTTTGTTCGTCAATATCCTAATGGCTAAGGGGTCGGAATTGTGATCGAGAGGTCGCGGCTTCGAACCCCACCCATCATACTGTTACGCTACTCGCTTAGCTAATTACGTCGAGTAACTTCGACCGACTTCTTCAACGTTCGAGACACTAACGCCACCTGGCGGTGAGTAGCAGTACTGAGTATGTCGAGTAGCTTCTGGAACATTCTTGGCAGTATTGGCAGTGAGTCGATTGTACATGAACGTTCTAGAACACATACATCGCGGTATAAATAGCTCGCAAAGGAACGCAGACAGTCAGTCTTACAACGCGATATAATCAGAGCTCTACAAGTGAATTATAGTGCGATTTAACAGTTAATTCAAAAGTATTGTAGTGTGAATAACTGTGTTAATTTTTATTTTGCGCATATTTAATTAAAGTGTTGATTTTGGTCTAATTATATAACACAAGCATGTTAAGCTAAGTTTACAAGATTGCTAGTAATGTGAATTTCTACACACATTGCTAGTTCTCTTTCACAAAAAAAAAACTAATTCATATTATGCTTTATTCCACAGTCAGGAAAAGCTGAGAAGGAATCAAAGAAAGCTCAAAAGAAGGCTGCAGCCGCCAAAGCCAATAAAGTGAAGACCGGTCCCCGTGGCACCAAGATACCTGCACCCGCGCCGCTCATACTGGAAGTCGACTCCGACGCAGACGAACCCGAGCCGGAAGTCGATGTAAGTCACTCCTTTTTTAAGGTTCCGTAGTCGACAAAGAACCCTTTTAGTTTCGCCATGTCCGTCTGTCCGCGGCCTAGCTATTGGATGGCCGTTTTGGCACGGATGGATATCTTTATTAATCACACCGAAAAATAAAATTATTAAATCTAATCTAACAAATTATGACATTTTAATACTTGATTGGAGTTTGAGTGGTCAAACCTTGATTTATGAAATTAAGTTTCGACGTTTGCCTGACCAAATTAGTCTCTCCTAGGTTTGACGAAAATTCTAGTCAAAGGCCGAAAGAAAAACGTCATTTATTTGGGTTTTGACTAAGACCTTAAGTCAGACCTGAGGATTAACTAGTCAAACCTAGGAGCTCCAGAGCTTCGAGGTTTGACTATAACATATAATATAATAATAATATAATATTCCACAACTTTTTTCACACAACGCCATCTAGTCCCAAACTAAGCAGAGCTTGTGGTATGAGTACTAGACAACTGATAAACTTACATATATATTTCTAAATACATACATATTATAGATAAATTACACCCAGACAAGGAACAAATGACCGTGCTCATCACACAAACATTTGTCCTAGGTGGGAATCGAACCCACGACCTTGCGCATAGCAGTCAGGGCCACTGAACACTATACCAACGGGCCTGTATACTAGCTGTGCCCGCGACTTCGTCCGCGTGTAATAGTGACATTCGGCAGCATTTTTAATTTTTTAGGCTAATTATTTTGAAAATAAAACTCATACATAATTTGAATGTCGTATTTATTAATATCTAATCAAAAGTCTAAAAAATAAGTTTTAAGCTTCTAGCTTTAAAATTGACGTAATTTCCGTACAAACTTTCATTCCTTATTTCAATCCCTTACAGCCCTTTTTTCGCATTCAAAAGTAGCCTATGTCCTTTCTCAGGATCTATACTATGTCCGTACCGAATTTCATTAAAATCGGTTTAGTAGTTTAGGCGTGATTGCGTAACACACAGACAGACAGAGTTACTTTCGCATTTATAATATTAGTAAGGATATGGTTTTAATTTCAACTTAATATCTTCTATGCGTTCCCAAAATATCCACCACCACGGCTACCACACGCTCGAACGTGCAATACATACATCTTAACATTCTAGTCAACGCTACTTAAAAAAAAAATAGGTGAAATATATATCAATAGAATCATTACTTAACTAATAGAATATTTATCTTACCATCAGGTGAGATAGTGGTCAAATGCGAACCGATATTCAATAAAAAATAAATAAAAAAATAATTAAAATGAGATTAAATTTTCAGTTATATGTTATCTTTATTCAACACATAGCTAACCTGTATTTTCATCCGACAGAGTGAACAGACAGGTCCGGATGCTGACACAGAGTTGCTGAGCCAGTTAACGGGGATTCCCCACGCTACAGATGAACTACTGTTCGCAGTGCCCGTTGTAGCTCCCTACTCCGCACTCGTCAACTACAAGTAAGTAATAATCATTATTTATTTATTTCTATAAAAGAATTGTACATTGTTTTGCCAAATACATTGATTTCTTATAAATATGAGTAAGTACACAAAAATGTTAGCTATTGGCGCTAAATCTATACTAATATTATAAAGCGGAAAAGTTTGTTAGTTTGTTTGTTTGTTTGTTTGTTTGTTTGTTTGTTTGTTTGCTTGAACGCGCTAATCTTCGAAAGTACTGGGTGGATTTGGATGAAATTTGGTATGGAAGTAGCTTGAAGCTTGAGGAAGGTTATAGGCTACTTTTTACCCGACTGCAAAAAAGGAGAGTTATGTTTTTATCGTGATAGAATCCACGGGAGCGAAGCCCCGCGAGAGTACTAGTTAGGAATAAACCTGTACTTCAGCCCTCTGTTGCCCGTCCTCCTGATTTTACAGTAAATTTACAAACTTCAGAAAACTACAAACTTCTTAAAATAATATACAATAACTTTAGTAATAATAATCAAAACATTAATAAATTTGAAAGAACGACGTACAATGAACATCCTAAATACGCATCATGTACTACGTACCCAGCGAGCCAAACATACGTATGGCTAACGAACGGTCTTATTCTGCTAATATCATATAATAAACTGTTAATTATAATGATATACCTTAAAACAACTGTACCCGATTAATTTTAGTAGTAAAAACAGATGTATTCAAATAAACAGAAAAACATTAAATCACACATGTGTAATAAAAAAATACAGATGTTCGTCAAGTCGTTGAGCTTGCAGACTCACTAATAAAGGTGAAAATCTGTGAGCATCTTTCCTCAAAAGATCGCCTCAGACTCTAACCTAAAAGGTTCGCATAAAATTTGACAAGCACAGTTGTATGAATTTCAAAAGAGACTGACTTCTCAGTTTGTTTCGGTATTTCTTCTCAGAAGAGTCAGTTGGGAAACACCGGCCTAAAAAAAAAACGACGTCTAAAAGTGTTATTTTATAACCAAATTGCTTACAAATAAAAATAATTTATCATTACTAGTTCTCTATAAAAAATGTTTGCATGTTTGTCCTGCATGCTTTAATGTGACTTTCACCAGAAGATAGAGTAGGACAATATATAGGCTACTCATACGTACTCCCACACGAACTAAGTCACGGGCGCAGGTAGCGTATCTAAACTAATATTATAAAAATTGGCCAAGTGCGAGTCAGACTCGCCCATGATGGGTTCCGTAGTAACTATAATCTATACTTATAATAAATCTGTAGAGAGGTCAATTCTGTACATGAAATATATTTACAAAATATCTATCAGGGGGTGATTAGGGATCGATACTGATGCCAAAAATGCAATCAGTAAAATTTTTGTCTGTCTGTCTGTATAACCGTTATAGAAACAAAAACTACTCGACGGATTTTAACGAAACTTGGTACAATTATTTTACATACTCCTGAGCTGGTTATAGTATACTTTTCATCACGCTACAATCAATAGGAGCAGTGAAGGGAAATGTTGGGAAAACGGGAGAAGTTACTCCATTTTTTAAGCTTCCGTCGCGAGTGCAACCTTAATGGTTAAAGCTACAAAGAAATCATTTATGACGGAAATGTTCTCCTTAAAATTATATAAAAAATATCCCACGACAGCATATATCTATATTTTATGGTTGACTCACAATAACACGTGTAACTCCCGATAGCTTAGCAGTTTCTGATTATTATTCTGCTCCGAAATTTAAAACCACCACAACTTTGCAATGGAACTCGGCTAAAAGTAACCCAGTTGCAACAAAATATAATCGAGGCTCAAATTTTAACAGGTTGCGGTGCAGGAGAAACCGTTTTTATTCCCAGAATTCCCATAATACCAAATAATTTTCAATTCCAATTTAAAAGAACGCAATTCCCTGTATCGGTGTGTTATGCAATGACAATTAATAAGGCTCAAGGGCAGACTTTTCGTGTTGCTGGAGTAGATCTCGGTGTCAGTTGTTTCTCGCATGGTCAGTTGTACGTCGCTCTTTCCCGGGTTAGCAGTTCTAGAAATCTTTATGTTCACGTGCCGGACGGGTCAACTTTCAACATAGTTTACCCGGAAGCTTTGCGCTGAAGTATTTTCGTTCTATAGGTACTTAATCCTCATGTGAACGTGATCTAAACAATATTACCAATACATTAACTTAATAACACACAAGGAGTTACACACTGACGGAGTCGCGGGCACAGCTATTAACAATAATATTGTGCGGTTCGCTATTGCGATTTTTGTCAACAGTATTATAGATTGACATATTATATTTCCCTACTAAATTACGAAAGTTAATCTGTCTGTTACATCAAAATCACTGAACCGTGAGGAAGGACATAGGCTACTTTTTTTTTACGAAATCGACGGAAACGTGGACGAAGTCGCGGGCAACAGCTATCTATACTAATAATATAAGGCTGAAGAGTTTGTTTGTTTGTTTGAACGCGATAATCTCAGGAACTACTGGTTCGAATTGAAAAATTGTTTTTTAATTAAATAGTCATTTATATCATTACGCTAAGGCCAATAGGAGCGGAGCGCCAATGAAGAATGCTTCAAAATCGGGGTTAAATTTAACGTTAGCCCAAAGTAACTATTTCACGCGGACGGAGTCGCGGGCAAAAGCTAGTAATATAATATAATATGTATATTTATTTAACGAATAAAAAAAAACGAATAATAGTTTCGGAATAAAATGGCTGTGGCATACGGACGGACGGACAGACAGACAGACAGACCGACAGGCATATCCAAACTATAAGGGTTCCGTTTTTTGCCATTCGGCTACGGAACCCTAAAAAGGAAACATTTGTGTTTTTGTATGTATGTATATTTGTAATGTTTTCACACAAAAACTACTGGACCGATTTCAAAAATTCTTTCACCATTAGAAAGCTGCGTCTCCGCTGAGTGATATAGGCATTAGGCTGTATTACATTTTCAATAAAAAAATAGGGATACCTATTAAAAATGCAATAATGTAATGTGTGCCAACCAAATGTGTGCTAAAATTTGTCATAAAAAATCTGTCATCACGTGCGCTGCGGAAACTATTGATGATAGAAAAAAAAATGTTCTACAGTACTATAGAACGCATCAATATCTACAAAAAAGTCCGCGATACCATATGTCCAACTACTGTGGTTATGCCACTATAACTACTAATAAGTTGATAAAAGTGCCGACAATAATCATACCCCTGTATTAATCCTTATCTCATTAAATGATATTTTATTAAAGACCGTTTAAATTATTAAAATCAGCCATTCCATTCAAAAGATATAACGCATTTAAAAATGTCAATCTAAAGAAAATGACGCAATCTTTCTTACTAATATTATAAATTTAAAAGTTTGGGAGGATGGATGGATGGATGTATGTTTGTTACTCTTTCACGCAAAAACTACTGGACGGATCTGAATCAAAGAAGAATGGCGGGCTAGTATTATAATAAAAAAGAAACAATCAAACTCAAAATATTTTATTTCACATAGACACGGGCACTTATAAAACGTCAGAAACTAGTGTACGGTTCGAAATTTGCCATTTCCTATGGAGAAGAACCGGTAAAAAAATCTACGATTACTCTATTCAAAACATCATTCATTTTCACAATGTATCCATGATACATGTTTATCAGGTAAAAGAGGACAGTATAGACCAGGGGGACAACCGTCGATTGCGTTCGACTGGTCGATTGCGATCGACTGGTCGAGTCGATTGCGGCAAGGCAAAAAATATTTTAATTTTTAAAAGTTGAAATATATAGTTACCTAATAATAATATTTTTTATTTCATTGTTTGCCACTGCATAATTCATCAACAAGTATTGGCTAGTAAGATACTGAACACAAAGCATGTGATGGATATTTTTTTCAAGATTGTAAATTTTCTAAAAGGTAAATCTCTAAAGGCGACTCTTTAAACAACAATTAGATGAGACAGAACCCGAGTTACTATTTGCACACTGATGTTAGGTGATTGAGTCGGAGCAAGTTTTTGCAAACATTTCGAGATCCATTCAACGAAATAATAAAATTTCTTAAGGAGAGGGGTGATGATTGATTGATTGATTGACAACTGCTTGGAAACTGAGCATATTCAATCTGGAATTACAAGGCAAGAATAAAACATTAACAGAGATGATGAGTTCTATTGCAGTATTTCAAAGTCAAACAATATCTATTATAGAAGACATCGAGAAAAAATATTTGAACAATCTAGAAACATCAAGGATCATAATATAATAACATAATCGTATTATAAGATTCGGGACTACGTTGAAGACATGACTGCTTGGCGATGATTCCTTCCTTCTGCACATGTGGCTTCCCTAGCTTATTGTAATTGCGTTATCGACTATTATATTAACAACTCCACTTTTGTGAGTTTATCTTTTTATTTTTCCCTACGATAATCCATCCGATTTGACAGATTTTCTTTTTCTTTTTTTTAGGGTTCCGTAGCCGAATGGCAAAAAACGAAACCCTTATAGTTTACCCTTATAGTTTCGTCTGTCAGTCTGTCCGTCCGTCCGTATGTCACAGCCATTTTATTCCGAAACTATTAAGAATATACATGTGAAACTTAGTAGGTAGATGTATTCTGTTAACCGCTTTCCGATTTTAAGAAAAAAAATAAAAAATATTTAAAATAAAGGGGACCCCCCTTTATTTTAAATATTTTTTTTTTTTAGGCCTTATAGTTTCGACATGTCTGTCCGTCTGTCTGTCTGTCCGTCCGTCCGTATGTCACAGCCATTTTATTCCGAAACTATTAGGACTATACATGTAAAACTTGGTAGATAGATGTATTCTGTGAACCACTTTCCGATTTTAAGAGAAAATTTAAAAAACATTTAAAATAAAGGGGGCTCCCCATACATGGAACTAGAACTGAAAATATTTTTTTTCATGAAACCTATGCGTGTGTGGTATCTATAGACAGGTCTTTAAAAATGATATGAGCGTTTCTAAACCACTTTTTCATAAAGTCAATCGTTTAAAAGATATAAGCTTCCAAAGTGGTAAAATGTGTGTCCGCTCCCTCTAACTTCTATAATAATGGAGTGAAAAATCTAAAAAAAAATATACGTCTGTAGATCTTAATGTAAACTTTCAACCAAAATTGGTTTGAACGAAATCGGGTCAGCAGTTTTTGAGATACAGCACATTTTCTAAAACCGCAAATATAACTTTGTAATTCATACAAACACTATGAAAAACAAAGTTATTTAGCGTAGTTGTAAAAATGTAAATAAGCTAGTTTTAAGAAAATTTTAAGGTTTTTTTTTATTCGTCAAATAAATATACATATTATGTTACATTATTATAGTTACTACGGAACCCTTCATGGGCGAGTCTGACTCGCACTTGGCCAATTTTTTATTATTAATTTATACTTCATTATTGAAGTCTAATGTTGTCGCTTCTCAAGTTTATTTTAATATAATATAAAGCTTTTTTGTGAATGGGAGAACACTGTGGACTCTTAGATTTGTTTAACAATTTTTGATTTCTAATTCCATTGTGCTGTATTAATTGATCTATACTGTCCTCTCATACCTACATAATTAACCTGTATTATGGATACATTGTAAGAATGATATTTTAAAAGAGTAACTGTGGAGTTGACAAACCTGACTTTTCGAAACTAGCGGTAGATTCTCAGGTGCAATGTTCACATTAATAATATCAATGTGAGCTAATAATATTAGTTTAAGCATTATCATTACGGCATTATAGTTAAGTAGTTTGTAAGTAGTTGCTAAGAACTACAAAACAAACGGCGATGCGCCATCGTTACATGGTGGACATCCCACCCACACGCACAAAATGTTTTGGAAATACTTTTATTTTCCGTACGGCGAAGGAGTGGAATTCCCTGCCAGAGTCTGTGTTTCTAGGTAGCTACAACCTAGGGGTCTTTAAATCAAGAGTGAATAGGTTACCTTTAGGCAAGCGTGCTCCATCTTCGACCACATCATCACTTACCATCAGGTGAGATGGTGGTCAAACGCGAGCCTAATATAAATAAAAAAAACACAAAATAACAAAAATGTAACAATTAAATCTGTTTCCCACTCCACAGATACAAAGTAAAGCTGACTCCTGGTGCCAGCAAGCGGGGTAAGGCAGCTAAAACAGCCGTGCAAGTGTTCCTCCGCGATAAGGCTGGCACTCCTCGCGAGAGGGACCTCCTCAAAGCAGTCAAAGAGGAGAACATCGCACGTAACTTCCCCGGCAGAGTGAAACTTTCTGCTCCTCAGTTGCATAAACATAAGAAATAGGATGTTGAAATGTATAGTGATATTATTTCAAGCGTCTCCGTTTCAACCACGCGGCCACCTCATAATATTTGATGAAACTTTGCCAGGAATTAGTGCTAATTTGTTACTTTACACTCCTCTTTTCATGAATTTGTTACAAAAAACACTTAGACGCTATGATAAAGAATAGTTGGCCGCTAGAACCGCCACTTGCCGTAGTCATCGCCCGTAATTACACAGAAACTATATAACGCAGATAGACGAATGAAAGGTCTTGTTCTTGTTCAATTTGTTGCAAAAATAAAATACTTCAAAACGTAACTAACAAAAAGTTATGCAATATTTAGTTTTCAGGTTATGAGTAGGTAGGTATGCCACCATAAATATCAAATTAATGGAGGCTAATGTTTATGGACAATTAGTTACTAATTTGTTATAGTGAATAAACAAAGAAACAATACTAGAAAGTAGGTTCAATAATTTGTTAGAGGTTATTATAGTTGGCCGCTCTGACGGCAATATGCCTAAAATACAATGGCGTTTATCTCGTTATTAAAAAACTTTTTACCAAAAAATTATACCGACTCGAATATTATGAGTTGGCCGCGTGGTTGAAACGGAGGTCTTGATAACCTCCGTTTCAACCACGCGGCCACCTCATAATATTCGATGAAACTTTGCCAGGAATTAGTGCTAATTTGTTACATTACACTCCTGGTTTTCGCGAATTTGTTACAAAAAAAAAAAACTTAGACGCTATGACAAAGAATAGTTGGCCGCTAAAACCGCCACTTGCCGTATTCATCGCCCGTGATTACACAGAAACTATATAACGAAGATAGACGAATGATGCATCAAAAGAAATGTCTTGATTTTGTTCAATTTGTTACAAAAATAAAATACTTCAAAACATAACTAACAAAAAATTATGCAGTATTTAGTTTTCAAGTTATGAGTAGGTAGGTATGCCACCATAAATATGAAATTAATGGAGGCTAATGTGTATGGATAATTAGTTACTAATTTGTTATAGCGAATAAACAGAAAAAAAAATACTAGAAATCCCCGCTGGTTAGGGTAGAATCGGTTTATGCGAACGAAACCGAATGTAATGGTTTTGGCGTCAAGTACATCATATCGGTTTGAAAATTTAACCGGTATCCGAGCCTTGGCGGGGATATGTCAGTAGGGATATATGGAACGGAGGAATTGGAAAAAGGCTAAGCAGATTCGCGCGGTTATTGAAAAAAGTATCCCATGTTAGTATGAACCAAGCTATAATCTATCTCTGGTCTGATTGAGTAACTAACATCCATCCATCCACCAAAACATACGCATAATATTAGTATAGATGGTTTATGTAACAACTATATTGTATTGTTATCCTAAAAGTGCGAGATGCGTCGTCCTTTGACATTCTCTTCAAATGTCCTTCGTGAAAGCGTGATTTGGTTTATTTGCGATGTATAATTTTCTCTTTTTACGTTATAAGTTTTTATTGTTTTTTTTTGTGAATAATTATTTGTGTATTATGTTGTACTTGTGTTACACACAATATATATCTTATCCTAATGTAGGTGAAATGACAATTGTTTTTCATCTACATTAACACTCAGTTTTATGTAAATAAAAGTTACCATAAATGACGTTGAATATTGATATTCTAAAATAAATGAAATACAAACATTTTATGTTTTCGTTTTATTTATATCATCAATAATCATAATTAACAATCGCTGTTTGAAGCGTAAATAACTAAGTTATATTGCACCGTTAAAGGTTAATAACGAAAAGTGATTACAATAAAGATAGTTAATCCCCTGAATTATAAAATAAACATGCTGCTCAAATATGAACCTTGTTGCTACAATTGGTCAGTGACAAATTGACAAACGGCGGCATTACATTCCCGTGCTAAGTTTTATTAATTATTATAAAAATGGGGATCCCCGCACAAGTGCAAACTGAGGCTATTTCAATAGTTCATCAATTCCTACAAAGTGTAGACAAATTGTTGGGTCAAGAATTTTAAAGAAAATGAAAGCGACACATCGTGACAAGAGCCTACCTTCTTTAACTGATATTATACAGGAACTGAAGAAACTCCAAAAGCCTGCAGCTGAAAGTTCTGATGATGACTCTGGTGAAGATGAGAAGCCACAAAAACAAACAGTTCAAGTCAATGGTAAGGCCCCTAAAAAAGCCCAAGACTCTTCGGACTCTGAAAGCTCTGAGGATGAGAAACCAAAAACTCAAGTAAAACCAAAACCAGCAGCTACTACAGATGAAAAAGCAAAATCATCAGATGATAGTGACAGCAGTGAAGACAATGCCACATCAAAACCGAAAAAACAACCAGTGAAACCTAATGTTACTGCACCCAAAATTCTTAAAAAGCAAGAATCTTCATCTGATGATGTGAAGATGAAAAGCCAAAGGCTCCAGCAAAACCTGCACCCAAACCTCAAGCTAAAGCTACTCCTGCTAAAACACAAGAGTCATCTTCTGACGACAGTGAAGATGAAGCTCCTGCTCCAAAGAAAGCTGCACCTACCCCCGCTAAGACTCCAGTCAAGTCAGCACCAGCTAAGAAACAGGAATCTTCTTCTGAGGACAGTGATGATAGTGAAGATGAAAAACCTAAGGCACAAGCTAAACCTGCTCCAAATACCACTCCAGCCAAACCAGTTGCTAAAGCAGCACATCTTAAAAAACAAAGAATCATCATCAAATGATTCTGATGACAGTGATGATGAGGATTCAAAACCTCCGGCTAAGGTAGCAAAGCTACAAGCAACTCCTGCTAAGGCTAAAGCAGCTCCAGTTAAAAAGCAAGAATCCTCAGATGACAGTGATGACAGTGACGAAGATCAAAAAGTTCCACAGAAGGCTCTCCTGAAACCTACACCCACACCTGTAAAGCCAGCTATGAAGGCTTCAGCTAAAAATGAAATCTTCATCTAATAGTGATGATAGCAGTGAAGATGACAAGCCTAAACAAGTTCAAAAGGTGCCAGCAAAAGCTCCACCAAAAGCAGCGGCCAAGAAGGCATCATCTTCTGACGATAGTGATGAGGAGCCATATAAGCCTGCACCGAAGACACCCGCAAGTGTAACTAAACCCAAACCTGTTGCAAAGAAACAAGAGTCTTCAGATGATGATTCAAGTGATGAGGAAGAACAATATTTTCAGCACACTTGCTCATAAAATGGCTCTAATTTCACCGCAATTAGGCACATTGACACCTGTAATCAAACTGTAACTTTTTCTTTACTATTATTCACAAGTGAGTTATACGTTTTTATTTTTAAATTGGTTGAGTGTCTTTGTTTTTAAAAAAGTTTCGAAACAAAAAAGATCGTGTTCAATAGTACAAATAAATTAACGTACCTATCTATTGCTTGCTAGTTTCATGCAACTTCATATTTATATAGATAAATTTCAACTTGTACGTTTTTAATAAATACAATTTTCACTCAAATATAACTTTTGTTTTTTCTGTGATAAAGAAAACTTTGAATTACCCATTTTGTACGTGGCTAAAACGCTATCCGAGAAAAGTAAAAAAAAGAAACTTCATTCTTTTAGTCTATGGCCGATCTGTTAGATGCGCGCGCATAGGAAAACTGATTCATTTTTCCCGCCATTGCGAAAAAATTTTCACAACTCGTTTTCACTGTTGAAATTATAGTTATTAATTAATTAAAATGTCTACAAGTACTAGCTATGAAGGAAATGATTTATGTTGTACACCACCCGATATAAGATGTGAAGCCTTTAACGTTATGGAAAGTTTACTACCTGGAAACTCCAAGGCCAAATATCTATTAGCGTACCAAAATTTCATACAATGGCAAAACAACAAGAATACGCAGTCTTTTTCAGAAAATGTGTTCATGGCGTATTTTAAAGAATTATCTTCTAAGTACAAACCTAGCTCTTTGTGGTGTATATACTCAATGTTAAAAAGCACAGTCCGAACAAAGAATGGAGTGGACTTAAAAACATACTGTAACGCGAAATGCCACCATAATGTAAACATGCGACTTGTGCTCGAACGTATCCTTAGGCACGGCGATCGAGAACGCACTCCCGCGCCCCGCCAACGGCTAGTGGACGATAGACTTGCGCAAAACACGTCACTGAAGTGAAATGAATCATATCTCATGACATTCGAAAAAGATACATTGCACTAAACCATATCTCATATCCCATAACATGTCTCGAACGGAATATTATATTTCGTTCGCGTCGCGTACACTCGTATCGGTCACTAATAATGATATGTTATGTTAGGTAATGTAATTAATGTTAAAAGATCGAATTAAAAATAACGTTAACTTTGCATATCTGTTTTCTACTTCCTAGCATCTTTATTTTGTACATTAGGTACGAAATATCAAATGAAATTTAGTAGGCATTTGGTAATAAAGTTGATATCCCTTCGTACTTAGGCCCCATTATATTTTACGAATAGAGTTAGGTATATAGAGGTTAAAAAAAGTAAATGAGCGACAGGTTTAATTAATTTAAGGTTTGAAAAATAAATAAACCCAACCGTTAGTACAAAAACAATACTTAACTACATACAATACGTTTTAAATTAGTCTTAACTTTGCCTTTGGCCCGACCACAACCCTACATGTCCCGAGTGAGATCCCGGCTCGCTCCGTCGACGTAGCGCTCACGCTGTACCCGAACACACCTGACAATACCATATCCGAGCGAAATAAATTTAAAGTGCATGGCATGACATGAGACATGGTGATATGTTTAAAACTCTCGCGTAATGTGAAATGTTTCATGCCCTGTGCAAGAAGCGCTTCATATGAATCATTACATGCATTACCTACCCAAGTCTAGTGGACGACAAGCCGCCGATCGGTTCGTACTAATATCGCGATATGGCCGCAAATTTTGTTCTTTTTACTGTTTTCCTGTTTTATTGTAACTTATCGTGTTAAACGGCAATATTATATACTTATTCACTGTAAATCGTGTGTCGGATCATTGAAATGCCCCCACAAACACCCCCTGAGACAATAAACTCTATTAAAGTGGCGCCCAACGTGGGGCACGATTGCAGTGAAATCACCGAAAAGTGTTGTTTACCATTGTGCTAACACATACTGTGAACCCTCTCCAATAGTACATTTCACGAGAAATTGCAAAAAACAGTGCATTAGCAGGCGACAAAGTTCTGGGCGAGTCCATTCTCCGTGCCAAAAGTTTGTAACGACGCGCGGGCGAGTCGAAGTTACGTTAGAAAATCGTGCAACGGACGGATTGAATACCTATGTATTGCGTAACTAGGTATAATCACGTATTACCACCCTGATTATCATCACCTGTGTAACCCATGTTGATCAAGCGAGGAACAGAAGAGCGAGCGCCCTGTTACCATGCCGACGACACGAAGTGGTATCAGAAGAGATGACGGGTCGGAGTCCGACACGGAAACGGAACCGAACAGAACAGTGGTATCATCACCGAACATCACCATGTCGGAAGACATGCTTCAGTCCCTCGTCTCCAACATCACCAGGAGTCAAATGGAAGCGAATCGTATACTTATAGAGAACATACTGGCAAACAAAGATAAACCATGCACTTCGTCACCACGACCACCCGACACGCGTGATGCTTCGCGGCAATGGGGTAACTTCGCTAAGTGCGCGGCGCGCTTCGACGGGTCATCGAAAAACGCGGAAGAACTCGAGGCATTCATTGACGCTATTGAGGTGTACCGCGACTGCACCAACATCAGCGACGAACATGCTCTGCGGGGACTGCCGATGCTGCTGGTCGGCGAGGCCACCGTCTGGTGGCAAGGCGTCAAGTCGTCGGTGATGTCGTGGTCCGACGCGTTGCTACGTCTTCGAGGAATGTACGGAGTGCCGCGACCCGGTTATAAAATATTTCGTGACATTTTCAGTACCGAACAAAATAGTGAACGGGCCGATGTATTTATATGTAAAGTGCGCGCTTTAGTATCTAAATTACCGTATGTTGTACGGGAAGTGATGTTATTAGATATAGTTTACGGTTTATTAGATCGTAGAATAAGAAAGCGAGTATCTCGCGACGCGGTGTACGAGCTGGAACAACTAATCATGAAGGCCAGGTTAGTCGAGGAGTCGTTGGCGGAGGTAAGTCCATCCAATATTAGCAGTGCGAATAATAATAATGTAAACAATACGAACTCCTTTGATAAATCTCTCGCTACCGCGTGGGAACGTTCGAGCACAATTCCGAACGTTAACCCTACGAATGCCGTAGGTGACCCCCGAAAATTAGGTAAACAAAAGTGTTAAGCCGTCTGAATCGCGCGACGCATTATGTAGTAGCTCGAACACGTCAAGCGCAAAAAGTAGTGATGGTGAAAAGCGCGTTAGGCCAAAGTGCACTTTTTGTAAATTTTTCGGACATACAGTAGATGATTGCCGAAACAAGGAGAAGAAAGACGGTAAGGTTAACGATTCTTCTAGTAGTTCGAGCAATAGTACCCAGTTAAGTTGCTACGGTTGTGGTCAGCTGGGAGTGGTACGGTCGAAGTGTAGTAACTGCAAAAGCGCGTCGAACTCGAGTAAATCGGATTTTTGTAGCGCTCAGGTATCCGATAGCAGTAACGATCCGCGACCTTTAGTAGAAATTCAGGTTGTGAATCGCAATGGGGTGGCCATCTTAGACACGGGGGCCATACATTCTATCGCGGGCCCCATGCTGTACGATTTACTCATTAAAGCCGATGTAGTTTTTTGGAAAACATCACGTAACATAGGGCTTGCTGACGGGTCACAGCAAGCGTGTACTGCACTCGAGTGCGATACTGACGTCATCCTAGGGAAGCGTACTATACCTACCACGCTCATAGTATTACCGGACGCGCCGACCAGGACATTATTAGGTAGGGACTTTATTTTGAAGGCTAGTATCCTGTTGGACTTACCACAGAGTAGCTGGTGTTTTAACGACGAGCCACAGCGTTGGTATCCGTTTGTTACCAGTTTCCATCTACCTACCGGCGACCAAATAGAGCTGATTAAGGGAGAATCATCAAACCTCGCGCTGAGGGTTGATGAAGGCACTAGGCTAACGACTGATCAGAGAGTCCAACTGAACGCTTTTCTGATGGAGAGGCCCGACCGCTTCGCCAAAGGGGGCCCCCCTACAGATTATGCCACGCATCGGTTGAAGATTGACCCTCATCAGGAACCCATCGCTTCACCACTATACCGGATGTCCCCCAATAAAAGAGCTCTGCTGGAATAGGAGTTGCAGAAGTTACTGGACGCCGACGTGATCGAAGATTGCGAATCTCCTTGGGCCGCCAACGTGATCCTCGTGACGAAGAAGGATGGAGGGGTTCGGCTTTGTGTAGATTACAGGAAATTGAATTCTGTGACGGAGCCTGATCGCTACCCGCTTCCACGCATCGAAGACATTCTCCACGCAGCTAAGAACACCAGTTTTATGACGACCTGCGACCTTCAATCAGGGTATTTTCAGATTTCTTCGGAGCCCGCTCGGTTGTTTTAGATTTAAACGGATGCCTATGGGGCTAAGGAATTCAGGAGCAACTTTCCAGCGGCTTATGGATCGATTCAGATCTGGCAAGGAGCTAGCAGATGTTTGTATGCTGACGTACTTAGATGACATCATAATCCTATCAGAATCGTTCCCGAAGCACCTGGAAGACCTAAATGCCGTCTTCGACAGACTTAAGATGTTCAACTTACGATTAAATCGTGAAAAGAGTTGTTTTGCCCGCGAGTCCGTGAAGTTTTTAGGCCACGTGATTTTACCGGGTGGGGTAAAGGCGGACCCTGATAAGACCGCGGCCATCGCCAAAATGCCCCCTCCCGAGAACACGAAACACGTAAAAACCTTTTTGCAAACGTCAAGCTGGTTCCGGCGCGTCATTCCCAACTACGCCGACGTTGCCAGACCTTTGACGGATCTTCTCAAAAAGGACAGCAAGTGGATATGGACCTCGAAGCAACAAGAGGCCTTCGATTGCATCAAAGGTAAGCTGGTCTCCGCTCCGGTTTTACGCCAGGCTGATGAATCAATTCCGTTTACGCTGAGGACCGACAGCAGCGGGTATTGCCTCGGAGCAGTGCTGATGCAGGGGGAGGGCCCCGAGGAAAGACGAGTCGAATACGCAAGCCGTCTGTTGAATAGTGCGGAGAGGAACTATAACACGACGGAGAGAGAAGTTTTAGCGGTTGTATGGGCCGTCACTAAGTTTCGCGCATACATCGAAGGGTCAGAGGTTGTGATAAAGAGCGACCACCAACCTCTGCGATGGCTCATGACTTTAAAGTCACCGAGCTTAGCGAGATGGGCCCTTACTCTCCAAGGATATAACCTGCGCATAGAGTATATACCTGGCAGAGCTAACGTTGTCGCCGATACTCTATCGCGTCCACCTTGTGCTGAGGAAGCAGACTGTGACGTCCGCTACGCCGAAGTGGATTTTCCATCGAGAAATCCCAAGGATGTTCGCGACAACCAACTCAAGGATCCCGACGTGCGCAAGATCATCGAGGACCTGGAGTCAACCGACGACCCGTTTAGGGGGAGGAGTTGGTCGGACCGGGGATTTGTTATGTCGGATGGCATTCTGTACAGATACGGCCCAGATGAGTGTGAAATAGAGACTGGATGTCTCGTCGTTCCAGAGCACGTACGCGACAATGTCCTGGCGGAGTATGATGACGCACTGACGGCTGGACACTGCGGAGTAGAGCGCACACTAGATCGTATGAAGTCGAAATACTACTACTGGCCTGGTATGCGGCAATCTATTATTGGATACCTGAAGAAATACGTAGAATGTCAGTAGTACAAGGCCGATACCAGAAAACCCGCCGGATTGCTACAGACAGCGACTAATCGCCGCTTTGAAGTCGTCGCCGTGGACCTCTTCGGCCCTTTACCGGAGACCGCTGATAAGAATATATGGATCCTTATCATAGAAGACACGTGCTCTCGATGGGTAGAACTATTCGCTCTACAGAACGCTACCAGCGTGGATTGTTCCAGGATCCTGATCTCAGAGGTTTTCCTGAGATATGGAGTACCCAGACGGATCTTGAGTGATAATGGGGTGCAGTTTATCAGTGAAATCATGCAACAGGTTTGCCATTCTTTCGGAATCACTCAGTCACTATCACCGGTTTACCACCCACAAGCAAACCCGGTGGAAAGGAAAAACCGTGATCTCAAGCCGCAACTTGCTATTTTGGTTGGGAAAGATCACAACACCTGGGACGCTTACTTGCCCGCGATTCGTTTCGCGATGAACTCTGCAGTGACAAGCAGCACCGGATACTCACCAGCGTACCTTACGTTCGGACGGGAGATGCGTGCACTAGCCAACGTTATCACTGACATGCGTACCATTATAGAAAGTGATTAATGTCGTGACAAGCCTTACCCCTTACCTTCAGAGCATGTCGACCGTGTTGTTCGAAGCTAGGGAAGTACATGATAAGGTTCAAGCTAATCAGAAGCGTTTTGCTGACGAGGGTCGACGCCCCGCTCCCGATTACTCTGTAGGTGATCTGGTCCTTTTGAAGACCCAAGGGAGTAACGACACGACCCGAGGACAAACGCCTAAATTCATACCGCGCCGAGACGGACCTTATCGTATAAAGGAAGTTGCGAGTCCTACCACATACGTATTAGGAATGGTTATTAGCGACGAAACTTTAGGTAGGTACCACGTCTCTCAGCTGACCCCATTCGTAGGCGACGTACCGGAGGAGAGGTATCTTGACTGACCCAAACGCGTGGGCGCATTGTCTAGGTCAGAGGGGGAGGATGTAACGCGAAACGCCACCATAATGTAAACATGCGACTTGTGCTCGAACGTATCCTTAGGCACGGCGATCGAGAACGCACTCCCGCGCCCCGCCAACGGCTAGTGGACGACAAGCCGCCGATCGGTTCGTACTAATATCGCGATACGGCCGCAAATTTTGTTCTTTTTACTGTTTTCCTGTTTTATTGTAACTTATCGTGTTAAACGGCAATATTATATACTTCTTCACTGTAAATCGTGTGTCGGATCATGGAAGTGCCCCCACAAACACCCCCTGAGACAATAAACTCTATTAAATTACTCTAATTTGTCAGCTTATCTAAAGAGACTATCCGATGGATTTAGAAGCAAGAAATCAAAGGTTTTATCGTCTAAAGATGTTGAAAAATTTATAAATGATGCTCCAGATAACCAATATCTGGCTACTAAGGTTAGTTAAATTATCTAATTTTATATATCTACGCGACTTCAGACTGTGTTGTGTGTTGAACTTAACTATTGTTTCTTTTTTTCAGGTTGCTTTAATATTTGGTGTAACTGGTGCATGTAGGATACAAGAATTAACAAATATAACTGTAAAAGACATAGAGAACCATGGCCAGATGCTTTTAGTGAAGATACCTATCACGAAAAATAAAATACCTAGGTCATTCACCATACACGGTCCATTCTATGAAATTGTTAAGAACTATGAAAGTTTGCGTTCACCAAAAGCGAAAAATGACCGTTTCATTCTAAATTACCAGAATGGTAAATGTACCTGTCAGCCAATAGGTATAAACAAATTTGGTTCTATGCCTAAAGAAATCGCTAAGTTTTTAGATTTAGCAGATGCTGAGAGCTACACTGGCCATAGTTTCAGAAGAACTTCAGCTACATTGCTGGCTAATTCAGGAGCTGATATAATGACTTTGAAGCGTCATGGTGGATGGCAATCTAACAATGTAGCAGAATCATACGTAGAAGATTCCATACAAAACAAGAAAGAAATTTGTGCAAAAATCACAAAAAGAATTGGACTTGATTCTGAGGCGCGTCCTACTGGCGAAACACCAAGTACATCCAATGATTGGATTTCACCTACCTACACGAATAATGAACCATCTCAAATAACAATACAACATGAAAGTATTTCAGTAAATAATCTGTCTGTTGAGACCGCTATGCCATCAAAAACAGTTAATTATAATTTTACCAACTGCACATTTACTAATTGTTTCCCTAAATAAACTTTTTACTCACTAAATAAAATGGCTTTTTAGTATTATTTTCTTCACAAGTGTGTTGAAAAACGTCGTATGATACACGTGTGTATTGATGATTACCGTCCTCGGCTCTCTTAAGACCCTCACCTCTCTCTCTGCTCGGGTCTCAATGGCGCCTCAGCGGTAATCACCAACATTACACACTTGTACCATAATGTACTATTATAATCGTATTTGTAAAATCAGCCTACACAACGCATTTTAAACGAATATGCATGTTAAAGTAATGCAAAAAAGATCATTTTCATAAGCAATAGGACTGAATTTTGAGCAGGTAAAATCAAAGCAATCTCTTTTCAGTATAACCTGGATTAGAAAGCGTTTTATACAAATTTGGAACTATACATATTTAGAATAAAGTTCATATTCGTACGAAACGCTTGTTCACATTGACTTATAATATGAATATGAACCTTATAACATTTTGAATAAAGTTCAAATCAATCTTCATCCTCTTCGGCTTCTTCTCCATAGCCCTCGCCTTCGCCCATGATCTCCGGTGGAGGCGGAGGAGGCAAATGCGCGATGCGGAATGCCTAGAACATATAAAAAAAATTAATTTAACCCTGAGTTCATCCATGCAACATTGATAAAGCAAGTTTCTGAGTTGCTAGCAACGTGTTGCATACAATTGACGACACGGTTAGCGTAATGGCTGAGCGATCGACTGCTGAGCAGCATATCGCAGATTCGATCCCCGTAAGGGACAAATATTTGTATGATCTGCAAGTAGTTGTTCCGGGTCTGGATGTTTGTGAGTTTCTATGTTTGTAAACGCACCCACGATACATGAAGAAATTTCTAGTGCGGCGCAACATTAAAAAAAAAATGTTCCAAGATTTTACATCATAATTCTTTCGAATTATGAATTCTAATAATTGAATAAATTGACATTAATAGAGCAAGCATTAAAAATAAAATGTCTGTCTGTTTGTCTGCACACACTAATCTAACACTCTATGAACTAAAAAAATGATCTGAAAATCTGAAATTAATATTTTGAATTGAATTGAATTATTTTTAGTGATATAAGTAGAAATTATAATTTTATGCTGATGCGGATGAAATCACGGACGAAGACGTACCTAAACCAAATCTCATCCAGTGGCGGTCAGTCTTGAGGATAATATGAAATTTAGAAGCGTCAATAGCGTAATGGCTATTGTGTCGGATCTGTAATCGAGAGGTCGCGGGTTCGAACCCCATCCACTACACTATTGCCGTGAACTCACTCCAGACACAAGCATATTTACCTTAGTTGAAAGGCTTAACAAGATTGCTAGTAATGTGAATTCTACCCACATTCTAATCTTAAAATTGTCTATCGTTACCTCTTCATCAGCGAAAGTAGGATCAGCCATCTCCATGACCTCGGGGCCGATGGTGTACTCGTCTTGCGGCTTCAGTAGCTGCAGCGGAGAGAAGTTTGGCGGTTGGAACTTCAGCCCCCATCCCACGTACATACACTCGGACTTCCTGGACGAAACGATAGCTCCAGTTGTCGAAAAATTTACCATTACGTACGTTTTTGTATAATTTTTCGGTTCTAACTATTCTGTCCATAGATAAAATAATTTCTAAGATTCTGTCTGAGTTATAATTACAATCACAGCACCATTTTTGGCTGGTTAAATAGAAAAAAACTTATCAACAAAATTAGCCAATTAAAAACCACTACTTAAGGGGCTGTTATTCTTAGTTTGGTCTTCGTCATAATTATTATAAGCTCTCTTAACCAGAAAGAATATTGTTACGCCAATCGCTTCGTGAAGTACGTCGAGAAACTTCGACATAAATCTAGAATGTTCGAGACACTAACACCATCTAGCGGCGAATAGCGGTACTGTGTATATCTAATCGAGACACTAACGCCATCTAGCGGCGAATAGCGGTACTGTGTATCTCGAGTAGCTTCCTGGAATATTCTGGGCAGTATAAACAGTGACTCGATTTTATAAGAATGTTCTAGAATTCATAGACCTGGGTATAAATAGATCGCAAAGGAACGCCGACAAGCAGTCTTATTACGAGGCGAATACGAGATATAATCGAAACTTTCCCAGTTAATTTCAGTGCGATTTAAATGATAAGTGACAAGTGTTGTGTTGCGAATAATTGTGTTAAATTTTTATTTTGTGTTTAACTAATTAAAGTGTTAATTTTGGTTTAATTGGCGTTAATTATTTCTATCCCGAACCCCAGCTCGTAACAATATTATAAAGCACCGTATCTATTAGTTTGTTTGTGTGTTTGGCATATATGTGTATTTTATTAGTATTATTATATATTAGTATTATATTTATTAGTATTAAATATATTATTTCATTCCATTTTCTCTTACACCTACCACAATGTGTTTTTTCTTAACCCAAAGGTTGACTGGTAGAGAATACCTTGCTGACACTTTCACTGCCACCGTGGTTTTTACCTTGTCCTTAGCGATGCCGCCTACAAACGCCAGTGAACACGCAACGCGTGTGACTGGCACAAGATGAAATTAATGGCCACGCTAAGCGTGCCCATCGGCACTATACATAGGGTAAATTGAAAATATGGTAATTAGTGTATTTTACTGTTGATGGCGACATCTATTAGTTGTATAGTGCATCTAAAAGGTGAATATTCAGGAATCTGTGCACATAAATTGATGAATATGTCTGAAAATAAGATTAAAGGTAAGCAAGTTTCGTAATCTTAGCAGAAATGATCAACATTTTGTACTATTTATATTGATTTTCATACATTGTGTTTTAATTACTTCGCAGTCCCAAAAAACTTTGTAGTTGAGTCATCCGAGGAAGATAATAGATCCTGATGGTACCACTCCTGAGTTAAATTCAATTTAAAACATTGATAACATGGATGAAATGAATCCTGAATGAAATAATTTGAACTTGGAGACAATTGGAAAATGCCACACGGTGGGATATGCCATTGGAAGAGCAACTGAAAGACGAGAAAACTGTATCCACCAATTATTACATTGTTTTGAAATATCCGATTTTCAGTTTTAGGGTCAATCTCACGGTATTTTTTAAGTCTAGATTAGTTTCATTTCATATGGTACTGACGTTTTTAAAATTTAGCTTTGTAGGTACTTAGGTAAAAGCAGGAGTAATTATGATATCAGTCAAAGTATTTTGATTCAAAAGAAATTTTCAACCGACGACAAAAAGAGGAGGTTATCAATTCGACGCGTATATTTTTTTTTTTTTTTTTTTTTTTTAATGTATGAGCATCGATTACTCGAAGACGGCTGAACCGATTTGGAAAATTCTTTTTTTGATTGAAAGGGTATACTTCGATATTGGTCGCATTTTCATAAACGTCAGGATCTGATGATGGGATCCTGGAGAAATCGAGGGAACTCTTCAAATATTATAGGCACACCTATGTCATTTTGGGTATTTATTATAGTAACTTGTGCAGTTGCTCTCAAAAAGTATCATTTGAGGAAGTGGAACTGATGATGAAGACCACAGATGGCCGCCGAAACTACTCAATAATAAGTATTGAGTGGATTGCGATTCGATTACTTGAATATGGATGTTACGCACTTTATGCTCGTCACAATGCATATGGTGATGTAGAGCTGATGGTGAAGTACCAGGAGAACTCCTCAACAATTAACGGCCCAGCATTGGGAAAAGCAATATTTTGTAAAAGGTTATAAGTAGTTGATAATTAGGCTCTTGTAACTAGGTAAATTGAAAATAGACCAACTAAAAAGAGTGAAATAAAAACTTTTTACCAAAAAATTAAACCGACTCCCAAAAAACACTGCAAAGTGAAAAATAACTTTAATTTTGGAAGTCGGTGCCAAAAACGAAAATACAAAACTAAAGACACTTTTTTCCTTATGTTATAATACTTAATCAACAGTCTTCAATTTCACAATCATACCAGTGCTTGAATTACTTATTTAAATCTATATCTATACTTATAATAAATCTGTAGAGAGGTCAATTCTGTACATGAAATATATTTCCAAAATAACTATCAGGGGGTGATTAAGGATCGATACTCATGCCAAAAATGCAATCAGTTAAATTTTTGTCTGTCTGTCTGTCTGTCTGTATAACCGTTATAGAAACAAAAACTACTCGACGGATTTTAACGAAACTTGGTACAATTATTTTTCATACTCCTGAGCGGGTTATAGTATACTTTTCATCACGCTACAATCAATAGGAGCAGAGCAGTGAAGGGAAATGTTGGGAAAACGGGAGAAGTTACTCCATTTTTTAAGCTTCCGTCGCGTGTGCAACCTTAATGGTTAAAGCTACACAAATCATTTCATGACGGAAATGTTCTCCTTAAAATTATATAAAAAATATCCCACGACAGCATATGTCTAACTTTTATGGTTGACTCACAATAACACGTGTAACTCCCGATAGCTTAGCAGTTCGCAGCTTTCTGATTATAATATTTGTCTACTCTTACGTTTATAACACTCTCAGTCACCCCTAATTGAAAAAGTTAACATTATTAACTATTCCATAAAAAAATTGGCCAAGTGCGAGTTAGACTCGCCCATGAATGGTTCCGTAGTAACTATAATATAATATGCAAATTTATTTGACGATAAAAAAACCTTACAAATTTCTTAAAACTAGCTTATTTACATTTTCAACCGACGACAAAAAGAGGAGGTTATCAATTCGACGCGTATATTTTTTTTTTTTTTTTTTTTTTATGTATGATCATCGAGTACTCGAAGACGGCTGAACCGATTTGGAAAATTCTTTTTTTGTTCGAATCGGTATACTTCGAAATTGGTACCACTATCACCAAAGTCAGGATCTGATGATGGGATCCTGGAGAAATCGAGGGAACTCTTCAAATATTATAGGCACACCTATGGCGTTTTGGGTATTTCTTATAGTAACTTGTGCAGTTGCTCTCAAAAAGTACCATTTGGGGAAGTGGAACTGATGATGAAGACCACAGATGGCCGCCGAAACTACTCAATAATAAGTATTAAGTGGATTGCGATTCGATTACTTGAATATGGATGTTAAGCACTTTATGCTCGTCACAATGCATATGGTGATGTAGAGCTGATGGTGAAGTACCAGGAGAACTCCTCAACAATTAACGGCCCAGCATTGGGAAAAGCAATATTTTGTAAAAGGTTATAAGTAGTTGACATTTAGGCTGTTGTAACTAGGTAAATTAAAAATCATCCAACTAAAAAGAGTGAAAAAAAAACTTTTTAACAAAAAATTAAACCGACTCCCAAAAAACACTGCAAAGTGAAAAATAACTTTAATTTCGGAAGTCGGTGCCAAAAACGAAAAAACAAAACTAAAGACACCGACTACCGAAATTAAAGTTATTTTTCACTTTGCAGTGTTTTTTGGGAGTCAGTTTAATTTTTTGTTAAAAAGTTTTTTTTTACAACTGCGCCAAATAAATTTGTTTTGAAAAAAAACCTTACAAATTTCTTAAAACTGGCTTTTTTACATTTTTTACAACTGCGTCGAATAAATTTGTTTTTCATAGTGTTATATTAAGATCTACAGACATATATTTTTTTTAGATTTTTCACTCCATTATTATAGAAGTTAGAGGTTGTGTCCGCCACACACACATTTTACCACTTTGGAAGCTTATATCTTTTAAACGATTGACTTTATGGAAAAGTGGTTTTAGAAACCCCGATGTCGTTTTTAAAGAACTGTCTATAGATACCACACATGCATCGATTTCATGAAAAAAAAATATTTTCAGGTTTAGTTCCATGTATGGGGAGCCCCCCTTTATTTTAAATATTTTTTAATTTTTTTCTCAAAATCGGAAAGCGGTTCACAGAATACATCTACCTATCAAGTTTCACATGTATAGTCCTAATAGTTTCGGAATAAAATTGCTGTGACAGACGGACGGACGGACAGACAGACAGACAGACAGACGGACAGACATGTCGAAACTATAAAGATTCCGTTTTTTGCCATTCGGCTACGAAACCGTAAAAAGAATCATATAAATCGGTATAGAAACACCAAAGTTATACATGAAATACGCTTATAATAATAAGCCATCGCGCGTGATTCATCGTGATTCGTGAATCATGCTATAAGGATTCTTTTTGAGAATCGGTCACCGCGCTCGACGCGTCTCGCTGTCGAAGCGTTCTCTAGGTACTTAAGCCTCATGTGAACGTGATCTAAACAATATTACCAATACATTAACTTACGCTGACGGAGTCGCGGGCACAGCTATATTGTATCATTACGCTAAGGCCAATAGGAGCGGAGCGCCAATGAAGAATGCTTCAAAATCGGGGTTAAATTTAACGTTAGCCCAAAGTAACTATTCCACGCGGACGAAGTCGCGGGCAAAAGCTAGTAGGTAATAATAGGGAATAGGGAATACCTTCATTATGCGTACGGCTAAGGAGTGGAATTCCCTGCCGGAGTCTGTGTTTCCCGATAGCTATAACCTAGGAGTCTTTAAGTCCAGAGTGAATAGGTTACTTTTAGGTAAGCGTGCTCCATCTTCGACCACATCATCACTTACCATCAGGTGAGATGGTGGTCAAACGCGAACCTATTTTAAATAAAAAAGAAAAAAAAAGGTAACTTAGATATCTTTTATTCATTAATTATATACTTTATTTTACATGTAAACTAATATTATAAAGAGGAAACATTTGTGTGTTTGTATGTATATCACGTTTTCATACAAAAACTACTGGACTGATTTCAAAAATTTTTTCACCATTAGAAAGCTGCATCTTCACTGAGTGACAGGCTATATAACATATTAAAAAAAAATTAATAGGGATCCCTAATAAAAATGTTTACTCTTTCACGCAAAAACTACTGAATGGATTTGAATCAAATTTGGCAAGTAGATAGTTTACATCCTGGAATAACACATAGTCTGGTTTTTGTCCCGGAATTCCCACAGGATCGGGATTTTACGCGGGAATACCCTCCCACGCGAACGAAGTCGCGGGCAAAAAGCTAGTCATACAATATTTCTATGAAAACAAAAAGTAAAACTAGTGTACAATGGGCAGTTTTATCGCACAGGCCCATCTTTTACATACAGACAACCTTTCGATGTACAGAACTTAAAGGAGACACTATATAAGGCTGTCAGTGTCAAACTTCATAAATAGTTTTAAATAATATTATTAAATATGTTATTTATCACAATAATAGGAGAATACTAATAATTCAAATACAAATAAAATAAAATAAATTCCAATAAAAATCCAATAATGTCAAAAATTATTATTTTTTGCTTATCGATTCGCTGTCTAGATATGTCCCTTATTTCTGGTTTAATTTTAATACCAAGGTTATTAGACAGTGCAGAGACGGCGCTGTAAAGGTCTTGTTTTGTCTCTTTTGGGCGCAGTGGCACATTTCTAATTTCCACACATGTTTTAGTTATAGTCCGTTCCAGAGAGTCTATTTTATTATCAACTAGCTTTTGCCCGCGACTTCGTCCGCGTGGAATAGTTACTTTGGGCTAAAGCCCGATTTACACTTCAATAAGTACAGTAGCGAGTTAACTTGCGTCATCGGCGAGTTAAGTAGTAAGTTGTTGATTAAGTTGAGTTAAATAGATCGCGATCCTATTTTTCGGCGAGTCAAGTGCGAAGAAGCCCCCTCTCTCGCTTCTCCTGCACCCCTCCAACTTAACTGGCTGGCATGTAGACGGGCGAGTTTAGTACAGTCCATAAATTTGTATGTTGCGGCCGCGAACACATGTTATTTTCTTTACTTCTTCTCGGGCAACTTATGACTACTCACTCACCTACGTTTGGACGCTACTTACAACTTACTACTTATTACTTAACTGTCTGAGTTCTTAACTCGCTACTGTACTTATTGAAGTGTAAGTCGGGCTTAACGTTAAATTTAACCCCGATTTTGAAGCATTCTTCATTGGCGCTCCGCTCCTATTGGCCTTAGCGTAATGATACAATATAGCTGTGCCCGCGACTCCGTCAGCGTAAGTTAATGTATTGGTAATATTGTTTAGATCACGTTCACATGAGGCTTAAGTACCTAGAGAACGCTTCGACCGCGATACGCGTCGAGCGCGGCGACCGATTCTCAAAAATAATCCTTATAGCATGATTCAGTATTCACGCGCGATGGCTTATTATTATAAGCGTATTTCATGTATAACTTTGGTGTTTCTATACCGATTTATATGATTCTTTTTACGGTTTCGTAGCCGAATGGCAAAAAACGGAATCTATATAGTTTCGACATGTCTGTCCGTCTGTCTGTCTGTCTGTCTGTCCGTCCGTCCGTCTGTCACAGCAATTTTATTCCGAAACTATTAGGACTATACATGTGAAACTTGATAGGTAGATGTATTCTGTGAACCGCTTTCCGATTTTGAGAAAAAAATTAAAAAATATTTAAAATAAAGGGGGGCTCCCCATACATGGAACTAAACCTGAAAATATTTTTTTTCATGAAATCGATGCATGTGTGGTATTTATAGACAGTTCTTTAAAAACGACATCGGGGTTTCTAAAACCACTTTTCCATAAAGTCAATCGTTTAAAAGATATAAGCTTCCAAAGTGGTAAAATGTGTGTCTGGCGGACACAACCTCTAACTTCTATAATAATGGAGTGAAAAATCTAAAAAAATATACGTCTGTAGATCTTAATATAAACTTTCAACCAAAATTAGTTTGAACGAAATCAGTTCAGCAGTTTTTGAGATACAGCATATTTTCTAAAACCGCAAATATAACTTTGTAATTCATACAAACACTATGAAAAACAAATTTATTCGGCGCAGTTGTAAAAAATGTAAAAAAGCCAGTTTTAAGAAATTTGTAAGGTTTTTTTTTCGAAACAAATTTATTTGGCGCAGTTGTAAAAAATGTAAATAAGCTAGTTTTAAGAAATTTGTAAGGTTTTTTTTTCGTCAAATAAATTTGCATATTATATTATAGTTACTACGGAACTCTTCATGGGCGAGTCTGACTCGCACTTGGCCAATTTTTTTATGGAATAGTTAATAATGATTAGGGGTGACTGAGAGTGTTATAAACGTAAGAGTAGACAAATATTATAATCAGAAAGCTTCGAACTGCTAAGCTATCGGGAGTTACACGTGTTATTGTGAGTCAACCATAAAAGTTAGACATATGCTCTCGTGGGATATTTTTTATATAATTTTAAGGAGAACATTTCCGTCATGAAATGATTTGTGTAGCTTTAACCATTAAGGTTGCACACGCGACGGAAGCTTAAAAAATGGAGTAACTTCTCCCGTTTTCCCAACATTTCCCTTCACTGCTCTGCTCCTATTGATTGTAGCGTGATGAAAAGTATACTATAACCCGCTCAGGAGTATGAAAAATAATTGTACCAAGTTTCGTTAAAATCCGTCGAGTAGTTTTTGTTTCTATAACGGTTATACAGACAGACAGACAGACAGACAGACAGACAGACAGACAGACAGACAGACAAAAATTTAACTGATTGCATTTTTGGCATGAGTATCGATCCTTAATCACCCCCTAATAGTTATTTTGGAAATATATTTCATGTACAGAATTGACCTCTCTACAGATTTATTATAAGTATAGATAGCCGATAACTGGGAAAATATAACAGCGCGCTCTTTTTCAAGCCCTGTGATTTTAGTCTCCATGAAAGACAGTTGATTTGAATAGTTGTTCATAGAGGTCACCAGATCGGTATTATACAAAAGACTGGCACAATTTTTTAAGAATGGATCATGATACGTACTTACATCTATGAACATGGTAGCACCAATTATCGAGAAGCAAGACACTATTATGAGAAATGCTATTCGATATATATAGTATATATATGTATATAGATATATGATAGTGCGCACATCCATCCGAACTGCGAGTGACAACAAAACTGAACACAAAAACTGACGAGCACATATACTTTACGATCAGTCGGCACAGTTCGTCCGATTCCGATTACCTAATCAATTGAAATTTTCATACTGTTCCGTTCGACTGCACAGTCTTAAAAAATCTGACGAAACTGTACAGTTTTATAACATACATGTAGCGATTTATCGGTGCCGTTCGAACTGTACAGTCTGATTGTAACGATTTCTCGTAGCGTATATGTCCACCATTAGTTGTGGGTTGATGTCTACACAAGGGAGCAAGAGTTACTAACTTGCCACTTGTAGCATACGCAACCGCTCCAGGCCAAAGGTTACTCCTGATGATAGCCAACGCCCGATCGGAACACATGGTGCTGCTGACTCTTGTACTCCAAGCGCTCAGACCCTCGATCCTCGCGTCCTCTGACAGAGGGGTGAATAGACTGGGCCCGCCTTCTGGTTCCACGAGGGGAGGACCGTCCTCATCTTCCTCTTCTAGGCCTTCCTCCTATGGATATGGTTAGTTTTAATGATCTGCTATATCTGGACGTATACTACTGTGGGCTATCTGAGAAACCCCTACCCGGTGGAGCATACAGGTAGGCTGCTGCAAACTTAGTAAAATGGCGTTTTATAAACCCGTCTGATACCTATTGTGAGTGTAGTGTTCCCGTTTTGAAACTGCGCCACTTGTCGGAGTTGCATAACGCGTTACGCGAGGCCGTATCCGAATATCTAAATATGATAATCTAAATAATCTTATCAATATTACGTTTTAAGAAAGAGTTTCTCAGACAAATGGGTTGCATATATGTCCTTTGCCGAGGGCAATATCATTAAATTACTCCTGCCACTGTGGGTAGAGCGGAAAGGATTGTCAGACTTCTACTAACTAAAAACCTTTTCTGATCCTTTAGTTTTCCTAGCCTTCCGGGGCTGCAGTATTTATATAGAACATTCCCACAATATTCGGTATAGTCTAAGGTTGTGCTCTTATTCAGTCCACTAGATGTACCTATGTTCTTTTAGGAGAGCACCATAATTGACCTCACCATATCCACGTTAGGGTTCCACCAAAGAGTGCGGCCCTGCTTCAGGATGTGTCGTCCGTGATGTACCCAGTACGTCAGGTTGGAGTCAAGCAGGTCCTTCAACGTATGTCCTTGATAGAACGGGTTCACGTTAAATTGCATATCGCCTGAAAGAGACATAATTCGTTTGTAAGAAAATAAGCTTGTGATAGGTCATAATTCAAATTTGTCGATTGTAATTATCTTCACGTAACTCCCAACAGTTCAGGCAGCGTACGCCAAGGTATCTCTCTGAGGCCAGGGCTTTTTCCGAATCAGTTGTTACTTTATGGTTCAATTCTCCTATTCCTCGAACTCTAGCCGCTATTAATGCTCTCTTGGGCTCAAACACAGATTTAGATATGTTTGTGGATGAATGGAAGATAATATTGTCACAATGTTTGAATTTTTGTGAGAAGAATGTGTGAATGTGTTAAATAAATTATAAAGTATATTAAATAGTGTAATTAGTTTCGGCCGTTCTATTTAATGAATTAAATAAATAATTACCCTTATAAATTGTAACCTGTATGTTATTCTGTAACGTTTGAGTGAAAGAGTAACCAAACTTTCCATTTATAATATTAGTAAAATTTTTAAATGTGACGTGAATTTAAAAAGGGTTTATTTTAGGTTTAAAGCACCCGATCCTATCTAAGCAACTCTAACTTCAATTTCGCTTTTTTTTTTAATTAATGCAAGCAGTACGCACTTATGCGGCCCAGTGGTAATAGGCACGACTAGGGCGTCCAATCCCGGAATACCGAGATCTCGGTATTGCGGGATCCCGCGTCATTTTCCAATCCCGCGTGATGCGGGATTACGGGTGCGGGATCCGCGGGATTTGCGGGACTGAAACACAGCATGCATTCGACATCTCGCGAGCGCGATCGCTCGGTGACTGGCAGCCAGCAGTGTTACAAACAACGCGGGGGCCGATGTCGCCTGTTTTTCACAGCTTAAGTAGCCTAATATAGCCGAATTTCAGTCAGTGGTAGCCTAAGTATGTAGCCTAAAACATCAGTTTTATTTGCCTTATATAAATGTGAATATTTTCAATATGCGGGATCCCGCAAATACCGAGATCCCGCGGGATTGAAAATTCGTAGTCCCGCAAATACCGAGATTGAATTCAGGCTGCGGGATTGGAAGCCCTAGGCACGACTTAACAAGTCGTAGGTTCAGACCCAGACAAACAATTTTGTGTTATTTTCATCATCACCAGTACTCTCAAAACGGTGAAGTATCTTTAGCAAACTGACATGTTCTTGGACCGGAAATCCAAAGACATGTTACATCCACTATACCGCACTGGGCCCGCGATGGAATTCGGCCCATTCCCTGCAGTATGAACGTTGTAGAATGATTAAGTATTACAAGGTGTGACCAACCCCCCTCTTCCATATCGATGTCCTCCTCTTCCTCTCCGGACCCGAAGGTGAAGTATCCTTGCGGAGATATAGAGGTGGCGGCGGCAATGCGAGCGATCTGAGCGCGCAAGTAGTGGCGCTCACTACCATCAAATGGAGGGAAGGTTATCACCTGGAATGGCAAAGGTAGTAAATGTGCAGCAATTTTATAATTATGATCTCATTCTATACAAATACTTAATGTTTAGAATGCTCTTGAGGATGCCCCGGTTCTGTAGTGCGTCAGAGATGTTTACGCAGAACCGTACTGATGGCTTCCACGCAGTTGTGCGGAAGAAAATAGCGTCTGTGGCAGTTAGAACCCGGGCCGGGGGTAACAGCATTCTAAAAACAGTGACTGAGAATGTGTTTTCCCCTTTTATAAGGGCATTTTGTGGAGAAGATAACCGGTTGAGAAACTGGTTTCGTCTTCTTTACAAAGTGACTCATACCCAAATTGTTATCTTAATTTATGTATATACTAACACTAGGTATAAGGTACTTTACTAACACTACGGATCTCTGTTATCTGATAATTTGAAATAAATTAAATTTAATTAATTAAATACTAGCTAATTTACTTTAAAATAACACGGCCGAAGGCCAATTACATTACTTGAAGGCATGTTAAATTATAAGAAACACCAGTCATACACTCATCTCACAGTACCTACTCCATTCATCCGCAAACACGTCACAATCAGGTTTGGCATCCAACAGAATGTTGAGCGCGGAGAGTGTGAGAGGAATAGGTGACTGGGCTTGAGCGACGATACGACTCCTGGGCACAGCAAACAGTCTGTCTCCTATTCAGGTTAAAGTTCATCGGAGCAAACAGATGGATTAGTTCGTCATGGAGATCAGGAGCATCTGTTTTTCCGCGAAATATTTCAAACATATTAATGACTTAATCATTTTTCAATGTATCTTCTACATGCCATAAAATGAATACTTTGAAAATCAGTTCTTTTTTAACCGACTTCAAAAAAAAGGAGGTTTACAATTCGTCTTTTTTTTATGTATGTTACCTCATAACTCGGAGACGGCTGAACCGATTTGGAAAATTATTTTTGCGTTTGAAAGGGTATACTTTCTAGTTGGTCCCATTGTTACGAAATCAGGATCTGATGATGGGATCCTGGAGAAATCGAGGGAACTCTTCAAATATTATAGGCACACCTATAGCGTTTTGGGTATTTCTTATAGTACCTTGAGCAGTTGCTTTCGAAAAGTACCATTTGGGGAAGTTGAACTGATGATGAAGACCACAGATGGCCACTGAAACTACTCAATAATAAGTATTTCGTGGATTGCGATTCGATTAATTACTTGAGTACGGATGTTAAACACTTTATGCTCGTCGCAATACATACGAGTATGGTGATGTAGAGCTGATGGTCAAGTACCAGGAGAACTCCTCAAAAATTAACGGCTATGCATCGGGAAAAGCAATATTTTGTAAAAGGTGATAAGTTGTTGACATTGACGTTGTCGGTTCGTGCTAATATGTTGGTGCATAGATTTGCAAAGTGTACAGTAGACGTAAAAGTGACACTGTTCAGGGCCTACTGCCAAAGTATTTACACCAGTGCTCTATGGACCAGCTACACGCAACGGGCCTACAACGCTCTTCGCGTACAATATAACAATGCTTTCAGAATTCTGGTGGGGCTCCCACGTTTCTGTAGCGCTTCAGGCATGTTTGCTGACGCAAGAGTTGACGATTTTTATGCCATAATGCGTAAAAAAGCAGCATCTCTGATGTGTAGGATCCGGGGGAGTGCCAACGGAATTCTGAAAATGATATCAGAAAGGCCACAGTCTGCAGTGTTAGGAAGGCTTATTCAGCTTCACGTGAAGAGATGACGCAATGTTTTTAATTATTTTATTTTTGTTTATCTGCCTATATTATTGTTATTTTTTTTTATTTTTTTTTATGACATTAATTGGATTTTTTATTGGATTTTATTTATTTTTATTAGTATGAGAATAGACAAGAATGACATGAACACTAACATAGTTTATAAGACCTTTGTTACTAACATTATATGGACAATTTTGTAGTCTGAAATAAATGTATTCAATTCAATTCAATTATGGCTTTTGTAACTAGATAAATTACAAACCGACCCACTAAAAAGCGTCAAAATTTTTTTTTACAATAAATAGAATCGACTTTCATATCAAAACACTACAAACCCAAAAATAACTTTAATTTCGGAAGGCGGTGTGAAAAAAAATAGAAAATCCAAAACCAATAACACCGACTTCCGAAATTAAAGTTATTTTTGGCTTTGTAGTGTTTTGATATGGAAGTCGTTTCTATATTTTTTTTAAAATTTTTTTCGCTTATATGCTTGCTACTCATGGCCGAATCAGACTCGCCTATGGCCACTTTTTTCACGTCAAAACGATGTATTTTCTGGTGTAAAGATAGTAGTAGAAGACCTGGACAGACTACTTATATATCGCTGAAAAAAAAACTTTAAACGCGTGTGACGCCGTGGGCGGATGTGTGTGTGAGTGCGGAGTGATGATACGATAAAAAATTAAATACCACAGAAAAAAACGGGGTTTTGCCATGATTTTGCAGAACGCAACCATATTTGTACCTACTGAAAGTTTAATTTTGCAGTCGGCATTATGACTAGCATTATGATATAAACACACAAGTTATATATTTACATTGTATATAAGATATTATCGATGTAACATGTAAATTTACATCTTACATCGATAAAGTAAATTATGCTGTTTGGTTGTTGAAAATTCACCTTATATACATATGTAAATATGTAACTTGTGTGTTTCGATGGAATATTCATGGCCTTCGTGGCGCAATGGCTAGCGCGTTCGGCTGTTAACCGAAAGGTTGGTGGTTCGAGCCCACCCGGGGGCGATTTCTTTTTCATCTCCATTAGAGCCAGTAGCTATGTGTTCGATACCGATAGTAAATAAATTCGATCGATAAGGTAATATTCAAAACCTCCTTTTCGTAAAACGTTAACGGAGTTTATTTGAAGAAAAAGTAATACTTTAAAATAGATGTGTATCTAAAGTAAAACAGATACGTTGTAACACCAAATTCAGTCATCTTACTTCTTACTTAATATTATAAATGCAATAGTTTGCGAGGAATGAAAGGAAAAAATGGATGTATGGATGTTTGAAAATTGAACAGCTACCCCAACAAACGAAAATTGCTCTTGTAGTGGCTTATATTGTCAAAAATAATATTCTTATAAGAGCCGTATTATCGCTAATAAGGGTGCGTTTGGGCACAAATTATAAGGACAATAACCTTATACCCCCCTTATAGTTGCTTTCTTGTCCGCTTTTTTTAAACTGCCTGACCTATAGACATATAGTCAATATGAATACGGTGCCAGGGCGTCGCGGGGCGCGGCCAGGGCGCGGGGGGCGCGGCCGGCGGGGCGCAGCGCACGGCACGGCACGCGGCGCACGCGCCCACCCATCGTTCTATGTCGCGGTCAATCCCGGGCCACCACATCCTACTACGGGCCGTGCTCTTTGTTTTCACTACCCCGAAATGTCCCGAATGCAACTCCTTTAGCATTCTTTCTCTAAACACAGCCGGAATTACTATTCTGTGTCCGCGAAACAAACAACCATCGATCACTTCTAAATCCCCCTTGCATTGGAAATAAGGTAGAATATTTTTGCATTTAATTTTTCGAGGCCACCCACAATTCATGTACTTAACGACTGTGCTCATTACTTTACCGGTCTCTCAGTAATGTATCCAGTTCTGTACCAAAATCACAGTATACGGCAAGCCCTCGCAGCCGTGCTGCCCACTCTTCGATGCTTTCACCGTCGGATCTTGTCGCTTCATAAAACTTTGCCCTATCAGCAAATGTCGCCCTTTTTGGCGTGAAATGTTTATTGAGTACTTGAACTAACTCGTTATAGGTAACGTCTTCGAGTTTCTTCGGATAAACCAGGTTCCGAAGCAGGCGGTACGAATCATCTGATAGATGCGTCAACAATACCGCACTTTGTTTTGTATCCTTGATATCGTTTAACTTAATGAATTGCATCAATTTACTATAAAACACTTCCCACTCTTGAATTTTATAGTCAAAAACGCTTAAATTGCCGAGAAAACTTGCCATTTTTATTTTATTTACTCGCGGGTACTTTTTCGTCGCCAGATAATATATATTGGGAGTTACAATGAAACGACCGTCTTACTCGTTAGCTAGTTTAATACTGGTTTTGCCCACCAGAGTAACGATACATATAATAGGTACATATATTACACTTTTTCTTAGTAATTTACATTTTCCAAACAGTTTGGCGAATAAAGAGAAACGTCAACCATTTTACTGAAAAGTGAACGGTAAGTTATTATTTTATGTAGTTTATCTACCTGATTTATGTGCTCGTTTATAGTGAAAAGTGGATGGGAATTCAAATGCATGATAAAATGTGGTACGCTGAGTGTTGTAGTATCAACCCGCCCTTGAATTTAAGCGGTTTTCGTGCTATAAACTTTACTAATTATTTAGTCATGTTATATACAGTGCTTTTATGAGAGCAAAACGATTCGCACATCGTCTACAAGGAATCTATGAGAGTGAAGACTTTTTAATGGCATCATTTGCTGCTTCTGCTATCGCCATTTTACACATCGTTAGGGTTCCTTTCTCACGAACAAAATCCTGTACCTAGTCAGTCTTGTTCCCATATGTATAAAATTTATGTTTCACTATGGTTGGGTTGGCTGGAAGAGATCTCCTTTAGGGATAAGCTTGCTTTATTGCACTAGTTTTATGTTTGGAATATAATTATAAGTACACAATAAAGAATAAAACTATATATATAATATGTTTGTCCGCAGATATTGCAATGGTATATACATATTGGCAAGAGTTGACAAATTTCTACAAAGAAGAGACCTTAATTTACATAATATGCGATGGCCATGGAAGTGGACCCATTTTATTTTAAGAAAGGAATGTTTTAATTGTACCTACATATCCGACCCTTTCTAGTTTACCTTTACACTTTGTAAAAACTATATTCTAATTGCTATGTTACAAAATTAAATTGCTAAGTTTCTCTACTGTTTTATTAGTAAACTAGCTGTTTCCAGAGAACTTGTTCGCTTATGTTAATTTCTAAGATATTTTTTTTATTTTTAAATTGTTGTTAGAAAGACTGATGATTGAAGTCCTGCCTTAGGTAAGGTTTAAAAACGAGTTTTAATAGTAAACCAAGTAGTAGTAGTAGTATACCAAGAGATAGCTTCCAAATCAGGCATCTTTCACAGGTTATGTTCAAACAGCAATTTCTGTTGTTAACCCACCAACTGTTTTGCAGGCTAACTGAGAAAATATTGAGGTCAGTCCTTAAACCAACAAATACAACATTTTAAATTAGCCTTCCTTTAGACAATGCTCGATTTAAGAGCCACTCTTCTTCTAAATACGGCGGTGATATATTTTTAATTTATTCTCTAAATACGGCGGCATGATAGCCTATAAAAATTATGAATTTAATAAAAATACGTGATATTCAAATTGGTTGTTTTATTTTACAAAGTATGGATTAATGGTGTAAAATACAATACCGAATTATTTTCTACATTTAACAATTTACATTTAATGTCAGCGCATGAAAAGTCACATAATTCTCATAGGAGTGTAATCTTCACATTTATAAATATTAATTAATGAAGACTTTAAGGGGTAGTCAAATGCGTCAACTAAATTATCCATGCAGTATCCTTCTAGTTGTATGTCTTCAGTTTCACTTCAGGGCACTTCATAGTTTTGTAAGGTTTTTTGTAATCGTGTAAGTAATCCATTATGCAAATTATGTCCAGTACCAATTTCGGTAATGCATATTTCTACTTTATTTGTTTTGGGCAATGTACGCGCATCCAATGGCATTTTGTTTGGCATTACATGGTGTAATATTTTTAATAAATCACTTAAAGCGATATGGGAAATGTCGAATTTCACTGCCCATTTTCTGATATCAACTCTTCATTTAAAAATATGTCTGTATAACTTTCGCTACAATTATATTCTTCCTCACTGGTTTCCTTTTCATTCTTATTTTCAATAAAATAATCCTCTGCGGAACCACTGGCTGATTCGTTGGTATTGGCTTGGACATTTTGTAGCATCATAGGAGTAGAGGTAGTGGGTGTAATGCTCACAACCATGTTTTCATAGACTTTTTACTTTTCTTCTGTGTGTCCAGTCTTTTGAATCCATTTTTTTTTGCTCCATAATAAATTTACAAAATCTCCTCTACTTCAAAATGGCGAATCTAGTTATGTAAAACATTTTAATGTAACCATATAGAGAATAATATCTTTATAATCACTGTACAAGGGAATATGGATTGCTTTCATCCTTGTAAAGATCATATAAAATGTTAGCATTTGTTTGTTGGATAGACGTCTTATCAAATGCTTCTATAAGTTAAAAGCATCATAGTTACCTTGTGCATTACTTTTCTAAGAATAATTTGCCATATTAAAAGCCTTTATATGACTTTGAATATTATATGCCTATAAAGCAATGTAACTAGCCTCTATAAGAAGAACACATTTTGAACCCTTATTGTAGCCGTATTCATTGGATTTATTAACGTATATCCAGCTAAATTATAAGAATAAAGGTAATATTAGCCAAATCTTCTAATAATGTGTCACTATAAGGCACATTGACATAATAAATGCTCTTTTATAACAAGTATAAGAATTTAGAACTTATAGACTTAATTTTATAAGCTTAGTTTGTTTGTTGGGACTCTTTCACGCAAAAACAACTACATTAAATACGACATTTTGTATAATATACATAAGTAGTTGAAATCCTAGAATAACCTAGAATAACAGTTAGTTGTATTAGGCGCGCGCGACGCGAGAATCCGCGAGATCGTTGGTGCTAGCCTCCACAGTGATTGTTCTGCGTTCCTTGTTTGCTTAATGTTTGTAGTTTTTTCTAGTCCAGCCATTGATATACTAAAAACCCAAGATGCACAGTCTCGAAGAAAAGTGACGCTCGAAACTGTCGTCAAACACTCACCACCTCGTGTACGTAGTAATAGTAATGCCATAGTATAAAATATTTTTTTGCAAATTCCATCTTAAGAAAATTGTTTAAAGTTGTTTTTACAAAGCAGTGTGCGAAAGACAATCAAATTTTACGACTGACGTTGCTCGATAGGACAAGGCCTTGAGTGGAGACTTACACCTTATACTAAATTTTTTTATAAGACATTTTTGTTTGCATTATAAGTTTATTAAATTGTGTTCTAAAGACGTTATTATAGCGCAAATGTTTTTGGGTAGAACATGACATGTTCTACCATGTTTTAACAGTTAATATTTGTTTCATTGATATACACATTGTGTATATCAATGAAACAAATATTAACTGTTAAAATCGTTTATTAATTTTTTTAATTCAATAAAGCTTGTACCTTTTGCCGTGATATACATAATATGTTCGTCAAAAAAATTCGCCATAAAAAAATCTCTCGCCTTTGTTGGCTGACGATTGGTATCCGTTCTCCGCATCGTGTTTGGTCACGAGAAAAACTAAAGTATAAAAATAAGAAGTTTTTAATGAGATCGGCGTTGCGCCAAAGCAACACTCACAGACAAACTTTTATCATTAGCATACCGCATGTCGTGAACTCATAAGTTATCCCATAATGAATCGATATACTTAAAATATATTTTTATTCTATTATTAAATCATTTAAATTATTCCAGTATGGGGAGGGACGTTTAAAATTGTAATACTAAGAGCGGAACGCGCACAATGGGCAATACTTAAAGTGATGTCGTTCAAAAAACGATTTTATCCCACTGGACTGCTATACTCGGAAGCTCAAGTACTTACAGTTCCCAATCCTCTGTACCATACTACGTAGACACAAATTGTTACCAGTAAGCCCAGATTTAATAAGCAAACGCACTGGGTTTCCCATTTGTAAAGTTCCCAAATGTCACACTAAACTTACGTCTAGATACTTTTAGGCATTAAGTTCTAGGATCTACAATACAGCAAATAAAACTATCCCAATTTAGAAGCTTATGTGACATAAGGTCAAACAAATTTTAAAACCATGGCTTCAGTCTTTGAGCTATGATGATATTAAAAAAAATCATTTCGTCAGTACAGTAAATTAAGCTATTCAAAACACACTCATGTTAACGCACTCGCGTCTAGAGTTCCAGACACACACACACGCAATTACGCATATACACTCAAAATTACACACTATACACGTTTCGCTTCTATTTCTTTTGTACTCAATACCTTCTAATGTTACTTTTTGTTTGTATTTATTACATAAAAATTGAAATGTGTAGCTTAGGACACTGATTCCTGTAACACAGGCTCGCTTAGCATAGGAGTCAGGGGCTTCACTTGAAAGATGTAATATTTTTATGTTCAATAAATTATTTATTTATTTTATTTATGAACATTAAAAAAACCGTAAAATGGATGACCTCTTCTCCTTCAGTATATTATATAACGTATACATATTTCCCAAAAACTAAATTAGTATTAATTATTGTAAAATAGATGTGTTTAACTTTTGGTGTACAATAAAGTTTATTTTAATCTATTCTAAATACTAGCTTTTGCCTTCGTTCGCGTAGAGGTTTTTCCCGCGTAAATCCTGATCGCGTGGGAATTTCGGGATAAAAACTATCCCATGTCCTTTCAACGGTCCTAAACTATTCCCATGCCAAATTTCATCTAAATCGGTTCAGCGGCTTAGGCGTGAAAAGATAACACACATACAGATAGAGTTACTTTCGCATTTATAATATTAGTATGGACAATGTGGACAATAAAGCATAAACTTATTAATAAAAAATAACTAAATACTTACAAGAAAAAAAAAATCGACTCCATTATTTCGCACGTTTAATAATAAACCGTAATAATTAAAAAATACCATTTTTTGAGATTTAATTATAAACCAAATTAAATACCCGTAAAGATTGCATACAGTCTCACAATCGTCTAATTCGGACGACAACAAGCGAGATAGCAAACGTTATATCTCTTTTTGATTCGCGCCGCGGGCCAATGAATAGTCACAAAACGGCACCATTTAGTATTGCGCTGACGGTGGCAAAAGACTGACTTATGTTCCTATAAGTGCACTCGTCATAAAACTAAATAATCACTTTTAATTTGAAAAGGCAAGGGCTTACTTTACTTAAACATGTAGTTATAAAATGAACTATTTTGAAATATTTCATTTTATTTTTAAAATATTGTTATTTCTATGTGAAAAAATAGACTTAGTTCAATTTATGTTTAAACATTACGTTAAATCGTAAGAATTTTTGCAAGTTCTTGCAATTTGTTATTAAAAGTTTGTGATTCTTACAACAATATTCAATGATATTTCCTTTAATGAAGAAATGTATTTGCATTTTCAGCGCGCTCAAGGTGTTTCTGAATGTGTGAAATCCCAAGAACGGATCGACCAGTTCCAACCAATTGAACCAAAAAAGAAATAATCTTGTGCCTGATTACGACAGTGAAAGTACTTATGAATCTGATAAGGAAAATATAAAAGTACTGACACTAGTAAACACAAACCTAACACGACAATCGTCTTCAAGTTCGAGTTCCTCTTCATCTAGCTCCTCCTCGTTAAGTTCTTCATCATCATCTTCGGACTCCGACTGTTCAGTGTCTCCTAATACTAACAAACAAGCTTGTGTAAGCTCCAAAGCAAAAATTGATCTGCCCCATACAGATATACCAAACCTGAGCCTGAAGATGCTATTAGCAACACCTCACAAAATTATGTAATATCTGAGGTATAATATTATATACTATGGTCATAATTATTTGAAGGGAGTTAGTGGTGAAGAAGAGGCAGTGCCTAAGAATTTTATTTTTTATTGTTTGCAATTGCTGCGGGCAAAACAAAACTAAATGTATAGCAGCCTTATATTTATATGCCGTGCAGAATTTAAATACCCCTTTAGTCACGCGACCTTGAAAATGTACCGCTTTGTGGCCACCGGTGGCCTTACGTGATAGTATTTATTACTCATAAGTTTCTAGTCACAGGTCATACACAAAATGAGTATGGAGCGTGTACTCAATAGTAAGCTCCTAGCATACCTAGAAGCCAACGACATCCTCAGTGACCGACGATACGGCTTCCAAAAAAATCGGTCTACTGGGGATCTTCTAGCGTATGCCATTCATATCTGGAGTGAGGCAACCAAGAAGCACGGGGAAGCATTTGCTGTTTCTCTTGACATCTTTAAGGCCTTTGACAGGGTCTGGCCCGATAGCCTTATTGCTAAGCTTCCTTCTTTCGGTTTACCCACCCAACTTTGCGTTTGGATTGAAGACTTCCTGAGAGATCGGTCCATTCGAGTGGTCATAAATGGCTGCTCATCTGGCCAATTGGCAATGAATGCCGGTGTCCCTCAGGGGTCGGTTCTCTCAGCAACTTTATTCTTGCTGCACATTAATGATCTGCTTATGCCCGGTACCTTTGGGTATGCAAACGACAGCACAGTTGCTGAGAGATATGTGTCAAGCGCGCGTGCTGGTGGGTCAAAGATCCAGTATCTCCGTGAGGACATGGTTAGGCGCTTGAACTTGTCCTTGAAGGCTGTCTCCGAATGGGGCGATACCAACTTGGTCAAGTTTAATGCAGCTAAGACCCAGGCGTGTCTCTTCTCCGCAAAAAGGAGTCAATTCGAACCGGCTCCTACTTTCCAAGGTGTAACCGTGCCGATAACCAATCGTATCGAGCTTCTGGGGGTAACACTACCTTCTACCCTCAATTTTGGCCCGTTTATCGAGGCTAAGGCTCAACTAGCATAAAAAAAGTTGGGAATATATCAAGCCCAGGTTCGGTCGTGTGTGGAGTACTGCTCTCATCTTTGGGATGGATCTGCCAAGTACCAACTGGACGCGCTTGAGTCTACTGAGAAACGGGCCAAAAGACTCATTGACAACGATACACTGGTCGAATCAAAGCTCCAGAGCCTTGAACATCGACGAAGAGTTGCTAGTCCATCGGTTTTCTATCGGTTACATTTCGGGGAGTGTGCGATGGAATTACACAATCTAATTCCGTCGAGTCCGTTCCATCATCGGACTACAAGACAAACGGCGATGCGCCATCGTTACATGGTAGACATCCCACCTATACGTACTAAACATTTTGGGAATACCTTCATTGTGCGTACGGCTAAGGAGTGGAATTCCCTGCCAGAGTCTGTGTGCCCGATAGCTATAAACTAGGGGTTTTTAAGTCAAGACTGAATAGGTTACTTTTAGGTAAGCGTGCTCCATCTTCGACTACATCATCACTTACCATCAGGTGAGATGGTGGTCAAGCGCGAGCTTATTATCAATAAAAAAATGAGGCAGACAGTTTCCATAGTCTCATGGAAAGGGAAATCAAAAAGAACCTTAAGTCAGGCTCTTAATGTTCACTAATTGACTTTGGAGAATCAGTAAACTGGAACGAGATAAAACAATTAAGTATGCATAAAGGAAGCCCTTTCAAATTTTATTATAAGAATTCATATGAAGACCAGTCGTACAAAGAGGTAGATGTACGAAATAAAAGAAAGAAAATGAAGAACGAAGGTAAAATCTCGCTAAAACAAGCGTATACCGAAAAACAGCCATTGAATGTCAATAAGAAGAAGGATTTGAAGGAGCTCCTCACTAAAGGGTTAATTCCTTCTTATTATACACAATACAATAATGGGTTGTTTTAAAAGTTACCTAATTGTCTCTCTGGTTGTATGATTAGTCTTGTGTATTGTAGAGTACCTACTGATTGTTAACTTTTAGTTAATATTTATTTTAAGATTCATTTTTCCAAGTAAAAATATTTTTAAGTGCATATTAGATATACTGTGATTAATATTTTGCGTTCGATCTCATTGTTGATTAAAGTCATAATAAAATAGGCTGTTTCTTTGCAATTCCTTCCCTATTTTAATAAAATATAGACATTTTGTAGAAAAGGACAACAATTTTGTAAGTTTGTTACTTGAAAATAGCATCATACCATATAACAGCAATAAATACACCCATATATTTAATAACAAATTGCACTAATACATTTTTTACCATGTGTCATTTTGAATAATATTTCACATTTTAATCATAAAATGCACTAATTCTTTACATAATTTTTAAAGTGCTATATTTTCTAGTCTGGTTATAATAGAAAACATTTAAAAACATCTTACGAAAGATAAGACTTTTGAAAATATACAAAGATTACTATTGCCTTCCTGTAGAGTCTGTATATTTTTATTTAAATTTTTATGTGGATGGAGTCGTAATTGCAAAACTTTAAACGTCGTTTCCCAAAAACTATGAATTTTGAATAATTGCGGTTTATTATTAAAGGTGCGATTTGTTCAACGGGGTAATTTTTATTATGCGACTAAAATAAAAAAGATGCCATAATATATTGTTTTGACACTGAAAACGCGGCCATTGAAATTTGCCGTTACTATTTGAAATGACCGCATAATTTAGAATTAAGCACTCATTTTATGCGGACGGTTTTGAGACGTTGACTGTGCATCTTGGGTTTTTAGTATATCAATGAGTCCAGCCCTGCTGTGTTATTCTGTAAGACCTCATTCTAAACTTCGAATCTGAATCCTCTGTGAGTTTATTGATTGGCATTCTAAAAACTCGGTTGTTAATTCGAATTTACACTAGCGCTACCCTTGCGAGCGTGTCAGCGAGTTGAACTAAAGATTTTGACAGATAAAGTATGAGATGACGTGAGAAGTGGCATTCGGTAAGGTAATTCCTCCGTCAGTTCGACGCTGTTTACAGAATGCAAAATCAAGGTCACTTTGAACCATAAGCGAAGTGACAGTGGATAGCTATGTGAGATGCGAGTTGTTATTCGAATTTTACAGAATCGACGTACAGGTCTACTTATATGGACGCTTATGTGGTGACAAGCTATGAAAGCTATGAAAAATTAATGATATTTTGAAAACAGTAACTGTGGAGTCTCTTGCCGGTTCTTCCACATAGATAACGACTAAATTCGAACCCGCACTCACTTCTGACGTTTTGTAAGTGCCCTTGTAGGCCTATGTGAAAAAAAAAATGAGTTTATGTTTATACAGGTACCTCTGACTCCAAATCTCCAGTCATACACCGCACCGTGAGCCTGGCCACTTTGATGTGGTTCGGAGTGAGGTCTGGCAGACAGATCCAGGGTTCGCCAGGGCGGTTGCACACCCAGTACACCTGAGCGCAATGCAAACAACTTTAGTTTGGTGATTGAGGTCCGCCACACAACTACTGCGAGTTGCAGTCGTAGTAGAAAGCCAGGATTAGTATAAGAAAGGAAGAAGAAAGAAAAAATGTTCATTCGGCACATGCCACAAAGCACAACACAGTGCTTGAAGTTTTTTTTTAAATTAATGTTGCCCCACACTAGGAATTTCTTCTGTATCGTGGGTATGTAAACATTGAAAGTTACATGGAAAAGAACCCAAAACAAAATTGTGTGTGTGTTCAAAATGATCTGTTGTACAAAATATAGGCTGTAATGATTTATAGTGGTATCATTCATCTCTTATCGATCTAAAAAGATGCTACAAACTGACAGACGTTTTAGACTTTTTTTCTGGGTGGGAATATCATCAAATGACTCAGCCAGCTGTGGGTGCCATACTGCTCATAATTTTAGGGTTCCTTAATATGTAAAAGCAAACCAAACAACGAAGTCATTATAGGTACAAATAAATAATTAATCCACAATGTTAATTCAATGTATCTGATTTTATAACAATTTCTAATGTTAGACACAACAAGGAAAATAAATAACCCTTAATATTGAATTGCTTAAGATACTTGTAGGACTTTTAAAGTGCTTCTACTCTTTAATATGTCTTAGGTGAGATAAATCACACTTTTAAAACAATCATTTTACAGAAGTCTAATAAAACACTAAGTATAGTCACTTCTAAGATTGGATGTACTTATAAAATGTAAGTAATGTAATAAGTTTTAATTAAGAATCAAAGGCAATTAGACTTGCAAAAGGTGCTTATAATGCCACTGCTCTTATTAATAGTATATAACGTGTCTATAAGAATAATTTTGCAAGTATGAATGCTCTTAAAACTTAAATAGACTTATAAAATAACACTATTAGAGTTTCTGGCTTAATCAGAACACATATAAACCTTATATGAAACTATAGCTCTTACGAGCTTTTGTTTGTAAGGGTATTAAGGGTTTCTGGCTTAATCAGAACACATATAAACCTGGTATAAAACCATAGCTCTTACAAGCTTTTGTTTGTAAGGGTATTTTGCAGGTTGGGCAGTAGGTGGGTAACACGATACCCCTTAGTCAAACCAGTCTCAGATTTTCTGGAAGGAATCTCAGTAACGACTGTCAAAGATGTACAAATGACAGCCAGGCAATGGCACGGAAGAATCTCGATATGTTACGATGGGTGACCCATCCACCGCCTTACCTCGGCAAGAGTTGCTTAACCTTGAAGATAAAACAGTGCAGCTGTTATTATTTAGCCACGAGCTCTCGAGCACCATAAGGACATATCAGAAAAAAATTGGGTACAATTACCTTTTTGTTGACACCTTGGCCAGGCCTCTCGACCGGGATGGGAACTGGGGCTTGCCAAGTGGACACCGGCTCTGGAGGAAGTTTGGGAGGGACGGGCTCTTTGGACACTGGCTCCCTGTCCTCCCCTTCGCCCACTATCAGGATATAAAAAAAGGTTTACCACTGACATTTATTATAATTTACATTGACATTTATTTCTTAATAATTTATTGACTGGTTTTAGGGTTCCGTAGCCGAATGGTAAAAAACGGAATCCTTATAGTTTCGTCATGTCTGTCTGTCTGTCCGTCTGTCTGTCTGTCTGTCTGTCTGTCTGTCCGTCCGTCCGTATGTCACAGCCTTTTATTCCGAAACTATAAGGACTACACATGTGAAACTTAGTAGGTAGATGTATACTATTAACCGCTATCCGATTGTTATTAAAAATTTAAAAAATATATAAAATGAAGGGGCTCCCCATATATAGAACTGAAACTGAAAATATTTTTTTTACAAACCTATATGTGTGTCTATCTATAGACAGGTATTTGAAAATGACATTGAGGTTTCTATAGCCACTTTTTCTTAAAGTCAATCGTTTAAAAGATATACTCTTCCAAAGTGGTAAAATGTATGTCGGGGAGGACACACATTTTACCACTTTAACTTCTATAATAATGGAGTGAAAAATAATAAAAAATATATGCTGTAAATCTTAATAAAAACTTTTCAATGAAAATTGGTTTGAACAAGATCGGGTTAGTAGATTTTGAGATATAGCACATTTTCTAAAACCGCAGATATAACTTTTTATTTCATACAAACACTATGAACAGCAAAGTTATTGGGCGTAGTTACTACGGAACCCTTCATGGGCGAGTCTGGCTCGCACTTGGCCACTTTTTTATTGTGATAATGGTGATATTGTTTGTATTTCAATTTAGTATGATTAATTATAGCGCAATTGCATGTGATTGATAATGCATGTTAGTAATACAATTTGCACGACTGATAAGTCGGATATAGTGAGACATTCTTATTTTACCTATATTCTGGCAAATAAAATAAATCGTTCATTCACTAGAAGATCGAGCGAACGGAAAAAACTCCTTGTGAAGATAACATGAAAGCTTCTTCCCTGTTTCTTCTCCATAGGGAAATACTTAACCGGGTTCGGTTTTAGTACCTTCTGTGCTCGCCACATCTTTCTTGTGGATGTCGAAACTACGAGGTTTTTTCCGCGTAAATACCGATTACGTGGGATTTTTTTTTTTGTAAAGATTGAACTAGTTAGCTATTTGGTAAAATTCATATGACATACTAGCAATCTTGTTAACCCACGTTCACGGCAATATTATAATGGGCGGGATTCGAACCGCGACCTCCCGGTCACATATACGACACTTTAGGCATTAGGCTATTGACGTCATGATAAAAAAAAAACAGCCTTTATGTTGCCCTATAACCTCCTGTATCTTGTAGTGAAAATTCCATTAAAATCAGTTCAACCGTTCTAGAGATTCGCCCGGACAAACAGATACGACAGGGAAAAATAAATAGTATATATTTTGATAAATCGTCTAAATAATGGAGAAAACACAGGTATGTGTGTATACGCATATTCGCTGGTATAGTCCAGATAGGTAAGAGAAGTTTTGATGATGAGACTACCACTTACAGACTTCCGCCTGTTCTTCAAACGCGGGCTTCATCTCTTCACCCTCCCCCTCGCCTTCTCCTGGCATATCTTTCAGATCAAACTCCTGAGGATTTAAAAGCAAATAAATAGGCCATAAGACACCACGTAGCCTAAGAGCCAACTTGCTCAGTACTGTTTAGTGCAGTTGTTTTGTTTCGCTCAATATTTGTAAATAAATACTTTAATTAAATTTTGTTTTGCTTACTCTACCTTATTTGTTACACCCTTATTCGAGAATGGTACCTAATCGATGCCACGATTTAATGATATCGTACACATTTCAGTTTCAAATAAAAATAGGACATACCTAACCTCTTCGGTCACCACCTTTACCGATGCTGGAAAAGTATTTCAACTAACCCTAATCCTTCTGTCCAGTTCTTCTATAGTAAGGTCCGTTTCTGCGATGTAGTAATTCGCTTTGGTTCCAAAAATCTTGCCGAAGAATCTTTAAAGAAGACAGTTATAGGCAGTAAAGACAAGGCACAAATAAACTTACAGATTAAAAGAAGTTACTACCGTTATAACTAGAGTCACGGTGCGAGCAGGCGTAGCTCACCGTCCGATAAGGACCGGGCTCCGGCGCGTCGTGTTCCACGCGCGCCTCAAAGAGTCGTCGGCACTAGTGACTGGGCTCCATAGGGCCTTTCTCTGCGGGGTTACGGGAAAGTTCTAACGAGATACCACGGCCCCGGAACGCAAGGGTAGCTGAAGGAACACGGTGGGTTTTTAGTCAGTAGAAGTCTGACACTCCCTTCCGCTCCACCCAGAGCGGCAGAAGTCAATCAAAAGAAGAGAGCGGGAGAAGAAAAAATTATTTTCCCGACCCGAAAAAATAATGAGCCGGTCTTCAAGGTTAAAGAACGCTTATTGAGGTCGTTACACAGATCCACCATCAAATCAATAAATTTTTCAAACTAAAATAGAGCCTTTATTACTTGCAGTATATTGATGAAAGAGTTATTAAAATCAGTCCAGTAGTTTTTGAGTTTTATAAACAATAAAAACTTTCCTCTTTATAATATTATTAAAGACTAGCTTGTGCCCGCGACTTCGTTCGCGTAGGAGGGTTTTCCCGCGTAAAATCCTGATCCCGTGGGAATTCCGGGATAAAAAGTAGCCTATGTGTTATTCCAGGATGTAAACTATCTACTTGCCAAATTTCATTCAAATCCGTTCAGTAGATTTTGCGTGAAAGAGTAACAAACATCCATCCATCCTCACAAACTTTCACATTTATAATATTAGTAAGAAAGATTAGTAAGAAGAAAGATAAGAAAGATAAGATTACGCCCCCCGACTTTGCAAGGTCTCATTCTGCTAATGCACACCAAATCTTAATAAATTATACACTAAAACCTTCCTTATGAATCACTATCTCGCATGACAATCTGTTCAGTACTTTTTGAGTTTATTGCGAACATACGACAGACACATGTGGCGAGAGACTGATTTCTAATAAACTAGCTTCTGTCCGCGGCTTCGCTCACATGAAAAGACATTTTTTCAGCGAAAATAGGTACCCTATGTAACGCTTCAGTCCTTCAACTATCTTTACACCAAAAATCACAACAATATGTTGCTCTGTTTTGACGTGAAAAAAGGACAAACGAACACACTTTCGCATTTATTATTCCAGATGTACCAACCTGACAGTTGCAACCGGCTCCTTGATGCCTAACATGGTCATTGAAATGTAGACGGCGAAGCATTCACTTGTCGGCAGACCATACCCACCCTAGAGGAATTATCACAAGATGAGTGATTTATTTATTTATTATTCCGGGTTTTATTTTTATTACTACGTTATTATAATAAGTTTCTTTTTAGGGTTCCGTAGCCGAATGGCAAAAAACGAAACCCTTATAGTTTCGTTATGTCTGTCTGTCTGTCCCTCCGTCCGTATGTCACAGACATTTTATTCCGAAACTATTAAGACTCTACACATTAAATTTAGTAGATAGATGTATTCTGTGAACCGCTTTCCGATTTTGAGAAAAAATATTTAAAATGAAGGGGAGCCCCCCTTATAATTTTTTTAATATAATTTTTTTTCATGAAACCTATGCGTGTGTGGTATCTATAGAAAGGTTTAAAAAATTTAAACGTTTTCATAAAGTCAATCGTTTAAAAGATATACGCTTCCAAAATGGTAAAATGTGTTAGAGGGGGGGAGGGGCTCTAACTTCTATAATAATGGAGTGTAAAAACTAAAAAAAAAATGCTGTAGGTCTTAATGTAAACTTTCAACGAAATTGGTTTGAACGAGATCAGGTCAACAGTTTTTGAGATATAGCATATTTTCTAAAACCGCATATATAACTTTGTAATTCATACAAACACTATGAAAAATAAAGTTATTTGGCGTAGTTACTACGGAACACTTCATGGGCGAGTCTGACTCGCACTTGGCCAATTTTTTTTCTTTGGTTTAGATACATAATTATTTTATTTCATATTTTCCTTTTGGTTTTGTTTACTAGTTTACTTTTCTAATTTATCAAAATTGTCAACAAAAACTAGAAGAGCGGAACTACCAACCACAAGTCAATTATGGCTTAAAAGGTTTTGCCTAACATGGATATTATAAAATTCATAGCTTGATGTTTTTTTTTTATAAGGTTATGTTTGTGAGGGTGTTAATTTTTTTTTATTGATAAGAGGCTCGCGTTTGACCACCATCTCACCTGATGGTAAGTGATGATGTGGTCGAAGATGGAGCACGCTTGGCTAGATGTAATCTATTCACTCTTGACTTAAAGACTAGCGATCAGGAAACACAGACTCCGGCAGGGAATTCCACTCCTTAGCCATACGCACAATGAAAGTATTCACAAAACGTTTTGTGCATGTGTATGGGTGGGATTTCCACCATGTAACGATGGCGCTTCGCCGTTTGTCTTGTAGTCCGATGATGGAACGGGCTTGGCGGAATTAGATTGTGTAATTCCATCGTACACTCCCCGAAATTCTCACTGCTGGGGCATACGCCTCGTCTCTATGTGAGGGAATGGGCTGTAATCCATCACTCGGGCCTAGTACCTACGGACTGGTGAATGCCACATTGTTTCGAATATTCGGTCCTAGGACATGCCGATTTTGTCACGATGTTTTGCTTTACCGTTTTAAAAGCCATGATTGGTGATGAATGGATACCTTTTCAGATAGGTTTAAGTATAAAATTTCTTGGAAAGCTTGTTAACATCGCCAGCGATTAGTAGTTAGCGAGTCGTGTCCTTATTATCGTATGTAGGTAGTTGTTTTATTAGTTAAGATTCCCTCTATATTTTTATGTTTCATTTTTTTCCTTATATTGTTTGCTCTAATGTAATATGTCACACCTGGTAACTATACACGTATTTGTTTATAAAACTTCAAGTTAGGTTCAATGATTTGATAATTTTGTGAATCACTTATTTAAGTTAATAAGAAATGTTAGGCGTAGGTATAATATTTTACGAAATTTTATGTATCTTCTTTTAAGTTATAAACTCACAATGATAGGATCATTGTGAGTTATGTAAAAAATATCCTATAGTAGATAAGTCATTGAAGCACCTAATAATAAATGATGTAAATTACACACAAAGTAATGAGCCTGCCTGGATTCGAACCCTCGACCTACAATTCGAAAATCGTACCCGTAACCACTGGGCCATTACTACTCTTCACTTTACTTGTACTAACTTTATCACAGTGTCCTGTGTCAGTAAAATCAGACAATATAACATAAATATTGATAGTAATCTAGAGGATCTCGTAGTAATAACAACCACATGGGTCCATCTGTAAGGTTAAGCAACAGTTTCCGAGGTCGGGCCTCCATCCGGTTAGACCGTAAGCCGACCCCGACAAAATTGGGAAAAGGCTGAGCTGCGGGCCTAGACAAAATCCATTTTCTGTAAGCGTTAACGCCAACGGAAAAAATAAATTGTATGGAGTTGACATTTACTAACACGTGACAATCACGTGACATGTGGTTAGCAAATGTCAACTCCATACAATTTAATTTTTCCGTTGGCGTTAACGCTTACAGAAAATGGATTTTGTCTAGGCCCGCAGGTGATGAAACAATAATAGTTACCTCTCTGAAATAATAGTTGTGGTCAACAAGATCTTGTATCTTCGGCTTGTAGCTATCTTCCTCGAGGTCGAGCTCCTGTTCCTCCTCGCCAAGATCGTCAAGTTTGGTCGCTTTGCTGGCAACCAACTGTAATCGCAAAACGTTTGTTTTTGAACGGTTATTACGAACATACAGTGTGGAGGGCGTTTGCAGTTCAGGTAGTCAATCAATTAATCAGTCGACATATACACACATGACTTAGCTTCTCTAGCCCTCCCATGTGTCGCAACCCAACAAACATAAGTAAAAGTTACGTGACTCATAATCCTATAAACATTGTATTGAAGTAATTTTAGCGTGTAATACGACTTGTGCCTCTAATTTTTATACAAATTGTAGTCGTATATAGACATCTTATAAACTTCTATATAACTGTTTTATATGACCACTAGCGACCCGCCCCGGCTTCGCACGGGTGCAATGTTTATATTAAATATAGGCAGCGTTCGCGAGAATCGTTAACGTACGGCAGTTTTTTCGACGCCTTACTCCACAATTTTCACTACCACGAAAAATCCTATCCATTTTCCGGGATAAAATATAGCCTATACGGATTCGGAAGAATCCCTCTAAGTAATGGTAAAAGAAATTTTGAAATCGGTCCAGTAGTTTTTGAGCCTATTCAATACAAACATACAAAAATACATAGGTTTCCTCTTTATAATATTAGTATAGATAGTATAGATTACACAACTTTCAGTAGTGTAACCAGTGCTATCGTCTTAGTAACGTCTATGCGACTTTAACACCAACATTAAACATATAAGAGTCGTGAGATCTACTTTTACTCGACCATCGTGTAAGACTGTAAGAGTGATAAATTGCACTGTTATACGATTTTAAGTCAGTCGTATTAGAGTCGCAAGAACTACTTCTACGTGACGATCGTATAAGGGTGATAAGCTGCACTATTACACGATTTTAATATATTAATAAATTTAACCACTTTTATGCAATTATTCAATGAATGGATGTAATATTAGTATATAAAAAAATTGTAATTTACAACCACATTCATTCTTTTCTATCTTTGTAAAAATAATTTGTACGTCGTTATATTGAATAGAAAAAGCTGGGCAAATGTAAAAAATGTGGTGCTTTTAAAAGAAAAGTAAAAACAAACTATAATGCGTTTCTTACGTCCAATTGTATTATATCGAACACGACAAGTCAACTGTTATCAAACTGGAGTTCGTTCCGCACAAAATTTAGTTTTGGTTTCAAGAGAATTGAGTTCGGTGAAGAATGGGTCTAAACAATTATGATGTTGCTCAAAGCACAGAAAGTAGATCTAGTGGCTCCGTAACAGTAGAGTCAGAAGAAGGCAAAGTAGATGAAATATTTGATAAATCATGACTTAGTGATAGTTCCGATTATGATTTGTAATTCCGATTATGTATTTGATAAGCCAATTAGATCGTCATTTTTTATTATTTTTGAATAGATTGTAACTGAATGTGATTGTATTAGAAGATTGAAGGCGATTATTAATATTACTGACATAAAGTGAGTTAGTAACTGCAGAATATTTTGTACCACTTATTCATGCTCTTAAGTAAAAGGTGTCAATAAATTAAAAAAGTAGAGTGGTCGCTTTTATTTATTATAGTTGTGTCCTAAATATTATATCCCTAAGTCGTATAAAGGTGAGATCGTGCAGTCCATGGCCCTATATGGGGCCCCTGTGTCGGCGCTGAATCTTCAGCGGCGACCAGCCCGCCAGCCTGGTCGCGTCTCAGACGGTCATGGCCATCCGAATGATTGGGGGATACTGCACGATCTCCGGGAAGGCAGCGAACCTCCTTCCCGGATGACTGCCGTAGGATCTGGAGGCGGTAGCACTCGCGCGCGTGGACAATTGGCGCGTGGACAATTGGCGCGCGGAGGTGCTAAGCCGGGGTGAAACTCCGCTACCGCAGCAAATCGCGGCTCAGCGGACAGAGCTCCAGCGCAATATCACTGCAGCATGGAAAGAGCGGCTGTCGCAACCGAAGGCTGGGCACGCTGCAATCGCGGTGAAAAACCCACCCTGTGCCTTCAGTTTCCCTTGCGTTCCGAGGCTGAAGTATCTCGTTAGAAAGTTCGCAAAACCCTGGCTAGTGTTGCTAGTTGTCCCGATTTTCGCGGGACGTCCCGATTATTAGGGGTCTGGGGACGCGTCCCGATTTGCCGCTGATCGGGACGCCAAATGTCCCGATAAATAATAATATTAACAATAAGCATTATTGTTTAAAAAAAAAAAAACAAATAACGCATCACATTATCATGTTGGTTGTAACAATGCGCTCAAAATAACACGCATCAGATCACTAGTGCTATATTTTGTTATTTTACTCGCTCCAGAGGCCTTAGCCAAGTAACAAAATTTTCTATTCTACAGCATCAGAGACACGATCGTGTGCGTTTACAATTTGGCTTTGCTCAGTCAAACGATTTTTGTTTTCTCTATCAAAGACACGCCTGTGGGCGCATACAATTTAGCTTTACTCAATCATTGATCTTCGTTCGTCCATTCATTCGGTATCCGTCAAATCATAATAATTATTACTACGGTTCATCGTACGGATTTTGCAATTTTAATAGCAGATAAAATATAAAAATATAAATAGTTTGCAGATAAGCATTAAATTTTAAGGTTTTATAGGATGCAGTATCATGTCTTGAATACGAATAATTGCTGTGTGCATCAGCAATTGAAGTTGAATTCTGAGGATCGAAGATGAGTTTGGCACATGCAGCAACTTATTTAAAAAATTGTCTGATGATAAAGTTACGAAAATAAAAAACGACTGTTGTGCATGGTACAAAAATGTCTCATTACACCAAATACCAAATATGAACTCAACGATAGCAAATTAGATTTATTAAAAAAAAATAATGTGTTCTTCAACATGGATCAATTTTGTGTACAGTCAAAGACTTGGTGAAAGTAGCAGTGCAGAACAAAGATCTGACGCCGCTATAAAAATGGCAAATCATTTTTAAGGAGAATCAAGACTTCGCAAATCTTCTGAAGTTATTTTCTTTTTAACCGACTTCAAACTCAACTTTTTTTATGTATGTTACCTCATAACTCGAAGATAGCTGGACCGATTTGGATTTTTTTTTCGTTTGAAAGGGTATAGTTTCTAGTTCTGCCGCCATAAGGTAAAAGGACGCATCTACATGAAGTACGAAACGGAGAAAAAAAATAAAACGTGATTTAAAAATTAAAAAATTCGCTGTGCCAAAGGAAATAAACCTTATTACAATTTTGTTATGCAAAAGTGTGTATTATTGTTTGATCTTTCAGAAATTATATGAGAATTTTAATTAATTTAATTTTATGTATTAATTAAATAACTTTTTCCTTTTCTATTTAGCAAAAAAAAAATATAAGAAAGTAAGTTTTACTGCAATGAAAAGACGCTTCTGGCTAGAAACGTCCTTTCAACGTAGTATTTTTTTAAACGCCTTTCCTACTTAGTGATGATGTGTTACCAGGTTCTAGTTAACTAAATAAAAAAGACGCTAATAGCCATTTGCTGCTTTTCAACTTAGTAATACTAATACTCATTTAACTTAAAAAATACCTGCCCCTTGTGGGATCCCTAACAAAACATCTTATGTTATAAACTGAAGTACATTTTAACACGATAATTATCTTGTGTTAAATAAAACACAAAGTATGAGAAACTGACTTATATTTTTTATAAAAAATAGCAATTACACACCTTTCCCATCATTAAGTTTTAAACTCTTAAAAAATTAATGATTAAGTATAAATAGAACTACCTAAATTTGTACTAATTATAGTAAACATTAATAATAATTATCACAGCTTTGTAAGGAATCTCTTAAAATGAATAAATTTTCGACATAAACTTGAGTGAGATCAAACTAACACTACGACCTATAATATTTCATGAATTTTTTTCATGAAATATTACGCTTAAAACTATCCAAAAACAAAAATAATCAATATTATCTAAGTATAAGTTAATAAGTTTGAACGTTAACACAGTAATCAGAGCTTTGTATGTATATTTGTATTATAAAGAGGAAAGAAAAGCAAAAGGAAAAATTTGATTGTTTGCATTGAATTGGCTCCGAAACTACTGGACCGATTTCAAAAATTATTTTTCCATTACAATTTTTCATTATCCTTGATGAACATATGCGATAGAATATTTTCAAAAATGTTAGGGATCCGTATGATGTTATATATTATAAAGAGGTACAATTTGTTTGTGTGAAGACGAAGACATTTAAATCAAAACTAAGTTGGTGCCAGAATAACCAAAATAAAATGAAAATGGACATCTTAGCCGAGCATCACAAATCTAAAGATTTAATACAGATAAATTGAATCCAGGACCGGGCATCCCTGTGAGTGTAGCCGGGCAAAATGAATCTGCTCCCGTAGCTAACTTGTTTGTAAAACATTTTAAAACTGATTCTACTTATAATCCAACATCGCAGATATTGGATACTTAGGATTTTGTGATGGAATTAAATGTGAGATTCTCAGCGAAAAGTGTCGCCACTGTAATAAATAGCATGGTAAGGGGCAAATCTCCAGATCTCCCGGGTATGACTACCTCTGCCAAGGGTGCTGGCGATGTTTTACTCACTCTCTTTAAGTCACTCTCATCTGCCCACCAACTTAATGAAAACGATAGTTGTACCCGTTGTGAAAGATAAGACCGGGGAAGCATCAGATCAGTCTTGGCTAAGGTACTAGATAATTTTCTTGATAGATATATGGCGACTCGTATCGAATTGCATGATGCAGTGTTTGGGTAAAAACCTTGTCTATCTACAGAAACTGCCATACTGTCGCTTAAGCAGACTGTCCAGTACTACACGTTTAGAAAAACGCCTGTTAACGCGTGTTTTCTAGACCTTTCCAAGGCGTTTGATCTGGTGTCGTATGACTTGCTGTGGCAGAAGCTTATGTCATGAACCGATTGATCGTTGAGCTCTGTAGCACTTATCAGGGTTCTCACGTGGATGGAACCAGCGTTAAAAATATTAGTTATGCTGATGATATGGTGCTGCTGAGCCTTTCGATCAATGCGATGAGGGTACGCGGAGATCCATGGGCTTCGATACAACGCGAAAAAGAGTGAGTGAGCTACTAGTCCTGTAAGGCAGGCACAAGTTCTATCAGATTGTGCCTCAGTTAAAACTTTGCGGTATTGCATCAAAGCAAGTCACTGCTTTCATGTATCCGGGCCACTGGGTTTCTGAAGACCTAAAAGTCGGTCTGGACATTGAGCGTGAGCGTAGGGCGTTGTCTGTTCGTTAGGACTACGCTGTTTACAGTGTATTGCCATTCTTTCTACATATGCAGTCTGTGAGTTATCTACACTCAGGAGGCATACAACTTCCTGCGGGTACAGTATAATAATACGTTCAAGGTGTTGATGGGGTTGCCGCGCTACTGCAGTGCTTCGGACATGTTCACCAACGCAGGAATAGTCGATTTTCATGCTATCATGCGTCAACGATGCACTTCCATCATGCGCAGGGTACGTGTCAGCCCCAACAGCATTCTAAATTCGATAGCAGACAGATAAGACAGCCCTTTTTTGGGACATTGAGTACACCTACATGCCAATGTGGTGTAGTTGTTAAGTATTTTATTTTATGTTTTTGGTAGCTTCTAAGATTTGTTTGTATACTAACCCAAATGGATTTATCGTCTGAAATAAAAGATTATTTATTTATTAAAGCACGAAGGGCCGCGCGCGTTTCTCTGACTGCCTGGACGCAACTGAAGGGCGGTATTCTAACCGCGAGCCCCACTTCACCCCATATAATTAGCAATACTAAGTAGAAAGGGCACAATTGCCACTTGCGCCTGCTTATTTTTCGTAATACTAAGTTAAAAAGGCACATCTACGCAGAACAGTCTTTTCTTCTTATGACTATGCAGAAGTGTCTTTTAATTGTATGAAGAATTAAATATTTTGTAAAAAAATAAGACGTTTCTACTGAAATGCGTCTTTTCAACTTAGTGTACGTCAGAAATGTCTTTTCTATTTAGTAATATCTAATTAATATGGCAGATACGTCTTATTTAACAGTGAGATTCATAGGGTTCTGTTTAATTTATGCGAAATATAAAAATACTGGCAGATGCCATTTTTAGGGTTCCGTAGTCAACAAGGAACCCTTATAGTTTCGCCATGTCCGTCTGTCTGTCCGTCTGTCCGCGGTTTAGCTCAAAAACTATTGGTACTAGAAAGTTGTACTTTAGCATGAGTATACACGTTGATGACGCCAAAAATGTCGTAAAATAATAAAACTTTGAAAAAAACAATTATTTAGGGTACCTCCCATACATGTAAAGTGGGATGATAATTTTTTTTTTCGTTCTTCCCATAGTGTGGGATATGATTGGATAGGTCTTTAAAAAATATTAGGGGTTTGGTAAGACCGTTTTTTGATTAAGTAAACCGTTCGTGACTTATCAAGCTTTAAAGTACCAATTTTCGTTAGAGTCAAGTGTGCCCCCCTCTATCAACTAAACGGTTGTAGTTAGATATTCAAATGTCACGGCAGTAGTACCTATATATAACGAAATTTAAAGGAAAACTATCACACATAAGTGGGCTTTACAAGTTTACGAGTAATAGTCGACCAATTGTATTTGACTCGAAAATTTCGAACAACTCTACAGAAATGTCGATAGATGGCGCTAAGCGCCAGTTGTATCGTGCTAGCTTCTTGTGACGATTGAGTAGTGTAGCTCTGTGTCCGTATTTAAATTCAAAACACAGGCTATGACAAGTTTTATACAAATCTCTAAAAAAAAAAATACTTTTCGTGCAAAATTGTCGGATCAGGTGAGGATTTGTATAGGAAGTCAAATTAGTTAGGTAGTCATGTTTGGCTTTTAGTTAGAGCATGGTACGAAACGATCAGTCAGCGAATACGACACGCACTTGGCTGTTATAAAAACTACGGAACCCTACACTGCGCGTGGCCCGACACGCACTTGACCGGTTTTTTTTTCTGATTAAGAATATATAGATAACTCAATTTCGAAAAAAATGTTAGATGCGTCTTTTTCCTTATGGCGGCAGAGTTGGTCCCATTGTTATGAAATCAGGATTTGATGATGGAATCCTGGAGTAATCGAGGGAACTATTCAAATATTATAGGCACACCTAGCGTTTTGGGTATTTATTATAGTTCCTTATGCAGTTGTTCTTGAAACGCACCACTTGGGGAAGTGGAACTGATGATGAAGACCACAGATGGCCACCGAAACTACTCAATAATAAGTATTTCGTGGATTGCGGTTCGATTACTTGAATATGGATGCACTTAATGCTCGTCACAATGCATATGGTGATGTAGAGCTGATGGTGAAGTACCATGAGAACTCCTCAAAAATTAACGGCTCTGCATCGGGAAAAGCAATATTTTGTAAAAGGTGATAAATACTTCACATTTTGGCTTTTGGAACTGGATAAGTTACAAACCGACCCACTAAAAATCGTGAAAAAAAAACTTTTTAGCAAAAACTAAAACCCACTTCCACATTAAAACACTACAAAGCCAAGAATAACTTTAAGGTGGTGTTAGAAAAAGAAAATACAAAACCAATAACACCGACTACCGAAATTAAAGTTATTTTTGGCTTTGTAGTGTTTTGATATGGAAGTCGGATTTATTTTTTAACCGACTTCTAAAAAAGGAGGAGGTTCTCAATTCGGATGTTTGTATATTTTTTTTTATGTTTGTCCGCGCAGAACTCCGTCGCTTGTCAACCGATTTGAAAAATTCTTATCTTGCTAGAAAGGGTATACTTCCCAAATGGTCCCATGAAAATTTTATCGAAATCGGACAAGCCGTTTCTGAAAAATCGACAAAAGTCTAAAAAAATATTTACGTTGATGATCTTTTCGTTTACTCTGCATTGCGTTTTTTGTTCGCGCATAACTCCGTCATTTACGAACCGATTTGGAAAATTCTAAAATTGACCCACTAAAAAGCACGAAAATAAAAACTTTTATACAAAAAATAAAACTGACTTCCATATCAAAACACTACAAAGCCAAAAATAATTTTAATTTCGGAAGGCGGTGTGAAAAAAAAAAAGAAAATACAAAACCAATAACACCGACTACCGAAATTAAAATTATTTTTGGCTTTGTAGTGTTTTGATATGGAAGTCGGTTTTATTTTTTGTAAAAAAGTTTTTTTGCTAAAAAGTTTTTATGACGTCAATTCCGCAAGTGTCGTACGCGGCAACGGAAAGAGTATTTTCACAAATCAACTCTTAATTTTATCTGTGAGGCGAAACCATTTGACACCGGAGCTTGTCAAAGCCGAGATTCAAATATAAACTAACTTCAGCATGACTTGCGGTGAATTTCACAACTACGTAATAAAAAACAAGAGCTTTCTAAAGGTAGCAAAAAGTAATGAAAAATATAAGTTAAATAAAAAATTAATTATCTATAAACTATTTTCATACTTAACTTTGTTGATTTTCACTAATACTTATATCAATAATTTTCAGTTATCAGATGATTTTATTTGTATGTATAGGTAATTTTATGGAAATGGGTAATGTTTTTTATTTAGGCCTCCTCAAATGGAGTGCATGATCCTTGAGACCGGATCCTGGACATACCGCGCAGATACCGACTTAAGTGAGGGTAATACTAAGAGTGCAACTGTTACCCAAGGGAGACCGCTCCATTTAGTTCTGTCTTCCTTAAACTCGGTTGGACACGCTTCCACGTGTTTAGAGTAGTCTATCAAGCAAGTCTGATTATAGCATTTGTTTAGAATAAAGATTCATCGTTTTATATACAACGAAAACGAATAAATTAACATTACTTTAAAAAAAAACCTTTTTTTTGTTTGTCCCGATCTACAAACCTAAATCCCAATTTTCTTTAACTTCTGTCCCGATTTAAAACAAATTGGACCTGGCAATACTAACCCTGGCAGAAGAGCAAAGACCCTCTGATGAAAGACATTTTTTATTAGTTGCTAAAACATCTCACACACTTCTGATTTTGTTTCATTCTCCCATCATTGGGCTGAAAAGAAATGCGCTTTATAACCAAACTAGCTTGTGCCAGCGGCTTCGCCCACGTGGGAAGTTTTTCCCGTGTAAATCCCGATCCCGTGGGAATTTCGCAAAATCCTTTCTTAGCGGATGCCTACGTCATAACATCTACCTGCATGCCAAATTTCAGCCCGATCCGTCCAGTGGTTTGGGCTGTGCGTTGATAGATCACTATGTCAGTCAGTAAGTCAGTCACCTTTGAGTTATATATATTTAGATAGAAAAATGGACTTTAACAGCTCAAATTAAAGAAAATTGTAATGTTTCGGCTCCAAGTTTTGATTTCGATTCTCCCTCTCTTAGAATTACCTCTTCACGAGGTATATCCCATTTGGTAGAAACGAAGTTAGGGGACGGTGATATTAGCGGAGCTGCCAGGATTCTCTTCAGCAGCGATGTGATGGCACCTTGTTCTTCAGAGACTCTCGAAGCTCTGAAGACCAAACACCCTGCCCCAGCGTATGATCTTGCTTTTCCCGACCCTCCTGATCCTGATATTCACTCCCTCACCATTTCAGGTCGAGAGGTAATCACAGCCGTTAGCTCGTTCCGGAGCGGCTCCGCTGGCGGTCTCGACGGCCTGAGTCCGCAGCACCTGAAGGACCTCATTTGTTCAGGCGCCGGGGTAGCTGGTGAGTCGCTCTTGAGGGAGCTGACGGCTCTAGCCTTAGCTCTGACCTTATGCTCTCCGGCAAGGTAAACGAATCTGTCATCGATATTCTGTATGGTGCCAATTTATGTGCGCTACGCAAGAAAGATGGCGGCATTCGTCCCATTGCCGTGGGAACCACCTACCGCCGTATGGCAGCCAAGATTTGCTGTAAATTTTATGGTGAGGCTGTTTCGGAAAAATTTCAGCCCCTACAACTTGGTTACGGTTCCAAAGGGGGCTGTGAGGCTGCCGTACACGCTTTGTCGACATACCTAAATTCTGGGAAAAGCGAGGCCATTCTGAAGGTTGACATAAAGAACGCCTTCAATTCAGTTAACAGGGACACTTTGTTGGCTGAAACTAAAAAAGAATTACCCCAAATTTATAGTTTCCTTTGGCAATGCTATAGAAATCCATCCAAATTATTGTTTCGAGACCATCTATTAGAATCAGCTGTTGGCTGTCAACAAGGTGACCCTCTCGGGCCAGTGATTTTCAGTTTAGCTATTCACCCAATAATTCGAAAGCTAAATTCTAAATTCAATGTTTGGTATCTTGACGACGGAAGCTTGGGAGGTGATGTAGAAAATATTTTAGCAGACCTAAATTTCTTAAAAAATGAACTACATTCTATTGGCCTTGACCTCAACCTTTCAAAATGTGAATTATTTTTAACAGATAACTGACAGACTACTGACTCTCTCTAAATTTAACGAAATAGCACCTGGAATTCAAATTATTGAGAAAAGTTCTCTCCGTCTCCTTGGTTCTCCAATCTTTGATACTTCCTTTCCCGACTTTATTGCAGAACAAATTAATAAATTCAATGACGTTTCGGAAAGATTGCTCCAAATCAATATGCACTCGGCCATCACTATAATTCGTTTGTGCTGTTTCGGCCCTAAATTAACACTCTCTTCGTGCTTCCCATTTGTGGAAGCACCATCAACTTTTAGTTCAAATGGATCAAATTATCAGACGAACTTTGACCTTAATTCTGAATGTGGCTTTGGATGACCGAGCTTGGGCCCAAGCGTCTCTTCCCATCCGCATGGGAGGGCTCGGAATCCTCAAAATTTCTAGTATTAGTTTACCGGCTTTCATTTCCTTGGTCCACAGCACTGAGAAATTAATCAGGAATATCCTGGCTTCCACACTGATTGATTTCAATGTGCCGTGCTTCACTGAGGCTATTGATGCCTGGACCCTACCTACCTGTTATACCATCTTCCCAGAGGCGGTGGGACGAGCCGCTCTGCAGAGTAGTTCTGAATAATTTACTAACCACGTCTGCTACTTCTGCTGAGTGTGCTCGTCTGCTGGCTGTGGGAAAGTGGGAATCAGGTCTTTGGTTACATGCTCTACCGTCTACAAATCTTGGCACTTTGTTCGACGACACCACTTTCCGCATCGCTGCTTCACTACGCCTAGGAGCCCCTTGTTGTTCCCCTCATCGCTGTAATTGTGGGGAAGCGGTCAACAGCCTCGGGCACCATGGTCTCTCTAGCAGCCGTAGTGCGGGTCGTTTTGCACGACATGCCAACTTAAATGACATTATCCGACGAGCCCTTGTCACCGTCGGCGTTCCAGCCGTATTGGAACCCATTGGACTGGCGCGTGACGATGGCAAGAGACCGGACGGCATGTCATTGTTTCCTTGGAAGATGGGTAGGCCTTTAGTATGGGACGCAACTTGTGTCGATACTGTCGCGCCATCCCATCTTCCCAGTTCATCATGTTGTGCTGGCTCTCCCGCTGCGGCTGCGTAAAACCTCAAGCGGCGTAAATATAGTCATCTCGGTGATAACTATATTTTCGAGCCGTTTGGGGTCGAAACTCTCGGACCATGGGGCCCGTGTGCTCACAGCCTTTTTAAAGAAATATCGAAAAGGCTCGTTGACGCTTCCCGCGACCCAAGGGCTGGCTATTTCTTTGATCAACGGCTAAGCATTGCCATACAACGAGGCAATGCCGCCAGTATCTTAGGTACGTTGCCAGCCGACAGCGTTAAGGATGAATTTTTTGATGCTTTATTGTAGTTTGTATTTTAGTACATAATTTTGTATATTTGTTGTAATTAATTGTTTAAATATATCCTAATATTTTTTTTCCTAATATAAAGCATCCCACCTGTAACCTATAAGAACTTATCTATAAATCATTGATATGCGTAGTAATAGCCATTTTATACTCACTTTAGATATTGATTTTATCTGCGATCACAGAGAAATTTATTTAAGCGGATTATTTAAGATCTAAAAAGGACAGCGTAAAAAAACATCAAAACAATAAGTAGATTTAATCCATCGTCATACCCTGAACATTTCATCCGTCCTCCTCACTGTGGCAATTTGCGGTGGGGACAAATATATGTCATTGAGAAGGTCGAAGTTGGGCCGGAATTTCTCCTGCTTGACTGCCCATGAGTACTGCTCGAAGTTGTCCACGACATCCGGTGGTTTCTGGGTCAGTATCTTTTGGACAACGTCTACCAAATGATCGTAGCTGAAATATTAAAGAGTATGGCAGTATTTCTAACTACACTAATTATACACTCTCATTATCATGCTAAGCTGCTCAACAGTCTAGTTTGGCTCTTTCTTCTCCCGCTTCACCAGTGGGCGTCCACAGACAACGGTCGCGTTTAAGAGTATTTAAGTGCTCTGTGGTGGTGGTGGTTTTAGTCAGTTCAGAAGCCCTAAGACCCAGGTCGAGGATAATCAAGAGGATTTTTGGCTATGGAATCAAGCAAGTGGGTCTACAATCTTGATGCTAAAGACTTGTAGGTTCTAAGATCTACAGATCTGGTAAACTATGAATTTTTTTTCATTTTCTTTGCTCAGCTGCAGCTAGAAGCTGCAGTAAGAGTATGCACTAGGCTTGCCTGCAATTACATGGGTTTCCAACTTAAACATATACATCTCAGTAGGTACGTACACGAACTACTTGATTTGCCTAATCATTTGGGAATAAACGGCAAACAAGCTCAATGTTACGCTATTATAAGTAAAATATCTTACAGGCTATCTCCGGTAGCCGCACTTTGTTGTTTCAAAAAGTTTTTTGCCAGTATTAAATCGTTATTAAGATCTGGCAATACATTTTCTGTTGCTGCTATTATATCCGGCTCTAATAAAAATGCATGTGACATGTCTAGACCTTATTTTAATAGAAATTATGTGAAATATTTTTATTTATTTATTGTCAAAGAGATTTACTGTCACCAGAGCGTTTGACGCTTTGTTTTAAATGATTTGACTGTTTCGTTTTCTACGATTCCGATAATATGATAAGTCCATGCAAAAAGGTCGATGTGACTAATAGAGACTATATTATTTACACAAACACTCCTTTTGAGTTAAACAGTATGTTATTTTAATTTCTTATAGGTAATGTTTTCACTTTCAGACAGTATATGTATGTATATTTAAAAACCGGTCAAGTGCGTGTCGGGCCACGCGCAGTGTAGGGTTCCGTAGTTTTTATAACAGCCAAGTGCGTGTCGTATTCGCTGACTGATCGTTTTGTACCATTCTCTAACTAAAAGCCAAACATGACTACCTAACTAATATGACTTCCTATACAAATCCTCACCTGATCCTACAATTTTGCACGGAAAGTTTTAATTTTTTTTAGAAATTTGTATAAAACTTATCATAGCCGGTGTTTTGAATTTAAATACGGACACAGAGCTACACTACTCAATCGTCACAAGAAACTAGCACGATATAACTGGCGCTTAGCGCCATCTATCGACATTTCTATGGAGTTGTTCGAAATTTTCGAGTCAAATACAATTGGTCGACTATTACTCGTAAACTTGTAAAGCCCACTTATGTGTGATAGTTTTCCTTTAAATTTCGTTATATATAGGTACTACTGCCGTGACATTTGAATTTCTAACTACAACCGTTTAGTTGATAGAGGGGGGACACTTGACTCTAACGAAAATTGGTACTTTAAAGCTTAATAACTCACGAACGGTTTACTAAATCAAAAAACGGTCTTACCAAACCCCTAATATTTTTGAAAGACCTATCCAACGATATCCCACACTATGCGAAGAACGAAAATAAAAAATTATCATCCCACTTTACATGTATGGGAGGTACCCTAAATAATTGTTCTTTTAAAAATTTTATTTTACCACTTTTTCGGCGTCATTAACGTGTATACTCATGCCAAAGTACAACTTTCTAGTACCAATAGTTTTTGAGCTAAACCGCGGACAGACGGACAGACAGACGGACATGGCGAAACTATAAGGGTTCCTTGTTGACTACGGAACCCTAAAAATGGCCGAGTGCGTGTCAGACTCGCCCATGAAGGATTCTGTAGTAACTATGCCAAATAACTTTATTTTTCATAGTGTTTGTAAATACAAAGTCATATTTTGATAGGCCCGTTGGTATAGTGGTCAGTGGCCCTGACTGCTATGCGCAAGGTCGTGGGTTCGATTCCCACCTAGGACAAATGTTTGTGTGATGAGCACGGTCATTTCTTCTTTGTCTGGGTGTAATTTATCTATAATATGTATGCATTTAGAAATATATATGTATATTTATCAGTTGTCTAGTACCCATACCACAAGCTCTGCTTAGTTTGGGACTAGATGGCGTTGTGTGAAAAAGTTGCGGAATATTATTATATTTATTATTATATTATTATTTGCGTTTTTAGACAATGTACTATATCTCAAAAACTGCTGACTCGATCTCGTTCAAACCAATTTTCGTTGGAAGTTTTTATTAAGGTCTACAGCATATTTTTAGGGTTCCGTAGTCGAATGGCGAAAAACGGAACCCTTATAGTTTCGTTATGTCTGTCTGTCTGTCCGTCCGTCCGACCGTATGTCACAGCTATTTTATTCCGAAACTATTAGGACTATACATGTGAAACTTGGTAGGTAGATGTATTCTGTGAACCGCTTTCCGATTTTGAGAAAAAAATAATAATAAAATATTTAACATAAAGGGGGGCGCCCCATACATGGAACTGAAACTGAAAATATTTTTTTCATGAAACCTATGCGTGTGTGGTATTTATAGCCCGGTCTTTAAAAATGACATTGAGGTTTCTAAAACCACTTTTTCATAAAGTAAATCGTTTAAAAGATATACGCTTCCAAAGTGGTAAAATGTCTGTCCCGTTTCCCTTAACTTCTATAATAAAGGAGTGAAAAAAATACACTTCTGGACACATCTATTGGCCCACCTTGTATTTTCAGTTTCGTTTGGTCCTAGCTAAAATTTTATATTAGGTCGAGCAAAAAGTTTTTATGCAGTTTTGAACCTGGCACATTCACAATTTCATTCAATAGTCTTTTTTTGAATTTCGAACACAGAATTTAAAGAAACAAAAGACAATTTGGAGCCTGTTTGTTGATATCAAACAATCGAATACTAAGAAAACTTGGTTTTATTGGTTTACTTGGATTTAATTCTTGAAAAAGTGATTGATATCTTTGCTTTTGCAACAAACATTACTTATTCTTAACATTAAGGTGAGGTTCTATCAATAATCTATGGATACTTCACCTGAAGTCGCCGCCCAAGCTGTGGCACTTATTCAGGCCGGACACAGCCAAAGAAACGTGAGTGCTCAACTTAATTTAAGTCGATCTACGGTCCGAAATGTTTATCGGGGGTACCTAGAGACTGGCGGCTTTGTTCGTCGCCAAGGAAGGCCACGATCTCGGGTCACAACTGAAAGGCAGGATCGATTCATCGTGACGACCAGCTTGAGAAATCGTCACCTTACCTCCATTGAGATACAAAACATACTTCGCGACTTCCACGGAGTATCTGTGAGCGCTCGAACTGCTCGGAGAAGGTTAAAAGAACGCGATATGGTACCACACAAGCCAGCTAATGGGCCCAAACTAAAGCGAGCCCACCGAACAGCGCGCCTTCATTTCGCACGCAGTCATTTAAATTGGACACAGCAAGATTGGAGCCGTGTACTCTTTTCTGATGAGTCTAAAATTGTGTTACATGGCAATGATGGAAGGAAGAAGGTCTACCGGCGTAAGGGAGAGCGTTTCGCACAATGCTGCTTTGAAGAGAGGGTTGCTTATGGCGGTGGCTCATGGACTGTCTGGGGCGGTATATCCGCGAGCGGCAAAACTCAACTTGAGGTTGTTACAGGACCACGGCTGCCAACATTAAATGCTGAAAGATACATTCGTGAGTGCTTAGAACCTCACGTGATACCATACGCGGACTATGTGGGCCCAAATTTCCTTTTTATGCATGATAATGCAAGAGCCCATGCGGCCGGCATCGTCAGGGAATATCTTCGGGATGTGAACATCACAGTTATGGACTGGCCAGCCAGAAGCCCAGACATGAACCCCATTGAGCACATGTGGGACGAGCTAAAAAGGCGTGTTAGGGCTCGTCAGCCAGTTGCCCAGACGATGCAGGAGTTGAAAACTGCCATAGAAGAGGAATGGGAGATGATCCCTCAAAATTTCATAGAGCGGTTGATAAACTCTATGCCTAATCGTATGAGAGCTGTGGTAGATGCCCATGGAGGCAACACGCGTTATTAAATTAAACCTTTATTTGATAAAACATGTTTTTTATTCAAAAATTAATTGCCTTTAACAAGGCGCATATCCGACTTGTTAGGCGTAGGTCCATGTCGTATGGTATTCTGAATTCAAATTTAAAACTATACGATCGAAAAAGATGGTAAAATGTATCAGGTTTAAAACTGCATCAACAGTTTTTGTTCAATCTAGCAATCATATTTCGGTAGGGGCCATCGAAACCTAAACTCTAAGGTGGGCCAATAGATGTGTCCAGAAGTGTATATGTCCGTAGATCTTAATTTAAACTTTCAACTAAAATTGGTTTGAACGAGATCGGCTCAGCAGTTTTTGAGATACGGCATATTTTCTAAAACAGCAAATATAACTTTGCAATTTACACAAACACTATGAAAAATAAAGTTATTTGGCGTAGTTGTAAAAAATTTAAATAGTTTTAGTAATAGTTTTAAGCTAGTAAGGTATTTTTTTTTGTCAAATATATATACATATTATATTATATTATTATAGTTACTACGGAACCCTTCATGGGCGAGTCTGTCTCGCACTTGGCCAATTGTTTTTTAGATTTTTCACTCCATTATTAGAAGTAAGAGGGGGGACCCACACCTTTTACCGCTTTGGAAGCATATAGCTTTTAAACGATTGACTTTAAAAGTGTCTCTCAATGTCATTTTTTGTTCCGTTTTTTGCCAATTGGCTACGGAACCCTAAAAACTATTTTGATTGTCTAGCTGTGCCCGCGAATACGTCAACGTTGGAGGTTTTTCACGCATAAATCCTGATCCCATGTAGTGTTGCCCAAACGAGAGTCTTGCAAGAGTCTTGCAATTAGCGATTATCCTATTGCTATTTATTAAACGGTAGTTGAAATCTCAGAACAATGTAACAGACTCTGTTACATTGTTCTGAAATCTCAACTACCGGTTCTGAGATTTCAAACGGTAGTTGAAATCTCAGAACAATGTAACAGACTCTGTTACATTGTTCTGAGATCTCAACTACCGTTTAATAAATAGCAATAGGATAATCGCTAATTGCAAGACTCTTGCGAGACTCTCGTTTGGGCAACACTCCCATGGGAAAAAAATGAATATCGGTGGCTGGCTGGCTATGCTGTGACCGGCATCGTTGTGTTACATTCTTCTCCGGTGAGAAATATAAAGAGTCAGCAAGCATACAGACCTACCACTACACTTACGAAACCACTGGCCAGGTTCTGTGCTCACGATGTGACCGAACTTTCAAATCCAAGTTTATATCTCCAAAACTCACATTCCGGTCCTTGAAAGGAAATAGCAACGGTCGCCGCGCGCCGTCGCACTATGGGACCAACCGGTATTTTCCATCTCAAAATTGGTTGGGACAAAAGTCGTGCTACTGAAACTGTTTTGATTGTTTTACATTCTAAGATGATAGAGCTATCCGATACAATTGTAAAAAAAATTACAAAAAATTTTAGGTACATAAAATGACACCCAAACTTTATACTTTGAAAATTTGATATTAACTAGACTACTCGTGATGGAAGTTCAACTTAAGATATTTTCTATGTTCTTCAAGGGAATGTATAAGTATTATACATTTTTGGATTACACAAGATTTCTAGTTTATACTTAACTACATTATTTTATGATGAACAATAATTTTTTATATAATTTTTAGAATTCATAAGGAAATTTTACGTCTATTTAATTTTCAAGTTGAGGTTTCCTTGTTACCGATGGCTCCCGATGTCGAGTTAATGACATTTTTTTGGGTTCCGTAGTCTACAAGGAACCCTTATAGTTTCGCCATGTCCATCTGTCTGTCTGTATGTCCGTCTGTCCGCGGTTTAGCTCAAAAACTATTGGTACTAGAAGGTTGTACTTTGGCATGAGTATACACGTTAATGACGCCAAAAAAGTGGTAAAATAAAATTTTGAAAAAAACAACTATTTAGGGTACCTCCCATACATGTAAAGTGGGATGATCATTTTTTTTCGTTCTTCCCATATTGTGGGATATCGTTGGATAGGTCTTTCAAAAATATTAGGGGTTTGGTAAGACCGCTTTTTGATTAAGTAAACCGTTCGTGACTTATCAAGCTTTAAAGTACCAATTTTCGTTAGAGTCAAGTGTCCTCCCCCTCTATCAACTAAACGGTTATAGTTAGAAATTCAAATGTCACGGCAGTAGTAACTATATATAACGAAATTTAAAGGAAAACTATCACACATAAGAGGGCTTTACAAGTTTACGAGTAATAGTCGACCAATTGTATTTGACTCGAAAATTTCGAACAACTCCATAGAAATGTCGATAGATGGCGCTAAGCGTCAGTTGTATCGCGCTAGTTTCATATTTAAATAAGTTTTATAAAAAAAACTTTTTAACAAAAAAAACCGACTTCCAAAAAACCACAAGGTACAATGTGAAAAATAACTTTAATTTCAGAAGAATAGTCTTTGGATCTGTATTTTAGTTTTTTGCCACCGACTTCCGAAATTAAAGTTATTTTTCACATTGTAGTGTTTTTTTGGAAGTCGGTTTTATTTTTTTCAATTCCCATTGTTTCCAGCTGAGGCTGTTACAATTCACAAAAGCCAGGGTTCCACATTAGAAAAAGTTGTTGTACATGTGAAGCCCGGTATTTCAAGGTCAAAGTTATATGTTGCTTGCTCACGTGCCACATGTGATGAAGGTTTATTTATCGTTACTGAATGTTTTCATCCTCCACGTCCAACCTCCGACCAAGATTCAGTCGTAATGGAAATGAAAAAGCTGCGTCGAAATCCTCTAATACCTATGTATCGATTTTTGAGGGAACCCCACAGTTCATACCAAATTATGTTCCAAAATGTTCAATCCTTACGTGCACACTTGCAAGATACTGTAAGCGATCCTCAAATAATGGTTTCAGATATCTACTTAGCAGTAGAAACTTGGAGCTGTTCTCAAGATTCTTTTTATATAACTAATTTCAAGGAAATAATTAGAACAAATTGCCCTAAACCAGTCTAGTTCAAACCCAGGTTTTGGTGCGTGTGCATGGGCAAAAAATTATATTGAATATCCCCATAAACCCACGGTATTACATTGACTTTGCTGGAGGTGACCACTGTGAAGCAGTAATTTTCGAAATAAATGCAGTGAAGATTATAGCTTTTTGTAGATCATGCAAATGTCCCAACAGTCGCGCAGTAGGTTTTGTAAGTAATTTACTATCGCATAACAGTCCTTGCATAATATTTGGAGGTTTTAATGAAGACTATCTCCGTAACGACAACACTGCAGTTTTCAAATTAATACGTGACGCTGGGTACCAGTCTTTATTACAATCACTTCCCTCTAGACGCGGTGGTATTCAAATAGATCATATTTTTTCAAACTTCCCTTGTGAAGTTGAATTTTATATTTCCTTCTTCAGTTACCGCCCTATGTGGGCCCGTTTTTAGAGTGAATTCAAATTAATATGTTTTTATTTATTTATTATTTTGCTATATAATATCAAACACAAAGCTCCCCCAGCAAACTACTTCCTCAATTCTATTTTTTTGTTACGATTGAGTGACAAGTTTTATACAAATCTCTAAAAAAATTAAAACTTTCCATGCAAAATTATCGGATCAGGTGAGGATTTGTATAGGAAGTCAAATTAGTTAGGTAGTCATGTTTGGCTTTTAGTTAGAGCATGGTACGAAACGATCAGTCAGTGAATACGACACGCGCTTGGCTGTTATAAAAACTACGGAACCCTACACTGCGCGTGGCCCGACACGCACTTGACCGGTTTTATATACCTTACCTATTCAGTGATACAAGGAAATAAAAAAACCTGCATCATTGTTGCGCCATTTCGAACTAGAAGCAAAAATATCGACCTAAATATACTTTCACACAATTTTGTTTTCGGTGACCATTTTAACCACACGTATGATAAAAATCATGTTGCATAGTTCTTATCTGTTGTGGTAATTATAATTAGTATTAGTGTGAAAACTGTTTTTATCAATTTTCTCATTGGTTTTGCACAAGTTACTGAAACTAGGGTCCTATAAATACTCGGGTTTGCAGCGTGTTCATCAAAGTGTCCGGATACCTTCCTTCAGTAACTGTGAATTTGCTGAAAAAACGCGATATATGTGCTCAGATAATAAGCGGGAAAAGTACTTCAGATATTGAAAGATAGTTGTAGCACAATTTCCATTTATCAACAACAGATGTGAACACGGTTATGCAAAGTATTCAAAGAAATTTGATTACGATTTGTAACTAAAAATGGGTGAAAGCTCAAAGAAAACAAGATCACTTCGAGATCCAAAACACAAATTTGGTTAAATGGCGAATTTAGAGTACCATTGGATTCGTGCAGTACCTCAACATCTGAAAATCCCGACGTGTTCGGAGAGTACGAAAAAACGTAAAAACATGGAATTACTCCAGGAGTATGGAATGGGGCATGTGCATTACGCTTATTTTCAAGGTTTACGATCTATGGGTGAAAATGATGAAGCTTCAATTGTGAGTATTATGAGAAATACAGAAAAGGAGGAGAAAAATGTCATTCTACGAAACATTTTACGAAGTCCAGATGGTGTACCTTAATTCCTATACCAAAGAAGAAGCATTATGTATATATATTGAAACCGATCTATCCAAAGCTCAATATTCCTACCTGAGGCTGAGACTTGTTGAGAAAAACTTATTTTCTGTATTTCCAAATTTTGGCTGAAGCAAAGAAGGATTGCTATCCTCTTGCGTCAAGCATATCCGTAACGAATATAAGTGCTAAAATGAACCTTCAAGATCTCTCAGATCATATTGCCTGTCGTATTTTCAAAATAGACTCGGTTTCGAAAAACTTCACCCATCTCAAACTGTATAGCAAATGGGGTGGCGATGGATCCTCGGGACAAAGTGAGTATAAACAAGTTTTACCTGAAGAAAATGAACAAATATCGGATACTAATATGTTTATAGTTTCACTTGTACTATTGAGACTAGTTGGATGAAGAAAGTAAAGTAGTTATATGGCAAAATCCAACATGTTCTTCAGTTAGATATTGCAGATCCATTTCTCTGGAATTAGCAAAAGAAACTCCTGAAAAAACTACAGCTGTTGTAAGTGAACTTGAAGCAAAAATTAATGAATTAACTCCAACGCGAACGCCTGCAGCAAAAGAAGGTAACATGTGTAAGACATGAACTGTTTATGACAATGATCGACAGGAAAGTTGCTCAAGTGTTAACACAGACTCCATCGAATGCTTCATGTACTGTTTGTAGAGCAACTCCAAGACAGATGAACGATCTAACAAAAGTAACTGCAAGAATTGAGAATAAAGATGCGTTTAAATACGGGCTGTCTACCTTACATCTATACTTATAATAAATCTGTAGAGAGGTCAATTCTGTACATTAAATATATTTACAAAATAACTAGCAGGGGGTGATTAGGGATCGATACTGATACCAAAAATGCAATCAGTAAAATTTTTGTCTGTCTGTCTGTCTGTCTGTATAACCGTTATAGAAACAAAAACTACTCAACGGATTTTAACGAAACTTGGTACAATTAATATTCATACTCCTGAGCAGGTTATAGTATACATTTCATCACGCTACAATCAATAGGAGCAGAGCAGTGAAGGGAAATGTTGGAAAAACGGGAGAAGTTACTCCATTTTTTAAGCTTCCGTCGCGTGTGCAACCTTAATGGTTAAAGCTACACAGAAATCATTTATGACGGAAATGTTCTCCTTAAAATTATATAAAAAATATCCCACGACAGCATATGTCTATCTTTTATGGTTGACTCACAATAACACGTGTAACTCCCGATAGCTTAGCAGTTCGAAGCTTTCTGATTATAATATTTGCCTACTCTTACGTTTATAACACTCTCAGTCACCCCTAATTGAAAAAGTTAACATTATTAACTATTCCATAAAATAGAATCATATAAATCGGTATAGAAACACCAAAGTTATGCATGAAATACGCTAATAATAAGCCATCGCGCGTGAATACTGAATCATGCTATAAGGATTATTTTTGAGAATCGGTCGCCGCGCTCGACGCGTCTCGATTGGCCAAGTGCGAGCCAGACTCGCCCATGAAGGGTTCCTAAAAACCTTTAAAATTTCTAGAAACCAGCTTATTTGCATTTTTACAACTACGCTAGATAACTTTGTTGTTCATAGTGTTTGTATGAATTACAAAGTTATATTTGCGGTTTTATAAAATATGCTGTATCTCAAAACTGCTTACCCGATTTCGTTCAAACCAATTTTGGTTGAAAGTTTGCATTAGGATCTACAGACATATATATTTTTTTTAGATTTTTCACTCCATTATTATAGAAGTTAGAGGGAGGGGGGGACATTTTACCACTTTGGAAGCTTATATCTTTTAAACGATTGACTTTATGAAAAAGTGGCTTTAGAAACCCTTATATCATTTTTAAAGACCTGTCTATAAGTACCACACACGCATAGGTATCATGAAAAAAAAAAATATTTTCAGTTTTAGTTCCATGTATGGGGATCCCCCTTTATTTTAAATATTTTTTTAATTTTTGTCTTAAAATCGGAAAGCTGTTCATAGAATACATCTACCTACTAAGTTTCACATGTATAGTCTTAGTAGTTTCGGAATAAAATGGCTGTGACATACGGACGGACGGACGGACAGACAGACAGACAGACAGACAGACGGACAGACATATCGAAACTATAAGGGTTCCGTGTTTTGCCATTCGGCTACGGAACCCTAAAAAGGCGGGGTGTCCGAGCGCGAGGTTCGCGGTTGAGTAGTGACCAGCCTTAGTGTGCAGAACTACGAGAGGCCCTACCTAAAAAAAAAAGTGCGGGCTTCATACAATTTTTTAAAATAAGATTTGACCTAAAGCTCCAGTTACCAGGTCATAAAATCCCAAAAAAAAAAAACATACAATTATTGCCTGTTGATCCCATTGAGATAGGAAAAGTATGGTTGATCCGAATAGACATTCAGAGCGTTCGACCTTATTGACAGACAATACCACAGAGTACTTTCATATATTGGACAATACTTATATGACAGATATTAACAAACCGTGCTTATCAGCGCGACTTTTAGTCGTTGATAATTTATTTTTAGATTCCTTTTGTTGTTATTTTATAAAATAGGTATTAGTTATTTTAGTATAACGATAGGTAAGTTTTGGCTAATTTACGTTCACTTTTTTTATATTAGTTTTATTTTCACCCAGTTGCAACAAAATACAATCGAGGCTCAAATTTTAACAGGTTGTGGTGCAGGAGAAACCGTCTTTATTCCCAGAATTCCCATAATACCAAATAATTTTCCATTCGAATTTAAAAGAACGCAATTCCCAGTATCGGTGTGTTATGCAATGACAATTAATAAGGTTCAAGGGCAGACTTTTCGTGTTGCTGGAGTAGATCTCGGTGTCAGTTGTTTCTCGCATGGTCAGTTGTACGTCGCTCTTTCCCGGGTTAGCAGTTCTAGAAATCTTTATGTTCACGTGCCGGACGGGTCAACTTTCAACATAGTTTACCCGGAAGCTTTGCGCTGAAGTATTTTCGTTCTATAGGTACTTAAGTCTCATGTGAACGTGATTTAAACAATATTACCAATACATTAACTTAATAACACATAAGGAGTTACACGCTGACGGAGTCGCGGGCACAGCTATTAACAATGATATTGTGCGGTTCCGCATTGCGATATTTTTCAACAGTATTATAGACTGACATATTATATTTCCCTACTAAATTACGAAAGTTAATCTGTCTGTTACATCAAAATCACTGAACCGTGAGGAAGGACATAGGCTACTTTTTACGAAAAACGACGGAAACGCGGACGAAGTCGCGGGCAACAGCTATCTATACTAATAATATAAGGCTGAACAGTTTGTTTGGTTGAACGCGATAATCTCAGGAACTACTGGTTCGAATTGAAAAAATATTTAATTTTTAATTAAATAGTCAATGTATATCATTCGCTAAGGCCAATAGGAGCGGAGCGCCAATGAAGAATGCTTCAAAATCGGGGTTAAATTTAACGTTAGCCCAAAGTAACTATTCCACGCGGACGAAGTCGCGGGCAAAAGCTAGTCTATACTAATATTATAAAGCGGAAAAGTTTGTTTGTTTGTTTGTTTGCTTGAACGCGCTAATCTTCGAAAGTACTCGGTGGATTTGGATGCAATTTGGTATGGAAGTAGCTTCAAGCTTGAGGAAGGTTATAGACTACTTTTTACGCGACTGCAAAAAAGAAGAGTTATGTTTTTACCGTGATAGAATCCACAGGAGCGAAGCCCCGCGTGAGTACTAGTGCTTAGATAAGATGTATTTAAATGATTCTGCATATTTCTTATAAGTAACTTAGGATTTGAAAAGTGGGCTACATCGACTCCAGAGAATAAAAAGATTAAAGAAGAGAAAAAGAAGCACGTTCAAAATCGTTTCCGGAAATTGCTTGGTTTACACATTGATAAACCTCGTCAAGGTTCTGGAAACAGCAATGACGAAAATACGGCAAGGAGATTCTTCCAAAACTATCAATGCTCTGCAGAAATCACGGGTATCGATGAAGTTGATCAAGAGATTATACATAATTGTGCAAACTATGTCATCAATATTTTCTATTAACGCAGTAAAGTTTGGTGAATATACGCTGGGGACTGCACAGTTATATGTGAGTAAATATAACTGGTACTATATGCCATCTTCAGTCCACAAAATTCTTATACATGGTGCCTAAATAGCATTTTGCAGTTTTGCCAATAGGCCAATTATCTGAAGATGCTCAAAAAGCTCGTAATAAAGACTATAAGAAATATCGGTTACATCACGTTCGAAAGTGTTCCAGGTCAGCCACAATGGAAGATGTTCTACACATACTGTTGTATACCTCTGATCCCTATATATCTAGCTAAAATAGATCAAGTGCTGTGATACCAAAAGAACTACTTAACGAAGCTAAGGGGCTTTTAGTATTGACAAGTGATGAGTAGATTAATGCTTATATAAATGTTTCGTCAATCAAAAATTTTTTTTTGTCAAATCCATTTTTATCCTCATTTCCATGTGGTCATTTCCAAGAGTTCTCTATTTTCTATTTGACCCTAAGGAACGTTTATTTATTTATTTATTTATTTGGAACATAAAAGCATATACAAATTACTAGGGTACGTTAACAGCCACATTAGTTGAGAGCTATGTCGTAGCTATTAGCACCCACCTCCAGGCGGTTGGAAACGTTAGCGTTCCAGATTTAATAGAGCTGTTAAAGTTAAAGCAAAAATGGACAGACAAAACGAGAGTTTTAAGAATAAATAGGTGTTCTGTGTTTGTGTTTGCGTGAGTGCATGTGTGTACATGTGAGTGTATGTGTGGGTGTGTTTATGTGTGTGTGAGTGCGTATTATGACTGTGTCTGAGGCTATGTAGTAAAGACATAATAGAAACGAATTAGAGATTTCGTTTCACTAAATCCTCTAATTCCTCATATGTGAGGGTGGATAGCCATTTGTCAGTATGTACTTTGCACTCACGAGAAGTTTGTGGGTAAATATTGAGGACTCTATTAATTTTATTATATAGGGAGGGTGCAAAGAATAAGTATTGCCGTCTAACTAATTTACTGTCAACTAATTGTGTCTTGTAAACTATATCCGTCCTGCGTTTCCGTTTGCTCTTTAGGTCATAGGTTAGTTCGGAATGCTTACGAAGAATGGTTTTAAGAAGAAAGGAGTGCCTAACCGTAGGTAATTTTAATAAAGTATACAGTTGACTAGTAGGGAAAAGGATTGGTTTGCGTGTAATAACCTTTAGCACAGCTCTCTGTGCTCTCTCCAGACGTAGCAACATACACTTTCCTGCATTTCCCCAGGCTGTGATACAATAGGTGATGATAGAGTGAGCTAGCGCGAAGTTCACTGTCTTGAGGGTTGAGATATTAGCTGAATTTCTTAGGTTTTTAAATACGTAGATTAACTTTCTTACTCTACCAATCAATGCCTCGACCTGTATTCTCCATGAAAACTTATGTCAATTCAATAATTCAATGTCATCGCCATATATATAAGTCCCGATCAAAATTTACACCCACTATAATGTAATAAAATTATATAAAGGAATATACGAAGAAAAATTCTCCAGCAATCCTTGAATGTCGCGTGGGAGGTTTGCCGGTGTTTTGTAATCTCAAGCAATTTGTCAATAAATATTATACGATTCACATTGTACGCCAGCGTATCAGACTCTTAATCACATTAGTTTTGAATGCCCAGGCATTCAAAACTAATGTGATTAAGAGTCTGATCTTTATCGAGGTTGCAATCAGTGCATTTAGGGGAAGCTATTATCCCGTCAGGGTATAAGTATTCTGTGGCTATTATTTTCATTCTGGCCAGATGAGCATTAAAACGTCCATGTCAAATCTTAGCCGAGTCAGTAAAGAATAAAACTGTTTGCTTCTATGAAATTGTGCCTTCGTAAACCAAGGAGCTGAACCAATACCTAGCTGTATCGATTTTTGCATACCAAGTGCCTTTTATTTGCAGAGTCTCCTGCCAATCTTCAAGCCAACATCGAATATTATCTTCCTTGATCTTAGGTAATAAATCTGAGCAAGGTATGGCAACACATTTAATTTCTGCATTTCCTATCTTTGCTGATTGCCACTGGCCACGGTATATATGTTCTGTGCTCATCTCTACCACAGTGGTAGAGATGAGCAGTCAGACGTACCAACTTCTTGGTATACATACTAGTTTTCAGTGTCACGTTCATAGATGATACATATAAATACTGAGATAGATGCGCCCATAGATGATACATATAAATACTGAGATAGATGCGCCCATAGAGTACTATAATACTACGGGATGCGCCACTCTATGATTCGAAAATTGAGTTTTTGACCCTGATCGCCATGTGGCGTAACGGTAGCTGAATACCGAAAAAATCCGATAGGTGGCGTCTACCTGACATCTATACTTATAATAAATCTGTAGAGAGGTCAATTCTGTACATGAATTATATTTCCAAAATAACTATCAGGGGGTGATTAGGGATCGATACTGATGCCAAAAATGCAATCAGTAAAATTTTTGTCTGTCTGTCTGTCTGTCTGTCTGTCTGTCTGTCTGTATAACCGTTATAGAAACAAAAACTACTCGACGGATTTTAACGAAACTTGGTACAATTATTATTCATACTCCTGGGCTGGTTATAGTATACTTTTCATCACGCTACAATTAATAGGAGCAGAGCAGTGAAGGGAAATGATGGGAAAACGGGAGAAATTACTCCATTTTTTAAGCTTCCGTCGCGTGTGCAACCTTAATGGTTAAAGCTACACAGAAATCATTTCATGACGGAAATGTTCTCCTTAAAATTATATAAAAAATATCCCACGACAGCATATGTCTATCTTTTAGGGTTGACTCACAATAACACGTGTAACTCCCGATAGCTTAGCAGTTCGAAGCTTTCTGATTATAATATTTGTCTACTCTTACGTTTATAACACTCTCAGTCACCCCTAATTGAAAAAGTTAACATTATTAACTATTCCATAAAACAGAATCATATAAATCGGTATAGAAACACCAAAGTTAAAATTGGCATTCCGATTATTCTGCTCTGAAATTTAAGACCACCACAACTTTGCAATGGAACTTGGCTAAAAGTAACCCAGTTGCAACAAAATATAATCGAGGCTCAAATTTTAACAGGTTGCGGTGCAGGAGAAACCGTCTTTATTCCCAGAATTCCCATAATACCAAATAATTTACCATTCCAATTTAAAAGAACGCAATTCCCAATATCGGTGTGTTATGCAATGACAATTAATAAGGCTCAAGGGCAGACTTTTCGTGTTACTGGAGTAGATCTCGGTGTCAGTTGTTTCTCGCATGGTCAGTTGTACATCGCTCTTTCCCGGGTTAGCAGTTCTAGAAATCTTTATGTTCACGTGCGGGACGAGTCAACTTTCAACATAGTTTACCCGGAAGCTTTGCGCTGAAGTATTTTGGTTCTATAGGTACTTAAGCCTCATGTGAACGTGATCTAAACAATATTACCAATACATTAACTTAACAACACACGCTGACGGAGTCGCGGGCACAGCTATTAACAATAATATTTTCCGTATTGCGATATTTTTCAACAGTATTATAGATTGACATATTATATTTCCCTACTAAATTACGAAAGTTAATCTGTGTGTTACATCAAAATCACTGAACCGTAGGCTACTTTTTTTTACGTTTTTTGTTTGTTTTTTGTTTTTTTTTGGTTGTTTGTTTGAACGCGATAATCTCAGGAACTACTGGTTCGAATTGAAAAATTATTTTTTAATTTAATAGTCAATTTATAGAGAAAGGCTATAGGCTATATATCATTACGCTAAGGCCAATAGGAGCGGAGCGCCAATGAAGAATGCTTCAAAATCGGGGTTAAATTTAACGTTAGCCCAAAGTAACTATTCCACGCGGACGAAGTCGCGGGCAAAAGCTAGTGTTAATAATATTTTCTTATTTTAAAGATTTTAGAAGTACTAGATTGATTGAAATAAATATTCTAATCAACAAAAGATTAAATCTTTGATTTTAGAATATTTATTTCAATCAATCTAGTACTTCCAAAATCTAAAGATTAGATTTTGAAAAAATTAAAACACGGTGAAGATGGATTTAATTATTTTTATATTTGTATTTTTTTTGGATTCATTATAAATCAACGAAACATTATTTTTTATAATAATTGCTCATTGTAGTTAATAAAGCATCAATATCATTATTCTCTTTATAATTAGATTTATTACCAAGCAGATTTACCATTGATTGAAATGATTTATTACAATCGTTCTCACAATTAGATCTTATAGAATGTACAGAATTAAAATTATTAATCAGCAAAGTTTTATATGCACACATGAACTGATTACAATTGGGATTAATATTACGCACACCATTACTCCTAACAGCACTAAAAGTGATCCTGCTTAAAATTTCTAGTTAATAGATTTTTCACATCATAATTTTATTTACATTTAAATATTGCCATAATTCAATAAATGTTTTTATATTATGTATCCAATTTTTTACCGATGGAATCGATTCATACTTAATCAACATGATATCATTTTTTCGAACTACTGATTCAAATTTAATTGAGTCTAAAATAGGCAACAAATCATACCACAATTGGAAATGGAGCGAGTTATTTTTTAAGCACTGCTTATATATTTTTGATGACCCCTTGTAAGAATGACCATTAAATGATTCGAAGAGCTTATCAAATAATAACAGGAAATCTCTGCACTCTTCGGGCAGAATGTTGTGTTCTGAAACAAAATATTAATGTTGGTTAATACCATTTGCAAAATTTGCTAGGTAACAATAATGATGAAAATATGTGAAATTATAAACATACTAACTCGATAAAAAAACGTAAAGCGCTACAAACCCTCTGGCTGAGCACTTGTAAGTTGTGAGCTGTGTAAAGTTCCCAATTAACTAATTTAAAATTTACATAAACAGGCAGATTTGAAAGATCATTGGATGAAAAAATAAAATTGTTAAATACAATTTTTGTAATTACAGGCAAATGATATCCACCAAGAGGAACATCATGCACTGACCAGCTACAAGACAAAGCCAACGAGGGTGATATTAAGGTTAAATCAAGGGCATTTCTCTGCCACCTATCTGAGCCTACTGTAGTCATATCTCCGTTATTCAGCAACACAAGATTGTTATCATTGATGCTTTCAAGAATGTCAACACCACGACTGCACTGTGCACTACAGCCCCAGGCTGAGTGATGGGCATTGAAATCCCCACCAATCAAAACAGGGCCAAGAATACTTTTGATTAAATTATCCAGCTTTGATTTAGAAAAGGATGGTTTACAATTACTAGGACTATAAAATGACACCAAAGAAAGCTCCTTAGCATCATATTTTAAACACATTGCAATATTTTGTATAGAGTCATCATATGAACTATAATTTTTTTTGTAATGTAATGAATTATGTATTAATATATCTACGCCATTATGGCTATTACCAGAATCTAATCTAACAGTATTATAATCTTTTATATTAAAACGCATCTCAGGCTTAAGCCAAGTTTCACAAAGTAAAGCTACATGAATATTGTTCTCAATTAAAAAATGAGAAAAAATAAGTTGATTACTACGAATACTCTGAGCGTTCCACTGTACAATATTTAACTGATCCATAATTAAGTTTTTTTAATCACTCTGTAGCTAAGAGAACTTTTTTAATATTTTCATTTGTAATGGAACTTTCTTTGTTCCGATTTTGTGATATTAAAGTAAGAAGGGTCTGAATTAAAATGTTTTGTATTTGATCTGTTTGAATTAGGAATTTAAGTTGTTCAGCAGGGTTTTTGTTAGTTAAAGGAGGGAATGACTTTTCATTTAATACATCAGCATATCGTCATTGCGCGTGCGAAACCGCGTAAGCGCACTTTGTTAATACCGCGTAACAGCAAAAGGGAAAAAATTGAAATATCGCGCCTACCGATTCACGAGCATTAGTATTACGAAACAGATTATTTTATTTTGCCAGTTTAAATATAATTTAAGAATAAGAAGTTATTATTAAAAAGTAGGAAATGTGATTAAAATCCAATTACCTGACTATAATGATTATACTATAGTTAGCTAATTGGATATTTAGTTAAATAATCTTTATCATACATAATGTTTAAGTAAAATTAAAAGTTTAATTCTGGAGTTAACAAGATTAGATTTTTTATATAAGACTTTGCAGATCTCATATAGTAAAATCGGCTGTCTTAATAATTTTATTATGAAAAGACTGAAAGTATTTTTTTTTTAAGAAATTGTTGATGTTTTAGAATTTATTTTTGTTTTATTTGTCATAATATTTCCTTTCTATGATAAAATGTTTCATTTCAAATCCGCTTATCTACTTATAGTATACCACTTTTTTTATAAGTTGCTACTACAAAATCGCGTAAGTGACTTTACACGGAATCTAAACGAGTTACAGATAAATTGATGTTATGTTTCTGTAATGTCAGTTGCAAAGAACTATATATAAAGTTCAGTCGGTATTTCTATTTTTAATGGAGAAGATATTAAGTTTTTTGTTCCAGCTGGAAAATCATCAAAATGCAAATACGCGGTATTATCGAACTGCTCTTCCGCGGTTTCGCACGCGCAACGACGATATGATCCTTTCTGAAAATTATTTTTATTTTCTTCTATCTTAGCTTTTTTGACAGGACATTCTGCAGAAATAGCAATATGGTTTCCTTTACATTGGCAGCATGTAGCAATGATCTTTTCCGCATATGGAACACCTGATGCTGTTTTTGCAGAATTTGGCTACAATATGTCCATACCTCAAACACTGCAGACACTGCTTAACCGGCGGGATGTACGGCCGTACCTCAAACCGCCAGCTGTTCAGGTCCACGCTGTCGGGCAAGGAGACGCACGAAAAGGTGATGCTCACTGTCTTGGTAGGTTCAAAGGTGACTTCCTGTAATAGTCCGACGCAGAAATCTTTTTACTGATATTATATATTTGGAGCTGGATATAACTGAATATATTTGTTCATTCGAGAGATCAATTGGGACATGCTGGATGGTTCCAGTAATTTCAGTAGCTGAGGCTGGAATGCTGGCTTTGAGTTTAAAATTATCTAAAAACTTTTTATTTATGAGCGCAGCATTGGCAAATGTCGGATGATCGAAAATAACGCCAACTTTGTGCCGATTCATTCGGATAAGTTGCTTAACCCCTTTATTGTATTTCTTAGTTAGTGGCTAACGACATCATATCACGGTCGCCGATCGGGACTTGATTCTGACTTTCGATGAATACAATATTATCAAAGTTTCCACCAGACTCTGGATAAGACCGGGTGTAGTCAGGTACTCTGTATTCAATGTACTTGCCTTAGATGTGGCCGACTGCATAGAGCGCAACGACCCAGTGTCAGCATCGTCTTCGACGGAATTCCCAGGGGGATCTTTCCCACTTTTCTTCCTCTTCTTAACTCTCCCCATCATAACTAACTACAAATACTACAATTAATTAGTTATGTAAACAATTTTTTTTCCAAAAAAAACTTTAGCAAGAAGTAGAACCGACTTCCATATAAAAACACTACAAAGGCAAAAATAACTTTAATTTCGGAAGGCGGTGTCAAAAACGAAAATATATACAAAACTAAAGACACCGCCTTCCGACATTAAAGTTATTTTTGCCTTTGTAGTGTTTTTATATGGAAGTCGGTTCTACTTTTTGCTAAAAGTTTTTTTTCACGCTTTTTAGTGGGTCGGTTTGTAATTTATCTAGTTACAAAAGCCAAAATTTCAACTCCTTATCACCTTTTACAAAATATTGCTTTTCCCGGTGCAGAGCCGTTAATTTTTGAGGAGTTCTCATACATCACCATCAGCTCTACTTCACCATATGCATTGTGACGAGCATAAAGTGCTTAACATCCATATTCAAGTAATCTAATCGCAATCAACGAAATACTTATTATTGAGTAGTTTCAGTGGCCATCTGTGGTCTTCATCATCAGTTCCACTTCCCCAAATGGTACTTTTCGAAAGCAACTGCTCAAGGTACTATAAGAAATACCCAAAACGCTATAGGTGTGCCTATAATATTTGAAGAGTTCCCTCGATTTCTCCAGGATCCCATCATCAGATCCTGATTTCGTAACAATGGGACCAACTAGAAAGTATACCATTTCAAACGCAAAAAAAATTTCCAAATCGGTCCAGCCGTCGCCGAGTTATGAGGTAACATAAAAAAAAAAAAAAAAAGTTCAAGACGAACTGTAAACCTCCTTTTTTTGAAGTCGGTTAAAAATCGCGCCTTCTTCCCTTGACTTTCCCGCGCTTTCATCATTGTCAATCGTTGCCAAAAGAGTTGACAGAATAGAAATAATAAATTAGTGATGTGCCAACTCGGAATAAAAACAACTCGAGTTGAAATTCACGTAACTCAGGTTCAACTTGAGTTAACTGGGTAAAAACTTTTTTGCAAAAAAATAAAACCGACTTCCATATCAAAACACTACAAAGCCTAAAATAATTTTAATTTCGGTAGTCGGTGTTATTGGTTTTGTATTTTCTTTTTTTTTCACACCGCCTTCCGAAATTAAAATTATTTTTGGCTTTGTAGTGTTTTGATATGGAAGTCGGTTTTATTTTTTTGTAAAAAAGTTTATATTTTTGCGCTTTTTGGTGGGTCAATTTGTAATTAATCTAGTTATAAAAGCCAAAATGTCAACTACAAAAAACTAAAAACGCGCGAACAAAAAACACAATATAGAGTAACCGAAAAGATCATCAATGTAAATATTTTTTTTAGACTTTTGTTGATTTTTCAGAAACGGCTTGTTCAATGTCGATAAAATTTTCATGGGACCATTTAGGAAGTATACCCTTTCCAACAAAAAAAGATATTTTCAAATCGGTTGGCGAGCGACGGAGCTATGCCCGAACAAACATAAAAAAAAAAAAAAAAAACAAACAGCCGAATTGAGAACCTCCTCCTTTTTCAGAAGTCGGTTAAAAATGAAACTGAGTAAATGATTTGTTTTCGTAACAATATTTAAAAAAATTGAACAGATTCAGCAGAAAGATGTATGGGGATCATTATAATTAAAGTAGGTAGAATTTAAATAAAAAAGAAATGTATTTATTTATCATTTATTTATGTTTTATGTATGTTCGTAACATAATAAAGTAAGTATTTCTATTAATTAACAACAAAACTATATTACCTATACCTAAAAATTCGAAAAGCTAACAACAATAACAACCGGCACTCCAAAATAACCTCAAATCTGCAACAATGCAACGTTGTGACATTGACATAAATTTAAAAAAAATTACCAATAATTGATTGATTTTTAATTTACCTAGTTACAAGAGCCTAAATGTCAACTACTTATAACATTTTACAAAATATTGCTTTTCCCAATGCTGGGCCGTTAATTTTTGAGGAGTTCTTCTGGTACTTCACCATCAGCTATACATCATCATATGCATTGTGACGAGCATAAAGTGCTTAATATCCATATTCAAGTAATCGAATCGCAATCCACGAAATACTTATTATTGAGTAGTTTCGGCGACCATCTGTGGTCTTCATCATCAGTTCCACTTCCCGAAATGGTACTATTTGAGAGCAACTGCACAAGATACTATAAGAAATACCCAAAACGCTATAGGTGTGCCTATAATATTTGAAGAGTTCCCTCGATTTCTCCAGGATCCCATCATCAGATCCTGACTTGGTAACAAATCGTACCAATTTCGAAGTATACCCTATCAAACAAAAAATGAATTTTCCAAATCGGTTCAGCCGTCTTCGAGTACTCGGTGATCATAGATTAAAAAAAAAGAAAATATACGCGTCGAATTGATAACCTCCTCCTTTTTTTGTCGTCGGTTGAAAATGGGATGGGTCCCGCCTGTTTGTCAAAAAATGTGCTTGTTTCTTCCATTTTAGTTGAGCAGTCAGGTTTTTTTTTATTTCTTAAATATTTTTTTTTTATTTTCAGCTTTTTAGTATTTAATTCCGTTTTAAAACTGTTATATATCCTAAACGGTTGCTAAAAATGAAAAATAGTTAAAGAAACCTCAAAATCATTTTTAAAGATCTATTAGTGATACCCCACTTGACATAGTTTGTCGATTTTTTTTTTTTAACAATATGGCGCCTGGTTGTCGTTGTGGTGATTTGTTTTTATTTTAATCTATCTTATAACACTCACGCCATCAAGACAAATCCAACGACGTATCATTTATCAACATCCGTTCACAGGTTTAATAGTTACGAGGCAACATACAAATGCATATTTAAAAATTGAAAAAATTCAATTACTTGCTTATTCCCTATTATAGCACCTACAGATAAAATTACACAAAAGAGCAAAATACCAATACCAAATACAGATTTTCTTATTTTTACCTAATACAGATTTTATACAGATTTTTTTAATCTTCGGTACAGATAATGCTTTCAAAAATCTGGCAACACTGCAAGTGCGATGCGTGCGGCGACGGGAACGACTGCAGCGACTGCGGTGCGGATAGATGTGCGAGGCCATTAACAAAAAGCGATGACTGCGGGGACTGTAGAGACCAGAGGTGGGCGTTTAAACGAAAAGCATATAATATAACATATTATTTAAAATAAACGAATAAGCAGACTTGTTTATAAAAGCATTTAAAGTTATCTGTTTATTCCGCTTTTTGTTAAAATTAAAACGCAACCGCGTTTTGATAATTTCTTTTCATAACCACGTAAGTAAGAACGTGCTCAAATGAATTATGTAACAACTGATAGATGGCGCCTGATTCAATTTTAATCGATAGTAAACAATGATTATACGAAAATCGACCTTAATTCAAAAACTTTAAGGTTTAAAATATTTACATCTTTTGATATGTGCTGAATCGCGTTGACTTACTCAAAATTGGTAAACCTAGCAAATTAAATATGCTTTCCGTTGTTCACATTTAAAAGCGCCAATTTAATTTAAACGGGTTGCTTATCACTTATTTTGCTTTTTACGTTTAGTAGCGTTTCCTCCGCCCGGTGAAAAGCGTCATGTTTTGTGAATTTCCGAAACAATTTGATTAAAAGTTGTGACTCGGAATTGTTTACGTAAACATAAATAGTGTAAAACATTATTTCATGTGGTGAATTGTTTCTTACCAAGGAAATAATTCTGTGAGTTTTGGACTTGTATATAATATAGTTTTTAGGTGTAGTTAATTGTGTTTAATAGGTAATTGTGTTAATAATAGTGTAAATAGTTTATAGTGTAAGTAATTGTGTTAATTTTGACTACTTTTTCTACAAAAACAAATTGGTGAGCTAATTAAACTGTAAATTCGAATAACTACTGTATCAAAATGACGAGTAGAAGTTCGAATAACATAATTTGGAACTTTTTTTTGAGAAATCATGCGACTAAAACAGCTGTGTGTAATTTTTGTAATAAAACTTTATCGTATTCCGATTTTAACATAATATCGGAATGGAGGACCCGGTTGTTGACGAGCAAAGTAGAAAAAATTATGTTTCTGAATGTGAATAAATGACTTGATGGTTTGAGGAAATAATGGAAATTTTGTAAATAATTGAAATGTACATATAATAGATCAATGAACTTTTAAGTACGCCTGAATTTAATAAAATGTAGTTTATTATTTGACAAGTTATTAATAAATACAGATCTTAGAATAATACTAACCTACTTAGTAAAGTTTCATAATTATATAATATTATTCATTCAGTCAGTCCTAAGCCTGCCAAGTACGAAAGAAAATTCATTGATTTCGTTTAAAAACCAATACTTAAACTTAACCAACTAAAAAAGCAAACAACATAATTTCATTATTTTTAATGTAAGAAAGTAAATAAGCGTATTAAGCAGTTTACGTAAGTGACTTTTGATAAAAAATAAACGAATAAGTTCGTTACAAGTTTTAAGTCGTTTATCACATCTTTAGTAGAGACTGCGGTGCGGCTAGGTCTGCGTTCACATTTAATCTCAACTACTTATAACCTTTTACAAAATATTGCTTTTCCCAATGCTGCGCCGTTAATTGTTGAGTTCTCCTGGTACTTCACCATCAGCTTCACTTTACCTATGCATTGTGACGAGCATATTATTATTGTGCTTAGTAACCATATTCAAGTAATCGAAGCGGAACCCATGAAATACTTATTATTCCTACTTATACAGAGTTGACATGACCGAGGGGCTTTCCTTTAAACTGCGTATACTAGGTACTATTTTGAAGCTCTGTACCAAAAATCAATTAAATAGGAGAAGTAGTTTAATCGCAAATTTTAATGAGATGCACCTTAAAGCGATAAATCTGACCAAGACAAGAGATAACACACGTCGCGCGACGTTGCCACTTTGTTACCTAGGTATCTAAGGTCAGTAACATTTATTTACAGAGGGTGGTTGCATTTTACTCGGACTTGCAAGCTATTTATTTAGTTTGAAAAAAAAAATTTTTTGGCGCTTTTTATTTTTAAACTGTATCGAATTAACACTAAACACGTATAGCATACGTAGTGTAATTTAATGCCCCTCTGTCGTATCAACTCTGTATATTGAGTAGTTCCAGTGGCCATCTGTGGTCTTCATCATCAGATCCACTTCACAAATGGTGCTTTTCGAATGCAACTACACAAGTTACTATAAAAAATACTCAAATGACTATAGGTGTGCCTATCATCATCAAATCCTGACTTGGTGGCAATGGGACCAATTACAAAGTATACCCTTTCAACCAAAAAATGAATTTTGTAAATCGGTTCAGCCTTCTTCGATAATATGTAATAATAATATATAATACATAAAAAAAGAACAAAAAAAAATATACGCGCCGAATTGATAACCTCCTCCTTTTTTGTTGTCGGTTGAATATCGGCAAACTTCGCGCTATCTCAGTGTCTGTCATTCGGCTGACGCGCTAGGGCGGGAGAATTCAAATCGACTAAATCGAGTTAAAGAGAATTCAACTCGAGTTGACTCGAGTTAAGCCCAACTCGAGTTATTAACGTGAGTTGACACATGACATCACTATAATAAATATAAATCACAGAGTACATTCATATATATAGTAAATATAAATCAAGGATTTTTGACAAGAAATCGCGCTTCTATTTATTTCCACTCATGCTGTGAGTACAACGATCTTTTAGTTAAAATATTATGTTGATGTGTTATTTATTTCATTTCTTATCTAGAGATATTACTAAATCGCTCATATAAGTACTATTTTTTAGTTATTTCGTAACCACAACATAACCTCAAAACAACCAAAATAAACAATTAGAATGGCTACAAAATTCGACGTCGCTGCTTATAATTTCCGGAAGAAATGTCCTTTTGTTACCAAGGACCTACTGCGGTGGTTCCCTGGCCACATGAACAAAGGCTTGAAGCAAATGCAACGGAAACTGAAAAGTGTTGACTGCGTGATCGAAGTTCACGATGCACGAATTCCGTTTACGGGCAGAAATCCCATATTTACCCAGACGCTAATAGGTGCGAAACCTCATATACTAGTGTTAAATAAGAAGGATTTAACTATATCGTCACTGATACCGCAGATAAAGGATAAATTGAAAGCGGAACAGAATGTCCAGAATATAATATTCACTAACAGTAAGAACCAGCATTGTCGTGGGTTAAAGACCCTCAAACCTCTTATGGTTGACCTGATCAAAGGATCCAACAGGTACAATAGGAGTGAAGAACTAGATTACAATGTAATGATAATGGGTGTGCCAAATGTTGGCAAGTCATCTCTGATAAATATGCTTCGGTCCAGTAATATGAGTATAAGACATGCACTGCCTGTGGGACCGGTGGCTGGGGTGACCAGAAGCGTTATGACTAAGATTAGAATTAATAATGATCCTGTGATTTTCATGCTGGACACACCGGGTAAGGATTAAGTAAACTTTCGAACTTAAAATAAACAGACTGTCCTAGTTGTAAAGACATTTTTGTGAATTAAATATGTCTCATTATTGAAAACTTGAGGATTCATATTTCCAGTGCCTGTTTTCAAAAAGAATGATAATGATTATTTTTTTTACTATAAATATGAATTGAATATGTTAAAAAGTCTAACAAGCATCCCATATTTTGACACATTATGCTATTATGCATACCTAGAAATCTGTACCAGTCATGAAAAATGTGAGTAGATTGGAAGCCCCAATATTCCTAGCTGGGAAAGATACCAATTAGTACTTTCAATTTATTGCAAGCAATAAATACACACCGTTACAATGACTAAAAAGAAATGAATACTCACTCAACCAAAATAATACTACGATTCACAAGTTATCTCTCATCAACATTGTGTGTTGCACCGTGACCTATAACTGGGCTTCATAAAATACGACAGACAGATTAACTTACATAGTGTGTTTGGTATTTTTAGAAAACCAATGTTAAAGCTTGTGTCTATCCAATATTATCTAATGACCTCCTTATTTAACTGTAAACGAAGGTTCCCTTCTAAAAATCCTAACACATTTTCCAGGTATTCTAGAGCCTTCAGTAACAGACATTGAGATGGGTCTGAAGCTGGCACTGTGTGCGTCTCTCCAAGATCATTTGGTTGGAGAGGAAATAATCGCAGACTACCTTCTGTACTGGCTGAACAAGCATGCACAGTTTAACTATGTGGATTACATGGGGTTACCAGAACCCTGTGATGATATTAATCGGGTATGTTAAGATATCTTGTTGTTTACTAACTTAAGTAGGTATAGTTTAATCTATACTAATATTATAGAGCAGAAACGTTTCTTTGTTTGAACATGCTATCTTCTAAAGTACGGAATAGATTTGGATTGGTATGGAAGTAGTTTGAGGAAGGTTATAGGCTACTTTTTACCCGACTGCAAAAAAGGAGGTTATATTTTCATCGCGATAAAGTTCACGGGAGTCTATACTGATATTATAAAACGGAAAAGTTTGTTTGTTTGAACACGCTAGTCTTCGTATGTGTGTGTGAATTTAGATGAAATGTCGTATGGCAGTAGTTTCAAGCTTGAGGAAGGTACAGGCTACTTTTTACCCGACTGCAAAAGAAGGAAGTTATGTGAACATCAAAGTTAGTTAGAACAGAAAATATGGCTCTTAAATTAACATTAGAATGTAATCTATATAAAACCATCTTAATGAACAACTTCTATATGAGACTAACACTGAAATCGCTAAAAAAACTGAGACTGCCCTATACATTTGTGTGTGCATAAGTCGACCAAATGTACTGAACAGTTGTTTTTTTTTTCGCGATTCCAGTGTTGACCTCATATAAAAAGTTGTTAATTATGGTGAGTATTGCCAGTGTTTTCATTTATTGCGTATATGTCGTATACATACTGTATAAACTCATGTTTGAGTTATATTTTTTTTCTTAGTCAATTTTGTGTATTGAGTATTGAGCAATAGCCTCCACTTTTTAGGGTTCCGTAGCCGAATGGCAAAAAACGGAACCCTTATAGTTTCGATATGTCTGTCTGTCTGTCTGTCTGTCTGTCTTAAGACCATACATGTGAAACTTAGTAGGTAGATGTATTCTGTGAACCGCTTTCCGATTTTAAGAAAAAAATGAATAAATATTTAAAATAAAGGGGGCTCCCCATACATGGAACTAAAACTGAAAATATTTTTTTTCATGAAACCTATGCGCGTGTGGTATCTATAGACAGGTATTTAAAAATGATATAAGGGTTTCTAAAACCACTTTTTCATAAAGTCAATTGTTTAAAAGATATAAGCTTCCAAAGTGGTAAAATGTGTATCCCCCCTCTAACTTCTATAATAATGGAGTTAAAAATTTAAAAAAAATAGATGTCTGTAGATCTTAATATAAACTTTCAACCAAAATTGGTTTGAACGAAATCGGGTCTACAGTTTTTGAGATACAGCATATTTTCTAAAACCGCAAGTATAACTTTGTAATTCATACAAACTATGAAAAACAAAGTTATTTAGCGTAGTTGTAAAAATGTAAATAAGCTAGTTTTAAGACATTGTTAAGGTTTTTTTTATTCGTCATATAGATATACATAATATATTATATTATTATAGTTACTACGGAACCCTTCATGGGCGAGTCTGACTCGCACTTGGCCAATTTTTCTCACCAAACCTGTCTGTTATGTCTTATGTCTCTGTCACCCCACCGGCGCCGTGGTCGACCTCGACGGCGTTGTCCTCCTTCAGGTGTCTAATGGGTGACGATCTTTGCCCACATCTCCGAATGCATTCGGGTGACGTGGATGAGGCCGGCCCACTTCCACTTCTGTGTGGCTGTTTTTATTCCTACATCAGCTACCTGAGTAATAGAGCGCAGGGTGGTGTTACTAACGCGATCTGTTTACGTAACACCCATTATTACTTCTGCAATCTGTAATAATTTTACTAAAATATATATTCTCTACTAGCTGTGCCCGCGACTTTGTCCGCGCGGAATAGTGATTTTCGGCAGCATTTTTTATTTAGTTATACATAAATAAGCTATTTACAATATTTTACTACTAATAGCTCGTTAAAGTACATTTTTCTAATCAAATGTCTAAAAAATAAGTTTCAAGCTTCTAGCTTTAAAAATGACGTAATTTCCATACAAATTTGCATCCCCTATTTCAACCCCTTACAGCCCTTTTTTCGCATTAAAAAGCAGCCTATGTCCTTTCTCAGGCTCTAGACTATGTCCGTACTAAATTTCATTTAAATCGGTTCAGTAGTTTAGGCGTGATTGCGTAACACACAGACATACAGAGTTACTTTCGCATTTATAATATTAAATATGGAAGTAGGCACCTAAGGATTTACTTTATTTTTTATCACCTGCCATTTTATCGCTTCACTTTGGTTGACTGGTAGAGAACGCCTAAGACATTAAGTACGCTTTTGTACCTTTGTGTTGCATAAACTTTAAATAAATAAATATTGAGGCAAGATTGAGAAAATAATTATATTGACTATGAAACTTTTGATGGTGGCACTAAATCAAATTTTGGCCGGTAGCCAAAAGATCAAAGCGCACCTGCTTCTATTAAATTTATATACTTTATTTTAATAGAAATTGATTCTCTTAATGAAAAGATCTAAAAGTCTAGTAAAAAGTTAATTTATCTATATAATAAAAATTAATCGCTAAATGTATTGCTAAGCGTAATACACGAAAACGGCTGAACCGATTTGGCTGATTCTTTTTTAGGGTTCCGTAGCCGAATGGCAAAAAACGGAACCCTTATAGTTTCGATATGTCTGTCCGTCTATTTGTCTGTCTGTCCGTCCGTCCGTATGTCACAGCCATTTTATTCCGAAACTATTAAGACTATACATGTGAAACTTAGTAGGTAGATGTTATTCTATGAACCGCTTTCGGATTTTAGGAAAAAAAAAATTAAAAAATATTTAAAATAAAGGGGGGTCCCCATACATGGAACTAGAACTGAAAATATTTTTTTTTCATGAAACCTATACGTGTGTGGTATCTATAGACAGGTCTTTAAAAATGATAAATGAAAAGGGTTTCTAAAACCACTTTTTCATAAAGTTAATCGTTTAAAAGATATAAGCTTCCAAAGTGGTAAAATGTGTGTGTCCCCCTCTAACTTCTATAATAATGGAGTGAAAAATCTAAAAAAAATATATGTCTGTAGATCTTAATGTAAACTTTCAACCAAAATTGGTTTGAACGAAATCGGGTCAGCAGTTTTTGAGATACAGCATATTTTCTAAAACCGCAAATATAACTTTGTAATTCATACAAAGACTATGAAAAACAAAGTTATTTAGCGTAGTTGTAAAAATGTAAATAAGCGAGTTTTAAGAAATTATCAAGGTTTTTTTATTCGTCAAATAAATATACTTGTTATAGTTACTACGGAACCCTTCATGGGTGAGTCTGACTCGCACTTGGCCAATTTTTTGTTGTTTGGTTTTGTCTGGAGAAGCTTCTTATGAAAAAAACTAGGAAAGGTCTCAAGGGTAGGGGTAGGGTAGGGTATTGGTAGGGTAGGGTAGGGGTATTTTTTTTTATTTTTATATTATTTTTTATTTTTTTTGTTTGAAAGGGTATACTTCGAAATTGGTCCCATTGTCACCAGGTCAGGATCTGATGATGGAATCCTGGAGATTCCATTCTCATTCCAATTTTTGCCTCTCCTGAAAAGTTGACTTTTTGGGATAGTGACAGTATTGGAATAAGCGTGCGATATATTACTCGATACATCGGAAAATAAGTTAAGCCGTAAGTTGGTCACGGCTTACGTTGGTACTTCTTTGACGTTCTTTACGGGTTGGTTGTGGAGGTCAGATTAGCAGTCGCGCCATGTAGAATATACTCAGATAATAGTACTTAGATGCATCCTGTTACACTGGAAGCCGATCACAATAAAGTGATGATTGATACATGGCAGTTTCTACTTTACAAGTAGGTACTTACCTGCATCTGGTCTTACAAAACGCTGACACGTCAAAAAACGAACGTCCAATGTCCATACTGTGCTAGTCTATGTATTAATTGCATATTTTTTATGTACCAGGTACTCATCGCAGGCGCAATAAAGTACAACCGCGTGCGTCGCACTCGGGACTTCGACGGAAAAACCCGAGACGTCCCGGACTTAACCGAAGTCGCCCGAACCATGATCAAAGCGTTCCGAACCGGAGAACTAGGGAAGATTCTACTAGATACAGATATTCTTCGTGAGAGGAATGTTTTAGTTGATAGGACTATGGCTTGATGTAGTAACATGTATGTAAGTTTTAGCGGTACATGGTGGACATCCACACACTAAACGCTTTGGGAATACTTTAATTGTGCGTACGGCTAAGGAGTGGAATTCCCTGCCGGAGTCTGTGTTTCCCGATAGCTATAACCTAGGGGTCTTTAAGTCAAGAGTGAATAGGTTACTTTTAGGTAAGCATGCTCCATCTTCGACCACATCATCACTTACCATCAGGTGAGATGGTGGTCGAACGCGAACCTATTATCAATAAAATAAAAGTCATCCACGGCCTGATTTTGCCTACTCCTGGGCAGTTTTATATCTAGTTTGGCCCTCATATTTGTTTCTGAATTGAGCATTTCAACTTGAGTTTTGTTTTAAACATTGCCCCAATCGTCAGCCTTTTAAGCAAGGATGAACACGCAGAAGATGCGTGTTCACTCTTTCTCAATCGGTCCATCGTTGACCTCATCTATAATAGAAAAGAAAAAGTATTTATTGCCAATATGACATGCTTGTTGGCATATTAAAAACTTCTATCGCTTACCATTAGGAGTGATCGAGTTCAAAAGCGGGCTAATACGGATTAATAAAAAAAAACACTGAATTTGTATAGCTATATATATATTTTTAGTCGGTAGTCCGTCGGTAGTAGAATCTATCAAATCTTGGATTTGACAGATTTTAAACTCCAAAATCTGAATTCAGAAAACTGCCTTCAATATCCCAGTAGTCCTAAATATTATCGTTTATAGATAAGAATTTAGAGAACTGGAATGTTTAATAAAGTGTAAATAATTGTACAGTTACTTATAGTCGTTATATTGTAAGCTAGCAACAAATATATAATTAAACTTTATCTACTGTTTTTTATTTGAGGTACCTTTTTTCCGGGCGAAATCATCAAATGAACTTTCCCGCTTGGCTGGAGCGGAAGGGAGTGTCAGTTTTAGATGCTACCGATTAAAATCCCACCCTGTTCCTTCTGGGGCCGCGTTATATCGTTAGAGCATTCCCTGTGCTGCGCCGGCAGGCAATAGCCCCATCGGGCACAGTCACTAGTGCTGACTATTCTTTGCGGCGTGCGTGTAATAGCCTATTCACGACTAAATATGTCGGGTTCGGTATAGATATGTGCAAAACAGTGCACCACGAAGTGATGTGATATGTCATTACATTTCGTGCCGAGTAATGGTGAACGCAGACCTAGCCGCACCGCACGCGCCGCAGTCTTTGCATTCGAATTCTTTATATGAAGTTCTATGCAACCTCGCACACCTACCCGCGCCGCAGTCGCCGCAGTCCCTGAAACGACCGAACTCCCCTAGCCGCAGCTGATGACGTCACCCGCACGCAGCGCGGATGACGTCATTCGCATCCACGGCGCGCAGTGTTGCCAGAGTTATAAAGTAGACAGAGAATCTCTGACAACGGTTTATAATAAAATTGCTTATTCTCGTATAAATAATTACTTGCTTATTCCCTATTATAGCACCTACAGATAAAATTACACAAAAGAGCAAAATACCAATACTAAATACAGATTTTATACAGATTTTTTAAATCTTCGGATAGATAATGCTTTCAAAAATCTGGCAACACTGACGGGAACGACTGCAGCGACTGCGGCGCGGATAGATGTGCGAGGCCATTAACAAAAAGCGATGACTGCGGGGACTGTAGAGACTGCGGTGCGGGTAGGTCTGCGTTCACCATAATATTACATTACACCATCACTTCAAACATCACGCGTGATGTCATGATGTAGCGCCATGCGATAGCACACTATCGCGCGTTCTAATGTAATGCAATGTTCTAGTGTAATCAGGGCCGCACCGAACTAAGACGGCGCCTGTGTGCAAAATCTATGAAGCGCCTATGATTTTTGTCGTCTTGTTTCGAAATAAATATCGATACTGGAAATATGAAATAACGTAAGGGACGAAACTAAGGTTTTCAGTAGAGCAAAAATAAGATATTTTTCTTACAAAACTGGCTATAATTTTTTAACTATATGTTTTATGTAAAAAGTGTCTAGGACAAAGTTTCTTAGATTTCTTCATTCTTTGAAGCTAAAATAGTAAAAAATCAATAAAGCCTACAGTTTCAAAGATAGCATGTCCCTTACGTTAAATAATAATGAATACGAGTGATAGGTATACGTTTACAAAATTTTAGATATAAATAAATAGCATTGATGTATGGGACACTTAAGGAAATAAACATTTAGAGTTTTTCAAAGTAAAGGTCTCTTAATGGTACACTCTATATTGTTAATGCTGTTAACAAATATAAAAAATAGAATTTTATTCATTCGTGACCTACTATGCCTATGCCATACAGTTTAAAACTACTTGCTGACTCATAGGGATAAAAAATAAACGAATAAAATAGATCAAAACTTTTATTTGTGCTCACTAATCCTCTTTTATAAACGCAATTTAGGTACTGCCGATCCTGCCAATTATAGACCAATCGCCTTAACCTCCATACTTTGTAAACTGATGGAAAGGGTACTCAACAACAAGTTGCTGGCATACCTTGAAGACAATGAGCTCCTCAGTGACCACCAGTATAGCTTTCGCCGTGGTTGGTCTACCGGAGATCTTCTTGTCTTCTTGTGTATGTCACGCATTTTTGGGGCGAGGCCATCGAAAAACACGGTGAAGTCCTTGCGGTGTCCCTCGATATCTCAAAGGCCTTTGACAGGGTTTGGCACGCTAATCTGCTGAGCAAGCTTCCTGCATTCGGTGTTCCTGCTAGCTTATGCAACTGGATTTCCGACTTCTTGAGGGAGCGGTTGATCCGAGTGGTCATCGATGGCTGTTCGTCGGATCTTATGGCAATTCCTCAAGGGTCTGTTCTTTCTGCGACTCTTTTTCTGCTGCATATCAATGACCTACTTCAACTGGGAGCAGTTGGGTACGCGGATGACAGCACAGTCGCAGAGAGATACTTATCCAGTGCTAGAGCTGGCAGGGACGTAATTGCCACTCTCAGAAAGGCCATGGTAGAGCACATGAATTTGACCTTAAATCTTCCCAATGGGGCGACGACAATCTGGTCAAATTCAACTCTTTGAAAACACAGGCTTGTCTTTTCAGCGCTAAAAGGAGCCCATATCAATTATCCTCTACTTTCCGAAGTGCATCTGTGCCAGTTACCAACCGCCTGGAGCTTTTGGGCATGGACATAGATGATACATATATTTACTGAGAGGCATGGAGTTGACGTCAGACCTCAACTTTGGCTTAACCATCGAGTCTGGGATGTTTTGAAAACATTAGACATAAGTCAAACATTTATTTTATACACAATTAAAAATGCCTACGAAGGTTTATCTCGTCTAGATGGTAGCAAACGGTCAGCCCTAAACAAATATGACGAAGCCACCAAACTTTCTGCAAAAAGTACATTGAAATGTTACCAGCTTTGCCATGCCATTATAATAGAAAAATGTTTACAAAATGTTATCTTCCAGAAGAATTTAGAAATACATCTAATTTATGCAGAACATACGTTAAAATTGTAAGGAGAAACCCGAGGCATTCTTAAGCGAAAAGCTTTTCACCTATTTCGAGAGTACAACATAGCCTTTCATGTCCCTAAAAAGGACAAATGTTCCTTGTGTACCAAGTTGCACCGTTTTGCGTGTGTGACAGAGAAACATAATAATATTCATTCAGATAAATTTACATTTTTTACAACTACGTCTAATATTACTAAACGAATACAAGGATATATTTAAACAATTAATTACAACAAATATACAAAATTATGTACTAAAATACAAACTACAATAAAGCATCAAAAAATTCATCCTCAACGCTGTCGGCTGGCAACATACCCAAGATACTGGCGGCATTGCCTCGTTGTATGGCAATGCTTAGCCGTTGACCAAAGAAAGAAGAAAGAAAGAAAGGGTCGCGGGAAGCGTCAACGAGCCTTTTCGATATTTCTTTAAAAAGGCTGTGAGGACACGGGCCCCATGGTCCGAGAGTTTCCACCCCAAACGGCTCGAAAATATAGTTGTCACCGAGATGACTATATTTACGCCGCTTGAGGTTTTCCGCAGCCGCAGCGGGAGCGCCAGCACAACATGATGAACTGGGAAGATGGGATGGCGCGACAGTATCGACACAAGTTGCGTCCCACACTAAAGGCCTACCTATCTTCCAAGGAAACAATGACATGCCGTCCGGTCTCTTGCCATCGTCACGCGCCAGTCCAATGGGTTCCAATACGGCTGGAACGCCGACGGTGACAAGGGCTCGTCGAATAATGTCGTTTAAATTGGCATGTCGTGCAAAACGACCCGCACTACGGCTGAAAGAGAGTCCATGGTGCCCGAGGCTGTTGACCACTTCCCCACAATTATAGCGATGAGGGGAACAACAAGGGGCTCCTAGGCGTAGTGAAGCAGCGATGCGGAAAGTGGTGTCGTCGAACAAAGTGCCTAGATTTGAGGACGGTAGAGCATGTAACCAAAGACCTGATTCCCACTTTCCCACAGCCAGCAGACGAGCACACTCAGCAGAAGTAGCAGACGTAGTTAGTAAATTATTCAGAACTACTCTGCAGAGCGGCTCGTCCCACCGCCTCTGGGAAGATGGTATAACAGGTAGGTCAGAATTCGGACAAGTGAGATTCCAGGCATCAATAGCCTCAGTGAAGCACGGTACATTAAAATCAATCAGTGTGGAAGCCAAGATATTCCTGATTAATTTCTCAGTGCTGTGGACCGAGGAAATGAAAGCCGGTAAACTAATACTAGAAATTTTGCGGATTCCGAGCCCTCCCATGTGGATGGGAAGAGAGGCTTGGGCCCAAGCTCGGTCATCCAAAGCCACATTCAAAATTAAGGACAAAGTTCGTCTGATAATTTGATCCATTTGAAATAAAAGTTGATGGTGCTTCCACAAATGGGAAGCACGAAGAGAGTAATTATATTTAGGGCCGAAACAGCACAAACGAATTATAGTGATGGCCGAGTGCATATTGATTTGGAGCAATCTTTTCGAAACGTCATTGAATTTATTAATTTGTTCTGCAATAAAGTCGGGAAAGGAAGTATCAAAGATTGGAGAACCAAGGAGACGGAGAGAACTTTTCTCAATAATTTGAATTCCAGGTGCTATTTCGTTAAATTTAGAGAGAGTCAGTAGTCTGTCAGTGTTATCTGTTAAAAATAATTCACATTTTGAAAGGTTGAGGTCAGGGCTGGGCAAAATACATGCTTTGCTTTAATTGAAATACAAATTACAAAATACTGTATCGCAAGTAATTAAAATACGAAATACAAAATATTTTTAAGTAAGGTATTTGAAATATAAAATACAAAATACAGTATTTTAGCTATTTTTAATTGAAATACAAATTACAAAATACCAAATAAGTAATCTAGACCAGGGGGCCGAGTCTGCTATTGTAATAGTGTCGGAATGCTGGATCATTGATTTTTAGGGTTCCGTAGCCGAATGGCGAAAAACTGAACCCTTATAGTTTCGTCATGTCTGTCCATCTGTCTGTCTGTCTGTCTGTCTGTCCGTCCGTCCGTCGGTCCGTATGTCACAGTCATTTTATTCCGAAACTATTACGACTATACATGTGAAACTTGGTAGTTAGATGTATTTATTTATTTATTTTATAATTTATGTACACACAGTAAAATACACTAGGAAAGCATAATTATAATATTTGAGTACAAAGGTACTGCTTATTACTTAAGAAATTTCTTCCAGCAGACCTGCGAAAGGAGAAGTGAAAAAGAAATGTTGTCTACTTTTCTTTTTCACAATAGTGTGTGAGAACAAGAGAAATAAATATGAATATGTGAAGTCTAAAACTAAAATATTAAATATACCTACACATACTTATAATGCAATGAAAATAACATATACTTAAATAAATAAATAATAATAATAATGTTAGAATATATAAACATATAATAATAAATATATACATAAATAATTAACACAGTTAAGAGGAAAGGTAATGCTCTTTTAATCGACATTTGAATAGAGATATTGTTTTTAAATCACGAATGCTAGGCAGAAGTGAGTTCCACAATCTTACAGCATGGACAGAGAAGGAGTAAGAGTAGTAGCTAGTTTTATGAGGATGAGATTTAAGGAGGGATCTAAGGTGTGATCTACACGGTACGTCGCTAGAACGACCGAAAGAAAAACGCTCACGCAGGTAGGAAGGATAAGACGGGTTATGTAAAATGTTGAAGATGAGACACAAAATCCTAGTGTTCCTGCGAAGACGGATTGGGAGCTACTTGAGTTCCTTGCGAAGGTGAGAAACATGATCATACTTTCGAAGACCGAAAACAAAGCGAATGCACAGATTTTGCAAGCGCTCAAGCTTGTTTAATAGCTCCTCAGTAGCATCCAAGTAGCAGGCATCGGCATAATCTATAATCGGCTGAATAAGTGTTTGTGCCAAAGAAACTTTAGTCTTCAAGGGCAAAAGACTTTGAAGGCATTTCAGCCAATGAAAGGAGAAATTTACCTTTCGGCTGACCTCATTGACCTGAGCACGCCATGAGAGATTGGAGTCAATAACTACACCCAGATCTTTAGCGGTTTCAGTATAGTCAATGCGAACACCATCGAGATATAAAGGCATCAGAGATGCAACAACAGCCGCACTGCGGACGAATCTGCTGCCAATGATTATGGCCTGGAATTTAGTTGGGTTAATTTGCAAACCAAATGACTTAGCCCAAACGCTGATGCATGCCAGGTCATGATTCATTGCAGCAATTGCACAACCCGCGTCAGCTACAGTAAAATGTCGGTAAAACTGCAAGTCATCTGCGTAGAGATGAAAACTAGAGGAGATTAGTCTGGTAACAAAGTTTATGAAAATTGAAAAAAGAAGAGGAGAGAAAATGCTACCCTGAGGAACACCCTCAGTGAGGCTACACCAATCAGAGAAGGACTCCTCCAGGCGAACACACTGAGAGCGTCCCCGAAGATAAGAACCGAACCAAGCTAAAGTAGAAGGAAATAAATTGATAGATTTGAGGATACCTAGTAAAAAGTAAAATGTCAAAATCCACTGAGTTAAATGCGCTACTGAAGTCCAGCAATACAAGAACTGTAAGGGACTTATTCTCCATTGCCCAGCGGTTGTCATCAGTCACTTTTAAAAGCGCGGTTACAGTACTGTGACCCGGGCGAAAACCGGATTGAAAAGGGGATATTATCGAATTTGACGCCAAGAAAAATGATAATTGTCTATGAACTATGTGCTCAAAAACTTTAGAGAGAAAAGGGAGGATAGAAACTGGTCTAAAGTGGGTTAATAAAGTAGGATTGTTAGTTTTAGGTAAAGGTATTATGTGAGCCTGTTTCCAAAAATACGGATAGGAGCAAGAGGAAAATGAGTGGTTGAAGATGTGAGTGAGAACAGGAAGTAACGAGGAAAGGATAAGAGTTATCATTATTGAACACAACTTATCATTAACGACTGCTGAAGAAGTAATCGCAAGAATAGACTTCTTAACGTCATCCTCAGTAACATCGCTAAGCTTAAAGAGAGGACAAGGTGGTAACGGCAACCTAGAAAGACTATCTAGTGTCGTGGCTTTAACAGACGGATCAAGAGAAAAGGGAAGGAAAGAGAAATGCTTATTTAGATCATTAAGGTTGACATCCTTACACTGGTTGGTAGGTGAATTACCTATGCCTACAGATTTGAGAAATTTCCATACATCGGAAGAACTGCGATTATTGAGTTGGTCGTAAAAATAGCGTCTCTTAGCATCTTGACACAGATGACTGCAGCGATTACGTAATAATTTGTAATAAGAGAGATTTAGCTCTGAAGGTCTACGCTTATATCTATAATATAAGCATAAGCTATTCTAGTATAAGCTTTATCCCTGCGAGCCATAATCTCTTTAATTTGTTGCGTTATCCATGGTGCAGGGTTATGTCTAACTTTGACACGTCTGATAGAGGCATGCCGATCATATAAGTCGAGAATGGTTGCGTTAAAACATTTTTTAAGCATTAAAACGATTTTAAGAAAAAAAATATTTAAAATAAAGGGGGTTCCCCATACATGAAAATACAAATGATATAGGGGTTTCTAAAACCACTTTTTCATAAAATCAATCGTTTAAAAGATATAAGCTTCCAAAGTGGTCAAATGAGCTTCCCACCCCCCGCCCTCTAACTTCTATAATAATGGAGTGAAAAATCTAAAAGACATATATGTCTGTAGAACTTAATGTAAACTTTCAACCAAAATTGGTTTGAACGAGATCGGGTCAGCAATTTTTGAGATACAGCATATTTTCTAAAACCGCAAATATAACTTTATAATTCATACAAACACTATGAATAATAAAGTTATTTGGCGTAGTTGTAAAAAATGTAAATAATCTCTCTATTCTCAATCTTGATGCCACTCACCATTTTCCTAACTCAGTTCCTTCACTACTTGACCTTGTTTTAGTCTCATCACTTGTTCATATCGCTAAGCACGGCCAATGTTCGGCAGACGCTTTCTCCTATCATGACCTAATTTACACATCGTATAAAATTCGTCCTCCCAAGCATAGGTCCAAAACTCTTCTCCTTCGCAATTTTAGTGGGATGAACATTGACCAGCTTCGAGAGGATGCCAACAACATTGACTGGGCGCCTTTGGTTGAATCTTCATCGGTTGACCAGCAGGTTGAATTTCTTACTTCTTCCCTTATTCAGCTTTACGACAGGCATGCGCCTGTTCGAGCTGTCAGAGTAAAGCACCTCCCAGCACCTTGGCTGACTGATGAAATTAAACTTTTGATTAATAAGAAAGCAGCTGCCAAGTTTAAATTCAAAATTCAACCAAATGACAGCAACAGGGAAAAATATGTGTCAATCAGAAATCACTGCAGCAAGGTGTGTAGAAATGCAAACCGCCAATATATCCACAGTACCGTTCAGAATGGTGATCCAGCTAAGGTCTGGAATTTTCTCAAATCTTTAGGTATCGGAAAAAAGGGTCATGAAACAATTCTTAAGGACTTAGACTTCAACTTACTTAATAGTCATTTTTCTACTTCGCCTGTATTAGATAGGGCCACTAAAGCTGCTACTCTAAATTATCTTTCAAACCTTCCGGTACCTGATTATTCTCCTTTTGTCATAAGTCAATTTGCTGCTTGTGATGTTAAAAAGAGTATTGTGTCTATTACGTCCGACGCTGTGGGTAGTGACTGTCTCAGTCGTAAGATGATCATTCCTATCCTTGACAACATTCTTCCGGCCATCCTTTATATCCTTAACTTCTCTATTTCTAGTAGTATCTTTCCACAAGCTTGGAAAGACGCTCAAGTTATCCCGTTACCTAAGAAATCGCATCCCGCATCTTTCTCTGACTACCGACCCATTTCCATTCTTCCTTTTCTATCCAAAGTCCTTGAAAAACTTGTACATCAACAACTCAGCGCCTTCCTTTCTAAACATAATCTTTTAAATCCCTTCCAATCTGGTTTTCGACCTGGTCACAGCACTACCTCAGCACTGGTTCATATTACGGATGATATAAGGTCAGGCATGGAGATGGGGAAGTTAACGGTACTCGCACTACTTGACTTTAGCAATGCTTTTAATACAGTTGACTTCGACATTCTGCTTCGGTAATTGACTGGTTTCGTAGTTACCTGTTTGGTCGCCGGCAGCGTATTTGCACGGAGGATTCTTTCTCTTCTTGGTGTGACACCTCTGCCGGTGTGCCGCAGGGTGGCGTTTTATCTCCTTTACTTTTCGTACTTTTTATTAATGCTATCACTCAACGACTATCTTCCTTCTACCACTTGTATGCTGATGATTTGCAAATTTACACGCAAGCACCCCTCGTCGAATTATCTGATGCCATTGGGACAATTAATGGGGACCTCGCTCGGATTAGTGATTGGAGCACTGAGTTCGGACTGAAAATTAATCCCGCCAAAACCCAAGTAATTGTTGTTGGTAGCTCCCGGACTATCTCTAAGATCGACTGGTCGACACTTCCCGAAGTTTCATTTAATAACACCGTCATTCCGTTCAGTCACGCCGTGAAGAACTTGGGGATATACATCGACAAAACTCTGTCTTGGACGAGGCAACTGCAGGAAGTCAGTCGTAAACTGTTTGCTTCTGCAGGCTCCCTGAGACGGCTTCGTAATTTTCTTCCTATCACCACTAAAATTGCATTTGCACAGTCTCTTCTTCTTCCTATCTTGGACTATGCTGATGCCAGCTATCTTGATTTGACCCAAGACCAATTTGACAAGCTAGAGCGACTTCAAAATCTCTGTATTAGGTTTATATTTGGCTTGCGCAAATATGACCATGTTTCTGAATTTCGTACTAAGCTCAAATGGCTTCCTATTAGGTTTCGCCGGAATGTTCATTTACTTTCTCTGCTTTATAATGTCTTATTTAATCCTTTAACTCCTTTTTATCTTAAAGACCGCTTTCGGTTTCTCTGTGACACACATTCAAGGTCCTTGAGATCATCGGAAAATTTAGAGTTAAGTATCCGTATGCATTCCACTTCTTTCTTCGATAAATCTTTCACTATCCAAGCAGCCCGTTTATGGAATGCATTGCCCATAGATGTGAGGCGTGCTCAAACATTACCTACTTTCAAAAAAATGGTGAAAGAGCATTACCTCTCACTATAATTTAATTTTTCCCCTCCTTTCTCTATTATGATTTTGATATGTATTAGTATATATTATATTCATATATATGGTATGTATTTTATATTATTATGTTTGATTAGTATGATGTTGTACACTGACAGCCCTAAATCTGTCTCCTTTCATTTCTGTCCATCCAAAGGTTGTCTGTAAGAGATTGCCCTGTGCGATAAGACCGCCCATTGTACACTAGTTTTATTATTTGTATCTTTAAATGTATTGTAAGGTGTACAATAAAGTATATAATAAATAAATAAATAAATAAATAAGCTAGTTTTAAGAAGTAAGGTTTTATTTTTTCGTTAAATAAATATATGTATTATATTATATTATTATAGTTACAACGGAACCCTTCATAGGCGAGTCTGACTCGCACTTGGCCAATTTTTTAGGGTTCCGTAGCCGAATGGCAAAAAACGGAACCCTTATAGTTTCGATATGTCTGTCCGTCTGTCTGTCTGTCCGTACCTCCGTATGTCACAGCCATTTCATTCCGAAACTATTAGGACTATACATGTAAAACTTGGTAGATAGATGTATTCTGTGAACCGCTTTCCGATTTTAAGAGAAAATTTAAAAAATCATTTAAAATAAAGGGGGCTCCCCATACATGGAACTGAAACTGAAAATATTTTTTTTTCATGAAACCTATACGTGTGTGGTATCTATAGACAGGTCTTTAAAAATGACATTGAGGTTTCTAAAATGACTTTTTCATAAAGTTAATCGATTAAAAGATATACGCTTCCAAAGTGGTAAAATGTGTGTCGTCCCCCCCCCCCCCTCTAACTTCTATAATAATGAAGTGAAAAATCGAAAAAAAAACAAATGTTTTAGATCTTAATGTAAACTTTCAATCAAAATTGGTTTGAACGAGATCGAGTCAGCAGTTTTTGAGATACAGTATATTTTCTACAACCGCAAATATAAGTTTGTAATTCATACAAATACTATGAAAAAAAAAGTTATTTGGCGTAGTTGTAATGTAAATGTAAATAAGCTAGTTTTAAGAAATTTGTAAGGTTTTTTGTTTTTTTTTTTTCAATTAAACATATTAAGTACTAGTACTCTCGCGGGGCTTCGCTCCCGTGGATTCTATCACGGTAAAAACATAACTCTCCTTTTTTGCAGTCGGGTAAAAAGTAGCCTATAACCTTCCTCAAGCTTCAAGCTACTTCCATACCAAATTTCATCCAAATCCACCCAGTACTTTCGAAGATTAGCGCGTTCAAGCAAACAAACAAACAAACAAACAAACAAACTAACAAACTTTTCCGCTTTATAATTAAACATATTAAGTATATTATATTTATTATAGTTACCACGGAACCCTTCATGGGCGAGTCCGAATCGCACTTGGCCAATTTTTTATTTGTAGATTTTGACAAGTTTGGTACATAATCTATTATTATAATGTTTAACCACTGACACTCCATTGAAAGAAATGGCTTAGAATGGTAATCTCGTACACGTTGACAAATGAATGACTGACTTACGCGGTAATCTGCTAAAATTTTTACAGTTCCAACTGAATTTTGGTCAATTAGCACCATTTTGTATTGTAATAAATATAGGCTTCTCTATTAAAGATAATTTAAAACACATAAATCAAAACACCGGCCGCTAAAAAAAACCTCTGACTAAGGAAAAAAAGAGGACATGGCATAAACATTCCATACGCACAGTAGTTATAGGAATATGATGCATTTCGACGGCATAGTTACTGATATATCGGCATCTCTTTTTAACTTGTGAGAGTAATCATATGTAAAAAAGGACAACATTAGTTTTATCATTGCCAAAAATGGCAACATAACTTTGGTGATGTCGCAAAATACCTAACTGCGGCCGGCCGCCATGTTTTGTCACAGCCAACAACAAGTACATCACTTGTCATCGCGACTTGCTTATTTCAGTGTTTTTAAGAAAATTTGGTGATAACAGGCGAAAATTGTGCTTGTTTATAGTGTAATAACTTGCATAATACTGCATTTATCATGGGTAGGTGCAGTGTGTTAGGCTGCCGCATGAAAAGCAACAAAAACATCCCAATAACAAACGTCGGTTACTTACCTGTGCAACGTTTGTTGCACAGGTAAGTAACCGAATTCATTCAAAATATCTTGTTTTTTTCTATTATTTTGAAAGATTTTGCTATTTTTGAGAAAGTTTATAAAGATACACTTGCTTTTCTGTAATTATTTACTGTTTTACTGTTGATATTATGTGATTTTTAAGCAAATCATTTGTTAGTAAACAGAGAGTTAGAGTTACGGTTCGGAATTTTCAATTTATCGATAAAACATATCGACAGGTGAATATTATTTAACTCGATTTCTTTTTATGATTTTAGATTGCCGACATGTAAAGAAAGAAAAGAACAGTGGCTGTATATACTTGGGATTGAAAATTTGAATACTACAACCAAGCATATTAAGTTTTGAAAATAGACAAGTTTATTGTGTTTACCTACTTACTGACAAGTAACCAATCCAAACCAGTTGATGGAGAGAGAGGAGGGACGAGAAGCATGTCAGCAACAGCAGTGCTATATTGCTGAAATACTGGTATAAAGTTTCAGGTTTAAATACACATCAGTCAGAATAAATAGATAACTTTTTTTTTTGAAAATTATAAAACATCCTTAAAATTCTCGTACAGACTGAATCAAAACCTAATATAAGTTATATGATTTTAATTATCCACCTCCTCACACAGATTAAGACACATATACCTGCACTATTTTTACTCCTGATATAGTCATAGCAAAAGGAGATGGATAATGATTAATTTTTGAAAATGATACATACATTTATATCAGGTTATAAAATGTTGTGTCTATGTTAAAATGCAAGCTAAACAAATGTGAGCGTGAGTTAGTGATTAAATTCGCAATGTAAATATTAAACATTTATGGTTATTCTTTGTATAGTTACCAGCACAATTTGACGAGTGTGAGGAACAACGATCTGTTCCTCGCAGGGTGTTGGAAGAGAAACCTGTTTGCAGCACTTCTAACAATGCAGATGTAAGTGTAATATTTCATAATAATTATGTTCCTTATGGTAATTACCATGCTATCTTGACTTTTAAATACAAACTCACTCAATGTAAAAAATTGTTGTTATTTCTTTACAGTTACCAGCCCAATTTAATGAATGTGAGGCACAACATTTTTTTCTCACAAAACACTGGAAGAGGAGCCTGTCTGCAGCACTTCTAGCTATGCAGATGTAAGTGTTCTATTCTATAATATGTTACTGTATGTACTGTGGGCAGCGTAACTGGTAATTTCAAATTAATTTACGGCAAAAACTTGAACGAAGTTGCAGAAAACTAGAAGTTAATTCGTTTTTTTTTGTTTCAGGATAAAGCGCTTGAAATTATTCAAAAATTAAAATCAAAATGTGAATATCGGAAGCAAAAAATTAAAACATTAAATGAAAAAGTGAGAAGACAGAGTAAGAAAATCCAGACTATATCTACTATACTATATATATCTACATCTGTGCCAAATTTCATAAAAATCCGTTCAGCCGTGATAGAGTAACAAACATCCATCCATACAAACAAACTTTCGCACTTATAATAATATTAATAAGTAAGGATTGTGTGGTTTGTATATTTTTTTTGTTTTTTGTTTGTTCAACATGCTCATGTTTTATTAATGTGTATATTTGTATAAAATTTGCGCAACGTGCTCTTATTTGATTATTGTGTATACATATTTGTATTTTAGAACTTAAGTATGACTGGGATAAACGGCTTTTATAGTTTTCAATAAATCTGTGTAAAATGATAATTTTTGTTTTATTATGAATGATCGAGCCATGTAGTAGTACACAAATAAAAAAAATAATGTTAAGTTATATTATTAGTTAATAAAAATAAGTATAGTCTGACAAACGATGAAAACAAACCGTATTTTGTATTTATTTATTCTTTTCATTGGTAATTATAGACCTTAGGTACAGGTACTGCAGTCGTGGTATGCTAATCAGTAATAGTGATACTCTAATAAGGCTCCTACACATATGCCCCGGCACAAGTCGCAGAAACTAGAAGTCCGCACGAAACTCAATCTTAATTCGCGGCATCCTCCCCAGCCGGCGGCACTGTGTGTAGGAGGTTTTTTACTCCCACCCACTATGTTGAGCGTGGTCGCCACAGTTGTTCTGGCCGCAATTTCGGTCGCATACTACGCTCACAGGAAAAAGCGAGCAATGAACACAGCGATCACAAGGCTACAGTTTTTTATTCGTGATCGCCGCGGTGGCAACTGGGAATAAATGGGATAGACATACCACACCATAGTAAAATTTGTTTTATTATGAACATACCTGTACAAGTACAGAATACAGATAGTTAATTTAATTGCAGTAGCATCTATTCAGTATCCACGTGCCCTGCCTGCCATGTAAAGTGACACTCTTCGAGCGTGTGCGTTTTTATAGCTCACATTACCACGTAGATAAAACTGAAGAAAGCTAAAAAAAACGTGTGCATCTGGATTGGGGGCCTATTTTTTTAATCCTTGCGAAACGAAATAAGACTTATAGGGAAATTAGTTAAAAATAGTAAAAACTTACAGCAACGGGCCATGAATTTCTTAAACGTTAAACTCATTTTCGACAATTTTGAATTCTGTAAGCACCGTGCAATTCAACTATCGATGTTATAATGCGCGCAGCTCTACGGCAAGCCGCCATCTTTGTGCCAGACTCACAATAGGTATGCACGCTTTTTTCGTAGGTATTTCATGTCTATTCTTTTTTCCTTAGTCTGAGAAAAAAACAGATAAAACGTCAGTAAGCAGTAATGTCACACTTGACTTTGACAGCTAAAATATTATTGAATTGTATAGTTTAACTACATTTCTATTAACAGGTTTTATAATAATGGCAATACAACTATGTCAATTTATAACACAATTCTACTAGGAGACCATTATGAATTTAACAGATTACGAACTTTTAGCAAAATGAAAATGCCATTGATCGACAATTAAGAAATGAATGATAGAATATTGTGGCACTATTGCAATAGCAGACTTGAGGCCCAGCACGGGCTGAAAAGTAGAGGAAAACAACATGAATTAATCAGTAAAACCAGAGTTTCCTTTCATGAACCTAACTTTTTAAATGTACTGTCAAACAAACAGCCTCTTGTTGGAGAATGAATAAAACCTGCTAAAAACAGTCTTTCTACAGGTCCTGATGAGCACAAACTTGTGTTAAATTGTTTGAACACATTTTCGTTCGTTCTACACAGAATATAAGCTTTATTTATTCCGTGTTTGGAAAAAACTAAAACAATTAACAAACCGTTATGACTTGACAAATTGACATCTTAGCTTGACATTGACAATTTGACGTAAGTCCATTTTTTGCGTTTTGTGGCTGCTTTACCATCATTACACTCTCGCGGTCTCGCCTCGCACTCACACTCACGATCGCTAAATGAATGAAGGTTAAATGTATTTTAATGTTAAAATGTATTTTGAAGCCTCAAGTATTTGAAATACAAATTACAAAATACCTCGGCGTCAGGTATTTGAAATACGAATTACAAATTACATTTCAAAGAAGTAATTGAAATAAAAATACCAAATACGTATTTGTATTTCAATTACGTATTTTAATTACAAGTAATTCAAATACTGCCCAACCCTGGTTGAGGTCAAGGCCAATAGAATGTAGTTCATTTTTTAGGAAATTTAGGTCTGCTAAAATATTTTCTACAACAAGGTTTCCAAGGTTCCGTCGTCGAGATACCAAACATTGAATTTAGAATTTAGCTTTCGAATTATTGGGTGAATAGCTAAACTGAAAATCACTGGCCCGAGAGGGTCACCTTGTTGACAGCCAACAGCTGATTCTAATAGATTGTCTCTAAACAATAATTTGGATAAATAAATAAATAAATAATAATAAATTTTGAGAAGTTGTACGGATCACGCAGTCCTGTGTGGTGTTAAGGACAAATCAATTTATTTTCGATGCTGACAAATTAACGTAAGAGTCAATATAATTATGATAATTTGAGTCACAATTTAATGTAAGGGACATGGTATTTGTACCTTCTCAGGGAACACTAATGTATAAGACAATATTAAAACATCTCAAATTATGGAATAACTTATGTGACCTGTTGTAAAATATACTCGATTTTGATTTAATGTAAATACCAATTACTGTGAGTAAAGAGATTTACATTAGTTTTTATAAAAAATTAATTTAAATGTCATATACAGCCAGTTTCTACAAAAAAAATGGTCTAGGCCTACGGAAAATATGTGAGGTAAAGGACATTTTTTTTAAGATATCGAGATTTTAAATATACCAATTGATAGAGCAAAAAATTCCGAATCCAACGATATATATAACTCATTTTCGACAAAATGTCCCTTACGTTATTTCATATTTCCAGTATCGATATATTTTTAATATTCAAGATTTTACTGAAATATTTTTAAAAAGCCACTCACTGTGATACTTTTTACCATTTCCTAAATGCAATTCATAATAATATTCAGAATACTTTCTTCCTGAAGAGTCACGCGGATAATATTATGCAAAATGCCGATTAAACAAATTAAACAAATTTGTTTAATTGGATTTTTAGCCGACTTAAAAAAAAAGGAGGTTCTCAATTCGTCTTGAGCTTTTTTTTTATATTTATATATCATAACTCGGAGATGGCTGGACCGATTTGAAAAATTCTTTTTGCGTTTGAATGGGTATAGTTTCTAGTTGGTCCCATTGTTACGAAAACAGGATCTGATGATGGGATCCTGGAGAAATCGAGGGAACTCTCCAAATATTATAGGCACACCTATAGCGTTTTGGATATTTTTTATAGTACCTTGAGCAGTTGCTTCCGAAAAGTACCATTTGTGCAAGTTGAACTGATGATGAAGACCACAGATGGCCACTGAAACTCCTCAATAATAAGTATTTCGTGGATTTCGTGTCGATTAGTTGAGTACGGATGTTAAACACTTGTTAAACACAATGCTCATCACAATACATATGGTGATGTAGAGCTGATGGTCAAGTACCAGGAGAACTCCTCAAAAATTAACGGCTATGCATCGGGAAAAGCAACATTTTGTAAAAGGTGATAAGTTGTTGACATTATGGCTTTTGTAACTCGATAAATCACAAACCGACACACTAAAAAGCGTCAAAAAATATTTTTTTTGCAAAAAATAGAACCGACTTCCATATAAAAACACTACAAAGACAAAAATAACTTTAATTTCGGAAGGCGGTGTCTTTAGTTTTGTTTATATTTTCGTTTTTGACACCGCCTTCCGAAATTAAAGTTATTTTTGCCTTTGTAGTGTTTTTATATGGAAGTCGGTTCTATTTTTTGCAAAAAAAATGTTTTTTCTGTCAAATATTGCATCAAAGTAACATCTTCATCAAAGAGTCATCTTTGCAAAAACTAGGTATCGATGACGATGATTGTCTTGGTGGTGACAATGGCGTATCAGTACCAGGCACAGGCACAGAAGTAACTTCAGCGGCATCATCCCTAATTGCAAATAGACAAACAAATACATATGTATATAAATATAGCTCGTTTAATAGTATGTATATTACATATCTAACACTCATTCATTTATTTTCTCTCACTTTATTACAATTGTTGTTCTTAGTCTAAAACTCAAGAAAAAGGACATTATCTTTTGAGAGACTGGTGCCTAAAGTAGGTTTAAAAAAAACCTGTATGATGACTATGATCTTATTTTCACTCATATATTACAGATTTACCTCTTCTACCGGTTATTTGTGTAATAAAAGTAGTATAGGTTACACTTTATCACGTCAGCTTTTCGCCAGTCTAAGCCTAGTAAAATCGGCGCAATCGTTTCGAAGATTAAGAAACAGACAGACGAAAATAATGATGAAATGATATTCTGTCATCTATCTAAGTACCTCATATACATTCATAATGCATTAACTGATAAGGCTGTTATTTTGAAATTAGTAAAAGATGCTTTTAATCTTTACTAATATTATAAATGCGAAAGTAACTCTGTCTGTCTGTATGTTAAGCAATCACGCCTAAACTACTGAATCCATTTTAATGAAATTTGGTACGGACATAGTCTAAAGTCTGAGACCTTTCTCAGACTTTAGACTATGTATGTGTGTGTGTATGTGACATAGGCTGCTTTTTAATGCCAAAAATGGGCTGTAAGGGGTTGAAATAGCGGATAAAAGTTTGTATGGAAATTACGTCATTTTAAAAAAGCCAGAAGCTTGAAACTTATTTTTTAGACTTTTACGTACGACATTCAAATTATGTATGAGTTTTATTTTCAAAATAATTAGCCTAAAAAATTAAAAATGCTGCCGAAAGTTCCTATTCCGCGCGGACGAAGTCGCAAGCACAGCTAGTTATTTATAAAGGAAATTATATGAAAACCACATACCACTTCATAAAGCGTTTTCTTAATCAGTTTTGACATCTTCATCGATAAATTGACTGATTTCTGTCTCCAAACACTCAAAAGATTCGCGGACTCAGCGATTAGTGCCATGAATTGTGACTTGGAGAATATTAGTCAGTGGGCTAAATGATACGGATTCCAGATTAATCCGTCCAAGTCCCAGGCTATATTATCTTAGGTAGTCGATACTATCGCTCTGCACTTGACACTTCCTCTTTGAGGCCATTATCCCTTAACGGCTTGGTCATTGCGTACACGGATATGGCAAAGAATCTTGACAACAATCTTTCTTGGCGACCGCAAGTAAATGAGGTTAGTCGAAAGGTGCACTTTTCCTACCAATCTTTAAAATCCCCTCAAAGCTTTTGCCTTTCAAAACTAAAATCTCTTTAGCACAAACTTTAATCCAGTCGATTATTGATTATGCCGATGCCTGCTATTTGGATGCCACTGAGGAGCTCTTAGATTGAGCGCTTGCAAAACTTGTGTATTCACTTTGTTTTTGGTGCTGAGGAAATACGATCATGTCTCTCAGTTTTGCAAGGATCTCAAGTGGCTCCCTATCCGTCTTCGTAGGAACAGTAGAATATTATTCTTTTTGTACAACATCCTTTTCAACCCTGCATATCCTAGCTACCTGCGCGATCGTTTTTCGTTCACTCGTCCTGCTGATGCCCTTCGTAGATTCCACCTTAAACTCCATCTCCATTTCCTATCCCATAAAACCCGTTTCTATTCCCACTCCTTCTCCTTTCATGTAGTACGATTGTGGAACTTCCTTCCCGCTAAAATCTGCGAAGCTAAATCCATTAGTATTTTCAAAAACGCTGGTCAAAGATCATTCATTACCTATCTAGCATCCATCTAGCATCCCGTAATTTTATATTATATTTATTATAGGCATTAATATAAATATGTATTTTGACTCTATGTGTGTAAAACCCTTTAGTACAAATTATTTTCGAAAAACTACTACGTTTGAACATTTATTCATGCCAGATTTATGTATGCCAGGTTACGTTCAAAAACCTGGCGTTTGTAATAACTTAAGTTATGTAGTCGGCTACTACAGCGACTGCGTCGGATGGTGTTTTTGATTTTACCATTTTTTAACGCAAAGCTCATTAACATTGGGGTCAAAATTCAAATAGTGTAAAATTAAACCACAGGCGTGAGTGTGCGTTACCCCAGCAAAATAATGTCGAAAATAGTCATTTAAATCTTATAGATAATTAGTTGCCCAGCTTCTGTAATTGTTAAGCACATTTTTAAATTTGTTACACATATAGTTTTTTAGTTATTACTCAAAAACATATTCTGCTGGGGTAACGTTTGAAACGTTACCACAGCAAAACTTTTTTTTAAATAATGGGAATATTGAAATAAATATTAGCTATACATTTAGTTGTCTAGACGAGGTAAATGTTACACGTTATTTTGTACTTGTTCTTTCTTCGGCTGCGAAGTTATTCAAGATTTTGCTGGAGTAACGTTTGTGGTTTTGCTGGATCTCTGAAACGGTTAAACGGATTCTTATCATCTTTTGTACATTACTTCTTAGGAATTAGTTTTAATTTGTTTCGCAATAAAATAAACAAAATGATGTACCGTTTAAAAGTTATTTAATAAAATATAAAAACACTTCTTTAGGTCCTAACACTCTGAATATGAGCTCTAAAGACTTACTTTAAACGTTATTTTGTAGCTTTTAACTACCTTCAAATGTATGTGAAGTTTGATTAGTATCCTGTAGGTAATTAACAAATTATGATGATATTCAGTTCTCCACGTTCACGGTCACAATGCGCGCGGAGTTATTTGGCCACCGATAAACCTGTATACGGTTATATAAACTGAATGTTATATCAATATTTAGTTGCTTAATTCAGTTATATACCTGTAAAATTTCAGTGTAGTACATACAATAATTAACGAGATAATTAAATAAAAGTCATTAGGAACTTCAAGACCGTGGTAATCCGACCAAGTTTAGGTGGTTACAAAAAAGCGACCTCGTAGAACATTATGCCATCTTCTAAAATATGTAGGATAGTGTTACAAGTTTAGTACAGATGTGTACACAAGTATTAAAAAAACTACATATTTCTTAAAGAATTTTTATTTACAGGTAAAATAATAATTTCAAAAATATCAATTAAACTTAAAAACAATCACAGATAAAAATTACAGATAGCAATTTTGCTTTTATGGCATTTTCCATTATTTTTTAAATTAATGATTTCAATTTACTTACACTTTTACATTAAAAATAAAAATTTATAACAATCACAGATAATAACAGATATAATGAATGTTCAGTGTGCAGTGACCATCACATCACATTATAATTCATATAATATAATAAACTCTATTACCACAATCCTCAAATGCTCTTACCATCTGTATGCTGATGACCTACAGCTCTACGCGCAAGCTGATATTGACAACTTGGACAACTGTATCCCAATGCTGAATGCTGATCTATTAGCTATCAGCGATTGGTCAAGCAGATTTGGAGTTATGGTCAATGTCAGTAAATGCCAGGCTATCCTGATCGGCAGCTCACATGCGCTACGAAAATTGGACACTAGCCAATTACTCCCGCTTAGCTTCAACAACACCATCATTCCACTCTCGCCACACGTTAAAAACCTAGGCTTATTCACTGACGACAAGTTAAGTTGAGATAAGCAGATTGCCCAAGGTAGCCAGAGAGTAACATTCACACTGCGATCTCTCTATACAACGTGTAACGGAAAGGGTATATACATACCAAGGGTACGGCTTCTTTGGGTGACATCAAACGATATTGGAAGGGCTTTTCGGCTTTTAACCGGTTTTATGGCTAATTCCTATGCTATTTCTACCATTAAACTCTGGAACATGCTACCCCTTGACATCAAGAAGGCCGAGTCTAAATTCTCTTTTAAGCGTAAAATGAGAAACCACTACTTAAAAGCCTGTCATTCTTAGTTTGGTTTTCGCAATAATTATAATTATTATGAGTTCTCTATGATTATTATAAAGCACCGCATTTATTAGTCTATTATTTTAGCATATATGTGTATTCTATTAATATTATTTTATATATATATATATTCTTTCGATAAAGACATTTATTTTACTTGTACACCTACCACATTGTGGTCTTTTTAACCCAAAGGTTGACTGGTAGAGAATGCCTTGTTGCATTAAGTCCGCCCATGTACCACTATTGTACATAAAGTTTAAATAAATAAATAATTTTGTAAGCCAGAATCATCTTTAGGCATAAATTTCATATCCATAATAATTAAAAAAACGTAGAACCATCATTATTTCTGAAAGTTTACAGTTAGAACCATCTTTTGGCATACATTAAACAAACATTTGATTGTGAACATACGTGGTTTTTATTTCCCTGTAAGAAACATGCAAACATGCAAGCAAGCATGCAGTTATGCTAAACGAAATTATGCAGAATTTTAACTCTGCCAAAAGTAATTTATGCCATTGTGAATTCGAACATATGAACATTCGGCCAAATAATAATTATACATACTAAATAATTTTTATGCCTTAAAAATATTCGTTGAAGGAAGATTATACCAAGTGTGTTATGCCAAATGAATTTCGGAGTATCAAGATTCTGCCAGATAGAAGGAACCCGTGCAACTGTGCCATTGAACTGGTGCACATAATGCAATAGATACCTATCTAATAAGTAGCTGAAAGGTAATAATAATAGTGTGTAAAGTACAGATATTACAATATTGTTATGTATTTAACAGTGTACGCGTCTGTACCGAAATTTTAAGGTGTATTATCCTACATATTTTAAAAGATAGCATAATGTTCTACGCGGTCGCTTTTTTGTAACCACCTAAACTTGGTCGGATTACCACGGTCTTGAAGTTCCTAATGACTTTTATTTAATTGTCTCGTTAATTATTGTATGTACTACTCTGAAATTTTACAGGTATATAACTGAATTAAGCAACTAAATATTGATATAACATTCAGTTTATATAATCGTATACAGGTTTATCGGTGGCCAAATAACTCCGCGCGCATTGTGACCGTGAACGTGGAGAACTGAATATCATCATAATTTGTTAATTACCTACAGGATACTAATCAAACTTCACATACATTTGAAGGTAGTTAAAAGCTACAAAATAACGTTTAAAGTAAGTCTTTAGAGCTCATATTCAGAGTGTTAGGACCTAAAGAAGTGTTTTTATATTTTATTAAATAACTTTTAAACGGTACATCATTTTGTTTATTTTATTGCGAAACAAATTAAAACTAATTCCTAAGAAGTCATGTACAAAAGATGATAAGAATCCGCTTAACCGTTTCAGAGATCCAGCAAAACCACAAACGTTACTCCAGCAAAATCTTGAATAACTTCGCAGCCGAAGATAGAACAAATACAAAATAACGTGTAACATTTACCTCGTCTAGACAACTAAATGTATAACTAATATTTATTTCAATATTCCCATTATTTAAAAAAAAGTTTTGCTGTGGTAACGTTTCAAACGTTACCCCAGCAGAATATGTTTTTGAGTAATAACTAAAAAACTATATGTGTAACAAATTTAAAAATGTGCTTAACAATTACAGAAGCTGAGCAACTAATTATCTATAAGATTTAAATGACTATTTTCGACATTATTTTGCTGGGGTAACGCACACCAGGCGTGAGTATTGTATTGGGAGACTTGTACCTACTCAATTATAAAGAATATGTTGTAGGTTTACGAAAATAATTTCAATAATTAACGCTAGCATTACATCCGGCCGGCGCCCCTTCTGCCTTGGCGCCTGTGTGCGCCGCACACTTCGCACATAGGCACGGCTCGGCCCTGAGTGTAATAGGACATGTTATTGAAATAGTAACATAGCAGCGAGCGATACAATGTTGATTCATAATTACATGAAAGAATTGAAATATTTGCATTGTAATTCGAAATAAAAGGACAGTTGAGTATTTACCTACGACCGTACAACGGGTGGTGGTGTCAAGAACCTAAACCCTTTTATAATAAAAATAGAGTTCTAAATAACATACTAAGTCACCTGACCGGGCGAAATACGAAATTCGAGAGGGCTCGGTTCGAGTGAGTCTGCGAGTCATGTCGCGAGCTACTGCGCTGCTACCGCGCGCGTGATGTTTAGTGTGGTGTGATGCTTATTTTAGTCGAGTAATGTGTGATGTTACAGTACGCGCTCGGGTGATATTACGCGTGATGCATCACTTGCATTACATTACTTACACATGCATGGGCGGATCCAGCTTTGGTGCCAGGGGGGGGGGGGGGGGGGGGGGGGGGTCACATAATCGTGGTCCAGGCCCAGTGCACGCACCAAGAAAACATGTTTCTTGGAACGAGAATTTGATGTGCGTGTGAACTTAGGGACCTCACTGTTATCTCACAAAATACAAATCGTTAGATTTAGTAGTAGAATTAAAACAATTTTAGAACAAATCTGTTCACACACGATTTGGTCAGTCTAAGTAAGAAAAGGGGCCCCGAGAATGCCATTGCTTTAGGGCCTATGACAGGGTTAATCCGGCTCTGTCCGTTGCCACTTGGCCATCCACTGCCGATATTCGTTTACAACGACAGAAACTGAGTATTATCTAGTAATAATGTTTAAAAAATTTAATTAGTGGTCCACCTAGGTCCTGGACCCAGCCCAGGGGGGGTCATGACCCCATGACCCCCCCCTGGATCCGCCCTTGTACACATGTCTAGTTCGGTACTAGTATTCTGCCTGGAGCTACTACTACTGCACCTACCCAGGGTGTCACTGCACCTGTTTTCAAGACTGGTGTCAGATTTTCTAGCTTCTGAGTTCTGACCATCCGACGGCAAGTCAAAGACAGGAGCAAAGTTGTCTCATATGTATCTCTTTAGATATATACATTTTTATAAATCTTGTTATATAATTTTGGGTATTATGATACATAGGTATGTATATAGGCATTATATAGGTTTATTTTAGTTATATATTCCTACTCATATCTTAAGGACTGGGCACGGACAACTTTGTATAGGGATAATTGGAAGGAAGGAGGGAAAGTCTGCTCTGTAGTGCGACACAGATGGCTTTTATAATTTAAAAAAAAATATACTTCTTGTCACAAGCCATTTACCGAAAATACGTTTTCGACACAGGTATTTTTTCTGTACCTATCATGTTGTCAATTCGCTACCTACCTTTAAATACATATTCATAAATCATCACACCAGTGTCCCATTGAGGTAGGCAGAAACCATGGCACGTCTATTGCATGCAAAGTTCTTTTGCGTCCTCACTTATCTATACCTACTTATAATAAATCTGTAGAGAGGTCAATTCTGTACATGAAATATATTTACAAAATAACTATCAGGGGGTGATTAGGGATCGATACTGATGCCAAAAATAAAATCAGTAAAATTTTTGTCTGTCTGTCTGTATAACCGTTATAGAAACAAAAACTACTCGACGGATTTTAACGAAACTTGGTACAATTATTTTTCATACTCCTGAGCTGGTTATAGTATACTTTTCATCACGCTACAATCAATAGGAGCAGAGCAGTGAAGGGAAATGTTGGGAAAACGGGAGAAGTTTCTCCATTTTTTAAGCTTCCGTCGCGAGTGCAACCTTAATGGTTAAAGCTACACAGAAATCATTTATGACGGAAATGTTCTCCTTAAAATTACATAAAAAATATCCCACGACAGCATATATCTATCTTTTATGGTTGACTCACAATAACACGTGTATCTCCCGATAGCTTAGCAGTTCGAAGCTTTCTGATTATTATTCTGTTCCGAAATTTAAAACCACCACAACTTTGCAATGGAACCCGGCTAAAAGTAACCCAGTTGCAACAAAATATAATTGAGGCTCAAATTTTAATAGGTTGCGGTGCAGGAGAAATCGTCTTTATTCCCAGAATTCCCATAATACCAAATAATTTTCCATTCCAATTTAAAAGAACGCAATTCCCAGTATCGGTGTGTTATGCAATGACAATTAATAAGGCTCAAGGGCAGACTTTTCGTGTTGCTGGAGTAGATCTCGGTGTCAGTTGTTTCTCGCATGGTCAGTGTACGTCGCTCTTTCCCGGGTTAGCAGTTCTAGAAATCTTTATGTTCACGTGCCGGACGGGTCAACTTTCAACATAGTTTACGTTTCAGAAGTCAGAAGTATTTTCGTTCTATAGGTACTTAAGCCTCATGTGAACGTGATCTAAACAATATTACCAATACATTAACTTAATAACACACAAGGAGTTACACGCTGACGGAGTCGCGGGCACAGCTATTAACAATAATATTGTGCGGTTCGGTATTGCGATATTTTTCAACAGTATTATAGATTGACATATTATATTTCCCTACTAAATTAGGAAAGTTAATCTGTATGTTACATCAAAGTCACTGAACCGTGAGGAAGGACTACTTTTTTTTTACGAAGAACGACGGTAACGTGGATGAAGTTGCGGGCAACAGCTATCTATACTAATAATATAAGGCTGAAGAGTTTGTTTGTTTGTTTGAACGGGATAATCTCAGGAAATACTGGTTCGAGTTGAAAAAATATTTTTTAATTAAATTGTCAATTTATAGAGAAAGGCTATAGGCTATATATATCATTACGCTAAGGCCAATAGGAGCGGAGCGCCAATGAAGAATGCTTCAAAATCGGGGTTAAATTTAACGTTAGCCCAAAGTAACTATTCCACGCGGACGAAGTCGCGGGCAAAAGCTAGTACAAAATAATAATAAAAGACGGACATACGAGCCTGGCATTACATGCTGTCCGACACAGAGGAGTTTCGGTATGGTTAGATGATCACCCACCCCCGATTCGGCCTCGGCTAGCTTTATTTAACTTTGAAGATCAACACGAGCGTGTGGTATTATTTTAGCCACGTGTTTCTTTTCGTTGGATTAGATACTACAATTATTTTATGTAGGTAGGTATACTACAATTATTATAGTTACATATAAGTAGGTACCTATACAATTTTCGCTAAAACAAAGTACAAATATCTCGTTAGCACATTTCGGCATGCTGTTAATTAAAATCAGAATAGCATGAGTTTAGTACCTATAATTAAAATGCCCATAAACTTAACATTCAACCTTTGTTCACAAAACTCTGCGCTAATTTAAATTTTTAAAAATCCAAACGTCACTGTCAAGTAGGTGGTAAATAAAAACAAAAAAGAATGAAGCAGAATTCAAACTCATAATATTGTTACAAAAATTAAATAAATAAATACAATTTAAATAAAAACCTTCCGACATACTCACGACAAAATTATACGAACGAATAAAATAATGGTAAGCCAGTGTCATAAGTAGGGAGGGTGAGAAACTCTTAAAAACGATATAATGGATCCTTATCAATACATACAGACATTTGTGAGTTCTATACAGGAATACCGATGGCTTATCGACATAGCTAACGATTGCTACCCTATCGCTTTAATGGCGAAAATCCATACAGCATGAAAAACATAATAAAACAATGAAGAATCCCGTTAAAATTCGTCCAAACAAAGGGAGAGTTTCAAAGGACAACTCTGTATCGGTCAAATCGAGACTTACGCAGAAGGAACAACGTTCAACACCATCTTTTACCGCTTCAGTGGACGCGAACAGGTCTGATGACCTCACGCAGGCGAGCTTGGATACGTTGAGCATGATTACTACACCCTGGTCTACGGAAAGTGGGTTTACTAACAGCCAGAACGTATCGCAATCATTGTTGTCCTGGGCTATGAAACCACAGTTTGATCCCAGTTCGTTGACCGTGGATCCGCTGACTACCACAGCTTCCAGCGATCTAATGTCCCCGGCTTTAAGTAAGGGGACCTTAACGTTATTTGTAGCGCCAACGCCGTGCCACAGCGACCAGCTGTTCCTACCTTTAGCGAAGAGTGCATCTCCAACGACTCTGGACTCGTGGACTGTTGAGACGTTCACGAGTGTGGGCCTGCTCTCTGCGACGTCTCGTGTTCCCAGCGACGGGCAAGCGTGGAGCCCCGGCAGTAGCGATACAGACTACTACCCTTATAGCTCAGACACCCTCACATCTCGGAAAGGAAGCAGGGTAACCTTGTCATGTTCAACTAAGTCGTCAACAAAAAATAACTACTTCCCTATAAACTACATAAAACACATCACGTTATCCGAAGACCACCCCGGACTAGACTGGGTCTTTGCAAAACAACTTAGTATCCCTGTTGTCATATCGATCCCAATTTAATTGTAAGAAGTGAATAAAAAAATTGAAAAAACGATTAAAAAAGTTTATTACCAACAAAATATATATTTGTTTTACATTCATTTACTTAAAATGAGGTATTAGTTGCGTACCCACGTAAATATATAGTTGAATTTACTCTATAAAATACAGCACATGGTTTACTTAAGATTGATTGCATTTAATCACAACATATTATCGAGACTTAACAGAGCATTGTATGTATTATGGAGGTAACCAAACGATATAAATACAAGTATAAAAACCAGAATATTCACTAAATGGAAATCAAAAATGTAGAGCATTTCGACAGTGTATACAATAATTATTTACATCGTTTCCGAGTAATTAGCTTATATTTAAATAAATGGAAAACATGAGTGCTTTATACTCCACAGTATTTTTGAATAGTCATCCAGTACATGTTATTTTAAAAATAAATAGCTATTCATTAGTCTCACTAAAACAAGAGACGGGCTGGGCCGTTTACATTAATTATTTTTGTATAATGTTCCCTCTCATACAGGGAGGGTTTAAAAGGTGAGAAAGACAATGTCTGTCTAGTCAGCTAGTATTTTACATTGTCATTATTTTAATAATTATTTAAAAGAGAACTATCAACGTGTTAACCTTAGCTATAAGGCTATTAACGCTCAAGTTGATCCAGGTTTACCAACTCCTGTTTTAGCGAAATACAAAAATACGGACAGTTCTTTATACAAATTATAAACACCACTAATATTATAAAAAAAATACATTGCAGTTAGTATATTACATACTGAACTAAGAATACTAAGTTCTATTACATATTAACACAATAATCGTATAAACACTACTTGCATTAGCTACAAAATTATATAACGACGGATGTAAATAAACATACATATAATTTACATATTCCAATATTATAATTTGATGTTCTACATACAAAACATAATTGTACCGCGTATCCTTTTAATAAAATCATCTTTACCGCTATAGAAAGCTGTATATTATTACAATATACAAACAGATTATCTATACTGATAAAATTTATTGAGGAAACTAAAGGACTAGTCGACACGGTTGGCTCAGTGGTTAAATATTCGGTTTCTCTGCTGGGTGTCATGGGTACGATTCCAGCACGGACACATAACGATAATTGTTTATGACTTACTGATAGTTGTTCCGAAACAGGTTGTTTTTGACGCACCCACAATATAGGTAATAAACATTGCATATAGATATGTGTGACCTTTAGACACAAGTTTTGTTATTTAGGAAAATAACTGCAAAATTAAAATGTGGCAAATGATCAAGGGCGCATGAATTTGAATAACAATATCAACGGACAATCCAATCAATCCTTTTTTATTTTTTCAAACAGGACTGTTTTCTAGAGTTTTTATTTTTGAATATAGGCTCGCGTTAAAACACCATCTCACCTGATAGTAAGTGATGCGGTTGAAGATAGTAACATATCCACTCTTGACTTAAAGACCCCCAGGTTATATAGGAACAAGTTTCAATAACCATCAAAAATGTTAAAAGACTTCTTACAAAGAAAAAATATAGGTAAATAAACAAAGAATTGTGGCAAAAAAAAAACAGGTAGGTTATTTTTAATGCCAAAAAGCAGTTTTTTATGCATAAAAATAAAGCAATATCCCGTACCTATAATGTTGAGTTTTAACTCTATATTAACTAGCATGTTTACCTTGCGGTACGAATGTTGATTCAAGTTTTAAAAATACTTTCTAAGCCTTGATGTAACTTCGCAGTGCGGCAAATCGTAAATCTACATATAGGTATGTTAAATCCTTTTATACTACACCTGCTTGGAAAGTACCTTGATACTTTATCAAATTTACGGTAGAAAGTACGTCATTGCATATCGAACAAATATGCGGGGAGAAAACGCATCTGAGCGGGAGAGAAAAGTGTATGAAAATCCATTTCTTACGTGGTTTTTCTTTTTTAATTTTGGGTAAGACTATGCGCCGGTAACCTAAATATCAAAAGCCAAAAAGTTTTTACAGTGAGTTTTTATCTCCAAGTTCGCAAAATGACACTGGCCACTAGCTGTGTGTTGGATGGTGTCGGGCTGGCAGTGCGACCCTGCGGCGGCAGGATAAACTATTTGAAAAAAGAACATGTGAAAATTGCAGACGCCATTGGCGCCATTTTCAATTTGTGTGTTGTTTGAGGATTCAGTTTTCGTGGAAAGTAAAATAAAACTATCAAAATGATAAGGGTAATCGGTCACTTTCTCCTCTCGGTGAACAATGTACTATTGTACGAACAATCCACTAGACAGCGACGGAAAAATCTTTATCTCTACTTAGCCTTTTCGCAACTATGTCGACATCAACTCTCAGTCACACAGTCGCATGTAGCGACTGCCTATCGGACTGACACAACTCAGTATCTGGGTACGATATCCCTTAGCAACACTGATGTCAGCTTTTCTGGCTTCCGACTACCAGTAACGACTGTCGAAGATGTACAAATGACAGCCGGGATCTCCGGCTTAACCCATCCAAAAAACGACCGCATGATCGACCCGTGTGACTGTTATTTGCCAAGAGCTTCATGGAAAAAAACCCTCGATTAATTGTGATTAAAGATTAAAGGTTACATTACAATGCTGTTTTATTGAGAAGAAGAAAATGACTAAGAGAATTGATGTAAGATCTCCTACCTCACACCTTCCGAACTGCAATTTACTAAAGCTCCGCCTCACCCTGTATAACCTCTTGAGACCTTCGGTATCACCTATGATACCGAGATTCAGTGATTTATTTCCGCGTTATCTAGAAGTTTTGCTGAGAACTAAGTACGTAGCAAGTTTGGTGGTAGGACTGTGTGTTGTCAAAATGTGGTTTCGGTGAATTCAACGGAGTTTAACAGCTGTTTACATTCAGTTGCGCTGTTGTTTACATTGTTTAAATTCAAGAGGATACGACTTGATTTTATACTCTGGGTCTCAAGAGGATATGCCTATTTTAAACCAGACAAAATATATTTTTCAAACCGGGCATAAATAAAAATTGGACACTGAAATTTGAACATGGCACTTACAAAATAACCCATTCCTAGTCCGGCCTACTTAATTCTAAAGCCTACTTATTACAAATGCCGATGTCTTTCTTGTAATACTTGGGTTCAGTCAGGCTTTCCACCAGGAATGCGCCAAGATCCCACTTAGAGATGACGGGTCCTGGAGATTTGGTGCAGTTCTCTACGATGGTATAATCGCGGCTTGGAGAATCTGGAAATAAGAAAGGGTCGTGTTAAATGAACTGTTCCATATTTTGCAGAGAAGTAATTGCAATTGCAGTAATTTGCAGTGCCTCCTGTTGTATATTGGAGTTTCGGGTTATACATCAGAAACGCGAACACTTTCGATATTTAATTTACCATGAAATCTTTATGGCTAAATTTGATCTAGAAATTTTCTACCTCCTGACCCGACCAAATTGAATGTCCTTAGCTGTGATTAGTAAACTGATGCCATTGTGATAAATAATTAACGTATGCATAAAATTGCACAGTGTTTGTGATCGAACTCCACTGGAACGACTTGGCAAATAAGTTTGGTGTCTCCAAAATTATTTAACAGTGCCCACTTTTGGCATGAGTTAGGATAAAAAAGTTATTTCAAACAAGGTTGACTTTGATGGTATCTAATTTCAGGACACGTTTTTCAATATAGGTACCTACACGCCTTGCATGTCGGGCAGTTGATAATTCGAAAATAACCTTATTTGGAACGCAAATTTTCGGGGTCAAGCTCGTTGCAAAATGGCAACGACATCCATTTTAAGGATCGCACTCAATTACCAGTGACTGCAAGTTTAAGTGCGAGACAAATCAAGGTCACACAGTACAAAATCGTACTACTTTTTAGTCGAAAAAAAAATCTGTTTCCAGGAAAACCTCTGCAATTTCTAGAAGTCACAATTTTGTTAACAACTAGCAGTGCCCGCGACTGCGCGTGGGAGGTTTTTCCGGGACAAAAAGCCTATGTTGCCCTTAACCTTATCTAAGATCCAATTAAAATAGTTTCAGTCGTTACAGAGATTAGCAACCCCAAACGGTTTTTTTAAATTGTTTAATCTTACTATCCTGTAAATAACTATAAGAGCGAGAGAAAAGAAAACCAGAAACTTTAATTTTATTTATATGTATAGATAGGCAACACAAAAGCAGACACAGAGAACGTCAAGACTTGGTGTTGGAACTAATCAGAACGTACCAGCTGATGAGTAAAGACTTAAGGAAGACAGATCTAAAAAATCTTAAATAAGAATCTTACCATCAATTCTAGGTGGGAACACTGTAATCCAATTCAGGGGGCTTTCCTTCACGGCATCCCACATCCTCTGATGGTCCTTCGTTATATCCACGAAGATCTTAGGCACCTTCTCCGGTTCGTACAGCAAGAAGGCGGATAGACAGACAGACAACGGCTTCACATTCTTGGCCCTCATTGCCTCAATAATGTTCTTTGTTCCTTCAGACATATCGGAAGTTGGTGCTAAGCTGGTGGGCATGTCGTGGCCTGTGCCTAGAGCTACGACAACTCCGTCCATGCCTTCAATTGCGTCTGTCACAGAGTCAGGTTCCAAAACGTTTCCAGTAACGATTTCCACTTTGTTCTTATATTCATCGGGAATCTTTTTCGGGTCCCGGACGAAAGCGCGTACTGAGTAGCCTGTTTGAACATTTTTTGTTGGTTATTAATGCTGTATTTTAAGATTCATGGTTATTTATGTATTGGCGTAAGCCAACGAAGTAGAATTTAGAGTTATACACATTCTATTTATAATTATAATAGCCCTCTTCGGTCTTTCACTATGATGATAGCACTATATGCACTATGATGTATATTTTTCACCTAAGCTCACATTGTGGAAAACAATAAATGTAATTGAGTATTAAATTACTTAGATTTCTATCTATGCATGAGGTGTGTATGCTGAAGACGAGATTAATAACATTAATTCTTAATACAGAAATAAAAACTCCACCAGAATTATGTGTATCGTTGTTTAACGATGATATACGAGTACCTACATCATCAGACGAAAAGCCCTTAACAAAGGTCTAAATCAATAGTTTTTATCTAACGGGGAAATCTGCTTTAAAAACTAATTTAGTCGTGAAAATTACATACTTTGTTATGCCCGCGACTTCGTTTGCATGGGACAATTTTTCCCGCGTTAATCGCGATCCCGCGGGTTTCGAAGGCGAATAAAATTGTCCTATAACCGCCTTTATCTTTCAGCGAGTCCCATTAAAATCAGTTCAGCCGTTCTAGGGATTAGCGCGGACAAACAGATAGACAGACTGGCAAATATTTCAAAAATGATTGTTTGTGTTTGAGTATCGCGACACTTTAATTTTATTTATAAGTGTAGGAGTATAGATAACGCAGCAAAATTCTTAAAAACCGTTTTTGGCGGAATCATCACAAATTTTGTTCTAAAAATATATTTTTGTCACGAATTTCCGCAAAGTAACGCCTGATTCCATTCCGAATTAACCGTGAGCCAAAGTAAACATTTGTTGTATACCTATAGACATAACAATTGTACATAATAATTATATGCATCTATTATCAGGAAGTCTGCGCCTCAGCGCATGAGAATAGCATCTACGCGCTGACTTCATCTGTCAACCATAGGCGTAGGAAGGGGGGAGCCGGGTGGGCCGTGCCCACCCCAGAATGGTCTAGTGCCCACCCGAGAATTTTTACTAACAATCAATTATGGCTAAAAAATTAAAAAATCTGGCCAAGTGCGAGTCGGACTCACTCATGCAAGGTTCCGTTATGCGATACATGTTAAATTAATTTATGTGAAAATTTTCATTTCGTACGTTAAGAGTTGACGCAACTTTGATAAGCGATCATCGCTTCTACTAGTGGGGGCCAGGCCCCCCCTGGGAAATATGTCTAGATACGCCAATGCTGTCAACCCCATACATATGTCGCAGTATGATAGATATAGCCGTGATATGATTATATCCCTAGGGATATAATTATATACCGTAACATAGATAAACGGAAGCGATTCATTACTATCTTACTAGGAATATAATTATAATACAATTCAAGTTTAGTGTTATAATTATATTACTGGATTAAGTTTAGTGAAATAATTGTAGGAGTGTGGTGCGGGGGTGCGGCGGAGGTTAACACCCCGATTCAGAGTATCCCGACTCGGATAGGTCAGGTTAGAAGGCTAAGGCGGGAGCGAAGCGGAGCGGAGCTCCCGCCTTAGCCTTCGTGGTTATTTTTTTTAAACCACTCAGAAATAGGAGCCCCGTGAAGCGGGGCTCCGTCGATTATGCGTAAACACCATAAAATCACTGTCAACTTTAATACGTATTATTGCTAAAAAGTATTGTAACTAATTGAAGGTTGCAAAAAATTGATTTTGTAATAAAAATAAACACCAATATATTGTTTTATTTGATTTTGTGGTAGATTTATAACTATTTAACCAGATTAGTTTAGTCAGATAAACATATTACTAGATTGCGACCGTAAGATAGTAATGAATCGCTTTCGTATGACTATGTTACGGTATATAATTATATCCCTAGGGATATAACCATATTACGGCTTTATTTATCATACTGCGACACATACATAATATCTATAACAGGGATGGCGAACCAATGGCACCTGACACAATATTTTGGGCACATCACCGATTACGAAATTCATTATGCACTAAGAAAAAAAGTCTGACGTAGAGTTGGACGTAGGTATTTTTTTACGAGCGAATGCGAGTGATCCTACGCTACGGAGTGTTCGAAATTACTCCTGTAATTGAAATATTGCAAAATATACCTTTTTGTATTAGGTAAATAAAGCGTTTTGATTTGATCCTATTATTTTCCCAATAATCGAAAATCAAAATTATTTGATTGCACGTCTATGATCTCCTACATAAAGGATCGCCTACCCTGATCTATACTAATATTAAGATTTTTCACTTTATTATAAAAAAAAATCTTTGAAAGTACTGGGTGGATTTGGATGAAATTTTTGTTTGTTTGGTTATAATTAAAGGCTACTTTTTACCCGACTCCAAAAATTCAGAGGGTTATAAGGTCCACGAGAGCGAAGTCCCGAACGACTGCTAGTAAGCCTGTAAAATTCCCACGATGGGACACAGTCCTCGTTTCTATGAGGGAATGAGTCATAGAGATGGGTTGTACTAGGTAAATTTGGAACTAGGAACCTATTCTTAGTATTTAAAAATACGTGATCCAGATACCTGTTCCACCTAGTATCAATTATTACTTATCGAATGTGGTCATGGTGCACGCACTTAGTTCAAGTCAAGTTTTTATTGTGGCTACTAATTTTGCAGGAAACTGCTAAACAACAAATGAACACGGTATTTTGATTAAATTTTACGATGACGGTCTTTAAGCTTCACGGACTCACCTCGTTGCCACTTCTCCTGTACTTGATATTTATATTGAACTTAGTGTGTTAGCACCAGCAATCTGTGATAAGCAGAGCCGGATTAACCCTGTCAGAGGCCCTAAGGCAATGGCATTCTCGGGGCCCCTTTTCTTACTTTGTCTGACCAAATCGTGTGTGAACTGAAGAAACGCACACATGGCTGTGGTTTTTAATATATTTGATACTTATTCCCAAATTAGTTCTAAAATTGTTTTAATTCTACTACTAAATCTAACGATTTGTATTTTGTGAGATAACAGTGAGGTCCCTAAGTTCACACTCACATCAAATTCTCGTTCGAAGAAATATGTTTTCTTGGTGCGTGCACTGGGCCTGGGCCCTTCGTTGATGCGGGGCCCCTAGGCAGTTGCCTACTCCGGCCCTGGTGATAAGACTAGGTAGGTACCTAGTAATTGGACTTTATAATAATAAATTCATTTATTCAGGTAAATTACACCCATTGCCATTTATACTCGAGACTAGTCAGTAATTATTCGATCCGAGAATACTCGATCCGAATGAGTGCCAACTAGTCTCGACAAGACTAAGTATATAGATAATTCGTAATACTTAGTCTTGTCGAGACTAGTTGGTACTCATTCGGATCGAGTATTCTCGGATCGAATGATTACTAACTAGTCTCGAGTATTGAAAGATAAAGATGGGAAGACTACGGAATAGCGTAGTTAACCCGTGAGAAGGCGCGCTATGAGCAATTTACTCACACAAAAATTTAAAGCAAAATTTTTTGGTGATACCGACGCCCTAACGTCTCAAGCGCCTAGGTACCTTCCTAACTATTCATCCCCTCCTCCGTGACGCAACTCTCGTGCCGGTCAGTTAGCTTAGCAGCTAAATGTTTGTTGAGGCTGCGTACCATCGAGCGGTAATTTGCTCCTCACGCGCCCATCCGTGTAAGTATTTATTTTTCCAATTAAAAAAGTATAATTGTATTTTCTAGATTTTATTATTTTATTTATTTATAATAAATTGGTTAATTATTACGTAAATACTCTATAGTAATATTTTAACAATAATATTCTTTGTTTTTAGCTACAACACACATGTAAAATGGGCGACAGACGTCAGGCATAAATTTGTCCGTGGCTGGAAGAGGATTTTGGTGATGAAGAATTGGATGCGGATCTTGAGAATGTAGAACAACATCGTGTTGACACCATAGAAAGCGAAACTTCCATCATTTGCAGTCCTCATGCAACAGATACAGAGCAATCTTCGGATGAAGTAATACACAAAGCTAACATCAAAACTTTGATTGAAAGACGTACATTCCTAAAAGAAGTGGCGCTTGAGCTGATAAAACCACATACTTCATGCCGAATTTGCATGGAGAACATATCGTCAGATCTCAAGTTTCTAACGAAGCGATTTGTGTCGGCTCCTAGACCTATTTCAGAGCCTAGGCCAAGCGGATTCTGTTCTATATGTCCTAGACATAGGAATAGACGGTCAAAAAAGGCTTGCACTTTGTGCAAGCAATTACTCTGCACCGAACATGTTACATATATGTTTTTAACGTGTTTCGAGAGGCACATTTGTCCAGATCTCATGGAAGAGGAATTTTTTAAAATTTTTGTTATGTAAGATTTTTATTGTGATTTATATGAAGACTGTCAAAATTAGAAAATAAAAATGAGTTGATTTGTTATTTGTTTTAGAAGTTGCATTTATGTTTCATAGTTTTAATAATAATACTTATTTTCTTACTTATTAAACCTTGCTTTATTCATATAAATCCATTATAAGTCAATAAGTACTATAAAAGTAGAAATATGAGCATTTAAAGTAGTGCGAGTAATTTGCTCGCGCGCGCCTCTCCATGAAACAAACAGAGGCGCGCCTTCTCACGGGTTAAAAAAGTACAGAATTCTTGCACAACACGCTTGCGCGTCGCGTTAATTTAATGTATTTTGAATTAGGGTTTAAATTCAAGTGACAGACAAACGAATGATTTTGACAAACATGAATGAGCGGTAAAGCAGATTTATAACGTGTTGAGTGAATGGAATGCAATTACACGTTAGTGCTTGTCAAAGTGAGAATATGTGCCGCCTAGTATCGAAATTTACCTATTCTTCGGATCTGTTCTAGTGAATACGATTCATCTCTAATGAGTCATAATCCACCACGCGGGCTCAGTGCGGGTTATTAGATGTTGCATGACTTCGGATTTTACGATCCTATGACGTTTTCTCGCGATGTTTTTCTTCACCGTTTTGAGAGCACACAATGTAATGTGGTTGGGTACGAATCTACAAGCTATTTACCATACCTGGTTTGTACATCAGGGCTTTGCTTCAAAGTACGGCGCCCTGGTACGGTCGGCCAAGAAAATGGTGTACCAGTTTTGATTTAGTTTCCCGGTCATCGAAAATTACAACAAGGTTCGTTATAAAAAGATATTACTGAAAGAGACAACATTATCATGACGTAAACCTATGTATTTAGTATTCATACGTCATATGTCACATGACATTTTAACCTTTAGTATAAATGAAAAGGACATTAGTTTCTACAAAGCAATTGAAATGTTTCCATACAAAAGTAATAAAAACTATTTAGACAACCGAATTCCATTTGAAAAAGAAAACTGACAATTGACATTTTGTCAAATATATGCAAAAAATCGATATATTTTCCGTGTTATTTTTCAATCAACTGCATATAAAATCATCTCAATGCCTGCCAACTTGACCATTGCCGAAAGAGCACAAATAATTGCCCAATTTAATGAGGGAAGCAGTATCAGTGCGATATCCCGGAATTTGAATATATCGAGGCGTTCTGTCCGCTTTTGGATTCGTCGTGAAGGAGAGGAGGGAAGTTTGTTGGATCACAGAAGAAGTGGTCGCCGGCCTGCACTCTCCAATAACGATAGAGAATTCATGAGACGGGAATATGAAATCAATGGTTTTAAGCCCACAAAACATTTTGCGGAGATGTTCGATGTGAGTGCCCAAACAATAAGGAATCATCTACATTACATGGGGTTGCACCACAGGCATTACGCCAAGAAAATATATTTGACGGATGCTCACAGACTTGCTCGTCTGAACTTCGCCAGAGAGCACTTAGAGTTTGATTGGTCTAATACAGTGTTTTGTGATGAAAAAACGTTTAAATCCAGTCAGCATGGACGTCTTCACCTTTGGCGATATAATTCAACACGGTATAAAGATGATCATGTAATCCCAAATAGAGAATCAGGTCGAATTTCCGTAAATATTTGGGGCTGGATGAGTACGGATGGTGTAGGAGAATTGTGTTCTCTACCTCCTCGAGCGACGGCTGTAAATTATATCGACGTGCTTCAGAATGCAATGCTACCGACAGTCCGTAATGTTTACCCGGAGAACGAAGTGCCACAATTTGATTTTGTTCAAGATAATTGTTCAATTCATAATGCGAGGATCGTAAGAGCCTGGTTTCGTTCACACACTGACGTAAGGGTAATTCAGTGGCCCTCAAGATCGCCGGACCTCAACCCGATAGAAAATCTTTGGGGCCTTATGGTCCAACGATGGTCGCATCAAAATGAAAGAACCAAACAAGCTCTTATTAGTCACTGTAATTATATCTGGGAGGAAATGCGGGGAACCGATATTTGCTCACGGCTTGTTGGTTCAATGAGGTCTCGTCTCTTAGAGGTTATAGAGGCCAACGGCGGTTACACCCGTTTCTAATTTTTTTAAATTTTCAATATCTTCTAAATATTACTATATATGCTATGTTTTTGTTTGTTATAAGTATTTTAAAATTGATTGTAGAAATTTAATAAAAGGATAAATCTATTTTTAGCTTGTTTTTTATTGATATTGTAATTACAAGTTTACAGAAATTGTAGGTTTGTCGACTCGCCTTGTGCCTTTACAATTTTATGTAACTTGTTGATTACAATTCTGAATTTGTAGATACAATTTTGTCATCAAAATCTACAGCCCCCCGCCGTTGATTTTACGACGTCATTGGTTCCATCAAGTTCAAACTAAGAACAGCTGTCACGTTACAAACAGTAATAGTCGTTATCAATAATCAGATAAAGACAGCAATAGAAGTTGTCAGATCGATCTGCAAGCGAAACTAATCTTTATCACCTATGAATCTGCAAGCGATATTCAACCTTAGGGTGGTACACCACTTTCTTGGCCGACTGTACGAGGCAGAAAAACTTGCAAGTATGGAAGTATTTACTATACTATCGGGCACAGGCAGAGCTGGAAAATACTTTCATAGGAAACTGATCCATGTTCCTCTTGATTATAAGGAGCATAATCGCGTGTGCAAGTAAAAAAGCTTTGAATATTCAAGTCTATTTTTCGATGATGCGATAATGATCCTAATTTTCATAAACACACGAATGAATTTCCTGCGACAAGTATTTTGGCGTTGCCGCTAACGCTGCGCCGCCGCACGGTGGGCTGAAAAACGGCTTTCATAGACTTAGGCATTTTATTTTGCAAGTGCCAGTTTTTGTGCCGGATATCACTTCTATTTGTTATAACAATATACAAAAATGACACCAGAATTGATTCTGCACAAAAACGAAGGAATTATAATTTTTTTACGAAAATTTTGTATGGAGCTAGTATGAAAAATCGAAATATCTCTGAAACGGCAGCGATAACCGTAATATCCTTATAGGAGGTTTTAGTACTAATTATTTATGATTTTTTGACATACGTTACATAATGGTTGTAGATGCCTTTTTTTTTTTTAAATCGTCAAAATATTTTTATTTATTTTTACATATTAAACGTTCCTTTTAGTGTTTAAGTTGAAGAATTCAGAGCTTTAACAACTCTTAACATAAAATAGCATCACCCCTATAGACCTGAAGGACTAGACAGAGGTGTGTAGTATCTTGTTGATCTTGTAAGATTTCCAACAATACCAAATAGTTGAATATCAGTGTCAAAGTGCCCATGCTGTCGCTTCTTTTAGAAAGATAGGGGAATGAAATTGTTAATTGATCATACCCTAAAAGTATGATTACAACATAACCGGACACATAATAATATCGACACAAAAGGAATTTTAAAACCTTGCATACGTTCAAAATACAAAATAACATATTGTGTAGTCATCTAATGAGTCTGATGACAAGTAATTAAGTAATTAGAATGATGGTTGTAGTCTTCTGATTCTAATGAGCCTATTAAGTGATTAAATGATTTCAAATATCTCGCAACAATACCAACTAAGAACTGCATTCACCTTTTTATAATTAGTGAGCTAATGTGATTTGCTAATGTTGATTAGTTCTACTATGAGTTCTACGAAATGTTTTTGACGATTATAAATTTTTATTATCATATCTTTTATAACTTTAATGAGGGTAGTTAACTAATTATTGACTTTATACAATAAAAGGGCTATAATTTTGTTCCATAATTTAGATTGTTCACAACCGTGTAACTGCTAACACTAAAACTATTTGCTTTGCGACTACAAAATCTTAGAATGGAAAGTTTAATCACCAACTTAGATTTGTTTGTTCTTCTAAAATGTGAGTGTCCTTCATTTAATCATGAAGTATTGTTTAGTGCAATTGTGTCCCGCATAGGCGATTGCCTTTCTGCCGAAGATCAAGTAACTCTCAAAGAATTTTGCCGGAGATTCACGCGAGCTGCTTTAAACAGGTGGCAGAAATCTAAACGATTCTTTGATAAGTTTAGAAATACGTACGGAGAGTGGTTGCAAGCAAATATTGATTGGCCGAGTTGCGTGCAAACTTTAATAAATCAAGAACCAACTGTTGATGAGATACCAAGAGCACGCTCAGTCTCTCCAGAACCTTCGACATCATCGACTGTTGGAACAATGACAAAAAGGTCCCGAAAACCATTCAAAGATCTGGGAAGCAAACAGAAAAAGAGAAGATCTAGTGAGCACATAGGCGAGGATTCCTGTGAATTGGCATATGCAGCTGCAGCACGTTTAAAAGAAGAAGGTTATGAAGATATCGCATCTGTAATCAATTATATGATCAAAAATCCAGAAGCTGCCGTTAAAATCAAGGAAAGCATTAAGAAAACAGTAATATTTACACCAGAGAAAGCACTTGGATTGCTTCTTTCACTTAAGCTTTCAAAGTGGCAATATATTACGTTGCGAGAGACTGCCATTCGGGAAGGTGCTAAGGATATTTACCCATCCTACTATAAACTGCAACAAACTAAGCTTGCATGCTACCCTCCTAATCAATCAGTATCAGTTACGGATTCATCAGCTAGAATTACACTTCAAGCTTTACTTGACTAATAAGCTTAATACTAATAAGCGTATGGACGCGTAATGACTTAATGAGTCTATTTCTAATGATTTTCGTTGAAGTTATATGTCAATGTTTACCTTCAAACGTTTACGTGACACTTGGTTGATGGTGACGTCGTCGATACGCCAGATAGGTTCTATCCCCTTTCATTGTGAAAACGCGAAGTGGTACTAAGTAGTATCCCTCTAGCGTACAAGCAGAAAGAGCTTTTTCTAATGCGGGTTACTTTTGTAACAAAATTAGGGTTAAAAAACAAAAATAAAAAAAAACTGTAACATTTTTTTTTAATTGCCGTTTATTTATGAAAGTAACTACTTGATTAAAATATCTTGATTTGACTCTTTAATTGCATAGCTTATAAATAAGAAACCTAGTTTTGAAATAGTCTCGAAAGTCTCGTTTTTCCCGGAAATTTCAAGACCACACTTAGTCTCGTTTTTTTTTCCCGGGACTCAGTAATGCATCGAGACTGAAAGCCCTAAGCGTGCTCCATCTTCGACCACATCATCACTTACCATCAGGTGAGATGGTGGTCAAACGAGAGCATACTATCAATTAAAAAAAAAATGTCCGTCATGTAAAACTTACTTATCCCACCAAAACATCCTGTAAAAAATTAGCCAAGCCTCGCCTAAGCTGCTTGTTTCTCTATAAAAAGTAATGAAATCTCTAAGCAAAGCGAAGCCAAGTCTAAGGATCTTTACTGCGATTTCCTTATTAATATAGTTAGATTTTATGTAACTGGCCGTTGAACATACTCTATGCACTTTTACTAGTTAATACATCAAGTCAACGGCCAAGTCACACAAAATCTAACTATACCAGAGGACGTACTTGTTTCGACCACATTTTTATAAAAACGAACAAAAAAGCAGTACGTTTCATTGGGAGATCCTCAATTACAGATCATGACATTGTCATGGCTGCCATATGTCAAGCAGAAACTTCAGTTAAACCTTCTAGATCCCGGTATAAATATTTAATGGATGAACAAGCAGTAGCCGCAGAACTAAATAACACTGACTGGTCTGAAGTATTAAATAATGACTGCGCAAACGCTTCCCTAACCTTATTAATGGATATAGTGTCCAACTCAATGACCAAGAACTCCCGCGAAGTAAAAATCAGCCGTAGTAAATACAACATTAAGCCCTGGATTACTCCAGGCCTCTTAAGGTGCATAAGACATCGAGATAAACTGCACCTAGACTTAAAATCTCATCCAAAAGATGATATGCGCCGATTAATATACTCTAGATATAAAAACTTTTGTAATGATTTGCTACGCAAACTTAAAACAAATTACAATAGCCAGCTTATTCAAAAAAACGAAAACAATCCAAAAAAGCTTTGGAATAGCATTAAATCTATTTACAATCCAAACGAACCAAAAGAATACTCCTCAAGACTATTAACACACACCCCGAACCCACATGAATCACTCAATAAGTGTAATGCCTACTTTACCTCACTAGGCAAAAATCTCTCAGACATCATACTATCGCGTCTTTCTGAAATACAAGCATCTCTGGCATGCAATTACAGGCCATGTGAAACTCCTTCACACTCTTTCTTTTTCCAACCAACTGATGAAGCCGAAATTGAAAAAATAATTGATCAACTTAAAATTGATAGCGCTCCCGGGATAGATGGGATTAGTACCCGCCTTATCATAATAAATCTCTACTAAAACCACTCACTCACATATTTAACCTAAGTCTCGAAAATGGTGTCTTTCCCGATCGCTGGAAGATTGCGTGTGTTCGTCCTATTTACAAAAATGGCCCAACAGACTTACCCGAAAATTACCGTCCAATTGCACTCTTGAGTATTGTACCTAAAATTCTTGAAAAAATTGTCAATAACCGCCTAGTAAATTATTTAGAAAATAATAATCTCATATCTCACAGACAGTTCGGCTTTAGAAGAGGCAAGTCTACCGAAGACGCAGCAATATGTTTAACAAACTCTGTGGCTTCTTTCATAGAAAACGGAGAACATGCCATGGGAGTTTTCTTAGACCTTGCCAAAGCGTTCGACACAATTTCCGTTGACCTACTCTTAGCAAAGTTAGATGGTATAGGAATAAGAGGTGTCGCGCATGACTGGTTTAAGTCCTACCTCTCGGCTCGCCAACAGTTGGTAAAAGTAGGTGACCATTCAAGTAGTTTACTTCCGATCAACTTCGGTATTGCTCAAGAAAGCACCATTGGACCAACGCTATTTGCCTTCTACATGAACGATATTCTTAATGCTTCAGTAAATAATGCAGAAATCATATCATACGCAGACGACACAGCTATAGTTTTTCACGCCAAAACCTGGGAAGAGGTGTATCATTCTGCTGAGAGTGGTTTGATTACGATCATGGAGGTACTTAACAAAAATCTTCTTACGCTTAATGTGAATAAAAAACAAAGCTTATAACGTTTTTCAAAACTACAGCATCCAGTCCTCCAAAGAATATAAAACTTAAACTCCATACATGCAGTAGCCATCATTACAATCCACTCATAGACTGTACATGCACTAGCATAGACCGCACTCACTCTCTCAAATACCTCGGTATTACAATAGATGAAAATCTCTCCTTTAAACCCCATATTCATCTTTTTTCGGCTCGTGTCAGAAAACTTATTTACATTATGAAAAAGTTACGTGACAGCACACCCACTAAAATTCTCCGAATGGTATATATTGGTCTTTGTCAATCAGTGCTGCAGTATGGAATTTCCATCTGGGGCAGTGCTGGTAAGTCCACATTTATTGAAATAGAACGGGCTCAGAGAGCTGTCATCAAAGTAATGCTAAAAAAGCCTTTTAAGTTCCCAACAGACCTGTTATATAATGAATTTCCTGTTCTCCGAGTGCGACAGTTATTCATTTTAAGTGCCACACTACATGCTCATAAATCCTTCAAAAGTAGATCTGACCATCAACATCTCTTATCCAGACGCGTTCTACACATCCCTCTACCAAACGCTACGAGTCTACTGGCAAGACGCTGTCCATATTACTCTCACACCCATATTTATAATCAAATCAGTAAATACTGTAACATCAAAGGCATTAACATTCACTCATGCAAGAATATAATCCAAAAATTACTCATTTCCTTATCGTACAATGAAACAGAGGAAATTATCTAGTACAGACACACATACATGCTAACTCACATACATTCACGCATTCTGCCTTCTATAAACGCACACCACTCTAACACATCAATATTACACACTTATACATAAACCATAAAATAAATTCATGTTCAATTTGTATTTAAGTTAATTATTTTATAGAAAGTGCACACAATTGTTTTGTTTTACGTTTTGTTTTATTTTTAGATATTGTTTTATTATTAAACTAGCTTTTGCCCGCGACTTCGTCCGCGTGGAATAGTTACTTTGGGCTAACGTTAAATTTAACCCCGATTTTGAAGCATTCTTCATTGGCGCTCCGCTCCTATTGGCCTTAGCGTAATGATATATAGCCTATAGCCTTTCTCTATAAATTGACTATTTAATTAAAAATATTTTTTCATTTCGAACCAGTAGTTCCTGAGATTATCGCGTTCAAACAAACAAACAAACAAACTCTCCAGCCTTATATTATTAGTATAGGTAGCTGTTGCCCGTGACTTCGTCCAGGATTACGTCGTTTTTCGTAAAAAAAAAGTAGCCTATGTCCTTCCTCACGGTTCAGTGATTTTGATGTAACAGACAGATTAACTTTCGTAATTTAGTAGGGAAATATAATATGTCAATCTATAATACTGTTGAAAAATATCGCAATACCGAACCACACAATATTATTGTTAATAGCTGTGCCCGCGACTCCGTCAGCGTGTAACTCCTTGTGTGTTATTAAGTTAATGTATCGGTAATATTGTTTAGATCACGTTCACATGAGGCTTAAGTACCTATAGAACGAAAATACTTCAGCGCAAAGCTTCCGGGTAAACTATGTTGAAAGTTGACCCGTCCGGCACGTGAACATAAAGATTTCTAGAACTGCTAACCCGGGAAAGAACGACGTACAACTGATCATGCGAGAAACAACTGACACCGAGATCTACTCCAGCAACACGAAAAGTCTGCCCTTGAGCCTTATTAATTGTCATTGCATAACACACCGATACTGGGAATTGCGTTCTTTTAAATTGGAATGGAAAATTATTTGGTATTATGGGAATTCTGGGAATAAAGACGGTTTCTCCTGCACCGCAACCTGTTAAAATTTGAGCCTCGATTATATTTTGTTGCAACTGGGCAACTGCAACTTTTAGCCGAGTTCCATTGCAAAATTGTGGTGGTTTTAATTTTCGGAGCAGAATAATAATCAGAAAGCTTCGAACTGCTAAGCTATCGGGAGTTACACGTGTTATTGTGAGTCAACCATAAAAGATAGATATATGCTGTCGTGGGATATATTTTATATAATTTTAAGGAGAACATTTCCGTCATAAATGATTTCTGTGTAGCTTTAACCATTAAGGTTGCACTCGCGACGGAAGCTTAAAAAATGGAGTAACTTCTCCCGTTTTCCCAACATTTCCCTTCACTGCTCTGCTCCTATTAATTCTAGCGTGATGAAAAGTATACTATAACCAGCTCAGGAGTATGAAAAATATGGATATGCGAGGTTTAATGGACGATAGTGAATGCTATTAACGACTTAAGGAGTAGCACGTGGTTAAATAATCACAACCGCAAGGGTCCAACTTCAAGGTTAAGAAACGCTTGCCGAGGCCAGTACGTGGATGGGTATACTGCCATGGGTATGGGTAGGGCTGCCATCCGTCGGGGTTTCCCCGGATTTGTCCTAGTTTGGACAGCGTCCGGAGTAGGGCATGCACCTGAGAGAAAAGTGCGTAAATCATTCACTTATGTATATCTATTTATTCCATATATTATATACACGCACACACGCATGCACACATATTAATCTATATATATTTATCATATATATTCTACTTCGTAACTTTTTAAACATATTGATTATATACTCACTATTTACATACATACTATTACTTACATATCACAGCTTTACACCGTTTAATGTTTATTTACGTTTTTTTTTAATGTTTATTGTATATTGTACAGATACACTATTTACACATTTTCAATTGCATTTTTGGGAAATATCGTATGTAACGATTTTAATGAACAGGAAAGAAATTACAATATCGATATTGTTCACTGCAGAATTGTTTTTTCACTATTATAATGATGACTAAGAGGGAAAGGTTTCTTAAAGTTGGTTTTCTAAATGCTGGATCATTGGGTACTGGGCATGACGATCTGATTGGCGCAATGGACCGGCACTGTTTTGACATAATGGCGATCAATAAAACTTGGCTCCGTGCTGGCGAAGAGGGGCGCGCACCAGTGATTCCTGGCTACCGTCTACGTCACTCGCCGCGCCCAGCGAGCGTTCGCTCCGGTCGTGGTGGGGGCGTCGGATTTTATCAACGGCGAGGGCTGTGCGCGCGTACTTGGTCTCGGCCGGTTGATCCCAGGTTCGAATCGGTCGAACAAATGTGGCTAACGATGACTATGAGTGGTAAACATGTCGCTGTAGGTACCGCGTACCGGCCACCATGGCTAGACCTTGTTCTTTTCTTGGACGCCTTAACCGACTCCCTTAGCTCACTGGGTCATTGCGATCACTATATATTGCTGGGTGATTTTAATGTCAATATGTTAGATACAAGCAGCACAAAAAGATTAGCGAATTTTTGGATAGCCTCAGTCTGACTCAGTTGGTAAAAACTCCTACTCACTTTACAGCATCTAGTGAAACACTAATAGATGTCCTTTGTACCAACCTAAGAGCAAGATACACGTCAGTCGAATCGTTCAGTTCAATGAATGGTCATTCTATTATAGTTGCGGAATTTCATGTATTGCGAGAAAAGTTAAAACCATATACAATAAAATTCAGGCCACTAAAAAATGTTTGTATGGACAGCTTTAATATGGACCTGGACCTGTTGTGCCTTGGTGATATTTCTTCGTTAGACAATGTTAATGACATGGTGCGTGTATTTAACTCACATATAATTTCACTATTTGATGTTCACGCTCCAATTAAAACTTGTGTTGTCAAGGAGAAGTCTCACCCGTGGATAACAGACACGATTAAACTAATGATGCGTTTACGTGACAACGCTTTAACTTGTTACAAGGCAACTAAATCCGATTCCAAAAGACAATACTATAAAACTTAAAGTCGCTTGTGTTAAGTTCCATGTATAATGAAAAAGTCGCATACTTTAAATATAACATTAACAACAAGTTAAAAAATCCTAAACTGCTATGGAAAAATCTTAAATCTACCCTAACTCCCTATAAACCTAGACAAGACATTCCGTCGCATTTTAATGACCCTGACCTTATTAATAACACTTTTTTGGTAGTTCCTGGTGCCTCTGTAGCAAGTATGCAATTTCAAACTTATTTTGAAGATCATAGATATGGAAAAGCCATTTTCAAGCTCAATCCAGTGGATCCGAAAGATATTTCCCGTATTATTTCTAACCTGAAAAGTAACGCCGAAGGTTACGATCGGATTACCCTTGATATGATTAATATGATTCTTCCGTACGCTCTGAATACTATAACAGAGATTATAAACTGTTCCATACTAACGTCTGTGTTCCCTGATCAATGGAAAATAGCGTCCGTGAGGCCATTACCGAAACATGCCAATCCTGTTGAAATAAAAGACTTACGTCCTATAAGCGTTTTACCATGTTTATCGAAAGTGTTAGAGAAGGTCGTGAGTCAGCAATTAACTAATTTCCTGGAACACAATAATGTGTTACCGGACTTGCAGTCTGGTTTCAGAAAACAGCGCAGTACCTCCACTGCCTTACTGGATGTAACGGATAATCTTCTATCTGCCCAGGACAAGGGAATGTGTTCGGTGTTGGTATTGCTAGATTTTTCACGGGCTTTTGACGCAATTAATATTTCGCTATTAATATCTAAACTAGTTTATTACGGTTTTGACCCCAGCGCTGTGCAGTGGTTCCGCAGCTATCTTAGTAATAGAAAACAGTGTGTTGATTTGCATTTAGGTGATGGAACTGTTTTAACATCAGCTCTTACTTCGATTGTTAGAGGCGTCCCGCAAGGGTCTATATTAGGACCTATTATTTTTATCTTGTACTGTGCAGATATTATAAAGTGTCTCCAGAAATGTAAATACCATATTTACGCTGACGACGTCCAACTCTATCTATCGTTTATGCCAGATGATTACGATAGGGCCATCCGAGATCTTAATGAAGACCTTCTTAGAATTGCTGCCTGGTCTCAAGAAAACTGCTTGTCGCTAAACCCAACCAAAACAAAGTACCTTGTATTTGGCACTAGACAACAATTATTTAAACTTCCCTCCACCCTTAACCTAGAATTGATGGGTGAACCAATTGAAAGAGTTTTCGAAGCGCGCAATCTTGGTCTCATAATGGACAAGGACCTCCGGTTTGAAAAACATGTAGCCGACTCTGTACGAAACTGTTTCTACCGACTGAAGGTTTTGTACAAGATGAGGCCCTACTTGTCTGTTACACTATGCGAGCAGCTTGTCGAGACTCTGGTATTGTCTAAGTTAAACTACGCGGATACAGTTTACGGCCCTCGCCTATTAGCCCGCACAGACCGTCTTATTCAAAGGGTGCAAAACGCCTGTGCCCGATTCTGTTACACAATCCCCCCTAGGAGCCATGTAACGCCCGTACTTAATAAACACTTCACACTCAAAATGAAGTCGAGACGCAAGTTGCACTTAGCCTGCCTTCTGTTCCGTGTGCTAAAGCATAAAAAGCCAGAGTACCTGTACAACAAGCTAAGTTGGCTGACTAGTACACGAGGGTGCGAAAGAAGGCAATGCTCACAGCAGCTTGCGTCTCGATCTCACCGCACGGCAGCATTCAGAGGCAGTTTCCGTTATGCGGCATCAAAAGTCTGGAATAATCTGCCGCCTCCGATTAGAATATCCAACTCGTCTAATTCCTTCAGAAAACGTTTGCGACAGTATTTGATAGACGCACAACGGAAACTGGACATGGTACATTTAAATGTTTCTTTGATATCATGCTGTGCCAATTTGAGTGGAATGTGGTGGGTTTGTGGTGTACGGGCAGTGCGCGTGCAACTACAGGGAATACACATATATGTATTGTATATATATTTATCTATTAGATTATTAAATACTTTATTATTATTTCTATTCTGTTTATATATTATGTTTATCATTATTATATTATATATCATAGAAATGATTGACATCCGTACACTCACCATTAGGACCAGTTGAAAACCAGCGTCGGGCACTAGTTGTCCGGCATTTTGCTGAACTGGGCCTATTTGGCGCAGCCGTGAGTCACACAGTAGTCCTAGATGTGTTGAATTCCATTATTTTTTATGTATAATTTCTTTTAATAATAATAAGATGTTGTTTATTTTTATTTTTTATTTTTTACTGTGTGTACTTGTGGCATGTGTCAATAAACGTTTTTTCTTTTCTTTTCTTTTTTTAATATCGGAAAGTTTTCAATTCCGATACTGTTTTCCGATATTAGATCTCTCGTTAGAAATTGCAAATTTTATTTATAAATTGCACAAATTCAAGGCTGAATTGCGTACAATAAAAAACATTTTTAAACCGTGCCTATTCTTTAATTTGGTTAAAAAATTGGTTGTTTTTTAAGTATGTCCTCTGTATTAAATCACACATTTTTCATTATTTTTTTAATTAGTAATAAGTATTTAGTACAATTCAACTACCTGACTCATTATCAATAAAACATCTTATAATTAAAAAAATATATATAAAATTTGCAAGCACAATCTACAATTTGGAGCAACAATTATTAGAAATATTTTGTTTTCGGTGTCGTCAATCGTTTAATAAAGTATATACAGGCGAAAATAAAAATAAATTATAGGGCATCGAAAAATTCGTCAACATCGCTATCAATGGGAAAAGTGCCCAGAACACTGGCCGCATTGCCACGTTGAATGGCAATGCTGATTCTCTGTCCAAAGAAAAGGCCAGCCCTCTGGTCACCTGTGGAGTCGACTAATCGTTTGCCGATGTCACGAAAGAGTCGATGCACACTCGGACCCCATGGTCCTAACGTTTCAACCCCAAACGACTCAAACATATAGCACCCAATTAGGTTGTTGTATTTGCGCCGTTTGAGATTTTCTGCACCTGCAGCCGCTGCCCCAGCATAGCCCGCCGTACTGAGAAGATGAGATGGCGCAAGGGTGTCAACACAAGTTGCATCCCACACCAAAGGCCTACCCAACTTCCAAGGCATTATAGTCATCCCGTCTGGTCTCTTCCTAACGTCCCGTGCCAAGCCGTTGGGTTCTAAAACTGATGGTACTCCAACGGTGACAAGAGCCCGACGGATTATGTCATTTATGCTGGCATGCCGTGCTATCCAACCAGAGCTTCTGCTGCAGGAAAGGCCATGATGTCCGAGGCGGTCGACTGCCGCACCGCATTGACAGCGATGTGGAGCACCGCTGGGAGCACCCAGACGTAGACATGTAGCGATCCGGAACGTGTTATCGCTTAACATAGTACCTATATTAAGTGAAGGTAATGCTTGTAGCCGAAGGCCCGACTCCCATTCACCCACAGCCAACAGGCGCGAGCGCTCAGCAGTATTGGTTGACGTATTTAAAAGGTTATTCCGTACCAAACTGCAGAGCGGCCCGTCCCATTGTCTCTGGGAGAATGGGTTCTCGGGCAACGCTGTATTTGGGCAAGCCATTTTCGAGGCATTAACTGCATCGGTCGAACACGGCACCTCGTAGTTAACCTGCAATTGTGTTAAAATTTTCTTGGTTAACGTCTCAGTGCTGCGGACCGAAGACAAAAAAGCCGGTAGGCTTATACTGGAAATTTTGCGGAATATTTGTTTAACTTATTTCTCATAATTATCCTATACTTATTACTAACTAGCTTTTGCCCGCGACTTCGTCCGCGTGGAATAGTTACTTTGGGCTAACGTTAAATTTAACCCCGATATTGAAGCATTCTTACTTGGCGCTCCGCTCCTATTGGCCTTAGCGTAATGATATATAATATTTTTTCAATTCGAACCAGTAGTTCCTGAGATTATCTCGTTCAACCAAACAAACAAACTGTTCAGCCTTATATTATTAGTATAGATAGCTGTTTCCCGCGATTTCGTCCGCGTTTCCGTCGTTTTTTCGTAAAAAAAGTAGTCTATGTCCTTCCTCACGGTTCAGTGATTTTGATGTAACAGACAGATTAACTTTCGTAATTTAGTAGGGAAATATAATATGTCAATCTATAATACTGTTGAAAAATATCGCAATGCGGAACCGCACAATATTATTGTTAATAGCTGTGCCCGTGACTCCGTCAGCGTGTAACTCCTTGTGTGTTATTAAGTTAATGTATTGGTAATATTGTTTAGATCACGTTCACATGAGGCTTAGTAACCTATAGAATGAAAATACTTCAGCGCAAAGCTTCCGGATAAACTATGTTGAAAGTTGACCCGTCCGGCACGTGAACATAAAGATTTCTAGAACTGCTAACCCGGGAAAAAGCGACGTACAACTGACCATGCGAGAAACAACTGACACCGAGATCTACTCCAGCAACACGAAACGTCTGCCCTTGAACCTTATTAATTGTCATTGCATAACACACCGATACTGGGAATTGCGTTCTTTTAAATTCGAATGGAAAATTGTTTGGTATTATGGGAATTCTGGGAATAAAGACGGTTTCTCCTGCACCGCAACCTGTTAAAATTTGAGCCTCGATTATATTTTGTTGCAACTGGGTGAAAATAAAACTAATATAAAAAAAGTGAACGTAAATTAGCCAAAACTTACCTATCGGTATACTAAAATAACTAATACCTATTTTATAAAAAAAACAAAAGAAGCTCGCACTCGGACGCCCCGCCTTTTTAGGGTTCCGTAGCCGAATGGCAAAACACGGAACCCTTATAGTTTCGATATGTCTGTCCGTCTGTCTGTCTGTCTGTCTGTCTGTCCGTCCGTCCGTATGTCACAGCCATTTTATTCCGAAACTACTACGACTATACATGTGAATCTTAGTAGGTAGATGTATTCTATGAACCACTTTCCAATTTTAAGAAAAAAAAAAAATTTAAAATAAAGGGGGATCCCCATACATGGAACTAAAACTGAAAATATTTTTTTTCATGAAACCTATGCGTGTGTGGTACTTATAGATAGGTCTTTTAAAATGATATAAGGGTTTCTAAAACCACTTTTTCATAAAGTCAATCGTTTAGAAGATATAAGCTCCCAAAGTGGTAAAATGTCCCCCCTCCCTCTAACTTCTATAATAATGGAGTGAAAAATAAAAAATAAAATATGTCTGTACATCTTAATGTAAACTTTCAACCAAAATTGGTTTGAACGAAATCGGGTAAGCAGTTTTGAGATATAGCATATTTTCTAAAACCGCAAATATAACTTTGTAATTCATATAAACACTATGAAAAACAAAGTTATCTAGCGTAGTTGTAAAAATGTAAATAAGCTGGTTTCTAGAAAATTTTAAGGTTTTTAGGAACCCTTCATGGGCGAGTCTGGCTCGCACTTAGCCAATCGAGACGCGTCGAGCGCGGCGACCGATTCTCAAAAATAATCTTTATAGCATGATTCAGTATTCACGCGCGATGGCTTATTATTAGCGTATTTCATGTATAACTTTGGTGTTTCTATACCGATTTATATGATTCTTTTTATGGAATAGTTAATAATGTTAAATTTTTCAATTAGGGGTGACTGAGAGTGTTATAAACGTAAGAGTAGACAAATATTATAATCAGAAAGCTTCGAACTGCTAAGCTATCGGGAGTTACACGTGTTATTTTGAGTCAACCATAAAAGATAGACATATGCTGTCGTGGGATATTTTTTATATAATTTTAAGGAGAACATTTCCGTCATAAATGATTTCTGTGTAGCTTTAACCACTAAGGTAGCACACGCGACGGAAGCTTAAAAAATGGAGTAACTTCTCCCGTTTTCCCAACATTTCCCTTCACTGCTCTGCTCCTATTGATTGTAGCGTGATGAAAAGTATACTATAACCAGCTCAGGAGTATGAGAAATAATTGTACCAAGTTTCGTTAAAATCCGTCGAGTAGTTTTTGTTTGTATAACGGTTATACAGACAGACAGACAGACAGACAGACAAAAATTTTACTGATTGCATTTTTGGCATCAGTATCGATCCCTAATCACCCCCTGATAGTTATTTTGGAAATATATTTCATGTACAGAATTGACCTCTCTACAGATTTATTATAAGTATAGATTAAACTATCAAACTCAGAATCAACAAAGCTTCTTAGAATTTAGGAAAATCAACAAGTAGGAATAACAATTATTGGAAATATTTGTTTAAATCATATTTCTCATTATTATCCTATATTTATTACAATTTTAAGTTTTGTTGATTCTGAGTTCGGTAGTTTAAATTATTTAGAAATAATTTAAAACGTGCAAGCGAAATCAACAGAAATAAAGGACTAGGCGCGGCGGTAAGACCCCTCTTTGAGGAGTGGCTAGATCGGCGTCACGGCGTCCTGACCTACCGCATGACGCAGGTCCTCACCGGACACGGAAGTTTCGGGAGGTACCTGTGTCTGATGGGAAAGGAAGAAACGCCTGGGTGTCACCACTGCGAGGGTCGCCCTGAGGACACAGTAGAGCACACGGTGCAAACCTGCCCCGCCTGGGCTGAGCACCGACGTGTCCTCACGGCGGCGATAGGCGGAGACCTCTCGCGCCCGGCATTGGTCGAGGCCATGCTGCGGGGCGAGAGGGAGTGGGAAGCGGTCGCCTCCTTCTGCGAAGCAGTCATGCTTCCGAAAGAGGAGGCGGGCCGCGTGAGTGAGAGGATGGCGTCCTCCCTCCAGCCCAGCCGCAGTGGTAGACGCCCACGGCGTCGGACGTCGGCCGACGATCTCCGGCCACCGTAGGCGCGGGCATGCGGACAGCGAGTAAAGGGCAACTCGCTGTCCGACCATGGACCATGCCCGGGTCGACGGCGCGTTGTGTTCCACGCGCGCCTACTCCTGCATCATGACCTACGCCTGCGTTGTTTTCGCACACGCAAAGCCCTACCTCCTCCACAAGATGCAGACCGTCCAAAACCGATTCCTCCGTAGAGTCACGGGAGCCCCCTTTTATGTTCGAAATGAGCTTCTTCACGTAGACCTCAAGATGCCCACCATCCAGCAGTTCATGAAACGCGTCTCCAAGCGTTTCTTTGAAACTTCAATCCAACATAGGAATCCCCTTATCGTATCGGACGCCCAATACGAACCCTCGCGTATCTCTAAGATTCGCCGACCAAGGCATACCCTAGTCACTCCCGATGACGCAATCACCCTGCTCCAAGAGAGCCGTAGGGAAACAAGTACAGTGGCACACAAACACATAAACCGACCGTCCTTCCGTCCTCGCCGCCGAGGCCCGCCGCGACGTCCCCGTAATAGTCCGCCCCGACCCTTGCCAGAGCCAGCCCGCGACGCTGAGCCAGTAGCTTTAAATTCCCTTATTAATAATAATAATGATATGATCCAGCCTGTCCCTAGCTGCCCTCCCCTGCGACGCCCTAAGCCGAGGTCCGTACCCCACGGGGGGTGCCCTTAGCGTGTAGTCGCCTAGTTTGTAAGTTTTTTAGTAAGCCCTGGCTGGAGGCTTTAATTAATTTATTAATTAAGGCAACCACAGGCAAGCCCGGTTAAGCAGCCGACAACCTCAGAGACGACTCTATGAAGCTATTATTGTGCGCATCCCAGTTGAAATATGTTCAGAAGATTCAGAAATAAACAAGACCTTTTTAAAAAAATATATTAGTAATATGAGTCGTAGATGGGCAAGTGCTTCCAGAAATCAGAAGACGTTCATGAACAAAGTGGTTATAATCAAATATTAGTTGTTCAAATTGCACTACAGTGAATTTATCAGAAATTTTTCTAGCTCAAGATGAAGTTATTGAAAACATATCGTCAGACATTACGAGTACTTCCGTTGATATCGATACTGTAGCAGCTGTAATTCCGTCCACATCAACTGTAGGCACATCTACGGATTTAGTTCAGATTAGGAACCCGTTTGTTGACCTCGGCAACAAACAGAAGAAAAGACGTTCAGGGTCTCTTCTGGAATACTCACCGAAAGAGCTCACTTTCGCATTAGTCACAAGACTTAAGACAGAAAAGAAGAATGACTTAGCTAATATTATTGATCACATAACGAAAAACCCTGATAGTGTTGCGATTGTTCAAACCACTTTGTTTAAAAATAAAGTAAGCATAAAATGTTTAGACGAAGATCACGCTCTAGATCTTTATACATCTTTGAATCTGTCAAAGTGGAAATATTTGTGTTTAAGGAAAGTGCTGATAGATTGTGAAATTCCAGTTTTACCATCGTATCACAAACTCTTTGAAGCTAAGAAAAGATGCTATCCAAGCGATTTAGAATTACTGAGAGAGGAGCTAAAGTGAAGATTCAAGCCCTACTGGATCTGACAGTCCAGAAGATTCTTCAGATTACTGGTACCCAAGTTGATTCGTCAAATGAAGAATTAAGTTAATCAGTAAATGGAGTTTCGATGGAGCTTCTTCACAAAGCACCTACAAGCAAAGAAGTGAAGATGTAAACTTCAGTGATTCATCGGTATTTATGTCAAGTCTTGTCTCTCTTAAATTAGTTTCTAATAATATCACCATTTGGGAAAACCCAACACCTTCAACCCATTATTGTAGGCCTATTAAGTTTGAATTTTGTAAAGATAGCAGAATATATCAAGCAAGAAGAAGCTTCATTGAAAGAAAGAAATCTATAATAATATTATAAAGCGGAAAAGTTTGTTGTTTGTTTACTTGGACGCGCTAATCTTCGAAAGTACTGGGTGGATTTGGATGAAATTTGGTACGGAAGTAGCTTGAAGCTTGAGGAAGGTTATAGGCTATTTATGCGACTGCAAAAAAGGAGAGTTATGTTTTTACCGTGATAGAATCCACGGGAGCGAAGCCCCGCGTGAGTACTAGTAGATAATATTGGTCCTACAAAGTGTCGGGCTGGAGATTGATCACGACCTTCATATGACAATGATCGACGGAAAAGTGGCCACTATTATGACTGATCCTTCATCTGCATCTGCCTGTAATATTTGCCTTGATAAGCCGACTGAGATGAACAAGCTGTCAGAAGTATTTTCAAGACCTGTACGAGAAAATGTTTATAAATATGGATTTTCTACTCTTCATATGTGGATTCGTTGTATGGAGTGTATTCTACATATATCATACAACATGGACTTTAAAATGTGGGCTGCACGAGGTGCTAACAAGGAACTAAAAGCTGCGAAAAAACAACTGACACAAGAAGAATTCAAGCAGCAAATGAGAATTCTTGTAGATTTTGTTAAGCAAGGCTTTGGAACCACAAACGACGGAAATACAGCCAGAAGATTTTTAAGAGATTATGAGAAATCTGTCGAAATTACCAATATTGATTAAGACCTACTAAAGCATTTCGCGATTATTCTTCAAACAATTTCATCTGGATGTGCCATAGATTTTGAAAAATTTAGAACGTATTGTCGAGATACAGCTGAGATGTTTGTTCATCTATACCCGTGGTTTTATATGCCCGCAAGTGTGCACAAGCTACTCATACGTGGTGCAGACATTTGCGAACACTTTGGCTTCCTACCAATTGGTATTCTTTCCGAAGAAGCCAGTGAAGCACTAAATAAAGAATTTCGAAAAGTTCGTGAATATCACACAAGAAAATTTAACAGGATGAAGACCAACGAAGACTTGTTGCATAATTTTTTAATTAGTTAGGACCCATATTTATCCCATATTCGACTAAAATACAACAACTCAAAATATTTCGATTTTTTCGGATGTTAAAGAGCTTTTGTTGTTGCCTGAGGTAACAACAGAAGAAACTGAAAATATGGATCTAAAGGAGCTGCAGACAGGAGTTGACGATCCATTAGCGTAATAGCGTGACAGATTTAGTGATATTGTTATTGTTTGAATTGAGTTAGTAAGATAAGTCGTTTCATTAAAATAATCCTTTTCAGGATTACCTGAAATAGTCCTTTTCAGGACTTCTAAAAATAGCCCTTTTCAGGGCTTTATCCATTTCTTACCGTTTCTTTAAGATGAATCGTCAAAAACATTAAGAAAAATGGACTTAAAAATTTGAAACTTTGAATCATCGTAGGCGCCAAGGCCGCAGGGATACGCAAGCAAACTATATGTCGTCGTATTAAGGGCAACAAATGCCTACTATAATATAAGGTTTGGTTGCTATACTTTGATACTAGCCGGAGAAAAAAAATAAAATAGATTTTCAACCGACGACAAAAAGAGGAGGTTATCAATTCGACGCGTATATTTCTTTTTTTTTTTTTTAATGTATGATCACCGATTACTCGAAGACGGCTGAACCGATTTGGAAAATTCTTTTTTTGATTGGAAGGGTATACTTTGAAATTGGTCCCATTTTTATAAAAGTCAGGATCTGATGATGGGATCTTGGAAAAATCGAGGGAACTCTTTAAATATTATAGGCACACCTATGACATTTTGGGTATTTATTATAGTAACTTGTGCAGTTGCTCTCAAAAAGTACAATTTGAGGAAGTGGAACTGATGATGAAGACCACAGATGGCCGCCGAAACTACTCAATAATAAGTATTGAGTGAATTGCGATTCGATTACTTGAATATGGATGTTAAGCACTTTATGCTCGTCACAATGCATATGGTGATGTAGAGCTAATGGTGAAGTACCAGGAGAACTCCTCAACAATTAACGGCCCAGCATTGGGAAAAGCAATATTTTGTAAAAGGTTATAAGTGGTTGACATTTAGGCTCTTGTAACTAGGTAAATTAAAAATAGACCAACTAAAAAGAGTGAAATAAAAACTTTTTATCAAAAAATTAAACCGACTCCCAAAAACACTGCAAAGTGAAAAATAACTTTAATTTCGGAAGTCGGTGCCAAAAACGAAAATACAAAACTAAAGACACCGACTACCGAAATTAAAGTTATTTTTCACGTTGCAGTGTTTTTGGGAGTCGGTTTAATTTTTTGATAAAACGTTTTTATCTCCCATACATTTTTTTACTCAATATTTTTTTTTGACGTGAAGGAGCAATTTTATCGAAAAATTGTAGGAATAAATATTGATCAACGTTATATATACTATTCGATACCATTTTTTGTTTAGTGAAATAACCATCTTCGATCGAAAGTCCATCATTTTGAAAATCCGGCCCATTGTGTGTCCGGGGGATTTTCCCTATAAGCATCCGGGTAAAACCCGGACACATATTGGTCTTACGGGCACCAAAAAGCACGATCTCTGTATTTCGACTTATTGTTTTTGTTACGTTGACTAATTAAAAAGAAAGCCTAATATTAATGAACTTCTAACTGTCTACAATGTTACCAGTAAATAACTATAATTAAACATCATTGTTTTTAGTTTCAAGTACAAAAATGTACTTATTTTTTTACGGTGTCCGGGGAAAAATTGCGATTTTACCCAAATGTCCGGGATTTATGAAGTCTTTGTCTGGGGCCGGCAATTCTGGTGATGGCAGCCCTAGGTATGGGAAACTCGATATGTTAATCGTGATTCCTCCGTGCCTCGGAAAGCACATTTGGGCCGTGCGCGCACTGCGTTGCGACTTGGAACCGCAAAATCTGTGAAGTATGGAGTGTCATAGAAGTGCGCGCACTGCGGTGGAATAAACGCGTGCGGTAGAGTCACCGGTGGCCCCTCGCTGCAAAACTGCGGTCAATCTACCGCAAATATTTTGTATCGCATAGGAATGTATGTAGTACCGCGCATTGCGGTGAAAAAAAACGCACGTTTTGTCTGATCATGTTGCCGTACATACAGATTTCTTTGTATTTATACATATTTTAAGTGTGCTTGTAAAGATACTAATGATCATCAATTACAGTCAATGCTTGTGGTTCACTTGTGTAGCGCCGCCAGTAAAAAACATGTATGTAATGGTCCTTATGAACAACGACATGTCGAATATTTAGTAGGTACATACTCCAAAAGCGAAGTTGGTCCTACAAATTACTGTTTATATGTGTCTATCGCGTCAGCCAAAAAATAAAATTAATTTATTGTTGTAACGACAACTGTTATACTGTTAATTCTAACAAGACAAACAAAATGACATAATCCAAGTGCATAATATAAGTGCATAATTTTCGTAGTACCTACATTATTTTAACATAGGAATCTATTGACGTAGTACTTGCAATGTAAGTGCTTGAAAATTGTTTTTTTGGCGGCATCATCACAAAATATGGAATTTTCTCTATACTTAATTAGAGTGTTTAAATTAATTATTGTTGTTTATGAAAAAATTAAAAATAACTATAAAGAACAGAATCATACAATGGTGTGCGTAACGTAATAAATGCGGTATCTAGGTAATTTATTTTGCCAAGTTCTGTCTTTGTGTGTTCTGTCACCAGGCCGCTAGTATATAGGTATTTTTCGTAAATGTAAACTAGATAAGGCCGGTTTTTCCCTGAGCAAAACTTTTTGGATAAGAACGTATATAGGTATCTGACGAAAACGTAGTAAGTTGGTTAGTAACGTAATAAATGCGGTATCTAGGTAATTTATTTTGCCAAGTTCTGTCTTTAGTTGTAACAGTTAATTTTATCAATACAGTGTGAAATTTGTATAGAAATATGTATCGAGTGCTAATCTGAATCACACATCGAAAATATGGTATAAATACGAAGAAATCTGTATGTATGGCAACATTGTCAGACAAAAGGTGCGTTTTTCTCGCCGCAGTTCGCGCACCTGAGATTGCGGTAATTCTACCGGTGCGGTAGAATTACCGCAATTGCTGCCACCGCAAGGCAGTGCGCGCACGGCCTTAGCCGTTGATCCCGGCTGTACATCACCACCTTACGTCACCAGTCTTGCCAAGGTGTATCGCATTACCCTGCAACTGGGTTATGGAAGTCAGATAGGCAGTCAATCCGTGTAAAATATTAGTACCCAGCTGCATCTGGTAAGACTGAAAGCCGTCCCCATAGTTAATTATTAAGTTTTTATTTTATGTTTCTGGTTGACGTAAGTACTAGCATTAGCTTCTAAGAAATGTTTGTATACTAACCCAAATGAAATGGACCTAAGGTCTGAAATAAAAGATTATTTATTTATTTTATTTTTAGTTGGGAAAAGGCTTGGTTGACGTAAGTACTAGCATTAGCTTCTAAGAAATGTTTGTATACTAACCCAAATGAAATGGACCTAAGGTCTGAAATAAAAGATTATTTATTTATTTTATTTTTAGTTGGGAAAAGGCTATTCAAATGATCACTGATCGCTCTAGACTTGTACGGCCATGTTTTTAGCTGACCTATATTAGATATTTATCGATACCCTATAAAAAGTCAGAGTCAAGACACATAAGTACAAAGTTCGACGGCCTGCCTATACGCTACGCTGCCGTCATAACATGACACTGGCAGAATAGTCGACACCGGCTCAGTTGCCAAAGGAGGAAAAAAAAGGTTTGATAGAGGCCTGATATTTCGTCGTTGCTAGCAAAGAGAATATAAATAGATACACTACTTACTTTGCTAGGTCATCGCCAGAATTTAATCAATGTTAATCAAATTTAACGAAAATAGAAAAGAGTTACAAAGTTCATTATTTACAATTCGTTAAGTGGTCTATTCATTATATTCAGCATTACAAAACGTGATGAATGTTTTTTTTTTGTGAAAATTTGGACATATTGTTCTATTTTGCGTGAACATCTGGTTTTTATGGGAACAAAAACTCAAATCCATCTAAGAATGACTGAAAAATTAATTAAATATTATAATGAGATACACTTAATGCCTAATCGAGAACATCGCACCACCAAAACTCAATCCGTCAATAATTAGTAAGTCGCACGTGTTCCTAATTATTTTTCGCTTATCCCTGCAAATGACAACTACTAAACGAATATAAGACGCGGCGGTCGTCAAGGTAATGTGACGAAACGAAATCTGGGGGCACGGCAGTGCCCCCGCCAAGTCGAGCAAAAAGCGGCACGGCCGTACCATACTTTTCTCGAAGCAATTCAGGCCATTTTCGACCCCGTATAACTTCGTTGTGGATAAAACTAGAAGCCTGAATTTTCAGTAACCAAGAAGGCATTGTATAAACACGGTATATTTCAAATTTCATTCAATTTGAACCAGTAGTTTAAGAATTATAACGAGTCAAAGTTCCTTAATTTTGTCACTCACTGACTGACCGATCATCAAAAGTCTACGGCACTTCTAGCAGACATAGAAGCTTCAAATTTAGAATACAATTAGTGTTTAGTGTATGAATCAAGGAAAAACTAAAATATTTTTCAATTTCGGTCCAGTTTTCTAGATACATCAACTGCATAAATAACTTTGTAATCCCATATATTTATATGGGATTACAAAGTTACATTTACAGTTAATTAATCAGTGTACCTGTATATAATTATGTATAATATAATGGAATAATATGAGGTTACTTGTAAAATGGTCAACGAAATAAAAAAACCAGAGAGAGGGCTTTAAGAAAATTCGTTATTGGTATACAAAAAGTAGAAGGCGCCGGAAAGGAAAAAAGTAGGACTATCTACAAAAAGAAATGAGATCCCATAAAAAACAATACTTGTCAAAAAACCAAGTCTCGCAACTCAGTTCTTCTACCGTAAAAAGTTGTGAGATCCATGTAATACCAAGTCGATTATTCGATTATTCAGTCCCTACTTAAGGGACCTTCTGTCTTAAGTTGTTACGTAATTATCTAACCTAACAACATCTTATAGTGACCATTTCAATATTTAAAATCTTTAAAGTTTTAAATAAATAGATTGGCTTGGCAATCGCAAAAACAATGTAATTTATTTAATTATGTTTATATTACTTGTGAGATATATTGTGTTTTCATGCGATGGCCGAGTCAATCTATTTATTTAAAACGTTAAAGATTTTTAATATTGATATGGTCACTATAAGATTGACTATAAGATGATTAGAGATTTTAATTACAGTTTTAACACACTAAGTCCTAAGAAGCAATGATGACTAAGCATTTTAATGGACTGTCTTCATGTAAATACTTGACATTGACAAAGTGCTGTTCAGCCTAGTTCGAAAAAATATGTTTTGATTTAGGGATAAAATTATAATGAAAAAGTATGGGATATGTAAATTATGACATTTATACTATAGTTTAATTTAAAGTACGAAAGTAAATTTGTCTGTCTCCTTGTTTGTTAACTCTTCTGAGTCTTAACAGCAAGACCAATTAGGTGGTATGAAGTCCAGTGTCTGCTAATAAAGAAATAACATTAAAAAGTAACAGACACAAAGAACTTTTGATTCTTACAAGCACATAAAACATTCATGGCAGAATGTAAAATGCTCAGTAATTGCATTATAATGGTTATTAGCAATGCAAATGAATTATAATAATAGCCAGTCAATACATATTTCAAATTATGCTTGATTCATACTGGAAATACCTATAGAAAAATATAAAAAGTACAAAAGTATTCTGTTCAATGGATCCCCCCACTGAAGTGCATACTTTTGTAGGTAATCTTTAATTTGAGATTCAGAACCTTCATTAAGTTTTCTCTTTTTTTATGGACCTTCAATAACTATTTAAAAGATCTTTTACAATTTACAAGTGAAGATTAGATAATCGTAGTCTATATTACCTAACTTTTTGATTAAACAAAATTTAAGTGTAAATCATAGAAAATAAAACTATTAATTACCTTTTTTTAATGCAGCGGCGACGGCGCACAGGCCGGTCACGCCAGAGGAACCAAAGATCACAATTTTCATTTTCTGCAAATAGAAAACACAAATAATGTATTACTTTTCTCACCAACAAGCCTTCAAAACCGGTAAAACGAGTTTCTCTCAGTACTAGTTATAATTCCCTTCAATATAATATTATCTTTTAGGAATTACTTATCAGATCACATGTTCAAGTAAAAATACGTATTTTATCAGTTGGTGATCGCACAGTTAGATATTTATTTAGTTACGGTACTCTTCAGATTATTTTCGGCATAGTCTTATCCAATGCAAGGGATTTTATCTCATAAATTCAATTACGATAAATTGATGTTATTAAGAACTTACTACTTTGAGCACTAATTACAAAATGTGACTCAAGCAAATGTAGACAGGTACTTGTAATGTTTTTATAATGAATTTGACAGTTCAATTGACAATATACGAATAGCAACAATTTAAAATGCTGGCTAATATTTTGGTGAGAGTTAATTAATCAATTAGGTAAGTACACACCGGTGCATGGAATAGCGCTGCCTGCCTGTAAAACTTAATTACAGAACAAGTAAATTGTCATGTAATCTGTACTCTTATCAGTAAAAATCTCTTGCTGTTTCTTTCACTTGTCAATATTTAGAAAAAGACCAAAGATGTGAAGAGTGAAGACATTGTTAGTGTTGTTAGTCTAAAAGATTTTATATTTTACCGTATTGTAATTTCCTGGTATAAGGAACCTTCTCAGTTACTGACCAAATGACCAATGTCACGTTCGCCTTTTGTCAAAATGACATCCTGATAGCCAAATTACTCTTACTAAAATGTAGTTTTCTTATATCTCTAATTTTTTTAGGGTTCTGTCGTCGGTCTGTCCATCCGCTTGTGCACGGCTTAGCTCTATCCGTAGTATTATAGTACTCTATGGCTTAGCTCAGAAACTATTGGTTCTCTCAGAATCATTTATTTAGGATACTTGTCACTTTTTAAAATAAAAATGTGCTTCTTTCATGCGTTACAGTTCAGCAGTCGGGTTTTTTAGACTTTTTATATAACTTTTTTTTTATTTTCAGCTTTTTAGTTCAATATTAATTAACATTTTTTTAGTATCCCCGGTCGTATCACATTAGCATCCCACCGGATTCAGAAAGTGAAAGAGCAAAGTCCTTATTTTTAAACTTTCTAATTGTATTATTTTTAACTGAGTTCAAAAAAAGGAGGAGGTTCTCAATTCGTCTTGAACTTTTTTTTATGTATTAAAAAAATCTTTTTTCGTTTGAAAGGGTATACTTTCTAGTTGGTCCCATTGTCGTCACGTTTGGATCTGACGATGGAATCATGGAGAAATCGAGGGAACTCTTCAAATATTATAGGCACACCTATAGCGTTTTGGGTATTTCTTATAGAACTTTGTGCAGTTTTTCTCGAAAAGCACCATTTGAGGAAGTGGAACTGATGATGAAGACCACAGATAGCCACCGAAACTACTCAATAATAACTATTTCGTGGATTGCGATTAGATTAATTGAATATAGATTTTAAGTACGTTATGCTCATCACAATGCATATGGTGAAGTAGAGCTGGTGGTGAAGTACCAGAAGAACTCCTCAAAAATTAACAGCTCTGCACCGGGAAAAGCAATATTTTGTAAAAGGTGATAAGTAGTTGACATTTTAGCTTTTGTAACTAGATAAATTACAAACCGTCCCACTAAAAAAAGCTTAGCTTTAGCAAAAAATAAAACCGACTTCCATATAAAAACACTACAAAAGCAAAAATAACTTAAATTTCGGTTGTCGGTGTCACTTGTTTTGATTTTTTGCTAAAAAAAAATTATTGGTGTACTGTCTCCGACTCCATACGGGTATTATCACTGGCTCAGTAATACACTCGGTAATACGGCGGGTCGACGTCTAACCTGCGCCAGGGCACGCGCGTGACTGCAGATGATCGTTCCCCTGACCAAGAGTACATGAAACAATGTTATATCTACTTGTATTTTTACGTAGATATACTTTGTGTCGGAACATGCACACACTACAATTAGTATTACGCTAATGATAATTATGATATATCTATTTGAAATCCTTGTGTTGAGCCCCTTAATTTGATACCCATATTGAAGTATTAGAAAAAATAAATGATTTTCATTATTTACAATGGTGTCGCACCATTGGCGTATCTAGAGATATTTCCCAGGGGGGCCTGGCCCCCAGTAGTAGAAGCGATGATCGCTTGTACAAAATGAAACTTTTCACATGAATTAATTTAACATGTATGGCATAACGGACCCTTGCATGAGTGAGTCCGACTCGCACTTGGCCAGATTTTTAAATTTTTCAGACTTAATTGTTTGTTAGTAAAAATTCTCGGGTGGGCACCAGACCATTCTGGGGTGGGCACGGCCCACCCGGCTCCCCCCCTTCCTACGCCTATGCGTCGCACACCCGCAATGTCTGATTTTTTTTAACGTCACTTATCTAAGAACATTTGGGCTGCTAAGCCGAATAAGGTTTGAGATAATAAAGAATATTACATACATTCATACAAGATACGCGCGAAAAACATAACCCTGCCTTTGCAGTCGGGTAATAAGATTTTATCACTATTAAATGCGTTTTTAGGGAGACTAACGCTTCGGGTAATGAACTGCCTAAGCTTGTATTTGAGAGTGTACGGTTTCTATCGCACCAGTGAGTTTTTACTTTTTAGCACACTTTTCAAAACGCCTGATGTGTTTCAAAATCGCATAATAATACATTCTCCAATCGGTAGTTATTCGAAGTTCCAAGTGGCTACACTTTTTGCAACGTTTAGTTATAAGCTTTGGAGTATATTAGTCAGCTTAAATACTTTGACTTTGACTTTTGATATAAGACTTAAAAAGCTCTTCAAATTGTTAGTTTCTTTATATATACTTATAATTTAAGCAAATTTTTTATTTGTTATTTTCAGATACCAAAAATTACTAATACTTTTATGATTATTTTGTTATGTCAAAAAATAAACGAATGTCAAATAATCACCACAACAACTAAACGGAGATAACCTGTACGTCTCATGCGTAAACTGATGTGATTTGATTTGTGATTGTCATTGATTTATATACTCTCTGATTGTCAACAGATTCAGAAATTATGGCGGATACAGAGGAATATTTCCCTCGTGGAGGAAAGAAACCTACAACAACATATTTCAAACAAAGTGCAAACGTAAGGCCAATAAAATGGAGATGAACTTTTGTACTTCAAAACGCACCGGTTTATTTTGGTTTTTATAGTTTTTAGGCGCTCCTGAGAAAGGCGAAAAGAAAAAGAAGAAGCCGAAGAAGAAGTCTGAAGGAGATGACGGCTACTTATCTGACGAGGGCACGAAGGAAATCGACCAGTCGTTTAAAAACTGTGCATTTGGTTTGAGCTATAAGGTTTGTTATTTTCCGTAATTCTACTGTAATAGTGGCAATTGTAATGACATGATATGTGTTTTACGTGCTACTGTCAATACTTGGTACATATTTATATTTGTTACGTTTTATTGTCCAATTAATAGCTAACTCCAAATCCAAAACCTAGGACGATATAAATGTTTCTCATGTCTACCTAAGACTGACCTACATAACTCTGTTTTCCACGTTTTCCATAGGTATTAATTTTGGTGTGAAGGTGTGATTGATGTTTTCCAACTAATCAATTGCAGTTTATGCAATGTTGTAATTTTTCAACTTTATTCAAATGCCATTTCGAATCATAGGCGATCCCTCTCTGCCATCATATCTGCCATCAGCATAGTCAGGACTCCTAATTTTCTAAATTCAACTATTATATGCAATTTTTGTGTAATTTCCACAGACTGTGAAAGAAGGTCTATTAATTCTGGGCAGAGTGAAGAACCTTTTTGAAACTAAGGTAATTGTCAGCCTGCCCTGCAGACTGATTGGGTCGGTTATGGCTTGCCACATCAGTGAACCCTACAACAAGGAGCTGGAAGCTTATGTTAACGATAAGGTTAGTACTTGTATGTATATTGGGCAGGTGGATACCTGCCCAATATAACCAAGTTATATATATAAATATAATATCTATATAACTTGGTTGATATACTATTTTTTTTATTAAGTGCTTCTCCACATTTAATGTGCGAACAGCTAAAAGCCACATTTTTGACCCATTGGCAACGAATTAGGAATATCATTCCTAATTCGTTGCCCATTGGCCTTTGAAGCAAGAGTGATCAACTGATCACTCATCTACTTTCTGGGCTTGCATCAGGCAAGATTAAGGTCAAGAGTGGGGTCAATTAAAAATAAATTGTATTTCAATTTAAGTTATTATATAAATGTCTTGGAGACCAATAATTAAGTAACCAGTAATTAAGTAGTGTCATTGGTGTTAGGTGCCTCTGCTGTTCAAATGCATAGGCTGTTTGAAGGCATATTAAACACAAAATAATAAAATTAGAGGAAAATTAAGCTGCTATCTTATATAAATACTAGCTGATGCCCGCGACTTTGTTCGTGTGTGATGTTTTTCCCGGCAAATCCCGATCCCGTGGGAAATCCCAAAAATTCTTTCTTAGTGCTCCCCCTTGCCAAATTTCAGCTTCTTGTGCTCAGTAATTTCGGCTGTGAGTTGTCTGTCAGTCAGTCAGTAACGGAAGGGTTTTATATTTATTGATGATTAATGAAAATCTTTTTTTTTTTTTTTTATAACGTGGTAAAATTATCAAATAAGTCCTCCCACTCCGGGCAGGGTGGGAGGGACTGTCAGACTTTTACTGACTAAAATCCACGGTGTTCCTTCAATAACCCTTTACATCCCGGGGCCACGGTAACGGGATGAGTCCCACGACCCCGGCGGGCTTCGGCCCTCTGCAGAGGGGGCCTCGTCATGTTGCTGACGCTCTTTGAGGCGCGCGTGGAACACGACGCGCCGTCGACCCGGGCATGGTCCATGGTCGGACAGCGAGTTGCCCTTTACTCGCTGTCCGCATGCCCGCGCCTACGGTGGCCGGAGATCGTCGGCCGACGTCCGACGCCGTGGGCGTCTACCACTGCGGCTGGGCTGGAGGGAGGACGCCATCCTCTCCCTCACGCGGCCCGCCTCCTCCTTCGAAAGCATGACTGCTTCGCAGAAGGAGGTGACCGCTTCCCACTCCCTCTCGCCCCGCAGCATGGCCTCGACCAAGGCCGGGCGCGAGAGGTCTCCGCCTATCGCCGCCGTGAGGACACGTCGGTGCTCTGCCCAGGCGGGGCAGTCTTGCACCGTGTGCTCTACGGTGTCCTCAGGGCGACCCTCGCAGTGGTGACACCCAGGCGTTTCCTCCTTTCCCATCAGACACAGGTACCTCCCGAAACTTCCGTGTCCGGTGAGGACCTGCGTCATGCGGTAGGTCAGGACGCCGTGACGCCGATCTAGCCACTCCTCAAAGAGGGGTCTTACCGCCGCAATTGCGGCGTGCCCGATGATTAATGACCTTAGTACCATTTTCTTTGTATTTTTTCACCTTTTATGCCTTCTCTGTGTTAGAAGGAACATGATACAAAAAAAAATTAAACCGGTCCAGTTGTTCTTGAGTTTTAGAGAGACTAATGGACAACAATACATTTTTATATTTATTTGTTTTTGGAAAACAAAGTGTTACAAAAATATGATTAAATAGTGTTACGAGCTGGGGTTCGGGATAGAATTAATTAACGCCAATTAAACCAAAATTAACACTAATTAATTGAACACAAAATAAAAATTTAACACAATTATTCGCACCACAACACTTGTCACTTAACACTTAGATCACACTTAAATCGCACTGAAATTCACTGATAAATCTTCGATTATATCTCGTATTCGCCTCGTAATAAGACTGACTCTCTGTGCCCCTTTGCGCTCTATTTATACCCCAGTCTATGAGTTCGAGAACATTCTTATAAAATCGACTTACTATTTATTCTGCCTAGAAAATTCCATGAACCTATTCGAGATACATAGTACCGCTATTCGTCGCTAGATGGCGCTAGTGTCTCGACTAGATATACACATTACCGCTATTCGCCGCTAGATGGCATTAGTGTCTCGAATATTCTAGATTTATGTCGAAGTTTCTCGATGTACTTCACTAAGCGACTGGCGTAACAATAGTTTATGAAATTGTTCTTTTTGGTGGTGTTTTTTTTACCAATTTCATTTTTTGTGTTATGTTCTCTCTAATGCACCAATACCAATATTTTTGTAATCACTTATAATTATGTGATTACAAAAGTAGTATTGAGTAAATATTGAAGGAGTATTGGTATATGTATGTGTATCTCACGACATTATCTGCATATTATTCACATGTTCACTATGTTTATTTAGTTGTAAGCGACTAACACTCATAATTATTAATAACTAAACTGTTTATCTCTATCTTTTTTACTTGTCAAACACGAAGCATGCGCTGTTTACCTGTAATTAGGTGTGCATGTTGTATTGTTAATTGTAATCTTTCCAAATATGAATCGTGTTTAGCTTTAACATCTGTTGGTGAACCATAAATAAATAAAAATGTTATATTTGAACTAGATATGTGAATACGAGTGAATCTAATTTGATAAAGAATGTTTTCTACATGAGTTACAAATTAAGATAAAAAATTAAATACATTTACAATTTATTGTGATCAGGAAATTTCTGAATCTATTATTTATTTATTTATTTATTTATTTATTTACTTTATGGAGGACTTACAGCTAATAAAACCATAAAAAAAGGAATACATAGTCGCCAGAGAGCCAATAACAAGTCCTCACGTTTAGACTTATACTGAAATAAAGTTATAAGCAATAAACAAGCAATAATAAATCTAATTATAAATTAAAGATACAATTTACACTGTAAGAATACATAATATATAAAGATTTGCTTGCAATGAGTCAACAGCATAACATAACCACTACCGCTTGAAAAAGTTTAAGCTTAAGCACCTTCTGGCTGAGTTCACGCTAGTTGTGAAAGGATCCAAATCATACTGCTTGCATATCTCATTAAAAGTTCTGCTTGCGCGCACAATATAGCTATTTTGCCTATAATTAGATGATGAATGAGGTATACATATAGGAGGATTAAAGCGCAATATTTTGTTAGGTACGTTAAAATAAAATTTAGAAAGTAGTTCTGGACTATCAATATTATTGTGAAGGATTTTCAATAAATACAAACAGTCTGCAATATTACGCCGATCTACCAGTGGCAACAGATGGTACTTCTTACAGAGTTGATGATAACCTGCTGAATGATATGGAATCTTTTGATGGAAACAAAGATATTTGATGAACCGTTTCTGTATATTTTCAATCCGGTCGATGTATTTATTATACCTGGGATTCCATATCTGAGACGCATACTCGAGCTGACTTCTTACAAAAGTGCAATACAATATTTTGAGCGTTTTAGCATCTGTAAAGCATTTAGAAAGACGCATTATAAATCCCAGCAGTTTCGATGCTTTTTTGACTATGGCGTCAATGTGTGTATCAAAAACTAACTTACTATCTTGAAAAACGCCCAAGTCACGGATAGTATTGCACCTTGGCAAGTTTTGGCCCGCCAAAGTATAAGTGGTGACCAGGACCGCACGTTTCCTAGTGAAAGTGATAACGGAACACTTTGATGGGTTGAGATCCAATTTATTGACCTGACAATACTCTTCAAGCCGACATAAGTCAGCTTGAAGTGCCAGCATATCATCAGCCGATTCAATAGTGGCAAAAATTTTCATGTCATCAGCAAAACATAATAGTTTGGATGCATGGAGGCACAGATCAATGTCGTTCACATAGACCACAAATAAGAAAGGACCGAGCAGCGATCCCTGAGGCACCCCACTGGGCACATTCACCCAGCTAGACCTATAGTTATTAATTACTACCGCTTGTGACCTGTTATCAATGTACGAAGCGAGCCACCTCAGCAGGTCTCCACGAATGCCTATGCGTCTCAGCTTCATTAATAGGGAATCATGGTCGATCCGATCAAATGCCTTACTGTAGTCCGTGTAAACCACATCAACCTGCTTACCATTGTCCATAGCATCTGTAATAAAATCGTTAAATAGGATCAAGTTAGAACTCGTAGACCGTCCCTTTAGAAATCCATGCTGGAAGGTGCTCAATGAGTTTGCAAGGGCGGGGTATAACTGGTTATATATTATCCTCTCAAATATTTTGGCAATAATGCACAGTTTGGATATAGGTCTATAATTGGTAATCTCAGTCTTTGAACCCTTCTTATGCACGGGTGTAATAAATGCAGATTTCCATAGTTTAGGGACGACACCTTGAGACAAAGACTTAGTGAATAATATTGAGATAGGAACGGCAATGGAAGGCGCACATTTAATAAGAAATGTAGATGTCAAGTTATCAGGCCCGGCTCCTTTAGATGGATCCAAGTTGCGAAGTATACCGGCAACAGCATCGAAATTTATTTCTATGTGACAAATGTCAGAAGACATTTCATCACTGTCGAAAGGGAGGAAAGAGGCTGAGCTGGGGGGAGTATTAGCTGAAGTGTTATCAAGAAAAGTCGATAAGAAGTAAGAAGAAAAAGCCTCACAAATAGATTCTCCTGTAAGCAATGTTTCATCATTATACTTTAATGTATTGGGAATAGCATTCGAGTTGTAGCGATTTTTAACAAAGGTCCAAAAATGTTTAGGGTTGTTTTTAATTGAGCTTTCAGTTTGATTGAGATAACACTTATAACATGAGGCTTCCATAGTCTTCACTCTTTCACGCAAATATTTAAAAGTAAACTCATCAGACTTGTTGCCATAAGTTTTGAATTTTTTCAGGTATTTATATTTTTCCTTAATTGTTTTAATAAGGGATGTGCTGTACCAGATTGGGTATGATTTATTACGTGCTAGCTTTTGCGGTATATACTTGTTTTGAAACTGTTTGATATTGTCTATAAAGTACGCAACGGAGTCATCCAATGATCTGGCTGAGAACTCACGCTCCCAGTTAATAGCATATATCTCGTTATTTATAGACTCAAAATCACCTTTACTATAGATATATCGCAATCGCGGCGCATGGTCGAGGGAAGGAAGTTCAAAGGTATCAATATTAATTAACAAAGCCGGATGATAGAGATCAATAGGCACTAGAGGATCAGAACACTCACTAACACAGGCAAACCTACTTGAAATGACTAAGTCCAATAGTTTCCCGTACCTATTAACTACCCTGTTATACTGGCCAAAGTCCAACGTACACAACTCATCCGCCAACATACATTCATCACTAGTGGCTGGGTTCACTGGGACCAGCGAAAGATTATTGGATGGAGCCCACGAGATTCCACTCATATTAAAATCACCCACAACTAAAAATACATCAGAAGTTTCATTCAATGCTGTATGGTTCAATTTAGACAAGAAATTACTAAGTTGTTCCGAGAACGAGAAGCCCCTGTTCTGTTTACACAAATAGACACCGCAAATATGTAAGTTAACGTACTCACGTGATTTCATTTTTTTAAGCCGTATGGTGATCCAGATATCCTCCGCTGTAGAGTGAAGGAGCGGTTGCGGAGTGACGGGTAACTCCCTACGCGTCGCAATGAGTACACCACCACCCCTAGTTTGTCCGGTAACAGTATAATCCCGGTCACGACGCCACACTAAATATCGGTCATCAAACAACTCTGAGTTTAACATACCATCAATTAGCCATGTCTCCGTTAAAACAATAATATCGTATGAATTCATTAAAACCTGACGATAGAACGAGTCTGTCTTTGTTCTTAATCCTCGCACATTCTGATAGTACACAGTAAGACAGTGTTCACTGTTATTAGCCATTACAGATAACTACAATAATGATCGGATAAGCATCGACAACAAAATAACATAATAATGTCAGCAAATGAACTACAAAATGAACACTAATTGCGCATAAAAGATTTAGATATTTGAAAAGTGGGTAAAAATTAACGTAATTTGCATAAAAGCGTAAGTCATCCGTTGTTGGACAGGACATGCGAGTGCGAGCAGGCAAGCAGCAGTATATCATGAATGCATGCGTAAGCGAGATAAGTATATTGTAAAGTATTAGAACTAGAAAACAATCAGCGCGATATGGAACACAATAGAGACTAATTAGTGGTGCCGAGGTGCTAAACCTTTTACAAAAATATAACAAATAAATTTTGATACGTAAGATTCGATACATTTTAAAGGTAAAAAAACAAAAAATTAACATAGGATGCAAATAGAAGCTGTTTATACTATCTTGTTTAAATCCAGTTCTTTTCTTACTATGAAAGTGTTATATTATGGCGATATTACATGATTCAATCACATTGCTTCATCATTGAACGGCTCAGAATTGAAAGATACTTCTGTTTACACGCAGGGCCGGATTAACCATTAGGTAGAGTAGGCAACTGCCTAGGGGCCCCGCATCCACTAAGGGCCCAGTGCAAGCGACAAGATTTATTTTTCGTTAAAAAGTTTTTTCTCGCTTTTTAGTGGATCTGTTTATAGTTTATCTAGTTACAAAAGCCTCAATGTCAACTAATTATCACCTTTTACAAAATATTTACTGTCCCGATACAAGGCCGTCAATTGTTGAAGAGTTCTCCTGGTACTTCACCATCAGCTCCACTTCACCATATGCATTGTGACGAGCATAAAGTGCAACAATCATATTTAAGTGATATCTGCCTGATCAATGATATATGCCTTGGTTGTTGACTTCAACGGCAAAAGAAATTAAATCTAAATGGGTGCCAAGTTCAATGGTCAGTCCTGAAATTTATTTATAACAACATAAAATACCGTTTTTTCTTATAACTTAGGAGAATATATTGTAGCCTAAGGTCTGACTTGGCTAGTTTTCATATACGAATTATATTGTAGCTTTCGCAAGTTCTAAACCTGTTACTTGTCGGTTCGTATTTTATTATTCCGAAAATTTGGCTTGCTGGTAGAAACTAACCATCGAACATAATAATTCGTATATGAGAACTAGCCAGGTCAGACCTTAGGCTATTAATATATTCTCCTAAGTTATAAGAAAAATAGTATTTTATGTTGTTATAAATAAATTTCAGGACTGACCATTGAACTTGGCACCCATTTAGATTTCATTTCTTTTGCCGTTGAAGTCAACAACCAAGGCATATATCATTGATCAGGCAGATATCACTTAAATATGATTGAATTATATTGAACTTGGCTCTCATTTCACATTTATGTTTTTGATGGGATAAAAAATACCCAAATTGGTATAGGTGTTTCTATAATATTTGAAGAGTTCCCTCGCTTTCTCTAGGATTCCATCATCAGATCCTGATTATAGTAAAGGTACTCTTAAAAATATTAAGGAGTTTCCAAATCGGTTCAGTTGTCTTTGAGTAATCGCGGAACATACTTTAAAAAAGAGTTTCCGGCGAACTAAGTCGGTTATAATTACACAGACTTAAGACAGCAGCCTATGTCGAGAATCGTACCCAGGACCACGAGGTGTCACCGATTTTAGCGACACACGATTCGGTCAGTCAAAGTAGGGGGCCCGAGAATTCCATTGCCTAATTCCATTACAACTATCAAAATTGAACATTGAACCATTCAATGCGCATTGCTCATTAAAATGTCTACCAATTAGGTAGTATGCGTGAGAATCAATCTAATTTGAGATTAATTATTTGAGGAATTGACAAGAAAGAAGCGAAGAAACGGACGCATCCACCAAAGCCGTCTGTTTTTTTTTTGCTTTTTTGGGTGAATAATATGAAGACAGGCTTGGTAGAGTTGCCATCACATAAATTGCCGGACCTAGACAAAGACTTGAAAAACCTCAGACTTCTGGGTAAAATCATTTCTTTCCCCGGACACCCGAAGAACATTAAAAAAAAAATTAAATATATACAACGTGTATCAGAATAAACGCAAGACCTGAAAGTAGTTTGCTCAGAATCGGCTTCTGAATCGATTTCCATCATTATTTATATGTGTTAATTTTTTTTTTCAGAAAAATCCTTTATTTAACCTAAATTAGGATCACTGCGTAAAACCAACGTAATAAAATATTTTATTTAGGGAAATTTAAGCCTTATCTCAAAGCAATAAAAACCCATATGAATGTATGGCTGAATTTGTAGATCGCTCAATAGCTATCCATACACACACGTAAATAATATCAATACATTTTACATTTCAGTTAGTGTGCGAAAAATAAAATTTTAATTTAAGGAAGATTAATCTTTAATTCCAAGCAGTACGTCTTACTTAACTGCACAACCGAATTTGTACTTTGTAGTTCGGTCACTTATAATAATAATCATATCTATCCTTACTCACACACACACACACACCCCTATTGTACTTAATTTAAGGAAATTTCAACCTTATTTCAAAGCAATAAAGCTTTTTTAAATGCATGACTGAATTTGTAATTCCGCATTTCACAATCTTTTGTTGTGAAATGACAAAGTATTAGAAAATCTAAGGTACGTTTTTTGCAAACGCAAAATCAATATGAAAGAGCGAGACGCAATAATTTACCCGACTTAGCCCTTTGACGTTTGATATGCCGCCGCGCACACGCGCCACCACCGCCCGCCCGATATCAAACAAAGTCAGTCACTCAGTCACGACGGAGCTCCCGCGCATTTCACATGGAACGTCCGACGGCATCTTGATGCGGAATATGGCCCTCGTTGGATAGGTCGTGGGGGTCCGGTACAGTCCTACGGTACGGGGGTACGGGATATGATCTAACACCGTTGGACTTTTTTTTGTGGGGTCGAATAAAATCGCTCGTGTATGTAAACGAAGAAACAAGTGTCGATGACCTCAAACATAAAATTGAACTCGCGTTTGTTAAAGTGAAATGTGAAACTGAGGTGCTTAACAAACTAAAAACTAACTTAAGAAAACGTGCAATAATGTGTATCGAGCAAGGTGGTGGACATTTTGAAAATCTTCTAAAAAGGGGACAAAGAAGAAGTATTTAGTAATACCTCAGGTATGTACCTTCATAATACGATTTTAAGTAGGTACTGTAAATATTATGATTCAAATCTTTGGTCAGTGGGTCGTCTTAGAGCTCAGGGAGCGTAAGGCCACCGGTGGCCACAATTTTTTTTTTTCAATTTTCGTTATCTGAGGGGTTAAACACGCCGACTTGAATATTTTTTTTATACGTACCTAATAAAAATGTAAACACGACTTAGTAGAGGGTGAAAAGACGCGGGCGCCTTTACGTATTGCCGTAGGTACTGATAAATCGCAGTGGGGTGAAAAGTTGCTCAATTTAAAAATAATTCCATACCCGTAATTAAACCAAATCATTCGAAGCTGTCAGTCCAAAGCCTGTGTAATCCGCGAGTTGACAACTTTGTAAAAATTGTCTGAAACGCTTCGAAACGCTTCACGTGTACCTACTCGTAAAATAATATTTTATTCATCACTTAACCTTCTAATTAAAATATAAGTAATTTTTTAATTTATAAAAAAACTATGGCCTAAATCGTGGCAGTGTGGTCACGTGACTACGTATGACGTCATCGTTCAAAAAACAACTTTCCCGGCATTTGGCACATAAATGTACTTCGGGTATTTTATGATATTTTACTCTATTATAAACGTGAAAAATTATTGTCAGTACAACACTGATAATAATTAGCAGCAGTACCTTGTTGTGGGAATACTACTATAAAAACGCCCACGAAACTATTTATTCATGTCCCTTTAAAAAGAGATATTCGCAAGAAGTGGTTAGAACTTGCTCGAATTAATGCAAAAATGTATCAACCAAATAAAATTTATTTTTTTGTGAAGATCATTTCGATGTAAGTAAAAAGTTATTGCAATACCTATTATTATTTACATAATATTATTGTACATCTCAAGTTTGTTTGTTTGTTTGCTTGAACGCGCTAATCTTCGAAAGTACTGGGTGGATTTAGATGCAATTTTTTATGGAAGTTGCTTGAAGCTTGTTACGCGACTGCAAAAAAGGAGAGTTATGGTTTTACCGTGATAGAATCCACGGGAGCGAAACCCCGCGTGAGTACTATACTTAACCTTTTTATTGAAGAAGTAGGTACTACGTATTTATGTTTCAGCTCTCCAATGACATGGAGAACTACACTGAATACCATTTGTTAGTGTTTGCCATAAAAATTTGCATGTCAACCTGATCGAAAAAAAACGAACCACATCCACTCCCCGAACTAAACACCATAAATAGTACACCGTGGACTACCCGCGTATTTATTTTCTCCTTCTGTGTCAAATCCATCCAAACGTTGTCTGTAAGAGATCGCTTTTAGCGATAAGACCGCCCATTATATCACTCTTTCCACACACTCAAAAACTGGCTATTATTGCCATTACGTTCATAAAGGGGTGTTTTTTTTTATCTCAGACTAGCTTACGCCCGCGACTTCGTCCGCGTGGAAAAAAAATACCCCGATTTTAAAACATTCTTCATTAGTGCTCCGCTCCTATTGGTCTTAGCGTGATGATATATAGCCTATAGCCTTCCTCGATAAATGGGCTATCTAACACTGAAAGAATTTTTCAAATCAGAACCGTAGTTCCTGAGATTAGCGCGTTCAAGCAAACAAACAAACAAACAAACAAACAAACAAACTCTTCAGCTTTATATTAGTAGTATAAGTATATAGATAAGTCACATCACTTTTTTTACTGAGCCTGTAAGTTGTAAATAAAAAATATACGCTTACGGGCTGAGGTTCGGGATAGAAAATAATTTACGCCAATTAGACCAAAATCAACACTTTAATTAAATACACGCAAAATAAAAAATTATCACATTTATTCACACTACAATACTTCTCACATGGCGTAAATACTTCGCAAAAGAACATTCGTGTTCCTTTGCGAACTATTTACGACATGTATGTGTTCTAGAACGTTCAGGTACAATCGACACACTGCCAGGTTTTTCCAGAACCGTCTCGATATACTCAGTACTACTACTCGCCGCTAAATGGCGTTAGTATCTCGAACGTTCGTCTAGAAATCGGTCGAAGTTTCTCGACGTACTTAGCTAAGCGACTGGCGTAACAATACATTTATCTATATTGTAATTATATGTACACGACAATCATAAAACATCTTTTGTAGAATGTAGCACTAATAAGCGGTATACGCCAATAGCTAAACCTCCAGGAAAGCACAATTAATGTTTTTTCTCATTTTTGAAGTATAACCTTTATTCTTGAAGTAATCTGGTGCAGTGCCATAAAAAACTGATATAATCGACTATGTGACGGCAATTATGGATTTCTGAGATTGCTACTATGTTCAGAGTTCGAATGTTTTTTCTAAAGGCGGGAACTGCTGGCCATCTAATTTTATGTGTTTCGATGGCATCATCAAGGGACGGATCTAAATACCAAGCTTCTAAAAAAAAAAAAAGTGTAAAATGTTATTTATAACCAATTTGCAAACTGAATATCATTTATTGCGGCGCTCCTTTAGAAAAATGATAAGCAATTACACACTAGATAAGTTCCACAGTCGCTTATCATTAACTTCGCATTCGACCTCCAAGAATGTGAATTTGTTTACGGGTAGCCATTATGCTCACATGGAAAGATGCAGTACTATGTAGCCTGTCGTCAGAAACCATTTCAACCAACCAGTCCATCTTCAGGCGGTCACTCTGTGGAGACTTGCCCAGCGGGCACTAACGCGTCTGATGAGAACCGCCTCATCACATCACACGTTTCTTACGTGCTTGAAATGAAATATTTATTTCTTTAAATTGGTTATCAAAATACTTTTACACGTAATTTTTTGCTGTGAGGCCGGTGTTCCCTAACTGACTACTCTGAGAAGAAACACCAAAACAAACGCAGAAGAGATAGATATATAGATATGAGAAGCATGTAGGTTCATGTCTGTGGGGCTTTTTTTAAGGAAAAAAGCACAGATTTGAGTGGAACAGCTGACTGTCCAGATAGTGCAAGCATTTGTCAGTTGTCGTGTAGCTCAATGTAGAAAGGAAGCTTAAGGAGCTCAATGACGCGTAAAAGTGTTATTTAATAACCAATTTGCAAAATAAAGATCATTTATCAATATTTGACGAACAATACCAAAGGACAATTAGGCAGGCCACACAAGTATTCAAACTGCCACATTAAATAAATTATAATGAAATAAACACAAGAAAAAAAACCTATATAGTCCTCACAACACAGACGTCTTTAGACTCGACAATAGAATAGCACCAGCCTAAATATGTACAAAACTAAAAGCTTATTCGTTTATTTTTCAGACGGAGAAAGTTTTAGAACTATCTGAGATGTTCCGGCCCGGCCAGTACATCGCTGTCAAGGTGCTGGAGGTCAAACAGCTCAGCCTCATGCTCTCTGTGATGCCGCAGCATGTTAACGCGCAGACCACGCTTAAAGATTTACAGAAAGGTATGTTTAATCTTAAAAACTTTCTGAATTTTAACACTCTTCGTCACGCCCCAGCCGCCGCGGGAGACGCCCGGGCGTCGGGTATCGCAAGCCGATCTCCGGCCACCACCGATCTCCTATTTGACGACGGCTAGTAAGGGTAGCTCACCGTCCGGTTAGGACCAGACCCGGGTCTGTGGCGCCCCGTGTTCTACGCGCACCTCAATGAACAGTCCGCTCTAATGACTGGGCCCGTAAGAGGTTTTTAGTCATTAGACGTCTCCACAGTGCTTTCCGTTCGCCTCAGAGCGGGACGAGTCAATTGAATTATATATGTTAATTTTAGGTTTCCGTAGCCGAATGGCAAAAAACGGAACCCTTATAGTTTCGTCATGTCTGTCTGTCTGTCCGTCCGTTCGTATGTCACAGCCATTTTATTTCTAAACTATTAGGACTATACATGTGAAACTTGGTAGGAAGATGTATTCAGTTACTGCTCTCCGATTTTCATTAAAAATTAAAAAAATATGGAAAATTAAGGGGGGCGGGCTCCCCATACATAGAACTGATACTATTTTTTTTTTCATTAAAACTATACGTGTGTGGTATTTATAGACAGGTCTTTAAAAATTACATTGAGGTTTCTCAAACCACTTTTGCTTAAAGTCAATCGTTTAAAAGATATACGCTTCCAAAGTGATAAAATGTGTGTCCCTCTCTTCTAACTTCTATTATAATGGAGTAAAAACTCTAAAAAAATATATGCTGTAGATGTTAATAAAAACTATGGTTTGAACGAGATCGGGTCAGTAGTTTTTTAGTTATATCACATTTTCTAAAACCGCAAATATAACTTTGTATTTCAAACAAAGTTATTTTGCGTAGTTACGGAACCCGTCATGGGCGAGTCTGACTCGCAATTGGCCAATTTTTTTATAAATTTAATCGTTACTAACTAAATTCGAAACAATAAGTACACATGCTAATTATCCTGTTTTAAGTTCCAATGAGTCAAATGATGAAAAATAAGAAAAACTTATTAAGTTTTTAAGGCCCTATAATATCGCTCTTTTTTCATAGGCTAAGCGAAGGAGAGTATTTGTGCTTATATTTGCTTTTTTATTTTTTTACAAGCCTCATTTTTGGCCCACAATTGGGCGCAGGCCAAATTAAGTTCAAGGTTGGCTAAAATGTAATAAAATGTTGATTATTCAAAGTTTCAAATTGAAAAAGCATGTAAACCTTAACAAATAATAACGCCTCAAAATATTTAAATCATCATAACATAATCAGCCTATTACGTTCTCATCCTAGGACACTGGCCGCCGCACGGTGGGCTGAAAAACGGCTTTCATAGACTTAGGCATTTTATTTTGCAAGTGCCAGTTTTTGTGCCGGATATCACTTCTATTTGTTATAACAATATACAAAAATGACACCAGAATTGATTCTGCACAAAAACGAAGGAATTATAATTTTTTTACGAAAATTTTGTATGGAGCTAGTATGAAAAATCGAAATATCTCTGAAACGGCAGCGATAACCGTAATATCCTTATAGGAGGTTTTAGTACTAATTATTTATGATTTTTTGACATACGTTACATAATGGTTGTAGATGCCTTTTTTTTTTTAAATCGTCAAAATATTTTTATTTATTTTTACATATTAAACGTTCCTTTTAGTGTTTAAGTTGAAGAATTCAGAGCTTTAACAACTCTTAACATAAAATAGCATCACCCCTATTGACCTGAAGGACTAGACAGAGGTGTGTAGTATCTTGTTGATCTTGTAAGATTTCCAACAATACCAAATAGTTGAATATCAGTGTCAAAGTGCCCATGCTGTCGCTTCTTTTAGAAAGATAGGGGAATGAAATTGTTAATTGATCATACCCTAAAAGTATGATTACAACATAACCGGACACATAATAATATCGACACAAAAGGAATTTTAAAACCTTGCATACGTTCAAAATACAAAATAACATATTGTGTAGTCATCTAATGAGTCTGATGACAAGTAATTAAGTAATTAGAATGATGGTTGTAGTCTTCTGATTCTAATGAGCCTATTAAGTGATTAAATGATTTGAAATATCTCGCAACAATACCAACTAAGAACTGCATTCACCTTTTTATAATTAGTGAGCTAATGTGATTTGCTAATGTTGATTAGTTCTACTATGAGTTCTACGAAATGTTTTTGACGATTATAAATTTTTATTATCATATCTTTTATAACTTTAATGAGGGTAGTTAACTAATTATTGACTTTATACAATAAAAGGGCTATAATTTTGTTCCATAATTTAGATTGTTCACAACCGTGTAACTGCTAACACTAAAACTATTTGCTTTGCGACTACAAAATCTTAGAATGGAAAGTTTAATCACCAACTTAGATTTGTTTGTTCTTCTAAAAAGTGAGTGTCCTTCATTTAATCATGAAGTATTGTTTAGTGCAATTGTGTCCCGCATAGGCGATTGCCTTTCTGCCGAAGATCAAGTAACTCTCAAAGAATTTTGCCGGAGATTCACGCGAGCTGCTTTAAACAGGTGGCAGAAATCTAAACAATTCTTTGATAAGTTTAGAAATACGTACGGAGAGTGGTTGCAAGCAAATATTGATTGGCCGAGTTGCGTGCAAACTTTAATAAATCAAGAACCAACTGTTGATGAGATACCAAGAGCACGCTCAGTCTCTCCAGAACCTTCGACATCATCGACTGTTGGAACAATGACAAAAAGGTCCCGAAAACCATTCAAAGATCTGGGAAGCAAACAGAAAAAGAGAAGATCTAGTGAGCACATAGGCGAGGATTCCTGTGAATTGGCATATGCAGCTGCAGCACGTTTAAAAGAAGAAGGTTATGAAGATATCGCATCTGTAATCAATTATATGATCAAAAATCCAGAAGCTGCCGTTAAAATCAAGGAAAGCATTAAGAAAACAGTAATATTTACACCAGAGAAAGCACTTGGATTGCTTCTTTCACTTAAGCTTTCAAAGTGGCAATATATTACGTTGCGAGAGACTGCCATTCGGGAAGGTGCTAAGGATATTTACCCATCCTACTATAAACTGCAACAAACTAAGCTTGCATGCTACCCTCCTAATCAATCAGTATCAGTTACGGATTCATCAGCTAGAATTACACTTCAAGCTTTACTTGACATCACGGTGAAGCGGATTCTTCAAAGTCTTTCTGATAATGTGGAAAATAAGCAGTTAAAGCTGATATCGAAGTGGGGATTTGATGGTGCTTCCAATCAAAGCCGATACAAGCAGAAAATGGACGGCGAGCATGATGATTCAAGCATTTTCATGACCTCCTTGGTGCCACTGAAACTGACAGATGGAGATAATACTATATGGACAAACCCGAAACCATGCTCAACTTTTTATTGTCGTCCGGTTCAGTTCACTTTTGTAAAAGAAAGCCATGCAGTTGTCATTGATAACAAAAGAAAAAAACTTTTTACCAAAAAATTAAACCGACTCCCAAAAAACACTGCAAAGTGAAAAATAACTTTAATTTCGGTAGTCGGTGTCTTTAGTTTTGTATTTTCGTTTTTGGCACCGACTTCCGAAATTAAAGTTATTTTTCACTTTGCAGTGTTTTTTGGGAGTCGGTTTAATTTTTTGGTAAAAAGTTTTTATTTCACTCTTTTTAGTTGGTATATTTTTAATTTACCTAGTTACAAGAGCCTAATTATCAACTACTTATAACCTTTTACAAAATATTGCTTTTCCCAATGCTGGGCCGTTAATTGTTGAGGAGTTCTCCTGGTACTTCACCATCAGCTCTACATCACCATATGCATTGTGACGAGCATAAAGTGCGTAACATCCGTATTCAAGTAATCGAATCGCAATCCACTCAATACTTATTATTGAGTAGTTTCGGCGGCCATCTGTGGTCTTCATCATCAGTTCCACTTCCTCAAATGGTACTTTTTGAGAGCAACTGCTCAAGTTACTATAATAAATACCCAAAACGACATAGGTGTGCCTATAATATTTGAAGAGTTCCCTCGATTTCTCCAGGATCCCATCATCAGATCCTGACGTTTATGAAAATGGGACCAATATCGAAGTATACCCTTTCAATCAAAAAAAGAATTTTCCAAATCGGTTCAGCCGTCTTCGAGTAATCGATGATCATACATTAAAAAAAAAAAAAAAAAAAAAAAATATACGCGTCGAATTGATAACCTCCTCTTTTTGTCGTCGGTTGAAAATGGATGAGGAAATTGAGGCCCTTAACCCCACAGAGTGCATTAATAGTAACAGGGTGACTCATAAACTAATGATGACAATGATCGACGCAAAAGTCTGCACGTACCTTTCTGAAGCTAGATCAAATGCATCATGCTACCTGTGCTTAGCAAAACCAACAGAAATGAACCACTTAGATGCTGTAACATCAAAAACTGTGTGTTCTGACATATATGAATTTGGCCTATCATCCCTACATGCCCGTATAAATTGCATGGAATGTCTGTTACACATTGCGTACAGACTTGACTTCAAACAGTGGGCAGCAAGAAGTAATGAGCATAAAGATATGTTACAAAACAGAAAAAAAAACATTCAAAATAAATTTAAAGAGGAGCTCAATCTGTTAATTGATATAGTAAAACAAGGCTCGGGAACTACCAATGACGGGAATACCGCAAGGAAGTTTTTCGAGTTTCCCAATAAAACTGCAGCTATTACTGGGTTGGATCAAAACCTGATAAAAAGATTTGCTGTTATTTTGCAAGCAATAACATCTGGTGAGAAGATCGATGTCATCAAATTTAAAGATTTTGCTCGCAAAACAGCAGAAAAGTACGTGGAATTATACGACTGGTACTACATGTCATCAACCGTACATAAACTATTAATACACGGAGCTGACATAATCGAAAAAAATTATATTGTCCCGATTGGGACTCTCTCGGAAGAAGCCTCAGAGTCTCGAAACAAAGATTTTAGGAGGTTCCGGGAACATCATTCGCGGAAAAGAAGCAGGCAAGATTCTAATCAAGATATCCTAAATATGCTTGTTGTTTCTTCGGATCCTTTTCTAAGTGCACAAAGGCCGAAGTTAGATGCCAAAATGAAGACAACCTTTTTTGCTGAAACTCTCGACCTAATACAGTTTCCGGAAACTGAGTTCGAGTTTGTAGGTATATCCGATCTGGATTCTGACTCGGAATTGGAGTCCGACAACGAAAGTTGTAAAGAAAATTTGTAAAATTTAATTATTTTTCTTTATGTTCTTTTGTTATTTATGTTAGTTTATTGTACCAATATGTTTAGTTAATAATTTCATAAATTATAGTTTCAAATATGTATTTTGTATAATTGAATTTATTAGATATTATTTTTGTTACTTCTGTTTTATTTAAATTACCTATCAATAAAAAGTTTATATACAGTCTTTTTTTTTCACATATTCTTAATATTTGGGGAAAAAGCATGCTTCCTAACGATGTTCTTAACTTTGACACAGTTCATGGATCGTTTTGAACAGTTTCATATGTTAAAATAAATAATGTTAGTACTATAATCCCCTATAAGGATATTATTATTATTATGTGTCCGGTTATGTTGTAATCATACTTTTAGGGTATGATCAATTAACAATTTCATTCCCCTATCTTTCAAAAAGAAGCGACAGCATGGGCACTTTGACACTGATATTCAACTATTTGGTATTGTTGGAAATCTTACAAGATCAACAAGACACTACACACCTCTGTCTAGTTCTTCAGGTATATAGGGGTGATGCTATTTTATGATAAGAGTTGTTAAAGCTCTGAATTCTTCAACTTAAACACTAAAAGGAACGTTTAAATATGTAAAAATAAATAAAAATATTTTGACGATTTTTTTAAAAAAAAGGCATCTACAACCATTATGTAACGTATGTCAAAAAATCATAAATAATTAGTACTAAAACCCCCTATAAGGATATTACGGTTATCGCTGCCGTTTTAGAGATATTTCGATTTTTCATACTAGCTCCATACAAAATTTTCGTAAAAAAATTATAATTCCTTCGTTTCTGTGCAGAATCAATTCTGGTGTCATTTTTGTATATTGTTATAACTAATAGAAGTGATATCCGGCAAAAAAACTCGCACTTGCAAAATAAAATGCCTAAGTCTATGAAAGCCGATTTTCAGCCCACCGTGCGCCGCTCTGAGAGGGAATGGGCCGATCCCGGGCGGATGTCACATGTCTGCGGATGTTTCTATTATAATAAACTTGGTTTTGTATTCGCGAACTAATATTTGCACTTCGCAATATAATATCACGTTGTGTTGTAGGGCACCTCATCCAGGCTGCTGTAGCGTCAGTAGAAGACCATGGCTATGTGATGGACATCGGCGTGCCCAACACCACGGCCTTTCTGCCCAAGACCAACACTAACCCAGAGATTGAACTAGGTAAGTGCCCACACGAGAACCAAGGTAGCGGCGCGCATTGTTCCAAACGTGCCCCTCTTAGATATAGCGGGGGAGTCAAACAACTCACTCCTCAGCCTAACATCAGTAAAAAATACCGACCCCAAATTGGTTAAGAAAAGGTTGCGGTAGATTGATTCTCCAACCTATTTAAGGGTACTACCCCGCTCAAATCGTAAAAATAACGTAACTTTAAAGAAGTTTGCTGCAGAATCTTCTTATACTTTCACCAAACAAAATATATGTATTAAAGCTAAGATCATTACGATGCGAATGCATTGTTTACAATCCTGATAAATGTACCCAAATTAAAGTAATAAATCGAAATAAAAAGGCATTTTCAAACCTAAATTGCAAATTTTACTAATAACCGGTTATTAGATACATATGATTTATAAACCAAAAAAAAGGTAACAATGTCCTTAACGGTTTATATTGTTTAATTTATTATTTTGTTTAGTATATTTTTTATAAAAAAATAAAAACCAAAAATACTACGTGTAACCCGCGTGAAACACCCCCGCAACGCCTGTTGCGCATAGCTGGAACGCGTCTCGTTAGTGTCTTGACGACTCTTGTGACGGGAGGACTGTGCGTGCGATATTTTTTCCGCATAAATAACAAAAGTGTAGGATTTTGAATGACTTTTCAATTAAATCATATTGCAAATAGTATAGATCTATATAACATGTAAATTAAAATATAAATTAAGTTTGTAAATTAACATCAAAGTGTTTGTAAGTTTGTTTATCTTTTCAAGTTGGTCATAGATTAAACCTGATACATTATGCCTATATACAAAAGTTAAAGTAATGTGAAGTGTGGCCGAGCTCTTCAAAATAATTGGTAAGTAATAAAATAATTATTTATACTAATATTATAAAGTGGTAAAGTTCGTTTGTTTGTTTGTATAAACGCGCTAATCTTTGAAAACGCTGGGTAGATTTGGATGAAATTTGTATGGAAGTAGTTTGAAGCTTGAGAAAAGCTACTTTATACCCGACTGCAAAAGAAGTACATCATATTTTTATCGTGATTAAGCGTGAGTGCTAGTTTTATTATTCTTTTTTTTTTTTAAAAAGAAGTTAACTAGCAATGTGGGTAGAATTCACATTCACACGAGCAATCTTGTTAGCACCTCCAAATAAGCTGAATATGCTTGTGTCTGGAGTGGGTTCACGGCAATAGTGTAGTGGGTGGGGTTCGAACTCATGACCTGTCGATCACAATTCACAAGTACGACACATTATCTATTAGGCTATTGACGCTTTTGTTTTTATTATGATGACAATATTTATAAAATCCTGTTGGTTTTTAGGGTTCCGTAGCCGAATGGCAAAAAACGGAACCCTTATAATTTCGACATGTCTGTCCGTCTGTCTGTCTGTCCGTCCGTCCGTATGTCATAGCCATTTTATTCCAAAACTATTAGGATTATACATGTAAAACTTGGTAGGTAGATGTATTCTGTGAACCGCTTTCCGATTTTAAGAGAAAATTTAATAAATATTTAAAATAAAGGGGGCTCCCCATACACGGAACTGAAACTGAAAATATTTTCTTTCATGAAACCTATACCTATACGTGTGTAGTATCTATAGACAGGTCTTTAAAAATGACATTAAGGTTTCTAAAATGACTTTTTCATAAAGTTAATCGTTTAAAAGATATACGCTTCCAAAGTGGTAAAATGTGTCCCCCCCCCCCCTGTAACTTCTATAATAATGAAGTGAAAAATCTAAAAAGAACCACATGTTGTATATCTTAACGTAAACTTTCAACCAAAATTAGTTTGAACGAGATCGAGTCAGAAGTTTTTGAGATACAGTATATTTTCTAAAACCGCAAATATAACTTTGTAATTCATACAAATACTATGAAAAACAAAGTTATTTGGCGTAGTTGTAAAAATTGTAAATAAGCTAGTTTTAAGAAATTTTTAAGGTTTTTTCAAATATATTAAGTATATTAAATTTATTATAGTTACTACGGAACCCTTCATTGGCGAGTCCGACTCACACATGACCAATTTTTATTTTATCACTATATCAATTTTATGAATTTTCGTAAAATTAAAATATACTGGTTTTACCATAGGGTTTCACGTTTGAATGATCATCGACTCCAAGATGACTGTGATGATCTGGCCTACCTGATGATGAACTCCGAATATGAGAAAAGTATCTCAGCCCTGGTTCTATGTAGTCCTTTCATGTCTGGACTCATTTAACAGGTTTCAACATGACCAAGATGACTATGATGGTCTCGCCTACCTGATCATGAACTACCACATAATTAATGCAAAATACTTTTTCAGTTCATTCTGTGCTTTATTACTAGACCAGCGTAATCACAAATATATTATGTTTCTAGGCAAGACAAAAAGCAGCAGAACACTCAAGCATAAAACCAGGATAAGCAAAACCAGGAACACCAAAGCCCTCAGCCCTTTGCCAACATTTGAAATGTACTTCTACCACGTATACCAGAACCATTGAAAGTATTGCAAATTGTACCGGTGAGCTTTCTATCTTTTTCTATTTATTTGAATTTATAATTTTTTTAACCGTGTAGGTACGAGTGTAATTTATCTTTAAAAAAATTGGCGAAGTGTGAGTCAGACTCGCCCATGAAGGGTTTCGTAGTAACTACGCAAGATAACATTGTTTTTCATAGTGTTTATATGAAATACAAAGTTATATTTGCGGTTTTAGAAAATGTGCTACTTATATCTCAAAAACTGCCGATTCTATTTCGTTCAAACCAATTTTCATAGAAAGTTTTCATTAAGATCTAGACAAAATAGCAAATATTTCGTTTAGATTTTTCACTCTATTATCATAGAAGACTAGCTGTGCCCCACGGATTCACCCGCGTATAATCCCACTACAATAATACAACATGTAACATAATTAACGTAAATCCTAGAAGTAGTTTGGTCGGAATCGTTTACTGAAGCTATTACTATCATTTTTAATATAGTTAATTTTTAGAACTTAAAACGGGATATTTACCATGTGTATTTATTGTTTTGAGTTTGCGATATTTCGGCACTGTTGCAAGCGCCATGATCACGGATGAACTGAAGTCCAGTGGTTCAAATGTGTAAAAACCGAAAAAGTTCCGTAGAAAGTTCGCGAGTCGACACGGTGAATTTTATGTGTCGGGAACAGAATCGAGTGTTTAGTGATACATGTGACAGTGGTAGCAGTGTCGCTAATAGAAAACGAACGAGAAAGTGGGTAGACCGATTTGTCTGCTCATAAACTTCCACCCGCAATTACTTCAGTTCATCCGTGATCATGGCGCTTGCAACAGTGCCGAAATATCGGAAACTCAAAACAATAAATACATATGGTAAATATCCCGTTTTAAGTTCTAATGATAGTGTTAGTAACCATCTTAGCTTAAAAACATATATAGGTAAATTACCTATCCTTATCCTTATCCCAAAAATAATTAAAAGGAACTACGTAAATCACAGTCATACTACGTTTGTACAGTCAAAACAAACAGAAATGAACCGTAACTCAAGGCAATAAGACTTTTAAAAGTGCAGTTTTATATGTATTAGTACAAATTCTGTATTAAATGATACAAAATAAAGAAAAATGAACCTTATTTCAAACACGTTAAAGTCTTTACAAATACACTTATAAATGTTTAACTAAAAATTCAGTGTATGTATAATGATTATAACATCATATACTAATTGGAGTGTTTGAGGGTGTGCGTTAATTATGTTACATATTGTATACACGATTTTCATTCTGAGTATAGATGTTAGAGTTATTAAAATTTAGTAACTCCTGTCCCCGGGGGCGCGAGATGTCAACGCAGACGGACGTACTTCTAATAGCTCTGTGTTAATTTTACCGTGATTAAAATGCATAAATATACGTAAAAACTGAGAATCTACATTAGCAAGTTACAAGTAATAATCGTGTGTAAAATTTCCGTTTATCAACATCTACAGCAAAAGTAACAGCTGTTTTAAATAACAACGTACTCAGATTTTTTTAAAGTGTACGCGTTCTGTACTTTGATCTTATTAATAACACAAATAAGACACAGAAACCTCACGAGTTACCCATTCTACTGAATAAATAGTTCACCAATTTCAAAACTTTGTTCGAGAAGTCTATGGCGCAGTTGCGATAAGTAAGCGTTGGCTCTACGAATCTCCGAGCAACCCAGGTTCGTATCCAAACCTGTGACTTGACTTTTTGTGCGTTTGGCTTTTTTCTTTGCATTTGTAAAATAAAATTTGTATTATTTTTTTATAAATAATATAATATTTAGTCCTGGAAATACTTATACTTATTACTATAATACTTATATATAATATAATATTTAGTCCTGGAAATACTAACAAGTATTTCCAGGACTAAATATTATATTATATATAAGAAAATGTGCCGACAAATAGATCACCGTCATTGACGTTCACCCCGTCTACATCGCTTGCAGCACCGTTGCCAATTCCACTTCAGCACTGCTCCTCGGAACCTAACATACTGAATACTGACTCGGTTAGTAAATAAGGCGGCGTTTCATACGGTCCTAGCAAAAAAAGTTCCGAGTCAAGGATAAATCAGGATAACGAATTATCTATTTTCATGGCCGGAATTAAAACCATGTTCCTGGAACTTAAGTAGGGACAAGTAAAGAAAATTGGGAAAAAGTGTGAATCAGTGGAAGAGATAAAGATTCAAAACTTACAAATCCAGGCTACAGTTTTTTTTTTCTATCATAGGATTATGATGACTTCAAAAATGAATTTATTAAATAAATTTAAAATAAAACCGCAAATATAACTTTGTATTTCATACAAGCTCTATTAAAAACAAACTTACTTTGCGTAGTTACTACGAAACTTTTCATGGGCGAGTCTGACACGCACTTCGCCAATTTTTTTAAGGTTATTTACTAAATCGCAAATATGACTGTGTATTTCATATAAACACATCACAAAACCTTATAAAATCAATAATTTACAAGCATCGCCGAATAACACTTGGTAGTATGCGGCAGGTAAGTACATACGCATAGCTATCCATCACCGCGCGCGCCAAACAGCGCGGTGCCTGTCGATGCGCCCGAGGCACCCCGAGGCGACCTACTTTTCAGTCTTTCCACCGCTGCACCATCGCGCCGCTATGCCCGCGTTGATTTTGTATGCAATCAAGAACGTTCAGTTCTTATAGTGTGTTTACTATTGTTTCATAAATCTGTATCTTCTCTTAAATCTATCTTACTAGACTGTAATTTCTCCTTCCTAGACGAATCTAATAAACTATACTTGTTAAGTGGGTGTTTATATTTAAAAATCAATAGACATTCTACAAGCTATACAACGTGTTACAATTTTGTTTTCGTATTCTATTTGTAAAATGAAACTAATCATAAATAATCTGAATATGTTTGTTGCAGCCTGATCAGGGTGGAAAAAAAAGTAACCAGAATATTCTAGCTCGACGCGGACACTATCCAATTAGAAGAATGTTATATTATTGACGATCAACATTCACCGTCAACAACAATCACATTTAATAATCAACCGACTTGTCCTGGATATTTACAAATTGATCAGTTTTAGTCGAGTTTAAGTTAAGATTTTGTTGATTAAAAAATTCATATACCCCTACTTACACACTTATTTTTTCTTTTATTTATACCAGTCCATCATCATTAGATATGCAACTTTACAATTATATTTTATAAATAATTAAAACAACTAATTAAAACTAAATACCAAATCCTACTTTTCTTCTTCTTATCGTGTGGGTAAGTAAGGTCTAACGACCCCACATACACTAGTTTCAGAGTTTCTAGACCACCTCAAGGGCCTCTGTCGTAGTCTATTTTGTCGATCGCCATTTGGCGACCGGGACCGCCAGCTTATACGTACCTTCCAAAGCACGGAACCATTTTTTTATCAGACATTCAGGTGATGCAGACCTGCAATGTCCTAGCCAAACTGGAAACAACTTTACAAAGTATGCTTCCCACGGGAATCGAACCCACGGCCACCGGGTCACAAGGCAAATGCCACTCGACCACGGAGGCAGTTATTAAGTCTTATTACCTATATCCGGTAATTTATTTCAAAATAAAACAGAATAGTAACAATGTAGTAAGCCTCTCAGAGAACAAAATTAAATCGGCAAAGACGACAGCGACGCGACGCGCGACGTGTCTGTATTCTTAATCTAATACGCTTTTCGTATCTTTCGTTGTAGTATAAATATCAATCGGCAGAGGGCACTAAAATAACAAATGCTAGTACAGTTTCCAAATCCCCAAGGTCGTTGGGCAATGTAATCCCCTTAAAAAGAAAATATTACCTATTAGCCCGCTCTTAACTTCGATCACTCCTGATGGTAAGCGATAATTGAGATCTACGATGGGATGCGCGAGTCCAGAAGATCCTGTTCAGAGTTACCCAAAAAGGCACTGTCATTCCCACGCAACGACGAAACACAGTACCTGAATTGATCCCGGAGGGTGATCGCGAGCCAGGAGGGCGTGAGCATTAACACCGCGAAGGAAGAGTTGGTAAGTCAGTGAAGGTCATGGGTGTGCCTGTCCGGGATGCACCGATCACTCTGTTCGGTTCGGAGACTAATGGCACAGGCTGCGCTATACGAGGAGGCGTCTTCATGCACCCCTACCACTTCACCCCCCCCGCTTGAACAGACGGCACCAGACAGGGGTCTCGTTGAAGACCATTAAAATGCTCCTGCAGCCCCCGCGCGCTGGTGTGCGAGGGGACAGGGAAGGGATGGTTTTAGTCGGTAAGAGTGATAGACCCAGAGGTAAGTAAGTGCCTTGTGGGCAGTATGTATATTTTCTTTATTGATTTTGGAATTTACTAGAAGAAGAAGTAATTCACAGCCGCGGTTCTAAAATTAACTTTTCTTCTCTTTTTTCTTTTTTTTTTAACTGACTTCAAAAAAAAAGAAGGAGTTTCTCAATTTGTCTTGAACACCTCATAACTCGCAGATGGCTGGACCGATTTGAAAAATTTTTTTTGTTTGAAAGGGTATACTTTCTAGCAGTGGCGGTACCTTCATATAAGCCCAAAAGCCCGCACGGCATTAAATACAGTCAAAACCGTTTACAACAACATCATTTAGAACAATATACCGGTTATTACGACTATCGGTTTTTACAACCAAATATGAGTGGTCCCTTGGATGTTGTTATAACAGATTTTGACTGTATTCAAGCAATATCTTAAAAATAAAAAAAAATTAGCTAGATTTTTCATATACCTGGCGACTTTTTTTGCCTAAATGACAACACTGAGTAGTTCCCGACATCCGAGAGTGCAACTAACTTCAGTTTCATTTGCTTGAGTGGGAAAAGGTTTTGTTGTTAAAGTTTTTTGTTTGTTTTCTAAGATTTCCTCAGTGATACAATAGGGAAGATGCAATATTTTTATTTTTGTTTTCATTTTAAAGAACTCCGTGTAGAATAGACCACAAATATATTAAAAAATTAAATCTTTGTAATTTATCGGAAAAAATGTAGTTTTAAATTGACAGTTTAAATTTTCGCGCGAAAACGGACCTATAGTTCCGATGACGTCATTCCTGTCTGTCACTGGTCGTACTTGTTCATCGCTGGCTAATACTTATGTATATTTTTTCGACTTTCGAGATTTTTTTTTATGTAAATTTAAAATGGACTATCCATCAACATCAGGTGATTATAACAATACTACTAATATTCCGAAAAAAGCCGTGGTAACTCATGTTTTGTACCAATGTGCCCTACTACTTCAACAAAGTTTCCAAATAAATTGTTTGTGACTGGACCTTCTGACCCAAAACTGAGAAAAAAGTGGTTTCAAGCTGCAAAGAGAAATGACAATTATTCTCCAAAGACGATTCATTCGATGCTGTGAAGATCATTTTGATGTAAGTCGGCGAATATACTTGTTATATTTTGTAGTTAATCTGCTTGTACGCAAAAACACGTTAGTTACCTACCTAATACTTACAAAACTTATCTATAACATCATTTTAATTTTACTGTTGGAGAACGACATCGAAAATTGGATAAAGTTTAAAATGTGTGGAGGAAAACTTTTCCTGAAAAAAGGTGTGGTACCTCATATTTTTGAATGCCAAAATAGAATGATGCCACTGAAACCTAGATCAGTAATAATGAAAAAGAAAAAACATGAAATTCTTGAAAGCATTGTAAATACACCGGGTACCTATAATTTTGATTTATTCTTTCAGATTTATTCTTATGCTAGAGACAAATAAACATTCAAACTTTCAAATTTATATTAATATAAGGATAATGCTTTCTAATGAAGAACTATATTATTATGTCTTTCATGTTTCAGATCCATCTTCAGAGTGTTCATTAATCACAAAACACATGGTTCTCAAAATATTAAAATATCCAATGATAAAGGTGTACAGGTGTCTATATATCCTTATAAACGAACGATCGAAATAACTGATATATGTCGAAACCGCTGAATTAAATACAAAGTTAAACAACTATGATTTTATACTCGTACATATCGTAGTAATTTAGTCCCTTTCATTTCTACACTTGAAAACTCTGCACTTTCGATAAAAAAGTTACAACCATGTCAACACTAACTCTTGGTAAATTCCTGGATTCCTGGAGTCTGCTTTGATAAACCCAACTTACATTTTTATTAAAAAAAAACGCAATTAGTATTCCCGTAAAATAATATTCACTTTTACAAGCATAACCTCAAATAAGTTATTATAACAGGAGTGACGTCACTAAACGCTGATTGGTGTTTTGAAGTACGCTTCGTTTCAAGTCATTTTTAATTCGTAATTATTGTTAAAAATCAACATTATGTTAAATAAAAATGTTGCAGTGGCCCTTCTTTTCTATTTTTTTAACATTTCAATCATAAAATTTTCATAAATATTATATTTGCATCTTCCCTATTGTTTTGGTGATTTACCTACAACAATGGAGGTAATTGTACCTTGTGAGGATTTAAAATGCGTTCAAGTTTTGATTGGCGAAGATAAGGTAAAATCTTTAAACTTTGCTCAGAAAAAACAGTTAATTTCTTCATTAAAACCGACGCCTAATCTGTGTATTTCTCAGACTAGTAAATCGCATAAACGAAAATTTAATAGATCAGTGTATAAAACTAGTTGGATTGTTGGCTGTTCGCACACTAATAAGTTGTATTGCTGGTGCTGCATATTTTTTTCGAATGAAGATTCCGTTTGGAATACATCTGGTTATAATGATTTAAATAACATATCTGGCGCCATTAAAAGGCACGCAAATTCCCATAAACACCTGTGTGCAATGGTTTCTTTCGGTAATTTTGGTAAACAACGAATTGAGACATCTATATCACGCCAGTTATCTGAGGAAATTTCAAAATATAACACGCGCGTTGAAAACAACCGTAGTGTTTTTCAAAGATTAGTCGATATTGTTTGTCATTTAGCACAACAGGAACTTCCTCTAAGAGGACATGATGAGTCCAAAACTTAATTAAATAAAGGCAATTTTTTAGAACTGGTCTCGGTAATTTCAAAATACGATGTCGTTTTAGAAAAACATATGCAGCATCAGGAAAGTGACAAACCGGGGCTGAGTTATTTATCTAACAAAATTCAAAACGATATTATTCATTCCGTAGCCGATGTGATGCTAACTTGCATCGATTACGAAGTTAGACAAACAAAATTTGTTTCAATTATTATTGACGAAACCCCCGATGTTAGTCATAGAGAACAACTGTGCTTGATTCTCAGGTATTATTATAAAAATGAAATTCATGACCGTTTTTTGGGCTTTCTTAATGTGTCGGAAAGTCGCACAGCAGACTCACTCTCTAATATTATTTTAGAATTATTGAATAGACATGATTGCATCGCAAAATTAGTAGCGCAAAGCTATGACGGTGCTAGTATAATGTCCGGTGTAAGAAATGGAGTACAACAAAAAGTTAAAGATGTTTGTCCACAAGCAATTTACATTTGGTGTAATGCGCATATTTTGGCCTTAGTGTTGTCTAAATCATGCAATAGAATTCAGGAGGTTAGTTTATTTTTTTCAGCCCTTCAGGCTTTGTGTAATTTTTTTAGTAATAGTACAAAACGAGCTGCTTTTTACGATACTCATTGCAGCAAAAAATTGCCTAATGCTCCCGCAACTCGTTGGACATACATGTCGCGAGTTGTAAACACGGTTTTTGAACAAAAAAGTAAACTTACTGAGTTGTTTTCTGATCTGTGCGACAATCCACAGAACTGGGACGGGGATACGATTTTAGCTGCGGAGAATTTTGAAAACACTTTGCGATCTTATAATTTCAATTTTTTTCTTTTTATCTTTCATCGGATATTTGAAAAAACTGACTGCTTGTACAATATTCTACAAAAATCACAAGTTGATGTCGGTTATTGTATTAATAAAATAAAGGAATTTCAGGCATGGTTACGTGCTGAATTTCAATCCGAATTTGATCAAATTTATGAGAACACGTTGCAAAATAACTCGGCTCCTCGTTTGAGACGCAACGTACGCTGTGCAAAAACGGAATACAGACGACTTTTTGTAGAAGTAATTGATAACATTAATACCGAAATTACTGACCGATATTCTGAAATTTATAAATTAAAGTTTTTCCAACTGCTCAACAACAAAAAATTTGACAATTATCACTCACATTTTCCTACAGAGGAATTAGATTCATTATTTGACATTTATGCAAACTATTTCGACAAACAAACATTAAAAAGCCAATTGATTTGCTTGTATTCTAGTCCTGATCTGAAAGATCGTAATGTTTTCGAATTAATTGATTTCATTCATGAGAATAACCTCGAAGATGCCTTTCCCGAGCTGTTAAAGTTAGCGTATCTTGTTGTAACTATTCCGGCTACAAGTTCTTCCGCGGAACGTGCTTTTTCGTCTCTTAAACGTATCCATACCTATCTGAGAAATACACAAGGTCAAGAGCGTCTTTCCGAATTATCAATGATAGCTATTGAAAAACAGTTGTTGGTAGAATTAAAACGATCACCAACATTTTACTCTGATGTAATTAAATCATTTCTTAAGAAAGATAGACGATTCCAATTAGAATATAAATAATTTATTTAAATTCCTTATTACATTCTATCTAGCTATTTTTTAACTTTCGTTTTGTAACTTTTTGTTTTGTTTTTTTTTGTCTGTAACCTGGGTCCTGTTACGAAGGAAGCAACTACTTACCATAACTTTGTTCCCTCAAGCAATGAAGCAAACCAAACGGCTTTTTTCAAAGCCACCGGAGGTATGCAATTGCTGATATGTTTATTATATTCAATCTAGCACTAGCATGCCTTCAGTGTGCTTTGGTTACCTCATTCACCGCACGACAAGCAAGAGTGAAATTGAAGAAAGAAGAGGAAAGAAGAAGATGGATGAATTCACTTTTAATTTATTGTACCTAACCAGTAGTTTATGAGAAAATTGCGATGATACATACGTAGGTACCTACATACTCAGTCGAAAACTGAACTTTCTTTTTTTGAAATCGGTTGAAATTTTATTGGGCTTGCGTTATTTTGAAACCCTAGGCACGCCACTGCTTTCTAGTTGGTCCCATTGTCATCACGTTTGGATCTGATGATGGAGTCATGGAGAAATCGAGGGAACTCTTCAAATATTATGGGCACACCTATAGCGTTTTGGGTATTTCTTATAGTACCTTGTGCAGTTGCTCTCGAAAAACACCATTTGAGGAAGTGGTACTGATGATGAAGACCCTACATAGCCACCGAAACTACTCAATAATAAGTATTTCGTGGATTGATTAGATTACTTGAATATGGATGTTAAGCATTTTATGCTCGTCACAATGCATATGGTGAAGTAGAACTGATGGTGATGTACCAAGAGAACTCCTCAAAAATTAACGGCTCTGCACCGGGAAAAGCAATATTTTGTAAAAGGTGATAAGTAGTTGACATTTTGGCTTTTGTAACTAGATAAATTACAAACCGACCCACTAAAAATCGTGAAAAAAAACTTTTTAGCTAAAAATTGAACCGACTTCCATATCAAAACACTACAAAGCCAAAAATAACTTTAATTCCGGAAGGCGGTGTCAAAAAAACAAAAAGAAAATACAAAATAAATGACACCGACTACCGAAATTAAAGTTATTTTTGGCTTTGTAGTGTTTTCTTTCTGTTTTCTTTGTAGTCGGTTCTATTTTTTGCAAAAAAAGTGTTTTTAGGCCGGTTTGTAATTTACCTACCTACTGACAAAAGCCTAAATGTCAACTACTTGTAAACTTTTACAAAATATTGCTTTTGCAGAAGTTGTTGAGGAGTTCTCCTGGTACTTCACCATCAGCTTCACTTCACCATAAACATTGTGAGCATATTTTAACCATAGTCAAGTAATCGAATCGGAACTCATGAAATACTTATTACTGAGTAGTTCCGGTAGTCATCTGTCGTCTTCATCATCAGTTCCACTTCACCAAATGGTGCTTTTCGAGAGCAACTGCACAAGTTACGTAAAAAAATACTCAAATCGCTATAGGTGTGCCTGTAATATTTAAAAAGTTCCCTGGATTTCTCCAGGTTCCCATAATCAAATCCTGACTTGATGACAATAGAACCAACTAGAAAGCCCTTTCAAACAAAAAAAGAATTTTCCGATTCCGTCCAGCCGTCGTCGTCGAGCAATTCGGGATCATACATTAAAAAAAAAAGATTCCGACGAACAGAGAACCTCCTTTTTTAAGTCGGTTAAAAATTCATGTTTTATTAAGTTTATTTTTAGAAAAAGAACGCATAGAAAGGGGGTCTAGAACAAAACACGAGCGATTTCGTGTGTCCATTTTATTTTCTTTGTGTGCGTGAGTCGAATGTGTCTACGTTCCTCAAACGCACACAAATATAGTTTTCAGTGATACCATTACCAGACCATTACCCACAAAAATGGGAAAATGCACTATTATGTTGCTGGATTAAATCAAGTATTTCATGTTATGAAACTGGACAAGATGATATTTTTTATGTAATATGACTTATATGACATATTTTTACGGAAGGTAAACGAAATGAATATCTCATTTCGTTTATTGCGTTTAGAATGTTTGATGTGTAATAATATTATAGAAATGTATTAATTGCTTGAAAAATCTCATTTGATATCAATTAAAAGTATGTGTTGTATTTATAATAAATAAATAAATAAAATTCATTTATTTCAGGTCCAAGACCCATATAAAATAGAATAAAAATACACAAATTAAAACAATTGCTCGGCTTTCTAATTTAAAATACAAAGGGAGAAATTTACATACAAAAAGATTCAGATATATTAAAAGTCAATTAAGTTAATAATAATAATAAAAAAAAATATGAAATAGAAAAATATTATTGAGAACATTACTTAAATGAAAAAAATCTTAATCAATAAAATTGTCATCTTTATGATCCACTCTTCGAACCAACAGTAATTTTTAGTTATAAAACACTGTAGGTAGTAGGTAGCTGTAAATAAATATAGTTTAGTTTGACGCATACATAATTACCGCCAAAGCTTTATTTTTTTAAACAAAAATAAGCACAAAGCAAATCAATATGGGTAGGGTATTTTTTTCCTCACGGATAGCAACATTGAATTGTGATAAGTTAGTTAGGTTATTAGAATTTTTGTTTGATGATCGATTTACGTAAATATAATGTATAAAATGTAAGTATTTACTTGTGAAATGTAATTTGATTACACGTGTTTTGTTTTCCTGAAGGACTATGACATCCCTTTACGCTACAAACGATCGTTTTACATTATTTACTCGCGAGCTCTGTTCGGCAGAATGTGACCTTGAGTACTGAACTGACGGCTCGTCGAGCAAAGTTAGCCAAAATGGCTAAGTTTTAGTTGCCTCACTTTTTGCACTCGTACTATCCTTCTATGCGTTCTTTTTCTAAGAGTTTATTGTTTTTATGATAACCAGACGTGGGCATGGTATGCTGGTGCACCATAAAGTCGTCTCCGGCTCCCGAGGGTGGCGTGGTGACGCTGTCCAACGAGCTGGTGGCGCTGCAGAACTCCTGGCTTCGGCACAAGACCAGTGGACCTATGCTTCCTGGCTCCAACCTTGACTTTCTTGTAGATACGGTAATAACAACCTACGAAAATCGATTCTAGACATCTATAATCTACTAATCACCTACAAGACGAACGGCGATGCGCCATCGTTACATGGCGGACATCCCACCCATACGTACAATATGTTGACACATCTGATTTTCTGATAGCTATAACCTGGGGGTCTTTAAGTCAAAAGTGAATAGGTTACTCCTAGGTAAGCGTGCTTCATCTTCGACTACATCATCGCTTACCATCAGGTGAGATGGTGGTCAAACGCTATGAATAATAACAACTATCAATAAAAACTATCATGAATAATTAAAAAAAATATAATAATTTATACTAATATTATAAAACGGAAATGTTTGTTTATCTAAACGTGCTAATTTCGAAAGTACTGGGAGGATTTGGATAAAATCTATGCTATGAAAGTACTTTGAAGCTTGACGAAAGTTATAGATTTTACCAGACTGCTAAGAAGCAAGGTTATGTTTTTGTCGTGATAAAGTCCACGTGAGCGAATCCCAGCGCCACTGCTAGTATTATAATAATGTTGCTGTGCCCTAACAGGGTCCACAATTGACATTAGCTATAGGCCTTCTGTTACCGTCTATTATCAACATTGTAGAATGCAAAATGAAATAATGAAATGTGACAAAATGTCAAGACGAGACCATATGGTCTCTAACCACAGCTTCTAAATCTACACACCCTAACTTAATAAACTCTAAACCTTAGTCAAAATATTAGGCTTGGTCGTTTCGCTAACACAGCAAAGTAATGAACAGTGAATACAATATTCACCTTACGCTCATGTAATAGTAACTGTAGAAAAAACTTTCTTTAATAAAAAATTAAATGAATGAGTGTGAATATACAGTATGTTAACTGACAGAGGGCGTTCCCTTTAACCCGCAATAGTACACGCACATCAATTAGATCGTCGCACACGCGGCCCGTTATTCATAAATAAATTGCGACGTTGCCGTCCTTCAAGTACGCGTGTACAGAGTGTTTCTTTTACGTATCAATTTAACATTTTTAGTGAATATTTCGATACCGGAAATATCAATTGTCGTAAAGGACATTTTGCCGAAAATAAGTTATATATATATTTGGAATCAGCGTCGCAAGCTCTATCGATTGGTAGTTTTAAAAAAATTCTATCTTTAAAAAAAAGTCCCTTACGACCTGGCTTTCCAACATCTCTAGCGCGATTTTTTCTACTATTTGGGATGTATCGTAAAAACATTTTTCAATAGGGAGCGTAAAGTCATGTTTTAATTATTTAAGAGGTCGTAATCCTCATTTTTGCATTAAACTTTTTATACGACATTATAAATAATAATTATTATAACAAATCAAAAGGTCGTAAACATGTTATTTGATAATTGAAACCCTTACGACCAAATCTATGCTTTGTTTTAACTTACGTAATTAGGGCGTAAAGAACGTTTGTTTTATTTATTGTCCTTTACGACCCTAATTTTAACAAAAACACAATTAAAGTTTTTGTTTCGTTCTTATCGCCAACGGCGCAAAGACGTGTGCGACAGGTTGACTTGATTACATTATAAACGAAGGTGAAGGATCTAGACCCTTATGTCAAAAGTTTTTTATCAACACATTAGATATTACCCAAAAGTTTATTTTATATACAGTAAAAAATGCACAAGAAAATATGGCAAGCATAGAAAGGAGAACATGCCATGCACAGAAGTATAGTGATGAAGATAAAGCATACGCAAAAGCTTTTATCGAAAGCCTTCCAGCCGTTCCTTCCTATTATTGTCATAAAAAGAGTTCATATCTGTATTTACCTCAGGAATTTAAAAATGATACAAATTTATTCAGAATTTATCTCAAACACTGCCAAAAAGATTCTAAATTACACTTGAGTGAAAAAGTTCTTATTAAAATATTTAACGATAATTACAATATTCGATTTCATACACCAAAAAAAGACAAATGTGCCACATGTACAAAAGCTGAAAATTCAAAATTATTATCAGAAAAAGAAATCAAGGATATGGCTGTTCATTTCGAGGAAAAAAAGGCTAGCTACCAAAGATTTAAAATTCATCAGAAATTAACTTTCAACGATATGCTCACAGTTATATTTGACCTGCAAAAAGTGCTTAATACTCCTCAAGGAGAGAGTATGTTGTTATATTACTCTAGGAAATACGCCATTTTACTTTATTGCGGCTCTTGCCCTGGGCAGAACAAAAATAAGATAGTTCTCACAGCCCTACACTACTTTGTACAGAATTCCAAAAACGTTGAAGTAGTACAAATCAATTATTTACTACCTGGGCATACTTATATGTCCGTCGATTCAATGCATGCAATCATTGAACGCGAGGTTAGATGAATTATTGTTTGGAGTCCGAGTCTATGACCGACGTACATAGAAACTACAAGCTCCAGAGCCTTGAACATCGACGACGAGTTGCAAGTCTATCGGTTTTCTATCGGTTACATTTCGGGGAGTGTGCGATGGAATTACACAATCTAATTCCGCCAAGCCCGTTCCATCATCGGACTACAAGACAAACGGCAATGCGCCATCGTTACATGGTGGACATCCCACCCATACGCACAAAACGTTTTGGGAATACTTTCATTGTGCGTACGGCTAAGGAGTGGAATTCCCTGCCGGAGTCTGTGTTTCCTGATCGCTATAACCTGGGAGTCTTTAAGTCAAGAATGAATAGATTACTTCTAGGCAAGCGTGCTCCATCTTCGACCACATCGTCACTTACCATCAGGTGAGATGGTGGTCAAACGCAAGCCTATTATCAATAAAAAAAAATAAAACTGCAAGAAAACGTCCTGAACCATACAAAATTAATGTTTTGGAGTACTCCGATTTTCTCAATGGGACAGCTTGATGTCTGAAAAATTTACCAATATTTCTCAACGACAAATACAGCTAAAAGCAATGCGCATTGTCACATTCAAGAAAAAAGAAAACGCTAAAAGTATGGAAGGAAAATATTCAATGAAAGAAAACAAAGACGCTCAAGTAGTAACATTATATGATGAATATAAAGGAAGAGGATCAAATGGAAAAGGCAAAGGGAAAAAAATAAGAAAACAAATCCAAGATTTAATAGGTGCCGACAAAGTAGAAGATGATACTTCTAATATTGGTTTATCAACGCTTTATGACAAACCTAATCCTATACCGGTCGCCAAGTATAACGATTTAAAGCGTTTGTGTACTAACGGAACTATACCAAACCGATTTCATAAGGAGTATTTAGATCTACCGTCCTTAGGGACTGTTAAAGACAGTCTTCCTGAAACTGACGAAGAAGACGATATCGACACAAATTATCTCTAAGATTTTACTGTTTAAGGCCCAGTTTTTTGATATCTCAACCAATGGTAAAATTTCCCTAATTGTATCCCTAATCCCTTTCCTCACTTGTTAGTCTTACAAATTTAATGGTCTAATAATTAACTATCCAACTTATTTGACCATTTGTGAGACTAACAAATGAAGAAACATGGTATTTTACCGTTTGCAAACATTGGTTAAAATATTTAACCATTGGTTGAGTTAACTACGGATCAAAAAGTTAGGCCTAAGTTTCATTACTATAATTTTAAAAGACTGAATTTTCTTGTCATTTAATTAATACTTTAGAATGTCAATTGTTTGAGTTTTGAGCTCTGGTGGGCAAAATTTGTTATAATTTTGGTTATTTTAACTTTATTATTATGTTTAAGTACGTTCTGTTGTTTGAGTTGCATTAATTGTGAAAAAAAACTAGTTAGAAGATTAGTCTATTAGCTGATTATTCTAAAACTTGAGTTGTTTTTCAGCATTGAAACGATTACTGGCGATTTAAATTTAAAAAAGTCGAATAACATTGTGTTTAAATTTTGAATTCCTATTAGAATAACATTTTTGATACTTTTTTTACAAATATTTAAATAATAAATAAAACATAATAAAAATACTTTTTTTTTCACTTGGTTTTACTACCTATTGTAGTGGAATTTCTATTTAGAACTTTAGGCTTTTTGTTCCTTTTACCCCCTTAGTGTCTGATTTAATTGACTTGTACTACCCATTGATGATCAAGTTTAGTCCTTTACGACATATCTGACTTTATCATAACCAATTTTTCGTGGTTGTAAAGTACTTCATTAACATTTTTTTGGGCTGTAAAGGACTCTCATTTTCGTCAATAATTAAGTTTGGTTTATTTTGATAATTTATATGGATAGAACACGAAAAAATAGTTAGGGTTTCTTTTGACATCATAAATACCTAGTACTTTGTTTGAAAATTATTCAAGAAAAAAACATTTTATTTTTGTTTTTTGGCTCTACTGAAAACTCGTGTTTTGTCCTTTACGACAATTGAAATTTCCGGTATCGATTTAAATATAAAAAAAAGAAAAACATACCTACTGTATTCATAGTTAATATGAACGAAAAAGGAGTAAATGATGCTGTGACGTCTGACAGGGAAGAATGGATAAAGAAAACATGTTGCACCGACCACAAGTAACTGGGATAAGTTGAGGAAGATGAGCTAAGCAAGAGAGTTCGGTGTATGTGTTCAGCTGTGTCCAGTTGGTCTGGAAGCTGACAACGATAACTCGCTGAGGATTTTGTTGGGGCTACCTCGGTTATGCAGCGCGTCGGGCATGTGCTGAAGCGAGACTAGACTTTTATGCTGTTATGCGCAAGCGATGTAGATGTGATGTGAAGCAACTGCAGGAAGTCAGTCGTAAACTGTTTGCCTCTGCAGGCTCCCTGAGACGCCTGCGTAATTTTCTTCCCATCACCACTAAAATTGCAATTGCACAGTCTCTTCTTCTTTCTATCTTGGACTATGCTGATGCCTGATCTTGATTTGACCCAAGACCTATTCGACAAGCTAGAGCGACTTCAAAATCTCTATATTAGGTTTATATTTGGCTTGCACAAATATGACCATGTTTCTGAATTTCGTACTAAGCTCAAATGGCTTCCTATTAGGTTTCGCCGGAATGTTCATTTACTTTCTCTGCTTTATAATGTGCTATTTAATCCTTTCACTCCTTTTTATCTTAAAGATCGTTTTCGTTTTCTCTGTGACACACATTCAAGGTCCTTGAGATCATCGGAAAATTTAGAGTTAAGTATCCGTATGCATTCTACTTCTTTCTTCGATAAATCTTTTACTATACAAGCGGCCCGCTTGTGGAATGCATTACCCATAGATGTGAGGCGTGCTCAAACATTATCTACGTTCAAAAGAATGGTGAAGGAGCATTACCTCTCACTATATTTTTTTTCCCCTCCTTTCTCTACTATGAATTTGATATGTATTAGTATATATTTATATTTTGTGGTATGTATTTTATATTATGATATTATTATGTATGATGTTGTACACTGGCAGCCCTAAATCTATCTCTTTAATTTCTGTCCATTCAAAGGTTGTCTCTAAGAGATTACCCTATGCGATAAGACCGCCCATTGTACACTAGTTTTATTATTTGTATCCTTAAATGTTTTGTAAGGTGTACAATAAAGTATATATAAATAAATAAGTAATAGATCTATGCTACGGCGATTCAGAGGTCCCAACAACATTCTGGTTTACACAAAATCGATGGACCATTTGTCAGGCACTGGGCTGGTAGGCATGTGCGTACATGTCGCCAATTAAATTGTTTTTGTTGTTTTAATTGTTTTAAATAACCATAGGTTAGGAATAATAACGGCACGGGAAGGCCCGCTGGTTAAAAGAGGTAAAGGACGTCCATATCCCATCTTGTGATTCAAGATGGGATGATGACATAATAAAGATTGCTGCTTCACACTGGACAAAAGTAGCCCAAGACCGAGCCAGATGGCTAAATAGAAGCAACTACCACTAGGTTTAAGGAATTTAAATGTAAAACTAACTCATGTTGTTAATATAATGTTTATTATGTGTCCACAGCCATTGGATAACGGTATTGAAGGCCACGTGTTCGGGGACACCACGGCGTACGTCCAGCGACAGCATGCTGACACCGCGAAAGGAAAGAAGCCTGCCCTCGGTCAGAAGGTAAGAAACTACACACTAAAGTCCCGGGATACTATGTCCTATAACTAGTTATTTCAGAGTTATTTCTTTCTATTAAACCTTAATTTATTCTTAAAGAAAATCTTTAGTTTTCAGCCTACACTTAATAACAGACTTTTATAGCTTTTTAAGGTTTCGTAGCCGAATGGCAAAAAACGGAACCCTTATAGATTCGTCATGTCTGTCTGTCTATCTTTCTGTCTGTTGGACCGTCCATATGTGACAGCCACTTTATTCCCAAACTATTAGGGCTAAACAGTTGAAACTTGGTAGGTAGATATATTCTGTGATTTTAATACAAAATAATAAAAAAGTACAAAATTAAGGGGGGCTCCCCATACATAGAACCAAAGACTATAAAACCACTTGACCGCGCATACAGTGCCCCGACCGCTACGCACAAAAACTATTTGTGTATTTTCACCTATATATTGGCTACGGTACACGAACCATTTTATAATTGTTTAGCATGCTAAACAATTATAAATTTTAAAATTTTGTATGCAATTTATAACACATAAAAATGCCTTCATGCGCATTGAAGTGGTGTGGAAAACATTCCCAGTCATCTAGATACTAAATGGATGACATAACTATTCATCAGTAATGAAATAATACGAACATTATTTATTATTTAATCAAATTATAAGCCACCACAGAAGTCTATTTAAAGTGGTGGTTTGCGTGATCAAGGACACAATTGAGTTGCGCGTTGATGTCTTTTGGAAAAGTCTCATTCTTTCATGAAGAAATTCTAATTCTTTTATCCCTTTCTTTCCCTTTGTATTTTTAACGGTTAAACACGATATCGATAATTATAAAATTAAACATATTTTTTTTATTCAGTTCAGATAGTTGTCATAAAATACCTATCTACATTAACCGACTTTAAAAAAAGAAGGAAGTTCTAATATTTTTTCTTCTGTGTGACGTGCATGATTTCATTTTAGATTTCCGAAGATTCCAGATTAAAAAGAAAAGTAGATGGATAAGGTTACTAGAGAATATTGATTTCTAGTTTTGTTTTTATTGATATAATGTTGAGAAAACTCAAATCGTGAATACCTATATTCAATCTTTCTAGGTTTCAAATAGTATGACGGACCCTAATACTAATTAATTTGGGCCTTTGCATTACAATATCGCTCTCGTAAGTTATTTTGGTTCCGGGGTTGTGGTAATGTTCTAACGAGATACCGCGGCCCGGAACTTAAGGGCAGCTGAAGGAACAGGGTGGGTTTTTAGTCAGTAGAAGTCTGACACTCTCTTCCGCATTACCCAGAGCGGGAGAACGGGTTAAGTGTATGTAGGAGAGAGGAGTCATTAGATAAATCATCTAATGACTCACCACCGAAACAATAATAATTACAGAGTGCCTGCTGAAGCTACAGTTGTTGATACACAACTGATTTACGTTTACGCATTTACGTTTATCACTCGCTCAATTTTAGGTATTCTAGTAGCAACACAACAACATTGCGCGCACACACACTTACAAACCATTGTTCGCCCGATTTTATACATTACTTAACTAATATTGATACTTGAAGGTAATATTATATTTTCTTTAATATTGTTTGATCATAATAAGTTGTAACTTATTGTTTACAAAGGGTTACATGCTTATTGATTAGATGTTAGTTTATTAATGTGTTTGACGCCCGATTAGGAGTACTAGGGGACTTTGGAAATAAAATACTCATATGTGATGAAAAAATTAATAAGAAATAAAGAAAAGTTTCGTCATGCCTGTCTGTCTGTCTGTCTGTCTGTCTGTTTGTCCATCTGTCTGTATGTCACAGCCATTTTCAACCGACGAAAAAAACGGAGGAGGTTATCAATTCGACGCGTATATTGTTTTTAATGTTTGATCACCGATTACTCGAAGACGGCTGAACCGATTTGGAAAATTCTTTTTTTGTTTGAAAGGGTATACTTCGAAATTGGTCCCATTGTCACCAAGTCAGGAGCTGATAATGGGATCTTGGAGTATCGAGGAAACTCTTCAAATATTATAGGCACACCTACAATGATTTGAGTATTTTTTATAGTAACTTGTGTAGTTGCATTTGAAAAGCACCATTTGTGAAGTGGATCTGATGATGAAGACCACAGATGGCCACTGGAACTACTCAATATATAAGTAGGAATAAGAAGTATTTCATGGGTTCCGCTTCGATTACTTGAATATGGTTATTAAGCAAAATATGCTCGTCACAATGCATATGATGAAGTGAAGCTGATGGTGAAGTACCAGGAGAACTCCCCAGCATTGGGAAAAGCAATATTTTGTCTACTTTCTAACTAATTTCGGAAGTCGGACACCGCCTACCTACCGAAATTAAAGTAATTTTTCACTTTGCAGTGTTTTTTGGAAGTCGGTTTAATTTTTTTGGTAAAAGTTTTTATATTCCGAAACTATTAGAATGATACATGTGAAACTTGGTAGGTAGATGTATTCTGTGAACCGCTTTCCGATTTTAAGAAAAAAAGTAAAAAAAGATAAAAAAAATATAAAAAAAAAATATTTTCCGTTTCAGTTCCATGTACCCCACATGGAACTGAAACTATATATTTTTTCATGAATCTTATGCGTGTGTGGTATTAATAGAGAGGTCTTTAAAAATGGCATACTTTCTAAAACCACTTTTTAACCGACTTCAAAAAAAGGAGGTTTACAATTCGTATTAAACTTTTTTTTTTTATGTATTTTACCTCATAACTCGGAGACGGCTGGACCGATTTGAAAAATTCTTTTTGCGTTTGAATGGGTATAGTTTCTAGTTGGTCCTATTGTTACGAAATCAGGATCTGATGATGGGATCTTGGAGAAATTGAGGGAACTCTTCAAATATTATAGACACACCTATAGCGTTTTGGGTATTTCTTATAATACCTTGAGCAGTTGCTTCCGAAAAGTGCCATTTAGGGAAGTGGAACTGATGATAAAAACCACAGATGGCCACTGAAACTCCTCAATAATAAGTATTTCGTGGATTGCGATTCGATTACTTGAGTACGGATGTTAAACACTTTATGCTCGTCACAATACATATATGGTGATGTAGAGTTGATGATCAAGTACCAGGAGAACTCCCCAAAAATTAACTGCTATGCATCGGGAAAAGTAATATTTTATAAAAAGTGATATGTTGTTGACATTATGGCTTTTGTAACTAGATAAATTACAAACCGACCCACTAAAAAGCGTGAAAAAAAATTTTTCGATGAAGTCGGTTCTATTTTTTGCTAAAAATTTTTTTTCATAAAGTTAATCGTTTAAAAGATATACACTTCCAAAGTGGTAAAATGTGTCCCCCCTCTTACTTCTACAATAATGGAGTCAAAAATTATACAAAAAATATATGCTACGATCCTTAATGTAAACTTTCAACCAAAATTGGTTTGAACGAGATCGAGTTGGCAGTTTTTGAGATACAGCATATTTTCTAAAACCGCAAATAAAACTTTGTAATTCATACAAACACTATGAAAAACAAAGTTATTTGGCGTAGTTACTACGGAACGCTTCATGGGCGAGTCTGACTCGCACTTGGCCAATTTTTTAGTTTTTGTACGAACTGAACATTTTGGCATATTGAACCGTATGAAGTAAGCCCAACAAAAGGTAACTGTTGTATATCGTTGAGGAATTCCCTCGACTGTCTATGGTCTCCATCATCAGACTTGTAATGGCACTTAGAAACCATGTGCGTGCAAAGTTCTCATCAATATAAATGAATTAAGTCCAAACACAAGGTAGCTACTGTAAACCGTTGAGGAGTTCCCTTAACTGCCCTTCGTCTTCATCATCAGACCTCTAATGACAGTCACAAACTATCTGGGTGTAAAGTTCTGGTCAATTCAAATTAATCAAGCCCAAACAAAAGGTTACTGCTGTAAATCGTTGAGGAGTTCCCTCGACTGTCAGGAGTTAATCTGATGAAAGGCTCCATCATCAGATCAACTCTAGACCTTCCTTAATTTGTAGTACTTTAAGATATTTAATGAAAAAAAAAACATTTATGCGGTCGAATTGCGAAACCTCCATATTTGAAGTCGGTTAAAACAAAATTAGTTGTTTCTTGTTAGGTTCAGTAACCAATATCCATCCAATTCTAAAAATAAGTATGGTTCTCGTTCTTACTTTTGTTTCGGTACGAAAAAGTATCAACGTATTCTAGTCACAGTATACAAGACGCCACTGTCTTTATTATAGGTTTCGACGTATTTATTTTTTCGAGGAAAGCGATACACCCCTGCGTTCACGAGCGCGTCGGAGCGCAGAATGACCAAAGAGTATGTAAAACCTAACGGTAAGAGACGGGAGTGCTATAGAAAAATAGCGATGTATGAAACGTGCACTCTAGACTAATACCAACCTAACAGAACCACGACGTAATACATACTGCCAACATAATGTCATTATTAGTGATGTGACTGTGGTGACTGGCGAAAACGTATCGATACCGGCTACGAGAGATTCTGGATTTCTTTTTATTTTTACGAAATAAATTAATGAAAGAAAGTTTAAACTCAGATACTTTTAATACATATTTATTCAAGACATTAAACACTAAACTACTATTAACTTATAATAATTAAAAAAAATATTTTAGTATTTAGAACAATCCGTTTCCAGTATGATCGTCTGTTTGTGAGGTTGATGTTGAAGGTTCTGTAACATAAAAAAGATATATTATCAAAATATGGCTGTTCATCAAATACAAGAAATATATTGACATATCCGTTAAAACAAGTAAACTATACTAACTTGGTTCATACAAAAAACCATGGTGGTAGTTATGTTCCTTCTTTGTAACTGACGATAATTCTGTAAACAGTTCTTCTTCGTCAGTTCTTCTGGCTGGCAATGGTTGACTGCTAGCAATACAATGTAGTGGAAATCCAACTAAAATGTCATCAGATAATGGTGTAGATGAGATTTCCAGACACGGAATAGCAGTTTTCTTCAGTCGAGTTTTTTTTTCTTGAAATCTTTACTCCGGAAATGCTTTTCACAAAGATTTTTTTTATTACTTAGATATTTCAACTGATGCAACTTTTCTATTGGCTTATCCTGTTGCTTTGACCCATTGTTTACACCTAAAAGTGGGTGATGAGTTATTTTTACATATAAATTACGTATTATAAGAATGTAACAAACCCCTAAGACGAACCATTGACCAAAATAACTACAATATGTATTATTATATGCCAAAATTTTACCACTAATATATTTTGTTGCAAGGAAATTTATAATGACAAAACAAACTAATTGAGAAAACATTGATTTCACTTTCTTTTTAAGTACCTAATTATCATTTTCATGATCAGCTTAGCCTGTAGATGTCTACTGCTGAACAGACTTCTCGTCATTTCAATAACTAAACATCGATATCGATAAATCCAGGTTGATGGGTAAACACTATGTAATGTTTTGTAAAAGTTATTTTCTTTGTTAAAATGCACTAAACCTTTAGGAATTGCACTAGAATTGACTTCTTTATAGAAATAAATAACTAATTATGCCTACCATTCTTCATCTAATGGAAATTTAGCCATAAAAACACGTTTGTTATCACCAACCCGGTTACGTTTTTATATGACAAATTTCGCACGTTATTTTTCTCATATTTCTTTATATATCACAAATTTCTCATATTATCTCTCATATTTCTCAAATTTCTTCCAACAGAATGATTTTTAAATACACTTTTATGCAATAAGCACGCAAGAATAATAACTTTGGAAAACCAAACAAACAAATTGTCAAACGCTAGTGACAGTCTGTGACAGTCAAAATGGCGGTCGATGTAATCCATCTATGTTGTGACGAATCATAGGCCGATAAATCCACAGAGTTCTAAGTGTTCTTCTTAATTTTATCGGATTATAGAAGCCATTAAAAAGGACGTCCGTTTCATACATCGTTTTTTTGTATACGAGTTTCGCCAGACTGAGAATGACGGTCGGAGCCGTGCGTTCGGTAGAAAAATGTATGAAGAAATTTGAGAGCGATTTTATTTTTCTCATAAATCATAAAGTTTTTTATGTATTTTCAAAATAATTAGCTTAACATATAGATAAATACATAGGCTATAATTTATTGTTATTTTGAAGTTAAGAATATGCTCCAGATTTGGCTTACAGGTACGTATTCAGACCCCATTTTTTGTAATTTTCTACGATTATTGCAGCGATAAAAACGTATTTGTGTGAAAAAGATGTATAGGACTGTGTAATTATAATGCATTCAATGTGGAGATGAATAAATTATCTTTAATTAATACCATAACATTGTCAAAATTTTAACTCCTTATGTATCAAAATGGTACCAGAAAAGCATTGATATTTGCGAGAAAACGTAAATGCGTCCTTAATGAAAATATTTTTGCTATGGCATTTTTACTCAGCATTTTTACAATGTAAACATCAATTTTATCGATATTGACTACTTTCCCTTAATCAAATAGACCAATCTCTAACCAAGCATATCTACGCAACTTGACCTTGAACTGACCAATTGCAGCTATGCATTTCTCTGTCGTCCCCCGGCCCGACGTACTGAGTCGTGTTAAGAAATCTCTCTCTCTCTTTCTCTCTCTCTGCATAGAACAAATACTAAAAAACTAATTTTCAATTAAATTTAATATATTTTATTATAAAATAATTTTTTCCAAAGTCAATCGTTTGAAAGATAGACACTTCCAAAGTGTTAAAATAAGTGTCCCCCGCCCTCTAACTTATAATATAAGAGAGTGAAGAATCTAAAAAAATATATGCTATCTAAAATAATATAGATCTTAATGAAAACTTTCCACGAAAATTGCTTTGAACAAGATAAAGTCAGCAGTTTTTGAGTTATAACACATTTTCAAAAACCGAACATATAACTTGTCATTCATACACAGACTGTGAAAAACAAAGTTATCTTACGCTTATTTTTGCTTGCTACTATAGAACCTTTCCTGAGCGAGTCTGTATCGCACTTGGCCGGTTTTATTCACTTTGAATAAGTTTCTAGCCTATTGCGTATCAATAAAATACAAAATAATAAACAAAATCCCCTATAATCACTGCAAGGGTTGATTATTTCTTAAGAACTAGGGTTTCCCGTTAAAACTCTAAAATGTTGAATAACTCGGAAATTCTCTGCCGGCTTCTGTGTTCCCTGCCACATATGACCTTTCAGCCTTTAAAGCACGAGTAAATCTTGTGGGCTCATCAGTAATAAAAAAAAGTTACCAGATATCGGATATAGTATTCCGGGACTGGATTTGCTCCAAAGGGGCTCTACTTCAACCCCTTACTATGAATATAACGTATTTCCAATCACCCTGTATATTTGTATGGCAGAACCACTTTCAAATGTATGATTATTTCGTAAAGCCATAAAAAAATATAATAAATATTTATTTTTTTGCAATGTTATTATTTGTGTTTCAATTATTGGTGTACAATAAAGTATTTTCTATTTATCTATCTCTTATTTTCTGTCTACAGAATTATTCTCTCGTGTTTCAGATCCGTGCTCGTCTCCTATACGTGGTGCCGACCAGGCAGACTCCATTCCTGACCATGAGGAGCATCTTCGACACCACATACCCTGACCTCAGCAAGGAGCAGCAGATTAAAGATGGCCAGATCATCGAAGAGGCACAGGTATGGGACTTACCTATAAATAAACTGTCTTCTGCCCCGCGGATTCGCCCGTGTTTATAGATTTTTCTCACTTAGCGGTATAAAAAATTGATTACGGCCGATTCTTAGACCTATATTATAATATACATATACCTAAAGGTTGCCTGTAAGAGATCGCCCTGAGCGATAATATACATGTGTAGTGGTAAAAACTTTTGATTTCTTACTACGAAATCCCTCGGATTTTGTTTTCAGATATGATGTAAGTTTTTTGTATTCCATAATATTTACGTCATTTCTTGCCATTAAAGTACTTTTCAACATAGAATACAAAGCCCACAAGGTACTTGGCTTATATTTTTGCGCTTTTTCACTAAAATTCTAATTAATTCTAATTCCCTGCCGGAGTCTGTGTTTCCCGATAGCTATAACCTAGGGGTCTTTAAGTCAAGAGTGAATAGGTTACTTTTAGGTAAGCGTGCTCCATCTTCGACCACATCATCACTTACCATCAGGTGTATGGTGGTCAAACGTGAGCCTATTATCAATAAAAAAATTAATAATAATAGGACAGTAAAACATTTTCAGAAAATGATGGCGCATTTTTCTCGCTTTTCCACTGTAAAAAGTCTTCATATGTTTTATTTATTTCTTCCTAGATTTCTCTGGCAATAGGTTATCAATAACAGCTTGGGCCGTTTCTTTTAATTCTGGCGGCGTCATTAAATCTTCACTATCACTAGACGACATTTCGAGTAGATCGTAAACACCACACTAATTGAAAATTCAGATAAATAACACAGGAACATACACTCCTAACAAGAGAAAGCTATCCGCGCGCGCGCGATTTTCACTAGTTTATTATTATATATATATATTTTCAACCGACGACAAAAAAGGAGGAGGTTATCAATTCGACGCGTATATATATATTATTTTTTAGGTATGATCACCGATTACTCGAAGACGGCTGAACCGATTTGGAAAATTATTTTTTTGTTGAAAGGGTATACTTTGAAATTGGTCCCATTTGTCACCAAGTCAGGATCTGATGAGGGGATCCTGGAGAAATCGAGGGAATTCTTCAAATATTATAGGCACACCTATAGTAATTTGAGTATTTTTTATAGTAACTTGTGTAGTTGCATTCGAAAAGCACCATTTGTGAAGTGGACCTGATGATGAAGACCACAGATGGCCACTGGAACTACTCAATATATAAGTAGGAATAATAAGTATTTCATGGGTTCCGCTTCGATTATTTGAATGTGGTTATTAAGCACAATATGCTCGTCACAATGCATATGGTGAAGTGAAGCTAATGGTGAAGTACCAGGAGAACTCCTCAACAATTAACGGCCCAGCATTGGGAAAAGCAATATTTTATGAAAGGTTATAAGTAGTTGAGATTTAGGATTTTGTAACTAGGTAAATTATAAATCGACCAACTAAAAAGAGTGAAATAAAAACTTTTTACCAAAAAATTAAACCGACTTCCAAAAAACACTGCAAAGTGAAAAATAACTTTAATTTTGGAAGTCGGTGCCAAAAATGAATACACAAAACTAAAGATTACTAATAAATATGAATATGTGAAGTCTAAAACTAAAATATACTTACATATACTTAATAATGCAATAAAAATAACATATACTTAATAAATAAATACATAATGTTAGTATATATAAACATATAATATAAATATATACATAAATAATTAACACAGTTAAGAGGAAAGGTAATGCTCTTTTAATCGAAAAACGCTCACGCAAGTAGGAAGGGTAAGACGGGTTGTGTAAAATGTTGAAGAGGAGACACAAGATCCTAGTGTTCCTGCGAAGACGGATTGGGATTTATAATTTTCTAATGTAATTTAAATAGCTTTTTGTATATTAATAATTGAAACCGAGTTAAAAGATAGGACCTATGGCCATAGACAGTAGGTACCTCATTAATTTTTCGCGCTAAATTGTTATTCTTATTATGTTCGAATGCTGAAAGTTGATGTGAAATCCTGAATTTGTTCAGCAGCGTGTTGGAGTAATTTCAAATCAATGTTGGGCAAATACTATGTGGCCAGTATCATTTTCTCTTGGTGATAAAAACTTTTTGTTTTTTTGGCATTATAAGTACTTTTAAGTTAGCTACTGAATTGGCCTAAATTAAAAAAAATAAACAGCGCGTTAGTAATGGATTTTCATACACTTTTCCCTCCCTCTCCAGTGTCTCCAGCACGTTAGTAATGAATTCTCTTACGCTTTTGCGACCCGCACATTTGTACTACAGTAATAACGTCTTTTCTATCATTTTTTTTTAAAAGTAATAAGGCACTTTCCGAGCAGGTATAGTATAAATAAATAAATACCTAATAAATCTACCAGACGTAACGCAGGATACCATCCACACTTGGTCGATACACCGTCTTGTTGTAATAAGCGCTTCTCCTCTACATTTATTGTGCGCACAGCCAAGGTGTGGAACTCTCTGCCGGTTTCTGTATTCCGTGCCACATATGACCCGTTAGCCTTTAAAGCAAGAGTGAACAGGCATCTTCTGGGCTCGCTCGTTCGATCGTAGACCTCATCTTACACTTACCATCAGGTGTGACCGGGGTCAAGAGGCGGGCTCATTCGTGATACAAAAATAATACAACGTATTTGAAAAAAAGAGTAATGATGAAAACAAATATTAAGAAATAATTATTTCTTAAGAATAAGCCGTTTAAGCCCAAATTATTCAACACTGTTTAAAATAAGGGTCTTCAACTGTATTCAAAGTTTGTTTAGAAAATTGTGGCTCAAGTGTGATCCTGAAGTGGAAGAATCGTTGCTTCTTTCAGTACCCACACATTGACGTCTTTTTTAGGGTTCCGTAGCCGAATGGCAAAAAACGGAACCCTTATAGTTTCGATATGTCTGTCCGTCTGTCTGTCTGTCTGTCTGTCTGTCTGTCTGTCTGTCTGTCCGTCCGTCCGTATGTCACAGCCATATTATTCCGAAACTATTAAGACTATACATGTGAAACTTAGTAGGTAGATGTATTCTGTGAACCGCTTTCTGATTTTAAGAAAAAAATTAATAAATATTTATAATAAAAGGGGGTCCCCATACATGGAACTAGAACTGAAAATATTTTTTTCATGAAACTTATGCGTGTGTGGTATCTATAGACAGGCCTTTAAAAATGATTTAAGGACCACTTTTCCATAAAGTCAATCGTTAAAAAGATATAAGCTTCCAAAGTGGTAAAATGTGTGTCTCCCCCCTCTAACTTCTATAACAATGGAGTGAAAAATCTAAAAAAAATACATGTCTGTAGATCTTAATGTAAACTTTCAACCAAATAGGTTTGAACGAAATCGGGTCAGCAGTTTTTGAGATACAGCATATTTTCTAAAACCGCAAATATAACTTAGTAATTCATACAAACACTATGAAAAACAAAGTTATTTAGCGTAGTTGCAAAAATGTAAATAAGCTAGTTTTAAGAAATTTTTAAGGTTTTTTTTTATACGTCAAATAAATATACATATTATATTATATTATTATAGTTAATACGGAACCCTTCATGGGCGAGTCTGACTCGCACTTGGCCAATTTTTGTTTTACCCACTTAGCATAGGTACTCTCGGTATTCTGCGATGGCTTCATTCCCATGTTTTCTTTTTAAATGGCCCAAAAAGAGACCTACAAAACACGTGTCTCCAAATATTGGTAATATGATATAAATAAGCTGTAAAAAATATTTAAAATAACGAATAAAATCACGAATAAATTATTCGTAGGCAATTTAGTTACGAATAAATTATTTATAAATGAATTATTCGCGAATAATTATAATGTGAATAAAATTTTATTTTTATTTTTATTACATGGAACAACAAACAATAACATTATAAGAACTTACAACTAGTTTAACAAAAAATGAAGTTTTGACTATAATGGAACCCACTACGCTGTCCACAGATAAACATTAGAGTTTAGTAAAAGAGAATATCTAATCGCTAGGTAGCGTTAAGTATTTTATTCTAATAATTATTCAGATAACAATTTATTCGAATAATGCCCAACTCTGCCTGTAACACAGGCCTCAAGCCTAGCTAAGGCACCAAACTTACACAATGTATACCTACTTACCTAAATTATGAACTAACTGTCCAACTGTCTAATGTAATTTATACAGGGTTAATTGTAAAACACCGAAAACTTCTCGGGACTATGTTACTAACATCATAATCAACAACATTTGTTCTATGACTTTTAAAAATTCGTCATAAAAGAAAGTGATAGTATAAGTCGTTTTCTTTTGTTTCGCATAGACTCCGTAACATTCAGGGCATTCAATTTAAATATTTTTATTTTTGTATGAAAATCTGGTGAACTAAAATATGACGAATTTTTAAAAGTCATAGAAGAAAAGTTGTTGATTATGATGTTAGTAACATAGTCCCGAGAGGTTCTCGGTGTTTTACAATTAACCCTGTATATATTGTGGTGAGAAAATAAGTTTATTGATTGTATTTCCCCACCCAAAGAAAATTGACAAGACCAGTGTCTGTAATCTGGCTTCTAACTATTCGTAACGAATGTCAAAGATTTACTAATGACAGTCGTGACCTGGGGCTTAATTTACTCTCCAAGGTATGTTATATGTTAAAATAGTTACCAAACTACAGACCTAGCTCGGCAATCTATCGTGTTACCCAGCTGGCTGCCAGCTACCAGCCGGCCGTGGAACTCAGATGGCAGTCGCACTTTTTATTTATTTATTTTATTATTTATGTACACACAGTAAAATACATTAGAATAAGCATAATTATAATATTTGAGTACAAAGGTACTGCTTATTTCTTAAGAAATTTCTTCCACCAGACCTGCGAAAGAAGTGAAATAGAAATGTAGACAATAGTGTGTGAGAACAAGAAGAGAAAAAAAACTTTTTAGCAAAAAATAAAACCGACTTCCATTTAAAAACACTACAAAGGCAAAAATAACTTAAATTTCGGTGGTCGGTGTCATTTGTTTCGTATTTTCTTTTTATTTTTCGACACCGCCTTCCGAAATTTAAGTTATTTTTGCCGTTGTAGTGTTTTTAAATGGAAGTCGGTTTTATTTTTTGCTAAAAAGTTTTTTTTTCACGCTTTTTAGTGGTTCGGTTTGTAATTTATCTAGTTACAAAAGCCAATATGTCAACTACTTATCACCTTTTACAAAATATTGCTTTTCCCAGTGAAGAGCCGTTAATTTATGAGGAGTTCTCCTGGTACATCACCATCAGCTCTACTTCACCATATGCATTGTGACAAGCATAAAGGCTTAATATCTACATTCAAGTAATCTAATCGCAATCCACGAAATACTTATTATTGGGTAGTTTCAGTGGCGATCTGTGGTCTTCATCATCAGTTCAACTTCCCCAAATGGTACTTTTCGAAAGAAACTGCTCAAGGTACTATAAGAAATACTCAAAACGCTATAGGTGTGCCTATAATATTTGAAGAGTTCCCTCGATTTCTCCAGGATCCCATCATCAGATCATGATTTCGTAACAATGGGACCAACTAGAACGTATACCCTTTCAAACGCAAAAAGAATTTTTCAAATCGGTCCAGCCGTCTCCGAGTTATGAGGTAACACACATAAAAAAAAAAAAAGTTCAAGATGAATTGTAAACCTCCTTTTTTTGAAGTCGGTTAATAAATATGAATATGTGCATTCTAAAACTAAAATATTAAATATACTAATGAATCGCTAAATGTGTTGCTAAGCGCAAAACACGAAAACGGCTGGACCGATTTCGCTGATTCTTTTTTGTTGTGTTTGGTTTTGTCAAGAGAAGGTTCTTATGAAAAAAAAGTAGGAAAGGTCACAAGGGTAGGGGTAGGGTGCGGTACGATAGGGGTAGGGTATTGGTAGGGTAGGGGTAGTGTAGGGTAGGGGTAGTGTAGGGTAGGGGTAGTGTAGGGTTTGGGTAGGGTAGGGGTAGAGTAACGGTAGGGTAGGGGTAGTGGTATCGGTTGGGTAGGGGTAGGATACCACGCGAACGAAGTCGTGGCGGGTCAGCTAGTAATGCAATAAAAATAACATATACTTAAATAAATACATAATGTTAGAATATATAAACATATAGGTAATGATATAAATATAACACAGTCGAGAGGAAAGGTAATGCTCTTTTAATCGACATTTGAATAGAGATATTGTTTTTAAATCACGAATGCTAGGCGGCAGTGAGGCCTTTTAACACGTTCGCTGACAGTGAGCATTTACCCTGACACCACATTACGACACTAGGATTTACCACGACGTACTCTTAAAAAGAAGTGGCCCGTCCCTCGACGTACTATCATAACGCACTATTTTAATTTCCCGCCTAACGACGTACTGTCAGCGAACGTGTTAAAAACGAATACCCAGCTACATCCGCTTACACTGGAAACCGACCTCAATATGTCGGGCAAAGGCTAAGCAGATAGTGCTGTGAAATGAAATATTTTTGAGTTTTATTGATTGTCACGACAAAGAGCTTCTAGGGGACTAAATGGTGCCTAGTAGTGTGTTGGTTATGCTGGCCTTGCTGCCGTGATCTTCAGCTTTCTAAGTCGCGTACGGATGATAGTGACAGATCATTTTCAATAAACTTCTCACTTATAATATTGAAAAAGAAAACGGCTAAATATAACATCATCTTCCTGCCCTTATCCTATCACTTGGGATCGGCGCAATACGTTCTCTACTTCCATTCTCCCCTTTCAGACGTCATAGCATTTTTATTTCATATCATTCCTCACATAATCTAGGTGGATTATCACTCTTTTTTGGTGCAATATAGAATGGCGAGAAAAACATATTTTATTTCTGCTACTGCTAATGAACAAACTGTTTTAAACGTGCGATTAAATATTCAGTAATAGGAAAAAAACAGTTTCTATATAATCACGGGTGTTGCAATAGTAGATGACACAACGAAGAAATAAAGCTGCGTATTTTTCAAAGACGTCATATTCTTCGTAATGAAGGATTTCAGTATAAGGCGCTACCTATAGAGAGGATACTATAAAAGACCCTTGTCAAATTAGATAAAAACTTTTTACCAAAAAATTAAACCGACTCCCAAAAAACACTGCAAAGTGAAAAATAACTTTAATTTCGGTAGTCGGTGTCTTTAGTTTTGTATTTTCGTTTTTGGCACCGACTTCCGAAATTAAAGTTATTTTTCACTTTGCAGTGTTTTTTGGGAGTCGGTTTAATTTTTTGGTAAAAAGTTTTTATTAGACTCTTTTTAGTTGGTCGTTTTTTAATTTACCTAGTTACAAGAGCCTAAATGTCAACTACTTATAACCTTTTACAAAATATTGCTTTTCCCAATGCTGGGCCGTTAATTGTCGAGGAGTTCTCCTGGTACTCCACCATCAGCTCTATATCACCATGTGCATTGTGACGAGCATAAAGTGCTTAACATCCATATTCAAGTAATCGAATCGCAATCCACTCAATACTTATTATTGAGTAGTTTCGGAGGCCATCTGTGGTCTTCATCATCAGTTCCACTTCCCCAAATGGTACTTTTTGAGAGCAACTGCACAAGTTACTATAAGAAATACCCAAAACGCCATAGGTGTGCCTATAATATTTGAAGAGTTCCCTCGATTTCTCCAGGATCCCATCATCAGATCCTGACTTGGTGACAATGGGACGAAGTTCGAAGTATACCCGTTCGAACAAAAAAAAAAGAATTTTCTTTAAATAAAGAATGAGAATCGGTGATCATAATATATATAGGTACTCGTCGAATTGATAACCTCCTCCTTTTTTGTCGTCGGTTGAAAATGAAAGATATTTCGCAGTTTTCATGGATTTAATAAAATCAAATCAGCAACGAAAAGTACTGTTGCGAGCTGGGGTTCGGGATAGAAATAACTTACGCCAATTAAACCAAAATCAACACTTAAATTAAATACACGCGAAAATAAATATTAACAGCGTTATTCACACAGCAATACTTCTCACTTAACTGTTAAATCGCACTATAAGGCTCAATTTACACCGCCGCGGAATGGAATGGAAGCGACTTTTTGCAACGAAATTATACATAGCATAATGAACTTTATGTCAATTGTATAACATACAAACGACAGTAGCTGGGGGAATTCTCGAGAATGCGCAAGGATTCCGCGGAAGACGCGCGACCTTGTTTTGGCTCCTATTTAGTTTGTATTTTATACAATTGACATAAAGTCATTGATTTAAATAGTAAATATACGGTCGTCAGAACATTTGACGGACGTGCTCGCCCTACAAGACACTAACGCCATCTATTAAAACTACGATGTCAATCGGCGTGCTCTGCTCCTAGACGTAACCTTGTAAAAGCGGGGTGGTGGTATTTTTCGAGGTACGAAGAAATAAAAAAAAACTTTTATTTTTCGAAATTTATATTTGTTGTACATAAAAATATATTTTAATTTGCTTTTAACAAACAATAAAAATTAATTTTGTGCATAATTTAATCTTATAGTAATATTATCATATCTTTTCTGTTCATCGGCTACAACGCGCGCTGCTGCAAAGTTATGTCGCACTTTTATGCGGCTTCGCGTGGTCTTGGCCAAAGGTTGAGACAAATAAGAAAGAAAATTGTTTTAAATAATGTTAGAAGTTGATTTAATTACATATTTTTAACTTACCGGTGATATGAAATGTTATCATTTTTTTATTGTTCTTTTTGTGGTAGTTCACGTAGCCCTTCACGACACAACTCGGCATTTTTGCTTGTAAAACTTACGACCGCTCCCGAAGATAGCCGATCGCGTTCTAGTTCACTTTGATAAAGGGAAAACCACTTTGGAACCAAGTTCGAGGCGTCATTATAAAATGCGGTCCGCCCAGTCCTTACGCAGTAATATATGTAAATGTCAATGCATAAAGTTCATTATGCTATGTACAATTTCGTTCGCTTCCATTCCATTCCGCGGCGGTGTAAATTGAGCCTAATTCACTTGTGGAGCTCCGATTATATCGCGTCGTATCTTTTAATAAGACTGACTGTCTGCGTTCATTTGCGAACTATTTATACCGCCATGTATGTGTTTTCGAACGTTTAGGTACAATCGGCACACTGCCAATACTGCCAAGAATGTTCCAGAAGTGTCTCGACATACTCAGTACTGCTACTCGCTGCCAAGTGGCGTTAGTATCTCGAACGTTCTAGAAGTCGGTCGAAGTTTCTCGACGTACTTAGCTAAGCGACTGACGTAACAGTACCATGGCACGCACATGATAAGCACACTTGCCTAGAAGTAACCTATTAACTCTTGACTTAAAGACTCTCAGGTTATAAGTATCGGGAAACACAGACTCCGGCAGATAATTCCACTCCTCAGCTGTACGCACAATGAAAGTATTCTCAAAACGTTTTGTGCTTATTGGTGGGATGTCAACCATGTATCGTGCATTGCCGTTTGTCTTGTAGTCGGATGATGGAACGGGTTTGGTGGAATTAGACTATGCAATTCCATCGCACACTCCCTGAAATGTGGTTAAATTTCGGGGAGTGTGCGATAGAAAACAGCTAATAGGCTTGCAACATGTCGATGTTCAAGAATATGGAGCTTTGTCTTGACCAGTTTCTCGTTGCTAATAAGCATGTGGGCACGTTTCTCGATAGACCAAGTGCATCAAGCTGGTATTTTTATTAACTTTTAGTAATATTATTCGATAACGCAAGCATGTATACTTTTGAAACTTTTTATGGTTATTACTACCGACAAGAAGGACCGAATACAGTTTTCAGCAAGCGATACGTTTTCTCATTAAATGAGAAAACGTATCGCTTGCTGAAATTTAAATTAAATCTTAGGCGCTGCAATATTTTTTCGGAATTTTTCGATATTTAAAAAAAAATGCGCGATTACTTAAAATCTTTAAATATATTCTTAAATCAAATTCCGGTATAAATACGCACAAATCAAGAGCTACTCGTATATGTTTATTCTACAATGGTTTTAGAGATACATGGTTTAGCAAAACGTTACTCCAGCAGGAAATGCAAAATATCTGAAGACGCACAAATTTCACTTTCAGCGCACATTCATGCACACATTATAAGCTCTGCCCATGCGCAATATTTCTCTCTCTGATAATTCGTTTAGAATTTTCCTACTGCAAAAACTTTATCTAGTAGGAATCGCTTCTTCCGTGTTTTTCCAAAAAGACAACACAACACGCACAATTTTTATGAGGTGCATATTTACAGCAGAGTACGTAATAATTATAAGTTCCACTCATATCACTCTAGGGAGACAGTTTCTTATTGGAGTAACACACAAATAATACCACAATTTAGTTTAGATTTGCATGACATTTAATTTTACTTTTTGGTGTGAAAACATCATGTTTTTAGCCTGAAAAACACAAAGTAATAAATAATTTTGGAGTACATTGAAGTAAAAAAGGGTTTTTCGTAAAAACATTTATTGATTACGTATAGAAACATACAAATAGAAAAACTTACAAAACTAATACATTAAAGTCCATAAAATGTTATAAAAGAAGTTTGTTTGAAATTAATTAAAAATCCACCAATTTTTGTATGATTTATTTTGTAAACTTATAAATCTAACACATTCAAGTACATAACATTTCATATAAAAATAATTGCAGTACAATTAAAATAATAAAGACCGTTTTTATAAAAATCATTTATTGCTTCTAAATAAAAAATGATAACTAAAACTAACACATTTTTCCATATAAAAAAACACAGTGAAAATATTGATTATTTATTTATTTAGAATATAAGCATACAAATGCTAAAAAATAAAGCTAATACGTAGAAGTACGTAGAATCTTATAGCCTATAGTATTGCCAATTGTTTAAGCCGCTCCGAGAAGTAATTGTGTTGTAGTAAGGCACTGGCCATAAAGTGTGTAGTGTGCGAATTATGTGTTTGTTTCTATGTCATTTGTATGTTGTTTAATTATGTGTATATGGATAATTTTTGTCTGAAATAAATGTATATAATAATAATAAAAAAAGTATACTTGGGGTCATGTGATAACAAAGTTTTCCCTCGTAACAAAACTGTCAGAACGGCTTTAGAAGTTTGAAATTATTTGTATTTTATGAATATGAAACTTATCCTATTTTTGTCTGATCGACTAAACATTTAACATTTAAAACAAAAAATCACCACCAATATTGGTTCAGGAGGGTTTGATTACTCATCATTTCGACATTTACTTAGTAACTTAGCTTAAAAACTGTCAATTGCGTGCTATAATCAACAAACATCGGAACCTATTTTTGAAACAATTGGATATACCTATATATAGCATATATAGCTATATATAGCACTGATATAATTTTATGTTCCTATATTCTTAATTCTATTGTTTTTCAAATTCAAATAACATGAATAGAATAGGATAAAACATTAAGTACCACAGGAAAGGTTGAGGTAGTTAGTACATGTTGCCATCAAAATCTTTATAAATTTCTTTGTTCTCCAGTTGAGGATAATTGAATTGAGTTGTAAGAGGTCTCAGATGTGAAGAGAGGGGAATCTGTCATAGCTTTGTGATCAAGGCGGTGCATATCAAAGCCGCATAAACCCTCAACTTCCTCCACAACTTTACTTCATTGTGTACATTTCTGACACTTTCTGATTCAAATTACGTCTGGATGGGATCTGATTCGCGCCTTTGGTAGGCTCACTGGTATGATTTGATTAGGTGTTGTGAATACAGATCGCTCGTTTGCGAGAATATCGACATAACTCGAAATGCTGTCCAATTTAACTAGATACTTGTGTGAAATAATTATAAATTTAAGTATAACATCGTGAACTGAGACACAATGTCAATATTGCACCGACGTTCATCAGAGACTGGGCCTGGGTTTGAGGCAAACCCAGGCCTAGTCTCTCTCACAGAGGAGCTTTGCATGCTTAAGTTTTAAGCAAATCATGTTGGATTCCATATTTATAATAACATCGTATATTCTATGTTTTATGCAAATAAAATAAAGTGTTTAGTCTCAAATGAATAATAACACTGTTTCTTTCTGATGAACGTCGGTGCAAAATTGGCATTGTGTCTCAGTTCACGATGTTATACCTACTTAAATTTATGATTATTTCACACAAGTATCTAGTTAAATTGGACAGCATTTCGAGTTATGTCGATATTCTCGCAAACGAGCGAGATGTGTATTCATCGTTTTGAAGACTTTACGCACCTCATTTCTTGTCTGAAAGAAATACTTACCAGAATCGAGGCCACCGGGAACAGGAGGCTGGATTGCTGCCGTTGTCACTCGGGAGGTCAGTCTTTTCGTCAGACGATTGTTTATTTTCAATATCATTGCTGGTTGATGGCCTGGCGAAAATATCTCTCGGAGACTGTTGGATGTATGGCCTGGTAGACGTATTTCTACAAGCTGCTCCCTCCTCGTTTGAAGTCAAATGTTTGTTACGTAAAGCCTCAATGTTCTGCTCAATATTCTTTTTCTTTCGAGCCTTAATGTCGTTCATTCTTTGAATCTCGGCTTCAATTTCTTTTGTCTTTTCCTCCTCTCTTTGTTGCATAATTTCAATATCCTTTTCAAATTCTTTACGACACGTTTCTAACGTGTTTTGTAATTCTTCAATCTTTTTTTTAATATCGTCTTCTTTGACGGCTTTGATTTCATTTATATTTTGAATTTCAGCTTTAATTTGATTGATCCTCTTAGTTTCATCTTGTCGCATAGTTTCAAGGCTCATTTTAAATTCTTCTTCGTGATTTGTTAACATAGCTTGCATTGACTCAATATTTTTTTCTATGTTGAGTTTATTTTTTGCCTTAATTTCACCCATGCTTTGCATTTTATCTTCTATCAAACCTTTTTCCTTCATTTCATGTTGTTGCATGGCCTCGATACTATTTTTAAATTCGTCTTCGTAAGCAGCTAACTGAGCTTGCAAATTTTCAAGACTCTTCTCGGAATTGACTTTCATCTTAGCTTCAATGTCTTTCATGTTTTGGATCTGTGCTTCAATTGATTTTGTCTTCTCAACTGTGGTTCGTTGCATTGCTTCAATATTTTCTTCCATAGTAATTTTAGCCAGGGCTGCAATTTTTTCAAGTTCCTGAATTTCAACTCCATAATTTCTTTTCTTTTCTTCTTCGTTTTGTCGCATATCTTGAATTTCTTTATTATTTTGTTCTGTTTTAATTGCCAATGACCTTTGCATCGACTCAATATTTTTTTCTATATTGTGTTTTATTGCGTCCATCTCTTCTTGCAAAACTTTAATGTTCGTCTCGGTACTATCTTTAATCTCAGATTCAATCTTTTTCATGTTTTGTATTTCTTCTTCAAATTCAATCTTTTTTATGGCCTCATATTGTTTCATTGTCTCAAGAGATTTTTCGAACTCCGCTTTGTTAATAGCCAATTGAATTTGCAAACTTTCAATAATTTTATCAACTTGGGCTTTCTTTTGTCCTTCAATTTCTTTCATTTTTTGAATAGCGGTTTCAATTTCAATCTTCTTCTCAGTTTCGAATCGTTGTATTGCTTCAATATTTTTGTCATGTTCCGCCTTATTGATAGCCAACGTGTTTTCCAAGTCTGCAATCTTCTTCGCGATGGCGTATTTAATTTTCGATTCAATTCCTTTGTTTTTCTTTATTTCAGTCTCAATTTCAGCTGTCCTCTCGACCTCATATTGTTTCATTAATTCTGTATTCTTTTCTAATTGATATGTATTCATTGATAAGGAGTTGGGCATTGCTACCATATAGTTCTCATTTTTATCTTGGCTCATAAGTAAGAAGTTTTGCAATGCTTCAATATTCTTCTTGATATTTTCATTCATCTGAAATTCTAGTTCTTTTATTTTTTGAATTTCATTTTCAATTGTATATGTTTTTTCAGCCTCGTATTCTTGCATTGCTTGGATATTATTTTCATGTTCGACTAGAGCCAAAGCGTACGTGTTATTTAAAGTAGCAATATTATTTTCAATAGTTGCTTTCAGCTGTACTTCAATATTATTTATTTTTTTAATTTCAGCGGTAATTTCTTCTTTCTTGCTTTCTTCAGTCTGATGCATTAGTTTAAAGTTCTCTTCCATTTCCTTTTTAAGTTCAGTTAACTTATTTGTCAAAGCTTTAATATTACAATCCATGGAGCTTTTCTTTTTATTCTGAACTTCGCGCATCTTTTCAATAACTTTTTGTATTTTAGCTTTTTTCTCGGCCAAAGACTTTCTTGTTGTATGCATGTTTTTCTTAAATTTTTTCTTTTTAGTCTCTAGAGTGTCTGACAATGCTTCAATTTTATTAACTATTTTGGTTCTAACCTTGACCTTCTTTTCTTTGATACCTTTAATGTCTGCTCTAATTTCCTTTATTTTCTCTTCCTTGAACTTTTCTATTGCCTCCATACTTGTTTCATGTTCAATTTGTTTTTCAGCTAGCTTGCTTTGCCAAGCTTCAATTTTTTGCTCTATTTTGGACTTTAATTGGGCTTCAGTATCTTGCATGTTTTTAAGTTTAGCTTCATAGTAATTTTTTTTCTCAGCTTCGCGTTGCCGTATTGCCTCAATGTTCTTCTGTATAATGGATATTTGCTGTGCCTCGTATTGTTGCATAGAAACAATCCTGTCTTCGGATTCATCTTCCTCTGCCTCAAACTTTTTTTTCATTTCGTTAATATTATTTTCAATTTCTTTTATTTTTCGAGCCTCATTTTGCTTCACCTTCTGGATTTTCGTTTCAATTTCATTTCTCACGACTATTTCTTGTGATTTCATTGCCTTAATGTTTTTCTGTATTTGATCTTTATTAATAGCCAGCGACTTTTGTAAAGCCTGATATTTAATCTCGTAGTTTATATTCGCTTTGGCTTCTTTTTCTCTCATACTTTGGATCTCAACTTCAATTTGATTCAGGTTATCAGCCTCAAACTTTTGGATACCTTGAATTGTTTTGTCACAGTCTTCTTTAGTTTTAGCTAGTATAATACGCATGTGCTCAAGATTATTGATCATATCCTTTTCCTTTTGCGCTACTTTATCTTTCAAACATTTTATTTCAGCGTCCATTTCTCTTTTCCTCTCGGCTTCGTGTAATTCTATGACTCGAATCTTTTTGTCTGATTCTTCTTTTTCCATACTTAAAGTTTTCATAATGTGTTCGTTGTCTTTTTGTATTTTTCTTTTCTGCGCTTCCAAAATGTCTTTAATTTTTTGAATTTTCCTATCGAACTCGGCAATTTTTTCTTGTTCAGTTCTTTGCATTGCCTTAAAGTTTATTTCTATTGCATTTTTAGTCTCGGCGAACGCTTTGCGCTTTTCTTCGAGAGTTTTATCTATCTTTGCTTGCATTTTCACCTCAACGTCTTTTAACTTTTTAATAACCTCGTCTATTCTCGCTATTGTTTGAGCTTCTTCTTCTTTCTTTCTTTTAATATTCTTCTCAAATAAGTCTTTTTTCATAGCCAGTACTTTTTTTTTAGTTTCAATATTCTTTTTAACCTTGTTTTCTTCCTTAACCTCTGCGTCTTTAATATTTTGAATTTCGCAGTTGATTCTTTCTTTTTCTTCAGCCAGTTTTTGATTTAAGGTTTCAATATGCTGTTTACTTTGCTCTTCAGTCATATTTAAGGCGTTTTTCATTTCCTCAATGCTTTTCTCCATTTCTGTTTTCGCCCGTTCTTCCTTGTTTTTCCATCTTTTAGTTTGCTGGTCTATTACAGATTTATTGAAAACAATTTTCTCACTAATTTCCTGAATATTATTTTTAATTATTTCGATTTCTCTTGTTGTGTTTCCCATCTTCCCTTCAAGATTCTTTTCTTTTTCGATTTGTTTTTTCTTCATAAATTCCAAAGTTCTCTCTAATGCTTTTTTATTATTTTCAACTCGGGTCATTATTCTTTTTGTTCTCAACATCAACTTCTCTGTTAGTAACTCTTTTTGCGTTTGCTTATATTTGGTTTTATCACGAATAGCTTTTTTCTTCAATACCTCCAATTTTGGACTTTGGAATTTTGGTTTGTATTCCCTATTCTTGACTGGTGTTTTCTTGTTCTGTGAACAAAAATGAAATATTTGTTAAAACATTGAAACTTAATATAGTTCCGATTCAAAAACCACACTTCCATGTATGTTTTTTTATCTTTATGTAATCTTATTGTCCATGGGCCTAAAAATATAAGAAATAGCCACCGCTCAAACGCTATGTTTTGTCATAATTAAGACATACAAATTTATAAGTGACACATTCGGTGTCATTAGATTATGTGTCTTACAAGAAATAATATTTTAAATTAATTATATACCTGAACGGAAAAAAAAACAAATATACAATCAACATCAAATACAACAAAATCTATAAATAGTCATAGTACTTAGGCAAAAGGTAAAATGCATCATTATGATTATGGTTTTGTGGTATTTTACAGGTTATAAAGATAACGGGCCGATCCATACACTTCAGATTGGGTGGAGGTTGCTTTGGTACGATGAGTCTGAAGCGTATACAAGTGGATGAAGATCTTTCTGACGAAGAGGTAGTCGCCAAGTCCTATCCGATAGGTAAGTTGAGAAATAAACCTACTGTTCTCGAGTATACGGCTTATACGAATACGGTAGGCACGCATTTATTATCGCAAAATATTTTACACTAGGAGAATATCGGTTTGATTTTGTTTTTTAATTTAATAGTTGTATATCATAACTTAATTTGACATATAATTTCATATTCTGTAATTAAAATTTCAAATTAAACTTATTAATCAAATTAAACTTAATAATTCAAAGTATGTAATTTTGACATACAGAATTCAGCAATCAGAGCCCTATTAATAGTTTGAATTTGTATTTTTTTTTTTATTAATTTTGTTTTATTTTGGTACATGAGGACATGTTGGTAAATAATTTGTATTTGTGTACAGGGAGCAGTCACAAAGTGCGGGTGCTTTGTTACAACTTGTCGGACTACGTGTACTCGGTTACCGACCAGCCCGAAGTGGTTTCCGAGAAGTACTTTAACCTGGAACAGCTCAAGTGTGGGGACCTCGTCGACGCTACTGTGAAGAGCGTTGCTGATAACCATGTCCTGCTCAATGTAGGCAGAGTTTCAGGTGACAACCATTATTATTCAAAGCTTTTAACTTGCTCTGTTATATCATGCTTTAGTATGTCCGGGTTTCTTCGGGCGGCTAATAAATGTCTGGTGCGGAGTCAGACTTGTACTGAATACAAACCCACCCTGTTCCTTCAGTCGCCCTTACGTTCCGGGGCCGTGGTATTAGTTAGAACATTCTCGCAACCGTGTCCGGGTCAAATCTTATAACTGATTTTTTAAACATTTAACCTTAACCGATTTAGTCGAAATTTTGCAAACATATTTGGTTTGGATGCAATGCATGGTGAGCTATAAAGTTATTTTTGAACTGACATAATTTTAAATCCAATATGGCGGACTAGTAATTTTTGAGGGCTGGCATGATGTGGGTTGCAAATTAAGCAATTTGCTGATAAATCTGCGAAAAGAATAAAAAATTGGCCAAGTGCGAGTCAGACTCGGCCATGAAGGGTTGCGTAGTAACTATAATTATATAATATAATATGTATATTTATTTGACGAATAAAAAAAAAAACCTTAAAAATTTCTTAAAACTAGCTTATTTACATTTTTAAAACTACGCTAAATAACTTTGTTTTTCATAGTTTTTGTATGAATTACAAAGTTATATTTGCGGTTTTAGAAAATATGCTGTATCTCAAAAACTGCTGACTCGATTTCGTTCAAACCAATTTTGGTTGAAAGTTCACATCAAGATCTACAGACATATATACGTTTTAGATTTTTCACTCCATTATTATAGAAGTTAGAGGGGGGGGACACCCATTTTACCACTTTGGAAGCTTATATCTTTTAAACGATTGACTTTATGAAAAAGTGGTTTTAGAAACCCTTATATCATTTTTAAAGACCTGTCTATAGATACCACACACGCATAGGTTTCATGAAAAAATATATTTTCAGTTATAGTTCCATGTTTGGGGACCCCCGTTTATTTAAAACATTTTTTAATTTTTTTCTTAAAATCGGAAAGCGGTTCACAGAATAGACCTACCTACTAAGTTTCACATGTATAGTCTTAATAGTTTCGGAATAAAATGGCTGTGACATACGGACGGACGGACAGACAGACAGACAGACTGATGGACAGACATATCGAAACTGTGTTCCGTTTTTTGCCATTCGGCTACGGAACCCTAAAAAGCTTGTTATGAAAATATTTTTTTTACATTAATATATTACTCTTTTTGAGAAATATTCTAAACGACGAAATATATATCTTTCATACAATTCACATTGTAACTTTTGGTATTGCATGTTTGTGTTAAAAGGAGGATTTTGTTACGTTATTAATACAGAATTTTTGCGACTAATTTCTGTTGTCTAACTTTTGTTTTTTTATTATTTTAACACTACTAGATTCCACGACACAGGGAATCTTAGTGTGGGGTCCCTAGTATAGGAGGATATTCCCGCGATTCCGTAGAAATTCCGGGATAAAAGTAGCCTATGTGTTATTCCAGAATGTCAACTATCTACTTACCAAAGTTCATTCAGATCCATTCAGTAGTTTTGGCGTGATCTAAACATCCAAACTTTTGCATTTATAATATTAGTTAAGATTTATAGCACAATAAAGATTATTTTAATAAGCAAGATACTTGTGCAATATTTTTTTACTGAAGAAATAATCATATTTTAATGTATGTACGCTATGGATGTGACTGAAAAGTGTTTCTAAATATTTTTCTATATTAAATTGGCTGTGGAACTCATTATTAACAGTTGATTATCCTTTAAGGTTACGTGTCGCAAGCGCATCTATTCGATTCTGGTATCCTGGTCGACAAGAAGTCTACAACTTCGAAATTACCAAAGAAAAAATATAAGGTAAGCGATTTTCTTATATTTTTCATACTCGAATGAATTGAAAAACAGGTCGACCCGTGGACGAGTGGCCATCTGAATAATAATCATATCGAGATACCTCCGTGTTCCGGAAAGCAGGTTAAAGGCCTATCCGCACACAACAGTGCCGACACGTGAGCGACAGTTCCGTACCGTACCGTACCGTTCCGTGACGTGCTATTCATACATGTCAGTACCGACGCGACGCGTGCAGTGATTTTAAGTACCTTGCAGCAGTTTGACGTGCTTGTAAAATGCCTCGATATTCAAGATTACAGTTAGCAGCAATTGCTTTAATATTAGATGAAGAAGAAGGAGAGTTCGCTACCCTATATAAACACCTGATAGATGATGAATCAAAGTTTTTTGAGTATTTCAGGATGTCTAAACATTGTTTCGACATACTTTTATCTAAACTTACTGAAAAGTAAAATGAAAATTATTGTCCATGTATTTTCTATGTGAAAGGTCATAAATTGCAAGGTGTACACGGACCAATTCAATCAACTTTTCGTCGTCCATCTTGAAACACTGCGACCGTCTCAGGCAAAATATTGTTCGCTACAAATTCACGTCGGATCACGGCGAATGTCGGCGCAGCACTGATATCACTGAACGTCACTGTCACTGACGAGTACGGATAGCGTCATACAAAATGTATGGTACAATATCATATTTCACTGACACTGATCGATACGTTACTGATCGGCACGTGTCGGCACTGTGCCGGCACTGTTGTGTGCGGATAGGCCTTAAGCCGCTCGTCCTGTCCGTCGTTTGTACATCTTTGACAGACTTTACGGGTAGTAAGATGTCAGTAAACCTGACACCAGTCTTACCAATGGGTATCGTGTTTACCAGCTACTGGGTTGTGGAGGTCAAACAGGCAGTCGCTTCATGTAAAGCCTGCAATACATGTTAATGTCCACACGTTCGACAAGTTCGTCGAACGCTAATGCAGACGACCAATGTAGAAGAGGGTCTGTAGAGCCGCCCACACGTTGGCCGAGCGCAGGCGAGCGCCTTTGATTTGTGACCAAAACCGACACCGATCCGAAGTGAGGCAAGTGATCACGAGCAACGGCGAGCGAACACAAGTTGCACCAAATGAGCTCTATACACGTTGGCGCTGGCCTTCACTCGGCCAACTAGGCAAGTGACACCGAGCGATAGCAAGACAAGGCAAATATACCGTCTACATGTTCGTATTGGCCTTCACCGGGTTAGACTGCAAGCCTACTCCAACATACTTGGGAAAAGGCTAATCTGATGATTAGCCTATGAATCCAGATCCGAAATTTCATATCCATAATTAGTGATATTATTATCAGATATCAAAACTTCTGTTACTTTTCTATTTTTACCCGTGAGAACTTGTAATTGGCTTTATGTTACTTATACCACTGCAATCAATGTCAATTAGCTGTTGGTTCTCCTTTTAATTAATAAATAATATTTATTTTTTATTTATATTGTTTACTTTTTCTTCTTCGCTATTAGCTACCTATAAAGTAGCACAGTTTATCCGGTTAATAATAGTATTATATAATTCTTATTTATTTTAGAAATAGATTAGTGATTTTTTTTTCGTGTATTTAATGATTTTGCATATAATTTTGTTTTCTTGTAATACTCACGCATGATGTGTTCCCCTATAATTGGAGAAACACAAGGTGATATAGTTTTATAAGATGCATGTAAGTGTATTGTTTGTTGGGAAACCTAAATAAATAAATAAATCCCTGCTATGAACTACATATAGCCCCCATATGTTTTCAGGTGGGCCAGCCAGTGAAGGCTCGCGTGTTGGTGGTAGACCCCAGCAGGCAGACCCTGTTCCTCACGCTGAAGCCATCACTTCTCGCTCCAGACCTTCAAATACTGGATAGCTACGAGAAGGCGGTCATCGGGAAGGTGTACACTGGAGTTATAAAGGTGAGAAACTACTATGCGAGCCAACTAAGAATAGGATCGCGTTTTCTGCCAACTTCACACGATAGCAGTACTTATCTGACAGATAAGTACTGCCAGCAAAAAAAGAAATCCGAATAAGAAATTATATGTTTTTTTATTCATAGATTTAATTATTATAATATATGTTCATTTTTATAAAATATTATTTCTTGAATTCCATAAATAAATAATTTTGGATAAATTAATAATTTATGTTTCCATAAATTATTAATAAATTAATAATTTATGTTTCCATAAATTATTAATTTATCCAAAATTATTTCATTAAAAAAAAGAACTAATATATAGTTAATGCTACTGGTAACCCTAATATGTCACCATTTTGCTACGCAACTGAGAAGCTAACTAATTTGACGTAAAATTTATTAGAAATACCAAAAAGTGAACATTAAATAATTAAACTGAGTATAATTTCTTTATTGATTTTTCTGCACACCGTACGCTTTGGTAATGAAGTTCGCGAGTATTGCTGAACAAAATGGCGTCTTGACAGCGCTATTCTTAGTTGGCTCGCATAGTACTTGATTTCTGTACGTCATGTTTTGAAGGCAATCACTGAAAACCATCGCCGTGCTGTGGGGTCACCCATTGCAGAGCATAATGCTGACCGCAGGTGCGGTCGCAGCATGAAATTTTGGGGGGGGGGGGAGAGATCACCAATATGAAAATTTGTTTCCTTATTTGAGTCCTTATTGCTCAATACACAATTTTATTGCACACATTACTTAACAAACGGAAGTTTTCTAGTTTTATTGGCAAATAGGGTATAGGGTATATTTGGGACGTCTTATTTTGCAAATTTTTAGAAGATTTTCCAATTTGACGTGTACTATTTGGGAGGGGAGGGGGCTGTAATGTCCCCGATGACCGTCATATGGGCTTCAAAAGAGACTTTGATCCCTGTTTGTTCGGTGTTTCTTCTCAGGGCAGTAAAGTAATACCGGCCTCATCTAGTAGTACATTTTCGGAAAAATCTTACGTGTAAAAGTGTTATCAGCTATTAACCAACTTGCAAAATGTTCTGTGTAGGACTTGTGGTGGACAGGTTGCGGGGTCGAACCCCACCCATTACACTACTTGCCGTGAACACACTCCAGACACGAGCGTATTTAGCTTAGTTGAAGGCCCACGTGATTGATTTCGGTTCATTCCCTCTCGTAGAGAGGAGCCCTGTGTCCTAGCAGTACGTACGTAATAGGCTGAATTAGTAATTGTAGTCGAGCACTGAATCCTGCAAAGTTACAAACGTTTGGTTTTCTTACCTCATGTTTTCTATTTCAGGCCATAAAAGACTACATATTAGTCTCATTTTTCAACAACGTGACAGCATTTATACCGAAACAGTTCATCAGTAAGGATCCCCTTGAAAATATCGCACAAGCCTTCCACATCGGACAGATTGTAAGTACCGACGGCTTATGACAAGGTTCTATGTATTTTTATATCTTGACTTTGCTTAGAACTTTGTCACAACAGTGTATACAAATCCTTGAATAGTACAATCAAAATTTTAACTGTTAAGCTAGTGGAAACAGTTTGTCTGTTGGTGTTCGGCTATGTTATTTACGACTCTATTTTGCTTGTGGTTAAGTTCGTTTTTAAATGCCAGCGGGATATAAAGATGTGGTGCTACAATTTTTATGTTTTCAGGTTAATTGTACAATATTGAGAGTCAACGCTGATGAAAAGAAGATGTCTGGTAGTTTTACAACGCAACCATTCACACCAAATGTGAGTATTTAAAAGTATTTTTAAATACTGTCATGTATTAGTAAACCCACTGATGTAATTCTACCAATTTTTATAGCCATTTTGTTTGTTGGTAATATTGCAATTTTTATTTCTGCAGAATAAAAATGAGAGACCCAACAAACGCAAGTCGACACAAGATGATGCAGTACCGAATAAGAAAACCAAAACCAATCAAACAGAAGTCAAAGGGAAGAAAAATAAACAAGTAACAGAAGAACCTGTAGAAGAATCCGACACAGAAGAGAAAGTTGACCATGACAGTACAAGAAAAAAGAAGAAATCAAAAACGGAACAAACACACGAATTAACAGAAGAATCAGTCAAAAAGAAGAAAAATAAGAAACGAAAAGAAATGGATGAAACTGAAGAACAAAGTGAAGGTAAGGAAAACACAGAAACAGAACTCGATCCTCAAGACGCCTTACTAATGGACATGAGCGAATGTACAACCCCGAAACAGTACAAGAAAAAAGTAATATCCCTACTTAAATCCATAAACAATAGATCGAAACGCATAGCCAAGATAAGCAGAAAAATAACGAAATTGGAAGAGAAGGGCTTAGACGCGGAGACAAAGAAGTTTCACACGGCAATGCAAGGCGACAAGATTATGGTAGAAGAACGATTGGCTAGATTAATGCAAGCATTAAATATGGCACAGACAAAGTTAAAAGAGCTAGGAATTGAGTTTACGAAGCAAGAGTTTAAAAAAGAGAAGAAGACTGGAGATAAAAATAAAGATATAGAAGTTAAGGTGGTAGAGAGTCTAGAGCCAGTTTTGGAAGCGCCCAGTGCTCAGGATTTCTGGTCTGCTAGTGTTGAAAGTCGGACGAAGACGGTTCAAGATGAAGAGGAAAGCAGCAGTGAGGATGAGGTCAGTGTACACTTCTTTGTCCTCTTTTTTCCTTTTATTTATATTAGGCTCGCGTTTGACCACCATCTCACCTGATGGTAAGTGATGATGTGGTCGAAGATGGAGCACGCTTACCTAAAAGTAACCTATTCACTCTTGACTTAAAGACTCCTAGGTTATAGCTATCGGGAAACACAGACTCCGCAAAGTATAATGAGGCTAAGGGGAGACCACTATAAGGTCTCTCTACGCACGTGCTCATAATACATGTTGCATAAAAGAACCCTTTTAGGGTTCCGTAGCCGAATGGCAAAAAACGGAACCCTTATAGTTTCGTCATGTCTGTACGTCCGTCCGTCCGTATGTCACAGCCATTTTATTCCGAAACTATTAGAACTATACATGTGAAACTCGGTAGGTAGATGTATTCTGTGAACCGCTTTCCGATTTTAAGATCAAAATAAAAATATATACAAAATTGAGGGGGGCTCCCTATACATAGAACTGAAACTAAAAATATTTTGTTTCATCAAACTTATACTTGTCTGGTAATAGATACCACACAAGTATACGTTTGAATTCCCTGCCGGAGTCTGTTTCTCGATAGCTATAACCTAGGGGTCTTTAAGTCAAGAGTCAATAGGTTACTTTTAGGTAAGCGTGCTCCATCTTCGACCACAATGACACTTACCATCAGGTGAGATGATGGTCAAACGCGAGCCTATTATAAATTAAAAAAAGAGTTTTTTTTTTCATATTGCATAACTGCCAGTTTTTTTTTTCTGTACGGCACTTTATTGAGGGGAATGCGCTGACTCCTGTCATACAGTTTATAGCGACATCTCTATCACAAGTCCGACACCTTATCCATGAGGCTATTGACACTTGGATCTCTTTTTTTATCAACCGACGACAAAAAGAGGAGGTTATCAATTCGACGCGTATATATTTTTTTTTTAAATGTATGATCATCGAGTACTCGAAGACGGCTGAACCGATTTGAAAAATTCTTTTTGCGTTTGAATGGGTATACTTTCTAGTTGGTCCCATTGTTACGAAATCAGGATCTGATGATGGGATCTTGGAGAAATCGAGGGAACTCTTCAAATATTATAGGCACACCTATAGCGTTTTGGGTATTTATTATAGTACCTTGTGCAGTTGCTCTCGAAAAACACCATTTGAAGAAGTGGAACTGATGATGAAGACCCCAGATGGCCACCGAAACTACTCAATAATAAGTATTTCGTTGATTGCGATTAGATTACTTGAATATGGATGTTAAGTACTTTATGTTCGTCACAATGCATATGGTGATGTAGAGCTGATGGTGAAGTATGTACCAGGAGAACTTCTCAAAAATTAACGGCTCTGCACCCGGAAAAGCAATATTTTGTAAAAGGTGATAAGTAGTTGACATTTTGGCTTTTGTAACTAGATAAATTACAAACCGACCCACTAAAAACGCGTGAAAAAAATCTTTTTAGCAAAAAATAGAACCGACTTCCATATAAAAACACTACAAAGGCAAAAATAACTTTAATTTCGGAAGGCGGTGTCTTTAGTTTTGTATATATTTTCGTTTTTGACACCGCCTTCCGAAATTAAAGTTATTTTTGCCTTTGTAGTGTTTTTATATGGAAGTCGGTTCTATTTTTTGCTAAAAAGATTTTTTTTGGCAATAAAGAATGTTTTACGTTTTAACAGGAAACAGAGCAACCTAAGAAGAAACGCAAGAAGCTGTCTGTGGCTGAAAAGCTAGCCAAGGTCCGGGAAGAGGAGGAGCGAGTGAGGGAGATGGAGCGACGTGCGACAGAGAGCGAGCACCAGCCGCGTTCCAGCGAACAGTTCGAGCGAGCGCTGCTTGCCAACCCTAACTCCAGCCAGCTCTGGATCGCTTACATGGCGTTCCATCTTCAGGTAACTACTTTCAGACATTCTTAGAATAAAATTAACCTAAAACCAGTACAGTAGTACCCAACTGATATGGCTTACCGATGTTTCTGCGCAGAAAATGAACTTTCGCACCGCGCTTCGTTTCCTTTACCGCTATTGGTCGGCAGCTGCCGCCATGTTAACGCGTGACGCGTGAGTGAGACGGAACTAACAGCTGCAGTGTATTATGAACCTTATAATAGTGATTTAAGGTTGATTGTAAGTTTTAAGCATTCATTCGTTAATCTTCGGGGCCATACTTTCTTTTCTGCGCGAACAAAGAGTTTAGACGCGACTTATCAGTTGGGTACTACTAACTTCTTATCTATACATACAAATATTATAAAGCGAAATTGTTTGTTTGTTTGAAGGCGCTAATCTTCGAAAGTACTGGGTGGATTTGGATGAAATTTAGTATAGAAGTAGCTTGAAGTTTTTTACTCGACTGCAAAAGAAGGAGATTATGTTTTTATCGTGATAAAGCCTGCGGGAGAGAAGCCTCAAGCGTCTACTAGTTGTGATATAAACTGACTTTAAACACAAACTTTGAACTCTGATGTTCGAGGTAATAGGCGGTCGGCGGCGGCGACCTCTCGCGCCCTGCTCTGGTTCAGACTATGGTGCGGAGCGAGAGGGAATGGGATGCGGTCGCCTCCTTCTGCGAAGCAGTCATGCTAGCGAAGGAGGAGGCCGAACGCGCGAGGGAGAGGCAACTCTCTTTCTCGCGCCCCAGCCGCCGCGGGAGACGCCCCGGGCGTCGGGGATCGCGAGCCGATTTCCGGCCACCGTAGGCGCGGGCCTGCGGACGGCGAGCAGGGGTCGCTCATCGTCCGGTAAGGACCAGGCCCGTGTCGGCGGCGCGTCGTGTTCCACGCGCGCCTCAAAGAGCTGTCAACACCAGCGACGGGGCCTCATAGAGCCATTGCCTGCCGGGGTTTTGCGGGAAAGTTCTGCCGAGTTACCGCGGCTCCGGAAATTTAGGGCAGCCGAAGGAACAGGGTGGGTTTTTAGTCAGTAGAAATCTGACACACCCTTCCGCTTGACCCAGAGCGGAAGAAGTCATTCGATGATTTTCCCAACCCAAAAAAAAAAAATGGGGTCAAAATTACGAGTTATTAAGAGACAGCCTATACAACCTTCATGGAAGTGAACATCACCTGCTTAGCCTTTTCTCGTGTTGGGTATTTGTAAAGATTTAAATATTTATTGCATGCATGATGTTCATATACAGGGTGGCAGGGACATCGACGTGCAACCGCTTACCATGGATTCAGTACATGATTCTGGACGCCCCTGCATTGAAATATTTCGTCGGCTTTTTCTTAATTTTATTAATTTAAGAAAAATCCGACTCAAAAAAAAGAACAGTATATTCACTTGTTTCACTTAAAACAGTAATGGAAATGAAACTCGGAAGGGCTACCTGATCAGCCGTGTTGACCTCGCAAATTAACTCAAAACAGCTGATCAGGTGGCCCTTTCGAGATTTATTTACATTGCTGTTTTAAGTGAGACAAGTGAATTTAATTTTTTAATTAAATTCTCATTGGGTTAGAGATAGAAACAATGATTTTATACAGTTTTCATTAAAAAAAATTGCTAAAAATCCTAAAAAATTAAGAAAAAGCCAGAATCATGTATCGAATCCCTGGTAAGCGTTTGTGCGTCGATGTCCCTGCCACCCGTATAAATATTTAGCTATAGAAATTAAGACACGATGTAAAAATCCTTATTGAGTAAATGAATTGAATATGTGTAAGCATGTGTTTCTTTTGTGTGTGTTTGTAATGTATTTGTTTGACTTACTGTTTTGCTGATTATGTTGACTTACTTTTTGATTTGCTTCTGGCAGGCTACCGAGGTTGAAAAAGCCCGCAAGATCGGGAGGAAAGCCCTCAGTACGATATCTTTCCGCGAGCAACTGGAGAAATTCAACGTATCGGTCGCGCTGCTCAGCATCGAGTGCCGGTTTGGTACCAAGGTCAGCCATCTGCAAATTATTAAATTATTACAATTATTTTTTTCTATTGAAAATGTCTCACGTTTGACAACCATCATTGGCGTATCTAGAGATATTTCCCAGGGGGGGCCTGGCCCCCAGTAGTAGAAGCGATTGGCCAGATTTTAAAAATTTTCAGCCATAATTGTTTGTTAGTAAAAATTCTCGGGTGGGCACCAGACCATTCTGGGGTGGGCACGGCCCAGCCGGCTCCCCCCCTTCCTACGCCTATGACCACCATCTCACCTGATGGTAAGTGATGATGTGGTCGAAGATAGAGCACGCTTACCTAGAAGTTACCTATTCACTCGTGACTTAAACACCCCCAGGTTATAGCTACACATCTTACTACACCATTCCAACACTTACTTAAGTCAGTTACTCAGTTGAGCTACACGATAAGATTGCACTGTCTGGACAGGTCCACTCATATCTGTGTGTTTACTTCCTCAAAAGTGCTTTTCAAATAATTTGATTTCATATTGAGTGGACTTCGACTTTCGAGTGTATTTTCACCACAGCCTTTACAATGAAAAAAAAAAACTTATTTAAAAATCTAAAAAAAACCCGACTGCTCAACTGAAGTGTAAGAAACAAGCACATTTTTATTTAAAAGTGACTATCAGGCGGGACCCAATTGAGCATATTTTTTTTAAATGGGATGGGTCCGCCTGCTTGTCACTTTTAAAAATAAAAATGTGCTTGTTTCTTACACTTCAGTTGAGCAGTCGGGTTTTTTAGATTTTTAAATAAGTTTTTTTTTTCAACTTTTTAGTTAAAATATTAATTAACAATTTTTTAGTTTCCCCGGTCGTGTCACATTGGCACTTCACCGGATTCAGAAAGCGAGTCCATATTTTTAAACTTTCTCATTGTGTTATTTTGCTAGTATTACACTAATAATAAACATGATATAACTTTTCGAAATCCTTATGTTAAGCCCTTTAATTTGATACCCATATTGTAATATTTGAAAAAAAAAAATTTTTTTCACCATGTATAATGGCTTCTCACAGCCGCCTTGCTTAATTCTTTTAAATATCACCTATCTAAGAACACTCGGGCTGTTAAGACAAATCTAACGATACCTCAATTGTGTGAATCCGTTCAGCGGTTCTGGAGATATGAGGTAATAAAGAATATTACAAACATACATACATACAAGATACGCGCGAAAAACATAACCCTTCCTTTGCAGTCGGGTAAAAACAGGACAACTGCAAGTCGCCTATCGAGGGTTCCGTATGAATTTGTAAATTACAAATAGGTAGTTCTGGAATCAAACCTCGAGCTTTTCCTAAAGTTTTATTTTTCATATTAAATAATATGAAAAATTTAAATTTCGTCGAAAAAAAATAAACCCCATAAAAAACAATACTTGTCAAAAAACCAAGTCTCGCAACTCAGTTCTTCTACCGTAAAAAGTTGTGAGATCCATGTAATACCAAGTCGATTATTCGATTATCCAGTCCCTACTTAAGGGACCTTCTGTCTTAAGTTGTTACGTAATTATAATCTAACAACATCTTATAGTGACCATATCAATATTAAAAATCTTTAACGTTTTAAATAAATAGATTGACTCGGCCATCGCATGAAAACACAATATATCTCACAAGTAATACATACATATATAAATTACATTGTTTTTGCGATTGCCAAGCCAATCTATGTATTTAAAACGTTAAAGATTTTTAATATTGATATGGTCACTATAAGATGTCGTTAGGTTAGATAATTACGTAACAACTTAAGACAGAAGGTCCCTTAAGTAGGGACTGAATAATCGAATAATCGACTTGGTATTACATGGATCTCACAACTTTTTACGGTAGAAGAACTGAGTTGCGAGACTTGGGTTTTTGACAAGTATTGTTTTTTATGGGATTTAATTTCTTTTTGTAGATAGTCCTACTTTTATCTTTTCCGGCGCCTTCTACTTTTTGTATACCAATAAAGAATTTTCTTAAAGCCCTCTCTCTGGCTTTTTTATTCCGTTGACCATTTTACAAGTTACCTTTGAACATAATTATATTTAGATACCTATCTACACATATTATTCCATTATATTATACATAATTATATACAGGTCCGCTGATTAATAAACTGTAAATGTAACTTTTGTAATCCCATATAAATATATGGGATTACAAAGTTATTTATGCAGTTGATGTATCTAGAAAACTGGACCGAAATGGAAAAATATTTTAGTTTTTCCTTGATTCATACACTAAACACTAATTGTATTCTAAATTTGAAGCTTCTAAGTCTGCTAGGAGTGCCTTAGACTTTTGATGATCGGTCAGTCAGTGAGTGACAAAATTAAGGAACTTTGACTCGTTATAATTCTTAAACTACTGGTTCAAATTGAATGAAATTTGAAATATACCGTGTTTATACAATGCCTGCTTGGTTACTGAAAATTCAGGCTTCTAGTTTTATCCACAACGAAGTTATACGAGGTCGAAAATGGCCTGAATTGCTTCGAGAAAAGTATGGTACGGCCGTGCAGCTTTTTGCTCGATTTGGCGGGGGCACTGCCGTGCCCCCAGAAATAATATGTTTTGGAATGTGCACTTGTGTCTGGAGTGGATTCACGCCTATAGTGTAATGCGTGGGGTTCCAAACCCCGGATTAGAAACTGCGATCTCTATCAAAAGTCCGACACCATAGCTATTAGGGTTTTGACGCTTCAAAATTATTATACTTTTATTGATAGTGATAGATAGATAGAATACTCCTTATTGTACACCAATAATTTAAACAAACACTTGATTTACAATACTGCAAAATATGGTTACAATGGCGTTCTTATCGCGGATAGCGATATCTTCCAGATAACCTTTGGATGGACTTTAAGAACATAAAACAAAGAGGGGAGGGGAAAGTCAGTGTACTTACTTCAAGTATATAACATACACAAAAAGTAACTAAAGTAGTTAATATAAGTATATAATATATACTAACTGACCCGCCACGACTTCGTTCTTGTGGTATCCTTTCCTACCACTACGTAACCGATACTACTACCCCTATCCTACCGATACCCTACCCATACCTTATCCTACCTCTACCCTACCCAAACCCTACACTACCCCTACCCCCTACCCTATCCCTATCCTACCCCTACCCTACACCAACCCTACCCCTACCCTACCCCTACCCTAAAAACATTTACACAATAAATTAAAAAAAAATGTCATAAGGAGAGAAATACAAGGTAAAATCATAGGAGTGTATAAAAAAGATTGACAACAGAGCTTTTAAAAGCAGCAAGTGACTGCGCTTGTCTAACTTATAACGGCAATGCATTCCACAGTCGAGTAGCCTGCACCGTATACGATGAATAATAAAATTTTGTGGAATGTGCAGGCATTGAAAGTGTCAAATTTACCGATGATATCAAATTTCTAGTATGTCATGAAGAAACTTAAAACGTTCTTTGAGGTAAAAGGGAATTCTGGAATTGAACAGAATATTGTAAAGTAATGATAAAATATGCGCATTCTTCAGCTTAATACGAAACTGAGAAACATGATCATATTTGCGCAAACCAAATATGAATCTGAAACAAAAAATTTGGGGTCGCTCAAGCTTATCTAGCTGCACTTCAGTGAGGTCTGGAAAACTTGCATCAGCATAGTCAAGAATAGGAAGAAGGATAGATTGGGCGAGCGCAGTTTTAGTGGCAGTTGGCAGGAAATTGCGCAGTCTACGCAAAGATCCCGCAGATGCAAACAGTTTGCGACTCACTTCTTGTAACTAGGGACTCCAAGACAACTCCTTATCTATGTAAATACCCAAGTCTTTCACTACATCACTGTAAGGTATTACTGCACCATCAAAAACAATTTGGGGAAGGTTCACCAGTCAATTTTGGATCGCATTCTAGAGCTGCCAACCACAATGACTTGGGTTTTGGACTTGAGTGATATTAGAGTGTACATTTAAAATACCAAAGTGTTGAATAATGCTTGCAGCTTTGTTCCCCAGAAAATAAACAATGAAATACGAATCCGTGCCTTATCGGCTGCTCCACTTCAAACGGAGCCAACTCACTGAAGTCATAACAACAAGTTTCAACTTGCATACAACTATGTACTTTAATATCGATTTCTATTTATCTTAAGTGCTTCCAAATAGTCTCATTAAAACACAAATATTTTGTTTTAATAAAGATATAGCACGAAAACGACATTATTAATTTCTGCATTGCTTTTATCTTTTATTCGTAATGTTTAAAAGATAACACAATTTTAGTCACAGTTTATTTCTCTTTCTGTTATCATTTGTAACATAATATCTTGCAAAATGATAATAAAAACCCGGCCAAGTGCGAGTCGGACTCGCGCACAAAGGGTTCCGTACTATTATCTATAAAAACGGCAAAAAAATCATGGCTGTTGTATGGGAGCCCCCTTAAATATTTATTTTATTCTGTTTTTGGGGTTCCGTAGCCGAATGGCAAAAAACGGAACCCTTATAGTTTCGTCATGTCTGTCTGTCTATCTGTCTGTCCGTCCGTCCGTCCGTCCGTCCGTCCGTCGTCTGTCCGTATGTCACAGCCATTTTATTCCGTAACTATTAGGATTATACATGTGAAACTTGGCAGGTAGATGTATTCTGTGAACCGCTTTCCGATTTTTAGACAAAAATAAAAAAGAAATATTTAGAATTAAGGGGGGCTCCCGATACATGGAACTGAAATTTTTTTTTTTTTCATGAAACCTATGCGTGTGTGGTATTTATCGACAGGTCTTTAAAAATGGAATTGAGGTTTCTAAAACCACTTTTTCATAAAGCCTATCGTTTAAAAGATATACGCTTCCAAAGTCGTAAAATGTGTGTTCCCCCCTCTAACTTCTCTAATAATGGAGTGAAAAATCTAAAAAAATATTATGCTGTAGATCTTAATGTGAACTTTCAACGAAAATTTGTTTGAACGAGATCGGGTTAGCAGTTTTTGATATTTAGCATATTTTATAAAACCGCAAATATGACTTTGTATTTCATCCAAACACTATGAAAAACAAAGTTATTTGGCGTAGTTACTACGGAACCCTTCATGGGCGAGTCTGATTCGCACTTGGCCAATTTTTTAGTATTTCTTGTTATAGCGGCAACAGAAATACATCATCTGTGAAAATTTAAACTGTCTAACTATCACGGTTCATGAGATACAGCCTGATGACGGACAGACAGACAGTCGGACGGACAGCAGAGTCTTTGTAATAGGGTCCCGTCTTACCCTTTGGGTACGGAACCCTAAAAAGGACTAATGGAATTAGGAGATTACATACATTGGTTTGCATGTATTTAGAAATCAAAATAGCTATTATATGTTGGATAGTTTTGTATAATAACGAGATACCGCGGCCTCGGACGCAAAGGAAAAAGAAATTGCGGATCCACTTTCTACGCCAATAAGCAGAATTTCCACATTGAATTTTCATTTGCTTCTTAAGTATATAATATGTATGTATTTATTCATATGTGTAATTTATGTAGATTTCTATTTTATGATACTAGGTATTTTGTGTTATCACAATTTTTTTTTCCATTATAATTTTCACGTACTTATATATTGCACCTTCCACTCTATCTCTTCACCACTTATGGTTGACTGGCTACGGCATTAAGTCTGCCTTTGTACCTATGTGCATAAAGTGTAAATAAATAAATAAAGGCAACTGCACGGTAGGTTTTTAGTAAGTAGAAGCCTGACACTCCCTTCCGCTCCACCCTAGACTGGGAGGAGTCATTTCATGTCTATCATCCCGAAAAGATATGGCGGATTTGTATTGTCTTTTAGTTTCTTTATGACTAACTTCGGGTGTACTTAAAGGTTTTTAGCGAAAATAAAGCTATAGGTATTGACGTCAAAAAGGACAAACAAACAAACACACTTTCACATTTATAATATAAGAGACCAGCGTTTGGTTACTGTCTCACCTTGTTATTATTTTAAAACCGAAAAATTTCTGAATAAACTTGTACACTATAAAGTTTCTGCAAAAACACGCGGTATTTCAAACTGCATCGTCTTTAAATCTATAAATAGCCGTCCACATGACGCTTGGACGATTACACAAAAAAGTCAAATTGTTATTAAGTCTTCACTCAAAGTTTTCAACACTTCTCCATAAGTTTCTTATTACAAAATTGTTAACACACTATCACTTTTTAGTGAGTTTAATTGCAATCTAGAATCTAAATAAATATAGCTGAACCAATGATATTTTATAGTACAGATATGTTATAGGCGCGCGCGCCGTGAAGACTCGAACACGAGCTAATTGGAACGTCTTGCAACTAGTCTGCGTCGAACGCAACCACAAGCGTGCCGCACCGTAGTACCCGTGTCCTTAGATATTATTTATCAAAAATGCCATCGTGTGAGTTTCGGAAGCGTACGAAATATACTTCCAAAGTAAATAAAATACAAAGGATCTCATACCACATGCGAAAATGCAAAAATATTAAGATTATTTTTATATTTCATTTATTTTCCAAACTTGCCAATAAATTATGCTTAGGAGCCAAATGTAGGTGAAGACAGAGAGAACAAACTTGTTTTGTCGCGAGAGCGATAAGGATGCGTGCGTGCGGACATAGATTAGTTAAAAGTTTACAAGTGTAGAAGCGATATTGATTGACTTGTTTTAATTGTTTTGTCTTACAATTTTTTTGACTAAAGTTCATTTGACTGATTATTGGGGATTATAACTGTTTTTTTATTGAATTAGGTTTCCGAGGGATCAGGTTCGACTTCAAGATTGGATCACAATTTTTCGTGAACAAAAAAGCGAATCAGACTGGATAACATCAAAAAACAGCAGGATATGTAGCAATCACTTCCAAACTACTAATAAATATGTTCCAAAATGTGGTCGAACAATGCTTAAAAAAAATGCACTTCCAATTATAGAGGTAGGTAACTAAAATATTTTATAAAACATAATGCTGCCTGCATAATGTTTTATAAAATGTCAGCTACCTGTTGCTTGCATTTTCGCCAACGTTGAATTTGTTTGGTAAGTACAGGTACCTACAAAGAAACCGCTACATGACACTTCATTATGAATCCTATAGTTGTGTCATGAAATTGATTATTTATTGATTACTAGCTTTCCACCTGCTTCATCCAAGATGAAGTTCCTTTTTTCCATTTGACGAAGTTTTCGAATCATACAATTATTGTTATAACTGTCATAAATTATTTCATTAACATAATGACTATTAAATTCTATTTTAGTTTTGAATATAATGGGCTTAGCTGAATACAAACATTAGTGATAATACTTGATTCGTGATTAACCATTATGATATTTAATTTCTTACCTACGTACTTACTCTTCAATCGAGTGTCCACTCTACGGCTATAAATGTTATCCTATGGCACAAGGACTCATTTGAAGCGCAATTGTTAGGATTGTAGCTATCTCTTTCACTTGCGTGTTGTTTCGTATCTTTTGTTCTACTTATCAGTAAAACTTGTCAATGTGTGCCATAGATATTCGTGATGTGTGCAGTTTTTACTACGCGGAACAAATTTCAACGCAAATTACTAAGAACGTAACATATCTGTACTTTATAATATCATTGAGCTGAACATTTTGTTTACAAAAAGTGAGGTTATGTCACAAGAGTCAGACGGGCGTTTGCCGCGCTCGACAAACGGGGACTAGGTACATTAAAATTTAGTGTTCACTGTTCGCATCGAATGCATCGATCTGTATGCCGGTCGCTACCACCTACTGACATAGTCTATAGGTATTAACTTTATACCTAACTAACCTACAGGGACCTACCTAATTACTTATCTGCCGGCAGAATGTTGATGTTACTGCGTAGAACTTTCCGGCTCGTTATGATCAAATGATATTTAATTTTGCTAATTGGTAACAAATAACACTAGTCTATAGGTATTAACTTTATACCTAAATAACCTACAGGGACCTACCTAATTACTTATCTACCGGCAGAATGTTGATGTTACTGCGTAGGACTTTCCGGCTCGTTATGATCAAATGACATTTAATTTCGCTAATTGGTAACAAATAACACTACGACAACAAGTAAAGTTTGCAAGTAATTTTTTCCGTTTTAAGTTAAACTTTATAAGGCCGGTGTTTCCTGACTACTCTGAGAAGAAATACAGAAACAAACTCAGAGCTCATTTATTGGTTACAAATTGGTTACAAACACTTACATGTAGGTATTTTTTCCCGTTTTAAGTTAAACTAGATGAGACTGGTGTTTCCTAATAGAAGAAGAAGCTCGGAAGTCAATAACTCTTTAAAGTCTATTATACAATTCGTACCGCTCAAATCACATGAGAATCACGTAGTTTATGTCTGAGGTGCTCTTTGTGATTATATTATTCATGGCTACATGAATTTATGATTTTTCCTTTAAGAATAGGTTTAAAAGAAATACTTAGGTACCTATATCCCAAAACTTAGATACTTAAGTATACATATTTTGCCTCTTTATTTGTGGAGCCAAATATAAACTACAAAGATATGTAAACTAATTGACAAGAATAAATTCGTATAAGACATCGTGAGAAGATAACGCTCTTAATATTCACAGCAGGAGAAATCGAATGTTAATATTCCAATTCCTACAACTTTGTGTGCTTTTCCTGTTTTGGTCATTAATAATGAAATGGCTCATTTGGGGTTACGAGCTACTTTCAACTATGCTTAACCAGCCTATAACGTATCCATAGCTAAGACGGCCTCCAGGTGGCCTGGAACAAAACGACGGATTATTCCGTCTCATAGGGTGAGTTATGAGAGAGAGACAGAAACTCCGTTAATTTAATAGAATAATAAAAAAATTGGCCAAGTGCGAGTCGGACTAGCCCATGAAGGGTTCCGTAGTAACTATAATAAATATAATATACTTAATATATTTATTTGAGAAAAAAAAACAAAAAACCTTACAAATTTCTTAAAACTAGCTTATTTACAATTTTTACAACTACGCTAAATAACTTTGTTTTTCATAGTATTTGTATGAATTACAAAGTTATATTTGCGGTTTTAGAAAATATGCCGTATCTCAAAAACTTTGGAAGCGTATATCTTTTAAACGATTAACTTTATGAAAAAGTCATTTTAGAAACTATAATGTCATTGTTAAATACCTGTCTATAGATACCACACACGTATAGGTTTCATGAAAAAAAAATATTTTCAGTTTCATTTCCATGTATGGGGAGCCCCCTTTAGTTTAAATATTTTTTTAAATTTTCTCTTAAAATCGGAAAGCGGTTCGCAGAATACATCTACCTACAGACAGACAGACAGACGGACAGACATATCGAAACTATAAGGGTTCCGTTTTTTGCCTTTTTGTAAGTAGATAAGGGAATTGAATGAGACAATGTGTTGAGCTAGATATTGTGTTAATCTGACCCTAATTACCATTGAAAGATGATAATATTGTACTACATATTATATATAGCAACTGTTTATCTTACATTTGGTTTTGATAAATAATCCTTACTAATATTATAAATGCGAAAGTAACTCTGTCTGTCTGTGTGTTACGCAATCACGCCTAAACTACTGGACCGATTTTAATTTAATTTGGTAAGGATATAGTCTAGAGCCTGAGAAAGGACATAGGCTTTTTAATGCGAAAAAAGGGCTGTAAGGGGTTGAAATAGGGGATGACAGTTTGTATGGAAATTACGTCATTTTTAATGCTGGAAGCTTGAAACTTTTTAGACTTTTGATTAGATATTAATAAATACGACATTCAAATTATGTATGAGTTTTATTTTAAAAATAATTAGCATAAAACATTAAAATGCTGCCGAAAGACTATTCCGCGCGGACGAAGTCGCGGGCACAGCTAGTTAAAGATAAATCTACATTATTTATTAGATACTGGATACACTATCGTAGCTTTTTAAACAAAAGCTTGGTATTTATGTTTGTAATTTTCTATTGTTTGTTGTTGTGTGTGTTTATCACCGAATAAATGGTTTTCAATTCAGTTCAATTTACTTTGTTGTACAGACCAACATACTACATATTTATTTTTCTTTACTATCAAATCGTTAATTTTAAGATTGTTACGTTACTGTCTTTAAAATAATTAAGAAAAAAAATCAACAACATTACTAATGATTAACTGAATAAATACTTTAATCTGCTTGTTTTAGAGTTGAAATTATATTTAATTAAGTAGATAGGTTATCTACTAGGTACCTATGGCTCATAAATAAAAGATTATTATTCAACAAATAAATTAATAATTGAAATTACACTCCGTTATTGTTCTGATGTTAACTAATTATATATTTTTTTAATACAACACACGTATTGTGAAACAGCAATATACTATAGGTTATGTTGTGATAATAACACATTCGTGGCCATAAATTCCCTTTGTTTACAAACTTCTTTTGCTAATAAGGCTAAAGCTTCAAATTACCAAACGTTCATAAAAGCTAAAGTTTATTTATTTCATTTCACCAATAAAGGTTGTACAGTGTTGTTACAATCTTAATTAGGAATAACATTTTATAAAAAAGCTCACCGACCTCGGCTCTCCGTATAATACCCCAAAACAATAGTTATTCTTGTCACGTAATAATTTATTAACTTTTCGTTAAGTGTGCAACCAAAGCTGAGACTTAAACCATACTAAACCCTGGTCCGACTCCGAATGTCCGCAGCCGACGACAAGGGTACGCGCCTCTATAAATATACCTACATAATGCCTACATTATCTATATGTCTACATATTATTCGGGAGCTTGATAAACAACTCGCATGAGTCATGACTACCTACAGCAAAATAAATGTTACTGATAAAGATATAAGGATGATTGAAGATGATTATTAAAATGCAATAATTTCGGAACTATTTATAAGTTTTATTCGCATGGATCTTTGAAAGCCACGCAAAATAGGGGGCTGGGAATTAAACAATATACCTTTTTTTCCTGGTGGAAAAATCATCAAATTACTCCTCCCGAATGTCAGACTTTTACTGACTGAAAACCCACCCTACTCCATCAGTTGCCCGTCGTCGCCGCCGTCGAGCCGGGCCTGGTCCTTACCGGGTGGCGAGCAGGGGTAGCAAGCCTGCAAACCCGGGCGTAAACATTATACCTATGTACCTATTGTACCTGAAGTAATGGTATTAATTGTTTCCGTCGCTTCAAATCTAAGATAGAATGTTTTATATAAACATGTACCTACTTAAAGAAGTTTTCCTTTAAAAATCAATAAATAAAACAATTTCACCTCTCTCTCTCTTATAATGTTGTGGATATCAATAAACACGCTTGTGAAGTTGTGAATAATATCCAAACTTATTACAATTCCGGTGCGTTGCGTCATTCATTCCCGCCAACTGCGCAGTTCTGTCTGCTCCCTATTCGACCTTGTTCAAGAATATTGACCCGTTTATTCGACGGGCCTTTCCCAAATCATAAACGATATTCTTTTATTCGGAATCATAGAGTGTGTGTGCGTATTTCTACTTTTAAATAGACTTTATGATTGCTCTAAGCTTTTACAGTATTATAGATTATACCTAACCTGTTTTTTGCAACTTCTTATCTTTTTGAACGTATTCTTGGAATGTTCCACGTTCAGTTCAGCACAATACACACTTTATTTTATCGATCGTTTTAACAGCACATAGAATTTGCGCTTTTCATTTTCATACACTACGCGTTGGCACTTTAATTCGTGTCCACTTCACAACTTTCGTTTGTCTCAAAACTCTTTCACTGGGTGCAAAAATTTAACAAATGAGCTCCTTATATAAGAAAACTTAAAATATAACTTGAACCGTACTCTAGCCGAGACGCGAATAGCAGCAATCGGAACGAATACGAATACTTTATCCTCGTATAAATTTTATTCGGCAGTATTCGTGTTAACTCGTAAGCGTCGCGAGAGATATAATATTGTTAATATCGTGTTCTGAGCTAAGATAAGATATATTTTGATTTATATAAATACAGCAAATAAATTGATAATGATAAAATTATTGATTGTCCAAGAAAATCTACTTATTACTTACAGTTGAAATAATGCGTTGTGTTGATTAAATAAAGCATTGTGTTTTCGTGCAAAATATCATTTGGAATAGATAAGAATAATATGCATGCGCCTCGAATAATCACGTTGTTCGTCCAACATGCGCTCTCGGGCAGGCCGCAGGGTTATCATATTTTATGATTATTATTGGACAGCTATTCAAACCATTTTTTTGCAGGTTTCTGTTAACAATATTACAAAAAAAACATTACAGTTCATTTTAATATTGAGAAAAGTCGTTTTTATTGCTGATAGGTTGTTGTGTTTGACCACTAAATCAGCTAATGGTTAGCGTTGATGTGGTCTAAAAAACTTTTTACCAAAAAATTAAACCGACTCCCAAAAACACTGCAAAGTGAAAAATAACTTTAATTTCGGTAGTCGGTGTCTTTAGTTTTGTATTTTCGTTTTTGGCACCGACTTCCGAAATTAAAGTTATTTTTCACTTTGCAGTGTTTTTGGGAGTCGGTTTAATTTTTTGGTAAAAAGTTTTTATTTCACTCTTTTTAGTTGGTCGATTTTTAATTTATCTAGTTAAAAGAGCCTTAATGTCAACTACTTATAACCTTTTACAAAATATTGCTTTTCCCAATGCTGGGCCGTTAATTGTTGAGGAGCTTTCCTGGTACTTCACCATCAGCTCTACATCACCATATGCATTGTGACGAACATAAAGTGCTTAACATCCATATTCAAGTAATCGAATCGCAATCCACGAAATACTTATTATTGAGAAGGTTCGGCGGCCATCTGTGGTCTTCATCATCAGTTCCACTTCCCCAAATGGTATTCTTTGAGAGCAACTGCACAAGTTACTATAAGAAATACCCAAAACGCCATAGGTGTACCTATAATATTTGAAGAGTTCCCTCGATTTCTCCAGGATTCCATCATCAGATCCTGACCTGGTGACAATGGGACCAATTTCAAAGCATACCCTTTCAAACAAAAAAATAATTTTTCGAATCGGTTCAGCCGTCTTAGAGTAATCAGTGATCATAAATAAAAAAATGAAAAAAAAAACAAAAAAAAATATACGCGTCGAATTGATAACCTCCTCTTTTGGTCGTCGGTTGAAAATGGAGCACGCTTGCTCAGAAATAACCTATTCAGTTATGACTTAAAGATCCTTACTAAATTTCACTGAGATCCGTTCCGTAGTTTTTGCGTTAAAGAGCAACAAACATTCATACATTCTCAGAAAATTTCGCATTTATAATATTAGTAGGATGTCTCAAGTACAGGGATCTATTGATACGAGCATGTATACTACAATAATATAGGTATATCTAAACTCGATCATGGACGGTCCGAGTGTATTAATATCTGACGCACCTCATAAAAATCGACCGGTCCAAATGACCTCTAAACTGCGGAATCCCCGACCATAGAGTTTGCGCGCGATAAGTAGATAACTCGGTGCCTAGGGGATAAGGATGCAACATTGCTCATAAAAAACATCGATATTAAAACATCCATAAACATCGATATTTCACTTAGAACATTCTAAGTGAAATATCGATGTTTATGGATGTTTAGTTTTCGATGTTTAGATCACTGTATTAATACAAATATACAACCTTTAACTCAATTAATGCGCATCCTGAAATTACTTTGTTCAGAATCGTTTCCCGAGTCGCTTCTTGCCGTATTGATTTTTTTAAACTAAATAATTTACCTAAATAATAATTACAATAATAACTTTTTAAATGCAGTTTTATACAAATCCTGTCATTCAATTCCAAACTAAAGGAAAATAAAATTTATTTCAAGGAAGTTAAAGTCAATAAAAAATGTTCGTATAAAAAATTTTTTAGCAAAACATAGAACCGACTTCCATATCAAAACACTACAAAGGTAAAAATAACTTTAATTTCGGAAGGCGGTGTCAAAAACGAAAATATATACAAAACTAAAGACACCGCCTTCCGAAATTAAAGTTATTTTTACCTTTGTAGTGTTTTGATATGGAAGTCGGTTCTATTTTTTGCTAAAAAATTTTTTTTCACGCTTTTTAGTGGGTCGGTTTGTAATTTATCTAGTTACAAAAGCCATAATGTCAACAACTTAACACCTTTTACAAAATATTGCTTTTCCCTGTGCATAGCCGTTAATTTTTGAGGAGTTCTCCTGGTATTTGACCATCAGCTCTACATCACCATATGTATTATGACGAGCGTAAAGTGTTTAATATCCGTACTCAAGTAATCGAATTGCAATCCACGAAATATTTATTATTGAGGAGTTTCAGTGGCCCTCTGTGGTCTTCATCATCAGTTCAACTTCCCCAAATGGTACTTTTCGGAAGCATCTGCTCAAGGTACTATAAGAAATACCCAAAACGCTACAGGTGTGCCTATAATATTTGAAGAGTTCCCTCGATTTCTCCAGGATCCCATCATCAGATCCTGATTTTGTAACAATGGGACCAACTAGAAAGTATACCCATTCAAACGCAAAAAGCGCGTAACATACATAAAAAAAAAAAAAAAAATGTTCAAGACGAATTGTAAACCTCCTTTTTTTGAAGTCGGTTAAAGATGGAACAAAAATTATGGTGGTAAAGAGATCGGGTCACCTTGTATCGAATAAATATTAATTTTGAACAGAAATAAAGCAATTAATACAATAATCAGACCTTATATTTTATCAAATAATTATTATCAACAGAAAAAAAGTAGGTATAATATACATTTTTTGCGTTTATATTTTAAAAATAAAATTTTAATATATCAATTATGACAACCTGCTAATATACCTTATCTATACTAATATTATAAAGCGGAAAAGTTTGTTTGTTTGTTTGTTTGTTTGCTTGAACGCGCTAATCTTCGAAAGTACTGGGTGGATTTGGATAAAATTTGGTATGGAAGTAGCTTGAAGCTTGAGGAAGGTTATAGGCTACTTATTACCCGACTTCAAAAAAGGAGAGTTATGTTTTTACCGTGATAGAATCCACGGGAGCGAAGCCCCGCGAGAGTACTAGTAGAATATATAAGCTATATTACTGTAAAGTTGCATCAAAATTAGTTCAGTTGTTATTACGAGAAAGAGTAACAAACATCCATCCAACATCATCACAAAGTTTAGCATTTAGAATATTATACTTATAGATTTACCGATGTTTGAAAACCATCGATATATCGTTTGCATCCCTAACTGTGCGATCCCGAATCATTCGGCGTTGTCTATGCACTTCGGCAGTGTTGCCACTTTAGTGATTTTGTCACTAGATTTAGTGAATTTTAGGAGGTAGACAGTGATATTCTGAAAAAAAAATCACTGAATAATTATTTGATCACTTTTAGTGATATTTATCGAATGTTGTGTTTTGGATCCGAGTTAAAGTTTTTCACTTTGCCGAGTAACGATTACCTGTTTTGGAACTAGCTTAGACGTCTTTGTTTGGTTATGCTTGAGGATTTCCCGACTAATAAATAAAACAACACGTATGTAAAGTTTGTATGAGTGAATGCTGCATAATATTGCTTGTATTTAGTTAGTTGCTAGTTTTAAGTATAGTCAAAAGTCTTGTTTTTCACTGAAAAAAAAAACGACGTTTTAATCTCAACAATATCGGAAAGAATGGGTAACCCAAGAAGAGTTCAAGACTTGGTTACGGCCTGTAGCAAACGATCTTGCAGTTACGAGCTCCCGGCTGATGTAATTACTGCTATTGGAAGCAATTCTAAACACTCTTTTAAATTTAAAAAAAAAGTGAAAAACTGATGATCCATCTCAGCCGTCTACATCTGCAATAATCGATCAAGATGAAGAAGAAATACCAGCAGAAGTATTTGAAGTTGATTTTTAGTTTTATTATGTATATTTTTAATCATTGTATTCACAATTAAAATATTTTTTTTTTACTTACCTTGTGATTTCATTTTAAATTATTTAGTGAATTCATGTGCTTTTTAGTTAAAAATATCCCTAAATCTGGTGAAATTTCAGACCAAAACTAGTGAAAAAGTTTTCGCAAGGTGGCAGCACTGCCTTCGGTCGAAGCTACCGCGCGTGACAAAAATACAAAGTACACACTGATCCCGTTTGTCTCGTTTGTTAAATGAGAATTTTTCTTAGAAAGAAATGTAACAAATATTTTATGCCGTTTTTATAACATTGATAATTTATTCTGAAATTGTTTATAATTAAAATGTAGCACCATGTAATTTAAATTGAAAGTGTATCATTTAAATAATTCGATTTTTATTATAGTTGAAAATTTATCATATTTTTTAAATATTTTCAACCGACGACAAAAAAAGGAGGAGGTTATCAATTTGACGCGTATATTTTTTTTATGTATGATCAGTGATCACCAGTGATCGGAGTAGGTAGATTGATTTTTGGTACTTGTATCATAAATGCACAGAAAGAATAACATGGATAAGCCATTTTCCCGGAAAGTGATTCCGGTATTTCCGGATTCAATTAAACATTGTTAATGTTGGTAGTGATATTATTCCTACTCAATTCAAAATTTAAAGGAAGGTATAAAAACTAAATTAATTCATTATTTATCTGTTGAATAATAAAAACAATCTAATTCCGATCGAAGCTTTAATTTTTACTTTTTTATTTTTTTAATTCCTACCTTTTTTTTTGAGGATGGCAAATCATCAAATGACTCCTTCCACTCTGGCAGAATAAAATTCCTACATAAGTTCCGGTTTTTTTTAATAATCCACCAATTCCGGAGGAATGTCCATATTAATATATACGTTTCGGATCAATGACCCCATTTCAATCTACCTACTCCGATCACTGGTGATTACTCGAAGGCGGCTGAACCGATTTGGAAAATTCTTTTTTTGTTTGAAAGGGTATACTTCGAAATTGGTCCCATTGTCACCAAGTCAGGATCTGATGATGAGACCCTGGAGAAATCGACGGAACTCTTCAAATATTATAGGCACACCTATAGTGATTTGAGTATTTTTTATAGTAACTTGTGGAGTTGCATTCGAAAAACACCATTTGTGAAGTGGACCTAATGATGAAGACCACAGATATAAGTAGGAATAATAAGTATTTCATGTTTTCCGCTTCGATTACTTGAATGTGGTTATTAAGCACAATATGCTCGTCACAATGCATATGGTGAAGTGAAGCTGATGGTGAAGTGCCAGGAGAACTCCTCAACAATTAACGGCCCATCATTGGGAAAAGCAGTATTTTGTAAATAATTATAAGTAGTTGACATTTAGGCTCGTAGGTAGGCTTTATAATGTGCTATTTAATCCTTTCACTCCTTTTTATCTTAAAGATCGTTTTCGGTTTCTCTGTGACACACATTCAAGGTCCTTGAGATCATCGGAAAATTTAGAGTTAAGTATCCGTATGCATTCCACTTCTTTCTTCGATAAATCTTTCACTATACAAGCGGCCCGCTTGTGGAATGCATTACCCATAGATGTGAGGCGTGCTCAAACATTATCTACGTTGAAAAGAATGGTGAAGGAGCATTACCTCTCACTATAATTTTTTCACCTTTTTTCTCTATTATGAATTTGATATGTATTAATATACTTATATTTATATATTATATTTTGTGGTATGTATTTTATATTATGATGTTTGGTTAGTATTATGTATGATGTACACTGACAGCCCTAAATCTATCTCCTATAATTTCTGTCCATCCAAAGGTTGTCTGTAAGAGATTGGCCTGTGCGATAAGACCGCCCATTGTACACTAGTTTTATGATTTTTATCCTTAAGTGTATTGTAAGGTGTACAATAAAGTATATAATAAATAAATAAATAATAAATTAAAAATCGACCAACTAAAAAGAGTGAAATAAAAACTTTTTACCAAACAATTAAACCGAGTCCCAAAAAACACTGCAAAGTCAAAAATAACTTTAATTTCGGAAGTCAATGCCAAAAACGAAAATACAAAATTAAAGACACCGGTCACCGACTACCAAAATTACTTAGGTAGGTTAGGTATTTTTCACTTTGCAGTGTTTTTTGGGAGTCGGTTTAATTTTTTGGTAAAAAGTTTTTTTGCATTGTTTCAATACTTATTAATCACTTTTCTTGTATATTTGTATACCAACCGGGAAAACTATAAAAATGTTAATTAATATTTTAACTAAAAAGTTGAAAAAAAAGGTTATTTAAAAAATCAGAAAAACCCGACTGCTCAACTGAAATCCAAGAAACAAGCACATTTTTATTTTAAAAAGTGACAAGCAGGCGAGACCCAATTGATTTTTTTTTAATGGTATGATACCTTTTTGGAATCCTTGTATTAAGCCCTTTAATTTGATACCCATATTGCGGTATTCGAAAAAAAAAATTTTTTTTTTTCATTATGTATAATGACTTCGCACAGCCGCCATGTTTGATTTTTTCAAATGTCACTTATCTAAGAACACTTGGGCTGCTAAGACGAATCTAACGATACCTCAATTATGTGAATCCGTTCAGCGATTCTGGAGATATGAGGTAATAAAGAATATTACAAACATACATACATACAAGATACGCGCGAAAAACATAACCCTTCCTTTGCAGTTGGGTAAAAAAGGTCAAACATGACGGATTTTATTTCCTCATTGTGAACAACCTGCATGCCTCGTATGAATAATTCTATACTCATGTTTCGACAAATAAATGCTTTGAATCTTGAATCTTGTCGATAGTTCGAATAATAATATGATTCGATTTTGAATATGTTTGTTTACATTATATATCACGATATTTAATGATAAATTGTAAAGGAATTTAGTTGTCAGTAAGTAGGTCTTGAGTAGTCTTGATTTTAGAGTAGAATAGAATTGTTAGATTATATCGTTATTTTTCCAGGTACCTACAGGTAATGACTAATGAGTACATTTAAAAAAATGTTAACCTGCTATTTGTTGATTCGATAAAATATAATAATAATAAAATATAATATTGACTTGCTGTAGTAACTACAAGCAATCCTGTTAACACCTTCAACCTTAGCTAAATATGCTTGTGTTTGGAGTGGGTTCACGGCAATACTGTAATGGGTGGGGTTCGAACCTGAGACCACACGTCGATCATAAGTCCACCTTAGCAATTAGGCTATTGACACATCTTATTGCGATAAAATGATTAGTGAACTACAAATAATTAACCGATAGGTACACATAGTTACCTACACTTTACTTGCCTTGGCTGCGGGAATGTTCTAACGAGTTAGAGCCGGGGCACACGATGCGTTGCGGCGGCGGTGCGGCACCGGAGCGGTGTCGCTGCGTCGTCTTACATAGAAATATCTGTGGCATGCACACGATGCGCTCCGGCGCCGCACCGGACTTGCAACCACCAAGACGAGGCGGGGAGCGGTGAATGCGTTGCGATTGCGACGTCGGAGCGGCACCGCTCATTTGTTTTGCGTCACAAGGAAGGACACATGCTCGCTCGTTACGATTGTCTGTCAACAGACTGTCCAACGCTGCTACGGCGCCACTGCGACATAACAACGTTACGGCGCCGCACCGCTCGTGTGCCCACTGACACGGTGAAATCTTTGCGGTGCGGCGCCGCAACGCATCGTGTGCCCCCGCCCATACTGCAGCCCCAGATTGCTAGGCCAATTGAAGGAACAGGGTACTTACACAGATTTTCTTTTGTTTCATTTTTATAATTAATTTATCCTTTATTATTGAAGTCTAATGTTGTCGCTTCTCAAAATATACTTAAAGTTCTTTTGTGAATGGGACAACACTGTAGACTATTAGATTTTTTTACAATTTTTTTTATTTGTAATTCCATTGTGTTGTATTAATTGGTATATTGGTATCTGTCCTCTCATATATATGTATCCATAATACAGGTCAATTGACCTGTATTATGTTACAATGATACATTGTAAAAATGATATTTAGATTTGAGAAGAGTAAACAGATTCAGATGCAAAATTCTCTTTTAAATACAATCATCTAATCTTTCTCACTATATTGTTATAAGCTGGGGTTCGGGATAGAAGTAATTAACGCCAATTAAACCAAAATTAACACTTTAATTAATTAAGCACAAAATAAAAAATTAACATAATTATTCGCACACAACACTTGTCACTTAACACTTAAATCGCACTGAAATTCACTCGTATAGCTTCGATATCGCCTCGGATCTTCTAATAAGACTGACTCTCTGCGCCCCTTTATACCCCAGTCTGAGTTCGAGAACATTCTTATAAAATCGACTCACTGTTTATACTGCCTAGAAAATTCCATGAAGCTATTCGAGATACATAGTACCGCTATTCGTCGCTAGATGGCGCTAGTTTCTCGACTAGATATACACATTACCGCTATTCGCCGCTAGATAGCATTAGTGTCTCGAACATTCTAGATTTATGTCGAAGTTTCTCGACGTACTTCACTAAGCGACTGGCGTAACACTGCCTCCTCCTAAGACATGCTCGACCCGAGCATCATTAGACCCGTAGTAACGCGCCAGTCGATCAACATGAACAATCTTTGCAGCTCGTGGACCTTTCTGGATCCGATAAGTGACGTCATTAATCTTAGTCACAACGCGATATGGTCCATCCCATTTTGCCTGTAATTTCGGTGACTTTCCTTTGCTGCGCATCGGATTATGCAACCAGACGAATGAGCCTTCATCAAATCCTTGATTGTTCATCTTTCAGTCGTAACGAGTCTTCACCTTCTCAGACATTTGTTGACCGGATTGTCTGACATGCTCGTATATGTCGTTCATTCTGTTTCGCAATTCACTCGCGTAGTCTGTTACACTACAAGGTGCATCCGGCGGTATTCCAGTGATTAGATCTGCAGGCAACCTAAGCTCTTGTCCGAAGTTCACGAAAGCAGGTTTAACAGCTGTACTCTCATGAACTGCACTTCGGTATGACAGAAGGAACGGCTGAATGTGTTTGTCCCAATCCTTTTGCCTGCTTTCCACAACGTTAGCCAGATATCTCTCCAATGTCTGGTTGAAACGTTCCACCATTCCATCAGATTGTGGGTGATTCGAAATGGTCCTGGTTTTATGAGTACCCATTACTCGACATGTCTCCTGAAATACCTTTGACTCAAAATTCCTTCCTTGATCGCTGTGAATTTCCAAGGGTACTCCGTAGCGACAAAATACTTCGTTAACCAATTTATCTGCCACTGTGGTAGCTTCCTGATTAGGAATGGCAAAAACTTCTGGCCACTTTGTGAAATAATCCATTACGACCATAAAGTACCTGTTCCCATTCTCGCTCTCAGGAAATGGTCCCGCAACATCCAGCGCTATCCGTTCCCATGGGGCTCCCACATTATAGATCTTTAAAGCTCCTCTACTGCGTGTTTGAGGTCCCTTAATTGCTGCACAACTAGTGCATTTGCAGCACCAGTCTTCTACGTCGTCTCGGCAGTGGTTCCAGTAAAACCTCTCTCGTATCTTTAACAGAGTCCGTTTTACTCCCATATGACCTCCTGAACATCCATTGCGGTAAAGCCGTTGAACTGCAGGTACCTTCGCCTTTGGTACGACCATTTGTAGGTGACAATGGTCTCCTCGAGCATTTTCCCATTTGCAGCACAATACTCCCTCGTGGATCACCAAACTGTCCCATTGTGCCCAATAACTTTTTGTTGTGGTACTCATTCCAGCGACGTCATGCCAACTAGACTTTGGAGCAGCGGCTTTCTTCCATTCAAGAATGGGTTTGACGTCTAAGTCATCCTGCTGCGCACGCTGTAGCGCTTCTTTCCACTCATTACTCAGGTCTGTTCTCAGCATCTTGACGGGTACTACTTCTTTTTCTTCTTGCCTAACACAGTGCTTACATTCTTCAGGGCAAGGTCTTCTTGATAGCGCGTCCGCGTTGCCGTGACATCTTCCATTACGGTGCTCAGTTTCATAGTGGAACTCTTGCAGTTGTTCAATCCACCTTGCAACTTGTCCTTCAGGGTTCTTGAATTGCAAAAGCCACTTTAATGCAGCATGGTCGGTCCGCAGATAAAATTTTCGACCAAGCAGATATTTACTGAAATGCTGCAATGTTTTTACTACTGCTAGTAGCTCCATTCTCGTGACACAATAATTTCTTTCTGGTTTTGATAAAGCTTTTCTGAAGTAGGCTATTACAAACTCTTTATCTCCTTTTCGCTGTGATAACACGCCACCAATTCCGGTATTACTTGCATCTGTGTCTACGATAAACTCATTTTCAGTGTCAGGAAATCCAAGAATAGGTGTATCGCACAGGCGCTTCTTCAATTCGCGGAAAACAGCGTCGCAGTCTTCTTCCCAGCAGAATGTTCGCTTCTCTTCAGTGAGCTTGTGTAATGGCTTAGCAATATCAGCGAAATTTTTGACGGTAATATTAGCACAACCCTAAAAACGCTCTAACCTGTGTCTTGTCTTTTGGTACTGGCCAATCCTTAACAGCGACTATTTTGTCCGGATCAGTTTGCACACCTTCTTGCGAAACTACATGGCCCAGGAAAGTCACTTGTCGTTTGAAAAATGAGCACTTTTTAGGACTTTGCTTCAGATTGGCTGCACGGATTCTTGCTAGCACACGTTCCAGGTTCTTAAGATGATCTTGAAATGAGCGCCCGACAATAATAATGTCATCTAAATATACCAGACAGGCGTCTCCATTAAGCCCAGTGAGTACCAGCTCCATTAGCCTTTCAAAAGTTGCTGGCGCATTGCACAAACCAAATGGCATTACTTTGAATTGCCACAGACCTTTTCCCGTAGAAAATGCTGTCTTTTCCTTATCCTTAGGATCTAGTTCCACTTGCCAGTAGCCACTTTTCAAATCTAGGGTTGTAAACCACTTCATTCCTGTCAGCGTGTTTAAAGTGTCGTCAATTCTTGGTAGTGGATAACTGTCCTTCTTTGTTGCATCGTTTAACCTCCGATAATCGACACAAAAACGTAAGTTGCCGTCCTTCTTCTTGACTAGCACTACGGGAGAACACCATGGACTGGATGAAGGTTCTATTACACCATCCTTTACCATCCCTTCAATCATGGTCTCTACCTCTTTCTCTCGTGCAACTGGCAATCTTCTTGGCCGCTGACGGATTCGTTACCAATATTTATCGTGTGCTGAACCAGTCCGGTCCTTCCAATATCAGCATCACTGGAAGAGAAAATATCGGCGTACCGAAGTAACACTTTCTTAGCCAATGCAACTTCCTCTTCAGACAGATCCTTGTGACAGCCTTCTAGAAGAGACGACACATTAAATGTGCTATTAAGTTTATTGCTACTGGATATTTCTTGGCACCGGCGTATCCAGGCAACTTCCTCACAGGTGCCCATCAATGTTCCCTTTTTAATTATGTTTTCTTCATTACTTGGGTTCAAAATCCTCACCACTGAAGTAGTTGTGGGCCTCACCAGAGGGCGTGCCATTATCCATGGATGATCATTATCCGTTCTTTCAATAAACAAGCACCGACGCTTTTGTCCCAAATTTTGTGATAAACTTACTGGCACAATGGTTTCCGATCTAGGACGAAGGGTAATTTTCTTCAGGCAGTAGACTTTTCCTGATGATCCACCTTCCATATAGATTTCTTCTGTGCCACATTTTAATATTCCTTGGTTAATGTCGATCTCACAATGATGGTTTCTCATGAAATCCAAACCTAGGATGCAATAATCCACTATGTCGGCCACGATGACTCTATGCCAAAAAGTCCTTTCTCCCAGTTTCATCTCCACCTTTTTCTCGCTTCGGACGGGTATGTGCTGGCCGGTTGCTGTCATGAGTTGGATTTTCTCGTAGTTCCGTAAGAAGTCCCCAATAGAGCGATTTGCAAGTTGAGTGCTGACTACTGTACGAGAAGCACCAGTATCTATCGTCAGCTTGCAAGGTGTTCTATTGATTTCGCCTTTGATGATTAGGCTGTTTTCATCATGGGCTTGTGTGATCTAAATTCTGGGGGCTTTTTCAAAACCAGCCAGCACCCGCCCCGCGGTCCTGGCATTTACTCGTTTCCCTGCTGCTGGAAGGTTGGGTTAGCCACCTGACCCTCCTGAGATCTCTCTTCCCTTTCACTATTTCGCTTCAGGCAACTGGATCTCAGATAGCCCTTTTCTTCGCACTTGTAGCACCTAGGGCTAAACCTTGGTCGAATGCCATGGGTAGGTGATGACACCACTTCCCTGATGCGGTGTGCTCGATGGTCCTGTCGTACGGCTTCCACTTCCAGAGCATGGGCCAAGGCATCCTTCAGAGACTCATGGTGCCCGAGTCTCACAGCAGCCCTCACTTCCAAGTCACGAATCCCATCGACAAACGCCTGGACCAAATTACCGTCGATGAGTGCAGGCGATGATTGGTAAGCTTTTCGGACCAGCTTTTCTATTTCGAGGGCCTACTGCTGTAAATTTTCAGTACTTCGTTGTTCCCGGTTTTTCAAATGAGCACGGAATACGTGTTTTAGATGTGCGTCACCATAGCGAGACTCTAACGCCTCTAGCAACTGTTCGTAGGTGACCTCCTTCCCGAGGGCCTCTAGAATGGTTAGGGCCTGGTCACGAAGGCCCAGTGTAAGCGCCGTCATAGCCTGCGCTTTGCTCCATCCGTTCGCCTTGACAACGGCTTCAAACTGGATCTTATAGGCTGACCATGAAGAGCTTCCATCAAACGGAGGTACCTTGAAGCCTCGCACCGAAGGAGCAGCGGCCACAGGAACTGTAGTCAAATCTCCAGACTTCAGTACACCCAGAGCTTTTTTCATGTCAGCGATTTCGATTTCAGCTCCGGAGATACGAATCTCAGCTTCAGTAATCCTTTCCTCTTGCTGATGCACTCGTTCCTTTACTGCAGTAAGGTCCTTGCAAAGCTTCGCATTAATTTCCTTTGTGAGTAGCACCAGCTCTTCCTGGTGGCGGGCTTGTTTTTCCTGGCGGCGGGCTAGTTCATCATGACGGCGGGCTAGCTCTTCCTGGAGGCGAGCTGCCTGCTCTTCCTGGCGGCGGGCCTGTTCTTCCTGGTGGCGGGCCTGTTCCTGCAGCATAGCCATCAATGCAGCCATGTCAAATGCAGCCGGAGACGTAGTCACTGGAGCAACTCTGGAAGTACTCGCAGACGCCTCCATCGTCTGCTGATTTTCACCCGGTACTGGCGATGGTGAGCCTTCAAATCGTCTCTGGTCGATTTCCTGCTGGCATTGATTTCTGGTCCTTACACCTTCCATATCGTCTTTCGGTAAAACCGGCATTTTTCTATCCCACTTCTGACACCAAATTGTTACAAGCTGGGGTTCGGGATAGAAGTAATTAACGCCAATTAAACCAAAATTAACACTTTAATTAATTAAGCACAAAATAAAAATTTAACACAATTATTCGCACACAACACTTGTCACTTAACACTTAAATCGCACTGAAATTCACTCGTATAGCTTCGATTGTATCGCCTCGGATCTTCTAATAAGACTGACTCTCTGCGCCCCTTTATTCCCCAGTCTATGAGTTCGAGAACATTCTTATAAAATCGACTCACTGTTTATACTGCCTAGAAAATTCCATGAAGCTATTCGAGATACATAGCACCGCTATTCGTCGCTAGATGGCGCTAGTGTATCGACTAGATATACACATTACCGCTATTCGCCGCTAGATGGCATTAGTGTCTCGAACATTCTAGATTTATGTCGAAGTTTCTCGACGTACTTCACTAAGCGACTGGCGTAACAATATTACCACTCACTCATTGACATAATTGTTCTCCCAGATGGTGGATGGGGAGGTGGGTATATTTTGACAGGTTCGTAAATAAGTAACTCTCAAACCTACGGGAAAAGTGCCAAACCTCCCCTTTTCACCCCTCCCTATCGTATCTCGGAAACTACGAGACCCGTATTTCTTTTTTACGGATTCGTATAGAAGAGGCTCGGTAAAGTAAAAACCATTTTTCAAAGTCGCCCCCCTTGCCCCCCTTCCCCCTTCCCCTTTAGGCGGATCTCGGAAATTAAGAGACTTGGAACATTTTTTTTTTAGATTCATTTAGAGGGGCAATGCTTTAGTCAAAATAATTGTGCAAACCCCCCCATCTCCCCCCCACCACCCCCCATTTTGATTTTTACTACTGAAAAAACTGTTGATTCTTACTTTTAACTATAAACGGGCCTTCAAATTTTTTATGCCATGCCCTCCCCTCCCCAACCTCCCCTAAAATTGAAAAGGCTGTAACTTCATAACGGTTAGAGATAGCCATTAGGTGTTTGAACAAATATTATAGTAGGCGTTGAAACCTGCCCGTATTTGATCGCGACTGGTCATACATAATACGAAGTTAACCTTTTGACAGTTAATTGATGGACACTGAGACCAGTTACTATCATTTCGAGCTGACAACAGAGACACGTAATAGCACTACTGTTACTATAATTTCGAGCTGTCAACAGAGATACGTAATAGCCCTACTGGGCTTTGTTTGGAGTTTAATTAATTTAATTTGGAGCTGCTGCTCTGTTAGGGTTATGTTTGACATTTTACTACATTTAGGGGTTTTAAAAGTGAACAATCCACCACCACAAGCACGCGAGGTGCTTGCACCTCGCGCAACACGCAAATACTAGTTCTATTATATTAAGCTAAATTACCATTGACTGACTCACTCACTCACTCATTGACATAATTGTTCTCCCAGATGGTGGATGGGGAGGTGGGTATATTTTGACAGATTCGTAAACAACTAACTCTCAAACCTACTGTTTTAGAGGATTTAGAGAGATTCATTTAGAGGGGCAATGCTTAAGTCAAAATAATTGTGCAAACCCCCCCCCCCCCCCCCTCCCATCACCCCCCACCATTTTGATTTTTACTACTGAAAAAACTGTTGATTCTTACTTTTAACTATAAATGGGCCTTCAAATTTTTTATGCCATGCCCTCCCCTCCCGGCGACATCCGTAGCGTAACGAAGGTTGAGTGGGTGAAGCGTAACTCAGCGGCGACGACAAGCAAACTTAAGAAATTATTTTTCAAAACTCCCCCTTCTCCCCCCCTTCACCCCTCGCCCCCCACCATTTTTTTTTTCAGATTCTTTTTAAGGGGCCCAATGTTAATCAAAATTATTTTTCAAAACTCCCCCCTCTCCCCCCATCGTATTTTGGGAATAGCTTTCTGGTGGTAGGTAGGTCCGAAGTGGAGCGAACAGCAAACCTTAGGAATCATTTTCACTTTTACATTTAGGGGTTTTAAAAGTGAACAATCCACCACCACAAGCACGCGAGGTGCTTGCACCTCGCGTAATACGCAAATACTAGTCTAGTATTATAAATGTGAAAGTTTGTGAGGAAGGATGTATATGTAGATTTATGGATGTTTGTAACCGTTTCACGCAAAAGCTACTGAACGGATCTGAAAGAAATTAGGTAAATAGATACTTAGTTGACATCCTGGAATAATACATAGGCCTGAATTCCCACGGGATCGTGATCTGCGCAAGAAAACCCTCCCACGCGAATGAAGTCGCGGGCAGAAGCTAATATATTCATATTATTATAACAAATATGTATGAGATGTTCAATACCATACAGATTTAAGCGGACCCGTCCAGACAGTGCAACCATTTGACAAATATCGCGTACCTGGGTGGATCCGCCGTTTTGATTCTTTATTATTTATTTTGTATTTTTTTTTAAACTTGCCGGAAATGCGTGCGAAACGCAAAAAAGAAATAGTTTTTATAATAACCATTACTACACTACTGAAGGCACTGAAATCCAACAAGAGAATCAGAAGTTATCGATTTTAATTTTTTTTTAATAAAGTGGTAATGACGTTTATAACATGGTAATGACTTTTTTTTAACAGGAATGACAATATGTTGGGAATGATGAAAAAGAGTAAATAACATATCTTTCTGCTATGAATCACTATAATCATAATAAAATATCACAAATCAACGATTGATACATACTCGTAGGTAGGTAGGTAACAATAACAACCAAATGGTATAAAGGTAACTTAAAAAAATCCTAACAATATAATTTTTCACTGATTAAACGATTTTTGGCTAATTCTTTGGAAATTAAGTCATTTGTACAATTAGTTTACTAAATAATAACTATGTTTAATTATAAAACAAATGAGGAATCATCGTAACAGCCCAGTATTTCTTTTATTGATGACAATATGAATGATCCCACATTGATGAATTAAAAAAAAAGTAGAAAAAGAACTAAACAAAATTTGCAAATTGCAGTCGACTATTCTTCGACAATCAATATTATAAATGAGATCAAATTTGAAATACTATTTGAAACACTTACTACAACTACTTATAATATTAGTTTTTATTTTTTGTTATTATAATTCTTTTATTAGATAAAATCTTTATATTAGAAGGTCCAGCAACACAAATATTCTCTACAGTTGATGTGGACGCCTGCATCGTGTTAGTAATATTTGCGAATACTGCATTACTCTTTGTAGCTATGAGGGGTATCACTTTATCTGTATCAGGAATAGGAGACGAGCTCAAACTTTGTGGTATATTAAAAAATCCAAGGTGTTCCCCATGGGCGCATATGATTCCGCAGTCACATTCAAAGCAGCTTGCATTTCGAAATGTTAAAGTAGGAATTCCCTTTTTCCACAACACTTGATGGACTTCTAGAGTTCCTCTGAATGGCAGCAAGTTCTTTGGGATTTTCTTCTCTATCTCACTGATGTGTTCTTCGGGTACATCAATTAGGGTCACATTTGTTATATTTTCTCGACACACACGCATAAACTGGTCATAGCTGCCTACATAAATACCATGATTGACACAGGAATCAACTGTCCTCTTTATTGTTCCCCCGACACCATCGGCAGCACCCTTGCCGTGACCAGCTTCGGTATAGTTCCACGTTATTGTTTTTATTTGTGGGAATTCTTTGTGTATTTGTGGAATCATATGAAATATGTATTTATTTCTATATTGGGAAGTTGGGGAATCTGTTTGAATATGTAAGGTGTCAATAAATGGGTTATCTTTGATAGTTTTTTGTATCAAAGGAACAAAGTGTGCCCAAACTGCTGGAGCGTCATGTCTCAAACAAGAAATCGTTGTACAAATTGATTTTGGTTTTGTTGAACTAGTTGCAAAATCAAAACTGTAGATTATTGCTGTGTGAAGGCTAACTTCTTTTCGACTTTCACCAAAATGCATGGATTGTACTTCTTTATTAAATTTTAATCCATAGTTTTCAGAAAAGTCTGCGTGAATTACAGCACAGTTAACAGGCGTTGAATCCTTTAATTTCTTCAGGCTAATATATTGGTTATGAATTTGTAAATATGTTTTAAAATGCTGGTAAACTTGTAATCAAAGCATTAATTAATTCTCTTGGCGTGGCTTTTACCTCTACTTTTTTCATGATTGTTATAATTTTTTGACCTTTTTTTGTTTTAACAGTTTCTCTCGCACATATCCATTTACAGTAAGTAATATCATGATCATTAGAAAATTCCTTGAACTGTACTAACTTATCTTTACAGTATTGGCACTCTCGCCTCAGACATTTCTCTTCGTATATAGAACAATAGATACTCTTTATTAATGCATCACAGTCTGGCTCGTCTATTATAGAAGATGTTTTCAATGCTTTGGTCATGAAATCAATATTTTCGTGAACGATGCACTTGCATGTGTCCCTTTGGGCGCTCTTAGGAGTCAATACCCAAAACGGTCTATGCTTACAAAAAAAGCTATAACTAACTTTTACTTGATATTTAGTCATGAACTTCTGATGCAATACTTTTTGTGTGCTTGTCATGTAGCGTTTTTGCTTTTGTACTTTCAATCTTGTCATATACTCTTTCTTTCCTGCTACTATTGTGCTCTTTAAATCGTCAAGATAAAAGTTACGCACTTTTCTTGCCAAATGTTGAATTCGATTATCTTCTTTACCCTTTTCTTTATTTAACACTCTTTTAACTTTTCAGCTGACTCTAATTTATTTATTTTTTTAGTCCTTTTTTCTGTCATACACATATTAAGCTTTACTTTTAACTGATTGTTCTCCTCTTTAAGCTTTTTAATTATTCTCATAAGGTACTTTCTTTTGTTCTGTTCTATGTATCGAATTCTTCGAAGTTTTACATCAGCTTGAGGAGATTGTTTTATTTTTAAGGGATCTTCATACTTTGCCTCTATTTCATTGCAGTCTTTTATCGTTGCATCAATAAGTACACTTACCTCAGGGACCTCTGGATTTTTTTAGACTCTTTTTTCTTATTTTCTCTGTATTTTCTTTTTTCCCGTTGATCGCGAGGAGATAATTCGTACACGCTTTTAATTTTCTTTTGATCTTTTCTGTTCTGATATCTTGTTTTTTTCTTTTTCCTTTTCTAACTCGTAGAGAACTAGATCTGCCTTGATTTCAGAGTATTTTATTCTTCTAGCAATCTTTTGCTTCTCTAACCGCTTATTTTCCTAGCATTTATTTTTTTTGTCCATGATTTTTCTAAAAGAATGAACAAAATTTACATCAATATTTACATGTAAAAATGTAAACTAGAAATAAATATACTGTGGAGTTTTTAGCAGGTTAATGGCTGTGTAGCTTATAGACTTGTTTAATAAACTAACTATTCGACTTTTTTTAAAGCAAGCACATTAAATAGGACTTATTAACACACAGTATGTCATTACCATTCACATATTATCATTACCAATAACACAGAAAAAATGGTAATGATGTTGATGGTTATGATGTATATGTCTTCATACGATTTTTGTACCTAAGTACCTGAGTATTTAGGTACAAAAATCGTAATGGCTGGTTGTGCGCTTTGCAGCTGACTGCAAAGCGCACAACCAGCCATTTTTATGATTAAATACTTAAAACACACAAATGTACATATTTAAAAAAGATCTTGTATTGGTACTTACTTGATTTTCTGTGGAAATGGCGATGACTTAAATAATTGACAAACTGTTTACAAACTACTGTTAGTCGAAGCGTGATCAAATTGACGTGCGCTCCGCTTCACTTCGTAAGAGAGACTGAGGGGACCGAGGAAAGGAGGCGTGACTTCTCCATCGCGGTAGGTAGTAAGAACATTCGAGAAATACAATTTTGACGGTGCCGGAACGGTGTTGACGAATTTCTGTGACAAATTTATTTTATTTTATATTATATGTTATTTGTTGTCAAATCACTTCATGATTTATTATGTTGTTTTAGATAATGTGTACTTTCGAAATATAAGAAAAAACACGGAAACTGCATTGTCAGTTTTTGGAAAATAAATAAGGAACTTTAATACTCGACTTTTTTTCGTAAATGGTGATGATGTTTGGTGCGTGTTAACTGAAATAATAAAATAAATAAAGGTGGTTAACTATTTTAGAGAGCGGAACCTTACGTAAAAATATGTAAGAAATGTTATGTAAAGTAAAAACAAAATTCAGCTTTGATATTTAATTTATTATTATCATATATTCGCCATTAATGGATTTCCGCGGATTGACCCACCTAGCTCAACTCAAAATTAAAACAAAAGAAGCTCGGCCGGCTTAGAAAACAATGTCGATGTATTGTAAGGACATTTATTTGGGTACCTACTACGCCTCATAAATTACTCAAACTGCCAGACATAAAAAGGTACAAAAAAGAACGACAATTATATGAAACTGAACAGAGTATAATGTTCACAGACTGTTAGTTTTTTTTTTTCAAGGCGAAATATCGTGCTGGGTGAAACAAGAGTGTTCGACTTCTACTGAGTAAGAATCCACTCTGTTCCTGCAGTCGCCCTTGCATTTCAGGACGTGCGGTATCTGGTTAGAACAAGCCCGCAACTCCGACGCACATTGTTAGCTGTGGGATACAATAATGAAATCCATAACGTGGAAGAACTTTCATTTAAAAAATATGATACGATCGTAGGTGTTCATTCTAATAAAAACTTTTTACCAAAAAATTAAACCGACTCCCAAAAAACCAAAGTGAAAAATAACTTTAATTTCCGTAATCGGTGTTTTTAGTGTTGTATTTTTGTTTTTGGCACCGACTACCGAAATTAAAGTTATTTTTCACTATGCAGTGTTTTTTTGGGAGTCGGTTTAATTTTTGACAAAAAGTTTTTATTTCACTCTTTTTAGTTGGTCGATTTTTAATTTACCTATTGACATAAGCCTAAATGTCAACTACTTATAATCATTTACAAAATATTGCTTTTCCCAATGTTGGGCCGTTAATTGTTGAGGAGTTCTCCTGGTACTTCTCCATCAGCTTCACTTCACCATATGCATTGTGACGAGCATAATTATTGTGCGTAATAACCACATTCAAGTAATCAAAGCGGAACACATGAACTAATACTTATTATTCCTACTTGTATATTGAGTAGTTCCAGTGGCCATCTGTGGTCTTCATCATCAGGTCCACTTCACAAATGGTGCTTTTCAAATGCAACTACACAAGTTCCCTCGATTTCTCCAGAATCCCTTCATCAGATCCTGACTTGGTGACAATGGGCCCAATTTCGAAGTATACCCTTTCAAACAAAAAAAGAATTTTCCAAATCAGTTCACCGTCTTGGAGTAATCGGTGATCATACGATAAACATAAATATATACATAAATATACGCGTCGACTTGATAACCTCCTCCGTTTTTTGTCGTTGGTTGAAAAACCGGTCGGGGCCGGGCCACGCGTTATGATATGGTCTCGTCTTTATAAAGAGTTATATGTCTATGGGTCTCGTCCTATTATGTTTATTTTTAACCGACTTCAAAAAAGTAGGTTCTCAATTCGTCTTGAACTTCTCGGAGACGGCTGGACCGATTTGAAAAATTCGTTTTGCGTTTGAATGAGTATACTTTCTAGTTGCTCCCATTGTTACGAAATCAGGATCTGATGATGGGATCCTGGAGAAACGAGGGAACTCTTCAAATATTATAGGCACACCTATAGCGTTTTGGGTATTTCTTATAGTACCTTGTGCAGTTGCTCTCGAAAAGCACCATTTGAGGAAATGGAACTGATGATGAAGACCACAGATGGCCACCGGAACTACTCAATAATAAGTATTTCGTGGATTGTGATTAGATTACTTGAATATAGATGTTAAGCACTTTATGCTCGTCACAATGCATATGGTGACTACACCATATGTATTGCAGTAGAGCTGATGGTGAAGTATCAGGAGAACTCCTCAAAAATTAACGGCTCTGCACCGGGAAAAGCAATATTTTGTAAAAGGTGATAAGTAGTTGACATTTTGGCTTTTGTAACCGGATAAAATACAAACCAACCCACTGAAAAGCGTGAAAAAAAAACTTTTTAGCAAAAAATAGAACCGACTTCCATATAAAAACACTACAAAGGCAAAAATAGCTATAATTTCGGAAGGCGGTGTCTTTAGTTTTGTATATATTTTCGTTTTTGACACCGCCTTCCGAAATTAAAGTTATTTTTGTCATTGTAGTGTTTTTATATGGAACTCGGTTCTATTTTTTGCTAAAATTGTTTTTTTATGCAGCCTAAAGTTCTATTTAACCTGCACAACGATTGCATAAAGGTTCCTCAATAGCTATAACGATTTATTAACGCTAAACTAAAGCTCTCGTAGCGCTACTTTTTAATGATTTTGCACTACTTTGAACGAATGAATTGATTATAGTTCTTTATTGTATATCTTCAGTTGACATTATTTGTAATATTTTGGTAAAGTGTTTTCGTCGCCATCATGAAAATAAAACAAAAGTATGTACTTAAGTAAAAGTTTGTATTTTGTATTAGCAAGATATATAAAGATACTTAAAACGCTGTCCAGTTTACTGTGTATATATAAGATAATTTTCGAGTAATTTTAACGCGCTTTGTCAGTGAAATCAAAACTTTGTACCAAAAATTAAACCGACTCCTAAAAAAACACTGCAAAGTTAAAAATAATTTTATTTTCGGAAGGCGGTGTCAAAGAAAAAGAAAATACAAAACAAATGACACCGCCTTCTGACATTAATTTTTGGCTTTGTAGTGTTTTGATATGGAAGTCGGTTCTATTTTCTGCAAAAAAATTTTTTCAAATAGATAATCATCAAACGTCTCAACAATAGTTTTCGTTTAGTTATACCTACTTATACTATAATAATATGAAGTTTAAACATTTCAATTAACTACCTATTATTGTTTTATTACAGAATACCTTTTAAAATAGTTAAAACTATAAATGCAGACAAGTAAGAGCTGTCAATCTGCCCTTCAGGATGGGAATTATCGCTAGATCAAAATAAAAAAAAAATGTGAAACGAACACAATATTCCGATTGAAAAGATATTGCCTAATGATGATGAGAATCCAAATGTTGAGACTGATATCTTTATAAAATAAGAACCCAAGAATAGGCTTTTTTTTTATTAAGTTTGTGATTTGTGAAATGTTGAGAATAATCTTCTTTAAAATTAATAGCTTAAAAATTAAAATGCTTTAGTATTAGTTGATTAGCAGATTCACTGGAATGTTCAGCCATGTTTGACGGCTTTAGGAGGTTTTCATAAACCTTGCGTACTTTCCTGCGATAACCTCCACTTTCTTTATTAATTTCCATCGTTTACCATTCATTTTTTTTTACAAAAGCGGCTGTAAAAAATGGCGAATGGATTGATCCTGTAAGGAAGAAGTTATGACTATTGTTTTACTAAAGGCAGTTTTTGTTTCTTTTTAGGATATTTAATGTAGTTTTTAGTTACACTGATGAATTTTTTATAACTATAGTATGCATAAGAGCATCTATTATTTCTATAATGAAACTTGTAGTAGTATAATAGTGGTTACTATAACTCCTGTACAGGTGCTGCAAACAGTCTACAATTAACTCCTTTTTGTAGTAATGTAATCTATAAAAGTTACAATGGAAACCACTGTACAGCTGTAAGTGGCAGAATGACCTTCGTAACTCTCATATAAGGGTTTAAGTGGTAAATGAGTTCTAAAGTGAACTACTGTAAAGCCTAGGGTAGTATTTGATTTAGCTTGTAGCACATTAAGTAAGTTTTATAGCTATAGACGTTTACGGATGCAGATATGCAACTTTGAACTGCTTGTTGAACCCTTAAACCGCTATTTTACGGCCGAAAGTAACAAAATAGGCTGCTATTTCCACTAATGTGCTCGTTGGGTAGTGTCTCGGAAAGCACGTTAAGCTGTTGGTCCTTGACTCTTGCCAAGAGGCATCGTGTTAACCAGTTTCTTGGTCGTGGACGTCAGATAGGAGATAGGCAGTCGCTCTTTGTAAAACACTAATACTCAGCTGCATGCGGTAAGCCTGCAAACCAACCCCAATATAATTGAGAAAAGTGAAGTGGAGTCAAGTGTTTGAGTGCTTTTGCGGCCTACCCAAACGTCCTTACCTTGGTATTGTTCGTCAAATCGTTAAGCTCCTTGTTATAAGTTGAGCTATACGTCATTTGACAAATGCTTGCACTGTATGGATAGGCCCACTCAAATCTGTGAGCATCTTCGAAATACCGCCTCAGACTGAAACCTACAAGGTTCCCATATAATTAAACCAGTGTAGATTGTCCCCATTAAACCAGTGTAGATTTGTCACCATAATCAGGCGTCCGTCACTCGCTCAAGGCCACGCGTTATATGCCTACCGCTTCGCGTATCGCCGTCGGTATATCTGACAGTGGGCTGCCGCACGCCTGCCTGAGCCTTTTTAAATAATTTTGACAACGTCAGAATGGATCGACCTAAAAACAATTGATTTTCCTCCGCTTTGCTTCTGTTTCCCTTTTGATTATTTATTTGCTCGGAATTTTATTAAAATTTTTTACGAGGTTTCGGCTATTTTCGACACTAAAATTTAATAATCGGTAATTCAGGGAAGGAAAATATGCATCTATCATTTTATTAAACTGAAACATATTTGTATGACGTGTATATGAATATACATTTCCTTTTTAAGCTGTGTCATTTACACAAATCCATGGGCATACGTCTTTTGATCCTTGAGAATATTACTCTAGGCTTCAGCTCAACAGCAAGCTCGTTCATGTGGTTTAGGATACAGTCCTTGATTGTGGTAATTCCCAAATCGTGGTGTAACCTATCATTTCTTATGTACCAGGGTGAATCAGTTATAATTCTTAAGAGTTTTGACTGGAATCTCTGCAATATTTCTAGGTTGGAATTTGCTGCAGTGCCCCCCACAGTTGGATTCCATAAGTCCAAGTCGGCTTCATAATGTAAATTATATAATGACTAGTAAATGCGTGTTGCGCGAGGTGCAAGCACCTCGCGTGCTTGTGAAAAAATAAAAAATGGGGGGGTGATGGGCTCCCCCATCATGGGGGGCGTTTAGTATTTGCGTGTTGCGCGAGGTGCAAGCACCTCGCGTGCTTGTGAAAAAAAAAAAAAATGGGGGGGGGGGGGTGATGGGGGGAGATGCGGGGGGTTTAGTATTTGCGTGTTGCGCGAGGTGCAAGAACCTCGCGTGCTTGTGGAAAAAAAAAATAAAGGGGGGGGATGGGGGGAGATGGGGGGGGTTTAGTATTTGGGTGTTGCGCGAGGTGCAAGCACCTGGCGTGCTTGTGAAAAAAAAAAAGAAATGGGGGGGGTTGCAGAAGTATTTTGACTAAAGCATTGCCCCTCTAAATGAATCTGAAAAAAAATGTTCCAAGTCTCTTAATTTCCGAGATCCGCCTAAAGGGGGTGAGAAGGGGGCGGGGGGGGGGGGGGGACTTTGAAAAATGGTTTTTACTTTACCGAGCCTCCTCTACACGAATCCGTAAAAAGAAAAAAATACGGGTCTCGTAGTTTCCGAGATACGATAGGGAGGGGGGAGAAGGGGGGTGAAAAGGGGAGGTTTGGCACTTTTCCCGTAGGTTTGAGAGTTACTTGTTTACGAATCTGTCAATATATACCCACCTCCCCATCCACCATCTGGGAGAACAATTATGTCAATGAGTGAGTGAGTGAGTCAGTGGTAATCTAGCTTTATATAGTATAACTAGTATTTGCGTGTTGCGCGAGGTGCAAGCACCTCGCGTGCTTGTGAAAAAAAAAAAATGTGGGAGTGATGGGGGGTTTAGTAATTGCGTGTTGCGCGAGGTGCAAGCACCTCGAGTGCTTGTGAAAAAAAAAAAAAAAGCGGGCGTGATGGGGGGGGGTTGCAGAAGTATTTTGACTAAAGCATTGCCCCTCTAAACGAATCTGAAAAAAAAATGTTCCAAGTCTCTTAGATTCCGAGATCCGCCTAAAGGGGGGGAGAAGGGGGGCGGGGGGGGACTTTAAAAAATGGTTTTTACTTTACCGAGCCTCCTCTATACGAATCCGTAAAAAGAAAAAAATACGGGTCTCGTAGTTTCCGAGATACGATGGGGGGGGGGGGGGGGAAGGGGAGGTTTGGCACTTTTCCCGTAGGTTTGAGAGTTACTTGTTTACGAATCTGTCAAAATATACCCACCTCCCCATCCACCATCTGGGAGAACAATTATGTCAATGAGTGAGTGAGTCAGTCAGTCAGTCAGTGGTAATTTAGCTTTATATAGTATAACTAGTATTTGCGTGTTGCGCGAGGTGCAAGCACCTCGCGTGCTTGTGAAAAAAGAAATTGGTATTTGCGTGTTGCGCGAGGTGCTTGCACCTCGCGAACTTGTGAAAAAAAAAAAAAAAGAGGGGGGGGTGATGGGGGGGGGGGTTGCACAAGTATTTCGACTAAAGCATTGCCCCTCTAAATGAATCTGAAAAAAAAAATGTTCCAAGTCTCTTAGATTCCGAGATCCGCCTAAAGGGGGGGAGAAGGGGGGCGGGGGGGGACACTTTGAAAAATGGTTTTTACTTTACCGAGCCTCCTCTATACGAATCCGTAAAAAACAAAAAATACGAGTCTCGTAGTTTCCGAGATACGATAGGGAGGGGGGAGAAGGGGGGTGAAAAGGGGAGGTTTGGCACTTTTCCCGTAGGTTTGAGAGTTACTTGTTTACGAATCTGTCAAAATATACCCACCTCCCCATCCACCATCTGGGAGAACAATTATGTCAATGAGTGAGTCAGTGAGTGGTAATCTAGCTTTATATAATATAATAACTAGTATTTGCGTGTTGCGCAAGGTGCAAGCACCTCGCGTGCTTGTGCAAAAAAAAAAATGGGGGGGGGTTTAGTATTTGCGTGTTGCGCGAGGTGCAAGCACCTCGCGTGCTTGTGAAAAAAAAAAAAATGTGGGGGTGATGGGGGGTTTAGTAATTGCGTGTTGCGCGAGGTGCAAGCACCTCGAGTGCTTGTGAAAAAAAAAAAAAGGGGGGGGTGATGGGGGGGGGTTGCAGAAGTATTTTGACTAAAGCATTGCCCCTCTAAATGAATCTGAAAAAAAAAATGTTCCAAGTCTCTTAATTTCCGAGATCCGCCTAAAGGGGGTGAGAAGGGGGGTGGGGGGGGCGACTTTGATAAATGGTTTTTACTTTACCGAGCCTCCTCTATACGAATCCGTAAAAAAAAAAATACGGGTCTCGTAGTTTCCGAGATACGATAGGCGGGGGGGGGGTGAAGGGGGGTGAAAAGGGGAGGTTTGGCACTTTTCCCGTAGGTTTGAGAGTTACTTGTTTACGAATCTGTCAAAATATACCCACCTCCCCATCCACCATCTGGGAGAACAATTATGTCAATGAGTCAGTGAGTGAGTGAGTGAGTCAGTGGTAATTTAGCTTTATATAATATAACTAGTATTTGCAAGGTGCAAGCACCTCGCGTGCTTGTGAAAAAAAAAAAAAAAAAGTGCCCCCCACTTTTTTTTTTTTTTTGGTTATGGGGAGATGGGGGGGTTTAGTATTTGCGTGGTGCGCGAGGTGCAAGCATCTCGCGTGCTAGTGAAAAAAAAAATGGGGGGGGGGGAGAGGGGTTATGGGGGGGGGTTGCAGAAGTATTTCGACTAAAGCATTGCCCCTCTAGATGAATCTGAAAAAAAAAATGTTCCAGGTCTCTTAATTTCCGAGATCCGCCTAAAGAGGGTGAAAATGGGGGCGGGGGGGGGACTTTGAAAAATGGTTTTTACTTTACCGAGCCTCATCTACACGAATCCGTAAAAAAAAAATACGGGTCTCGTAGTTTCCGAGATACGATAGGGAGGGGGGAGAAGGGGGGTGAAAAGGGGAGGTTTGGCACTTTTCCCGTAGGTTTGAGAGTTACTTGTTTACGAATCTGTCAAAATATACCCACCTCCCCATTAGTGTTGCCCAAACGAGAGTCTCGCATGAGTCTTGCAATTAACAGAGTCTGTTACATTGTTCTGAGATCTCAACTACCGTTTAATAAATAGCAATAGGATAATCGCTAATTGCAAGACTCTTGCGAGACTCTCGTTTGGGCAACACTACTCCCCATCCACAATCTGGGAGAACAATTATGTCAGTGAGTCAGTCAGTCAGTGGTAATTTAGCTTTATATAATACTAGCTTCTACCCGCGACTTCGTACGCGTGGGAAGGTTTTCCCGCGCAAATCCCGATCCCGTGAGAATTTCGGGATAAAAAGTAGCCTATGTGTTATTCCAGAATGTCAACTACCTACTTACCAAATTTCATTCAGATCCGTTCAGTAGTTTTTGCGTGAAAGAGTAACAAACATCCATCCATCCTCACAAACTTTCGCATTTATAATATTAGTAAGAAGATTAGTAAGATATTAGTAAGAAGTAAGAAGTAAGATAAGATAACTAGTTTATTTTGCACTACAAAATAAACTACTACAAAATTTGTAATACCTATATGAATCTGTTTATAACTCACTCCAAGTGTTTTTACTTCTTGTTTTCTTTCCATCTTTACTGTAAGTTTTCTTAAGTTAGTAAAATAATAATACTTCCACTTCTGAAACACAGGCCTCTTTCCTTTGAGAGGAAACGGGCCGTAATCCAGCACGCGGGTCCAGTGCGGGTTGGTGTATATTTCGATTCTAGGACATACCGATTGTCTCACGATACTTTCCTTCACCGTTTTGAGAGCGCTGGTGATTTTGAAAATTACACAAAGTAATGTATGTACAGGTTACCCACGACATATAAAAAAATCTTTTATTTCAGACATTGGGTCCATACATTTTCAAAATCATCAATTCATCTTAAAAACATCACACACATGTCACATCGAATAAAATAAATTATGACGTAATTTAATTTAATTTATTAATTTAATTTAATCTATTAATTTAATTTAATCTAATCTATATACACATTAATTTAATGTAAGTATTTGCCTCCCTCTGGGGCACCGGGCACGCGCACTTGTGTTTGAACCCAGTGTCCCAGAAGGGGGCTGTCTAGCTTATGGCTGAGCACGTTCAGGATGGTGTTGGTGCTCCCACGCGTACGGAACATCAGCGAGGCGATGCGGCGCCGCAACACAGTGTGGAAGCCGTCTGTGTGCGCATGCGCAAACATTGCAGACGCACTACAGCAGCGTGGGAGCCCCACCAGCACATAAGTCATAATCAGCAGCATATATGTCGTACCAGTAACCACTGGGCCTCCACTGTTCCTAATGTATGCCCGGTAGAAAGGCATAAAACAAAGCTGGCTGGGCGACATTTCCGAGTTCTTGGCGGTCGTGTTTATAACTATCCACATATTATGCAATGTAAAATTTATAACCTGAATTTTGAATGCAAGAGCAGAATTAGTAAATGGATAATAATGACCCTGAACTATGAGGATGTAGAAAACTTACTTTTACACTCATAATGCACTCACCTTCTTACAAACATACATCCATCATATAAAACAGACACATCCAACAAAAACATTTTATACACATTACACATACACAGTGAAGCTTCATGATATAAGTAACTAACTTTTTCTAATTACACTTTCTCACGATCTTAAAAATTTTATTGCTAAAGTGTTATAACTATAATTATGTACATCTGCAGCGAGTGATCGTTGAACTTTATTATGTAATTATCTGGGGACACGGCAGTGCCCCCGCCAAGTCGAGCGCAAAGCAAACACTGCCGTACCATCCTTTTCTGGAACCATTTCGGCGTATTTTCAGGCCCCTATTTGAGGACCTCTGGATAGATAAATCGTCAAATTATCGTTATCTAGTAAGCTACCAGCACACAATTAAACCACAAAATTTCATGTTTGTAGCTTGTTTATTTCCTAAGTTATGCAAAAGCAAAGTTGTACTATTTCGACATATATAGACTCACTGATCATCAAAATAGAACTAGTACTTCCCATAAACCTAGAGAGCTGAAATTTCGCAGAGGTAGGGTTTAGTGCCTATATGAATGAAAAACTATCAAAACTAGGATCATGGAAGATCTGGAGTACCTTATGACCCTGAGGAGAAACCGTTACCAAACCAAAACCAAACCAAACTATTGAAATTATCGACATGCTATATTCACAAAGTTTATTTAGCATGGTTAGCCCTTTCTTTTGAAATTAAAAAATTGATTGTCTGAAGTATCTGATGAAGAACCCTAAGAGCTCAGCTGAACTATGGGAGATATGGAAATGCGCCTTGACAAAAGTTATTCAGTGTGAAAAGCCCTTTCTACTAATGTGTATAAAAAATTGAAGGTCTGAAGTATCTGATGAAGAACCCTAAGAGCTCAGCTGAACTATGAAAGATATAGAAATGCGCCTTGACAAAAGTTATTCAGAGTGACGAGTCCCTTCTATTGATGTGTATAAAAAATTGAAGGTCTGAAGTATCTGATGAAGAATCCTTAGAGCTCAGCTGAACTATGGGATACATGGAAATGCGCCTTGACAAAAGTTATTCAGTGTGACGAGCCCTTTTTAATGATGTGTATAAAAAATTGAAGGTCTGAAGTATCTGATGAAGAATCCTTAGAGCTCAGCTGAATTCTGGGAGATATGGAAATGCGCCTTGACAAAAGTTATTCAATGTGACGAGCCCCTTATAAATGAATATGAAACTGTAGTCTGAAGTATTTGAAAATGTCTTAGAAAACATTAAAATGTGCTAGAGTCATACTAAGTACTTCAATAAAATAACATAAGCTGGGAGTACCTCCTCGTGGTGAAGGTGGAAACAGGCTAATTCCGCAGTTGAGACAACTTTCAAATGCCTGTTGCCTGGCTAAAACCCCCATTTCTTGTTAATCTTGCCTTCGGGCTTATTTTATTTTCGGTCTTTGTCAGTTGCTAATTGGAAGTAGCCTACCCGGTAACGCAGGGGAGCAGCTACCAGTCGTATTCCGTTTCCGCTTTTTATCCATGTAAATTATCCATAAACGGTCGTGGAATTTAAATAAACTCGTAAAAATGTCAGCAAAATTGAAAGACGACGATGGACTATGTGGCTACCGCGTAGTTTGTATGCCCAAAGATGGTTCATGTCTCTTCCATTCAATATCTTTCTTGGTCTTTGCTAAAACTGACTCAACTTGCAGTGTCAGGTCTGCCATAGTGGCATAGGTTACCGAACATTGAGACGGAATGCAATTTTACACGTGTGATGCTGAATATACCGCTCTGATCTTTCAGAAATTAAACCACCCAAACCGTCTAAAAGAACAAATAATGAGCGTGAATGGGCAATACGAAAACTTATAGCCACTGTACAAGAATCGGAACCGGAAAAAAAGAAAAGAAAGATTACTAATAAAAAATAAACTACACCAAAAAAAAACAATTCTAATAAGAAAACCTAAAATAATGAAAGGTATAATTAAGAAACTAATCAAGTAAAAAATAGCTTTCTGCAAAAAGAAGTGAAATCCCACCAAAAACATCCTGTAAAAAATTTGCCAAGTCTCGCCTAAGCAGCTTATTTCTCTATAAAAAGTAATGTGAATGTGACTTGGCCGTTGACTTCGATGTATTAACTACTAAAAGTGCATAGAGTATGTTCAACGGCCGGTTACATAAAATCTAACTATATTAATAAAGAAATCGCAGTAAAGATCCTTAGACTTGGCTTCGCTTTGCTTAGAGATTTCATTACTTTTTATAGAGAAACAAAAGCAGCTTAGGCGAGACTTGGCTATTTTTTTACAGGATGTTTTTGGTGGGATATGTGAATTTACTCGCCGTAATGACTGACAACCCGTGACTTCCATAACACAAGTTTTATGTTAGCTTGGGAGTCAGAGGTAATAACTTTTGTGTAAAAATTTACAGTTTAATGTGATGCATTGTTATATGATGATCTCGTTATAAGTTGAAAAATTGTAATCTGCCAATAAAAAAATATTATTATTATCTTTTAACCATCAAAAATTACACCATCGCAGCAACCTTCCGAGTAAAACCTCGGACGGACAGGCTTACTGCTTTTATATCAACGATAACAAAAACTGTCTCTCTTCTTCAGGAATCCCTGCAAAAGACATTAGAAGAAGCTTTGCAAACGAACGACCCTTTCGAGATCCACTCGAAACTACTGGACATCTACGTGGAGACCAGCAAGCACCAGGAGTTGGTAGCGCTGGTGGAGCTGATGATAAGGAAGTACAAGCGTCAGACGAGCATGTACGGGCTCTGCGGAGCCGCTTGCTTCAAGCTGGGACTCGTGGACAAGGCGCGACAGGTGAGCACTTATTATACTTATAGTTGTGGAACTCTCTGCCACACATGTCGTCTGGGCTCACTCGTTCCATCGTAGACCTCATCTTACACTTACCATCAGGTGTGACCGGGGTCAAGAGGCGGCCTCTTCCGTAATTTAAAAAAAAATACACGTACTCTGCCCGCAACTTCGTTTGCGTGCGAGGGTTTTCCCGCGTAAATCTCAATTCCGTGGGCATTCCAGGATAAAAAGTAGCCTATGTGTTATTCCAGGATGTCAACTATCTAATTACCAAATTTCATGACACATATTTAGTCGTTTTTGCGTGAGAGCGTAACAAACATCTATCCATCCATCCATCCATCTTCACAAACGTTCGCATCTATAGTAAGATAGGCTGATTTGTGATAGGGTATATTTTCCTTAAATAAGTTCGAGGATCTCATGCCTAAATAATAATAGTTGCACGGGTCAATCTTCAAAGTTAAGCAACGATTGCTGAGGTCGTCTGTGGATGGGTGACCAGCTTAACATATCGAGTGCAAAATAATTTTCACGCAAGCTCCGCCCCCATCCACCCCGTTAAGACCAGGCAGTGCAAAATAATTTTCACGCAAGCTCCGCCCCCATCCACCCCGTTAAGACCAGGCAGTGCAAAATAATTTTCACGCAAGCTCCGCCCCCATCCACCCCGTTAAGACCAGGCAGTGCAAAATAATTTTCACGCAAGCTCCGCCCCCATCCACCCCGTTAAGACCAGGAAGTGCCAAATAATTTTCACGCAAGCTCCGCCCCCATCCACCCCGTTAAGACAAGGCAGTGCAAAATAATTTTCAAGCAAGCTCCGCCCCCATCCACCCCGTTAAGACAAGGCAGTGCAAAATAATTTTCACGCAAGCTCCGCCCCCATCCACCCCGTTAAGACAAGGCAGTGCAAAATAATTTTCACGCAAGCTCCGCCCCCATCCACCCCGTTAAGACAAGGCAGTGCAAAATAATTTTCACGCAAGCTCCGCCCCCATCCACCCCGTTAAGACCAGGCAGTGCAAAATAATTTTCACCTAAGCTCCGCCCCCATCCACCCCGTTAAGACCAGGCAGTGCAAAATAATTTTCACGCAAGCTCCGCCCCCATCCACCCCGGTTAGGCCGTTGCATACTAAACGCTAACGCAGCAGTAATTAAGTTGAATATCGCGTTCGCTCTTTCACCATGTTCAGTTTCGAAACAGCCGTTGTGTGCTAAACGCTAACGCAGCAGTAATAAAGATGAACATCGCGTGCGCTCTTTTACCATATTCTGGTTCGAAACTAAATGTCGTAAGTCTCAATTCGTGTTTCGTTTATAACTAAAGCGATAATTGATCTAGAGAAAAAATGTCCTATATTTGGATAATAAACTATATTTTCTTACTGTCAATACTAATTTTAGACATAAAAGCCGAGTAATCTTGATTAAATTTTGAATAATCTTTAAAAAAGACATGATTTTAGATTAAAAAATGAACCGAGCAAAAATGTTCCAATTACGAAACTGGTCCTAGACATGGAAAGAAAAAGATCCAATAAATCATTTACTAAAGTTCCATTTTCATTGTATGTGTGATTGTTTCAGAATATGAATACAAAATTACATACAATTTAGGGAGCCTCCTCTTAAGTGGTTGGTCCCTGCTATCATTTGTGTATTCTTGACAGTCGCTACGGGTATTCAGAAGCCAGAATTTTTTCAAATGAGTTCATGCGTTATTCGGGGGCCGCGGTATCTCTATCTATAATATCTGGCTTCTTATTCTTAACATACCAAATTGGTTTTCTAAGATTTATTAAAACTGAACTGTAATATCTTTTCCAGGTTATGCAGAAAGCTATTTCCGTGCTTGAGAAGAAAGAGCGTAAGTAAATTAATACTCTGGTACATCACCATCAGCTGCACTTCACCATATGCATTGTGACTAGCATTAAGTGCTTAATAACCATATTCAAGTAATCGAATCGGAAACCATGAAATACTTTTTATTGAGTAGTTGCGGTGGCCATCTGTGGTCTTCATCATCAGTTCCACTTCACTAAATGGTGCTTAGCGAAAGCAAAAGCACAAGTTACTATAAAAAAAAATACTAGAATCGCTATAGGTTTGCCTATATTTGAAGAGTTTCCTCGATGTCTCCAGGATCCCATCATCAATCCTAACTAGATGACAATGGGACCACCTTGAAAGTATATATTTTCAAACTAAAAAAGAATTTTCCAAATCGGTCCAGTCGTCTTCGAGTAATCGATGATCATGCATAAAAAAATATACGCGACGTATTGATAACCTCCTCCTTTTTAGAAGTCGGTAAAATATGATCTTGTACTGGAACTCCTCAGGTTTTTTCACTTGCATTCTTTCGTTAGGGCTGCTATCTGAATTGAGTTATAACGTGTTAAAACCGTAACAGACTACGTTTATATTGAACTAGCTGACCCGCCACGACTTCGTTCGCGTGGTATCCTACCCCTACCCAACCGATACCCTACCCCTATCCTACCCCTACCCTACCCTACCCCTACCCTACCCTACCCCTACGCTAACCCTACCCTACCCCTACACTTACACTACCCCTACCCTTACACTACCCCTACCCTACCCCTACCCTAACCCTACCCCACCCTACCCCTACCATACCCCAACCCTACCCTAACCCTACCCTACCCTACCCCTACCCTAACCCTACCCCTACCCTAACCCTACCCTACCCCTACCCTACCCCTACCCTACCCTACCCCTACCCTAACCCTATCCTACCCCTAACCCTACCCTACCCCTACCCTACCACTACCCTACCCAACCCCCACCCTACCACTACCCTACCCCCACCCTACCCCTACCCTACCCCTACCCTACCCCTACCCCTACACTACCCCTACCCTACACCAACCCTACCCCTACCCTACTCTCCATTTCTTCTTCGTTCGCGTGGGATGTTTTTCCCGCTTAAATCCCGATCCCGTGGGAATTCCGGGATAAAAAATATCCTATATCCGTCTCCTTGTTTTAAGCTACCTCCATACCAATTTTCAGCCAAATCGGTTCAGCCGTTCTCGAGTTATAAGTGGTGTAACTAACACGACTTTCTTTTATATATATAGATTTTATAAAAGACTAAACTTTAACTCGGGGATAAGTGCCACAGATAGCTGCAGGCCAAAGCTTTCATTGAATTACAATAATAATTCAGTCTATTACGTTCCCACTATTAATTCAGTTCAGTCGCCACCGATTTCCAATCGGTGAAGGACAAGATCAAGTCTTAGGACCAAAAATTCGAAGACCTGAAATAATTAGTTAATTACTATTTATAATTAATTAATTAATGATAATTTTATTAATTATATGTTTATTTGCCAACAGACGTGCCAGTGCTGGTGCAGTTCGCACTCCTGGAGAGCCGCAGCGGGTCCCGGGAGCGAGCTGAGGCGCTGTTCGAACAAGTCCTGGCTGTTTACCCCGCCAGGGTCGACGTCTGCTCAGCCTACGTAGACATGCTGCTGAAGAACGGAGACCACGAACACGTCCGGTAAGAAATAAATAGTAAAAAAAATTATTACCTACCACAGAAGACATGATCTGCTTAGCCTTTTCTCAACTATGTTATAAGACATAACAACTTTCCTCTTTTGTGGTGAGAGCGCCGAGCGAACATCTGTCGACTGTCTTGAAGGAGGAATTTTGGCCGAGAGTTTGGTTACCGGACTGAAATATATAAATTGATTGATCGATTTAAGTGAGTGGGGCAGCAGAGTAGTTAGTGGCTAAATAATAATAGCCTCACGGGTCAATTTTCGAGGTTAAGCAACGTTTTCCGAGGTTAGTCAGTGGATGGATCAGGTGGTTGACCATCTAAATGTATCGAGATTCGGCCGTCACTTTAACTTCTTTAACAGTCGTAACGGGTAGTCGGAAGTCAGAAAATGTGACAGTGGTCCTGCCAAGAGGTATCGTGTTACCCAGCTACTGGGCTGCGGAGGTCAGTTAGGCAGTCGCTCTAAAACACTAATCTATACTTATAATAAATCTGTAGAGAGGTCAATTCTGTACATGAAATATATTTACAAAATAACTATCAGGGGGTGATTAGGGATCGATACTGATGCCAAAAATGCAATCAGTAAAATTTTTGTCTGTCTGTCTGTCGGTCTGTCTGTCTGTCTGTCTGTCGGTCTGTCTGTCTGTCTGTATAACCATTATAGAAACAAAAACTACTCGACGGATTTTAACGAAACTTGGTACAATTATTTTTTATACTCCTGAGCTGGTTATAGTATACTTTTCATCACGCTACAATCAATAGGAGCAGAGCAGTGAAGGGAAATGTTGGGAAAACGGGAGAAGTTACTCCATTTTTAGGGTTCCGTAGTCAACAAGGAACCCTTATAGTTTCGCCATGTCCGTCTGTCTGTCCGTCTGTCCGCGGTTTAGCTCAAAAACTATTGGTACTAGAAAGTTGTAATTTGGTATGAGTATACATGTTAATGACGCCAAAAAAGTGGTAAAATAAAATTTTGAAAAAAACAGTTATTTAGGGTACCTCCCATACATGTAAAGTGGGATGATAATTTTTTTTTTCGTTCTTCCCATAGTGTGGGATATCGTTGGATAGGTCTTTCAAAATTATTAGGGGTTTGGTAAGACCGTTTTTTGATTAAGAAAACCGTTCGTGACTTATCAAGCTTTAAAGTACCAATTTTCGTTCGAGTCAAGTGTCCCCCCCCCTCTATCAACTAAACGGTTATAGTTAGAAATTCAAATGTCACGGCAGTGGTACCTGTATATAACGAAATTTAAAGGAAAACTATCACACATAAGTGGGCTTTACAAGTTTACGAGTAATAGTCGACCAATTGTATTTGACTCAAAAATTTCGAACAACTCTATAGAAATGTCGATAGATGGCGCTAAGCGCCAGTTGTATCGTGCTAGCTTCTTGTGACGATTGAGTAGTGTAGCTCTGTGTCCGTATTTAAATTCAAAACACCGGCTATGACAAGTTTTATACAAATCTCTAAAAAAAAATTGAAACTTTCCGTGTAAAATTGTCGGATCAGGTGAGGATTTGTATAGGAAGTCAAATTAGTTAGGTAGTCATGTTTGGCTTTTAGTTAGAGCATGGTACGAAACGATCAGTCAGCGAATACGACACGCACTTGGCTGTTATAAAAACTACGGAACCCTACACTGCGCGTGGCCCGACACGCACTTGACCGGTTTTTTAAGCTTCCGTCGCGTGTGCAACCTTAATGGTTAAAGCTACACAGAAATCATTTCATGGCAGAAATTTCTCTTTAAAATTATATAAAAAATATGCCACGACAGCATATATCTATCTTTTATGGTTGACTCACAATAACACGTGTAACTACCGATAGCGTAGCAATTCGAAGCTTTCAGATTATTATTCTGCTCCGAAATTTAAAACCACCACAACTTTGCAATGGAACTCGGCTAAAAGTAACCCAGTTGCAACAAAATATAATCGAGGCTCAAATTTTAACAGGTTGCGGTGCAGGAGAAACCGTCTTTATTCCCAGAATTCCCATAATACCAAATAATTTTCCATTCCAATTTAAAAGAACGCAATTCCCAGTATCGGCGTATTATGCAATGACAATTAATAAGGCTCAAGGGCAGACTTTTCGTGTTGCTGGAGTAGATCTCGGTGTCAGTTGTTTCTCGCATGGTCAGTTGTACATCGCTCTTTCCTGGGTTAGCAGTTCTAGAAATCTTTATGTTCACGTGCCGGACGAATCAACTTTCAACATATGTAGTATACCCGGAAGCTTTGCGCTGAAGTATTTTCGTTCTATAGGTACTTAAGCCTCATGTGAACGTGATCTAAAAAGTATTATTTTATTTTTTATTTTTTTATATTATATTTCCCTACTAAATTACGAAAGTTAATCTGTCTGTTACATCAAAATCACTGAACCGTGAGGAAAGACATAGGCTACTTTTTTTTACGAAAATCGACGGAAACGCGGACGAAGTCGCGGGCAATAGCTATCTATACTAATAATATAAGGCTGAAGAGTTTGTTTGTTTGTTTGAACGCGATAATCTCAGGAGCTACTGGTTCGAATTGAAAAATTATTTTTTAATTAAATAGGCAATTTACATTACGCTAAGGCCAATAGGAGCGAAGCGCCAATGAAGAATGCTTCAAAATCGGGGTTAAATTTAACGTTAGCCCAAAGTAACTATTCCACGCGGACGAAGTCGCGGGCAAAAGCTAGTCCTTACTAATATTATAAATGCGAAAGTAATTCTGTCTATGTGTTACGCAATCACGCCTAAACTACTGAACCGATTTAAATGAAATTTTGGTACGGACATAGTCTAGAGCCTGAGAAAGGACACAGGCTGCTTTTTAGACTTTTGATTAGAAAAATGTACTTAAATAAGCTATTAGCAGTTAAATATTGTAAATAGCTTATTTAAATGTGAATTTTATTTTTAAAATAATTAGTCTAAAAATTAAAAATGCTGCCGAAAGTCACTATTCCGCGCGGACGAAGTCACGGGCACAGCTAGCAATAAATAATCCTTTATTTCACCAAAGCCATTACAATAATAAACAACCATAAAAAGTTACTTAGGCTTATTCTACCGGGCACGCCGCAATTGCGGCGGTAAGACCCCTCTTTGAGGAGTGGCTAGATCGGCGTCACGGCGTCCTGACCTACCGCATGACGCAGGTCCTCACCGGACACGGAAGTTTCGGGAGGTACCTGTGTCTGATGGGTAAGGAAGAGACGCCTGGGTGTCACCACTGCGAGGGTCGCCCTGAGGACACAGTCGAGCACACGGTGCAGGACTGCCCAGCTTGGGCAGAGCACCGACGTGTCCTCACGGCGACAATAGGCGGAGACCTCTCGCGCCCGGCCTTGGTCGAGGCCATGCTGCGGGGCGAGAGGGAGTGGGAAGCGGTCGCCTCCTTCTGCGAAGCAGTCATGCTTCCGAAGGAGGAGGCGGGCCGCGTGAGGGAGAGGATGGCGTCCTCCCTCCAGCCCAGCCGCAGTGGTAGACGCCCACGGCGTCGGACGTCGGCCGACGATCTCCGGCCACCGTAGGCGCGGGCATGCGGACAGCGAGTAAAGGGCAACTCGCTGTCCGACCATGGACCATGCCCGGGTCGACGGCGCGTCGTGTTCCACGCGCGCCTCAAAGAGCGTCAGCAACATGACGAGGCCCCCTCTGCAGAGGGCCGAAGCCCGCCGGGGTCGTGGGACTCATCCCGTTACCGTGGCCCCGGTATGTAAAGGGTTATTGAAGGAACACCGTGGATTTTAGTCAGTAAAAGTCTGACAGTCCCTCCCACCCTGCCCGGAGTGGGAGGACTTATTTGATAATTTTACCACGCTAAAAAAAAAAAAAAAAAAAAAAAAGGCTTATTCTACGAGGTCCAAAGAAATGAAAAAACCCTGACTCCCAAACTAGCTGTAAGTTCCTGTGACTTAGGAGTCAGTGATTCCTCAAGAAATATGATAGCAAAAGGTTTATGCTCCATTAGGACGTTAAAACACAAAGCAAATAGTGAGAGATACAATAGGACACTAGTTCTCAACTGCATCCTATTAGGTCCGGCATCCAGCAATGATGACTAAGTTTTTAAATGGGGCAGCTTCATAATCCGGTGATTTCTGACACCCATCATTGGTTTACAGGCAAGTGATGGAGCGCATGACATCGCAGAAGTTGCCAGCAAGAAAAATGAAGGTTCTGTATAAGAAATGGATAGAAGTTGAAGAGAAAATAGGAGATCAAGAGCAAGTAGACAGGATAAGACAGCGAGCGATGGAGTACATCGAGAAAGCCAAGTTTTAACAATCTTTGAATTATATAAATAAAATTGTATTTTTATTTTGTATTCATCATTGTTATCCTTTTTCTTGTATGCTAACGTACAACCATACAACTATGCCCGGATTTTTTATTCTATTTTAAATACAGTATGTTAACTAACAGAGGACGTTCCCGTTAACCCGAAATAGTGTAGCATCCATACATGCTAAAAAATATTACCCTTCGAAAACAAAATGTTTTTTTTTTTTTGTTTTAATATTAAAATATTCACTAAAAATGTTAAATTAATACGTAAAAGAAACACTGTACACGCGTACGCATTCATAAATAAATTGCGACGTTGCCGTCCTTCAAGTACGCGTGTACAGAGTGTTTCTTTTACGTACCTATCAATTTAACATTTTTGGTGAATATTTAATATTAAAAAAATAAAAACATTTTGTTTTCCAATGGTAATATTTTTTTAGCATATATTGACACTCAAAAAATTTTTAAGGATATAGTAAATCTGAAATATATGAGGAAAAAAATTACCTCAGCAAAATCCTAAATAAAGTTATTGAGGTAACATGATGCAAACTAGTATACGAGATAATGATATTTATTTCTCAAACAGACAGACATTATAACCAAAGTTTAATCGAGATCTGTATACAAAAATATAAATAAAATACTTTTTTATGTATAGAAATTCATCACTCTGAGACAATTATTTTGCAAATACTTTCAAACGTATATTGAAAGTAGTTTTATTTATAAAACTAGCTTGTGCCAGCGGCTTCGCCCGTGTGGGAAGTTTTTCCCGTGTAAAACCCGATCCCGTGGGAATTTCCCAAAATCCTTTCTTAGCGGATGCTTACGTCATAACATCTACCTGCATGCCAAATTTCAGCCCGATCCGTCCAGTGGTTTGGGCTGTGCGTTGATAGATCACTGTCTGTCAGTCAGTCAGTCACCTTTGAGTTATATATATAAAGATGTGTTGGTTTATTATTGTTTCGCCAGTCGCTTAGTGAAGTGCGTCGGGAAACTTCGACATAAATCTGGAATGTTTGAGACGCTAACGCCATCTAGCGGCGAGTAGCAGGAATGAGCATATCTAGTCGAGACACTAACGCCATCTAGCGTCGAATAGCGGTACTATGTATTTCGAGTATTTTCTAGGCAGTATAAACAGTGAGTCGATTTTATAAGAATGTTCTCGAACTCATAGACTGGGGTATAAATAGAGCGCAAAGGGGCGTAGAGAGTCAGTCTTATTACGAGGCGAATACAAGATATAATCGAAGATTTACCTGTGAATTTAAGTGTGATCTAAGTGTTAAGTGACAAGTGTTGTGGTGCGAATAATTGTGTTAAATTTTTATTGTGTTGAATTAATTAAAGTGTTAATTTTGGTTTAATTGGCGTTAATTAATTCTATCCCGAACCCCAGCTCGTAACAATTTGGTGTCAGAAGAATTGTTTTACCGAAAGACGATATGGAAGGTGTAAGGACAAGAAATCAACGCCAGCAGGAGATCGACCAGAGGCGGTTTGAAGGCTCACCTTCGCCAGCACCGGGTGGAAATCAGCAGACAATGGAGGCGTCTGCGAGTACTTCCGGAGTTGCTCCAGTGACTACGTCTCCGGCTGCATTTGACATGGCTGCATTGATGGCTATGCTGCAGGAACAAGCCCGCTGCCAGGAAGAACAGGCCCGCCGCCAGGAAGAGCAGGCTGCTCGTCTGCAGGGAGAACTAGCCCTCCGCCAGGAAGACGAAGCCCGCCACCGGGAAGAACAAGCCCGCCGACAGGAAGAGCAGGCTGCTCGTCTCCACGAAGAGCTAGCCCGCCGCCAGGAAGAGGAAGCCCGCCACCGGGAAGAACAGGCCCTAACCATTCTAGAGGCCCTCGGGAAGGAGGTCACCTACGAACAGTTGCTAGAAGCGTTAGAGTCTCGCTATGGTGACGCACATCTGGAACACGTATTGCGTGCTCAGTTGAAAGACCGGGTACAACGAAGTACTGAAAATCTACAGCAGTGGGCCCTCGAAATAGAAAAGCTGGTCCGAAAAGCTTACCATTCATCGCCTGCACTCATCGACGGTAATTTGGTCCAGGCGTTTGTCGATGAGATTCGTGACTTGGAAGTGAGGGCTGCTGTGAGACTCGGGCACCATGGGTCTCTGAAGGACGCCTTGGCCCATGCTCTGGAAGTGGAAGCCGTACGACAGGACCATCGAGCACACCGCAACAGGGAGGTGGTGTCATCACCTACCCATGGCATTCGACCAAGGTTTAGCCCTAGGTGCTACGAGTGCGGAGAAAAGGGCCATCTGAGATCCAGTTGCCCGAAGCGAAATAGTGAAAGGGAAGAGAGATCTCAGGAGGGTCAAGTGGCTAACCCAACCTTCCAGCAGCAGGGAAACGAGTAAATGCCAGGACCGCGGGGCGGGTGCTGGCTGGTTTTGAAAAAGCCCCCAGAATTTCGATCACACAAGCCCATGATGGAAACAGCCTAATCATCAAAGGCGAAATCAATAGAACACCTTGCAAGCTGACGATAGATACTGGTGCTTCTCGTACAGTAGTCAGCACTCAACTTGCAAATAGCTCTATTGGGGACTTCTTCCGGAACCACGAGAAAATCCAACTCATGACAGCAACCGGCCAGCACATACCCGTCCGAGGCGAGAAGAAGGTGGAGATGAAACTGGGAGAAAGGACTTTTTGGCATAGAGTCATCGTGGCCGACATAGTGGATGATTGCATCCTCGGTTTGGATTTCATAAGAGACCATCATTGTAAGATCGACATTAACCAAGGAATATTAAAATGTGGCACAGAAGAAATCTGTATGGAAGGTGGATCATCAGGAAAAGTCTACTGCCTGAAGAAAATTACCCTTCGTCCTAGATCGGAAACCATTGTGCCAGTAAGTTTATCACAAAATTTGGAAAAAAAGCGTCGGTGCTTGTTTATTGAAAGAACGGATAATGATCACCCATGGATAATGGCACGCGCTCATTTCAAGATCACCTTAAGAACCTGGAACGTGTGCTAGCAAAAATCCGTGCAGCCAATCTGAAGCTAAGTCCTAAAAAGTGCTCATTTTTCAAACGGCAAGTGACTTTCCTGGGCCATGTAGTTTCGCAAGAAGGTGTGCAAACTGATCCGGACAAAATAGTCGCTGTTAAAGATTGGCCAGTACCAAAAGACAAGACACAGGTCAGAGCGTTTTTAGGGTTGTGCTCATATTACCGCCGGTTTGTGAAAAATGTCGCTGATATTGCTAAGCCATTACACAAGCTCACTGAAGAGAAGCGAACATTCTGCTGGGAAGAAGACTGCGACGCTGCTTTCCGCGAATTGAAGAAGCGTCTGTGCGATACACCTATTCTTGGATTTCCTGACACTGAGAATGAGTTTATCGTAGACACAGATGCAAGTAATACCGGAATTGGTGGCGTGTTATCACAGCGAAAAGGAGATAAAGAGTTTGTAATAGCCTACTTCAGTAAAGCTTTATCAAAACCAGAAAGAAATTATTGTGTCACGAGAAGGGAGCTACTAGCAGTAGTAAAAACATTGCAGCATTTCAGTAAATATCTGCTTGGTCGAAAATTTTATCTGCGGACCGACCATGCTGCATTAAAGTGGCTTTTGCAATTCAAGAACCCTGAAGGGCAAGTTGCAAGGTGGATTGAACAGCTGCAAGAGTTCCACTATGAAACTGAGCACCGTAATGGAAGATGTCACGGCAACGCGGACGCGCTATCAAGAAGACCTTGCCCTGAAGAATGTAAGCACTGTGTTAGGCATGAAGAAAAAGAAATAGTACCCGTCAAGATGCTGAGAACAGACCTGAGCAATGAGTGGAAAGAAGCGCTACAGCGTGCGCAGCAGGATGACTTAGACGTCAAACCCATTCTTGAATGGAAGAAAGCCGCTGCTCCAAAGCCTAGTTGGCATGACGTCGCTGGAATGAGTACCACAACAAAAAGTTATTGGGCACAGTGGGACAGTTTAGTGATCCACGAGGGAGTATTGTGCCGCAAATGGGAAAATGCTCGAGGAGACCATTGTCACCTACAAATGGTCGTACCAAAGGCGAAGGTACCTGAAGTTCTACAGCTTTACCACGACGGATGTTCAGGAGGTCATATGGGAGTAAAACGGACTCTGTTAAAGATACGAGAGAGGTTTTACTGGAACCACTGCCGAGACGACGTAGAAGACTGGTGCCGCAAATGCACTAGTTGTGCAGCAGTTAAGGGACCTTAAACACGCAGTAGACTTCAGTAGAGGAGCTTTAAAGATCTATAATGTGGGAGCCCCATGGGAACGGATAGCGCTGGATGTTGCGGGACCATTTCCTGAGAGCGAGAGTGGGAACAGGTACTTTATGGTCGTAATGGATTATTTTACAAAGTGGCCAGAAGTTTTTGCCATTCCTAATTTTTCATTCATTTCTCGAACTCATAGACTGGGGTATAAATAGAGCGCAAAGGGGCGTAGAGAGTCAGTCTTATTACGAGGCGAATACGAGATATAATCGAAGATTTACCAGTGAATTTCAGTGCGATTTAAGTGTGATCTAAGTGTTAAGTGACAAGTGTTGTGGTGCGAATAATTGTGTTAAATTTTTATTTTGTGTTGAATTAATTAAAGTGTTAATTTTGGTTTAATTGGCGTTAATTAATTCTATCCCGAACCCCAGCTGGTAACATTATTATTATTACAATTTTTATATGTAAAGGATTACGATAATAAAATGTATCTATCAGGATTGCTTTGGCACTTCCAAAAATTAATGTAGAACAAAGCACTCACTTATCTTAGATCAAATTTAACGTGAAGGTGACAACCCTAACGGTACTATTATGGTGGGTAAAGTCGTAAAAATTGTAACAGAAAACGTCATTTGACATTGCCCACCAATATATTTTTTTATTTAACAGAGACTTCGCATTGAATATTCGATCATTCATGTGTATTTTCAACCGACGACCAAAAGAGGAGGTTATCAATTCGACGCGTATATTTTTTTTTTTTTATGACAAAATGTGCAAGGTCGTGGGTTCGATTTCCACCTAGGACAAATGTTTGAGTGATGAGCACGGTCATTTGTTCTTTGTCTGGGTGTAATTTATCTATAATATGTATGTATTTAGAAATATATTTGTATGTTTATCAGTTGTCTAGTACCCATACCACAAGCTCTGCTTAGTTTGGGACTAGATGGCGTTGTGTGAAAAGTTGTGGAATATTATTATATTATATTATATTATCGATTACTCGAAGACGGCTGAACCGATTTGGAAAATTCTTTTTTTGATTGAAAGGGTATACTTTGAAATTGGTCCCATTTTCATTAACGTTAGGATCTGATGATGGGATCCTGGAGAAATCGAGGGAACTCTTCAAATATTATAGGCACACCTATGACGTTTTGGGTATTTATTATAGTAACTTGTGCAGTTGCTCTCAAAAAGTACCATTTGAGGAAGTGGAACTGATGATGAAGACCACAGATGGCCGCCGAAACTACTCAATAATAAGTATTGAGTGGATTGCGATTCGATTACTTGAATATGGATGTTAAGCACTTTATGCTCGTCACAATGCATATGGTGATGTAGAGCTGATGGTGAAGTACCAGGAGAACTCCTCAACAATTAACGGCCTAGCATTGGGAAAAGCAATATTTTGTGAAAGTTTATAAGTAGTTGACATTTAGGCTCTTGTAACTAGGTAAATTAAAAATAGACCAACTAAAAAGAGTGAAATAAAAACTTTTTACCAAAAAATTAAACCGACTCCCAAAAAGCACTGCAAAGTGAAAAATAACTTTAATTTCAGAAGTCGGTGCCAAAAACAAAAATACAAAACTAAAGACACCGACTACCGAAATTAAAGTTTTTTTTCACCTTGCAGTGTTTTTTGGGAGTCGGCTTAATTTTTTGGTTAAAAGTTTTTATAACACGCTTATTATTATTATTATTTATTTATTTATGTACACACATGACACTTACAAAAAAAAAAAAATTAAATACAGACAAAAGAGCACAAAGGTGCTGCTTATTTCCCAAGAAATTTCTTCCAGCAGACCTGCGACAGGAGAGTTCAAGAGGAGATGATAGACACAGTGTGTATAAATACTAGTTATGATAAATAAAACATACTTAGCTATACAATTAAACTATAATGATATAATAAACAAATATATACATACATAGAATTAAAATACATATTTATATTAATGCTATAAAAATATATACCTATAATAAATATATAAAATTACGGGATGTTGGATAGGTAATGATCTTTGACCAGCTTTTTGAAAATATTAATGGATTTAGCTTCCCGGATTTTAGCGGGAAGTGAGTTCCACAGTCGTACTGCATGAAAGGAGAAGGAGTGGGAATAGAAACGGGTTTTATGGGCTGGGAAATTGAGATGGAGTTTAAGGTGGGATCTACAAAGTGCATCAGTAGGACAAGTGAATGAAAAACGATCACGCAGGTAGTTAGGATATGCAGGGTTGAATAGGATGTTGTACAGAAGGAATAATATTCGAGTGTTCCTGCGAAGACGGATAGGGAGCCACTTGAGATCCTTGCGAAACTGAGAGACATGATCGTATTTCCTCAGACCAAAAACAAAGCGAATACACAAGTTTTGCAAGCGCTCAAGCTTACATAAGAGCTCCTCAGTGGCATCCAAATAGCAGGCATCGGCATAATCAATAATCGGCTGGATTAAAGTTTGAGCTAAAGAGATTTTAGTTTTGAAAGGCAAGAAGCTTTGAAGGGATTTTACGCTTTTATTAGGTCGACCTGTATGTAACTAACTATGTAATGGAATCTAAGGTAACTAATTTAACCATCTTCCAAGGGTCGTAGCGTAATGAAAATTGGCAGGTGTATGTAGTTCTGATGACAATACAATAATATGGTACTGCCCAACTGATCTGATGATGGAGCCGGAAGATATGAACTGGAACTTCATGATGGAAAATCGTATCATAGCTGTTTTGGATTTTTTAGAAGTCTTGTAATGAACTTTGACCACGATTAGATTTCAAGGTCTGATGATAAAGCCGGAAGATAGGCACTGGCATTCCATGATGGAATATCGTATCATAGTCGTGTTTGCACTTGTGAGTAAAGCCACGTAATGAACTTTGAACACGATCGGGTTTCAAGGTTATAACAAACCTAAAGAAAATCCGTTATCGGTTTTCTTAATCTTTTTAAATTACCGCGTAATCCATAGATTTATTTTTTTATAATGTCACTTTCAAATCCTATGGGGATCGACCGTTAAATTGTTCACTACTCGTGGGAATATTAAATATGGCAAAAACTACAAAAAAGCTTTTCTTTGTTTTTACGTGCATTTATAAAAGCGTGTTTTCTAGTGTTTTTTAAACTATTAATTTATTTTATTCTAATTATTACATGGTTTAAAACTTAAGTGAGTTTTTAACCCAGTTTTTACCTGCTGTGTAAATATGAATCATGTTTTACAGAAAGTTTTTCACACAACTTTTGGTCCGTAAAATACATTTCGAAACTGTTTCATAGCCGTCTGGAGTGAAATTGAGAAATAGTAGTTACATAGACATACTTAAATTTCTTCCCTTTTTTTTTAACGTTTTAAAATTATCAAATAAGTCCTCCCACGGTGTTCCTTCAATAACCCTTTACATACCGGGGCCACGGTAACGGGATGAGTCCCACGACCCCGGCAGGCTTCGGCCCTCTGCAGAGGGGGCCTCGTCATGTTGGTGACGCTCTTTGAGGCGCGCGTGGAACACGACGCGCCGTCGACCCGGGCATGGTCCATGGTCGGACAGCGAGTTGCCCTTTACTCGCTGTCCGCATGCCCGAAATTTCTTCCCTAGATTAAATTATAAACGTAACGAAAAATTTTGAAAATTTTAAAGTATGTTTCACTTACCCCACCTGACCTTACCAAAAAATTAAACCGACTCCCAAAAAACACTGCAAAGTGAAAAATAACTTTAATTTCGGAAGTCGGTGCCAAAAACGAAAATACAAAACTAGAAAAAGACACCGACTACCGAAATTAAAGTTATTTTTCACTTTGCAGTGTTTTTTGGAAGTCGGTTTAATTTTTGGTAAAAAGTTTTTTCAGATAACGTTTAGCTCAACTTAATACTTTAAGGAGCTCAACGTTTTGACGAACAATACCAAGGTAAAGACGTTTGGGTAGGTCGCAAAAGTACTGAAACTGCCAGAAAATCATGTTTAACTCTAATTATGTTAGTAGTCTATACTTATTAATATACTACTTACAATAATATTCAGCAATTTTAGTGAATCGAATCCATTAAAATATATCTAATTTTCGCTACCTCTATCTCTTACTTCTTAAGAAATCGTTTCACAATAAAATGGCCAAGTGCGAGTCAGACTCGCCCATGAAGGGTTCCGTAGTAATTATAATAATATAATATAATAATTATGTATATACAACGTGTAATTTAAAGGGTATATACATACCAAGTGCACGGCTTCCCAAGTAACACAGTCTTGGAGGTTTAAAACAAATCTGTCTATAGACAGTCTATTCATGGTAAATCTTTAGATAGGGGCTTTCTAAAGATGGTTTCAATAAAGAACATGTATTCTTATAGAGTTTTTTTTTTTCTCAAGCTCGATTAGTTTTAGAGCATTTGTTCTAAAGCACACTTATTTTAAGTACGTTTATAGGTATATTGAATGTTTTAAGATACAATGCTCTACAAATAGTTAATAAAGCCTAAAGGTACCTAACTTGATATAACTTTATAGATAATATGATATATTTTAAGATAAAACATTCTATTTTATCTATTGGTAGGTACTCTTATCTTTGCTTATAAACAGACTTTTAAGTCTAGATAAAATACTTTAATAGATTGTTCGGTCCGACGTGAAACAGAACGCACCTTTTGGCCGGCAACATTAATTATCTGTGGACTTGACATAACCTCTCTCACTTGACAGATTGACTTTGCTTGCTTGGAAAAAATGCCGGTCATGGGAACCGCTCTTGTGTTAATATAATTGGTAAAATATTGTTGAATTCGCCTGGTGAGACCGATAATTGGGTCGCGAATTATTTGTTGGTTGAAGTGTATTCCCCATTTGTTGAAAACCCCGGGATATTGTTGAATTATACGCCGCCTTGTCGTCGGTCGGCCGGCACGCGGAATTTGTTGTAAATCGAATTGGATCTCGCGAGATATGAACAGACTAATTGTGTTCAGTGATTGATTGAACTTTGTAATCTCGGATTAACAAGAATCCAGTGATATTTCTCGGAACACATCGCCTTATTGTCTACCACGCGTAGCGCGCGCTTGCTGGAAACGAGTTGGGTGTGATGCTGGTCGGGACGGCGCCATCTGAAGATCGACGCCTTGGGACCGTCCTAGAACCCGTAACTTACATCACACGTTACAATTACTCACCTCATATCACATACAAACCACACTTAGGGCGTGACCTTTGAAGGTCGAACTTGGCGTCCCCAGCACTCAGGTTAGTGGTACATTTTTGTTTTTATTGTTGTAGGCCGAAGCCTAGTAGAGGCAGGCCATTGTAACCTTGTTTATAGTATTGAAAACAACGGTAGTCTCCACGTATCGTGGAAAAGTTCCGGACACGTCCAGTTACCGTTGGCTGGCCTATTGCAGTCTTGAACAAATTGGTAGCAGAGCGTGGTTTAATATAAAATTGGTAGCAGAAGCGCGGCTCTTATAATATAAGATCCACTGGTTTAATTGGAAGTTTTGAATATTGTTGAAAACTTAAAACTTGAGTTTAATTACTTAACATAACTTGTAACTTAATAAGTTTTGAATATATTACCATGTCATCCGGGCTATCTATTTGAAGTTGTATTTGTAATTTGTATTGTAGCCTCTTTCATTGCATTGACAGGTAGGATTTATTTGTGAAATTAGGAATTATTGGTATAATTTGGTATAATTGGTACATAATTTGGTACATAAGTTGGTATATTGTTGTAAAAGTTGTTTGGTATTTGTGGCAATTAATAATTGAATGTCATTGATCTGAATTTGAAAGGTTATCTAAATAATAATTACACATAGTCTAACATAATAGGACTTGAATTGTGTGTATTGGTTATTGCATTTATAGTAATTATTGGATTGTTGATAGACATTCTCCGGCTCAATATTATACAGACAATTGTTGTGCTTATTGATGTTTAATTTGAGGTTGATCCAGCATTGTATTATACATTCAATTGTTATTTATTTGTAACTAGCCATCCTTAGCAAGCTAGATTCATACTTGGAATAAGTACAGGGTCGGATTGGGACTTGAAATAATTGAATTTGAATTTTTATTTTGTTGAAACTATTTGGTCGGCTAACAAGTCATTGCTGTTTGTTTAATATTTGATTGTTGGTTGTTGATTGTTGTTTTGCATTAATATTTGATTGTTGCAATGGCCTCATTAAGGGCAGTCAGGGAGGCTGCTGCGGGATTGACCTCACAGTTGAGATGGTTCGCATCGGCGGCTGCAACTGTTGACCGTGTGGAATTGGAGGAGCTCACCCTTGCTCGGTATGGGCGGGTGATTGAGAGGATCAAGTCAGCTGATGCTGCGCTCACGCGCTTCAACGAGTACATCATGGACGTGGATTTGGGGGTGATGGATCAGACAGCCCGCGATAAGATTTTGGGTGACTATGACCAGATTATCCACCTGGGGGATGTCATATGTCTACGAGCGCGGGAAATTTTGAGGAGCCGGGTGCCTGATGCGGCCAAGCCGCAGACCCCTGTTGTTGCAGGCCCTGGACTATTGAGTAGGCTGCCCACCCTGGAGCTGCCACATTTTGACGGTCGCTTGGACCACTGGCTGGGCTTCCTGGATCTCTTTGAGAGTCTTGTCGATGCACGTTTGGACCTCGGACCTGCCCAGAAGCTGGCCTATTTGTTGTCTGTCCTGGAGGGCGAAGCCAGAGCCTTGGTGCAGCACTTGCCGGTGACGGATTCCTCTTACCCGACCGCTCTGGAGCTTCTCTCCCGACGGTATCAGAACAGGCGCTGCCTGGCTGATGTGCACATCGACCAAATTTTGGGGCTACCGGCCATTGTCAGCACGTCGACGTTGCGCACTGACTTGCTGAACCCGTTGGTTTCAGCGACCAACGCTTTGAGACGCTTGGAGTTACCGGTAGAACATTGGTCCTACTTGTTGGTGCACATAGTGCTGCAGTTGCTCCCCGCGGAGTTGAGGTCACGTTTTGAGCAGAAGTATGGTGGGGATAGTGCCACCCATCTTCCCCCCTTTGACGACCTCCTCAAATTTTTGGAAGACGAGTGTCGGTTTGCGGATAACACTCGTGGCGCCACGGGGTCACCCCCACTACCTTCTCAGCCCAGAGACCAGGGACGGACTAGGGCCCGGGGGCCTGTTGATGTTCCCCCCGCCCCCCGTTTTGCTGGCGCCCGGAGTCCTCGGGCTAGGGGGCCTGTTGATGATCGCCCCGCCCCCCGTTTTGCTGGCGCCCGGAGTCCTCGGGCTAGGGGGCCTGTTGATGATCGCCCCGCCCCCCGTTTTGATGGTGCCCGGAGTCCTCATCATTGTGACTTTTGTAAGGCAACGGGGCATGTCATGGCGCGTTGCCCGGATTTTTTGAATTTGCACGTAAGTGCCCGCCGCCGTATTGTCAACGCACGCCGTTTGTGCTTTTCGTGCTTGGGGGCCCACTTCCATCGGGACTGCCCCGACCCCCGCCCGTGTAGAATTTGTGAAGGGTCCCACTTGGAGATTTTGTGCGCCAACGCGAACCGCCCCAGCAGACCAGCTTCTGAGGGGGGTTCGCGCAGGGGGGGGTACCCCGGAGACGAGCACCGGGCTGAGACCCGCGATTCTGTACGCCGCACTCCACCCCCCGCGCAAGTTGAACGGGAGCCCCACGAGCGCCATTTGGTCTTCCCTCGTCAGGGAGAACGCGCATTGGCTGCTAGGCAGCAGTGGCCGGGTCGGCGCCGCTGCCTTTCCCCTCCGTTGGCGGAACGTCCCCGGCTGGAGTCGCGCCCTCCGCCATTCGGGCATTCGGTGGGATATGCCCCTCCAGTGATGGCGAGCGGCTTGGGACACCGCGCGGACGAATGGTTTGATTGTTGGCCTCGTCGTGAACGAAGGCAGCCTGGAAGCGGCGATCGGTCGCCGCCCAGGCATCACTAAGAGATTGACGCCTGCCCCGCTAAAGGAACCCCCCGATCAAGACGGTTTTGTTGCCAACGGCCTCGGTCACGGTCTGGGGACCCTTGGGTGACTCGATTGTGGTCTGTGCCATTTTGGAGACGGGAGTCCGGGGTTGCCTTTTGTCTTCTTGGTTAGCGGGACAGGTTGGCCTGAAGGTGAACGACCTTTCAGGCAAGATTTGGGGAATTGGCGAACCGGCTGACACCACTGTTGAGGGAAGGACCTGGTTTGAGGTCACCCTTGTGAGTTGTCCTTACCCTAAAATTGGTGCTCCTGCCCTTGTTGTAACTGAACTTGGTACAATTGTTGGTGACTGATCGTCACACTAAGAACTCGCATGCCGGTTGCAATGCGCTGTTGGCCATTCTGCAGCGAGAATTTTGGATTTTGTCGGCTGATCGCGTCAATGAGGCGAGGCCCTTTGCTGGCGTCGTAACGGATTTTGTTGGTCCCCCTTTGTTGAAGACGTCCACCCTTCGTAATAGCAAGATTGTTGGGGCTTATTTGTGTGTTTGTCTGCCTGTCAACCAAGGCAGTACATTTGGAGCTGGTAACCTCCCTCTCGACAGAGGCCTTTGAGGCGACTTGGGAAAGATTTGTGTCTCGCCGTGGGTTACCTTCGTTGATTAGGTCTGATTGCGGTACGAATTACAAGGGTACAAGTAACTATTTGAAGGAGCTATACGCCTTCCTTAATGAGAGCCAGGTTGATATTGGTAATAGTTTGGCCCGCCGAGGGGTCACTTGGTTGTTTGACCCGCCAGCCTGCCCCCCATTGGGGGGGGTATTTTTGGGGCCGCGGTGAAAGCGGCAAAGGGACGCTGGCGGAGATTGTTGGGAGACACCGTTCTCACCTTAGAGGAACTAGCTACGGTATTTGGCCGCATTGAAGCTGTGTTGAATTTGCAACCTTGTCAAGACTTCCAATTGATTAGCGGACGGGTAGGCCCGTCCGGGGGGGGTAGATGTTCGGTCCGACGTGAAACAGAACGCACCTTTTGGCCGGCAACATTAATTATCTGTGGACTTGACATAACCTCTCTCACTTGACAGATTGACTTTGCTTGCTTGGAAAAAATGCCGGTCATGGGAACCGCTCTTGTGTTAATATAATTGGTAAAATATTGTTGAATTCGCCTGGTGAGACCGATAATTGGGTCGCGAATTATTTGTTGGTTGAAGTGTATTCCCCATTTGTTGAAAACCCCGGGATATTGTTGAATTATACGCCGCCTTGTCGTCGGTCGGCCGGCACGCGGAATTTGTTGTAAATCGAATTGGATCTCGCGAGATATGAACAGACTAATTGTGTTCAGTGATTGATTGAACTTTGTAATCTCGGATTAACAAGAATCCAGTGATATTTCTCGGAACACATCGCCTTATTGTCTACCACGCGTAGCGCGCGCTTGCTGGAAACGAGTTGGGTGTGATGCTGGTCGGGACGGCGCCATCTGAAGATCGACGCCTTGGGACCGTCCTAGAACCCGTAACTTACATCACACGTTACAATTACTCACCTCATATCACATACAAACCACACTTAGGGCGTGACCTTTGAAGGTCGAACTTGGCGTCCCCAGCACTCAGGTTAGTGGTACATTTTTGTTTTTATTGTTGTAGGCCGAAGCCTAGTAGAGGCAGGCCATTGTAACCTTGTTTATAGTATTGAAAACAACGGTAGTCTCCACGTATCGTGGAAAAGTTCCGGACACGTCCAGTTACCGTTGGCTGGCCTATTGCAGTCTTGAACATAGATATTTTTCAGATTGTCTTAAAAAAGTATAGTGAAAACGTGTTTCTAGTGGCTTTTTCCTAAAAATGGCTTAATGAAGTGTATTTTACATTAAATATTTGAATTGGATGATTTTATGCAATGGAAACAGTAAAAAAAAGACAACTCGTCGAAACTGCGACGGAGCAGCCCCGCGGACGCATAGTAGGTAGATGCACGGTCCGAAGGGGGGGGTCACAGGGGACATGACCCCCCCCCCCCACAAAAGCGTACACGTCAAATTGATAAATCTACAAAATAAAAGAAAGCTATTTAAACGGAGCGTAGAGTCCGTACCCACTTATCCGATCAGTCTTTTTGCCCTGAAACCGGACGCCGGACGTGGGTGTTCACATTATATCCGATCAGTCTGTTTTGCCGGAAGGTCGGTGGTTCTACTCGCCGCCAGTTTACATTTGTATTTTGTACGCGATGGACGGCGACGATGATGTTCTTATATTGTGGTGGTATATGAGACGAAAAAGTAGTAGAAAACGGAGACAACATTGGGTGCATCCTATACTTCGAGACCGATTTTCAACATATTTGAAACATTGATGGGTGAATTAAGGAATGATGAGGCGAAGTTCTTTAACTACTTTCGAATGTCTTTTTCCTCTTTCGACGATCTCTTGGGAAGAATTTCAATGGACATAAAATTACAAGACAAGATTTAGAGAGTGCATTTGTCCACAACAAAGGCTGTCCATATGTTTAAGGTACGTCCTTTTTTTTTAAATATTTATATAGGAAATGCTCTTCCACGGTGGCTAGTTGGATTGTAATATAGTTTTAGGAGTTTAATAAAATACAGATATGCAATTATTGAAATATTTTTATTGGAAACAGTCACATGAGAGCTTTTGTTTTTGTCGTCTTGATTAGGGGCTGTCCATTAATCACGTGAGGCTCGAAAGGGGGGGAGGGGGTCCATAAAAATCACGAAATATCACAAGGGGGAGGGGGGGGTAAAGTAATATATCACGTGTATTTATTTTTTCAGCAAGCGCGGGATACTTAACCGAAAAGCGGCGTTACATGTATTTATTTTTTCGTCAAACGCGTACAAAATCGAAAACGACTTGTAGTATGACCTTGATTCGCCGTTGCCAGGCAACGAACGAAGTAAAGTTCCCGCGAGCCGCAACAACCGTCCGCCGGACTCAGCTTGTCAGTGTCAGTTATTCTGTTGTTTTAACACTGAATACAAATGCGTAAATTGTTTAAACTCTTACGTTTTGAATTAAAACATGTCTAAACTGTATAAAGACCTATTTGCCGAGTATAAGAAAGGTAAAAAACCTAGTGTGGCTCAAAAAGAATTTAATGAATTGTGGGCTAATGCGAAACAAAAATATACTACAAAAAATAAAACCGACTTCCATATCACAACACTACAAAGCCAAAACTAACTTTAATTTCGGTAGTCGGTGTTATTGGTTTGTATTTTAATTTTTTTTGAAACCGCCTTTCGAAATTAAAGTTATTTTTGGCTTTGTAGTGTTTTGATATGGAAGTCGGTGTAATTTTTTGCTAAAAAGTTTTTTTCACGCTTATTAGTGCGTCGGTTTGTAATGTATCTAGTTACAAAAGCCAAAATGTGAACTACTTATCACCTTTTACAAAATATTGCTTTTCCCGATGCAGAGCCATTAATTTTTTGGAGTTCTCCTGGTACTTCACCATCAGCTCTACATTACCATATGCATTGTGACGAGCATAAAGTGCTTAACATGCATATTCAAGTAATGGAATCGCAATCCACAAAATACTTATGATTGAGTAGTTTCGGTGGCTACCTGTGATCTTCATCATCATTTCCACTTCCCCAAATGGTGCTTTTCGAGAGCAACTGCACAAGGTACTATTAGAAATACTCAAAACGCTATAGTTGTGCCTATAATATTTGAAGGGTTCCCTCGATTACTCCAGGATTCCATCATCATATCCTGATTTCATAACAATGGAACCAATTAGAAAGTATACCCGGTCAAACGAAAACATAAAATTTTCAAATCGGTCCAGCCGTCTTCGAGTTATGAGGTAACATACATAAAAAAAAGTTCAAGACGAACTGAGAACCTTCTCCTTTTTTGAAGTGAGTTAAAAGAAGAATTTATGAAGTGGGCGAAATGATGACGCCGAGTGGCTTGATAAAACCGATGTTGATCTTCAACAAAGCACTGTGCCAAAAGTGACTTGCAAGATGCTTATCCAGTTATAGGCGTTGAAGAAAGTCTTGCTAATCCGTGGTCCGAAAATACTATACATTAAATAATGTTCATGTATTAGTACAAAAAAGTTTTTCGCATTCCTTTCATTATTTTTATGTCAGTCAAAAACAACCTGCAACCTTTTTGTCTACCTCTGAATGTTATTATAGTAGTCTTTAATTTTCTATAATAAAAATCAGATGATACTTATACCAGTATTTAATAAATATTAAAAAAAAATAGATTCTTTGCAGGTAAATAAAAAAATACACGTGATATCGGGGGGAGGGGGGGGTTAGCCTTAAACCTCACCATGTATCACCAAGGGGGAGGGGGAGTTCAAAATTGCAAAAAAAAACATCACGTGATTAATGGACAGCCCCTTAAGTCATAGTGACTAAATTCCTTCAAAATCATAATCTAATACACTCGATGCTTCAGAAGATGGTTGAGAATGATACGATGACTGAGAGGTTGGTTAAGGTGAATGTACGAACGCTGCCGTTTGCTGAAGAGATTGTAATGCACTTGTCGCTGCAGGAGATTGTTGAGAATGATACGATGACTGAAAGGTTGGTGATGGTGAATGTACGAACGCTGCCGGCTGCTGAAGAGGTTGTGTATGGTATCCACGATATTGATCTTGCCATTCAGTTTGATAAAGAATCAACGGCGGGTAGTACACCCTTGAAAAATAATAAATTTGGGTTTTCTTTTTCTTGTGTCATCCTAAAGTCCAGGAATTTAGACATCTTTTCATCGACGTCTATTGTGCTCTTCGTGCTTATGGGAATCGAAGGTTTACGAAAGTCAGTTTTATTACTAGGACCACTTTGTACATTTCCTTCATCGTAGTTTTGAATTGACTCTTCGGTTGATCTCGGCTCATAAACCTTCTTTAAAAACATCATCTATCATCGTGTACATAACGTCGAGACTTTTTGGCAGCGGATCCAATTTTTTTTTTTCATCTTTCTTATTTTTCATCGATTTTCGCCATGTGTCTCGAATGTTGTTCCATTTATCCGATACAGATTTTCCTGCAAACAAATAATAATAAGTATTATAAAATTTTGTTGTTTAAGTGTTTTCATCCATTTTATTTGTTTTCAGATATTTTGCTTCTGGGTGTTCGTTCAAGGAACTCCACTACTCATAATTATAGGGTAGGAATATCGACTATTAGTAAAATAATAAAAGAAACCAGCGTCATTATTTGGAAGAGATTATTCACAGATTTCATGAAGTTGCCTGATACAGAGAGAGAATGGGAAGCCATTACAAATTAATTTGAAACAAAAGCTAACTTTCCTCATTGTCTTGGAGCTGTACACGGAAAGCACATCAGAATTATAAAACCATGCCATAGTGGTTCTATGTTCTTTAATTATAAAGATTATTTCTCTTTTGTATTACTTGTTGTGGTCGATTCAGAATACCGATTCATCTACATAAGTGTTGGTTCATATGGAAAAGAGTGTGATTCTACCATATTAAAGAACAGTACCTTTTGGAAAAACTTTAATGATGGTTCATTAAATATACCAAACCCCAAGCCTGTACAAGAAAACACACAATCATGAAGAAATGCCGTATGTACTCATTGAGAACGAAGGCTTTAGCTTAACACCGAATCTCTTAAGACCATATCGGGGTACACATTTAGATCATGAAAAAAAAATCTTCAACTATCGCTTGAGCCGAGCTAGAAGATATGTTGAGTGTGCCTTTGGTATTCTAGCCTACATGGGCCGATAGATCTTCAAATAGAAACGGCGATTAACGTCATGAAAGCTTCTACGGTTTTACATAACTTTGTCCGAGATAAAGACGGTATTAATTTACAACAAAACCCAATAAGTGAAGAAACGGGCCCGTTTCCACATCGTTCACATCCGCGACCGTGTAGAGGTGGTCCTACTGCAAATATAATTCGAAGAGCAAGAGAAGAATACCTTGGTAGACAGCAGCTATATGAAACTACCTACATAGTATTGAATAAAAAATTAACTTACCAAATTTTTTCTTTCTTTTTCGTCCAGTTTCTCAAACTCAGGATTTAATATTATGCAAATTTCCCGCCACGCTTCTAATCGTCGATTTGTTAATTTGTACTCGTCCAACGTTTTATCCCACAATACGGGTTTATTTTCGACTAGCGATATTAACGCGCAAGCGTCCACGTCCATTTTGCACGAGCACTGACGCCAAAGAGAATGTAATACACTAGACGCCGAATGAGACTAGCGACGTGAAGAAGGGCGGGGCGGAGGAGGTCTCGTCTTCAGTCTAGACGCAACGTTCCGATCCGGGCGTTTTGACTGATCGGATAAGTGGGAACGGGCTCTGATACATTTTATGGTGTGCTTGGTTTCGTCCTCGACAGCCGGTGGAATTTCGTAAAGCACTTCCGACGTTTGGCTCTAAGGCTGGACGAGGCAGAGGCTGCATTGAAGCAGCTCCTGCCCAATCTAGGACGGCCAAACGCTCTACGCGGAGATTGTACGGTCCTTGCCATAGGATCTGGAGGTGGTAGGACTCGCGCGCTTGCACAATTGGCGCAAAGACTAGGCATGCCTCAATCGCGCCGATAAATCACCTCTTTGAGGAGTGGCTGGAGCCGCCGATGAGCTGACGACATGGCGTCCTCACCTTCCGCCTGATGCAGGTGCTGACCGAACTCGAGGCTGTTTCGGGAGGTACCTGTATTCGATACAGCGGGAGGACCCGCCTGGGTGTCGTCATTGTGAAGATAACCCGCAGGACGCGGTGGAGCATACGGTAGAAGTGAGCCCCGCTTGGGCGGAGCACCGCCGTGTCCTTGTGGAGGCGATCAGCAGCGGCGATCTTTCGTTCCTGGTTCAGACCATGGTGCGGGGTGAGTGGGAATGGGATGCAGTTGCTTCCTTCTGCGACGCAGTCATGCTAGCGAAGGAGGAGGCTGAATGCGTGAGGGAGAGACTACTTGCTTCCTCACGCCCCAGCGGCCACTGGAGACGCCTCGGGCGTTGGCAGCCGATGTCCGGCCACCGTTGGCGTGGGTTTGCGGCTGGCGAGCAGGGGTAGCCCACTGTTCGGTAAGGATAGGTCTGCTGTCACCTAAATTCCCGGCCGGCCTCAGACTTCAAAAACCAACCCCCAACTAAAATTATAGTTTTTCCCCGGACACCCTAGAAAAAAATATTTTCGAAGTTGAAAACAAAACGAGGTTTACTTATGGTTTTATTTTTATTGTAACATTATAGAGCTATGATAGAGCTCTATATTTTTTCATATAGTCTCTTTCTTTATATAAATCAACATTATAAAAACAACGTGATAAAATCATCGTGCTTTTTAGCACCCGTAAGACATGAACGCTTATAGGGAAAATCCCCCCGGACGCTCTTCAAACTAGGACAAATCCGGGGAAATCCGGATGGATGGCAGCCCTTGGTTACCAGGCTCGGAGAGACGGTGCGTCGTGTTGAGCCTTTGCCTGCTGGGAATGTTCTAACGAGACACCACAGCCCCGGACCACAAGAGCAACTGAAGGAACAGGGTCGGTTTTTAGTCAGAAGAAGCCTGACACTCCCATCCACTAAAAAAGGAATAAAATAGTGTATTGTGCAATAAAGTCAAATTTAGTCGACTTATTTTATTACTAGCTTCCGCCCGCGACTTCGTCCGCGTGGAAAAATATCCCCCGATTTTGAAACATTCTTCATTAGTGCTCCGCTCCTATTGGTCTTAGCGTGATGATATATAGCCTTCCTCGATAAATGGGCTATCTAACACTGAAAGAATTTTTCAAATCAGAACTGTAGTTCCTGAGATTCGTTCAAGCAAACAAACAAACAAACTCTTCAGCTTTATAATATTAGTATAGATAAGTGACCCCTCCAAAATTGCAGGCTGCGACCGCGCCTGAGTAGGTATAATACAACCGAACATGTCAAAACATGCGTTACTCATCTATTACTCGGTCAAATTACGGGCTTTGTCTACAAATCTGCGAATATGCACATAACTAATAAAATTAAATACGAATAGGTAGGGGTACGCAGCTACGGAGGGATCCGTCCACTTTTGTATACCAGCCTTATGTTAACACTTTGTGTCTTTGGCACCGCCGCCGCCGGCGTATCTACACATACCTACCTACTATTATACTTCTTCTTTTACTTACCCTCTTGAATTGATTAATTAGATTGCTCTGTTACTGCATAAAATGGTCTTCCGTTCACAACACATCTAATGACCGATGACAGTTACTAGATAATCTTAAACCACTCATAAATCTGTTTTGTTTTGTTCTGTCGTTTTTCTAGTAAATTTTATCTTGACGCCATTTTTATTGCTTAATTTTGCTTCAAATGATTTTCGTTACATATTTTAATGCTTATTATTATGTTTTTATAATTAAATTATGTCTAATTAAACATTTAACATGTTTTAAATTACTATATTTTAAATAAAATGAGTATTTGAAACATTATAATGCAATTTCATAAATTGCCTTATAGAAATAATTTGGTAAAAAAATATTAAATCTTACATTTACAGCGGGCGCTCTTATTTTAAGAGAGTTTTACATAATAGTCGACGATAGAATTTCAATCGCATATAGATTTGCTTGTTTATAACTAGCTTAAACATAAGTATATATGAAATAAGAAATTTGTTACGCCATGCAATACAATAATAAGTTTAAATAACTCTTGTAAGTTCTTCGCCATTATGTGTCGTTATCTATTACAAATCAAAAGTTACTTAAAGTTGTTAGTCTTGAGTTAATTTTGGTTTAAAAACTCGACGAGTAATGACTTCTTTAAAGGTCTCAACTTTATCTATAAATTATCTACTAGTAAAATTTGTGATCTATAAACAGTTTAGTGAGACACTAGAAAAATCTCTATAGACAATTAGAAAATTTACAACTCTTATCTCTATCTATTCATGTTTTCTTAACTCATTCTTATGAGAGCGGATAAGGTTGTGCCCACTTTTACTAAACTGTGTCTATAAGTCTTCTTGAAGATTACTTGGGGGATATTTTACTCTTAAGGTAGACGATAAAATTAAATTCTATTAGATATCTAATAGTCCGTTTTTAGACGCGATTGAGTTACTTGGGACGTACTTCCCTTAAAAATAACTTTATTTCATGATTTTATTTTACCCCTTTGTCGGCGTGATTAAAATGGGTTCTTTGTCGACTACAGAACCCTATAAAGAGGTCGGTTAGTAGACACACACAGAAAAGAAAACGCAGCCGCACTAATACCTATTTCAACGATGATAGCAGAACTAGTGGGACAAAACACATACTTAATTTGAAATAAAACACGTCGAGGATAGCTACAATAATTATATTTACAAATACTTGAACATGAAGGTTTTTGTCGATTTCAATGTGTTATTGTTTATCAAACTATCAGGTTTTGGCATCGGTGGGGGTGGCGGAGGTGGCGGTCCTGCTAGAGAATTACTATTTACTGGCACTGGATTTTGAATCTTATTGTTAACGTCTATAGACTCCTTAATAAAACTACGAGTACCATATATAGATACTGGCGCACAAATTTCATATCCCAATTTGGAATAGAAGATTTCCTGTCCTTTCGTTGATAAATGAAGCATTCTTAACTTTAACACATCCTTACAATATTTTTCAACTTGTCTCATAAGATAACTACCTAGTTTTTTACCTCGCATTGCTTTACTTATAACTACAGTTTCTATGAAACAACTTTCTGGTTTGCTGGGTAATGGAGTTAATTTACAATGTCCCAGGAGATGCTTCTTATCGCTGATAAGAATTAAACTGGTCGGCAAATGGTTGCAAGATGCTTGAAGTGACATCATCCGGGCTGTTTCGCTGCGTGGCCACTCATCGTTTATTAATTCACAACATGGCTTTAGATATTGAGGATATTCGTGTAAGCGTAATACTTGTAGGTTATTCGATTCCATTTTCCCTGAAAAATAACAGTGTTACTTGTTAGAATATAGTAGATCTGGTAGATATTTTTGAGGCTGGCATCTATGTTTTGCACATCCTTGATTTGACAATGACATTGACAACTTTGGCAAACTCGTAACGTCAATTCAATCGAGGTTAGATTTTAGATTTTATTTACTGTTTTCTGCTGATATTTTTGATAATAACTTACTTATTATAAATTAAATTATAACAAGTGATACTTACAAACTAATCTGTATCCATTTCTGAAGCTATACTGCACATTGGCACCTCATTTTCGTGATTTTCATCTGGTAAATTGTTGATACATATTGTGTGCCGCAGGGTTGAGCACTAACTAACCTATTTATAGCTGTCACATGCATGTTTAGAGCAGACCGAACATTAGATCACCTCAGTTTTAGAATGATCTAACTTATTACGACATTAAAAGTATTTAAGTAGATTGATTAGATAATGTTTTATTCTTCCTCAGAGATTATATGAACACTTTAAATTACAACATTTTGTATTTACATAAGGCTTATGCTGTAATGGTCATTTCATAATACTCATAACAACAACTTTTTTTAACCAAAAAGTAGTTTTGCTATGTAGGTATTGCTTAAAATGTATTTATAGGTAAAACATAAACAATCACTAATAAATAGGTATTCTTTAAAAATATGTGGATTGTTCTAAAATTTTGGTCATTTTAATTTTAAATAATGTTTTCCTGATACCTATATCTGTAACACAGAAAAAACTATGTTAGTTGAATTTATTGAAGTCTGAGAAAATATTTATTTAAGGTGGAGTAGAAGTTGCCCAGTCTATACTGGCATAACTTACAAATTGTAGGTCATAGGTTTGAATCCAGGCAGTTCACCACTGCTTTGAAATTTGTGTAAGAAAACATTGTCAGGAAGCTGGCATGCCCCAGGTCTGAATAATCCAAAGACAAGGAACAACTAAGTTTTAACGAAATTAGAATTTCTGTGTATAAAATATATTTATAATAATAAATAAAATGTCTTTATTGACTCACTACAATATTTTAAAATTACATACATAGTAAGTATTACAGTAATGCATCAGACATATTGTTGAAGCCTGGTGCCTGAGTTAGGCCAATAGTCTGGTATTTCAGGTTGCTAGGGCTCCTTCCCTGATTTACAATGTCCTCGCTTATTTCATTTTTTTTAATACTATACACCTCAATAATAAGGGACTATAATGTAGATATACCTATGTGGATTGTGGTGCAATTAGTTAAAACTACCCCATACCGTCACTAATCCATATAAGACACTGAATGATTTTTGGGGGTCATATCCTTTGTGACCCCTCCCCCTTTCGAATGAGCCTGGATTTATATGCTGCTTTTTAAAATTTGTTCACTTTTTCTTAAAGTCAATCCTTGGTAAGATCATGTGGTAAGATGTGCCCCCCCCCTCCTAACTTTAATCATAACAGAGTAAAAAATCTAAAAAAAATATATGCTGTAGATCCTAATAAAAACTAATGAATGAATGAGATCAGGTCAGAAGTTTTTGAGATATAGCACATTTTCTAAAACCGCAAATGTCTTTGTGTTTCATACAAACACTAAGAAAAACAAAGTTATTTTGCGTAGTTACTACGGAACCCTTCAAGAGCGAGTCTGACTCGCACTTGGCCAATTTTCTTATCAAGTTCTATGAAATCAAACAAAAACAAACTACTCTGTTTTAAATAAGTGTAAAACAGAGTAGTTTCTTTTTGTCAACTAATCTGACTCACACTAGCCCTAGTAAACTACGGAACCCTGTACTGCGTGTGGTCTAACACGCACTTGGCCGTATTAAAAAAAGAATGTTCTATATAGGTCTGTAATATCCTACATTAGTTTCAGAGCGACGCCATAGAAGATGGATGATGACGATGTGCCGTCACTGTCTGCAGAGACATTTGCAGCACTCCAAGAGTTCTACTCAGAGCAGCAGAAGAGACAGGAGATTCTTGACAAACTGCAGGCTGATAACAAACTCAAGGAAAATATATTGTTTGATGAGAATTGGGTATGTCTTGAAACATAATATCAGGTATATCAATCGCGCGGGGATTCATTCCCCTTATGATGATAAAAATATAACCTTCTTTTGCAGTCGGTAAAAAGAACTTCCTCAAGCTTCTTCTGTACCAAATTTCATACAAATCCATCCAGTACTTTCGAAGATTAGCGCGTTGAAACAAACAAACTTTTCCGTTTTATAATATTAGTTTCGATACCTGAAGGGCCGGTTTTTCCTTCTGGTTGACCCAGCAGTCACTTGATGATTTTCCCCTCGAAAAAAAAAACCGGCCTGTATTTCGTTAATAACAAAGCAGAAATATACATAGTTGATAATAAAATATGCTGTATTTGGGTCCATCAAAAAGAAAAGTGGTGTATCATCCCGGGCTCAGGACATGTTGATCCAATAATTATCCAAAAAAAAAAGATATAAATATGGTCTAATAAAAAATCTAAAAACCTTGCCGTAAGTAATTTTGGGAATCATTCAGGAAAATATTGTACTGTATAATCATATTTTTTGTAACTTTTACCGAAATCTGTACAACCTAATACAAACAACTAAAAGATCTGTAGTCACAACAATTTTTTTACGTGTCCGTTTTAGCCTGTCCCTAGCTGCCCTTCCCCAGCGCCGACTTACGGTCCGTAGTCCACAGGGGATGCCCTTGGCGTTTAGTCGCATAGTTTGTAAGTTCTTTATTAGGCATGGCTGGAGGGAAGGCTTTTATTAAGATCATAACAAAACAAGCAAGCAAGTCTGGCTAAGCTGACAACTTCCTAGGCAGTGGCTTCTGAGCATACTTACACAAGAAACAATCTATATCGCCGGGTTAATTAAAAAACCAACTAACTGACCAAATTATGATTTTGTGCTAGGGCGTTTTAAAAGTTTGTATCAAAAAATTGTATGTACTATTTTAGATTATGTTATTACGAACACCATCTGATTTGTAATTTAATCATGTATGCGTTTATTTTTAGCAGTTTATAGAAAAGTAACAAGGTTTTACAGAATATTGCATTTTGTGCCCGAAACCCCCTTATTTAATTGCTTTTACCTCCCTACAAAATAATGGCTTTATTTTTTAAATTAAGCGCTACTGTCGAGTCTCTGAAACTTACTAGTTAATAATTCAACAATATACATCGAACAATAATGTACTGTTCATAATAATCCGGCTAGTTTCGAGAAAAATGCAAAAAAATAAAATTTGTCGCTTTTACTTTCCGATATTTGTTGAAATTTTGTACTAACCTATGCGGTGTTCCTTAGCAAAGCGTCATCATGAAAACTATCTAAGGGTTAGAGATGGTTAATAAATTGGAAATAATTTGATTATAAACACACCTAAGTTTAAAAATAAATTAATTCAAGAAAAACGAACACAGAGGCATCAGAAGATACATCAGATACAGTAGCATCCGGTACACGGTCTAGTTTAGCACTATCAGTCGCTAAATTTTCAAACCAAGCATGGTATTCTTCGGGGATTACTCCTTTTTTGCACAATTTTAGCAAGTCGGATTTTTTTGCATTTGTGATGGGCAGTGGTGCATTGTACAGCCGATTTAATTTGGTTGGAAGGCTTGCTTTAGTAGGAGCCTCGATAGCATTTGTAGTTGCAGCTGCTGAATTTGCTACGGCTTTTTTTTGTCTGGTTCCGAAGCGATGAGCGGGAATGTCGGAACCAGCAGTAGAAGTAGCTTCTACGTTTGTTTCCTGAATTTCAAGATCGAGATCCAAGAAATTCTCAGACATGTCATAATTATACAAAATTTTCATTTGACCCTTTTCGTATTTCATTCTCTTTATCTTTAACCAGTTCACTCTGTCTCCCTTTGTGTTTTTATTTTTGTTTTTCATTATGATGCCTGCCAAAGATTTTAAATCCAAGAAATTATTATATTTTAGCTCTTTCGTGTTATAAGGTTTCGGCAGTTTTGTTTTTTTTTTTTTTGTCGTGAAGACCGAGCTTGTCGGAAAACGTTAAGCCATTCAGACATGGAGTAGATCTTCGAGTGTTTCTGAGCTGACTCTATGCTACTGTGCATTGAATCGACCTCCATATACGAGTGACCAGATTCCAAAAATTTGTGCTCGATTATATTTAAATTGTCAATTTTTTGAACCGCCCATAATAAGAGTGAAGCCACATACTGATTTCTATTTTGGCCTCCGCATGTGTCAGAAAAAAAGCTATCTTATTGACGTCTTACGACGTGAGCGTGTACTTAATAGTAAGCTCCTGGCATACCTAGAAGCCAACGACATCCTCAGTGACCGACAATACGGCTTTCGCAAAAACCGGTCAACTGGGGACCTTCTAGCGTATGCCATTCATACCTGGAGTGAGGCCATTGAGAAGCACAAGGAAGCACTTGCTGTTGATGTGATCGTTTTTCTTTCCCAAAATTCCATATATCTTGGAGGTATTTTTTATTTTGATAACTGATTAAATTTAAGTATCTTGTTTGACTTCGATACAAAACATAATTTTTCCGATTAACAAGGAATATTTGTTTCGCATACAAATGGTATGGTTAGATAGTTGGTTTCACCATTCAGTATCTCCGAAATAAAGCATCGCATGGCTTAGTATGTTTTACCAGTAGAAAGAGAGAGAAAAATTGAGTCGGTGGGTATATTTAACTCAATATCCCAAAATCACAGAGTTTTTGTTGTTGGTTGTAGTTGGTTTTTTAATTAACCCGGCGATATTTTCATCAATAAACTTTCATCTCTTGTTGATATTCCTGTATATTGTTATTATTATTTCGTTTCAGCAACTGAGTCAGTTCTGGTACGACGAGGCGACAGTGCAGGCTCTGGTCAAGGTCGCAGACAGTCTGGTCGGCGCGGGAGGACAGGTGGCGCTCATGTCCTGCCCCACACTATTCGTGCCAGTGAAAAGGCAGATCGGGGATAAGGCTAAAGGTACACCATTGCTACAATCATATACAATCTCTATGCAAATAAAGTTGAATTTTAGAATGACTAAATTCATGTCTCGGATCTTTTTGACCAAATTTTTTTATAACTACTACAACAAACTTACTATTAACTTACTCTAGTATGTACGCTATTGAAAATCACACTTATTTCTTCGGCTATAATTTTTACATCTTTGACAGACTTTACATTACAGGTAGTCAAAAGATAAATTAAGTTGAATTTCAGAATGATTAAACTCATGCCCCGATTTTACTGGTATATGTAATAACTATGTAACACAACCGTATAACAGTGGTATGTACGCTTACGAAAATTTACCATATTTGTACATTACAGAGGCGAAATTTAAATTGGGTATGATCAATAGTGAAAATATCGAGATAAGTATTTCTTTTCTAATAGTCATTACAAAAAAAAAATACTAAACTCGATATTTTTGGCCGCTCAATGCTCACGGAAGTGCAAAACGAATACCCAATTACCGATTAGGTGTGTACTTACATTTAAATTGGTTTTTGTCTCTCGAGTTGGAAACCCTCATGGATGTCCCTAGGGCGGTGAAGGGGGCTGTCAGACTGACTAAATCCACGCAGTGTCCGGGGGGCCGCGCAAGTGTGCGGGAACACTTAAGTATTCTTTAATTCTTTAACACGGCCACCAACTGGTGTTGTCCGGTGAAGCGGGGGTAGTGAGGTATCCGACTCCCCGCTACTTTTGGCAAAAGGGGGAAAGGGGCGTACGTGTAACAACAGATGTCTTCTAGTCTTCCATTCTTTGACCCATTTAACAATTAACTAACTTACAATGTATTGTTTCCAGTAACTCTCCTTGAATACGACCATCGTTTTGAAGTCCACGCCCCTGACTTCGTTTTTTACGACTACAATAGACCTAACAAGCTGCCTGCCGAAGCCGTGGGGGCGTACGACCTGGTGGTAGCTGATCCTCCATTCCTCTCCGAAGAGTGCATTTCGAAGACTTCCCAGACCATCAAACTCTTAGCTAAAGACAAAATAGTCGTCTGTACTGGCGCTATCATGAAGGACAATGTAAGAGAACTCCTTGGTCTAAACCTCTGTGAGTTTCGACCCCAACATAGAAATAATTTGGCGAATGAATTCTCTTGTTACGCAAATTTTAATTTGGATGAAATCTTGAGGTGATGTCTATATATGTTTATCATGTTAAAAACAATTTAAGCAGGTTAAGTTACTATTGTATATGTTTGCTATCATATCATCTACCAGCATTTTACAACGAAGATGGAACTTTCAGTTTAACCAAATGCAGTTGAATATAAATTATATTTATTAACTATCTCTGAATCCCGATCCCGTGGGAATTTTGAACAAAAAATAGCCTGTTGCCTAATAACCATATCCATCTTCCAGTGAAAGTCCAACCTAAATTGGTATAGCCGTTCTAGATATTACCCTGGACAAATAGAAAAAGAGCAAAATCAAATTTTAAAAATTTGTTTGCATTTTGTCACTTTGAAATCATGGACGAACAATTCAAATTTATCTATATGTTTAGATGTTTTTGTATATAGTCCCCGGCACGTAAGTTGGCAAGGAATTGGCGTGGTAGGGGTAAGTTTGCACATCGTGCACTTAGTGGAAGAAAATATTGGGTCACTTTTATTGCTTATCATTATTCTATGGTTATTGCTATCAGTTATTTTTAATCATGTTTGTTATGAAGAAAATTATAAAGAAAGGAGATAAATTCGTGACTTTATTAGGTGTTATAAGTAAAACATATACATTTAAAAGCTGTTCCTAAATTACCCTAGGCCGCTAAAATTTTATTTTATGGGCCGTCGAATTTTGTGTCGGGGAGGGATGGGGGAATAGTCCCACACCCCTTGTACCATCCCCACCCTGCGTACCCCCGTGGTTATGGAGAAACAGTAAATAGACTAGGCATGTCGATTCACTTTAAAAAATATCGATCTCCGATTCGATTCAAATCCTACTATCCTACTTCCTCCTACTAATATTATAAACTAGCTTCTACCCGCGACTTCGTACGCGTAGGAAGGTTTTCCCGCGCAAATCCCGATCCCGTGGGAATTTCGGGATAAAAAGTAGCCTATGTGTTATTCCGGAATATCAACTATCTACTTACCAAATTTCATTCAGATCCGTTCAGTAGTTTTTGCGTGAAAGAGTAACAAACATCCATCCATCCTCACAAACTTTCGCATTTATAATATTAGTACGACGATGCGAAAGTTTGTGAGGATGGATGGATGTTTGTTACTCTTTCACGCAAAAACTACTGAATGGATCTGAATGAAATTTGGTAAGTAGATAGTTGACATTCTATACCCTATCCAGATTACGAAAAAATAAAATGTAAACAAACAAACCAATGGTTCTCAAACTTTGTTTTCATTAACCGACTGTACATTAAAAAGGTATGCTGTGGTAATGAGTTAATTACTCGAAAATACTTGTGTTTTATCTATGTTGGCACTGTTATTATTTTCAAAATATTACATGGACAACGAAGAAAATATGGAAAAAAACAAGCATTTCATTTAAAATATATTTATTCAGAATCTAAATCTGTATCAGAGCTTTCACTATCACCCACATGAATTATGAAATGATCAACCACATCATCAATTATCCCATCAATTTTCAACATTTTCTGTTCCTCTTTTATGACATGGTCAATGCACTTTTTCCAATTTTCAGCTGTTATGCTTTTGATTGCATCAGCTAACAATATTTTTACTTCATTTAATTTAAATGACTTATTATGTCTAGCAACATAGCCTTTGACCTGGGCCCATATCAGCTCAATTGGATTTAGTTCACAGTGGTAAGGTGGAAGCCTAACCACTGTGATACCGTTTTCTTGAGCCATATCATCAATAATGTAACTTTGGTATTTGTCTTTTTCTTTTTTAATTTTTTCTATTAATTGTGCTTTAACTTCTGAATGGTCAAAGGGTATATTTTTCTCAAGTAGCCATTTTTGTAATTCATCTTTTTTGTTAGCCATGGTAGGTACTTTTTCCTTCCTACGGGAATGGTAAGGTGCATTGTCTATGACAACAACAGAGTTTGGTTCTAAAATAGGGAGTATTTTGGTAAACCATTTTTCATAATTGTATGAATCCATTTCTGAATGATAATCTCCTTCGGTCTTCTTAGCTTCAAATATTAAGTCACCTCCTTCCAAAAAGCCTGTATCTGATCCTGTAAACAAAATATAATAAAGTACAAATCCAATTCAGAAAGTTTTTATTTTTCAGTAGTTGAACTGGCAAAAACAGCAAAACACAGAAACAGGAATTCTTACACATAATCATAATTTGTACAAAACATAGAATGGTGATTGTATTAAATGTGTTGACATAGAGGTCTGTTCATTTACAATAGAATCATTATAAATTATCATAATGCATGTATGTAAAAGAAGCAAAAGTAGTGTGTTAGGATCAAAGTATGTGACAATCTGTAGTTACTATAAATATGGGAATCAGATGTTATGTACATAATTATGCGAGTATTATTAATGGAGAACTTACCAATATGCAATATTATCAAGCGTTTGCCTTTACCGCTTGGATTTTTTAATCCCATTGATAGGCCTTCACGGTGAGCTTCTTTTACAGACATTATTGTTTGGTCTTGCCATACTTTGCTCATAGTGTGTCCTGTAACAAGGTCAGAATAGATATATATCAAAAAATTACACTATGCTTGTTGGATCTCCAAGAATTGGATGGTTAGAAAGTGAATAATAAAAATTGTAAATATTGTTGATTACTAAAATTATAGCTAACCTTCATTAAGCCAAGTTTCGTCCGTATAATATATCTTTCTCCCTTCAGCCCTCATTCGAACAATCTCATGCAAATATTTAATTCTCCAGCGGACAATATCATCCCGCTCCAATAATGCACTGTTTCTGCTGCGTTTCACATATTTCATTTGTAGTTTTTGGAAAACTTTATAGAAAGTGGTCCTCTTGAAGTCGGGCAATGTGTCATCCGTATTCACAGCTTCCAGAACTTTGTCAATGGTGGGTAATTCTTTGTTAAAAAAAAAAGTGTGGATTTTGCGACGTATAGCTCCCAATTGCAAATCGTCCAAATTGTCAATGATTGATCGCCTTTTCGATCGTGGCGTAGGGGATTCCACACGGCCTTTTTCTTTCCTCTCACGAAGAATTTTGAAAACAGAGCTTCGAGATATCCCCATGATCTCTGCAGTTTTATTAGCTATGTCGTACTTGTAGGGATAAGAATCCTTAGGCCACGTCTCTTCTACATGCTTGTAGACATTAATAAGAGTCTCCTTGTCCACTGAGCGCATCACTGTCCTCTTGGACCGCTTTTTCTTCGGCGAAGAAAAAGTGCAGATATTGCTCGGCCCAGGTTCACTCATTTAAAAAAATATAACAACAAAACAAGTAACAAACAAGACAAACTTAATAATAACAATAACTTAACGAAAACACAACGAAATATCGATTTATAACATGGAGAATGCACGCTAGCGTCAATAAATTCAGCAAGAGTTAAAAAAACATGGAGGGTATAATCCAACCGAATTAAGAAATACTCGCTCCTATGTAAAATAGTCTTTAATATAGTACTCTTTAAATTATCAGTATATAAAATCGTTTCGAGTTTGGAAACATTGTCTTTTTAGTTTCTTTATCATGCTCGCTTACATTATTTTTTATTAAACGTTTTATTTTGTATTTATGTAAATTTTATATGTTAATATTGTTATCAATTTCAATTGTGAAATTAAAAGCTTTTTATGTTATTCATAACTGTTAAGAATATAGGTGGGTATTTGTAATAAATAATTAAATTTTGCTATGATAATATTATTATAAAGTTTATCATTGCAAAAATGACATCCAAAGAATTCTTTTTACGATTTGTTTACATTTTATTTTTTCGTAAGTTGAATAGAGTATAGAATAACACATAGGCAACTTTTTATCCCGAAATTCCCAATGGATCGGGATTTGCGCGGGAAAACCTTCCCACGCGTACGAAGTCGCGGGCAAAAGCTAGTTGAACATACTAGAATCGATTCTTGTTTAAATAGAGCATTAAAAGATCGATTTTCGATTAATCGCGTCAATTTCAAACATGCCTAATATAGATACAGGACATTATTGATGACCATTTACCGCAAATAGAAGTAATTGGATAGAAGTAATAGAAGAGTTATTAAATCTATACTAATATTATAAAGCGGAAAAGTTTGTTTGTTTGTTTGCTTGAACGCGCTAATCTTCGAAAGTACTGGGTGGATTTCAAAAATTCTTTCTGATTATGATAGGCAGTTTCATGAGGAAGGCTATAGGCTATCTAGCATTACGCTACTCCTCTCGGTTTTCCTACAATAAAGGTATTGGTGAAGTAAGTCGGAAGGAAATATGCCGCTAAATTACTATAATCGCGTGAGCTGGCGAAATGCTGAGTTATACGTAAAGATCATGTACTACAAAAATGTAGGATTTATGTAGATCTAAAAAAAAGTCCGCGGTACTGCATATCTAACTTTTATAAATAATCCACAATAAGGCAAATTATGTTAAGAAAATATTTAAAAAATAAGGAATGTTTTTGTAGTATTATTATTATGCGGCCATATTAATATTTGCGTTTGAAAGTAATTTCATCATCAAGACAATTTTATGAAGATTATCTTTGCCTTTTACAGTATATAATTTTGGACTTATAGTTTAGGAGAAAATGTAAAATTAAAATTATTCAACAACGCTATTCACCGAAACGGCCGCGGCGGCCCGGGGAAGCACGACGCGACGCGTTGAGCATGACTCGCGTACTCTACCACTCCGCGGTAGATACCGCACTGATAGTGAACCTTATCTTGGTTTCATTTCGACTTCTTGGCTAAGAGACTTCCTATGTAAAATTGTTTCAGCTTCTTTTACGTCAGATGTGTATTTTTGTATCTATACATTTGAATATTTATATTTTACTTTCTCTTTAGTTGAATAAGTAATTTTGGTGTTGGTTAAAATAGGGTGTTGTTTTGTTCATCCCACTTTTTATGTCATCGTTCAGTTTAAAGGTATGTTGTAATGAGATACCGTGGCCCCGGAAGGCAAGGGCAGCTGAAGTAACTGGGTGGGCTTATAGTCAGTAGAAGTCTGACACTCCTTCTCGCTCCACTTAGAGCGAGAGAAGTCATTCGATGATTTTCCCACCCGAAAAAACGGGTCAGACATTCAACGTTGACATAGTTTAAAAGCGATGTTGTTAGGATTCCTTAGCCGAATAGCAAAAAAACGGAACCCTTATACTATTCGTCATGTCTATCTGGCCGTCTTTCCGTATGTCACAGTCATTTTATTCCGAAACTATTAAGACTACAGAGTTCAAACTTGATATATAGATGTATTCTGCAAACCGCTTTCCGATTTTTATGCGAAAATAATGTAAAAAAAAACATTAAGGGAGGCTCCCCATACATGGAACTAGAACTAATTTTTTTTTTTACTTCAAGCCTGTACGCCTATGCGGGTGTCGGCGTCTATAAATAGACCTTTAAAAATGATACTGAAGTTCATGTAATCATTTTTGTCAAAGTCAATCGTTTGAATGATATATTTGGGGACACATTTTACTACTTTGGAAGTGCCAAAGTAGTAAAATGTGTCTCTAACTTTTAAAATAATAAAGTGTAAAATATAAAAAAAAATATGCTGTAGATTCTAATGAAAACTTTTAACTAATTGATTCGAACGAGATACAGTTTTTGAGATTTCATTTTCATATTTGCAAAATCCGCAAATAAAACTTTGTCATATAAACATTATCATAACAGCATTTTTTACGTTAATCTATGCTAGCAAGCATAGCTACGGAATTCTTCGCGAGTCAGTCGAAAGATATACGCTTCCAAAGTGGTAAAATGTGTTTCACCCCCCACCCCCTCCTACTTTTATAATAATGGAGTCAAAAACCAAAACAAAATATATGCTGTAGATCTTAATAAAAAATTCAATTAGAATTGGTTTGAACGAGATCGGGTCAGCAGTTTAAAAATACTCTAAATGTATTCTTGACAATATTATTAAATTAAACTATATTTACTTCGCGATTCTCTATCCATTGCGAATTAGATTGACGCATAAAATTACACATTAATAATAGTAGTAGGATTATACGCGGGTGAAACCGCGGGGCACAGCTAGTTAATAAATATAATATCACCTCTATATTCCTTCGAAAGAATAGGTAGAGGTGGGGATCGAACCCAGGATCTTATGCTCCGCAGTAATGCTTACTCTAAACTAATGTGGCAGTTTAAATTTCTAGTCTCGCCTAAGTACTCGTAAGTCAGTCAATAAATTAATCAAATTTTAAGTTTATAAAATTTTATTAAAGTTAAATACAAATTTAACAAGAAATTATATTTCCTAGTATTTTAAGTCGAGTGACTTTAAAAAAATTAACTTATCTAATCGCTCAGGATCTAAACGACTCCTTTCATCAGTATCAATATTTCCCGCAACAGAAAAAAGCCTTTCACATGGAACAGATGTTCCAACTATGCAAAAGTATTTGTTGGCAATCGGCGTTATTGAGCTGTACAAGGAATTTCTTTGGTGATACCAATATGTAATAGCCGTCGTTTTAAAGTTGACGACAGGCTGTGTTAAATAATCTTTCAATTCGTCTCGGAAATTCTAGTCCTTCAGTTTCTGCTTAAAATAATTGTAGCAGATATTTTACTAATATGTTATGGAATTCCCAAATGATTCTTCTGCTTCCTTCAGCTGGCTTTCCAAATTATTTTCTGGATCTTCGTTACTTAATTTATTCTTCAATTCTTTTTTTGAAGCCACAATCATATTATTAATTTTATCATTAGCTCTGGAGCATGCTATTCTGTCAGAAAAATAAATTTCTTGAATCTTGGATCCAGTAGTGTGGTGATAGCTAACACATGTACTTATTCCACTGTAACAAATCTCTTTTTAATTCTTCCAATATTACATTTATGGTTGCAGCTTGCAGCACCGACATCTGTTTCCGTCTTCATTGTACTATATGTTTTCAAAAGACAGCAAACTATTGGTATAATTTTGCTTGACGTTACAAATTTCTCTACGGATACTTCTTTTGTCCCAGCTTCCATAGGTTTTAAAATATTTATAAGATCTTTGATACCATCTAGTTGACTGGCTGTTAACATGGTGGAGCTTTCGGGTAATTGAGTAATATCGGGGCAAGTAGCTCCGATAACTTTACAAACCGAACTAGCTGATAGTAAATTAAATTCCATCATGTGCAAACTGACTGAATCAATTTGAGTGGTACTGTTATATCATTTTGCGCTTTACGAAGAGCATCAGCTACATTTACATTTTGTTTACAGTATCTAGTTATATCCTTTACAGTAGGTATTTAGTATCTGTTTGGCACTTTCAATACGAGCTTTTTCTTCAAAAAGTTTTTGAGCTACTAAATTCAAAGTGTGGGCGAAACACCATAAGTGTTTTTGTTTGCCAAATGCAATTGTTACGGCCTTGACGATATTCGCGCCATTATCAGTAACAACTGCTGCAACTTTTTTTGGAGTTATAACCCATTTTTCAGTCATTGTTATTAATATTTGACATATAATCAGCATTATGGGGCTCAGTTAAATGGGACACACCAAAATTTATACTAATTAGTTAATTTTCATGTATAAAATGTCCAGTTAAACCCATGTATATTGACTCTACTTCTAAGAGCTCTGAATTGCAAAGAAAGAACATCATATTTGTCATCTATCATTTGTGTAATTGTCTGCCGTGAAGGAAGCTTATATAAAGGCATTGCTGTTTTCATTAAGTATGTGAAACCTTCTTTTTCAACTGTATTATGTGTTTACTAGAAAAAAAATTAAAGCTATATATACATTATCACCGCTCTTAAATATACCATGAGCATAATCGACAAAGTACGTAATTTATTACGCAGATAACAAAAAAACTTACCACTAAATGCTTTAATATTATCAACACATGAATCCATAGTTAGGTGGTTAGGTTATGATTTTTTCAGTGATATTGATGATGACGCTATATTTTTAAGTCAGAATCATAGTACTTTTTTGAACTGGTCGAATTCAAAGCATCGTTTATGCCAAATTTTTCCTTTGATTTCGACGTAGTAGCAATATCGTCATTTGTCTGAAAAGGATTATGTTTTTGTATTCTATTATTATTTCAAATAACAAAATAAATACAATAAAAGGATAAAAAATGCAAGAATATACAATTTTAAAACAAGCATGCATTAATAAAAAAGGCAACATATGCCTGTTTTATTAATGCATGCTTGTTTATTGTAAGGAAAAGGTACGGGTACACACTCCAGTTGTTTTTTTGTCGTCACCAACACCAATACCATTACTTGACACCACCAGTTTTCGTAGACTTACGGATTTAATAGATGGATGGGTTAAAATTTAGTATCGTTTGGTTCGAAAAGGGGAGGGAGGGGGGGGGGGGGGTGCTTCAAAGGGATCTCTTTTATTTCTTTCTACATCTCCACAGATATTCATACAGTAAATCATTTATGTTGACACGATTATTAAAATTACTTCTTAAAAAGAAACGTTTAAATATTCGCCACTGCGCTTCTATTCTTTGTGTATGGGTGCCATCCTCGGCCACAAATGAGTTTTCTGCGGCACTATGATTTACTTTGAGATGGATGTATCCGTGGTCCCCCAGAAAATCGTAGGCCCGCCAGAAATCTGTATGTATAGTGGTGCCTTCAGCAACATGCTTCTTAATCAAAGGCACCAAAACTTCAGCAGACCGGATATTGTCTGGGCAGACTTCCAGGCGAAGATCCTCGCTACCATCCTCGATCATCTTAAGGATCCAGTGTCCTTCAATGCGATGCCCTTTGTTATATTTTCTTTTGCCAAATTTGCTTTCATCAATTTGCGCTATTTTTCCAGGACCTGCAATCTTTCCTATTAATTCCTGCTTATTTTTTTGACATGCAACAACTGCCTCTCGGCAATAATTCATTTATGGTTGACCTAGAAAGGTAGTGTACTCCTTCCGAAAAATCTTCTTTTATGGTTTTATCATAACTATATTTTTCAGCAAAGGCATACATTAAATAAAATACCTGTAGCATTAATATTTTTATATTATCGAACCAAGTTCCTTTGCCTCGGCTTACTTTGGATTTATGTTATTGTTACATACAAAAGACCATTCTGTTAGTTGAGTATTCAATAATTATGGGTTTTTTGTGATAATTACAGTATTTTTCACGGGGTATCATGCCCCTTTCTTCAGCAAACGCAACAGCCCGTTCGCGCGTGCCCAGTTGATGGTATACTTTTACCAAATTCCACATTTTGCGCACTTCCTCCACACAAAGTTAACGCTTCACAGGTGGTTCGTCTTCCTCCGTAGTACTATTAGATGACTGAGGGTCTTCATGGACCTCAGTACGGCTTGTTGACGGCTGAGGCTCGTCGTCTACCGCATACCCGCTCGTTGATGGTTGAGGCTCGTCCTCTATCGCAGACCGGCTCGTTGATGCCTGAGGCTCGTTCTCTATCGCACACCGGCTCGTTGATGGCATAAGTTTTTCCATGGTAGTGAGGATATCGTAGTCCGTGATATAACGCGCAAAAGTCAGTCGAGTAGGCAGAAAATGGTGTCCAGTGTACAAGCGTAGGTCAATCGTAACGGCCAACAATTCAGGTCCAGGGGAGAAGCCAAGGTCGTCGAAAAAAGCCACAAAAATATCAGGAAACACATTCACGCAAAGGAGAAACGAAATGAATGATGATCGCAGATGATGATTGCAATCGGATGACAGTAACATGACATTTGACACAAATGGAAAATTTCTGACGCTTTAGTAGCTTCTGAAGACCGTTTTACGGTCTCTTTTTCATTTTGAGCTTCTTTTTCCATGAAACAGTACACATCGTATAACATTTTTCGCATGCCTGCGTGAAACGGTATTTGGTCCTGGCATTGTAATCAACGTAGTACAAACTAAATTTAAAACAATAACAATAACTCGTAACAAAAACTAAATTTAACACAATAAAAATAACTCGAAACAAAATCTAAATTTAAAACAATAACGATAACTCGTAGGGGAATTATGCTTAGGCCGTGCGCGCATTGCGTTGCGTTTTGGAAACGCAAAATCTGTGAAGTATGGAGTGTCATAGAAGTGCGCGCACTGAAGTGGAATAAACGCGTGCGGTAGAGTCACCGGTTGCCCCTCGCTGCGAAATTACGGTGAGTCTACCGCAAATATTTTGTATCGCATAGGAATTTATGTAGTAACAAAACACAAAATTACGGAAACATTTTCATTCTCTATTCTGTTTTATTAAATATCTATAGCATTAAATTGACGTTTCATTTTTCAAATCAAACGAAACGATTATATTTAAACATATACCAACGTAATTGTTAATTAAAACTTCATTGTTTTAACGGATTCGCACAGGTAATAAAGGTTGTTGGGGAGTTCTTATTACACACTATTGGTAACACAGAAACGGGCTGTCTCATTGACATTCCGCCATTTTATCGTGTATCGCTATTCTTGTTCAACGCGTAAGCCTGTCTCGCTCAGTGCCAGTGCCTATGGAAGCCAGTTATTTTTATAATTTGTTTCAGTGACGAAAATATCACGATTCCTCTTGCTGAATATAAGCTATATAAAAAGAGTTGTATTGAATATGATGTCCTAAAAAAAAATCTGGAGAAAATTTTTACCTTCGGCCAAATTCTTTGCTTCATGAAGCCTAAGCGCCGTGTCAGATGGTCCGCGGAAGATATTTCTGCAGCTATTTCACTAAGAAGTATAAGTCCAAAGGGCTATCGACACTTGAGAGCCACCGTAGGGATTCCTTTGCCGGCTTTTTCCACTCTCCGCAAATGGGCGTCTAAGTTTGAGATCAAAGAAGGGCTTTTGGAGAACGTTATTACTTTGATGAAATTCAAAGCTAAGAGTTTTAATGCGCTCGAAAAACTTGTAACGTTGTCGTTTGATGAGATATATCTCTCAAATAAAATTGAAATCGACAAAAAGTATGAGCAAAGAGTTGGACCTCATAGCAACTGTCAATGTGTTATGGCCCGTGGCCTTTGTGGTAAGTGGAAGCAGCTTATATATTTTAAATGTGACTAGAAGATGACCAAAGACATATTATTTTATATAATAAAAAACATATATGAGGCTGGTCTGACGGTGATTTCAGTAACGTGTGATATGGGTCCTGGGAACCAGGGATTGATAAAATCGTTAAATATTGGCGTTGAAGATGGCAAACAGACCTATTTTAATCATCCTAGTGACAGCGATTTGAAAGTCCACGTTTTTTTTTTATGTCCCTCATCTACTAAAACTGGCGAGGAATCATTTTATAGACCACGGATTTGTATATAACAGCAAAGTTTTGACAAAACAGACGATAGAAAAAATACTGGTTTTGTCTCACAACGATCTTAAATTGGCTCACAAAATCACGTCATATCATCTCAATGTTGAAGGTTCGCAAAGGCAAAAAGTACGCCCAGCTGCCCAACTATTTTCAAATACAGTAGCTCAGGCAATAAAATGGTGTGGCATAAAAAACTTTCTGCCGGACGATAGTTGGTTAGAACTGTCATACATTTTCAAAGTATTCAATGATTGGTTCGATGTTTTGAACGCCCGTATAAAATTTGAAGGTAACAAAAATGCGTATGGCATTAATTAGGATGCTCAAAATTTAGTTCTGGACGAAATGAACCACTTGATGGAAAAAATAAAAACCGGTAAAAAGACATCCACCGCTCCATTCCAAAGAGGTATTTTAATATCAAACAAATCTCTTGTACATTTATTTTCTGATTTAAAAGGAAGAACAAATATTAATTTGGAGTACATATTAACCTCTCGATTAAACCAAGACGTTTTAGAGAATTCCTTCTCATATATAAGAGGTATGGGTGCAACACATGACCACCACACAGCGCTTTCTCTCAAACATCGTCTGAAATGTTATATTTTAGGGAAGCATTCCGCGGACGTTTTTAAATGCTCTACCAATACCCGTGAAGATCCCAGTGTCTCTTGTCTGATAGCACCATTAGAAAAGCCCGAAACATCCTCATGTAATCCACCTGATCAAATAAGTGTAAACGAAGATGTCATTTTGACCAGTATACTAAATACCTATGTCGAATCAGATAATTATGGCAATGATGATGAGAACTGTTTACTTATTAATTTACTAGAAAGTGAAGTGTTGGAACCTGAGAAAAACGTTTACAATTACGACTTGGCTATGTATTTTCCAACTGACGAAGAAGAGCAGTTATTGAACGTTTTTGAAACGCAGATGGCTAGTAATGAAATCAACGAACAGTGCCTTAAATACATTGCTGGCTATGTTGCTTCGAGATATTTAGGTAAGTATCCATATCTTGGAAACCAAACACGAGCTATAAATCCTGAAAGTGGTTCCTGTGAGTGGATAAACTTTATATCAAGGGGAAAGCTAATTTATCCATGTCAAGAGCTCATAAGCGTTGCTCAAATAATGGAGACCGAGTTTAAAAAATTTCATGGGAAGTCGCTGTCCACAGATAAATTCATTTTCAAAATATTGGCAGACGTTGTGCACAATGATGTAAAAGATCGTTATCCTCAAATAGATTACTCTGTAATACTTTGCTTAGTTAGAACAAGAACCTACATACGACTGAGAGAGTTAAATAGAAATATTGTATGCAATCAACTGGAAAAAAAGCGCAAAAAAATAATTTCTAAAGTATCAAACACTGTGTATTGAATACTACAATAAAAACTTCGTAAGGTGACTGTTTAAAATGTGTTTGAGTATTATTTTAGTAAACCCTACAATCCAATACTACTATGGAACTAACTATGAATGCTAAAGTAGATTTGTCTGTATACTAGCTTGAACAGACAAAAGCAAGTAGGAATTTAATAATCAAGACATCAAGTCAATTTTCTATGAGATTGAATTTCCCCAAACAATAAAGTTTGACAACCATCGACTGCGATGATGACGTAGGCTTGTGTCACCCACATGACCACTGTGTCTCGGAGTGCTATACCTTATATTATTATACCATGGTACAGATATGTTATAGGCGCGCGCGTCGTGAAGACTCGAACACGAGCTAATTGGAACGTCTTGCAACTAGTCTGCGTCGAACGCAACCACAAGCGTGCCGCACCGTAATACCCGTGTCCTTAGATTTTATTTATCAAAAATGCCATCGTGTGAGTTTCGGAAGTGTACGAATTATACTTCCAAAGTAAACAAAATACAAAGGATCTCATACCACATGTGAGAATGCAAATATATTAAGATTATTTTTTATATTTCATTTATTTTCTTCTGACCTACTGCATGACGCAGGTCCTCACCGGACACGGAAGTTTCGGGAGGTACCTGTGTCTGATGGGAAAGGAAGAAACGCCTGGGTGTCACCACTGCGAGGGTCGCCCTGAGGACACAGTAGAGCATACGGTGCAGGACTGCCCAGCTTGGGCAGAGCACCGACGTGTCCTCACGGCGGCGATAGGCGGAGACCTCTCGCGCCCGGCATTGGTCGAGGCCATGCTGCGGGGCGAGAGGGAGTGGGAAGCGGTCGCCTCCTTCTGCGAAGCAGTCATGCTTCCGAAGGAGGAGGCGGGCCGTATGAGGGAGAGGATGTCGTCCTCCCTCCAGCCCAGCCGCAGTGGTAGACGCCCACGGCGTCGGACGTCGGCCGACGATCTCCGGCCACCGTAGGCGCGGGCATGCGGACAGCGAGTAAAGGGCAACTCGCTGTCCGACCATGGACCATGCCCGGGTCGACGGCGCGTTGTGTTCCACGCGCGCCTCAAAGAGCGTCAGCAATATGACAGGGGGGGCCCTGCAGAGGGCCGAAGCCTGCCGGGGTCGTGGGACTTATCCCATTACCGTGACCCCGGTACGTAAAGGGTTATTGAAGGAACACCGTGGATTTTAGTCAGTAAAAGTCTGACAGTCCCTTCCACCCTGCTCAGGGTGGGAGGCCTTATTTGATAATTTTACCACGCTAAAAAAAAAAAAGGAGCCATATGTAGGTGAAGACAGAGAGCAAACTTGCTTTGTCGCGAGAGCGATAGGGATGCGTGCGTGCGGACATAGATTAGTTAAAAGTTTACAAGTGTAAAAGCGAAACTGATTGACTTGTTTTAATTTGTTTTGTGTTACATTTTTTTTGACTAAAGATCATTTGACTGATTATTAAGGATTATAACTGTTTTTTTATTGAATTAGGTTTCCGAGGTCAGGTTCGACTTCAAGATTGGATCGCAATTGTTCGTGAACAAAAAAGCGAATCAGACTGGATAACACCAAAAAACAGCAGGATATGTAGCAATCACTTCCAAAGTAATAACAAATATGTTTCGAAATGTGGTCGAACAATGCTTAAAACAAATGCAGTTCCAATTATAGAGGTAGGTAACTAAAACATTTTATAAAACATAATGCTGCCTGCATAATGTTTTATAAAATGTCAGCTACCTGTTGTTTGCATTTTCGCCAACGTTGAATTTATTTGGTCAGTATAGATACCTACAAAGAAACCGCTACATGACATTTCATTATGAAACCTATAGTTGTGTCATGAAATTGATTATTTATTGATTACTAGCTTTCCACCTGCTTCATCCAAGATGAAGTTCCGATTTGACAAAGTTTTCGAATCATACAATTATTGTTATAACTGATCATAAATTATTTCATTAACATAATGACTATTAATTTCTATTTTAGTTTTGAATATAATGGGCTAAGCTGAACACAAACATTAGTGGTTTTACTTAATCCGTGATTAACCATTATGATGTTTAATTTCTGTCCTACGTACTTACTCTTCAATCAAGTGTCCACTCTACGGCTATAAAAATGTTATCCTATGGCACAAGGACTCATTTGAAGCCCAATTGTTAGAATTATAGCTATCTCTTTCACTTTCGTGTTGCTTCGTATCTTTTGTTCTACTTATCAGTAAAACTTGTCAATGTGTGCCATAGATATCCGTGATGTGTGCAATTTTTACTACGTGGAACAAATTTCAACGCAAATCACAGATAACTTTAAATAAGTCAGAGACAGATAGGAAAATATGCGCCAAGCGCTAGTGTCGTAATGTCATCTAGTGATGACCCACAGCGTACTATAAACGTCACGATAACCATAGAATATCGATAGCATAGTGATGCGCCATGAATAATTGAGGGGTGCCAAACCATAACGTTATAAGTGCCAGAAAATTAAATTTTCAGGAGGCACAAAAAACATTTTTAAGGGAAAAATATAAAGCAAAGTAATTATTCTAAAATGTATTATCAAACTATCACTCATAATCAACAATTTAACACAAAGTTTTTGCTCGGGCAAAATACGGATATATTATGTTTTTTGTAATAAAAAATTAAAAGCACAAAACGTTTTAAGTGCCATCATTTATGCAAGCCATAACGTTGTAACTGTCATATTACTTGCACATGACTCGACACTTTCAATGTCTTTATTTTAAAAGGTTTTCATAAAACAATTTGCTTTCTCTGGCTAAATACGGCAATATGGCATTAATGTCTTTCTTTTTATCCGCAGATAAGGGTACAGGTATCTCGACCATGTCAACTGGTAGGTCCTCAAAATTGGCCTTAGTAATTCCAGGTTTAAGCACTGGAGTTGATATCCATAGAACAAATTCGCCGTAACTTTTCTTTGTAATAATTACATCAAAATCTTCAGATGTCAGGCAAATCATTGTTGCGGAAGATATCTGCAGATTTTTGGTTTTAATCATATTTTAGCCAGATTCATCCAATTAAAAAAGGTTTTATTATCCACAACCAAGAATATTTTTTTTTTGCCAGCATTTGCAATAAGCTCAATAAGGTCTTTTGGAATCAGTGGCTTTGCACACTTTTTCAATATTCGCAAAATTTCGATTGCAGTCAAGAAATATTTCAGTCAAAATTCCCTTCACAGGAAACTTATGAGTAATTTCCGAAAAGAAAACTTTTGCAATTAAAAGGAGGAACATAACAAGTACAGCTTGGTTCTTGTTTTGTCCAGCACAGTTATCTGACCGTCTGATGTTTTCTCGACGTTGACGCACTTTCTTCGTTTGACATTTTGAATGAAGTGACATTTGCAGCTTATTTGGCACTTAAAACGTTATGGCATGCTGTTTCCTTAGAGCACTCTAAGGCTGTTTCACAATATTTAGGCTAGATGGCATTAGTAACCCTTCAACTTTGCTGTGCAAGTAAATGCCGACACATACAACGTTTTACTGCAATAAACCATATTTGAGTTAGTTGGGCACTTAAAACGTTATGGTTTGGCACCCCTCAATTAATTCTTATAGGGTTAATTTATTATATGCAAGGTTCATTGTTTCTTTCGTTAAATTCGATGGATACGAATTTAACGAAAGAAATATAAAAATAAAATGACTTTTCAGATTTTACTTTTTATTTGTTTTTCCTCTTAACCTATGGGCTTTATATTTCTCGAAGGCAATTGTTGTGGTGCACACATCTGCTTCACAATTTTTTCTTCTACACCTCCTTTTTCTTTTCCGAATTACATCTGTAAATAGAAGAAAAATTCAATTCAAAGTAAAGACGAATCAGGTAACAATTTCGGGATCCTGAGCAACATTCTAACATTTGCCATTACACTATTTCTTAAAGCATTTTTTTTTTCAGTATTGCTTATACAATTTCGTTTTTGACATCTCTAAAATAAAATCAGTAACAATAAGCACACCATAACGGCTCTGATCAGAATCAATTCCTACTTAAGTATACAAATATATATATTGTAACATATTTATGCAGATATTTAACTTTATGGTTTTTAACTGATCATATTTACGTGATAAATAGAATATTCTTGATAAGAAATTAAAAGTTGTTAAAAATTATTACCTGTATTGAGAGATGAAGATGCAGGAGGATCTGCATACATATCTGCAGTTCTTGAATATAAATGATCAACTGGATGTTCTAAAATAAGAAAATGGGTATATCAGAAAACAGAACATAAGTTATAACTAGGGCACGAATAAATATGTATTAAAAAATTCAAAATATGTAATCATAATATGGACCAAAAATTGCAAAATATGGAAAAAATATGGAGTATAAAATAAGAATATCCCTCATAATTATTAAACATTGTTTATTGTGATAAATTACGACAGAAAAAAATAAAAAAATAAAAAGATAGCGAAATGTTTTAGTAATTCAAATAAAAAAAATAAGTTTTATTTAATAAATAAATAAATAAAAAAGCCTTTTATTCCGAAACCAGACAATTACACTAACAATAATGGTTAGAATAAAAATCACAAGATGTCTCGAATTTCGGTGTGCCTCTTGGCATAGGCCTCCTCTAACAATTTCCATTGACGTCTGTCCTGGGGTATCCTCCTCCAGTTTGGACCTGCTGTTAGCCTTATTTTTTCCTCCCAGCGGGTAGGCTGCCTTCCCCGATTTCTTTTGCCATCCCTTGGATACCACTCTGTCACTGCCTTACTCCACTTGCCTTTAGTGTCTCGCATCATGTGGCCTATCCACCTCCACTTTTGTTGGTCCATTCTTGATAGCACATCTGTCAATTTGGTTTTAGACCGGAGATCTGTGTTCCTTATTCTGTCCTGTCTCTCTGAGCCTACCATGCTTCTTTCCATTGCTCTTTGACATTTGGCAAGCTTTTCTCTGAGCGATTTGGTGAGTGCCCATGTCTCACACCCATAAGTTAGACATGGTAGTATACATGAGTTGAAGGTCTTTCTTTTCAAAGTCATGCTTAGGTCTTTTGACTTCATGAGTTTTATTTATCGTGTGCGTTACCCCAGCAAAATCATGTCGAAAATAGTCATTTAAATCTTATAGATAATTAGTTGCCCAGCTTCTGTAATTGTTAAGCACATTTTTAAATTTGTTACACATATAGTTTTTTAGTTATTACACAAAAACATATTCTGCTGGGGTAACGTTTGAAACGTTACCGCAGCAAAACTTTTTTTTAAATAATGGGAATATTGAAATAAATATTAGCTATACATTTAGTTGTCTAGACGAGGTAAATGTTACACGTTATTTTGTTTTTGTTCTTTCTTCGGCTGCGAAGTTATTCGAGATTTTGCTGGAGTAACGTTTGTGGTTTTGCTGGATCTCTGAAACGGTTAAGCGGATTCTTATCATCTTTTGTACATGACTTCTTAGGAATTAGTTTTAATTTGTTTCGCAATAAAAATAACAAAATGATATACCGTTTAAAAGTTATTTAATAAAATATAAAAACACTTCTTTAGGTCCTAACACTCTGAATATGAGCTCTAAAGACTTACTTTAAACGTTATTTTGTAGCTTTTAACTACTTTCAAATGTACATGAAGTTTCATTAGTATCCTGTAGGTAATTAACAAATTATGATGATATTCAGTTCTCCACGTTCACGGTCACAATGCGCGCGGAGTTATTTGGCCACCGATAAACCTGTATACGGTTATATAAACTGAATGTTATATCAATATTTAGTTGCTTAATTCAGTTATATACCTGTAAAATATCAGAGTAGTACATACAATAATTAACGAGATAATTAAATAAAAGTCATTAGGAACTTCAAGAACGTGGTAATCCGACCAAGTATAGGTGGTTACAAAAAAGCGACCGCGTAGAACATTATGCTATCTTCTAAAATATGTAGGATAGTCTTACAAGTTTAGTAGAGATGTGTACACAAGTGTTAAAAAAAAACTACATATTTCTTAAAGAATTTTTATTTACAGGTAAAATAATAAATTCTTAAACTTAAAAACAGTAAGTCCTAATATTTTGTAGACAAATTTCAAATATCACAATATTTTTTCCTAGATATATATTACAGATAGTTGTATTCTAAGACTAACTTAAATTATGTAAAAATCACATCAAAAATAAAATAATAAAATATTATACTGCAGTCGAATAATTATGTAAGTCAGAATCATCTTTAGGCATAAATTTAATATCCATAATAATTAAAACGTAGAACCATCATTCTTTCAGAAAATTTACAAATAGAACCATCTTTTGGCATACATTAATAAAACATTTGATTGTGAACATACGTGGTTTTTATTTCCCTGTAAGAAACATGTAAACCTGCAAGCAAGCATGCAGCATGCAGTTATGCTAAACGAAAATGTGCAGAAATTTAACTCTGCCAAAAGTTTTTTATGCCATTGTGAATTCGAACATATAAACATTCGGCTAAATAATAATTATACATACTAAATAATTTTTATGCCTTAAAAATATTCGTATAAGGAAGATTATACCAAGTGTGTTATGCCAAATGATTTTTGGAGTATTAAGATTCTGCCAAATAGAAGGAACCCGTGAAACTGTGCCATTGAACTGGTGCACATAATACAATATATACCTATCTAATAAGTAGCTGAAAGGTAATAATAATAATGTTTATAGTACAGATATTATAATATTGTTATGTATTTAACAGTGTACGCCGTACGCGTCTGTACCGAAATTTTAAGGTGTATTATCCTACATATTTTAGAAGATAGCATAATGTTCTACGCGGTCGCTTTTTTGTAACCACTTAAACTTGTTCGGATTACCACGGTCTTGAAGTTCCTAATGACTTTTATTTAATTATCTCGTTAATTATTGTATGTACTACTCTGAAATTTTACAGGTATATAACTGAATTAAGCAACTAAATATTAATATAATATTCAGTTTATATAACCGTATACAGGTTTATCGGTGGCCAAATAACTCCGCGCGCATTGTGACCGTGAACGTGGAGAACTGAATATCATCATAATTTGTTAATTACCTACAGGATACTAATGAAACTTCATATACATTTGAAGGTAGTTAAAAGCTACAAAATAACGTTTAAAGTAAGTCTTTAGAGCTCATATTCAGAGTGTTAGGACCTAAAGAAGTGTTTTAATATTTCATTAAATAACTTTTAAACGGTATGTCATTTTGTTATTTTTATTGCGAAACAAATTAAAACTAATTTCTAAGAAGTCATGTACAAAAGATGATAAGAATCCGCTTAACCGTTTCATAGATCCAGCAAAACCACAAACGTTACTCCAGCAAAATCTCGAATAACTTCGCAGCCGAAGAAAGAACAAAAACAAAATAACGTGTAACATTTACCTCGTCTAGACAACTAAATGTATAGCTAATATTTGTTTCAATATTCCCATTATTTAAAAAAAAGTTTTGCTGCGGTAACGTTTCAAACGTTACCCCAGCAGAATATGTTTTTGTGTAATAACTAAAAAACTATATGTGTAACAAATTTAAAAATGTGCTTAACAATTACAGAAGCTGGGCAACTAATTATCTATAAGATTTAAATGACTATTTTCGACATGATTTTGCTGGGGTAACGCACACTTATTTATCTTCCACTAAATCTGTCTTATTAAATTGATTGCAGTACACAATCACATGCTTTTTTAAATTATCGAAAATAAAGCTCTGTCTATTTGCTCTAAATATAGCCTTATATTGGCTAAAAGATCTTTGTAATACGAGCGTACTTAAAGACGCCTAGTTCCGTAATTGTGTAAAGCCGGCTCTACACGTTGGCCAACACAGTGGCGAATGTAGTGGCCAATGCGTATTGGCCAACGTGTAGACGGCGTGTTTGTGCATGTTGGGTGCACAAACACTCCCTCTACACGTTGGCGAATAGTCATTGGCCACTACATTCGCCACTGTGTTGGCCAACGTGTAGAGCCGGCTTTAGGCACGTCTGCAGTACCCTCAAAACTTCTGCACAGAACTTCATTAATTGTTTTTAGGGTATCAAAACCTTTATTTTTGTCTAAAATATACTTAAGTTTTTGTTTGGCTATTTCAGCAACAGGGCCTTCCGCTTCAGAAACTTTTTTTTCCTATTTCTTCAATAATCTTCAGGTTTTCATTTAGCGATGTTGAAGGATTTTCTAGTGCTTGTATTTTGTGAGATAAAAAGCAATAATTGCTTTTTATATAGCCCGAATCATTAAAAAGAGAAGAATCTTCAAGAAGTTCTTTTGAGGCTAAAATACTTGCAGAATCGTCATCCAATTGAGAAATAATTGTTCTGATTTCATTAAAATACTCGGCGTAGTATTCAACCGCTGTCAGCCATATCCGCCCGCATTGGCCTCTCGCCGACGCCGCTACGCGCCGCGCCACTGTGCCGCGCGTTCGCTAGCCGCTAGTACCTCGGCACGAATCAAATGTCAAATTACAACGAATAATACGCGAGAGAAATGAAACACGCGCGGCCGTGTGGTGGCGAGAATGCAAACACGAAAAATTATATCAATCTTTGTGAACTAAGTCATGTTCTATGATATAAAAATCGAAAATATGGATGATTGTGATATTTTTTTTGTAAAATATGGACTCAACCATGAAATATGGAAAATAAAAATTAGTTTTTCACAGTCTATACATATATGATAATCGATGCAAAGAACACATTCGGGACCGAAAATCGTGTAAATTAAAAATATGTATTTACATATTAATCCGGGCCCTAGTTATAACAAAGCATAAGTCGTTTTAACTTTTTTTAAAGTAAATTGATTTTCCATTTTTAGTTGAATATACAATTACATAAGCGCAAGAAGAATAAAAAAAGAATTATTAAGATCCACTTAGAAATGTTGGAGATGCAGTGTATTTATGCATATAACTTCGTATATAAGAATAATTACCTAATGTATTAGTTATGTATTAAAACCTCCCTGAAAGTATGTAGATCACATTAGTAAAAAAATCATTAAAATTGGTCGATTACTTTTTAAGAAAATCGCAGACATACAAACAAACATACATATGTATATACGCATACGGGTCGAATACAGAACCTGCTTTTTTGAAGTTGGTTAAAAGTTAAAAATGAGTGTCATTACCTTGGACAACAACTGGATTTTCCACAATTTACTTGGTGTCTTCCTTGTTACTTTAGTTATGATCATAAAGAACACCTGAAAATAACCAAAAAAAGTTTAATTAAATATTTTTAATAAAAAAATACATAATCATAAGCAGGAAACTCCGCCTCTAAGATAACCCACTGACTATAACTTAACTAGTGTACCTTAATAGGTACACTTGTAAATAATTACAAACACATTAATACAGATAAAGGCACCCCATGTTCTACTTCTTCAGTGGAAAAACGACATGGATAACCATGTTTGAGACGATTACCCTCGCCATTCAGTTGGTATGTGTCGAAGTGTTTTTGGCACACACGTTTATTCACTAACTGATACTTTGATAGACCAAGAAGTTCGGAATTCACTGATACCAAAAACGACAGTCACAAAGCCCTAAGTTTATAGTCCTTAGGTAAATTATAAAGGCGATGGATGAGTTTTGTTGGTTGAAATACACCGACAACACAGCATTTGATAGGAGCCATGGCCGCGAACCAAAGCACCAGAGCACTTCAGTATAATTCGTAATGAGCAAGGAACTTGGAATCTATCTCAACTTAAGCAATACAGCGATGAGAACGACTAATAAACAAACTGTAATCCGGCAGCACACGAGCTTCGACACGAATGATGGAAAATCTAATCTGTTATCTGTCTCTCGTCAGTTTTAAAACATAGTGTATTACATTCTCTTTGGTCAGTTTTACTGAAAAAATGGCTGCCAAAAACATGGTTGCCGGCGACAGTAGCGCTATAACGCATTTTTTTGTACTATGCTGTCGCAGGCCTGACGCAAATGACTATGAACGTAATCTGTACTTTATAATATCACTAGTACTCACGCGGGGCTTCGCTCCCGTGGATTCTATCATGGTAAAAACATAACTCTCCTTTTTTGCAGTCGCGTAAAAAGTACCCTATATCCTTCCTCAAGCTTCAAGCTACTTCCATACCAAATTGCATCCAAATCCACCCAGGACTTTCGAAGATTAGCGCGTTCAAGCAAACAAACAAACAAACTTTTCCGCTTTATAATATTAGTATAGATTGAGTACCGCGCACTGCGGTGAAACAAACGCACGTTTTGTCTGATAATTTTGCCATACATACAGATTTCTTTGTAATTATACATATTTTTGATGTATGATACAGATTAGCAATCGATACAGATTTTTATCTAAATTTCACATTGTATTGATAGATAGACAACCTTTGGAAGGACTTTAAAAACTTTAATTAAAGCGGGGAGGGCAAAATTAGTGTACTTACTACTCATAAAACAGAGAAAAAATTATTATTAAAATATATATGCAGATAACTGTTACAACTAAAACAGGACTTAGCAAAATAAATTACCTAGATACCGCATTTATTACGTTACACACACCGTTGACCAGAACGATGATTGAACATTATTCTTTAAACATATTAAACCCATACATGACATCTATACAGACGACATATTGACCGTTGAACGAATCTATTCTTTATGGTTATTTTTTATTTTTTTATAAACAACGTTAACTTAAATATTCTAAATATTTTAATTTATTATTTTAATTAATTTCCGTAGTACATTATTTTAACATAGGCTGGTGTCTATTGACGTAGTACTTGCAATGTAAGAGCTTGAAATCGTTTTTTTGGCAGCATCATCACAAAATATGTGTGCGTTACCCCAGCAAAATAATGTCGAAAATAGTCATTTAAATCTTATAGATAATTAGTTGCCCAGCTTCTGTAATTGTTAAGCACATTTTTAAATTTGTTACACATATAGTTTTTTAGTTATTACTCTAAAACATATTCTGCTGGGGTAACGTTTGAAACGTTACCACAGCAAAACTTTTTTTTAAATAATGGGAATATTGAAATAAATATTAGCTGTACATTTAGTTGTCTAGACGAGGTAAATGTTACACGTTATTTTGTATTTGTTCTTTCTTCGGCTGCGAAGTTATTCAAGATTTTGCTGGAGTAACGTTTGTGGTTTTGCTGGATCTCTGAAACGGATAAGCGGATTCTTATCATCTTTTGTACATGACTTCTTAGGAATTAGTTTTAATTTGTTTCGCAATAAAATAAACAAAATGAAGTACCGTTTAAAAGTTATTTAATGAAATATAAAAACACTTCTTTTCGTCCTAACACTCTGAATATGAGCTCTAAAGACTTACTTTAAACGTTATTTTGTAGCTTTTAACTACCTTCAAATGTATGTGAAGTTTGATTAGTATCCTGTAGGTAATTAACAAATTATGATGATATTCAGTTCTCCACGTTCACGGTCACAATGCGCGCGGAGTTATTTGGCCACCGATAAACCTGTATACGGTTATATAAACAAAATGTTATATCAATATTTAGTTGCTTAATTCAGTTATATACCTGTAAAATTTCAGAGTAGTACATACAATAATTAACGAGATAATTAAATAAAAGTCATTAGGAACTTCAAGACCGTGGTAATCCGACCAAGTTTAGGTGGTTACAAAAAAGCGACCGCGTAGAACATTATGCCATCTTCTAAAATATGTAGGATAGTGTTACAAGTTTAGTACAGATGTGTACACAAGTGTTAAAAAAAACTACATATTTCTTAAAGAATTTTTATTTACAGGTAAAATAATAATTTCAAAAATATCAATTAAACTTAAAAATAATCACAGATAAAAATTACAGAGAGCAATTTTGCTTTAATGGCATTTTCCATTATTTTTTAAATGAATGATTTCAATTTACTTACACTTTTACATCAAAAATAAAAATTTATAACAATCACAGATAATAACAGATATAATGAATGTTCAGTGTGCAGTGGCCATCACATCACATTATAATTCATATAATATAATAAACTCTATTACCACTATCCTCAAATGCTCTTACCATCTGTATGCTGATGACCTACAGCTCTACGCGCAAGCTGACATTGACAACTTGGACAACTGTTCCCATTGCTTAATGCTGATCTATTAGCTATCAGCGATTGGTCAAGCAGATTTGGAGTTATGGTCAATGTCAGTAAATGCCAGGCTATCCTGATCGGCAGCTCACATGCGCTACGAAAATTGGACACTTGCCAATTACGCCCGCTTAGCTTCAACAACACCGTCATTCCACTCTCGCACGTTAAAGACCTAGGCTTATTCATTGACGACAAGTTAAGTTGGGATAGGCAGATTGCACAGGTTAGCCAGAGAGTAACATTCACACTGCGATCTCTCTATAGATTCAAGCATTTTCTTCCTTTTAGCACTAAAACCACTTTGGTCCAATCGCTTGTGCTTCCTGTTATTGATTATGCTGATGTTTGCTACTCTGATCTATCCCAAGAACTTCTTAACAAACTGGATCGACTTCTTAACAACTGTATTCGTTTCATTTTTGGCCTTCGTAAATATGATCATTTCTTTTTTTCGTTCTCAGCTTAAATGATTGCCTATCCGTCAAAGGAGATCCCTCAGATCTCTCTGCATGCTCTTCACTATTTTGAACGATCCTTGTGCTCCTGATTACTTAAGTGCTAGGCAGTTCTCATAGCCTTAGCCTTCGCGCATCCAAAAACTTACTTCTTCACATTCCTTCTCACTGAACCGGGTTTATGGCTAATTCCTATGCTATTTCTACCATTAAACTCTGGAACATGCTACCCCTTGACATCAAGAAGGCCGAGTCTAAATTCTCTTTTAAGCGTAAAATGAGAAACCAAAAACATTCTTAGTTTGGTTTTCGCAATAATTATAATTATTATGAGTTCTTTAAGATTATTATAAAGTATTATTAGTATTTATTAGTCTATTATTTTAGCATATATGTGTATTCTATTAATATTATTCTATGACCAGACCCAACAAAATTTAGCAACAAACGTAAAATTATTAAAGTACTTAACTGCGTTAGATGTCGTACCGCATTAAGAAGAAGGCAAAAGGCTTTTCTTTCGGTGCATCTATATAATAAAATAAATAATTTTCTAAATTTTTACCCCCTCTCCTTGCGTGAATGCCAATCTAGGCTTAGAGACTGGCTTCTTACGCAGGACTATGAGGAAATTGAAAAATTACTGCAATAACTTGTGGATATACTATATATATATTTTTAATGTAAATCGTTCCCACACTTAATATAATAGAATCACTACCAATTTCAGATAAGACATACTCACACACACACACACACACACAAAACACACAATCAAGCACACATGCATGTAGGTACTCACTATACACTTATATAATTCATACTAATGTATAAAATATAACTTATTAATTTAAATTAATCCAATTCAATGTAATTTATTTTAAACTATTTCATTTTAATTCAATTTAATTTAAAATCTGTTATTTTTTGCATGCTCTCATACCTGTAAACATACTCTGTAAACATGGTTTTTGACATTCAAAACAGAAAAATGGAAGAAGGCGCTGATTCCTGATATACAGGTTCTAACCTAGTTTGGGATTCAGAGGCTTCACAGTGTCTTGTATCCTCATTTTATGTCAATAAAGATTTATTATTATTATTATTATTTGATTGTGAACATACGTGGTTTTTATTTCCCTGTAAGAAACATGCAAACATGTAAGCAAGCATGCAGCGTGCAAGCAAGCATGCAGTTATGCTAAACGAAATTATGCAGAATTTTAACTCTGCCAAAAGTAATTTATGCCATTGTGAATTCGAACATATAAACATTCGGCCAAATACATACTAAATAATTTTTATGCCTTAAAAATATTCGTTTAAGGAAGATTATACCAAGTGTGTTATGCCAAATGAATTTCGGAGTATCAAGATTCTGCCAGATAAAAGGAACCCGTGCAACTGTGCCATTGAACTGGTGCACATAATACAATAGATACCTATCTAATAAGTAGCTGAAAGGTAATAATAATAGTGTGTATAGTACAGATATTACAATATTGTTATGTATTTAACAGTGTACGCGTCTGTACCGAAATTTTAAGGTGTATTATCCTACATATTTTAAAAGATAGCATAATGTTCTACGCGGTCGCTTTTTTGTAACCACCTAAACTTGGTCGGATTACCACGGTCTTGAAGTTCCTAATGACTTTTATATAATTATCTCGTTAATTATTGTATGTTCTACTCTGAAATTTTACAGGTATATAACTGAATTAAGCAACTAAATATTGATATAACATTCAGTTTATATAACCGTATACAAGTTTATCGGTGGCCAAATAACTCCGCGCGCATTGTGACCGTGAACGTGGAGAACTAAATATCATCATAATTTGTTAATTACCTACAGGATACTAATCAAACTTCACATACATTTGAAGGTAGTTAAAAGCTACAAAATAACGTTAAAAGTAAGTCTTTAGAGCTCATATTCAGAGTGTTAGGACCTAAAGAAGTGTTTTTATATTTTATTAAATAACTTTTAAACGGTACTTCATTTTGTTTATTTTATTGCGAAACAAATTAAAACTAATTCCTAAGAAGTCATGTACAAAAGATGATAAGAATCCACTTAACCGTTTCAGAGATCCAGCAAAACCACAAACGTTACTCCAGCAAAATCTTGAATAACTTCGCAGCCGAAGAAAGAACAAATACAAAATAACGTGTAACATTTACCTCGTCTAGACAACTAAATGTATAGCTAATATTTATTTCAATATTCCCATTATTTAAAAAAAAGTTTTGCTGTGGTAACGTTTCAAACGTTACCCCAGCAGAATATGTTTTTGAGTAATAACTAAAAAACTATATGTGTAACAAATTTAAAAATGTGCTTAACAATTACAGAAGCTGGGCAACTAATTATCTATAAGATTTAAATGACTATTTTCGACATTATTTTGCTGGGGTAACGCACACACAAAATATATGGAATTTTCTCTATAATCATTCTATAATACAAATACTTAATTAGAATGTTTAAATTAACGTTGTTTATAAAACATAAAAAAATAACAATAAAGAATAGAATCATACAATGGTGTGTGTAACGTAATAAATGCGGTATCTAGGTAATTTATTTTGCCAAGTTTCTGTCTTTAGTTGTACCAGTTAATTTTATCAATACAGTGTGAAATTTGTATAAAAATCTGTATCGAGTGCTAATCTGAATCACACATCGAAAATATGTATAAATACGAAGAAATCTGTATGTATGGCAACATTGTCAGACAAAAGGTGCGTTTTTCTCGCCGCAGTGCGCGCACCTGAGATTGCGGTCATTCTACCGGTGCGGTAGAATTACCGCAGTTGCGGCCACCGCAAGGCAGTGCGCGCACGGCCTTAAGATATCATACTTTTTCTTTTGAGACAAATATTTGAAATGAATAAAGAAAATTATTACCTTACGCATATTTTCACCACCAAACGAAAGAGCAACCAAAACTTTTTACAAATCAAAATCACAAAAACATGGTACTACTATGCGAGCCAACTAAGAATAGCGCTGTCAAGACGCCATTTTGTTCAGCAATACTCGCGAACTTCATTACCAAAGCGTACGGTGTGCAAAAAATCAATAAAGAAATTATACTCAGTTTAATTATTTAATGTTCACTTTTTTGGTATTTCTAATCAATTTTACGCCAAATTAGTGTATACATGAGTAGGATATGAAAAACAAGCATGTTAATAAAAATATTTTTATTATTATTTTTCAGTTTTAATCAGATAGTATTTCCTCTACACCACTTAACACAGCGTCATCGTCGTCTCAATCATCTTCATTGTTTCGCTTTAACTACTATCTTCGCCTGTAATAAGAAAACACATGAATTAAATTAATCATGTTTCACTGTAATCGTAATATTTACTTTTCTAGTTAATTTTACAGAATTTATAATATTATAGTTACCTGTATTTATAATGAAACTAAATTCATAGTCTTCGAGCCTCTCAATTTCAGCATAATTTGCTTCAATCTTTTTGACGTGATTCACCTCCCGTCTCCAGTCATCAACTGTGATTGATGCTACAGCCTCTCTTGTCAGAGCCTCGATCTCACTGGCTAACTGGCTTACATTTTTATCGGCTACTGGTCTTTTCATCAAGTGCCATATATATTCAATTGGATTGAGGTCGCAATTGTATGGGGGCAAGCGTGGCGTATTTATGGAATTCAAGAAATAATATTTTATAAAAATGAACATATACATAATTGAATCTATGAATAAAAAACATAACATTTCTTAATCGCATTTCTTTTTTTGCTTACTTATCTGACAGATAAGTACTGCTATCGTGTGAAGTTGGCAGAAAGCGCGATGCTATTCTTAGTTGGCTCGCATAGTACATTCCAACCTGCGCTCGGCTTCTGCGATATTAAACTTAAATACCAGCGTCATCTATAGGTACTCTCTTAAACGTAACAGGACGCCATTAGCACGTGTATTTAAACCAATATGATAGGTGTGTCATCTTATCTGACTATGTCATCTTGAGCACAACTCCCCTAAAACAAAATTTAACATAATAAAAATAACTCGTAACAATAACAAAGGGTACATATTTCGTGGACGCAGTGTATTCGGGAGCGAACGGGGCGTAGACACAGTGCGAGAGGCCTTGAGTCTACTGACGCACCAATCGCGCGCTCGGGTTGAGGCTACATAACACCCTGCGTCCCGCTGACAAACGCCGACCGACACCTAAAAATCTCGACATCGGCTCCACTTGCCATTAACAAAAACTAGAGTAGAATTCTGCGCATCTAACGATTCTTGCCAAGTTACGTGCTGGGCACTATACCATTGTTAATTAATGTTGAAGTATCAATTTATTACTTTACATAAGAGGAAATGGAATGCCTTTGAAGCGTTTCATTTGTAATTATTAACCGTTTGAGCGCCAAGCGGTACAGAATGTGATGTCACCCAGCGGCAAGCTATAAATGTATAACGAATGTATAGTAAACAGTAGTGATGAGGGTAATTGTATTATCGATATATGTTACTAAACGTTAATGTTACTTAAATTTCATACAAATGTACCAGATAAATAAAAATAATGACTTATTTTTATGTCTTGTTTTATTTATAATTATAGTTGTAATAAGAAAATGCAGAATACACTTTTAATCATGACAAATCAGATACATACCTCAAGCAAAACAAAAACAAATCGACGAAACTGGCCTATTGTCTTCTGATGTCATCCATTTGCCTTCATATCAAGACCATGGCGCTCGTAGCACGTAAAAGTTCAATTTTTATAAGGGATGTCTATGATGGTGTAGCGACATCTATCCCGCAACATACAAACTATCCTGTATCGCGCAAGCAAAGTTTACCGCACAACTAGCATACATACAAATCACCCGATCACAAACATCGGGCAGTTGCCCACCAGACAAAAACACCTGTCTGGTCGGAGGATCCTCCCTTTTCAACGGGAATGCGGGACTTTACACACCGTTCCGCATATGCGGAACGGTGTGTAAAGTCCCGCATTGGGCCACAGTTTGGGGATATCCCCAAACTGGTGACCCCGAGCATGAACATCAGCGCAGCCTTCGTGCAGAGCTAGTTCAGCGTGACGTCATCATCACTTCCTTCAAGCTTTCGAGCAGCGAGTCATACAGCCAGCCAGCACCCTCGGCTTCTACGGGTATCCTGACATACACCTACACACAATCATTCACGGCACCTTATAATATATATTTATATCCTGTCGATGTAGGTACGAGCGCTCGTTGTGAGTAGCGCGCGACAGGTAACCGCGGTGAACTTTAGTCGTTCGGTGACGCACACGACAGCTGTTTGCGCCCGCGCTAATCCTGATTGTTTTAACCGTTTCTAAGTGTTTTTATTGTTTCGAGTCCTGAAGTGTGGAACTCTTGAGTGTATGTGTTAACTGTCGTTTCCTTCTGTAACTATTGCGTTTGTGATTTGTGTAATTGTGGATTATATTGAACTCAAAGGTAAAAAAAAAAAAAAAAAAAAAAAAAAAACGGAGGGGAGTGATGTAGCGACATCTATCTCGCAACATACAAACTATCCTGTATCGCGCAAGCAGAGTTTACCGCACAACTAGCATACATACAAATCACCCGATCACAAACATCGGGCAGTTGCCCACCAGGCAAAACACCTGTCTGGTCGGAGGATCCTCCCTTTTCAATGGGAATGCGGGACTTTACACCCTGTTCCGCATATCCCCAAACTGGTGACCCCGAGCATGAACATCAGCGCAGCCTTCGTGCAGAGCTAGTTCAGCGTGACGTCATCATCACTTCCTTCAAGCTTTCGAGCAGCGAGTCATACAGCCAGCCAGCACCCTCGGCTTCTACGGGTATCCTGACCACCAGCATGCAGCGGACGCGCATACCTGGTCATCACCCCCAGCCTCTTCAGCAACCTTGGCACAGCACCCTGCACTTCGGCCGGTCAGCAAGCAGAGACGCACTTCTCTCCTGGTCGACGCAGCAGCCAGCCACTACGCAGCACTGCACCACTCCGACCCACTGGAGATCATGCAGCATCACTCCGACCCACTGGAGTATCACCCCGACTACTCCGACCCACTGGAGTATCATCCCGACTCACTGGGATATCACCCCGACTCAAAGGGGGCAGCACCGCAGACAGTTCCGACTCACCGCGAACTATGCGACTTCCGGTTCCGACTCACTGGAACCTACCTTCCACTGGCCCGGCAAGCATCACAAGATGTATGGACGACTCATCCTGCTACGACCTCCGGTCTCGGAGGGGAGTGATGTAGCGACATCTATCTCGCAACATACAAATTATCCTGTATCGCGCAAGCAAAGTTTACCGCACAACTAGCATACATACAAATCACCCGATCACAAACATCGGGCAGTTGCCCACCAGACAAAAACACCTGTCTGGTCGGAGGATCCTCCCTTTTCAATGGGAATGCGGGACTTTACACCCTGTTCCGCATATCTCCCAAAATGGTCTCTTTTCTTACATTCTTTTGTCTATTCCATGTTTATGCTAAACACACATTAGTATTATTAGTATTATTACACACACATTTCTTTCTTAATGTTCGTAGGGAATTATAATAATTAAGAAACAATTTTCATCACTTATCATTTTATTCAATAGCAAAATTAAGTACATAGCTTTTATGGGTCGCATTTTTTTCAAAACTCAACATTTTGATTCGTAATAAATGTTTTTTTAAACTTTCGTGTCTATCGACACTTTAGAAACGTAATCAAGTAACTACAACACTAGACGTCTTCATATAAAGACTACGGCGCCTGGGATATGAAAAAAATGTTGGCTATTATAATTTTTCTGTTTTTAATATAAACAAAGACACTGAACAAAGATATTGAAATAAAAAAGTTATTTAAAAAATCTAAAAAACCCGACTCCTCAACTGAAAGCAAGGAACAAGCACATTTTTATATTAAAAAGTGACAAGCTGGCGGGACCCAATTGAATGTATTTTTTTTCAATTTGACGGGTCCGCCTGCTTGTCACTTTTTAAACTACGGCCGTTCAGAGAATGCGTTCCTGACACGTCGCGATTGAACTGACGACGTAACTTTGTAATGGCGTTGCAGTTACGATAAAAATATTTTTGCTGGTTGTTTACTGTTTTAACAATTGATGAGCATTAAAACAACATTATTATATCAATAATCAATTAAGCGTCAATAGCCTAATGGATAAGGTGTCGGACTTGTGATCGACAGGTCCCGAGTTCGAATCCCACCCATTACACTATTGCCGTGAACCCACTCCAGACACAAGCATATTTAGCTTAGTTGGAGGGGTTAACAAGATTGCTAGTAATGTGAATTCTACCCACATTGCTAGTCATCTTTTTAAAAGAAAAACAAAAAAAAAAAAGAAAAGAAATGTTATAATTTTGTGCCAAACTAAGTGTCAAATAACTTGGTAAACAATATTTTTCTAAATCTATACTGCGCTATTACAAGGTTATGTCAGCGCTTTATATTTGTAGTGCTGTGCTAAAAATAACAGGCAAGTATCGTAATCTGTTCTTATACAGTTCTACTTATAATATAAAATAATACGCTTTGTTTTTCTTTTTAAGAATTTGAAAATAATGGACTAAAATAACTTTTATGAAATATAAAAATAAAACTATGACCAAACCGAACGCGCGAAAGAAAGTAGCATTTTTATATTTAGGTTGAAAATGGTAACCCCAAATGGCGTTGGGCCGCCATTTTGTGACGCTAAAACAGTCGTCTGTTGTCGTTTCGTGCGCATAGACCACGTTCTTCAAGTGTTTTCGATCTGTTTTTATTTGATTACCCGGCTTTCGTTTAATGGACTGTTTCTGCTTTTCAAACTGACATCGGCGCTAAATCGGACTTCGATTGTGTTTTGTATTGCGTTCTTTTTACTTTTGGTGCATAATAATGCCTAAACGTGGACAAACATTGAAAAATGGAGCCCGTGAGTTAATCATCAAGCTGCAAGATTACTTTGAGCGGGAGCGACAAAATTGCGGACCCCTGATACCTGTCGAACAAGTACAAGAACGCGTCTCTCAGGCGCTTGGAGTTAGCAAACGAACGATAACAAATATTAATAAAGAAAACTTCGGCTCTACTGGCATGGAAGATAATATTTTACGTACTCCGAAGAAGAAACGTAGAACTAAACCCGTGACAGATATTGACACCTTTGACGCCGATGCAATCAGAAATCATATACATATATGGTTACTATTCCAGAAATGAATATCTCAACAGGAAGAAGCTTTTGGCATCGTTAAGAGAAGCTGGACTGTTTAGACTACTACTAGGTAAAACTGCTTTAACCAAAATCTTAAAAGATATTGGTTTTTCGTATAAAAAAACAGACAAAAGAAAATTTTTATTAGAACGATACGACATAATTTTAAAACGGATAAGTTTTTTGAGAGAAGCAAAAAAAATTGATAACTGGGATAATGTCGTGTTCATTGACGAGACATGGCTAAACGCCAATCACACGGTTTCCCGTTCTTGGACGGATGATACACAAGCGTCGACGTCAAAAGTACCAATGGGTAAGGGGGCCCGTCTGATAATATGCCACGCAGGTTCTGCAAAATACGGCTTTGTGGAGAACGCGTTACTGGCATTTCAATCAAAAACCACAAATGACTACCACGAGGAAATGAATGCCACTACATTTAAAGAGTGGTTCCAGAACGTGCTTTTGCCCAGCCTACCAGAGCCTTCTGTAATATTCATGGATAATGCCTCCTATCACTCGGTTCAAATACAGAAACCACCTACCCAAGCTAATAAAAAAGAAGAAATGGTGGCTTGGTTACAAGCAAAAGGCATTGACGCAAATATGCAGATGCTAAAAGCAGAGCTAATTAAATTAGTTAAAGAAAATAAAGCGGCAAATGTGCGATACGAAATCGATGAACTGGCTCTGGAGTACGGTCATCGCGTTCTAAGAATTCCACCGTATCATTGCCAATATAACGCGATCGAGCTAATCTGGGCTCAAATAAAAGGTTACGCCGCCCGCCACAATACTTCCCCGCCATTCAGCACGAAAAAGATGATGACCCTATTAAAAGAAGCCTGCGGGGAAGCCACAAGAGATGACTGGGCAAAGGTTGTTGAGAAGACTAAAAACCTGATTTTGGAACATTTTGACCGAGATATGAGGATTGATTCTGTTATTGATAATAATATAATTATACATGTAGGCGAAGATGATGAAGACACCACCTCCTCAAGCGAATCGGAGTCTGATTAATATTCTGTACGCACATTCAATTCAATGTACTTACTTTATTGCATAGAAATACAGATTGTAACTTTGTAACAAAGAATAAATAAAACAATTTTATTATATGAATATTACCTTTTTTTGGTTTCCACTTAAATAACTAAAATATAAATTTTAAATGTTTCCGCCAATTTAAAACGAAAATAATCTTAAAATAATGCGGCGGTTCATTTTGGAGGAACGGTAACGAACTCAGTGTTATGTTGTGCCCATCACTAGTCGTGACTAACTGATAGGTGTCAGGAACGCATTCTCTGAACGGCCGAACTTTAAAATAAAAATGTGCTTGTTCCTTGCATTTCAGTTGAGCAGTCGGGTTTTTTAGATTTTTTAAATAACTTTTTTTTTCAACTTATCAGTTAAAATATTAATTAACAATTTTTTAATATTCCCGGTCGTGTCACATTGGCACCCCACCGGATTCAGAAAGTGAAAGAGCTCAAGTCCATATTTTTAAACTTTCTCTTTGTATTATTTTTGCTAGTATTACACTAATGATAAATATGATGTACCTTTTTGAAATCCTTGTGATAAGCCCTTTAATTTGATACCCATATTGTGGTATTCGAAAAAAAAATTTTTTTTTATTCACTATGTATAATGACTTCGCACAGCCGCCATGTCTGATTTTTTCAAATGTCACCTATCTAAGAACACTTGGGCTGCTAAGAAAAATCTAACGATACCTCAATTATGTGAATCCGTTCAGTGGTACTGGAGATATGAGGTAATAAAGAATATTACATACATACATACAAGATACGCGCGAAAAACATAACCCTTCCTTTGCAGTCGGGTAAAAATGTAAGTTCAGGGTTTTAGGCAATAGTAAGAATACGCACAAAGCATTTGTTCATGTACTTTAATGTAATAAACGTTATGATTAGATATTGTCTTCTAATAAAGACGTGGCGTGGAGTGCACGGAAACGATTGTCTTCTATAGAAGACCGTGGCGCTGAAAAGGTTAAATATTTAATTAACGATTAGAGAAGCTAGGTACATATTCAGATTAATAATAAAATGTATATATTGCAATAAATACTGTTATAACTACAAATATTTCTTTTTTTATGAATCACTATACACTAGCACTTTGTCCGCAACTTCGTTTGCGTGTATTTTGGAATAATTTATAGCTTATAGCACTCACCAATAATGCACCTTATTACCAATAAAACATTTATAGAATTGTATAATTATTCGTTCCAGAGATTACCCACTACATACAAACTTAGAAACAAATACATTTTTATAATATTAGTAGAGACGTTTTCTTTAGGACAATGTGTCACTGTATTTTTATAGTCCCCTTTCTAGAACTATAAAATAGCAGAGTAATGTATGCATAATTATGTATCGTGTAATTTTATTGACTATTAATCAAAGGGATATTTAACTAAAATGCTAGAATACACCCCTTATCATTATGAATACTTACTACGCAGGAGCTACTAGCTAAATTATAACAGCTAGGGACTAAGGAACGCTCGAAGCAACGCTTCGACAGCTAGATAGAAGCCGTGAGCGCGCCTAATACTGAAGCAACATAAACTACTCCTAAATGGAGTAGTTTGACGCGCAGCCGATCAGTTGTACTGTGAACATCATATCGCGTGACGTGTTTTACCCGTCTCCAATTTATTTAAATCATGACGTCTTGTGTTGTTTCTACCCGTAAAAATGCAGCGGGGCTAAGAAAAAAACAGGATAGGATCACATTTCACATGTAACTAGCGCATTCACTTATCGTCTTATTTAATTATTAAATATATTGTTTAGTTTGTAATTATCAAAGAGAATAATGCATCCATCTTGTTAGTGTTGCCAAAATAAGAGTTTCGATTTTCCCTTCTTTTTATTAAGGGTTTTTTTCTTTGTAGTAGTAATAGTAGTAATGGGAGGAATTTTTAAAGATATTAGTTTTTATGTTTTCGAAGTGTGAGTTTATTGAAAAGCTTTTTGGTTTTATAAATGGGTAATGTAGTTTAGTTTTAATTGTTCAGCAGTGAGGAGCTTGTATTTTAGTTTTTTTAATATTGCATTTTATTATTACTTAGCGGATTAATTTTGTTATAAGGTACGATGGGGTTGACATATCCTTATTGGACAAAAGCCCCAAATTAAAAATATAAAGATATAAAAAAAAAACTACTTTAATCAAAATATTTTAACCAACTTGAAAAAAGAAAGGTTATGAGTGCGACCCGTATACAACGTGTAACAGAATAAACGCAATTCCTGAAAGTAGTTGGTTCAGAATCGGCTTCTGAATCGATTTCCGTCATAAAAAAATAAGTGTTAAATTTTGACGGAAAAATCTTTCATTTAACTTAAAATAGAAACAAAGGATCATGACAAATTAATACAATCCTTAATTGAAGAAAATGCGCTCGTGTGCGTGTCGGTCGCTAATATTGCATGAGTGTATGCATCTGCGTAAGGATATTGTATGACACACATACGTTTTGCGTTTAGTAAGGATAACTATTTTATAAAAAATGTCTAGGTTTGGTTTCAATATATTTAGTTTCGGATGTTGTTTTCGGGTGATGATGATATTTGCGGTGCGAATAACTTTATCAAATGATGTTAACCTTTTCGCCGCCAACGTACACAAAACGCAATGCCTCGCCGAGCGCCAAGCTATAAATGTATAACTAAATATACAGTAAACAGTAGTGATGGGGATATCGTCATATCGATGAATAAGATTTGTACGCGTAAAGTTAAGATTTAAAGTTGATTTTACGAATATAAATAAAAACTGATTAAATATTTCCAGATTTGTTTTATTTCACAGTATTCTTAATAAGAAAAAACAGTATAAATTATGAGTATCAAAGAAACTAATACATAACTCAATTAGAACTTTAAGGAATGGGGTACATCTCTATTTGTTTCATGATCTCATTCTTTAACTTCATATCAAGTTATTGGCACTGAGGGCACGTTGAATTCGATTCTGATCAGGGATGGGGTTTATGGTCTTTCTTTCTTCTATTTTTGTTTATTCCTGTTTTTTTAATAACTTCAGGCAACGTTTTCTACCGTAGGTATAAATTGAAACCCATACACGAAACTAAAATCTAACTACATAATTTCACTAAGAAATAGCGACACAGTTTGCAAGGTAATTCCCATTTCCGCATAATAATATGACCAAGTAGATATTAGCACAGAATAGGTACATAAATCATAATATCTACAATATAACGTTACGTTTCATCCATTTAGATGATTTTTATACGAATTGCAATTAGGTTTCCTTTTTTTCTTTGAAAAGAATTTCTAAAAAAGTTAAAATTACAGTGGTTTCATACACTGTATTTACCATAATAGTGTATAGAGTACAAAAACAGTACCTAAATCTACTGTAATTACAGTGTATCTGGAGATACTGGGCTCACCGAACATTTTACATACTTATTGAATTCCTACTCTTTGACGAATAAACATTATTATTATCATCCAGTTAGACATACCTCAGTATTATCTTCTGGGTCAATGTTCTCCACAAAATACTCCGAGTCCGATTCCACACCTTGCAAAATTTTAAGAAGTTCGTCCGAATCAAGTTCTTCACTCATTTTTCTATTTGTTATCAAGTGAAAGAAAGAAAGATGCGTGCGCGCGAATCCGATTTTGTGCTGCACTATGCCAAAGTGACCTTGACAGCCGCACGCCTATGACGTCACTGACCAACTTCTATAGTAGTTCGTGGCACTCGGTGGCGCACAGGGGCATAGACGACCAATTGTTTTGTAGAGATGGGAAAATAACTATCGACAGGAATTGGTAACAACTTTATAATTACGTATCGGCATCTACCTGAAGGTCGAAATTCATCTACTATCCTTTGTAATGAAGTAGATAACTAAGTTCATATTTTATTGACCTCAAATTGTTTTCGATATTCGTAACTTTCTGTATTTATAAATATTTCAATGGTGAAATCAACCTTTCACGGCACATCACTGGCCAACTTGATATGAAGTGATTGGCGTTCTGAGGAAAGTAACAAAATTCGGAGTTTCTGTTTTTGCCGATTTTAGGACAAACTAGGGCTTATTTTGTGTAGAAAAATAAAAAACAGGGTAGTTGACAGTGCTATCTTAAATAATAAAATGAAACAAAGCTTTTAATCACAGTAAATTTATTTTAATAAGATAGTTAAAATGAACAACTTCTATAGAAGTTGTGGCGCTGGTGGCACGAAAATCCCGAACTTCTATAGAAGTGCTTGGCGGTGAAAAGGTTAAATAAATAAAACATATATTGTAAAACATTTCCCGTTTTATTGTTCATCCTTAACAAAACTAATTTATTTGTTACATTATGCTGGTAAACATTCAGGTTTCATTAGTTCTCTCAATTTGATAATATGCAATTTATTTTCTAAGATTAAAATACGCGCATATGCCAACAACACCGTGGTATCTGTGTGTGACGACTTACTGATTATATTTAACTTGACTTTTTTGCACTTATCCCGTACAACTCATGGTAAACTGGATCAAATTAAATGAGCGAAACTTCACAGAATGTACGCTGCATTTCGTTTTTATTTTATTTACGTTCTTGACCTCAATCACGGCATGTATTACTCATAAGTTCAGATCTAATGACACTTTGCTTTTATGATAAGGACCTAAATAAATCCTTATCTACAATTAGCTCCAAACTCACTCATCAACGGTTTACAGAACAAACTCGGCACATCTCTTTATAATAATGCTATTTTAATGTGTTTTGATATTGATACATCTGTATAGTTTCGCTGGAAGATGTAAACTGACTTTATATTACACAATTAAAGGCAATCCAGTTTAGCGTTACTAATTTTTGACATATGAAGCACCAATTATTTTACCAGATTAATATAATACCAGCAAGCCGTCAAACAGAACAAACCCATACATTAACAATAGTTACATTTATTTCATTGGAAATTTTAAAACTTACAATAAATGTAATACGATAATTTATGCGCGATAAAATACTCATCGATGCGAATGGACAACGAAATTAACTGAAGAGAGTAAAATAAAACAATTTCATTTTAATTAACAAAAACAAAACTTAATTAATAAAAATAATAACATACAACCTGATTTATATCACCATACAAAATTCAAAGCGGTTTTTTCGTGAAATGCGTTCAGTTACTGTATCAAAAAGATACTTGGATACCCTATTGCTTTGCAAAATGTTGTATAGTAAAAAAAATCAGGTGACTTAAAAATAAATAAACGTGATGTAGAAAACAGAAGGGCTGCCCATAAACATCGATGTTTTTTTTTTCTAACAAAGAGGCCTTACAAGGTGATGTAATAAAATATCAATAGACACTCTCATTTATTATTACTTAATAAATTCTTCGCTTATCACTATAAAATAAATATATATTTTTTTCATTTTTATTGAAATTTGCAAATTGAACGAAATCGTTTATTTAGCATTCGCCATTATATTCACATCGTATATTATTATTATTTAAAATAAACAACCAACAATTTATAGGTACCAAATATTAAACAAATACAGAGATTATTAGGTTAATAATTATGAAATAACATATATCGAGATTTTTTGTGATCGGTAATCAAAACGCTGATGAATCACATTAATTATTACACACATTCAAATATAGGTAGTTATCAGTTTTCCAATAATTCGTATGTGTTTACTATATTATAATTCAACAGTGAAAGCACATAGTTCCTTAGACCTTCTTAATAATAAAAAAAAATATGAAATTTGTACTAAATTAAAATAATAATATTTTATATTCAAAGCCATCGACATATTCACCAGCTACACTGATACATGTATTTGATATAGCGGAACAATTTTAAACCTGACGACTCAAGGGTTTAGGTCATCGCAAAATAGTAAAAAACAAGTCTGAATAATTGTGATTCGTCACAATTCTTGTCAGTGCAGTATACCCGAAACATCTTGATCAACTGTAATATACATATAAATAGTTAGGCTTATCCTAATATTATTGCCTGAAAACATAAGAACTTTGATGCGCTTAATCTTGAGGCAATGTATATTGATTTGAAAAGACATAGAAGTATATAAAATACATTTTATAAAGAAACCTATTTTCACGTCCCTTCGTTTCTGTCGCTAACTGGAGGCTCCAGCATCTCTGTGCTTCTTGTAATACAGTTATAATTGAATTAAATATAAGACTGTTATTAGTTTTGTGAGTGGTCCAACTTAAAATTGTTCAGCTATAGCTTTAAAATTACATTTTAACATTGAATGGGTCTATCTACAAGGCCATTATTTTCTACTTTGGTTCGGCAGACACACCGATATTTTATTAATTATTATAACTTAAATCAATTAAATACTTAAATGAGAACAAGATATACGTTAGAGGAAATGAGACTTTTTGAGACCTGTTTTAGGCTACAAAAAAAACGTCAATATTTTAGCTAGATAGAGTTAATTGAAGAAGTGGACTTAGCTTTTAAACTTTCGCTTTTATAGACAGGTATCGTATTACTTTACAGTCGGGACTGATTCATTACTTTTGATTAGTAAAAACATGGTTATAAGACCCGCTATACATATTGAAATATCACTCGAACTGCGTAATATTCAACAACGTTTGAAAATTATGTTGGACAAGCGGACCTTACTATTTATTTCTTGTATGAATATTGAACTTTCTGGAAGAATTAATAAGGCTTAAAACATGAGGGCGCTCACGATAGTCTAGTACGCATGCGTGGTGGCTTTCTGTCTGGTTTGAAAGCTCACAGAAGCGGTACCGTCGCGAGATAAAAGCAATAAACTAATCAAGTCTTTAATACAGTTATAATTCAATATTGAAAGCAAGATTTTTATTTTTATTATGTTTTTGTGAACCAGCAAGAGGTATTTAGTAAACGGGAAGATTTCTTTTAAGCATACAAACCAAATAAATTTTGAGAAAGTGTTAATTCGAAACTTTCCAAAGTTATCTGTTAATTCATTGGTTAGTTCTTATTATTTCAATTATTAATGTTGATAAGCTTGTATAAAAAAAGGATATAGGTAATTTGCGGTGCAGATTGCCATCTAGAGGCGCTAATCCGAAACTTTTACACCAAAAATACCTGACGTAGACAATTCTGTGTTGTCAGTTCCTGCACGTAATTATGAATGTCAAACAGTTTTGTATATTAAATGGTTAATTGAAAACAATTTTTCGTCAAAAATTAACTACTAAAAATTGACTGAGATTACGCAACTAGAAATTAAAAGTTTAAAATAACTAATTGGTCTGCTATATAAATAATAATCACAACCTTAGGGACTTTATAAAAATAAACTGTGTTTTGATGGTCACAGGCTGTGGCTAACCAGAAATAATCACCAGTAAAATTTATTTAGAAATAAAAATGCTGATGTGACAGGTTTAGTGTTAAAAATATGTCAACCGCCATATTTATTTTTCATAAAAATATATCTGTCAATACATAATATCAGCCTTGGAATAAATACGAGAATATCCGGCTTCAAAAAACGAGGGCAAAGGACTGAAATACACACATAACATGGCAGCACTTTTAGATAGTAACTATATAATTATAGAAGTATAGTAAGTCGCTATAGAACTCTCTCTATTACTCTATTTTTCTCTCTCTTCAAAGCGCGAAGGGATGCATAATTGTTTCTTTTCATTAATATGTGCTATCCTTATGGAACATTATGAATCTTAACCTTTTTTGTAATCTTGTGTCAATTGTCGACTTTAGCTTAGTGTACTTTAAGTTGATTTTAAAATGGCCATTTGTAAAAAAAGGTTCCAAAAGAATTTGAACTTTGTGCTGTGTTACATAAAGTTCGTTATTCAAAAATTTAATACCCACCATATGGTATTTAAAACGTACTCTAGTATAAGACTTTTTTAGTGCAATATTTTTAATTTGCTTCCTTTAATATGCTTTTACAAAGCGTGGTGTATTTCAGCCTCTTTGGGTACATAGTTTTTTACTAATTGAATTCTATCTACTAACTTTTAAATATAGTTTTATTTTTAGAAAAATACATATTTGGAGGTGAAAACGTATATTTCCTTAATAACCCATGGTTATACCCGATACAGAAATAGAGATTATAGTCTATGTAAATGTAGCTTTGTTTGAAATCCGTTATGTAACAGTTGGGCCTCGTACCTTACGGGATAAATATTGAAAGTAACCAATTCCGATAAATTATTATTTAAATAAAATTTGTCATACTACGAACCAATAGCGCTAACAAATATAGAAAAGCCAATTAATTGTAAATTGTGACTAAAATGTTAAATATTTTAGGCATAACATATAGAAACGGTCACTATCTATTGATACGGACATAAACCTATATATCAAGGAGTTAGAGATTGGCTGTGACATTTGTAATAAGATCTATTTGTGACAGAGTAACTGACGTCTGAGAGATGAGTGAACTATATTCCCACTCTGAGAATGGTAATGCACTAACACAAAAAAAAAGGTTAAAAAGCAGTGCTGAGTAAATTTAAATGTATAATCGCGATGCTAGATCTAAACTGAGTCATCTTGAAAATACTTTTTATAGATTATAGGCTCGCGTCTGGCCATCATCTCAACTGGTGGTAAGCAATGATGTGGTCGAAGATGAAGCATGCTTACCTAAAAGTAAACTAATTTTATCTGTTATCCTTATATTTCAGATTATTATTTGCAACCTAATTTTATGTTAACTATTTTAAAATTTATTTTCTGTGGCTTCGCATTTTATCAAACTATTATTAAGTCTTTGAAGTTGTAACAGGAATTTACAGTTACGTCGCTAGCATTCAACATGAAAATTGTGTATACACACACACTCTTAGAATTTTCATGTTAAATACACACGTATTTAACATGAAATAAACAAGTTTCTCAAGTAAATGACTTAGTGTATCCTATTTTCAATATATTTAAATAGTTAATCAGATTTCCTCTATTTCACATGTTTATCTGCTCACAGCGGTTATTTATAAAAAGAAGGTAAGATCAGAAATATCTAAGATTAATTTCTAATACAGAATTGTTGTACACAGTGAATGACAATCTTTGCCAAAAATAATAGCAGTCTTTATACATAAATGATAACACAAAATAACTGTCAGCGAGCGATCAACATAAAAAGGCTTGCACGGTACCAAAAAGGCGTAAAAAATAGAACCTATTACACTAAACAAAAACATTAAACTTAAACTTGTGCATGTTAGTAAGCTTACTAAATCAAAAATCGAATCATACGCTCAGTACAATTTTTATACAAGTCTAAATATATTATCTATTAATGTCTTTAGCCCGTCCTTTGTCAGGCATGGGGTCTCAATTTGGAGCTCGCCACGTAAAAAAATATACTACTAAATCTGGGTGCTTTATACAGTATTCTTACATATAGAGACACGTCTTATTTCGCCCAGAATCTATCTGGAACGATCTTAAGCTTATTCCATTTTCAAATTTATGGCGAGCTATTTGATTGGTCAAAAAGCCACCAATCGATCAAAACAGATGACGTCATTTGTTCTGATTTGAGACAGCGATTCAAAAAAGGAATTTTAGTAAAAGTCAAAGAATAAAGTGCGAACTAAGCATTGATATGGTTGGCAATATCCACTCTAAAGATACATTACACATAGTTCAAAATCATGGTTTTTGTACGGAACTAAGAATTTATATCTTAAATTTCATTTTACAGAAAGAAAAGTTTAGAAAAAACATTTTTGTAGTTCATATCAATACCCATCTTTACTCTTATTTAAAAAAAAGTCTCGCTATAAAAGAGAATCAGTAAATCAACTTACAAAGTCTCTGCTAATATTACATTATTAATTGGCGGTTGTAAGAAATAGACTCACTAATTCTTCTATGTTTGATCAAAAGCATAAATATATAGACATTTTATGCCTTAAATACATATGTATGCTCCTGGTTTTTCCTATTTAGGTGTCTCTATATGTAAAATGGGGGTTTGTCCTCTAAAATGAAAGATATCGAAAAAAGAACTTATAAACTATAAAACCATTGCACAATATACAGATATCATTAATTATTATTATAAAAACGATATGTTTAACTGATGTTTTACAAAACAAATGTGTTAAATCGTATACTCGGTGTTTCATTGGAATAGGTCTATTTAGAGATGGCTCTGACACCGTATAGCTGTCTCTTTCTAATACTTTGTTGTCATATAGTGATATATCACTCTTTTATTACAAACATCGTTCAAACCGGAGCGGTAATAAAATATTGCAATAGGACAATCAATACTCCGTACGATTTTTTTTATAAAACATTAACACATCTGTTAGTAAAACATTATCAAAATATTCAAATAAAAACAATGTCTTTTCAAAATGGAATTACTGTAAAAGTCTATAGTGTGAAAAACAGTCAACCTACAATGCTTTGTCATATGATTAAAAATAGGATTGATTTTAACGCCTTCTATTTATATTTTTCTAACTAAATATGTGTTTGGGATACATGTCCGACAAAAGAATGGAAACTACGTCCAATAATAAACCTTACTGTCTGTGTTTTAAAGATCAAGTTAGCCTGCACGAAAGCATGTGCAGCGTCATTCTGACAAATTTGATCCTTATGACAATAATAATGAAGTATACACTTCAATAACATCAGAAATTAAAGCCAGTCCTATTTTTATTGTATGGTATAGCATTGATATGCAAACTAAAGAATTGTGTTGAAGAGAACTGAAGAGGCGTCCTGCAGACTGTGAAAGATAACACAGTAATTTTCTTATTTTAGGTCATTCGCTACAAGATTTATTCATGCACCCTTTATTGACCTTTTTTAATCTATTATTTTATAGAGTTAATATAGTAATGTCAAATTTAGGCGATGACAATTTCATACTCTCTACCAAAAAAAAAAAAAAAAACAATGTTTACAAACAATTTCTACCCAAATGGTAGATTTTTACATAAAAAGGGAATGGAAACCCAAATGTTAGAAGTTTAGTGATAACTTCTAGCTGGCCAAATTTCGAATGAAATCAAAAATAGGCCTCTCAACATTGAACACAATTGGTATCAATCAGTTCGAGAAAAATAAGTGCGTAATGGAAGACTTTTGCGTAACGTTAGATTATATACCTTAAGTTCATTGTAATAGAGTTCAGTTCGTAATAACGAATAATTGGATACAAACGCCAGATGCAGTTGGCGTATTCGTCCTAGTACAATATATCTTCTGGTCGTGTCAATAAAGTTCATTTTACAATGTCATTACATTACGAGTCAAGACAACACATTAAAATATTCAACTACCCTACATAACTACCATACAGTCAAAAAATTGGCTCGAATTTTTTCTAGTCTGCAAGACACCTCACCAAAACGCAATACATGTAGAGAAGGACAAAGGACACCCCTGGGTTAGTATGTATACAGTACAGAGTTTATCACAAGGCGTGTAGAGGGGATGAGTGAGACAGAAATAGTCACACACGTATGAATGACACAGACGTCACTATACAAAACCGATCTCCACATGCCTTATGATACGATGTGTACCGTTATAAGTACGCTAAACATGGTAACTTTTAACTCATTCACATTAATTTGGGTGATAGTGCTCATGCGGACGACTGAAATGATCTTTACCCGTAGTTGGCATAAATACTCAATAGCACTTGAGTGTTGAGACCACAACAGAAAATAGTCTGTATTGAGGAGCACTAGTCGTACGATAGTTTCCTGGATATAATTATTCTATTTGATCCGTTAGTTAGATTTTCAAAAAAATATTGTACATATATTATGTATTTTTTTGCTTTTTCATGTAAATAAAAATTGATAAAGATCTAAAGCTCCGCTGACGTTACATAGTGCAAAAGAAAGTAACAAGGCGTGACGCAACGTGAAGTTTCTATTCGTCGTATTATGTTATTAATTTTTTAATTACGTGAAAAAAGAAAAAAAACACTCTTCCGATATTTTTTGATAATGCAAGTAACGGACTAATTAAAATGTTTTAGGCCTGAAACTGCGTTAAATGGTGAGCACGCGGACGGTTTCCAAGGGACCGCAACGGTCTCCATCGTGGAAACCGGATTATTACGTAGTGTCGTAAGTTGAACGTCCGCTTGACGCAGTCTCGGGCGTCAGGAAAGTACCGTATGTGAGTGAGTTAAGTTAAGGGCGGCGTTACCGTGCGCGGCGCGCGGCGCGGTACAGCAGCAGCGCCAGCAGCGCGGCGGCGTGCAGCAGCAGCGCCAGCGCCGCGCCCAGCGCCGCCAGCAGCGCGCGCAGCACGCCGCCCAGCGCGCGCCACGTGGCGAGCTCGCGCCGGCATCATCCCGTGCCGCACTTGCCGCTCTCGAACACGCCCTGCACACACGTCTTATGCCTCCATCACACGTACCGAGCGAACGGGCGAGGCAGTGCTCTCAGCCGAAGAGCTCGGCCGAACGAAGCGGCGAAACAGTAGCTCGGCTCCCGTTCTACGTACTAGGCCGAGTGGCCACCCCTCCCACTTCCCCGCACTGTCTCTCTCGCTCACTCGGCAGGTCTGAACGATATGATTGTTGTCACTTCGCTTCGTTGAAATCTTTACGATCCATCGTGTCCGAATTGTAGTCTCATTAGAACTGAACTGACTGTACTAATTTCAAATTATGTATGAACAACTACTCGCTTATATCACTGTCTCGGCCGAGAAACATTTTACTGGCTTGCCCGTTTGCTCGGTACGTGTGATCAAGGCATTACTACAGCCTCCAAAGAAGGCCTAGTGCTAGTTGTTACAACAGCGACATCTAGTGGCCGCTCGATTGCGCTGGTTGCATTCAAAATGAGAACAGCGACATCTAGTGGCCGCTCGATTGCGCTGGTTGCATTCAAAATGAGAACAGCGACATCTAGTGGCCGCTCGATTGCGCTAGTTGCATTCAAAATGAGAACACCGACAGTGGCCACTCGATGACGCTGGTTGCATTCAAAATGAGAACAGCGACATCTAGTGGCCGCTCGATTGCGCTAGTTGCATTCAAAATGAGAACACCGACAGTGGCCACTCGATGACGCTGGTTGCATTCAAAATGAGAACAGCGACATCGAATAGCCGTTCGATGGCGCTGGTTTAATTTCAAGCGAGGATGCATGTTGTTATAATATTTGTAGATGTAGAGTAACTATGGTATTTCACCATTGAGGTAATAATATGTACTACGTACTAGAGGAGCTATCCTAAGCAAAGGATATGTTCCATTTTGGCAAGAGTTTAAACTTAAGTCCGCTGTAGCGCTGAAACAATAATTAGTCGTAAAACAAAACAATAAAAACACGCAGCGCTAAAGCGCTTCTAAGGTGTAGTTTACTCGCGACCAAAAGGTCGGAAACGCCGTGATTTACCTACGTGGCGCTTACGCGATTTGTTCAACGTTCTGCTACAACGTGTCACTTATACATATAGATTAAACTACTGAATGACTACAGAAGTGACATAGCTTTATACCTATCAATCTTCATTCGCACTCTTTTTTTCATACTTTATTTTAATTTAATTGAATTTAATCTAAAAAAACTTAAAATAAAACAAACTTTTGTTTTTGTATAATGAAACACGCGAAAATGCAACAAGCATATATAAGTATGACTGGATGGTTACCAGGTCTCTTCACTACGGTTGTTTTAGACAAATTTTATCCAATTTTCTTTATCTTTATGGCCCAAAGTGGAAACCTTAAATCAACAAAATGTATAACAAGTTGTCTTACAATATGCAATAATTATTTTAATGTTTAAATTTTTATATGTTTTCGTTGAATAAGCCACTTTTTTTTTTCTAAATATATGTTAGATTATTATTTTCCGCTATATAAAGGCTTTTTAATTCAGCCATAACAGTCGGTTTAATTTTTTGGTAAAAAGTTTTTCTCTCTTTTTAGTTGGTCGGTTTATAATTTACCTAGTTACAAAAGCCTAAATGTCAACTACTTATAACCTTTTACAAAATAATGCTTTTCCCAATGCTGGGCCGTTAATTGTTGAGGAGTTCTACTGTTACTTCACCATCAGCTTCACTTCACCATATGTATTGTGACGAGCGTATTGTGCTTAATAACCATGTTCGAGTAATCGAAGCAGAACCCATGAAATATTTATTATTTCTACTTATATATTGAGTAGTTCCAGTAGCCATCTGTGGTCTTCATCATCAGGTCCACTTCACAAATGGTGCTTTTCGTATGCAACTACACAAGTTACTATAAAAAAATACTCAAATCACTATAGGTGTGCCTATAATATTTGAAGAGTTCCCTCGATTTCTCCAGGATCCCTTGGTGACAATGGGACCAACTTTGAAGTAGGTATACCCTTTCGAACAAAAAGTAATTTTTCAAATCGATTCAGCCGTCTTCGAGTAATCGGTGATCATACATAAAAAAAAATATACTCGTTGACTTGAGAACCTCCTCCGCTTTTTATCGTCGGTTAAAAAGATTTCCCAGCTTATCCTACGCTTATTACACAAATTGTCACATCTTCATTTTTAGTCTATGACACATGGCGTCTACCAAATATTTTGTTTCAATTATATTTTAAAATGAAAATCTAGTTACTTGCCAATGAAAAATTATTCCTTTGCACTTCGCCGTATTACGAGTAGTACAACGATTAGTGCAATATCGTAAAACATACGATGGCATATTTAATGCGTTTGAACGTTTTTTTTTCCTTTAAAACAAATAATGACTTATGCGCTCAAGATCTGACAACCGTCTAAGTGAAGTGCAGTGAATAGACCGCACTTGAACGGAACGCAGTAGTGATGTGTGGTGACTTCTCTAGTACGTAGTACATAATTATTACCTCAATGTATTTCACTGAAAGCTGTCAAATCGTTTTCTTGGAGTTTTGTGCCTAGGTCTTTAAAGCTAATTAAGAACTTTATTCAAAAATATTTTGCCGAAACAATGAGTATGATTAATCGTTATCTGTCAAAAGCGAAATTTCATGGTCTCTTTCAAACTTATTTTGGAAATTTCTTAGTTGTGAAATAATAACAATATTTTAAATATGAAAGAAAATAATTGGACAACGAAAACACAACCTATTTTAGATTACCTCAGATCCAAGACGTTCAATTATGGGAAGAGCCTTAGCCCGGCAGACGGATAATAGAGACTAACCATCAGGGCGACGCAAGAACTGCTGTTTAACTGAGCTACTGACCTTCCTGAAGAACGGGGAGAAGCTGACGAGCGTGTCCCTGCTGAGCGCCCGGTCGGGCTGGCGGAAGGGACAGCGCGCGTCAGAGGACACCACGCTCAGCAGGCGCCGCAGGAACAGCTCCAGCTGGGCACGGCGCGCCCGGGCCACGCCCTCGCCTGCCCATAGCGTCCTAGCTGGGAACGGGATGCCCGACACCTGAAAAGACCAAATGACCATTTCATCCCACAATCAAGAACTCCCTCGTGGCCAAGTAATAACAGCTGCATGGATCGATCTTCAATGTTATGCAACGTTTGCCAACCGGTCCGTGATTGGGATAACATATCGAGATCCCTCCGTTCCTCCGTCCTCAGTACGTTTAAACACTGGTCCCGGCTGCTTTATGTACATATTTGTCAATCGTTGCAGATAGTCAGAGTAGAAAAACATTAGTAGTCGGTATGCCTCTTTTAGTTAATTTTTAGATTATTTGTTATGGTTTTCATCATCTAAATGAAATATTTTTACGTCGATACGGACAGGTAAACATGTTTGGACTCAAACAGTGTAATATCTTGCATACTCTTGTATGTATACCACGTTTAAACAAATAAAGATATTTAAAACGGGATCTTTACCATGTGTATTTTTTGTTTTGAGTTTCCGATATTTCGGCACTGTTGCAAGCGCCATGATCACGGATGAACTGAAGTAATTGCAGGTGGAAGTTTATGAGCAGACAAATCGGTCTACCCTCTTTCTCGTTCGTTTCAAAACAGAAATACACATGTTAAATATCCCGTTTTAAGTTCTAATGATACTGTTAGTGACCATGTTAGCTTAAAAACTTAAATAAAGATATATCTCTCTCTCAGCTCGAGTATGGCGGAGTTAGTTTTTCAACTTGTTAAGTAAATGCACCAGCTGCTAACCCTACAAAGTATGGGAAGGCTCTGTCGCCAGGCGTGCACGTACTTTGGGCCCGTAGAGGCAGCGCATGGTGAGGTAGAGGTCGCGGAAGGCTCTGTCGCCAGGCGTGCACGTACCATGGGCCCGTAGAGGCGGCGCATGGTGAGGTAGAGGTCGCGGAAGGCTCTATCGCCAGGCGTGCACGTACCTTGGGCCCGTAGAGGCGGCGCATGGTGAGGTAGAGGTCGCGGAAGGCTCTGTCGCCAGGCGTGCACGTACCTTGGGCCCGTAGAGGCGGCGCATGGTGAGGTAGAGTTCGCGGAAGGCTCTGTCGCCAGGCGTGCACGTACCTTGGGCCCGTAGAGGCGGCGCATGGTGAGGTAGAGGTCGCGGAAGGCTCTGTCGCCAGGCGTGCACGTACCTTGGGCCCGTAGAGGCGGCGCATGGTGAGGTAGAGGTCGCGGAAGGCTCTGTCGCCAGGCGTGCACGTACCTTGGGCCCGTAGAGGCGGCGCATGGTGAGGTAGAGGTCGCGGAAGGCTCTGTCGCCAGGCGTGCACGTACCTTGGGCCCGTAGAGGCGGCGCATGGTGAGGTAGAGGTCGCGGAAGGCTGTCGCCAGGCGTGCACGTACCTTGGGCCCGTAGAGGCGGCGCATGGTGAGGTAGAGGTCGCGGAAGGCTGTCGCCAGGCGTGCACGTACCTTGGGCCCGTAGAGGCGGCGCATGGTGAGGTAGAGGTCGCGGAAGGCTGTCGCCAGGCGTGCACGTACCTTGGGCCCGTAGAGGCGGCGCATGGTGAGGTAGAGGTCGCGGAAGGCTGTCGCCAGGCGTGCACGTACCTTGGGCCCGTAGAGGCGGCGCATGGTGAGGTTGAGGTCGCGGAAGGCTGTCGCCAGGCGTGCACGTACCTTGGGCCCGTAGAGGCGGCGCATGGTGAGGTAGAGGTCGCGGAAGGCTGTCGCCAGGCGTGCACGTACCTTGGGCCCGTAGAGGCGGCGCATGGTGAGGTAGAGGTCGCGGAAGGCTGTCGCCAGGCGTGCACGTACCTTGGGCCCGTAGAGGCGGCGCATGGTGAGGTAGAGGTCGCGGAAGGCTGTCGCCAGGCGTGCACGTACCTTGGGCCCGTAGAGGCGGCGCATGGTGAGGTAGAGGTCGCGGAAGGCTCTGTGGCCAGGCGTGCACGTACCTTGGGCCCGTAGAGGCGGCGCATGGTGAGGTAGAGGTCGCGGAAGGCTCTGTGGCCAGGCGTGCACGTACCTTGGGCCCGTAGAGGCGGCGCATGGTGAGGTAGAGGTCGCGGAAGGCTGTCGCCAGGCGTGCACGTACCTTGGGCCCGTAGAGGCGGCGCATGGTGAGGTAGAGGTCGCGGAAGGCTGTCGCCAGGCGTGCACGTACCTTGGGCCCGTAGAGGCGGCGCATGGTGAGGTAGAGGTCGCGGAAGGCTGTCGCCAGGCGTGCACGTACCTTGGGCCCGTAGAGGCGGCGCATGGTGAGGTTGAGGTCGCGGAAGGCTGTCGCCAGGCGTGCACGTACCTTGGGCCCGTAGAGGCGGCGCATGGTGAGGTAGAGGTCGCGGAAGGCTGTCGCCAGGCGTGCACGTACCTTGGGCCCGTAGAGGCGGCGCATGGTGAGGTAGAGGTCGCGGAAGGCTGTCGCCAGGCGTGCACGTACCTTGGGCCCGTAGAGGCGGCGCATGGTGAGGTAGAGGTCGCGGAAGGCTGTCGCCAGGCGTGCACGTACCTTGGGCCCGTAGAGGCGGCGCATGGTGAGGTAGAGGTCGCGGAAGGCTCTGTGGCCAGGCGTGCACGTACCTTGGGCCCGTAGAGGCGGCGCATGGTGAGGTAGAGGTCGCGGAAGGCTCTGTGGCCAGGCGTGCACGTACCTTGGGCCCGTAGAGGCGGCGCATGGTGAGGTAGAGGTCGCGGAAGGCTGTCGCCAGGCGTGCACGTACCTTGGGCCCGTAGAGGCGGCGCATGGTGAGGTAGAGGTCGCGGAAGGCTCTGTCGCCAGGCGTGCACGTACCTTGGGCCCGTAGAGGCGGCGCATGGTGAGGTAGAGGTCGCGGAAGGCTCTGTGGCCAGGCGTGCACGTACCTTGGGCCCGTAGAGGCGGCGCATGGTGAGGTAGAGGTCGCGGAAGCGGCGGTACCGGCGCAGTAGCAGCCAGCGCGTGTCGCCCAGCACGATGCGCACCTCGTACTCGTGGTGCGTGGCCGCGCCCGCGCCGCGCGTCACCCAGCCCGGGATGCTCACCACCGCGCCTGCAACCACAACCACCTCCCTCAGGACCTCCACAAGGCGCCCTCATTATGACCGCGATCTTGATCAGAAGACCAATGTTTTACGTCATTTTAACATCTAGAGCCCCAGCGGCACAAAAACGTGCCAGTAAACAAGTATTAGTTGAGCCTCGCTGGCACAAAATTTGTGTGCCAGCGGGGCTCAACTAATAGTTAACGTAAATTATGGCGGTCCTTGAGAGGTTGAATCGAAAATCAAAACTCAATAAAGGAGGAAATGATCCAAAAGCCCAAAGTTTTTTTTCCAAAACCTGGTGACCTGACTTACAGGTTTTTGAAAAAACTTAGTTTAGACACCAGTCTCCCACAAATTATGTTTAAATTGTCTGTACCTTATGTCAATTGTCTAATATATTTGCGGTGTCTATTTGTGTAAACAGAACAGGGGCTTCTCGTTCTCAGAACAACTTAGCAATTTCTTGTCTAAATTGAACCATACAGCATTGAATGAAACTTCTGATGTATTTTTAGTTGTGGGTGATTTTAATATGAATGGAATCTCGTGGGCTCCATCCAATAATCTTTCGCTGGTCCCAGTGAACCCAGCCACTAGTGTTGAATGTATGCTGGCGGATGAGTTGTGTACGTTGGACTTTGGCCAGTATAACAGGGTAGTTAATAGGTACGGGAAACTATTGGACTTAGTCATTTCAAGTAGGTTTGCCTGTGTTAGTGAGTGTTCTGACCCTCTAGTGCCTATTGATCTCTATCATCCGGCTTTGTTAATTAATATTGATATCTTTGAACTTCCTTCCCTCGACCATGCGCCGCGATTGCGATATATTTATAGTAAAGGTGATTTTGAGTCTATAAATAACGAGATATATGCTATTAACTGGGAGCGTGAGTTCTCAGCCAGATCATTGGATGACTCCGTTGCGTACTTTATAGACAATATCAAACAGTTTCAAAACAAGTATATACCGCAAAAGCTAGTACGTAATAAATCATACCCAATCTGGTACAGCACATCCCTTATTAAAACAATTAAGGAAAAATATAAATACCTGAAAAAATTCAAAACTTACGGCAACAAGTCTGATGAGTTTACTTTTAAATATTTGCGTGAAAGAGTGCCTCATGCCTCAGCCTCATGTTATAAGTGTTATCTCAATCAAACTGAAAGCTCAATTAAAAACAACCCTAAACATTTTTGGTCCTTTGTTAAAAATCGCTACAACTCGAATGCTATTCCCAATACATTAAATTATAATGATGAAACATTGCTTACAGGAGAATCTATTTGTGAGGCTTTTTCTTCTTACTTCTTATCGACTTTTCTCGATAACACTTCAGCTAATTCTCCCCCCAGCTCAGCCTCTTTCCTCCCTTTCGACAGTGATGAAATGTCGTCTGACATTTGTCACATAGAAATAAATATCGATGCTGTTGCCGGTCTACTTCGCAACTTGGATCCATCTAAAGGAGCCGGGCCTGATAACTTGACATCTACATTTCTTATTAAATGTGCGCCTTCCATTGCCGTTCCTATCTCAATATTATTCACTAAGTCTTTGTCTCAAGGTGTCGTCCCTAAACTATGGAAATCTGCATTTATTACACCCGTGCATAAGAAGGGTTCAAAGACTGAGATTACCAATTATAGACCTATATCCAAACTGTGCATTATTGCCAAAATATTTGAGAGGATAATCTATAACCAGTTATACCCCGCCCTTGCAAACTCATTGAGCACCTTCCAGCACGGATTTCTAAAGGGACGGTCTACGAGTTCTAACTTGATCCTATTTAACGATTTTATTACAGATGCTATGGACAATGGTAAGCAGGTTGATGTGGTTTACACGGACTACAGTAAGGCATTTGATCGGATCGACCATGATTCCCTAATAATGAAGCTGAGACGCATAGGCATTCGTGGAGACCTGCTGAGGTGGTTCGCTTCGTACATTGATAACAGGTCACAAGCGGTAGTAATTAATAACTATACGTCTAGCTGGGTGAATGTGCCCAGTGGGGTGCCTCAGGGATCGCTGCTCGGTCCTTTCTTATTTACATAGACCTATGGGAACGACATTGATCTGTGCCTCCATGCATCCAAACTATTATGTTTTGCTGATGACATGAAAATTTTTGCCACTATTGAATCGGCTGATGATATGCTGGCACTTAAAGCTGACTTATGTCGGCTTGAAGAGTATTGTCAGATCAATAAATTGGATCTCAACCCATCAAAGTGTTCCGTTATCACTTTCACTAGGAAACGTGCGGTCCTGGTCACCACTTATACTTTGGCGGGCCAAAACTTGCCAAGGTGCAATACTATCCGTGACTTGGGCGTTTTTCGAGATAGTAAGTTAGTTTTTGATACACACATTGACGCCATAGTCAAAAAAGCATCGAAACTGCTGGGATTTATAATGCGTCTTTCTAAATGCTTTACAGATGCTAAAACGCTCAAAATATTGTATTGCACTTTTGTAAGAAGTCAGCTTGAGTATGCGTCTCAGATATGGAATCCAAGGTATCATAAATACATCGACCGGATTGAAAATATACAGAAACGGTTCATCAAATATCTTTATTTCCATCAAAAGATTCCATATCATTCAGCAGGTTATCATCAACTCTGTAAGAAGTACCATCTGTTGCCACTGGTAGATCGGCGTAATATTGCAGACTGTTTGTATTTATTGAAAATCCTCCACAATAATATTGATAGTCCAGAACTACTTTCTAAATTTTATTTTAACGTACCTAACAAAACATTGCGCTTTAATCCTCCTATATGTATACCTCATTCATCATCTAATTATAGGCAAAATAGCTATATTGTGCGCGCAAGCAGAACTTTTAATGAGATATGCAAGCAGTATGATTTGGATCCTTTCACAACTAGTGTGAACTCAGCCAGAAGGTGCTTAAGCTTAAACTTTTTCAAGCGGTAGTGGTTATGTTACGCTGTTGACTCATTGCAAGCAAATCTTTATATATTATGTATTCTTACTGTGTAAATTGTATCTTTAATTTATAATTAGCTTTATTATTGCTTGTTTATTACTTATAACTTTATTTTAGTATAAGTCTAAACGTGAGGACTTGTTATTGGCTCTCTGGCGACTATGTATTCCTTTTTTTATGGTTTTATTAGCTGTAAGTCCTCCATAAAGTAAATAAAAAAATAAATTAATTTGTGGTGAGAAAATAAATAAATTCTATTCTATTCTAATCAAGGAGGAAATGATCCAAAAGCCCTATGGAAAGTCATCAATGTACACTGGATCACCATTATGATCGGTTGGTTGAAATGCATTGCAAAACGCGCGATTAAAGTAGTGAAGAATAAGATATTACGTCGAAAATTACTGTTTTTTTTTTCTATAATTGTCATAATAACCAAATAACGATATGTTGTCGAATATTTATTGTCCACCAAAAATAGTTACACAACTCTTTTACAATACTAAAACCTATGCGAAAGTTGAAACTTAATTTAAACAATGACTTACTGAAGTCTATGGGATGCTGCAGACCGGTACATATCGTCGGGTCCTGAAAAATCAAACAAAGAAAACTTATTCATTTCAATTGATTAGACTATTTAGAGAAACTTTCAAAAGCCAGCAAGACAAAAAAAAATAACGGAATCAGGCGTCATTTGCGGAAATCTATGTATACAGCGTTATTATGAAAGCCTTAGCTAAATTAATTTATCTGCAGCAGAATCGACAAAAAAACACAATATTAGCGATGATAAGTGTTTATTTTTACTGTTTTCCGTAATAATTTCCTACTTGCTCTATGAAAGATTGATACAGTAGCAAAGTCAGGGACCTAAGTTTCTTACTATCTAATGCGTACACACACTAATAACCACCAAAAGTACACGCCTATTTAGGTAATGTCGCGCTTGTTAACCATTAATTCGGGTAAGGACAGTCTGATAATAAATAACAAATAATAATAAAATTATCAATCAATATATTCAATTCTGAAGAGGTTAAGTTAAAAACTTTTTTGCAAAAAAATAAAACCGACTTCCATATCAAAACACTACAAAGCCAAAAATAATTTTAATTTCGGTAGTCGGTGTTATTGGGTTTGTATTTTCTTTTTTTTTCACACCGCCTTCCGAAATTAAAATTATTTTTGGCTTTGTAGTGTTTTGATATGGAAGTCGGTTTTATTTTTTTGCAAAAGTTTTTATTTTCGCGCTTTTTAGTGGGTCAGTGAATTTTCCAAATCGGTTCGTAAATGACGGAGTTATGCGCGAACAAAAAACGCAATGCAGAGTAAACGAAAACATCATCAACGTAAATATTTTTTATACTTTTGTTGATTTTTCAGAAACGGCTTGTCCGATTTCGATAAAATTTTCATGGGACCATTTGGGAAGTGTACCCTTTTCAACAAAAAAAGAATTTTTCAATTCGGTTGGCTAGCGACGGAGCTATGCCCGAACAAACATAAAAAAAAAACAAACAAACATCCGAATTGAGAACCTCCTCCTTTTTTAGAAGTCGGTTAAAAATAGCCTAAGGCTTTATTTATTTATTTTCATGTTATCTAATTGGCTGACTGGCATAGCCATCTCGACTCAAGTTATTGTTGCTCGTTATTGTATTATATAAGCTGAGCATTGCCTCTTAAGATACTCTATATTAGAATTTGGGTACAGATAGACCCTTTACAAAACTACAACTAAATGATCTATGAAAATAAAGTTGCAATCTAATGGATTTAGCTTCGCGGATTTTAGCGGGAAGTGAGTTCCACAGTCGTACTGCATGAAAGGAGAAGGAGTGGGAATAGAAACAGGTTTTATGGGATGGGAAATGGAGATGGAGTTTAAGGTGGGATCTACAAAGGGCATCAGTAGGACGAGTGAACGAAAAACGATCGCGCAGGTAGCTAGGATATGCAGGGTTGAAAAGGATGTTGTACAATAAAAACTTTTTTGCAAAAAAATAAAACCGACTTCCATATCAAAACACTACAAAGCCAAAAATAATTTTAATTTCGGTAGTCGGTGTTATTGGTTTTGTATTTTCTTTTTTTCACACCGCCTTCCGAAATTAAAATTATTTTTGGCTTTGTAGTGTTTTGATATGGAAGTCGGTTTTATTTTTTTGCAAAAAAGTTTTTATTTTCGCGCTTTTTAGTGGGTCAATTTGTAATTAATCTAGTTATAAAAGCCAAAATGTCAACTACAAAAAACTAAAAACGCGCGAACAAAAAACACAATGCAGAGTAACGAAAAGATCATCAATGTAAATATTATTTTGTTTGGACTTTTGTTGATTTTTCAGAAACGGCTTGTTCGATTTCGATAAAATTTTCATGGGACCATTTGACCCTTTCCAACAAAAAAAGAATTTTTCAAATCGGTTGGCGAGCGACGGAGCTATGCCCGAACAAACATAAAAAAAAAAACAAACAAACATCCGAATTGAGAACTTCCTCCTTTTTCAGAAGTCGGTTAAAAAGAATAATATTCGAGTGTTCCTGCGAAGACGGATAGGGAGCCACTTGAGATCCTTGCGAAACTGAGAGACATGATTGTATTTCCTCAAACCAAAAGACAAAAAGTGGTAGGTCGAGCCAAAGTGCAATATACAGGACAGTTTTTGAGAGCTGTTCGCACCGTGACAACGTAAGCAGAACGGCTCGAATGACTCGAAACTCATAATCATCTGATTAGTCTTTTCTCAACCTTGTTGGAGATATCTGGCCTCCGCAATCTAGTAGCAGAGAGCGTAATTACTGTCCAAGATGTCCAAATCACAGTCGTGACCAACGGCTTAATATGCTTCACTGCACAGGTCGACCTAGGCAAGCTTTTCCTAACGATTTCTTTTTTATTACGGATGACCCAACTCTTAACTTCGATCTCGCCTGATGGTAAGCGATAGATGAGGTCTACAATGGGGCGAGCGAGCCCAGAAGGTGCCTATTTACTCTTGCTTTAAAGGCTGAAATATGAACACAGAAGTCGGCAGAGAATTCCACAACTTGGCTGTGCACACAATAAATGTGGAGGAGAAGCGCTTGGTACGACAAGATGGTATATCAACCTAGTGTTAAGAAGAACGAGATAGTAGTTTCGAAAGACCAAAAACCTTGACAAATGTATGTAATGTAATTTATTGAATTTTATATAGGGATGTTTTTCTGAAATAAATGATTGTATTCTATACTATTCTATTTTAAATAAGATACAAGATATGTCCAGCAACTAGACGCGCTGGGACTATAGGATTGAACAGTTTCAATAGGCTCGCGTTTGACCACCATCTCACCTGATGGTAAGTGATGATGTGGTCGAAGATGGAGCACGCTTACCTAGAAGTAACCTATTCACTCTTGAAACTTTAAATTGTCAACAGATGTACACCACTTTTTAGCATAATTAAGTTAATAAGATTGTATATGGCATCTTAGTTCCTAGTTGATTTCTACATACTTTCATCTGTACTTGGATTCAATAAATTATTATTTTTATATTTTACTAGCTTTTGCCAGCAACTTCGTTCGCGTGGGAGGTTTTTCCCGCGTAATTCCAGATCCCACGGGAATTCCGGGACAAAAACTATCCTATGTCCTTCCCAGGGTCCTAAACTATTCTCATGCCAAATTTCATCTAAATCGGTTTAGCGGTTTAGGCGTGAAAAGGTAACATACAGACAGACGGAGTTACTTTCGCATTTATAATATTAGTATGGATGGATTATCTTGACTTAAAGGTATCAGAAAACACAGGCAGGGAATAAAGTTAGTTACCGGTATGCCTATAGTGGGTGCGTCGTTCCGCTCGCGCTCGTTCCGCTCGTTGCGCAGGTTGCGCGTGCGACACCGCAGCGGGTCCTCCCACGCAGGCTCCTGACTTTCCACCGGCAGCTCATCATTCGACGTCGATACGTTGTCGGAGCCCTCCAACTCTTGTTCTTTTAACCTGTAAGTTGCCATCATTTTATTTTATTTTTTGACATTAATTGGATTTTATTTTATTTGTATGTGAATTTAGAGAATGACATGAACACTAACATAGTGTTACGAGCTGGGGTTCGGGATAGAAATAATTTACACCAATTAAACCAAAATTAACACTTTAATTTAATAAACACAAAATAAAAATTAACACAATTATTTGCACCACAACACTTGTCACTTAACACTTAAATCGCACTGAAATTCACTTATCGAATATTCCAGAAGCTACTTGAGATACACAGTACTGCTACTGGCCGCTAGATGGCGTTAGTGTCTCGAACGTATTTGAAGTCAGTCGAACTTTCTCGATATACCTACTCAGTCCTGCCACTCGCCACTAGATGACGTTAGTGTCTCGAGCATTTTAGATTTCTGTCGAAGTTTCTCGACGTACTTCGCTAAGCGACTGGCGTAACAATAGTTTTTAAGACCTCTGTTACTGTTGTATAGGAAGTCTACGTAGGTGTTAACTTAAAGACGGAATGATTCGCACTGGTTTATTCGTCGCTCGCTCTTACCCTGTGGCCCAGCCACACCTACTTATAGCTAGATACATAACAGTTACTAACATTATTTGGTCAATTTTTTAGTAGGTATATACATATAATATTTATTTTTACCGACGAAAAAACAGAAAGAGCGTATTATAAGATTATTATTCAAGTCTATGTTGAAGACAAGACTGCCTAGTAATCTATCCTTGTGCACATGTGGCTTCCGTGGCTTATGTTATCATTTAGAGGTCTGTTAAGAATTCCACGTTCGTGTGTGCGTGCTTTTCTTGTTTTTGTTATTTTATACATTTTTTTTATACATTAATAATAATATATTTATTTCCAAAAAAACTTATGATAGATAATAAAAACATTGCTTAAGTTTCCAGCTACTATTAATGAAATCAAAGGAGATGTTCCAGAAATGTATGGAGCCTGGGCTAGCACTATGTACACCACATGTAAATATACCTGTACAATGTAGTAACCGTCTTTTAATGTTAATTTTCTATAATTTCACTTTATTTTAGTGTGATTTTCAAATTAACTCGGTCAAGGAGAGCAACACAACAAACATGGTGGATCGGCCATGTTCCTGTTGAACAGTGATGCGAATATCATTTTGAGATGTCAACCTAATAATATCGACATTATTTTTCATAAAATAATCGATAAATATCGACGATATTTTAAATCTCAATAAATCGATAATCGTTATTTTTTTTATTTACTTTAGTATTATTGGTCTTACTAAGACTAATATTTTTCATATCCGAGAAATAATTCAAACGTTGATCGTCAGCACGTTTGTGCCATAAGAATAAATATGCATATACCTTAAAATTAGTTTTTTTTTTATCACGAGATCGCGTAGTACCAAAAACTACATATACAAAAATAATACCTACGTGCTTTACCTTTACGACAAATATCGATACATGTATATTTTTTACTCGATAATAATCAATATTGCATAAAAATATCGATTCGATATTTAGTAATATATTTTTTCACTTGCCCATTCCTACGACTCACAGAAAGACATGAAACGTCACGAAACTTAAATCTGTCAAACTTCATGTCTAACACGACTGTCATGGCTGCCCTAAATCAAGAGTTATCTTAATAAAAACTCTTCCCAAATAATAATTTATCACAGCTATACCCGTCTCCAAACAATTTTTTGAATATTTTTATGATAATCTCTGTTATTTTTTCTATTTAAGTATGTAGTGTACATAATGGTAGCCCAAAATGAAACGTCTCCTTTGTCATTTCATAAAGCTCATTTATAATATGACTACGAGAACACTCTAGACTGTAAGATTCGTTTGTGGCAGCAATTTCATTCTACTATGGAAATTGGTCTATAGTGTCCTCTCCTACCTACCTAGTAGTACCTATAAAACTGTAATATGGAAACATTATTAAAATCAATTATGTTTTAAAAAGAGCGGAGTTTCTTGTTGGTTCTTCTCCATTGGAATAGACCAATTTTGAACCGTGCACTAGCTTGTGACGTTGTATAAGTGCCCATTTAGGCCTACTCCTTTTTTTAAATCGATATTTCATTATTTTATTGAATTAAAAATTGTAACAGCGTATACCAAAGATATTGCTCACCTGTGCAGCAGCGGATCCTCAATATGACCGTTCTCCGTGGTCTCGTCCTCAGTAGCGACCTGAACGTTTTAAGTACATGATATAAATAAAAATAAACAACAAAATAATAACGACCACTCTTGTTATAGAGAGGTGTGCTCGTTAGTTGTAGTTACGTTACGTTTTAGCTTATACCCTCATTGTAATTTAATTTGGTAACCCAGTACCTTCTTAAGATGCTTAAATTAAGTAATCGATGATTTTGGTGCACGGTAAAATTCTAATGATCTTATGATGGCACCAACTTATATTTATACAATGTGTGTGAACTATGGAACATATTTGTTTAAAATAACAAGAAGTCACCAGTGGTCGAAATTCGACCATTATAATTAACGTGATTTCTAATGTATTATTATATAAAAATATCAGCTTGAAGCACTCCTCATTGCATATAAAGTTTAACTAGAAACATGTACTAGACCAAAAAGCATTATAATTAAAAAAAAAGGTTATAAAAAAAAGGTTATAATACTAATATTATAAAGCGGAAATTTTGTTTGTTGGTTTAAACGCGCTAATCCTAAAGTCCTGTGTGTGTTTGGATTAAATTTGGTAATGGAAGTAGCTTGGAGCTTGAGGAAAGGATTTCCCCGACTTTAACAGAAGGAGGGTTATATTTTTATCGTGATAGTCAACGTGATCAAGTAACTGCTAGTGTTATATTACTTAAGTTTACCTGCATGTCGCTCTCGGAGAGTGTAAGAGAAGGCGTCTCTTGTATGGGCGTCACCATCATAGGCCTTCGAGACTGGTTGTCGAAGAACGAGTACTGCAGCGCCATCTCTAGGCGCACGTACTTCTTCTGGAGCTCTTGAAGCACCTGTGTATAGGTTATTATTATTTATTTGTCCACATACAACAGACTATCATTACAGGTTTTTATAATATAAACAAAATATATATTAAAAAAACACAAATAGCATTGCTTTAGTAGTACCAATCAAAGACTTGTTTTACTGATCAAACTTAAAATATCACGGTTACAAGAACACATCCTATAACAGTATTACGTAAGAGGAACTCACTTGAGCGAAGGTGTCTTCCAGATTTCATATAATAGAGTCGTATGAGAGAAGGAGGATGAGGGCATCATCAAACGAGAAAATGTGTGAGAATGAATGGATGGATGTTTGTTACTCTTAACGTAAACACTATTGAACTGAGTTAGATGAAACTTTATAGTAATATAACTGATATATCAGAATATTGCATAAGTTACAATTTATAGATTTTGTGTAATTAGCGACAGTATAACGATAAGTATAAAGTCGGAAAAATCTGGGCCTCTGAGAGCTATCTTGGCGTGCGGTGCCTAAACTGTTGGAGCTACACTAATATAATGTATCACTACGTTATAACTGAGTGACTTAGGCATATGTAGGGGGTGATCTCCGGAACGAATGATCCAATTCCAAATATTCTTTCTTTGTAAGTAAGTTGCATTATTGGTGAGTGCTATAGCCCAACGAGCACATTAGTGGAAATTGCAGCCTATTTTGTTACTTTCGGCTGTAAAATAGCGCTTTAAGGTTCAAAAAGCAGTTCAAAGTTGCATATCTGCATCCGTAAACGTCTATAGCTATAAAAGTTACTTAAGGTGCTATAAGCTGAATCAAATACTACCCTAGCCTTCACAGTAGTCCACGGTAGAACTCATTTACCACTTACACCTTTATATGAGAGTTACGAAGGTCATTCTGCCACTCACAGCTGCACAGTGGTTTCCATTGTAACTTTTATAGGTTATAGTTATAGTAACCACTATTATACTACTATAAGTTTCATTATAGAAATGATAGAAACTCTTATGCATACTATAGTTACAAAAAATCATCAGTGTAACTAAGGCCTTTAGTAGCAATAGTCATTCCTTGCAGGCTCAATCCATTCGCCATTTTACAGCCGCTTTTGTAACTATCATAAAACATTTAAAAACACTAAACAATAAAAATGGATACTAAACGAATAAGTACGTAACTACATCTTATAACCTCAAAAACAAGAAAATAGGAGCATTTTGTGGCTGTGAGTTGCATTAGGGGAACAAAAATCACTGGAAGCGTTAGAAGGGTGAAAATTAGCGCTATGATTCTCTAAAGGGAGTTATTAGAGCTAAAACTGCAGGTTATGACTACATTACAATGACGCCATGATTTTTTAAGGAAACTTATAATTCACTTGCAAAATTGAGTTGATATACATTGGTTTTTCAGTTAAATGTGCATTAAATGTACCGGTAAACAATCGGCCACTTGCAAATAGGAAGTTATCAACACGTAAAAATACGGAAATAAAATTTATTCTGTATAACAAATAAAAAATATCACATATCTTTTGTTAATTTTTAAAATATCATAAAAGCGCGTTAAAATTACTCGAAAATTATCTTATATATCTACAGTAAACTGGACAGCGTTTTAAGTATCTTTATATATCTTGCTAATACAGAATATAAACTTTCACTACTTTTTGTTTTATTTTCATGATGGCGACGAAAACACTTTACCAAAATATTATAAGTAATGTCAACTGAAGACATACAATAAAGAAATATAATCAATTCATTCGTTCAAAGTAGTTCAAAATCATTCAAAAGTAGTGCTACGAGAGCTTTAGTATAGCGTTAATAAATCGTTATAGCTATTAAGGAACCTTTATGCAACCGTTGTGCAGGTTAAATGGAACTTTAGGTTGCATAAAATGGCGCCCAAATAGCGCTAAAGCGGCTGCTTTAAGTCTGTAGTAGACGCTCTAGCGCTTACGTCTATTACCATAAGTAATAATCGGATACGCTCCAAAGCCCTTATGCAGTCCATTTGTGCTAGTTGGGAGGCTATACTGTGGGCGAAGTGCTAGTAGAACATAGAATGGTGCGTGTTACCGCGATCTGCCTGTTGAGCTCCTCCTTAGAGCAGTCGTTCTCGAGCGAGGAGATGACGAGCATCTTCTGCGCGGCGATGCGCGAGCACAGCCGCTGCATGGCGCGCAGCGCCTCCCCCTCCGTCACCTGCCGCCGCCCCGGCTTGCCCTCCCCTGACACATCACAATACATTACATCATACATTCATTTATATCATCAACCTATGAATTACATATGAATAAATTAAATCCCGATCCCGTGGAATTCCAGGATATTTAATTCATTGCATGATTTCAGCTAACTGATTAATAAATCGGACTGATGGACGTACAGGTCGGCTGACAGATCTACGGACAGATTGCCGGACTGATTGACGGACAGATCGACTGACGGATCGACAGGCAGATTTATTGACAGATTGGCCGACTGATCGGCGGACAGATCGACTGACGGATCAATGTACAGATTTATTGTTAGATCGACGGACTGATCAATGGAAAGATCGCCGGACTAATCAACAGACTGATCGGCAGACAGATCACCGGACAAGTCGACGAACTGATCGACGGACAGGACACATTGACTGACAGGTCGTCAGACAGATCGACGGACAGATCGACCGGCAGATCGATGGACAGATCGACGGACAAGTAGACTGACAAATCGACTGACAGATCGCCGGACTGATCGACTAAGAAACGCATGTAATACATAATGATATAGTCACCTGGTACCCTTCTCTTGTACTTGGCTCTCTGGTGGCGTTCTTCTGGAGACCGCTCCACTGAGCTGGATGACTGACCTTCCACTATCCTGGGCTGTGGACAAATAAACGTTTCATGAATCACCTGGCCTCGTCGTTATAAAATTATATTTATGGCAACTAGTATTTGAGTGTTCTTTGTAAACGAATAGTGTTGTCACTTGTATGTGAATCTGTCGATGTCAAGTAAATGTCATTTTGAGTTTGAAGTTTGGTGTGTTTTTCTCTGTGGATTAAAGTCAACGTGAAACCATGTAATCTGTGTTCTCTGAGATTAAAATCAAATATAATTCTGGAATCTTGTTTGTATTTCCCCCTAAATCCATCTAATAGGCTATAAACAAAAATTATTATAGCTGTAAGGGGCGATCCTCATTGTTGAGGAGTTAGAGGCCCACTTAACTATCGTATAACTCTGTAACGCATTGCCATCATAACTGTTGCTCGTTTTTGTTATGTTTTTTTTTCATATAATTAAATACTGAAAAGACTGTAATTTATAAATAAAGCACTTATTTACTTATGACAAATTTAAATATTGTTTTGCGTATTGTGTTTACCGCCTAATATTGTCACTTGGTTTAAACTACTGTTGCATGTAATTATATATTTTATTCTTGTAACAAATAAATAAACTGCTGATGTTGATTTGTGGATGGATTGTGTGGATCCATATGGAGGTTCCTTCATATCTTGGCTCAGCTTCAGCTTACACTAACAAAACTGTCTATTGTATTTAATCTATGCCTGAATGTATTCCGTATCGGTTCATAATTCATCTACCCTTTATATATTCATTGTACAACACCATATAATATATATGTAAATCTTTCTAATTAGATCATAGTACTTCGCATTAAATGGTTAACAAAATAGAGTTTCTTCAATTAACCAGCCCCATACGAGACAACACCAAACCATTAAGTCTTCTCATTCAATGATAAGGGCAATTTTGAATTGATCTAGGATAAATACCTTGTGATAATCCTCAGTACTGGACATGTCATCGCTGTCATCAGCATTAGGAACAGGCCCCAGGCGGAACTGCGGCGCGGAGGGTGGGGGTGGAGCCGCGGAGGTGGAGTCTGGTGTCGTGGGCGTGTCCTGCGCAGGCGCCGCCCACTCCGGGAACCGCTTGGGCGACGACGTGGCCGTGTGGAACGTCTCCTCCGTGTTCAGGGTAGAGTTCGGAGACGCTAACGGGTCCAAGCTCAAGCTTAGGCTGGAATACAAAGATATCGTTTTAGTCATGAATAAATATGCATAAATGAGCCCTCTTTACTTAGTGGACATATGCCATACGCACAAAACGTTTTGGGAATACTTTCATTATGCGTACAGCGAGGCTAATGAGTGGAATTATAAATATATATAAAACCACATCATCACTTACTATCCGGTGAGATGGTGGTCCTGATAGGCTCGCGTTTGCCTACCATGAATAAAAAAAAACAATAAAGTTTTGAAAAGTGTAACAGCGGTATTTCTCGCCAGTTCTTTTTTTTTTTTTTTTTTTTTTTTAGTTATTTTATTAGGGATAACAAACAACAGAGTATTTAAAAATTAACAAAAAAGCTTAAGATTTAGATGTAACAAATACACTGCTCACAACATTATCCACAGATTGTTATATGAAATAACTAGTTGCAAGACATCAGGCTTACAAAAAAATAAAATAAAAACTAGGGCAAACTGAATAAAACTAAACTTATAGATACATAAAAACACATTCACATACATTATAGAGTAAGTAAAATATATACATTATAATTATGCATAATTAGCTTTAGCTTCCTTATCTTTTAAGATTGCACATACTTGCTTTTTGAAAACATTCTTACTCAGAAACATAATGTCCACTGAATCAAATTGCTTATTATATGTGTCAACTAAACGGAACAGTGGTGAGTTTTCTAAGATTTTTAAAACGTACAGTGTGTATATTTGTCCTTATTACACGTCAAAACGGGACAACCGATCGATGTGACTTTTAGTGTGGGAATATTTGAAGGGCTGGTGAGTAACATTAAGCTACTTATTTTGATGAAAAAAAAAAAGACTAGTCCAGCGAGTGAAGCCGCGCTAAAAAGCAACTGTTAGTACAAATTATTCTTCTGACCGTTTATTTTCACTTACATTTTTTGTGTATACTACACTTGAGAGCAATAAAATCGCACACCTCTTGTAATTTGGTTTATAACTGTTTTTTTTTTTCTTAAATCTAAAGATATTGGGTACAAATCATTAGGCAAAATAAAGAATACAAGCTTAGCTTTAAAAAAACACAAAATTAAAATCATTGACCTTCACGTAACTTACAGAAACCAGCCGTACACCAAATTCCCCAAATTCACCCGTTAGCATTGTCACTACTTGCACCCCTTACCCGCAGGTATAAAAGGGTCGGTTTTTTTGGAATTCTAATCAGTTACATATCGAAGGTCAACGTGATAACATTTCTATTGAAAGCATACGGAAAAATATGGATACCATGCCTGCAGAAGCCGCTCAAGTTATTGCCTTGCTCGAAGCAGGCCTTAATCAAAGTGAAGTTGCTCGACGACTAAATTTGAGCCGCTACTCTGTTCGTCGTGTGTAACAGAGGTTTCAAGAGACCGGTGGCTACATTCGGCGACCAGGATCTGGCCGGCGACGAAGAATATCAGAGCGTGATGACCGCTTTCTTGTGTCGAGGTCTTTAAGAAATCGGCAACTGAATGCGGTTCAACTGGGACAAGAGCTTCGAGAAGTTCGCGATGTCAGTATAAGTCGGTGGACAGTCAGAAGAAGACTTGGTGAAGCAGGACTGACTTCATATCGCCTAGCAAATGGTCCCAAATTGACCACAGCTCACCGACAAGCCCGACTACAATTTGCCAGGGAACATTTAAATTGGACGTATGACCAATGGCGGTCTGTTATGTTCTCTGATGAGTGCAGAATGACATTACATGGTCATGATGGACGCTCTAGGGTCTACAGAAGGTCATCAGAGCGATTTTCATAATCTATACTAATATTATAAAGCTGAAGAGTTTGTTTGTTTGTTTGTTTGTTTGTTTGCTTGAACGCGCTAATCTCAGGAACTACGGTTCTGATTTGAAAAATTCTTTCAGTGTTAGATAGCTCCTTTATCGAGGAAGGCTTTAGGCTATATATCATCACGCTAAGACCAATAGGAGCGGAGCACTAATGAAGAATGTTTCAAAATCGGGGGATTTTTTTTCCACGCGGACGAAGTCGCGGGCGGAAGCTAGTGCTGCATAAGCGAACGTCTGGCTTTTGGCGGTGGATCGTGTATGTTTTCGGGGTGGCATAATGTTGGACACTAAAACTGACATTGTATTCATCACTGGAGCGAATACCGGCCCGATATCGAGAGATTTGACGGCTGCACGATACGTCGAAGAAGTGCTCGAAGGGCATGTGAGGCCGCTTGCGTGGCTTATGGGAGAACATTTTCTCCTAATGCATGACAACGCGAGACCGTATGTCGCTAGAACAGTTTGCGACTACATGGAAGACGTTGGAATCACCGCGATGGAGTGGCCAGCTCGTAGTCCTGATCTCAATCCGATTGAGCATGTCTGGGATGAGCTAAAAAGAAGAGTTCGAGCAAGAAGCCCTGCTCCTACGCGCCTCCGAGAGCTTCAACTTGCCATTGAAGAGGAGTGGAACGCTATACCACAAGATTTCATGGTAAAATTAATACAGTCCATGAAAAACCGATTAAGAGCTGTAGTTAAGGCTAAGGAAAGGAATACACCTTATTAATAAACAATTTGATCAAGAATTTTGAGTTTGATTTTCATTATTTCTTAAGCGAAATTGGGTAATTTTACCCGTTTGTTGGGTTTTGTGCCGTAAAACCTCTTATGGGTATTTTTTACACCTGTATTTGATATCATTAGAAAGGTAATGAGGTAGACTTTCAATTAGTGTATGTGTTTTTTAAAATATTTATTCAGATTCATGAAAAAAACAGCCTTAACAAAAAAAAGTCAAGGTGTGCGATTTTATTGCTCTCAAGTGTATATCAATGAGTTCCTAGATGGTTTTATAAGACAATTGGACACGGTTGGTGGCGCTGCTTTACTGGGCAGAACGAAGTCTGCTGAGTCCGCTAGTATATTATAGATTAAGAGAAAAACTTAATAGCCAATTACATATACATAGGTACTTAAATATCAGCTGCTGTCCCCCAAATCTGGCAGTACCTGATATTGGAGATCAGTAAATTTTCTGTATATAGGCACAACCCCTGTCTGCCGAAGCATTTCAACACATACATCAGTAACTTGACTTAATTCCTTTTTAATTTTACATTAAAATAAATAAAAAATTCTTAATTTAAATAATACAATTATTAATTTAATTTAAATTATTTAAGTTGAATTAAATTAATAATTGTATTATTTAATAGTTTAATTGAATTTAGTTTAAATGGTTTATTTAATTTAAATTAAATGATTTATTTAATTTACCACAAAATAATTTATTTAATTCAATATATATTATATTACAGAGAGGTAAAATTTGTTTAAATGTTTGTAAGTTTGCATGTAGGGGGTAATCTCCGGAACTAATGATCAACTCTAAAAACTTTTTCATTGGTCGAGGTAATTTGTGAGTGCTAGATAGGCTGTAAATTATATCGAAATTCACGCAAACAAGGTCGCTGGTGAAGTACTAGTAATTAATAAATTTTTATAAAACGTTTTTTCATGTTTTGTATTGAAACAAAGGAATGTGTCTGTCTGTTCTCTCAGCAACTTTATTCTTGCTGCACATTAACGATCTGCTAATGCTCGGTACCTTTGGGTATGCAGACGACAGCACAGATTCTGAGAGATATGTGTCCAGCGCGCGAGTTGGTGGGTCACAGATCCAGTCTCTCCGTGAGGACATGGTTGGGCGCTTGAACTTGACTTTGAAGGCTGTCTCCGAATGGGGCGATGTCAACCTGGTCAAGTTTAATGCAGCTAAGACCCAGGCGTGTCTCTTCTCCGCAAAAAGGAGCCAATTCGAACCGGCTCCTACTTTCCGTGGAGTAACCGTGCCGATAACCGATCATATTGAGCTTCTTGGGGTGACTTTAACTTCCACACTAAATTTTGGCCCGTTTATCGAGGCTAAGGCTCAGTTAGCATAAAAAAAGTTGGGAATCCTAGCCAAGGTGAGACGATACTTCACACCGGAACAGCTGCTCAATTTGTATCAAGCCCAGGTTCGGTCGTGTATGGAATACTGCTCTCATCTTTGGGATGGATCTGCGAAATACCAACTGGAGGCGCTTGAGTCTATCGAGAAGCGGGCCAAGAGACTCATTGGCAACGATGCACTGGTTGACTCAAAGCTCCAGAGCCTTGAACACCGACGACGAGTTGCAAGTCTATCGGTTACATTTCGGGGAGTGTGCGATGGAATTACACAATCTAATTCTACCAAGCCCGTTCCATCATCGGACTACGAGACAAACGGCGAAGCGCCATCGTTACATGGTGGACATCCCACCCATACGCACAAAACGTTTTGGGAATACCTTCATTGTGCGTACGGCTAAGGAGTGGAATTCCCTGCCGGAGTCTGTGTTTCCCGACAGTTACAACCTAGGAGTCTTTAAGTCCAGAGTGAATAGGTTACTTTCAGGTAAGCATGCTCCATCTTCGATCACATCATCACTTACCATCAGGTGAGATAGTGGTCAAACGCGAACCTATTTTCAATAAAAAAAAAAATCCGGGTTGCACTCCGGGAGTGCTGGCAGAAGTGAAAACTTGAATATTAACGTTGTGCATTTTTGATATTTTGGAATGGTTAGGGAATAATTTTGCACGATTTGCTTTAATTATCAGTATAAAAGTACTATCATTTATGTGGTAGAATACAATATTTATTTATTGCGCTATCGTACACAAACATGACAATTTATATTACATTAAAAAGTTTATCTCTTAGAAAAATCAACTTTCATGTTAACACACACGAACATTCGCGCAAGCGTCCTGCGCCGCCTAAACAAAACAGCAGGCGCAGGCATACAGTTTCGCCGCGCCGTTGAATGAGAGGGTGATACTTCCTCTCCTACGCCGCGCCGGCTGTCTACTCTCCGTCCATCTTACGAATTTTCGATCAGGTCACGTGTCTTGACGCGAGTTTAAAATTTTTTACCCATTACAAAAAAAGTGCACAACGCCGCTAAAGAAGGTTTCACTTCAAAAAAATCCTTCAAAAATTTACGAAATTTCAAAGGTATACGTTTGCCCTGGTTTGCCCATATAAAATTTCCACGACATAAGAAACACTGTATAATGCTCCCTATCTCATTTTCTCCCACGTTAAATCTTATGAATTTATATGTCTGTCTCTTTTTACTGTTGCTTTTTCGTTTCATAAAATTTCAAATCACAAAGACGCTAAAGAAGTTTTCACTTCAAAAAACCCTGTTTCTTGCTGCAATTCAAGGCTAATATTTAAATGAGTTTCCCGTTTTATTAAGGTAAATAAAATATAACTTAATTTTAATTACTTTTGTAATAGAATTTACTTAATTAACAATCCACATTATCAATGATTTTAAATAAATCGCTTAAATCCCGACTTGGCGTTTCATTTGAAATTTCGGAATTCTTAAAGTCATACATGTTTACATTATATAATTGTAACATTTTTGGAGATGGAGACAGATGGAGTAAACGTAACGCAAGATCCATCATCACGTTTCGTGTCATCATCAAACTTAACAGCATTTCAAGGGACAATCGGTGTCGTAATTTGTTTTTCAGTATATGATATATCGAAAAAGCGCGTTCAATTTTAAAATGGTACAGTCATGAATGCAAGTGCAAGTTTGGAAATATTTTCAAGACGCTTATTAAATGCCTACTAGCGTCACAGTCATCAAATACTTCCGAATACTGCCTAGTACTAGTACCTACATAGATATACTACTTCCTAGTACTAGTACATAGATAATCTGTAATGTAGTAGTACTAAACCACTGACGGCCGCGCGCCCCGCGGGCATATATGTGATGCTTGTAAATGTATGTATGCCCCTAAAAATAGCCCTACTTATTTTTGGGCCCAAAAAAATCCCAATAAGCATTATTTTACCCTAAATTTGGGGCTCATAGCCCTAAGAAGTTTAATCCTGGATAAAAAATCCCCCTCAACTCACCCCTCAACTCGCCCCTCAACTCACCCCTAAACTCACCCCTCAACTCACCCCTCAACTCACCCCTCAACTCACCCCTCAACTCACCCCTCAACTCACCCCTCAACTCACCCCTCAACTCAACCCTCAACTCAACCCTCAACTCACACGTAAACTCACCCCTCAACTCACCCCTCAACTCACCCCTCAACTCACCCGTCAACTCATCCCTCAACTCATCCCTCAACTCACCCCTCAACTCACCCCTCAACTCACCCCTCAACTCCTCCCTCAACTACTCCCTCAACTCCTCCCTCAACTCCCCCCTCAGCTCCTCCCTCAACTCCCCCCTCAATTCCCCCCTCAACTCCCCCCTCAACTCACCCCTCAACTCACCCCTCAACACAACCCTCAACTCACCCCTCAACTCCCTCCTCAACTCAACCCTCAACTCCACCCTCAACTCACCCCTCAACTCAACCCTCAACTCACCCCTCAACTCACTCCTCAACTCACCCCTCAACTCACCCCTCAACTCACCCCTCAACTCACCCCTCAACTCCCCCCTCAACTCCCCCCTCAACTCAAGCCTCAACTCCTCCCTCAACTCACCCCTCAACTCCCCCCTCAACTCACCCCTAAACTCCTCCCTCAGCTCCCCCCTCAACTCACCCCTCAACTCAGCCCTCAACTCACCCCTCAACTCCTCCCTCAACTCACCCCTCAACTCACCACTCAACTCACCCCTCAACTCACCACTCAACTCACCCCTCAACTCACCCCTCAACTACTCCCTCAACTCTTACCCCTCACCTCCCTGAACTCCCCACGAAACATCCCCCCCCCCCGCCCCCTCAGGGATACCTCAACCCCTGCGACCTAACTCCTTGGTCCCAACAGATAGATACTGTCGCTTTTTCGTTTTATTAACTTTCAAATCACAACGATGCTAAAGAAGTTTTCACTTAAAAAAAAGTCTTACGCTTTTCGATCGGTCACGTGACCCTGACGCGAGTTTAACAGTTTTTACCCATACAAAAAGTGCTCAGCGCCGCTAAAGAAGTTTTCACTTCAAAAATGTGTGTGTGTGAATGTGTGTATGTGAGACTCACTTGATCCTCTTGTGTCGGTAGTCTTCCCTCTCGTCGGCCGACAGCGGCTCCATGACGTCCTCGCGCGGCGTGCGTCGCAGCACCAGTTCCGACTTGCTCCTCTTCACTCCCTCCAGCGGGGAGCACTCGCCCTCACCTTCTGTGGATCAGGACATACTTTTTCAGTACTACAACTATAGTCTCGTGGCCGATTCCGGTCACGGTAGCCAATCTTTTTTATATTTTGTTTTTGGATGAGCCCGCAGTTAACCTAGATCACGCCTGATGGTAAACGTTAGATGAGATCTGAGATGGAACGAGTGAGCCCAGATGGTGCCTGTTCACTCTTGCTTTAAAGGCTGACAGGTCATATGTGGTAAAGAACACAGAAGCCGGCAGAGGGTTCCACACCTTGGCTGTCCATATATCAGCGGAGAGGTTCATTGGAACACACTGTGTTAAAACCATTTGACCTGACAAGTATACCTTATCCGAAGAATCACCAGCTCATAAACGTTACATACGTTTATGAGCTGGTGATTCTTTACAGTTTTGAAGATTGACATAGTTCATTTATGTAACATAGAAATAGGGTGGGACCAAGTATACTTCCTTAAGGGACTCCGTAGTCTATAGAAAGTTCAGTACTCAAGTATTCGTCAATCCTCACTCGCTGTGTACGATATGACAAATTAATAGTCAATTAGCAGTTTTAATTCATTTCTTCGGATTCCCATTTTCTTTAATTTATTAATTAAGGTGGGGATAGAGACTTTGTCAAAAGCCTTTGCAAGATCAAGACAAAATTATTTAGTTCACTAACAACTTTCTGATATCATATTTGTCTTAAATTGACCTGTCACAATGATATATTCCTAAATCTTTGCATCTCTTCCTGAGACAGGGCACTGGCTTCTGTAACACAGGTTTATCACTTAGCACAGCTGTCAAGGACTCAAATGGTTATTTGTAATTATTTTTGTAGTGCAAAGAATTATTTTGTTATTATTTAGTAGCTGTTGCCCGCGACTTCGTTCGCGTCGGTGGTTTTTTCCGAGTAAATTGCGATCCCGTTGGAAGTTCCAAAAATCCTTTCTTAGTGCTGACCTACACACCCCAAGGAACATACATGCCGAATTTCAGCTTCTTGCGTCCAGAAGTTTCGGCTGTGCGATGTCTGTCAGTCAGTCAATAACGGAAGCGTTTTATATAATTATATTGATTATAGATTATTATTGTATTAAATAACTTATGGAACGGTAATTATTAGGGGTATTCTTTAGTTTAACTTAAAGTATCTGGAGAGTAAATATACAGCCACCAAAAACATCCTGTAAAAAATTAGCCAAGTCTCGCCTAAGCTGCTTGTTTCTCTATAAAAAGTAATGAAATCTCTAAGCAAAGCGAAGCCACGTCTAAGGATCTTTACTGCGATTTCTTTATTAATATAGTTAGATTTTATGTAACCGGCCGTTGAACATACTCTATGCACCTTTACTAGTTAATACATCGAAGTCAACGGCCAAGTCACATATAATCTAACTATATTAATAAAGAAATCGCAGTAAAGATCCTTAGACTTGGCTTCGCTTTGCTTAGAGATTTCATTACTTTTTATAGAGAAACAAGCAGCTTAGGCGAGACTTGGCTAATTTTTTACAGGATGTTTTTGGTGGGATTTCACTTCTTTTTGCAGAAAGCTATTTTTTACTTGATTAGTTTCTTAATTATTCAGACTCCAGTTTCATATTCATTTATAAGAAGAGGCTCGTCACATTGAATAACTTTTGTCAAGGCGCATTTCCATATCTCTCATAGTTCAGCTGAGCTCTTAGGGTTCTTCATCAGATACTTCAGACCTTCAATTTTTTAATTTCAAAAGAAAGGGCTAACCACGCTCAATAAACTTTGTGAACATAGCATGTCGATAATTTCAATAGTTTGGCTGGTCTGTTACGGTTTCTCCTCAGGGTCGTAAGACACTCCAGATCTTCCATGATCCTAGTTTTGATAGTTTTCCCTTCATATAGGCACTAAACCCTACCTCTATGCCAAATTTCAGCACTCTAGGTTTATGGGAAGTACTAGTTCTATTTTGATGATCAGTGAGTCTATATATGTCGAAATAGTACAACTTTGCTGTTGCATAACTTACGAAATAAACAAGCTACAAACATAAAATTTTGTTGTTTAAGTGTGTGCTGGTAGCTCACTAGATAACGATAATTTCAGCGATTTAAATCTATCCAGAGGTCCCCAAAAAGGGGCCTGGAAATAAGCCGAAATGGTTCCAGAAAAGGTTCAAAAAAAAGATGGTACGGCAGTGTTTGCTTTGCGCTCGACTTTGCGGGGGCACTGCCGTGCCCCCAGATATTTAAATGCCTACAGTATTGTAAGAGGTATAGCAAGTTGGCGTGTGGCTACGTACCGCGGGCAGCGTGCGGCGCGAGGTCGGAGGCGAGCGAGTGCTGCAGCCCGAGCTCCTGCGTGCCCAGCAGCGCCAGCTCGGCCTGCAGCCGCTCGATCTTCACGCGGTGCGACGTCTATAGCAAGTTGGCGTGTGGCTACGTACCGCGGGCAGCGTGCGGCGCGAGGTCGGAGGCGAGCGAGTGCTGCAGCCCGAGCTCCTGCGTGCCCAGCAGCGCCAGCTCGGCCTGCAGCCGCTCGATCTTCACGCGGTGCGACGTCTATAGCAAGTTGGCGTGTGGCTACGTACCGCGGGCAGCGTGCGGCGCGAGGTCGGAGGCGAGCGAGTGCTGCAGCCCGAGCTCCTGCGTGCCCAGCAGCGCCAGCTCGGCCTGCAGCCGCTCGATCTTCACGCGGTGCGACGTCTATAGCAAGTTGGCGTGTGGCTACGTACCGCGGGCAGCGTGCGGCGCGAGGTCGGAGGCGAGCGAGTGCTGCAGCCCGAGCTCCTGCGTGCCCAGCAGCGCCAGCTCGGCCTGCAGCCGCTCGATCTTCACGCGGTGCGACGTCTATAGCAAGTTGGCGTGTGGCTACGTACCGCGGGCAGCGTGCGGCGCGAGGTCGGAGGCGAGCGAGTGCTGCAGCCCGAGCTCCTGCGTGCCCAGCAGCGCCAGCTCGGCCTGCAGCCGCTCGATCTTCACGCGGTGCGACGTCTATAGCAAGTTGGCGTGTGGCTACGTACCGCGGGCAGCGTGCGGCGCGAGGTCGGAGGCGAGCGAGTGCTGCAGCCCGAGCTCCTGCGTGCCCAGCAGCGCCAGCTCGGCCTGCAGCCGCTCGATCTTCACGCGGTGCGACGTCTATAGCAAGTTGGCGTGTGGCTACGTACCGCGGGCAGCGTGCGGCGCGAGGTCGGAGGCGAGCGAGTGCTGCAGCCCGAGCTCCTGCGTGCCCAGCAGCGCCAGCTCGGCCTGCAGCCGCTCGATCTTCACGCGGTGCGACGTCTATAGCAAGTTGGCGTGTGGCTACGTACCGCGGGCAGCGTGCGGCGCGAGGTCGGAGGCGAGCGAGTGCTGCAGCCCGAGCTCCTGCGTGCCCAGCAGCGCCAGCTCGGCCTGCAGCCGCTCGATCTTCACGCGGTGCGACGTCTATAGCAAGTTGGCGTGTGGCTACGTACCGCGGGCAGCGTGCGGCGCGAGGTCGGAGGCGAGCGAGTGCTGCAGCCCGAGCTCCTGCGTGCCCAGCAGCGCCAGCTCGGCCTGCAGCCGCTCGATCTTCACGCGGTGCGACGTCTATAGCAAGTTGGCGTGTGGCTACGTACCGCGGGCAGCGTGCGGCGCGAGGTCGGAGGCGAGCGAGTGCTGCAGCCCGAGCTCCTGCGTGCCCAGCAGCGCCAGCTCGGCCTGCAGCCGCTCGATCTTCACGCGGTGCGACGTCTATAGCAAGTTGGCGTGTGGCTACGTACCGCGGGCAGCGTGCGGCGCGAGGTCGGAGGCGAGCGAGTGCTGCAGCCCGAGCTCCTGCGTGCCCAGCAGCGCCAGCTCGGCCTGCAGCCGCTCGATCTTCACGCGGTGCGACGTCTATAGCAAGTTGGCGTGTGGCTACGTACCGCGGGCAGCGTGCGGCGCGAGGTCGGAGGCGAGCGAGTGCTGCAGCCCGAGCTCCTGCGTGCCCAGCAGCGCCAGCTCGGCCTGCAGCCGCTCGATCTTCACGCGGTGCGACGTCTATAGCAAGTTGGCGTGTGGCTACGTACCGCGGGCAGCGTGCGGCGCGAGGTCGGAGGCGAGCGAGTGCTGCAGCCCGAGCTCCTGCGTGCCCAGCAGCGCCAGCTCGGCCTGCAGCCGCTCGATCTTCACGCGGTGCGACGTCTATAGCAAGTTGGCGTGTGGCTACGTACCGCGGGCAGCGTGCGGCGCGAGGTCGGAGGCGAGCGAGTGCTGCAGCCCGAGCTCCTGCGTGCCCAGCAGCGCCAGCTCGGCCTGCAGCCGCTCGATCTTCACGCGGTGCGACGTCTATAGCAAGTTGGCGTGTGGCTACGTACCGCGGGCAGCGTGCGGCGCGAGGTCGGAGGCGAGCGAGTGCTGCAGCCCGAGCTCCTGCGTGCCCAGCAGCGCCAGCTCGGCCTGCAGCCGCTCGATCTTCACGCGGTGCGACGTCTATAGCAAGTTGGCGTGTGGCTACGTACCGCGGGCAGCGTGCGGCGCGAGGTCGGAGGCGAGCGAGTGCTGCAGCCCGAGCTCCTGCGTGCCCAGCAGCGCCAGCTCGGCCTGCAGCCGCTCGATCTTCACGCGGTGCGACGTCTATAGCAAGTTGGCGTGTGGCTACGTACCGCGGGCAGCGTGCGGCGCGAGGTCGGAGGCGAGCGAGTGCTGCAGCCCGAGCTCCTGCGTGCCCAGCAGCGCCAGCTCGGCCTGCAGCCGCTCGATCTTCACGCGGTGCGACGTCTATAGCAAGTTGGCGTGTGGCTACGTACCGCGGGCAGCGTGCGGCGCGAGGTCGGAGGCGAGCGAGTGCTGCAGCCCGAGCTCCTGCGTGCCCAGCAGCGCCAGCTCGGCCTGCAGCCGCTCGATCTTCACGCGGTGCGACGTCTATAGCAAGTTGGCGTGTGGCTACGTACCGCGGGCAGCGTGCGGCGCGAGGTCGGAGGCGAGCGAGTGCTGCAGCCCGAGCTCCTGCGTGCCCAGCAGCGCCAGCTCGGCCTGCAGCCGCTCGATCTTCACGCGGTGCGACGTCTATAGCAAGTTGGCGTGTGGCTACGTACCGCGGGCAGCGTGCGGCGCGAGGTCGGAGGCGAGCGAGTGCTGCAGCCCGAGCTCCTGCGTGCCCAGCAGCGCCAGCTCGGCCTGCAGCCGCTCGATCTTCACGCGGTGCGACGTCTATAGCAAGTTGGCGTGTGGCTACGTACCGCGGGCAGCGTGCGGCGCGAGGTCGGAGGCGAGCGAGTGCTGCAGCCCGAGCTCCTGCGTGCCCAGCAGCGCCAGCTCGGCCTGCAGCCGCTCGATCTTCACGCGGTGCGACGTCTATAGCAAGTTGGCGTGTGGCTACGTACCGCGGGCAGCGTGCGGCGCGAGGTCGGAGGCGAGCGAGTGCTGCAGCCCGAGCTCCTGCGTGCCCAGCAGCGCCAGCTCGGCCTGCAGCCGCTCGATCTTCACGCGGTGCGACGTCTATAGCAAGTTGGCGTGTGGCTACGTACCGCGGGCAGCGTGCGGCGCGAGGTCGGAGGCGAGCGAGTGCTGCAGCCCGAGCTCCTGCGTGCCCAGCAGCGCCAGCTCGGCCTGCAGCCGCTCGATCTTCACGCGGTGCGACGCCACCGACGCCACGCGGCTTTGAAGCTCCTCTTCTAACTCAACCAGTTCTTTTTTCTGTAAATGACATACATAATCCTTTTACTCCTTTTTATCTTAAGGAACGCTTTCAGTTCCTGTGTGACACACATTCTAGATCCCTGAGATCATCGGAAAATTTAGAGTTAAGTATTCGTATGCATTCCACTTCTTTCTTTGATAAATCATTCACTATTCAAGCTGCTCGTTTGTGGAATGCATTACCCATAGAAGTGAGGCGTGCTCAAACGCTACCAGCGTTCAAAAGAATGGTGAAGGAGCATTACCTCTCCCTATAACTTTTTCCCTTCTTTCTCAATTATAGATACATGTAATTTTTATTAGTATATGATTTTTGTATTGTATGTATGTATTTTATATTATTATGTTCAATTAATATTATTTATGTTGTTTTTACAATGACAGCCCTTAATCTGTTTCCTTTAAGTTTTGTCCATCCAAAGGTTGTCTGTAAGAGATGCGATAAGACCGCCCATTGTACACTAGTTAAAATTTTTGTATCCATAGAAATATTACAAGGTATACAATAAAGTATATAATAAATAATAATAAATAATATCGATTTAAGTTCCATGAAAGACAGAGAAAGGAGGATGGAGGGAATAGCTTGAATCTTATCAGCAACATACTCAGTCGGGCCATAAGTTCTGTCACATAGCTAAAATTTCGAATGCAAGCCAAGGAAAATATTATGGGCATTCGAAATTTGAATATTTAAAGAAAATAAAAGCAAAGAGTTTCTCGAATTTTGTTCATTTTCTAAAATGGAGTGGACGCGTAAAGAAGACAGAGTCGCAGTAATTGCATTGCATCGTTGCGGTCACGCGCCAACTGAGATTTTTAAACTGCTGAAAAATTTGAAAATTCCACCGAGATTTATTTATCGTACTATCAAACGATTCAGGGAAGATTCAAGATTAGAAGATAAACAAAGGAGCGGTCGACCTCGTACTGTTCGGACTCCAGCGGTCATCAAAGCAGTAAAGGCGCGAATCCAACAAAATCCTGTCCGCAAGCAAAAAATGTTGGCTCTGCAGATGGGACTAAGCAGAACTACTATTAAAAGGGTGTTAAATGAAGACCTAGGACTGCGTGCTTATAGAAAAAAAACAGCACATCTTCTTAACGCACGGCTGAAGAAAATCAAACTCGAAAGAAGCCGGGTTTTGTTAAGGCGGTACGCAGGAAAAAAATACCGCGAAATACTTTTTTCGGACGAAAAAATTTTTAATGTTGAGGAGACTTTCAACAAACAAAATGATAAAGTGTATGAACACTCTAATGAAGAAGCGAGCAGACGTGTGCCACGTGTTCAGCGTTGTCATCATCCTTTGGCATTCATAAACCAGTGCCCTCGTATATCAAAACACAGTCCTAACAAACATTGTGGAACCTCTTTCACAAACAATGTTCGAAAACAGGCACTGGGTATTCCAGCAGGATTCTGCGCCGGCTCATAAGGCGAAAAGTACCCAAAACTCGCTCAAGACCCGTTGAATCGACTTTATCAGGCACGAGGATTGGCCCTCATCCAGTCCAGACTTGAATCCCTTGGATTACAAAATATGGCAGCACTTAGAGGAGAAGGTCTGCGCTAAACCTCATCGCAACTTGGAGTCACTTAAAGCATCCCTGATTAAAGCAGTCGCCGATATTGACATGAACGTCGTGCGTGCTTCGATTGATGACTGGCCTTGCAGATTGAAGGCTTGTATCGAAGCAAAAGGAGGACATTTCGAATAATTTTAATGTGGTTTAAATCTGAATCCCTTTCATTTGATATATAAATAGTTGTAATGCGTAACTCATTGTGTCATTTATTTAACTTTCCATATGTGACAAAACTTATGACCAGACTCATGTACATATACCCTGTTTTTTCAACCGACGACCAAAAGAGGAGGTTATCAATTCGACGCGTATATTTTTTTTTTTGTGTATGATCACCGAGTACTCGAAGACGGCTGAACCGATTTGGAAAATTCTTTTTTTGTTTGACCTATCAAACAAAAAAAGAATTTTCCAAATCGGTTCGAATTTCGAAGTATACCCTAGTATACTTCGAAATTGGTACCATTTGTCACCAAGTCAGGATTTGATGATGGGATCCTGGAGAAATCGAGGGAACTCTTCAAATATTATAGGTACACCTATGGCTTTTGGGTATTTCTTATAGTAACTTGTGCAGTTGCTCTCAAAAAGTACCATTTCGGGAAGTGGAACTGATGATGAAGACCACAGATGGTCGCCGAAACTACTCAATAATAAGTATTTCGTGGATTGCGATTCGATTACTTGAATATGGATATTAAGCACTTTATGCTCGTCACAATGCATATGGTGATGTATAGCTGATGGTGAAGTACCAGGAGAACTCCTCAAAAATTAACGGCCCAGCATTGGGAAAAGCAATATTTTGTAAAATTTTATAAGTAGTTGACATTTAGGCTCTTGTAACTAGGTAAATTAAAAATAGACCAACGAAAAAGAGTGAAATAAAAACGAAATAAAAGCAGGGTCTCATTGGCACAGCCCGACACCGATAACAACTGCAAGGGACGACCTTAGCTGTGATCTATTTAACTTCTAATTTATAATTAACAAAAGGTCTATATTGTATTGAGCAGAGTAAAGGCACGAGAAGGCTATACTTGTGCAGTTGATCCGAATAAACTTCTAAATACCCTTCATGTTCACAATTACTAGCAAGAATTAAATAACCTGTGAAATATTTAACATATTTAAAGTAAAAAGCTAAAAATAAAAAGGTAATAAAAAAAACTAAAAATCGCGACTGTTCAACTGAAAGGAAAGAAACAAGCATATTTTCATTTAAAAAAGTTACAAGCAGGCGGGACTCATAAAATTTTTTTAAAATAAATATTGTATGTTCGATTGGGTCCCGCCCCCTGCTTGTACACAATAAATTCCAAGTTATTGTGTGTTTTTATGTGTCATCTGGGTCATATAGTCGACGACATTACTAATAGTTTTATCATAGAAATAGGTGGCGATTCTGATGATTCAGAATATTAGAAAATCTGAATCTGATTAACGAATACTTGTTAATAATTATGTTATTAAAATATATATATGTCTTATAATATTAATTTTGTATTTCTACGTTTTAAATTAGCACCTATACATTATTTCAGGATTACGTGTTATAAAAACCGATACCTACTTGATTTTATTAACGTTAAGTTTCGATAATGGCACATCACTATTTAAGAATTGCAAAAAACTGGCAACTATCGGTATGTCAAATTTGTCTCTGAGATTAAAAAACAGGGTATAGATAAAAGAATTAAACATTATTCTTAAAACTTCAAGTTGCAATTCGGACAAAAAGCGTTTGCTTGCTTACGGTTAAAGAAGAAATAAAACATGTTCATCTCCTATTAATGACGATTCTCAGCAACAAAGCATCCCCGCCGCCCTCTCTACGAATCGATACAATCTACGAATATATATGAATCTATGGGACCAATGATTTGAAATAAATTTAGTATTATTATTAAATTCGCTCCCACCTAGACTTCGTCTGCGTATTTTTAATAACCTTGTCCAGATAAAAACACAACAAAAAGAATTATACAATTTGGTACAGTCGTCCCGAAGATATGCGCATACATAATTGACGATAATTTTATTTAAATATATACACGTAATATTTAAATTTAATAAAGTAATTATTTACATCTGTATCCCAGATAACTCACATGTTTATCAACAGTATCCTTGATGCTGGAGGCGACCTTGGGCTCGCACTGCTGCAGCAGATGCATCAGGCTCTCCGTACTGGTCTCCGAAGCCGGACTGTCCGGACTTGGCGTGGAGCTCTGAGGACACATACGGTACACTTGGTAAGAAAACATCTTACTTAATATTATAAATGCGAAAGTTTGTGAGGATGGATGAACGGTTGTTTCGTTCACGCGAAAACTACTGAATGGAACTGAATGAAATTTGGTAAGTAGATAATTGACATCCTGGAAAAAAACATATGCTACTTTTTATCCCGGAGTTCCTACGGGAACAGGATTTACGCGGATAACCCTCACACGCGAAAGAAGTCGCGCGCGGAAGCGTATATCCAATAACTTCTTAGCTAACTTCGTTGCATAATAAACTGAAAATAACCGGATCGATGAAGAGCAGGGTCCTTGGTAGCACCAACACAACACATTTTTTTTGTTCTTTATAATTTTATTATTGTGAATGTGAAAAATATATAAGCTATTATTTCTTTTTTATATTTATTTTCATTATAATTTATAGATTGTTGTCTGGCAGTTTGAGTATTTCTGTGCCCTACCCAAATGTCCTTACTTTGTTATTGTTCTTTAGATCGTTGAGCTCCTTAAATTCGAAGTTGAGCTACACGACAACTGGCAAATGCTTACACTGCCTGGACAGATCCGCTCAAATCTGCGTGCTCATTCTCTCAAAAGAGCAGCACAGACATGAACCTTCATGCTTCTCATATGATTTGACCAATACGAATTGTATGGACTTAAAAGAGACGTTGACCTCTGAGTTTGTTTCGGTGTTTCTTTTCAGAATAGTCAGTTAAGAAAATTGGCCAAGTGCGAGTCGGACTCGCCCATGAAGGGTTCCGTGGTAACTATAATAAATATAATATACTTAATATATATAATTGAAAAAAAAAAAAAAAAAAAAAACCTTAAAAATTTCTAAAAACTAGCTTATTTACAATTTTTACAACTACGCCAAATAACTTTGTTTTTCATAGTATTTGTATGAATTACAAAGTTATATTTGCGGTTTTAGAAAATATACTGTATCTCAAAAACTGCTGACTCGATCTCGTTCAAACCAATTTTGATTGAAAGTTTACATTAAGATCTACAACATATGGTTTTTTTAGATTTTTCACTTCATTATTATAGAAGTTAGAGGGGGGACACACATTTTACCACTTTGGAAGCTTATATCTTTTACACGATTGACTTTATGAAAAAGTCATTATAGAAACCTTAATGTCATTTTTAAAGACCTGTCTATAGATACCACACACGTATAGGTTTCAAGGAAAAAAATATTTTCAGTTTCAGTTCCATGTATGGGGAGCCCCCTTTATTTTAAATGTTTTTTTTTTATTTTCTCTTAAAATCGGAAAGCGGTTCACAGAATAAACCAAGTTTTACATGTATAGTCCTAATAGTTTCGGAATAAAATGGCTGTGACATACGGACGGACGGACGGACAGACAGACAGACAGACGGACAGACATGTCGAAACTATAAGGGTTCCATTTTTTGCCATTCGGCTACGGAACCCTAAAAACCGGCCTCATCTAGCTTAACTTAAAACACAAAAATTGGCCAAGTGCGAGTTGGACTCGCCCATGAAGGGTTCCGTAGTAACTATAATAAATATAATATACTTAATATATTTATTTGAAAAAACAAAAATCCTTAAAAATTTCTTAAAACTAGCTTATTTACAATTTTTACAACTACGCCAAATAACTTTGTTTTTCATAGTATTTGTATGAATTACAAAGTTATATTTGCGGTTTTAGAAAATATACTGTATCTCAAAAACTGCTGACTCGATCTCGTTCAAACCAATTTTGGCTGAAAGTTTACATTAAGATCTACATCATATGTTTTTTTTTTAGATTTTTCATTTCATTATTATAGAAGTTAGAGGGGGTGGGACACACATTTTACCACTTTGGAAGCGTATATCTTTTAAACGATTAACTTTATGAAAAAGTCATTTTAGAAACCTTAATGTCATTTTTAAAGACCTGTCTATAGATACTACACACGTATAGGTTTCATGAACGAAAATATTTTCATTTTCAGTTCCATGTATCGGGAGCCCCCTTTATTTTAAATATTGATTAAATTTTCTCTTAAAATTGGAAAGCGGTTCACAGAATACATCTACCTACCAAGTTTTACATGTATAGTCCTAATAGTTTCGGAATAAAATGGCTGTGACATACGGACGGACGGACAGACAGACAGACGGACAGACATGTCGAAATTATAAGGGTTCCGTTTTTTGCCATTCGGCTACGGAACCCTAAAAATGACGTGTAAAAGTGTTATTTACAACCAATTTACAAAAATCAATATTTCTTAATATTTTAAATCAATATGCCTTATTAAAGGCAGATTGTACAGGGTTCAGATCACTTTGTTAACACCTTATTTTATGTACCTAATTTCTGTGCAAATAAACTAATTATTTTTATTCATTTCATAAAATGAATAATTAATCTGCTAGGGAAACCAAGTACACAAGAACAACTTAAACTTAAAAGAATATTGATGATGCATTTTACATTTTTTTAAACATTTTAATGTAAATTTCAACCAATCTCAGTAAAATACTATTGAAAATGCAACAACAACTAATGATTATTAGCAGTTTATTGAAAATTCATGCCATGCAAATAGCTCCAAGCAGTTTCTAGCATAAATATGGTAGTTTTTACGTTTTCCTCCAAATAATAATAAAATATTACTTAACATAGTGTTCGAAATACAATTGATAAATCAACTGCTTTTGCTCTGCAATTTGTTAGACGATTCAGATTCATTCAGATTTGTGCTAACAACTGCAAATATGCAACATCATAAGCCTTATATTTAGAGAAATAAATATTATACTAGACTAACTCTAATGAATCAATCAGGTCCATAGGTATCAATTCCATTGTAAACTTCATCCCACGTTTAAAACTTCGAGCATTTTTTTAAAATATTTCTAACATTATTTCAATTAAAAAACCTGAGTTCCCACCTAATAAATCTTACTGATTAGTTAATGCTGTGTAACTGTGTTCGTAATTTTGAATAAAAGATCTCTCTAGGTGAATAAATATGAAAATAAATTTTATTTTTGTATTTATTCACCTTAAAATTTCTCAAAAAATAACCATAATATAATTAACAAATACTCGAATAAAAAAAGAGATCCTTTATTCAAAATTACGAATACAGCATTAACAAATCAGTATTTAAACAAAGCAAATGTTAAAAAAGTTTTAATTAATAAAGCTGATCATCTCAATAAAATGTCAAAATAGGGGAAAATTGGAGGTATTTTGACGGTTTGCTATTGCGGTGCAAGATATGCCCCATCAAAAATGTCTTTGCATCTATACTAATATTATAAAGCTGAAGAGTTTGTTTGTTTGTTTGTTTGCTTGAACGCGCTAATCTCAGGAACTACCGTTCTGATTTGAAAAATTATTTCAGTGTTAGATAGCCCATTTATCGAGGAAGGCTATATATCATCACGCTAACACCAATAGGAGCGCAGCAGTAATGAAGAATGTTTCAAAATCGGGGGATTTTTTTTCCACGGGGACGAAGTCGCGGGCGGAAGCTAGTATTTAATAAAAAGAACATCGCATGAGTGCGTTGCACCTGTCTTCTGTAGAAATAAAGCTGACACTTAAAGTTTAGGCCTAGGTGACTGCGGTGCAAGTTATGCCCTATCAAAAATGTCACTGGACATTAAAAAAAAATAAAGAACATCGCATGATTGCGTTACACGTGTCTTCTGTAGAAATAAAGCTGAAACTGTCTCGAAAGTTTAGGCCTAGGTACTAAGGCGGTCAGAATAATAAGTCTTACCTCATCAAGCCTGCAGCCGCTAGCAACGAGTTCCTTGAGGCTGGTGGAGACGTAATCCTCGAGCGCCGCCTTCTTCCTGTCCACCTTGGAGCGCAGCGCGGCCACCCGACCTTCCTCGCTCTGTGCCTACACCCCAGCGCAACCAAAAATTATAACAAAAGCTCTGGACTTTTTGCTCTACAGCAATAGGGAATGTGGATGTAAGTTTTTAATTGGCTCAATAAACAACTTAAGGTGTAGTGAGTGATTACGATACTTTTTAAAAAAAATATCTTCATCACTAACGAAGGTCATGATCACCTACTTAGCCTTTTTTCAACTATGTCGGGATTGACTTTCACTCTAACCGAATACAGGTGAGTGCTAGTGTTTTACATGGAGCGACTTCCTACGTGATTTTTGTTAACTTCCTAGTTATAGTCAGATTATTGGTCTATACATACAGCATGTAACAAAAACCCTGTCCGATCCTTACGAGTATTATTCGGCATCGTATTGCGTACACATATACGTAGCCATTTAATGGATTTGAGATTATTATTTTTCCCCAGTAAATATAATTACATTTAAATAAAAATAAAAACTGATCAAAGGCAACACTGATCGCTCGACGTTCACCTACAGTTTTGGGTGGAGTGTTGTCAACTTATGAAAATTTGCTATATTCAGTGATAAATTTCACATGGATTATAAAAATAAAAAATCAATAACATTTGGTTTTTATGAGCTACATTTTTAAATCATTTGTTTCTAGTACTTATGTTGAACCAGGAATACGCCTTTATTGGATCGGATAGGGTTTTTGTTACATATTGTATAAAAGAAATTGAAATGTCTGTCTGTATTTTCAATATAACAGTGTTTTTCTTAAGTGTTTATACTTATTTCCACGATAAAAACTATTATTTTTATTTCTCCGGGCTAATCTCAGGAACGGCTGTACCGATTTTATTTGGGCTTTCAATGGGAGATAGACGAGGTTATGGGGCAACAATAACAGATTATACGGCTTTTTATCTAGGAATTCTCAAGGGGTCAGATTCCACGCGTGAAAAGCCGGGCACAGCCAGTTGGACAGTAAAAATAAAATATATTTGTTTTTCTCGTGAAATTTATCACAGTCAATGTTTATTCTTGATAGAGAGAGAAGTCTATCTAGAGTCTCTAGAGATGTATTTGCTAAAATATCTGGTTCACGTTGTAATGTAAAAATGTTTTAAGTCAGTACGCGTTCCATCGGATTCTCACAATCAACCGATTTACCTTATTACGTGGTTAAAGGCACAGTTTACATTGTGTCTCATGTTACCTGACAGTTACCGGCAACATGTCGACATAACCAAAGAAAACAACGCACATACAGCATTACCTAATTGTTCCATTGATTCAACGACTCGGTAACAATCAGTGAAAATTAAAATTTATACGTCACATGTATTAATCTATACAATAAATGTAAATAAAACTGAAGTATCCGTCTGTGTTTTCTCAAATGCTGATAGTTATTTAAACGATACTTTAACCCAAACAAACTTTTAACATTTTTGTCTTTCTGTTTGTCCTGGCTAAACTCTAGAACGGGACTTTCAGTGGAAGATAGAAGAAGTTACAGGACAACATATAGGCTAGGCATAGGAATATACTATCCCGAAAATACGGGATTGGGATTTCCGCAGGAGAAACTACTTACGCGAACGAAGACGCGGACGTAGCTTGTCATAAATACGTAAGTAGCTCAGTCTGTCTGTTGGTAAAGGATTTGAATGATACTTAGCACACCAGTAGATTAGATTTGTTCTAGATTAGAACTTCAGGTTTTTATCCTAGGAGTATGCCTCCGTCTCCTTCTCTGTGGTAGGCCGAAACCACACAACGGATTTGGATACGGTTTTCACTAAAAGAAAAATTAATAATCAAGGAAGGTTTTAGTACAGAATTTGAACCCGTGCGAGACGAGACTTAAGGTAAACATTTCAAAAACAAAAAGTCCAGAGCAACAAAAATAAAAAATATAAATAGCACTGCCTACCCTCACAAACATTGAAGGCACAACACAATCGGTTCACACACATGCACTCAGTACCGCGTTGCTAATAAAAGTGACTGATAGTGGGAAATATAAAAACAATAATTACATTGTTTGTGCTAAGCAACAAGCTGTACTAATTGTTTTCGACGTCGTTTTTTAGTGAAATTTTAGTGAGAGGTCATCATTACAGTCAAAAGACCGTACCGTAGAAGTATCTATACTATACTAATATATAAAAACATAAAACTCCTTGTGTTATGTTTTTGTCGTAATAAAGTCGACGGGGGCGAAGGCCCGCGCGACTGCTAGCAATAGACATACACATAGACTATTCCTAGACAGGCCTGTTGTAAATAGAGCAAGACAGCCAGCGTTCAGCTATGATCATATTATCATACACAGGACATTTCAGAAATGCATGGTCAAATCTCAGGTGATGTTTTCAGACTGCCGGGGTTGCGGGTATCATCTAACTATGTAGATACCGCGGCCCCGGACTGCAAAGGCAACTGAAGCAACAAGGTGGGATTTCGTCGGTAAAAGTCGGACACTCTCTTCAGCTCCACACAAAATGGGAGCAGATATTTGATGAAAGGTTTACCAGAACTGAGCTTTGACCGGAGACAGAGAGATTGTTTGCTTAACTTCGAGAACGGATAGTATACGTTCAGTGTTGTAAATGCATGTAGGACAATGACACCTATGATTGCACATGTTGACGTAAGATTGTAGTAATTACAACTGTACGGGGAGATATTTAACTGGGTTTATCGCTCTCACTTTCAGTTTTAGACAAACATCGAGCTTATAATGCCTTGAAGAGGTTTGAAGATGTCTGATAGTGCACACACAGTTCGCATAAATCTATACTTAATATTATAAAGAGGTAAAATTTGTTTGTAAGTTTGTATGTAGAGGGTAATCTTCGGAATGAATGATCCAATTCTAAAAAATATTTCTTTGGTAGAAAGCTGCATTATTGGGGAGAGCTATAAGCTATATTATTTGGAAATCCACGCAGACAAAATCGCGGGCGAAGTGCTAGACTTATATAATTAAGAGCGAGCCTATTGGGGTCAACGGCCATAAATCCAGAATCTACATAGCAACCTGTGCATCGATGGCAGTTGGTGGTCCAGTTTAAGAGCTCGACTTACGAAATTTAGGCCTTGGGTTCAAGTCAGCCTGTATTTTTAATTCATCAGCTATTTTCTCAAAATGATGACGGAAAACATCGTAAGGAACCCAGCATGTCCTAGCATCGATAATCTGACGACATGCTACGTCGAGTAACCCGCATCGGGCCGTCGTGAATTATAGCCCAATCGATCATAGAGCCGTGTCTCAGCACCGGGAACATTATAGGCTAAAAGTCGTTTTCCGGACATCAATCTGAGTATATCCCGGAGTTTATTTCTGCAGGCATACTATACTAATTGACTGGGATAATTGCGCTTAAAATATAAACATGTAACAATGCAATGTTCTCTATGCATTCTCCTCCCATCAAAATCAACCAATCTTTACTTTTACATGTTACTTTTCTAACAACTGAACCTTGAAAGACAAATATATTATTATTATATCTTCCTTAGTCTACATAAGATCTCTGAGCTAAGTTTTACGTAAACATGCATTTTCTCACGCAGAAACTAAACGCAATACCTACTCAATTGTGTAAGCGAATAATAAAATTTTGCAAATGACTTACATATTTTTTTGTTATATATTATCTACATACATACCGTGCGTTTCAACTAAGAATAGGATCGACTTAGCACCATATTGTGACGTCATAGCTGTCAAATCGAACCATTGTGATAGGAGCCTATCATCAAAAAGCTTAGTTTAGCTTTAACAGATTTGACATGGCTTCTGGGCCTTTGCGCCATGTGCTCTTTACTTTCAGGCGAATTGAAGCCAGCAATGAAAATTAGAGAGAAAAGTATGGTTAAAAAACTAATTATAACTTTAAATAAATAAATATTATATGTATTAAAATTTCATGTGAGACTCGGTTAAACATAGTAAAATAAACCGTTATTAATTTTACCTATTAAGTTTACTTCTAATTTTTTGAGTGACTTTTGACAGCTAGAGGTCACTGATGTTCCTATTCTTATTTGAAACGCATAGTACAAAGAGTCAAACGCTAAACCGCCGTCAAAAGAAAAAGTATGCATATCTACATAATATCGGATATCAGTTAAACAAGGCCAATAATCTATAGTAATAATAATATAAAATATATATAAATAATCAATAATTGTCAGTTCTGATTTTTTTTTAATATGTAGCTCAGATATAAACTTTTTCTTTTTGACGGACGTATAGCTGAACTTTTGGCGCGTAAACAAATAGATCCGCCATTTTGTGTATTTTTTATCTTGTCAAGGTTGTCTTTAAAAGATCGATTTTAGCAATAAGACAACCTAATGTAACACGCTTTTTAGTTGCTAAGTCCTTATGGTGTTAATTCTGTTATGGTGTACAATAAAGAGTACCTATATCTATCTAAGAATCTACCTCTAGACACATATTTACCAACAGTGCCACTTTCAATATCATATAAGCGCCAACAGACTATTGTTTAACTACGGTGCAAACTTAAAGAAAAAAAAAAAAAAAAGAAAAAAATATTCCATTACTGGACCGTTTTAAGGCGTATCCAGTAATAGCAAACTATTTTATGAATCTTTAAATATTATATACGATATCGTGACTATTGTATCGAGTTATAACCAGACTTATTGAAAGTATCACAATACTACACTCGCGAGCAACCAAGTCGACTCAACCTAAATTGGTACCATACTAAAATTATCGACATTTATTCAGTATTTTTAAAATTAATGCAAACAGAACAGTACCAATTTAAAGTGGAGGTTTTAAGCTTTTAAACCATGCATCATTATCATCGTAGCAAGATAGTGGTGTCCCTTGGTGTAGAGAGAGGCGTCTCAATAACAAAGAATACTTACAGCAGTACGATGGGTATCAGTCAACGCTGCGAGTCTCAGGGACCTGGCTGCGAGTTCCCTCTGCCGGCAGCGCAGTGCGCGGCGGCGCTGCCCCCAGCCTCTCTCTAAGGTTCGCCAGTCACCCGAAAGACGTCGACACGCCGCGGCGTATTCCCGCTCCATCGCTTCACGTTCCTGTTTCAATTAATCAAATTCAGAAGCTTTACATTTCCGTTCATTACGTTTAGGCGCTTGCCTTGTGACCCGGTGGTCGTGGGTTCGATTCCCGAGGGAAGCACACTTTCCAGTTTGGCTAGGACATTGCAGGCCTGAATCACCTGATTGTCTGATTAAAAGATGGTTCCGTGCTTCGGAAGGCACGTATAAGCCGGTGGTCCCGGTCGCAATGGCGGTCGTCAAAATAGATCACGTCAGAGGTCCTTGAGGCGGTCTAGAAACTGACATTAGGGTGTATGGGGTCGTTAGACCTTACTACCCACACGATAAGAAGATTACGTTCCGGGGCTGCGGTATCTCGTTAGAGCATACTCACAATCCTGGATCCTATTACGGGTGCTTGGACAAAGATTTTTGCCCATCTTTGGACGAAGCCAAAGATCCGTAATAGGATCCAGAGTTGCGGAAATGTTCTAATGAGATACCGCAGCCGCGGAACGTAAGGGCGATTGAAAGAACAGGGTGAGTTTTTAGTCAGTAGAAGTCTGACACTCACTTTTGTTCCAACCAGAGCGGGAGAAGTCGATAAATGATTCCTCACCGAAATAAAGGGATATGTAATAGGAAAAAAAAACTTAGTACAAAAAAACCGATTTCAAGAAACTAAAATGGGAAAAATAATCTTCAAAATGTTTTCATTGCACGTCTAATGTCGTTCAAGTCATCTGCTTAGTCTGTTCCCAACTATGTATATCGGGGTCAGCTACCATTCTAACCCAATGCAGCTTTTTTTTTTTATTGAAAATAGTTTCGCGTTTGACCACTATCTCACCTGATGGTAAGCGATGATGTGATCGAAGATGGAGCACGCTTACCTAAAAGTAACCTATTCACTCTTGACTTAAAGACTCCTAGGTTATAGCTATAGGGAAACACAGACTCCGGCAAGGAATTCCACTCCTTAGCCGTACGCACAATGAAGGTATTCCCAAAACGTTTTGTGCCTATGGGTGAGATGTCCACCATGTAACGATGGCGCTTGCCAATGTTTTATTATTATGTTAGGTAATATGTATTATTATTATTATTATCTAACCTACACAACCTTGTAGCTGGGCAACACGCTCGGCTTTTATTTCTTGCTTACTTTTACATGTCTACTGTCTCTTGGTCTATTCTAATACTGTCTGTGAAAACTTCTGATTTTTTTTTTACTGATAACAGGTTCGCATTCGACCACCACCTTGTTTGATGGTAAGCGATGATGTGGTCGAACATGAAGCATGCTTACCTAGAAGTATTCGTGACTTAAAGACCCCAAGATTGTAGCTATCAGGAAACAGACTCTGGCAGGGAATTCCGCTCCTTAGCTGTACACACAATGAAAGCATTCCCAAAACGTTTTGAGCGTATGAGTGGGATGTCCATCATGTAATGATGGTGCCGTTCGTCTTGTAGTCCGATAATGAAACGGCAAAATACATATAAAAACAAACTTCAACTTAATAAGCAAAAGCGCTCACCTCGTCAAGTTTCTTCTGCGCCTGTATGAGTTCCTCTCTCTCGGCATGCCAGCGACGTTGCCGCTCTTCCTGCTGCATCAGGAACTGTTGCCGTTCCCTCTCCAGCTCCGCACGCTGAGCCTCGATGCGCTCACAGCGGATCTCACTTTCCAAGTCGCTAAAGAAAAACGATAACGAACGCTTTGCAAGTGCTTCAGTGCTTAAAAATGACGTTATACATATGTGTGCCATGTTAGCTTTGTCGATGGCCTTATCTGGTTTTGCTATAAAGTTTGGGTATGACATATGTGTAAATAAATTAAAACACTGGCAATACGCATAATAACGAACAAATTTTTGTATGGGCCCGAGCTTAAAATCACCACCGCTAACCGAGTGCCCCATACATTTGTGTGTGCGTAAATCGACCAAATGTACTGAACTTCTGATCTCCACAACCCAGTTACCGGCTAACCGGTGAAATTAAAAAAAAAAAAACTACCGGAGAAAAGCTCTCTAACACTGACTTGAAATCAATTAAAAGGTTTGAACAGGTAAGGTTTTTCTCGTCCGACCGACTTATTACTATCGCTTAGTCAACCCTTCTATTCACTGAATACAAGATTGTAAAGACAAATGTTGGGAGTTATTTTACGTTGCGATATTAAACTCTATTTGTTATAAACTAAAGCACGTTGTCGCATACTTCTTGAAATATTATAATCTATGTGTCTATTTAGCTTTTCACAATCAGTCAATTCTCGATAGCTCAACAATGAATACTATTTGTTTACACTTACTCAAGTAATAAGCCACGGGGATTACCCACTTTCTTAGTGCTGCCACAAAGTTGCAATGGATTAAAAACTTAACACAAATTTGTCGTATTACAGAAGCTGCTAGCTATAAAGTAACAGTTCTACCGACTTAATACTTATATCGAGATCCCTTCGTGACTTACAAAGCACATTAAGCCATTATTTGGTCCCGGCTGTTATATGTAAATCTTTGACAGTCCTTACGGGTAGTCAGAAGACAGATAATCTAACATCAGTCTTGCCGAGAGGTATCGTGTAGCTTAGTTAGTAGGTTGTGGAGGTGAGATAGGCAGTTTTTTTTTAATTGATAATAGGTTCGCGTTTGACCACCATCTCACCTGATGGTAAGTGATGGTATGGTCGAAGATGGAGCACGCTTACCTAAAAGTAACCTATTCACTCTTGACTTAAAGACCCCTAGGTTATAGCTATCAGGAAACACAGCCTCCGGCAGAGAATTCCACTCCTTAGCCGTACGCACAATGAAAGTATTCCCAAAACGTTTAGTGCGTATAGGTGGGATGTCCACCATGTAACGATGGCGCATCGCCGTTTGTCTTGTAGTACGATGATGGAACGGGCTTGGCGGAATTAGATTGTGTAATTCCATCGCAGACTCCCCGAAATGTAACCGATAGAAAACCGATAGACTAGCATCTCGTCGTCGATGTTCAAGGCTCTGGAGCTTTGATTCGACCAGTGTATCGTTGCCAATGAGTCTTTTGGCCCGTTTCTCAATAGATTCAAGCGCGTCCAGCTGGTACTTGGCAGATCCATCCCAAAGATGAGAGCAGTACTCCATACACGACCGAACCTGGGCTTGATAGAAATTGAACAGCTGTTCGGGTGTGAAGTACCATCTCACCTTTGCTAGGATTCCCAACATTTTTTATGCTAATTGAGCCTTAGCCTCGATATACGGGCCAAAATTGAGGATAGAAGTTAGTGTTACCCCCAGAAGCTCGATACGATCGGTTATCGGCACGGTTACACCTCGGAAAGTAGGAGCCGGTTCGAATTGACTCCTTTTTGCGGAGAAGAGACACGCAGTTGTTTAATGGTCAATATTTGCACTCAGCTGCAATTGATTCGAGGAGATGATTTTTATTTACCCTTTTTTTGTACGTAATAACAGGTAATAAGTTTCGTGATCCATGTAAGATGCCCGTGTTTGTACATGTATCTGGTATAGTAGTACTAGCTTCTGCCCACGACTTCGTTCGCGTGGAAGGGTTTTCCCGCATAAATGCCGAATCCGTGGGAATGTTGGGATAAAAAGTAGTCTATGTGTTATTCCAGGATGTCAATTATCTACTTACCAAATTTCATACAGATCCGTTCAGTAGTTTTGCGTGAAAGAGTAACAAAAATCTATACATCCATCTTCAAAAACTTTCGCATCCTATCCTATCCTAGTTTCCACTACTAAACGACTGAACGGATTTAGATCAAATTTTACAGTAATATAACTAGTACATCAGTTAGGCTAAAAATTTATAAAGATTTTGAGTAATGTGGCGATAATAAAACGATATGTTTCAAGTAATTCGGAAATATCCTGCCTTTTAAGAGATCTTGGCGTGCGCTGCCTAAGCCGTTGGAGTTACATAAAGATAATGTACAATGTACAAATTGTCTTCAATTGTTCAAAATAAAAGTATGCGATAGCATACTGTAATCCATTTTCAACCGACGACGAAAAAAGGAGGAGGTTATCAATTCGAAGCGTATATTTTGTTTTGTTTTTTTTTTTTTGATGTATGATCACCGATTACTCGAAGACGGCTGAACCGATTTGGAAAATTCTTTTTGTTTGAAAGGGTATACTTTGAAATTGTTCCCATTGCCACCAAGTCAGGATCTGATGATGGGATCCTGGAGAAATCGAGGGAACTCTTCAAATATTATAGGCACACCTATAGTGATTTGAGTATTTTTTATAGTAACTTGTGTAGTTGCATTCGAAAAGCACCATTTGTGAAGTGGACCTGATGATGACGACCACAGATGGCCACTGGAACTACTCAATATTGTATAAGTAGGAATAATAAGCATTTCATGGGTTCCGCTTCGATTACTTGAATATGGATGTTAAGCACTGTATGTTCGTCACAATGCATATGGTGATGTAGAGCTGATGGTGAAGTACCAGGAGAACTCTTCAACAATTAACGGCCCAGCATTGGGAAAAGCAATATTTTGTTAAAGGTTATAAGTAGTTGAGATTTAGGCTTTTGTAACTAGGTAAATTATAAATCGACCAACTAAAAAGAGTAAAATAAAAACTTTACCAAAAAATTAAACCCACTTCCAAAAAACACTGCAAAGTGAAAAATAACTTTAATTTCGGAAGTCGGTGACAAAAAAGGTACAAAACTAAAGACACCAACTACCGAAATTAAAGTTATTTTTCACTATGCAGTGTTTTTTGGAAGTCGGTTTAATTTTTTGGTAAAAAGTTTTTATACAAAATAATAAGCCATAACATATTATTATAATTCAATTGGATACTTTTTACAACACACATTTTAAGTACTTATCAAACATTTCATTAAATTGATACATTTGTTGCTTTCAGTAGCTAATTTAGATAAACTTTGTCTTTTACATTACGTAATTTAAACGAATAGTTTGACATTGTCATCACGATAAGATTGACCTGAACGGAGCGCCATTAAGTGCTTTCTACGAAATGGCGCGGCGCAAAACATCAAAAATACTCATTCAATTTACAAGTTTCTTTCACTAGTAGAATGTTACGTTATCATTGAGTGACATGGGCATACCTTCATATCGCTGAAAATTAACTTTTTCACGCGAGCAAAGTCGCGGGCATATGGTGGCTTATAATATTTGTAAGAAGGTTAGTAGGATTGTTTGTATGGGCCAAGTTGCCGGAATTAAATGAATTATTTGTATTATTAATGCTAATGACATCTATGACCCCTTATAGGAAATTGACTGGCGAAGCTAAGTCGATTGAAATGAATGATAGTACTTTATACTCACGACAATGTAGTGTTGAGGTTCTCAGTGCTGGCAGCCAAGTCTGTTGTGGACCAGGACAGCAGAGACAGCCGGGAGAGGTTCATTACGGAGGCACTGCCCTCCTGTCGCAGTTTCGCGGCTTCCGCAGGGTCGTTGTATCGAAACATGTTTGTGCGACCTAGCAGCAGGATGCAGCCTAGCAAAAGAAACGGAATCTTATAAAATTATCTTTCTTTGAAATGAGGCAGCTCGTGGCTGGATAATAACAGCCGCACGGGTCGATCCTAATATATCAAGATGCCTCGGAAAGCATGTCAAGTCGTAGGTCCTGTCATTTGTACATCTTTGACAGTTACGGGTAGTGTAATGGACGGACTGTTTTATTGAGTCGCTAACACTGTGACGATACTGTTGAAATAATGGAGGCAGCTCATTATGAATCATGGATGGCTAAGCAACGTTTGGCATTCTGTCCATGGATAGGTGAGTACTGTACATGAGATAAAGACTACTTTTTCGCAGCACGCCCGCGCCCGACAGCACGATGTTAGTATATAGATAGTGTTACCCTGGCTGAGCTTGGCGGGCTTGTCGATGAGCACGGTGTTGAGCCAGCACTGCGCGTGCGGCGCGGGCTGCAGCGTGGCCGTGCCGGCGCACAGCGTGACGCGGCAGTGCAGCGGCAGCACGCCCGCGCCCGACAGCACGATGTTAGTATATAGATAGTGTTACCCTGGCTGAGCTTGGCGGGCTTGTCGATGAGCACGGTGTTGAGCCAGCACTGCGCGTGCGGCGCGGGCTGCAGCGTGGCCGTGCCGGCGCACAGCGTGACGCGGCAGTGCAGCGGCAGCACGCCCGCGCCCGACAGCACGATGTTAGTATATAGATAGTGTTACCCTGGCTGAGCTTGGCGGGCTTGTCGATGAGCACGGTGTTGAGCCAGCACTGCGCGTGCGGCGCGGGCTGCAGCGTGGCCGTGCCGGCGCACAGCGTGACGCGGCAGTGCAGCGGCAGCACGCCCGCGCCCGACAGCACGATGTTAGTATATAGATAGTGTTACCCTGGCTGAGCTTGGCGGGCTTGTCGATGAGCACGGTGTTGAGCCAGCACTGCGCGTGCGGCGCGGGCTGCAGCGTGGCCGTGCCGGCGCACAGCGTGACGCGGCAGTGCAGCGGCAGCACGCCCGCGCCCGACAGCACGATGTTAGTATATAGATAGTGTTACCCTGGCTGAGCTTGGCGGGCTTGTCGATGAGCACGGTGTTGAGCCAGCACTGCGCGTGCGGCGCGGGCTGCAGCGTGGCCGTGCCGGCGCACAGCGTGACGCGGCAGTGCAGCGGCAGCACGCCCGCGCCCGACAGCACGATGTTAGTATATAGATAGTGTTACCCTGGCTGAGCTTGGCGGGCTTGTCGATGAGCACGGTGTTGAGCCAGCACTGCGCGTGCGGCGCGGGCTGCAGCGTGGCCGTGCCGGCGCACAGCGTGACGCGGCAGTGCAGCGGCAGCACGCCCGCGCCCGACAGCACGATGTTAGTATATAGATAGTGTTACCCTGGCTGAGCTTGGCGGGCTTGTCGATGAGCACGGTGTTGAGCCAGCACTGCGCGTGCGGCGCGGGCTGCAGCGTGGCCGTGCCGGCGCACAGCGTGACGCGGCAGTGCAGCGGCAGCACGCCCGCGCCCGACAGCACGATGTTAGTATATAGATAGTGTTACCCTGGCTGAGCTTGGCGGGCTTGTCGATGAGCACGGTGTTGAGCCAGCACTGCGCGTGCGGCGCGGGCTGCAGCGTGGCCGTGCCGGCGCACAGCGTGACGCGGCAGTGCAGCGGCAGCACGCCCGCGCCCGACAGCACGATGTTAGTATATAGATAGTGTTACCCTGGCTGAGCTTGGCGGGCTTGTCGATGAGCACGGTGTTGAGCCAGCACTGCGCGTGCGGCGCGGGCTGCAGCGTGGCCGTGCCGGCGCACAGCGTGACGCGGCAGTGCAGCGGCAGCACGCCCGCGCCCGACAGCACGATGTTAGTATATAGATAGTGTTACCCTGGCTGAGCTTGGCGGGCTTGTCGATGAGCACGGTGTTGAGCCAGCACTGCGCGTGCGGCGCGGGCTGCAGCGTGGCCGTGCCGGCGCACAGCGTGACGCGGCAGTGCAGCGGCAGCACGCCCGCGCCCGACAGCACGATGTTAGTATATAGATAGTGTTACCCTGGCTGAGCTTGGCGGGCTTGTCGATGAGCACGGTGTTGAGCCAGCACTGCGCGTGCGGCGCGGGCTGCAGCGTGGCCGTGCCGGCGCACAGCGTGACGCGGCAGTGCAGCGGCAGCACGCCCGCGCCCGACAGCACGATGTCTGGCAGCGGCGAGTACTCCGCGCTGCCGATCACCGTCTCGCCTTCCTAACCAAACACCAAACTTAAACAGAACTACCAATGTGGAATTCAGAATAGAATAATAATAATATAATAATAATAAATGTGTAGAATTCACATTACTAGCAATCCTGTTAACCCCTCCAACTTAGCTAAAAATGCTTGTGTGATGGGTGGGGTTAGAACCCGTGACTATCTCGATCACAAGGCCTTATAGTATAGTCATTAGGCTATAGCCGCTTAAACTTATTCAAAGCTCTCCTTTATAGCGACATTTATCTCGCAACATACGAACTAACTGTAGAAATACTGCATCGCGAAAGCAGAGTTTACCGCACAACAAGCCTGCGTACAAATTACCCGATACCAAACAATAGGCAGTTGTCCACCAGAGCAGCAAAAATTCGTCAGAGGAGAAGTTTGCGCGCTTTGACAACGCTTTTCTCTCTACTCAACTCTCCCAACCCACCTTATCCAATGTCTCAATTTCTATGTTCTTCACACAATAAGAATCTACATTCATCCAATAATCTTTTACTCTGTCCTTCTCATACTTCTGACTTTGTTCATTCTTCTTTTCATATCCAGTCGCTTCCTCTCGAGATGAGGACGCCTGACAATCGCTACGCATTTAAAAAGCAATTGCGGATCGACTTTCTTCACCAATAAGTAGAATTTCCACATTTAATTTTCATTTGCTTCTTATGTATACAACGTGTAACGTGCCATGTAACGTGTATCTATCCAAAAGGACTGAAGACAAAATCTGGTATGGAGTCTTTATGCAAAGTTTCAGCTCAAAATAAGTGACTCACAGAATTGAACCCAAATTGTTGGTTTCGTATGTTTCTTGAACACCAATAATAACAAACGTGTCACAGCACTATGAGGGTCATCTTTTTCCACGTCACTAGTCAATAACACGATAATTCTCTTCGTTCTTCTTAATTTGAAAAATTCGGTCTCTGGGATATATTGAAATTTCTAATAAGTTCCACACATGTAGACATAGGATTACAAAACCCTTGCTATATCGTTTGTTATCATCCAAAGAAGCCTTGCACTTGGTATGTATATAACCTTTAAATTACATTAAATCCGCCTTTGTACCTATGTGCATAAAGTGTAAATAAATAGATAAACTGTCTGATCAGAGGATCCTCTCTTTTCAATAGCATCGCGGGATTTACATCTTGTTCCGCATATACCCAAAGTTTTCGAGTCGATGATCAATATATTTGACCCAATGCTATGTTGCTACCTACACAGCTCTTTCGTTGACCGCGTTCAGATCCTGCAAGGTGCAGTTGGCTGTGCACGACGGATATGATAAGAGGTGGGCCATATCTTGTAAAGGGATTCCACACTGGCATTGCACTTGCGATGGACTAAGGAAACCCCATTTGGCTGGATTGTATTTACAGCTGCCAACCTGGGCCCACAATAGGTTAGTTTAATGAAAGTAGTGTGTGATTTCCAGATGGACCTCGTAAAGTTATCCTTAAAAGAACTAAATCAATCCATTTATGTGTAATACAAACGCAAAATGTATATGAGTTAATTTTAAGTTCTTTTTAGGGTTCCGTAGCCGAATGGCAAAAAACGGAACCCTTATAGTTTCGACATGTCTGTCCGTCTGTCTGTATGTCCGTCCGTCCGTATGTCACAGCCATTTTATTCCGAAACTATTAAGACTATACATGTAAAACTTGGTAGGTAGATGTATTCTGTGAACCGCTTTCCGATTTTAAGAGAAAATTAAAAAAATATTTAAAATAAAGGGGGCTCCCCATACATGGAACTGAAACTGAAAATATCTTTTTTCATGAAAACTATACGTGTGTGGTATCTATAGACAGGTCTTTAAAAATGACATTATAGTTTCTAAAATGACTTTTTCATAAAGTTGATTGTTTAAAAGATATACGCTTCCAAAGTGGTAAAATGTGTGTCCCCCCTCTAACTTCTATAATAATGAAGTGAAAAATCTAAGAAAAACTTTTTAGCAAAAAATAGAACCGACTTCCATAATTATAAAAACACTACAAAGGCAAAAATAACTTTAATTTCGGAAGGCGGTGTCAAAAACGAAAATATATACAAAACTAAAGACACCGCCTTCCGAAATTAAAGTTATTTTTGCCTTTGTAGTGTTTTTATATGGAAGTCGGTTCTATTTTTTGCTAAAAAGTTTTTTTTTCACGCTTTTTAGTGAGTCGGTTTGTAATTTATCTAGTTACAAAAGCCAAAATGTCAACTACTTATCACCTTTAACAAAATATTGCTTTTCCCGGTGCAGAGCTGTTAATTTTTGAGGAGTTCTCCTGGTACATCACCATCAGCTCTACTTCACCATATACATTGTGACGAGCATAAAGTGCTTAACATCCATATTCATGTAATCTAATCGCAATCAACGAAATATTTATTATTGAGTAGTTTCGGTGGCCATCTGGGGTCTTCATCATCAGTTCCACTTCCTCAAATGGTGCTTTTCAAGAGCAACTGCACAAGGTACTAAAAGAAATACCCAAAACGGTGTGCCTATAATATTTGAAGATTTCCCTCGATTTCTCCATGATCCCATCATCACATCCAAACGTGACGACAATGGGACCAACTAGAAAGTATACCCTTTCAAACAAAAAAGAATTTTCCAAATCGGTCCAGCCATCTCCGAGTTATGAGCTAACATACATAAAAAAAAAAAAAGTTCAAGACGAATTGTAAACCTCCTTTTTTTGAAGTCGGTTAAAAAAACCATATGTTGTAGATCTTAATGTAAACTTTCAACCAAAATTGGTTTGAACGAGATCGAGTCAGCAGTTTTTGAGATACAGTATATTTTCGAAAACCGCAAATATAACTTTGTAATTCATACAAATACTATGAAAAACAAAGTTATTTGGCGTAGTTGTAAAAATTTTAAATAAGCTAGTTTTAAGAAATTTGTAAGGTTTTTTGTTTTTTTTTTCAAATATTTAAATCAACTCAACTCAACTATAATAAATATAACATACTTAATATATTTATATTAAGTATGTTATATTTATTATAGTTACTACGGAACCCTTCATGGGCGAGTCCGACTCGCACTTGGCCAATTTTTTAAATCCGGTATGACTCTCATATATCTCATTCATAACCTCTGCTATTACGGCTATAGTTGGTCTATATTTCTTTGGTCGACATCGTAGTCAGAAGCATACTTATCTATACTTATAATAAATCTATAGAGAGGTCAATTCTGTACATGAAATATATTTACAAAATAACTATCAGGGGGTGATTAGGGATCGATACTGATGCCAAAAATGCAATCATTAAAATTATTGTCCGTCTGTCTGTCTGTCTGTCTGTCTGTCTGTATAACCGTTATAGAAACAAAAACTACTCGACGGATTTTAACGAAACTTAGTACAATTATTTTTCATACACCTGAGCTGGTTATAGTATACTTTTCATCACGCTACAATCAATAGGAGCAGAGCAGAGAAGGGAAATGTTGGGAAAACGGGAGAAGTTACTCCATTTTTTAAGCTTCTGTCGCGAGTGCAACCTTAATGGTTAAAGCTACACAGAAATCATTTATGACGGAAATGTTCTCCTTAAAATTATATAAAAAATATCCCACGACAGCATATATCTATCTTTTATGGTTGACTCACAATAACACGTGTAACTCCCGATAGCTTAGCAGTTCGAAGCTTTCTGAATATTATTCTGCTCCGAAATTTAAAACCACCACAACTTTGCAATGGAACTCGGCTAAAAGTAACCCAGTTGCAACAAAATATAATCGAGGCTCAAATTTTAACAGGTTGCGGTGCAGGAGAAACCGTCTTTATTCCCAGAATTCCCATAAAACCCAATAATTTTCCATTCCAATTTAAAAGAACGCAATTCCCAGTATCGGTGTGTTATGCAATGACAATTAATAAGGCTCAAGGGCAGACTTTTCGTGTTGCTGGAGTAGATCTCGGTGTCAGTTGTTTCTCGCATGGACAGTTGTACGTCGCTCTTTCCCGGGTTAGGTTAAATCTTTATGTTCGCGTGCCGGACGGGTCAACTTTCAACATAGTTTACCCGGAAGCTTTGCGCTGAAGTATTTTCGTTCTATAGGTACTTAAGCCTCATGTGAACGTGATCTAAACAATATTACCGATACATTAACTTAATAACACACAAGGAGTTACACGCTGACGGAGTCGCGGGCACAGCTATTAACAATAATATTGTGCGGTTCGGTATTGCGATATTTTTCAACATTATTATAGATTGACATATTATATTTCCCTACTAAATTACGAAAGTTAATCTGTCTGTTACCGTAACCATAACTGTAACCGTGAGGAAGGACATAGGCTACTTTTTTTACGAAAAACGACGGAAACGTGGACGAAGTCGCGGGCAACAGCTACCTATACTAATAATATAAGGCCGAAGAGTTTGTTTGTTTGTTTGAAAGCGATAATAATCTCAGGAACTACTGGTTCGAATTGAAAAATTATTTTTGAATAAATAGTCAATTTATAGAGAAAGGCTGTAGGCTATATATCATTACGCTAAGGCCAATAGGAGCGGAGCGCCAATGAAGAATGCTTCAAAATCGGGGTTAAATTTAACGTTAGCCCAAAATAACTATTCCACGCGGACGAAGTCGCGGGCAAAAGCTAGTTATTTATAAAAAAAGGATATCAGAAAAACTTTCAAATCATGTACTCAACTTTTGACATGGCGTATAATTAACAGGAAGTTGTTGACCAACACACCATCGGAAGTGGTCCTAGGATTGATCCTTGAGCGACTCCAGAAAGCGCAAGCCATTTGGCTTGAATTCATAAAACTCAAACTAACTACTTGCTGATGATCGCGTAGATAATCATCGAGGAGCCGCAAAAGACCTGGTGGCAAACCGATACTACTAACTTCACAAGCAGAATTTAATAATTGACCTTATTAAACGCTTAGCGGAAGTCAAAGTATAAAACATCAAACCTAGCCTCCCATGATTTGGTGATGTAGTTTATTAGAAGAATTGTATTACCTATGAAATTGGGAATTTGTATGAAAATTTTAAATTATAAAAATTTTGGCATATTTTTTATTTCAGCTAATCAAAGTATTTACTGGCTTAAATTATCTATACAATTTTGCCATTGTGATGGCAGTTTGTTTATCAGCGAAAGCGTTTTATAGTAGGTACCTACCGGGTGTTGAATTTTTTCCGACTTAAAAAAAACGTCTAAATTTTGAGAATAAAATAGAAATATGTTGGGGTAAGGTCCGGTGAGTATGATGGATGACAGAGAGTTTCCAGCTGTAACTCTTGTAGCTTTGCGGTGGTTTGTCGTGAAGTGTGAGCTCGAGCATTGTCGTGGAGAAGCAATGGGGAGCGGCGATTGACCAGTATTGGTTGTTAAATTGCAAGCTTCTCCATCACTGATTTTTTAGCGCACTGATTAGGTACTGTACCCTAACCAACCACTGAGACGAATGCGTACAGTTATTCAGGATCCACTTTTCATCGCAGGTATCAATTCGATTAAGAATTCCCTTTATCTAAGCCGATTCAGTAGTACTATGCATGCTTCGACGCGTCTGCGTCTCGCTGTTGGTCAATTAGTTCGTGTGGCCCCACTTATCTAGTTTTTTTATCTTCAATGTTGTTTTGACACTAATTCCAAGGCCCGCAGCAAGCTCATCCGTAGATTGACTTGTATCCGCTTCCACAATCGCCTTCAATACGTCGTTGTCGACTATGGTTACCGGCCGACCGCGAGACTCGTTCTTCAACTCAAAATTTCCAGATTTAAATCGATTGAACCAATACTGGACCGTGTTTATGCAAGCAGTGTTAGGTCCGTTCACTTCGTTAATGTTTCGTTTTGTTTGCGCAACGGTATTTCCACGTAGGAACTCATACTTGAACATTGTACGAATTTTCATTTTATCTATGGCGCCAAAAACTATCATAATTTCACAAAAACAAAAGCTAAAAAAATTCTAAAAACTAATTACTGAATTTGAAATTAAATTAACAAGGCTTTCGAATAAAATTTAATTGAATATCGAATTGCATGCCAATTCACAGATAATTAGATCTGAAAATGCTAGTTAATCTTTTCTATCTGAAACCATGACACTCTAAACTTAAAAATACATTTATTATGTAACACGTTATCAAAAGCTTTAAATACATAAAGTTACTGTAAAGATTCGAAATTAGAATTAGAACCGCCACCATTTAATTATTTAGTTCGATCAAACTGAATAGATGTTGCAAAATAATGTCACAACGCTGAATAGCTCTATTACGATTTTTCCCCACTTCATTATATGAAACAAATGTCTTTCGTTCTGAGCTTGATATTTTCTGTTGGGTAAGCCAACAGAAAATATCAAGCTCAAACGCCTTGCAGCTCCTCAATGTTTTTGGAATTTTGACAGTCAGCATCTACATAGGCTATTTAAGGATATTTGTTAAAAACTTACTAAAAATAACGTTAACTTTTGTATAATTAACTTAAAAAGATTTTTTAGTTACCTTGAGATGATACAGTGTAACCCCGGTGGAGAGCAGATTATCGTCGATGCCCACGAGATGCGGCATGTCTGAGTCCAGCACGACGCCCAACCCACTCTTGCGCAGCCCTAGAGCCTTCTGTTCCTGCAGGATCTGCTGTGTCTCTCGCCACTTTTCCGTCCATTTCTCTGTGAGGACCTTCTCTTGGGCCTCCTTCCGTTGGAGTGTTGCTAGCACGCCTGGTTCTGCTTCTATCGGATCCTGGGTACGAAAGAAATATGTTTTGAACTAATAGCGACATCTATATGGTAACATACGTACTTCGTGAGCAACAATATTCTGCATTGCAACATTTTCTGAGTGACCCCGCATAAAATATGTCGCACAAATCAATATTGATTCCGCCACATCCCTATTTTGCGCTAAATTAACACTAAATATTAAAATATTTATTCGTCATGAATTTCCGCAAGGTAGAGCCGTTTCCATTCTGTTAACCAATATTGTTTTTGTTTCCCAATAAATGACTTAGTGACTTCGAAAATGTCACAAAGACATGAAGTTTGCGACCGCAAACTGACACTGATAACATGTCCCCGCACCCCAGCAAGAAGTGACGAAAAGAAACCGTCCTGTAGAATTTCGACTCGCAAGAGAAAAAAGGAGATTTTGTAAGAATTTGCATATGGCCTAATAACTCGCGGACTTGCCGAGATTATGTTTGAATAGTACGATACCCTGTGCCGGATTGGCCCATAAGCTAATTAAGTTATCGCTCAGGGCACCAAAAAAATGCAGGCACGAAGGTAAAGCTGTTTGAAAATGCAGTATTTCAAAATGACTAGAGAGTAGATATCACGTCCGATTGCCCGCTCGCTTGTGCCATAATCGGCAGCATTTGGAAATTCAGATAGTAGATTGGATGCCCTAAGGCATCAAGTAGACCTAATCCAGTACTGACGATACCATTGTTCATCAGTTATGGAACCTGATCGCTTGGTACTCACGTCGTTATGCTGAATCTGCGCACGCAGCTTCTCGATCTCTTCTCTGAGCTCCCTAATGAGCTTGACGTTGGGATCCTCGTTGATGGTGGGTTTGTTGATGATGTTCTTAGCGCGGTTCGCGTAACGAAGAGTTGAGAGCGTCTCCCCGTAGTTGCAGTCTGCTGGGGATATCTGGGGAATGAGAAACAGGTTTTTTATGTATATAGGACTAGGTTTTGCAGGCTTCGCTCGCAAGAAAATATTTCAGCGAATTTAAAGTTACCTATGTTACTTGCAAATAATGTAGAACTCTGAAAGAATTTTAAAAATTGGGTACAATAAACAACTATTCTATTTTTAATATTGGTGTAATTGTTTACACTAATATTAAAAACTAGCTTTTGCCCGCGACTTCGTCCGCGTGGAATAGTTACTTTGGGCTAACGTTAAATTTAACCCCGATTTTGAAGCATTCTTCATTGGCGCTCCGCTCCTATTGGCCTTAGCGTAATGATACAATATAGCAGTGCCCGCGACTCCGTCAGCGTAAGTTAATGTATTGGTAATATTGTTTAGATCACGTTCACATGAGGCTTAAGTACCTAGAGAACGCTTCGACCCCGAGACGCGTCGAGCGCGGCGACCGATTCTCAAAAATAATACTTATAGCATGATTCAGTATTCACGCGCGATGGCTTATTATTATAAGCGTATTTCATGTATAACTTTGGTGTTTCTATGCCGATTTATATGATTCTTTTTACGGTTTCGTAACCGAATGGCAAAAAAACGGAATCTTTACAGTTTCGAAATGTCTGTCCGTCTGTCTGTCTGTCTGTCTGTCCGTCCGTCCGTCTGTCACAGCAATTTTATTCCAAAACTATTAGGACTATACATGTGAAATTTGATAGGTAGATGTATTCTGTGAACCGCTTTCCGATTTTGAGAAAAAAAATAAAAAATATTTAAAATAAAGGGGGGCTCCCCATACATGGAACTAAACCTGAAAATATTTTTTTTCATGAAATCGATGCATGTGTGGTATCTATAGACAGTTCTTTAAAAACGACATCGGGGTTTCTAAAACCACTTTTCCATAAAGTCAATCGTTTAAAAGATATAAGCTTCCAAAGTGGTAAAATGTGTGTGTGGCGGACACAACCTCTAACTTCTATAATAATGGAGTGAAAAATCTAAAAAAGATATATGTCTGTAGATCTTAATATAAACTTTCAACCAAAATTAGTTTGAACGAAATCAGTTCAGCAGTTTTTGAGATACAGCATATTTTCTAAAACCGCAAATATAACTTTGTAATTCATACAAACACTATGAAAAACAAATTTATTCGGCGCAGTTGTAAAAAATGTAAAAAAGCCAGTTTTAAGAAATTTGTAAGGTTTTTTTTTTTCAAAACAAATTTATTTGGCGCAGTTGTAAAAAATGTAAATAAGCTAGTTTTAAGAAATTTGTAAGGCTTTTTTTTCGTCAAATAAATTTGCATATTATATTATAGTTACTACGGAACACTTCATGGGCGAGTCTGACTCGCACTTGGCCAATTTTTTTATGGAATAGTTAATAATGTTAACTTTTTCAATTAGGGGTGACTGAGAGTGTTATAAACGTAAGAGTAGACAAATATTATAATCAGAAAGCTTCGAACTGCTAAGCTATCGGGAGTTACACGTGTTATTGTGAGTCAACCATAAAAGTTAGACATATGCTGTCGTGGGATATTTTTTATATAATTTTAAGGAGAACATTTCCGTCATGAAATGATTTGTGTAGCTTTAACCATTAAGGTTGCACACGCGACGGAAGCTTAAAAAATGGAGTAACTTCTCCCGTTTTCCCAACATTTCCCTTCACTGCTCTGCTCCTATTGATTGTAGCGTGATGAAAAGTATACTATAACCCGCTCAGGAGTATGAAAAATAATTGTACCAAGTTTCGTTAAAATCCGTCGAGTAGTTTTTGTTTCTATAACGGTTATACAGACAGACAGACAGACAGACAGACAGACAGACAGACAGACAAAAATTTAACTGATTGCATTTTTGGCATGAGTATCGATCCTTAATCACCCCCTGATAGTTATTTTGGAAATATATTTCATGTACAGAATTGACCTCTCTACAGATTTATTATAAGTATAGATAGGATAGTTCGGTTTGCCACATTTCATTGTTATAATTTGATAGCATCTTTATTCCGTAGCAACAAGGGCATTTTTTAGCACTTCAAGTGTGTATCTATCTCGAAACGATTCATTGACCGTGTAATCTGACAGTGACAGTGTGGACAGTTAAATTTAAAACGTAATATACGTGTATGTCTAAAACTATTATCTATCACCAACTTGCAAAATAAATATCATTTACAATTTAGAAAAATTAAACTAAGAATCTAATGTTACTTACAGCAGCAATCATGATGGTCTTGGAGTTGCCTCCAAGCGAGTCTTTTAACAGCCAAGTGAGCACAGAATCTCGATACGGAATGAACACCTTTTTTTGACCCTTCTGAAGACGCACTGAAACATTGAGAATAGTGGAAATATCAATATTTATCTATATTTACAAGGAAAAAAGGAGGAGCTTGTGGCTAAATAATAGCAGCCATATGGATCGATGTTAAAAGTTAAGCAAGGCTACCCGAGATCAGTCGAGATGTATGGGTGACTTTAACATAATTATCTCCGTGATTCTTCGTAGCTCCCTGTATTTTTTACATTCTTGACAGTAATTACGGTTAGAAGTCAGAGACTTATACCAGTCTTGTCAGAGTATCGTGTTACCCAGTTACTGAGTTGTGGCGGTTAGATATGTCAGTCACTCCATGTAACTAGAAGCCGACCCCCGACTCCAACATACTAGAGATTACTACATCTGAGTACGCAAATACAATACAACAAGGCATATGGGGCAGGTGTCCACAACTCTACAACCAAGCGCCTATTTTAGGTACGAGTAGGACAAATATCGTCGTTTAAGTTCTATCACCACGTAAGTCATTTTTTGTCGGTTTTGACATTTTGGTGCCATTCGCTAGAGAATCGAAAGACGCGTCGTTTCGTCTAATCAGAATCAACGTATGACCAATAAAAACCTTTAAAATTACGAAAACTCACACCAGATTTGGCAAAAAAGTATGACATCATGGCTCTCAGTATTTATATGTATAATCTATGATCATGGCGTAAGTGATCACGATTTTTGATGATATTAGGGTAAATATAAGATTTTTACTGAAAATTCATGTTTTTATTGTCGAAAAAACTATTTTGAAGTATACTCAAAGAAAAAATATAACTATAGATGTGTCTATATAAAATTAATCAGTTTTTTGTCTCTCCTGAAAAGTTGCTAAAAATGACTTACGTGGTGATAGAACTTAAACGACGATATATCACTCGTTCCATCCTAGCTCCACTAGAAAGGCGCGCCTTGGTGTTTCTAACCACCGACACTTGTACACAATAGGGTAGTTTAGTAAAATATTTTATTTAGTCCGTCATGTAGTTTAACAAAAAACATTGGACACGTATTTTTTATTTTTTCACGGAATTGAAAAATTAAGACGATACAGTGAGTTGAAATTTCGCGTGATGTCACACCTCGGTATAATTCTTAGCAAGGTGTGACGTCAACAGCCCCCACTCCTGTACTTTGAAGCTTTCCATCTTTGTGAATGTTTCTTGACTTGAAAAAGCAAAAAATACGTGACCAATATTTTTTGAAAATCTACCTAATGGACTAAATAAAATAATTATTTTGTAACACAGGAAACTACCCTATTCAGCTGAGGATGTTTGAGGAATGTGTTGGTGTTTACCTTCGAGAGGCTGGCTGGACTCTGCGAGCGCGGAGATGACGGATCCTAGCGTCACCAGCGACTTGTTGATGTGTGCGCCCTCCACCAGGCGTTGTCCCGTCGCACCCGTAGCGTCGGCTCGCTCGCTACACGATACAATACATACACTCAAACACATTTACCTTCGAGAGGCTGGCTGGACTCTGCGAGCGCGGAGATGACGGATCCTAGCGTCACCAGCGACTTGTTGATGTGTGCGCCCTCCACCAGGCGTTGTCCCGTCGCACCCGTAGCGTCGGCTCGCTCGCTACACGATACAATACATACACTCAAACACATTTACCTTCGAGAGGCTGGCTGGACTCTGCGAGCGCGGAGATGACGGATCCTAGCGTCACCAGCGACTTGTTGATGTGTGCGCCCTCCACCAGGCGTTGTCCCGTCGCACCCGTAGCGTCGGCTCGCTCGCTACACGATACAATACATACACTCAAACACATTTACCTTCGAGAGGCTGGCTGGACTCTGCGAGCGCGGAGATGACGGATCCTAGCGTCACCAGCGACTTGTTGATGTGTGCGCCCTCCACCAGGCGTTGTCCCGTCGCACCCGTAGCGTCGGCTCGCTCGCTACACGATACAATACATACACTCAAACACATTTACCTTCGAGAGGCTGGCTGGACTCTGCGAGCGCGGAGATGACGGATCCTAGCGTCACCAGCGACTTGTTGATGTGTGCGCCCTCCACCAGGCGTTGTCCCGTCGCACCCGTAGCGTCGGCTCGCTCGCTACACGATACAATACATACACTCAAACACATTTACCTTCGAGAGGCTGGCTGGACTCTGCGAGCGCGGAGATGACGGATCCTAGCGTCACCAGCGACTTGTTGATGTGTGCGCCCTCCACCAGGCGTTGTCCCGTCGCACCCGTAGCGTCGGCTCGCTCGCTACACGATACAATACATACACTCAAACACATTTACCTTCGAGAGGCTGGCTGGACTCTGCGAGCGCGGAGATGACGGATCCTAGCGTCACCAGCGACTTGTTGATGTGTGCGCCCTCCACCAGGCGTTGTCCCGTCGCACCCGTAGCGTCGGCTCGCTCGCTACACGATACAATACATACACTCAAACACATTTACCTTCGAGAGGCTGGCTGGACTCTGCGAGCGCGGAGATGACGGATCCTAGCGTCACCAGCGACTTGTTGATGTGTGCGCCCTCCACCAGGCGTTGTCCCGTCGCACCCGTAGCGTCGGCTCGCTCGCTACACGATACAATACATACACTCAAACACATTTACCTTCGAGAGGCTGGCTGGACTCTGCGAGCGCGGAGATGACGGATCCTAGCGTCACCAGCGACTTGTTGATGTGTGCGCCCTCCACCAGGCGTTGTCCCGTCGCACCCGTAGCGTCGGCTCGCTCGCTACACGATACAATACATACACTCAAACACATTTACCTTCGAGAGGCTGGCTGGACTCTGCGAGCGCGGAGATGACGGATCCTAGCGTCACCAGCGACTTGTTGATGTGTGCGCCCTCCACCAGGCGTTGTCCCGTCGCACCCGTAGCGTCGGCTCGCTCGCTACACGATACAATACATACACTCAAACACATTTACCTTCGAGAGGCTGGCTGGACTCTGCGAGCGCGGAGATGACGGATCCTAGCGTCACCAGCGACTTGTTGATGTGTGCGCCCTCCACCAGGCGTTGTCCCGTCGCACCCGTAGCGTCGGCTCGCTCGCTACACGATACAATACATACACTCAAACACATTTACCTTCGAGAGGCTGGCTGGACTCTGCGAGCGCGGAGATGACGGATCCTAGCGTCACCAGCGACTTGTTGATGTGTGCGCCCTCCACCAGGCGTTGTCCCGTCGCACCCGTAGCGTCGGCTCGCTCGCTACACGATACAATACATACACTCAAACACATTTACCTTCGAGAGGCTGGCTGGACTCTGCGAGCGCGGAGATGACGGATCCTAGCGTCACCAGCGACTTGTTGATGTGTGCGCCCTCCACCAGGCGTTGTCCCGTCGCACCCGTAGCGTCGGCTCGCTCGCTACACGATACAATACATACACTCAAACACATTTACCTTCGAGAGGCTGGCTGGACTCTGCGAGCGCGGAGATGACGGATCCTAGCGTCACCAGCGACTTGTTGATGTGTGCGCCCTCCACCAGGCGTTGTCCCGTCGCACCCGTAGCGTCGGCTCGCTCGCTACACGATACAATACATACACTCAAACACATTTACTTCTCACTAGCACTTCGCTCCCTACTTCGTTCGCGTGGATTCCTATCTATATAATATCTTGGATACCAACATTTTCAGATACAACTTAAGGGCCTTATACTACCTCAGTTGGCTTATCATGATCCTCCGTTATGTCGAAAATACTGCAGGAATAATTTTGAAATAAATATATGGTAAAGTTGAGGATTAATGTTAGGTACTATGTTTGACGAAAACACGATTCCATAAAATTATCTTGATGGAAAAAAATTCCAAAGTTACCTCCAAACCGAACAATAAACCGCTGGTATTCAAAAATAACTTCAAATTAGATAATGAAACTTTGCATATTAATTGAACTAACTATTAAGCAGGTCTTATGTTATTTACTTTTTTGAAATTACCATTATTTTCACCGTAAAAAGAAATAAACTAAATTATCGGTGTCTTGAAGTCTTTCCCCTGCCACCCTGTCTCGCTTGCTCGCGTGACCGCGGCCAGTAGTGTGCGAGCGAGATAAAGAGTGAGAAGCGCTGAGGTATAGGCCCTTAATAAAAAAAAATCAGTGAGGATCTGTGTCCAAACTAGATAACTGAATGTCTGTTCAGTCAGCAGCACTCTTTAATAGCTGTAGGTATTTCACTGTATGCAAGAGATGTCACTAATACTCACTAAGTATAATCAAAAAGCCTTTTAGAGTTCTAAAGTGCAGTTTCTAAACAAAGTGAAAGAAATTACTCTTCTAAAAGTAATCTTTCCTTGTGAAGTCATTTTCCAAAACATTCTGAACTAATTATTTACTTATTAATCTTTCGAGGGTTCTGCCGGGGTGGCTGGATAGTTCCAACGAGATACCACAGCCTCGGAAAGTAAAGGCGACTGAATAAACCGGGTGGGTAGTCACTCAATAATCAGTATTATTTTAGTTTCATAGTTTTTAGAGAATATAAAAATTAATATTGTTAAGAATATATTTAATTTTATGATAGACTAGCTGTGCCTGCGACTTCGTCCGCGCGGAATAGTAACTTTGACGGCAGCATTTTTAATTTTTTAAACTAATTATTTTGAAAATAAAACACATACATAAATAAGCTATTTACAATATTTTACTGCTAATAGCTTATTTAAGTACTTTTTTCTATTCAAATGTATTTTTTAGACATTTTTGCTTCAAAATTACGTAATTTCCATACAAACTTTCATCCCCTATTTCAACCCCTTACAGCCCCTTTTTCGCATTAAAAAGCAGCCTATGTTCTTTCTCAGGTTCTACACTATGTCCGTGCCAAATTTCACTTAAATCGGTTCAGTAGTTTAGGCGTGATTGCGTAACACACAGACAGACAGTTACTTTCGCATTTATAATATTAGTAAGGATTACCGCAAATTAATACACTTCTTTTTTCAGAGGGATGCTGTCCCTTAAAGGTATTTTTTTCTAGTGAGAAAATCATAAAATAACTCCTCTGGCTTTGGGTGATCAAAAGGAAGTATCAGACTTCTATAGACTTAAAACCCACCCAGTTACTTCGTTAGAACATTTCCGCAGCTCCAGCAGGCAATGGCCCTGTCGGGGTCCCTCAAAGGTCTAAAGCCATGATATTCACCTGCCAGCGAGGTCCACGAGGTGTACCTTCGACACTGTCTCGCTGGGCATGTTGTTGTGCCGCAGATAGGAGGCCTGCACGAAGGTGATCGTGAAGATAGCGTGCGAGCGACTCGACACGTCGTTCATCTGGGTGGACGCTGTTGTACGCTGGAGGTTGCCGCGGTGCATGCATTCCTGCTCATACACAAGAGGAATAACATGATTTTAATAACCTACATATTATGCAACATTAGTTTTTGTTTATGCGAAACACGAAACAAGTATCTAGTATTTTTATGTAAAGAATCTATGTAAAAATTTTCTAAACTGTACGATAAAAATCCCAGATCAGCTTGTTATGTAACCTGGTTGTCCGTACTTAAACATGGTCACCAGTCACCAAGCGGCGTCGCCTTCACTGATAATTTGAAAGTATTCCACCGGCAGTAGTAACCAGTGTCCAGCTTGTAAACTTTTTAGGGTTCCGTAGCCAAATAGCTAAAAACGGAACCCTTACAGTTTCGATATGTCTGTCCGTCTGTCTGTCTGTCCATCCGTCCGTATGTCACAGCCATTTTATTCCGAAACTATTAAGACTATACATGTGAAACTTAGTAGGTAGTGAACCGCTTTCCGATATTAAGAAAAAAATTTAAAAATATTTAAAATAAAGGGAGGTCCCCCATACATGGAACTAGAACTGAAAATAATTTTTTTCATGAAACCTATGCGTGTGTGGTATCTATAGACAGGTCTTTAAAAATTATATAAGGGTGTCTAAAACCACTTTTTCATAAAGTCAATCGTTTAAAAGATATAAGTTTCCAAAGTGGTAAGATGTGTGTCCCCCCTCTAACTTCTATAATAATGGAGTGAAAACACTAAAAAAAATATATGTCTGTAGATCTTAATGTAAACTTTCAACCAAAATTGGTTTGAACGAAATCGGGTCAGCCGTTTTTGAGATACAGCATATTTTCTAAAACCGCAAATATAACTTTGTAATTCACATAAACACTATGAAAAACAAAGTTATTTAGCGTAGTTGTAAAAATGTAAATAAGCTAGTTTTAAGAAATTTTTAAGGTTGAAATGAAATGAAATGAAATATTTATTTTGTAAATTGGTTATAAATAACACTTTTACACGTCATGTTTTTTTGCGTGTTAAGTTTAGCTAGATGAGGCCGGTATTTCCTAACTGACTACTCTGAGAAGAAACACCGAAACAAACTCAAAGGTCATAGTCTCTTTTAAAGTCCAGACAATTTGTATTTTTATATGAGAAGCATGTAGGTTCATGTCTGTGGTATTCTTTTGAGGAAATTGTTTTTATTCGTCAAATAAATACACATATTGTATTATAATATTATAGTTCCTACGGAACCCTTCATGGGCGAGTCTAACTCGCACTTGTTTAAAGATATTTGTGACAAAATATAACACGGTGTAAAAATTATTGGAATCGATTCAGTTACTTATTATGAGTAAATTTCAGGTTTCGCATAAACAAAAACTAATGTGGCACTTAAATTATTAGCCGTTGCAGAATTGTTGCAAAATTGCCAAAATATATCAGCAGCACGGGTTGGCCTAAAAGATTAAGCAACGCGTGCCGTGGTCAATCCGTAGGTAAGTGACCATCTTAACCTCTCAAGGACCGCCATTATTTACGTCAACTATTATTTGAGCCCCGCTGGCACACAAATTTTGTGCCAGCGGGGCTCAACTAATACTCGTTTACTGGCACGTTTTTGTGCCGCTAGGGCTCTAGAGGTTAACATATCTAGATTACTCCGTGCCTTAGCAAGCACGTTAAGATGTTGGTCCCGGCTGTCATTGTACATCTTTGACCAACGTTACGGATAGAAGATGCCCCAGAAAACCTGTCACCAGCCTTGCCAAGAAATATAGCGTTCCCAGCTACTAGGTTGTGGAGGCCCAGTCGCTCCATGTAAAATACTAGCACTCAGCCACATCCAGTTGATCAAGAAGCCAACCCTAACTTAATTGAGGGAAGGCTAATCAGGTGTCTAAAACACAATAATAAAAGGAATCAAACCTGTATATCATCATAGTCCGACACCAAATGCTTGGACAGGTCCTGTACATAAGGCCCCAGCTTCGGATGCTCTCGGACCCTGAGTGAGTGGCCCGCGTCTGTAGAGAGGAGGTCTTTGACCCTCTCGTTGTAGATCTCCAGGTAGCTGACTTCCGTGCGGTAGGATGCTCCTGACTCCTTGCCGGCTGCTACTCGGGAGAACAGGTGGCGACAGATCCGGGGGATCAGACCTTGGTATTCCTGGAGGTGAGGAGAAATACATACTAATGTTATAAATTACATTAAGCGTCAATAGCCTTATTTCTTACAATGCAGTTGTGTAATGGGTAGGCCATTACTCTATTACCGTGAACCCACTCCAGATTCAAGCATAATTAGCTTCTCCAATTAAGCTAATTATGCTTGTGTCCGGTTAACAGATTTGCTAGTAATGTGAGTTCTACCCACATTGCTAGTAATCATTTATTTTTAATGTGAAAGAGCAGAGTCCTTTCCGTACACATGCCACTAAGAGCCTTTGCATTTATGATGAAGAAGGTAGACTCTCCGAAATGTTTAGTTTGTAGAGATAAAAAGCTAAAAGGCTTATAGACGACGAGGTGCTGCGGACAAGCTTGCCTGTCGGTTTTCTACAGATTGTACTTCGGGGAGTGTGCGCAGGAGCTCCATGACCTGATTCCTCCATCGCCCTTTCACTACCGGTCTACCAGACGCACGGCTGGGTACCACCCACACTAGGTTGATATACCGTCTTGTCGTACCAAGCGCTTCTCCTCCACATTTATTGTGCGCACAGCCAAGCTGTGGAATTCTCTGCCGGCTTCTGTGTTCCCTGCCACTTATGACCTTTCAGCCTTTAAAGCACGAGGTCAAGAGTGGACCCATATGTAATAAAAAAAAGAAGATGTTTATCAAGTCTTGGTGGAGTGTGTCAGGAATGGGGCTGCAAGAAGTTCCTTAATTGGTAAATTTAATAGTGTTAGTCAAACCAATGTCGCCAGAAGCATTTGTTTGTCTTAATTAAAGTTTAAGTTGTTTTAATTATCCGCGAGCGCTGTTAGCGACAGTCTGATTAAACCACACAATAGATGGCGTTGTTACAGAGAAATGTTAGGAATTATTATATTTTTATCAATGTTTAATTTTAATTGTTTTATGACTCATAATCAAGGTACGCAAGAATAGGAATTATATTCTATGGTTGTTGTTCCAACGAGATGCGGATACGACGATGCGTTATCGTTACATGCTGGACCACCCATACGCTCAAAACGTTTTGGGAATACTTTCATTTTGCGTACACTGTACTGTTGTTTCGTGATAACTATAACTTGGGAGTCTGCAAGTTAAGAGTGAATATGTTACTTCTAGATAACTTCGTTTTCGACCACATAATCTCTTTACCATCAGGTGAAATGGTAGTCAAAAGCGCCTTTATTTGATACTGTATTATTACGGTTAAGAAATAGTCTCAGTATTCTCTATTTCAAGTATGGATCAAGCATCAGATTGTATAGAATCATTAGAAAATGCTTAAGTTGGTTAATTTAGAATAGCGGCATCTATGACCTGAAGCGGAACCATAAACTATACATATTTATAAATACAGTATCGGGGCAATCTTAACAGAACTCTAGAAATATTTTTATATTGGATCTAATACAATACATACATTAGAACCCATCATAGTGAAAGTCTTCCCACTGCCAGTTTGTCCGTACGCGAATACACACGCATTGTAGCCCTCGAAGGCGCTGTCTATCACGTCCAGACCCAGATCTGCGAACACCTGGAAAATACCAAGACTTGAGCTTAGGGATCAGTTGATTACAAAGAAATATGACTAAATTCTGGGCTCACGTATTTGTACTTAATACGTAATAATAATTCACCCTATTACGTTCCCATTGCTGGGACATAGACCTCCTTTCAATGAGAGGCCGTAATCCACAACGCGGGTCCAGTGCGGGTACATCATTTTCGGATTTATTGGTCTTAGTATAAGCCGGTTTCGTCACGATGTCCTCATGGTTCCTCGTCACTAATTTGAGAGCAGGGATAATGATATGAACTAACAAAAAGTAATTTTGCTGCCTAAGTACCAATTATTTAATAGAATAAATAATTAATAGTTTAAAAAACCAGAAACACGCTTTTAAGACTAATGTAATGAGCAGAAATTAGAAATATTTACTAGTAAGCAGCCCAAGGTTCCATCAGCCACCTTCCAATTCCATCGTCAGACCAGTTCGATGGTACCATAATATTGTATTGTCGTCTAGTCTACACATAATTGTCAAGTTTCATGATGATACAACAATAAGAAGTACGTTTAATTCAGATTCTTAGATTTTATTGCATATTTAAATCGTTACAGATCGACCTAATAATAAATCTATGGTTTACGCGGTAATTCAAAAAGGTTAAGAAAACCGATAACAGATTTTATTTTGGTTTGTTCTAACCTTGAAACCTGATTGTGTTCAAAGTCCATTACGTGGCCTTTCTCACAAGTGCAAACACGACTATGATATTATATTCCATCATAGAATGCCAGTGCCTATCTTCCGGCTTCATCATCAGACCTTGAAACCTAATCGTGGTCAAAGTCCATTACAAGACTTTTCTAAGAAATCCAAAACAACTATGATACGATTTTCCATCATGAAGTTCCAGTTCATATCTTCCGGCTCCATCATCACATCAGTTTGATAGTACCATATTATTGTATTGTCATCAAAACCACATACAGCTGCCAATTTTCATTACGCTACGACCCTTGGAAGATGGTTAAATTAGTTACCTTAGATTTCATTACATAGTTAGTTACAGACAGGTAGACCTAATAAAAGCGTGTTAAAAAGTTACTAATTATTATTAAAACATTAACCATATTGGTCTGACTCTTGCAGTGGACACTTCAGCCCCTCTCACATGATAGAGGCCTATTTTTTATTATCGAGGGGAAAGAAGATCAGGGAGTGTGGGATTTCTACCTCACTAAAACACCCCAGTGACATCAACATATAGAAGGGGCATTCAATTCGGTTACATCTTAAAAGACCACTCCGGAGCTGTCGAAACATTATAAACCGACTCACCTGTTCCTGTGAGGCATAATTCTTGTCGTCGTGCGCGTACGACCAGTACGAGTGGTCGAATGTGAAGTCCTTGTACTTCTCCCCCCGCCCGTCATCTCGCTCTTTGCTATTCTGGAACATAAGAACATAATGATACGTATGAAACTAGACAAGTGATGAGACTGAATGTTGATCTATAGAGAGGTGAAGGAAGGACAAATAAATGATTGATGGATTGTGTGAGGATTGATACGAAAGAAAAAGGAGTAAATATGGTGCGACGTCGGACAGGGGAGAATGGAAGAACAAAACGTGTAAATAAATGGGATAATTATGTGTAGGACTGACATTCTTAATGTCCTGTGTGAGACAGTGTTATTGGGGTTTACAGCCCCGTACTTAGATTTGCACTCGGATTATAAATAAGAGGGGGTCCGTCCAACGAATTAGGAATCACATTTAGTTTTTTCGACACCGAAAACGGGCTCAGTATTGCCTACTGGTGGATGTTTTTGTTTTGTTTTCTCTCTTTTTAACCGTCTTCAAAAAAGGAGGAGGTTATCAATTCGTCTTGAACTTTTTTTTATGTATGTTACCTCATTACTCGCGGTGTCTTTAGTTTTGTATATATTTTCGTTTTTGACACCGTCTTCCGAAATTAAAGTTATTTTTGCCTTTGTAGTGTTTTTATATGGAAGTCAGTTCAATTTTTTGCCTTAATGTTTTTTCTAGGGTTCCAAAAAGTTATATGGAAACAAAAATACTGTGTCTTCCTATTCATCTGTCAAAAAGTTTGAACCGAATCTAATCGATCGATTCAGTTGAAGTTTGGTACTCATATAAACTTCTAAATCAAACTTAGATGCGATCGGCTACTGAGTTACGTGAAGCAGGTTCAATTCCCGGATGGAACAAATATTTGTATGACCTAAAAATAGTTAATCTAGTGCTGGGTGTTTGAGCATGTAAATTTAAATGTTTGCAAACGCACCTACGATGCAGAAGAAATGCATATACATATTTTATTCATAGATACACTCGGAAACCTATCATAATGCGCACGAGTCAGACTTCGTATGTTAGTATTACGTCAGTACTTGCTTCGAAATCAATATTGATACTGACATGCAGAATGCAAAATACACTTAACGGTTATCACCTATTTTTTTAATTGTTATACAATCACAGTTTTCAAGATAATCAGTTACAAAATAATAAAATGACGCAAAAGAATGATAAGTTAATTGTCCTTTCCTTGAGGAAATAATTACTTAATTAGAGAGTACTTATTTGGTACCTAGTAGTCATCAATGGACGAATAGGAAAGGGTTTGAATAAACTCATCAATCAAACTCTTTACCAAATCTATACATATGATATGAGGGGAATTCAGTGTTGCCGGGGTTGCGGTAATGTTCTAACTAGATACCGCAGCCCCGGAACGCAAGGGCAGCTGAAGGAACAGGATGGGTTTTTAGTCAGTAGGCTGACACTCCCTTCCGCACTACCTAGAGCGGAAGAAATCATTCGATGTTTTTCCCACCCGAAAAAAGGGGGTATGCAATCCAGTGTGTCTTTACATCTCAAACAAAATTTAAATAAACGAAATACAGAAGGAGCTGGTGGCTAAATGATAATAGCCGCACAAATCGATCTTCAAGATTAAGGGAGCTGTAACACAAAGTAACGGTGATCATCTTAACGTACCGAGATTCTTTCGTGCACGTTAAGCGGTTGGTCCCGGCTGTATTTTAACACACTTTTATTAGGTCGACCTGTATGTAACTAACTATGTAATGAAATCTAAGGTAGCTAATTTAACCATCTTCCAAGGGTCGTAGCGTAATGAAAATTGGCAGCTGTATGTAGTTCTGATGACAATACAATAATATGGTACTGTCAAACTGATCTGATGATGGAGCCGGAAGATATGAACTGGAACTTCATGATGGAAAATCGTATCATAGCTGTTTTGGATTTCTTAGAAAAGTATTGTAATGAACTTTGACCACGATTAGATTTCAAGGTCTGATGATGAAGCCGAAAGATAGGCACCGGCATTCCATGATGGAATATCGTATCATTGTCGTGTTTGCACTTGTGAGAAAGGCCACGAATGGACTTTGAACACGATCTTTTTTGTTTTTACGTGCATTTATAAAAGCGTGTTTTTATAGTGTTTTTTAAACTATTAATTTATTTACAACTTTGACGATTGTTTCGGGTAGACAGACACCAGAAAATCTGACACAAGTGTTGCCAAGGGGTAACGTGTTTCCCAGCTACTGGGCCGTCGAAGTCGAGATAGCAAGTCGCTACATGTAAGACTCTTGTAGTAGTCAACTATATTTGGTTAGACTGGAAACCCCAAGATAGCTGGCAAAAGGCTAAGCAGATGATGATGGGTTTACTATTAAAGAGTAGGTAATAGAACACATGAGTGAAAATTATTTTATTTTCTGTCTGTTATTTATATATTTTTTTTATTACTGATGGGCCCACTCTTGACCTTGATCTCGCCTGATGGTAAGCGATAGATGAGGTCTAAGATGGGACGAGCGAGCCCACAAGATGCCTATTTACTCGTGCTTTAAAGGCTGAAAAGTCAGAAGTGGCAGGGAACACAGAAGCCGGCAGAGAATTCCACAGCTTGGCTGTGCGCACAATAAATGTGGAGGAGAAGCGCTTGGTACGACAAGACGGTATATCAACCTAGTGTGGGTGGTACCCAGCCGTGCGTCTGGTAGACCGGTAGTGTAAGGGCGATGGAGGAATCAGGTCATGGAGCTCCTGCGCACACTCCCCGAAGTACAATCTGTAGAAAACCGACAGGCAAGCAACGGTTCGCCGATGAGCCAGGCTATGAAGCTTGTCCACCAGCACCTCGTCGCCTATAAGCCTTTTAGCTCTGCGCTCGATCGAGTCCAATGCAGCAAGTTGGCACTTTGCAGAGCCATCCCACAAGTGGCTGCAATACTCCGCGCAGGAACGGACCTGTGCTTTATACAGATTTAGAAGCTATCCAGGCGTGAAGTACCGCCTCACCTTGTGTAGGATTCCCAGCTTTTTTGCTGCAGTCTGAGCTCTGGACTCGATGGTTGAGCCGAAGTTGAGGTCTAAAGTCAACTCCATGCCCAAAAGCTCCAGGCGATTGGTAACTGGCACAGATGTACTTCGGAAAGTAGGGGTCATTTCAAAAGGGCTTCTTTTAGCGCTGAAAAGACAAGCCTGTGTTTTCAGAGCGTTGAATTTGACCAGATTGTCGTCACCCCATTGGAAAACGAGATTTAAAGTCAAATTCATTCAATTCGCTCTACCATGGCCTTTCTGAGAGTGGCAATTTCATTTGGAAGCGCATATCTCTGAAACTGATGAGCGGATTTTCATGTAGTATTCACAAATATACAAGGTATAATTGAGAGCACAAGATAGGCTTTACTTCTTTAAAACGATGTTCTAAGAAAAAGTTGTCATCATTACAAAATAGTTGCTTTCCTTTTAATAAATCTGTCGACCTTGAAAAGCAATACGAAATTCTGTAATCTCTAACTTAGATTAAAATGATGCCACACAACACAATGGACGAAATCCCAACACATCTTTAGTATTACTTTCGGTTAAGAAAACCATAATGTAACTGTGTAACAGAAGACTTCAAAATTATGTATTTCTTTAGTTTTTTTTTTTTTAATTCATGTTAAACTCGCGTTTGACCACCATCTCGCCCGATGGAAAGTGATGATGTGGCCGAAGATGGAGCACGCATACCTAGAAGTAACCTATTCACTCTTGATTAGAGGTTAAAGCTATCGGGAAACACTGTTCAACATTCTCCTAGTCTAAGAATATGTGAGTACATTTTTTACAAAAACCCAAACCGGAACAAATATTTGCAAGCTACATTTGTTCTGGTGCAGGAACCGAACCCGCGACACACAGCCCAGCAGCCCATAGCTCAACCAATGCGCCAACTGTGTCATTAAAAAGATATTGCTGATAGACTTTCAAGCTTAATCTGCCGAAATCAAAGCAAAAACGTAACGTAATCAAGTAAAAACGCCCTTGGGTAATGCGGCAGGGCGAATTGAACCTAGCACCGTCATTAGCAGGGTTAATAGCCTCTAAACGATGCGTGACGTCACTCCTGACGTCAGCAGCTTCGCATCGTGACATGTGAGCGTAGGAAGTGGTACACAACAGGTAATTTGGACTGTTTCTAGTACAGTCAACAGTTTTATTACTTGTAGCTACGAAAAACACTCTTAATGTTGCAGAATAAAGGCGCTATTAAAATCAAAACTGTTGTATTGGATGATTGGTTGACTGTATTTATAAAAAGAGCTAGCTTCAGCCCGTGGTTTCGCTTGCATAAAGTCTTTCTCAGCTAAAAAAGTAGTAGTCCATATCCTTCTCCAAAGTACCTAATCGGTTGAGTGGTTTAGACATGAAAGTATAACAGACAGACAGACAGAGTTACATTCGTATTTATGATATTAAGAGTGATATTGGTTTTATTTTTACGGTTATACTTAAAGGAGGCGAAATGATCGTGGCCAAATAACTCACAGCCAACCGACTCGATCTTGGAGGCTAAGGACCACCTACCGAGTTTACGGGCCTCGGAATTAAAATAAATTATTACTTATTTGGCAGTCACTTCTTACAGATTGTCACAAGCCAAAATATCCGTCTGCAGTCTTGCCAAGAGGTATATGTACTAGCAGTGTGGGTAGCATTCACATCACTAGCAATCTTGTTAACCCCTCCAACTAAGCTAAATATGCTTGTGTCTGGAGTGGGTTCACGACAATAGTGTAATAGGTGGGGTTCGAACCCGCGACCTCTTGATCACAAGTCCGACACCTTAGCCATTAGGCTATTGACGCTTCAAGTGTTACCCAGTTACTGGACCTTGAAGGTCAGAAAGTCAGTCACTTCATGTTGAACACTGGTACCCCTCTGCATCCGGTTACTCGTACTTATACATATTACTTCCTAACGGAAGATTTTTATTCCGTCGTGTTCAAACCTACTTAAAGTATTTATTTCAATTAAGTAAACCATTTCCTTGTCTTGTCAAGGTCGGCCATTCAACGAGATAAGTGTATTTGTAAGAGACTAGCTTTTCCCGTGGCTTCACATCGACTTTAAGAGGTCTTTGTTACTTGCTGATAATGTAACTTTATATTGATGAATTTTTTTTTTAAATCGGTGCGGTAGTGTTTGTGTTTATCCAGTACAAACATACAAAAATCAAAACAATTTTTTTTAAATGGAATTCAAACAAATGAAAATACTTTATTTCACACTAGCTTTGCCCGCGACTTCGTCCGCGTGGAATAGTTACTTTGGGCTAACGTTAAATTTAACCCCGATTTTGAAGCATACTTAATTGGCGCTCCGCTCCTATTGGCCTTAGCGTAATGATATATAGCCTATAGCCTTTCTCTATAAATTGACTATTTAATTAAAAAATAATTTTTCTATTCGAACCGTAATTTAGTAGGGAAATATGTCAATCTATAATACTGTTGAAAAATATCGCAATACGGAACCGCACAATATTATTGTTAATAGCTGTGCCCGCGACTCCGTCAGCGTAAGTTAATGTATTGGTAATACTGTTTAGATCACGTTCACATGATGTTTAAGTACCGCGAGACGCGTCGAGCGCGGCGACCGATTCTCAAAAATAAACCTTATAGCATGATTCAGTATTCACTCGCGATGGCTTATTATTAGCGTATTTCATGTATAACTTTGGTGTTTCTATACCGATTTATATGATTCTTTTTTATGTAATCTATACTTATAATAAATCTGTATAAATATATTTACAAAATAACTATTAGGGGGTGATTAGGGATCGATACTGATGCCAAAAATGCAATCAGTAAAATTTTTGTCTGTCTGTCTGTCTGTCTGTATAACCGTTATAGAAACAAAAACTACTCGACGGATTTTAACGAAACTTGGTACAATTATTTTTCATACTCCTGAGCTGGTTATAGTATACTTTTCATCACGCTACAACCAATAGGAGCAGAGCTGTGAAGGGAAATGTTGGGAAAACGGGAGAAATTACTCCATTTTTTAAGCTTCCGTCGCGAGTGCAACCTTAATGGTTAAAGCTACACAGAAATCATTTATGACGGAAATGTTCTCCTTAAAATTATATAAAAAATATCCCACGACAGCATATATCTATCTTTTATGGTTGACTCACAATAATACGTGTAACTCCCGATAGCTTAGCAGTTCGAAGCTTTCTGATTATTATTCTGCTCCGAAATTTAAAACCACCACAACTTTGCAATGGAACTCGGCTAAAAGTAATCCAGTTGCAACAAAATATAATCGAGGCTCAAATTTTAAGAGGTTGCGGTGCAGGAGAAACCGTCTTTATTCCCAGAATTCCCAGAATTCCCATAATACCAAATAATTTTCCATTCCAATTTTAAAGAACGCAATTCCCAGTATCGGTGTGTTATGCAATGACAATTAATAAGGCTCAAGGGCAGACTTTTCGTGTTGCTGGAGTAGATCTCGGTGTCAGTTGTTTCTCGCATGGTCAGTTGTACGTCGCTCTTTCCCGGGTTAGCAGTTCTAGAAATCTTTATGTTCACGTGCCGGACGGGTCAACTTTCAACATAATTTACCCGGAAGCTTTGCGCTGAAGTATTTTCGTTCTATAGGTACTTAAGCCTCATGTGAACGTGATCTAAATAATAATGATCTATTAATACATTAACTTAATAACACACAAGGAGTTACACGCTGACGGAGTCGCGGGCACAGCTATTAACAATAATATTATGCGGTTCGGTATTGCGATATTTTTCAACAGTATTATAGATTGACATATTATATTTCCCTACTAAATTACGTAAGATCTGTCTGTTACATCAAAATCACTGAACCGTGAGGAAGGACATAGGCTACTTTTTTTTACGAAAAACGACGGAAACGTGGATGAAGTCGCGGGCAACAGCATACTAATAATATAATGCTGAAGAGTTTGTTTGTTTGTTTGAACGCGATAATCTCAGGAACTACTGGTTCGAATTGAAAAATTATTTTTTAATTAAATAGTCAATTTATAGAGAAAGGCTATAGGCTATATATCATTACGCTAAGGCCAATAGGAGCGGAGCGCCAATGAAGAATGCTTCAAAATCGGGGTTAAATTTAACGTTAGCCCAAAGTAACTATTCCACGCGGACGAAGTCGCGGGCAAAAGCTAGTAGTTAATAATGTTAACTTTTTCAATTAGGGGTGACTGAGAGTGTTATAAACGTAAGAGTAGACAAATATTATAATCAGAAAGCTTCGAACTGCTAAGCTATCGGGAGTTACACGTGTTATTGTGAGTCAACCATAAAAGATAGACATATGCTGTCGTGAGATGTTTTTATATAATTTTAAGGAGAACATTTCCGTCATGAAATGATTTCTGTGTAGCTTTAACCATTAAGGTTGTACACGCGACGGAAGCTTAAAAAATGGAGTATCTTCTCCCGTTTTCCCAACATTTCCCTTCACTGCTCTGCTCCTATTGATTGTAGCGTGATGAAAAGTATACTATAACCAGCTCAGGAGTATGAAAAATAATTGTACCAAGTTTCGTTAAAATCCGTCGAGTAGTTTTTGTTTCTATAACGGTTATACAGACAGACAGACAGACAGACAGACAGACAGACAGACAAAAATTTTACTGATTGCATTTTTGGCATCAGTATCGCTCCTTAATTACCCCCTGATAGTTATTTTGGAAATATATTTCATGTACAGAATTGACCTCTCTACAGATTTATTATAAGTATAGAAGATAGGCCTACATAGGCACTTACAGAGCGTCAGAAGTTAGGGCACGGTTCGAAATTGGTGATTTCCTATGGACAAGAACCGGCAAGAAACTCCACGGTTATTCTTTTCAAAACATCATGTAGTGTAATTAGTGTAGATCAGAATGATAATGGAGCAAACTGCACACGTCATGTAAGAGATCATTGATTTTTCATCACAAATATCAAACGGAATATTGAATCATCATTATCATCTGACTGAAAGACGAAGACGACATGTCCGGCTTATAACGGACATGTTCTACCCCAAGAGTTGTCACATAGACTCCCGCAGCCCTCAACAGGCCCTCGATTATCTCTATGAGAGGATTTCTGACAATATGTCTTCCGTTTCATCGTCCGTAATATTGAAGTTATACTGACAACCATTTAACTTCTTCTTCTTTTTCTCAGTGTGTCGATTGCATTTTTTTTTAAATATGGTTGGCCCAAATATTAGTTACGCCAACTCCCGCTCGCTGATTCCGTCATTAGATCATAAAGCGTGCAATTGACTGGGCATGCGGAGCAAGATAGAAGGTCATTGTCTGTGGAAACACACTTGAGATCTGAGCCGTCCGAGAATCTTCATCTGTGGAGATTATTAGCCTTGCTACGTCTGATTTGATTTCCGAGTTTATTAAGACATTCTCAAGCCTCTCAGATGGACGTGGTCAGGTGGTTTACAAAGCTTCCACCAAACGTCAAATCATTCAAATAGGAATTTGCGACCCTGTCTGATCCCAGAAATAAAGAAATAAAAATTAAAGAATAAAACCAGCTGTTACTTTATAGGAAAGCATGAGAAATAAATACTAGGCAAATATTAAAAGTAAATTCGCCAAAAACTAGTTAGTCATGCTCGTATGCAGTACCGTTTCCCGCCCACAAAAATATGCACATCCACATGTTGCTGAGTGATCGACGAGTATAAATTAATAATATCTCCCGAAGGCGCTTCATGGAGAAATGAAACGCATTTCGTGTGTAGGTTTGGGTTGCATGTTACATTACCTCACAATTTGCATACTTTTTTAACCGTCTTCAAAAAAAGGAGGAGGTTCTCAGTTCGTCTTGAACTTTACCTCATAACTCGGAGACGGCTGAACCGATTTGAAAAATTCAGGATCTGATGATGGGATCCTAGAGTAATCGAGGGAACTCTTCAAATATTATAGGCACACCTATAGCGTTTTGGGTATTTCTAATAGTACCTCGTGCATTTGCTCTCGAAAAGCACACACAAAAGCAATTTGGGGAAGTGGAACTGATGATGAAGACCACAGATGGCCACCGAAACTACTCACAAGTATGTCGTGGATTGCGATTCGATTACCTGAATATGGATAATATGGATAGGCACTTAATGCTCGTCACAATGCATAAGGTGATGTGGAGCTGATGGTGAAGTACCAGGACAACTCCTCAAAAATTAACTGCTTTGCATCGGGAAAAGCAATATTTTGTAAAAGGTGACAAGTAGTTGACATTTTGGCTTTTGTAACTAGATAAATTACAAACCGACCCACTAAAAAATGTGAAAAAAAAAACTTTTTAGCAAAAAATCAAACCGACTTCCATATCAAAACTCTACAAAGCCAAAAATAACTCTAATTTCGGAAGGCGGTGTTAAAAAAAAGAAAATACAAAACCAATAACACCGACTACCGAAATTAGAGTTATAGTAGTATACCATTTTGGGTGAAATTATTAGTAAATATTGTCTCTAAATAATCATTTAGCAGTTTTAGGAAGAAATTACTGTTATGTTGGCGCCGAATTCTAGTTTTGAGAAATGATACAAGTACGAGTATAACTTGAAAGATTTACTGCAATCTAACCTTCGCAGTGCATCGAGTCGTTTCTAAGGGCAAGGTCGCGCTGATTTGAGGCAGGCGACAATTGCCATTACTACTATGATCCTTCAGATTTAAGTAGTACATTATCGGTATACATCGTGATACGCGCAATGTACCGACCGATTATTCAATTGTTTCGAGTATAGGTATTTATGTACTTATGTCATTGATATACTTTTTTAGTACATCAATGACTAATGTTTGTAAATTTCATTCTATTTCTTTTTCAACGTCTAGTTTTTAATAAATCAGGTGTTATTAGATTTGTTTTTTGTTTGTTGAGGTTTTTACCAATGATTTATGAGGAAAATAAGACGCCAGAAGCCGGAGAAGTCGTGCGAAGCAGGGGCGAGGACGATTATAAAATTATAATTTTAGAAAGATCCGACCACACAGTTGCAAGCATTCCTGAATACTACTTGGAATGTTTATTTCCTAAAAGATTTCACCGACTATATTGTAATGGGTTAGTTTTTCCATTAACTTATTGCATCTTGCACTGGGTTAATGGAAAAACTAACCCTGTCTATAACAAGGCTTAGAACTAGCTAGAAAAATAGGTTTTATGGGTTTGTACTATAATAGACTACTATCTACAACTCTTTGGAATGCAACCCTCAGTTGATGTGATAGAAGATCCCCCAGAGAAGACGGTCAGGTTATAGCTATTAGGAAACACAGACTCTGGCAGGGAATTCTTCGCATTAGCTGTACGCAAAATGAAAGCATTCCCAAAACGTTTGTGCGAATGGGTGGGATGTCCACCATGTAACTATTGCTCATCGCCGTTCGTCTTGTAATCCGATGATGGAAGGGTTTCTTTTTTAATATCATTGCAGCATTAAAGTAAATAATGTCATAACAGTTAATTTGAGTGGCACGGAGTCGCAGCCGTTTGAAATTCTACCACGCTCTGATGTAACGAGCCAAATTGCGCGCAGACACGCAAATGACGGGGCACGCTGTCTACTATGGTAATGCAGATACCATTTTTCACTACGCGGTAATAATTTGACATCTTGGAGGACATCTGTCTTTTTCATTCATAAATAAACATATTAAATATATTTACTTACTTCATAACTTTAATACACCGAGATGTACAATTATTTCAATCCTGTCCCCTAAACTATGTAAGGCCCGCATATTAGGTGGCAGTGTCCAGCTATAGGGGTAAGTTTATGTTAATTTACTTCAGCAGATTTGCAAGTGGACTGTGGCAAGAAGATGCGTTTGTATGTGGGAAACCTTAACAGTGTGAGTAAGAGTGCAAGAGGCTCACTCTTGCACTCGGAAGTGTGTGAGTGTATTTAGTGTAGGTATTTATGTTAAGTGAGTGCGTTACGTATATTATAATGTGATGTGTAGTTGTTTATTAGGTGATCTAATTCATGATTGATTCTGTTTAATAATAATAATTTTGATTCAGCAACCATTCTATTTTGTGTGGTTTTCGTTTAAATCTTGTGAGTGCAACTGACTTTACTTTGGTACAGTCAAATCGTTCGAGCTCCTATTTAAATTTCTAAGTTGAGCTGCTCGGTATTTTATATGAAGAAACTGCCTACCTGACCTCCATAACCCACGATACCTCTTGGCAAGAAAACCAGCGGGATATTTATACTAAACGTAGTATTTTTACCCGACTGCAAAGGAAGGGTTATGTTTTTCGCGCGTATCTTGTATGTATGTATGTATGTATGTATGTAATATTCTTTATTACCTCATATCTCCAGAAGCGCTGAACGGATTTGCACAATTGGGGTATCTTTAGATTTGTATTAACAGCCCGAGTGTTCTTAGATAGGTGACATTTAAAAAAAACAAATATGGCGGCTGTGCGAAGCCATTATACATGGTGAAAAAAATAATTTATTTTTCAAATACTACAATATGGGTATCAAATTAAAGGGCTTAACATAAAGATTTCAAAAAGGTATATAATGTTTATCATTAGTGTAATACTAGCAAAATAACACAATGAGAAAGTTTAAAAATATGGACTCACTCTGAATACGGTGGAGTGCCAATGTGACACGACCGGGAAAACTAAAAAATTGTAAATATATATTTTAACTAAAAAGTTGAAAAAAAAACTTATTTAAAAAATCTAAAAAACCCGACTGCTCAACTGAAGTGTAAGAAACAAGCACATTTTTATTTTTAAAAACTTTTTACCAAAAAATTAAACCGACTCCCAAAAACACTGCAAAGTGAAAAATAACTTTAATTTCGGTAGTCGGTGTCTTTAGTTTTGTATATTCGTTTTTGGCACCGACTTCCGAAATTAAAGTTATTTTTCACTTTGCAGTGTTTTTGGGAGTCGGTTTAATTTTTTGGTAAAAAGTTTTTATTTCACTCTTTTTAGTTGGTCTATTTTTAATTTACCTAGTTACAAGAGCCTAATTATCAACTACTTATAAACTTTTACAAAATATTGCTTTTCCCAATGCTGGGCCGTTAATTGTTGAGGAGTTCTCCTGGTACTTCACCATCAGCTCTACATCACCATATGCATTGTGACGAGCATAAAGTGCGTAACATCCATATTCCAGTAATCGAATCGCAATCCACTCAATACTTATTATTGAGTAGTTTCGGCACCATCTGTGGTCTTCATCATCAGTTCCACTTCCTCAAATGGTACTTTTTGAGAGCAACTGCACAAGTTACTATTATAAATACCCAAAACGACATAGGTGTGCCTATAATATTTGAAGAGTTCCCTCGATTTCTCCAGGATCCCATCATCAGATCCTGACGTTTATGAAAATGGGACCAATATCGAAGTATACCCTTTCAATCAAAAAAAGAATTTTCCAAATCGGTTCAGCCGTCTTCGAGTAATCGATGATCATACATTAAAAAAAAAAAAAAAAAAAAAAACAAATATACGCGTCGAATTGATAACCTCCTCTTTTGGTCGTCGGTTGAAAAGTGACAAGCAGGCGGACCCATCCAATTTTAAAAAAATATGTGTAATTGGGTCCCGCCTGCTTGTCACTTTTAAAAATAAAAATGTGCTTGTTTCTTACACTTCAGTTGAGCAGTCGGGTTTTTTAGTTTTTTTAAATAAGTATTTTTTTTAGGTGTTTTCCCGAACACAGACACTTCTTTTCCTGGTGAGAAAAACATCAAATGACTTCTCCCACTCTAGGTGGAGCAGAAGGGAGTGTCAGAGTTCTTCTGTCTACAAACCCACCCAGTTCCTTGAGCTTCCCTACGTTCCGGGGTCGCGATATCTCGTTAGAACATTCCCCGCAACCCAGGGAATATGTCTATATTATACTTAGACAGCAGTTTGTGTAATCAAACTCTGTTATTTCCATAATTAGCACAAAACATTACAAAGCAACAGTTTATATATGATCAGTTGTTCAAATAATATGATTTGTGAGTGCGCTCAACAGGTTGGAGCGATAATGCAGCGCCTCGTGGCGATCTTATCGTATTATATGTAACGTAACGTCGTAATTCACCGTGGGAAGTGTTAGTTGTAACTGTACACGAGTTATTATAAAACAACAGAATATGCAGAGATGTGGCTTGTAAAGAATAGAACATGCAGATGAGTTTCCGTATTTTACATTAAGCGACTATCTATCTGACCTCAACAGTCTAATAACTGGGTAAAAGGACAACGTTAAGCAAAACTGATGCGTTGTTGGCATAGCCATAAAGGCGAATATTACCTACATATTACGGAGACAAAGACCCATGCGTTCCATGCTCAGCATCATACTAGCAATCAAGAGTGAATAGGTTACTTCTAGGTAAGCGTGCTCCATATTCGACCACATCATCGCTGACCATCAGTTGAGACGGTGGTCAAACGCAAGAAATTCAGAAACAAAAAAATCGGGTTCCAAATTAGAAGATTTACGAAGGTTTTGGATAACCGATATCGTATGATGAAACTATAGCCGAGTTGCATGGAACACCGAGGGCAAGAAACGCGTGGTGAAGGCAGGTCTTGGCAGAATTGAAGAGGAGTGTTGCCACCGTCGTGGGTAAAAATCGCAAATAAATAAATTGAATAATTGAATGATATATCCTGGATGAGACTGGCAAAGGAACGTGGAGCATGGCACACGCACAGAGAGGGCTATACCCTGCAATGGGTGAAGTCAGGCTTTGGATGATGGTGATTAATAAATAGCTTGGTCAGTATCGATGAATTGGCGCTTTTCGCCGTCCAAGGTATTTATTACATTCGTCTTCAGCACCACATATCCAAGCCACCAATCCTTTTGTCTTTCCAGGGCCACGCTCAGCAATATTCCGACGTGACTATTAAGATTACAACCCCTATACAAAGCTTGTCTTTCTAAGTGAAAGGTTTAAAGAGATTGTTGAATGGATAAGCAGAGCATTCTACGAAGTTTGAATGCTGTTTCAAAACCTACAAGTGCCCACAAAATTATAATGATAAGGCAGTCGTAACGTGATAGAATTTGGCACTAAGGCGTGTGCCAGTAAATTTTCGTGCAAGCACCGTTAATAACCAAATGAACAAACAAATTTTGCGAGTCAGCAGTATGCTGCATGCAAGAATCATAGGACCGTTCGATTTAAGTATCTTTGGGAAATGCTTTTTTTGGGATCCGTACCGTCAAAAGAAAAACTGAACCCTTATAGGATTACCTCGTTGCCAGTGTGTCTGACAAAAACTTTTTTGTGCACGCGTAAAGAAATCAAACTGAAATATATGTATATCAAGTACCTACTCGTGCCTAAAAATGCTCAACTTGTAAAACAACGCGAAGTCAACGTGATCAAAATATTTTACCACTTATATCACACTAGCTTCTACCCGCGACTTCGTACGCGTAGGAAGGTTTTCCCGCGCAAATCCCGATCCCGTGGGAATTTCGGGATAAAAAGTAGCCTATGTATTATTCCAGGCTGCCAACTATCTACTTACCAAATTTCATTCAGATCCATTCAGTAGTTTTTGCGTGAAAGAGTAACAAACATCCATCCATCCTCACAAACTTTCGCATTTATAATACTAGCTTTTGCCCGCGACTTCGTACGCGTGGCAAGGTTTTACCGCGCAAATCCCGATCCCGTGGGAATTTCGGGATAAAAAGTAGCCTATGTGTTATTCCAGAATGTCAACTATCTACTTACCAAATTTCATTGAGATCCGTTCAGTAGTTTTTGCGTGAAAGAGTAACAAACATCCATCCATCCTCACAAACTTTCGCATTTATAATATTAGTAGGAAATAGTAGGAAATAGTAGGAAATTAGTAGGAAATATTAGTAGGACTAGCTTTTGCCCGCGACTTCGTTCACGTAGGAGGGTTTTCCCGCGTAAAATCCTGATCCCGTGGGAATTCCGGGATAAAAAGTAGCCTATGTGTTATTCCAGGATGTAAACTATCTACATGCCAAATTTCATTCAAATCCGTTCAGTAGTTTTTGCGTGAAAGAGTAACAAACATCCATCCATCCTCACAAACTTTCGCATTTATAATATTAGTAGGATTAGTAGGATTAGTAGGAAATTAGTAGGAAATATTAGTAGGACTAGCTTTTGCCCGCGACTTTGTTCACGTAGGAGGGTTTTCCCGCGTAAAATCCTGATCCCGCGGGAATTCCGGGATAAAAAGTAGCCTATGTGTTATTCCAGAATGTCAACTATCTACTTACCAAATTTCATTCAGATCCGTTCAGTAGTTTTTGCGTGAAAGAGTAACAAACATCCATCCATCCTCACAAACTTTCGCATTTATAATATTAATATTAAGTAAAAGTAAATAAATATTAGTATGAAGTATGATTAGTAAGATTAGTAGGATAGGTATATATTTTTATAGCATGTATTTTAATTTTATGTATGTATATGTATGTATGTATATATTATTAAATATATCATTTTAGTTTAATTTTATAGCTAAGTATGTTTTATATCTTAATTAGTATTTATACACACTGTGTCTATCATCTCCTCTTCAACTCTCCTGTCGCAGGTCTGCTGGAAGAAATTTCTTAGGAAATAAGCAGCACCTTTGTGCTCTTTTGTCTGTATTTAATTTTTTCCTTTATAAGTGTCATGTGTGTACATAAATAAATATTTTCGCAAATTTCGAATCTAAACTTGCAGGGTACTTCTTAGTGACCTAGAATAATAACATTTGGTATGAAGCAATGTGGAGAGACAGATGGATGTTCTCCGTATTGAAGTCGAAGGGGTATGTCAGACTCTGACTAAAACCACAACGTATTGCAACACTGCATGAGCATTTCAATGCCCTTCAATGTGGCCCCCGACGAAGAGTTGAGAGTGAAGAGTTTGACTATCCCCTCGACGTATAAGAGGGGCGCATCTAACAATACGCGCCGCTACTTCGGGATGTATAGGATACCTTGATTAACCTAGCTCTGCTAAATGGCCCTGTAATATGAAGTAAGACTTAAACGCATGCGGCTACATTTCAACTCACGTCCATTGCATAATAGGTAGACTGGCGCGACATTGAGTCTGGCTTCGATAAAGGTCACCATTCGGAGTCACAACAATAGTTCTGAACACATTCTTTGATGCTTTTGAACATAATAGAAACTACGTCTATAGCGGCCACTCCAATATTATTGAAGTCGACAAACTAATTTCAATACAACAATGAGTTTTTTTCACACGCTACGGTAACTGGTAGCGTCCTCATCATCGACCCGGCCGTTTCCCAACTATATTGAATTCAGCGTGAAGTCAAACCGGATGCAGCCATGAAAAATATCAACTCAAACCGTATAGGCGTGTACCAGCTTCTGACGTTTTAAAAGTGCTCATGTAAGCCTATGTGAAACAAATTTATTTTGGACTAGCTTCTGCGCGCGACTTCGTCCGCGTAGAAGTCGAAAATATTCCACGGGATCTCGTCCCCGACTTGCTTGACAAAGATTATAATAGCTCGGCTAATATGCATGATATAAAGATAATTTATAGCCTATAGCACTCAGGGATAATGCAGCTACATGTAAGCGAAAGAATTTTCAAAATCGGTTCGGTAGTTTCAGAGATTACCCCCTACATACAAACTTACAAACTTACAAATTTTACCTCTTTATAATATTAGTATAGATTTGATTTGAGCTGATTACATGGAGCTGCTGACTATCTGATATCCCTCGGTAAACGGAGTAAAGGAAACTGAGAGCCAGAATCAACACTGGTTCATCCGGTTAGACTGAAGCCGACACTGACATAGGAAATGCTAAACAGATGATGTTTCTTTACTATATATCACGAACAGAACATCAGCCAAACAAATTGTCTCATTCTGAAGTTAGCAACCAGGCAGAATATAAAGCAATAACAATTGGGTAATTTTTTTGATAAGATTCTAATAAAATTGACAAAGACCGTTGCGAAGTCGGTTAGCAATTGTGTTTGCCCAATTTGAAATTTGTAGCGGGGTTTATACCTTTAGCAACATTATTTTAAGACAATTAAGTAGGTATTTTTTGTAGACTAGCTACGCGTCCAACATCGTAACATTTTTTCATATATTGACATTTTTTAAACTTCCCTTGGACTTGGATGAAAAATATTTTAAAACCAACATTAGTAAAATCGGTCGAGCCGTTCTCAAGTTTTAGCGAGACTTACGAACAGCAGTTAATTGTTATAAGGATAAAGATATTTTATTTTGCAAATACTATGTATGTATGTATATAAGATTAAGAGCTAGTGTAGTAATGCAATCAAACTTACTTTCACTGTGAGTAATCGCGTTTTCTTTCCCTCCATCTGGACAATCAATTTCGCGCCCATGTCCTTTTCTCTGAAACAAAAATGGAGAATTGTACTATTTTGTGACTGTAAAAGATGCAAGGAGATTCGCAGAAGAATCAGCCCAAATGATGACGAAACTAGCAGTTGAGATGAAGTAAGTAGGTGATTTCTAGACAAATGTGCTTCATATATTCTGACCTCACCATCGCTTACCATCAGATGAGATGGTGGTCAAACGCGAATTTATCTACAATAAAAACAAAGTAGCATCGTCTGTCTTTCTGGGAAGTTTTTCCCGTGTAAATCCCGATCCCGTGGGAATTTCGCAAAATCCTTTCTTAGCGGATGCCTACGTCATAATATCTTCCTGCATGCCAAATTTCAGTCCGATCCGTCCAGTGGTTTGGGCTGTGCGTTGAAAGAGCACTATGTCAGTCAGTCAGTCAGTCACCTTTGAGTTATATATATTTAGATAGATTATATACATTACATCTAGAAGCGACCCTATGCGCAAGTATTTCAGACTATCAACCTATCTCTGTACCATTTTTCATCTACATACGTTCAGACATTTTGACCTGATTGAGTACGGGTCCAGCATAATAACGGGTTCAGGATGTTGATGGGTCTGCCCCGTTTCTGCAGTGCATCTGGCGTTGATGACTTCCATGCAATCGTCAGACATAAATCTACCTCTATGCTCAGCAGAGTGCAGATCAACTCTAACTCTATCCTGAAGACTATAGCGTAGAGGTATGATTCTCCTTTGTTAGGTGGTGTTATTAGGAGATGTATTCTCAACAACAGCCTAGTATCCTCCAAATAGATTATAAGTTTACTAACATAGGAATAAGTTATCTTTTAGTTTTACTAACCCGTATGGATGTTGCTAAATTCGTTAAGTGGTTCAGACGAGAATATGTAATAGTATAGAGAGTATAACATTATTAGAATATTATTTTTGTTAGTTAGAGTTTTCTGATATGAAATATAAAGACACCTTTAAACATTTTTAAATTCTGAACATTTAAGATTCCCGGCAAAGCAAAAACCTAGGGTCTTTGGGCGAGTAATCAATAAGTTTTGTAAAAAAACGGATATAGGCATAATTTCCCTGAAGTGCGAGTCCGCAACAAGGCGACGCGTCGCCTTTGTACGGCCGGAAACATCCGACTTCCTGTTTCCCGCGAAGTGAATAATATTCGACGCATATAGTGTGCCCAGACAGATGGCGAAGTACTACTGTCTAATATTACATGTAACAAGACATTCTTGGCTGTTATTGCTTATTTATTTAAACATAGATTTTGCAAAGTATTTTATTGATTAGGGACAAAAAAAACTTATTTAAAAAATCTAAAATACCCGACTGCTCAACTGAAGTGTAAGAAACAAGCACATTTTTATTTTTAAAAGTGACAAGCAGGCGGGACCCAATTGAACATATTTTTTTTTAAATGGTGTGGGTCCGCCTGAGTATATCTGACCTGAACGCCTAAAATGTTAATTAACTATTTTTTAGTTTTCCCGGTCGTGTCACATTGGCACTCCACCGGATTCAGAAAGTGAGTCCATATTTTTAAAATTTCTCATTATATTATTTTGGTAGTATTACACTAATGATAAACATGATATACCTTTTTGAAATCCTTATGTTAAGCCCTTTAATTTGATACCCATATTGTAGTATTTGAATTTTTTTTTTTTTCACCAAGTATAATGGCTTCGCAGAGCAGCCATGTTAATTTTTTTTTAAATATCACCTATCTAAGAACACTCGGGCTGTTAAGACAAATCTAACGATACCTCAATTGTGTGAATCCATTCAGCGGTTCTGGAGATATCTATATTTAAAGCGTGAGGTAATAAAGCGGAAAAGTTTGTTTGTTTGTTTGTTTGCTTGAACGCGCTAATCTTCGAAAGTACTGGGTGGATTTGGATGCAATTTGGTATGGGAGTAGCTTGAAGCTTGAGAAAGGTTATAGGCTACTTTTTACGCGACTGAAATGATGTGTATCCGGAAACAATATTGGAGTAATATTTGATAAAGTGGCAACACTTTCTCTTCCGCTCCATGCTTGCTATGTACCCATGTTGTGTGCGAATAAAAAAGTAAAGTTTTTATTACAAGTTGGTATTTACATTCATTGGACACCCATACTTATGTTCCTGAGGGCCAGGGCACCACAAGGTGTGAAGACACCACATTTTGGCGACGAGGATGGGATTAAAAAAGGACAAAGTAAAAATAGAGGCTATTTTGAAAGCACCACCACCAATCAATGTAAGTGAGGTTAGGTCTTGGATCGGTATGGTAAATTATTATTCTAAGTTTGTTCCACATTTGTCTCAGACATTAAAACCTATTTATGGTTTGCTACAAAAAGATAAGAAATTTTTATGGTCAGAAGATTGTAGTAGTAGCTTTGAAAAAATAAAAAAGGAGATAGTTTCTGATAATATTTTGGTGCATTTCAATAGAGACTTACCCTTAAGACTTTCATGTGATGCATCTCAAAATGGTATAGGTGCTGTGCTCAGCCATATAATGCCAGATGGTTCTGATAGACCTATTAGTTTCATTTCAAGGGTATATTCAAAGGCTGAAAAGGGGTACTCAATGATTCATAAAGAAGCTTTAGCTATTTATTGGGCAGTAAATAAGTTTTATCAATATTTAATAGGTATGAAGTTTGAACTTGAGTCTGACCATAAACCCTTACAGGCATTATTTGGTGAGAACAAAAGTCTCCCACAAATGGCTGCAGGTAGGTTGCAGAGATGGTCTATATACCTAGCCAATTTTGATTATACATTTAAATATATTTCAGGTTCAACTAATGTAAAAGCAGATTGTATGTCTAGATTACCATTAAATTATGAAAATCAAGGTAAAAGTGAGTGTGATTACATAAATTTTGTAGAACAGCAGAACATTATTGATTTACAGACTGTAAGGTCGGAGACTAGAAAAGATTCATTGCTTAGTTCAGTTTATAATATGATTAGGTATGGGTTTACTAACATGCCACAAAATGATAATTTAAAAGCATTTTTTCAAAGAAAAAGTGAACTGTACATTGATCAAAATGTTATTATGTGGGGTTACAGAGTTGTAATACCTAAAAAGTTACAGTTAAATTTATTAAAAGAATTACATTCAACTCATGAGGGTGTAGTCAAAATGAAAGCAAATGCAAGGTCTTATTTTTGGTGGCCTGGTTTAGATAGTGATATTGAGAATTTTGTAAAGAATTGTGATGTTTGTATGTCAGCCAGACCAGAACCACCTAAGTCAACTGTTATTTCATGGCCAAAGACTAATTTTCCATATGAACGTGTTCATGCAGATTTTCTAGGGCCTATTGACAATAAAATGGTTTTGTTAATTATTGATACTTACTCCAAGTGGCCAGAAGCTTTCATAATGAAAAACTTAGATTCTAAATTAACGGTAGAAAAGTTTAGGGAATGTTTCAGTAGGTTTGGTTTGCCTAGATTTGTTGTGACAGATAATGCTGCTACCTTCTGTAGTAAAGAATTTTCAGAATTTCTAAGTAAGAATGGTATTCACCATGAAACATCTCCTCCATTTCATCCAGCTACAAATGGTTTTGCTGAAAATGCTGTAAGAAATTTTAAGTCATCTTTGTTAAAGTCATTGAAAGATAGTAATAATTATAAAGTATCTTATGAAACATTAATGAACAGGTATCTTTTTCACTATAGGAATTCAATACATATAACCACAGGTATGACACCATCTGAATTAATGTTTCAAAGAAAACTAAAAACTAGATTTGACTTGTTAAATAATAATAAGAAAAATAGCAATAAAATGATAATAGAGGGGAAAAGGAAGGAAGAATTTGTAGAAGGAGATATTGTGTACTGTAGAGATTATAGATATCCTAATAAGAAGAAATTTGTTAAAGCTAGAATAGATGAGGTATTAGGCAAGAGAACTTATTTGTGTAAAACTGAAGATAATTTAATTTGGAAGAGACATGTAGATCAGATTATTCGTGCATCAGATAACTTGTTTCCTAACTCTATTCAAAGTAACTTTAAAAATAATGATGTGTCGTTGTCATCACCTATTCAGGAATACTTACCACCTATTGTAACGGGAAATGATAACTCTGTAAGTTTACCTAGTCAGGAAAATGTACCACCTATTGAGTCTACGAGTTGTGACACTGCGATGTCAGATATGGCAAATCCTGTAAAGAGTGATGTTAGTAAAGAGTTAGTGTTAACCGATGTAGAAAATAAGAATGTAGCTGATGAGACAGTAGTTATAAGACATTCAACTAGGATTAGGAAACCACCCCAGCGTTTAAATTTGTGAGGGGGATATTGATGTGTATCCGGAAACAATATTGGAGTAATATTTGATAAAGTGGCAACACTTTCTCTTCCGCTCCATGCTTGCTATGTACCCATGTTGTGTGCGAATAAAAAAGTAAAGTTTTTATTACAAGTTGGTATTTACATTCATTGGACACCCATACTTATGTTCCTGAGGGCCAGGGCACCACAAGGTGTGAAGACACCACATGAAAAAAGGAGAGTTATGTTTTTACCGTGATAGAATTCACGGGAGCGAAGCCCCGCGTGAGTACTTGTACATACATACAAGATACGCGCGAAAAACATAACCCTTCCTTTGCAGTCGGGTAAAAACAGTTAGGTACATGTTAAGAAGATACATTCACTGTTCGTTCACTAGGGGAACGGATTACGCATTTGTATTATTTTTACAAAGACAGATGTGCGAAGATCGTCACTCTCTAAGTGGTATGAGGCGTTAATCAAAAAGCAAAACTGCTCTGATGGGTATTGCTTCTCATGGTCATTCCGAAGAGGCCTGTCTCTTCAGAATGACCATGAGAAGCAAGAGGATGACGGTTTCTCTTCCTCACATTCATAATTAAGGCAGTATCATCATCTGGTTAGCCTTTTCCCACCTATTTTGGAATTGCCTTCCAGTCCAACTGGATCCAGTAACAGTACCAGAGTTTTACATGTAGCGACTGCTTATCTGACTTGTATTTCTACTAGTACCTTGTACAGTTAATCTCGATAAGCACCATTTGGGGAAGTGGAACCGATGATGGAGACCAAAGACGGCCACCGAAACTACTCAATAATAAGTATTTCGTGGATTGCGATTCGATTACTTGAATATGCAAGTTAAGCACTTTATGCTCGTCACAATGCATATGGTGATGTAGAGCTGATGGTGAAGTACCAGGAGAACTCCTCAAAAATTAACGGCTATGCATCGGGAAAAGCAATATTTTGTAAAAGGTGATAAGTTGTTCACATTTTGGCTTGTAACTAGATAAATTACAAACCGACCCACTAAAAAACTTTTTACCAAAAAATTAAACCGACTCCCAAAAACACTGCAAAGTGAAAAATAACTTTAATTTCGGTAGTCGGTGTCTTTAGTTTTGTATTTTCGTTTTTGGCAAACAACTTATCACCTTTTACAAAATATTGCTTTTCCCGATGCATAGCCGTTAATTTTTGAGGAGTTCTCCTGGTACTTCACCATCAGCTCTACATCACCATATGCATTGTGACGAGCATAAAGTGCTTAACTTGCATATTCAAGTAATCGAATCGCAATCCACGAAATACTTATTATTGAGTAGTTTCGGTGGCCGTCTTTGGTCTCCATCATCGGTTCCACTTCCCCAAATGGTGCTTATCGAGATTAACTGTACAAGGTACTAGTAGAAATACAAGTCAGATAAGCAGTCGCTACATGTAAAACTCTGGTACTGTTACTGGATCCAGTTGGACTGGAAGGCAATTCCAAAATAGGTGGGAAAAGGCTAACCAGATGATGATACTGCCTTAATTATGAATGTGAGGAAGAGAAACCGTCATCCTCTTGCTTCTCATGGTCATTCTGAAGAGACAGGCCTCTTCGGAATGACCATGAGAAGCAATACCCATCAGAGCAGTTTTGCTTTTTGATTAACGCCTCATACCACTTAGAGAGTGACGATCTTCGCGCATCTGTCTTTGTAAAAATAATACAAATGCGTAATCCGTTCCCCTAGTGAACGAACAGTGAATGTATCTTCTTAACATGTACCTAACTGTTTTTACCCGACTGCAAAGGAAGGGTTATGTTTTTCGCGCGTATCTTGTATGTATGTACTAGTACTCACGCGGGGCTTCGCTCCCGTGAATTCTATCACGGTAAAAACATAACTCTCCTTTTTTCATGTGGTGTCTTCACACCTTGTGGTGCCCTGGCCCTCAGGAACATAAGTATGGGTGTCCAATGAATGTAAATACCAACTTGTAATAAAAACTTTACTTTTTTATTCGCACACAACATGGGTACATAGCAAGCATGGAGCGGAAGAGAAAGTGTTGCCACTTTATCAAATATTACTCCAATATTGTTTCCGGATACACATCAATATCCCCCTCACAAATTTAAACGCTGGGGTGGTTTCCTAATCCTAGTTGAATGTCTTATAACTACTGTCTCATCAGCTACATTCTTATTTTCTACATCGGTTAACACTAACTCTTTACTAACATCACTCTTTACAGGATTTGCCATATCTGACATCGCAGTGTCACAACTCGTAGACTCAATAGGTGGTACATTTTCCTGACTAGGTAAACTTACAGAGTTATCATTTCCCGTTACAATAGGTGGTAAGTATTCCTGAATAGGTGATGACAACGACACATCATTATTTTTAAAGTTACTTTGAATAGAGTTAGGAAACAAGTTATCTGATGCACGAATAATCTGATCTACATGTCTCTTCCAAATTAAATTATCTTCAGTTTTACACAAATAAGTTCTCTTGCCTAATACCTCATCTATTCTAGCTTTAACAAATTTCTTCTTATTAGGATATCTATAATCTCTACAGTACACAATATCTCCTTCTACAAATTCTTCCTTCCTTTTCCCCTCTATTATCATTTTATTGCTATTTTTCTTATTATTATTTAACAAGTCAAATCTAGTTTTTAGTTTTCTTTGAAACATTAATTCAGATGGTGTCATACCTGTGGTTATATGTATTGAATTCCTATAGTGAAAAAGATACCTGTTCATTAATGTTTCATAAGATACTTTATAATTATTACTATCTTTCAATGACTTTAACAAAGATGACTTAAAATTTCTTACAGCATTTTCAGCAAAACCATTTGTAGCTGGATGAAATGGAGGAGATGTTTCATGGTGAATACCATTCTTACTTAGAAATTCTGAAAATTCTTTACTACAGAAGGTAGCAGCATTATCTGTCACAACAAATCTAGGCAAACCAAACCTACTGAAACATTCCCTAAACTTTTCTACCGTTAATTTAGAATCTAAGTTTTTCATTATGAAAGCTTCTGGCCACTTGGAGTAAGTATCAATAATTAACAAAACCATTTTATTGTCAATAGGCCCTAGAAAATCTGCATGAACACGTTCATATGGAAAATTAGTCTTTGGCCATGAAATAACAGTTGACTTAGGTGGTTCTGGTCTGGCTGACATACAAACATCACAATTCTTTACAAAATTCTCAATATCACTATCTAAACCAGGCCACCAAAAATAAGACCTTGCATTTGCTTTCATTTTGACTACACCCTCATGAGTTGAATGTAATTCTTTTAATAAATTTAACTGTAACTTTTTAGGTATTACAACTCTGTAACCCCACATAATAACATTTTGATCAATGTACAGTTCACTTTTTCTTTGAAAAAATGCTTTTAAATTATCATTTTGTGGCATGTTAGTAAACCCATACCTAATCATATTATAAACTGAACTAAGCAATGAATCTTTTCTAGTCTCCGACCTTACAGTCTGTAAATCAATAATGTTCTGCTGTTCTACAAAATTTATGTAATCACACTCACTTTTACCTTGATTTTCATAATTTAATGGTAATCTAGACATACAATCTGCTTTTACATTAGTTGAACCTGAAATATATTTAAATGTATAATCAAAATTGGCTAGGTATATAGACCATCTCTGCAACCTACCTGCAGCCATTTGTGGGAGACTTTTGTTCTCACCAAATAATGCCTGTAAGGGTTTATGGTCAGACTCAAGTTCAAACTTCATACCTATTAAATATTGATAAAACTTATTTACTGCCCAATAAATAGCTAAAGCTTCTTTATGAATCATTGAGTACCCCTTTTCAGCCTTTGAATATACCCTTGAAATGAAACTAATAGGTCTATCAGAACCATCTGGCATTATATGGCTGAGCACAGCACCTATACCATTTTGAGATGCATCACATGAAAGTCTTAAGTGTTAAGTCTTAAGTGTCTTAAATGTCAACTACTTATAACCTTTTACAAAATATTGCTTTTCCCAATGCTGGGCCGTTAATTTTTGAGGAGTTCTCCTGGTACTTCACCATCAGCTCTACATCACCATATGCATTGTGACGAACATAAAGTGCTTAACATCCATATTCAAGTATTCGAATCGCAATCCACGAAATACTTATTATTGACTAGGTTCGGCGGCCATCTGTGGTCTTCATCATCAGTTCCACTTCTCCAAATGGTATTTTTTGAGAGCAACTGCACAAGTTACTATAAGAAATACCCAAAACGCCATAGGTGTGCCTATAATATTTGAAGAGTTCCCTTGATTTCTCCAGGATCCCATCATCAGATCCTGACTTGGTGATAAATGGTACCAATTTCGAAGTATACCCTTTCAAACAAAAAAAGAATTTTCCAAATCGGTTCAGCCGTCTTCGAGTAATCGATGATCATACATAAAAAAAAAAAAAAAAAAAAAAATATACGCGTCGAATTGATAACCTCCTCTTTTGGTCGTCGGTTGAAAATGCGTGAAGCCATCTACGGACTGACTTTGGCACGTAGTGTTTAGCCCTGAAGATCATAGTGCTGTTATCATTTTATAATGCTCGATGCAAGGTCGCTTACCATCAGGAGAGATGGTGGTCAAACGCAACCCTATCATGAATTAAAAACACATAAAACATACCACAATGTGCTTAACCTAATTTGCCCGCAGTGTACTTCAAACCGATAGAGATTACCAAGCATAATAGCTAGCTAGTATTTTTTTATAAGTGCCAAAGTTCGTGGTCTAGTGAATTAGTCATAATTTATGAAATCATGTCTCAAACCAACGTGGTAGACAAAGTCCGAAATGGGCGATGGTTTGTAGCACAACCTTGCTGCTGCAATTATTTAAACAACTTTAAAAAGAATCCGCATACATATTTACAGATATCCTGAATATACCGAGAGACTTGATCTGCTTGAAGGAAGTTGGCTGACAGGAGTGATGGTATTCATTTAAAGGAAAAGAGCCACCAAGCTGCGCGTTTGGCCGAGAGGAAGCGCAGAGATAGCCACTATAGCCAGATGATTTTAGACGCGAACCTTGAAGGTTCGTTGGAGATCGCGCGGGGGAAAGAGTTTAGAAGGATTTAGGCTTTTGTAGTACCGCGACAGCAATCTATTAATATATTGTAAAGCGAAAAAGTTTGATTAAACGCGCTAATCTTCGAAAGCTCTGCGTGGATTTCGATGATATTTGGTATGGAAGTAGAAAAAGTTGACTGCTAAAGAAGGGTTATGTTTTTATTAGGGTTCCGTAGCCGAATGGCAAAAAACGGAACCCTTATAGTTTCGACATGTCTGTCCGTCTGTCTGTCTGTCCGTCCGTCCGTATGTCACAGCCATTTTATTCCAAAACTATTAGGACTATACAAGTAAAACTTGGTAGGTAGATGTATTCTGTGAACCGCTTTCCGATTTTAAGAGAAAATTTAAAAACTATTTAAAATAAAGGGGGCTCCCCATACATGGAGCTGAAACTGAAAATATTTTTTTCGTGAAACCTATACGCGTGTGGTATCTATAGACAGGTCTTTAAAAATGAAATTAAGGTTTCTAAAATGACTTTTTCATAAAGTTAATCGTTTAAAAGATATACGCTTCCAAAGTGGTAAAATGTGTGTCCCCCCCCCTCTAACTTCTATAATAACGAAGGGAAATATCTAAAAAAACTATATGTTGTAGATCTAAATGTAAACTTTCAACCAAAATTGGTTTGAACGAAATCGAGTCAGCAGTTTTTGAGATAGGTACAGTATATTTTCAAAAACCGCAAATATAACTTTGTAATTCATACAAATACTATGAAAAACAAAGTTATTTGGCGTAGTTGTAAAAATTGTAAATAAGTAAGAAAGAAAGAAGAAGAATTTAAGAAATTTGTAAGGTTTTTGTTTTTTAATAATAAATATATATATAATAAATATATTAAGTACTAGCTTTTGCCCGCGACTTCGTCCGCGTGGAATAGTTACTTTGGGCTAACGTTAAATTTAACCCCGATTTTGAAGCATTCTTCATTGGCGCTCCGCTCATATTGGCCTATAGCCTTTCTCTATAAATTGACTACTTAATTAAAAAATATTTTTTTCAATTCGAACCAGTAGTTCCTGAGATTATCGCGTTCAAACAAACAAACAAACTCTTCAGCCTTATATTATTAGTATAGATAGCTGTTGCCCGCGACTTCGTCCGCGTTTCCGTCATTTTTCGTAAAAAAAAGTAGCCTATGTCCTTCCTCACGGTTCAGTGATTTTGATGTAACAGACAGATTAACTTTCGTAATTTAGTAGGGAAATATAATATGTCTATCTATAATACTGTTGAAAAATATCGCAATACGGAACCTCACAATATTATTGTTAATAGCTGTGCCCGCGACTCCGTCAGCGTGTAACTCCTTGTGTGTTATTAAGTTAATGTATTGGTAATATTGTTTGATCATGTTCACATAAGGCTTAAGTACCTATAGAACGAAATTTTATACCTTCGCCCGCTAGACGCGTCGAGCGCGGCGACCGATTCTCAAAAATAATCCTTATAGCATGATTCAGTATTCACGCGCGCGCGATGGCTTATTATTAGCGTATTTCATGTATAACTTTGGTGTTTCTATACCGATTTATATGATTATTTTTTATGGAATAGTTAATAATGTTAACTTTTTCAATTAGGGGTGACTGAGAGTGTTATAAACGTAAGAGTAGACAAATATTATAATCAGAAAGCTTCGAACTGCTAAGCTATCGGGAGTTACACGTGTTATTGTGAGTCATCCATAAAAGATAGACATATGCTGTCGTGGGATATTTTTTATATAATTTTAAGGAGAACATTTCCGTCATGAATAATTTCTGTGTAGCTTTAACCATTAAGGTTGCACACGCGACGGAATCTTAAAATATGGAGTAACTTCTCCCGTTTTCCCAACATTTCCCTTCACTGCTCTGCTCCTATTGATGGTAGCGTGATGAAAAGTATACTATAACCAGCTCAGGAGTATGAAAAATAATTGTACCAAGTTTCGTTAAAATCCGTCGCGTAGTTTTTGTTTCTATAACGGTTATACATTATACAGACAGACAGACAGACAAAAATTATACTGATTGCATTTTTGGCATCAGTATCGATCCCTAATCACCCCCTGATAGTTATTTTGGAAATATATTTCATGTATAGAATTGACCTCTCTACAGATTTATTATAGGTATAGAAGAAGATGTTATATTTATTATAGTTACTACGGAACCCTTCATGGGCGAGTCCGACTCGCACTTAGCCAATTTTTGTAATAAAAGCCACGGGGGCGAAGCCTTGCGCGGCTGCTAATAGTTAGATTTAAAAAAAAACTTCGACCAATATGTTCGTACGTCTATAGTTCCACAAAAACTACTGCAACGATCATGATAACTTTTGTCTATAAACATTATAAAAGATAAACACATAACAGAAGATAACAAAAAAACACAAGTTAGCGACAATCGTGACTCATTCGTCGTTATCAACGTGACGATTGTGTGTTTATTTTTATAGGTTTTGGTGTGTTTCGTACGTTGACTGTCGGAAAACCGATACATAAATTTCGCCTACGCACTTGTTAAAACTCTAATACATAACCCTTCCTTTGCAGTCGGGTAAAAACAGTTTAAGAGAGACGGGAAGCTATACAAGACCAATAGCAGCGTCTCTTTCTAAACTGTTCCATACTGATATAAATACATCATTATAAATTCCATGGTTCATAGGTGTCCGTTCTAGGACTGAACAGAATTCCTAAAAAAATGTTAAATATTTATTTTCTCACCCCTATACCTACCCATTATTTACATGTGTTTAAGGATACAATTTATATACAGTAAACATACTGAGGGAGAATGTTGTCTAAACTAGGTTGAGGCCTGTATTTCAGGATACCAGGCCTCCAACCTTTAGGTTTTGTAACTTTACTTAGTGCTCCAACAAACAGTGGTTTGGAATCATTGATTTAACAATTGAATTTCAAATTGCTCTAACCTGACGTACACCAGACAAATTCAGGCTATACCAGCCCAGCAATTTTTATAAATATTGTGTGGGATAAGACGAGCTTTACTGGCTCAAGTGGTTGGCGAACTAATGAGGACAGCCGCGATATCAAATATATTGATAAAAAGCTCATCTTAGATTACTAAAGATAAGGCGTCTACTTAGTTAAACCATGTTATTGAACTCTTTAACATGCATTACAAACTCGAAAACGGAAAAATATACTCCGAATTAATATAAAATATTATTCATTATCACTTAAGGCTTGTATTCATGCCAATAACCTTGACCATTTGGGCGGAGCTAACGACCCCTCTCCGCGCGTCACTCCGCGCAGCTCTCCGCTACCCGCATGCAACAGAAAAGAGAGGCGCGATCGGCCCGCGCTTGCGCCGCCAGCATGCGTCGTCGCTTCGCCTAGTCTCGGCACAGAGTATCGAAATCACAGAAGGTCAAGTCATCGTGAAAGTTAAATTCATTTTTATTTGTACCGCATCAAAAAAATTTTGTTTTTATTTATTATCTATTGATATAGATGTACTTTGAGTATGTACTGTAGAAACTATACCTCTATTATAGATCAGCCTGGCTCGAAACATGAGATAAACAACTTGATGTATCTTTTTAACTTAATTATATATAAATAAAAATTAATGGCTAAATGTGTTGCTAAGCGCAAAACTCAGGCATGGCTAGACCAATACGGATTTTTTTTCGAATATTTGTTATAGTCTGAGGAAGGTTTCTATTAAGAGAAAAATGGTAGGTAGGTAGGTAAGGTAGGTATGTAGGTAGGAACTTAGAGTAAGGTAGATAGGTAGTATAATTATTACTAGTGTATGTCATATTATTTGTTACATTTTTTATAAACAAATAGATTATAACTAAAATTCACTGAAATTTAACTTTCTTTCATCAAGTATTTTTATTCTTTTGGTTGGTTGAACTTCTTCATCCTCATTTATTTCTCCGTGTTCACATATATTTATTTTTAGAAATTTTGATAGCCATATAAAATCTTGTTCTATGTTTTCTTTTCGTCCTTCTTCGTTCTCGTTTTCTTCATTTTTCTCATCAATCTATTTTTCTTTCCTTAGTTCTATTTCCTTCTCTTTGTCGTTTTCTTCTTTCTCTTGTACATTATCTTAACTCTATCTCTCTATCTCAACTGTCGGCTTCGTCCGTACGAAGAGAAACCGGTGCATATCGGCTCAAGCCAGGCCTCGCTCAGACGAAGCGCACACACGCGCCTTGCTTGTAGTAGTGTACCTATCATAGCGCAGTTGTATGAAGCTTACCCTCTGTCCGTTTACTCTGTGCTATCTACTTTTATGCGAGGTAAGTAAAGCGATAGTTTATAATGAAATATGTAGATAAAACTTTAAACTTACCTTGATAATAAATGTATACCCTTTTGTTTGTAATATTTTTTTAAACCTCTCTTCATTCGTTTCTGCTTATTCCCATGTTTTACAACCTAAATTTAAACACTACTAAAACTGTAAAATACTATGAGTTTATAACACTAACACTACTTATAGATACATAGAATACTCTTTAACTTATAAACAAGAATCAGAAATAAAACTTTTTGACGAATCGAAAGTCGGTTCTATTTTTTGATAATAAGTTTTATTTCACGCTTTTTAGTGGGTCGGTTTGTAATTTATCTAGTTACAAAAGCCAAAATGTCAACTACTTATCACCTTTTACAAAATATTGCTTTTCCCGGTGCAGAGCCGTTAATTTTTGAGGAGTTCTCCTGTTACATCACTATCAGCTCTACTTCACCATATGCATTGTGACGAGCATAAAGTGCTTAACATTTATATTCAAGTAATCTAATCGCAATCCACGAAATACTTATTATTGAGTAGTTTCGATGGCCATCTGGGGTCTTCGTCATCAGTTCCTCTTCCTCAAATGGTGCTTTTCGAGAGAAACTAAACAAGGTACTATAAGAAATACCCAAAACGCTATAGTTATGCCTATAATATTTGAAGAGTTCCCTCGATTTCTCCATGATTTCATCATCAGATCCAAACGTGACGACAATTGAACTAATTAAAATGCATATTCTTTCAAACAAAAAAAGAATTTTCCAAATCGGTCCAGCCATCTGCGAGTAATGAAGTAACATCATAAAAAAAAAGTTCAAGACGAATTGAGAACCTCCTCCTTTTCTACAGTCGGTTAAAAAGCTATTCCACTATTTACAAAATTAATTTTTGCAGTAATATTTTACGATATTATTTCGTAGTGCTTGAGCTCTCGCAACGCGACGTACGTCCACCTAGCAACACGATGCGCCCCGCACTGAATTTGTGGACGAGTGCGGGGGTGATGTAAACGCAGTCTTTAATTGGACGCATTTTTAATTTATTGTAATAAAAATAATACATATTTGTAAAAAGTAACAAAACCAAATTATTTTCATTTGTATTGCAAAGCAGTATTATATTTTTTATACTCTTTAGATAAGAAATTAAGGAGTAAAATGGTTTCATCTCAATGATTTGGAGGTGATTTGGCATTTTTTTATCTTATTATGTGATACCGATAGAAAAATTGTGGCTAAACCAAATTACGGTTCATATCATGTAGATTACTAACAATTTTTTTCAGATGTAATTTCTCTGTAATTGCCGACGAAAAGTTGCTTCATCTGAATGCTTTTTTCAAGCTTTTTTCGAGAGAGCAGCCTTAAGTATGTTTGTAAAACATATGGGGCTGTACTTATTAGACTTTTTTTCCGCATAATTTCCGAATTCCGGGATAAATTACGTATGTCGCGGTATAACCGCCACGCCACCATCTTCCACTGTAAGTCGAAATCGGTTCAGCCTTTTCAGAGATCAAGCCAGACAACAGACAAAATAATTTTTTTAAATATCTGGTTAATAATAAGCACTTGAGTAAATACAGTTATTTTTAAATGTCAGATAGACAATTCATTCTATTAATATGGTGAATGGTATGCATAGATATAACTTCTTAATTATATCTATGCATACCATTCACCATATTAACCCCTCGAGTGTCAACGATACACCGTTTGTACATAACGTCATGGCTCGCTTGGACAATGGTATTTTACGTTTATGTTGCAAGTAACACGATGTGGCTGTATCATTCGACTAATCGATTTATACTTGACCGGTTTTAGTAACATTTTAAAGGGAACACCACTAAAATGAACGAAAAAGAAATGTTTACAAAATGCACCTGTGGTTTTTTTTGTGACGCCGCAGACTTTTTCGTTGTGTTATCAAATAGTTTTTATTACTTTTTAGTGTCTAAGTGGAATAATTTGTATTAACATTGCCTACACATTATTGTGTTATCGTGTGTCTTTTTTCGTGAATATGTGTTTTTTCGTGTGCATGACTTCGAATGTGAGTGAAAATTATAAAAGTGAAAACATATTACATCACTGCGAGATAAGGTCAATTTGATTTGCTTATTGAATGATATAAATAGTTAGATAAACTCATAACGAAGCCAGGAAGGTACAATATATACCCTGATAATGGCCATAAATTACCGATTTATCATTTCTTCTGAAGTCCTACCCAAAAATCAAAAAGTACATCAAACATGCGACATTCGAGGGGTTAATAGAATGAATTGTCAAGGTATTATTTTATAGCTCTGAACTATAAAATAATTCCATGTGTCAAAGCTTAACTAATTATGTTATTTTATTTAAATAGTTTTTGTCGCGAATTCACCCTTATTAGCTTGGTCCATAGAAGAATATTGTATTCAAAAGAAAGTCTAACTCTTTGTTATTGCATGAATAATCATAACCAGATCGGCACTTTTAGAGATAACTTCCAACAAACAGTTTTAATTTTTCATAAATATTTATTACCCTAGTTTAGATTTGCTACCAAAAAAATATGTTAAATACAGTTAGATTTCATAATTAATGTACATAATGAATAACAGTTTACATTTTCCGTTATAACTGTGATTTTCATATAAGCTGAATAAATGAATAATTAATTTCGTATTTTTAAGTCTGTTGATGACTTTATACTTTTATATTATTCTTTTGTGTTTTGCAAAGGCTATATATAAACAGGATTTTAGAATATTACAAAGAAATTATGATAGCTATTCTCGTCTAGATATTTTCTTGTATGGTATAAGAGAAAGTGGTATGTTTAGTTGTTTTCAAATACAATAATTTACTGCCCACAATACTGATTCAACAATTTTTTTCTTTGTTTGTGAAGGAGTTTGGAGATGTTGACTCATCAACTGCTGCACCGCAAAACCCAACAATGACGTCAAAGAGTCATCTCCTGATGATGCTCCATTGAGGGGCAAAACACATGTCGAGTGTGGTTTGTTTACATGTCCTGTTTTTTGTTGCATCCCTTCCGCATGTGAAAAGGCAGTGCATAATGCATGAAAGATTAATCATCTACTTCTTGGCAGAATTAACACTAGATATTCTGAAGTATTAGTTTGGTATGAATTTCCGTAAAGTAAAGCCTGATTCCATTCTGTATACTAGCTGTGCCTGCAACTTTGTTGGTGATGGTGTATTCCTGATCCTGTGGGAATTATAATTAAAAATATGTCTTTAATATCTACAACCTTCTTTATCATCTAGTGAAAGTCCTACTAAATTTGATTAAATTGTTCTGAGATTAGCCTAGCTAGACACAAAGACAGACATTCAGGTAGAAAATTTTTAAAATGTTTGTTTGTGTTTTATTATTATGTAAATAGCTATTACCACTAGAGAAAAAAATTGTTATTTTGGAATCACAGACTTACACTTCACTTTTATTTATATGTATACAGTATAGATTCACTTTTGTTTATGATTTAATGATTCACTCCTCATATTCTTATTAGTCCGCTATAAGAATTAAATAAGAGGGAGATTATAGGACAGCTTTGCTGTCTTTTCATTAACTGTTTTTGAGTAAAACAAACTGAAAAATTACCTCAACATTATGCTCTGTGTGTGTATTAAATCAATAGCATACCAAAAACTTATTATTCATTGGTATATCTTACACTCAACTTCTACCTAAACTCTGATTATAAGTAGAAAACAATAGATTATGTTAATGTAACATATTGTCAATGTAATATTCTGTATTTGATAATTAGCTATTAAAGTATACATGAAAATATGAAAAAAATATAAATTATTTCAACATCTTATTAAAGAAATTATCTTCCTTGTAGACATATTGTACACCCGTAAATGCTCTAAGCTAGGTGAAATAATGGATGTTATTATATATGAGATACAAACACAATAGCCAAGGCAGATACTGAGTAATGAGTTACCACCAAAGACACTCAGGTGTAATACAAGTGCTAAAATTCATTCATCTGCTGTAGTGTGTGAAAATTCAATAACAAAGTGTATTGTAAACAGGAACTCCCAACTATACATCATTGTTTACACCACTTCAGATGATAAACAAGCATTCCAATAAGCAGCCACACAGTAACCACTGCAATTTAATCTTGTTTATTTAGGTCACTGACTTTTTTACATTTTTTCAACAACTTTCATTGAAACGGCATGCCCGAGGTACAGTTTGTGCTCCAAATGCAACTGAACCGTGAAAGTCATTGTCATTTAACATGACATCATTGCTTTTTTGCACTTTCAAATGCTATAGCAGAATTTGAGGTTTTAGCACCTTGGTACCCTTTTCTTCTATTCGATAATCTCTCATATAATCACAGTAAATATACAAAATAACATAACAGAACAAATCATAAACACTGGCCGTCTGAATCATCGAAACATCATTATTTCACGTAATAAGTTAACTCCCCCAAAACATTGGATAAAAATTGAACTTTCTTGAGCAAGTTATCTGACTGACCTTTGATTGAATGGGCGAACCCTTACAGCCACTTTCACCGAAGCCATTGTCACACATTATATTGTCAATAGTTACAATTTTATTTTAAAATTACATTTATCCACACAAATACGACACTACAAAGCAAGTTGACATTTTTGTTTGATTGACAGTTTATAGAATGACGTTGCAATGCGGAAAAAATAAAGTTGAATTCTCAATTTATGAAAGACAACAAAACGTATTTTTTTGAGTATTAATTTCTGATACTAACAAGACTAAATAAGAAAATACTTTGTTGATTCTCAAAATTTTTTGCGATTATTATTTCAATAAAAAATCCCGCGAGCCCCCGATTTTTTTTGTTTATAGAGTTGTCCTTAGTCTAATACAGATTAATGGAAGTATTTCATTAGTTAGTTTTAATCTTTTTTCCTTAGTCTGAGGTTTTAATCGATTTGCAGTACTGAATTGATCTAGGAAATCTTATTTCAATGTTCTCTGCTCTCTAATACATCTAAAGTAATAGAAATTTTGTCTTCTTGGACTAGACTAGACTTGGATAGATAAGTGCACTATTTATTTCATGAAAGAGCTTGTGCTTGATATAGTTATGAATTAATTATATTGATTGTTTAGCAATAGTCTAAAGTGAAATACTTTCCTTTACCAACTTTTTGATAGCAAAACTCGATATTTAGAAAAAAAATTGAGGCACTGACTTATGGATTATAATTTAAAATTATCAATGATAGCATTTTTACTATAGTAAAATAGTAATTTTAACACATTAAACATTAGTGTGTACATAAGAGTGATAGCAAATAGCATAAAATACAAAAGTGCTACCAAATAAACGTATGTATTTCTCTTAATAGAGACAATAGGAAAAGTGCCACTTTTTTTTATCATGGTAAAATTATCAAATAAGTCCTCCCACCCCGGGCAGGGCGGGAGGGACAGTCAGACTTTTACTGACTAAAATCCACGGTGTTCCTTCAATAACCCTTTACGTTCCGGGGTCACGGTAATGGGATAAGTCCCACGACCCCGGCAGGATTCGGCACTCTACAGGGGGGGCCTCGTCATGTTGCTGACGCTCTTTGAGGCGCGCGTGGAACACAACGCGCCGTCGACCCGGGCATGGTCCGTGGTCGGACAGCGAGTTGCCCTTTACTCGCTGTCCGCATGCCCACGCCTACGGTGGCCGGAGATCGTCGGCCGACGTCCGACGCCGTGGGCGTCTACCACTGCGGCTGGGCTGGAGGGAGGACGCCATCCTCTCCCTCACACGGCCCGCCTCCTCCTTCGGCAGCATGACTGCTTCGCAGAAGGAGGCGACCGCTTCCCACTCTCTCTCGCCCCGCAGCATGGCCTCAACCAATGCCGGGCGCGAGAGGTCTCCGCCTATCGCCGCCGTGAGGACACGTCGGAGCTCTGCGAGGCAGTCTTGCACCGTATGCTCTACTGTGTACTCTGGGCGGCCCTCGCAGTGGTGACACCCAGGCGTTTCTTCTTTCCCCATCAGACACAGGTACCTCCCGAAACTTCCGTGTCCGGTGAGGACCTGTGTCATGCGGTAGGTCAGGACGCCGTGACGCCGATCTAGCCTCAAAGAGGGGTCTTACCGCCGCAATTGCAGCGTGCCCGAGGAAAAGTGCCACTGGATAAATTCTTAGTAAAGACAAATTTTTAATCGTTTAAGTTAAGATAAAATTAATTTATCTTAACTTAAAAGAAAGCCTGAATTGTAATATGATTAGGTTTCATGCTGCCTAGCTGATGAACCCTAATAAAACATAATTCACTCGATTTCAATTCCTACACAATGAAAAGAAATGACTACTTAATGTTGACAACTTGACTAAAACCAAATAGTTTTAGTCGAGTTGTCATCATTGTGTAGTAATTTCTCTAGCACTAACATTTATTGCTGCTGCTGTCGATTTCTATCTGTCGCAGGAAAGGTTAGAATTTTATCATTTGATTTTTACAAAATAAATTGGTAAATATGATTGAATCTGTAGTTAGTTCATGGTTATTGTACTTAAACCTGGCTATGATAGCTGTTTTCTATCGAAATAAGTTACCAAATAAAGACTGTCACTGTGGGTAAGTTGGGGTAACATTACATAATAATGTGTGTATGTTCGTCCGTCAGATAGCCAATCATCACGATGTCGAGCGCCCCGGGCCGCCCCATGAAGTTCCCCTACACCTTCAGCGCCAAGCTTGCGCAGTTCCCCATGAAATTCTACGTCCAGAACCAGTGGATCTGGAAGTACTGGATGATCGGACTTGCCGTCTCACTCCCCGTCTTCTACAAGATCAACAAATTGGGTAAGTTATCGATGAGTAGCAGATTATTTGTCGTTGATAGTACCTTTTATATTTACAAGTAACAACAACTTCCATAGTTCAAGTGTCAAGGTAATTTACTTTGACTGGAAGAATAATTCCATTTTGGAACTGACAAATCCGAAATTGCTATAAAATTTTAATCAGTTTCATTTGGTTTTAGCATCAGTATCTTTAAATAATTTGAGAAAACAGAGTTGAAGCTTAGCGAAGGGGTAAAATGAATAGTCACTAGGCCCCAAACAAAATAATCACTGACAATGCTAATTTTCCTAAGTTTTGACTTTCCAGATCATCCATTTGGCCTTGAGTCCCATAAAATAAAATTCTGAGTTTTTTTTTTTATTGAAATTAGGTTCGCGTTTGACCACTATCTCACCTGATGGTAAGTGATGGTGTGGTTGATGATGGAGCACACTTACCTAGAAGTAACCTATTCACCCTTGACTTAAAGACTTCTAGGTTATAGCTATCGGGAAACACAGATTCCGGCAGGGAATTCCACTCCTTAGCCATATGCACAATGAAGGTATACCCAAAATGTTTTGTGCGTATAGGTGGGATGTCGATTTGACGATGGCGCTTCGCCGTTTGTCGCGTAGTCCGATGATGGATATTATTTGAAACATCAATTTTTACTGTCTGTTTCCAGCTAACTCCCCCGGCAATGTTGCTAAATGGGCAGAGATCAGGAGGAAGGAGGCAGCGGAGCACCACTAAACTAAGAGTAATTGCAATAGTTCCAGGTTATAAGGAAACCAACTTGTGTGATTTATTTATGTTGTAAGCAGTGTAATATTAAATCATGTAATAGTTTAAATGTATTTTATTTAACATTATCTTTGTCTCACCTGGATTCTTTGAAATGAATCAATAAATCAGCACTAAAATTATAAAGCTGAAAAGTATTTTGTTTGAACATGCTAATCTTCAAAAGTTCTAGGGGGATTTGAATGTTTGGTATGTAAGTAGCTTGAAGAAAGGTACTTTTTACCCCACTGCAATTCTGCAAGACAGGGGTTATATTTTTATCGTGATAAAGACAACGGGAGCAAAGCCCCACATGAAGGCTACAGAATAAATAAATGAGTAATAAGCAGACTAGGTATCTTGTAAAGTACCGTGGTTTTGGGGGCCAAGTCACCCGCGTCCGTAGGAGAATACCCCTTTGAGAATCCCTACATGTGGTCCCCGGGTGGTGCTAATCAGGTGACATCAAACTGGTGGTAGGATAAAACCGCAGGCTTGTGGCCACCCACAGGGTAACTAAAGACGTACCGCCAAACGGCCTAGCTGTGTTCCCGTATGATGCCCTGTGTAGCCTTTCAAGGAGTTGGTCGAAGTAGTTGCTTCACTGCTGAAAGACCAATCTGGCTCGCACTCGACTAGTCGCGGAGGATAGCGGGATCCGAGGCACAGTGCACCGCTGGCCGACCGCAGGTAGTTGGGTTCGTATGAAACGGAAAAAACAGCAATGTTAAACAGCGGCTGCACTCCCTCTCTCTCAAAGTGCACCTCAGTAACATGATAACATCCGAGGCCTTCACTCAAATCTCGTCGCAGTCCACCACCTCGAGACTGATAAACCTGCTCTGCTGTTTCTTTCGGAGATGTCCGTCAGACGTGTCGTATCTTTCATACCCAGGGTTTACCTTGGAGCACAACTTTAAACCACGTGCGGGTGTATGTATGTACGCCCGCGACGACATATCGTCCCTTAGCAAACAACACCGCTCAAGTCATTTTCACCAACTTTACAGGAGACAAAAAAAACTGTCTGTATAAAAAAATATGTAGGTTTTATTAAGTATAAATATATAAATAAATATCTCCTTATTAGGATAAGGAGATATTGAATATTTATACTTAATAAAACCTACGTATTTTTTATACAGACAGTTTTTTTTGTCTGCTGTAAAGTTGGTGAAAATGACTTGAGCAGTGTTGTTTGCTAAGGGACGATATGCTATCGGCGTCTCCGGAACCTTGAGGACTCCAGGTTCTCTTCGCTTTGGGCTCTGGTGGACACGGGCATAGACAAAATTATTTATGCCTGTGTCTACCGCTCGCACAGCGGAGATCATGAGACAACCTGGCTCACACAGTACATCAGTGAGGCGGCTGATGCGGCCCAGCAGCGGTACCCTTCAGCTCGTGTTACTGGGGGACTTTAATGCCCATCACCATGAGTGGCTCTTCCCATACCAGTGCACGGACCATGCTGGGCGAGAAATGCACAATCTTGCACTTGCATTAAATCTCACTCAGATGGTCCAGGGAGCAACGAGGGTGCCGGATGTTGAGTCACACACAGCCAATTGCTTGGACCTTCTGTTGACTACTACTCCAGACCGCTACTCGGTAACGATATCTCCACCGTTAGGTAGTTCCGACCACTGTCTGGTGAAGTCTGTATCCGTCTACTGTCCGCCCGAGCCTTAAAGGCACTCGGCGGGTTTGGCGATACAAGTCAGCAGATTGGGTTGGCATGCGATCTTTCTTTGCATGTTATCCTTGGCAGCCTACTTGCTTTTCTTCAAATGATCCATCGTCGTGCGCAGACGCCGTGGCAGATGTTTTGCGACAGGGGATGGAGTACTACATTCCGTTCTCTGACCTAACAATGTCCGGCAAAGCTCGACCTTGGTTTGGCGCCGAATGTGATGGCGCTGAAGCGCTTAAACACGCGGCGTAGGGTAGACTGGGTACGATTGAAACAAAGGACGGTTGAAACAGAGCTAATATCTCGTAAACGGTTACGTGTGGAGTGAGAGGTGCAAGAGGAAAACGAAGCGGACAACAGGTCCGAACGCGAATTCAGTGTTGCGCGGCTTCCCGCGCGTTGTTGTTGAGTGCAGGACGCCATATTGTTTTTTAGCACCCAAAAGTAAGTATTTTTCTTCTGACATTAACGCTTATATTATCTATTCTTTTAAAGTGAATGTATTGAGTGTGTAATTTCTGATTATTTTGAAGCTTGTAGAATAAGGGATAGCAACTATTTTTAATGTGTTATTATTACTGTCGTAATTAAAATGTATATTTTACCAAAAGTGTGGTTGGGGACGGTTGAAACATTTTTGAGGGTATGCTTAAAACAGAAAATATATTAATGTTTATTTTTTGTAGATGCCCAGAATCCGGGTAAGGAAGTCTCTCAGAGAGAAAATTGACTTGTGGAGCTATAGTAATGCATATGAGGAGGTAAAAGCTGGAGCTTCACTGCGGAAAACAGCGGACAAACTTGATATAAACCACTGTTCTCTGTAAAGATACATTCGAAAGCGAAATGCGTCTAGCAAAGAAGATAAAGGAGGATACCCCGTGGTATAAAGCACACAATCGTGTTTTTAATGAAGATCAGGAGCCAGGATTATCATAATATTGAATGGTTTCAGATGTTTATGAGAAGAAACCCTGTACGCGCTGCACAAGCTACAAGCTTGTCAAGGTGATAATTTGTCCATTGTCATGGACCGTTATAACTTTGAGCCCTAAGATATAATAGCACTGGTGAAACCGGCATAAACACCGTACAAAAGCCTGACAGAGTTATAGCTAGATGTGGTACTCGTCAAATTAGTTCAGTAACCTCTAAGAAAGGGATAATTTTGATTATACTGATGAATATTGTTATGCGGTGCCATACTTATTCGTATAATTAGTATAAATCATAAATAAAACATGTTTTATTAGTATTTATTGTATTATTTGTATGTGTTTCAACTGACTCCAATCACTTTTTCAACCGCCCCTGGCATTAGGACGGTTGAAACAAATTTATTTATTTTTTTAATTTCATATATTTCTAAAAATAGTAAGCCGGGAACTATAATGATACAGCCATATCGTAGCTGAAACTTCACATTTGAATTTCACGTATCATAATTGTCACTTTGTTGATAAACAACAAAATTATAAACGATAAAAGCTAAATTGTTTCAACCGTACCCAGTCTACTCGAAACTGCAAAGCAAATGACGTGGATCAGAAGAGAGCCTTCAACAGGGCTGCCAAGTCCAGCAAGAAGGTTTTGCGGAGGGCTCGGTTTGACCACGTTAGCCGAATTGGGAACAAACTCGCTTCATACCCTGCTGGAAGCAAAGCGTTTTGATCCCTGGCAAAGTCGGTCGAATCGAACTTCTGTCGCCCCTCACTACCACCACTGCTCAAACCTGACGAGTCTCTGGCTCACTCCGCTGAGGAAAAAGCAAACTTGTTTGCCACTCTCTTCGCGGAGTCTTAACGTCTGGATAGTAGTGGCGCTCACCCTCCTGATGCTCCTATTGGATGCGAGACGTGTATGTCGGACATTCGCATCCATCAGAAGGACGTCCGTAGAGTGCTGCGTAATCTTAACGTGAACAAAGCTAGTGGCCCCGATGACGGGATACCAGCAATTGTTCTTAGAACTTGTGCGGCTGAATTGTCTCCAATCTTGACACGCCTGTTTCGCCTTTCGCTAGAGACTGGAAAGGTGCCGAAAGCATCTAAGATGGCTAACGTACAGCCTGTACCCAAAAAGGGCAGTCGTGCTGACCCGGCCAACTACAGGCCTATTTCAGTCACGTCCATACTCTGTAAGAGTATGGAGCGTGTACTTAATAGTAAGCTCCTGGCTTACCTAGAAGCCAAAGACATCCTCAGTGACCGACAATACGGCTTTCGTAAAAACCGGTCAACTGGGGATCTTCTAGCGTATGCATTGGCGTATCTAGAGATATTTCCCAGGGGGGGCCTGGCCCCCAGTAGTAGAAGCGATGATCGCTTATCAAAGTTGCGTCAACTCTTAACGTACGAAATGAAATTTTTTTCATAAATTAATTTAACATGTATCGCATAACGGAACCTTGCATGAGTGAGTCCGACTCGCACAGGCCAGATTTTTTAATTTTTCAGCCATAATTGTTTGTTAGTAAAAATTCTCGGGTGGGCACCAGACCATTCTGGGGTGGGCACGGCCCACCCGGCTCCCCCCCTTCCTACGCCTATGAGCGTATGCCATTCATATATGGAGTGAGGCCATTGAGAAGCAAGGGGAAGCACTTGCTGTTTCCCTTGACATCTACAAGGCTTTTGACAGGGTCTGGCACGATAGCCTTACTGCTAAGCTTCCTTCTTTAGGTTTACCCACTCAACTTTGCGTTTGGATGAAGACTTCCTGAGGGATCGGTCCATTCGAGTGGTCATTGATGGCTGCTCGTCTGGCCAATTGGCAATTAATGCCGGGGTCCCTCAGGGGTCTGTTCTCTCAGCAACTTTATTCTTGCTGCACATTAACGATCTGCTAATGCCCGGTACCTTTCGGTATGCAGACGACAGCACAGTTTCTGAGAGATATGTGTCCAGCGCGCGAGCTGGTGGGTCACAGATCCAGTCTCTCCGTGAGGACATGGTTGGCCGCTTGAACTTGAACTTGAAGGCTGTCTCCGAATGGGGCGATGCCAACCTGGTCAAGTTTAATGCGGCTGAGACCCAGGCGTGTCTCTTCTCCGCAAAAAGAAGCCAATTCGAACCGGCTTCTACTTTCCGTGGTGTAACCATGCCGATAACCGATCATATTGAGCTTCTTGAGGTGACTTTAACTTCCACACTCAATTTTGGCCCGTTTATCGAGGCTAAGGCTCAGTTAGCATCAAAAAAGTTGAGAATCCTAGCCAAGGTGAGACGGTACTTCACACCGGAACAGCTGCTCAATTTGTATCAAGCCCAGGTTCGGTCGTGTATGGAATACTGCTCTCATCTTTGGGATGGATCTGCGAAATACGAACTGGACGCGCTTGAGTCTATCGAGAAGAGGGCCAAGAGACTCATTGGCAACCATGCACTGGTCGAGTCAAAGCTCCAGAGCCTTGAACACCGACGACGAGTTGCAAGTCTATCGGTTACATTTCGGGGAATGTGCGATGGAATAACACAATCTGATTCCGCCGAGCCCATTCCATCATCGGACTACGAGACAAACGGCGAAGCGCCATCGTTACATGGTGGACATACCACCCATACGCACAAAACGTTTTGGTAATACCTTCATTGTGCGTACGGCTAAGGAGTGGAATTCCCTGCCGGAGTCTGTGTTTCCCAACAGCTACAACCTAGGAGTCTTTAAGTCCAGAGTGTAAGTAACCTATTACTTTTAGTTAAGCGTGCTCCATCTTCGATCACATCATCACTTACCATCAGGTGAGATAGATAGATAGTGATGTGTGGATAGATAGTGGTCAAACGCGAACCTATTTTCAATAATAAAAAAATAAGTTTGTCAGCAGTGGCACTTCCTGGCTTAGCCTCGGTCATGGATCTGAACGTAGTCACACCCAGATTTACCTATTCGTTAATAAGTCACCAAAACCAAAGTCATTTGTTTTATAGTTAAGCTATTAGGCCGCTATCCCACTAGCGTTTTACGAGCGTTGGCGTTTCTCCAATGTTTGCGCAGAGCCAACGTTGCGCAGACGCGACGTTAACGTTGCGAGCCTATAGTGGCAAATGTTACATCCATGGAACGCAACGTTAACGTCACGCACATGCAGGGCCGGATTAACCATTAGGCAGAGTAGGCAACTGCCTAGGGGCCCCGCGTCCACAAAGGGCCCACTGCACGCACCAAGAAAAAAAAATTACTCTACGAACGAGAATTTAGAATTGCGTGTGAACTGAGGGACCACACTGTTATCTCTCAAAATACAAATCCTTAGATTTAGTAGTAGAATTAAATGCGAGGTTCTTAAGTTCTTACCCCGGTAACCGGACCGCACTTAAGGGCCTATACTACCTCAGCGCTTCTCACTATCTCGCTCGCACACTACTGGCCGCGGTCACGTGAGCAAGCGAGACAGGGTGGCAGGGAAAAGACTCCAAGACACCGATAATTTAGTTTATTTCTTTTTACGGTGAAAATAATGGTAATTAAAAAAAGTAAATAACATAAGACTTGCTTTATAGTTAGTTCAATTGATATGCAAAGTTTCATTATCTAATTTGAAGTTATTTTTGAATACCAGTGGTTTATTGTTCGGTTTGGAGGTAACTTTGGATTTTTTTTCTATCAAGAAAATTTTATGGAATTGTGTTTTCGTCAAACATAGTACCTAATAGTAATCCTCAACTTTACTATGTATTTATTTCAAAATTATTGCTGGAGTATTTTCGACATAACGGACGATCATGCTAAGCCATTTGAGGTAGTATAGGCTCTTAAGTGCTATAGGTTACGATACGTACGTAGTCTACAATTGTTTTATGTCTGCTAGTAAATCTTACAATTTTCTCCTCAATTTTCCTTTCTCAATAACAAGAATTATATTTTTTTTTGACGCACGCAATACTTCATACTATTTAGTATCGAGTTTTAAAACTAATATAATAAATCTGAACGCAGCCGTAGGGCGGCCGGAGGGTACTTCATGCACGTTGGTGGAATCCCCGATTCGTTAAATTACTTTTAAGTAATCGAATCGCAACCCATGCAATACTTAGTAGTTCCGGTAGCTATCTGTGGTCTTCATCATTAGTTCCACTTCACCAACCGGTGCTTATATTTGTAGTTTTCCCTCGAATTTCCAGGATTCCATCATCAGATCCTGACTTGATGACAATGGGACCAACCTTGAAGTATACCCTTTCAAACAAAAAATAATTTTCCAAATCAGTTTAGCTGTTATGAGTTAACACAAATAAAAATATTACAGCAGAATTGGGAACCTCTTCCTTTTTTGAAGTTGGTATAAGAGGGCCCCGAGGATTCCATTGCCTATAGGCCCCTGATGGGTTAATCCGGCTCTGCGCACATGCTGCAATTTGAGGTGTATAATCATCAGACACAAAATGTATTCCGACGAGGAAACTAGAAACACTACTGTGTACTGTTGTTGTAAATCTAATCGTTAATTTTGGGAAAATCCTTTATGGTCCAATCGATTACAAGTGAATATTTCGCACAGTACTCTAATAATATTAAAAACTTTTTAACAAAAAATTTAACCGACTCCCAAAAAACACTGCAAAGTGAAAAATAACTTTAATTTCGGTAGTCGGTGTGTGAGTTTTGTTTTTTCGTTTTTGGCACCGACTTCCGAAATTAAAGTTATTTTTCACTTTGCAGTGTTTTTTGGGAGTCGGTTTAATTTTTTGTTAAAAAGTTTTTATTTCAATCTTTTTAGTAGGATGATTTTTAATTTACCTAGTTACAAGAGCCTAAATGTCAACTACTTATAACCTTTTACAAAATATTGCTTTTCCCAATGCTGGGCCGTTAATTGTTGAGGAGTTCTCCTGGTACTTCACCATCAGCTCTACATCACCATATGCATTGTGACGAGCATAAAGTGCTTAACATCCATATTCAAGTAATCGAATCGCAATCCACTCAATACTAATTATTGAGTAGTTTCAGCGGCCTGTGGTCTTCATCATCAGTTCCACTTCCCCAAATGGTACTTTTTGAGAGCAACTGCACAAGTTACTATAAGAAATACCCAAAACGCCATAGGTGTGCCTACAATATTTGAAGAGTTCCCTCGATTTCTCCAGGATCCCATCATCAGATCCTGATTTTGTTGATAATGGGACCAATTTCGAAGTATACCCATTAGAACAAAAAAGAATTTTCCAAATCGGTTCAGCCGTCTTCGAGTACTCGATGATCATACATTAAAAAAAAAAAAAAAAATACGCGTCGAATTGATAGCCTCCTCTTTTTGTCGTCGGTTGAAAAATAATCAATATGAATTTAATAAATATTTGCAAATGCGACACTACATTTCACGAAGTTAGAAGTGATTCAAAATGACACAGTATTTAGACACTAATCTCAGAGATTCATTGTCACCAAAAGAGAGGCTGTTATAACTTTGAGATTCTCATGTAAGGAAAAAAATACTTGATAACCTCCTCCTTTTTTTGTCATCGGTTGAAAAATAACACAAATAAATTTCTCATGCAGGCCTTATCATTCATATCAATTTTTGTTTAGACACCAAGTACCGCACTCGCACAGACAGAGCTGGACGGCGTGGCCTATTGCCAAAAAACGCAACGTTAACGTCGAGTTGCCGCGACCTTATTACCGCGACATTATATGTTACCAATTTGCAACGCAAACATTTACCAATAGAAATTCGCGACGTTAACGTCACGTCTGCGCAACGTTGGGCAGACGTTGGAGAAGTGTCAACGCTCGTAAAACACCAGTGGGCTAGCGGCCTTAAAGAATTTGAATTTCCCCATAGTATACAGACCAGTTGAAATTTCTTGGCAATAAAGTGTTTCTGTTTTAAGTATCGAAGTTACCTAGATTTAAAATCCATGATCGAGGCCAAGCCAGGAAGTGCTACACGTTTTCGCCTAGATTAAGGGTCGCCGCACACGGGCTTCACGCCACAGCCACAAACGCCGCCACTAGAAGCTAGAAGCGACTACAAAGGTAGCTGAAGCGCGCAACAGCCACTTTGTGGCCGGTGGTCGACACTTGCGGTCGGTGGTTGCAACCAGAGCCGGATTAACCCATCAGGGGCCTATAGGCAATGGAATCCTCGGGGCCCTCTTATACCGACTTCAAAAAAGGAAGAGGTTCCCAATTCTGCTGTAATATTTTTATTTGTGTTAACTCATAACAGCTAAACTGATTTGGAAAATTATTTTTTGTTTGAAAGGGTATACTTCAAGGTTGGTCCCATTGTCATCAAGTCAGGATCTGATGATGGAATCCTGGAAATTCGAGGGAAAACTACAAATATAAGCACCGGTTGGTGAAGTGGAACTAATGATGAAGACCACAGATAGCTACCGGAACTACTAAGTATTGCATGGGTTGCGATTCGATTACTTAAAAGTAATTTAACGAATCGGGGATTCCACCAACGTGCATGAAGTACCCTCCGGCCGCCCTACGGCTGCGTTCAGATTTATTATATTAGTTTTAAAACTCGATACTAAATAGTATGAAGTATTGCGTGCGTCAAAAAAAAATATAATTCTTGTTATTGAGAAAGGAAAATTGAGGAGAAAATTGTAAGATTTACTAGCAGACATAAAACAATTGTAGACTACGTACGTATCGTAACCTATAGCACTTAAGAGCCTATACTACCTCAAATGGCTTAGCATGATCGTCCGTTATGTCGAAAATACTCCAGCAATAATTTTGAAATAAATACATAGTAAAGTTGAGGATTACTATTAGGTACTATGTTTGACGAAAACACAATTCCATAAAATTTTCTTGATAGAAAAAAAATCCAAAGTTACCTCCAAACCGAACAATAAACCACTGGTATTCAAAAATAACTTCAAATTAGGTAATGAAACTTTGCATATCAATTGAACTAACTATAAAGCAAGTCTTATGTTATTTACTTTTTTAATTACCATTATTTTCACCGTAAAAAGAAATAAACTAAATTATCGGTGTCTTGGAGTCTTTTCCCTGCCACCCTGTCTCGCTTGCTCACGTGACCGCGGCCAGTAGTGTGCGAGCGAGATAGTGAGAAGCGCTGAGGTAGTATAGGCCCTTAAGTGCGGTCCGGTTACCGGGGTAAGGACTTAAGAACCTCGCATTTAATTCTACTACTAAATCTAAGGATTTGTATTTTGAGAGATAACAGTGTGGTCCCTCAGTTCACACGCAATTCTAAATTCTCGTTCGTAGAGTAATTTTTTTTTCTTGGTGCGTGCAGTGGGCCCTTTGTGGACGCGGGGCCCCTAGGCAGTTGCCTACTCTGCCTAATGGTTAATCCGGCCCTGGTTGCAACTGATTTGAAGACGGCTTGATAGACGAAACTATCGTCGAGTGAAGTAGTTGAGTAGTTGCAGTTTCTTGCAACGTATGTACAAAGTACAAACGGTTTCAAGTTGCAAATGTATGAAACGGTTTACTGAATAATACGTTTTATAGGACGACATTATGATTTTTAGCTTAATTTTTCGTGGCATAAATGGCATTTAGCATTTTTATATTAAGTTTTTATCGAAATGCCAGCAAAAACTCTTGTGTATTTTCGCGGTGCAGACATTGCGATGGGTTTTAAATAATTATATTTAATATAATTAGAGTATGAAATAATTATTATGTTCACTTGAATTTTTAGAATTCACTCGTAAGCACATTAATTTAAAAAAAAAAACAAAACAAATAATATTAGCGGTCAGTTTAATCTTGCACTCGCAAACGGATGTTTGCGAGTGCTTACAACTGACCAAAAAAATGTAAAAAGACGCGCTCTCACTGATTCGAATTCCAGGAATTATTCTACTTCCTTATGCAAGGCGATTTTATACCTTAAGTCTACGAAAAATAAGCTTTACGAGTTTGATCGTTTCGTTAGGAACGATAGCGCTGACACGTGGTTATGAAATATCGACTGTATTACATTGGTAAAAAGTTCACTTTTCATTGAAATAACTGTTTGTGTGAAACGAAACGGAACGACGTCGCGTCGAGTGTCAAGAAATACGAAGACTGGTTTGTGCAACGAAGACTGGTTTGACCCACGAAGTAAAAAAACGATCTTTGAAAACGGTTCGTTGTCAAAACGCCCACGACTAATTTGCATGTCTCACAACAATGTCATTCATTTGAAGGATCCTCGTCTTAACCTTTTTTTTTATAAAAGTACCTTTTATAATGTACTAGCTGACCCGCCACGACTTCGTTCGCGTGGTATCCTACCCCTACCCAACCGATACCACTACCCCTATCCTACCTACCCCTACCCTACACTACGCTAACCCTACCCTACCCCTACCCTACTCTCCATTTTATTTAGAAAACGTTTGTATAGGAAATAGAAAAGGGCTGTTTTGACGGTTTTCCAGGCAATTTTTATTTTTTTTATTTTTCTCAACTTTTAAACCTTCCCTAGACCTCCACGAACATTTCAAAACCAAGATAAGATAAATCCGTTCAGCCGTTCTCGAGTTTTAGCGAGACATGAACAGCAATTCATTTTTAGGGTTCCGTAGCAGATTGGCAAAAAACGGAACCCTTATAGTTTCGATATGTCTGTCCGTCCGTCCGTATGTCACAGCCATTTTATTCCAAAACTATTAAGACTATACATGTGAAACTGAGTAGGTAGATGTATTCTGTGAACCGCTTTCAGATTTTAAGAAAAAAAAAATATTTAAAATAAAGGGGGGTCCCCATACATGGAACTAGAACTGAAAATATTTGTTTTTCATGAAACCTATGCGTGTGTGAAATCTATAGACAGATCTTTAAAAATGATATAAGGGTTTCTAAAACCACTTTTTCATAAAGTCAATCGTTTAAAAGATATAACAATATATATAAAGCTTCCAATGTGGTAAAATGTGTCCCCCCCCCTCTAACTTCTATTATAATGGAGTAAAAAATCTAAAAAAAGTATATATCTGTAGATCTTAATGTAAACTTTCAACCAAAATTGGTTTGAACGAAATCGAGTCAGTATTTTTTGAGATACAGCATATTTTCTAAAACCGCAAATATAACTTTGTAATTCGTACAAACACTATGAAAAACAAAGTTATTTAGTGTAGTTGTAAAAATGTAAATAAGCTAGTTTTAAGAAATTTTTAAGGTTTTTTTTATTCGTCAAATAAATATACATATTATATTATATTATTATAGTTACTACGGAACCCTTCATGGGCGAGTCTGACTCGCACTTGGTCAATTTTTATATATTACTAGCTTTTGCCCGCGACTTCGTCCGCGTGGAATAGTTACTTTGGGCTAACGTTAAATTTAACCCCGATTTTGAAGCATTCTTCATTGGCGCTCCGCTCCTATTGGCCTGAGCGTAATGATACAATATAGCTGTGCCCGCGACTCCGTCAGCGTAAGTTAATGTATTGGTAATATTGTTTAGATCACGTTCACATGAGGCTTAAGTACCTAGAGAACGCTTCGACCGCGAGACGCGTCGAGCGCGGCGACCGATTCTCAAAAATAATCCTTATAGCATGATTCAGTATTCACGCGCGATGGCTTATTATTATAAGCTTATTTCATGTATAACTGGTGTTTCTATAACGATTTATATGATTCTTTTTACGGTTTCGTAGCCGAATGGCAAAAAACGGAATCTTTATAGTTTCGACATGTCTGTCCGTCTGTCTGTCTGTCTGTCTGTCTGTCCGTCCGTCCGTCTGTCACAGCAATTTTATTCCGAAACTATTAGGACTATACATGTGAAACTTGATAGGTAGATGTATTCTGTGAACCGCTTTCTGATTTTGAGAAAAAAAATAAAAAATATTTAAAATAAAGGGGGGCTCCCCATACATGGAACTAAACCTGAAATTTTTTTTTTTTCATGAAATCGATGCATGTGTGGTATCTATAGACAGTTCTTTAAAAACGACATCGGGGTTTCTAAAACCACTTTTCCATAAAGTCAATCGTTTAAAAGATATAAGCTTCCAAAGTGGTAAAATGTGTGTGTGGCGGACACAACCTCTAACTTCTATAATAATGGAGTGAAAAATCTAAAAAAAATATATGTCTGTAGATCTTAATATAAACTTTCAACCAAAATTAGTTTGAACGAAATCAGTTCAGCAGTTTTTGAGATACAGCATATTTTCTAAAACCGCAAATATAACTTTGTAATTCATACAAACACTATGAAAAACAAATTTATTCGGCGCAGTTGTAAAAAATGTAAAAAAGCCAGTTTTAAGAAATTTGTAAGGTTTTTTTTTCAAAACAAATTTATTTGGCGCAGTTGTAAAAAATGTAAATAAGCTAGTTTTAAGAAATTTGTAAGGTTTTTTTTCGTCAAATAAATTTGCATATTATATTATAGTTACTACGGAACCCTTCATGGGCGAGTCTGACTCGCACTTGGCCAATTTTTTTATGGAATAGTTAATAATGTTAACTTTTTCAATTAGGGGTGACTGAGAGTTTTATAAACGTAAGAGTAGACAAATATTATAATCAGAAAGCTTCGAACTGCTAAGCTATCGGGAGTTACACGTGTTATTGTGAGTCAACCATAAAAGTTAGACATATGCTGTCGTGGGATATTTTTTATATAATTTTAAGGAGAACATTTCCGTCATGAAATGATTTGTGTAGCTTTAACCATTAAGGTTGCACACGCGACGGAAGCTTAAAAAATGGAGTAACTTCTCCCGTTTTCCCAACATTTCCCTTCACTGCTCTGCTCCTATTGATTATAGCGTGATGAAAAGTATACTATAACCCGCTCAGGAGTATGAAAAATAATTGTACCAAGTTTCGTTAAAATCCGTCGAGTAGTTTTTGTTTCTATAACGGTTATACAGACAGACAGACAAAAATTTAACTGATTGCATTTTTGGCATGAGTATCGATCCTTAATCACCCCCTGATAGTTATTTTGGAAATATATTTCATGTACAGAATTGACCTCTCTACAGATTTATTATAAGTATAGATATAGATAAGTAGACATTGTAGATTTTTAGTGTAGATGCAATGAAAGTGTTCAAAATAAAACATGTAGTAACTGTACGTGGATGATTTATTCACTAAAATATAAATTAATATAAAACTTAATTACATAAATAAATAATCGCTGACAAAATGATCATTATTATGTAGGAATGCACTGGTACGATTTACTTGTACAGTCAACCACAACACTCGCTGACTCCCGACGGGTCGTCGGGAGTCAGCGAGTGTATATTGAGCGAGAATTTAGACGGTAATCATACCATACTAATACCAGCCATACGGGCATATTTAAACGTATGTTCGTTTAAATATGTCCTTAATACGGCTGGTTGCAAAAATATTAAAAAGTTCAATATTACATAATTCGTGTGGCCGACTGTACCATCGAACAAAATTGCTATATAAAACAAGTACAATCATGTTGTGTGTATTTTTTTAAAATTATAAATGATATTTAAATAGCAACCATGTCCAAGAAATACAATTTTTCATTTTCCTAATAACATCGAAATACTTGGCTAAGCCTTATTAAAAAAAAACCAATGCTGTTTCAACTTAAAAAGAAATAAAATAACATTTTATAAAACAAAACACAACTTTGAGTTCGATTGATCAAAAACACGAGATTTTATTGTAGTACGAAATAAGAGTAACATTAACTTATGCACTAACAATTTTAAAACTAAAACACTAATGTCTAAGAGGCTTGACAATGGCATATGATGGGCCATTAGTATCATGGCATAAATGATTCATCACAAGCCAGTGTACAGAAGCCGAACTTCGGCTACTAATATGCTACATGAGCTTGCAACACAGTCAAATTCACTCATGGCAACACAGGATTTACTCATAATTTCTTTTTACAACATGCAACAATCAAGGAATAGGATAGTTTCCTGTGTGGCAAAACATTTATTTTATTTGGACCGTCCAGATATTTTCAAAGAATATTATACTCGTACCGTTTGCCTTTAAAAATCAATAAATATTTACAAAGATCAAAGCTTCAGGCGAGGGGGGCTGGTGAATCGAGTTGTCGCTAAAAAGTACCACACCGCATGCCGTCATGTAGACTTTAAATTAGGCGACTTATTTTTTAATTTTAAGCCATAAGAAAAAGTACGTGCCCAATATTCGTTGAGAATCTATGTGACGGACTTACAGAATATTTAGGTAAAACACCCTATTATGTAGCACAAGAGTTAATAACAATACTAACGTCGACTAAATCATTCGCTGACACGATTATTACAAACATTGTCACTAATGAGATTACACTACATGCAGATGTGTCAAATCAAGAGCGATACAAAGCTACACCCGTTTTCAAACCAAAATTATTGTAAAATCAATCAATCAATAAATAATTTATTTGCACGAATTGTAGGTAAAATAAAAATACAGGTGGTAAATACAGTTTTCAGAAATGAGCCATGTACATTCTACCTTGAGACAGGCACGCAAAATTTTATACAATTAATTATAAACCAGGTATAATATAAAAATTCCAACTTAGTAATAATAATGAATACAATTATAATCTAGTAAAATGAAGAAATTTAACAGTAATTAGTTAACGACCAAATAGACCTTTGAAGTCGCTGTAATAATATTTATTCGATTAAATACAATTAATACAATACAGATTTTTTTTTAAATTTATTGTTGACAAGGTAACCGTTAAGAATGCATTTATTTTAATAAAAGCTTTGCGCAGATATAGAACAAATACTATATATCGAGAGTAGTAAAAACAATACGCCATGGAGAAGGAGAATGGACTGAGTGAGAGCGATTGTTTGGTGTCGGAATTCTGTAGGCTAAATTTTTTTTTTGTCACGTACACAAAAACATAAAGATCATATAGATACTATCTGTATTATGTAGCATGGAGGCCTTGCAGAATGATATGGATGCTTTACAAGAGTCTTGCCGCAAGTTTGGTTTGGTTATCAGCGTTACTAAAACTCAGCTGCTCAAACAGCCTCCAAGAGGCTGTGATGCTGATCCGAGTTCGCTAAATATCGATGGAACCAGTCTTGAAGAAGTTAGCAACTTTCGGTACTTGGGCTGCCAAATTAAAAGCGATAATCGTCTTGCATCCCGAGCTGCTGCCACCTTTAGGAAACTGAACGATCGTGTCTGGAACTCCCACGACATCAAGCTTTCAACTAAGCTCGCAGTCTATCGAGCTATTGTTTTACCAATACTTTTATACGTCTCTGAAACCTGGTGCGTTTATAAGACGGATATAAATAAGCTGGACTCCTTTCACATTAAATGTTTGCGTTCTATCTTACGCATCAAGTGGCAGGACCGTGTTCTGAATGCTGATGTGCTTCGCCGTGCGCAAATTGAAGGAATGGAGGCTTTTATAATGAAGGGTCAGCTACGTTGGTGTGGCCAAGTCCAGCGAATGGATGTCTGCAGACTACCGAAGGCTGTATTTAACTCGCTCTTTTCGAGTGGAAAACGCAATCCCGGCGGGCAGTACCTTCGATATAAGGACGAGTTTAAGCGAAACCTAAATTCGTGTAGTATATATTTGGATAATTGAGAAGAGCATGCACAAAAAAGGTCACTTTGGCGTTCAGACGTTAAAAAGGTGTCTGCAATTTTGAAAACGCTCGACTATCAGAGCTGGATATTAAGCGTCAGTTCCGTATGAATCGACCTAAACCTACCTATAACCACACTTTCAACAACGACGGCAAAGTTCTATTGTTCTACTTGCAACCGGGTGTTCAAGACGAAATTCGGATTTGCCAGCCACATACGAGCACACGCCAGGAAATAGCCAGAGTCGCCATCGTCGGACACGACGCGGACGACATCATCATTACAAATACTTATAATGAGAAAAAAAGGAAACAACATAACAGTCAAAAATAATAAAGGCAACGACTTGCCCATGCATTTTTTACTGTATGACATCAACATCGAGCATGTTTGTAGTGTATTTTTTTTTTAATTAATTACTGCTTGATTAAATAACATTATTTGTTTTGATCTAAGAGACATCCCTATTCGGATTATACCACGGTAGGACTAAAGGTTGTGAGCTACAGAAAAGAGACAGGTATAAGTTGGCTTTGTATCTATCTACCGAGTGATACGTTTTGCAAGGATGTCCCGCTCAGTCCATTCTCGCCGATAAAAATTTGATACATTTATATAAAGATGGAATGAATTCTTTGAAATCTACTAGGGTAAATAATTTCCAACACGGATTTATGAACATTTTAATTTCAAAATTAATATTAATGCAGTTCATGTGAGCTCTTAAATCGCTAGCGATTTTGATCAGATCCACTTGTCAGTCACGCGAAGATGGACTTAACATTTCTATCTAATTATAGCGTTAAACAACAGATTACTAATGATCGGGCTGATTATAGTTTAGATACCTGTTTTTCGGTTTCATCTCAAGAAAGTGTGGTCCACAAGATTCCAGAAGATATTTTCAACAATCAGACAATTGTTCTATTAACTTCAACGACTACAGCAATATTCAGATATCTCAATCACTAAACAGTATAAATATTTACACATTAACTTTAACGGAATATTATCTAGCGTTTGTACGTTAATATTACTATTTATAACTTTTAAGAAGGCTCTTTGTGTTGTAGTTTATGTATACATGCTCTAAAAATTGGTGTATTTGGAAGAACATGAACCTACATTTTAATGGCTGATATTTTGAGGAATTCTCTGTAGATCTCATGGCTTAAAACATTAGGGTACAGTTGACAGCTAAAAACGAGACTTGCAGGTAGTCATTTCGTGGGTAAGTTGTCATTCACGATACTGTTGTGTAATTTTGGACAGAGTTATGACGCTGACTGTACATACTCATTGCAATATTACTAAATTATTTGGTCGTCTGATATTAGGAACTACAATTAAACATAAACAGATAAATATAGCATTTTATTTCAACAATATCGGGAATAGCTAGGCAGATTACATATTCTATTATTAGTTTTGCTATTAATTTATTAAAGCCTTGTAGCCTTAAAAGTATTGGAATATTATTTAGCGATAGTAAAGGATTCTCTATCGGTAACAGTTGCTATAGCGTTGTCACCCTCACTTATTTCACAATACTATTGTTAAATAACTTTCCCCTCATGGTTATTTAAATTTACGCACTAAGATTTGTCTTTAATTTAGCACTAATTACAATTGACATGATTACTTAGTCATTTATAAAGTTATCAATTTTCACCAGTCATTGTCGGGTATCTCTAGTCAAAGTTGCGATTGTGTACGTTTTGACGTTAAGTTACCAGCTTAGCGTAAGCAATTAATTAAAAAGATTATTATTGTTATATTCAAGTATTATTAGATTTTGTTTGCGAACATTATATTGATTTATACTTCAGAAAAATATCTAATGCTATCTAGTCTTTTTTCTGAAGTATTAGTTTGGTTTAGATTTCCGCCAAGTAACACCTGATTCAATTCTGAATATTACAATATTTGATAAAAAGAGAATTATTTATTAGACCAACTGTAACCTAGAGAATCTGTTGCAAAATGGTAATTCGCGTTTTTGATACCACGGCACAAGGTACAGTATGCTCCAGATATCTGCAAGAATTTAGTTCTATGATTCAAAACTTTTATAGTACAGCCATTTCGTATATTTGGTTAACTTCGATGGTATCGTCATATATATTTCTATTAACATTTACAATAACAAGGTCGGTGATCGGCTTGCAAACTCCTATCTCATACAAGTTTAGACGGCAAACATATTCTGTACAAAAACTAAGTATTTATAATTATTTCAATACTACAGAATGTACTATGTAAGTAGTTAAGTTCGTCAGACATAATATTTAAATTATTCTTTATGTAATTTACAGCTTGGAAAAGCAAATGTGAAGAGACTGATGATACTAAATATTTAATTAAGTGGAGTATTAGTTTTTCTTTTCTATTATCTTTGCTCATCAGCTTTAACAATTTGCAGACATTTATAAAGAACTGAGGTCCAATTGGTTGAGAGGTATTTTTACTCTGAATTAGTTGCAATGTATATTAAGTTGAGTTTTAAAATCGATGACGAACAACATTTTCACAGGTAAAAGGCTAATACTTAACATTTTCACTCATTTTATTATTCAATCAAATCGTATTATTTTAATAAGAGTTAATTGTAATTATATATCTTTACCTGACAAGCTTGTATATAAAGTTTGTACAATGGCGTCTCAACCAGTTGCCGACGAAGAATCTTTGTTTTTGAGGGTAGTAGGCACATGAAATTTTCCCAAACGAATTTGGTGAGTGAGCGCGTAGCCTGCAGCGTTAGTAGCACACGTAGTCGGCGAGGCGCGCGGGCAGGCGTCACTGGAGCTTGGCGCGTTTGCTCTGCGGCGCGGACTCGTCCGACTCGGGGGACGCTCGCTTCAATGACAATGCCTCGGATCCCTCCAGCTCGATCTCTGGGAGACTCGGCAGTTCCAGCTCTGCACAGCGCTTATTCATGTATCTTTCTAGGCGGTTGCCGGCTCTGAAAGTTAAGGTTTTAGGATTTTTACTCTCAGGTGACTGGTGGAGAATGCTTAGGGCAGTCGTTCCCCGCGTAAATGCTAATAAAAAGTTAAAAATCGGTTCAGTTTTTATTTACATGTATAGATAAATTTAGCGCCTATTTTCCCATGAAAAGTTAGGCATATACTTGTTCTCTAGTAATATTTATCCCATCAAAAACATAAATGTGAAATGAGAGCTTAGTTAAATATTGAATCATGCGTCGTTTAACGATTTTAGCAACGAAAGAATCAATATCTATATGAGTGCCAAGTTCTGTGTTTACTCGGGATGTAATTCAAGCTCAAGATTTAATTAGCAACTTTTGGGTGTTAAACTTGATATAACAAACCCTTAGTTTCCAGGACTTCACATTACTAGCAAATTTGTTAATCCCTCCAACTAAGTTAAATATGCTTGTGTCTGAAGTGGGTTCACAGTAATAGTCTAATTATTTATTTATTTATTTTCCCTTCACAAAGTAATTGTAATGGGTGGGGTTCGAGCCCGCGACCTCTCGATCACAATAACAATCATTTCTATTCAATTAATGAGTTTTTAATATGAATTTCAATGTAATATATTAATTTGAATGTAATAATTACCTTTAGTAAGTCAGTTTGCATGCTTTAGTTATGAGCAATACATGTTGATCTCATATTTATAATAACAACTTGTATACCATGTTTTATGCAAATAAAATATATCTTATTTTATCTTAAGGCCGAAACCTTAACCATAGCTATTGACGGCTAAAATAAAATGTTTTTGTGGTTTTTTTGAGGAGCATGTTCCTCGATCCTCATACTCACTTGGCGACAGGATGCGAGTCCTTGTTGTAGGTGTAGCAGTTGAGGAAGACGAGCGCGGCGTCCGCTATGAGGTCCTCGTCGGTGCTGTACTCGCCCGCCTCTAGCTTGTGTCGTATCGTCGTGAAGTCCATCGGCTGGTCGATTACTTCCAGGTAGTCAGGTACCTGTAAACATAAATCGGATGCCTTATTGACAGAGTTTAAGAATCTATATATTGTGAAACAAATACTTTGTACCGTTTTTACGAAAATTACGCGGTATACCTATTATACCTTTACTAGAGGTTGCCTGTGGTTGAAATTCAGCCATAATTAAAATTATTTCTAATGTATATACAAACATTAGCTTTCTGCACTCCGAGGAATATGAAATTTGGCACAGTTACAAGTAATAAAAATAATTTTAATTATGGCCGAATTCGACCACGGGCGACCTCTAGTCATGGTATAATAGGTATACCTATTAGTACATGAGAAAGTAAACCTGCCTGACAACCTGTTTAGGTTGTCAGATATGGTCGTGATTTTCTGGGTTATGAATACCCGTAACGACAATTTGCAGGCGACACGAAGGTGTAATGTAGTATGAAGAAAGAAAGAAGAATAGTTATTTGTTATACAAGATTGCAAAGTTGCTTTTAACCCTAGATAACTAAACTTGTTTTACAGAAACGTAATAACTAATCTTTCGTCGAGCGGACTACGCATTAAAAAACGTCATTATTAACAAAATTGTTTTTTAAAAACTGGAACTTGTTACATGGCACAATAGTTTAGGTAAGTATGAACTAATAAAGAATAAAAACATAGTACAAATATTGCTACAGACAGTTGGTACACATGTCAACATTATGAGGGCCACAGATTGCATTTTTACATTTTATGCAACGGTGTTTAGTCATTTGCTTCATTGGACGATTCACCTAGAATGTCCTGGGTCATGGTTTTTATTTCCCGCTTCAAAGTCACTGTCTGTAATCATTGTCGTAGCCAGGGCTCCGTGAGTTGGTGTCCCATCTTCATGACAAAATCTCGCCGAGATACAGGTTTCTTTTTGTTTCTAACATTATTAGAGACATAGATAGCTCCTGTATTATATAATAAGCCAATCAAAGCTTTGATCTCTAATAAATCAGTCAATGATACCGTATGCAAGTCGTGTTTATATTTATTTTTTCGAATAAGTATCTCAGCGTTGGTAAACGTCACAACTTGAAGCAACATATCATCAGACAGAAAGAGTGAGAATAAATCTATAGGTTCAGGGATGAAATGCACTATGTTTCGCCTCAAGGTACGGGTAGTAGCTTGTCTACGTATAGACGACCACTTGTGTTTATTTTTTCAGACTGTTGAGTGTTCAGATTCGTCTTCACATTCGCCGCCCTCTTCTGTATTGATCCATTGGCTTATTTGCTCCTCTTGCCTTCTTAAATCCATCTAAAAGTAAGCGTTATATAAGACGTGAAAAAAGTGGAAACTACAAAAAAAAAAACGAAGAAAAAAAACATTAATTGCAGCAAAAGTATCTATTTAGTCAATATATTTTTATAATTTCATTAGAATTACATACATATAAACATTATTCATCCGAAAAATAAAAATAAACATTGCATTATTACCTTGAAATTAAAAAAATTTAAAGAAAAACAAAAGTACATACCTTTACAAAAAAGTTACGTAGTAACTAAACTTTCGTCGAGCGGGCGACGCGATGCCAGTAAGTAGCTTCCTAATAGGCGTGTGCAAGCAATCGGGTCACGCGCTGCGTTGTTTTTGGATATTATTAAGGTAAACAAATAGAGGAACGAGGGGGGCACGGGGAAGTTTGCAAACGACACATTCGAGCTTAAGTGCGTCGTCGTGTCGACGAATGATTAGTTATCTAGGGTTAAACCGCGTGCTCAATTTTGATGACCGAGCAAGCGAAGGATTCTAAAATTGAATCACGAGTGCAGCGAGTGATTCAAACATTAGAATCCTGAGCGTTAGCGAGGGAATCAAAAGAGCACGAGGTGAAAAATCTCTGCACTCAATGCAACACGTAACTTTTCATCCCACCTCAGCGAGGAAATGACTAAATGCAAAAAAAAAATGGCGCGCAAAGCAAATTAAAAAAAAGTAAGTTCACCAAGAAGGTTCCAGAGTCTGAGTTTTTAACAATTTAAAAAAAGTTGTAAGATAAATTCGGCCCCATGGAGGTAGAAGTAAATAGGTTTAATGATGTTTTGAATTCACAAACTTAGTACACACGATGTTCTAAATTCAATTAACTTTTTCCTCTAGTGGATAAAAACGGCTTTTGCACTCAGATATCGAAGATCAAAAATACTCTTTCCGAGATGGGGGGATGATAAAAGTATTTATTGGCAACAGACAAACGACATGCAAATAATATTAAAAAAAAATCCGGGTTGCACTCCGGGAGTGCCGGCAGAAGTGAAAACTTGAATATTAACGTTGTGCATTTTTGATATTTTGGAATGGTTAGGGAATAATTTTGCACGATTTGCTTTAATTATCAGTAGGTATAAAAGTACTATCATTTATGTGGTAGAATACAATATTTATTTATTGCGCTATCGTACACAAACATGACAATTTATATTACATTAAAAAGTTTATCTCTTAGAAAAATCAACTTTCATGTTAACACACACGAACATTCGCGCAAGCGTCCTGCGCCGCTTAAACAAAACAGCAGGCGCAGGCATACAGTTTCGCCGCGCCGTTGAATGAGAGGGTGATACTTCCTCTCCTACGCCGCGCCGGCTGTCTACTCTCCGTCCGTCTTACGAATTTTCGATCAGGTCACGTGTCTTGACGCGAGTTTAACATTTTTTACCCATTACAAAAAAGTGCACAACGCCGCTAAAGAAGGTTTCACTTCAAAAATTTACGAAATTTCAAAGGTATACGTTTGCCCTGGTTTGCCCATATAAAATTTCCACGACATAAGAAACACTGTATAATGCTCCCTATCTCATTTTCTCTCACGTTAAATCTTATGAATTTATATGTCTGTCTCTTTTTACTGTTGCTTTTTCGTTTCATAAAATTTCAAATCACAAAGACTCTAAAGAAGTTTTCACTTCAAAAAACCCTGTTTCTTGCTGCAATTCAAGGCTAATATTTAAATGAGTTTCCCGTTTTATTAAGGTAAATAAAATATAACTTAATTTTAATTACTTTTGTAATAGAATTTACTTAATTAACAATCCACATTATCAATTATTTTAAATAAATCGCTTAAATCCCGACTTGGCGTTTCATTTGAAATTTCGGAATTCTTAAAGTCATACATGTTTACATTATATAATTGTAACATTTTTGGATATGGAGACAGATGGAGTAAACGTAACGCAAGATCCATCATCACGTTTCGTGTCATCATCAAACTTAACAGCATTTCAAGGGACAATCGGTGTCGTAATTTGTTTTTCAGCATATGATGTATCGAAAAAGCGCGTTCAATTTTAAAATGGTACAGTCATGAATGCAAGTGCAAGTTTGGAAATATTTTCAAGACGCTTATTAAATGCCTACTAGCGTCACAATCATCAAATACTTCCGAATACTGCCTAGTACTAGTACCTACATAGATATACTACTTCCTAGTGTACTAGTACATAGATAATCTGTAATGTAGTAGTACTAGGCCGCTGACGGCCGCGCGCTACGCGGGCATATATGTGATGCTTGTAAATGTATGTATGCCCCTAAAAATAGCCCTACTTATTTTTGGGCGCAAAAAAAAAACCCAATAAGTATTATTTTACCCTAAATTTGGGGCTAATAGCCCTAAGAAGTTTAATCCTGGATAAAAAAATCCCCCTCAACTCACCCCTCACCTCATCCCACACCTCATCCCTCAACTCATCCCTAATCTCATCCCTAATCTCATCCCTCAACTCATCCCGCAACTCATCCCTCAACTCATCCCGCAACTCATCCCTCAACTCACCCCTCAAATCACCTCTCAACTCACCCCTCAACTCACCCCTCAACTCATCCCTCAACTCATCCCTCAACTGCCCCCTCAACTCACGCCTCAACTCACCCCTCAACTCATCCCGCAACTCATACAGCACCTCATCCCGCAACTCATCCCGCAACCCATCCCTCAACTCACCCCACAACTCACCCCCCAACTCACCCCTCAACTCATCCCGCACCTCATCCCGCACCTGATCCCTCAACTCATCCCTCAACTCATCCCTAATCTCATCCCTCAACTCACCCCTCAACTCATCCCTCAACTCATCCCTCAACTCATCACTCAACTCATCCCGCAACTCATACAGCACCTCATCCCGCAACCCATCCCTAAACTCACCCCTCATCTCACACCTCAACTCACCCCTCAACTCACCCCTAAACTCACCCCTCAACTCACCCCTCAACTCACCCCTCAACTCACACCTCAACTCACCCCTTAACTCACCCCTCAACTCACCCCTCAACTCACCCCTCAACTCACCCCTAAACTCACCCCTCAACTCACCCCTCAACTCACCCCTCAACTCATCCCTCAACTCACCCCTCAACTCCTCCCTCAACTCACCCCTCAACTCTCCCCTCAACTCCTCCCTCAACTGCCCCCTCAACTCACCCCTCAACTCCTCCCTCAACTCACCCCTCAACTCACCCATAAACTCACCCCTCAACTCACACATCAACTCACCCCTCAACTCACCCCTCAACTCACCCATTAACTCACCCCTCAACTCACACCTCAACTCACCCCTCAACTCATCCCTCAACTCACCCCTCAACTCATCCCTTAACTCCCCCCACAACTCCCCCCTCAACTCACCCCTAAACTCACCCCTCAACTCACCACTCAACTCATCCCGCTACTCACCCCTCAACTTACCCCTTAACTCACCCCTCAACTCCCCCCTCAACTCCCCCCCAACTCACCCCTCAACTCACCCCTCAACTAACCCCTCAACCCACCCCTCAACTCAACCCTCAACTCACCCCTAAACTCACCCCTCAACTACTCCCTCAACTCCCCCTCTACTCCCCCCTCAATACCCGACGAGACGCCCCTCCCTCCACCCCGCCCCCACACGGGACCCCTCTTACCCCTCACCTCCCTGAACTCCCCACGAAACCTCCCCCCCCCTGCCCCCTCTCAAGGATACCTCAACCCCTGCGACCTAACTCCTAGGTCCCAACAGATAGACACTGTAGCTTTTTCGTTTCATTAACTTTCAAATCACAACGATGCTAAAGAAGTTTTCACTTAAAAAAAAGTCTTACGCTTTTCGATCGGTCACGTGACCCTGACGCGAGTTTAACAGTTTTTACCCATACAAAAAGTGCTCAGCGCCGCTAAAGAAGTTTTCACTTCAAAAATAGTCCCTTAAGATTACAGTTAGTAATTGGTACTTATAATTATGTTGGTAGGCAAGGACAAAGATTGAGATATTAACAATTTCCAAAAGAAGGAAACATCAATAGCCCGATGGATACGGTGTCGAACTTGTGATCGAAAAGTCACCGGTTCGAAATCCACCCATTACAGTAATGCCGTGAACCCACTCGATGGATACGGTGTCGAACTTGTGATCGAAAAGTCACCGGTTCGAAACCCACCCATTACAGTAATGCCGTGAACCCACTCCAGAAACAAGCATATTTAGTTTAGTTGGAGGGGTTAACAAGATTGTTAGTAATGTGAATTCCACCCACGTTACTAGTTCTCTTTTAGAAAAGAAGAAAAAAACAAGGCAAATGCGTCGTGGCCTAGTGTTGAGTGAGTGGGTAGTACTCACGTCCTGGAGCGCCACGGGCTCGTAGAAGGGCCAGCAGTCCTTGTGCCTCATGACGTCCCGCAGCAGCGCCTGCAGCGCCTCCGTGTGCAGCTGCGCCGACTGCCGACTGCCGCGCTTCTTGCTTGTTCGCTCCTCTGCAATACACAAACACAACATTTACCAACTTCTTCTAGGTTTGGTAACCGCACATAGTCTCTGCACGGGACCATTGTGCATGGACATTTTACACTTATGTATAATAAAGTACCAAGTAAAGAAACAAGTAGCGTGATGTATGTAAATACTCTACTAGAACCTCTTCACGTGTCCTGGTTCATGAATAGTGATATTAGTAGAAAACTGATTGTTACTGTTCTTTGACTCGATGTGGCCACATTCCATGCAAAAAATTTGGCTTCATGATGAAGAAAATCACTTCACCCAATTGTGACGAATGTGTAGTTGTCAAGGATCTACAACATTTATTGATGGAATGTGTCCAGTATGAGTCCAGTAGAAATTATTTATTAAGGACTCTGAATTTGAACAGAACTGATGTAGGCATATTCCATACGATTCTAAACCAACAAAATAGCAACGCTGCAAAGGATTTGTTCAAATTCATGGCCCACATATTGTGAAGGTACAATTGTTCGGGATACAATGGGACTGACATACTTTATGCGTAAAAGTACCTATAAATAAATAAAGAAAGAAAAAACACTACTTGTTCCTTTACTTTGTATCAAATAGAGCACAGTCTGTTATTGATAGGCCTGCGTTTGATCTCCATCTTACCTGATAGTAAGAGATTATGTGGTCAAAGAACAACTATACAGCTAAATAAAATTGTTTTCGTAAGCTAACTATACATATAGACTATTTATCCCCAAATTCATATTAGATCGAGATTTAAGCGGGAAGCACGCGCGTCTTTACTAATGAATTTCACACCGAAAAAATCACCTGAAATTAGGTACTTATTATTATTATGAAGTTAGGTTGACCATGCTTTCTCGTCAGATGATCACTCATCTTCAGATGATCACTCATCCACTGACCTATCTCCGCAAGCGTTGCTTAATTTTGAAGATCGATCCTTGCGGCCGGTATAACTTGTAACTCTTTGTGTAAGGAATTCTCATTTGACCCTTTCATCACCAAATCTTATTCTGCGCGTAATCGGCTGAATGCTAGCTTTTTTGTGTGGTCTGAGTGCTATGTTTGTGTGTGTTCTATTTATAAATATTTATATTTGATCGTGCTTGTTAGTGCATATCAGATCTTAAAACCTCTACTTCTGTTCTATTTTTACCCGTGAGAACCTGTAATTGGCTTTAAGTTACGTATACCACTGCAATTGATGTAGATTAGCTGTTGGTTCTCGTTTTCATAAATAAATTATTAAAATTATTTAGCCACGAGCTCCTCGGAAAATCACTTCAAACTTATCTATACTAATATTATAAAGCGGAAAAGTTTGTTTGTTTGCTTGAACGCGCTAATCTTCGAAAGTACTGGGTGGATTTGGATGCAATTTGGTATGGAAGTAGCTTGAAGCTTGAGGAAGGTTATAGGCTACTTTTTACGCGACTGCAAAAAAGGAGAGTTATGTTTTTACCGTGATAGAATCCACGGGAGCGAAGCCCCGCGTGAGTACTAGTAATCATATAATTTATGACAAGTAATGTCACACTTACCGTTGTGTCCGTTTGTGAGCGACTTCTTTGATCTTCTGCTTGATGTCTGCGCACTTGTGTTCACTTCTTTGTCTTGTTCGTGATTTTTTGGTCTGAAGAAAAAAATTACATATAAAATGAAGTACATATTTATTTTTTGTAATTTGTTTATAAATAATACTTTCATACGTCATTTTCTTGCTGTATCAAGTTTAGCTAGATGAGTCCTGTGTTTCCTAAACGACTAGGTACTCAGAGAAGAAACACTGCAACAAACTCAGAGTTCAACGTCTCTTTGTACATTTCATACAGTATGTACTGGTAAAATCATATAAGAAGCATGTAGGTTCATGTTTGTGATGCAGTTTTGAACTATAGATTATTTTTAATCTATATAAATAAAAATAAATCGCCAAGAGATCGAGAAAGAGGAGGAGAGGGAGCAGTGGTAACCGAGTTTTAGGTCGTGGGTTCGAACCCAGTGACGCACATTACTTTGTGTAATTTATATCATCACCACTTCGCACAAAACGGTGAAGGAAAGCCTCGAGAGGATCCCGGCATATCCTACGACTACGACCAAAATTCGAAGACATGTGACATCGAACCCGCTTAGGGCTCCCGTGGTGAATTACGTTCCATTCCGGTTCATAGAGAGGCCCAGCAGTGTGAACGTTATAGACTGAATTAAGTACTATTAATTATTATCAGTGATCGGAATAGGTAGAGCTATTTAGGTTCATTGACCGCAAACATTGATGTTAATATGGATATTCCACAGGATTCCTACTGATACTACGGGATTTTATTGAATTTCATTATTTTTGTCAATATGTATAAAATAAATAGTTTGTATGGTAATATGTTTTTGTACAACTTCAGAATAAAAATGTTTAATTGATTGTTGATTCTTGAATAAGAAATTGTTACTTAAAAAAATATATGTGGTTTAATGAATCAAGTTTATCTATTTATTATACTATCCTTAATCCCGTCCTTCTTATATTTACCCGCCAGAAAGGAAGTGTAATCTTTCAATAGTCCTGAAGGCGAGAAAGTTTTTTTTTTATGATTTTACTACTTAAAAACTAAATCCCGGGACTTGGGGAATATCCATATTATTCTATCCTATGGCAAGTACATAAAACAGCTCTATTTATTCCGATCTATGATTATTATACAGAATTGATACGACCGAGAGGCTTTCCGTTATACTGCTTATAATAGGTACCATTTTTAAGCTTTGTACCAAAATTCAATGAAATTGGAGCAGTAGTTTAGTCGCGAATGATTTGTTAAGTTTTTGTATTTCTCATTTCTGGCGCTTTTTATTTTTATACCGTATCGAATTAATACTAAACACGTATAGTATACGTAGTGTAATTTAATACCCCTCTGTCCTATCAACTCTGTATACAGATGTGAAGACATTATACTTATGCTGTGTGACTGTACTCACTTGCGTCCTCTCTTGGTAGTACCATTGTGCACCGGTGAGGATTCTTTGCTGCTCCGGGAGCGTTTAGTCTTCAGCTTCACCAGCGCCGTGTTATATTCACTGTCGTCCGAATCTGCAAGTAATTCACCGTTAGTGTTCACTGTTATAGTTAGGTGTTGCCACAGAGTAGTTAACAAATGGAGTTCTTTGTAGATTCTTGCTATTGTCAAGTTAAAATTTGAATTAAAAAAAATATGAGCCGGTAGGACTAAAAGGTACTTTAGCGAGAGAATGCAATTATACTGAGATTTTTAAAGTTACAGTATTTGAAAATTCAGGTATAAAACTGAATACAAGAGAAGAATATAATTATGTTTTTTTTTTTTTGTTAAAATCCACCAAACTGCACTGGGCTTGCGCAGTAAATTACTGTCGATTCCCTCTCAAAGATGAGGCCTCATGTACTCTTTAAGATTGGAACAGTCATAATGACAAAAGCTGCTCAAAAGAATCTCTAAATATATTGATTCTCTTTTTTTTAACATGCAACATAAACTTAAGACTCCATTTATAAACTAATCTGTGTCCGTTAGTATGGAAAATGAAAGGGAAGCGATTTGTAATGGAAGTGGTTAGTGAGCACCTTAAGCGGAATTAACAAGTGCTTTACATTTTAGAATGTTAAATGAAACTAGAAATAGATTGCACCATGTACACACATGCCTTTATTAAAATATAAATCATATTTAGGGAGTGTTTTACTCGTGCAAAATTCGAAGGTTTTTGTCCGAAAAGCTATTACGAATTAAAACAATAAGATTTAAATACTGCAAGGAAACTAGGTTTGTAATAACATGATCCGCTATTATCAGATTGTTTCAATTGTTTCAGATAAGCCTAGTTATATAGCTATAAAAGAAGGAAGGATTGAATGAATCATTCCATCTTCATTATTCATCATGGTTTATGCCATAATAAACTTTTAAATGGAACACATAAATTAGGGTTAATACAGATCAATTGCTTTGCCGTTAGTCTTGCTAAGCTTGAGAACGGTTGGACTGATTTGGTTAAGTCCAGAGAAAGTTCAAAAGGTGAGAAAATATGACAAAAAGAATAGAATATAGCAGTACAAAGTTCGTCGGGTCAGCTAGCTAAAGCGCCAATAGTCCACCCCATTACACAATTGCCATAAGCCCACTACAGACACAAGCATATTTAGCTTAGTTGGAGGGATTAACAAGATTGCTAGTAATGTGAATTACACCAACAGTCTGTTTAAAAAAAGAATCCTTTTGTGAGGAAACAAAGACAATGACTATTATACATGTGGACAAAAAAAAAACAATAAACAAGAATTTCGCTCGTAATTTTGATAACACACATGCTTTTAAACTTAAGGTTCTATTTTCGGGCTTGAATCTATCCTAGAAATAAGTCTTGTATACAGCAATACGAAAGTACATAACAAAGGTTTGCCGTGCAAATGAAGATGCAAAGCGCGTGAGAAGTGGGTAATGACAGAATAGCCCATAGCCAAGTGATAATACATTTCACACAGAGACTTTTCAGCTGGCTGCGGAATCTACTATTAATTATTTTTCTGCGTTTGTTTGCATTAACATGAGTGAATCGACATAGTTATAATATACAGTACATATTTCTGCCATGCTTGCTGTATCTGATATCAGCATGATTATTAATAAACTAAGACATGGTCCATTTTCAGGACTCGAATTCGATAGCTTCCAAAGAATTATATATTTTAATTAATAAGCTTATGAAAAAATAGAAAGAATTATTTTTGGACTGTAATTAATTCAAAGTACTAACATAGTTTGAAAATATCTTTTAACCAATATGGACCTGGTTTTTCTAATGAAAGTATTAATTGTATATATTATATTCATTATCTGTTTAGATTTCTCCCAAATTATTTGAAGTCAGCTTTCGGTCTAACGGGATTTAGCTGAGTGTTTTACATGGAGCAACTGTTTATCTGGCCTCCACAACAACTCAGTAAGAACACTAAACCTCTTACCCAAACCACTGCAAGATTTTATGTAAAAAGTCCTGTACGCGTGAAAAGGACAGTTTTTAAGCATGAAGGCATGAGGTGTTCGATTCAGTCATGTGTTAGTTATGATTCCGTGGATGAGGAGACGCACCGGAGGAGTACCGGGCGTGCAGCGCTTGCGCGTACTGGTGGATGGAGGACATGGCCGCCGCCGCGCAGCGTCGCCCGCTCGTCTCTTCACAACAACCACCACATGTTACTACACTTTACTGCTTATAGTACAGTGGTACCCAACTGATAAGGCGCGTCGTGAATCTTCGTTAGCACAGAAAAGTATGGTCCCAAAGATTAACGAAAAAATGCTTAAAACTTAAAATCAACCTTAGTTCACTACTATAAGGTTCATAATACACTGCAGCTGTTAGTTCCGTCTCCCTCTCTCTCTCATGAAGTATGACGCGGCTGACTAACTTGTCACGCGTCGCGCGCTAACGTAGCGCATCATTTTCCGCGCTTTGAAAATTCATTTTTTCTGCGCAGGTACATCGGTAAGCCATATCAGTTGGGTACTACTGTAACGGGGATTTAACTAATCAATTGCTCTCACCCTATCCTGTATCTATACTAGTATTATAAAGAGGCAAAATTTGTTTGTAAGTTTGTATATAGGGGGTAATCTTTCTGAACCAATGATCCAATTATTAAAAACAAAACAGTTTTAGTAAGATGCATTATTGGTGAATGCTTATACATTATTCCGAAATCCACGCGGTCTAAGTCGCAGCCGAAGTGCTAGTTATATACAATATTTGAAGCTCCGATCTCGTCTGATGGCAAGCGTTAGATGAGGTCTACGATGGAACGAGCGAGCCCAGAAGATGCCTATTCACTCTTGCTTTAAAGGCTGATGACAGTTACTTATTTAAATAACACATTTTGGAAACCTGATAATATGGACGGCGAATCAATATTATCCTAACGAGGAAAAACATATTCTGCATAGCTCCTTAAGTTTACAACAAGATTCCTAAATAGCTTTGGATATTTGTAATTTTTTATTGTATTGAAAAGAAAAAAATACTTGTGAAATATTTTTCAAAATCGAACTAACGAACTTAATACAGTATGTAATCATTTTGAAACATAGGAAACTACTTTATTATCTAGGAATCACAAGCTCGTATAAAACATTTTTTCGGTAGGAAAATGATCAAACGACTCCTCTTGTTGCTCCCTGGGTGGAGTCGAAGGGAGAGTCAGACTTCTACTAACTAAAAGCCAATTAGACGGCTGTATAGTCCTCCAGAACGATTTCGGCCATGGCAGCCAATGTCAGTGGGAAATAACCAGGAGATATTACAGTGAACAAGTATGTGCTCAGGCACAGGTGCACATTCTATTTCTTAAGTATCATAGTTCGATGGGACGGCAATCTGACATGACCGGATAGAGATCAGGCGCAGAATCACCGGCTTAACAAGCTTTTCGCGGCACGGAGTTATCACACTACCAACTGCCAAATTCCGGGCTACTAATGAGAAATTTCTAACGAAAAGCCTAATAGCACTTTTTTACGACCTGGGAATCTGAGACCTTTATATGGTCTGCACTTGTGACGACAAGAACAGGAAGGAAGTTATTTATTTATTAAAACTTTATGCAAAACATACAAGGGCAGACTTAAAGCCTTAGGCATCTACCAGCCGTAGGAGACGCTCCAGGTGTCGGGATTCACAGGTGGACTTCTGGCCATCACTGCGAGTGTTCCACGCGCGCCTCAAAGAGTGTCAGCAAAGCTGTTGCGGAATTATTCTAAAGAGTTATCGCGGCTTCGGAACACGAATGGCAAATTTCGGAACACAGATGGGTTTTAGTCAGTATAAGTCTGACACGCCCTCCTACTTCACCCATTCTGTAGGTAGTGAGAGTGGTGGGCGGGTGTACAGTGTATGGCGGTACATACCTCTGGTGGGAGCCAAGCAGTGCGCACAGGTCCAGCGCTTGGCGGCGCGGGAGGCCCGGGGCTGCGCGCACTCGGCGTGGAAGCGACCCGAACACACCACACAACGCGCCGCCAATCTCCCTCCACTCCCGCACGCGCCGCACACACCTCCGTCCAATGCTGCCATCTCCGACTCGCTGGAACACATAAACACTTCTCATCATCTGCTCAACCTGTTCCCAACTATATTGAGTTCAACTCGTAAGCATAATACGCGCTTGTTCAAGTAGTTACAAACGCCTGCCCAACATAAATCTATACTAATTTATAAATGCAAAAGTATCTGTCTGTCTGTTACACTTTCATGACTAAACCACAGAACCAATTTGGATGAAATTTGAAATGAGAATGAGAATTTGTATTGTTGAGATGATTATCGATAAAAAATCATAGAAAGGGGGTTATGAAAGCCCTGCTTCCACTATTTGTTATGAAAATAATCCCGCAACTTTCTCTTAAACGCATATTGATTGGTGGCTGCCCTGATATAAAGAGGTAATGTATTACACAGAAGAATAGATTGTATTTAAAAGGAACAATTAATAAAATCAGAAGTATGAGAAGGACAGAATAAGAGAAGATTATTCCACATGATATTCAATTGCTCTAAATCTAAACTTACTAATAATTAAAACGTTGCGTCCGTCTGCACGTAAGACATACAAAGAGAAAAAACAACCATAAGTAACATGCCAACATGTTTCCACAAAAGAAGGAATTTAGTTAATCTTACCTGTTGTCCAGTTCCTCATCAATGTCATCGTCGGAGAACAGTTTCCTCCTCTTGCGCGGTGTGCGTTCTTTAGGCTTGCACTGATCGCAGAACCAGTCACCTTCTGGTACTTTCTGTAAGTAGAATAGGAGAAACAAATCAAGCTTATGCGAAATTCTCTTAACTGTTTGGTATTTTCTTAGCATAATTGTCTAGTTCACGATTTTTTGGGCCAAATTGCTGCGCCATGTCGGATTTATTAAGGGGATTTTAGGGGGTGGAGTTCACGCGGAGAACAGCACACACTCGTCGCTGGGATACTGTAGCATTCCGGTGTAGGTTGCCAAGACATCCCGCGTTCAATTACTACTACATAAGTTTAAATGTTCTTTCGTAAAAAAAGAAATCCTCTGTCATTCGCGGTACGCGTAGTCCTTTAACGAACTCGCGGGCAACTGTTAGTATAATATAAAAAGTTAAAGGCCCACCCCAGAAGCCACTTAATTGAATAAAAAAATGTGGTGCTTCATTGTGTTTCTGGAATAGTTAGCTATAAAATTCATGATGATACACAACCTAAACATATTCTTTTGATTGTGCATTTACCGCAGAGGAGCTGTTAACGTAGCGATTGATGTACAAATTAGTTTTATGAAAAGAAACCGTGAATTTACCTTTCGATACCTCGACTGATGGCGTGCAAGTAGAAAAGAAAGTGCATGAGACATAAAATACAATGTATCATCTGAGACATAAGGTATATACTTCTTCGATTTTTTTAGAATAATTGGTAAACAACTTTATATCATACGAGGTACAAACAGCCCACTTTACTGAGCCTTCATGGAGGAGTATGAGACAGCGGCACACCTGCATGGGCTATAATAGAAGGACAGACTACTATACTTCAGTTCCTTAACCCCGTACCCTTCTTTAGTTAGTCAGAAACACCATTGCTCGCCTTTTTGGAGGAGCTAGGATTTAAAAATGATCTGTACAGCTGCTATAATATGTATGCTCTATTATAAATACAAATTATGCAAAAGAGCATAAATATATACATATTACGAACTGTCTTTACTGCTATGACATAAAAGCCCAGTTACTGTGGATTTTGGGTTGACATTATGCGACATATACCAACCCACAATGAGCCCGTGTAGTGGATATCAGCCTATTCTCTCTCATAGAAAAGGGGCCTGAGTTTTTATATTCACTTTTGACCTCGATCTCGCCTGATGGTAAGCGATAGATGAGGTCTACGATGGAACGAGCGAGCCCAGAGGATGCCTGATCACTTTTGCTTTAAAGGTTGAAAGGTCATAAGTGGCAGGGAACACAGAAGCCGGCAGAGAATTCCATAGCTTACACACGCACAATAAATGTGGACTACTCACTGTGAGCTTCGGCTTCAAACAGTACAAATGGTGTCCCTTATTGCAGCCGTCACACAGCAGCATATTGTCAGGATCCGTCTTCCGCCTGCAGAGCCGGCAGCTGGCGTTGAGGATGCTGGCGGACCACGTGACGCTGGAGTCCAGCGTGAACAGGTGCAGCACCACCTGCGAGAAGCTCTGGCACTCCATCAGCGACACCTCCCAGCGCGCCAGGGCTTCTAGCTCCAGCGGCTTGTTGCGGGCCTCGCGGTCTTTGCGTTCTTTGTCGTCCAGACCTGTGCATGTTTTGGTACTATTAGTTCTAGAACTACATATTACGACATTATAGAATTACTACAATTAAAATGCTTACCAAAAAGATTAAATGCTCAACAATTTGAGGGCACTCCAATTCGGATAGGTTAGGTTTGAAGGAGATGATGAGGGCTTAGTTATCTCTTTGGGAAAGATTACTTTTGACCATTTAGAGTCCCGCCGAGCGGGGCTGTGTCGACGCATGAAACACAATGTAGTGAACATAATGACGTATATCTATTCTGGCAGGTATTTCGAATTTATTGGTAACAATAAATTCAAGGTTGGGCGAGACACACCTACAGGAGGCACAAGGGCAGATGGGTCAGTATCATCGCGAGGTGGGTGCCTCAAAATGGACGTCGTAACCGAGGTAAGCCTATGAAGCAAACGCGTGATTAGCTTGACTCTTTTCTAATGGATTGGTTGGAGAAGAATGCAGACGTAGTTGTCTGGAAAGATTTGGGGGAGGCTTTTGCCCAAAAAAGGGACAACATAGGCTAAAAATAAAAATCCTTTCAAAAATGCACCTATGTATTTTACTAAATAGGTACATTTCTGATAGGCTTTAAAACACAAGCCTTACAGAATATCGATCCAACTCGTGGTCCTCTACTGCTGAAAGGGTGGTTACTAAACACCTTCTAAGGCTAACCAGTGGTTATTTGTCTATATGTTGTACAAAAGCAGAATTTCAAGGTAAACTGTGTTACACCCGTATTCGCAAACAATACTTTTATCAGTAAAGTAGCAACGCTAAGCGAAGTAAGGCATTTCTCACTGCATTACATATGGCAAGCCTTTCAATTCATAAACAATACTCAAACGACCCTTGACTAAGCAAACGCACAGCGTTGAATAGAGCTCTGTAATTGGTTCCTTAGTGTTGTGTAGTTCACTTTGTTGTTTGACGTTCATTTCATTTGTCATAACATAACCTCAAGACATAACAGTGACCGGTGTTTGAGTATAATACTAGCTGCCAGAAGAATAAAATCTTAAGGCCACAGCAACTGATAAATAGCTGGCACTGGAAGTCCTCTAGCAGTCATCAGTGGCAGTATAAAAAGTATTACATCTTTGGAAAACCTGTAGCGTCGTCTAAATTCATCCGAACTGTAATAATCAAAAGGATGTTTTAAATCCCGAAGCACCTTTCTGGTATTTATTGTGCTTCTCTCATTGATATAATTATCAAATTCTTCTTCACTACTATAATCCATTGTAAAAGGACGCTATTATAATGGAAAATTATCACTAACAGTAAAATCCAACCCCGAAAAATATTTCTCGTAATACATAATAGACCACAGAGAATCGAGAGACACTAGCTATGCGTGGCTTAAAACAGCTAGCTAGCAGGCTACCTTAGCTGTGCGTTCATTCTAAGGGATGCATAGTGCTAGACGCCACTCAAGTATTGTCTATGAATAAGTTTTAGGGGCCCTGTGCGCACGCGTGCACTGTGAGACCACATAGTAACGTTTGTGAATACGGGTGATAGTCTCGTCAGACGCACCAATAATATGTACGAACCACCAAGAAATCACGTACAGGGCTCACGGTATCTAGCTTCCTTACCAAGTGGCCTCTTCAGGTACTTGTGATGTATAGCCTGCGACACCTGCAGCAGAGCGGACGCGAGCCCCCGCACCACGTCGGGCTTCGCCCCGTGCTCGCTGGGCTCTCTCTTCACACCATTCACCTTGGGAGCTTCCAAGTAGTGTCCCGGATCGCGGTATTTGTTCACTGGTATTGTCTTCATTTCTTCTTCTTCTAAGTCTGTGGAGTGAGAGAAAATAGGATTACAATATTTATTAAAATATTCTATAGACTGTTATTTTAAACAAACGTGTACTGAGTATGTCTCTCGCACATTCCCGATATTGACAGAGTGAGATAAATCATTGGTTGGGGTGGAGCCAACGTCTTTGTTCTTGTTTCGAAATTGTTAAGTATTCAATATGTTCATAATGAATACTTAACAATTTAAAAAAGAAACTAAAATTTACTGTAGAGAATATTAAATTATTATTTTATGGTTTAAATTTGCATGCATATATATTTTGCAGTACAGTATAGCTATAGAGAAGAGAAAGAGAAAAAAAATGGAAATATAAAAAAAAATCCACATAATTTTCACATTTAAGTACATACATAATTAATAAAAATAAATAAAATAAAAAATATTATACTTAACAAAGTAAATATTCATGTCAGAAATTTAAAAAAAAAAAGTATAAAAAAATACAAGAAATTGTGATTGTAAACAACACTAATGTTGAATGATATACTTATATACTGTATATCATTGGAGCAGCTTAATTCCAAGACTTTTTATCCTCAATAGTCTTTAACTGTGTAAAAAAGCTTTCTGGCAAAGCTTACGTTTTAAGACTATTTTAAAGTTGTTGAGGCTCAGTTCTTGCAAATGGTAGTTTATTATAAAAACGTATGCACTGGCATTTAAAATACAATACAGCTGTACATAAAATTTTTACCAAAAAATTAAACCGACTCCCAAAAAACACTGCAAAGTGAAAAATAACTTTAATTTCGGTAGTCGGTGTCTTTAGTTTTGTTTTTTCGTTTTTGGCACCGACTTCCGAAATTAAAGTTATTTTTCACTTTGCAGTGTTTTTTGGGAGTCGGTTTAATTTTTTGGTAAAAAGTTTTTATTTCACTCTTTTTAGTTGGATGATTTTTAATTTACCTAGTTACAAGAGCCTAAATGTCAACTACTTATAACCTTTTACAAAATATTGCTTTTCCCAATGCTGGGCCGTTAATTGTTGAGGAGTTCTCCTGGTACTTCACCATCAGCTCTACATCACCATATGCATTGTGACGAGCATAAAGTGCTTAACATCCATATTCAAGTAATCGAATCGCAATCCACTCAATACTTATTATTGAGTAGTTTCGGCGGCCATCTGTGGTCTTCATCATCAGTTCCACTTCCCCAAATGGTACTTTTTGAGAGCAACTGCACAAGTTACTATAAGAAATATCCAAAACGCCATAGGTGTGCCTATAATATTTGAAGAGTTCCCTCGATTTCTCCAAGATCCCATCATCAGATCCTGACTTTGGTGATAATGGTACCAATTTCGAAGTATACCCATTCGAACAAAAAAAGAATTTTCCAAATCGGTTCAGCCGTCTTCGAGTACTCGATGATCATAAATAAAAAAAAATAAAAAAATATATATACGCGTCGAATTGATAACCTCCTCTTTTGGTCGTCGGTTGAAAATATTAATGTAAACTAACCTAGTTGGACACTGGTACCCAAAGTAAGATTTAACTTGTGTTTTAGGTACCAGAGCTCTCGCAATTTAACAGGACATAGACTTAACTATATAATTAGGTCATGTGAGTTACATATAAATATTCATTATTTGAAAGATAACTTACCTGTGGGTACTTTGAGCACTCCGTTGGGCAGATGGTAGTCGTCGCGGTACTGTCCTTCGGGTCCCCACGTTAGGTAATCTGCTTGCTTGTCGTAGCCACGAAGCATTATAGTTCCTCGCCATGCTTCGCGATCCTACGCAGAACGAAACGATTTAATATTTTAGTTCAGTGACTTGGCTGAGCCATGCAGTAAGGTCAACTCAATAATAAAATAAAATTAATTTATTTCAGGGATGTAAGCCAGAATTCAAGGGAATAAGGGATATTTATTCACAAGCTACTTAGCAGACTGATCTCAAAGGATTTAAATCAGACAGCAAACAAGTACTCTAATATTACTTTAGGTGTACCTCAGGGGAGCATACTCGGGCACACTAGTTTCTAATTTTCGTAGTTAAAAATTAAAATAGATTTTATTTGGGTCGAGACTATGTCAGAAGCCTTTTTTAAATCTTCAAATACCATTCTCCTTAATTTTCTATATTAACAATAAATTATAAGATGGAGTTTCTATGCCAAACTGGAGTATACAGCGTTATTATGATAGCTTTAGCTAAATTAATTTCTACGCATTTTTGTTGACCATTTTTTTCGGGATAATTTGATTGCTCTGAAAAATTTATACTGAAAAGCTGTGTAAAGTGAATGACACACACGCGTACCCTTATGTCGCGCGTGTTCCGTTTTGTGGGATAACGTTGACTCCCAATTTCTCTTACTTTTAATAGATAACAAATAAAAATAATATTTTCAATCCATATATTCTTTTCGGAAGAGGTTCTGTTAAAATAGCTAAGGCTTTCAGAATGTTTCTCTATATTACTTTTGTAGGTTTTTGTACCTTAACTTTGAGTGCTCCCAGACAGCCGTGGAAGATCTTCTCCTCCAGCTCGAGGATGTGGTCTCTGAGGGACAGTTCCAGAGCCTCACACAGCGTGGAGTCGGGGGGCACACTGAGAGACGGCTGGAACTTGCGGTGCCGCGTGTAGTGGCTCGGCGCGGGTGCCGGCGGCTGGAACACAGCAAGAGGTGAACGATAAATAACGCAACGGGATGGCGGCACTACGTGTAAAACTTACTAACACAGTTTTAAGCTTTAGTTGCTTATACAATTGTTATTATAGTACTTAGGTGAACATTAAACTACTAAAAAAAAATACAATACAGAGTAAGAACAAGTTGCAGCTAATGACAGCATGTGCAGGGACTAATTACGGTAAAAGTACTATATTGATTGAGAGAGTTCTCCCTAAGTCCTAAATATGCTGTACAACAGTCTGCCGAAGGACTCCATGTAACATAATGCCTCCAAAATTCTAGGGTGTTTGCTATTTCTTGTAATTGAAGCATAATGTTTTCGTGAGAAATAAATGTCTTTAAATCTTGGTTAAGGTATTTATCTAAAAATCAGGAAAATAACTGGGTTATTATTATCATAACTTTATGTAATTGATGCCGCTAGATCATTAGAAAACTAGGATGGTAGATGGGAGGCATCGCTGCACCAGCCCGAAAACAATTAGTACCCTGATTCAAGTCAACCAATGTTAATTGGATGACGAAACAAAGTTGTCTCATTCATCAAAAGTAATCTAAATTTAATTAATGGACCACTGCTGGAATTTGATTAAGCAGAGATAATTTGTGTATAACTTATACTATGAAAAATTGCTGAGAATGAATCAATTCTTCCATAATTATTAAAATTATTCAAAAATATTTAAAAGAGTCTGCACCCAAGTTAAGTAATAAAATTGGCAATTCTAATATTCAAATAGAAACTGTGTGGAAGGTGATAAACAAAGATACTGGAAATACAAGTCGACGAGCTCGGAATGAGTTGACTTTAAACACCGAGAATAAGATCACCTCAGATAAGTCACAGAATTTTATTCATTAGTAAATAAGATTCAATAGAGATAATACTGACTGACGCTGGACTTCCAATGAACCTTTTACAGAGAAGTAATGAGCAAGTTATCCGATATAATAGTATTGTGGGATGTACGTACGGAGGCGGCGGCCGGGTTGAGCAGGTGCAGCGGGCACCGGGCCAGGTTGTGCAGCAGGGGCGCGCGCTCCAGCTCCAGGCTCTGGCGCAGCTCGGCCTCCCGCAGCCCGCGCTTGTTGAGCGCCAGGGTCAGCGCCTCCAGCTGCTCCTCCGAGTGGTACACGTACCAGCGCGGCCGCTCCGCCTGCCCCACATACCAGCCACTCTTACACATGCTTACACAAAACAACGTACAGTATACGAATCCTTTATTAGGGAAGGTATAGTACAGAACTAAAGAATTTCTGACTGATAAATTGATTCGAATAGAATTGTCGCGATTTTCATTTAACATTTTTTTTATGACTGTACTACATTCTTATAAATAGTTCGTGACTATACATATTTTCTATTTTATTTTAAATTTCATATAAATTTTAATACAATAATAATCCTGTTAACAATCCTGATCCTGACGAGTAAATTAACAAACAATACATTGTTAATTTTATCAAATAGGGTCAGAATTAACGCGAGCAAACCTACCACGCGAACGGATCGCGAGCACAGCTAGTATACCATAAATAAACATAAGTTAAAACGAAACAAATTATCTATTATCATTATAGGCGGCAATAGCCTAATGGCTAAGGTGTCGGACTCGTGATCGAGAAGTCGCGGGTTCCAACCCCATCCGTTACACTATTGTGAACCCACAACCGTAACAAGATTGCTATTCATGTGAATTCTACCCACATTGTTATTTCTCTTAAAACATATCTGTACCTCAGAGGTATACAATAGTAACTCCACTTTTTTTGAAAATATTTTTCTTGCACCATTCAAATCGCAAGAACCAGTTCTGCATAATGGTATATGTCATTAAGTCCTACGTCTTCTATGAAAAGCAATATCCAATCGTATATGACATTAAATCCACTAATGTCCAATGGGTATAGGGGACCTCAAATGACGATAAGATTATTTACTTCTAAGCTTTGCGCGAAAGAAGATAAGAATTAACTATTGTAATTATGTGTAATACATAATAATTCCATTTAATAATAATAAAAAATACTGTTGAGTTTGTTTCAATATCTTTAAAGCAACTATGTCAAAATTGTATTCAAAGTTTCACTCCGCGCATTTTTGCCTCTCCTGTAAAATTTTCGTTTTATCACATAATGTTGTATACCTCTGAGGTACAGATATATATATTTATAACAGCCAACTAGACAAAGACAATGAGATGACAATAAATGCTCGGGTTTCGGAAACTGATGATCACGACAAATACGGAATGGGATTACATATCTTTCCGATGAAGTTAAGAATGGTCATGAAGAGATCGTGGCTACATAATAACAGCAGCACTCTAAAATATTCAAAGGTAAGCAAGGCTTACCGATTTATCTATGTGTGGAGTACATACAAGTATATATCATAATGTATATAAAAGTATACATCAATATCAAAACGAGATATTTACCATGTGTATTTTTTGTTTTGATTTTCCGATATTTCGGCACTGTTGCAAGCGCCATGATCACGGATGAACTGAAGTCATTGCGGGTGGAAGTTTATGAGAAGACAAATCGGTCTACCCTCTTTCTCGTTCGTTTTCTGTTAGCGACACCCGTCCCGTTTTAAGTTCTAATGAGTGACCATGTTAGCTTAAAAGTATATATCAATTTTACATGTTTTTAATGTCATATGGAGATGGAGATTATTACATGGAGCGATAGTAAGTTGCTCCATGTCAAACACTAGTACTCTGTCGCATCCAGTTATACAGGAAACTAGCTCGAACATAGTTGGGAAATGGTTATGCAAATGATGATGAAGATCGATACGTTATATACGTAGCTCACCTTGCCATGCACAAGGCACGTGGTGACGTCACCGGTGCACATGAGTAGGTCTCTCAGCTGCTGGGTGCTAGACTCAACGTTGTTGAGCTTGTGGTTGAGTCCGTTGAGATTAGTCAGCGGCTTCTTTGGTGAGCTTCCGCGGGAGTTAGCGCCTGATTCATTCTCTTTGTCACTGCCTGCTGTAAGACCTGATATTATATGCGATGCTGTCAGGGTTGGCATAAAAAAATAATTTTGATTTACTTAAATCACGATTTAAATCAAATGATGTTTTCAATAAAAATCAATGATTTAATAAAAACCGGTCAAGTGCGTGTCGGGCCACGCGCAGTGTAGGGTTCCGTAGTTTTTATAACAGCCAAGTGCGTGTCGTATTCGCTGACTGATCGTTTCGTACCATGCTCTAACTAAAAGCCAAATATGACTACCTAACTAATTTGACTTCCTATACAAATCCTCACCTGATCCGACAATTTAACACGGAAAGTTTTAATTTTTTTTATAGATTTGTATAAAACTTGTCATAGCCGGTGTTTTGTATTTAAATACGGACACAGAGCTACACTAATCAATCGTCACAAGAAACTAGCACGATACAACTGGCGCTTAGTGCCATCTATCGACATTTCTATGGAGTTGTTCGAAATTTTCGAGTCAAATACAATTGGTCGACTATTACTCGTAAACTTGTAAAGCCCACTTATGTGTGATAGTTTTCCTTTAAATTTCGTTATATATAGGTACTACTGCCGTGACATTTGAATTTCTAACTATAACCGGTTAGTTGATAGAGGGGGACACTTGACTCTAACGAAAATTGGTACTTTAAAGCTTGATAAGTCACGAACAGTTTACTTAATCAAAAAACGGTCGTACCAAACCCCTAATATTAATTATATTTTTGAAATACCTATCCAACGATATCCCACACTATGGGAAGAACGAAAAAAAAAAATATCATCCCACTTTACATGTATGGGAGGTACCCTAAATAATTTCTTTTTTCAAAATTTTATTTTACCACTTTTTCGGCGTCATTAACGTGTATACTCATGCCAAAGTACAACTTTCTAGTACCAATAGTTTTTGAGCTAAACCGCGGACAGACGGACAGACAGACGGACATGGCGAAACTATAAGGGTTCCTTGTTGACTACGGAACCCTAAAAATGTTTAATTTCAGTTTCTTTCACAGAAATCAACATAAAAAACAGATTTAGTAATTATAATTAAGTTATAAACTAGGGCCGTTTAAATCTTTTCCCACCTCAAAAAAGGGCCGTTTATATCTGAGAAATCAATATGATTATAATAATATTTGAATAAAAAAAACTAGTTTTCCAGTCTTTTCAATTCTCAGCCGGTTTAAGACCGTAATTACAAGCGAAATGGGCAAAAAATTACATGGGGATTTCCCTTTTGCTTGGCATTCACATGTCAGACAAAAATTAAATCCCCGCGCATTCCCTTTCGTTTTACGCAAAAATATAGTTAAATAGAATAATAAAATTAAAAAATCGTGATTAATTATCGTACTTAATTCGATTATTTTTAAATCATGATTTTTTCCAACCCTGGATGCTATGATGAGGAAGCCTGTGGCTAAATCACAGCCAAGCCGGTCGATTTGACAGGTTAAGTAACGCAACATACCCGGATAAAGTTTATTAGCCCAACAATATACATACTTATATTATGTACAACGTGTTATTGATAATTTTCATTAATTTTTAACTATTAGTTTCCATACTTAAGTAAGCAGTAAGTTTTTATCTTTCCTTAGCCAATTTTGTATTCCACTGTTGAGTTGTTGCTTTATCTAACCATGTATCTATCTAACATTATGGTAAGTTGAGAACTTTAGGCACAACTTTTTTTAATTGTTGCTCATAATGCATAAGCGCTTTTCTTCAACATTCGTTGTGCACACAACCAAGGTGTGGAACTTTCTGTCGGCTTCTGTGTTCCCTCCCACATATGACCCGTCAGCCTTTAAAGCATGAGTGAACAGGCATCTTCTGGGCTCGCTCGTTCGATCGTAGACCTCGTCTTACATTTACTCATTCGTAATAAAAAAAAAATGGTTTTTTTTATGTGCTAACAAAAAAATATTTTTTCTTTTTCCTTTCATCAAAGGCCTACCTTTTTTAACCGACTTCAAAAAAAGGAGGAGGTTTTCAATTCGTTTTGAACTTTTTTTTATGTATGTATGTTACCTCATAACTTGCAGATAGCTGGACCGATCTGGAAAATTTTGTTTTTGTTTGAAAGGGTATAGGTACTTTTTAGTTGGTCCCATTGTCATCATGTTTGGATGTGATGATAGAATCATGGAGAAATCGAGGGAACTCTTCGAATATAATAGGCACACCTATAGCGTTTTGGGTATTTCTTATAGTAGCTTGTGCAGTTGCTCTCGAAAAGCACCATTTGAGGAAGTGGAACTGATGATGAAGACCCCGGATGGCCACCAAAACTACTCAATAATAAGTATTCCGTGGATTGCGATTAGATTACTTGAATATAGATGTTAAGCATTTTATGCTCGTCACAATGCATATGGTGGTGTAGACTTGATGGTGAAGTACCAGGAGAACCCCTCAAAAATGAACGGCTCTGTACCGGGAAAAGCAATATTTTGTAAAAGGTGATAAGAAGTTGACATTTTGGCTTTGGTAACTAGATAAATTACAGACCAACCCACTAAAAAGCGTGAAAAAAAAAAAACTTTTTAGCAAAAAATAGAACCGACTTAAAAAGTTTTTTTCTTAAAAACATGTCTGTGGTGAGTTAAGTTTTGCTAAGAGAATAAAATCCGGGCGTGTACGCACCTCTCTCCTTCTGCTGGTCGAACAGGTTGGCGACGTGCGCGAGCGTGTCGTCGTGCGAGGCCCCCCTGGGCGCGGCGTGCGCCACGGGCTTGTGCGCGCACGCGCCGCGCGCCTCCGCGCCCGCCTCCACGAACAGCCCCGCCAGCGCGCGCGCCACCCAGTAGCGCCGGTACGCACGGTCCGACCCTAACGAACACACTGCTACACTCACCCGAACCTCTCTCCACCACACCTTACATCCTGCCGGAGCTGGCATGCAAGCCCAACTGAACGAGTACGGTGGGTTTTAGTCAGTACAAGTCTGACACTCCCTTTCATTCATGTCATTTGATGATTTTCCCAACCAAAAAAAAAGTCACATCTCACATTTAAATCGGTTACATTTCAGGGAGTGTGCGATGGAATTACACAACGGTGGACATCCCACCCATACGCATAAAACGTTTTGGAAATAACTTTATTGTGCGTACGGCTTAAGAGTGGAATTCCCTGCCGGATTCTGTGTTTCCCAATAGCTAGAACCTAGGAGTCTTTAAGTCAAGAGTGAATAGGTTACTTTTAGGTAAGCGTGCTCCATCTTCGACCACATCATCACTTACCATCAGGTGAGATGGTGGTCAAACGCGAAACTATTCTTTAAGTCAAGAGTGAATAGGTTACTTTTAGGTAAGCGTGCTCCATCTTCGACCACATCATCACTTACCATCAGGTGAGATGGTGGTCAAACGCGAAACTATTCTTTAAGTCAAGAGTGAATAGGTTACTTTTAGGTAAGCGTGCTTCATCTTCTACCACATCATCACTTACTATCAGGTGAGATGGTGGTCAAACGCTAAACTATTTTCAATAAAAAAATGTTATTTACATATTAACTTCATTCACCATCTCCTTAGCCTTTTCCCAACTATGTTGCAGTCAGATTCCAGTCTAAGAGGATGAAGCTGAGTACTAGAGTTGCGTGGAGCAACTGCCTGTTGAACCTCCACAACCCAGTAACTGGGTAACACGATATTCCTTGGCAAAACCAATGTCAGATTTTCTAGCTTCTGACTACCCTTAATTTGTAGAATTAGATGTAAAATGTTTTAGCCAAACCAATGTCGCTAGAAGCGGCATTACTTTATTCATTAGTTAATTTGTAATTTAGAAGTTACAAGGTAACGAACAAATTAACATTTAACATATTGTTAAAAAACCCTTAAATAAACAAAGACTTTAAAAAATCCATAACTCACCAACATAAGTCGTATATTCGAACAGCTCCACCTGAAACTCTTTCAACTTCTTCTCATACTCTTTCTTCTTCTCTTCTCCCTCAGCAACCAGCTTCTCTATGGCTACCTTCGTCTCCTCATCTACTGCCCTTGCTGCGTCACCCGTCAATTTGTTCTCATCTTTCTTCGCGAAAGCTTCTTTTCGGAGCTCTTGTTTCGCTGCTATTAGTTGTGCTTCGCGTTTACGTTCGTTTGTCTGGGAAGTACAACAATAAAAATTATAAGTTTTTAAATTGACACCTTCACTCACAGTATTATTAGAACTTTAATAAAAACTTTTAAACAAAAAATTAAACCGACTCTCAAAAAACACTTCAAAGTGAAAAATAACTTTAATTTCGGTAGTCGGTGTCTTTAGTGTCTTCTTTTTTTTTTGGCACCGACTTCCGAAATTAAAGTTATTTTTCACTTTGCAGTGTTTTTTGAGAGTCGGTTTAATTTTTTGTTAAAAAGTTTTTATTTCACTCTTTTTAGTTGGATGATTTTTAATTAAATTATTTTTTTTTTTTAAATATTGCTTTTCCCAATGCTGGGCCGTTAATTGTTGAGGAGTTCTCCTGGTACTTCACCATCAGCTCTACATCACCATATGCATTGTGACGAGCATAAAGTGTTTAACATCCATATTCAAGTAATCGAATCGCAATCCACTCAATACTTATTATTGAGTAGTTTCGGCGGCCATCTGTGGTCTTCATCATCAGTTCCACTTCCTCAAATGGTACTTTTTGAGAGCAACTGCACAAGTTACTATAAGAAATACCCAAAACGCCATAGATGTGCCTATAATATTTGAAGAGTTCCCTCGATTTCTCCAGGATCCCATCATCAGATCCTGACTTTAGTGATAATGGGACCAATTTCGAAGTATACCCATTCGAACAAAAAAAGAATTTTCCAAATCGGTTCAGCCGTCTTCGAGTACTCGATGATCATACATAAAAAAAAATAAAAAAAAATATATACTCGTGGAATTGATAACCTCCTCTTTTGTCGTCGGTTGATAAAAACTTTTTAGCAAAAAATAAAACCGACTTCCATATCAAAACACTACAAAGCCAAAAATAATTTTAATTTCGGTAGTCGGTGTTATTAGTTTTGTATTTTCTTTTTTTTTCACACCGCCTTCCAAAATTAAAATTATTATTGGCTTTGTAGTGTTTTGATATGGAAGTCGGTTTTATTTTTTGCTAAAAAGTTTTTATTTTCGTGCTTTTTAGTGGGTCAGTGAATTTTCTAAATCGGTTCGTAAATGACGGAGTTATGCACGAACAAAAAACGCAATGCAGAGTAAACGAAAAGATCATCAACATAAATATTTTTTTAGACTTTTGTTGATTTTTCAGAAACGGCTTGTCCAATTTCGATAAAATTTTCATGGGACCATTTGGGAAGTATACCCTTTCTAACAAGATAAGAATTTTTCAAATCGGTTGGCAAGCGACGGAGTTCTGCGCGGACAAACATAAAAAAAAAAATACAAACATCCGAATTGAGAACCTCCTCCTTTTTTAGAAGTCGGTTAAAAAGAGATATTTACCATGTATATTGTTGTCGAACACAAAAACCGAACGAGGAAAAGGGTAGACCAAACCTATAAGTTGGCGTTAGACGAAACAATAAGGCTGCCTTGTCCGGAACCCTAAAAAGTGAGTTTTAAAACAGATATAAAACAATATTTACATACCTGTAGTAATCTAAGCGCTTGCTTAGTGTTCTTGAGTTCGTCGAGTCTCTCCTCTATGACGTCTCGTACTGTGGCGTAGCTCAGTATCTGGTTCATGAGGCACTGCAGCACCAGGAATTTGTCCTCTAAACAATAATATTAATAATCAGTACGTCAATTTCTGTTTATACTTAGCAAATCAAAATATCAAAAGAACGGTCATCATGTAGTTCATTAATATATACAGTATAACTAACAGAGGGCGTTCCCGTTAACCCGCAATAGTATAGCATCCATACATGCTAAAAACAATATTACCAATCGAAAACAAAATGTAATTTTTGTTTATAATAAAATATTCACTAAAAATGTTAATTTGGTACGTAAAAGAAACACTCTGTACACGTGTACTTGAAGGATGGTAACGTCGCAATTTATTTATTAATGCGTACGAGTGTACGGAGTTTTTCTTTTACGTATCATTTAACATTTTTAGTGAATATTTTAATATTAAAAAAAAAAAACATTTTGTTTTCGAATGGTAATATTTTTTTAGCATGTATGGATGCTATACTATTGCGGGTTAACGGGAACGCCCTCTGTTAGTTAACATACTGTTACAGTATGTTAACTAACAGAGGGTATTACTGTATATTAAAAAAAAGAATGGGCCAAGAATTGAACCTTGCGGTATCCCCATCTTGACAAAGGATCTTGAAGATGTCATTCCATTTACAGTTACTTTTAAGTGCCCATTTGATATAGGAAAGAATAAGATCAGCTGCTTTTCTACGAATTCTGCAGGTTACAGGTATAATTTACAGATATTTTTTATGGTCAACGCAATCAAAAGCTTTGGAGAGGTCACAAAAAATATCAATTTCTCCCAAGATTGACCCCCTAACTCTACCTTTCGTGGAAACAAACGACCGATTATTGCATACCGAGACTCCTCGATGCTTCACAAAGTACTTGTTATTTTTAGAACTTTGACAAATCGTGTAGCCTGGGCGCGTTTTTCTTTTTTTGTTATCACGCAAAAACCTTCAAAAGACGCCTTTTTTTCTGGGTGGGTAAATCGTCAGAAGGGAGTGTCAGACTTCTAATGACTAAAAACCCTTGCGTTCCGGAGCCTATTTCGTTAGAACGTTCCCGCAACCCCGGTTCAAAAGACGCCTGGACTTTTTATTTTATTTTATTGGGACATAAAACAGTTACATGTTATAATTTTAGTAAATATCAAACTAGTGTAATAGAGGTAAACATGTAACCCACACCAATGTCTGCGGAATAATCTATTAATCTCTAGAGCCCCAGCGGCACAAAAACGTGCCAGTAAACCAGTATTAGTTGAGCCCCGCTGGCACAAATTTGTGCCACCAAACCCTGACCGATTTACTACAAATACAGTTTGTATTTGTAGTAAAGACAAGTCTTAAAATCGTTTGTGACCGGGGTCAGATTACGCTTACGATAAGAGCCCGCCCGCGATGCTTGACGGATGGTTGACGTAAATAATGGCGGTCCTTAAGAGGTTATGTAGACGTAAAACAAAATCACGCATCTGAAGGCGATTTGGGTTAGTTAAAATAAGTAGTAATTATTGTGCAAGCAATTGAATAGCCATTTTTTGTGGAAATAAAAAAGCAGTATATTTGGGGTTTTAGGTGAGTAAAAGCAGGCCGCTGATCACAGTCTGTGCAGCCTCCCGTGTACTTACGGCCGTACACGGCGCTGGTGTAGCCGCCGCGCGCCTGGTAGCGTCACCAGCCCGCTGATGACAGTCTGTGCAGCCTCCTGTGTACTTACGCAGCGGCAGGTCGGCGACGTGCGTGGCGGCGAGCGCGCGCAGCGTGGGCGCGGCCGTGACGCGCAGGCGCAGGCCGGCGTCGTCGGCGCTGGTGTAGCCGCCGCGCGCCTGGTAGCGCCACGACGCGCAGCGCGTGCCCGGGCCCGCGCCCGACGACAGCAGGTGCAACCTGCCCACACGCAACTCTCCTTTATACACTCCCAAACAGATTGCCCACACTAACATCTTTCTAGCGTTTTCGCCTTTCTCTAAACTCCTTTTCCAAGAGCATCTCTAAATATTTTGACCATATCAATATCTAAATATATATAACTCAAAGGTCACTATGTCAGTCAGTCAGTCAGTCGACTGACTGACTGACATAATGATCTATCAACGCACAGCCCAAACTACTGGACGGATCGGGCTGAAATTTGGCATGCAGATAGATGTTATGACGTAGGCATCCGCTAAGAAAGGATTTTACGAAATTCCCACGGGATCGGGAATTACGCGGGAAAAACCTTCCACGCGAACGAAGTCGCGGGCAAAAGCTAGTATTATTATATAAAACGCTTCCGTTACTGACTGACTGACAGACAACGCACAGCCGAAACTTCTGGACGCAAGAAGCTGAAATTTGGCATGTATGTTCCTTGGGGTGTGTAGAAGGATTTTTGGAATTTCTCTCGAAATCGGAATTAACACGGGAAAAACCTCCGACGCAAAGATATCTTATGTATATGTAAGTTCAAGTATGATTAAAGTCTGTTCATATTTTAATTACATACTTATAAGTCCCTATGGACTTACCTGTATGTATGATAAAATCAAAATATTTCATTTCTCATAGGCCTATATGGCCACTCATAAAACGTCAGAAACTGAAATGGAGAACCAACAAAAACTCTACGGATACATTTGATTTTTGCATAATACATCTTTTGCAGGTATCTTTAGGTGTGAGAGAACAGTATAAACCAATTACCATAATACAATGGAATAATATGTCTCATATTAATGTTCAATTTATAATGACAAAATAACTCCTATCTCAAGTGCTAATTAGTCATTTACACAATACTTAAACACAAACACACATTCTTTATAATTTTTTTTCTGTCTATATGTATGTGCCAGCCTTTGGAACAGCAGGGCCAATTTTAATGGGACTTTCACTGAAAGATAGATCAGCAACATATACACTACTTTTCATCTCGGAATTTTCACGGGATAAAAATATACGCGGGATTCGAATCCCATGGGAACGAGATTACGTGGGACTCGACTCTTACGCGAACAAAGTCACGGGCATAAAATAAGCTCCTTTAACCATTAGGAAAAAACTACAACGTGCATAACATTCAATTTAGAATAAAAAATCTAAATAACGAAAGAGAAATAAGTTCTGACTGACCTCAAGACTTCACTGACTGTGGTAGGGTCAAGCGGAAGTTTGCTGAGCGGCGTTCCCAGGTAGGTCTGTGACCATTTGCTGGCCTTAGTCGCTAGCTCCATCGCCTTTGTCACGCCCACTTCGGCGTCAGTTTCTTGTTGATCCTCTGTAAAAGTACCGCCATATTTTTATTACACATAATACAGTTATTAATGAACTTGTGGAAAGACAGGAATAGGTGCAGTAGTAAAGTATCATGAATGAAAAAATGGTTAGCTTATAACAATTTAAATCCAACATTGCACATGGCGCAAGATGGCTAACGAATCTTACCTATAAAGATACTGAATTACTCTTACAGCACATAAAATAACACACACAAACAAATACACACATGCACACAGTTACACATAATCACAAAACACATTACTCTCTTTACTCTTTACTTTACATTTTACTCTCACTTTGCATTATTAATTTAGATTTCATAACCATAAAACATAACCCTTCCTTTGCAGTCGGGTAAAAAAAAAGATGGCGGATTTATTATTTATGTGCACTGCCATGATATGGGTATCAAATGAAACGGTTTGTAGACAACTATAAGAAAAAAAAGCTTTTATAAGAACGCTAAGCAAAAACTCCTAGTAATATTATAAATGCGAAAGTTTGTGAGGATGTATGTTTGTTACCCCATGCTAAAACTACTGAACGGATCTCAATTAAATTTGGTAAGTAGATAGTTGACATCCTGGAATAACACATAAGGTACTATTTATCCCAGAATCTCCACGGGATCAGTATTTACGCGAGAGAAACCTTCCACGTGAACGAAGTCCCGGGCAAAAGTTAGTCCTCTATAAATATTTAATAGTAAACTTTATTACTGTTGTAATAAAGGTCTAAGCTCAACAAACATCAACACAGTCAACAAACCAATCCTTGCAAGTTCATATGCAATCTTGTTTGCACCTTAAGACTTTAATAATAAAGTTCATTATCCAATGCCGTCACAATTAATCAGCTCTCCACTTCTCCTGACTACATACACTCACCAATAGAAAGCTGTATCCTCCCATTCTCATTGTACTCCTCTGCCTCGTCTTCTTGTAACGAGAAGACCGTAGTGAGCAACATCTGCACAAGGTCACTGAACACGCCAGCGTGCTCCTTCGACGTCAGTGCCTTCCTGAAGGTCTCCAGGTCCAGCTGGTTGTGGAACACGTCCTTAACTTTGAGGATCTCGGAGTAGGTATGAACGAACTCCAGAACTGAGAGAAAATCACCGAAGTGTTCGTGGGATATTCCTTCCACCTCTACTGGAGTGCCTTTTGGTATTATCTGTGGATAAAGATAATGTGTAAGAGTTCGGATTCATTTAATGCTCCTTTAAAAAAACATTCGCTCTTACTGCTATAGATATAAGATTGAAAATGGTCAACAACAACTGTCTTAAGTATCAATAGAAAAGACTCAAACAAAAATATTGTACACATTTACGACAAATACACTATGTTGATAATTTTTGATGACGACAAAAATCTCTGTACTTTGATGCGTTTTATAGAGTCAAAGGCCTTATTTATTCGAGACATTAAAACCCCCAGGCTAAAGCTACCGATATATAGGCTGGCAGGAAATTCCTCTCCTTAGTTGTACGCATTACAACCAACGAGTGGAAGGAGTTTTGCTTTATAAAACGCATCAGAGACCAATATTTTGGATGATCTAAGAAACATTACCATCTTAGCTAAATACAAAAATATTCAAGAGAACATTGAAATACCCCACAGATTTAGGAGTAATTGCCGTCTAATACAAATCAGGTATCGCATAACTTACTCTATGGTCCTCTAGCTCCAAGTCATCTTTGACCTTCTGCCACTCCTTCATATACGCCTGCAGACGCGCTGTCTTCTCCTTCTTCTTCAGTCTCTCTTCTTCTTTACGCTGTCGCATCAAATCTTCTGCTTTGCGCATCTTTTCCGCCATTTCTTGCGCGTTCTTTTTGGCAGCTGGATCGGCGGGTGGCTTGTTCTTTTGTACTGTTTGTAAAATTTTATAAATAATAATATAAGTTGGCCTTTTAATTATTCAATGCAGCTTCTTCAAATCTGAATGGTGTCTCATATGACAATTAGAGTGATGGTGTGCTGTGCTGAGGAAATCTAAACCTAACCGGCTGAAGCTGAGTGACAGTATTTTACATGAAAAGACTGCCTATTTGACCTCCATAAACCAGTAGCTGGGTAACCCTTTGGCAAGATTGACCCGTAATTATAGCAGGGACCAACAGCTCAACGTACTTTCGGAGGCACGGAGGAATTTCAATTTGTTAAGATGGTGCCACCTACGGATAGACTTAGCCAAAAGTTGTTTAACCTTTAAAATAGGCCCTTACTTTTGTTTTATGTAGTCACAATCCTCTCTAGTGGTTCTACTCTTTACTTAATATGCTACATACAAAAATAGTCATACTGGTACACACCTTCAACCTTGTCAGTTTTCTTCACAAACTTATCCATAGACTCTTGCCGCCCCTTCTTGTCAGGACTCGGCTTCTTGGCAGACTTGGTCCCCTTGGAGGCCGACCCGGGCTTGGCCTGACTCTTGGTGGCCGGCGGAGACTTTAAAAGTTTCTTGGATGACGGGAACACTGGTGGATTTCCCGTGAATATTTGGTCGAAGCTTACTTTGTTTATGCTGTATTTTTCTTGTGCTTGTTTCTGTGGAGAGATAAAATGTGATGGAGGATAAGCTTTGGAGCTATTGGAGAGGATTAAGTCCTCATGTTGTGTCCTAAGTTTGACTGGTGATTGAAACAGATTCAAGAAAACCACATTCATAATAAATTCCAAGATGAGAAGACGATAAGGTTCGCGCAGGGGTAGAACGACTAGCTACTGCGCTGCGTGTCGCGGGTTCGATTTCTGCACCGGAACAAGTGTATGTATAGCTTTCAGTTTAGTCTGGGTGCTCGTGAAATGAGACATTACTAGTGCAGGCCAGTTTCTTTAAATATTTACAGCAAATGATCTAGCTATCTGTATTCTTCTAAGCTAAGATGTTAGTTAATAGACACATTTAAAGTAGCTCCTTCGATAACCTTTAAAAAGCAATAAAAAGAACACCTACCTTAATCCCAATAATACCCTCAGGGCTGCCTTCAACGAATTGCTTGAGAAACAGCCGGTTCTTATCCCGTGTATAGATGCCCTTGCGCCTGCGCACGCGATCCGAGGACGCCGTTCCGATGGTCCCCGAGGCGGCGGCGTCGGCCTCGTCAAACTGCTCTACTTCATAGCAGTAGGCGGTGGAAGGTGGAATGGCTTTGCTGTAGAAGGGGTGAATATTAAATAAATATCATAGGCATTTATTAATTAATATTTGTAGATGGAATTTCACCATGCCAATTCCATCATCTAACTAGAAGACAAATGGTGAAACAGCAACATTACATGGTGGACAATGGACATTCCATCCATATGCACAATATGTTTTGGGAATATTTTCATTGCGTGTACAACTAAGGAGTGAAATTCCCTGCCGGAGTCTGTTTCCTGATAGCTAAAACCTGGTGGTTTTAATGTCTCAAGTAAATAACTTACTTCTAGACAGGTGTGCTTCATCTTCAGCCATATCATATCAGGTGAGATGGTGGTTAAATGTAAGTGTAGCAACAATAAGTCAATATGCCTTGGTGAAGAAGAAATGTAATCAATTCATAAGTCATAGTAGACATTTGTATGTTTAATATGAATGCAATAAGTCAATATATATAGAAAAGGACCTACAAAGGTTTTTATGCTTCGTTTTTGTGAAACACCAATAAACATGATCATCTGTCTTTTTAACCGATTTCTAAAAAAGGAGGAGGTTCTCAATTCGGATGGTGGTATTTTTTTTTTATGTTTGTCCGCGCGTATCTCCATCGCTTACCAACCGATTTGAAAAGTTCTTATCTTGTTAGAAAGGGTATACTTCCCAAATGGTCCCATGAAAATTTTATCGAAATCGGACAAGCCGTTTCTGAAAAATTAACAAAAGTCCAAAAAAAATATTTACGTTGATGATCTTTTCGTTTACTCTGCATTGCGGTTTTGTTCGCGCATAACTCCGTCATTTACGAACCGATTTGGAAAATTCACTGACCCACTAAAAAGCACGAAAATAAAAACTTTTTTGCAAAAAATAAAACCGACTTCCATATCAAAACACTACAAAGCCAAAAATAATTTTAATTTCGGAAGGCGGTGTGAAAAAAAAAAGAAAATACAAAACCAATAACACCGACTACCGAAATTAAAATTATTTTTGGCTTTGTAGTGTTTTGATATGGAAGTCGGTTTTATTTTTTGCAAAAAAGTTTTTATCCCAAATATGTTTGGGTCCACTTTGAATCTAACTGGGTGGAACTGAGTACTAGTGTTTTACATGGAGCCTCCACAACCACTAGGTTGGGGAGATCAGATAGGCAGTTACCTTGCTACTAAACAAGGTAACACAAAAACAAAATGTTGACACAATCTCATATCTCAATACTTCATTCCAAATCCATTTAAGTCCGATTTCCGCAACAATGTCTTTTATGACATTAAAGATTTTTTAAACATGAAATTCAAACCAAAGAATTTTGATCTACTTGTCTTGGCATTATATGACTGATAATAATTTATCAAGATAAAAAGTGCTTCTGAGACTATGATAACAATTTATTTTTTATTTGTTATTGTTGCCCAATATTTAATTTATTGTAGTAGGTCATTCACCTCTACAAGTATGACAAGACAAAAATAATGTAGTAATTGAATGAATTTTTTGTTTATTTTTATTTTAGTCTTACTTCCAGCTTTGTTACAAATTTTATAGTAAGTACAATAAAGTATTATCCTAAGAATTACACAATCTGAATTTATCACTAAGCAATTATTTTTTTGAGTAATAAGTAGCTATTGTCATATTAGTAAAAGATATAATTAATTCATTGTTACATAATTTTTGGGAAATCTTAATTTTTTAACTACTTTTTGTCGTTTGTTTTGTAAGGGTTGTGTAATTCACAATTATTAGTTAGTACTTGACATCTGTACGAACTTGTATGGTTATAAAAATGAGACATTATTTACTCAATTGCTAGTTAACTTAGGCTCCAAATACTCAATTTCTGATAATTAAAAAGAGGATAGAAAATAAGTGGCCAATTGCAAGTCAGACTTGCCCATGATGGGCAGTAAGCAATAACTTTAATTTTGGTAGTTAGTGTTATTGGTTTTGTATTTTCTTTTTTTTCACACTGCCTTCTGAAATTAAAGTTTTTTTTGGCTTTGTAGTGTTTTGATATGGAAGTCGGTTTTATTTTTTGCAAAAATGTTATTTTTCGCGCTTTTTAGTGGGTCCGTTTATAATTCATCTAGTTACAAAAGCCAAAATATCAACTACTTATCACCTTTTACAAAATATTGCTTTTTCCGATGCAGAGCCGTTCATTTTTGAGGAGTTCTCCTGGTACTTCACCATCAAGTCTACACCACCATATGCATTATGACGAGCATAAAGTGCTTAATATCCATATTCAAGTAATCGAATCGAAATCCAAGAAATACTTATTATTGAGTAGTTTTGGTGGCCATCTGTGGTCTTCATCATCAGTTCCACTTGCCCAAATGGTGCTTTTCGAGAGCAACTGCGCAAGGTACTATAAGAAATACCCAAAACACTATAGGTGTGCCTATAATATTTGTAGAGTTCCTGCGGAACCCTTCATGGGCGAGTCTGACTTGCACTTGCCAATTTTTTTTTATTGCCGATAGGTTCGCGTTTGACCGCCATATCACCTGATGGTAAGTGATGATGTGGTCGAAGATGGAGCACACTTACCTAAAAGTAACCTGTTCACTCTTGACAGTTTTTGATAAACAGTGTTAATCATAAGACACAACAAGTCACTACATGTCTCTAAAATTGATTTTAATAGGTTCTCTCATAACTTTTGTATGTATGTATGTAACTCATATTAATTTTACATAGAAACAAAGCAATATTGTAGTCATGAATTATAAAAAATAGAATAATAAATTAAAAAAGAAACTAGAGCTTTCCATTATAATTAATATGCTTATGTTTTGATAATGAAGTACACTATCTAACAACAAATAATACTTTTAGAAAAAGTCACAAAGAAATTTACCTTTATTATGTGTATTTATGTTTATTTCAATATTATTATAATATAATAGCTATGGAAAATTTAATATTAGATTTGTGAGGAGTTTTCCTCTGAGTCAGAACAGAATTTAAAAGCTTTGAATTATAGATCATGATTTTGTACTTAACAAATATACACGGATAGGTAGTTTGCTAAAAAATTCACATCTTTCGTTCTATTATTATTACAATTTGACAGTTAGCAAAAACATGATTCATACATTAAGATCAAGATATTTAGATAAAATAATGTTAAGTATAAGTAGATTATTTGCTGCCAAAACATATGGCCTTCATAACAGTTTAATTGTTGTAGTTTTTGCTAAGAGTTTTTTACTCAGGTATGTTTTTACCTATTATTGATTGTGGTTGGCAGCTAGTTGAGACAGGGTTCAAGGCCATATGGTATGTTTAGAGAAATTGAGATTATGAATGGAAAGGACTTTGGTAATGTGTAGTGAAATATTGTTAGTACTTATTTGTGTACTGATTGATATGATGTGGCTGATTGGAGTTCTGGTAAGATTCTGTTTTAAATATATCTTTCAACTTTTCAGTACTTACATTCAAAAGAAGAGTATTCTCATTGTATCATTTTGGTAATATTAGAAAAAATGAACATAAACTAGAAGTGTTTGCTCACCTGTCTGGATGCTGTTTCTGTGCTGTGACTGTCAGTATGTGAGCCTCCCTCCATATCTCCCCCTCCAGGCAGGCCTCCACAGTCTCCCCAACAAAGTACCGGTCTCTCACGAAGTTGAACACATCCTCAGACATCTCAGCAAAGGAACACCTCTTGGTCCTCATTGCCAAGAACAATATTGGTATGCGCAACTCCATTGGAAAATCTTTCAGAGCCCTCCTAGCTGTCTTCTCACTGTGCAGGGCTTCTGAGTATGTCAAATTATTCTTTCCAGTCATCTCACAGGACCACACCATTGAATTGACCAGAATAATCCTCTCACAATATTCCCTGCAAATAAACATTCATCAAACAACACCTAAACATGATAAAAATTATGACGCGAATGACAGGAATAGCGAAATATTGTGTCACGCTAGCGTTGTTGCGCGACCCGCCGCGCACTGACAATGCCAACGGTCCCCGTAAACTGATAACTACAATTTAACAGAAAATCGCAAATTTTGGGCCGTTATAATGTTTATTGGTATACTCACTCGTAATCTTTGAATATCTCGTCGGTGATCTCGCAGTGGAAGACCTCATCGTCGTCCCTGAGGTACTCCGACGCCTTTGATTTCTCAAATGCTTTCCTTTTTAACAGAGGCATGTTGAGAGTTCGCGGGTCACTACGGTGGGAAAACGATTTTCAGTCCGTTATAACTTATCACTTGTGTTCAATATCACTTAACTTTGTATGGCGCATCTATTCCTACATTCCACTGAATAGAACATCAGGAAATTAGTAGGTTTTATAAAATATTTCCAGCGAAAAATGTTGCGTGGTTTCGGTTGACAAGCCAAAAAACGGCGCGCTGAGGCGCTTCTTTTTACGCCAGAAACATATGAACTGGGTTAGTGTATGAAACTGGTTCCTACCATATGAGTAGAAAATAATACAGTATGACTACTCGTATATTTTCCTATTGGTTCATTTTAACCCTTATTTATATATTGTCGATATTTATTGTGGAAATATGATAAAGGTTACGCTTTATTTATTTAATTAATTTATTTATTTGTTAACGTTCGCATCGGAACGACTCGCAGCACTTACACCTACGGAGAATTTAATAAATCTTATTTACAGAAGAATCCTGATAGAATAAAATAAAATATACTTTATTGTACACCAACATTTAAACACACCTATTTTAAAATAATTGCATATTCTATGGTTACAATGACGGTCTTATCACTGAAAGATATTATATATTAATAATAATATATATATATATATATTATATCAATATATTATTATGATGATTATATGAAAATCCAATTATACAGACTCATTTATCACGAATCTTAGCTTATTTATTTTTTATTCTTTATGTGGCCACTTGGATGTCCTTTTTTGTTATTTTTCGTCAAGTCATTTAGCTTCGAAGTAGTTCTTAGTTTTATTATAAGTTAAACAAACTGCTTGCACTGACTGAACAGGTTTGCTTAAATCTCTGTGCTGTGTTACTTCTTACTCTTATTACTTTACTAGCAGTTGCTCGCGACTTCGTTCGCGTGGGAAGTTTTTCCCGTGTAAATCCCGATCCCGTGGGAATTCCATGAAATCCCGCCTTAGCGAGCAACTACGTACTAAAAGGAACTCGCATGCAAAACTTGAGAGCCCTACTACTTGAAATTTCTGAAATTTCGTGATTAATTAGTGACTGGTATTTCGCTATATACACACATCAAAAGTGTCTAGGGATCAAGCATTTTTATGCGGATTTCTTGAGATTGAGATGTGGCTTTGTAATAAATTTATGATTTTATAAATTTATATGGATCCTTTTTGGTGCATTTCATAATATGAAACAGGAACTGTTAATCAAATTCGAGTAAAAGATGAAAATCAGCTGTCAATATTTTCCCTATAAAAACATACAACGCATTGAAGACATTATTAGTGCTACTGTTTCCCTACTACTGATTAAAACCAACGTTATTATGGAGCGGCGACGTCATTTAAGCAGGGAAGAAATGCTCAGAGCCGTGGGAATGATAGAAGCTGGTTCCCGGCAACGTACTGTGGCTTTAGCTCTGAATACAAGTCAGAGTGTTATCAGTCGACTTTGGACACGTTACCGAAGCACTGGTACCGTGGCTGAGCGCCATGGAGGACGGTATCGCTGCACCACACGGAGACAAGACCGATACATTCAAATCTTAACTCGAAGAGCTCCAACAATAACCGCCATGATGTTAGCCGTGAGGCTTCATCACTCTTCAGGGAACTTAATTAGCGACCAAACAGTCAGAAACCGCTTGCATGAAGTGAACCTTCATTCCCGAAGACCGCTACGGGTACCACCTATAGCAATGCACAATCGTAGGATTCGATATCAATGGGCTCTTGAACACAGAAATTGGGCAGAAGAACAATGGCGTTTCGTGTGCTTTTCTGATGAGTCTCGTTTTGGTATGAGACCGGATACAAGACGTATACGACACTGGAGAACCCCTGGACACCAACAGCGATTAAAATCCTGCCAGGAAGTCCATCCTTATAGTGGTGGAACCATCATGGTATGGGCGGGTATTTGGATCGGCGGAAGAACTGAGTTGATTTGGATCAGAGGCAACCTCAACGCTCAAATGTATGCTGAGACGATTGTATCTGACGTCATCGTTCCTCTACAAGTGCAAATCGGTCCCTTATTTCAGTTAATGCATGATAATGCACGACCGCACACCGCAGGAGTTGTAAGACAGACTCTCGCTGCAGTTAACATCAATGTCCTGCTCTGGCCTGCTCAGTCGCCAGACTTGAACCCGATTGAGCATGCATGGGATATGCTACAGAGAAGAGCTCTGCCGAATATGGAGGGTATCCAGTCGCAAGAAGACCTTTTTTTGTTGTTGCAACGAACATGGGCGGCCATTCCACAGCGTGATTTGGATGAACTCATTTTGAGTATGCCAAACTGATGTTCTTGTGTTGTTAGTGTTCGCGGTAGAAACACGGATTATTAATTGTTTAAGTTACCCAATAAAATTTTAAAGAAAACTGTTATTTCAGTCTTTTTTTCGAACTTTAATGTTAGTGGTTCAAATGTCAAAAATCCCTTTATTAGGAAAATGGCAAATTTCTTTATTAATGCAAAGGTGACTTAGTTTATCGTTACTGTGACAAACGAAAACACTTTATTTGATGAATCCTTAAAGAAAATTTTAATTAATATCAATCAGGAGAAAAGTTATTGCAAAAATATATGTTGATCCCTAGACACTTTTGATGTGTGTATATATATATAGATTATTTATCCATAGTAATCATTAAATTTTATTTTATTGGATTTAACCAACTAAAGTAAATGGATTTAATTGAATTTTAAGTAACTATCTTGTATAGTTACTTAAAATTATTAATTTCTAAAAATTCTAAATTTAAATTTAAAAGAGTGCATGAAGTTCCTTGTATATTCATCTCCATTGAGTTATATCTACGATTAGAAATGTGAAATTAGCTTGCTGTTTTTGTCTAACCTTGACGTATTTGTAATTCAAATAGAATGAGGTGATATGCAACCTCTATCGAACTGGCTACTATACTACCTACTACTTTACTACCTATGTCTCAAATGACATCGAACACAAATACTTGTGTCATTAGTCATTACTTATAATTGTACATGTGAAATTTTAAATGAATAAAGCCATAATGTATTGCGGAATGGTTTAATTTACTACAATTTATTCATTTAAAAATAATGGAAAAATATCTAAAACCCGAAAGGTTCGAAGCGGATCCAACATTAAGCTCAGACCAATCATCAATATGGATCCACTGGAAACAAACATTCAACAATTTTCTACATGCTATAGAATCAAAAGGAACTTCAGTAAGTACAGATTGCAAGTACCAGCTGCTAGTTAACCACTTATCGCCGCTCCTTTACACTTGCATTAGTGAATCGAAAGAATATGACATAGCGATAAAGAAACTAGATGAGCTATTCATAAAACCGGTAAACGAAGTGTACTCACGATATCGTTTAGCCAAGCGACAACAGCAACCGGGAGAGTCGATTGATCAGTATATTCAAACGCTTAAGTTGTATTCGAAGAATTGTAATTTTAAATCAGTTACCGCTGAGCAAAATGAGAGCGAATATGTTCGAGACGCCTTTATCGCAGGGCTATCGTCACCGGGAATACGTCAACGGCTTTTAGAAAACAGCACACTTACTTTAGCTAAAGCATATGAACAAGCACGGTCTTTAGAAATGGCTCAAATGCAAAATGATAATTACCGACAAGAGCTAACGCCAGTTGTAAATTACACCACTAACGATAACACTACCGCTGCTGCAAGAAAACTAAGAAAATATGAAATATGTTATTACTGCGGAAATCAGCGTCATCAACAGTGCTCCGAGTGCCCAGCTTCTTACACTATTTGCACAAATTGTGGAAAAAAGGGACACTACTCTAAAGTCTGTCTTAGCAAAAGCCCCCGAGTAGCAGCAAGCGAAACACAAGACGAAGATCATGCCAAACACGCTATGGCCACATCAACACATACTTTTTCTTGTATATTGTCGGCAACAGATCTAAACAGAGCCACCACACCAGTTCTCATAAACGGAAAGTTTACAGCAAGAGCACTAATTGACACTGGCAGCACAGCAAGTTTTATTGATCAGCGTCTTGTTAGTCTGTATAATCTGAATATCACTCCCTGCAAGCAAAGGATTACAATGGCAACGTCTAACTTATGTATGCAAGTGAATGGATCATGCCCTTTGAGAATTACTTTACAAAACCAAACTATCAACGCCACTCTCATGATTATGGATGGACTTTGTTCAGATATCATACTCGGACACGATATCTTGCAGAACCACAAAGCCTTAGAAATGCAATTCGGTGGATCCAAACCAACACTCAAGCTATGTGCTATGTCAGAAGCTAACATATAACCAGTAAGCTTATTTACAAATTTATTACCTTTTAAGAAACCAATCGCTATTAAGTCCAGACGACACTCTGATTTAGATTCTCAGTTTATCGAAGCTGAAATACAAAAACTTCTTCATGATAAAATTATTGAACCGAGTCTTTCACCGTGGAGAGCCCAAGTTCTTGTTACATCTAGTGAACATCACAAAAAAAGAATGGTTATTGACTATTCTCAAACAATAAACAGATACACCGAACTAGATGCTTATCCTCTGCCATTATTGGATGAACTCATTTCTAAAGTAGCCAAGCATAAAGTCTTTAGCAAAATTGATTTAAGTAGCGCTTACCATCAAATTCCAATTTTAGAAGGTGAAAAACCATATACAGCCTTTGAAGCATGCGGAAATCTATATCAATTTCGACGTATACCATTCGGTGTCACAAATGGCGTTGCAGCTTTTCAACGAGCTATTAATTCCATCATACAGAAAGAACGTTTACAAGGCGTGTATACCTATCTAGATGACATTACAATATGTGGCTATGATCAAAATGACCATGACACAAAATTAAGCTCTTTTCAAAAAGTTGCTACTCGCTATAATCTTACTTTGAACTTACAGAAAAGCGAATTTTCGAAAACAGAGATAAATTTGCTAGGTCATAATATCTGCAACAACATAATCAAGCCAGATCCTGGGCGTCTCCAACCTCTTTTGGATATGCCGATACCTAATGACCGGGCCTCTCTTCGAAGGACCATGGGTGTTTTCGCACACTATTCGAAATGGATCCCAAAATTTTCAGACAAAATAAGATTGCTTGCAAAATCAGATAAATTTCCATTGATTCCCGAAGCTATACAAGCATTTCAATCGCTAAAGGCAGAAATAGCAAAGTCAGCTATCAATGTTATTGACCCTAAAATACAACTCACTGTAGAAACAGACGCATCTGATCACGCCATAGCTGCTGCTCTTACCCAAGAAGGGAGACCAGTAGCGTTTTTCTCCAGAACCCTAAGCACTCATGAACGTAATCATTCAGCAATAGAGAAGGAAGCTGCAGCTATTGTAGAAAGTATAAAGAAATGGCGGCAATTTCTAATGGGTAAAACATTTCAACTGATAACTGATCAGAAATCAGTATCTTTTATGTTTGATCAGAAACACAACTCTAAAATTAAAAATGATAAGATTCAACGATGGCGCCTGGAACTATCTAATTATAGATTTGATATTATATATCGTCCAGGCAAGGACAACATAGTAGCTGATGCCCTCTCACGTGCAAATATAATAGCATCAACTCAATCAATCACGGACAATCTTTTTGAATTACATAAGAATTTGTGCCATCCCGGTATAACTCGAATGGTTCACTGGGTAAGAGCTAAAAATTTACCATACTCAGTCGATGATGTCAGGCGAATTACGGGATCATGCACTGTCTGTGCTGAAATTAAACCTAGATTTCTTAGAACAAAGGGCACATTGATCAAGGCGACTGCTCCATTTGAAAGGATTGGAATAGACTTCAAGGGTCCACTGCCAAGTGTAACTGGAAACCGTTACATGCTTACTATAATAGATGAGTACTCCAGATTTCCCTTTGCGTTTCCCTGTTCTGACCTAAGTTCCGAAACTGTTAAAAAAAAGCTAAAACAATTATTTGCAATATTTGGTACACCAACCTACGTACATTCTGATAGAGGAACCGCATTTGTATCAGCTGATCTAAAAAAAATTCTGCACGGAATTGGCGTAGCTACTAGCTATACCACGCCATATAACCCCCAAGGTAATGGCCAAACTGAGCGATACAATGGCATTATTTGGAAAACTATACAACTCTCGCTAAAGTCAATGAATTTGCCGATTAACCGCTGGGAAACTGTCCTCGAACAGTCACTACACTCCATACGATCTTTATTGTGCACAGCAACTGGATGTACACCTCACGAACGAATGTTCACCCATCCCCGCAGATCTTCAAATGGACATTCAATGCCGACGTGGCTTACGGAGGCAGAGAGAGCACTGTTAAAAAATAATGTTAGAAAAAGTAAGTATGACCCAATTGTCGAGGAAGTAGAACTAGTCGAGACCAACCCTCTACACTCCCACTTAAGATGTCAAAATGGCCGCGAGATGGTAGTTTCGAATCGTCACTTAGCGCCGTTGGGAAATACTTTATATTCTGACGCTGAAGATCGCGAAACAGGATCTGACTCCAGCTGGCTTTCTGCTGAGTCGGATGAACCAGAATTTCAAATAAATGATGAACCAACTAGTATTCCGACGAACCAACCAGTTAGTATTACTCTAGATCCTACTAACGTGCAAGGTTCTGCACCTCGCCGTTCAACAAGAGAGCGACACCCTCCGTCTTATCTTCAAGACTATGTCACTTCTTAATGGGGGGAGAATGAGGTGATATGCAACCTCTATCGAACTGGCTGGTTTACTACCTATGTCTCAAATGACATCGAACACAAATACTTGTGTCATTAGTCATTACTTATAATTGTACATGTGAAATTTTAAATGAATAAAGCCATAATGTATTGCGGAATGGTTTAATTTACTACATAGTGTTTGTCAATGGTTTATTTGAAATAATTGCTTTCAATGTGAGTCATTAAGCAGAGTAGTTAAATATTTGCTGCTACAAAGAACGGGCTGGTTCAGTGTAATCGTTTCTCAAGTTTTTAAATACAGACACAAGACTTCACAATATTCATACAGATAGTTTTAGCAGTTTACTAGAAATTTTTTATGGTGCATCTTTTTCGGATAACATTAACTTTGCCACCCACTTTGGATAATTTAAGTTTTCGGTTAATTATAGAACTATTGTAGAGAAGGTTTAATATTAGAATGATGTACTTAAATACAAAGATATATAATAAACTATAGATACGTTGTCCGCGCTTTTATTTTAATTTTTCTACACGGATAATGGCGGCTAGCGTATGAATGAAGTCAGTCAATTGACGTTAGGAAAGGTTTTTAACTAAAGATGTATATTCATCTCTCTCTAACATCAGGTGTACCTACCTAAAGATGGCATTTATTTTCTGTCCCTTTCTTTACACGTATTAGATAGTAATTCTCTATGTGTGTGTTTCGTGCCGTTTTTGAGAGGTGTTTTGTGGGAATATGACGCGTCTATTATAGTACGTCATTGCTTAAATAGCAATTGTAAGTGGAACCGTTCCCTAGTTTCTCTCACAGGCATATAAAGAATAGATGTCTGTGGTTTCTCTTCACTTGTTTGAATTATGCCTACAAATTCAAAAAAGTAAGAGGAATTTTTAAATTTGGTCCTCATTATGTTCAACATTTTTAATCTATTTTAAGAAATTCTACAAGAAGTCCAAATCAGTAGCTAGAAGTACTTTTTATTTGTTAATCAACAAAAGAATGGAACCGAAACACGGATGGTAGTATGATAGGACTCTATGGATGGTAGATTAGTAGAAAAATAGTTTGAAGTGTATGGTATTAATCAATTTTGTTGCGTTCTGAAATCAGAAACGTGTTTTCTTCGTAAATAATTTGCCAAATTCTAGATATGAATGCAACAATAATAAACGTCAAAAAGAGCTATCTTCATGCCCGTTGGTTCATGTTATCATAACAATATTTTGTAATATTTGATGGAATATTCTAATATATCCGCAGAATTTATGTTGCATGGTTTTATTTAAGACCATCTAAGATGCCAAAGGAACAATATCGCGAGACTTATGTCGGGAGAAAAATGTAAGGTTATGTTTACAACTTTTCAACAGATCAACAAAATCAACATTATAACATAAAAAATTAGAGATAGTACCTCATGTGTCTACACTGGAATACTATTTAAGGTTCTTAATACATACAGTAACAGTTTGAGGTTGTTACTTTGAAGTTTAAAGTACTTTCATTATGTTTTCAGTTCTCACGTCACATTCAATGTGGACAGCCCATCGGCTATTCAGCAGGCAGCTCATATCCAGGTCATCACAAAGAATCTTTACGCTCAGGATGGACAAAGAGTGCCGGCGACGTACGGCGTCCTTGACAGGAGAATGGTATGAGCCGTAGAACAATTAGTATTCATTAGAAGCCCTTTGTGCGGGATAACATTGCTTATAGAACAGCTATGTCTTACAACAGCCTGTTAAGTGTAACATGTAACATAAAGCCTCCTAAATTAGATAAAGCCTGTTTTTAAAGGGGCCAATGTATATGATTTATGGGGTTATAAGGATCTAACTTATAAGACAGATGTTTTCTATACACAATTTGTTTAGTGTTTTTAGGTGTGGGACTTTATTTATTTAGATTATTAACAAAGGTAATTTCCAAGTAACTGATGGCTGCACTGATTTAGGAGGCACATTCCAGAGAAGATAACTCTGAATATGAAAAATGAAATAAATCAGAATTATATGAAGAGCAAAGTAGGAGAAGATAGTTGGTAGATTGTAAATTTGTTGCGTAAGAAAGGCACTTATATTAATATTGAGAAGGTCAAAAATGAGGGGAGAGACAAAAGATTTAATAGTTCCTGACACTATGTTGGAAACTCAGTGACCTATTAACAATCACTGAAAACTGGCAATCCCAACCAATAATTAAATCAAGATTTAAACTTTGATATTTCACACTAATGTCTATGAGAATGGGGGTTCCATCAGAACTAAGAGGAATAAAATATCTATTTAACCATCTACCCAAGATGTAGACCTCCCATTTATAATATCCTGTTATGTTCTCAAATTAACAGACAAATGAAAATTATCAGATAGGTCTTTTTTGACATTCATGGCCCAGCTTACGTCTTCTATAGCACAAGATACATATTCTACACACAAAGTTGAATCAGGCGTCCTTTGCAGTTTGACATTCATGGCCCAGCTTACATCTTCTATAGCACAAGAACATATTCTACACACAAAGTTGAACTTCTTCTTGAGTTTCTTTCTTGAGTTTGTCACTCGCTCAAGGCCACGCGTTATATGCCTACAGCCTTGCGCATCGCCGTCGGTACATCCGACAGTGGGCTGCCGCACGCCTGCCTGAGCTTTATTAAATAATTTTGACAATGTCATAATGGATGGACCTAAAAACAATTGATTTTCCTTCACTTTGCTCCTGTTTCCCTTTTGATTATTTATTTGCGTGGAATTTTATTAAAATTATTTACGCGGTTTGAGATATTTTCGACACTAAAATTTAATAATCGGGAATTCAGGGAAGCAAAAAATGCATCTATCATTTTATTAAACTGAAACATATTTGATCAACAAATAAAAAATATTTTTTTTATATAATCATTTTATTACCAATATCATCATACAACCCTAGGACATTCGCTCGATGATGTGGGTCGCGCGGCGGGCAAAACAATCTCAACTCTCTGTGTGCGTACTTATGGTACATTTCTTCTTGCTGCAAACAGCTGGTATTAGTATTAAGATTTTGTAGGCTATTATAGCGTAGGTATTTTTTCTTTTCAACCAACGACAAAAAGAGGAGGTTATCAATTCGACGCGTATATATATATTTTTTTTAATGTATGATCACCGATTACTCGAAGACGGCTGAACCGAATTGAAAAATTCGTTTATGAAAATGGGACCAGTTTCAAAGTATACCCTACTTTGAAATTGGTCCCATTTTCATAAACGTCACGATCTGATGATGGGATCCTGGAGAAATCGAGGGAACTCTTCAAATATTATAGGCATACCTATGACGTTTTGGGTATTTATTATAGTAACTTGTGCAGTTGCTCTCAAAAAGTACCATTTGAGGAAGTGGAACTGATGATGAAGACCACAGATGGCCGCAGAAACTACTCAATAATAAGTATTTCGTGGATTGCGATTCGATTACTTGAATATGGATGTTAAGCAATTTATGCTCGTCACAATGCATATGGTGATGTAGAGCTGATGGTGAAGTACCAGGAGAACTCCTCAACAATTAACGGCCCAGCATTGGGAAAAGCAATATTTTGTAAAAGGTTATAAGTAGTTGACATTTAGGCTCTTGTAACTAGGTAAATTAAAAATAGACCAACTAAAAAGAGTAAAATAAAAACTTTTTACCAAAAAATTAAACTGACTCCCAAAAAACACTGCAAAGTGAAAAATAACTTTAATTTCGGTAGTCGGTGCCAAAAACGAAAATACAAAACTAAAGACACCGACTACCGAAATTAAAGTTGTTTTTCACTTTGCAGTGTTTTTTGGGAGTTGGTTTAATTTTTTGGTAAAAAGTTTTTTGTATGAGAGTGATGTATCTGTTACGAAGTAACAATTTAGTAATCTGTGGTTGAATACAGATGAAGCCAAACACTTATAAAATTAATGAAGATGGAAAATAAGAATACCACTTTGTGGAACACCAGAATACAGATCACGCCAACTCGACCAGCTCTAGTGAATGTGAAAAGACAGCTGTTGTCCCCCAAGATAAAAAGATAACTGTTTCAGCGAATAGTTAGAAACTATAAGATGGGAGAGAATTCATAGAAATATATCATAACTAAATATGAATGTACCAAAACAGTAACCTAAAGAAGTATTGGAATCTATTCCAATGTCTTAAGTCAGTTTTAGGAGAGTGGATAGATAGATAGATTTGGAATGAGTTGACAAGTAACAGTAAACAAATACCGAAAATAATCTTGTTCTTGGATGATGGTAAAGGCAAAAAAGCTCATACAAAGAAGGATAAAGAGTGTATTATGGCGACACAGAACTGGCCACTTGTAAATTATAGATAGATATAATAAAAAACAAGTTAAAATTTTATTTTGATTAGCGTTTCATGTAGTTGAAGCCATACATTATGCGATGAAGGGGGGGGGGGGGGGGGGGTAAAACATCAAATTGAAAACTCTTGTACAAAATAAAAAAAAAGCTATTTAAGCGGAGCGCGATGTATTTCTTGGTGTGCTTGGTTTGGTTCTCGACAGCCGGTGGAACTTCGTAGAGCACTTCTGACGTTTGGCTCTACGGCTGGACCGGGCAGGCTACATTGAAGCGGATCTTGTCCAATCTAGGACGGCCAAGCGCTCTACGCGGGGATTGTACGGTCTATGGGACCCCTGTGTGGGCACTGAATTTACAGCGGCAATCAGCCCGGAAGCTGGTTGCGTTCCTGAGGGTCATGGCCATCCCCGGATCATCATCCTGGGATAAGTGCCGCCCGGTGAGGCGGCGAGCCTCGTTGCCGTGGGATCTGGAGTTGATAGGCCTCACTTTCTTGCATAATTGGAGCGCAGAGTGCGACACAGCGAACAGTGCTCCAGCGCGTTCTCACGGCGGCAAGGAACGAGCGACTGTTACAACCAAGGACGAGGCACGCTGCAATCGCGGAGATAAATCACCTCTTCGAGGAGTGGCTGGAAAGACGTCTTGGCGTCCTCACCTTCCGCCTGACGCAGGTGCTGACCGGACATGGCTGATTCAGGAGGTACCTGTATTGGATACAGCGGTCCGGGTCTCGTCATTGTGAAAACAACCCGCAGGACTCGATGGAGCATATGGAAGTGAGCCCCGCTTGGGCGGAGCACCGCCGTGCCCTTGTGGAGGAGATCAGTGTCGATGATCTTTCGTTCCTGGTTCAGACCATGGTGCGGGGCGAGCGGGGATGGTATGCAGTCACTTCCTTCTGCGAAGCAGCCATGCTAGCGAAGGAGAAGGCTGAACGCGTGAGGGAGAGACAACTAACTTCCTCACGCCCCAGCCGCCGCAGGAGACGCCCAGGGCGTTGGGGATCGCAAGCCGATCTCCGGTCACCCTTGACGTGGACTTGCGACTGGCGAGCAGGCTTAGCCTACTGTCTGGTTTGGATAGGTCTGCCATCACCTAAATTGCCGAAGACTTCAAAAACCCCCCAAACTAAAATCGTAGTTTTTGCCCGACACCCTAGAAAAACATATTTTCGTATTTGAAAACAAAATCAATTATGTTTACTTATGGTTTTTTTTTATTTTTACTGATAACATTGTAGAGCTCTATATTTTTTTATATAGTCTCTTTCTTTATATTTTATTAACATTATAAAAACAACTAGTATTTGCGTGTTGCGCGAGGTGCAAGCACCTCGCGTGCTTGTGAAAAAAAAAAAAGGGGGGGTGATGGGGGAGATGGGGGGGGGGCTTAGTATTTGCGTGTTGCGCGAGGTGCAAGCACCTCGCGTGCTTGTGACCGAAAATAAATGGGGGGGGAGATGGGGGGTTTAGTATTTGCGTGTTGCGCGAGGTGCAAGCACCTCGCGTGCTGGTGAAAAAAACTAAAGCATTGCCCCTCTAAATCAAGTATTTGCGTGTTGCGCGAGGTGCAAGCACCTCGCGTGCTTGTGAAAAAAAAAAAAAAAAGAGGGGGGGTGATGGGGGGGGGTTTGCAGAAGTATTTTGACTAAAGCATTGCCCCTCTAAATGAATCTGAAAAAAAAAATGTTCCAAGTCTCTTAGATTCCGAGATCCGCCTAAAGGGGGGGAGAAGGGGGGCGGGGGGGGACTTTGAAAAATGGTTTTTACTTTACCGAGCCTCCTCTATACGAATCCGTAAAAAGAAAAAAATACGGGTCTCGTAGTTTCCGAGATACGATGGGGGGGGGGGGGGGGGGAGAAGGGGGGGGGGAAAAGGGGAGGTTTGGCACTTTTCCCGTAGGTTTGAGAGTTACTTGTTTACGAATCTGTCAAAATATACCCACCTCCCCATCCACCATCTGGGAGAACAATTATGTCAATGAGTGAGTCAGTGAGTGGTAATTTAGCTTTATATAGTATAACTAGTATTTGCGTGTTGCGCGAGGTGCAAGCACCTCGCGTGCTTGTGAAAAAAAAAAAGTGGGGGGGCGGGGGTGATGGGGGGGGGTTTAGTATTTGCGTGTTGCGCGAGGTGCAAGCACCTCGCGAGCTTATGAAAAAAAAAAAGGGGGGGGGCGTGATGGGGGGGAGATGTGGGGGGGGTTGCACAAGTATTTCGACTAAAGCATTGCCCCTCTAAATGAATCTGAAAAAAAAAATGATCCAAGTCTCTTAGATTCCGAGATCCGCCTAAAGGGGGGGAGAAGGGGGCGGGGGGGGGGGACTTTGAAAAATGGTTTTTACTTTACCGAGCCTCCTCTATACGAATCCGTAAAAAACAAAAAATACGGGTCTCGTAGTTTCCGAGATACGATAGGGAGGGGGGAGAAGGGGGGTGAAAAGGGGAGGTTTGGCACTTTTCCCGTAGGTTTGAGAGTTACTTGTTTACGAATCTGTCAAAATATACCCACCTCCCCATCCACCATCTGGGAGAACAATTATGTCAATGAGTGAGTCAGTCAGTCAGTGAGTGGTAATTTAGCTTTATATAATATAATAATGAGATTAAATGATCGTGCTTTTTAGCACCCGTAAGACCCGGACGCTTATAGGGAAAATCCCCCGGACGCTTTCCTAACTAGAGAAAATCCGGGGAAACCCTTTTTTTATTGTTATGTTCCAACGAGACATCACGGCCCCGGACCATAAGGGTAACTAAAGGAACAGAGTAGGTTTTTAGTCAGTAGAAGCCTGCCACTTCCTTCCATTAAAAAACCGGTCAAGTGCGTGTCGGGCCACGCGCAGTGTAGGGTTCCGTAGTTTTTATAACAGCCAAGTGCGTGTCGTATTCGCTGACTGATCGTTTCGTACCATGCTCTAACTAAAAGCCATAGAGCAACACGGGCCACCGGCGGACCGGAGGGGAGTCGCCATACGCAGGCGTTCCCCTCTGTCAAAGTACAAGTCCACGCGGTCCTATGCATACAATAAAACTAGTTGCAGCCAGACTGTTCACTAGACTAAATTTGGACTAAATCTAGTTGCGCGGTTGAATCGACGTCCTACAAAAATGCCGAATTGTTCAGTTTTTTGCTGCAAAAAGAGATCTGCCACGTCAAATTAAAAAAAGATGGCGTTACCTTTCATATGTAAGTAATTTTTAATCACATTATTGCTATTTACTCCTTTTTAAACTTAAAAATTACAATATTGTTGGTGTTGTTGATTCGGATTTGTTGACCAACGCAGGCCGCTCGCCCTCATGCAATATGCGGATCGGTCGAGCGACTGATCCAAGTCTGTATCCGAGTTATCGCTTTCACCGAGCGATAGTGGTGTTGCTGGTTTGTAGATAGTTAGATATTGATAAAAATGGCAAAAGGAGTCTATACTGCCATGTCTCTCGTGCATATAAATTTTTGAGATTATGTTTTCTGATTTATTTAATATAATTATGTATATTGTGATCTTTATTTTAATAATAAAATTGCGTAAAATTAAATATAATAAAATACTTACGAGTATAAAGGATTGATCAAAATACTTAATACGATTAAAAGTCCAAGTATAAGTGTCAACTTCGCCCATATTGTTTTTTACTTATTTATTGCAGGTTTCCTAAAGATCCAGGTTTAAGAGATATATGGAAAAACTTTTGTAATAAAAGACTTACCTGGAATCCCACAAGAAACAGTGTAATTTGCTCAGATTATGGTAAAAGTTTCGAAATACGTCGCCATTTTAAAGGGTTGCGAGTGGTTGGGGGGAGCGGGGGGAGGGGTCGGATACCCCCTCACCATTTTCACCCGCCGGAAATACTTGATTTCCTTAGAAAAAAAAAAAAACAGAAATTTGGGTAAAAATTTCGAAATACGTCCCCATTTTAAAGGGTTGTAAGTGGTTGGGGGGAGCGGGGGGGAGGGTCGAATACCCCCCTCACCATTTTCACCCGCCGAAAATACATGGTTTCCGTAAAATAAATAAAAAACAGAAATTTGTACAAACATTGTTTATTCCACTTTATAAACATGTTTTATCACTTCTATTAATTCCATGAATGGATCTATGGGTCGACGGAGCCCCGCTACGCGGGGCTCCTATTTCTGGGTGGTTTAAAAAAAATAACCAAGATGGCTAAGGCGGGAGCTTCGCTGCGCTGCGCTCCCGCCTTAGCCATCTAACCTAATCCAATGAAGTCGGATTGTGCCAACTCGGAGTAATAAAAAACACAAATCGATACCTACGGAAGAACACATTCACACTCGAAAGCAAAGGAATGACGCACAAATTTGACATTAGCTGTCAATATCATCCATCCAATATGGCGGGTTGCGTTTCGTTTCACGTTTTTCACATAAAACCTAAACATTACATTTGAAAAACTGTATTAAATCATAAAAATTACGTTCCGTTTTGCATAATTGCCATATATTTAAGAATTTTTGGAAATTGTTTAAAAATATTTAGGCGCAACTCCGGCAGCCAAAATTACTTTGGGGGGATTAAGACTAACTCCCTTAAGCCCCCTACAACACCAATACCCTCAAATTCAGGCGACTCGTTTTAAAATCCAACCCCAGATTATTTCAAGACTTCTGACTTTCAAGTGTTGGCGAAAAAGAAATAAGACAACGTTTAGGTGATGACAATAAACTTACACGATCTTGTACCACACTCCAAATCGTGCCAAAAGCCTTAAAAAAGTTTATTGGCAAAGAGTTGTTTCCATCTATCAGTTATCATTCACACGAAAATGATTTTACAAATCATAATTTGGAACTGGTAAGATTAATAATGGAAAAATATATATACTGATACAAGAATTTCTTTTTTAATGAAAAAAAAAAACAAACCCACAAAATTGTATTCGTCATATTTATGCAAAATTAATCCATTTAAAAAACCAGTGATATTTAAAACTATCACTGGTTTTTAAAATTAAGTCTATTTCTTAAATGATAATTGTTGTATTAATAAATATAGTTCATCTTTATTATAATATCCACCTTTGTATCACTTTTTAAACCTGATTTCCCTAACCGAGTTCTCGAATTTATCGATAATGCGTATCGACAGTTGTTACAGCCTCGGCTGTACGAAACTTTTCAATGTAGTTGCGCCACTTTATTACACTGTTATGACACATAATGTATCTATGTGTGTTTGAAATTGTTAGTGTATTGTTTTAATTGTTATGTGTGCGTTTCGTAGTGACAGACGATTGTTTTTGTGTGGGAGTCTGAAAAAGTGTGCGTGGCGTAGACTTCCCCCCGCAAAAAATGACAGATATTTTTTGTCGGGAAAATACGCTATGGCTACTCCCCTCCGTCCAACGGTGGCCCGTGTTGCTCTATGCTAAAAGCCAAACATGACTACCTAACTAATTTGACTTCCTATACAAGTCCTCACCTGATCCGACAATTTTGCACGAAAAGTTTCATTTTTTTTTTAGAGATTTGTATAAAACTTGTCATAGCCGGTGTTTTGAATTTAAATACGGACACAGAACTACACTACTCAATCGTCACAAGAAGCTAGCACGATACAACTGGCACTTAGCGCCATCTATCGACATTTCTATAGAGTTGTTCGAAATTTTCGAGTCAAATACAATTGGTCGACTATTACTCGTAAACTTGTAAAGCCCACTTATGTGTGATAGTTTTCCTTTAAATTTCGTTATATATAGGTACTACTGCCGTGACATTTGAATTTCTAACTATAACCGTTTAGTTGATAGAGGGGGGGGGACACTTGACTCTAACGAAAATTGGTACTTTAAAGCTTGATAAGTCACGAACGGTTTACTTAATCAAAAAACGGTCTTACCAAACCCCTAATATTTTTGAAAGACCTATCCAACGATATCCCACACAATGGGAAGAACGAAAAAAAAAATTATCATCCCACTTTACATGTATGGAGGTACCCTAAATAATTGTTTTTTCAAAATTTTATTTTACCACTTTTTCGGCGTCATTAACGTGTATACTCATGCCGAAATACAACTTTCTAGTACCAATAGTTTTTGAGCTAAACCGCGGACAGACGGACAGACAGACGGACATGGCGAAACTATAAGGGTTCCTTGTTGACTACGGAACCCTAAAAAGGAATAAAATAGTGTATTGTGTAATAAAGTCAAGTTTACTCGACTTCTTTTATTATTTGTGACCCCCTCCAAAATTGCAGGCTGCGACCGCGCCTGCATCAGTGTTGTGCGGCGTATGATAGAGATTGACAAAAGAGTGACTTATCAGCAGATTCGGACAAGATTAGGCAGCGGTATGAGTCAAATGCACAAAATCCTCCATGAACATGTAACGGTCAGGAAGCTGTGCCACAGAAGACAATGAGGCCCAAAAACTCCGTCGTGTTGATTGGTGTCGTGAAATGGTTCAAAGATTTAACGGAGGTGACTCAAATGTTGTGTTCGACATACTTACGAAAACTGGATTTATTGTTATGAACCTGAAACTAAGAGACAGTCTGCTGTCTGGGTGTTTCCTTCCAAGGAGTTGCCAACTAAAGTGAAGAGAGGTCGAAGCGTGGGAAAAAAGATGGTGGCGTCGTTCTTCGGAAGGACAGGTCATTACGCAACAATTGTTTTAGAGGATCAAAAAACAGTTACTGCAGAGTGGTACACTAACAATTGTTTGCCACTTGTCTTGGGAAAAGTTTGGGAGAAACGACCTCGCATTAGGATCCTCCTTCACCACAACAACGCCTCGCCGCACACCGCCAAGCAAACAATCGTCTACTTGGCGACGTCAGACATGGAATTACTGGGTCACCCGTCCTATAGCCCCGACCTTCGCACCTTGCATTTTTATTTATTTTCGAAAATAAAAGAAAAACTTCGAGGAAAACGTTTTATGGATCCCGAGGAAGCATTGGCTGCGTTTCAAAATGCCGTCGTAGAGACCCCTAGAGTGGGTAGTGCTTTTCTCAGTGGTTCCATCGGATGCTGCGATGTATTGATGTAAATGGACACTATTTTGAAAATATACAGTGAGGTGCAAAACTGAGTCACTACCTTAAATTTTCGTAAAAAGTAGTGTGATAAATACAGGATAACCTATTGGATAATAAATAAATTATATCATTAAAAACTACATTCATTTATTACTTTAATTAAGAAAGTCTTGTGAGCTTAAACATACTTTTAGTTTCAATTACTGCAAATACAATTGGTTCACTTTTGCACCAATTACAAAAAAATACTGATTTTAGAATTTCAATATTTGGTCTAAAGACCTTTTGCTTTTTTAAAAGCATATAACCTGTTTTCCACACTTTTAATAAGTTTTTCACAGTAGTTAGGTGGAATTTGGTACCACTGTTCTTGTACACGTTCCCATAGAATATTTAAGTTCGATGGAGGTGCTTTATATTCATTTAAAAGCATGTTTTTCAAGTATGCCCATAAATTTTCTACCGGATTGATATCCGGACTCTGAGATGGCCAGGGCAGGACGTGAAATTCTTGCTTATTCAGCCGATTCTTTACGATTTTTGACGTATGCTTCGGTTCATTATCATGCTGGAATATTACTTCATTTACAGGGTACGGCATATTTTCAACGGCTTTCAACAGATACGTCTTAAGAATATTAAGGTACATTTTAGCATCCATATTTCCCTCAATTTTGCAAATTGGTCCAACGCCATAAGCTGTCAGACAACCCCAAAGTTTAATATTGCCACCACAATGTTTCACTGTTTGTATAAAATCTTTAGTTTGTAGTGATTCACCTTCTTTCTTCCAAAGCCATTTTCGACCGTCTGTGCTGTATCTATTAATTTTTGTCTCATCTGACCAAATAACCCTCATCCAATCATCTTCAGTCCAGCTAATATATTGTTTTGCAAAATTTACTCTATCTTTAATATTTTTATTAGTAAGGAATAGGTTCTTTTTTCTTCTCAATAGCTCGCATATTTGCTTTATGTAACGCCCAACGAATAGTCCACCTCCAGTCCATGACGTGCCAGTGTCTTGCCTTAAAATTACCGCCGCTTCAGAAGCTGAAGACGCCTCACTAGATCTTAAATAGTGAATAACTTTCCTGACGTCTCTATCAGATAATTTTTAGGGCAACCACCAACATTAATTGATGTGGGAAATTTACATTTGGCTCTAATTCTTTGTATTGTTGATTGACTCACGTTTAACTCTCTAGCAATATATCTCGTCGATTCCCCATTTTTAAGTAACTCTTGAACAGATTTTATAATATTCTTTGCAATCGGGTTCATGATTATATCGAAAATAAATATATCAAGTAAATTCGTTTACTGTGCTGGATCGAATGAGACTAAGTAATAAACAAAGCGAAGTTGTTTTTTCTACACTATTCTTGACAAGTTTATCGTCAACCGCAAGAAGTTTTTAAACACGGCGCAAAAGTGAGTCAATCAAAATTGATTATCTCAATATTTTAAAGTGTAAATACTAGACAATTATTATATGCGTTAAATAATGAGTGAGGTATAGTTTTATATGATAACACATATCATTTAAAAAGCTTTTAAAAAAAGGAATTATATATAATACAATAAAGAATATCAGTATACTGACTCAGTTTTGCACCTCACTGTATAATAAAACGAATACCTTGCTAGTTTGTTCAGTTTTTGATTTTCTAAGAACTTTCAGTGTCACCCTTGTACACTACAAGAATTTGAATTGATTTGAGAAGATTAAAGTTTATAAGGTCACCCACAGCTTTGAGAATTTATAGATAGGATTATCTCTTTTAATTTCGTCTAAAGTTTTGCATAACACTGTAAAGTATAACACCCGTGTCTTTGTTCTTTATAGGGAACAAACCAGAAAGATGCCAACTGTGAAACCTGTGGTCTTGGCTTGGCAGAATGTGTTGGTCACTATGGGTACATTGAGCTGGCTCTGCCCGTCTTCCACGTTGGATACTTCAGATCCATCATCACCATACTGCAGACTATTTGCAAGGTAAGAAAAATCATTGAACAATATCTGTTTCTTGACCTCTTTGTGTTATAAGTGTTGTATTTTTTTATTATTGTCACTAATGATAACTATAATTTAATGTTTACAGGAATGTGCAAAGGTAATGTTGGCGGAACCTCTCAAAAAGTCATTCAGACGGAAATTCATGAACCCAGATATATCCTACCTACACAAGAAGAACCTTCGTGCTGCAGTCCACAAAAAGGCAAAGACGTGTACCAAATGTCCCTACTGCGAGGCCTTAAACGGCATGGTGAAGAAGAGTCCTGCTGGTATATTGAAGATCGTTCATGAGAAATACAGAGCTAAGAAACCTACAGATCCGATTGTGAAGAGGGTGCTGCGAGACTTCAATGAAGCCAAGGAATCGAATAAGGAGTTGGCGACGATGATCAACAGTGGGCTTGTGACTGAGATGAGTCCTTTGGAGGTAAGCTTAGAAAGGAAAATACTTCCTCAAGGTAACTGACATATCCTTTAGCAAATTCACCTATAAAGGCGAGAGATGCCGAGAAAACTGAAAAATTCTGTGTTATTGGATATACATCTATCTAGCAGTGTCCTGATAATAATGACGACCATTGTACTTTATATTAATACATGTATTATTTGTGACACATAGATAGAATCGAATAGTAACATCATCTAGAATCTTATTAGTAACATCAACCATAAATAAAATAACAGCTCATGATCCGAAAGATACTATAGTAAGGGAAAAAAGTAAAGGATATAAAAGCCAAGATCATTGAAGACCTTTACTGAGTGCCTTCATCTGTTATGATATTACTCGTATCATCCAGGTCCTGAACCTGTTTCGCCGCATCCCCGACGAGGACATCCCACTGCTGGGCATGAATGCCAAGCTGACACGTCCGGAGCACCTGATCCTGACCCGTCTACCTGTGCCTCCACTCTGCATCCGGCCCAGCGTTGTCTCTGAAATCAAGGCGGGCACGTAAGTAACTGATTTTGCACTCTAAACAAAGACTATCTACTAAAACAACTTCTTGTACTACACTCTACAAGAAGTTGTTTTAATTTACAATTTACTCCAAAGTAATCACTAGAGGTGTCAAAGTTATGAAAAAAAGTGTACCCGTATGTATTCGTTACTATAGCTATTAGTATCGTTACGTTACTCGTTACTTTTGATACGTCAAAATATAGTATAGACCAACGCATCGAGTCGTATTGCGTATTCGTATGGTATGTAAAATACACCAACAGGAAACCGCATTCAACCCTCGTAAGACGCATCAACGGAACTTGCGCGATCTGAAACAGTTGTAACGAAAAATGCGAGTAACGAAATGCATTCGTGAGTAACGTTTCGCTTCAGTAATCACAAATAAAATGTTTGTTGTTTTGTTATCAGAATATTATTTAGCTGAAAGTTAGAATTACGGATCACCAAAGACGTTAATTAATGGATACGACTCATTATCTACTTTATATATTGTAAGGTGTACATTAAAATATTTACAAGAATGCTAATAATAAAACTAGTGTACAAGGAGCGGTCTTATCGCACCGGGCAAACTCTGTTGCGATGTTATGCTTCTAGTAATCAAAAGATCCGCGTAGTAAATTAATTTACCATTTGCTGAAAGCAATTATGACTTCCTTAATTCTAGAATATTAATATCAACTCTTAAAGTTGATATAGGTTGCTCATCCGGAATAAAAAATACTGAGTCACGTAATTTTGAAATATTTTCGTATTTATAGAAACGAAGATGACTTAACAATGAAGCAATCAGAGATCCTATTGATAAACGACGTGATAGCTCGTCACATAGCCAGCGGAGGCAAGAGTGAGCTGGTACAGGAGGACTGGGACTACCTCCAGCTGCACGCCGCACTCTACATCAACAGCGAGATGTCCGGCATACCGCTATCCATGCAGGTATATACACTAGGCATAGTGAAATACATATTTCTCTTTATCGTATCACTCACCAACGAGAAGGATTAGTTATAGACAACCCCCGTGTATGATTAGGGGGAGTTGTGTATCCAATACGACTTGCCAGGAGGTTGATATCGATATCTTTAATACAAGCGTTTCTAAATTGAATAAGACTTTGTGCAACCACTTCTTTGACAACCTAAGATAGTCATTGGATTGTATCTAACTGGTCTTCTATTCTCTTATGTTTTAGTTTACGCCTGCCTTATAGACTGATTGTATAGTTATATATGAAAACTTGTATTTGGACATATTCTAGTTAGTATCGATGCTATTGTGCCTATAAATATAAATAAATAATAAGCCCATCTGCGCCCTTTAAAATAGACTTTACGAAAGCCTAAAACTGCGTTAACTATGGCGTAAAATGAGAGTAATTCATGAATGACATGAGAGTTTATAATAGGCTACTCATACGTTGTACTAGACTTTACTTGCATTTATTTACTAAGAACAATAAAAATATGTGATAATATTAAGCAGTAACAAATAAAACTCGAGACTCGGGCTATCTTGTGGAGTTCCACAAGGGAATGTGTCAGTCACTGAACTATTTCAGGCCTTCCTTACTAAAAATGTACGTGGTTTTGTGTTGTTTATAGCCCAAGAAGCCAGGACGTGGCTTGGTTCAGCGGCTGAAAGGCAAGCAGGGTCGTTTCCGCGGCAACCTGTCGGGCAAGCGAGTGGACTTCTCCAGCAGAACCGTCATTTCGCCAGACCCAAACCTGCAGATTCAGGAAGTGAGAATATTTATATAAATTAATTTTAGGGATATTGGGTCTTAATGTTATGGCAATATGGGTGCTTTTTGCAGACATTTGGTTGTAATGTTTGTATATAAACGTATGTATACTGTTCGAGTACTTGATTGTATGATGGTTGGTGTTTTATTACGTTTCAGTTCTAGATCACACTAAAATCTCAAAAAGAGATGTTCATTGAAGTTTTGCTTATGTATGTATACACGTGACACTTAAAAATTGCTAGTAATATGAATTCTACCCACATTGCTAGTTTTTTGTATAAAACAATAAGCAAAAATAGTAGTTTTAAACGGCTTAGCACCAAACCTATGTTACTAGATATTTAAGATAGGAGTTCGATTACCACCCAGGACAAATGTTTGTGTGATGAGCACGGTCATTTATTTATTTATTATTATATACTTTATTGTACACCTTACAATACACTTAAGGATAAAAATAATAAAACTAGTGCACAATGGGCGGTCTTATCGCACAGGGCAATCTCTTACAGACAACCTTTGAATGGACAGAAATTATAGGAGATAGATTTAGGGCTGTCAGTGTACAACATCATACATAATACTAACCAAACATCATAATATAAAATACATACCACAAAATATAATATATAAATATATACCAATACATATCAAATTCATAATAGAGAAAGAAGGAGAATAAAATTATAGTGAGAGGTAATGCTCCTTCACCATTCTTTTGAACGTAGATAATGTTTAAGCATGCCTCACATCTATTATATTTGTTCTTTGTCTGGGTGTAATTTATCTACAATATGTATGTGTTTAGAAATATATATTATGTATGTTTATCTGTTTTACGCAAAATACGCGCATGGTCGTGGAGTTGCGGATACCTGCCCGACATACATACATACATACATACATGTTTATCAGTTGTCTAGTACTCAAAGCACAAGCTCTGTTTAGTTTGGGACTAGATGGCGTTGTGTGAAAGTTGTAGAATATTATATTATATTACATTTGGCATCAGACAGTTTGACATTGAATCATTCCCATGAACCCAGGTAGGAGTCCCGGTGCACGTGGCCAAGATCCTGACGTACCCGGAGCGCGTGTTCCCCGCCAACCTGCAGTGGCTGCGCAAGCTGGTGTGCAACGGGCCCGACGTGCACCCCGGGGCCAACTACGTGCAGCAGCGGGGCCTCAAGCACAAGAAGTACCTTAAATATGGTAACAGGGAGAAGATCGCGCAGGAGCTCAAGGTACGCTCCTAAGCCATACTTAGAACCTTTTTTTTCTGGGTGGAAAAATTATCGAATGTCTTCTCCCGCACTGGGTTAAGAAGGGAGTGTCAGACGCCTACTGACTAAAACCCGCCCTATTCCCTCAGCTGCCCTTAAGTTCCTTATGAGGCCTTACGTGGCCCCGTCAAGTCATACTTAGAACCTAGACATATTACACGGTGCAAACGAATCCTTACAAAATTACGAAAATATGTCGCGTCATTAGTCGATTTTACCCTTCATAAATAAACATTCGTCCGCGCTCGACAACGCATCTCTCTGCAAATCTGTACTTAATATTATAAAGCGGAAAATTTTGTTTGTTTGTTTGAACGCGCTAATCTTCGAAAGTACTAGGTGGGTTTGGATGAAACTCGGTATGGAAGTAGCTTGAAGCTGGGTTTGTTTTTTACGTGTTAAAGTTCACTGGAGTAAAGTACCGCGCGACTGCTAGTAATAATAATAATCCTTCCATGACGTTTTCGGGATACTGTGGCTGTGGCCCTGAAACGGGCAACTGAAGGATGGGTTTTTAGTCAGCAGAAGTCTGACACTCCCTTGCACTCCACCCACAGCGGGAGAAGTCATTTGATGATTTTTCCACACAGATAATAAAGATATGATGTTCGGGCTACTAAGATTTATTTATTTTGTGTATAGTGTGGCGACATAGTGGAGAGACACCTAGTCGACGGCGACGTAGTGCTGTTCAACCGGCAGCCGTCGCTGCACAAGCTGTCCATCATGTGCCACCGAGCCAAGGTGCAGCCGCAGAGAACCTTCAGGTAAACGATGATAATGGTGAAAGACGAAGCACCAATACCTAGAAGTAACCTATTCACTCATGACACCCAGGTTATAGCGGAAACGCAGCCTCTGGCAGGGAGTTCCACTCCTTAGCTGTACGCATAATGAAAGTATTCCCAAAACATGAGACCTCATTTAACGCTTACCATAGGTGTGATCGCGGTCAAGAGTGGGCTCATACGTAATAAATAAAAAATAATTGGCCAAGTGCGAGTCGGACTCGCCCATGAAGGGTTCCGTAGTAACTATGGTAAATATAATATACTTAATATATTTATTTGAAAAAAAAAAAACAAAAACCTTACAAATTTCTTAAAACTAGCTTATTTACAATTTTTACAACTACGCCAAATAACTTTGTTTTTCATAGTATTTGTATGAATTACAAAGTTATATTTGCGGTTTTAGAAAATATACTGTATCTCAAAAACTGCCAACTCGATCTCGTTCAGACCAATTTTGGTTGAAAATTTACATTAAGATCTACAAGATATGGTTTTTTCAGATTTTTCACTTCATTATTATAGAAGTCAGAGGGGGAGGGACACACATTTTACCACTTTGGAAGCGTATATCTTTCAAACGATTAACTTTATGAAAAAATCATTTTAGAAACCTTAATGTCATTTTTAAAGACCTGTCTATAGATACCACACACGTATAGGTTTCATGAAAGAAAATATTTTCAGTTTCAGTTCCATGTATGGGGAGCCCCCTTTATTTTAAATATTTTTTAAATTTTCTCTTACAATCGGAAAGCGGTTCACAGAATACATCTATTTACCAAGTTTTACATGTATAGTCCTAATAGTTTCGGAATAAAATGGCTGTGACATACGGACGGACGGACAGATAGACAGACGGACAGACATGTCGAAACTATAAGGGTTCCGTTTTTTGCCATTCGGCTACGGAACCCTAATAATAGTAGTCTTTTCCCGACTGTACTTGTAGAACATCCGAAGCTAGGAAACAGTCGAAACGGTCATGTCATAATATCTAGAAGAACCGTCAAGAAACTACAAGGTTAATCTTTTCAAAACTTTTCTTTTATTTTTATTGATAATAGGTTCGCGTTTGACTACCATCTCACCTGATGGTTAGTGATAATGACCTAAAAGTAACCTATTCACTCTTGACTTAAAGACCTCTAGGTTATAGCTATCAGCAAACACAGACTCCGGCAGGTTTATAGTGTAGAAACATACATTTTAATATTAATTGACATACATTTAACATGTGTTTGACAAGTAATACATTCAACATAGTACTAAGTACAGACGCCAGCACATGCAGCTACCCGAAACTGACAAATTTTCCCAATCAACCTTGAACCTAATATCTTTAACAATAAAGTTGAAAATCTATTAAAGAAATTTGACAGATTGTTGTAGCTTGATGTGCACTATCATCATCTTACCATTTTATCAACTATGTCGGGGACGGCTTTCAATGTAACCAGCTACAGCTGAGTATTAGTGTTTTAAATGGAGCGACTGGCTGTCTGAATACCACAACCCAGTAGCTGGGTAACACGTTAACCCGTGGCTAGACCAGTGCCAGATTTACTGGCTTCACAGTCAGTAACCACGTAACAACTGTCAAACTGTTCAAATGACAAACGGCTTAACGTGGCCCGGAGTATCACACCAACAACTTCCAAAATGGGAAATACCTCACAGAAAAACCCAATGTCACTTTTAGCCCGACCCGGGAAACGAACCCGAGAACGTCAGCTCAGTAGTCTTGCTTGCGACCACTCGACCAACGAGGCAGTTACAACGGTTATCGAAAGTTACACTAACTACACTAATATTAAGAAGAGGACAGTTTTGATTTTTTGTTTGTTTATAATGGAACTATTTGTAATGTCTCGAGCTCTAGTAAAACGCATTTTGCACTCTCAGGTGGATATAGGGTATACGAAACACTGAACACGTCCGCACCCGGCCGGAGCCGGTGAGCGACTGCGTCGCCACGTGCTTGCGCATACACTATACTATTATTAACTTAATGCTACGTTTACACGCTTGCCGAGGCTTGACAAGTGTCCACAAGCTCCAACCCAACAAGCAAAGTAATCCTATAAAGAAAGATTATAAGTCTTATAATCTTAATTATATTATAAATTATTAGACTTATAATCTTTCTTTATAGGATTACTTTGCTTGTTGGGAAGCCTCTACAAACGCTTGGATGCCATTTAAACGCTTGCGAGTGCGCTGGTGTGTTCCGGACAGGCAAGCATGACAGACCTTTATGGTTCTTGTCCTTTGGATTCCATATGCATGCCTGACTTTGATATGCCTCAAGAAAGGCCATGGATTCATCGTTTGACCAATTCATAGTAAATACGCGGTCATATACAGCGCAGCGTAAAGAAAACACCTGGTCGGCGCGAGCTCGTAAGTGACACTAAACTCGCGCCAACATGTAAATACGACACAAACGCTTGCCGCAAGCTTCCTTTAATCTGTGTTAAAAAACCGACACTAGTCCGGATCGGCGACAAGCTCACGCAAGCCAAGCCAGACGACCCGTTTACATGCTTGTATTTGTGGACACTTGCCGAGACTTGCCAAGCGTGTAAACGTAGCTTAAAAACGATGGGACCAATTGGACGTAGTTATGCAAAAAGGATCCAACCCACAAAATGTCACTTTTGAGATAATGAAGTTTGAAGTTTAAGTTGTATTTGCTCTTTGATATTCTATTTTGTGATTTTGTTGATTTGGGACATAGTTGTAAAAATTGGTGTCCTTTTTATAGAAATATGTTTTATTGGGAATAAATAAACATTTTTAGAGATATTTAAGTAAATGTGGGGTTGGATCGTTTTAGCTAAAAGCCATTTTCAATTATGCTAAGCTTATATTGAATTTCGCAATAACGATCCAGCATGGCAAATTGTTATATAATTATGGATTTATATAATAAAACAGTAAATTTTAATTATTGAATTTTTGTTATATGTCTGAATAAAAAAAAAACAGTTATCAGTTTTGCATTATATAAAGCTTAAGCTATTTATATATTATTCTTCTGTTTGCAATGATTTGTCATCACTTAACTTTATTCAACTTCCTCCATTTCAATATTAAAGTCTGGTTCACCCCCAAACCCTTCGAAATCGTCTTGAAGATTGGTATTACCTTTTTGAGTTATTATTTGTTGCTCAGTTTCAATATCGTATAATATCTCTATAATAACCCAAGGTTGGATCGTTTTTTGAAATTAAAATATAAACCTGTCATAGATGTGGGTTGGTACCCCATACTAATAAAAAGGTCAAATTCACATATTTTGACTAGGGTGTTTTTACTAATCGAAAATATAGACCATATAGACTAATTTGGCATACTCAGCTCATTTTCGACCATACGGTGGGTTGGATCCTTTTTGCGTAACTACGTCCAATTTTTATCATCCAGTCATAAATGTATCCTTTGTTCATGTAGGTTCAACGAGTGTGTGTGCACTCCGTACAACGCGGATTTCGACGGAGATGAGATGAACATGCATCTGCCGCAGACGGAGGAAGCTAGAGCTGAGGCACTCATACTTATGGGGGTAAGATATCATTCAAATGATTATCATCTTAACATCCGAATGACAACTGCAAGACAAATGAAATTCTTTATAATGTTACATAAATAAAAATATATTGTCGTCTAATGTGTTCCTTAGTACAAAACTTGAGTACCAAATTGGCTAATTCATTGTTAAAATTTTCTTAAAGGCATGAGGAACGTTCTTATTTAAAGTAAAAATGGAAAATTAAGAATTACTTCTGTAATTTAAATTTTTTTCTATAAAGTTTTTTTACGATTTCGGAATAGTAAAAAACTTTTCTTTTTGCTTATTAATTGATCCTAGTTATCAAAGACTTGATCAATAGTAAATAACAAAAGAGACGTAGAAGTATACAGATACACGTTTCTTCTACGAAATATTTCTCGCGAATGTAGTCCCGGGCCACAGGTACTAGTTAATAATAATTCAGCTCACATATAATTTGTATCACAGTATACTCAAAACGTTTTTATTTATTTATTTCAGGCTATCAAAGGCCCATAGAAAACTATACATACATAATAAGTGACTATAAACTAATACATATTTTATATTTACACAAAAAAACTACTATGTACTATTATACTAATACATATAACATAAACACTATTTCACATGAATAGTCTGTAACGGCGTCGTGTGTCGCGCAGTTTTGTGCGTATGTACACCTCTGTTCGTTGTTCTCCAGAACAAATCCAACCTGGTAACTCCCCGCAACGGCGAGCTCCTGATCGCTGCGACCCAGGACTTCATCACGGGCGGCTACTTGCTGACCCAGAGGGACACGTTCCTCAGTCGCGAGGAGGCGCAGCAACTGGCGGCCTGCCTGCTGGCCGGGCCCGACACCAACATGCGCATCGACATGCCCACACCCGCCATACTTAAGCCCAGGATGCTTTGGACTGGCAAGCAGATATTCAGGCAAGTACTTTGATGACACTGCCCTCCACGACCTGATTTCTCCATCTGTCTTTCATTAGCTGCTGGCCGGGCCCGTCGATGAGGGAACATATTCATTTTGCAAATAAAATAAAACAAATGAGTATGGCACTCGGGGACTGCCGCGGTAAAGCTATTGCATAGTATTTTTTATCAACTTATGCAATTATAGTCTACACGCATACGTCTAGTCGCACGCACACAAACACCGTGCCGAAGTCTGCCGAACTGAAACGACGTTAGACGATGCACGGCTTTCAACGGCGCACCGCTGTGCCGGTCGGAGTGGGGGGTGTTAGGTTTATTTTCTTTACGGAATTTCTTGATTCGGTCGCCGCGATCAAAGCCCGCGATAAAAGCTATGCAATAGCTTAATCATTTAGATTTGATTTGCAATTCTTAAATTATTTTATTTTACATAGGCCTACATGGTCACTAATAAAACGTCAGAAGTTAGTGCACGGTTCGGATTGGTCGTTTCCTATGGAGAAGAACCGGCAAAGTGATATAGTAAAATAAGTGAATGAGTATGATCCATTGGTTCCAATACCGAAGTTCCGTTCTGGCTTTTGTTCTTCTTTCCCGTAAAACGGAGCGTGGGTTCGATATCTTTTCTGGTACATAAAATTGAAGGGCTGGATAAGAGCTAGTCAAGGATATAGCTGCAAACCAAACTCTTGTAGTGCCAAGTCAAGTCAAAGCAACAGATGATTTGGGCCTTTGGACAATCCAGCTAATGGGTCCTTGCTTGGAAGAGCGCCGGTGTCAGTGTGGTCTATGATCTCCTATTTTGCTACATTGTGCTTACAGCAATTAACTAATAATTTTCGTTAATTACAGTTTGATTATGAAACCCAACAAGAAATGCGAAGTGAAAGCCAATTTGGAGACGAAAGGCAAGAACTACACGAGCAATCAGGATATGTGTGTGCAAGATTCTTGTAAGTGTTACTACTCATTTTGTTTTTAATTAATTAATACTACCTGCTGGTAAGTGATGATGTGGTCGAAGATGAAGCATACTTACCTAGAAGTAACATATTTACTCTTGACTTAAAGACCCCTCGGTTATTGCTATCAGCAAACGCAAGCTCCGGCAGGAAATTCCACTCCTTAGCTGTACGCACAATGAAAGTATTCCCAAAACGTTTTGTGCATCTTTGTGGAATTTGCTCCTAGTGAAGCCAGAGTGTCAGACTTCTGTTGACTAAATATCCAGTCTGTTCCTTCAGTTGCCACTGCGTTCCAGGGCCGCAGTATCTCGTTAGAACATTCTCGAAAACAAAGTATCGCCAAAGTTTAAGAATAAAAATAATTTATTTATTTGCACAGAAAGTAGGTACTTACATAAAATTAATAATAATTAACAAGCTAAAATCGAGTAAGACATGTTTGTACATATATTTTCTTAATACAACATTGCCCCGCGCTAGCAATTATTCTTGTATCTTGGGAGCTCTTACAAACATAAATAAAATAAAAATGTTCTTTATTCTATGTACCACATGCTCTTAAAAACATATTATATGCTCACAAATACAAACATCCGGACTCGCCACAACTACTACTATAGTTGTTGCGAGTTACGGGCCATAAAATTGATTTTTCTGTTTGCAAATCAAACCGACAACCGCATTGCAACAACCACAATGGCTCAACCACCGCGCCACCCATGTCGTCAAAAACTTTATAACTTACTAGCTTTTGCCCACGACTTCGTTCGCGTGGGAGGTTTTTCCCGCGTAATTCCTAATACCGTGGGCATTCCGGGATAAAAACTATCCTGTCCTTCCCAGGGTCCTAAACTATTCCCATGCCAAATTTCATCTAAATCGGTTTAGCAGTAGGGGTGAAAAGGTAACATACAGACAGTCAGAGTTACTTTCATGCATTTATAATATTAGTATGGATTGGACAAAAGGTAGAATTGGTTTTCCATTGGCCTATACGATGATTGTATGATGATTGATGATGATACGATACGTTCCTAGTGAGTCTAAAGCCGGCTCTACACGTTGGCCAACACAGTGGCGAATGTAGTGGCCAATGCCTATTCGCCAACGTGTAGACGGGGTGTTTGTGCACCCAACATGCACAAACACCCCGTCTACACGTTGGCCAATAGGCATTGGCCACTACATTCGCCACTGTGTTGGCCAACGTGTAGAGCCGGCTTTAATTGAACACCATAACAGAATTAAATAAGGACTTAACAACCACAAAGTGTTTAAATGGGCGAACACATTTGGAGCAAATTCAGCCCCAATACTATGTCCGATATCTGGTTATTTTTAGTTATTCTTCCCCATTAAAACTGATTTTATTCATGAGGAAACAATTGAGTTTTTAAACTACACTTAAAAATAGCAAAGTTGTATAACATTTTTGCTTTTGAATAAGTTTCTAGTGCTTTTCATAAAGTACAAAATAATAACACAAAATATTACTAATATTATAAATGCGAAAGTTTGTGAGAACGATGTATAGATGTTTGTTATTCTTTCACGCTAAAACTACTGAATGGATTTGAATAAAATTTAGTAAGTAGATAGTTGACATTCTGGAATAACAGATTGGCTACTTTTTATCCCGGAATTTCTACGGGATCGGGATTTACGCAAGAAAACCTTCCCACGCGGACGATTAAGACGCGAGCAGAAGCTAGTACCCTATAATTCACTGCAAGGGTTGATTTTGTATTGAAAACTAGGGGTCTCCATTCAAATTCTTAAATATTTAATAACTGAAATAGCCAGGTATCGGACATAGTCTCCTGGGGTCAGAATTTGCTCAAATATACTCATACTTAACCCATTATTCAATGTCATCACCCTGTATACATTTCTATTTTCAGGGGTGATAATAAGAAATTCAGAGTTGCTCTGCGGATCCATGGACAAGAGTACCCTGGGCTCTGGCACCAAGAATAGCATCTTCTATATCCTACTGAGGGATTGGGGCGAGGAGTACGCGGTACGGGGAATGTGGAGGTAAGTGAATGACCTGGGGATGCTAAACTTAGGAATCAGCGGGCTATGTATGAGTTTGAAATACTTTTCTTAATTTTTTTAAATTAGACCTTTAAAGGCACTATTAATCGATAACGTTTACGACTACGTTCGCGTAGAAAGTGAAAATGACGAGGATAAGTGTTCTGTATTTTATAACACTTGAAAAATAAATATAATTTATCATTAATTTATTATTAAAAAAAAAACTCTATGGCCATGAATGTTAAATCTTTATTTAAAAAAAAAAAAATTATAATCGTATCTGTGTTCATTAATTATTTTGGCCGTAAAATAATTCAAATTATAATAACTATGTAGTTCGGATTTGGCTTTAAACACCTTCGCAATAAAACCGACCTTACTGCTACGCAATAAAGACGGTGTCAATGGTGGCTGTGCTATTTATACTTGTGTTTTACTCCAGGTTGGCGCGCATGGCGTCTTACTACATGATGAACCGCGGCTTCAGCTTTGGCATCATAGACGTTACGCCCGGCAAGAAGCTCATCGAAGCCAAGAATAAACTTCTTGAATCAGGGTGAGTTCAATATCGGGGTTGCGGGAATTTTCTAACCTGATAGCTTGGGCCCCGACGCAAAGGCAACTAAACTAAAGGAACTAATCGCTAAACACCCATCCTGTCTTTAGACAGTAAAGGTCTAATATTCGCTCCGCTCTACTCAGAGCGAGAGGTGTCAAAATCATGATCATATGATAAGATGCAACGACGCCGTGCGAAAGCATTGCCTCTCCCAGAGAAGAAAAAAAAATAGAGAAAGACCGCTAGCCATGTGGTGTACAACCCTTACTAAAGATAACAAGTCAGCTTCTTAGCCAATTCCTATTCTGGGGTCGGCTCTGTCTAGCTCGATGCAGATGGGTCCTTGTGTTTTTAATACGCTTTTATTAGGTCGACCTGTATGAAACTAACTAATCTAATCTAAGGTAACTAATTTAACCATTTTCCAAGGGTCGTAGCGCAATGAAAATTGGCAGCTGTATGTAGTTCTGATGACAATACAGGTATAAGGTACTTTCGAACTGATCTGATGATGGAGCCGGAAGATATGAACTGGCGTATTATAGCTGTTTTGAATTTCTTAGAAAAGTCTTGTAATGAACTTTGACCACGATTAGGTTTCAAGGTCTGATGATGATGCCGAAAGATAGGCACTGGCATTCCATGATGGAATATCGTATCATAGTTTTGTTTGCACTTGTGAGAAAGGCCACGTAATGGACTTTGAACACGATCAGGTTTCAAGGTTATAACAAACCTAAAGAAAATCCGTTATCGTTTTTTTTAACATTTTTTTGTTTTTACGTGCATTTATAAAAGCGTGTTTTTCTAGTGTTTTTTAAACTATTAATTTATACTTGGAGCGACTGTCTAACAAGTAAATGATAGATATCTCGTCACCTTGCAGATACTCCAAGTGTGACGGCTACATCCTGGAGATGGAGAAGGGCACGCTGCAGTGCCAGCCTGGGTGCACCATGGAGGAGACCCTGGAAGCTGTCATGCTCAGCGAGCTCAGCAGCATCAGGTATTTTTTTAAAAGATATGGGTACAATTCACATTACTAACAATCCTGTTAACCCCTCCAACTAAGCTAAATATGCTTGTGTCTGGAGTGGGTTTACGGCAATAGTGTAATGGGTGGGATTCGAACCCGCGACCTCTCGATCCCAAGTCCGACACCTTAGCCATTAAGGCTAACTTCACATACATATATATTTTATAAGGCACTTCAACGACTTACTAAGACATACACACACACACACACACAAACGCACACGCACACAGACACACAAATCATTTATGCAGTTACCGGTATAGTGAGTACGTTACTTATGTGTACAGCACTCGCAGCACTGCGTACGTTTACTACTTTATATTTAATATATACCTTTATTTAAAGAATTTACGCAGATTAGTTTTAATTTAGTAGCTATGTGATAAAATTTAGAACATTACAGAGAAAATTCGAAAAGTTTCATCAACATTTTCTATTGAGTAGAAACATTATTGAACAAAAGGGTTGAAACAGAGAAGTTGAATGGAAGTGTTTTGTAAACACAGGGTTTACAAAACACTTCCCCCGCTCCAGGATTGGAGACATCCGTGAGGATTCCCACCTCGGGATAAGACTGCATCCAGTTACACCGCAATGTATAAACAAGTAATTTAGTTTGATTGAGCTAAGTCTTGAACAAAGTTTGTCATGTTTCAGAGAGTTGGCTGCTAAAGCTTGCTTCCGAGAACTACATCCTACGAATGCACCTCTTGTAATGGCACAGAGCGGCTCTAAAGGTAACAACAATTTTCATCATTCAACAATATTCTAATGTAACTACATAACCTTCCAATCTACGAGCTAACGAGAAGATCTCAACCTTCTCGTTAGCAAACTGAATTAAAACCCTTGTAAACTGGGTATTTTAGCTAGTTGTAGAGCCTGATTTTGGTAAAAAATGGCATAGTTGTAAATTATTTGTTTGCATATATGATAACTAGTACTCACGCGGGGCTTCGCTCCCGTGGATTCTATCACGGTAAAAACATAACTCTTCACTTTTGCAGTCGCGTAAAAAGTAGCCTATAACCTTCCTCAAGCTTCAAGCTACTTCCATACCAAATTGCATCCAAATCCACCGAGTACTTTCGAAGATTAGCGCGTTCAAGCAAACAAACAAACAAACAAACTTTTCCGCTTTGTAATATTAGTATAGATATTATAAAAGGGTACAAGTATGTGTACCTAAGTTATTATTAGACATTTCTGAGAAGTAGCTCGTAGATTGGAAGTTGGCGGTGAGTCGCCGTTGGTTCTGAGCCTAATCTCTTTTCGGTCGTGTCGGATTGCCGCCCCATCCGACCATGAGAGTAAAGGAACAGAGAGCCCACCTGTACTTGCGCACATACTTGTACAGTATAATGTGTTTTATGCTTCTGGTAAATCTCCATTGAGATTGGCCCTGAAATTATTATATACTATATCGACGGTTAAAAGGTAATTGGGGCGACATTTTGGTCGAAATTGACTTATGAATGCCATTCTACTTTCAATTTTCCGCTCTTTCTAATGCGCTAACTCCCATTGCTCTGTGATGACTTTTTTTGTCACTTATGCCCAAGCAAAAAACTGCATTTTGTAGAAAGTTATGTCCATTTTTCTAAAATATCAAACTTTAAACTGCTCTCCTGAACAATTTGTTTTTTGTCGCTTATACCCTGTTACCTTTAAATGTTTCCACAGGCTCCAACATCAACATATCGCAGATGATCGCGTGCGTGGGGCAGCAGGCGCTGAACGGCAAGCGTGTACCCAACGGCTTCGAAGATCGTTCGTTGCCGCATTTCGAGAGACATTGTGAGTGATGCCTTCTCATATTTACGGTTTTTTGTGGGAAAATCACAAATTTCCTCCAGTTTTGGGTGGAGTGAAAGAAGTGTCAGTCTGCTACTGACTAAAAACCCACCCTGTTTCTTCACTTGCCCTTCCAAGGTCCTAGAATCGAAAAATCCGAAGACATGTGACATTCACCAACTAACACTTGTTATTTTTTATAATTTCTTTGCTAACAAATAGATACTATTATTTTGGCAATTTGTTGAACTAAGTCTATTCCATTTTTAATATAATCCAATCCAAGTTTTTATTTTCAATTTTTTTTTATGAATTGTGTGCCTTCACATCTCAGTCGAATACATTTATTTTCTATATTTCTTTCACAAACCCGCCCATTTTTTCTCATAGAGAAGAATTGTCCTAGCAGTTAATGTAATGTTGTTCTTGCCATTCAAATAAACGCTTATTACCAAAAATTATAAATATATCGGCGTCATTATTAATAGTGTTAAAGGATTTATTAGATTATTTAGTCAAACATTAAATCTTGTAGTGTGTACTTAAATTATCGATAGATTAATGTTATATATACATAAATATAACTAATGCATGCAGAGTTTACTTTTAAGTGATTGTTACACTTTAGTCTGCTTTTAAACATATTGTATTATCCATAAAACTAGTGTAAGCAATTGTTGGTGAACATATTTAAAATAAATAAATCACATTTTCTACATTCTCCTTCTTCAGCTAAGATCCCAGCAGCTCGTGGCTTCGTAGAAAACAGTTTCTACTCGGGTCTGACCCCAACGGAGTTCTTCTTCCACACCATGGGAGGGCGCGAGGGGCTGGTAGATACTGCCGTCAAGACTGCGGAGACAGGCTACCTGCAGAGGAGGCTGGTCAAGGTATGAATGTGCTGGAGAACAGGTCTTTTGGGGGGGAGGGATCAATTGTTACCTAGCGCTGTCCCTTCCGCTGACTTAAAACCAACCCTGTTTCGTGAGTTGTAAGTCTGCAGTATCTCGTTAGAACATTCCTTGCTGCTGACTGCTTTTTAGGACACGCGTTTCGCTCTCGGCTGTGTTATTTGTGAAATGTAGTGCTTTATAAGCGTATTTCTTCACTAACTGGGTAAGATTCAACCCAGTCAAGTTTGTCAGCAATTTACCAAGTATGTAGAAGACTAAATTGTTAAATCCATTGTTTAATACACGCAAAAATAACAATGGACCATAAGGCATACAAGTTTTTTGGGTCAGATCACAACGTAACTTTGTTTTTAGATGTTAACTTGTGGCCTCAGGGAATAATCTTTAGAAGATTTATGCACTATAAACAAAGGTACATAGCATAAGGTACATCGAGCATTTACAATATGCCGCCGGTCCTCACTTACCAAAAGTGTTGGCGCTGCTGTACAATTTATGTATTGGTCATTCATATCTTCCCGCTTTCTGACTTAATGAGAACGATAGTGGTTCCAATTGTTAAAAGCAAAACAGGTGACCTTTCCGATAAGGGGCACTACAGACCTATTTCTCTAGCGACCACAATCGCTAAGGTATTTGATGGTCTGCTTGATACACAGCTAAACAAATGACTTGTGCTGCACGACAATCAGTTCAGTTTTCGGCCAAGATTTTCTACAAAAAGTGCAGTTCTGTGTCTTAAGCAGACTGTCAGGTATTACACACAAAGAAACATATCTGTTTTTGCATGCTTCCTCGATCTTTCTAGGGCTTTTGTCCTGGTTTCCTATGACGTATTATGGAAAAAGCTTGAAACAATTAACTTACCTAACGAGTTGATTAGAATCTTTAAGCATTGGTATAGAAGCCAGGTCAACAATGTGCAGTGGGCAGGTGTATTATCGGACCCGTATTTAATTTGTATTGTATAAACGGGCCAAAAGACTCATTGGCAACGATACACTGGTCGAATCAAAGCTCCAGAGCCTTGAACATCGGCGACGAGTTGCTAGTCTATCGGTTTTCTATCGGTTACATTTCTGGAAGTGTGCGATGGAATTACACAATATAATTCCGTCAAGCCCGTTCCATCATCGGACTACAAGACAAACGGCGATGCGCCATCGTTGCATGGTGGACATCCCACCTATACGCACTAAGCCCACTTTAATAATTAAAAAAAAAATGAACGCCCTGATTGAGGCGCTTAGCAGTCATCATGTTGGCTGTCATATTGATGGTGTTTGTGTCAATAATTTAAGTTACGCGGACGACATGGTGCTGCTGAGCGCATCAGTATTTGGACATTATTAATAATAAATTCGATAGCACACAAAATAACATCACTAACATAGACTCTGTGTCTGTATCTGACTCATCTACGTGTGATCTCGATAACTGTACTCCTCGTCACCTCGCACCCGATAAATCGCTTAAAATTCTCAATCAAAACATTAGAAGTATAGCTAAGAACATGATAGGGTTTCACACCGTACTCGCTAGAACAAAGGTTGACTGGGATATTATCACACTGAAGGAATGCTGGCTCCCTAACATGCAGTATATCCCTACCCTAGATGGTTACAATTACTATAAGACCATAAAAATCTCACCCAAAATGAAGGAGTTGTCGTCTATGTGAAAGAGGATCTTAAAGTTAAAGTAGAAGAACTTACACTTATGGACGCAAACTGTCTCCAAATTAAAATTGACGACAATACAATATTATTGGCTATCTATCCAGGTTATAAAGACATTAAAAATTTTCTTACTTCACTGGACATAAATCTTATTAGTATAGCAAATCATAGAAATATAATAATTTGTGGTGACATTAATATAAATATTCACAATCAATCTCATGACTCAGCAAAAAATAATTATTTAAATTTATTGGCTTCACATGGCCTCCTACCCGCACATGTTCTGCCCACACGTCAGCAAGCGTGTCTAGACCACATCATCCTAAAAACTACCTTACCTGCTACTACATTAGTCGCACACTCCGCGCTAACTGACCACGATACGGTTTTGTTATTTCTTGAAAAAAAAATAGCCCTAAAATCAAAGCAAAAAGAACAGTAGAACGCATCAATTACGATCAGCTAGACGCAGATCTTAAGTCAGCTGACTTTAGTCAGATATATATGACTAATGATCCACATGATGCGGCAGACTTATTGGTTAATCTCATAATGCGGCTTATAGAGTCGAATACACAAACAATCAAAATCTCTAACCGTAAAAAAATCATGAAGCCATGGATCACTCCTGGCCTACTTCGCTGTATTCGACACAGAGATAATCTACATAAAAAACTCAAAACTGACCCGGAGAACTATATCTTAAAAACAACTTATACAAGATATAGAAATTTTTGTAATAAGTTATTAAGATATTCTAAAAATGAGCACGACAGAAGGAAAATCAGGGATTCTGGGAAAAATACGAAACAGCTGTGGTCGGCTATTAATGGTATAACTGGTAGGGTCAAGAAGCAAGACGCAGCCTTAGATTTGTTATCCATTTCAGCAACTCCAAAACAATCTGTTAACGATGTCAATGACTACTTCGCGGAGATTGGTAAAGACCTTGCTGAGAATATCATGAAGCGGTCAGTGGTATCGCCTAGTAATATCTCTTGCAATACCTCGCACTCTATGGTTCTGTTGCCAACAGACGAAGCGGAAGTTACAAAATTAATATTGTCGCTTCGCAATGAATGTTCTATGGGATGGGACCGAATATATAACAGTCTCCTTAAAAAACACATAGCCATAGTAGTCCCACCTGTAACTTATATTTGCAATCTCGCTCTCAACACAGGTAAATTTCCCAGGGCATTTAAAAAGGCCATTATACACCCGATCTTCAAGGATGGGGACAGAAACCCTGTCAACAACTATAGACCTATAGCCGTGCTGCCGGCTCTATCCAAGATTCTTGAACGGATCATGAACAGTAGACTAGTTGATTACTTGGAGAAATATAGCCTTCTCTCTCCCTCCCAATACGGATTTAGGCCCGGTAAATCGACTTCCGATGCTGTTCATGATCTAACCAATTATATCGTCACAAATATGGATGCTGGCCGCAAAGTCTTGGGGATCTTTCTCGATCTTGCCAAAGCATTTGACACGGTTTCTGTACCTGTACTCACTGGGAAGATGGAACGGCTTGGAATTAGAGGGATCCAATTAAAACTATTTGAGAACTATTTGAGTGAGCGTACTCAGAGTGTGAAAATAGACAAGCACGTTAGTAATGAGCGCCTAGTCACCTACGGCGTGCCTCAAGGCAGTGTACTGGGGCCAACCCTATTTCTCCTATATAGAAATGTCCTGGGTATGCTCACCCTCCCCGGAGGCAAAATTGTAACTTTTGCAGACGATACTGCATTATTATTCAACGCGGATACTTGGAGTGAAGTCTATGTGCTTGCTCAATCAGGCTTCAACTTAGTATCAGAATGGTTACGAAATAATATCCTCACACTTAACGCTGCAAAAACCAATTACGTCACTTTCTCCATCAAACAAAACCGGCCAACCTCGGATACTTCCTCCATCGTAGCTCATACTTGTCCGTTGCCACACTCTACCACCTGCTCATGCACTCACATCCGCAAAGCAGATAATGTAAAATATCTGGGTATTATCATAGATAGTAAGTTAAACTTTCATGAACATATTCACTCACTGAGTAGCAGGCTGCGCAAATTAATCTACGTCTTTAAGACCCTGAGACAGGTGGCTGATGAAAAGTTGAAGAAATCTGTGTATTTTGTCCTTGCTCAATCTTTGCTAGCGTACTGTGTCACTTCTTGGGGAGGTGCCCCAAAATCCACTATACTTGAATTAGAAAGAGCCCAGAGAGCCATCCTGAAAGTGTCCTTATTCCGACCCTTTGACTACTCCACTACTCTTTTATATAAAGAAGCGAAAGTTTTGACCGTACGCCAACTTTTCTTACTGCAAACAATACTGAAACAGCATAGCGTCCTTACATATAGCCCCCTTCTCTCTCGTGGCAAAAGGCGGTTCAATCCCGTAGACAATCGACAAACCCGGCTGTCGACCAAGTTTGCTCAGCGATTTTTTTGTTTTCTCGGTCAATACATCTATACTAATATTATAAAGCGGAAAAGTTTGTTTGTTTGTTTGTTTGCTTGAACGCGCTAATCTTCGAAAGTACTGGGTGGATTTGGATGAAATTTGGTATGGAAGTAGCTTGAAGCTTGAGGAAGGTTATAGGCTACTTTTTACCCGACTGCAAAAAAGGAGAGTTATGTTTTTACCGTGATAGAATCCACGGGAGCGAAGCCCCGCGTGAGTACTAGTTTATAATAAGGTTAACAGGATCCTGCATATTTATGATTTTAACAGAAATAAATGTAAATCGAAAGTAACTAATTGGATCCAAGAACTAAATTATCGTGACACTGAAGATATGCTTGCTATCCCTGTATAGACAAAGGAAAAAAAAAAAAATCTATCACATTCACCCACTCACTCCACACACACTCACTATACATACACACTAACTATACATACACACTATACACGCACCTACGTCTCCACTTAATACTAATCCCACTAACAATATTATTTTTTTTTTGTATTTCGATTAATTTTTAGTTTTATTTTCTTCTTAAATTTTTAAAAATTTGTAAATTATAAGGTGACTCCTGACCACTAAGATATAGAGCACTTGAAATGTTAACACAAAGGGTGGAGACCTGGTGTCCTGAAATACAGGCCCTGGCCTAGTTTAGGCACCAGTCTCCCACAATGTTTATTGTATGGAATATGTCCCTAATAACTGTAAAATTGTACATAAATATTGTGGTGAGAGAATAAAGATTATGATGATTATGATTATTAGCCATGTGTGAAAGTTATGCGGCAACACATGGCTTATTGTATAACGACAAGAAAAGTCAGTACATTACTTTTGAGGCGGGCACCAAGTACCATCTAGATGTACCTTCTATACGGCTTAACGGTGTTTCTCTGAAGCGAGTGGCACAATTTAAATACCTCGGTCACTTGGTCACCACTGACCTCAAGGACAATGCTGATATAGAGAGGGAACGGAGGGCCCTATCCGTGCGTGCGAATGCCCGTAGGTTTGCACGTTGTACTGTAGAAGTGAAGGTGACGCTCTTTAGAGCATTCTGTACCACCTTCTACACGTGCCGCTTGTGGGAGAAGTATTCGCAGGAATCGTATGGGGTCCTCCATATCCAATTCAATAATGCCTTCAGAAAACTGTTGGGGTTGCCATGGCGTTGCAGTGCATCATGGATTGTGCGGAGGCGCATGTTCATTGTTTCCACACAATAATGCGCAAACTTGCAGCATCGTTGGTGGCTCGTGTCATGGCTAGTCCCAACAGGGTTCTGAAGTTTGGGTCTTTTGAAACTTTATTTATTTACACTTCATGCCTACGGGATTAATTAACCCAGAGGCGGACTTATTCCCGTAGGCATTTTCTACCAGTCAACCATGAGTGGTGAATGTAGTGTAGGAGGTGTATTACGTATATACGGGGTGCGTCTCATAACGTATAAATTCATTTGCTCTAATTTCATTTTATTAAGGTTCATAATATATAATCAACGTGAGATATACCAACTGTTGATATAATTTCTTTAGATATAACATTTATTTATTCTAAAACTTAATTAGTTTAACGTTGTTTGATATAACATTTATGTAATCGATTATCATTTGGTGTAACGTTTAATATATATATTGTTTATTTAATCGAAAGTCATTTGGTCTAACGTTTAATATATATAAAAAACGTCATTATGGTTAACACCCCGACTCAGAGTACCCCGACTCGGATGGGTTAGGTTAGAAGGCTAAAGCGGGAGCGAAGCGGAGCGGAGCTTTTGCCCTTCGTGGTTATTTTTTTTAAACCACCCAGAAATAGGTCGACCTATCTTAACACAGGTGGTAATCAGTTACTAGTTATGTTTAATATCTACTTAGGTTACTATTACTTATAACTACGATAGAACTTACAAAGAATAAAACAAAGAAAAAATACTTTTAATTGTACCAAATAAGTTTTATATCTTTTGAGTGGTATGTCAACGATTTTATTATTTAACTAGCTTTTGCCCGCGACTTCGTCCGCGTGGAATAGTTACTTTGGGCTAACATTAAATTTAACCCCGATTTTGAAGCATTCTTCATTGGTGCTCCGCTCCTATTGGCCTTAGCGTAATGATACAATATTATTGTTAATAGCTATGCCCGCGACTCCGTCAGCGTAAGTCAATGTATTGGTAATATTGTTTAGATCACGTTCACATGAGGCTTAAGTACCTAGAGAACGCTTCGGCCGCGAGACGCGTCGAATAATCCTTATAGCATGATTCAGTATTCACGCGCGATGGCTTATTATTAGCGTATTTCATGTATAACTTTGGTGTTTCTATACCGATTTATATGATTCTTTTTAAGGTTCCGTAGCCGAATGGCAAAAAACGGAACCTTTATAGTTTCGACATGTCTGTCCGTCCGTCCGTCTGTCACAGCAATTTTATTCCGAAACTATTAAGACTATACATGTGAAACTTGATAGGTAGATGTATTCTGTGAACTGCTTTCCGATTTTGAGAAAAAAATTAAAAAATATTTAAAATAAAGGGGGCTTTCCATACATGGAACTAAAACTGATTATTTTTTTCATGTAGTCGATGCAAGTGTGGTATCTATAGACAGTTCTTTACAAACGATATCGGGGTTTCTAAAACCACTTTTCCATAAAGTCAATCGTTTAAAAGATATAAGCTTCCAAAGTGGTAAAATGTGTGTATCCCCCCTCTAACTTCTATAATAATGGAGTGACAAATCTAAAAAAAATATAAAATATATGTCTGTAGATCTTAATGTAAACTTTCAACCAAAATTGGTTTGAACGAAATCAGTTCAGCAGTTTTTGAGATACAGCATATTTTCTAAAACCGCAAATATAACTTTGTAATTCATACAAACACTATGAAAAACAAATTTATTTGGCGGAGTTGTAAAAAATGTAAATAAGCTAGTTTTAAGTTTGTAGGTTTTTTTTTTCGTCAAATAAATATGCATATTATATTATTATAGTTACTACGGAACCCTTCATGGGCGAGTCTGACTCGCACTTGGCCATTTTTTTATGGAATAGTTAATAATGTTAACTTTTTCAATTAGGGGTGACTGAGAGTGTTATAAACGTAAGAGTAGACAAATATTATAATCTGAAAGCTTCGAACTGGTAAGCTATCGGGAGTTACACGTGTTATTGTGAGTCAACCATGAAAGATAGACATATGCTGTCGTGGGATATTTTTTATATCATTTTAAAGAGAACATTTCCGTCATGAAATGATTTCTGTGTAGCTTTAACCATTAAGATTGCACACGCGACGGAAGCTTAAAAAATGGGGTAATTTCTCCCGTTTTCCCAACATTTCCCTTCACTGCTCTGCTCCTATTGATTGTAGCGTGATGAAAAGTATACTATAACCTGCTCAGGAGTATGAACAATAATTGTACCAAGTTTCGTTAAAATCCGTCGAGTAGTTTTTGTTTCTATAACGGTTATACAGACAGACAGACAGACAGACAAAAATTTTACTGATTGCATTTTTGGCATCAGTATCGATCCCTAATCACCCCCTGATAGTTATTTTGGAAATATATTTCATGTACAGAATTGACCTCTCTACAGATTTATTATAAGTATAGATGTATGTTATGTTTATAAAAATTAGTTATTTTAAAATTATATCAATCGTTCATTATATTAACTTTTTTTTTTTTTTTTAATGTAAATGGGTTATAAGTAACACTTTTACACGTCATTTTTTTTTTTTCGTAAATGTAAGCTAGATGAGGCCAGTGTTTCCTAACTGACTACTCTGAGAAGAAACACTGAAATAAACTCAGAGGTCAACGTCTCTTTTAAAGTCCATACAATGTGTAGTAATCAAATCATATGAGAGCCATGTAGGTTTATGCCTGTGGCGCCCTTTAAAGGACAGAATCATACAGATTTGAGCAGGTCCGTCCAAACAGTGCAAGCATTTGTCAAATATCGTGTAGCTCAACTAATCGCTATATTAAATAAAATTATAGGTTCCGTTGTTATATGTTGTTAATATTAGAGATTTACTTACTTACCCGTATATACGTGATAAGCAATAGTCAAAAACATTGAAAAAATAAAAAAGTGCATCAGTGTGTTTTCTTCGACAGCAAAAAAGAATGATAAATTGATTGTTACCATATTTCCACAGTCTCTCGAAGACCTGGTGCTCCATTACGACATGACCGTGCGCAACGCGATGAGCGAGGTGGTGGAGTTCCGCTACGGCAGCGACGGGCTGGACCCCAGCTACATGGAGGGCAAGGACCGCCCCGTGCTCCTCCACAGGGTCATGGCAGACGTGCGTGCCAAGTACCTCGCCAGGTCGGTACGGAGCATCACACACACACACACACACACTTGCACACAAAACCTGCATTCTTTACTAGTTAGGGTTCCGTAGTCAACAAGGAACCCTTATAGTTTCGCCATGTCCGTCTGTCTGTCCGTCTGTCCGCGGTTTAGCTCAAAAACTATTGGTACTAGAAAGTTGTACTTTGGCATGAGTATACACGTTAATGACGCCAAAAAAGTGGAAAAATAAAATTTTGAAAAAAACAATTATTTAGGGTACCTCCCATACATGTAAAGTGGGATGATAATTTGTTTTTTTCGTTCTTCCGATAGTGTGGGATATCGTTGGATAGGTCTTTCAAAAATATTAGGGGTTTGGTAAGACCGCTTTTTGATAAAGTAAACCGTTCGTGACTTATCAAGGTTTAAAGTACCAATTTTCGTTAGAGTCAAGTGTCCCCCCCCTCTATCAACTAAACGGTTGTAGTTAGAAATTCAAATATCACGGCAGTAGTACCTATATATAACGAAATTTAAAGGAAAACTATCACAGGTAAGTGGGCTTTACAAGTTTACGAGTAATTGTGGACCAATTGTATTTGACTCGAAAATTTCGAACAACTCTATAGAAATGTCGATAGATGGCTAGTTGTATCGTGCTAGTTTCTTGTGACGATTGAGTAGTGTAGCTGTGTGTCCGTATTTAAATTCAAAACACCGGCTATGACAACTTTTATACAAATCTCTAAAAAAAATTAAAGCTTTCCGTGCAAAATTGTCGGATCAGGTGAGGATTTGTATAGGAAGTCAAATTAGTTAGGTAGTCATGTTTGGCTTTTAGTTAGAGCATGGTACAAAACGATCAATCAGCGAATACGACACGCACTTGGCTGTTATAAAAACTACGGAACCCTACACTGCGCGTGGCCCGACACGCACTTGACCGGTTTTTTTTACTTACTTTCTGTGTTATATAACACTAGTACTCTCGCGGGGCTTCGCTCCCGTGGATTCTATCACGGTAAAAACATAACTCTCCTTTTTTGCAGTCGGGTAAAAAGTAGCCTATAACCTTCCTCAAGCTTCAAGCTACTTCCATACCAAATTTCATCCAAATCCACCCAGTACTTTCGAAGATTAGCGCGTTCAAGCAAACAAACAAACAAACTAACAAACTTTTCCGCTTTATAATATTAGTATAGATACTAATAGAATACATACGTGACTTTATATTACACTAAGCTGGCTTCTTTTTGTGAACGACTAGGGAAAAGCGCCACCACCCAAGATACAGGACATGTCCTAGTTTGGGTGCTAGAAGTTCACTACAAAAAATGTCTATACTAAGCCATGTGTATAGTTTAAATGTATTTGTTTGTATTCTATATCCTTACGCTAGGCTTGAGATATAAAATTATTATTCTTATCTGCTACTTGAAGGTCCAGGGTATACCTATTCACCACGCCTGTAAAAAAAAGTGGAGTCCGACACGCCCATGAAGGGTTTCGTAGTAGCTACGCAAAATAACTTTGTTTTCCATAGTGTTTGTATAAATAACAAAGTTATATTTGCGTTTTTTTTTTTTCATTTTAAAAAGAGAACTTGCAATATGGGTAGAATTCACATTACTAGGAATCTTGTTAACCCTTTCAAATAAGCTAAATATGTTTGTCTGAATTAAACCCATTTTCGTTGAGAGTTTTCATTGAGATCTATAACATATATTTTGTTTAGGTTTTTCACTATATTATTTTAAAAGTTAAAGGGGTGGGGGGATCTTTTACCACTTTGGAAGTGTTTATCTTTCAAATGATTGATATTGAGAAAAAATGGTTTTAGAAACCTCAATGTCATTTTTAAAGACATATCTATGGACACCTACGAACCACTCGACGTTTATATTAATGAGCAGCTCCACCTTACAGAGACGAGGATCCATTGGACGGCGATGGCATTGTATTAGCCGCCGAGGAGACCCTCGCACTAGACGACTTCAAAACTTGCACGCAGGAGTTCAAGAATGAGTTGCTGTAAGTACATGCACAGATTTCATTGAACTTCTGGGAGAATATATCTGCCTGGACTCTTAATCCGAGTTTTTTTTTTAAAGAGAACTTGCAATGTGAGTATGACTTACATTATTAGCAATCTTGTTAGTTGCGCTGATATACGATTCCTTTCGTTTGTATTTAATTATTGGCAATACGCCTAATAGCTGGTTGGTTGACACACATTTCCCCTTTCGCATTTTTCCCTCCTTTGCACTAAACCTTTGGCTACTCGAGAGTGAAAGGGAGAGACGATACCGTTCAAGATCCTTCGATTGGGAGGATCGAACATTTAATGGCTGTCGAGTGGCGTTCGATCAAACACACGCTCTGTGTTAAAAATTCGTTGCAGAAGTAATTGTGGTATTGTGGTGGTGAAACGTGATTCAGAGTGCTGGCAGTCAGTCCTGGACTATCAAGGTTAGTGCCTCCTTCCTCTACGACGCTTGATTCTTATATCTTTTTTTCCAATCCAAGCGTCACGTTCCCATCAAATTTGTGAAACCGGAAAACTTCTAAATTCGCAATCTATAGCATTCCCGCGTATACACTTGTTAACCCCTTCAACTAAGCTAAATATGCTTGTGTCTGTCGAGTGGGTTCACGGCAATAGTGTAATGGGTGGGGTTTGAACCCGTGACCTCTCAACCACAAGGCAGACATTTTAGCCATTAGACTATTGACGCTTCATACAAGCTTATTCTTAAGACACAGTAATGGGCCTGCCTGGGTTCCAACCCACGACTTACAGGTCGTAAGTCCTGCCTTCAACCGCTTAGCCTTTACTGGTCTAAGCCCTAAACTGCTGCTTATTTAATTTTCGTCAAAATGCATGTATGGATATACTAGGGCTGACAAATCCGGAAACATGCAACATCCAGCAACTCGCACTGAGCTCGAGTTGGAGACTACGGCCCATTCCTTATTATAGAGGGGAGGCCTGAGTCTCAGCAGTGGATACTTAATAGGTAGATAGAATATACTTTATTGCACACCAAAATTTAAACACACCTATTTAACAATATTGCTTATCCTACAGTGGATTTTTAAAACGCGATGAGCTAGCAAAAACTGTAATTTTTCTTCCAGATCTTTCCTCAAGTCGATAGCGAACAAAGTCCGCAATCTGCGCCAGCGGTACTCCCACTGCGGTGACATCGTGAAGCAACTGGAGAGGCTGACCCTGACGCAGTTGGTGCAGTTCCTCAGGGTCTGCCACCACAAGTACCAGCGTAGTATCATCGAGCCGGGAACTGCCGTCGGAGCCCTGGCTGCACAGGTACAATATCATCCAAAGCAGCAGTTGAGAGCTTGACTCTGACACAGCTTGTCTAGGTTCTCCAGGTCTGCCACCACAAGTACCAGCGCAGCGTCATCGAGCCGGGAACTGCTGTAGGAGCCCTGGCTGCACAGGTACAATATCATCCAGAGCAGCACTGGGACCGTTCAAGTATTACGTAAACATTATAGGGGGGTGTGGGGGTCTTTGCTTTGCTTATTTTTGATGACATGGGGGGTGGGGGGATCTAGATAGTGATTACGTCAGCAATCATTATTTAATTTTTTACACATGTAGCAACACACATTGTCTATGCTTCAAAATGAAATGCATTTTCGGGGATTCCTAGAAATAATGAATTGTTGAATTCCGTGTCAGTAAAGTTTATTTAAATGAATATTATGACTTCTATTCCAAACCTATTCCTTATTTCTAGATTTATAACTGCTGCTCATGAATCAATCAATTGTATCAATGTTTACGTAAGCATGGGGGGAGGGGTAAGAAGCTTTGCTTACTTTTGCTGACGAGGGGGAGGGGTGGGTTAAAAATTGCAAAAAATGTGCTTACGTAATACTTGAACGGCCCCACTAGAGAGTGTGACCTTAATGCAGTTTTTGCATATCCTTAGGGCCTGTGGAGACTTAAAGGGGTCTCCCCTGAGCCTCGCTTAAGAAACGAGTCAATATTAAAATATACAAACTTATTGCCCGATTAAGTTTTGTTACTAAATATATATATGTATATATATAAAATGAATCCAACAGAGTATTGGAGAGCCTGGCACCCAAATGACCCTGAAGACGTTCCACTTCGCGGGCGTGGCGTCCATGAACATCACGCAGGGCGTGCCGCGCGTCAAGGAGATCATCAACGCGTCGCGCAACATCTCCACGCCCATCATCACGGCCGAGCTCGTGCACCCCAGGGACCAGGAGTTCGCCAGGAGGGTCAAGGGCCGGGTGGAGAAGACTACTCTTGGGGAGGTATACAATCACATTCTTAGAACATTTTTAAGTGGCAATGGCCTAATGGCTAAGGTGTCGGCATTGTGATCGAGTGGTCACTAGTTCGAACCCCACCCATTAACATTATTGCCGTGAACCTCTCCAGACACAAGCATATTTAACTTAGTTGGAGGAGTTAACAAAGTTGCTAGTAATGTGAATTCTATCCATATTGTTGCCGTCTTTAGAACCATTTAAATAAAGTAGTAAAACACTAGTATCCAAAGTACGACTTATGTTTTAGGTACCAGAGCTCTTGCAATTTAACAATACGTAATAATAATTCAGCCTATAACTCTCTGCTGTGAGAGGAAATGGGTAATGTCACATGTGTTAGAATTTTTGGCCCTATAAGCTCGCGATTCTTTCCTTCAATTTGATTGCAGAGGTGATGATATACATATATCAGCATAGGCATGTGCCTGATATATATATGCATATATATATCAGGCACATGCCTGATATTACATATTTATGTCTGTAGACTTATGTTGTGTAAGCAAATTAAAAAAAAAACTCATATATGCCATACTTGTTTGAAAGAATATTAAAATTTGATTATTTTTAATAGGCTGTGAAAAACTAAGAACTATTATGAAAACAAAAATTGACCAAGTGCGAGTCAGACTCGCCCAGGAAGGGTTCCGTAGTAACTATAATAGTATAATATAATATGTATATTTATTTGACGAAAACAAAAACCTTACAAATTTCTTAAAACTAGGTTATTTACATTTTTTACAAGTACGCCAAATAACTTTGTTTTTCAAAGTGTTTGTATGGATTACAAAGACAGACACAGACAGACAGACAGACAGATGGACAGACATGACGAAACTATAAGGGTTCCGTTTTTTGCCATTCGGCTATGGAACCCTAAATAGGAAGAACAAATAATAATTTTGGTTTTGGGGCGTAGGTGACGCTTATTTATGTTCATATCATGTCTTATCGCAAATTGAAATATTTTCCTAATTTCGCACCAGATTACAACATACATAGATGAAGTTTACCTGCCGAACGAGTGCTTCCTGCTAATCCGTCTAGACGCAGAGCGGATACGACTGCTCTGCCTCGAAGTCAACGTGGAGTCTATCGTGTATTCGTGAGTAAACATTTACTGAACAGACAAATATTACAGCTATAACCTAGGAGTCTTTAAGTCAAGAGTGAATAGGTTACTTTTAGGTAAGCGTGCTCCATCTTCGACCACATCATCACTTGCTATCAGGTGAGATGGTGGTCAAACGCGAACCTATTTTTAATAAAACAAAGAGATTTTCACTTATTACCCGACTGCGCCAGAAGGAGGTTATGTTTTTCGAGAGTATGTATGTATGTATAATTGTTTGGCACGCTCTGTGGCCTGAACGGGTCGACGGACTTTAGCTTGAGAGGTATCGTTAGATTCGTATTGACTGTGAGAGTGACACTGGGTATATCAAAATAAAAAAAAAACAAAATAGCGGATTTTTGGCGCCATATTATGCCTTCAAAAAAGTTTTTTTTTTTTCAAAACCTATCGAGTGGGGTATCAAAATAAAAGGTTTTAAAAGGTGATTACAAAAATATATATACAACTTATATGGTTAAAAGTAATTCAAAGTGACAAATCGTAAAAACACGTATAAAGAACTAAATCGTCTGCGAAATCTTTCACATCTGTAAACTAAAAAGCTGGAAATAAAAAAGTAATTAAAAAACCCGACTGCAACCTTATACTAAAACTAACTGAAAAGCTAATAAAAACAAGCCCATTTTAAATTAAATAAAAGTTGGAAGCAGACGGGACCCATTTGAGTTTGAAACTATAATAATGGTATGGGCCCCGCCTGCTTCCAACTTTTATTTAATTTAAAATAGGCTTGTTTTTATTAGCTTTTTTCCAACACATATCATCGTCTGCTTACCCTTTTCTTAACTATGTTTGTGTTAACTGGATGCAGCTGATTATGTACTAGTGTTTTACATGGCGCGACTGCTTATCTGATCTCTACAACCCTGTAGCTGGGTAACACGATATTCATTGCCGAGACTGGTGTCAGATTTTCTGGGTTCTGACAACTCGATACGACCGTCAAAAATGTACCATTGACAATATCTTAATGTGTTTTCCGAGGCATGAAGGAATCTCGATATGTATCTCGGCAATCGTTTATTTATATTTCTATTTATAACATAATTAACGCACATTCTGAAAGTAGTTTGTTCGGAATTGTTTACCGAATCGATATCTGTCATTTTTAATATAGGTAATTTTTTAACCCAATAAAAACTTTTTTTGCAAAAAAATAAAACCGACTTCCATATCAAAACACTACAAAGCCAAAAATAATTTTAATTTCGGTAGTCGATGTTATTGGTTTTGTATTTTCTTTTTTTTCACACCGCCTTCCGAAATTAAAATTATTTTTGGCTTTGTAGTGTTTTGATATGGAAGTCGGTTTTATTTTTTTGCAAAAAAGTTTTTATTTTCGCGCTTTTTAGTGGGTCAATTTGTAATTAATCTAGTTATAAAAGCCAAAATGTCAACTACAAAAAACTAAAAACGCGCGAACAAAAAACAAAATATAGAGTAACCGAAAAGATCATCAATGTAAATATTTTTTTAGACTTTTGTTGATTTTTCAGAAACGGCTTGTTCGATGTCGATAAAATTTTCATGGGACCATTTGGAAAGTATACCCTTTCCAACAAAAAAAGAATTTTTCAAATCGGTTGGCGAGCGACGGGGCTATGCCCGAACAAACAAAAAAAAAAAAAACAAACAAACATCCGAATTGAGAACCTCCTCCTTTTTCAGAAGTCGATTAAAAATAAAAACTTTTTTGCAAAAAAATAAGACCGACTTCCATATCAAAACACTACAAAGCCAAAAATAATTTTAATTTCGGTAGTCGGTGTTATTGGTTTTGTATTTTCTTTTTTCACACCGCCTTCCGAAATTAAAATTATTTTTGGCTTTGTAGTGTTTTGATATGGAAGTCGGTTTTATTTTTTTGCAAGAAAGTTTTTATTTTCGCGCTTTTTAGTGGGTCAATTAGTAATTAATCTAGTTATAAAAGCCAAAATGTCAACTACAAAAAACTAAAAACGCGCGAACAAAAAACACAATGCAGAGTGAACGAAAAGATCATCAATGTAAATATTTTTTTTAGACTTTTGTTGATTTTTCAGAAACCGCTTGTCCGATTTCGATAAAATTTTCATGGGACCATTTGGGAAGTATACCCTTTCCAACAAAAAAAGAATTTTTCAAATCGGTTGGCAAGCGACGGAGCTATGCCCGAACAAACATAAAAAAAAAAAAAAAAACAAACAAACATCCGAATTGAGAACCTCCTCCTTTTTCAGAAGTCGGTTAATAATTAAAACTACGCAAATTACAGTCACACTACCCTTTTACAGTCAAAACAAACTGAAATGAACCGTAACTCAAGGCAATAAGACTTTTAAAAGTGCAGTTTTATTTGTATTAATACAAATTCCGTCATTCAATACAAAATAAAGAAAACTGAACCTTATTTCAAGCACGTTAAACTTAGCGATTTAACCGCACGCACACATTAACAGGCACTGGACTAAGGACACAATAGATAAGCCAACAAAATACAAAATATTTTATGTTTCTCTTCGTCCTTTTCTCCTGCAAAATAAAAACCTGGGATATAGCGAGATAGTCACCGGCGCGGACGCTATTGCTAACTTCAATGTAAGCAATATTACTTCCGAGTTCCGCGCGGACATTATTAGTGGAAATTCTTTTCGTAGTGTTTGCAAATTATTTTTCGCGGGCGATGTCTTTCCAATACACAAATGTCAAGTACACCGAAATGGTGAGGACTTTAGCACGATGTGGTGATAATGTGGCTCTAGCTTGCAGAACATTCAACCAAAGGTTTCGTATAAGAGTAGACCGCAGAACTATGTTAGCTGCTACTCAGCGGCTTTGCGACCACGGAAAGTTCTCTACTCTCTACTCTAGTACTCGTCTTCAAAACGAAACACTGGACTATTTCTATGAGAATCCCCATGCCAGTACCCGGGAAACAGCGCCGCGCTTTGAATGTAGTCATATGCATGTGTGAACACTTCGTGGTGATAAAAAACATCCATTCCACCTCAGAAGATGCCAGGAGTTGACTCCAAACGATTACGCAGCACGCTTGCAGTTCAGCCGCTGGTTATTAGAAAATTGGCAGCGGAACATAATTTTGACAGATGAAAGTACATTCACACGTGTGGGGATGTACAATCAACACAACACACATGGATGCACGAAAATCCTCACGCATGCAGAGTGGATTCCTTCCAACACCGTTTCTCAGTTAACGTCTGGGGCGGTGTCATTGGTACATACGTACTGGGACCTGTGTTCTTACAAAGGTTAACAGGAGAGTCATACTTACTGTTTTTACGAGAAACTCTACCTACGCTGCTAGAAGACATACCGCTTCATAATTTACAAGAGGTATTCTACCAACACGATGGTGCCCCTGCTCATTTCACTAAGAGTGTTCGACAGCACCTTGATGATGAGTTTGGAGAGCGTTGGATCGGTCGCGGTGGCCCTGTCCAGTGGCCTCCCAGATCAGCTGATTTGACGCCTCTTGACTTTTTTTGTGGGGACGTATTAAATCGTTAGTTTATTTTAGTGAGACAACAAAGGACCAAGGACCTAAACAATAGGATAGTGAACGCTTTTGAAATAGTGAAAAGTGACACTAAAGTGCTTTCTAAATTAAAATACCTACTAGACTATGACTCTTACACCTACGTGTGCGACTGTGTGCGTTCGTAGATTTGTACAATGACCACAACATTCTTTCGGAATTAGTATAACTAATTTAAAAAATAATCAATGCTTATACATGAATTATAGAGGTGACAGCCGGAGGACTTAAATAAAACCGAAATTGAATTAAATTAAAAGGTTTAATGTAGAATTACAACTGTTAACTTATCCTAACTTATGACTAGACTCGGACGATGCTAGTCCCGAAGTGTGTAGATTATCCTAATCTTGAGATATTTATCGATCTCCAATATGGATGCTGTATCCGCAATATTGGGAGTACGTGATCGATAACCACGGCTACACGGATGTATGTACTATGTACGTTGATTCAGCAGAACAGCGTTGCAGTTTTATGTTGAACCTTCTGGTCACGTAAGGCTGATTCGATGTGGGCAGGTCACGTACGAGGGGTGACCGAAAAGTAATGATAATCGGATATTTCCAGTTCTCAGAAAAATCCAAAGAATTTTTTTATAGCTTGTTTACCCACTAAGTCACCATGAAAAAATTATATAAATAGACCACGATTCCAGGGAGTTGCATTCATTTGAATACAAACCGTCGAAGTTGAAACATCAAAATGGAAAAAAACGAAATTAGAGCTGTGATCAAGAACCTCTGTATGAAAAAAATGTCTACTAAAGTAGAGTAAAGACTTACACAGCGACTTGGTGGAAGCATTGGGGGACTCTGTTCCTCCATATTCTGCAGTTGCACGATGGGCCAAGGAGTTTAGCCTGGGCAGAATATCCACTGAAGATGAACATCGCGAGGGACGCCCATCCACGTCTCTCACTGAAGAGAACGTTAAAAAAGTCGAAGATATTGTAATGGCAGATCGAAGAGTGACCATCAGGCATATAGCTGAGGTTTCAGGGATCTCGTATGGCTGCATTCAAAGAATGCTTACGAACGAATTGCAAATGAAAAAGGTATCTGCGCGTTGGGTACCGAGAATGTTAACCGAAGAGCAAAAGAAGAAACGAGTTGACATTTCGAGGACGAATCTCGAATAGTTCCAAGCAGATAAGGAAAATTTTTTGTCACGTTTTGTGACCATGAATGAAACCTGGATTCACCATTTTGATCCTGAAAGCAAGCAACAATCGATGACGTAAAACGAGCCTCCTCACCGACGCCGAAGAAATTCAAGGTGTCATGTTCGGCGGGGAAGGTTATGGCATCCGTTTTTTGGGACGCTAAAGGAATCATTATGGTGGAATACTTGCAAAAGGGAGCCACTATAACATGCTCTTACAACGCAGACCAAATAAGAAGATTGCGGGAGGCTATCAAGGAAAAAAGACGCGGCAAATTGCGAGCTGGAGTGTTGTTTCAGCAAGACAACGCACCCTCTCACAAAGCCGCAGTTGCGATGGCTGCCATTCAAGAAACGGGTTTCGAATTGCTCGAACACCCCCCCCTATTCGTCAGATCTAGTCCCCAGTGACTTCTACCTCTTTTCTCGGCTCAAGGAATACCTCCGAGGTCGAAAATTTGAAGACGATAGTGAAGTGATGGCTGCTTTTAAGGCGTTTTGGGAGAGTCAAGATAAAAAATTTTTTTCTAAGGGAATCCTAGGTTTAGAAAAAAGGTGGACTAAGTGTATTGATTTGTTAGGAGACTACGTTTAAAAATAAATTATTTTTTAAATCATAATTACCGTGTTTTATTATGATTATCATTACTTTTGGATCACCCCTAGTAGCATATGCGCGAATAATTATCACGTAGGCACGTAACACATGTTTGACTAAAAATTCAGTGTATGTATTATGATTATAACATACTAATTGGGGTGTTTGAGGGTGTGCGTTAATTACGTTACATGTTGTATTTTTAGCGTATCATTTAGCCTCAAGCTCCGATTTAATGTAAATTTCTTTTGCCATGGCAGGATTTGCACATCGAAACTCAAAATAAAGCCAGGGAACATCCAGATAGTGTCAGACTGGGCCATCAAAGTGTCGGCCGAGCCCAGCAAGCACGGCGGGTGGCTCAACATGTCGTTGCAGCAGCTCGCGCGCCAGCTGCCGCCCGTCGTGGTGAAGGGGCTGCCGCAGGTGTCCCGCGCCGTCATAGCCTGCGACGACACTGACAGCGTGGTCAGGTAGGGCAGATAGCTCAACAAGCTCAACATGTCGCTGCAGCAGCTCGCGCGCCTGCTGCCGCCCGTCGTGGTGAAGGGGCTGCCGCAGGTGTCCCGCGCCGTCATAGCCTGCGACGACACTGACAGCGTGGTCAGGTAGGGCAGATAGCTCAACAAGCTCAACATGTCGCTGCAGCAGCTCGCGCGCCTGCTGCCGCCCGTCGTGGTGAAGGGGCTGCCGCAGGTGTCCCGCGCCGTCATAGCCTGCGACGACACTGACAGCGTGGTCAGGTAGGGCAGATAGCTCAACAAGCTCAACATGTCGCTGCAGCAGCTCGCGCGCCTGCTGCCGCCCGTCGTGGTGAAGGGGCTGCCGCAGGTGTCCCGCGCCGTCATAGCCTGCGACGACACTGACAGCGTGGTCAGGTAGGGCAGATAGCTCAACAAGCTCAACATGTCGCTGCAGCAGCTCGCGCGCCAGCTGCCGCCCGTCGTGGTGAAGGGGCTGCCGCAGGTGTCCCGCGCCGTCATAGCCTGCGACGACACTGACAGCGTGGTCAGGTAGGGCAGATAGCTCAACAAGCTCAACATGTCGCTGCAGCAGCTCGCGCGCCAGCTGCCGCCCGTCGTGGTGAAGGGGCTGCCGCAGGTGTCCCGCGCCGTCATAGCCTGCGACGACACTGACAGCGTGGTCAGGTAGGGCAGATAGCTCAACAAGCTCAACATGTCGCTGCAACAGCTCGCGCGCCAGCTGCCGCCCGTCGTGGTGAAGGGGCTGCCGCAGGTGTCCCGCGCCGTCATAGCCTGCGACGACACTGACAGCGTGGTCAGGTAGGGCAGATAGCTCAACAAGCTCAACATGTCGCTGCAGCAGCTCGCGCGCCTGCTGCCGCCCGTCGTGGTGAAGGGGCTGCCGCAGGTGTCCCGCGCCGTCATAGCCTGCGACGACACTGACAGCGTGGTCAGGTAGGGCAGATAGCTCAACAAGCTCAACATGTCGCTGCAGCAGCTCGCGCGCCAGCTGCCGCCCGTCGTGGTGAAGGGGCTGCCGCAGGTGTCCCGCGCCGTCATAGCCTGCGACGACACTGACAGCGTGGTCAGGTAGGGCAGATAGCTCAACAAGCTCAACATGTCGCTGCAGCAGCTCGCGCGCCAGCTGCCGCCCGTCGTGGTGAAGGGGCTGCCGCAGGTGTCCCGCGCCGTCATAGCCTGCGACGACACTGACAGCGTGGTCAGGTAGGGCAGATAGCTCAACAAGCTCAACATGTCGCTGCAACAGCTCGCGTGCCAGCTGCCGCCCGTCGTGGTGAAGGGGCTGCCGCAGGTGTCCCGCGCCGTCATAGCCTGCGACGACACTGACAGCGTGGTCAGGTAGGGCAGATAGCTCAACAAGCTCAACATGTCGCTGCAGCAGCTCGCGCGCCTGCTGCCGCCCGTCGTGGTGAAGGGGCTGCCGCAGGTGTCCCGCGCCGTCATAGCCTGCGACGACACTGACAGCGTGGTCAGGTAGGGCAGATAGCTCAACAAGCTCAACATGTCGCTGCAGCAGCTCGCGCGCCAGCTGCCGCCCGTCGTGGTGAAGGGGCTGCCGCAGGTGTCCCGCGCCGTCATAGCCTGCGACGACACTGACAGCGTGGTCAGGTAGGGCAGATAGCTCAACAAGCTCAACATGTCGCTGCAGCAGCTCGCGCGCCAGCTGCCGCCCGTCGTGGTGAAGGGGCTGCCGCAGGTGTCCCGCGCCGTCATAGCCTGCGACGACACTGACAGCGTGGTCAGGTAGGGCAGATAGCTCAACAAGCTCAACATGTCGCTGCAACAGCTCGCGCGCCAGCTGCCGCCCGTCGTGGTGAAGGGGCTGCCGCAGGTGTCCCGCGCCGTCATAGCCTGCGACGACACTGACAGCGTGGTCAGGTAGGGCAGATAGCTCAACAAGCTCAACATGTCGCTGCAGCAGCTCGCGCGCCAGCTGCCGCCCGTCGTGGTGAAGGGGCTGCCGCAGGTGTCCCGCGCCGTCATAGTCTGCGACGACACTGACAGCGTAGTCAGGTAGGGCAGATAGCTCAACAAGCTCAACATGTCGCTGCAGCAGCTCGCGCGCCAGCTGCCGCCCGTCGTGGTGAAGGGGCTGCCGCAGGTGTCCCGCGCCGTCATAGCCTGCGACGACACTGACAGCGTAGTCAGGTAGGGCAGATAGCTCAACAAGCTCAACATGTCGCTGCAGCAGCTCGCGCGCCAGCTGCCGCCCGTCGTGGTGAAGGGGCTGCCGCAGGTGTCCCGCGCCGTCATAGCCTGCGACGACACTGACAGCGTAGTCAGGTAGGGCAGATAGCTCAACAAGCTCAACATGTCGCTGCAGCAGCTCGCGCGCCAGCTGCCGCCCGTCGTGGTGAAGGGGCTGCCGCAGGTGTCCCGCGCCGTCATAGCCTGCGACGACACTGACAGCGTAGTCAGGTAGGGCAGATAGCTCAACAAGCTCAACATGTCGCTGCAGCAGCTCGCGCGCCAGCTGCCGCCCGTCGTGGTGAAGGGGCTGCCGCAGGTGTCCCGCGCCGTCATAGCCTGCGACGACACTGACAGCGTAGTCAGGTAGGGCAGATAGCTCAACAAGCTCAACATGTCGCTGCAGCAGCTCGCGCGCCAGCTGCCGCCCGTCGTGGTGAAGGGGCTGCCGCAGGTGTCCCGCGCCGTCATAGCCTGCGACGACACTGACAGCGTAGTCAGGTAGGGCAGATAGCTCAACAAGCTCAACATGTCGCTGCAGCAGCTCGCGCGCCAGCTGCCGCCCGTCGTGGTGAAGGGGCTGCCGCAGGTGTCCCGCGCCGTCATAGCCTGCGACGACACTGACAGCGTAGTCAGGTAGGGCAGATAGCTCAACAAGCTCAACATGTCGCTGCAGCAGCTCGCGCGCCAGCTGCCGCCCGTCGTGGTGAAGGGGCTGCCGCAGGTGTCCCGCGCCGTCATAGCCTGCGACGACACTGACAGCGTAGTCAGGTAGGGCAGATAGCTCAACAAGCTCAACATGTCGCTGCAGCAGCTCGCGCGCCAGCTGCCGCCCGTCGTGGTGAAGGGGCTGCCGCAGGTGTCCCGCGCCGTCATAGCCTGCGACGACACTGACAGCGTAGTCAGGTAGGGCAGATAGCTCAACAAGCTCAACATGTCGCTGCAGCAGCTCGCGCGCCAGCTGCCGCCCGTCGTGGTGAAGGGGCTGCCGCAGGTGTCCCGCGCCGTCATAGCCTGCGACGACACTGACAGCGTAGTCAGGTAGGGCAGATAGCTCAACAAGCTCAACATGTCGCTGCAGCAGCTCGCGCGCCAGCTGCCGCCCGTCGTGGTGAAGGGGCTGCCGCAGGTGTCCCGCGCCGTCATAGCCTGCGACGACACTGACAGCGTAGTCAGGTAGGGCAGATAGCTCAACAAGCTCAACATGTCGCTGCAGCAGCTCGCGCGCCAGCTGCCGCCCGTCGTGGTGAAGGGGCTGCCGCAGGTGTCCCGCGCCGTCATAGCCTGCGACGACACTGACAGCGTAGTCAGGTAGGGCAGATAGCTCAACAAGCTCAACATGTCGCTGCAGCAGCTCGCGCGCCAGCTGCCGCCCGTCGTGGTGAAGGGGCTGCCGCAGGTGTCCCGCGCCGTCATAGCCTGCGACGACACTGACAGCGTAGTCAGGTAGGGCAGATAGCTCAACAAGCTCAACATGTCGCTGCAGCAGCTCGCGCGCCAGCTGCCGCCCGTCGTGGTGAAGGGGCTGCCGCAGGTGTCCCGCGCCGTCATAGCCTGCGACGACACTGACAGCGTAGTCAGGTAGGGCAGATAGCTCAACAAGCTCAACATGTCGCTGCAGCAGCTCGCGCGCCAGCTGCCGCCCGTCGTGGTGAAGGGGCTGCCGCAGGTGTCCCGCGCCGTCATAGCCTGCGACGACACTGACAGCGTAGTCAGGTAGGGCAGATAGCTCAACAAGCTCAACATGTCGCTGCAGCAGCTCGCGCGCCAGCTGCCGCCCATCGTGGTGAAGGGGCTGCCGCAGGTGTCCCGCGCCGTCATAGCCTGCGACGACACTGACAGCGTAGTCAGGTAGGGCAGATAGCTCAACAAGCTCAACATGTCGTTCGAGATACATAAGCTACCAGTGGCGAAAGGTGAATTTTCATAAAAGGGAAGCCGGACCAAAAAATGCTTACCTTGCTCAAGTGTGATGCGTGAGTTCCAGTAACTGTGGCCCTATGGCTGATTTCGGAATCTTGTAACTTCGTAAATAATTATTTGTTTAATTGAAAATAATAGATTACTATTTATACATTTATATATAAAATAATAGACTAATATTTGCCATATTTCAAAAGGGAAGCCGGTAGGAATCGAGTTGTATGGACCCTTCGCCACTGTCAGCTACCTTGTAGTTTATAAATAGGATATTCTTTACTGTACACCAATAATTTAAACACCTGTTTAACATCCATTACACTATTGTCGTGAACCCACTCCAGACACAAGCATATTTAGCTTAGTTGGTGGGGTTAACAGGATTGCTAGTTATAATGTGACTTCTATGACATTACTGATTATATGTTTGATAAAAAAAAAAAAAAAACAATATTGTTGATGTTTAACGTATGGTTACATTAGCGGTCTTATCACTGATAGCGATATCTTCCAGACAACTTTTAGACATACATTCCGTACTGGCCATCATAAATAGACAATAGCAATCATATAAGAGCCTTCGGTTAATGTATGTGATGTAATGTGTCTCTGATCTATACTCATATTAGAAATATACCAGAAGCTCTGTCTGTCTTTTTTCGTCTCTACAACTTACCATCTAAGTAGATTTGGATGAAACATTGCCAACGGGTAGACCTTACTTTAAACTTTTACGCAATCGAACCAATAGACTGAATCTAGTGCCATTATCAGTGATCAGAATTAAGTCAGCTAAAATACCTAGTTTTAAAAAGAACCCATCCACGAATGGAACATGGCAAGCTTTAGTTATTTAGCCACAAGCTCCTCTCTCGCTTTCATACAAGGTTTAATAATTATATAAAGCAATTGATTTTTCTACAGTTACAAGTTGTGCGTGGAAGGCGACGGTCTGCGTGACGTCATCGCTACCTTCGGAGTGGACGGCACCAAGACCACATCCAATAATATATTGGAGGTAATCGCTTTACAATACATTTTTTTTTGTAATAATTTTCAGTGTTGAAGAGTAAAAGCATTATGTAGATTGCATTGTTTGATTTGTTCGAAATTATGTTTTTTAGGGTTCCGTAGCCGAATGGCAAAAAACGGAACCCTTATAGTTTCGACATGTCTGTCCGTCTGTCTGTCTGTCCGTCCGTCCGTATGTCACAGCCATTTTATTCCGAAACTATTAGGACTATACATGTAAAACTTGGTAGATAGATGTATTCTGTGAACCGCTTTCCGATTTTAAGAGAAAATTTAAAAAACATTTAAAATAAAGGGGGCTCCCCATACATGGAACTGAAACTGAAAATATTTTTTTTCATTAAACCTATACGTGTGTGGTATCTATAGACAGGTCTTTAAAAATGACATTAAGGTTTCTAAAATGACTATTTCATAAAGTTAATCGTTTAAAAGATATACGCTTCCAAAGTGGTAAAATGTGTGTCCTCCCCCCTCTAACTTCTATAATAATGAAGTAAAAAATCTAAAAAAACCATATGTTGTAGATCTTAATGTAAACTATTAACCAAAATTGGTTTGAATGAGATCGAGTCGGCAGTTTTTGAGATACAGTATATTTTTTAAAACCGCAAATATAACTTTGTAATTCATACAAATACTATGAAAAACAAAGTTATTTGGCGTAGTTGTAAAAATTGTAAATAAGCTAGTTTTAAGAAATTTTTAAGGTTTTTTTTTGTTTTTTGCAATTAAATTTATTAAGTATATTATATTTATTATAGTTACCACGGAACCCTTCATGGGCGAGTCCGACTCGCACTTGGCCAATTTTTTATTGATGATAGGTTCGCTTTTAACCTTCTATTTCACCTGATGGTAAGTGATGATGTGGTCGATGATGAAGCACGTTTACCTAGAAGTAACCTATTCACTCTTGACTTAAGACCTCTAGGTTATAGCTATCAGGATGTAGTAAAAAAAAAATGTAAAAAATACAATGTGTTGTTTTTGTTACATGTGATTTACTCGAAATTTAAAATTGCTGTAGTAGACTGCTGACATTTCCATTGTCCATGGAACAGAATAGCCTACTTTATAATTATTGTTTTACTAGTTTTTGCCCGCGACTTCTTCGTGTGGGAGTATTTCCCCCGTAAATCACGATCCCGTGGGAATTTCGGGGTAAAAATTTTAGTTATTCTAGGATGTCAACTATCTACTTACATTTTTTGAGATCCGTTCAGTAGTAAAAGAGCAACAAATATACATACATCATCACAAACTATCGCATTTATAATATTAGTAGGATTCAGTCTGAAGTACAGTTAAACATAAACCTATTTGGACAGGTCGCTACTTAACTTTATTAGACGAAATTACCACTATTTGAATCTGATATTTAATAAAATTGGAATAATATATTATCGTACGGCTATGATTATACTATTGGTAAAAGATAAAATGTAAATGATAAATGTATGTAACTCTTGTGTACAAAGTTCAAATGAATTTATTATTGTAATTTATTTAATCATCCTCAGGTATACCATACCCTTGGCATCGAAGCAGCCAAGTCGACTATCATCAGCGAAATCCAAGCTGTGATGGAGGGACACGGCATGAGTGTGGACCGCAGGCATGTGGAGCTGCTGGCGGGGCAGATGACGGCCAGGGGCGAAGTGCTGGGCATCACCCGCTACGGGCTCGCCCGGATGAAGGAGTCCGTGCTTAACTTAGCTAGTGTAAGTTGACGAGTGAAGAGGTTTTTATACAGGAGGGTCTTGTGAAAATAGGAAAAAAAGGCCATAACATTTATGCTATGGACATGTCTTTTTATCTATTCTTTTCTTTGTATTTATACAGTATGTTAACTAACAGAGGGCGTTCCCGTTAACCTGCAATAGTATAGCATTCATACATGCTAAAAAAATACCATTCGAAAACAAAATGTTTTTTTTTTTATTATTAAAATATTCATTAAAAATGTTAAAGTGATACGTAAAAGAAACACTGTACACGCGTACTTGAAGGACGGCAACGCCGCAATTTATTTATGAATGACGGGCCGCGTGTGCAGCGATCTAATTGATGTGCTTATGCTATAGCGGGTTAACAGGAACGCCCTCTGTTAATTAACATACTGTATAATAAGACACACAAACTTTTTACAATTGTTTCGTATCGTTTTATTTAATATTTCACCTTCTCTTAGTAAAAGTATTTTCTCAATCTCAACGAATTCAAACTCTCTATAAAGTTTTCTCAGATTTGTAAACTTTCAGAGTATTTTTAGAAAATCGTTGAGTGACTCAAAGTTGTAAGTTGAACACGATAACTGTCTATCTACTGTATTACTATGCATATGGTTAATATGTTTCAAAATAGGGTTGCCTGTGCATTCGATTAATACGAACATAAATAATAGCAAATATAAATTACACAAAAATGATAACTATTGATTTACATCTTATCTGCTTCACTGGGAAATAAAATAATAATCTTGTGTTAATAAAAAAACTGTAATAGTTTTAACAATGGCTTTGACGCAAACACAACTTATTAAGTGTCCTGGGTAGATACTTTTCTCTATCCAGAAATTTAAGTTTTCGCTCCAACATGAGATTTGTGGTGGACCTTACACCTAGACCGACTCAATGTACTCAATTTTCTATTAATTTCCGCCAACAGTTCGAAAAGACAGCAGACCATCTCTTCGACGCTGCATACTACGGCCAAACAGACTGCATCGAAGGTGTCTCCGAGTCCATCATCCTCGGCGTCCCGGCGGCCATCGGCACGGGCGTCCTCCAGCTCATGCACGCGCACAGGAGCACGGAGCCGCTGCACGAGAGGCAGCTGCTCTTCGACCGCCCGGAGTACCACACCTCCATATGGGAATAACCCATAGCTTCTGCTCGTAAACCTAGTTTTTCGACCAGAGCTTCTCCTAGGAAGTGATTTGGACTAATTGTGATAATGGTCGAAAGATAATTTAGAAGCGGCTTACAGCCGGCGACATCTGGAACGGAATCTATTGACGAGTCAAAATCAACACAAACGATGTGATTGGCTATTTTTAATAATTTAAATTGCAGCAATTCGAATCGAAAGTAACTTGTAAATTCCTGTATATTTTTTTTGCTTTATAACGAGTGGATCTGTTATTCCACTCATGACCTCCGATCATGCCGATAGATGGAATGAGTGAGCCCATTAGATGCTGTTCACTCCTGCTTTAAAGCTGACGTACGGGTCGTATGTGGCACAGACCACAGAAGAACAGAGAAGCCGGCAGAGAGTTTCACATGAGTACGATAAGATAGTATCAACCAAGTGTGGATCTATAACTTTTAATAAAAATATCCCTTAAACACTATTCCAATCTCCGTTGTGTTAGGGTTCCGAAAAACCAATGATAAAGCATAGACAGCCTATACATCGGTTGCGGGAAAAATATGTACATGTATATTTTGTAAACACTTCGCTGCTTAAATTCAAAAGGGCCACAAGGTGAAAAAATTACAAATCCTTTTTAAAGCAAAAATCGTATCAAAATCTGGCTAATTTTCATATTCGAAAAAGACACCCAGTATTTTCGCATTAAAATGGAGCTAATCGCACAACAGCCCTTTTTGCACTGACCTTGCAGTCAGTACGAGCGCACGTTTGTTTTGTGAAAAAGGGCCACATTCCGAAAAATACCTTAACTTTGCATAATATTATATCTCATTCTAAGTCAAAGATTTACGTGACCTTTTAGTTTGTGATTTATTTTAAGAGAAGATTTAATTTAGATACCAAAATAAGCATTTTCATAATTTGTTAACATGGTGTGCTAGAGATTTATAAGCAATTTGTGTTTTATTAACTTGCTTAAGTACATTTTTTCTTTAGAAGCTGATGTAATTTTAAGTTTTGTTTTTGTATGTGACATGGTTAGGTGTCGATATTGCTTATTCCAGTCAAAATTCTGGATATCTTGAGATTATCTCTAAAAGTACATTTAAAAATGTACGTTTTTTATTTGTTTTGTATATTTTTAAGGTTGATTTTTTGTAATTTTATTGCAAGGTATTGCTAATATGCTACCATTTAGTTATAAACAAAAAGTAGTATAATAAACAAAAAACATTATACGAAATGACACAATAAAACTTATTTTCTGTTTGAGTTGTGGCTTTTTATTCATAAAATTCATAAACATTATATGTTTTTTATAATCAAAAGGGACTTATGTGATGTTTTTATTAACTGGGTAAAACTTATAAGAAATATCAAATTAAAGACAAATAGATGCTTAAAATATACATCCTATGATTGTGTTATATACACATAGATTTACAACGTAGAATAATAAAAATAATAAACAAAAACACATATCAAAACTTTGACGGGCTCTCCTGTAAAAAAGTGACTTTTCGACTTGTGGCCCTTTTGAATTTAAGCAGCGACTTGTTAATACAGATTTTCGAGTTAGATCATTTATATTGTAGATAAATTTTTGTGATAATTTTCGGTCTACAAATAGAGCGTTATTACTCGATTACCAGGCAATTGGTTCAGTTAGGCCCATTATAAACAACATGAAGTTATTTATAAGGGACTAGCTATGAATCTTTTAGAACTATTTACCTATCTGATCTAGTATATGTTCAGGTATTATATTTTATAAATAAATCTAAAGATTTAAAAGAAATATCATGTTTTTTATTTATACCTTTTACATATTGAAACAATTTTTTTAAGCCAAAATCATAGTATTACACAGTAAAGGAGTTTTTAGATAATAAACTGATTACAAAATATAAAAGCAGCAGTATGTATGTACCTAATAGGTATATAATATAGTATTTGTTATTACAAATACCAAATAACTTACGTTTTCTTTGTAATCATAATCCATAATTCATCCATCAAAACAAATATTTTCTTGTCATGACATTTTTTACGTCAAGGCTGACAAACTGTAATTTTTCCTTCTTGTAGTCACTTAATGGCTAATAGACTAAAAAGGTTGTTCATACTTTTATTATATAATTGTTATTCACTTTTATCGATAGGACTAGCTTAATATTGTATACTATATTGTGGTTGTCTACTGATTAACGGCATTTTAAATTATAATTATAAATTTCTAAAACACACTCTCAGATTTTATCGAAGAGGTTTAATAAATTATGCTCGAATATAACTGGCTGATCAAATAACTGGCAAGATGGACTATTTTGGACTCTACAATTTGAATTCTGGTACAGAATGAGAATGGAATGGACTTTGAACGCTGAGCTGGGTATAAAAGGCGCTGGGGGCCATCTCCGGGGAGTTCAGTCTTAGACCAGTTTTTAGAAGAGTTTAGTTCTCGACGACTTTTGACGAAGAGGAAGTGCAGTACCCGCTACCCTGACTCCTTGCTGGGAGCCTGCTGCCTTGACTCCTTGCTGAGAGCCCGCTATCCTGACTCCTTGCTGGGAGCCTGCTGCCTTGACTCCTTGCTGAGAGCCTGCTGCCTTGACTCCTTGCTGAGAGCCTGCTGCCCTGACGCCTTGCTGAGAGCCTGCTGCCTTGACTCCTTGCTGAGAGCCTGCTGCCCTGACGCCTTGCTGAGAGCCTGCTGCCCTGACGCCTTGCTGAGATCCTGCTGCCCTGACGCCTTGCTGGGAGCCTGCTGCCCTGACGCCTTGCTGAGAGCCTGCTGCCCAGACGCCTTGTTGGGAGCCTACTGCCAGACCGAGTGGCCTGCCAAGCCGTCCCGCAAGTACTATTTTCTAAACCTCCTCCTCTTCTCTCCTGAGAGTGTGTCAGATAGGTAGGTAGGCCGGTTTCTAGGATAGGTAGATAGGTAGGCAGGTTTTTTATATAATACTGTATATAAATAATATATTAAATTTAATGGTACATTTACCCTCTTTTATTGGTGAAGAAGAAGGTATCGTTACAATAATAACACGATAATACTTATATCTTGAAGTATTATTTCACCCCTAGGTTGCGGTCAGACAAGGTCCTTATTGGGCATATTTTTGTTTTTACACTCGTGTAACACAGATAGCATTATTATGGGGCACTCATCAACATCTACTTACTCTTTAATCCAACTAACTTTGGGTCGCCTTCTATTGTAACTGGATGCAGCTGAGTACTAGTGTTTTACATTAAGTGCCTTTTCACATGTACCGGTTGCTGGGTAGCCGGCGGCCGGTGGATCCGGTGAGCACCCGGCGACCGCTTGCCGGGCAAATTACGCCGGTACGTGTGAAAGGTAATGTACATGGCCATACACTTCGCCGCCGGCTACCCGGCAACTGGTACATGTGAAAAGGCACTTAACACGTTCGCCAACAGTACGTCGTGAGGCGGGAAATTAATATAGTGCGTTATGACAGTACGTCGAGGGACGGGCCACTTATTTTTAAGAGTACGTCGTCTCACGATAATTTTTCATATATGAAGAGCAGTATCCACTGTCATATTATGAGCAATTTCATATTTCTTACTACCGTAATACCAGTATTTTGTGGGTAGTTTCATATTGCTTGCTTGTGCACGAGTACTACGTTGATTTGTCATTTAGTATGGAAAATTCTAGTGTCGTAATGTGGTTTCAGGGTAAGTGCTCATTGTCAGCGAACGTGTTAAGGTTGTCTGTAAAAGATAGCTTTTAGTGATAAGACCCCACTGTATCGCCCTTTCTAGTTGTTAAGTCTTATTTGTTTTCTGTTATGGTGTACAATAAAGAGTATGTCTATTTATCGCCACAACCCAGTAGCGGTGTAATACCATACCCCTTGCCAAGACTGGTGTGGATTTTTATTTCTGACTACCCGTAACGACCGTCAGAGATGTACAAATGAAGGCCAGAACCCACGGCTAAGGCTCAATTTACAAAACCGCGGAATGGAAGCGTCAATTTCGCCTCATGGCGCGAAAAGTCCCGCGAATTCGCGCGACTGCGCCTTGCTTGCTTGGCACCGCACTGCTGTGACCGAGCCAACCGACTCCCCGTTCGCGCCACTTCCCGCGGATTCCACAGACGGCGCTGACAGTAGCTAGGGGAATTCCCCGGAAAACGCGCGGCCTTTTTTTTGGCTACTATTTAGTTTGTATGTTATACAATTGACATAAAGTTCATTATGCTATGTCCAATTTCGTTGCAAAAACTCGCTTCCATTCCATTCCGCGGCGGTTTAAATTGAGCCTAAAGGTGCTTTTCGGAGCACGGAGGTATCTCTACATGTTAAGACCGCTGGCAGAGTTTTAAACCTTGTAGATCTACCCGTGCCACTGTTATTATTTAGCCACAGGCTCCTCATAATTACGGAACACGATAAAAATTAAAATCCAGTTATTGTAATTCTACATTTTATTAACAATAGAACTAATAACTAATTAACATTATAAATGCTTGAACATCTTTATCATTCACAATCAAAATATATTTCTTACACAAGGAACGTAAGTCTATACATAAATAAATTTATTTTACAATCAACGTCTTTGAATGTAGCACAGGTTAATGTTGTGTTCGTCATGCGAATGTACAAACGATTTTGGTCTTTAAGACGAAAACGGTTGTCCTAGTATAACTGTCGCCGGTTTTCAACTCCCGAATGTTGAAAAATAAGCTATTGGAGCCGTCAGCTAGTTCACGCCGCTTTAGCTTGTGTGATGGCAGCCTTATGCTCGTCCAGCTTGGTCCACTTCTCGCTGACTTTCCACAGCCAGCCAGCCAGCTCGTAGTCCTGAGCTTTCTCTGATGGCGCCTTTTTCTTCATGTCACTGGTGAAATAGATAATATTGATAGGTAAGAGATAATAGTAGATAACATTGGTCAGCAAAATTGGTCATGAAATATGCAAAAAAATATGAAATTTTAGTCTTTGTCAACAGATTGTTCAAAATCTAGAACTGATACACATATAGTCTCTTGAAGGATTATACATGCTATGCATAGTTCTTTATGAAATAATAATTGTTTTGGAAGATAAGAAAGTTTCCGAACAGCGTAATTATAGTAGGTAGGTATACCTGTATTACATGTAAATTATATCGAAGTAAAACATTTTTTGATTGATGGATTGATTTTGAGGTATAAATCTGATACTGGTCTTGCCAAGGGAAACGTGTTACCCAGCTATTGGCTTGTGGAGGTTAGATAGGCGGTTGCTCCATGTAATACACTAAAAATAAAACGCTAATCTTCGAAAGTACTGGGTGGATTTGGACGGAATTTGGTAGGGAAGTAGTTAGAACCTTTAGGAAGGTTATATGCTATTTATCCGACTGCAAAAGAGGGAGGGTTATGCTCTTATCGTGATAAAGTCCACGGGAGCGAAGCCCCGCGTGACTTCTAGTTCTTATTTATATAGACACGATATTTATTTAGTTATTTAAATAGGGAAGTTTATTTTAGTTATTTATATACATATAATAAACATTTTACTTTAAATATATTATCTACTTATCTTATTTTTTATGCACCTTTTTTATAGATAATAGGCTCAAGTTTGACCACCATCTCACCTGATATGACCATAAGTGATGATGTGGTCAAAGGTGGAGCACGCTTACCTAAAAGTAACCTATTCACTCTTGAATTAAAGACCCCTAGGTTATGGCTATCGGGAAACACAGACTCCGGCAGGGAATTCCTCTCCTTAGCCGTACGCATAATGAAGGTATTCCCAAAATGTTTAGTGCGTATGGGTGGATGTCCACCATGTAACGATGGCGCATCGCCGTTTGTCTTGCAGTCCGATGATGGAACGGGCTAGATATCTCTTCTCCACCCATGGTTGATTGGTAGAGAATGCCTAAGGCATGTCAGCCTTTGTACCATAAAGTAAATAATGTTTTAATAAATAAATCGTCTATGTAAGCGGGGGCAAATCCTAAAGGGTTATATATACGTACACATAATAGTCTCCCGAGGCGCCCTCGAGCGCGGGGTCCAGTGCAGCATGCAGGATGACCTGGCTGCCGATCTTGGGCGACTTCATGAAGGGCCAGAACAGGGGGTACACGAGGAAGCGAGACACGCTCTTCATCATGGACATGTGCCGCGTGATGTTGGTGTCTGTCAGGCACGGGTCTACCGCCACCACTGACACCCCGGTACCTGGAAAGTGATTGCAAGATTAGTCTATTTTTGTATTTTTTCGTAAAATCCAAACATTGTCTGGAAGATGTCAGCGATATCTATCAGCGATAAAACCGCTATTGAAACCATATACCAGCAATATTGCTTAGCGGATATACTATACTGTAAACCAATTATTTAAACTTGAAATTGGACCCAGTTGTGCCAAAATGTTCCAACCCACAAATTCACAGTATTATCTGTGCCAGCCTACTTAATATTAGCCTTATTTTCATGTAGCAAAGTCACTTTGGTAGCTGTTTTCTAGGAAAAACTTCCTGTGTAATGAAATATATATGGGAAAATAACATTTCAATGTTTAAGCGTAAATAACTCAAAATGTTTTCACTGTGGGTTGGATCATTTTGGCACAACTGGGCCCAATTATTGGTGTACATTTGTATAAGATTACTTTTAGCATTTTGGGTACAGTTTCACATTACTAGCAATCTTATTAGCCCAGCCAACTAAGCTAGATATGCTTGTGTCTGGAATGGGTTCACGGTAATATAGGTAGGGTATGAACCCGATACCTCTCGATGACAATGCGACATCTTAGCCGTTATATATAGGTATGTAGGCTATTGACAAACCTTGTTTTCTAAATAAATGTGGCTATTTTCTTGCCAATATTTTTTGTATACCTTTTTTGTTTCAATAAAGTTTGCGATATAAAAACCCACATCTCTCATGTGATGCAACTTGGAGACACACGTCACACCAATATTTCATGTTTCTAAAGGTTGGTTTTATTTCTTTATAACTTTTTTTGAATATGTTTTCTGTTCTTTTTTGCTTTATTCTCACAAAAGATAATAAAATTAATTTACGTAAGAACATTATTATCCTCAAGTTACAATGAAGTTCGTCACTACAATAATACTAACAATTTGGTATAGTTATTATCACTACATAGTATAAAACAAAGATAGATCTTTAAAAATACGCAACGGATTTTAATGCGGGTTTTTTTAATAGATAGAGTGATTCAAGAGAAAGGTTTATATGTATATAATACGCATAATATAGTAGAGAAATAAATAAAAAATGTAAAAAATAAATTATGAATCTTTTTTAACAGTACAGTATTAGGTATTCGTTATCTATAATGTAGATCAAAATTTCTTTTTACGCTATATCAATAAACTGAATATTTTATAAGTTATCACAAAATAAAAACTACCGGACGAGAAATTAATTAAGCAAAATAATATTTAAAGCAAATATAAACTCTATTATATTACCCGAGCGAAGCCGGGCCAGGTCGCTGGTAAAATATACATATCCGTAAATAGCCATGCACATCCAATGCATTCAGTACAGAGAAGTTTTTTAATTTATTTATCAAATACTGCGCTAGTTTGGCCTTGAATTAGCGAAATCTTTTCCTGTAATTTAAGTTATAAATTATGCGTTACTGTTATTTTGTGTGTTGTGTCTTCTGTTGCCCAATAAAACAGTGGCGTCATTGTATACGTTTTGCTGAGTCCTTCAGAGCTCACCTCGCAACAACCTTGCTATTCAAGTCAACCGATACTCTTAGGGCACAGAATAGACCCGCGTCTAAATATTGTACGCAAATTATATTGAATAAATAAGTGATAATTTTCGGACTCCTCCTTGACTCATTATTTACATTCCTTCTGATAATTAAGTTACTCTCTTAATTCACAAGTGACACATATCTAACACTAATACCAAGTTTTAAAAGCATTATCTATCTATATATTTATACAGGGTTAATTGTAAAACACTGAAAACCTCTCAGGACTATGTTACTAACATCATAATCAACAACTTTTGTTCTATGACTTTTAAAAATTCGTCATATTTTAGTTCACCAGATTTTCATACAAAAATAACAATATTTAAATTGAACGCCTTAAATGTTACAAAGTCTGAAGTAAAATATGACGAATTTTTAAAAGTCATAGAACAAAAGTTGTTGATTATGATGTTAGTAACATAGTCCTGAGAGGTTTTCGGTGTTTTACAATGAACCCTGTATATCTGACCGAGCATCTTCCTGCCGAGCTCCCGCACGAACAGCAGGTTGGCGAGCTTGCTCTGCGCGTAGGCGGCGGGCGCGTCGTACTTGTGGCTGAAGTTGAGGTCCTCCTTGTGGACGTCGCCTCGGTAGTGCGCGCTACCTGCCACCACTACCACGCGGCTGGGAGCCGAAGCCTGCGAATAGAACATGTTAGCATTACTGAAGTTACTTGTTTACATAGAGATATAAGACTAGAGTGCAAAAGTGCTACACTAGCCTGTAAGTGGGAACGATAGAGGCGAAGAGAGAGACAGACGCCGATAATTATCCATCTCTCTCTTGCAGAGCCTTGTGATTGGCCCTACTGAAGATGGTGAATATGTCACACTGCTCATTAGCCAATCACAGTGCATTGCAGAGTTGCAAGAGAGAGATGGATGAATAGTCGGCGTCTGTCTCTCTCTTCGTCTCTATCGTTATATTTAACCGTTTCTGCACTCTAGTCTTAAACGTTGTACTTGTGATCCTATTTTTAATTCGAATATATAACTTGTGGATAACGTTGTTAGTTACGCACTAATATACCTAGATTATAAGTTAATATTAACCATGTATAGTGTGTACTTGTTGGTTTTCCTCAATAAATAAAAAACTTTTTACCAAAAAATTAAACCGACTCCCAAAAACACTGCAAAGTGAAAAATTACTTTAATTTCGGTAGTCGGTGTCTTTAGTTTTGTATTTTCGTTTTTGGCACCGACTTCCGAAATTAAAGTTATTTTTCACTTTGCAGTGTTTTTGGGAATCGGTTTAATTTTTTGTTAAAAAGTTTTTATTTTACTCTTTTTAGTTGGTCTATTTTTAATTTACCTAGTTACAAGAGCCTAAATGTCAACTACTTATAACCTTTTACAAAATATAGCTTTTCCCAATGCTGGGCCGTTAATTGCTGAGGAGTTCTCCTGGTACTTCACCATCAGCTCTACATCACTATATATGCATTGTGACGAGCATAAAGTGCTTAACATCCATATTCAAGTAATCGAATCGCAATCCACTCAATACTTATTATTTAGTAGTTTCGGCGGCCATCTGTGGTCTTCATCATCAGTTCCACTTCCTCAAATGGTACTTTTTGAGAGCAACTGCACAAGTTACTATAATAAATACCCAAAACGTCATAGGTCTGCCTATAATATTTGAAGAGTTCCCTCGATTTCTCTAGGATCCCATCATCAGATCCTGACTTTTATATAAAAATGGGACCAATTTCGAAGTATACCCTTTCAATCAAAAAAAGAATTTTCCAAATCGGTTCAGCCGTCTTCGAGTAATCGGTGACCACACATTAAAAAAAAAATATATATATACGCGTCGAATTGATAACCTCCTCTTTTGGTCGTCGGTTGAAAATAAAATATAAATATCTCTATGCCTGTTTATTTATGTTTAACTGGAGCGTTATTGGATTCGGGTTTAGAGTTTTTGTTTAATGATGAGAGACCGTTAAATAAAAACTTCTGCGTCCATTTTTAATAGTATAAACTATAAATATATTAATCAATATACAGTATGTTAACTAACAGAGGGCGTTCCCATTAACCCGCAAAAGTATAGCATCCATACAAGCTAAAAAAATATTACCATTCGAAAACAAAATATATTTTTTTTTAATATTAAAATATTCACTAAAAATGTTAAATTGATACGTAAAAGACACGCGTACTTGAAGGACGACAACGTCGCAATTTATTAATGAATGCGTACGCGTGTACGTTTGACACAAAACAAACAGACAAAATCAGTAGTGTTTGACTACTGAACCGATTTTGAAAATTTTTTCACCAATAGTAAGCTACATTATTCCTGAATGCTACATTTTTCCCTGAAAGCTGCAGTCACAAGTCGTATGAGTGAGACCTCTCTATTGTTATGAGCTTACCTTAAGCGTGTCTAGCAGCAGGTTGGTGAGCAGGAAGTGTCCGAGGTGGTTGACGCCCAACTGCGTCTCGAAGCCGTCCCTGGTGACGCTCGCGGGAGGCTCCATCACCCCCGCGTTATTCACCAGCACGTGGACATACGGCTCCTCAGACTTGAACCTGGAGAAGTTAGCGTTTAACATCATCTTCCGACTCATTACAGCCTTTTTACCAACTATCTCAAGGTCGGTTTCCAGTCTAAATTCAGCTAAAAACTAGTGTTTTAATGGCTCGTTAGGATGAAGGTGTTCATTTTAAATTTGGTTAGCATAAGTTCGCGAGTGCAGAGGTTTTTGTAGAGAAAGTTCGTGTGATCCTACGGAGCTGTACCTGCTATGTGTGGTTCCTAAGAAATCATTGCCATCAGCTTCGCATTTTTTACCTGTGTTGGGGTCGGCTATGAGTTCTAGCGGTTTAGAGTTGGAGTAGTTTGGAGGGACAGCCTATCTAAACTCCACAACCCAGTAGCTGGGTAACACGATCAACGTAGTTTCTGAGGCACTCAGGAGATCCTAATGAGGAAGATGATGAGAAAGTCCAGAATGGGAAATTCAACCAGAGGGTTGCTAAAGGACGTGGTACCTCTCCACAAAGTTGCGCACCGACTCGGTGCTGGCCAGGTCGCAGGGCCGGCAGTACACGAACTTGTTGTTGGACTCCAGCACAATGTTGCGACGCTCCGCCTCGCACTTCTCCATGTCGCGACATGCCATGAACACCTGCACACGGTACAAACTTAAATACGTATTTTCGTTGATAAATGATCTTTATTATGCAAATTGGTTATTTCGCATTTTTTCGTAAATTTAAACTAGATAAGGCCGGAGAAGAAACACCGAAACAAACTCAGAGGTCAGTCTCTTTTGAGTTGAATCGAAGGATCTTGATTATAGGCATACTTCCTTCATAATTTCATGTGTTACATACATATAATTGAAATATATCCGTGATTTCAAAATACCTGATTTTTTTTAATTAGGTACTTTAAGTATATTCTAATATTATAAAGAGGTAAAACTTATTTGGCAGTTTGTATGTAGATAGCCCCTATCTCCGGAAGAGGTGCATTATTTCGAACACCACGCAGAAGTCGCGGGCGAAGTGCTAATAGCTATTTAAACAATACTTAAACACAACGAAACGTATCTTTCTGTTAGTTTGGTCTAATCATCGGAACGGCTGAACAGATTTATACTAGGAACCAGCCCATGCGCAATATCCACATCCATTTCAAAGGTACAATATGACAAAGTGGGATGTCTGCAGCCACGGTAGTCTTGTATTTCGGTCTAGAAACATGAGTATACCTTAGCGCCTCTCTTGGCGAAGTCCCAGGCTGCCTCTCTGCCGATGCCACTGTTGGCGCCTGTGATGATGACGACCTTATCGTCGGCTCTGACCTCCTTTTTGTAAGGCGGGCCGCTGTAGAAGTCTCTGGAAGATCACCAATTCTTAACGTGAGAAAATAAAGGATAATTAAAGGGACTTGGCTTTCTGACAACTCATTGAGGTTACCTGGCTCACCAGGATTGTATACATCTGATTTATTTTTTAAATATTGAGGGATTGATAAGCATAGCCTGTGGAATTTGTACGGAATTCATAGATATTATGCCAGTGATATTACGCCAGTCGCTTAGTGAAGTACGTCGAGAAACTTCGACATAAATCTAGAATGTTCGAGACACTAACGCCATCTAGCGGCGAGTAGCAGGAATGAGCATATCTAGTCGAGACACTAACGCCATCTAGCGTCGAATAGCGGTACTATGTATCTCGAGTAGCTTCCTGGAATTTTCTAGGCAGTATAAACAGTGAGTCGATTTTATAAGAATGTTCTCGAACTCATAGACTGGGGTATAAATAGAGCGCAAAGGGGCGCAGAGAGTCAATCTTATTACGAGGCGAATACGCGATATAATCGAAGCTTTACTAGTGAATTTCAGTGCGACTTAAGTGTTAAGTGACAAGTGTTGTGGTGCGAATATTTGTGTTAATTAATTAAAGTGTTCATTTTGGTTTAATTGGCGTTAATTATTTCTATCCCGAACCCCAGCTTGTAACAATATCTTATTTTTGCCAACTCTTCAGTGCTGGCCTTTCACACTATAAAATTGTTTTATAGTTCAATTATTTATCATATGGTTTGCGACGAACGGTAGTCCCTACTTACGTTAGTTATAAAAGTAAAATATTGTAAAAGCTGTAGGTAAGTAAACTGCCTAGTTATAATTAGTCATTTAAGCACATTGTAATGTAAGTGAACCGAGTTCTTTAAGAGTAATAAATAATTATTAAGTTTAAATGTGTCTTTTAGATTTAGAGCAAATTAGCTGTGATAGACGAATATAATATTTAGACAGAAACACGAGTGTTTTAATATGGGTTCCTAGTTTATTTTTTTCTGGACCATACGAAACTCTAAAAACCATAGAACTTACTTGAACAAGCACACGCCACCAGCAGTGGCCGCCACAGCTGAGATCATTACCACCGGTAGATTCGGCACCCACATGGCTCCTGATCTAGGGATATTCATAAAACATGATACAAAGTTACATACAGATAATCTAAAAACCCACCTCTTCTCTCTTAGCGTGTTGATGGCAAATGGGTAAATTAAGTCTGCCCAGAAGTGGGCAACAAGTTTCTATAGACCCCCTTAGGAACCCATTTGTGCATTACTTGGTCGTGGGTTGCAGTCGACAGTCGGACGCCGGAAGTCGGAAGTGTGCGGGGTGGTTTTAGTTTTAGTCAGTTAGAGTCTGACAGACACCTTCGCCCGCCCTAGGGTGGAGGACATCCATGACGATTTCCACTTCGACAAAAAAAATGGATCGCATAAATTGATCAAGTCGTCAAGAGTGAGAGAATGTCGCAGTAGGTACTATATCTAATGGAGACGACTAAGCTGGCCAACCATTTCATGAAATGAAAAAAATACGATAGATAGGCTACGATATTATTATACAAATTGATTGACATATTTAAACGTTAACGTTTTAGTACCTATATTTTATAACGGTCACTAAGGCCTCTGATGCTTCATGTGAGGTGTTCCGTATTGTACGTAGTTTTTATGCTCCAGACTTGGCGGATTCGTAATACCTCTATCATAAATGGGATTACAGTCAGTTATTGTACAATCGTATAAAGCGATCGCACTTTTGGTTGCCTTCTCTCTTCTCTATCCAATGAATTCTCTCTTTCTGGGAGCACAACGAACTCTACAGTATCATAGAAAACCCACCTTGTTCTTTTTGGGCATGGCCTGCAATCCTGGCAGCCAGTACCCCTATCAGGCTCATCATGGCTTAGGGTTGCCTATCGTCAAGTCCCGACAACCTTTTAACATACTGGTTCGATATCACTGCTATTTTATTTAAGTAGCTTACAAGATCTTTGCTTTAGAGCCAATTAATGAACCGGCCGAGCTTCACATGGGTAAAATTAATAAGTCTATTCTAGAACAGACATGTACAGATTAAAGGTATTCACCTTCTACGTATATGGCTCCTTAAAAACCATATCAAAATCTATTGCTTGGTTTTGAAGATCCTAAGTGAAGAAACGGCCAGATGCAGTAACTAAGTGACTTTCTTAAAGATTCCACAGGTTTATGATAGGTACACAATCAACTGCATACATGTTAACCTCCTTTTTTCATAGCATTAAGAGCTATTTCATAAAGTATACCTATTGTTACAATTCTACTTACATAATAATGTTTACGCCGAGTCCTGCTAACCCTACCGACTGGGTTGTTCTCTATTTCAGACGAGTAAAACGTAAAAGGTTTACGACGCCGTTTCAGATTTTATTTCAATTGTCCCGTACATACCTACAGGCTACAAGACCCGTGTGGCATATTTCTAAATTATGCAGAGGAAAAAAGGTATATTTATGTCCAGAGAAGGTCTCAAATTGCTGACAATTTTAGCTTTGTTGTATTTTGTATCTATCTCCTTTGAGATTACCGAACATATTATACCTACATTGTTCTTATAAATGATTTAACCAGTACAAATTGTATGGACTTAGAAAGAAACGTTAACCTTTGCGTTTATTTCGGTGTTTCTTCGCATTAAATTTTAAAGTGATATTTTTTTATTACCACAACAAAATCTATTTAGAAATCCTCTTTATGGGGAGGGGGTCTGTCACCTTAATTAGTCAATATAAACGCAATCAAAAGAAATTTCAAAACCATATCTTCAGTGGCTTTGAATTACGATTACCAATACGGCCGCTGAACAATGCCGACAAACATATTTCATGATCTGGAGCACAGATTGGTTCAGAAAGCCAGCTGTGGCTGTGTAGTAGGTCCAGGTGTCCTGACGCTTACCCCTGAAGGAGTCTGTGATTTCTGATAGTTTTAAGTCGAGAATGGAATCAATCAGCACAGCTGAGGCTGATGTCTGGTTTGATGTTCGGACAATTCGGAACTTTATGCTCATACTTATGTAAAGTTAGTTTCATAATATATTTTATTGGGAACACAAACAATTGTACAGTATTTATGCTGCTATTGTTCTGTGCTAAAGAGTGATGAAGTAGGTAAAACAGAAACAAAAGTATATATTTCTTATTTATATATTTATCCTCTCTATTTTACATCTGAGTGTAAGGCTAAGTGTGAGTCATTTATATTACAAGTGCCGTAACTAAACTATGTATTTTAAGTTTATTTATATGTAGTTACATTGCTAGGAATATGTGAATATTGACTTTAATAGAGGGTAGATGAAAAAAAAGACTTGTATTTTAATTCGTTGCTGCCACGCGGCAGTGTAAATGTCAAGACAGAAACTATGAAAATATATATTTTAAATATTATTTCTGAAATCATATTAGAATATTGTTCTTCATAAAATCCCATACAGGAAGTCCTGATAATAATATTATACCAACAGAAATAAACATGAATCCAGCACTCGACATAACAAGTTAATACCCCCAGAGCACGCAAACCCACCCTTACACTGTATGGCAAAGTAATAGACCACTCAATAAAATTACGATCACATATTCCTAGATTCGGTAAATAAGACATTTTTATATCTATGTCAGTCTGGCTGAACGGAAGATTTGTGGAGTGATGTACATAACTGCCATTTTATAGACTGCACGCGTCAGAGACCCGAGGGTATAGTGATATTAAATTTTACCAGTTCTTGTGGTGTCTGGCAAGAACTGAAAAATGTAAGTATTCGCAAAATGTCAGTTACAATTCCATGTAAATCATTCCAATTCCTTCTGCGTGCAATCATTCCCAGTAATCTGCGCTCGGCTATTGAGGTATCTTAATACAAAAATATTACTTTAACTTCAACTACATTACAATGGAATGCAACTTCTTCTTTAGATGTTAGTGACAAAAATATAAAAATTACAATACTTGTATACTTTTTGTGCACTGCACTGTAATGTCGTCAAAGTTTATTACAGCAAGTGTATGATATTTATACATAGGTTTTTTAAATTACATTTAAGTTTGAAATAAATCTTATTATACATCACTGACTTGTTGGGTGTTAGTAGGCCTTTATTAGGGCCACGTACGATTATGACACTAATTGTCGGGCATAACCGACATTCTATAATTATACTAACTTGTAGTATTTCAAGGCTATCGGATCACGACTCCGAGATTATTTATTATTATTTCAAAGAATACAGTTGTTTGCCAAATTATAAGACTACAGATTTTCGTCAGTATACCATGATGATATGAGTAGGTATTTGTGCTAGGTGAAGCTAAAAGGAACTATGTTATAAAATCCTATTATGGAAGCCAACTACCTGTGATTGTATTGTGTTTAAAGCTTTCATACGCGAATATACTTACAGGTTAATAAAATGATTGATTGTACCAAATGCTTGTTCATTGACGTTGATATATGAAGAATAACATAATTAACTTTGGACCAATGTGCTTCAGGCTGATATCCACAAAATTGGCTAGAGTCCGCCCAAACTGCTATCACTAAGTATCTATTTAATCCAAACTTTACTACATAAGACACAACTCACGTTTTAAAAATAGGGTTGGTTTGACCGTGACTAGCAACATTTTAAAGTGTGTGGGTGTGTTGTATAATCTACGATATTGGTAGTTTACGAGTGCAGTAGGTATGAGAACTGTGTAGTTTCACAATTGTTTAGTCACGCATGGCTTTGCGCGTCAAATATGATAAGTGTGCTATGCTGTGCTATGCTGTACAGTAAGCGACACATTTTAATAACGTTTAAAATTGATTTAAATTAAAAATAAATTATAAAATGTAATCTAAACCGCTCCTGCTTATTCTGGAAATGTTTTATTTTGTATTTTTGAGAAGAGGCAGAGTTCGCCCCCTATTGACCTACTATTAATGGTCAAATATGAACGACGAAATATAAAGACAACTCAAGAACTCCCTATTGCCAGATGTGACAACCCATGATATATTATCCTGGGCAGACTAATGTTACAGGGTTGGATCAAGAGGACTTTTTATTAAACGCAAATAAAAATTAAGTGATTTGTTAATTACTGACGTAAACGTTACGTTTCAGAACGATGAGTACCTACACTATACTAGTCTGGGTATTATATATATATTCTGTTGGTTACCTATATCTATCATCTCCCACATAAACGACTGCGATGAACGCATCACTTTAAAAAAATCAATATCTAATCTTTATTTATAGTTCTGCATCAAAATATCGGTATTTCGAACGCGGAATGGTTTCAGAAACACTTCCCTCGAAGTACAAACTTCTGCGGCATTGAACGAGTGCTTAAAATAGCTACAGCCAGTTTTGATAAATTAAAATAGAAAATTTCCTTCCATACTAATATTATAAATGCGAAAGTTACTCTGTCTGTCTGTATGTATGTTACCTTTTCACGCCTAAACCGCTAAACTGATATACATGAAATTTACCATGGGAATAATTTAGGACCCTGGGAAGGACTTAGGGTAGTTTTTATCCCGAAATTCCCACGGGATCGGGAATTACGCAGGAAAACCTCCCACGCAAACGAAGTCGCGTGCAAAAGCTAGTATGGAATATAATATGGCATTTTACGATAGCCGTGGTTAAAGATTTTAACCTTACTTTGAGAATTAAAATAATGGTAGCAAAGTTTGAATTATTTGGATTCTTTTTCACTTTCGATTTTGTACATAGTAAATTTGATTTAAATTGTTTCGATGTGCTAGGCTAATTTTGTAATTTTTTATATATTTTTGTATAAATTATTTGAATTTTATACAAAAAACAATAATTGAGGTGGGTTAAGAAACAGTAACACGCCAAAAAATTAAAAAGATCTGTCCGTCTGTTTGTACACGCTAATCTCCGGACCTAGTGGATGATTTGAATGATATTTGGTAAGTAGATAGTCGACATCCTGGAATAACATAGGATACGGCTTTTTATCCCGGAATTCCCACGAGACCGGGATTTACGCGGGAAATCCTCCCACGCGAACGATGTTGCGGGCAGCAGCTAGTTTACTATATTTGTGTAGGAGTTTATCTCTCTATCCCAGCTCCTCTTGCGAGAATATTAGCGTAGGATAAGGTTATAAACTCAATTTCGGCAAGTTTATAACAATTATACATAAAACCCAACATTTGCACGCCATATTACCAAGAGTAGATTAATCAAAGACAGGTAAAAAGAAATAAACGGCTATAATAGTTCGACGTAGACAAATTGCTCAATTCTTTAGGTTGAGAAATAAAGAGCTTTGCTAATTATAGACATGAATAAGTAAATTATTTAAACGAAATCAATACAGACACGCGATGCCTTACATATTAATAATGCAGCGATTGTCAGTGTTTACAACAATGTTACAAATCAGTGTGTACAATATTATGTTAGTAAGAGATCAATAGGAGAACAGTTTGTTAAGATAAATGCAGATTAATACTAAGATTAGGCTTCAAAACGAATTGTTTTTTAGAGATTCCTAAGGGTTCCCTGCTGGTAGGCAGGTGCGACGCGATTAGAAGTCACCAATCCAAAGAGCCCATAAAAAAATTACTAATACTGGGCTATAATTTTTTGTTGAGTGTCAAGTTCATTATAGTATAGTTCATCTTCATCTAACTGGGTGTCACATATTAGTTAGCCTATGTTTAACACTCATATCACAATATGTGCCCGCCTAGTTTTAGTGCGTAAATATACGAACAGAAATGCTTACTTTATCTACCATTAAAAATAATGGAGTCAAAATTTAAGTTATTTTAGAAAATAAAATAATAACAATGTTCATAGTGAATCAAATGATGATTCACAAAAGAATATTACATATTCGGTGTATTTTACCTGTAGGTCAATATTTTGTTCCCTTAGGTACTTGCAAACTATACACAATACTTACAAAATAATAGTTAATTTTTACAAAAAATATAAAAAGACAGAACTCAATTCACAATCAAATCCTTATGGTTTATGTATAAATATGTATATTTATTTTATATTAATACTATCCAAAGGTGTAGTGAGATTCGATTATTCTTATTTACATTAAAATTTTATATAATTGCTCCCTTAGGTAAATATCTACAAGATACGTGGTATTACAATCTAGAGTAAAAAAAGATTGTCCAATACAGGGAACATTTTGTGTAAAATTATTATAGGTATATTATTATCGACTGTAAATGACTTGAATTGTTACAAAACCAGTTTTCTAAAATTAGTTTACATATTTTAATTCCCTTGGCCAAAAATCCAGAATATTCTAGATTTTTTGTTTAAAAGTAATCATACATTTTTGATAATGACTGCATTCATTTTTATATTTTACATAACATTTTATTTTATAAAAATTCAAGTCAGTCAGTTAGCGTAAATAACTTTTAAAATGTGCATTTAAAATGACATGTGTGTATCTTATATAATACTATGTATCTAGTAAAGCGTTAATTATTATTGTATCATACGAGTTTTGAGCTCTGTTGTGCATTCTCCGTGTAATATATGTCTACTGGTTTCCTACCCCACCTTGAAGGGAAATTGACACATTGAATAACCCTCAAACTATTTATAAATAATTAATATAGCAATTTTAACAAAATTCTGGAAAAAAGTCCATAATTTGAAGCCATTAAAGCTAGTTCTGCTTCATTCAACATATCAGATTCCCCCCAGCCATCACCAAACTCTTCGATATGTAGACCCTAAAGCATACAGATATGACTCAACTTGACTAGTACAGTTATCAACAGTGTTTGACCATTAACTTGGCTTTGTGTTTAGGTTTGTGGTACTTTTTGATTTAGGATCCTGCGGAGGAAGAGGACGAGCTACTCCAACTTTCACAATACCTCTTGGAGCACCCTTCAAAGCTTGCACAGCTTGGTCCAGGGTTGCATTTTTAATACTGACTCCATTCACTGACATCACTCTATCTCCTGGTGAGATTTCTCCATGCTTCTCTGCTACTCCTCCAGGCACTAAACTACGTACAACTATAACTGTGCCCTGAGGATCAACAGGGTCCTGGTAGTCCAAAATGGAAAATCCCAACCCTTGATCACCTTTGAACAGTTCAACAATATCTTCTTTGCTCTGCCACATAGCTAATCCAGAGACACACTCCAAAGAACGAGACTTCTTCGAATTACTAGAATGGTTTGTTAACGTAGCTGTGCTAGATGTGTTGATTGAAGTGTCTGACTGAGCTTTGACTAGAGTCGTCAAGTTATTCAGACTACCAGATATAATCTTTCTTGCTTCAAAACCTTCTCTATCTGGTGCCAAGTTTATGAGTGGGCGAGGACCACTGTCTATGCTACTGCGTGCACACACTAATCTAACTCTATTAGGAAGCTTTTTCAAGATATTAACTACCTCTGTGTGAGTCAAACCATGCAGCCGATACTCGTTAGCTTCTAGGAGTTCGTCTCCAGCTGAGAGACTGCCTTCTTGGCCAACAGGGCCGTCAGGAAGCACAGACCGAATATAGTGATGAGGCCTCACTTCCTGACCTCCTTCAACATCAACTGTGCCTTCAAGACTGATGCCCAAACCTTCAAGCTTGCTCACTTCAGCAACAAGTATTTCCTTGTTAGGACCCACTTCACTTTCCCACTTTTTCTTAATTTCTTCTTTGTCAACAGCTAATATTTCATCAAATCTTCTGTCTAACTCTTCTTGTGTTGGTTCTTGTGGTAACTCTTGAGTATCAACAATTTCTAGGACATTTGAGTCTATAGTAGTGTTAGACTCAGGCTCAGGTTCTATCTCTATGGTACTATTTTCAGCTTGGGAAGGCACTGGGAACCAGGATAAGGTTGTTGTAGATGGTGATGGGGATGTAGGACGCTCCTCGTTAAATATAGCTAGCTGAAGGTGCTCATACTTTGGACCTCTCAAATATCTCTCTAACACTAAGTGCACAGATATGCCTGTGTTTCTTAAAATCTCAACGGCCTGTGGGTTTGTCTTATCAGCTAAGGATGCTCCATCAACTTCTATTATTCTATCATTAATTTTAATTTTACCACTTTGTTCAGCACTGCTGCCTTCAATAATACTTTTCACAAATATTCCGGAGAGTTCCTCCTTCTCACACACATAACCTGCTACTGTGATGCCCAGTCCATAAACATTCTTATTTAAATCTACATGAACAAGCTCTCTCTCTGGCTGGTTGGGGATCTCTACAGGTACTGTGATAGTGATGGTAGGCGAGATAGCATCAGAGATGATGGGATGGTCAGGAATCTGTTGAGGATTGTCACCAATAACACTGACAGCTGCCGCTACTATGCTGGGATTCGTTACGCCGTTTTGAGCGTTGATATAATCAGTGAAGCACTGAGACAGATCATACACCGCACCATACCCTGTTTCTATGAGGTGGCGGTCTAGTAGCTCCGGGTCGCCGAGGATCTTAGTGGGGACGAGTGCAGTGCCAGGCAGAGGGGCGCGCAGAGCCGCGGCGGGGTCTGCGGGGCGCGCCACCAGCAAGCGCACGGCCGGCCCGGCCTGGCGCAGCACGGCGGCCACCTGCTCCGACGTGAAGCCGCGCAGGTTCACGGAGCCCACCTGCAGCACGTGGTCGCCGCTCTGCAGTCGTCCGTCTTTGTCCGCGACGCCACCCGGCAGCACGTACTTGATCACGACCCCGGTGCTGCGCCCGCCTACCAGATTAAACCCCAGGCCGTTTCCATCATTCGTGAGATCGACGACTTCAACCTGCGCCCACTCGGTACTCAGCACCATCGCGGTTTGTCTCACCATCAGGGCACTCCCGTCGTTACGTGATGCAGCGAGCGCGCGCCGCGCGGAGGTTATGGGCCTCCAGCGCCGACATCACTACGTTTACGTCACGGAAACCGACACAAAACACAAGAGCGGTCGTAAAAAATTCAACGCGGGTCGTTGTTAGCGTGAAAATTTATAAAATATAATACTATGACATTTACATACTTGCTGAAATCGGAGACAGCAGAATGTGGCCAGCTGCGCGCAGGGGTGTCCGACGAATAAATTCAATTTCTACTATTTTGATGAGAATGTCAATTAAAATTATGCACAGATACTTTTATAAATCACTTTTACTTCTGCTAATATTATATAGCAGGAACCAATTTACACAAATATCATTATTTATTTTGGTTTCATTCATAAAATTATCAATAAAGAACGAATGAATACACATAGACTAATATATATATATAAACTTGATATAAACTGAGATGAATACAGATTATTAAGAATAGGATTGACAGATCTCCATTCAAAACGGAATAAACTTCATTCATTCCAAAATATGCTTTCTAAAATTAAAATCCCTCTTCCTATTAACTTCAATTCCCTTTTGACACATTTTTCTCCTAAAGTCATCCAGCTCCTTTCCAAATTTTTAAATGACAATAATATAAAAATGTAGGTCTGTGTGTAGCAATATAATCAATTATATATTTCTAATCATTAAAATATATATTTATAAATGTATAATATATAAATAGTAATCAAATATTTTATGTTAACTAACAAAAATTGTGTCGTCCTTTCAGCTACTAACAGTATAGATATACCACAAAGTGCACAGTTCGACGGCTCACCTCACCTAATAGCCGTCAACACTTGACGCTGGCAGAATAGTCGGCACCGGCTCAGTTGCCAAAGAAGAAGAAAAAAAAAAAGACAGCTAGTTTTATTAAATTTGTCAATAGAGGTCTCTGGTTGATGAAACGAAGCACTGCTAGGTAGTTAGAGTTTAAATTAAAAATTCAATTTGCTACTAGATGGCAATGTAGCCGCGATCAGAAAAAAATAACCGATTTAAAACGTTTTGAGGGGTTAAATAAAATTTTGCCGTTTTAAACCCCAAATAAATCGTTTTATACGGTTGAAAACTCGCCTACAAAAATGAAACAACTGTGTTTTATTACGCTTCATTATGTGCAATTTTCGGACACCTGACGTCATGTTTCGTTTTAATTAGTTTATAGAAAATCAACAGAAAGTAGGTAGGTAATACCTACACTCGGACGGACCAACTAGAACTAAACCCGCTAAGTATATCAGTATTCCTGGCAGGGTTGCGGGAATGTCCTGTCGGGGTTGCAGAAATGTTCTAACGAGATACCGCGGCCCCGGAACTTAAGGACAGCTGAAGTAACAGGGTAATAACAGTAAGTAGTAACAGTAAGTACCTATATCGGTATTAGTAGGTATGTCACATATTTAAAAAATCTTTACACAGTTTATAGGTACTCCGTTATATCCCTACCTCGTTCAAATTAAGAAAATGTAGTTATAATTAAGAAAACATAGTCATCAACACAAACCGTTTTAAATAGAAAAAAAATGGTTTATTTCGGTTTTAAACGCTTTTTTTTCATTTTAAACCGGCCTCCTCCTTTATAAGAAGGACGAGCTTGTAGCCAGGTTTACAGAATAGATCTGCCTAAAGATTGTCTGTAAAAGATCGCTTATAGCGATAAGACCACCCATTGTATCATCTTTTTTAGTTGTTAAGTCCTTATTTGTTTCTGTTATGGTGTATAAAAAGAATATAGGTATCTATCTATCTATCTAAGCCTAGTTGAGGACATAATTCTTAGTTTCTGTACTGTCCATATCTATACTGTGCAATTACTGTATAAAGGATTTTCTCTTCTGATCTCAAATATTAAATTACTTAGTGGTAGGTACCTATCTAACTACCTTGGTGGTCTAGTAGTCACAAGCTGGACTAATGAGCAAGAGGTCTCGGGTTCGATTCCTGGGTTGGAAAAAAGTGCTATTAGGTTTTACTAATAGGTAGGTAGATAGTAGCCCGGAGTTAGAAAGATGGTGGGCTGATAGCCCCTTGCCTCGAACAGCAGGTTAATTAACCCGTTAGTCTTGCGCCTGATCCGGTCGTATCGGATTGCCGTCTCACCGGACTATGAGAGTAAATGAACAGAGAGTGCATCAGTACCTGTGCACATACCTGTTCATTATAATATCTCCTTGGCCGTCGTGGCCGTATAGTAGGGGAGAGCGGGGCTGGTACTAACAAATAATATAGTGTTGTCGATAAAATAGAGTTTGATTTTGTATAAGCTTTAATTCGATTCAGCGAATAAACAAATCTTAAATCAATTTATTGCAAAGCAGAAAATGTTCGCTTACCTGTTAATCCGAGGTCACTGCGCACAACTATTACAATCGAGGGAAGGCTGACAACTGACAACTCAGGACATGTTCAGCTGTGTATATAGTATTTCTAAACCGAGTATCATATTTTTACGTCTTCACGTTTGGCGGGAATAAGCTTGTTAATTCTTACCTCCGTTAACACCAACCCCGCTCTCCCCTACCCAGGCACTAGGCATCTACGTAAGGATATAGTGTGTTACAATAGCTGTAATTACATTATATCTGAAGAAAAAACAAGGACAGGGGTATAAAATAAAACAAATTATTTTTCAAGGATTTTATTAGTAGTTCATCACATAGGTACAATATAATATGCCACCAACGACTGCCAACAGAAACAGTTATCAATTTTGATACAAACAGATTTATATAGGTACACGAGTGCCTTGACGATGCTCTCACATGTACATTTTTTAGGGTTCCGTAGCATAATGGCAAAAAACGGAACCCTTATAGTTTCGTCATGTCTGTCTGTCCGTCCGTCCGTATGTCACAGCCATAGCCTACAGCGAGTAGGCCTTAATCCACTCTATGCTGATCTCTCTCAGATAGAGCTTGCAAAGGGAGCGATTGTGTCCAAACGGAGATTTTATTGAAACAAAGCCTGATTTTTTGCTGTACTAAGCGAAAGAGAAAGATCTAGATTGTAATAACAAATCCAAATAGATATTGTGTCACTCCGAAATAGTACCAAGTTAAACGTAGTACATATAAATGCCTACTAAAAATTATGCCTCGCGTCCTGACATTCGTCACAACGCTAGGTGAAGTGATTGTTTATAATAATTTAAACCAATCACGAAACTACACAATCTTTGTAAAACCAACAATTTTTTTTTAAAGATATTTTGGGTTAAATTCATATTACCTACCTACTAGCAACCTTGTTAACCCTCCAAATATGCTTGTGTCTGGAGTGGGTTCACGGCAATAGTGTAACGAGTGGGGATCGGACCTGCGACCTAGCTCGATCACAAGTCTGACACCGTAGTCTAGGCTATTGACGCTAATCCTACTAATCCTACTCCTACTAATATTATAAATGCAAAAGTTTGTGAGGATGGATGGATGTTTGTTACTCTTTCACGCAAAAACTACTGAATGGATCTGAATGATATTTGGTAAGTAGATAGTTGGCAGCCTGGAATAACACATAGGCTACTTTTTATCCCGAAATTCCCACGGGATCGGGATTTACGCGGGAAAACCTTCCTACGCGTACGAAGTCGCGGGTAGAAGCTAGTATTATAAATGCGAAAGTTTGTGAGGATGGATGGATGTTTGTTACTCTTTCACGCAAAAACTACCGAACGGATCTGAATGAAATTTGGTAAGTAGATAGTTGACATTCTGGAATAACATATAGGCTACTTTTTATGCCGAAATTCCCACGGGATTGGAATTTGCGCGGGAAAATCTTACTACGCGTACGAAGTCGCGGGCAGAAGCTAGTAAATGATAATCTAAACTTAATATTATAAAGAGGTAAAATTTGTAAGTTTGTAAGTTTGTATGTATGGGGTAATCTCTGAAACTACCGAACCGATTTTGAAAATTCTTTCGCTTATTTGTAGCTGCATTATCCCTGAGTGCTATAGGCTATAAATTATCTTTATATCACGCATATTAGCCGAGCTATTATAATCTTTGTCAAGCAAGTCGGGGACGGGATCCCGTGAAATATTTTCGACTTCTACGCGGACGAAGTCGCAGGCAGAAGCTAGTTATCAGATAAAGAAAGAAAGATACAGAAAGTACAGGAATAATAATAATAAGGTTTTGTAATACTATATTTAAATGGAATAATTACTTATTTTAATAAACTCTATTTAGAGTGAAACAGAATTATAATCCTTACTTAATACTATAAACGCGAAAGTAACTCTGTCTGTCTGTGTGTTACGCAATCACGCCTAAACTACTGAACCGATTTAAATTAAATTTGATACGGACATAGTCTAGAGCCTAAGAAAGGACATAGGCTGCTTTTTATTGCGAAAAAAGGGATGTAAGGGATTGAAATAGGGGATGAAAGTTTGTATGGAAATTACGTCATTTTTAAAGATAGAAGCTTGAAACTTATTATGGAAATTACGTCATTTTTAAAGCTCGAAGCTTGAAACTTATTATATGATCTTTTAATTAGATATAAATAAATACGACAATCAAAGTTTGTAAAAAAATTACCCAAAAAGGGGTAAAAACATGAACGAAGTCGCGGGCAGAAGCTATTAGTACTACGAGTAAATAGGTGAGCGGTGGCTAAAATTCCGAAATTAAACCTATTTAATTTACCTATATAATAATAAATAATAATAATAAAATGTTTATTCAAAATCTTAAAGTAAATATTAAATACAATTTCGCTTAAATCTACATTAAGTTCACACATGTCATGTGCCTGAACTAGGTAATCATGTGTTTCAGGCGAGAATAGGTATTTTTATATTTTTTTAAATAATCACTTTTATATGAAATAAACTGTATAATGGTCATCTTAGGTAATGTATAAAGGTGTAAATAATATGAGAATAATCTTAGTCTCTTATTCTTAATCTTAATTACATTTAAATAAAATACGAACTATCTCTATTTTAGTACTAGTAATAACTTTTCTGTGTCTTCATAGGACATACTTTGAAGAGCTTCCTTGAGAGTCTTCTTGCAGTTACAATAATTTAGGGAATAAATGTTTAATTTTGCGTTTAGCCTGTTATAAAGTAACATATAAAATTTGGTTGTAAAAGCATGTTTTGTACTTCTTTTAAGGCAAACTAAATCTTTGCGTCTTTTTAGGGTTCCGTAGCCGAATGGCAAAAAACGGAACCCTTATAGTTTCGATATGTCTGTCCGTCTGTCTGTCTGTCTGTCTGTCTGTCCGTCCGTCCGTATGTCACAGCCATTTTATTCCGAAACTATTAAGACTATTCATGTAAAACTTAGTAGATAGATGTATTCTGTGAACCGCTTTCCGATTTAAAAAAAAATATTAAAAAATATTTAAAATAAAGGGGGGTCCCCATACATGGAACTAGAACTGAAAATATATTTTTTCATGAAACCTATGCGTGTGTGGTATCTATGGACAGGTCTTTAAAAATGATATAAGGGTTTCTAAAACCACGTTTTCATAAAGTTAATCGTTTAAAAGATATAAGCTTCCAAAGTGGTAAAATGTGTGCCCCCCCCTCTAGCTTCTATAATAATGGAGTGAAAAATCTAAACAAAATATATGTCTGTAGATCTTAATGTAATCTTTCAACCAAAATTGGTTTGAACGAAATCGGGTCAGCAGTTTTTGAGATACAGCATATTTTCTGAAACCGCAAATATAACTTTGTAATTCATACAAACACTATGAAAAACAAAGTTATTTAGCGTAGTTGTAAAAATGTTAATAAGCTAGTTTTAAGAAATTTTTAAGGTTTTTTTTATTCGTCAAATAAATATACATATTATATTATATTATTATAGTTACCACGGAACTCTTCATGGGCGAGTCTGACTCGCACTTGGCCAATTTTTTTAGTAAATTCAGTGCGATAGGGAAGCGCTGTGTGTTGTTTTAGTACGGTGCTCATTATCAACCGACGACAAAAAGAGGAGGTTATCAATTCGACGCGTATATATATATTTTTTTCATGTGTGATCATCGATTACTCGAAGACGGCTGAACCGATTTGACAAATTCTTTTTTTGATTGAAAGGGTATAACTTCGAAATTGGTCCCATTTTCATAAACGTCAGGATCTGATGATTGGATCCTGGAGAAATCGAGGGAACTCTTCAAATATTATAGGCACACCTATAGCGTTTTGGGTATTTATTATAGTAACTTGTGCAGTTGCTCTCAAAAAGTACCATTTGAGGAAGTGGAACTGATGATGAAGACCACAGATGGCCGCCGAAACTACTCAATAATAAGTATTGGGTGGATTGCGATTCCATTACTTGAATATGGATGTTAAGCACTTTATGCTCGTCACAATGCATATGGTGATGTAGAGCTGATGGTGAAGTACCAGGAGAACTCCTCAACAATTAACGGCCCAGCATTGGGAAAAGCTATATTTTGTAAAAGGTTGTAAGTAGTTGACATTTAGGCTCTTGTAACTAGGTAAATTAAAAATAGACCAACTAAAAAGAGTGAAATAAAAAATCTTATCAAAAAATTAAACCGACTCCGCAAAGTGAAAAATAACTTTAATTTCGGTAGTCGGTGTCTTTAGTTTTGTATTTTCGTTTTTGGCACCGACTACCGAAATTAAAGTTATTTTTCACTTTGCGGTGTTTTTTGGGAGTCGGTTTAATTTTATGGTAAAAAATTTTAAATAACTGACGAACTGTTAGTACTTCACAAGACTTATAGAGAAGGTTAGTGGGAAAAAGGAAAGGGCGACAAGTAGACACCTTGAGGATAGCTCTTTGCGCTCTCTCGATGGGTAGTAACAAAGTTTTACCTGCCCCGCCCCATGAGGTAATGCAGTACGTCAAAACTGACTGACATAGAGCAAAGTAAACTTGCCTTATTAGTTTCGGATCTGCTATATATCGCAGCTTTTTAAATATGAATATAAGCTTACGAATTAGACTATTTAAAGCTTCTATGTGTGGTTTGAAAGAAAGGGTGTCATCTGTAATGATACCCAGGTATTTTATTTTGTTAGCCATTTTAATATGGGGACACATGCACTGACCATTGAGAGGGACTGAACAACAATGAGCACACAACTTTGAGGCAATGATAGGTGTTTGTTTCCGCATCGAAAATTTAATGATATTTGTCTTTTCCGCATTAAGGGTTAGTGAATTTTGTTGAAGCCAATTATTTACAATATTGAATCCAAGTTGCGCAAGTTTGTAGACTTCACTTTCTGAATCAGCCGAAAAAAGTAGAGCAGTTTCGTCAGCGTAATTATATATAGCTATAATATATATATATATATATAGGTATAATATAATTATAGGCTGATTAGGTTATTCTATATGGGTACTATGACGGTCGACCGCTCATAGCGATTCAGCTACGAGACAACCGTTGGTCTGAAAGAAACAAAGTTCCAAACTAGATAATTTTCTGTCTGCTCTACTGGTTTTTATTCAAATAAAGTATATACAGGCGAAAATAAAAAGAAATTATAGGGGATAATGGGAAAAGTGCCCAGAACACTGGCCACATTACCACGTTGAATGGCAATGCTGATTCTCTGTCCAAAGAAAAGGCCAGCCCTCTGGTCACTTGTGGAGTCGACTAATCGTCTGCTCTACTTATCTTTATCTCTTTCCGTCCACCTCGTTTAGTCTCTAGTAATTCGTGAGAGCTACAAACTGGCTTGTAAACGGTACAGGGAGTCTCAAATAAATATAAGTACAGACATACATACATACATAGTAGCCTAGTAGGTATTATGACATAAATTTCCTGACTTCAAGACCAGTTAGTTATATACTATCTATCTTACATATAATAAAACATTAAGAAAAGTGTGTCTGTACATTTATTTTTTTTACAAAAATTATACAGTAGTGAAGAAACAGTAATAGAGGAAGAATTAAAAAAAAAGTCTGTCTATTTGTCTGTTTGTACACGCTAATCTACGGACTTACTGGACGGATATTAATGATGTTTTGTAAGTAGATAGTTGACATCCTGGAATAACACATAGACTAATTTTTATCCCGGAATTCCCACGGGATCTGAATTTACGCGGGAAACCCTCCCACGCGAACGAAGTTGCGGGCAGCTGCTAGTCTATAATATAATCTAATCACAACTGATAATTGCTTGCATTGTTTTAATAGGTCCACTCAAACCTTTCGCGTTGTGATATGGGTGTTTCTTTCCTTAAAATAACATCATAGAACAAAACCTACAAAGTTCTTACATGACTAGTCCGAATTGTATAGACATCAATAGAGTGTTCGATCTCTGAGCTTGTTTCGGTGTTTCGTCTTAGGTTAGTTAATTAAGGAAACACTGGCTTCATCTATTTTAAATTTAAAACGAAGGAAATTGGAAAAGGAAGTGTCTTAATTATACCCAATTTTCAAAAAAACTATTCATTTCTCAAACTATTTCCACAAGCGTCTTTTCACCTTTGTTCTTATTACTTACCTACTTACATCGAGTTAACGAATTTTAGAAAACATTTATTGAGTTTGTAGGTTGCACTATTCCTATTATAGTATGTACTAGCTTTTGCCCGCGACTTCGTCCGCGTGGAATAGTTACTTTGGGCTAACGTTAAATTTAACCCCGATTTTGAAGCATTCTTCATTGGCGCTCCGCTCCTATTGGCCTTAGCGTAATGATATATAGCCTATATATAGCCTTTCTCTATAAATTGACTATTTAATCAAAAAATAATTTTTCAATTCGAACCAGTAGTTCCTGTGATTATCGCGTTCAAACAAACAAACAAACTCTTCAGCCTTATATTATTAGTATAGATAGCTGTTGCCCGCGACTTCGTCCACGTTTCCGTCGTTTTTCGTAAAAAAAAGTAGCCTGTGTCCTTCCTCACGGTTCAGTGATTTTGATGTAACAGACAGATTAACTTTCGTAATTTAGTAGGGAAATATAATATGTCAATCTATAATACTGTTGAAAAATATCGCAATACCGAGTCGCACAATATTATTGTTAATAGCTGTGCCCGCGACTCCGTCAGCGTGTAACTCCTTGTGTGTTATTAAGTTAATGTATTGGTAATATTGTTTTAGATCACGTTCACATGAGGCTTAAGTACCTATAGAACGAAAATACTTCAGCGCAAAGCTTCCGGGTAAACTATGTTGAAAGTTGACCCGTCCGGCACGTGAACATAAAGATTTCTAGAACTGCTAACCCGGGAAAGAGCGACGTACAACTGACCATGCGAGAAACAACTGACACCGAGATCTACTCCAGCAACACGAAAAGTCTGCCCTTGAGCCTTATTAATTGTCATTGCATAACACACCGATACTGGGAATTGCGTTCTTTTAAATTGGAATGGAAAATTATTTGGTATTATGGGAATTCTGGGAATAAAGATGGTTTCTCCTGCACCGAAACCTGTTAAAATTTGAGCCTTCGAGCATTTTGGAGCAGAATAATAATAAGAAAGCTTCGAACTGCTAACGCTATCGGGAGTTACACGTGTTATTGTGAGTCAACCATAAAAGATAGATATATGCTGTCGTGGGATATTTTTTATATAATTTTAAGGAGAACATTTCCATCATAAATGATTTCTGTGTAGCTTTAACCATTAAGGTTGCACACGCGACGGAAGCTTAAAAAATGGAGTAACTTCTCGCGTTTTCCCAACATTTCCCTTCACTGCTCTGCTCCTATTGAATGTAGCGTAATGAAAAGTATACTATAACCAGCTCAGGAGTATGAAAAATAATTGTACCAAATTTCGTTAAAATCCGTCGAGTAGTTTTTGTTTTTATAACGGTTATACAGACAGACAGACAGACAGACAGACAGACAAAAATTTTACTGATTGCAGATTTGGCATCAGTATCGATCCCTAATCACCCCCTGATAGTTATTTTGTAAATATATTTCATGTACAGAATTGACCTCTCTACAGATTTATTATAAGTATAGATTATAGTATAGTGTAGAATCGCGTAGCCTTTCGTAGCCTGCCTACGCTACGCTACGAAATACGGCGTAGCGTGGTCTACGAACTCACACTGTACTAAGCTACGCTTTGGGAGCCCCCCTTTATTTCAAATATTTGTTTCTGGTTGTATATCTTGTTTCTTTTTCCATTAAATTTCCTCATCTTTATTAATTGTATTTAGTTACTGTTTTAGTTTTAATTACTGTTTGCTATCATCAAACTTTTACTGTACAATGGTGAAACTTAGTTTATTGTTAAGTGGTACTAAAGGAAGAGCGCTGTTGTCTGAAATACAGATATTCCTTATCTAGATCAGACACAGATATTCCTCATTCTGATCCTAGTGTAAGCTTTAATTATAGTGTGTTATATTTTTAGCTGTATATACACACATCAAAAGTGTCTAGGGATCAACATATATTTTTGCAATAACTTTTCTCCTGATTGATATTAATTAAAATTTTCTTTAAGGATTCATCAAATAAAGTGTTTTCGTTTGTCACAGTAACGATAAACCAAGTCACCTTTGCATTAATAAAGAAATTTGCCATTTTCCTAATAAAGGGATTTTTGACATTTGAACCACTAACATTAAAGTTCGAAAAAAAGACTGAAATAACAGTTTTCTTTAAAATTTTATTGGGTAACTTAAACAATTAATAATCCGTGTTTCTACCGCGAACACTAACAACACAAGAACACCGGTTTGGCATACTCAAAATGAGTTCATCCAAATCACGCTGTGGAATGGCCGCCCATGTTCGTTGCAACAACAAAAAAAGGTCTTCTTGCGACTGGATACCCTCCATATTCGGCAGAGCTCTTCTCTGTAGCATATCCCATGCATGCTCAATCGGGTTCAAGTCTGGCGACTGAGCAGGCCAGAGCAGGACATTGATGTTAGCTGCGGCGAGAGTCTGTCTTACAACTCTTGCGGTGTGCGGTCGTGCATTATCATGCATTAACTGAAATAAGGGACCGATTTGCACTTGTAGAGGAACGATGACGTCAGATACAATCGTCTCAGCATAAATTTGAGCGTTGAGGTTGCCTCTGATCCAAATCAACTCAGTTCTTCCGCCGATCCAAATACCCGCCCATACCATGATGGTTCCACCACTATAAGGATGGACTTCCTGGCAGGATTTTAATCGCTGTTGGCGTCCAGGGGTTCTCCAGTGTCGTATACGTCTTGTATCCGGTCTCATACCAAAACGAGACTCATCAGAAAAGCACACGAAACGCCATTGTTCTTCTGCCCAATTTCTGTGTCCATTGATATCGAATCCTACGATTGTGCATTGCTATAGGTGGTACCCGTAGCGGTCTTCGGGAATGAAGGTTCACTTCATGCAAGCGGTTTCTGACTGTTTGGTCGCTAATTAAGTTCCCTGAAGAGTGATGAAGCCTCACGGCTAACATCATGGCGGTTATTGTTGGAGCTCTTCGAGTTAAGATTTGAATGTATCGGTCTTGTCTCCGTGTGGTGCAGCGATACCGTCCTCCATGGCGCTCAGCCACGGTACCAGTGCTTCGGTAACGTGTCCAAAGTCGACTGATAACACTCTGACTTGTATTCAGAGCTAAAGCCACAGTACGTTGCCGGGAACCAGCTTCTATCATTCCCACGGCTCTGAGCATTTCTTCCCTGCTTAAATGGCGTATGACGTCGCCGCTCCATAATAACGTTGGTTTTAATCAGTAGTAGGGAAACAGTAGCACTAATAATGTCTTCAATGCGTTGTATGTTTTTATAGGGAAAATATTGACAGCTGATTTTCATCTTTTACTCGAATTTGATTAACAGTTCCTGTTTCAAATTATGAAATGCACCAAAAAGGATCCATATAAATTTATAAAATCATAAATTTATTACAAAGCCACATCTCAATCTCAAGAAATCCGCATAAAAATGCTTGATCCCTAGACACTTTTGATGTGTGTATATTATTATTATTCCTGCCCTCCTCTAGCGACGCCCTAACCGGAGGTCTGTACCCCACGGGGATGCCCTTAGCGTGTAGTCGCCTATTTGTACGTTTTTTATAAGACCTGGTTGGAGCTTTAATTATAATTAATTAAGTCAGTCACAGGCAAGACCGGTTAAGCAGCTGACTATCCAGAGTTTAACCTGCGAGATGTCACACACAAAAACCCATGACTTATAGGCACGACTTGCACATTATAGGTTGTTGTGAGTTCGACCCAGGGCATTACTTTGTGTGATTTTCGTCACCACTGCTGAAGAAAACATCGTGAGGATACCGGATATATGTACTAGGATCAAAAAAGCAAAAGAAATGCGTCATCCATCAACTCGCAGATTACTCTAGCTTTGGAGTCAGCAGACTCACATTTTGTATATTTTCCCTTCCAAAAAATGTATGTACTCATTGACTATTGTAATGTTATTTGGTTGCTAATAAAGTTATTATTATTTCGTTTATTACATTTTACAAACATATTATTTACATTTTTAAATATTCCTATAAAAACAAAAAACATTTTTTTTTTCGCAATGATTATAGCGCGTCGCAGATTACGGCCCGTTCCCTCTCATAGAGAGGTGTGTGCTAGCTGTGGGACCGCTTGAGGCTGATTATGTTACGTAAATACGAACGACGTAAACCGAAGGGCGCGGGCGGTGCGATCGTTACATGGTGGACATCCTACCTACACATACAAAACGTTTTGGGAAAAAGTTAAGGAGTGGAATTCCCTATCGGAGTTTGTGTTTCCTGATAGCCATAACCTGGGGTCTTTAATTCAAGAGTGAATATGTTACTTCTAGACGAGCGTGCTTTATCTTCGATCACATCATCGCTTACCATCCGGTGAGACCTATGAGAAATTAAAAAAAAAATAAGGTAAAATTTAAAGTTGTAAGGTATTATGTATGTGTCAGCGATTTCTGTGGGTGTTTTAACTGAAATAATTATAGCATCGGCCCCGGTCTATTATTCATATAGCACGATGTTTTCATACAATTGAAGAAACACAAGGTGTACTTACTAGTCCCTCAAGATATTTTAGCACGTATCTAGTAATTGTAATCTTTGTTAGGAATCTTACAAATATTATAAATGCGAAAGTAAGGAGGGATGTACGGATGGAGGTTTTTAACTGTTTCATGCAAAAAATAAGCCAATATTAAGCGATAAGATTGCAACCAAAGTTTTAGCAATATTGTTATTTTTACGCCAGTCGCTTAGCGAAGTACGTCGAGAAACTTCGACAGAAATCTAGAATGTTCGAGACACTACCGCCACCTGACGGCGAGTAGCAGTACTGAGTATATCGAGAAAGTTCGACTGATTTCTAATACGTTCGAGACACTAACGCCATCTAGCGGCGAGTAGCAGTACTGAGTATCTCGAGTAGCTTCTGGAATATTCTTGGCAGTATAAACAGTGAGTCGATTTTACAAGAATGTTCTAGAACTCATAGACCGGGGTATAAATAGATCGCAGAGGAACACAGACGCAGTCTTATTTCAAGATACGAGGCGATATAATCGAAACTTTACAAATGAATTTCGGTGCGATTTAAGTGTTGAGTGACACGTATTGTACTGTGAATAACTGTGTTAATTTTTATTTGGTGCTAACTTAATTAAAGTGTTAATTTTGGTCTAATTGGCGTTCATTATTTCTATCCCGAACCCCAGCTCGTAACATTATTTAGCTATGTTTAAATTTTTGGTGTAGATACCTACCTACAATACAGTATATATTTATCTATCTAACTACTGTACGGATCTGAATGAAATTGAAATCTTGAAATAACACATATGTTTTTTATCATGAAATTCCCACGTGATCGGGATTTACGCGAACGCTTCCCACGCGAACGAAGTCGCGGGCAGAGGCTAGTCCTAAATAAATAAACTAGTCTATGAATCAATAAACATAAGCTTGTAACAGAAGAAACTAGAATAAAATGAAATGAGAAATAAGTGACAACAGTTGGCGCAGTGGTTAAGCGATCGGCTGCTGCACTACGTGTCGCGGGTTCGATTCTCGCACCGAGACAAATGTTTGTATAGCCTACTAATATTAAATCCAGGTCTGGGTGTTTATAATAAGGTATTCCCGATACAGGAGAAATTCCTAGACTGGAGCATTATTAAAATAAATATAAAACAATACTAAAGCGTGCTTCATCTTCGACCACATCGTCTCTTACCATCAGGTGAGATGGTAGACAGACAGACTTTCAACAAAAAACAGTAATTAGGTATCTACTTAAGTAAGTAAGATTGTACTCAAATATCAAAATGAAATGCTGGCAAAATTAAAGGTCATTTTCAGGTTGGTATGTACACGGTACGGTTCTCGCAGTGGTTGGAGCTATTGCATCCCGGGTTCGAGTCCCGCAACGAAACAAATGTTGGTATGTAGGTACTACAGGTTGTTATTGCGGGTCTGGGTGTTTGTGCAAGTGACTGTAAATGTGTAAACGCACCCATGTTACAGGAGAAATTGTATAGTGGGGAAAAGTTTGTTATTTTTAAATTTAAAGAGGAAGAAATAAAGATAGAAGACAGGCCCGTTGGTATAGTGGTCAGTGGCCCTGACTGCTATGCGCAAGGTCGTGGGTTCGATTCCCACCTAGGACAAATGTTTGTGTGATGAGCACGGTCATTTGTTCTTTGTCTGGGTGTAATTTTGTCTATAATATGTATGTATTTAGAAATATATATGTATGTTTATCAGTTGTCTAGTACCCATACCACAAGCTCTGCTTAGTTTGGGACTAGATGGCGTAGTGTGAAAAAAAAAAAAAAAAAAAAAAAAAAATGTTGTGGAATATTATATTTGTTATAATTAGGCTGAAAGTTTTTCACTATTTCTTTTTAGATCATATTTATTTTGCTTATGCAGTAGACAAACCTATTACGTTTTTTCAGCAAGTATCAGTGTAGGTACCTACTTTAAGAGGCGCTCGTAGCAAAACAACACAATATAAATTCCGCTGTGCCTCGAAAAGCACATTCTTTGGTCCCGGTTGTCATCTGTAAATACATCTTTCACAGTATCATTAGAACTTAAAACGATCCCGTTTTAAGTTCTAATGAAACTGATCATGACCATGTTAGTTTAAAAACTTATAGATAGATAGATAGATAGACTAATAGATGGATAGAAGAAATATGACAAAATGAAAGAACACAAGAAACACTTTCAAAACAATAACAGTCCAAAATGTCGCTTATTTATACCTACCCTATTTCCTTTTAACCGTCGATATATTGTGTGTGTGAACTATTGATTTTCATCAATAGCATAACATAAATTCCTACTGCTGAGACAGGCTTCCTCTCTACGAGAGGAAGGACGGTATGGTCTTCCCTCTATTAAATAAATTAACTTTGTTTAAATAAAACTCAGCAACGCCATGTCCGAGTTTTACCCCATTCCCTGTTTTATCTTAGTTCCGAATCTCAAGACTTTGCTTGCCTCTTATTCTTATAATTGTGTCGTCAAAATTCATACGCTAAGGCAAAAAAAATATGACTCTTCACAATTTGGTATGAGTTTTTACTGAAGAGGTAAAAGTTTTAGGTAAGTATTTAGGTTAGTTGTATTTCTGTACTTAGTATTATTGTATCTTAAAACACGTTATAATTTTGTTTTTGCACACTGGGTTTATCATTTAAGGCTTGTATTAAAACGATCATTAGGTATTGGTATACAATTGTGGATAGACAAGTAAATACTGTATAACTTTAGTAGCCACTTTGTAACTTGCACAATCTGACTTTCAATCGTAAAATTAGACACAAACGAATTGGTAACATGTCTCACAAGACAATTTGTATGAGCGTGCTCAATAGCCAAGTCTAAGAACTTTAGGTATGGTTAACGGTATCTACATAATATATGTATATGCAACTACTTAACATCAATATATCTTCTAACTAGCTTCCGCCCGCGACTTCGTCCCCGTGGAAAAAAAAATCCCCCGATTTTGAAACATTCTTCATTACTGCTCCGCTCCTATTGGTGTTAGCGTGATGATATATAGCCTATAGCCTTCCTCGATAAATGGGCTATCTAACACTGATAGAATTTTTCAAATCAGATCGGTAGTTCCTGAGATTAGCGCGTTCAAGCAAACAAACAAAGAAACAAACAAACAAACAAACAAACAAACTCTTCAGCTTTATAATATTAGTATAGATATGGAGATACAACATTTGAAAGATTGTAGACTCAGCAGATTTGAAAATTAAATGACATATAAATGGTTTGTAAAGTTTAAGAAGCTTTCACAATCTATATACATTATACATACACGTTTCGCTGTTCCAACCTAGTGTAGCACTAATTTCACATAATCATCTCTTAAGAATTAACATTACTGTCCTTAGAGAGTTCATTTGTATTCATACGTGCGTTAATAACGAAGGTCTTCATATTTGACGAGACACACAACGGGTACACATACAAATTCCTAGCAGACAACAAACATAAACAATATGGATACATAGGTGATTGTGACACGTGAGGTCGCGGCGCGCGCCCCCCCTCGTGGCGACTGGCGCGCCGCGCGCCGCCGACTGCGGCCGGAGCCCCCTCCGGCCGGCCACGGCGCGCCAATCCCGGCCCCCGGGCCGCGCCATAGGAGCGCGCGCCGCTGCGGGGCGGGGCCACTCGAGTGCCGTAACCCGCGCCGGGGGCTCCGGCCGCCACTCTCGCCCCGAGAGCCACTAGAGGCTGAGCCGTGGAGTGGCGTCGAGTGTCGGCCGGTCGGATGTCCGCGGAGGGCGGCGACTACTCGCCGTGTCCGGCGGAGGCGCTGCCGGAACTGAGCGCCGCCGAGCTGGCGATGAGCCTGTCGCCCAAGTCGGCGCTGCTGCAGCAGAACCTGTCCCAGCTGCAGCTCCAGCACTCCACGCCGTTCTCCGTCACGGATATCCTGTCACCGATAGAGGAGTACCGCAAGCTGGAGTTGGCGAACAATCCGCCGTCGCCGTACAGGTGCGTGGATCGATCGCCGGGAGGGGGGGGCGCCCTCCACCCGCTGATTTTTCGAGTGGCGAAGGTCCCGACGAGAGTGCTTGAGCGTCGTTCGTAGTCGAAGGATATAGTTCTGTGACGTTTGTTTGTGCAGGTATGTTGTGATTAGCGGTCAAGTGGTGTGTGTGCGGTCAACGATGTGCTGTAGGCGCGCGCCTCGCGTCTGAGCTCGCTCCTTCTCGACTCTTGATCGATGTTACTTCATTCGGTTCTTCAAAAATAACGTCTTCATTCATGAATGATAGTGGACTCAATGTAGCACCCTGAGGGACGCCATCGTTAAGCCCTGCGGTTACAGTCATGCTGGTGGAAGACTACCATTATATGTAGGTATACATTAATAGTGTGTCCGTGGCTAATTAGACTCTAGTGTTTGTCAAATAACATCGAGAAAAGCCCTTAGTTGCACTCGTTGACTTTATCAAAGGCTTCCCGACTGCCGACAAATTATTAATTTTATTTTGAGTGTTAATTTATTTAAAACGGATTTAACAAAAATAATAAAAATTCTAAATTGAATACAATAAATAATAAATCAATGTAGTTTTCATTTAGGCCTACAATTTTATAAATTTAAATTTGATTCCTCAATAATTTTAGATTCAAGTGATGCAATTTAAGCATGAAAATAAAATTCTTAGCTCGAAAAAAAAACATGAATAAAATGAATTTACTTGAAATACTGGCAGCCCTGTCTGTTGACGTTCTAGAATTAAAAAACCCATTTTAATAAAACACCCGTGATGGTTAGACAAAGCAGAACCAATATCGTTTCAATGTAATTTTCGATGAATTGCAAATAAATTACCTAACTTATAAATGAACATAATATACTATACATACAGTGAAAACTGTAACTCGAAGGCAACCGGAAAAAAAATATGAGCATAAAATTAATTCCTTTGAATTTGTACACTTTATTTATTTGAAATAGTATATATTCAGCTAATAGGTATCATTGCTACGATTTTGTGTGAATAGTACCAAAATAATTGAAAAAAAAAATCTGAGAAATACAATTATCGGCCTGAAATAGTATGAACTCTTTAATATCAGACATTTGAACTCCTCTTATTCTAACTTCTGACTGTGGCTTTGCTCGCATGTAAAGTACTGCATCGGGTGTTCAAGTTTTCGAAATACATTATATGTATAGCTTATATGCTGCGAGGAGTTAATAACTATATAATAAAAAAGGTTTCATTCAAATTCATCAAGTAGTTCAAGGAGATTAGCGTTTTCATACGTGCGACATGTTTTCTTATTCTTGCTCTGTTACTATTTCTTAACCCTCCTAAATATTTTCTTCTAAATATACCTATTCAATATACAGACATACTTTTTTTTACTGTTTTATTATATGGAAGTTTTGATATCATTGAGTTAAACTTTTAGTCATTGTTATTGTTTAGTTGAACATTGGAAAACCTAGACCCCTTGGTGATATTCAAACGGGTCCCTAGTAACTAATCCTTTTTCGACGGCTTTCACAACATGTACCGTAGAACATTATATTAATGAAGGTAATAATAACCTTCTACAGGACCATCTTGAGACGGTTATAAACCAACAATTGAGCCTCGTTATTATTTTAATATCAGTCGCGCGGGGTTTCTCTCTCGTGGACTTTATCATGAACTCTCCTTTATACCCACCCAGTACTTTGGAAGATTAGAGCGCATTTAAACAAACTTTTCCGCTTTTTATATTAGTATAGATACATCTTGCTGTCGCCTACAGCTTCGCCAGAGTTATTAAGTATCTAGTTTCTAGGTACCTTTATAAGTTTCTAGCTTCTGCTCGCGGCTTTGCTCGGCTGAAAAGTGTTTTCAGCGAAAATATTATTATGAATTCTTCCCTAGGGTCTAATCATATCTCTTTACCAAATTCATCAATTTCATCAAAATTGAAAGTGGTTTAGACTTGAATGTATGTGACTGAGTTTCACAGACTTTCGCATTCATAATAATATTAGTAGGGATTTATTAAGTGTTATTGAGTGGGTTTTCAAGAAAAGCCGCTTATTGGTATTTGCGTAAAACTGTAACGAAAGCATGATAAGCCGTAGATCCCAGTTACAGTCATGAGCCAGAAAAGCTGACAATACAATTTTTTATTTCGATTTCAAATGAGTTACAATATTATACTACTTATAGGCTATATACATAATTATTATTACAAGACATTACAAAAGAATTAGGCATCTGTAGCCGAACTAGGCAAAAGCCAAAAGTATTTCGGCTATCAGCGCCAATCCCCTCGAGTACAATCTATGTTAATTAATTATTATTAGAAAATTAAATTTAAAACTAACAACAAAAACGACATTAGTTTTGCCAAGGGGTATTGTGTTACCATGCTATACTTGGCTGTAGAGGTCAGATATCTTCTTTGCTTCAATAACGTGTTATCTTGAAAAACACTTCGAAAAAGTGATTTTACCTTCATTTCAGATTAAGTTCTTCGTATAAGAACTAAGCTTTCTGAAAATTTGATAATACCTATTAGCCAAAACCTTGCATAGTTTTGTGAAAAGGCTAATTTTGTACTTGTTGTAGCAAAGAAGCGAATTATGTTTGTCCATCCGAAAACTTCAAATTTATTACGCGTTTAATCATGTATAAAAATACTTTCCACAGAGATCTAACTATCGAAGATAGTGTTATTGATTTTTTTCCGAAAAATCTAGCTAATTCTATTAGTTAAGTATGTTTTAATTCTCGTAATTAGTATTTATACACACTATGTCTATCATCTCTTATCAAACTCTCCTGTCACAATCTGCTGGACCTTAATGCTCTTTTTTCTGTATTTGTTTTTTCCCCTTTTAAGTGTCATGTATTTGCGTTAACCTTAACTTTTTCGATTTCGGCTAAGGTGTCGGACTCGTGATCGAGAGGTCACGGGTTCGAACCCCACCCATTACACTATTGCTGTGAACCCACTCCAGACACAAGCATATTTAGCTTAGTTGGAGGGGTTACCAAGACTGCTAGTAATGTAAATTCTACCCACATGGCTCGATTCCATTTTTTTTTTAAGAAACGTGAACAAGTGTACGCGTGGCAATTTGGCACATCTGTGGCAGTGGATTTACCTAAAGTTGCGGTTTTATTTTAGGTCATTTTGAACAACGATAACCTGGCGATAAGTCTTACTGAAGTTACTTCATATGCCTACTTCAAGTATAGTTCGCTTACTGTGGAAAGTTCTAAACGTCAAGGCCTTGAACGTTAATGTCGCTATAAAATGAAGTATGTTTAATTCAACATTTTTTTTTAAAGATAACTAGCAATTCTTCTTGGTTATTTTCTGTGGAGAGTAATATTAAAGGCTTTTAACACTGCCTTAAAATGTAAAAAAGGACAATAAAAAAAAAGTTAAACCAAAAAATGTTATTAGAACTGCGGCACAATGTGCTATTTCATTACGAAAATACAATGTATCAACCGCGTGATAATTTGACAGCGTTTGTCTATCCTATACATTAAATTATTAACGCCGCTGCTGTGGCAATTTATATTCGCCTTTGCCACGCACGTCCACGTCAGAAATTAAAAATGACAGACTGAAATGAAGTATTGCTCGACCAGTCAAAACATTGGATTTGACAAATCACTCAGGATCACGAGATCTTGAGATAACTGCCACAACACAAGGTTATTATTATGTAGGTGTCAATAGTCTCTGCCGGCGGCGGCGGCTCTACTCGATTATTCGGTACTTCCGCCTCAATAAATTAAAGCCTGTTTTATTCTGAAATAGGCACATACTACAATTCGCAAAAGTTTCTTCAAAATCAGTTTTGTAGCTTTTGAGTGAAAAAGTAATGAACATAATATAATTCCTCAAAACGTTCACGTTTAAAATAATAGATTAGATAAAACTATTTATCTACCTAACATTTATGACGTGAAACAATTTTTTAAATCGGTCCTGTAGTTTTTGCGTTTAAGCATAATATACAAACAAAAAATTAAAACTTACTCTTTAGTATATTAGAGTGTAGATAAGAACGTTTAGATAAGTGAATCAATTACACAAAATAGGTGAACGAGTCTAGATAAAAGTTACATAAATACATAGATGCCCATTGGCCGCATTCTAATCCGGAAAAATATGCAAAATTTCCACGCGATCGCGGAAAAGTATAGCAATAGGTACCTATTACTAGATTTTGTAACGTCTCAAATGGACGGAGAAACGGGATATAAGTCCTTTGTCCAAATCTAGGTCGTGACGTCAGATAGGTGAAAGAACGCTACTGAACCGAACAAAGAAAGTTACTGAATAAAGTTATAAAGTTATTTCATTTATTTTGCATTCTACAATGTTGATAATAGATATAAGGCTTAAAGCTAAGAACGATTTTAGGCCCTATTAAGGAACAGGAACATTATTATAATACAAATTATTCTCTCTAGTCCCTAGTTCTTTCTAGTCAGTCTCTTCCTCTGTCTCTCGTTTTAGGTCTATATGAAAGTGTGGTCTACGCGTGATTTTCTTCTATACATGCATATCTTACAAATAATAAAATTGAAATGCTTAACGTCCGGGAAATTGGTCAGTGCCTTACAATAGGATAGTTTCCTAAAATATTTGTTAAGTCCGTCACTTAGGTTAACAAAAAATATTGGACACGTATTTTTTAGTTTTTCACGTAATTGAAAAATTAAGACGCTACAGTGAGTTGAAATTTCGCGTGACGTCACGCTGTGGTATACTTTTTAGCACTCTGTGACGTCAGCAGCCCCCACTCCTGAACTTTGAAGCTTTCCATCTTTGTGAATATTTATTGACTTGAAAGGGCAAAAAATACGTGAGCAATATTTTTTGAAAATCTACCTAATGGTCCAAATATATTATTTAAAGGTAAATAATTATTTTATAACAGGAAACTACCCTCCATTTTGAGCGCATTACTTGGGTTGATTATTCATTGACCATTTGAACATTTTTATTTTCTTTCTGTAAGATTTAATAATTCATATTAGTAGTTATGTCAGTACGATTTATTTTAATATATTTTTAAATTATCTCACTTATAACCATACTAACAATGTATCTCTTCACAACTCTTGGTTGACTGGTAGAGAACGCATAGAGCATTAGGCCACATGAGTAGGTATAGCTATAAAGGCATAGTATTATGTCGTATATGGCGTACTACGCATTCATGTGCAGACATGAAACATAAATAAACATATCCACATTTCAAACATTAACTGTGTCTATCTGTTTGTTACCTGTTCAAGTCTTAATGGTTTTACAGATTTGGCGCATGGGTATCTAATCAAAAACATTAATAGGCTATGACGTTTACATTGCTGTGACACAGACCTTCTTTCTTTTAGAGGGAATGGGCCGTAATCCAGAATACGTAGGATTATCATTGGTAACCCTACGCATTGTGCAAAATCCGGCCGCAATCCTGAGAAGAGTCCAAAAATCCTGAAATTTCAGGACAAATCCTGAGATATGGTAACTTTACTATCTTAGGATATTGAAAATCTCAGGAAATCTCAGGATTTTTAGATTTTTCAGTAAAATATATTAAGTACATTTTAAAGATAGCTTTAATAAAAAGTTAAATTAAAATTTATCTTTCCAGCTTTGGTAGTAATTGCACAATTAAAAATCACACTTATTTACTCAAGTAGGCACCTACTTAATCAGTTTTATCATAATTAGTTTGTGATGATACCTTTTTAAGTTTAGTCTAAAAAGAAAAAAAAAGAAAAAAAAAAGAAAAAAAAAGAAAAGAAAAGAAAGAAAGAAGAAGAAATTTTTAGGGTTCCGTAGCCGAATGGCAAAAAACGGAACCCTTATAGTTTCGACATGTCTGTATGTCACAGCCACTTTATTCCGAAACTATTAGGACTATACACGTAAAACTTGGTAGGTAGATGTATTCTGTGAACCGCTTTCCGATTTTAAGAGAAAATTAAAAAAATATAAAGGAGGCTCCCCATACATGGAACTGAAACTGAAAATATTTTTTTTCATGAAACCTATACCTACGTGTGTGATATCTATAGACAGGTCTTTAAAAATTACATTAACGTTTCTAAAATGACTTTTTCATAAAGTTAATCGTTTAAAAGATATACGCTTCCAAATTGGTAAAATGTGTGTCCCCCTCTAACTTCTATAATAATGAATTGAAAAATCTAAAAAAACTATATGTTGTAGATCGTAATGTAAACTTTCAACCAAAATTAGTTTGAATGAGATCGAGTCAGCAGTTTTTGAGATACAGTATATTTTCTAAAACCGCAAATATAACTTTGTAATTCATACAAATACTATGAAAAACAAAGTTATTTGGCGTAGTTGTACAAAATGTAAATAAGCTAGTTTTAAGAAATTTGTAAGGTTTTTTGTATTTTTTTTTTCAAATAAATATATTAAGTATGTTATATTTATTATAGTTACTACGGAACCCTTCATGGGCGAGTCCGACTTGCACTTGGCCAATTTTTGATTTTTAAAACGCTTCATATGTTAATCTCTTCAAACTATATTGAATTAAAAGTAAAGCTCAAACTAAGACACCATTGTCCGTTAGTCGGTTTCTTGCATTCGACCGTTAAGCATGTAATTGCAAATATAAGTGTATTGACAAATGCGCATTATCTCTGGTAATCGTGAAATACCTATTGTCTTGAAAATGGTTGCCCACAATGCATGAAGCATTAGGTAAAAAAAAGTTATTTAAAAATCTAAAAAACCCGACTGCTCAACTGAAATGCAAGAAACAAGCAAATTTTTATTTAAAAAAGTGACAAGCAGGCGGGACCCAATTGAACGTATATATTTTTTTTAAATTTGATTGGTCCGCAAGCTTGTCACTTTTTTAAATAAAAATTTGCTTGTTTCTTGCATTTCAGTTGAGCAGTCGGGTTTTTTAGATTTTTTAAATAACTTTCTTTTTCAGCTTTTCAGTTAAAATATTAATTAACAATTTTTTAATTTTCCCGGTCATGTCACATTGGCACCCCACCGGATTAAGAAAGTGAAAGAGCTCTAAGTCCATATTTTTAAACTTTCTCTTTGTATTATTTTTGCTAGTATTACACTACTGATAAATATGATGTACCTTTTTGAAATCCTTGCGATAAGCCCATTAATTTGATACCCATATTGTGGTATTCGAAACAAAACATTTTTTTTTTCACTATGTATAATGGCTTCGCACAGCCGCCATGTTTGATTTTTTCAAATTTCACCTATCTAAGAACACTTGGGCTGCTAAGAGGAATCTAGCAATACCTCAAGTATGTGAATCCGTTCAGCGGTTCTGGAGATATGAGGTAATAAAGAATAATACAAACATACATACATACATACAAGATACGCGCGAAAATCATAACCCTTCCTTTGCAGTCCGGTAAAAAAATGCGTCATCTTGTTTAGTTAAAAAACTATTCAGTGCTGCAATTTCAGCAGTGTATAAACGATTCAATGCAAATAAATATTAGGATTTTTCAATGGAAATCAGGCCTTTTCTCGGGACTTTCGGTTTTTTCATCTGGTAACCCTAACCTAATGCGGGTTAGTGGATGTCACATATCTTCTTCCTTACGATGTTTTTCTTCATCGGTTTGAGAGTAGAAGTGATGATGATAATAATTAAATTAAGAAATATATATGTTATATATGCCTAAGTTCGTTGGTGCCTGTTGCCATTCGGCTACCACTGTTCTCACCGCACTATATATCTTATTAGATCTTTTTTTTTTCTCGGGAGTTCCTATACGATAATTTCCTACAGCTATCGAAGCTGCAGTCAGAAGCTAGCTTACCAAATTTTACAATGATTTCAAAACATTGCTTTTGCTCGTGCAAATCAACATTCTTGTTTTGCCGTCTTTGACATCATGGCTGACGTAACTTTTATCTAAACACAGAATACAAAATGTCAGTGTTGTTTAAATTGTCTGATATATCAATGTTATCTTGCGGTTTCAATAAGACGGTAAAATACCAATGTCTGAGTTGTTTTGTTAAGAGAGTCTGCATTTCTTGATAGCTACAACCTGCGGGTTTTAAAGTCAAGAGTGATTGAATAGGTTACTTCTAGACCAGCGTGCTTTATCTTCGACCATCATCATGAGGTTGTGCTCAAATGCGAGCCTATTATCAATAAAAAAGCTCAGAAATTACTTAAGCAACTTGTTTCTAGATTTCTATTACGTACCCACCTAAATTTTTCGATGAGATTAATAAGATGAGTACTCAGCTACATTAAGGCCACGTCGGGCCTACCTACATGGTATTGGCTTTTAAAATGTGCTCTGACGTGATATAGTGACTGATATGAGTAACGAAACTTACTTATAAAAAGATTAATACCAATCCATTATTTTCTCACTAAGTGTACAATAACATGTCACAGTATTATATTAGGAACTTAATAATTAGCGGTCTGTTTCAGGCAGGTTGCAAAGAGGGCTTATACTAAAAATTAACATTATTTAAATTCAAATAACTATTATATTATTTGACTTTATATTGCCGTATTAATTAATATTTATTACTAACATAATATTTAGGAATTCTTCAACAGAAAGATACCGTCGGTCTCAACAGTATGGCGATACTGAACGAAATTTATCGCTAGGTCTCTAGTTAATAGATATGATCAGGCGTTTAGAAAGAAACTATTGCTAGTTTTACAGGCTCAAATTTTATAAGAGAATGACAAGAATGTATCTATAATTGCTATAAAATAAAACAAAATATAGGCACCTAACTTTTCATTATCATTCCGGAATTAAATTTGGGTCCCCAAATCACTATCACAGTTTTTGTGTTTTTAGGGTCCGTAGCCAAATGGCAAAAAACGGAACACTTATATAGTTTCGTCATGTCTGTCTGTCTATCTCTCCGTCCGTATGTCACAACCATTTCATTCCAAAACTATTATGACTGTACCGCTTTCCGATTTTAAGAAAAAAATATTTAAAATATAGGATACATGGAACTGAAACTGAAAATATATTTTTCATGAAACCTATGCGCGTGTGTATCTATACACAGGTCTTCAAAAATTACATTGAGGTTTCTAAAAGCACTTTTTCATAAAATTAATCGTTTAAAAGATATGCTCCCAAAGTGGTAAAATGTGTGTCCCTAACTTCTATAATAATGGAGCGAAAAATCTAAAAAAATATGCTCTAGATTTTAATGTAAGATTTCAACGAAAATTGGTTTTCATGAACGAGATCGGGTCAGCAGATTTTGAGATACAGCATATTTTCTGAAATCGCAAATTAAACTTTGTAATTCATACAAACACTATGAAAAACAGAGTTATTTGGCGTAGTTACTACGGAACCCTTCATGGGTGAGTCTGACTCGCACTTGGATTTGTTTTTTTAATTGGTCAAGTTGATATAAATTTATCTATGTTATCCTTATCTAGCTCAAAACTAATTTTAATTAAATTATTTAATTTATTTACCTTTGCTTAACTTTACTAATTCGTAAAGCTTATCGTTTCTCCTGTAATAAGTGATAAACAAATAATAATGATATCTAACTAAATAATATGCATCATTAAGTAAGTAATAATGTTTTGTATAATATAGCACACTTTAGTTAGAAAAAAAAAACATTTTAAAATTAATGTCGCAATCCTAATATACATTATGTGGATAACGGTGTGGGTGCACATTTACTTACATTTATTTGTAACTAGCTTTTGCCCGCGACTTCGTCCGCGTGGAATAGTTACTTTGGGCTAACGTTAAATTTAACCCCGATTTTGAAGCATTCTTCATTGGCGCTCCGCTCCTATTGGCCTTAGCGTAATGATATATAGCCTATATATAGCCTTTCTCTATAAATTGACTATTTAATCAAAAAATATTTTTTCAATTCGAACCAGTAGTTCCTGAGATTATCGCGTTCAAACAAACAAACAAACTCTTCAGCCTTATATTAATAGTATAGATAGCTGTTGCCCGCGACTTCGTCCACGTTTCCGTCGTTTTTCGTAAAAAAAAGTAGCCTATGTCCTTCCTCACGGTTCAGTGATTTTGATGTAACAGACAGATTAACTTTCGTAATTTAGTAGGGAAATATAATATGTCAATCTATAATACTGTTGAAAAATATCGCAATACCGAATCGCACAATATTATTGTTAATAGCTGTGCCCGCTTCTCCGTCAGCGTGTAACTCCTTGTGTGTTATTAAGTTAATGTATTGGTAATATTGTTTAGATCACGTTCACATGAGGCTTATGTACCTATAGAACGAAAATACTTCAGCGCAAAGCTTCCGGGTAAACTATGTTGAAAGTTGACCCGTCCGGCACGTGAACATAAAGATTTCTAGAACTGCTAACCCGGGAAAGAGCGACGTACAACTGACCATGCGAGAAACAACTGACACCGAGATCTACTCCAGCAACACGAAAAGTCTGACCTTGAGCCTTATTAATTGTCATTGCATAACACACCGATACTGGGAATTGCGTTCTTTTAAATTCGAATGGAAAATTATTTGGTATTATGGGAATTCTGAGAATAAAGATGGTTTCTCCTGCACCGCAACCTGTTAAAATTTGAGCCTCGATTATAATTTGTTGCAACTGGGTTACTTTTAGCCGAGTTCCATTGCAAAGTTGTGGTGGTTTTAAATTTCGGAGCAGAATAATAATAAGAAAGCTTCGAACTGGTAACGCTATCGGGAGTTACACGTGTTATTGTGAGTCAACCATAAAAGATAGATATATGCTGTCGTGCGATATTTTTTATATAATTTTAAGGAGAACATTTCCGTCATAAATGATTTCTGTGTAGCTTTAACCATTAAGGTTGCACACGCGACGGAAGCTTAAAAAATGGAGTAACTTCTCCCGTTTTCCCAACATTTCCCTTCACTGCTCTGCTCCTATTGATTGTAGCGTGATGAAAAGTATACTATAACCAGCTCAGGAGTATGAAAAATAATTGTACCTAATTTCGTTAAAATCCGTCGAGTAGTTTTTGTTTCTATAACGGTTATACAGACAGACAGACAGACAGACAGACAGACAGACAAAAATTTTACTGATTGCATTTTTGGCATCAGTATCGATCCCTAATCACCCCCTGATAGTTATTTTGTAAATATATTTCATGTACAGAATTGACCTCTCTACAGATTTATTATAAGTATAGATGATTTTATAGTTTACTAGCAGTTGCCCGCGACTACGTTCGCGTGGGAGGGTTTTCCCGCGTAAAATCCCGATCCCGTGGGAATACCGGGATAAAAAGTAGCCTATGTGTTATTCCAGAATGTAAAATATCTACTTGCCAAATTTCATTCTGATCCGTTCAGTAGTTTTTGCGTGAAAGAGTAACAAACATCCATCCATCCTCACAAACTTTCGCATTTAAAATACTAGCTTCTACCCGCGACTTCGTACGCGTAGGAAGGTTTTCCCGCGTAAATCCCGATCCCGTGGGAATTTCGGGATAAAAAGTAGCCTATGTGTTATTCCAAGCTGCCAACTATCTACTTACCAAATATCATTCAGATCCATTCAGTAGTTTTTGCGTGAAAGAGTAACAAACATCCATCCATCCTCACAAACTTTCGCATTTATAAATACTAGCTTTTGCCCGCGACTTCGTTCGCGTGGGAGTTTTTTCCCGCGTATATCCCGATCCCGTGGGAATTCCGGGATAAAAAGTAACCTATGTGTTATTCCAGGCAGTCAACTATCCACTCACCAAATTTCATTCAGATCCGTTCAGTCGTTTTTGCGTGAAAGAGTAACAAACATCCATCCATCCTCACAAACTTTCGCATTTATAATATTAGTAGGATAGTAGGAAGTAGGATTAGTAAGAATTAAGATAAGATAAGATAAGAAGTAAGATAGTAATAAGATAGTAAGATAAAAATGTGTTACTGTTTGTTATTCCCTGATAAATATACTTATAATAAATCTGTAGGTACCTAGAGATGTCAATTCTGTACATGAAATATATTTCCAAAATAACTATCAAGGGGTGATTAGGGATCGATACTGATGCCAAAAATACAATCAGTAAAATTTTTGTCTGTCTGTCTGTCTGTCTATCTGTCTGTCTGTCTGTCTGTATAACCGTTATAGAAACAAAAACTACTCGACGGATTTTAACGAAACTTGGTACAATTATTTTTCATACTCCTGAGCTGGTTATAACTTATAGTATACTTTTCATCACGCTACAATCAATAGGAGCAGAGCAGTGAAGGGAAATGTTGGGAAAACGGGAGAAGTTACTCCATTTTTTAAGCTTCCGTCGCGTGTGCAACCTTAATGGTTAAAGCTACACAGAAATCATTTCATGACGGAAATGTTCTGCTTAAAATTATATAAAAAATATCCCACGACAGCATATGTCTATCTTTTATGGTTGACTCACAATAACACGTGTAACTCCCGATAGCTTAGCGGTTCGAAGCTTTCTGATTATAAAATTTGTCTACTCTTACGTTTATAACACTCTCAGTCACCCCTAATTGAAAAAGATAACATTATTACCTATTCCATAAAAAAGAATCATATAAATCGGTATAGAAACGCCAAAGTTATACATGAAATACGCTAATAATAAGCCATCGCGCGTGAATACTGAATCATGCTATAAGGATTATTTTTGAGAATCGGTCGCCGCGCTCGACGCGTCTCGCGGCCGAAGGTATAAAATTTCGTTCTATAGATACTTAAGCCTCATGTGAACGTGATCTAAACTATATTACCAATACATTAACTTACGCTAACGGACTCGCGGGCACAGCTATTAACAATAATATTGTGCGGTTCCGTATTGCGATATTTTTCAACAGTATTATAGATTGACATATTATATTTCCCTACTAAATTACGAAAGTTAATCTGTCTGTTACATCAAAATCACTGAACCGTGAGGAAGGACACGGGCTACTTTTTTTTACGAAAAACGACGGAAACACGGACGAAGTCGCGGACAACTACTATCTATACTAATAATATAAGGCTGAAGAGTTTGTTTGTTTGAACGCGATAATCTCAGGAACTACTTTTCGAAGTGCAAAATTATTTTTTAATTAAATAGTCAATTTATAGAGAAAGGCTATATATGATTATGCTAAGGCCAATAGGAGTGGAGCGCCAATGAAGAATGCTTCAAAATCGGGCTTAAATTTAACTTTAGCCCAAAGTAACTATTCCACGCGGACGAAGTCACGGGCAAAAGCTAGTAAATAAATAAGACGGTAGGAAACATATTCATAATCTTTTTTTTAAATTGGCCAAATTGATATAAATTATTATCTATGCTAATATTTCGCTTTATGTTACGAAACTGTTACCGGGTAGGTCTCATAGACTACAATTTTGTGCCATAAAATAAAAATAAAATAAAAAAATAATAAAGGGCATGACCCGTGGGAAGTCACCCGGACACGACGGCCTCAGCATCGAACATTTTCAGCATGCGGGGCCACACCTCCCGAGGCTACTGAAACAGCTAAGGAGTGGACTTACCTGCCGGAGTTGTGTTTCCTGACAGCTACGAGTATAACCGTGGTCTTTAATTCTAGAGTTATTAGGTTACTTCTAGGTTAGCGAACTACATCTTCGACTATATCACTGCTTAGTGCTTACTTACCATGAGTGAGATGGTCTTCAAATGTGAGCCTATAAATAATAAAAAAAAAAACAAAGAAACACGCGACGACGCAAATAAGCTTGTGGAAATATTCTTTTATATACACAGAAACAATTCCTTCTCAATCATAAACCATTTTGAGTCATAGTTAAAAAAGAAATATTCTAAGTATTCTAGAAACAATCCCAGCAATATTTTTTGTTTAAATACTAATGAGTGGATCCTTGTTTAAAATTCTCTGTACCTAGATAAATTTGAATATCTGCTAATTGGTATTTAAATATAAACATGTGTGTAATATATTTTTAATTAACTAAGTAATAGTAAAACCAAGCAAACTAATTGATGCAAAACCATTTTGTCTTCGGGAATAAAATGAAGGCGATAAAGTTTAATTAAATAAAATCAGTAATAAAGAACCTCGTAAAATCCAGATAATAATCAAATACATAACAATCAATTGATAATAATCAATGATAATAATAATCAATAATATTAATAATTTCGTAATAGAACACATCAAGTCTTGCGCAGCAACTAAACTGACAGCTTTTCTTCAATTCCCATGAGTAGCATGTGAGTAGCGTATGTACTTAGGTATGTACATGCGACACCAAACATACTAAAAATGAAAAGTAGGTGACTATACAATTTGACAGACAGTTGGCGATGAGACAAGCATTGGATTTAGCCTTTTATAAATTAAACATTGCATGAGCAAGTGTTTGTACTGCCTATGAGTGGTTCACACCTACAGATTTTTCCGCTACTGATGTACAAACACTGCTTAACATGACAAATATTCGGCCATTATGTTATTTTATGGCGTGGTCAAGTTTGGGAATTGGAAAGTGATAGTGATTATGAAGTTTGAAAACTAAACCTGCCAGGGACTGTTTAATTTAAAAATCATCTTTGTTTTGAGATGATAGATAATTATTTTTTCTAAGGTTTCGAGTAACAAGCTACGATTATATTAAATTTCTAAGTAAACAGGTCTATGTATGTATGTAGAACTAATTCTATCATGCCGATAATGTACCAATTTCAAAATGGTTTGCTGAAATGAAGTGTTACCTCAATGTATGAAATTCTCATCAGGATTTCTATTGTTTTACAGTGATTTTTTGAAAAAATATCTATACCTAAATAACTCATTAACCACACGGTTATCATGAAAAAAAAAACATAGTTCGGTCGTCTTATGGGTAGTCACTGCCCATAGTCCCTATGCGTTTAGGATAGGCTAAATAAAAATAAATTCTGGTATTTTCTTCCGATTTCCAAATCGTAATAAATATGATTTTTATACTATACCTGCTCGGAAAGTGCCTTATTACTTTTTAAAAAGTTTGTCAGAAAGGACGTCATTACTGTAGTACAAATGTGCGGGTCGCAAAAGTGTAAGATAATTCATTACTAACGTGCTGGAGACACTGGAGAGGGAGGGAAAAGTGTATGAAAATCCATACTAACACGCTGTTTTTTTTTTTTAATTTAGACCAATCCAGTAGCTAACTTAAAGTACTTTTTCGTACCACTTGCTCAAAAAAGTGACATTCTATGCCACAAAAAGCGAACATAACAATAATCATTTTTAATCTGTTAAAAACAGGGAGAGAAAATTGTACTGAATTTCATTCATCCTCTAGGGGGAGAATGTGATTTAAATTTGGAATACTTACCGAAAGGATATCAACCACTTTGTATGGCGTTTGGGCTTGAACATGAACATAAAAATATTGCACTATTTTTGATTTTATTGAGTGGCTTACAGTACAAAGAAAACATATAAATAAGAAGTTTTGTGTCAAATTGATTAATATAATACAAAAAAAAACGGAACCTGGAAGCACCGATGCTCGCTAGGGCCACGGGGAATTTCTAAAAAGGATGTGTGATATAGTCAGTAAAAGTCTAACACAGCCTCCCGGTTCACCCTAGAACGAGAAAAGTAAATGGATGATTTATTAATTTAAATACTCCAACGGCCAGAGTACGCCCGGTCTTCCAGAAAAACAGTTAAATGTTTTGAAGCTCTAGAATAGAAATATCAAATATCGATATTATTTTTTCTGGGTTTTTATTTTGGAAACTCTAACTCAACGCACCCCGCACGCTGCACCGCAACCTGGTGACAGCCATACACAAACAAAATAATCAATTAATTTTTTATTTTTTATTTTTTAATATTATTTATTTTGCCACTCCCGAATAGAGACCAATGTTCACTAAATATTATTACTAAAATATTTATGAATTCCTTTTTTTCCAATACGGCTGTTTGCAGTTATGGCCCATTTTGGTTGATGTCCTTTATACTGAACTACATCTGTGTTTACACCATTGAGTTTGTATATAAAGCATTATACATCTTTTTGAAAAAGGAATACGCATTTATTATGCAGTTATGATTATTAAATAAAATTACGAAACCCGACGAGGCCGTATGAGCTCGATGCCTTTGCTTTTCCGACAAAAAATATTAGTCTAGGAATTTGCCGCGTTTTTGTTTTCTTCAAATACGTAAACGTTAAGTTTATTTTAATTTATTTATTGTTAATAAATACTTATCTCATATTATTATTGTGTTAATTTTTTCGCAAATGGTACGAAAAGTAGAGTATTTTCCTCGGTGATAAAGCTGCCTTAGTCTTGGGTGAACTTAAATCCCTCGCTACACTCAGGACTCGTCTTAAATCCTATTATTATTACTATATTTTACTATATATATAATTACTCCAACACGCTGTTGAACAAATTCAGGATTACACATCAACTTTCAGCATTCGAACATAAAAAGAATAACAATTTGGCGCGAAAAATAAATGAGGTACCTACTGTCTATGGCCATAGGTCCTATCTTCTAACTCGGTTTCAATTATTAATGTACAAAAAGCTATTGAAATTACATTAGAAAAGTATAAATCATTAACAAAAACACTGCTTATTATATTTAATGCTTAAAACCAATATTAATCTCTAATCTCCCTGGCAAAAGTATTACATTGAGTTTTAATAACTGTAACAACTTAGAACAACAACGCATAGAAGGATAGTACGAGTACAAAAAGTGAGGCAACTAAAACTTAGCCATTTTTGGCTAACTTTGCTCGACGAGCCGTCAGTACTCAAGGTCACATTCTGCCGAACAGAGCTCGCGAGTAAATAATTTAAAACGACCGTTTGTAGCGTAAAGGGATGTCATAGTCCTTCAGGAAAACAAAAAACTTGTAATCAAATTACATTTCACAAGTAAATACTTACATTTTATACATTATATTTAAGTAAATCGACCATCAAACAAAAATTCTAATAACCTAACTTATCACAATTCAATTTCGCTATCCGTGAGGAAAAAAATACCCATATTAATTTCTTTTGTGCTTATTTTTGTTTAAAAAAAATATAGTTTTGGCGGCAATTATGTATGCGTCAAACTAAACTATATTTATTTACAGCTACTACCTACAGTGTTTTACAACTAAAAGTTACTGTTAGTTCGAAGAGTGGCATCATAAAGATGACAATTTTATTGATTAAGATTTTTTCATTTAAGTAATGTTCTCAATAATATTTTTCTATTTCATAATTACTACACATACTTTTAATTGCTATCAAACGAGATTTTTCAAGCAATTAATACATTTCTATAATATCATTATAACACATTACACATCAAACATTCTAAACGCAATAAACGATATCTCATTTCGTTTACCTTCAGTAAATATAAGTCGTATTACATGAAAAAACATCATCTTATTTAGTTTCATAACATAAAATACTTGATTTGATCGAGCAACATAATAGTGCGTTTTCCCATTTTTGTGGTAATGGTATCACTGAAAGCTATATTTGTGTGCGTTTGAAGAACGTAGACACATTCGGCTCACGCACACAAAGAAAATAAAGTGGACACACGAAATCGCTCGTGTTTTGTTCTAGACGCCTCTATGCGTTGTTGTTCTAAGTGTAACAATTTTAATACTTATAAACTTCAATTTATCACTCGGAATTATGTATCATCACTCGGAAGAAAGTGCGATTCCCAACTCGTGTGTATTAAGGCCTCAAACTACACCCTCGTTGGTAATCGGTCACTTTCTCCCCTCGATGAACAATGTACTATTACATTAGGTACACAAATAACATTAAATTGAAAGTTTATTTCTGTTCTCCCAGTTTTACAGGTAGGCCTAAAATGCTAATCAAATTACCGCGAAACCAATTAAAACTTTCATAACACGGTAAATTGAAAGATAACAGTCTTAAAATCAAATTAAAATTAACTCCAATTACGGCCGCTACTAACTAAAACGTTTCGTGCCATAATTTCCCGCCCTGTCAAAACTCAATTTGTCAAACCAAACATCGTAATGGCGGCTCTGGGGGTGTCTATGGTACTATAGACAAGGATATATGTACAGATAAGAATGATCGATTTAATCGTTATTTTGCGAAACTTAAGGTTTAAAATGGCTTGTGAATTGTTTTTCTAGATGCAGGGATGATTCAATAGGGAGATTAAATTGTGTAAATAGGGATTAGGCAGATAAGCTCGGTATTGTTTGAGAGTGACGTGTTGGCGCCTCGTCGGGTAACGGTTTAGATCTGCGTGTGGCGGATTTGGGTCAAATCTGTTTTGTTTGCTTTTAATCTTTTAGATAATTTCGCGGATAAAAATAGGAAGTTCCTTATGCCGGAAGAACGGGATATTCTACTTAATTTTGGTTTACTGAATTTGTCTGTTCTATTTAGCGCTGCCATTTCTTCTTGTTGTTGTTTTTAAGTTTCAAGAACAATTTTGTTTTAGAATAAGTGGTGCTCACTTATTTTAACTGTTTACAATGTAATTTTATCCTTTTATATTTTATTCAAAGTAAATCTTTACGAAAATGTAATATTTTGCAAACTAAGTCTCGGTGCACCCAAAAGCACATAAGTGTAATGAAAGATGAGCTGGCGTACAGGACTTCTATCTTTCGTAATTAACTTAAGTCTATTATTTAAATACCTGCGCTTTGATTGCATACCATGCTCCGTTAAATTGATTGTGAGCAGTTTAACACTCCATGTCAAATTACCATGTTACTCGTACAACCATTTCAACGACTGTCAAAGAATGTCAGTTAGGGTTTAAATGTATCCGAGTTGTGTATGCTAAGCAATCACACTTTCTTTGAGTTCGACAGATTTACGACTTTTCGTCCCATATTAACGTAGGTATTATGTATACCCAGGTTAACTATATTCTTCCTTTCCAGATCGAATTCGTCAGGCAGCAGCATCAACTCCCCGTTAGGGCCTTCCTGCGGGATGGCGGCGAACCCGTACGCGGTGCCGCTGTATGGCGGCGCCCCAGTCCAGGGGTACGGCTGTGCCCCCTCGGATCTGCCCCACTACGGAGACATGAGAGGCGCTGGCTGGTACCCCGCGTCTAACGACCCCAGGTTTGCCAGTGAGTCGGCGATATTCTTTATAACAATTTTTTTACCTTTGTCTATTTAAAGTATGTGTTTCACTAATAACATTTTTAGTCCTTCATAAAGTAGTAAACACTAGGTAGGTGTATGATCTAATGACTCCTTCTGCTCATTGAGGGTATCAGACTCCTACTGACTAAAAGCCAACCTGTTCCTTTAGTTGCTCTAGAGTTCCGAGCCGTGATATCTCTAGTAGCAAATTCTACTCAATATTTGTGGACAAATATTTTACCACATAAACATTACGGGATTACTTTATTTTTTACATGGAAAAAGAAAAAAAAAAACCCGGAGCATTTCCTTAATGCTTCGTTTTTTATCTTTCTCTGTTCTGAAAGAAATGTTTCTAATTCTCCCGAGGTAAATAATGTAGGAGCCATGGAGATCCTCAGATTGAGTTTGTTGCACGACGGCGTTCGTAAGCGGTGCGATGCGACGGCAAGCAGTAAGGAGACGGATCCGTGATTCGACTCAAACGTTTATAACCGTCGACGGTCGGTGCATTACACAGAAAAATGTTTTATTTATTTGCCTTGCCTGGATATTGGATAGCTTTTACATTAACGGCGTAGGACTTTACTTACCTACTTTAATAATAAAGCCTGGGCAAAATGTATGCCAAAAAGAAGGAAAAATGCGTTTATAGGCATTAAAACATCTTAAAAGTAAACAAAGTTAAATAAATAAATAAAGCTATTAATGCTAAAAGGGCCTCAGCTGAGCATAATGCCAGTTAGCAACACAAAATATACCTACCTAAAGTTAAAGCTTTTAGACCATAGTAGGGTAGTACAGTTTGTGTTCTACATCCTCCGAAATTAGACCAATATTATTCCTATTTCTTTTTTTTTTATTAAAACCTGAAACGACTATAGGTATTATTAATTACAACCATTCTAAACAAATAAGTATCTAAACCATGGTACAAACTAATTCATATTAATAACGTAATACAATAAATTGACGTAGGTAATTCAAGATGGCGGGTGTATTGGCGCATGCGCGTAGCGTACAATGTTGGCACGTGAGCGCTTCGGGTAACAAACGGCAATTTGATGTAACCTGATGCGTATAACTAATTCGGTATTTATCGGAGAACCGATATGGATGGTGTTTCACCGTTTAAGTGGGATGGGGCTGCTTAGGAATATGATATTGTGATTTGCTGGCCAATCAAATAGGCGTAACAGTTGCTATAAAATATAATTCTGGTCAATTGAAAGTAATAAAACTTAAACCTAGACGTTTGTTCTCTTTTGAATTGTTTTTCTTAGTGATAGTACTTATTGACCTTTTTTATCTTTTTTTCGGGGGTAAAATCTTGAAATGTCTACTCCTGATCTGCCATGGTTAGAGCAGAAAGGGGTGTCAGACTTTTACCAACCTATTCTTTCAGTTTCCCATGCGTTACGGTGCCCCGAAATCCCCACAATTAAATAGTATTTCTGCTAACCTATTTCATCCCGAATCCTGAAACACGTATCTTAACGGAACTTTTAAACAAAATCACTCAAAATGTATTTTTTTAATTTTGCTTCTTCAACTGCAACTGCAACGTAGCTTCTAATCTCCGTCTAAGTAAATCTTAGTCTAGGTATTTTCAAATATTTTCCTCTAACTTGACTTCACAACTCTCGAGCTTCTTGATTACCTAAATAAAACTGTCTCAAATTGCGAGTTTGCAGAGCAAACACCATTAACCACCGCTGAGAAAAAACCGAACTACGTGCTCGGCTACCAAGCCACCATCTTAACCCTAGATCAAGCATAATTTGTGACAGAAGCGTCCATGTGATAAAATACCTATTTACTTAACCGTGTTTGTGAAGTTTGATTTTTATTGGGTGAATTCTGGTCTGTTTATTTTCATAATCACCTTCGGAAGTTGATTTTAGTTTTCATAGTGATATGCATTTGTTGATTCGAAAATTGGACCTATTTAGAATACATAATTATCAAGTACCCACCTACATAAGTACCTACCTACACGAACTCCATAATACATTTGCAGTTAGAGGATTTTATCTGTTTCGAAAATAGACAGAATGCTGAAACACAAATGGTACAAAGGCGGACTTAATGCTTTAGGCATTAAGTCCGCCTTTGTACCATTTGTGTTGCATAAAGTTTTAATAAATAGGCGAAATTGTGACTTGCCTTGTTTAGTTTTTAACCGAAAGACTCCGCCCATCTCTTCGCATCCATAGTCTATGGCCTTAAGGTAATTCGATATATCAACGGGAGCGCTTACCATAGCGCAGGTGCATAGAGAATCCCAGATGATGTACACAGACTCTTTATTTAATTTACTACCATTTGTTTACTACCTCTTCGTCAGAACCTCACTGTTTCTTGGGATCGTGGCCCGTGGCGTGTTTGTCAACGGCTATGTAGATTATAAAGTAGTATTTTATTTATTTTAATGTTTTTCTAAGAATTGGGCACTTGTGAAGATTTGTTTTATAATGAACGGCATATTTATTTTGATGCTACTGCATCTGTGCTCTTTATTTTTTTATTATATGTACCTATGTACTTGTTGCTGCGATTTCGATCGCTCGGAAAATATCAACATATCCCCGGGATGAGAGTAGCCTATGTGTTATTCTGATGTACCTATGAGCTATATTATTGTAAGGTTTTATTAAAATCCATTCAGTAGTTTTTGCAATTTCACAATTATTATTTTCTTTTTTTTCCATGTTTTTCCATAATGTATATTAATGACACATGTCTAACTTTTTATTTTATATGGGTTATGATTGTTATGAACCTGAATTTGTATATACTTATTTTTGTTTATTTATAATTGTTAATATTATATAGTAGCTAATGATAAAGACCAATAAAATAATATATATTTATACATAAATAGTTAATAATAATTGAAATTCATAAATATTGTAATAGTAATATAATTTATGTTAAAGTTAAGAATTTATAATCTATACTACTTATAATAAATCTGTAGAGAGGTCAATTCTGTACATGAAATATATTTCCAAAATAACTATCAGGGGGTGATTAAGGATCGATACTCATGCCAAAAATGCAATCAGTTAAATTTTTGTCTGTCTGTCTGTCTGTCTGTATAACCGTTATAGAAACAAAAACTACTCGACGGATTTTAACGAAACTTGGTACAATTATTTTTCATACTCCTGAGCGGGTTATATTATACTTTTCATCACGCTACAATCAATAGGAGCAGAGCAGTGAAGGGAAATGTTGGGAAAACGGGAGAAGTTACTCCATTTTTTAAGCTTCCGTCGCGTGTGCAACCTTAATGGTTAAAGCTACACAAATCATTTCATGACGGAAATGTTCTCCTTAAAATTATATAAAAAATATCCCACGACAGCATATGTCTAACTTTTATGGTTGACTCACAATAACACGTGTAACTCCCGATAGCTTAGCAGTTCGAAGCTTTCTGATTATAATATTTGTCTACTCTTACGTTTATAACACTCTCAGTCACCCCTAATTGAAAAAGTTAACATTATTAACTATTCCATAAAAAAATTGGCCTAGTGCGAGTCAGACTCGCCCATGAAGGATTCCGTAGTAACTGTAATATAATATGCAAATTTATTTGACGAAAAAAACCCTTACAAATTGCTTAAAACTAGCTTATTTACATTTTTTACAACTGCGCCAAATAAATTTGTTTTGAAAAAAAAACCTTACAAATTTCTTAAAACTGGCTTTTTTACATTTTTTACAACTGCGCCGAATAAATTTGTTTTTCATAGTGTTTGTATGAATTACAAAGTTATATTTGCGGTTTTAGAAAATATGCTGTATCTCAAAAACTGCTGAACTGATTTCGTTCAAACTAATTTTGGTTGAAAGTTTATATTAACATCTACAGACATATATTTTTTTTAGATTTTTCACTCCATTATTATAGAAGTTAGAGGTTGTGTCCGCCACACACACATTTTACCACTTTGACAGCTTATATCTTTTAAACGATTGACTTTATGGAAAAGTGGTTTTAGAAACCCCGATGTCGTTTTTAAAGAACTGTCTATAGATACCACACATGCATCGATTTCATGAAAAAAAAATCTTTTCAGGTTTAGTTCCATGTATGGGGAGCCCCCCTTTATTTTAAATATTTTTTAATTTTTTTCTCAAAATCGGAAAGCGGTTCACAGAATACATCTGCCTATCAAGTTTCACATGTATAGTCCTAATAGTTTCGGAATAAAATTGCTGTGACAGACGGACGGACGGACGGACAGACATACAGACAGACGGACAGACATGTCGAAACTATAAAGATTCCGTTTTTTGCCATTCGGCTACGAAACCGTAAAAAGAATCATATAAATCGGTATAGAAACACCAAAGTTATACATGAAAATACGCTTATAATAATAAGCCATCGCGCGTGAATACTGAATCATGCTATAAGGATTATTTTTGAGAATCGGTCGCCGCGCTCGACGCGTCTCGCGGTCGAAGCGTTCTCTAGGTACTTAAGCCTCATGTGAACGTGATCTAAACAATATTACCAATACATTAACTTACGCTGACGGAGTCGCGGGCACAGCTATATTGTATCATTACGCTAAGGCCAATAGGAGCGGAGCGCCAATGAAGAATGCTTCAAAATCGGGGTTAAATTTAACGTTAGCCCAAAGTAACTATTCCACGCGGACGAAGTCGCGGGCAAAAGCTAGTCTATACTAATATTATAAAGCGGAAAAGTCTGTTTGTTTGTTTGCTTGAACGCGCTAATCTTTGAAAGTACTGGGTGGATTTGGATGAAATTTGGTATGGAAGTAGCTTGAAGCTTGAGGAAGGTTATAGGCTACTTTTTACCCAACTGCAAAAAAATGAGAGTTATGTTTTTACCGTGATAGAATCCACGGGAGCGAAGCCCCGCGTGAGTACTAGTAATTTATACTTAGCCCTCTTCCTCTCTCCTAATTTTTGCTGTGCCCGACAGGGTCTATACCCATGAAACACATATGGAATGCAATAAATGATTGAGTATTGAGTATCATGCATCTTCTCAAACTTTCGCATTTCTAATATTTTGGGGGATAGGATGTTGGCTCGCGTTTCACCTGCACCTCAACTGATGGCAAGCGTTGATGTCGAAGATGAAGCATGCTTACCTAGAAGTAACCTATTCACTCTTGACTTAAAGACTGGCTATAGCACGGAATAGATGAATAAGGTTGGAATGGTAATGTGGGCGTGGCGAGCGCGCCACATTTATGATACGAAAATCATAGCGCGACCGATTAATTCATTCACCGCGTTTAGTGCGCTTTGGAATACTTCGGAACACAGAGCTCTGCTTTAAAATGCCGTGTTGTGCAATTATAACATGTAAAACAAAAAGTTAGACCGCAGGTATAGAGCGAGGAGGTATAATTATCTTTCTATCGGTAAGTCGAAAATAATTACAATTTTATTTGTAAAAAACATAAAAATATTCTGATCACTATGAAATTCCGAACAGCAACATTATTGCAACAAGTTACAAAAAATATACATTGCCCGATGTGTACCTACTCGCTTAATCAACGCAATGTCCAAGTCCGCTTACAATGTACTGCATGCGTTGCGTCCTCCACACTTCAACCATTGACGTTTCGTCCTTTGCCCTGATTGGCCGTTATGCACGGCGCATGTTTATCGACAGTGAGTTACAATGTTGTAAGCTCTCGATTTAAGTGTGTGTAATTTATTTGTGTGCGTAATTCGCATACGTAACGGGCCTCTTGCTTGTAGTGGAGCTAAAGAGTGGGAAACAAGCGGCGGCACGCGTTCTCATACAAATCAGGAACTATTTCCTTTCTAACCTCTTTTATCTATTCTGTGGGCTAGCTATCAAGAAACACAGACTCCGGTAGGGAGTTAGGAAAAAAAGAAATTTGAAACACCTAACACTTTATTAGTTTATGTGACATCATCATCTGCGTAGCGTTTTCCCAAATATTTTGAGGAACTTTCAGTCTATTCGGATGTAGCTGAGTAGTAGTGTTTAACATAAAGCTGCTGCCTGTATGACCTCCATAACCCAGTAGGTGGGTAACACGTTATTCTTTGGCAAAACCATTGTCAGATTTACTGGCTTCTGACTACCCGTAACGACTGTCAAAGATGTACAAATGGAAGCCGAGAGCAACGCCTTGACGTGGTTTCCGAAGCACAGAGCAATCTCGATCTTGAAGATTCCCTCGTAAATAGAATAGAATAGAAACTTTTTATTTCGGACCACAAAACCCATAAAATGTTAGTAACTTATAGCTGATAGCTTATTATCTAGTGTTAGTACCATAGATAAAAATAAATAACTAGATATGGTCAACAGACGAAATTATATCGGAACCGTGTGTCTCCAGTTAGGCGCTGGGCGGGGCAACAACTACACATGCAGTTTAATAAAATCAATAGATACGCACTCGCACACACACCCGCATTTCTTGAATCAGAACGTACTATACAATCAATAATAAACCTTATTCCGTCAAACACAGCGTGTATTTACCATGCACCGTAGAACTTACCCACACAAAAACATCGGTCGCTATCGTTGTGCTGTGCAAAAGCAATTTATTTTACATATACGCTAGTGATTGACTAAATCGGAAAGTTATCGATTCTTCCATTTATTATTGTACAATTTTTTTGGGCACCTGAAAATGTCCAGAAAATATTACAATAACAATAAACATATTATTAAGAACATAACATTACATAATTATTATTAAGTACTACCTACTAAGTATTAAGGGCTACCCTGGCGCTTTCGACTTAAATCTTAATATTTAATTATCATAGTGATAGGTCAAATAGAAGTTGATGTTAACTTACATTATGCTCTTGATCGGAACATACCAGCCGTATAGGTTGTATAGAATCCTGAAAAGTTGAATGACTGATTTTATGAATACCCTAAATCATGAGAATAGCTTTCAGTAATAAAATAAAATTCAACCCACTTATGCAAAAATCAGTTGTACTCTTAATTTTGGAATTTTCCATTCAAAAATCCTGCGACTTTTCTTTAGAGACTAGAACATTTCTGCGTTGAAGTGAACCGAGCATATGGTGCTATTTTTTGTAGGGTACCAGTTAGGTGGCATGCCTGTGGCATCAATCCATTCCTTTTTTATGTTACCATCTTTTGGGAAACTGAAAAGTACGAAAAGCACTTATTTATCATTTACATACATCCTAAGCTACTTCTAAACGTCACCATATAATATCGCAATAATTACGTAACACACTATAAATCAAGATCTGAATGATTTTGACGTATATTGCTAATGCATTGCTTCATATGTTCGAAATATTGGTCTGCTCAACAACGTAAATACCGCAGTGAGTGTTGTTGATTTAGCATAATGAAACCGATTCCTACTGTAAGTGTGTTACGCAATTACCCCGCAGGTAATAGTTTAGTAGGTTATAATAGGTTTTTGTTATAAGAAAAATCCTAGTTAGTAGAGAAATTGTTAAATATATGAAAACAAACACACATCCATGCATAACAAATAAATAGCATGAATATATTGACTTATTTTAAGCTCAATTCACAAATACATTATCTGAACCATGCCGATTATTATAACGCATACGAAGCTTCAACGGAAGTAAAATTCAAAAACCATAAAAAATAAAGAAACAGCATGAGGATAAGGCATAACATACGATAATTCTAAACCGAAAAACACCACCGATTATTAACCTAAAATTAAAGTAACTTACTTTACGAATATTGGTTACGCATTTCTCTACTACTCTGTAAAAAAATCAAAATAAGTAAAAAAACATTATTTACATCGATCTTCCAACCAGGCTAAAACGGTTGACAGATTGAAAAATAAACTATTGTAGCGACGGCGACGTCGGAACTCCTTACGCATGCTGCGGGCGTAAAATAAATTGTTTATTTTTTTTTTACTTTTTTGTACACTTGACTTTTCAACGTATTTTTATTTCTGTCACCTCATGTAAAATAAAAGTTAAACATATTTTCTTAGAGGTTTCCGTATGTTATAAAAAATTTTTTACCAAAAAATTAAACAGACTCCCAAATAACACTGCAAAGTGAAAAATAACTTTAATTTCGGTAGTCGGTGTCTTTAGTTTTGTATTTTCGTTTTTGGCACCGACTTCCGAAATTAAAGTTATTTTTCACTTTGCAGTGTTTTTTGGGAGTCGGTTTAATTTTTTGGTAAAAAGTTTTTATTTCACTCTTTTTAGTTGGTCGATTTTTAATTTACCTAGTTACAAGAGCCTAAATGTCAACTACTTATATTCATTTACAAAATATTGCTTTTCCCAATGTTGGGCTGTTATTTGTTGAGGAGTTCTCCTGGTAGTTCACCATCAGCTTCACTTCACCATATGCATTGTGACGAGCATATTGTGCTTAATAACCACATTCAAGTAATCGAAGCGGAACACATGAAATACTTATATATTGAGTAGTTCCAGTGGCCATCTGTGGTCTTCATCATCAGGTCCACTTCACAAATGGTGCTTTTCGAATGCAACTACACAATTTACTTTAAAAATACTCAAATCACTATAGGTGTGCCTATAATATTTGAAGAGTTCCCTCGATTTCTCCAGGATCCCATCATCAGATCCTGGCTTGGTGACAATGGGACCAATTTCAAAGTATACCCTTTCAAACACAAAAAAGAATTTTCCAAATCGGTTCAGCCGTCTCCGAGTAATCGGTGATCATACATAAAAAAACAAAAATAATATACGCGTCGAATTGATAACCTCCTCTTTTTTTGTCGTCGGTTGAAAAACCCCTAAACTATAATAGCAATATTTCATTCGTCAATCGACATTGCTGTCGATAGCTTACGTTAGTGGATCTGCGCAAGCACATCACTAATTCGTCGCAAGAAGTGGCGGCCTCACTACGCGATGAATCCGCGTAATACAGTTTCGTATGTTATGTTTACATTGCTTGTCCAGTTACTTAGTGACGAATTCAGGTAGTGGTTAAGGAGCAATGTATTTATAGCAAAAGGAGTACAGTCGCTCTAATATTTGATAACAAAAATAACATAGTAAAACCAAGAAATATTTTACGATTTATTGTTTTTCATGATTTTAAAGACAAATATTGTAAAATACTTGTACTTACATATGGTAAGTGCTTCCATGATTCACATAGATTTGATTTTGGCTTCGGTTTTTACAAGATACCACAGAACAACTCGGCATTCATATATGTTATCACGATCGCCGTCGAAAGCGCACTAGTTCGCGGAGACGGCCATTTGCCTGTGACATGAGCCCTGTGGCCATGTCGCGCGGACACCGATACGCCCCCTTACCACTTCTCCTGTATTTTTGATTTCTGTGGTTAGTACCCATCATCTTCCGCACAAACTGTCTCATAATAGGATGGTAGGAGGATGCTGTTACGACTGTCTCTTACTCTCCTCAGGAGTGAAGCCGTTTTCTTACGTATAATCGCTTGAAACGCATCCGTACGAGCTTGTGCAAACATTTCTGAGGCGCTACAGTAACGAGGTAGTCGCAAGAGCATTCTGAAAGTATTATTATATTGGACTCGGAGCACATCTAGCGATTAGCTAAGGCTATCATTATTTAGTCACGAATTCCTCAGCTAATTATTTCAGTCAGCCGGTTATTTATACAATAAATAAATCTCAACGTTGCCACAGTCATAACGATGTACCTATAAACTAACGCAACCACTCTGTGTAAATACTTATTACAGACGGCTTGTTTATTTTATTGGCAATTACTGCGACTCTATGGTAGGCTAAACAATTTTATTGGAAAGGAATATTATTTTTACAATCTACAAATAGAGTTTTGCGACGCTTGTTCGTAATGCTGATTCTTTGACCGAAGAAAAAGCCAGCCCTTTTGGTTAAACAAAAAGACTTTTTATTTACATAGGTATACTAGCTTCTGCCCGCGACTTCGTACGCGTGGGAAGGTTTTCCCGCGCAAATCCCGATCCCGTGGGAATTTCGGAATAAAAAGTAGCCTATGTGTTATTCCAGAATGTCAACTATCTACTTACCAAATTTTATTCAGATCCGTTCAGTAGTTTATACGTGAAAGAGTAACAAACATCCATCCATCCTCACAAACTTTCGCATTTATAATATTAGTAAAAAAATAAAGTAAAGTAAAATAATTAGTAAGTAAATAAGTATGAAATATGAATATGATTAGTATGAAGTATTTTATTTTTATTACATGGAACAACAAACAGTTACATTATAAAAACTTACGACTAGTTTAACAAAAAATGAAGTTTTGACTATAATGGAACCCACTACGCTGTCCACAGATAAACATTAGAGTTTAGTAATAGAGAATATCTAATCGCTAGGTAGCGTTAAGTGCAACGTTTATATCAATTTGTAACAAGTAGTCAAATAATGAACATTAAAAAAAATAAGACAAATCATAAAGTACTTAGGTATACAAGATAAAATTATAAAATAGTATCTACAATATAACATCAGTTATTATCGCTAATTGTGTTCAATAGAGTACATCGAATGAGTCTTTTAAACTTACTTATTGTGCAATTAAAGATATCAATTTCGACAAAGTTACTGTTGTATGTGTCAACCATACGGCGGATAGGCTAAGTATGATTAGTATGAAGGATGAAGTAAGTATTAGTAAGATAAGAAGTAAGATAAGATAAGAAGTAAGACGTTGTGCAAAATCAATGTTTTATTTATCATCTGCTTAGCTTATTCCCAACTATTTTGGGGTCGACTTCCAGTCTGCCTATCTGACCTGCACAACCCAGTAACTGGGTAACACGATACCCCTTAGCTAGACCAGTGTCAGATTTTCTGGCTTGAGGCTTCTGACTGCCCGTAACGTCTGTCAAAGAGTCAAAGATGTACAAGTGACAGCCGGATCCAATAGCTTATCATGCTTTCCAAGGCACGGGGGTATCACACCGCCCGCTTCCAAACTCCGGGCTACTACTGAGTTTCTTATACAAAATTGGCCAAGTGCGAGACAGACTCGCCCATGAAGGGTTCCGTGGTAACTATAATAAATATAATCTATACTTATAATAAATCTGTAGAGAGGTCAATTCTGTACATGAAATATATTTACAAAATAACTATCAGGTGGTGATTAGGGATCGATACTGATGCCAAAAATGCAATCAGTAAAATTTTTGTCTGTCTGTTTGTCTGTATAACCGTTATAGAAACAAAAACTACTCGACGGATTTTAACGAAACTTGGTACAATTATTTTTCATACTCCTGAGCTGGTTATAGTATACTTTTCATCACGCTACAATCAATAGGAGCAGAGCAGTGAAGGGAAATGTTGGGAAAACGGGAGAAGTTACTCCATTTTTTAAGCTTCCGTCGCGAGTGTAGCCTTAATGGTTAAAGCTACATAGAAATCATTTATGACGGAAATGTTCTCCTTAAAATTATATAAAAAATATCCCAGGACAGCATATATCTATCTTTTATAGTTGACTCACAATAACACGTATAACTCCCGATAGCTTAGCAGTTCGAAGCTTTCTGATTATTATTCTGTTCCGAAATTTAAAACCACCAAAACTTTGCAATGGAACTCGGCTAAAAGTAACCCAGTTGCAACAAAATATAATCGTGGCTCAAATTTTAATAGGTTGCGGTGCAGGAGAAACCGTCTTTATTCCCATAATACCAAATAATTTTCCATTCCAATTTAAAAGAACACAATTCCCAGTATCGGTGTGTTATGCAATGACAATTAATAAGGCTCAAGGGCAGACTTTTTGTGTTGCTGGAGTAGATCTCGGTGTCAGTTGTTTCTCGCATGGTCAGTTGTACGTCGCTCTTTCTCGGGTTAGCAGTTCTAGAAATCTTTATGTTCACGTGCCGGACGGGTCAACTTTCAACATAGTTTACCCGGAAGCTTTGCGCTGAAGTATTTTCGTTCTATAGGTACTTAAGCCTCATGTGAACGTGATCTAAACAATATTACCAATACATTAACTTAATAACACACAAGGAGTTACACGCTGACGGAGTCGCGGGCACAGCTATTAACAATAATATTGTGCGGTTCGGTATTGCGATATTTTTCAACAGTATTATAGATTGACATATTATATTTCCCTGCTAAATTACGAAAGTTAATCTGTCTGTTACATCAAAATCACTGAACCGTGAGGAAGGACATAGGCTACTTTTTTTTTACGAAAGACGACGGAAACGTGGATGAAGTTGCGGGCAACAGCTATCTATACTAATAATATAAGGCTGAAGAGTTTGTTTGTTTGTTTGAACGCGATAATCTCAGAAACTACTGGTTCGAGTTGAAAAAATATTTTTTAATTAAATAGTCAATTTATAGAGAAAGGCTATAGGCTATATATCATTACGCTAAGGCCAATAGGAGCAGAGTGCCAATGAAGAATGCTTCAAAATCGGGGTTAAATTTAACGTTAGTCCAAAGTAACTATTCCACGCGGACGAAGTCGCGGGCATCAGCTAGTATACTTAATATATTTAATTGAAAAAAAAATAAAAACAAAAAACCTTAAAAATTTCTTAAAACTAGCTTATTTACAATTTTTACAACTACGCCAAATAACTTTGTTTTTCATAGTATTTGTATGAATTACAAAGTTATATTTGCGGTTTTAGAAAATATACTGTATCTCAAAAACTACCGACTCGATCTCGTTCAAACCAATTTTGGTTGAAAGTTTACATTAAGATCTACAACATATGGTTTTTTTAGATTTTTCACTTCATTATTATAGAAGTTAGAGGGGGCGGACACACATTTTACCACTTTGGTAGCGTATATCTTTTAAACGATTAACTTTATGAAAAAGTCATTATAGAAACCTTTATGTCATTTTTAAAGACCTGTCTATAAATACCACACAAGTATAGGTTTCATGGAAAAAAAATATTTTCAGTTTCAGTTCCATGTATGGGGAGCCCCCTTTATTTTAAATGTTTTTTTAAATTTTCTCTTAAAATCGGAAAGCGGTTCATAGAATACATCTATCTACCAAGTTTTACATGTATAGTCCTAATAGTTTCGGAATAAAATGGCTGTGACATATGGACGGACGGACAGACAGACAGACGGACAGACATGTAGAAACTATAATGGTTCCGTTTTTTGCCATTCGGCTACGGAACCCTAAAAATCAAATAACACCTTTTCCCCGACCCGATCTCGAAAAAAAAAAAACATTGAATTAAGTGTGTGTTGTAATTAGGGTTGCCATACGACCGGAATTTTCCGGACATGTCCGGTAATATAGGTATTTGTCCGGAATGCGGAGGTAAACCTAAACCATACTATTCTAGACTATAATATATATCTGTGCCCTAGACTTAGTCTGTTTGCGATTAACTCAAAAACTACTGAACAGATTTTCTAGTAGCACCAATGATGTGTATATTTACTAAGGGTTTGTGTGAATGACACCGTGCGAAGTCGGGCTGGGTCGATTTAGTGTAGGTACCTAATTGATATTACAAGAATTAAAATAATTGGAAGTTCTTTGCTATATTATTAAAAAAAAACAAATACTAAAAACAAACCAGCAAAACTTGAAAAAAGACAAAGGTCTCGAAGGTTCTTCACAAAATATTAGCGGAAATAATTATTGAGCGTAGGTCGTAATCACACACAATAGAAAACAAAGATGGCATCGATCTGTTTGTTAGCGGGAAATTAATCGTTCAATAAACTATAAGTCGATTATAATTGGCGAGTACCAACGTACTAAATGTTTTTATTAGTACTAGAAGAAAACAAACGTTTGTTCGTTAGTTGATTATATAAAAAAGTGTGCAAAAAGTTTAAATAATTAATTAGTGTATAAAATACCTTACAACACTAACACCATCCTATTGTTTGATGTCAGATTAATTTAAGTTTTTAATCAAAATCCGTTTGTTTTTCCCATTTGTGTGTCTCCCTTTATTTTGAAGCATAATGATCTGAATAACGGTATTACCTTTATAACAGAAAAAAACAATACCAGCGATGCAAAACCAACAAGTCGTTGAACAAAATTTACAAATAATTTAACACAATAATACATCACGCTTCCTCACATACGAGTATCTTTGAGCTGAGATTAAAACGGTAAACTGTCGAGTGATGTCCGACGCACAAAAAACATCTCGAATACGCACCGAATTATTGTAAAAAATATTACTAAATAAAGTGGTCCGAAGACCGAGCCCTGAGGCACGCTTGTCGCCCGCCCATACCTGTTGTACTAGGGAGCTGTGTAGACAGACAAAATAAGCAATTCCATTTGATCGGGCCCATATTTGCCCACCACTAGAGTCTTGACTGAGTAAACATTAGGCCTCACGTCCGCAAATAGCGTGATGTCGGTGCATTCGAAGGCTCTAGCCAAGTCAGGAGAAATTATTTTAGTATATGGTAACGAATATGGTAATTGGTGTTCGATACTTGTGCTCTTGCTTAGTATGAAAGGTAGTTTGTAAATGTCGAATAAATACAGTAACATGCGAGTTTACATACCTACTACTGAGTACTATGTCAAATACTTGTAATAAAAATATTTATTTTACGTGGAGACTTATAGTGGTGAAGTAGGTACCTACTGTGTTATTTTCGATAGATTTTAGTATTGGCCTAATTATGCAAGCTTTAAAGTAACTTATAAAGAATAGTAAGCTTGAATAAAAACCAAAGCATTTATTTCTAATAAATAAAAAGCCTCAGAACAAGATAAAGTTAATTGTAGATTTGTGCGTCAGCACAAATATACAATCAACTTTATCGGAGGGTATGGCCTCATCTAGTTTACATTTACGGAAAAAAAGACGTGAAAGTGTTATTTATAACATATTTGCAAAATAAACATCATTATTTCATTATGAAAAAAGTAGGCATTTATATTTATTAGGTCATGAAGTCAATAGTTTTTTTCAGTACGAGCTAACAATTTTTTCATGTTCCGCTCTATTGAATGCTAGTGCTAAAGTGGAAAAAAATATTCAAGCGATTTTCAACTGCTCGATTCGCAGCATTTTTCAAGTGTTGCGACACATCAAACGTACCCGGTACCCACGGTCAGCGGTAAATTAAAATTGCCGCGGGGAAAAAATAAGTGTCTGACACACTTAGTTTCCATGCAGGCGCGCCTAATGCGGGCCGAGTGGCCGCGTCACCGCCAGCCGGCCGCAGTTTATCTTCCTTAGTATGGCAACACTGAGGGAAATAGCCGCGGAAATGTTTGCTATTTCATTTCCCGCCATCTTTGTTGGTTTGTTTACTTTTAGAAATGGCGACGGTTCCCTTTTTGCTGGACAAGAGATGAAATAGTAATATTGTTGGGTCATTCTATGATTTTACTTGCGGGTTTCGTTAGTTTTATTTACAAAAAATACTTTTCCTTTACTGCCCTACCTTATTATTTCTAGCTTACTGTTTTGTAGATTATAAGGCAACAGAACATTTAAGTACCAACTTCACTTTCTTTTTAATGATTCTATCTGGAACTAGATGGCACACAATTCACGTACCTCGCATGCATCTTGTGCATACTCGCAAACGTGTGCCAAACTCCCAGTGCCGTAACTTGGAAGAGTCCCACCAACCACACAAATAAAATGTCCTCAGCATGCTGTGGGAATTAATGCGTGTGATCAATATATTATTAAGATCTAGAGGTTATTTAAGCTCTTAATTATTATGAAGGCGTGCCCAGAATTTTTGTGCAAACATAAACACATATTCAGTGCTTGATCATTAACCACAATGATTAGCGGTCGACTGTCTCAGCCCACTCTGCCCAATTGGGCGTAACTATAAGCAAACATCAAACCGGATCACTAAACGACCAATTAATCTACCAAACTGCGAAGGGATTTTTTCTCGGGCAATAAATTAAACTCAACTAAAAAGTATCTAATACCAATCCACCTCATTTTCCGATCGGCCGCCCGCGATAAGATGCTCTCTATTTTGACAGCACACCCGGTTGGGGTTGCAACAATGCGCCTATTATTGTCAATGTTTATCCACGCACAATTTGCTCGCGTTTATACAGCGTTAGCAACATTTTCTGTTAGGGGGCGATCTGATGCGTACGTATGGCGAATTTTAATGCGATTATTATGAACTGTTATAGACAGTTCATGGGGACTATGAGCGTTTTAATGATGGATTTGTTTTAGATGATTTTGTTATAATTTCAAACAGAGCACAGAGTGCGTAAAATCAGGTTAGCCCGTTTATGCAGTACATGGGAATAATTCCTAGATTTACCACGATGCCAAGAGATATTGCCCAGTACTAGCTGAGACAGAGATTTCCGCACTGCTGTTTCAAATATAATAGTTTGGTTGATTTCAAGTTCACTCAAAATTTGAACTTTCTTATATTGCCAACTAGTTCCTAGAATCAGTATAAAAAGGCTTTTCTAGGTTGGCTAACCTAGAACACACATTTACACATCTCACAATTTTACTTTCAAATTCACGCACACGTCCCCTCGTTCGCAAAATCCATTAGTTGTCAGCAAATATTGACCCGACCATGACGCGGGCGCACGGGCCGAGCATTTTTGACGGTAGCCGAAGTGCTCCGAACACGTCCGAACTGATTATATACGCACTGTACGCCGATTTGAACTCTTAGTGCTTTAACAAACATTATGATTATTGTGAGTCATCTAATCAATATTGAGATTCTTTGTTTTACCGTTTATTTTAGTGATTTGTATTATCAGGCTTAAATATTTGTTAAAGATGGCAGAAGGATCCTTAGGTATTCTAACAACAATTGATTTTTAAGATAAGCGATAAGCGTTAGGTTAGGTGGTATATATTTCATACTAGCTGACTTCTGATTGATTTTCGTACTGCCATAGTTTCTATATTTTCAAACATAATCCTTCTCTGGACTTCCACAAATATTTTAAAACTAAAATTAATCAAATCGGTTCAGCTGTTTTCGAAGTTTAGCGAGACTAACGAACAGCAATTGAAATCGTCTCGATAGTAGAGCCGATTTCACTGTATGAAAGAAATTATTATTTTCAAACTTTTACAAATTTCTCTCATGACTTCATCTTCTAGAATTATTTGGAATCAGCTCATTTCGTCGAACATCTGTAGACGTGTCTGCCCTGAGTTGTTAAGATATCCAAATTTTCACTCTTCTAGGACGTCCGTTGCGACTATCTTACATGGTATTCATCATTTACAAATATTGGAAAAAAATCATATTCTGATTCTTCTCACATATTATGTACCTAAACGTTTTCTTACATAACGAACACTTATGTTGTAGGTATACTCGAGTTTGAAGGTAGTTTGAAGACAAACATTGAAGATAACCAAACAAAAATGTCATATGCACCAAAAAGGTGTTACCTAATGTATTCGGAAAAGGTCAATTTGTCACGGCTAGTAAAAAGTAAACTGTTTGTTATGTTTATGTAATTCATTGGTATTGGTTCTGGCTGATGAAGTGGATGGTGTTATAGTTACAGATACAAAATATATGGTGCGATATATTTCTTTAAAACTTTATTACACTACGCACCAGTAATCGATTTCCGCATCCTATATTCAAGTAGATGTGATATATGTCGCTCAACATATTATTATGCTTTTTCTCAGTTGGTCAATACTTTCTTCTCGATCAACTGTATCTCTCTCTCCAGTTCTTTTTGTCTATATTTTCCTTTGCAAAACATATAAATCTGAAACAATAGATACGTAATTTTTCGAGTAGTTTCCTCTTTAATGAAGATTTTTTTGAAAACAACACATCGACTGTTAAAGGACCGATTAAAATTCCGAAATGGCGTCAATAATACTTTGTTCATCAATTAATGTTCAACCCCGTTAAACTAAAGAAATTCTTCTTCGATAGATTATATTTCGTTTATTCATATTTTTTATAACATCAAATATGTTATACATATATATAATTGACTGAAAATGTCCCAACGTATTAATTAAACTGTTCTTCAAAACACAGGGTTCTTCACAACAACTTCTTAGTCGGAAGGACAAAAGTGTTACTTTTTCAAGTCCCACCCACCCATCACACTGTAACCAGAACAATTATGTAACTTTTATGTGAATAGAAATAACCATCTCTTATTAGAAATCCAGTACGACCAAACAATCTCAAGAAATCATCAAACAAAACCACTATCAGCAAAGAAGAAAACAATCAGATCTTAAGTGAAGTCACCTCCAAATAATCAGAGATCCGAAAGCAATAATAACTTTACATAAAGGGGCTGACCATTAAAACTTCTGAATTTTCAACTAGCATTGTCTAGTTGGTAATTAGTTGCGGTCAGCGGCCGTCAGACGCACGCCTGCTTGGTCCTTGAGCCGGATAGCAGGGAGGGCCGCAATGAGGGCCCCAGTGAGGGCCTCCTGGCCCCCGGCTTACAGGTCCGGGCCAATTTCACGCCAATCGTGTCATCAAATGCACGCGTTAAAGCCAAGTGACCGTTTCATGCAACTATTTATTTTTCTTCGGAGCGTAAGGACTTGGGTTTTGCCTTTTGAGATGAAACTTAGTATAGGTACTGTAGGTCGTACAGGCCCTAGCATTCTGTAATAATTCTGTAATTTATGTGGGCTGTAATAATTTTTCAAACACATACATAGTGGCCTGATTTCACATTTAAGTAATAAAACAAGTTTACGTTTGCATAAAACTTTGATCATGTATTTTAATATTTTTTGTGCATACAATAGCAATTACAACACTTAATAGACGGACAGTATAAATTATATATAATAATCCTACTGTACCAACATTTCATTTTTAATGGCAGCACCGACGTCTCTCGGCCGTAAAAATAGTTCCGTTTACGATAACATATTTTGACGCCCCAACATCCCTCGTCGTGGCCAGCCCCCGGTTCAATTACCAACGTATTTGTTGTCAAAATATATGCACATCTCTGTTCGACCCCTGTCATACACGGGGCTATAATATGAGTGTCAATGTATTTTTAGGAAATTTTAAGGTGTGGTTGTGGTTCTCACCTTAACGGTCCGACAATATTATTAATATTCATTTATTTAAGAAATGTGTATCAACTAGGCTACATGTTACATAAAAAATTCATAAAACAACAAAAAATCCTCAGGATTGAATAACCAATAGAAATAAAATGAAGATCTCATTGAAATTACTTCGAAAGCTATTCAGAAATGTTTGTAAACATCCCTTTACGTGTCATTTATCGATTCAATTGGAATCTAAAAACGCGTCCATTCATGCGCTATGGAAATAGCGCTACGTTTCAATTAAACCCAGAGATCCACAGATAACAAAATGTCCGGTGGTCTATTGACAATACAAAGGAGGTTTAAAACGAGCGGATTTTTGGGGTACCGTAAAAATATTGGTTGATTTTCTAGAGCCTTTTCAAAATAAAGTGTTTCTAAGTGAAATACGATAGAAGTAAAGTAATCTAGGATTACATTTAAGCATCATTTTTAAATAATTTCAGTTTTAAACTGTTTATTATGTTGCCTCTGCGTTAAAATAGAATCTGAATTCAACTAACTTTTGAAAAAACTGAACCGATGAGCTGAATATCATAACACAAAACTCTTAGGAGTACCTTATAGTTGCATTGGTATCTTATGAATGCGATTATTATGAAATATCGACAGGTCAGTCCGTGATGGCTTGTAAATTAAAAAATATATTTTTCACGTTGCTTCAAGATTAGTAAAACATCGTAAAATTTATTTTATAAGGATAGAACCCACAACGTTATAAACTCCCAGCTTGCACCAATTCCATCGATGAAGCAAAGATATCGCACAATACAGCCACACACGCACAATGGAGTAAGACAGAATGGGGAGCAATATTTTATTGAAAGACCCTTTCGTTGAGTGTTGTGTAAATACGCGGCGGATTCGGCGTGTGTAATGTGCGGGATATTGCTGCGAAAATGCTGATATGCCGACCTTAGCGAATGTCTGCGAGTCTTTGTTGATGGAAGAATTGTAATTATATTTGTACCTCGCCATATGTGCCAGTACAGGACCCATAATATGACACATCGATTTTATGCAAGGCCATCCCTAGCTGTGCCAAATATATTTGTCCCTGAAACCTATGTATATGTCATTGTCCTTCTCGGGGTCAAGATGCAATATTATTGTACTGTTATTGTGTGTGTGTATTATTGTTTATCGTTGAACATCGTTACGACATTGGGGAATTCCTAAATAAATGTAGAAATTCACTTACACAGTATCTAAGTAGGACAGTTCTGTAAAAATATAACTGTTAAAATTTAGATGAAGTAAACATCAAATAATAAATTTTATTTGTTTTAAAAGTGGGTGAAAAATAATACTTTTTTTCGTCTTGTTTTAAACTAACAGATGAGATGATAGTTTCGTTCAAGATTATTTCCACTGTCCTCAAAAATGGTTTTAATTGTTTTTTATGATTTACCTATTTAAACGTCGTAGTAAATCATTTTATTGATCACAGTGCTTGGTTTTACAGGTCGTCGGCCCAGGTGATTAGGTAGCCAATTGTAGTGTTGGCGGATGGTCGCAATCATTGTTTTGGCCACTGTCCCTTTATAGGCTGGAGCTTGATAAAATAATTTGTACTAGATCACAGTAGTAAGGATCACAAATTATGTGTGAAACATGCACAATAAGCGTGTAAAGCAGTGTAGAAAATTGTTCTGACGCACGGTCACAGTTGAAAAGAAACTTTATGTTCCAATCAACAAACAAAGATTGATAACATTCTTTTATATTAAGTTGATTGGTCGTAATGTCAATTTAGTTTAAAATTTTCACTTTAAATGCATCTTATTGCACATTCTCGTGTTTTTTTTTAAAAACAAAACTTTCTGGTCAGGTCCTCTTTCTTGAAATGAAGTAAAAGATTAAAACAGAAGCTTGTAATAAATGATGAACACATTTAAACATAATTGTATGTTCTCAAAGTGACTAAAAACTTTGCAAAGCTAGTAGCGCGGGAAACCACGTCTAGTGTCATTAGGAAAATGGCGGGCGCCAGCTTAAATGCTGCCAGCGCTAAGAGATTAATTTCTACCGCGAGAAAGTATTAATTTTATTTTCTCGCTACTCCCTTTTCATAATTTGCAAGGACGGATAAAAATATGATTGAAGCGATACAGTTGTTTCGTTATAAGTATTGCAACATGTTTTAAATTATAAGTTTTACTCGTTAAACAGTAGGTACAGCACTTGTATGCTGAAATTGCTGTAATTCGTATCTTATCAAATACTTTTTTAAATATATTCTTAGTTTTGAATGCCTTCTTACACTGATTCAGCACATAGGATCAGACTTGTACTGAAATATTCCTGATTACCTAAAACTTTGAAAACTTTTAAATTATGAAAGTACTTATTTTTTTACTGAACTCACACTAAAAATAATATACAAAATTGAAAACTTTTGAAAGCTAAACTCCGTAGAACTAATCAACTAATTAATACCAAAGATTTATGGAATACTTAACTCCGCCAAAGACAAAGCCTTTCAGTTTAATAGCTAAAAGTTCATTACTAAATTAATTTAGCTTTTGAAGCGGAGAACCTAATTAATTATTCTTAATTGCTCGGCAGTCTTAGAAAGGGATTAGTAGTCAGCAAATTAAGGAAAATAGATTATGGTTAGTGCCTGTATAGCTCGCAAGATGGGTCCTGATACAATGATAGCAAATCACGATTATATTCTTTGGTCCACACGACATAGCACCGGTGGAAATTGGTTCAACTAAGCTAAGTTTTTTAAGATTAATGGATGCGTGTTTTTAATGCGTGCTATGAATGGTCGGGAGTGGTGTAGGTATTTGAAAATCCGTTACTTATACCTAGTAGAAGCTCGACATTCGCAATATAGCGCATCTTCCTCGCTCAGCTACGTAGGTACATTGCGGCTTCGCATCTTCATAGCACATCTTACTCGATTCGCAAAATTTACACTAATGCTAAGTTATGTAAGCTTGGAATCAGTGAAAATGTTCAAATAGTTTCGTCGCCTTCCTTACACATTCTTGCAGCATAGCTCTGGTGAAAAGGCACAGCTAGACTTCGATTTTCTTGGATCTTCCAGATTCTGACAAAATTGACTAATTATATTACCTATAGGTTTGTCAGTGTTTGCATCATCCAAGAAAATCGCAAGATAATCGATGTACTTTTATTATTTCCCATTTAATTATATCAGGCTGTACAACTAAAATTATGTATTATTTGAAGAAATAAATATCTTTTTTTCAACCGACTACAAAAAAAGGAGGAGGTTATCAATTCGACGGGTTTTTTTTTAATTTTTTTTATTTATGTTCACCGAGATTACTCGAAGACGGCTGAACCGATTTGGAAAATTCTTTTTTTGTTTGAAAGGGTATACTTTGAAATTGGTCCCATTGTCACCAAGTCAGGATCTGATGGTGGGATCCTGGATAAATCGAGGGAACTCTTCAAATATTATAGGCACACCTATAGTGATTTGAGTATTTTTTATAGTAACTTGTGTAGTTGCATTCGAAAAGCATCATTTATGAAGTGGACCTGATGATGAAGACCACAGATGGCCACTGGAACTACTCAATTTATAATAGGAATAATAAGTATTTCATGTGTTCCGCTTCGATTACTTGAATGTGGTTATTAAGCACAATATGCTCGTCACAATGCATATGGTGAAGTGAAACTGATGGTGAAGCACCAGGAGAACTCCTCAACAATTAACGGCCCAACATTGGGAAAAGCAATATTTTGTAAATGAATATAATTAGTTGACATTTAGGCTCTTGTAACTAGGTAAATTAAACATCGACCAACTAAAAAGAGTTAAATAAAAACTTTTTACCAAAAAATTAAACTGACTGACTGACTGAAAAAATAAACACTGCAAAATAAAAAATAACTTTAATTTCGGTAGTCGGTGTCTTTAGTTTTGTATTTTCGTTTTTAGCACCGACTTTCGAAATTAAAGTTATTTTTTACTTTGCAGTGTTTTTTGGGAGTCGGTTTAATTTTTTGGTAAAAAGTTTTTATTCTGTGGGAAAATCATCTAATGACTCTGGAGGGAGTTTCAGACTTCTACTGACTAAAAAAACCCACCCTGTTCCTTCAACTGCCCATATGTTCCGGGAACGCGGTATCTCGTTAGAACATTCCCGTAACTCTGAGAGTCAAATATATCTAGCTTGTTAGTACTATTATATACCGATCCGAGTAGAATGAAACTACAATATGAGTGCTGTGTGTTTTCTATAGTTTAACTTAGTAGATACAAGTGTGCGCATCTGAGCGGCTGCTTTAGTTTCCAGGCTTATGACGTCGACGTCGGGCGGGATGGGACACGTCAACAACATGGGCGGGCTGGCCGCGTGCGCCGGGCCTGACTCCAAGCCCATGCAGTTCCCTCTCGCGCAGCGGCGGAAGAGAAGAGTCCTGTTCACACAGGCACAGGTACGTCGAACTCAATTTTAGTATTAACTTCTTCGTAGTAGAGTAACTAGTGGTCGCAAGTGCTATTGGGAATCGTGTTTGGAAGTTTGATGATGTGATAAGCTATGTTCCTTGGAAAGTACATTAAACCGTACTGCCCCCATTGTCATAATTACAGTAAGTCAAAAAAATGAAATTTTGGGAAATCGCACTTTTGTTTTGAAATGTTTAAATTGGTGTATCTTGATAATTATAGCAGATAGCTTAAATATTTAAACGGATAACAAAAGATACATGTTTGTAGATAGTCCTTGATATAATTTATTTCTTAAATAATGATGGTTTTTTTTTTTTAATCTAATGAATTGTATCTATAATTACCACTTCTATCAGCCCAACTAACACTTTCTTAAGCGTATTTACAGTAAGTCGTTAAGATACTGTAATTACATTGTTACAGTAAGTATATCTGCTCACTCACTTACTTGATATACATCAAATAAGTGGCTTACGGATTGGTTTTATTTTTTCTGAATTACATAAGTTATAAATAGAGTAACTAAACTTACTGTAAAAATGAGTAGCTAAAACAACATATTTAAATAATGTCAATCTACCGGAACATTAGTTACTGTAAATATGATAGTGAAAATACGAAATAAAACATAATTTTAATACAGTAAGTCTACTTACTGTTATTATTATAATGACTTCTTGTGTTGTCTTCTCAACATTTACTGTGATTGTACTTATCGTAACTTTGTTAATAATTTAGATATAAAAATATTTTCCTTATAGGGCTTGATTTAAGGATCACAGTAATGTAAAAAAGGTCATAACACCAGTAACACGACTTACTGTAATTATGACATCGGGGGCAGCGTTGGTCCTGCACAATGAGAGTAAAGGAACAGAGCGTGCACCTGCGTACTTGTGATACTTGTGCACCATAATATCTCTTGCGCAGATGGCTAATATCCGCTTAAATTGGCTCCAGTGACCGAAGGCGGTTAGGAGAACTATTATTATGCGACTAATCTGCTATTTTCCTTGACGAGTGCCTAAATACCCTTTATGCGACCGGTATTGGCAAAAGTAAACACACAGTGTGTCCCAAACAGTAAACGGCAACTCGGCAATCCTGAGCGGAGATGGCGGGAAGAGATCGATTTAAAACAGAACGCAATTCCATTCTGCACTACAACAACTGATTTAAATCTGATGAGTCGAAAAAATAATACTTCATTACCTTGCACTATCTGATATATTCTTTGGATTTCTTACCAAAAATGGTCACCATATCTCCTTGTGCCTACATGTAAGTAGCTCCAGTTTTTCTGCAAAGCCTCCGTATTTGGATCGGTGACCCTCGTAGGGGGAGCGTTATATGCGATCATTTTACAAATAAATATGAACTGGGGGACGTTACCTGTCTTAATTCGCGATTTAAGGAATGTTATTCACTGTCCGACTGCGCTCAACGAACGACTATTCTGTTTGATTTATATTTCAGTTAATTTAAAAGCATTTTAACGTTTTCTGTTCCGATCTTCTTTTAGGTAATAAAGAAAATAATTTTACGATCCCTTACAATTTTTATTTTTTGTTACGGATGACCTCTGACCTGATGACACTTGACCTCGATCTCGCCTGATGGTAAGCGTTAGATGAGGTCTACGATGAGACGATCGAGTCCAAAAGATGCCTATTTACTCTTGCTTTACAGAAGCCGGCAAAGAATTCCACAGCTTGGCTGTGCGTACAATAAATGTGGAGGAGAAGCGCTTGGTACGACAAGACGGTATATCAACTAACTTAAAGCGCGTAAATCCGTCATATTCTGTATTTTAACAATCAATACAACCATTTTATATTTAAAAATAAAAAAAATATTTTAGAGCCAAAAACACTAGTGCGACAGGAATTAAATCTTATCGCACGCACGGTGAATAGACCGCTTTACGAGAGTGAATCGTAGCGTGAAGCGCGACCGGTCTCAGAGCAGGGCGCTGCCATGGTGACCGCGACTGTGTCGGGTCAACTATCGAGTTGTCGACAGCTAGACGCGGTCGCAACCATTGCTAACAAAGGAACTCTAGCCTTTCAAATCGAGCTTAATTTTGCAACGTAGCGCCGACCAAATATAACTAGAGATAGTTATAACTATTGTTTTTTTTTTCTTTTATTATGTAGTAGCTCTGTCCGCGGCTTCATTCGCAATTTTCGTATTGTTTTGTTTTTAAGTAGCCTACGTTTTACTTCGGGTCTTCAATTCTCTCCATGACAAGTTTTAATTTCTATTGTTCATAGGCTCACGTTTATCCGCCATCCCATCTGATGGTTTAGTAAGCGATGATGCGGCCAAAGATGAAGCATGCTCACTTACCTAGAACTAACCTTCTCACTTTTGACTTAAGTGCCTCCAGATGATAGTTATGAAGAAACACATACTCCGGAATGGAATTCCATTAGCTATACGCATAATGAAAGGATACCCAAAACGTTTTGTGCGTACGGGTGGGATGTCCACCAAGTAACAATGGCACATCACCGTTCGTCTTGTAGTCCGATGACGGACTCATGTGACTGTGGATTTTTGGTCCAGAAATGATCTCGCTCCTTCTCAGATCACACTGCCAATTTCATCACAATCCGATTGATGATTTAAGAACGCATACAGGACGAACATGCAAACGTTTCTATTAACAAGTATAGGTAGATAGATAGATTTATCATTTTTGTCTGTAGAATTCTTTAACGTCTTTCCAGACATAAATATTTTAACATAGAACATTGCCAGTCTATTACTGTCTGTGTGAAATATAATTGAGAACTTCTTTAGAGCGTTTTGATTTTTTAACCGACTTCAAAAATCTACTCATATGGCTGAAGTCGGTGCCAAGATAAATGAATAGGTTTCATCACCACGGGTGTGCCCGAGAATGCGGCGTTCATTGCTTATCAAAACTATTCATTGGCTTGGCACCGACTTCAGCCATGTGAGTAGACACCTAGCCCTTATTTTTAAAGGAATTAGACATCCAATAAAACAATATTTAAGGTTATTTCTCTCTTTGTAGTGCAAGTCTTTTTTGTAAAAAAAAAGATTTATAATGCTACGGTCTATCAATCTTTAAAAAAATTAGCTTGAGAGATTTTTTAAATATTAATAATAAGTAGAAAAAAGTATATATTCATTGCGCATTTGCATATGAACTACAAGATTTACACCAATGCCTTAATCTACATCATCATCTGCATAGCCTTTTCTCAAATTTGTTGGGGTCGGCTTTTAGTTTAATCGGATTCTGCTGAGTACTAATCTTTTACATGGAGCGACTACCTCTGGTAACATGATACCCCTAATCAAGACTGGTGTCAGATTGTCTGGCTTCTGACTACCCGTAACGACTGCCAAGATGCACAAATGACAGCCGGGACCAACTGCTAAGCGTTCTTCCACTAAAACCTGATTAAATCAAACGAGCAACACAAAATTGAAAAGCTAACTAAAGTGTAAAGCCAAAATTGCGTTAGCGTGTAGGGCGGCGCCCGACCGCCCGCCCGCCCAGGCCTGTCGGGGCGAAAAACGGCCGCCCGCCCAACCCGCCCCGCCCTCGGCACATGCCCCCATACCGCTAGCTATCAACCATGTAATTAATTCTATTTCCACGGAATTTTCTCGCTGCAGTTTGATTCCAGTGTTGCTATGTGTGAGTGAGTGTAGGGATGTGTTTATATCTTTATGTGCATAGTGTGTAAGGATGGGTTGGCTTAAAGTTAGACGTGATTGAGGTTAAAGGGATTTTGGGTGTGTTTGATTGTTCTGAACGACCATATTACGTCGTTAGAACTAATAAGTGATTACTTTGATATTACATTGGTTGATGAGTGCCCGTTCTATGAAACAGAATTTTGTGGTTTGCCGTCGGCATATTTCGGATTTATACCTATGTATGTACGTTCGTATTCATATTCTCATTAACCATTTGACCAGCGTAAAGTCAGACCAAGTATTAAGTTCGTACTAATATTATAAAGAGGTAAAATTTGTTTGTAATGTTGTATATGTAGGGGGATAATCTTCGGAACTAATGAATGCAATTCTAAATTTGTTTTCTTTGGCTGTAAGGTGCATTGTTAGTGAGTGCTATAAATTATTTCGAAATACACGTAGACGAAGTCGCGGGCGAAGAGCTAGTTAACAATACCTACATTAACTGCATTGTAACTGAGGTTTATTTTCAGCTGGGCTGGTGCGATGTAGATTGAAATAATTGTTATTGTTGGTTATCCTTAGGAGATAGACATATTATCATCTCGGACTTTTTTGCAGTTTATTTAAGACTAGCTTTTACCCGCGACTTCGTCCGCGTGGAATAGTTACTTTGGGCTAACATTAAATTTAACCCCGATTTTGAAGCATTCTTCATTGGCGCTCCGCTCCTATTGGCCTTAGCGTAATGATATATAGCCTATAGCCTTTCTCTATAAATTGACTATTTAATTAAAAAATATTTTTTCAATTCGAACCAGTAATTAATAATTAATAATAATAATTAATTATTAATAATTCCTGAGATTATCGCAATCGTTGTTCAAACAAACAAACAAACTCTTCAGCCTTATATTATTAGTATAGATAGCTGTTGCCCGCGACTTCGTCCGAGATCCGTCGTTTTTCGTAAAAAAAAAAGTAGCCTATGTCCTTCCTCACGGTTCAGTGATTTTGATGTAACAGACAGATTAACTTTCGTAATTTAGTAGGGAAATATAATATGTCAATCTATAATACTGTTGAAAAATATCGCAATACGGAACCGCACAATATTATTGTTAATAGCTGTGCCCGCGACTCCGTCAGCGTAAGTTAATGTATTGGTAATATTGTTTAGATCACGTTCACATGAGGCTTAAGTACCTATAGAACGAAATTTTATACCTTCGGCCGCGAGACGCGTCGAACGCGGCGACCGATCCTCAAAAATAATCCTTATAGCATGATTCAGTATTCACGCGCGATGGCTTATTATTAGCGTATTTCATGTATAACTTTGGTTTTTCTATACCGATTTATATGATTCTTTTTTATGGAATAGTTAATAATGTGAACAATATGCTGTCGTGGGATATTTTTATATAATTTTAAGGAGAATATTTCCGTCATGAAATGATTTCTGTGTAGCTTTAACCATTAAGTTTGCACACGCGACGGAAGCTTAAAAAATTGGCCAAGTGCGAGTCGGACTCGCCCATGAAGTACGAAGTATGAAGTATGAAGTATGAAGAAGTATGAAGTAGTAGTAGTCCGTAGTAACTATAATAAATATAACATACTTAAAATATTAATTTGAAAAAAAAAAAACAAAAAACCTTACAAATTTCTTAAAACTAGCTTATTTACAATTTTTACAACTACGCCAAATAACTTTGTTTTTCATAGTATTTGTATGAATTACAAAGTTATATTTGCGGTTTTAGAAAATATACTGTATCTCAAAAACTGCCGACTCGATCTCGTTCAAATCAATTTTGGTTGAAAGTTTACATTAAGATCTACAACATATGGTTTTTTTAGATTTTTCACTTCATTTTTATAGAAGTTAGAGGGGGGGCACACATTTTACCACTTTGGAAGCGTATATCTTTTAAACGATTAACTTTATGAAAAAGTCATTTTAGAAACCATAATGTCATTTTTAAAGACCTGTCTATAGATACCACACACGTATAGGTTTCATGAAAAAAATATTTTCAGTTTCAGTTCCATGTATGGGGAGCCCCCTTTATTTTAAATATTTTTTAAATTTTCTCTTAAAATCGGAAAGCGGTTCACAGAATACATCTACCTACCAAGTTTTACATGTACAGTCCTAATAGTTTCGGAATAAAATGGCTGTGACATACGGACGGACGGACAGACAGACAGACGGACAGACATGTCGAATATATACTATAAGGTCCTATCATGTTATCAGCACAATCGGGCGTCTATGATATTATAATAGGAACAGAAACATGGCTGGACGATAGTATAAAAGATGGAGAAATTTTCGATCCTAGGTATCGTATCTACCGTAGAGATAGATCCTCAACTGCTCTGGGAACCAAAAAGGGCGGAGGTGTTATGATTGCAGTATCTAAGCTCATTGATTCCGTACGTATGCCAAAATGGGAATCTGATATCGAAGATCTGTGGGTCAGACTTAGAATTACTAAGGGTAAGAGCCATCGCGTTCTGAATATCTGCTCTGTCTACCTACCCCCACCAGTCCAACAAGACACACTTGACACATTCCTGGAAAATGTATCGACACTGATAGAATTTACAAATGAAGATACAATTATTGCCGGAAACTTCAACCTTAGCTTCATAAGCTGGAACATAGACAATACCCGCAGCCCTCCGTGTACAATTCCCACTAACTACACCAATAAGTTAGGCTACTCTCTTGTTGATTTTATGTCCGAAAATAATATGTTGCAAGCTAATATTGTGAAAAATTGTTACAATAAAACCCTGGATCTGATTCTATCCAGTTTGTCGGTAAGTGTTAGCGAATGCAATAACCCGATCTCAAAAGTTGATGTATATCATCCTCCCCTAGAAATTATTATCACTCACAGTTCACCAGTGCCCTTACAAACCAAAATAACTTCGAAGTATAACTTCAAACGCGCTGACTATGTGTCAATCAAGGAAAAACTTAGAGTAATAGATTGGGTTAAAATATTTTCTGAAATGGTTGATGTAGACGAAATGGTTAATCTGTTGTACAAACAAATTAACACCTTAATTAAAGAATATGTGCCTCTTTCCAAACTACCCAATAATAAATTCCCGCGATGGTTTCTAAGCCGTTAATTAAACTTTTAAACGAAAAGGAAAAAATTAGAGTTCGCTATAAAAAATATAAAAATCCTAGAGACAATTACGAAATCAAATTACTAGACGAGCGCGCAAGACGAATGATTAAAGATTGTTACAAAACTTATTTAAGCAATACTGAAGAAAACATAGCTCAAAACCCAAAACTCTTCTGGTCATTTGTTAAAGCTAAAAAGTCTCAGTCGAGTGACATTCCTACTACTATGCGTTTGGGCAACAAGACTGCTTGTTCCGGTGAGGAAATAAGCAACCAATTTGCCTCACATTTTTCATCCACCTTCATACCATCTAATAATTCGACTGCTCCTGATACGCATAACTACTTTCAATTTGCTCTAAGCAGAATTGCGTTCACAGGAGTAGAAGTATTAAATGAATTAAAAAAGCTTGATACGTCCAAGGGTCCAGGACCAGATGGCCTACCTCAGCTCTTTGTCCTAAAATGTGCATCCTGTCTGTGTCTTCCGCTCAAACTTATTTTCAATCGCTCTATTGAAACATCTAAATTCCCCACAGAGTGGAAAATTGCTAACGTGGTACCTATTTTTAAGAAGGGAGACCCCAGCGATACTTCTAATTATCGCTCCATATCTCTTCTTTCTATCTTTGCAAAACTGTTTGAAGCGTTGGTTTGTCCTGTACTGTCTTCGCACACTAATGTGCAATTGGCCTCTGAACAGCACGGCTTTCGAACTCGTAAATCCACTACCACTAATTTGGTTAACTACATCAACGACATTGCTAAATCTCTGGATTCCCGTGTACAAGTTGATTCAGTCTACACAGATTTCAGCAGTGCTTTTGATAAGGTTAATCATAACATACTTTAAATGAAGCTGAAACATTTTGGCATAGCCGGTCAACTGCACAGATGGTTCGCTTCTTACCTGACGGGGCGAAAGCAGAGAGTGGTCGTGAGAGGATACGAATCACTCTTCTACTCTTCCACTTCTGGAGTACCACAAGGATCGCATCTGGGGCCGATCTTATTTCTTATATTTGTAAATGACATAGTCTGCACAATACAACACAGCAAATGTTCCATGTTTGCAGATGATTTAAAACTGTACAAAGAAATTAAAACGGACTTGGACGTGTCACTTCTTCAGAAAGATCTAGATGCAATACATGAATGGTGTAAGTTAAACATGATGATTCTTAACGTAAGTAAGTGCTATCATATAACTTTTACGCGAAATAAAAATAGAATACCTTCATCTTATAAATTAAATGGAGTTTCCCTGCAAAAGGTTGACACCATCCGTGACTTAGGAATTCAGCTCGACAGTAAACTATCTTTTATTCATCACATTGACCTAATTGTTACCAAAGCGACAAAAATGGCAGGTTTTGTGAAGAGAACATGCACGAAGTTTCGGTCTATTTCGACCCTAAAACTTCTCTTCAACACGCTTGTTAGAAGTATACTGGATTACGCATCTCCGGCATGGAATCCTACATATCGCATCCATATTAATAGGATAGAACGTATACAGAAAGCCTTCACCAGGTATCTGCGCTTCAGATGCTCTAGTTGCGGTCAAGACACCAGTTATTCTGAAAGACTCAATCATTTCAATATGATATCTCTGGAACATCGTAGAAGTCACTCCGATCAGATATTTCTTTACAAAATTATTCATAACCGATCCGATGTTCCAGAGCTATTATCTAAACTTAATATTTCTGTACCTAGGCGCACTATAACTCGATCTGTACGTAAAACAGATATACTTGCTTTGTCCCCATCAAAAACAAACCTTGGTCGCAGTGCCCCTATGAACAGACTTATGGCTAATTATAATATAATCCACACTAACAGCAACATTGACATCTTTGCCGACAGTTTTTACCAGTTCCGTAAAAAACTTTTAACTCCAATCCACTCATAACATTTTGATCACGTTTATTGCAGTCGTTTTACTTACAATAATAGTATTAAAAAAACAGAGTATCCATTGCCTATTGAGTAAGTAAATCTTATGTATATATCTTATATTATTTCTTTTATATTGCCATAGTATTATATTGTTAAGTAGCTCATTTTATAATCTTTAATTTTAATTTAAATCTGATCTCACAGTTTTGTATGTACTATAATTTATTTATGTTTAAGCTGTGTACTTCTATAAGTGACAAATTCACCATGACAATAGATGTATAAGTTAAATAATATGTAAAATGTTATTAGTGAATAAGTCGTTGGAGTACCTTATATAATAAAATAAAAAAATAAAATAAAATAAAAATAAGGGTTCCGTTTTTTTCCATTCGGCTACGGAACCCTAAAAATGGAGTAACTTCTCCCGTTTTCCCAACATTTCCCTTCACTGCTCTGCTCCTATTGATTGTAGCGTGATGAAAAGTAAACTATAACCAGCTCAGGAGTATGAAAAATAATTGTACCAAGTTTCGTTAAAATCCGTCGAGTAGTTTTTGTTTCTATAACGGTTATACAGACAGACAGACAGACCGACAAAAATTTTACTGATTGCATTTTTGGCATCACTATCGATCCCTAATCACCCCCTGATAGTTATTTTGGAAATATATTTCATGTACAGAATTGACCTCTCTACAGATTTATTATAAGTATAGATATACTTTATTGTACACCTTACAATACACTTAAGGATACAAATAATAAAACTAGTGTAAAATGGGCGGTCTTATCGCACATTCACATTAAAATCCGTTGCGCAGTTTGAAAGATCTAAGCCTATAGATGCGGGAAGCGACAGAGTTTTATAAGATGACAAGTATTCAACGGACAGCTTTTGTATTGCTCCGGTCTTTTCGCTTCAATTGATGGGTAGACTAGATTATTTCTCGGCTATTAGCCGCTAAATAACGCTCTCCTGAACTCAAACACAGATTTGTATATGTTTGCGGATGAATGGAAGAGGTTACTGTCAGAATGTTGGAATTTTTGTGAGAAGAATGCATAAATGTATTAAATTGGTATATTATATATGCTCTTAACTTTTATTATTAGATGTAATCTAGATAGGACTAACCCAGACTTTTCTTGCGCAGGTATACGAATTGGAGAGGCGGTTCAAGCAACAGAAGTATCTGTCGGCGCCGGAGAGGGAACACCTTGCCTCACTCATACACTTAACACCAACGCAGGTAATTCGATAGTAAAGATTAGTAAATGTAGATAAGATGACCGCTCCAATATGATTTATTTATTAACTTCTGCCCGTGGCTTCGCTTGCGCTTTTTCAGTGAAACTAAGGCTGCGTTTCCACCAGAGATGTGCGAGGATGCGTAGCGAGGGATGTGTTTGTAAAGAACCAATAGAATCGCTTCATTTACCTCGCCTCGGTCAGCACAGCTCTGGTGGAAACGGCTCAGCGGAGCTAGATTTTTGCGCATACAAAACAAGCGAGGGATGTGTGCGAGAAATGCGCATTTTCACAGCTCCGCTACACATCCTCGTAGGCACATTTTCATCGCACAGCTTTGGTGGAAACGCCCACACATTGTCACAGCACAGCTAGACATCCTCGCACGACACATTTCCATCGCACATCTCTGATGGAAACGCAGCCTAAAGCCCCTATATTACTCTCCAGTCGTCCCAACTATCTTTACACTAAAAATCACATCGATCCATTGCCCTGTTTTAACGGGAAAAAAGGATAAACAAACAACAGAACTTCAGCATTAAAAAATATGTATTACAGTAAGGATTAGGGATACACAAACATAAACATACTGTTTTACAAACTTGTAAATCATGATCGATTGAGACGTTAAATGATAGATAGATTGATGGACTGAAATAGACAGCTATTTGCAGCTGTTGTCCGTGTCTTCGATTTTTTTAAATTATAAATTAAATTTAAAACAATTTTTAGCCTATTCAAATTAACAAAAGCAAGTAACAGTTGCAACCAGCACCCTTACTAAGTTATAAAATAACTTGTATAAAGGGCAGTGGTACAATCCATAAATAAAGAAAACCTTAAATATATTTAATATCCTTCATCCACGCTGGGTTGATTTTTGAAAAAAGTGCATTACGTTTGACCCGGAGTATACCACTAACGCCATGCCATGTCGAAGTCTGTTCAGTGGTTTAGCTATGAAAGCGTAATAGATAGATTTTCGCATTTACAATATTTGTATGGCAGAGTTTGATCGTGGATTCCACCCACCGTATTGGTAAACTCTTGGTATAACTTTCTAACATAGTCTGTAAAAAAATTAATTTGATTTAATTATTCAAGCTGCCTTGTTTCTGCTACTCCATTGTCACTCAAGCGTTGTAAGATAAAAAAAGAAGTTGCAAGAAAGACAATTTTTATGATCATTATTTCGCCTTTAAGACATGAAGCACTTCGACACAGAAATATGAAAATAAACATTGAAAATATAAAAATATCAGTCCCCTCCCTGCACCTACCAACCTACCACATGTACCTATCAACCCCTAATTCAAAGACGGCACTTAAAATGTAACAAACAAGGAAAAATTCGTACCGTGGCACTTGCGAATCAAAGCATTTGAAGTACCTACTAGTGCGGTCGCCTGTGACGTTATGACTTTAACGAGCTGTCTTAGGTTGCCAAATGAAAAAAAAAAGAATTTGTTTGGTAGAATTTATTATAATTGAATACACAATCAGTTATTTGTGGTTATTTTAGGTGCTTTCAGGATAATTATTTCTCAGATTAAAATTGACAATAATGTAGTACCTAAACATACATAGCTTTTCAAACTCAGTAATCGGCAGCGATTTCAAGTAGATATTTTGCTTTAAATATCTACAACATATTGTTTTTATCAGATCTTCAAATGACACCTTCTGTACACCCTTTATGCCCTCTGTATTTCATAAAGATGAAACTATAATATGAATAATTCACCCACAATCATACAAGAAGTTATCGCAACCCTTTGATTTTCTCATGAAAACATCATTCAATATTAACCCCACGACTAGACGCTTATAATATTTCAGTCTATTACGTTTCCAGTACTGAGAACGTAATAGGCCTCCTCCCTATAAGTGGGTCCACCACGCGGGTCCCAGGCCATGCTTGTTTCCACATAATACCTACTTTCTTTCGCCAATTTGAGAGACGCTTGTAAAAACTGTATAAAAACTCACGCCCAAATCGAATAATGTCGCGTGACCACAAGCAGACATAACTTACAAGCTCACGCACAGTCGCGTATCAATGGCGTTCTGCATGGGCGTCACGCTGTGCCAGCCACAACCGCTCGTAAATCACGCTATAACCGCTCAGAAACGCCTCCGGTGATGACCGTCGGAGTCAATTACAGAAAACGCCTACGAAACGCGTGCTACCCTGTGGCTGGTGTCGGTTTGAGGGTTAAATAACGTTTGAGCAGCGGTTAGGGGTTGTAGTTATCAATTGTAGCTGATTGTATTAGGTAATTGGTTTTTTGTTGAGCTAGGTAATTGTAGCTTTGGGCGTTGTGCGCAAAGTGACTTTGGAGAAAATAACTGTACGAGATTAGGAATTTAGTTTTTCTCATAGGAATCGGATGGATGAAATTATATTATGCTCATGTAGGTACGTTGTTACAGATTTGAGCTCTAATGTTCTTAAGTACATTTAAATTATTGAAAGACTTAACAAATATTTTCTGGTTATGACGATCAATGCTAGTGATGATTGCTGGCAAGATTGCTATAATGTAAATTCTACCCACATTGCTAGTTCTCTTTAAAAAAAACTGTTTAAAACTTACCTAGATTGGTTAGATATGGTATATCTATATGATTACCATTTCTCCTAGTTTTAACGGTTTCCTTTTGGTTCTGCAAACTTGGATGAATTAATACTAGGCAATACAGTCTCCGATGATTCAGTCTGGCTAGTAATTATAAGCATACTATTGTTGCCCACGCGTTCGTTCGCATGGAAATTGCAATATTTAACTATACCTAATATTATCAAGGTTTCCAGTTCCAGACTTGTGTCCTTGTCATGGCGACCTAAATATGACCTCGCCTGGTCCCACAATATCCTATTTCACGCACAATCGTGTAAGTAGGTACAATCAATAACGTAATTAACCTGTACGCTCTAACAATACGAACTACAGGCCCAATTATAATAACAACGCATTATCTTCGGCTTAACGCGCGTCGCCATTGTGCCCGACTGACGTTTGTTTTGGCGCCAAACGACTGCTGGTGACACCGCCAAAATGGAGATTATTCATGGACCTAAACCATTGTTGGGGTCGCACCGAGTTTATGAAATTTATATCGACACGGCCAGAGATTATAGACGCATTGTTGTAAAGGATTTGAATTTTGTAAACGAATGTGGGAAATAGAGCGCGTGCCGTTGACAGTTATATTAATAATGGCGATGACGGTTTTTTTTTATATAAATATTTGGTGGAATATTTCACGGGTTTGTACTTAGTGTGTTTTTTCATATATTCGATTATATATTCTTCCAGAATTAGACGATCTCGCTACATGTATTCTAAAAGTATTGATCAGCAGATCCAATGCAGACTATTTCCTGATAGCTATAACCGGGGGGTCTTTAAGTCAAGAGTGAATAGGTTACTTTTAGGTAATTGTGCTCCATCTTCGACCACATCATCACTTACCATCAGGTGAGATGGTGGTCGCGAACGCGAGCCTATTATGAATTTAAAAAAAAGTTCAGGAAAGAGCAGGAAATTCTAAGTCCTGCCCTTTCCAGTAATTGTTAAGCTAAGGTTTGGAAGCCTGTTTAAGCATGCTTAGAGCCACATGATTCATTCATTTCAACATATAAAAACTTTTTTGCAAAAAATAAAACCGACTTCCATATCAAAACACTAAAAAGCCAAAAATAATTTTAATTTCGGTAGTCGGTGTTATTGGTTTTGTATTTTCTTTTTTTTTCACACCGCCTTCCGAAATTAAAATTATTTTTGGCTTTGTAGTGTTTTGATATGGAAGTCGGTTTTATTTTTTGCAAAAAGTTTTTATTTTCGCGCTTTTTAGTGGTTCAGTTTGTAATTAATCTAGTTACAAAATTCAAAATGTCAACTACTTATCACCTTTTACAAAATATTGCTTTTCCCAATGCAGAGCCGTTAATTTTTGAGGAGTTCTGGTATTTTGACTATCAGCTCTACTTCACCATATGTATTGTGACGAGCATAAAGTGCTTAGCATACATATTCAAGTAATCGAATCGCAATCCACAAAATACTTATTATTGAGTAGTTTCGGTGGCTATCCCCAAATGGTGCTTTTCGAGAGCAACTGCACAAGTTACTATAAGAAATACCCAAAACGCTATAGGTGTGCCTATAATATTTAAAGAGTTCCCTCGATTTCTCCATGATTCCATCATCATTTTCATCACGCTAGGATCTGTCCTAACAATGGGACCAATTAGAAAGTGTACCCTTTCAAATTAAAAAGAATTTTCCAAATCAGTTCGTAAGTGACGGAGTTATGCGCAAATAAAAAACGCAATGCAGAGAGTAAACGAAAAGATCGTCAATATAAATATATTTTTAGACTTTTGTTGATTTTTCAGAAGAGGCTTATCCGATTTCGATAAAATTGTCATGGAACCATTTGCGAAGTATACCCTTTCTGACAAAAAATATTTTTTCAAATCGGTTGGTAAACGACGGAGTTATGCCCGGACAAACATAAAAAAAAAAATATATAAACATCCGAATTGAGAACCTCCTCCTTTTTTAGAAGTGGGTTAAAAAAAGACAAGCAGTACCTAATAACAAAGGGAGCTCTTAAAAGTACCTATCTGTTTGTTTCAATAGAAATTAGTACATCCCATCCGATACATTTTGCCTCTTTTCTCCTCCGGGCTTCCGAGGGTAATTAAACATTATACCTGATTCATAATCATAAATGTCTATCTCTACCAGAAGCTATATATCTTGTTTCTCCTCACTTCCAATATTTGTTTTCACTTTAGATTTATTTTTATAATTTTGTTTATTTTCTTTGTAAATTTAATTGCTTCTTTCGGTTGATTTCTTTTAAGTGTGTTTAATTTGGAGTTAAATCCTCTGCTACTGGTCCGGTCAGCCGAGCCCTAGGGCTCCGACCGCTGTCAGGCGCACGCCCGGCGCGTGCGTCCCGCGCTAAGCGCTGTATTATCTGTATTGAGTTACGAAAATGTTCTTATAATCTTTATGGACTTATATTGTTGTTAGATGTTTCGCAGATTTTTTTTATTGATTTTGTTTGATTTGGAAAGTTTCAATTTAAGAATAGCAATATGTTGTTTTGTTTCATTAATGTACTACAAGACCAATGCAGTGCTACATTGAATGAATCTAAATTAGGTACTTGAAGAACTGACGTCACTTCAAGTCACAATCGGCGGACTTCTGTATTAAGCAATGTTATAAAAAAACATGAATCTAATAACTTCGTTGCATCAGACCACTTGATACATTAGACAATAGGAATCAAGATTTCAAATAATGCATCAAGAATTCTAAAACCAAACATAAACCTAGGGCATCCAAATTTAAGATCAAGCTTTCGAAATCTGACTTAACAAAGCTGTTGGCTATAGAAATGCGAATGCTAAAACTGTGCATATTTATGCCATTTAAATAGCCCAGCAATAAAGTCGAGCCGGCCACAATATCCCGACTGTTTGACGTACGCGAGCAAACAGAGGGCGCATTCGTTCAACTTAAGTAAATTTCGATGTTCGCGCGCACAGCCACCGCGGCCTCGCTCCACTCAAATAAACTTTGATTTAATAATACTAATGGCTATTTTAATGACTTTTGTGTTTGTGTATTTTTCGAAATTTCAGTAGCAGTTTTGATTTGTTTTATTTTGCTCTTAGGAATGGTAAGATGCCGAAAAGATGCTCCGCGACGGCGACGGCGGCGTTCCATTTGTCTAGGACAAGGCCAATTGTGCCTTGTAAACTAAAATCATACTTAATATTATAAATGCGAAAGTTTGTGAGGATGGATGGATGATTGTTACTCTTTCACGCAAAAACTACAAAGCGGATCTGAATAGAATTCGGCTGAAATTCTGGAGTAACACATAGACTACTTTTTGTCCCTGTATTCCCACGTGATCTGGATTTCCGTGTTACAAATCTCCCAAGCGAACGAAGTCGCGGACAACAACTAATTTCTTATCAACCGACGACCAAAAGAGGAGGTTATCAATTCGACGCGTATATTTTTTTTTTCTCTTTTTTTTTTTATGTATGATCACCGATTACTCGAAGACGGCTGAACCGATTTGGAAAATTCTTTTTTTGTTTGAAAGGGTATACTTCGAAATTGGTACCATTTATCACCAAGTCAGGATCTGATGATGGGATCCTGGAGAAATTGAGGGAACTCTTCAAATATTATAGGCACACCTATGGCGTTTTGGGTATTTCTTATAGTAACTTGTGCAGTTTCTCTCAAAAAATACCATTTGGGGAAGTGGAACTGATGATGAAGACCACAGATGGCCGCCGAACCTACTCAATAATAAGTATTTCGTTGATTGCGATTCGAATACTTGAATATGGATGTTAAGCACTTTATGTTTGTCACAATGCATATGGTGATGTAGAGCTGATGGTGAAGTACCAGGAGAACTCCTCAAAAATTAACGGCCCAGCATTGGGAAAAGCAATATTTTGTAAAACGTTATAATTAGTTGACATTTAGGCTCTTTTAACTAGGTAAATTAAAAACCGACCAACTAAAAAGAGTGAAATAAAAACTTTTTACCAAAAAATTAAACCGACTTCCAAAAACACTTCAAAGTGAAAAATAACTTTAATTTCGGAAGTCGATGCCAAAAACGAAAATACAAAACTAAAGACACCGACTACCGAAATTAAAGTTATTTTTCACTTTGCAGTGTTTTTGGGAGTCGGTTTAATTTTTTGGTAAAAAGTTTTTATAAGAACAACATTATTATTTATATTAGAACAAAGAATATCTAAATTTCAACACCACACATAACCGTGAGAGCTGCCAAAAAAGGTTGAAAACAAAAGCTTCAGCTCATTGTCTATGGTCACGAACTCTACGGTCTTGTCTCCGGCGGATGCGCGCATGCGGGCGCCCGACACGTTTAATGAGAGGAATGAAATAATGGTGCTTCATGAAACAATAGCCTGTCAGCGATGTTCGCTCACTGGTCTGTAGTAGCTGTCAAGTAGCCCCGGAAAAATTATAATGTTTGTGTCAGACAACTGTTGAAGGGATCACAGAAGTTGTTGTTTTGTACTATTTGTACAGTGACAATTTACAAGTTGAAGCAGGGAGCTCAATATCGTACGTGTCGTAGTTGCATTGTCACATAATGTCTATAAACCCACGTTTACGTTGAAGATACTGGCTTATGTACCTCATAATCCCCCCTACTAATATTATAAATGCGAAAGTAACTCTGTCTGTCTGTCTTTTATACTTTCACGTCTAAACCACTCATATGATTTCAATGAAATTTGACACCTACAGAGATAGAAAAGACCTTGGTGAAGGACAAGAGCTACTAACTAATCTTTGCTAAAAACAACCTTAAGCCATCTTAAAATCAAGAGTGAATAGGTTACTTTTAGGTTATGCGTGCTCCATCTTCGACCACATCATCGCTTACCATCAGGTGAGATGGTGGTCAAACGCGAGCCTATTCTGAAAAAAAAAGATTATAGTCTGATTATAAATAGGCCTATGTCCGAAATGGTCAAAGTTCTTGTAGGTACGTAACATCAAACCTCGATCCCACTCTTAACTAATCTTTGTTCGAACCCCATAAGAATGGCTATTTTCATCACTAAGGTTATTTCCTTTCACATCAGTGGCTTAATGCATACCAAAAGCAGTAGGTACCTACTTGAGCTCAATATCACGCCAGCAGATTCTACTTAAAATCTGTTAAATTCAAACGAAGTAAAAAAGTCGCAAAAACCCATTGCGGTTACCCAATTTTTTCCCCCAAAACCATCAAATTATCTTCAATAAAATAATATTTAGATTCGCATCATAATTATTTAACGTAACCCGATTGAAATCGGCGGTGAATCCCTCTGAGCTTATAATTTACCAATAATCCCACTCCAGGTTTTTTTAATCCATAATCGGCGTGGGATTTCAATGAGCTTCCTGTCAAGAGCCTGGATTCATCTGCCTTATTTCGGTTATTAAAAATTTTTTGGTTAACTGCAATGGTTTTCAACATTCGGATTCCGTACTTAGGTTTAAAAAGTAGGTGCGTTGGTTTTAGTAAAATAGGTTTTTTAGAATGATGAAAATAATAAACCGGAATAGGTAGATTTTTATTTGAATCTTTATGATAACTATCATCATCCTATAACTTAATTCTTAAGAGAACTAAATAGTAAAGAAAGTGCGGGAGTGTGTAGGCACCTAGGTATTTGTTATGTTAAGCTTTGACGCCTAAACCGCTGAACCAACTTTGATGAATGTAGAGAGACAATTATAACGTGATTGATTGACAAATCTATGATTGTATAAACGCAAGCAAAGCTAGTATTTTTATGTTTTTGATGCTATCGGAATAGAATACATTTCTACTATCCAAATGTTTAATTTTGTTCAGCAGCGGCATAAATTAAAGGAACTCTAAAGCTTTGGTTTCCTAGGAAAGCGGTGCCGTCATATAGCGGCCGTAATACGGACGCAAAAAGGCGGCCGTCTTTACGGTGACGACATGTGGAAAGTTCCACGGCCGTTTTAACACAGTCTGCTTCATCGCTATCAATGAAACGTTCACGAAACCATCTGTCACCGACAAGACGGCCGTCATGCAAATGGCGGCACCGCTTTTTGACGTTACGGTGTCAGTTACCGCTCTCTAGGAAACCGCGCCATTTTGTTTACATAGACAACGTTCTAGTGACATCATTCACCGCTGTATTACGGCCGCTATATGACGGCACCGCTATCCTAGGAAAACCAAGCTTAAGATCATAATTATTTTCGGTATCATGGTACCAAAAGACCGCAGTCTCAATGCGGCCCACATGTCAAAACAAATTTGGAAAAAAGTTTGATTCGTTTCCCGCGTTTAATAACCGCGAAAATTATTGCCTGGCTTTTCGCTTGGATTGCCACCACAAAGCAATATATTTGAGATTAAATTTTATGAATGGCAACGTTTTTTCAAGGCATTGAGAAGGATTAAAAGTATCTTAAGCGGATGATACACCTGACACAGCCCTTTGTAGCACAGGTAAGGGGCATTATTTGAATTGTAATGTTCCATTGTTAATATTGCGGTGTTTGCGTAGGATCTTAAAGGATTTTTTGTGATTATTTCGCAAATTATAGATACCGATTCGGACAGAAGCATTCTTTGTCATAGGTACTGAGCAGATATTTGCTGGCTTGCGTTTTGTTATTGCAATTGGTATACCTTTTTTTTTAACGTGGTAAAATTATCAAATAAGTCCTCCCACCCCGGGCAGGGTGGGAGGGACTGTCAGACTTTTTACTGACTAAAATCCACGGTGTTCCTTCAATAACCCTTTACGTACCGGGGTCACGGTAATGGGATGAGTCCCACGACCCCGGCAGGCTTTGGCCCTCTACAGAGGGGGCCTCGTCATGTTGCTGACGCTCTTTGAGGCGCGCGTGGAACACAACGCGCCGTCGACCCGTGCATGGTCCATGGTCGGACAGCGAGTTGCCCTTTACTCGCTGTCCGCATGCCCGCGCCTACGGTGGCCGGAGATCGTCGGCCGACGTCCGACGCCGTGGGCGTCTACCACTGCGGCTGGGCTGGAGGGAGGACGCCATCCTCTCCCTCACGCGGCCCGCCTCCTCCTTCGAAAGCATGACTGCTTCGCAGAAGGAGGCGACCGCTTCCCACTCCCTCTCGCCCCGCAGCATGGCCTCGACCAATGACGGCCGCGAGAGGTCTCCGCCTATCGCCGCCGTGAGGACACGTCGGTGCTCTGCCCAGGCGGGGCAGTCTTGCACCGTGTGCTCTACGGTGTCCTCGGGGCGACCCTGGCAGTGGTGACACCCAGGCGTTTCCTTCTTTCCCATCAGACATAGCCTAGGTACCTCCCGAAACTTCCGTGTCCGGTGAGGACCTGCGTCATGCGGTAGGTCAGGACGCCGTGACGCCGATCTAGCCACTCCTCAAAGAGGGGTCTTACCGCCGCAATTGCGGCGTGCCCGAATTGGTATACCTAGAGCGATATTTGGTGTTTACATAGTTATATTTGAGTGCTACCGTAGTGCTAACGTCAAATAAATATAAATATTAATTAAATCTCAACATCAAAGCATATTTATCTAAACGTACAGTCGTCAAAGTCGACGAAGTAACATTTTAAACCAACTTTAATAAGCACACAACTTACAAATATTAATTTGGTGGATTGATGTGTAAATATTAGCGAAACAAGTCACGGTCGACGGGCAGGGGTCGGAGATATAACTAAACGGTACCTATTTAAAGCTAATGCGCTGTTCGTGAAATTGTTAAGATTGGAGGCACTATGTAGGTAGAAGGTCAGATCGAATAATGCCTTCAGACAAATTTAGAATTCGATCAGGTAAGAAACGCCAGGTTAAAATAGTTTTAAAAGGATAGGATTTTTTTAACCATAATCTCACCAATGCCTTACTTACAGTTTAATTATGTGTTGATATGACAATAAGTCACTTACAGGCAGTGACATCCTTCATAAAGTTGTAATTAACTAAATAATTATTGTAATATGAATTCGAAAGTACGCAGTATTAAAATTATTTTTCTATTACATTGTTCATTATGTATATATTAAATTAATATTAATATAGTTCTGACATACCGAATAATGAGATTTTTAAATCACAATAGGAACTATAACTGAAATACGAATACAAATACGAGTATTATAAGTAGCATTTGGAAAGAATTTGGTTAATTTTTTAATTGCCTCGCACTGTGAATTTCTACGGTTTCGGGAGTGTATTTTTACTAACAGTCAGACTCAGAACAACTATTTTGTAGGTCAAACAAACTTTTAGTCCGATACGGGAATCAAATGTGCAACACGCAGCGGAAAAGCCAAATCGCTCAATCATTGCGCCAACCGTGTCGTTTCAAAAATCATGTATAAAATAATCCGATTATTAAATTAAGCTTAGAAAAAATGATGTCCGATCACAGAAAAGTTTAGTAACAATACCTACATGTAGAAATCTAAAGATCCAGTATCACCTGAAAAAACACTGCTCACTAGAATTGATTTGTAACCAACATTCACTCACGTACTTTCCGCCATATTAATTTTGCATCTGTCAAATCCGATTTTATCGTTGAATTTGAAATTCGACTTCGAAATAAGATTGAAAATCGTTTGTCAAATAGTTTTGTGACTGTATGTAGCGGTTTTTATGCTTAATATTTTTATAAGTTACTAAATAAATGAAGCACATTGATGGCCTGTCATGGTGCGGTCTATGTTTACTCAGTGCGCCGTCGGATGCAGAGATTTCTGATACAATAATGTGCGACAATCAGCTATTGTGAAAGCTACGGGGACTGACAAATCAGTGACACGCCGTACGTTTATAAATGAATCGATGACGGGACCGTTTATTTAATCATTCTAACGGCATTTTAGTTATCAGCTGATTTATTTATTCTTACTACTCATGCTGATAGAGCAATGTTTTGTCTGCAGTACTAAGTTAAGTTTTGGCCAAACTATATTACTACATAGCATCACTTATCATCGCATAGCAGACTGACTGAGATTACACTGGTCCAATGTTTGTGCTACTGCTCGCTGTAAAATTCTAAGAATTAATATACTAACACTCCTAATGCACACTCAAGCACGCAACTGAGCCCAAATACAAGCCATTGTCAGTAAACGTTTCAAAAATTAAAACGTCAAACTCATCGCTGGAAAAAATGTCTGCAGCAAATGAAGAGCTAAACAAACACGAGTGCATCTTTATTTATAATAATTGTCGCTCGATATTCCGAGTCATGGTTCAGAGAAACGGAACACCTACGTGGGATCCATATACCCTACTATTTCTAATGAGGTAAAGCACCATTTTCAACCTTAAAGCACAAGTGATAAGAGTAAATTCGGATGCTCATATATTTCTGTCGAAGGAAAAGCATCGGCGCCAAAATTGACTTGTATTGTAATGATGACAGCTAACTGGGTGGCCGCTTTTTGGATTTAATGAACGTATTTTTCTTAATGCCAACTTCTCAAATTATGTGTCAAAAATCCGTGGGAATGTCTTGTCCGTGGCCTCCTCTTATTACCCAGTAAAAAATAATCAAGTAAATGCTGCAACGAATTCCAGTAGCCGGTCGATAGTTAGCATAGCATAATAGAAAAACATCACGCTTGGCAGCTAAGTGGGTGTAAACTTAAACACGAAAGCCCTCGGACACACCCGAAATGTCGCATCACTCGACGAGTAACAACAGTCGTTTAGATGCAAAACAAATAAGTGAATGGCGCACTCGGGCGTAGAGTGCGTGCGAGCCAACACCGAGCATTATGCACAAGGAGATTGAAAGAAAGTACTCCACACGAGAGCGTCCAAGCCTCGCCGGAGTGCAATAAGCGACGCCCGCTGACGGGGCCCGTTCATTAACTCTCACCTCCTCCATAAATAACCTAGTGAGCATCATTCCTGAACGCAGCACAAAAGGGCGCGTCTCTGCTGCCAACGTTCCCACAACGAACCATCAAGAGTAAACAGAAAAAAATCGACCAATAAACGTCTAGTGGCCAGTATTTAGTAACTAGTAACGATTTTGGTTTTACAACGGTTGTATCAACAATAAGCTTGCGCGCAGAACTTAATGTTTGGTATCGTAACGGGAGGAGATCTTGGTACGGGGGAGCACACATCCATTTCAAAGAATAAACACGAGGAAACGCTCTCGATGTATAAATAATAAATAAAGTGTATATTTCGCTGCGTCGGGAGCGTGCGGAGACAAAGGCTAGCCGCTCGGTGGGGTAAACAGCGCATGTTTATTCTTTCGTCATTAAGGTGGAGTGTTGACTGGGCTCGGCCTAGCGCTAATTTCAGGAAGGCACTGACTTCGCCTGTTGATTCGTCACGCGTTTGGGATGAGATTAGCACGTTAATTGATATCGTTCCCTGAATCATCTCCTCTCAAATCTAAAAAGTCTATGTATTTGTCTCTGGAATACTGTGTCAGTCGATATTCATAGGTCGTATTCTTATTCCTCCTTGGTCACTGTGGCAACTTTAATGACTTGTATGACTCCCCTGATACTATCCTGTCATTAAACACAGATATCGTTGTTGTTAATATATTAGTTTCGTTGATGTTTGTAACGAGGTTAACACTGCCATTCATATTTTCAGTTATGTTGGTAGTAGGCATAATTAGCAATTGACTAGCCTGGAACTAAAGTGGTCTATGACACAAAATAAACATTTTGAAACAGCAAATGAAACGCGATGCAAGAAGTCACTGTACTTATAAATGCAAGTTATATTGCTGATAAAAAAATATATTTCAGCTAAGGAGATAACTTAGCCACCCTTATGTAGGTAATTTACGTGATAAGTAAAACGTATATAAACAAGCCGAAAAAATCAATAAATTCTAAAGTGTTATTTTAGTGTCGAAATGACACAGACCACTGTACAGTACGACGAGTTGATTATTTGTATTTATGTTCAAAACTGCTCATAGAAGAATTAACATGAAAATGTTACTTAGAACACTTTAGTTCTAGGCTAGCCAATTACAATTACTGGTGAATAATTTTGTTTATTGTATCTTTATGAATTATGGTATAAAATTAAGTCTAAGTAAGTATTGTAATTTAATTAGAATTTATACACACATTGTCTATCGACTCTCCACACTCATGTCGCTCGTCTGCTGGAAGAATCAACACAATCAACAGAAGCAGTACCATTGTGCTTTTTGTTCTCTTCTATTTTTACAAATTTCATATGAATAAATAAAAGGAAAATACTTAATTACTTCTTTTCTTTAATCATATTTTTGTTACAGGTCAAAATATGGTTTCAAAATCATCGCTACAAATGTAAGAGACAAGCAAAGGAGAAAGCGATGGCGGAGCAAAATCAACACAATCAGGTGAGATCCGTAAAATTTGTGTTGATAAAGTTTTTCGAACTTTCAATTATTAAAATACCAGTTGCAATGGATAGCAAATTGGTGTTAAATCTGGTAAGTTGGGACTACGTTGTTTGTAGAAATAACAAGTCTGTGTTGATAAATGCATGCTTTTTTATTGAAAAAAATAGCTACGCTACTCTTTGGTTTAAAGACATCACAACGACTTACACAGTTAGTCACACTATATTTCATTATATAGTTTCTCTCTTTAAAATAGTATCTCAAAATTTTGCAAACGCATCTATCAAACGACGTGACATTATTAATTCATAAAATTTTACACAATGCTAATGAATAATGAATATTAACGTGTAAGCGATAATAATCGTGCGCTGACGCGGTGACTCCGAGCCAAGGGGCTGGTGTCCCCTGTTTGCGAAGGCGATAGACTTTGCCCACTCGATAGCAATCTCCTGCTGCGCTCCTCAATGGGAAACAAAATAAGGGACCCGCACTTCCAAATCTGGCAACCCGTGACAATTAGAATTATATTTTGCGGGAAAATAGAGCTGCCGTGCGAAACGGTAGCTTTGACAGATGTTACCATTTTTCTTTTCCTTTTTATTGATAATAAATTAATTATAGGTGGTGGTTACAGGCCGAACTTATGAGTTGCAGGTCGTGAGTTCGAATATAGCCTGGCACATTAATTTGGGTAATTTATATTATCTATATAGAAGAAGATACAAAGAGAGAAGATAATTACAGTATACATGCACACATAATCCCGACTGCAAAAAAATCCAACTGCTGGAACCCAGGCCTCCTCTCTATGAAAGGGCCGCGGGCCACGCAAGTACCGTGTGCAGAGCCGGATTAACCCTGTCAGAGGCCTAAGGCAATGGCATCCTCGGGGCCCCTTTTCTTACTTTGACTGACCAAATCGTGTGTGAACTGAGGAAACGCACTGTGTGTTTTTAATATGTATATTTTACTTATTCCCAGATTTGTTCTGAAATTGTTTTAATTCTACTACTAAATCTAACGATTTGTATTTTGTGAGATAACAGTGAGGTCCCTAAGTTCACACGCACATCAAATTCTCGTTTGAAGAAACATGTTTTCTTGGTGCGTGCACTGGGCCTGGGCCCCTAGTTGATGCGGGGCCCTAGGCAGTTGCCTACTCCGCCTAATGGTTAATCCGGCCCTGCCCGTGTGGTTGGTAGATGTTGAATATTTTCGGATTTTCGGTTCAATGTCATGCCGGTTTCAATGTCATGCCGGTTTCAATGTCATGCCGGTTTCAATGTCATGCCGGTTTCAATGTCATGCCGGTTTCAATGTCATGCCGGTTTCAATGTCATGCCGGTTTCAATGTCATGCCGGTTTCCTCACGATGTTTTCTTCACCGTTTTGAGAGCAGAGGTGTTGATTTAAATTACACAAAGTAATGTGCCTGACTGGATTTGAATCCACCTAACTGATAATTAATCTATATTATAATATATATTAGGTATTACAATATTAGTATAATATTAGGTATAATATGAGAAGAAATTTTTGCATTTATGAATAAATTCAAAAACCATTGGACCGATTTCAAAAATTCACCGTGAGAATGCTACATTATCACTGAGTGACATTGCCTAGATTTTTTGCACAAAATATAACTTTTCACTTGAGCGAAGCCGCGGGCAGAAGGTAGTTTAATTATAAAATAACTAGCAGTCACACGGGGATTCGCTCCCGTGAACTTTATGTCGATAAAAACAGAACGGGATTACCCGACTGCAAGAGAATGTGTCTTTTGCAGTCGGGTAATCCCGATTAACTTATAACCTTCTTCAAGCTTCAAGCTTCTTCCATACCAAAGGAGACGTTTCATTTTTATATGGGCTCCGGCCATAACATGTACATTTCAGCAAAGCTGGGAAATACTACTTACCCCTGAATAGAATAAAGTAACATTTTTTTCATAATATCAAATGGTTTTTATGTACAAACTAAAAATTAAAAATGTTTAACGTTTTTCCTAAGAGTTATGACAGCCATGACAGGTTGTAGAAATGATGTTTACTTAACCTTGTTTTGTTTTTGTTCATTACACACACTAACCCACAGAACACTATTACTCTAGTGGGGACCTGACTGACTGATAGAGTTTCAACTTTCAAGACAACAAGCGGTTATTTTGAATTCGTTCAGAAACACATTTCAAAAATGGAGACTAAAGATTTTTGTAACGATGAAATCGTCACACTTAATTATGTTTACTCAAAAATCTGTACAAGAGAATAATAGTAATTTATTTTTAACACTACAAGAATACTCACATTTTCTAATTATCTTCTACGTAACATTGATTTGATGAGCGAGAGAGAGACATGATTTCAGAACGAATGAAGTATGCAAGCAAACGAGACGCCATGTGGAATAAAACATGGCAATAAGTGAAAAACTATTATTTTTTGTGCACAACAAATCAGGCTCAAATTCACCAGAGAATATTTTTCCCCAATTTGTAGTATTTTTTATTTTTTCCTCTTTTTCGATAAATGTACATCTGATGGCCGAAAATGAAACATCTCCTTTCACCCTAATCCACCCAGTACTTTCTAAGAGTAGCGCGTTCAAAGAAACATAATTTTCCGCTTTATCAGATTCAGATTCAAATTAATTTATTTTTATAAAACATAGGTAGGTCCTGTACATTATAAATCATTATTTGGTAATACATTGAGGGCGTTGTGCTTTGCCTCTAGGGTGTACAAAAATTATTTATAATATCAAGTATAGATATTTACTTAATTCTTAAATCATATTAAGATGTATCTATACATGATATAAAAGCGAAATACCACTCACTGATTAATCACGAAATCTAAGAAACGAGAGAGTAGTAGGGCTCTCAAAGTTTGCATGGGGGTTCCTTTTAGTACGTAGATACCCGCTTAGACGGGATTTTGCGAAAATCCCACGGAATCGGGATTTACACGGGAAAAACTTCCCACACGAACGAAGTCGCGAGCAACTGCTACTATTCCATACAACGCTAACTCTGAGTAGTGCAATAACCCTGTCGTGTGTAGAATATTCGCTCAATTTGCTAGTCGGGGGTGGGCGCTCCGCCGACCTTCCAATTGTGCGCCCCGACGCCGCCCGTCCCGCTAATGACTTGCTCGCTTCCATGGGATTTTCATTATTCTATGCTGTACGTAGTTATTAATTTAACGACGCTTTTTAGAATGATTTTTGATATTTTTTAGACATTAGATCAAATCGTCAAATTAGTTTTCGAAGAATTCCTTTTTCAGTACCAGAAAACTGAACTAAATAAATTCATTATTCAGTTCAGTTTTCTGGTACTGAAAAAGGAATTCTCTAGATCCCACACTAGGATTACTGTGTTGTGGGATACAGTCTTATCCCAAGCATTGCAATCTTTGGTTGAACTTACTATAAGGTGCTTTTGGACTACATTAATTAGGCACAATAACACATAAACTTAATAGATACAGTAATCATATAGCTTATCATTATTTTCTCGGGGTGGAGACCTGGTGTCCGGAAGTACAAGCTCCTAGCTTAGTTTAAGCACCAGTCTCACACAATACAAAAGCTGGTTGCCTAAAATTAGTTAGTTAAGTCTATTATAAAACATAATATATTGTTTTGAGACCACATTTACATCAATTTTGGTACCATTACCAAATAAACTATTTATTACTAATTTATTTTAAATAAATTATTAAATGAAACTTACACAAAATATTTATGTAAACTTATTTATTGTATTGTATTTTAATCGATCCAAAGTTTTTATGGAAGATATCGCTATCCGCGATAAGACCGCAATTGTAACCGTAGGTTAAACAATATTGTTGTGGACAACAACAGGTGTGTAAACAAATTAATAAAATTGATTGTTTGATTGGTTAAAACTATTGGTGCACAATATCATGTTTTTATCGTGTATGTAGGTAGTTATGTTTTACTTATCCAATTTCCTCCCAACAGTCATCTTCATCACCCCGGCGAGTAGCAGTTCCCGTCCTGGTGAAGGACGGGAAACCTTGCGGCTCGGGGGAGTCTTCATCCCCAGCGCATAGCCACTGCGCCACCCCAACGTCCGGGTACTCCGCCCCGCAGCCGTCGCAGGCCGCGTGCAGCAACCCGCTCGTGTCCTCGTACCGCCAGCCCACGGCCTACCAGCAACAGTGCACAGGGTACCTGCCGCTACAGGGCAGAGCCTGGTAGAAGTTCCCACAGCTTTATCACGAGACAATGTTCAAGGAAGAGATGTACTTTGATTAAGTCTGAAGAATTTTAGGTTTTATTTATTTACATATATTTTATTTATCTACAAGGAGGACTTACGTCTAATAAAACGTAAAACTATGGTATTTCCAATTAAGCTGAATCACTTCATGTTTTTGCCGTTTTTTGACTTTATGGTTAGGCAGAATATATTAGTCTTCAGTGTTGTACTTTAAAATTACTTTCCCATAATTCATGGTAAGTTTGAATAAGGTAAAGATTGAGTGACTCTCGTTTCGTTATTGTTGAAAATAAATAATTTGATCAACTCTTTTATTAGAAACATACTTTTATACTGTTATTATAATATCCTTAGAATTTTTTTCAAGATAATTTCATAAATATTAGAAATCTCCTCTAAGAACACTGTCTCTGGTGAAGCGTCGCTGGCTGCAGCTTCCAAAACTGAACATTGATTAGAAAAATAGTGAAATATCGAAAGTGTTGGTGTGAAATGTGGACAAAGTCGGTCAAAACCGCAAAACGGGAGGAGGGTAATGTGTAAATAATTAGTGATAGTTTTAGTTAAGCACACGTGAGGATTTGAATTGATTCTTTGTGATATTTTTTTTACTGATATGCTAACCTGAAGATAAAAATATTTTCTCTGTTGTTTTTTTCAGCAGATTTGTAGTTTTTTGCGTGTTTTACAATTTATAATATAAAATATCTTTCTTTTGTAGATGTTCACAGATTACAGTTATATAAGTAAGTGTAGGTTTAAATATTTTTCTGTTCAGGTTTAAAATAAGAGTGCCAAACTTCCAATTTCGTGATTGATGTTTTCGTTTTATACGATAAAAGCACAATTGTTTTGCTTATTTATACGTAATGACTAATAGAGCGTTTCACCACCCGAATGTAACAGTTTACTGTCTTGTCAGAAAATATTACCTAAAACTTACAAGTCTTTGAAATTAATAATAAAAATATATTACAAAACAATTTTAATTTAAAATACGGTGGTCAAAATCTCTACGTTAGTTGTAGGTGCATTACTGTAAATAACTGATAAAAAAGTAGCTAATTGTTGTGTGAATAGAAAATAATTTAAAAAAGAGTCAGTGTTTGCGTGTGTAGATACTATCTAATGTAAATAGTTGTGATCGCTCTTAGAATACATGAGCGGGTACGGGTGACATCCCTTGTGCAATCTGTGTTTCGTTTTAACTTGGTTGGATATCAGTTTTACTATAAAACCTAATGGAGCGCTACTTCAGATAGCTCCTTTTTACTGAAAAGCGTAAATACACAGCCAAGTTAAAGCAATTTAAATTGATCTTTCAAATGGTTATTCTTATAGTTTAATTACAAGAGTAAAACTATCAAACAACGAATTTATACTTATTATAAAGGCAGGATATTTATCATTTCATTTATTTAAATTCAACTACATTTCTCTTATTGCTTTAATTCCGTTTTCTAATGTTCAATCAGATGTTAAATTTTGAAAATGAAAAAATAATTTTCAATCGTTAATGATTCTTATTTTGTACTTAAGTAATTTTTTATTTTTTTACTAAATGAAATCTGCGAATTGCTGCAATGTAAATATTAATTAAAATTAGCGGAGATTTTTAAATGTTAATGTCGGCAACATCGCGACAAGATGGCGGACATTCCCGCGCAAATAATAGCAATAAGAATTTAATAAAATTAGAATAATTCGTCAGTTGTAACAAAATGGAGTTGTAATTAACGTTTTTCAACTTAATTTATATGTTCTGAGAAATTAGGTCGATGTATAATTTGTAGGTTTAGGGGGAGTTAATAATTATTATTATGATAATTATAAATAATAGTATTAATGAGAAGGAATTTGTAACTATAATGAAGACAGAAGGTGTAATGAATTTCGATTTATAAAATTAATAAAATTAATGAGTTTTATTTGGACTTTCATTCAAGAACTTTGTTGAGCCTCTTTGATCTTCAAGTGGACCTCAGAATGATGGGGTCAAATCTTACGAACGTAGACATTTATATCTAGGTAGAACACTTCTAACTCAAGTAGGTACCTACTCGCTTCAAAGAGAAAATGCTTACATCAAGTTTGAAAAATTTGCATACAAAGGGATAGTAATTTTTGTCTGTCCTTGTTCTTTTCATCTTGAAAATTTAGGCAAATAGAAATGAAAAGAATTCCCTTACGAAAAATATCTGCGTAATAAAATTAACACAAGTGGCTAATATAATAGCTCATATAATTATGTAGGAAAAGCATATTTTACTGTGGTAAGTAGTTCTAATTTAAAAAGTTCAACAATCTTAAGAAGGCAGCCTAAAACGCTTAATTCCAATGTTTTACTACACAAAAATGACGCAATCTGAGTCAATTACGCCCCTTAAACAATAAAAGTAGCAAACGCTCACATCACCCCTGATCTAAACGTAAGCTTATTCTTATTGTCTTCAATATTCCCAGATTACGCCATAATCTTTCATAACTCGTATTACAGTTTATTCTGCATGGCAACACCGACTTTGAACGTCAGTCACGGCCCGCCAAAACGAAATAATAACATGGCTGTTTGCGCCATTGAAAAAGCTCAAACGAAATTTCGCTTCTCTGAAATTGGAACCCTTTACTGTTCGTGTAAGAACTGTTTTCGCATTAAATATGTATGGGGTTACATCGTTCGGACGTCAAGCGTAATTTTGATAGAACAAAGGCGAGATAGGGTACACGTGCGCGTCGTTACGGCTCTTGCTAATAAAACGCTGGATTAAGTGAAATATACAGGTGAGGGGTGGAAATTGAAAACTATTGGCCTCTCGAAAGGATTTACGAGTTTATTGCTAGGATTTATGTCTCAGGTGACGGAACGGATGAAAATTCTTGTAGGACTTACAAAGGACTTTTTAAATCGGGATTATTTGTTATTGTTTAGATAAAAGAAACGTAGAATTTCTACTATATCACTGAAAGTTTGTGTTTGATAGGCTGTCGCGCTAACAAGAGGGTAACAACGATGAGGCAATACCTAATTATAGCTAATTAAAAATTAGTGACTAGGTTTTTAAATCCCAGTTAAAACAGAGCTAATTTTAATAAGTAGGTACAACCGACAAGCGATAGGTGACAGGATTTTTTCACATTTTCTCACCTTTAAACATTCCTTGGATGTCCAAAAATATTTCTAAACCAAAGTTAGGCAAATCGATCCAGCCTTTATCGAGTTTTAGCTTTAGCACGAGTCGTAGATTAACAAACAGCAATAGATTTTTATATGCATAGAAAATAAGATTTAGGTACTGATTTAGTAATGTGTGAACATTGTCAATCATTGACAAATATATCACATAATTTCATTTAATAGGACTTAACCTTAACTTGACAAAACGTGTTTCTACTACTTCTAAGTACTAAGTTAACCTGCCAAATTACATTTAAACTTTGGAATGATGCGAAAAACCTTAATCAAAAATCATCCTCATTTCCTCCTTTGCATGATAACAGCAAAATTAAATATTTCTCGGCTACAGAGTGCATTTCCCCGTCTGGATGATAGGTACCTACACTATAATAAAAGATGGCGATGCCCGGAGAAGCGATTGCGAGGAGCTCCATCGATCGTTAGATAGGGCACGTGTGTTCGTGGGCTATTGTCCAAACTAACAGAAAGGGTAGATTTAGATAAAAAACAATATGCTGTTTTTTATTTCGGTAGCAGTTGGTGTGAAATTATGCGTTTAAGTCGGTTGCAAAAGCCTGCTCAGTCATACATAGTTATTTGTTTACTTATTCCTTTATTTTAAGCAACAAATACCATAGCAAAATACACAAAATTAATAACAATAACTACTTATTGTTATTAATTTTGTTCTGGTTCTACGTTCTGGCTGACCATATTAACATCAAGACTCCTCCGTGGCTCGGAAAAGACGAAAAGCCGTTGGTCCTGGCTGTGATGCGTTGATACATATTTCATCATATTTGACAGATGTTTCGGCTGGTCAGAAACCAGAAAATCTGCCATCAACTTGCCAAGGGCAGAAAAGTACAAGCTCCATGTATAACGCTAGTACTTACGCAACTATATCCGGTTAGACCTTTTAGAATTGGATCATTAGTTCCAAAGACCCCCTACATACAAAAATTTTTTACCTCTTTATAATATTAGTATAAATACATAACATAATCTGCCTATATCGCTTCCACTGTAGGACAGGCCTTCCCTCTATGAGAGAGAATGGGCCGTAACCCACGCGGATCCAGCACGGGTTGATAAATATCGCATGTCTTCTGTTTTTTCAGCTCTAGGACTCTTCATCTTCTCATAATGTTTTCCTTTCCGTTTGTAAATATCGCATGTCTTCTGTTTTTTCAGCTCTAGGACTCTTCATCTTCTCATAATGTTTTCCTTTCCGTTTTGAGAGCTCAAAACGGTGAAGGAACCCACTGCTCAGTGGTGATGAAATAGTTATTTGTGCAACAAAAGAGCAAAGTCGTTTTTTGCTGCGAGTGCTGATTTTGAATCCTGAGTGTGGCGAGGGATTCAAAGGCACGAGATGCAAAAAACTTTGCTCTCGTGTAACACACATAACTTTTCACTTCAGCAGCGAGAACACTTTAGGAGATGAAATAATAAACAGGAATAGATTGAAATATTAAGTATTTATTGTGAATCAAAATAATTAACATTGTAGGTAGAGGTACCAATTCAATAAAATGGAACATTTTAAAAGTTAAAAGTAAAATTACTGCAATTCTGCAACAAACAGATTTATGCAACGTTATAGTTACATTGAGTTGAGTTTGATTATCTGGGGTTAAGGTTTCTGTACGTCGATTCTGTAAAATTCGAACAACAACTCGCATCTCACATAGCTATTCACTGTCACTTCGCTTATGGTTCAAAGTGACCTTGATTTTGCATTCTGTAAACAGCGTCGAAGTTCCGTCACTTCGACGCTGTGTGAATTACCTTACCGAATGCCACTTCTCAGGTCATCTCATACTTTATCTGTCAAAATCTTTAGTTCAACTCGCTGACACGATCGCAAAGGTAGCGCTAGTGTAAATTCGAATTAACAACCGAGTTTTTAGAATGCAAATCAATAAACTCACAGCGGATTCAGATTCGAAGTTTAGAATGACGTCTTACAGAATAACAGAGCTGTTTCGGTGGCGGATTGAGAAGGAACAACGGTGAACGTTGGTGACTCTGATCGACTTTCTGTATAAGTATACTGTGCGTCGTTGGAAGTGGATGGGCGTGGATGAGACGAAGGATCTGAGGTCGAGTTCAGACTTATTGTTTCCACTATACGCTTACAGATTTTCGACTTATTTTCTATTGAGTCTTCAATATAGCCTTCTGCAACCGTATTGGAGTTCCACCCGCCGTGACGTTTTAAAGTGATGAGATGGGCTCCGGAATCAGCCAAGAACCAGCAGAAGTTCTCCGAAAGCAGTGACCCGTGTGTATAGCTGAGGCTCTTCCAGTTTTAAGAAAGTGGCAAGTTCTCGCAGTATAGCATCTATTTTATTTACTCCCATAGGTTGTCTTGAGCATTTATTATTATGGTATTGTATGAAAAATTGGTCGGTTTTTATATTGGCTGGACGTAAATTTTGGTATTTTTCTACAGGGTGTGTACCATTTGACATAATAACAAAAGTCCTAACGATCACATGACCTAATTTCATTTAATATATTTTTTTTTAGTATAACGCCGATTCATTGCGTCTCCAAAAGTTAGTAGTAGGCAGTAAGTACCTAACAGTCTACACACAAATTTTAATAACTAACAACATAGATTTATAGGTACAACTTACTTCAGCGGCAAGAAAATTGCAATTGAACTTTTTCTATGTTAAGGGCCGTGAAAATTTTGGACTTTTTAGCCCTAACTGACATTCTTTTTAGAAAAGATACGAGTTTTGCGTATGTTTCAATATGCACGTCATTTTTTGTTTTTAACCGACTTCAAAAAAAAGAGGTTTACAATTCGTCTTGAACTTTTATTTTTATGTATGTTACCTCATAACTCAGAGATGGCTGGTCCGATTTGGAAAATTCTTCTTTTGTTTGAAATGGTATACTTTCTAGTTTGTCCCATTGTCGTCACGTTTGGATCTGATGATGGGATCATGGAGAAATCGAGGGAACTCTTGAAACATTATAGGCACACCTATAGCGTTTTGGGTATTTCTTATAGTACCTTGTGCAGTTGCTCTCGAAAAGCACCATTTGAGGAAGTGGAACTGATGATGAAGACCCCAGATGGTCACCGAAACTACTCAATAATAAGTATTTCGTTGATTGCGATTAGATTACTTGAATATGGATGTTAAGCACTTTATGCTCGTCACAATGTATATGGTGAAGTAGAGCTGATGGTGATGTACCAGGAGAACTCCTCAAAAATTAACGGCTCTGCACCAGGAAAAGCAATATTTTGTTAAAGGTGATAAGTAGTTGACATTTTGGCTTTTGTAACTAGATAAATTACAAACCGACCCACTAAAAAGCGTGAAAAAAACTTTTTAGCAAATAATAGAACCGACTTCCACATAAAAACACTACAAAGGCAAAAATAACTTTAATTTCGGAAGGCGGTGTCTTTAGTTTTGTATATATTTTCGTTTTTGACACCGCCTTCCGAAATTAAAGTTAGTTTTGCCTTTGTAGTGTTTTTATATGGAAGTTGGTTCTATTTTTAACCGACTTCAAAAAAAGGAGGTTTACAATTCGTCTTGAACTTTTTTTTTTTTTTTTTTTTTTATGTATGTTACCTCATAACTCGGAGACGGTTGGACCGATTTGTAAAATTCTTTTTGCGTTTGAATAGGTATACTTTCTAGTTGGTCCCATTGTTACGAAATCAGGATCTGATGATGGTATCCTGGAGAAATCGAAGGAACTCTTCAAATATTATAGGCACACCTATAGCGTTTTGGGTATTTCTTATAGTACCTTGAGCAGTTGCTTCCGAAAAGTACCATTTGGGGAAGTTGAACTGATGATGAAGACCACAGATGGCCACTGAAACTCCTCAATAATAAGTATTTCGTGGATTGCGATTCGATAACTTGAGTACGGATGTTAAACACTTTATGCTCGTCACAATACATGTGGTGATGTAGAGCTGATGGTCAAGTACCAGGAGAACTCCTCAAAAATTAACGGCTATGCATCGGGAAAAGCAATATTTTGTAAAAGGTGATAAGTTGTTGACATTATGGCTTTTGTAACTTGATAAATTACAAACCGACCCTCTAAAAAGCGTGAAAAAAAAATTTTTAGCAAAAAATAAAACCGACTTCCATATCAAAACACTACAAAGCCAAAAATAACTTTAATTTCGGAAGGCGGTGTGAAAAAAAAATAAAATCCAAAACCAATAACACCGACTACCGAAATTAAAGTTATTTTTGGCTTTGTAGTGTTTTGATATGGAAGTCGGTTTTATTTTTTGCTAAAAATTTTTTTGCTAAAAAGTTTTTTTAAAGTAGCTTTCAACATTGAGTAAATACTCCATTGTAGATAATCGCCTCGTCTGTGATATATCTAAAAAATAAGATAGCAACACCGTCTCTGAAAAACTGCCTGCGCCCTTTTTAACCGACTTCAAAAAAAGGAGGTTAACATTTCGTTTTGAATTTTTTTTTATTTTTTTTTATGTATGTTACCTCATAACTCGGAGACGGCTGGACCGGTTTGAAAAATTATTTTTGCGTTTGAATGGGTATAGTTTCTAGTTGGTCCCATTGTTACGAAATCAGGATCTGATGATGGGATCCTGGAGAAATCGAGGGAACTCTTCAAATATTATAGGCACACCTATAGCGTTTTGGGTATTTCTTATAGTACCTTGAGTAGTTGCTTCGGAAAAGTACTATTTGGGGAAGTTGAACTAATGATGAAGACCACAGATGGCCACTGAAACTCCTCAATAATAAGTATTTCGTGGATTGCGATTCGATTACTTGAGTACGGATGTTAAACACTTGATGCTCGTCACAATACATATGGTGATGTAGAGCTGATGGTCAAATACCAGGAGAAGTCCTCAAAAATTAACGGCTATGCACCGGGAAAAGCAATATTTTGTAAAAGGTGATATGTTGTTGACATTATGGCTTTTGTAACTAGATAAATTACAAACCAAACCACTAAAAAGCGAGAAAAAAAAAATTTTTAGCAAAAAATAGAACCGACTTCCATATCAAAACACTACAAAGCCAAAAATAACTTTAATTTCGGAAGGCGGTGTGAAAAAAAAAGGATATCCAAAACCAATAACACCGACTTCCGAAATTAAAGTTATTTTTGGCTTTGTAGTGTTTTGATATGGAAGTCGGTTCTATTATTTGCTAAAATTTTTTTTTTTAAGTCTTCATTCATTGAAGACATGGTACGCTTTCAGATATTTCTCGCGAGACTTCTCAGGTAGGAAACTTAATTCTGCATTAATAACCTGTAGTTTTAACTCTTCCGGTGTTAAAATACTGTTCTCGTCGCTAGTTTCACTCATATTTTACGATTATTTTAATATTTTTAACCGACTTCAAAAAGAGAGGTTTACAATTCGTCTTGAACTTTGTTTTTTTTTATGTATGTTACCTCATAACTCGGAGATGGCTGGACCGATTTGGAAAATATTTTTTTTGTTTGAAAGGGTATACTTTCTAGTTGGTCCCATTGTCGTCACGTTTGGATCTGATGATGGGATCATGGAGAAATCGAGGGAACTCTTGAAATATTATAAGCACACCTATAGCGTTTTGGGTATTTCTTATAGTACCTTGTGCAGTTGCTCTCGAAAAGTACCATTTGAGGAAGTGGAACTGATGATGAAGACCCCAGATGGCCCCCGAAACTACTCAATAATAAGTATTTCATTGATTGCGATTAGATTACCTACTTGAATATGGATGTTAAGCAGCATGCTGGTTCGTGGTGCTGGCCATTCCGGAGGAGCAGGTACCGATCCTGATGGTGCATGATCGCCGACTCTCAATTGGTCTAGGGTCGGTATACATCAAGTATCAGGGCGCAAACAGTAGGTATACCGACATCCCTCCAGGATGGGACCAAACCGCACCACCACTAGGTGCACAAGACAACCCGGCTACAATCACGGTGGACCCAGCTACTAAAGCAGAACCAGCCAATGTGGACGCCGTCCTTGTATCGGGAGGGGAGTTGGATGACATCACACTGTCGCCAGCCTCTATCCCGGGTGGGGGTGACTTCGACGACCTGCTAGCCGGGCTACGACTGGGGTTGGACGACGAGGGTTCCGTCAAAGATGGCTCCCAATTCGTCCAACTGTAAAGTCGTGCAGGCGAACCTCCACCACAGCCAGACCGCGACGGCTCAACTTCGCAAGTGGCTGGAGGTTCAACATACGGCCATTGCCCTGATCCAGGAGCCGTGGGTCAGAGGAGGCCACGTACAAAGACTCTCCAATCTCGGAGGTAAGCTTCTTGTTAACACGAACCATGACAAACCGAGGGCGTGCATCTACGTCACAGGTAATGTTAAAACACAGTTCTTATACGACTTTTGTTGCAGAGATGTCTCTGCAGCAAAGATGACCATACAGCAGGGGCAAGCAGAGAAAGCGATCGTCTTCGTCTCGGCTTACATGCCTGAGGCGGAGGCACCGCCCCCCCCGGGAACTAGCCCGCCTCGTGACCCACTGTGAATGCAGGGGGGATGAGGTCGTCATCGGGACTGACGCTAATGCACACCACCCCTTATGGGGCATGGATACACAAAACGACCCGTTCGTTTCGTAAGGCTTTAGTAGAATTTTTGTTCCCAACTAACCTATCCCTTCTGAATACAGGCTCCGAACCAACTTTCGTAACCAAACGCAGTCGAACAATCATTAACCTAACACTGGCAACGGAGGGTGCAGCGGAACTCATCAATGGGTGGCAGGTATCTGACGAGGCTTCTTGCTCTGACCATAGGTGGATCCGTTTCGACATCCAGGTCTGTGTTACTCCTAAACTTCCACGACGTAACCCGCGAAATACGGATAGAGTGGCATACACATTACACACGCAGCCTTGATACAAGGCTTGTACATACAAGCGACCTGGTGACACTGGTGGCCGCGAATCAAATAGACGCGTATGTAGGCCAGCTCACCGAATCACTGATCAGCAGCTACCACTCTGTATGCCCAGAAGCCATACCGCGCGACACACCGGGTGTTTAGTACCGAGCGTTTCCGAACGCACCCTTTTGACATAAAGAAATTTGATCTTGACATTACTCTGACTTGACAGATAGACTTTGCTTGGAAAAAATGCCGGTCGTCGGGACCTTCTTGTAATTGTAATTGTAATTAAGATATCTTGTGAAATCGCCTGTTGAAACCGATAATTGGGTCGCGAATTATCTATTGGTTGAAGTGTAATCCCCATTTGAGTGAAAACCCCGGGATATTTTTGGAACATATCGCCTTATTGCGTCACCTCGTGGCACGCGCTTGGTGGAAACGAGTTGGGTGTGATGCTGAGTTGGAACCGCGCCATCTGGAGACTGGCGCCTTGTGAACGTCCACACACTTGACTTACATCACACTTTTCAATTACTCATCTCATATTACATACCTACCACACGGACGCGATCAAAAGGATCCTTGCTTGGCGTCCCCAGCACAGAAGGTTAGTGGTAATAATGTATTAACAAAAGCCTCAGAGGCTTCGTAGGCCGAGGAGCCTGTAGATTATTGTGTAACCTTGTTCATTGAAAGCAACGTTTATAGCTCCACGTACCGTGGAAAAGTTCAGACCGTCCAGTTACCGTTGCACTGGCCAATTGCAGTCTTGAACATTTGGTAAGCAGAGCGTGGGTTTTAATAATAAATCCACATTAGTGGTAGCAGGCGTGGCTCTTATAAGATCCACTGATTCATTCTGGTAGTAGGCGTGGCTCTTATAATATAAGATCCACTGGTTTAATTGGAAGTTTTGAAAGTAACTTTGGTTTGATTACTTAACATAACTTATATAACTTAATAAGTTTGAATATATTGCTTTGTCAGCCGGGCTCAAATAGTACTTGTAGTTTGTACTGTAATTTGTAGTGCTAGCCCCTTTTATTGCATTGACAGGTAAGATTTAATTGTGAAATTGGGAATTATATTGTTGTAAAAGTTGTTTGGTATTTGTGGCAATTAATAATTGAATGTCATTGATCTGAATTTAAAAGGTTATCTAAATAATAATTACACATAGTCTAACATAATAGGACTTGAATTGTGTGTATTGGTTATTGCATTTGTGGTACTTATTGGACTGTGTTGATAGAGATTCTCCGGCTCAATATTATACAGACAATTGTTGTGCTTATTGATGTTTATTGGTGTGATCCTGCACAATATATACATTGAATTGTTATTTATTTTGTAACTAGCCATCTGTACCAAGCTAGATTCATACTTGGAATAAGTACAGGGTCAGATTTGGACTTGAAATAATTGAATTTGAATTTTTATTTTGTTGAGATTATTTGGTCGGCTAACAAGTCATTGCTGTTTGTTTAATATTTGATTGTTGGTTGTTGATTGGTGTTTTGTATTAATATTTGATTGTTGCAATGGCCTCATTAAGGGCAGTCAGGGAGGCTGCTGCCGGATTGACCTCACAGTTGAGATGGTTCACATCGGCAGCTGCAACGGTTGAGCGTGTGGAATTGGAAGAGCTCACCCTTGCTCGGTATGGGCAAGTGATTGAGAGGATCAAGTCAGCTGATGCTGCGCTCACGCGCTTCAACGAGTACATCATGGACGTGGATTTGGGGGTGATGGATCAGACAGCCCGCGATAAGATTTTGGGTGACTATGACCAGATTGTCCACCTGGGGGATGTCATATGTCTACGAGCGCGGGAAATTTTGAAGAGTCGGGTGCCTGATGCGGCCAAGCTGCAGACCCCTGTTGTTGCAGGCCCTGGACTATTGAGTAGGCTGCCCACCCTGGAGCTGCCACATTTTGACGGTCGCTTGGACCACTGGCTGGGCTTCCTAAATCTCTTTGATAGTCTTGTCGATGCACGCTCGGACCTCGGACCTGCCCAGAAGCTGGCCTATTTATTGTCTGTCCTGGAGGGCGAAGCCAGAGCCTTGGTGCAGCACTTGCCGGTGACGGATTCCTCTTACCCGACCGCTCTGGAGCTTCTCTCCCGACGGTATCAGAACAAGCGCTGCCTGGCTGATGTGCACATCGACCAGATTTTGGGGCTACCGGCCATTGTCAGCACGTCGACGTTGCGCACTGACCTGCTGAACCCGTTAGTCTCAGCGACCAACGCCTTGAGACGCTTGGAGTTACCGGTAGAACATTGGTCCTACTTGTTGGTGCACATAGTGCTGCAGTTGCTCCCCGCGGAGCTGAGGTCACGTTTTGAGCAGAAGTATGGTGGGGATAGTGCCACCCATCTTCCCCCCTTTGACGACCTCCTTAAATTTTTGGAAGACGAGTATCGGTTTTGCGATAACACTCGTGGCGCCACGGGGTCGCCCCCACTACCTTCTCAGCCCAGAGACCAGGGACGGACTAGGGCTCGGGGGCCTGTTGATGTTCCCCCCGCCCCCCGTTTTGCTGGCGCCCGGAGTCCTCGGGCTATGGGGCCTGTTGATGTTCGCCCCGCCCCCCGTTTTGATGGCGCCCGGAGTCCTCGGGCTAGGGGGCCTGTTGATGATCGCCCCGCCCCCCGTTTGGCTGGCGCCCGGAGTCCTCGGGCTAGGGGGCCTGTTGATGTTCGCCCCGCCCCCCGTTTTGCTGGCGCCCGGAGTCCACATCATTGTGACTTTTGTAAGGCAACAGGGCATGCCATGGCGCGTTACCCGGCCTTTTTGAATTTGCACGTAAGTTCCCGCCGCCGCATTGTCAACGCACGCCGTTTGTGCTTCTCGTGCTTGGGGGCCCACTTTCATCGGGACTGCCCCGACCCCCGCCCGTGTAGAATTTGTGAAGGGTCCCACCTTGAGATTTTGTGCGCCAACGCGAACCGCTCCAGCAGACCAGCCTCTGAGGGGGGTTCGCGCAGGGGGGGGTACCCCGGAGACGAGCACCGGGCTGAGACCCGCGATTCTGTACGCCGCACTCCACCCCCCGCGCAAGTTGAACGGGAGCCCCACGAGCGCCATTTGGTCTTCCCTCGTCAGGGAGAACGCGCGTTGGCTGCTAGGCAGCAGTGGCCGGGTCGGCGCCGCTGCCTTTCCCCTCCGTTGGCGGAACGTCCCCGGCTGGAGTCGCGCCCTCCGCCATTCGGGCATCCGGTGGGATATGCCCCTCCAGTGATGGCGAGCGGCTCGGGACACCGCGCAGACGAATATTTGGATTGTTGGCCTCGTCGTGAACGAAGGCAGCCTGGAAGCGGCGATCGGTCGCCGCCCAGGCATCACTAAGAGATTGACGCCTGCCCGCTAAAGGACCCCCCCGATCAAGACGGTTTTGTTGCCAACGGCCTCGGTCAAGGTCTGGGGACCCTTGGGTGACTCAATTGTGGTCCGTGCCATTTTGAGCACGGGAGTCCGGGGTTGCCTTTTGTCGTCTTGGTTAGCGGGACAGGTTGGCCTGAAGGTGAACGACCTTTCAGGCAAGATTTGGGGAATTGGCGAACCGGCTGACACCACTGTTGAGGGAAGGACCTGGTTTGAAATCACCCTTGTGAGTTGTCCGTACCCTAAAATTGGTGCTCCTGCCCTTGTTATAACTGAACTTGGTTGGGACGAGCCACTTCGGGAAACCCTGTTGGAGGACGGTTGAGGCACTCTAGCCTTCCTTATGGGGCCCGTCACCCCCCTTTGTTGCCCAAGGAGGGCCACTTGGTTCAATTGTTGGTGACTGATCGTCACACTAAGAACTCGCATGCCGGTTGCAATGCGCTGTTGGCCATTCTGCAGCGAGAAATTGTGGATTTTGTCGGCTGATCGCGTCAATGAGGCGAGGCCCTTTGCTGGCGTCGTAACGGACTTGTTGGTCCCCTTTTGCTGAAGACGTCCACCCTTCGTAATAGTAAGGCTTATTTGTGTGTTTGTCTGCCTGTCAACCAAGGCATTGCATTTGGAGCTGGTAACCTCCCTCTCGACAGAGGCCTTTGAGGCGACTTTGGAAAGATTTGTGTCTCGCCGTGGGTTACCTTTGATTAGTTCTGATTGCGGTACGAATTACAAGGGTACAAGTAACTATTTGAAGGAGGTACACGCCTTCCTAATGAGAGCCAGGTTGATATTGGTAATAGTTTGGCCCGCCGAGGGGTCACTTGGTTGTTTGACCCGCCAGCCTGCCCCCATTGGGGGGGTATTTTTGGGGCCGCGGTGAAAGCGGCAAAGGGACGCTGGCGGAGATTGTTGGGAGACACCGTTCTCACCTTTGAGGAACAAGCTACGGTATTTGGCCGCATTGAAGCTGTATTAAATTTGCAACCTTGTCAAGACTTCCAGTTGATTAGCGGACGGGTAGGCCCGTCCGGGGGGGGTAGATGTTTAGTACCGAGCGTTTCCGAACGCACCCTTTTGACATAAAGAAATTTGATCTTGACATTACTCTGACTTGACAGATAGACTTTGCTTGGAAAAAATGCCGGTCGTCGGGACCTTCTTGTAATTGTAATTGTAATTAAGATATCTTGTGAAATCGCCTGTTGAAACCGATAATTGGGTCGCGAATTATCTATTGGTTGAAGTGTAATCCCCATTTGAGTGAAAACCCCGGGATATTTTTGGAACATATCGCCTTATTGCGTCACCTCGTGGCACGCGCTTGGTGGAAACGAGTTGGGTGTGATGCTGAGTTGGAACCGCGCCATCTGGAGACTGGCGCCTTGTGAACGTCCACACACTTGACTTACATCACACTTTTCAATTACTCATCTCATATTACATACCTACCACACGGACGCGATCAAAAGGATCCTTGCTTGGCGTCCCCAGCACAGAAGGTTAGTGGTAATAATGTATTAACAAAAGCCTCAGAGGCTTCGTAGGCCGAGGAGCCTGTAGATTATTGTGTAACCTTGTTCATTGAAAGCAACGTTTATAGCTCCACGTACCGTGGAAAAGTTCAGACCGTCCAGTTACCGTTGCACTGGCCAATTGCAGTCTTGAACACCGGGTAAACAGCCCTGGTGGGGCGCGGATCTGGAGCGCAAACGCAAGAAGGTAAGAAAGGCATTTAATAGAGCCATGAATACATGTAGGGAGGATGACTGGGAGGTTTACTGTGTCGCCAAATCCGCCTACAAAAAAAGCATCAGATTCAGACGAACCACAGGGTGGCGAAAATTCTGTGGTGACATTGAATCATGCCAACAAGCAAACAGGGTAAGGAAGATACTGGCACAGCAGACCACTTCTGGGCCAGATTCACTTTATAAACCGGACAACACACTGTCCACATCACCGGAAGAAACGAGGCGCATCCTAATCGAAACACACTTCCCAGGTAGCGTCCTCGCACAGGTAACCGAATGGACGGACGTAACCCAAACGCCATCGGACGAAGGTTGGCAATACGCTCGCAAGATGATCACGCTGGAGAAACTCCAGTGGGCCGTCCGAAGCTTCCAACCTTTTAAGGCGCCAGGTCCCGACGGAGTCTTCCCGGCCTTACTTCAATGGGGGGCCAACTCTGTTGTGACGAGACTGGTGCCCCTAATGAGAGCATGCCTGGCATCTAGATACGTTCCAAAGGTATGGAGGGAAGTGAAAGTCATATTCATCCCAAAGCCAGGTAAGAGTGACTACACGAACGCAAGATCGTACCGCCCAATCAGCTTGACCTCCTTTTTGTTGAAAACAATGGAGAGAGTGTGTGAAACGGAGCTACGAGACGGCGCTCTAAAAACAGTACCACTGCATGGCAACCAACACGCGTACAGCGCTTGTAAGTCGACCGAATCCGCTCTTCACCAGGTAGTCAACGTGATTGAAGAATCGATTAATCAAAAGGGTTCCTGCCTGGGTACGTTCATAGACATCGAAGGAGCCTTCGACAAAACAAACTTCTCCAGCATAAGCGCCGCACTCTCCAGACATAGGGTACAGCAGGTACTTATTGATTGGATTACAAATATGCTAAGCAAACGTGTGGTTCGCCTTGAGGAAGACCAGCAGGTAGCCTTAATAGCCAGAGGCTGTCCACAGGGCGGGGTGCTATCACCTCTCCTCTGGAATTTAGTGATCAATGACCTCATCACATAACTCAACGCTCACCGTTATTACACAATAGGCTATGCAGACGACCTCGCAATCCTCGTGCCTTCGAAGGTAATAGGAACTATCTGTAACTTCACCCAGCAAGCGCTACGCATCGTGGAGCAATGGTGCAGGGAGTATGATTTGTCGGTAAACCCCACTAAAACCGAATTAATCTTATTCACCCATAAACGAACTCTAGGCCTTCATCGCCTACCTAAGCTGTTCAATACAGAACTCCAGTTGTCTAGTGAGGTTAAATACCTGGGGGTCATTCTGGACTGTAAACTAAACTGGAGCAACCATCTAGACTATAAATTAAACAGGGCATGCATCACCTTCTGGCAATGCAAGAAAATGATAGGTAAGAAGTGGGGCTTATCCCCAAAAAACACAATGTGGCTGTACAATGCTGTAATTCGGCCGATGATTACCTACGGGGCCGTGGTGTGGTGGCCCCGCACCAAGCTTGTCACAGCCGTAAACAAACTGCAACGCATGCAAAAGCTGGCCTGCGTGGCGATAACGGGCTGCATGAGAACTACCCCGACAGCAGCTGTGGAGGCTATGCTGGGGCTCCCGCCGCTCCATCTGTTCATATAACAGGAAGCGACGATGGCAGCAGTGCGTCTTAAAACACTGGACCTCTGGAGTAAGAGAGAAACACAGCACACTGCTCTGCTTGAGGAACTCAACAACGAGCTCCCCATAACGAAGGCAGTTAATGACCGGGTGCCTAAACAAATCGTCTTTGACAAAAAATACAGAATCCAACTGTACGAGGATCACCGCTGCGAGGGGCTGTGTCCCTCTGAGGTGCGTGTCTTCACTGATGGTTCCAAAACAGGTACTAGTACGGGTGCAGGAGTCTTTTCGGAGGATCTCAACATTCGTATAGCCAGACCTTTGGGGGTCTACAACACAGTGTTCCAGGCCGAATGCCTGGGAATCTCACTGGCAGCTTCGGCCATCATAAACAGGGAAGTTGAGGACCACTCAATACGTATACTTTCGGACAGCATGGCGGTCCTGCAAGCACTGAACAGCCCCACAGTTAACTCCGGGCTGATCTTGGAGTGTCACAATCTCCTTAACCAGGTTGGTAGACACAACAATATAACCATTCAATGGATCAAAGGACACAGCGACTCCCGAGGCAACGACGCAGCGGACGAACTCGCTAGAAGGGCGTCGAGTATGGCGATTATGGGACCCGAACCCATTGCACCACTCCCCTTCGGTTATCTGCGTCACCTGGTAAGGAAACGCACCAGAGACCTACACCACAAACTATGGGAGGACCATGGTGTGTGCAGGCAGGCCAAAGAGGCTCTCCTGACCCTTGATGGCCGCTTGTCGAAACAGGTCCTCAGACTATCTAAACCGCAATTGCGGCTGGTGACAGCCGCCCTTACCGGTCATGGATCATTTAATAAACACCTCTATCTAATAGGAGTCACAGACAGCCCACTCTGCAGAGCCTGCATGGAGGAGGACGAAACAGCAGCACACCTGCTACTGAGCTGCCCTGTAGTCGCGGATTACAGAACTAAATACTTCGGCAACCCAGGTACCCTCCGAGAAATGGTAAGCAAAACAAGGGCATTGCTCGCCTTCCTGGAGGAACTGGCATGGATTGAGTGAAGAGAAATCTTACCCTTACGCAAAATACGCGCATGGTCATGGAGTTGCGGATACCTGCCCGACATACATACATACATACATATGGATGTTAAGCACTTTATGCTCGTCACAATGCATATGGTGAAGTAGAGCTAATGGTGATGTACCAGGAGAACTCCTCAAAAATTAACGGCTCTGCACCGGGAAAAGCAATATTTTGTAAAAGGTGATAAGTAGTTGACATTTTGGCTTTTGTAACTAGATAAATTACAAACCGACCCACTAAAAAGCGTGAAAAAAACTTTTTAGCAAAAAATAGAACCGACTTCCATATAAAAACACTACAAAGGCAAAAATAACTTTAATTTCGGAAGGCGGTGTCTTTAGTTTTGTATATATTTTCGTTTTTGACACCGCCTTCCGAAATTAAAGTTATTTTTGCCTTTGTAGTGTTTTTATATGGAAGTCGGTTCTATTTTTTGCTAAAAAGTTTTTTTTAACTTATTCAACTCTTTACGCCAGCCACGAAATTTTATTCCCGCTCTTTTATTTAAATTAAGGCGTGTTCGGCAATAGCGCCCATGATATTTTATTATTCAAAATATATTACGTAACATTATTGAAACTAGAAATAAATATGTACAGGTTAAATATCAGTTTTATTTACAGTAAATACTTATTTTCGTTTAAATTCAACAATAAGTTAAAAATTCAATAAATTACATTAAAAGACAAAATTATCTTTTTGCAAATTTTTTTAAGTTAGTTCGAAATCCCGAACGTGTTTGTCTTTGAGGTCGACTTCAAAATCGGAACTTCGAAAGGGCTGGTCCTTAGGGCTGGCCCTTGTCTCAAACATAATTTGACTTGAATTAAAAATAAACCAAACAAATTTTGTTTTATTCTAATGTGTTCAGTTTTTCTGAAAATATAAACAAATTTAGGAAAAACAACGACGGTACCAAGTTTTTTTTTTTTCAATATTGTGAAAAAAAAAACATTTGTATTTTTTTTTCAATTTCCATCACTAAGCACGCTTACCTAGAAGCAACCTATTCACTCTTGAATTAAAGACCCCCAGGTTTTAGCTATCAGGAAACACAGACACCGGCAGGGAATTTCACGTTTTACCTGTGGATACACAAAATGAAAGTATTCATAAAACGTTTAGTGCGTATGGATGAGATGTCCGCCATGTAACGACGGCACATCGCCGTTTGTTTTGTAGTCCGATGATAAGAGGGGTTTGATGATGATGAGAGACTGAACCTGTATGGAAATACTGGCCCTCATATACCTTTCCGATACCGGAGACCGGCTGTAACTTAAATAACTAGTAGAAGGTTTACTGTAGTATGTAGGTACCGGGATTAAAGTGAAGGTAAATGAAAAAAAAATCTTCCGTATAGCCCACGTAAAAGCTATCAAATTCCTTCCAAGATTTACGTCTACAACTGAATAAAATCGCTTAAAAAACGTGTATTAATGCAAAAAAATCCCCAATGAAAACAAACCAGGGCTTTCCCCCATTTCCCCCTCGCTGAAATACCGCGCATTGTGCGTGGGTACGCGATCTGTAAACAAATTTGTGAATATTATTCGTATTTATGGAGCACCATGAATACGGAAGGGGTGAGACACCATTACGCCTTAAGATTCCCCATTCATGGGGTTAAGAAGGCTGTCTTGCTTTAAATGCATGGGGAGGGTCTTGTAATTGCTGTAATTATCGTGTTCAGGTATTTTAATGTAGGTAGTTATGTAGCTGAATGTAGAGAAGCTATACAGTAGGGTTTATTCTGCTTATAGTAGACAGATACGCTTTCGTGAAGTGAACCTAATTTTGTTATGCTTCGGTGGAAGATGGAGACATTTTCCTACAAACGACGTACATATCCCTAAGAACATAAGCAGCTACAGTATAGTCGGGTAGACACAGTATCTATTGGAGTTTATTATAACTTAGTATGGCGTCGTTACACACCAAGCAGTCATAATTCGGCTCATCTTTGATAATCTTTCAGATTCTACAGTGAGACATAAGTTTCAATTAATAATCCCACTCTAAATCCTATAATACAAAAATTTAGATTGAAGAAAGCCTCTTTACATAACTCAAATTCAGCCTATCTACGATAATAGTCAAATTACCATTTTGATGGAGCTATAAGGTAATAATTTCCCGAATCTCAATGAGGCGAGGCACGTGAACTTTTTGTCATATCGTCACAAAACATTGGCGACGGTTTCGTCGGTGGCAGGAGCGCAGCGGAGGTCGAGAGCGGGCCTGACTAATTAGAACAAAAAACGCGGGAAAACACAAGTACGCTTGACAGTGAGTCAGAGACAAAGAGCGCGCAGTTTTCCAACAGAAAGGTTTTATACCCCCCTTTAAACATTGTGCAAATACCAACTCTTTGGATGTGAGCGTAAAGTTGAATTTGGGGATAAGGTCTTAACATTGACCGGAACATTTATTTTTCGGATGCTTTGAATTTGGAACGCCCTTTCTCGTTTCTCTTGCGAAGGAATCCCAACTCAATATCGTTTGGCTAAGCCATCATTTTTCGTGTGACGTAGAGTTAATATGACACTTATAGGTATCTACGGCTGCGTAGAGAAGCGCCATCGCGTCGATTGTCTCTGGCACGTTCGTGCAAAGAGGCCACAATCGATAGAGCACGGGCGTGCGTTGTAATGAATTTATTAGAGAACCTATTATTTTGACGAGGTTATTCGGTTGTTTTATTTTTATGCGACTGCCGAACTAGGATAACTTGAGGGCATTGTTTGATTCCGGGTCGGGTTTATGAGCTCTGGTTCTTTTAAGAATGCTATTTGAAGATCGCTTCAGTCTCAAGATTTAAATAGAACGGGGTGGCGACGCGGAGTAGACCAATTTTTGCAAAGAGTAAATTTAATATAGGAATTTGTGTACACCTACAGATCTATATTTAACATACAAAGTATTTAGTACCCTAAGACTTATTGAGTAGATAGTCAGTTCTACTCTTCTCTGACACATTTTAGAATAATTAACTACTCTAATATTATAAATGCTACAATTTAGACGTATGAATGGATGTTTGTTACATTAATACACAATCGCGTAAAAATGGCTGAATAGATCTGGTTGAAATTGGTACAGAGATAAAATATAATCTGTAATGCCACATGAATGCCACCTACTTTTTACACAGAGAAATATAAATATTAAAAAAATACATCACGAATGGGCCCACCAATTTTGGTAATGGCAGCCCTGCCATCACTAAAATTGGTGGCCCTAGACAACGACTTCATAAACCTCGGACAATTGAGTAAAATCGCAATTTTTCCCCGGACACCGTAGAAAAATAAATTTTTATCTTAATGTTTCTTTATGGTTTTAGGTAGTGATAACATAATATAGCTTTAATTTTTTTTAATAAGTAATTAGTCTCTTCCTTTATATTTGGTAACTTAATTTTTGGTAACCGTAAGACCAATATGTGTCCGGGTTTGACCCGGACGCTAATAGGGAAAATCCCTACAGATGCCCCCGGACGCTCTCTAAACTAGGACAAATCCGGGGAAACCCGGACGAATGGCAGCCCTAATCACGAATGAAGTCGTGAGCAATAGCTAGTATACCTCATATATTCATCTAATACAACAATCATTATGAAATGAAATATTTATTTTGTAAATTGGTTATAAAAAACACTTTTACACATCATGTTTTTTTGCGTGTTAAATTTAGTTTAGCTAGATGAGGCCGGTGTTTCCTAACTGACTACTCTGAGAAGAAACACCGAAACAAACTCAGAGGTCAACGTCTCTTTTAAAGTCCATACAATTCGTATTTATCAAACCATATGAGAAGCATGAAGGTTCATGTCTGTTGTGTCTTTTGAGGAAAGGAACACGCAGATTTGAGCGGACCTGTTGTGTGATGCTTGCAATGGTTCGCAGTTGAGCTACACGATAACTGACAAATTTTGTCAATTATCGTGTAGTTCAACTGCGAACTTAAGGAGCTCAACGATCTGACGAACAATACCAAAGTAAGGACATTTGGGTGGGCCACAGAAATACTCAAACTGCCAGATATCAACTATAAATTACAATGATTATAGCATAAAAAGAAATAATAACCTACATATTCCTCACATTCATGATAAAAATATCAATGATAAAAATATAAAAGATAAAACAAAAACGAAAAAGGAAATAATGAAATAAAAAGTATACACAATAGTTTAGAAAGTCAATAATTAACTTAGCAAAGTATATTAAAAAGCAGCAAAGCAAATAACTCGGCAATAAGTATATCATTGGAGCAGCTTATTCCCAAGCTTTTTTGTCCTCAATATAATCTTTAACTGTGTAAAAAACTTTCTGACATAGCTTACGTTTTATAAATAATTTGAATTTATAACTGACTAAGTGTGCTGTTTCGATATCAGCGAAGAATTTTTCTTACGGTATATGCTGCAGAACTAAGCTTTTTTGACACATCTATATGTGGGCCCCACTGCAGCTTCGCATCTAAAGTTACTAGGGGTGATCTAAAAGTAATGATAATCATAATAAAACACGGTAATTATGATTTAAAAAATAATTTATTTTTAAACGTAGTCTCCTAACAACCCGCCGGGGTCGCGGGACTCATCCCGTTACCGTGGCCCCGGTATGTAAAGGGTTATTGAAGGAACACCGTGGATTTTAGTCAGTAAAAGTCTGACAGTCCCTCCCACCCTGCCCGGAGTGGGAGGACTTATTTGATAATTTTACCACGTTAAAAAAAAAAGTCTCCTAACAAATCAATACATTTAGTCCATCTTTTTTCTAAACCTAGGATTCCCTTAGAAAAAAAAATCTTTATCTTGACTCTCCCAAAACGCCTTAACAGCAGCCATCACTTCACTATCGTCTTCAAATTTTCGACCTCGGAGGTATTCCTTGAGCCGAGAAAAGAGGTAGAAGTCACTGGGGACTAGATCTGACGAATAGGGAGGATGTTCGAGCAATTCGAAACCCGTTTCTTGAATGGCAGCCATCGCAACTGCGGCTTTGTGAGAGGGTGCGTTGTCTTGCTGAAACAACACTTCAGCTCGCAATTTGCCGCGTCTTTTTTCCTTGATAGCCTCCCGCAATCTTCTTATTTGGTCTGCGTAGTAAGAGTCTGTTATAGTGGCTCCCTTTTGCAAGTATTCCACCATAATGATTCCTTTAGCGTCCCAAAAAACGGATGCCATAACCTTCCCCGCCGAACTTGACACCTTGAATTTCTTCGGCGTCGGTGAGGAGGCTCGTTTCACGTCATCGATTGTTGCTTGCTTTCAGGATCAAAATGGTGAATCCAGGTTTCATTCATGGTCACAAAACGTGACAAAATTTTTCCTTATCTGCTTGGAACTATTCGAGATTCGTCCTCGAAATGTCGACTCGTTCCTTCTTTTGCTCTTCGGTTAACATTCTCGGAACCCAACGCGCAGATACCTTTTTCATTTGCAATTCGTTCGTAAGCATTCTTTGAATGCAGCCATATGAGATCCCTGAAACCTCAGCTATATGCCTGATGGTCACTCTTCGATCTGCCATTATAATATCTTCGACTTTTTTAACGTTCTCTTAAGTGAGAGACGTGGATGGGCGTTCCTCGCGATGTTCATCTTCAGTGGATATTCTGCCCAGAGTAGTAGTGATTTGCCGGTTCTGGCGCACCAATCCCGTGGCTCACCGGTTCTGGCGCACCACCGCTTCTGGCGCAATCGCGGTCCAGGGCGTTTCAAAACTAAAAAAAAAAAAAAAAAAAAAAAAAAAAAAAAAAAAAAAAAAAAAGGTTTTGGGGTCCGCTGATCACGATTCTGCAATCCGTTTTCGCGTAGGATGCATGGTTCCGGAGATACAGAAATCAATTAACAACAATCTGTTTCATTTCCGGTGACACCCGAACCCTCATTATCGACTTTCATTGTTCGCCTTTTCTTATCTATTGTCCGTGCGTCCGCCCGCGCACCCTCATTAGGATTGCATTGGCGTTTCTATTGTATACTTTTATTGTTCATAAACGATTGCTTACTTACTATTCGGAATCATCAAAACAGAATCAATAAAACACATTCCTCATTCACAAATAAAGGTTTATATATAAGCGGCTCAAAGATTTTGCCGAAGCAAAGAGTCTAATACCCAATGAGCAGTTCGAATTTAGAACCAAAAACTCATGTATCCAACAAGTCCACCGCATCATAGAACACGTCAGCGCCGGCTTCCAACGGGGCGCAATAACGGGAGCGAAAGCGTTCGACAAAGTCTAGCACAATGGCTTAATCTATAAGCTATACCAACTCTCGTTATCACGCTATTCACTAACGATATCCCCAAGCATAAAAGTACCCAGCAAGCCCTATTTGCCGACGATACAGCTATCTATTATACCGATCTGAAACCCGATGCCATCGCTCGCACTCTCCAAACTTCCGCAAACAGTCTGGCGAAGTGGTTCCGGAAATGGAGAATCGAAGTCAATCCAGACAAAAACCAGGCAATCCTCTTTTCTAAACCGCGGATAAACGTTCGCGCCGCTTTCGCTCTAGGTAGGCTACTTCATTCTTAGCTCCCGCAGCAAATTATCACTCAGGTGTAAGCTGCATATTCACCTCCAAAACCGATTCCTCAGTAGAGTCACTGGAGCCCCCGTTTTATGTTCGAAATGAGCTTCTTCATGTAGACCTCAAGATGCCCACTATCCAGCAGTTCATGAAACGCGTCTCCAAGCGTTTCTTTGAAACTGCAATCCAACATAGGAATCCCCTTATCGTATCGGCCGTTTATTTATACTCCTATGGAATCATACTATCTCACATTCATACATATAAGCACACCGTCACCCGCGCACGCATATACACACACCCACTCACACAAACACATATACACACAAGCCTTTCAGACACTCATAAACACACACACACACAACCTTCTTTTGCTGTTGACAACAGAAATATTGTAACCGAAATGTCACGATCGTATTATTTATTGCCAATGCCGAAATATCTCCGACTCCTAAGATACAGGTCTGCGTACCTAGTTTAGATGCCGGAAATCTGACATTAATTTTTAGATTTTCTGTACAACCTACTGTTTTTCTTTTCACTTATGTATTGCGTGTCTTTTCTCATGTACAAATAAATTTTATCTTATCTTATCTTTCTGGATCCTATCATCATTCCAGTCCCACCTTTTGCAATTCCTTTCTAAGAACTCAAGATGGGATCTTGTAGGTGCTCGACCATAAGAATCAAAATATTGATTGATGCCGTTTGTATCGATATGTAATGCTACCCAGTGTGAGCCTGGTTAATCATTCGTATCCAAATTGCATATTATATACGTTGGTACATGAGTATAAATGGGTAGCCTATTAGCGGCAGAAACATTACTTTCTAGACTAGGGTGAATCTTTTTCAGATACTGTTGTACCTCTAGTGTATTCATGGTCTGCTATTAGTAGATTATTACGATACGAATCTATTCAATGGTCAAGGAATGTTCAATTATAGTGATTTGGAAATATTAAATAACATTCCTTTGCAATGATTTCGTAGGAGTCACAAAGGATCTGTGCATCACGAAGGAATTTGAGATAAGCTTGTTTACTCACAAAGTTACTATCAGTTCCGTAGTACTTAGGAATTTGTTTTAGATAAGAAATACCTTTGTGGGTGCTATATAAGACCAAGCAGTTGCACCACTCAATCCACACTCGTTCGACATCAGCGAACAGTATCTACCAATACTACATTTTGTAATTATTCTTCGCATCAATGACAACGGAGGTAAGTGTTTATTCTATTAATAAACTTACTTTTCTTTCTGTCTATTTTAATTACATGAACTTTTCCTTACGTGTGTGAGGGTGTTTGTGATTAAGTGTAAACTAATTGATATTAATATGATAACTGTGTTGTTACAGAAATCATCCAGTCTTGCATACAACGATGAAAATACCCATAAACACTATTTGGGAATACAAACCTCTGAGCAATATAGTACGTCGTTTATCATGACTGCCATTGTAGACGTTCAAGGCTTTAAAACGGAAGCAAATAAATTTGTGCTGAAAGAAATTGCTATATTGTGTAGTGACAAATTACAGATGTTTTTAATCAAGCCACCATTTCCATTTTATGATTTGACAAAACAAGAAAGACGGCAAGTTGCATGGATTGAACGTAACAGGAAGATATGTTGGGGTGAAGGGTTTATACCTTATTCAAATTATCAATATTTAATTTTAGATTTGTTAAGAGATAAATGTATTTATATTAAAGGTCTTGAAAAAGTGTTATGGTTAAAAAATATTTTAAATAATAATAATGTGATTAATTTAGAAGATAAAGGTTGTCCTAGTTTGCCAAGTCTGTATGATCAATATAAATATTCTGAAGATTTGTATAGTTGTATTTATCATAGCTCTATATGTGCTTTAAAAAATGTATTATGTTTAAAAAAATGGTGCTCTGATAATAAACTTTTTATATAATTTAAAATATGTCATTCATTACAGAAATTTAAAGCAGTGCATAGAAATGGGAGTAAAATTAACTAAAGTTCATAGAGTTTTAAAATTTAAACAATGTCCCTGGTTAAAAATGTACATAGATCTCAATACAAAATTTAGAACGTTAACAAAATCAGATTTTGGAAAAGATTTTTTTAAATTAATGAATAATTCAGTCTTTGGTAAGACTATGGAGAATATTGAAAAAAGGGTTTATACCTTATTCAAATTATCAATATTTAATTTTAGATTTGTTAAGAGATAAATGTATTTATTTTAAAGGTCTTGAAAAAGTGTTATGGTTAAAAAATATTTTAAATAATAATAATGTGATTAATTTAGAAGATAAAGGTTGTCCTAGTTTGCCAAGTCTGTATGATCAATATAAATATTCTGAAGATTTGTATAGTTGTATTTATCATAGCTCTATATGTGCTTTAAAAAATGTATTATGTTTAAAAAAATGGTGCTCTGATAATAAACTTTTTATATAATTTAAAATATGTCATTCATTACAGAAATTTAAAGCAGTGCATAGAAATGGGAGTAAAATTAACTAAAGTTCATAGAGTTTTAAAATTTAAACAATGTCCCTGGTTAAAAATGTACATAGATCTCAATACAAAATTTAGAACGTTAACAAAATCAGATTTTGGAAAAGATTTTTTTAAATTAATGAATAATTCAGTCTTTGGTAAGACTATGGAGAATATTGAAAAAAGGGTTAACGTAAAATTAGTTATACACTGGGAGAACCGTGGTAAAGCTTTAGGTGCTCAAGATCTAATCACTAAACCACAATTTCATAATCTTTAAATATTTTCATTATAAAAGAATTTGTAGGTTTACGGTCTAAAATGTATGCTTTTGATGTAGAGAATAAGATTATAACGAAGGCAAAAGGGGTAAATAAAAGTGTCACTAAAAAGCTGACAACGAATAGTTATAATTCTTTTCTATTTAATAAAAAAGTGCAATATTGCAGTATGCTTAGGGGTCTCCCTTATTTGACCGAAAGGAATTTGTCATATTTTCACTCCCCAAAAACATTTTTCGCGTAATTTCATTTGCCAAATTATTACTTAGCAAAAAATCTATTCACAAAAAATTGTAACGCAAACCTAATGTTTGGGGAATGAACGTTTAAACTATAACTTGTTTACCAACTAGTACTTTTAACATTTTTTGTTTAATCAAATATTTCAGTTGGAATAACAGTTTTAACGCAAAATCAAATCAGTCAAATCTGTTTTCTATTAATGCAAGTCGTTTCTGGCACTCGCCGGCCGCTACCGCGGCACCACTCGCTTCGCTCGCTCGGCTCGTGCGTAAGAGGTCATAGTTTTAACCTAACCTAACCTACCCATTTTGTTTTTGTCAAAATCTTTTCGGCAAAACGGTTGGATTGTTTCCCTTATTTTTTACTTTCTTTATATTTTGCCATAACAAATTATTTGACCAAACGTTTACTGTCTAAAGATTGTTTGCTGTAACAAATCAAATGTTAAAGACCAAATGCCTAAATGACATTATCCTTCATAATATTCTGCCAAGTAACAATTTGACCAAATGAAAATGTGCGTACTAAAATCATTCCAAACATTGCATTGGTATAAAAAAGGTTGCTAAAATTTGTTTGGGTAGTGAAATTTTGGCAAAATCTTTTCGGCAAAAAGGCAGGATCCCGTATGCTTAGATTTAAATCGATTAAACACACAATTTTTACACAAAAACTAAATAAGACTTGTTTATCATACAATTACACAAAAAGACATATTTTAGACAATAATATTGAAACATTGGCTTGGGGTAATTATAAATTACGCTAAGATATGATACTGTACTTTCGTTTTTAAATTTAGTAATATTGTTATCGTAAATTAAGTCTTCTTACTTTTTTGTGTAATACAAAATTTGTATTGATTGTAAAATTATGATATTACTATACTGTTTCGTGGAGTTCAAAATTTTGTGTTGATTGTAAATAATATTAGTTATGTAATGTTATACTTGCGAGCATACATTTGAGGTGATTGTAAAATTCTGATAAGTACTAATTGTGTTACAATTAATTTACATGTCATTGCTGTTTTATATATTTTTTACTAATCATATATATATATTAAATTTTTTCAACAACACTGTTATTTTTTATTTCATCCCTTTAAGCAGATTAGACGTGTGTAATGTTTCATTTTATTCATCCGTCTTAGGTATTTTTTGTGTAAAAATCTGATGATTCTTTGACCGTATAACATACATATCACCCCTTAAACTTTCATTATGTTTTAAAACTTTTATACTTTTTAATATTCATGTTTCGTGTTATTGGCTTTGTTACTCCTTTTGCTTTTTTTATTTCTTTTTTCTCAGTTCTTATACAGTATAACTTGGCGTGTAAACCAACAAATTCTGAAATGACTTTTCATTCCATTTCGTGTTTAAAATAGCCGGGTATTTGCATGTTACGTTTAGGCATATAATAAATATTGTTCTCCTCAAAATTACTCGTATCAAAATATTGAATATTTTTTTCATATCCTTATAAAAATCATCAGTTTTTACATAATAAAGAAGATTATCGGTATCTGTATAACACAGTTTTATATTACCTTCATACATATTTTTCATAACAGAGTAATGGAAACTGTATAAATGAGCTTTAGAAATTTCAAGAATAGAAAATCCAACATAAATAGGACGATCTAAAATAATTTTTGTCTTATCTAATTGAATGGCTACTAGATTTTCCGAAAATATTGACAAGTTTTTAAAATTTGGAGTACTTATGTATTTTTCTGCTCCATGCAGTTTGTTTGTTGTATTCGACTTATCTTTCCATAATCACAAATCACAAATAGAAATAATCTTTATTCTCATCATTTAGATCTTTATTTAAAATGTGATGTTCTATTACTATGTGATATTTTTGAAAAAAATCCGAGATATGAGTTTGATTCATTATAATTTGGAACCATGCTTTTATGTTTCATCTCTATAATTAAGTTGGGATGCTATGCTGTTATACACCAAAGTGGAGCTTGAGTTAATATCGGATGTAGATGTGTACCAAATATTGGAAAGTGGAATTCGTGGGGGACTTGCTGAATGTTCAATAAGATATGCGAAAGCTAATAATAAATATCTTTCATCTAAATAAAAATAGAAATAATTTGCTTTAAAAATAAATCTATTTCGAAATTTGATTGAGCTTTTTGTCTCAGAGAAGTATTCAAAGATATATAAGGCTCTAAAAAGTTATCTTGGTAAAATTATAGTATTCTATGTATTTTCAGCAATATCAAACTATTTTTAAACACTCTTGTTAATGAATATAATGAATAACAAATCGATGTATTATTTTAATAGATGATTTGCTATTTATTTTTTACATTTTTACAATATTGAAATGGAGTATTTCGTTTTCGCTTAGAAATTTAAAATTATTCATCGGCAATTTTTGCATAATGACAAATCCACAACAAAATTAACACAATCCAGATAAATGAGATACGTGCTCGCTTCCATCTCATTGTTAGATGAAAGATATTTATTATTAGCTTTCGCATATCTTATTGAACATTCAGCAAGTCCCCCACGAATTCCACTTTCCAATATTTGGTACACATCTACATCCGATATTAACTCAAGCTCCACTTTGGTGTATAACAGCATAGCATCCCAACTTAATTATAGAGATGAAACATAAAAGCATGGTTCCAAATTATAATGAATCAAACTCATATCTCGGATTTTTTTCAAAAATATCACATAGTAATAGAACATCACATTTTAAATAAAGATCTAAATGATGAGAATAAAGATTATTTCTATTTGTGATTTGTGATTATGGAAAGATAAGTCGAATACAACAAACAAACTGCATGGAGCAGAAAAATACATAAGTACTCCAAATTTTAAAAACTTGTCAATATTTTCGGAAAATCTAGTAGCCATTCAATTAGATAAGACAAAAATTATTTTAGATCGTCCTATTTATGTTGGATTTTCTATTCTTGAAATTTCTAAAGCTCATTTATACAGTTTCCATTACTCTGTTATGAAAAATATGTATGAAGGTAATATAAAACTGTGTTATACAGATACCGATAATCTTCTTTATTATGTAAAAACTGATGATTTTTATAAGGATATGAAAAAAATATTCAATATTTTGATACGAGTAATTTTGAGGAGAACAATATTTATTATATGCCTAAACGTAACATGCAAATACCCGGCTATTTTAAACACGAAATGGAATGAAAAGTCATTTCAGAATTTGTTGGTTTACACGCCAAGTTATACTGTATAAGAACTGAGAAAAAAGAAATAAAAAAAGCAAAAGGAGTAACAAAGCCAATAACACGAAACATGAATATTAAAAAGTATAAAAGTTTTAAAACATAATGAAAGTTTAAGGGGTGATATGTATGTTATACGGTCAAAGAATCATCAGATTTTTACACAAAAAATACCTAAGACGGATGAATAAAATGAAACATTACACACGTCTAATCTGCTTAAAGGGATGAAATAAAAAATAACAGTGTTGTTGAAAAAATTTAATATATATATATGATTAGTAAAAAATATATAAAACAGCAATGACATGTAAATTAATTGTAACACAATTAGTACTTATCAGAATTTTACAATCACCTCAAATGTATGCTCGCAAGTATAACATTACATAACTAATATTATTTACAATCAACACAAAATTTTGAACTCCACGAAACAGTATAGTAATATCATAATTTTACAATCAATACAAATTTTGTATTACACAAAAAAGTAAGAAGACTTAATTTACGATAACAATATTACTAAATTTAAAAACGAAAGTACAGTATCATATCTTAGCGTAATTTATAATTACCCCAAGCCAATGTTTCAATATTATTGTCTAAAATATGTCTTTTTGTGTAATTGTATGATAAACAAGTCTTATTTAGTTTTTGTGTAAAAATTGTGTGTTTAATCGATTTAAATCTAAGCATACGGGATCCTGCCTTTTTGCCGAAAAGATTTTGCCAAAATTTCACTACCCAAACAAATTTTAGCAACCTTTTTTATACCAATGCAATGTTTGGAATGATTTTAGTACGCACATTTTCATTTGGTCAAATTGTTACTTGGCAGAATATTATGAAGGATAATGTCATTTAGGCATTTGGTCTTTAACATTTGATTTGTTACAGCAAACAATCTTTAGACAGTAAACGTTTGGTCAAATAATTTGTTATGGCAAAATATAAAGAAAGTAAAAAATAAGGGAAACAATCCAACCGTTTTGCCGAAAAGATTTTGACAAAAACAAAATGGGTAGGTTAGGTTAGGTTAAAACTATGACCTCTTACGCACGAGCCGAGCGAGCGAAGCGAGTGGTGCCGCGGTAGCGGCCGGCGAGTGCCAGAAACGACTTGCATTAATAGAAAACAGATTTGACTGATTTGATTTTGCGTTAAAACTGTTATTCCAACTGAAATATTTGATTAAACAAAAAATGTTAAAAGTACTAGTTGGTAAACAAGTTATAGTTTAAACGTTCATTCCCCAAACATTAGGTTTGCGTTACAATTTTTTGTGAATAGATTTTTTGCTAAGTAATAATTTGGCAAATGAAATTACGCGAAAAATGTTTTTGGGGAGTGAAAATATGACAAATTCCTTTCGGTCAAATAAGGGAGACCCCTAAGCATACTGCAATATTGCACTTTTTTATTAAATAGAAAAGAATTATAACTATTCGTTGTCAGCTTTTTAGTGACACTTTTATTTACCCCTTTTGCCTTCGTTATAATCTTATTCTCTACATCAAAAGCATACATTTTAGACCGTAAACCTACAAATTCTTTTATAATGAAAATATTTAAAGATTATGAAATTGTGGTTTAGTGATTAGATCTTGAGCACCTAAAGCTTTACCACGGTTCTCCCAGTGTATAACTAATTTTACGTTAACCCTTTTTTCAATATTCTCCATAGTCTTACCAAAGACTGAATTATTCATTAATTTAAAAAAATCTTTTCCAAAATCTGATTTTGTTAACGTTCTAAATTTTGTATTGAGATCTATGTACATTTTTAACCAGGGACATTGTTTAAATTTTAAAACTCTATGAACTTTAGTTAATTTTACTCCCATTTCTATGCACTGCTTTAAATTTCTGTAATGAATGACATATTTTAAATTATATAAAAAGTTTATTATCAGAGCACCATTTTTTTAAACATAATACATTTTTTAAAGCACATATAGAGCTATGATAAATACAACTATACAAATCTTCAGAATATTTATATTGATCATACAGACTTGGCAAACTAGGACAACCTTTATCTTCTAAATTAATCACATTATTATTATTTAAAATATTTTTTAACCATAACACTTTTTCAAGACCTTTAAAATAAATACATTTATCTCTTAACAAATCTAAAATTAAATATTGATAATTTGAATAAGGTATAAACCCTTTTTTCAATATTCTCCATAGTCTTACCAAAGACTGAATTATTCATTAATTTAAAAAAATCTTTTCCAAAATCTGCTTTTGTTAACGTTCTAAATTTTGTATTGAGATCTATGTACATTTTTAACCAGGGACATTGTTTAAATTTTAAAACTCTATGAACTTTAGTTAATTTTACTCCCATTTCTATGCACTGCTTTAAATTTCTGTAATGAATGACATATTTTAAATTATATAAAAAGTTTATTATCAGAGCACCATTTTTTTAAACATAATACATTTTTTAAAGCACATATAGAGCTATGATAAATACAACTATACAAATCTTCAGAATATTTATATTGATCATACAGACTTGGCAAACTAGGACAACCTTTATCTTCTAAATTAATCACATTATTATTATTTAAAATATTTTTTAACCATAACACTTTTTCAAGACCTTTAATATAAATACATTTATCTCTTAACAAATCTAAAATTAAATATTGATAATTTGAATAAGGTATAAACCCTTCACCCCAACATATCTTCCTGTTACGTTCAATCCATGCAACTTGCCGTCTTTCTTGTTTTGTCAAATCATAAAATGGAAATGGTGGCTTGATTAAAAACATCTGTAATTTGTCACTACACAATATAGCAATTTCTTTCAGCACAAATTTATTTGCTTCCGTTTTAAAGCCTTGAACGTCTACAATGGCAGTCATGATAAACGACGTACTATATTGCTCAGAGGTTTGTATTCCCAAATAGTGTTTATGGGTATTTTCATCGTTGTATGCAAGACTGGATGATTTCTGTAACAACACAGTTATCATATTAATATCAATTAGTTTACACTTAATCACAAACACCCTCACACACGTAAGGAAAAGTTCATGTAATTAAAATAGACAGAAAGAAAAGTAAGTTTATTAATAGAATAAACACTTACCTCCGTTGTCATTGATGCGAAGAATAATTACAAAATGTAGTATTGGTAGATACTGTTCGCTGATGTCGAACGAGTGTGGATTGAGTGGTGCAACTGCTTGGTCTTATATAGCACCCACAAAGGTATTTCTTATCTAAAACAAATTCCTAAGTACTACGGAACTGATAGTAACTTTGTGAGTAAACAAGCTTATCTCAAATTCCTTCGTGATGCACAGATCCTTTGTGACTCCTACGAAATCATTGCAAAGGAATGTTATTTAATATTTCCAAATCACTATAATTGAACATTCCTTGACCATTGAATAGATTCGTATCGTAATAATCTACTAATAGCAGACCATGAATACACTAGAGGTACAACAGTATCTGAAAAAGATTCACCCTAGTCTAGAAAGTAATGTTTCTGCCGCTAATAGGCTACCCATTTATACTCATGTACCAACGTATATAATATGCAATTTGGATACGAATGATTAACCAGGCTCACACTGGGTAGCATTACATATCGATACAAACGGCATCAATCAATATTTTGATTCTTATGGTCGAGCACCTACAAGATCCCATCTTGAGTTCTTAGAAAGGAATTGCAAAAGGTGGGACTGGAATGATGATAGGATCCAGAAAGATAAGATAAGATAAAATTTATTTGTACATGAGAAAAGACACGCAATACATAAGTGAAAAGAAAAACAGTAGGTTGTACAGAAAATCTAAAAATTAATGTCAGATTTCCGGCATCTAAACTAGGTACGCAGACCTGTATCTTAGGAGTCGGAGATATTTCGGCATTGGCAATAAATAATACGATCGTGACATTTCGGTTACAATATTTCTGTTGTCAACAGCAAAAGAAGGTTGTGTGTGTGTGTGTTTATGAGTGTCTGAAAGGCTTGTGTGTATATGTGTTTGTGTGAGTGGGTGTGTGTATATGCGTGCGCGGGTGACGGTGTGCTTATATGTATGAATGTGAGATAGTATGATTCCATAGGAGTATAAATAAACGGCCGATACGATAAGGGGATTCCTATGTTGGATTGCAGTTTCAAAGAAACGCTTGGAGACGCGTTTCATGAACTGCTGGATAGTGGGCATCTTGAGGTCTACATGAAGAAGCTCATTTCGAACATAAAACGGGGGCTCCAGTGACTCTACTGAGGAATCGGTTTTGGAGGTGAATATGCAGCTTACACCTGAGTGATAATTTGCTGCGGGAGCTAAGAATGAAGTAGCCTACCTAGAGCGAAAGCGGCGCGAACGTTTATCCGCGGTTTAGAAAAGAGGATTGCCTGGTTTTTGTCTGGATTGACTTCGATTCTCCATTTCCGGAACCACTTCGCCAGACTGTTTGCGGAAGTTTGGAGAGTGCGAGCGATGGCATCGGGTTTCAGATCGGTATAATAGATAGCTGTATCGTCGGCAAATAGGGCTTGCTGGGTACTTTTATGCTTGGGGATATCGTTAGTGAATAGCGTGATAACGAGAGTTGGTATAGCTTATAGATTAAGCCATTGTGCTAGACTTTGTCGAACGCTTTCGCTCCCGTTATTGCGCCCCGTTGGAAGCCGGCGCTGACGTGTTCTATGATGCGGTGGACTTGTTGGATACATGAGTTTTTGGTTCTAAATTCGAACTGCTCATTGGGTATTAGACTCTTTGCTTCGGCAAAATCTTTGAGCCGCTTATATATAAACCTTTATTTGTGAATGAGGAATGTGTTTTATTGATTCTGTTTTGATGATTCCGAATAGTAAGTAAGCAATCGTTTATGAACAATAAAAGTATACAATAGAAACGCCAATGCAATCCTAATGAGGGTGCGCGGGCGGACGCACGGACAATAGATAAGAAAAGGCGAACAATGAAAGTCGATAATGAGGGTTCGGGTGTCACCGGAAATGAAACAGATTGTTGTTAATTGATTTCTGTATCTCCGGAACCATGCATCCTACGCGAAAACGGATTGCAGAATCGTGATCAGCGGACCCCAAAACCTTTTTTTTTTTTTTTTTTTTTTTTTTTTTTTTTTTTTTTTTTTTAGTTTTGAAACGCCCTGGACCGCGATTGCGCCAGAAGCGGTGGTGCGCCAGAACCGGTGAGCCACGGGATTGGTGCGCCAGAACCGGCAAATCACTACTACTGCCCAGCCTAAACTCCTTGGCCCATCGTGCAACTGCAGAATATGGAGGAACAGAGTCTCCCAATGCTTCCACCAAGTCGCTGTGTATGTCTTTAGTAGACATTTTTTTTATACAGAGGTACTTGATCACAGCTCTAATTTCGTTTTTTTTTCCATTTTGATGTTTCAACTTCGACGGTTTGTATTCAAATGAATGCAACTCCCTGGAATCGTGGTCTATTTATATGATTTTTCAACCGACGACAAAAAGAGGAGGTTATCAATTCGACGCGTATATATATTATTATTAATTTTTTTTTATGTATGATCACCGAGTACTCGAAGACGGCTGAACCGATTTGGAAAATTCTTTTTTTGATTGAAAGGGTATACTTCGAAATTGGTCCCATTTTCATAAACGTCAGGATCTGATGATGGGATCCTGGAGAAATCGAGGGAACTCTTCAAATATTATAGGCACACCTATGACGTTTTGGGTATTTCTTATAGTAACTTGTGCAGTTGCTCTCAAAAAGTACCATTTGAAGAAGTGGAACTGATGATGAAGACCACAGATGGTCGCCGAAACTAGTCAATAATAAGTATTGAGTGGATTGCGATTCGATTATTTGAATATGGATGTTAAGCACTTTATGTCACAATGCATATGGTGATGTAGAGCTGATGGTGAAGTACCAGGAGAACTCCTCAACAATTAACGGCCCAGCATTGGGAAAAGCAATATTTTGTAAAAGGTTATAAGTAGTTGACATTTAGGCTCTCGTAACTAGAAATAGACCAACTAAAAAGAGTGAAATTAAAACATTTTACCAAAAAAATTAAACCGACTCCCAAAAAACACTGCAAAGTGAAAAATAACTTTAATTTCGGAAGTCGGTGCCAAAAACGAAAATACAAAACTAAAGACACCGACTACCGAAATTAAAGTTATTTTTCACTTTGCAGTGTTTTTTGGGAGTCGGTTTAATTTTTTTGGTAAAAAGTTTTTTTCATGGTCACTTAGTGGGTAAACAAGCTATAAAAAAATTTTTTTTTGGATTTTTCTGAGAACTGGAAATATCCGATTATCATTACTTTTGGATCACCCCTCGTATACCCAAGAATACTGTGGTATCTTCGGGTTTCAATCTTTCACCCTTTATTCATACACTAGTATTCAGTGTCTAACATGAGGTAATGTAAATTTTATGCATTTGTTTTTTTTTTTTCACTGAGAAGAAGATTATTAATATTAAACCAGCTAACTAAAGTTGCAAGGGCACTGTTTACTTCATCAGTAACCTGCTGCTGACGTTTGATTTTAAATAAAAGAGAAGTATCGTCAGCGAATAACACTATTTTATGATTTTTTTATCAGTTTCAGCAAATCATTTATATAAATAAGAAATAAAAATTTATCAACTTCTATCGTACTCTAGTAGTTATTACGTACCTACATAAATACGTAGCGTGCGGTAGCGTACCTAGGCAAATTTTATTTAATTAATGTAGATTAATTCCATCAAAAGAAGAATATAATACACAGAATATTATTTACATAATATCTACATTTTATTGCTACGTAGGCACACTATACCTATCTGGCAACACATCTGTTTTATTAATCTTCCAAAGAATCATTATTTTTATCAAAGAATGCCGTCTTTTATCGGTATTTCGGCGTGTGTATTTTAGTAATTCCAAATTGAGCTTCGCTTCGAGTTTAATGTAATAATTGTTTTTTACTCTAATCCTTGTTGTTCTCGGACTGATAAGTTTACAATTTGACAGAGTGACGAATATTCAAACACAGTAAAGTTAATGTAATTCATTTGCTTTTTATGTTTTAACCATGTTTCAGCTTATTAAATGTAAACTTTCATTAAGAAACCAACGGACTTTCGTGGGACACGGTAGTTGGTTAAGCATCGGCACGGATCGCCGAGGTTCGAATTTCGTATTATATTTATTAATTTGGTTGGCCTTTACTATACCTATGTCAATTCAAGCTCAAAATGTACCTAATCTGCCATATTGTTCTAAGATCTAAACTACCGTTTAATAAATAGCAATAGGATAATCGTTAATTGCAAGATTCTTGCGAGACTCTTGCGCAAGACCAAGACTAGGAGCTCAAGACCAATACGTAGACCAGGTATTTTGACGCAACACCAAGACCAAGACTGGGTAAGTCTCGTCTTGGTCCTGCATTTGGGCAACACTATTTCACAAAGGCCTACATGGGCACTTACAAAACGTCAGCAGTTAGGGCACGGTTCAAAATTGGCGTTTTGTATGGAGAAGAACCAGCAATAAACTCCAGTTACTCTTTTCAAATCAAAATATCAATCTTACAATGTGTCCATAATACAGGTTAATTAGGTATGAGAGGACAGTATAGACCAATAATTAATACAGCACAATGGAATTACGAATAAAAAATTGTTAAACAAATCTAAGAGTGTTTTCTCATTCACAAAAAAGCTTTGTATTATATTAAAGTAAACTTGAGAAGCGCTAACATTAATTAGACTTCAATAATGAAGGATAAATCCATACTAATATTATAAATGCGAAAGTAACTCTGTCTGTCTGTGTGTTACCTTTTCACGCCTAAACCACTGAACCGATTTTGATGAAATTTGGCATGGGAATAGTTTAGGAACCTGGGAAGGACATAGGATAGTTTTTATCCCGAAATTCCTACGGGATCGGAATTTAAGCTGGAAAGCCTTCCCATGTGAACGAAGTCGCGGGCAGAAGCTAGTTAATAATAAAAAAGAAATAAAAAGAAAATCTGTAAAATTGTATGGATTATCGTACGGAAAAATAAAAAGACACACTCACGAAAGTGGAGTTGTTAATACACTAGTTGATAACGCAATTACAATAAGCCAAAGCCGCATGTGCAGAAGGAAGGAATCATCGCCAAGCAGTCATGTCTTCAACGTAGTCCTGAATCTTATAATACGCTTTTTTGATAAGAACACGTTTGACGTTGGTACTTGTGTTTTACATGATGCCTATCAGACCTCTATAACCCAGTAGCTGGGTAAAACAATACCCCTTGGCAAGACTGGAGTCATATTTTTTTTGTCTTTTGGCCTTAAATAATTTTTCCTTCTTTCTTGTGCCTTTTAACCAGAGCCGGATTAACTCTGTCAGAGGCCCTAAGGCAATAGCATTCTCGGGGCCCCTTTTCTTACTTTGACTGACCAAATCGTGTGTGAACTGAGGAAACGCACATTAAGGGTTGTGGTTTTTAATATATGTATTTGTTTACTTATTCCCAGATTTGTTCTAAAATTGTTTTAATTCTACTACTAAATCTAACGATTTGTGTTTGTGAGATAATAGTGAGGTCCATAAGTTCACACACACATCAAATTCTCGTTCGAAGAAATATGTTTTTTTGGTGCGTGCACTGGGCCTGGGCGGAGTTGAAGCGGGGCCCCTAGGCAGTTGCCTATTCCGCCTAATGGTTAATCCGGTCCTGCTTTTAACTATCTGTAAATACTGATTAAAACTTTTTACCAAAAAATTATACCGACTCCCAAAAAACACTGCAAAGTGAAAAATAACTTTAATTGTCAGTGTCTTTAGTTTTGTATTTTCGTTTTTGGCACCGACTTCCGAAATTAAAGTTATTTTTCACGTTGCAGTGTTTTTTGGGAGTCGGTATAATTTTTTGGTAAAATGTTTTTATTTCACTCTTTTTAGTTGGTCTATTTCTAGTTACAAGAGCCTAAATGTCAACTACTTATAACCTTTTACAAAATATTGCTTTTCCCAATGCTGGGCCGTTAATTGTTGAGGAGTTCTCCTGGTATTTCACCATCAGCTCTACATCACCATATGCATTGTGACGAGCATAAAGTGCTTAACATCCATATTCAAGTAATCGAATCGCAATCCACGCAATACTTATTATTGAGTAGTTTCGGCAGCCATCTGTGGTCTTCATCATCAGTTCCACTTCCTCAAACCTCTTCCTTTCCTCGTTTTGAGAGCAACTGCACAAGTTACTATAATAAATACCCAAAACGTCATAGGTATGCCTATAATATTTGAAGAGTTTCCTCGATTTCTCCAGGATCCCATCATCAGATCCTGACGTTTATGAAAATGGGACCAATTTCGAAGTATACCCTTTCAATCAAAAAAAGAATTTTACAAATCGGTTCAGCCGTCTTCGAGTAATCGATGACCATACATAAAAAAAAAAATACGTGTCGAATTGATAACCTCCTCTTTTTGTCGTCGGTTGACAAAGATGTATAAGTGACAGCTAGAACCAACGGTATAACTTGCTTTCCGAGGCACGGAGACATCTCTATATGTTAACATCCCTACCAACTATACAACATACGCAATGAAGAATTGACCTGAATCGATAATTAAAATACCTCGGCCAGCGTTTCTTGGCCATGAAGATCGACGTGCGGCTGTTATTATTTAGCCACGAACTCCTCATATATCAGAAAGGCCGGAGTCTGCAGTGCTAGGGAGGCTTATTTGACTTTACATAACGAGATGACGCAATGTTTTTATTTTTGTTTTGTTTTTATCTATATCATTGTTATTTTATTTTTTGACATTATTGGATTTTTTATTGGAATTTATTTTATTTTATTTGTATGTGAATTCTAGAGAATGACATGAACACTAACATAGTTTTTAAGACCTTTGTTACTAACATTATATGGACAATGTTTTAAGTATTTTATTCTATTCTATTCTAAATGGATTCCTTATATTTCTGAAATAATTACAAAAATACTACTATTTCTTTAACTCAAGGTAACCTCTTTATAATATATGTATTATTATCTATAGATAGATATATATATCAAAGGAAATAGGGTATAAGCGTAAAAAAAAAGAAATGTTCCGGAGAGCCGTTCAAAGTTTAGAATTTTAGAAAAATTTATGTATTTTTTTATTAAAACATCGTGAAAACTAAAACAGTTTTTAATTTTCCAATCGGGAAATATGACAAAATAAAAGATGATGATAGAACACAAGAAACAGTCGGCTTTCAAAACAATACCAGTCCAAAATGTCGCTTATACCCTATTTCCTTTTAACCGTCGATATACAAAGTGTAACGGAAACCCTATATCTATCCACAAGGGCTGAAGACAACATCTGGTATGGAGACTCTATGCACAGTTTCAGCTCAAAATAAGTGACTCAAAAAATTGATACCAAATTATCGGTTTCATATGTTTCTTAAATGCCAATCATAACAGACCTGTTACAGCACTACGAGGGTTAATAACTCTCCACGTGACTTGGCAATAACCAAGCAATAACACGATAATTCTCTTCGTTCTTCTTAATTTGAAAGATTTGGTCTCTGGTATCAATGTATTGAAATTTCTAATAAGTTCCACACATGTAGACATAGGATTACAAAACCCTTGCCATATCATTTGTTATCATCCAAAGAAACTGTGCACTTGATATGTATATACCCTTTAAGTTACACGTTGTATATAGGAATAACTGCCGCATTTTTAGTTGAAACCAATTGGAATATGGAATCGTCATTTCGCAGACAGGGCATGTTGATACTGTAGACATAAAAAGAACTAGCAGTCGCGCGTGGCTTCGCTCCTGTGGACTTTATCACGATAAAAAGAAAACCCCCTTTTTTAAAGTTAGGTAAAAACCCTATAACCTTCTCCAAGCTTCAAGGCACTTCCATACCAAATTTCATCGAAATCCATTGGGTACTTTCGAAGATTAGTGCGTTCAATTAAATAAATAAACTTTTCCGTTTTATAATATTAGTATAGATGTTCCAATAAGGATTTTACGAACCCGGAAAAGTCAGGCTCTTTCGCGCGGCCAGTCTGACACATAGCGACAGCACACACAGTGTGAACAGCTCACACATTCACAGGTCTCGGTGGCGCGCACCTCGTTATCTTGCCTGTCTGTCTCGACCACCGCTGCGATCTAACGCAGGTGATGGTTCCGTACACGGAAATAAACGGTCAAGTTCCAAAGTGTTCTATTACGAGTACCTACTTTTTTTCTTGATGACTCATCCATGTCCCCAACTTCGTTCGCGTGGGAGATTTTCTCGCATAAATCCCGATCCCGCGGAATTTCTGGGACAAGTCTATGTATTGCCATATCCTCTATCTTATAGAGATAATCCTATTAAAATTGGTTCAGACCGACAGATTATGTTTTAGTATCGTCGACATGAGAAAACACAGTTATTTCGGGAATATTCTGACGAGTTACCGCGGCCCCCGAACTTAGGGTGAGATGGAGAGGAGATGTCTAAAAACACAGACTCCGGCAGAGAATTCCACTCCGTACCTGATGAAACTATCCGATGATGGAATATTCAAAGATGTGTTCTTCTCCATAGGAAACGACCAATTTCGAACCGTGCAGTAACTTCTGACGTTTTATGAGTGCCCATGTAGGCCTATGTAAAATAAAATAATTTTAATTTTGATTTTACTGTATGTAAATTAATATTTTTCGTTTTCCTGAGCGGTCGTCGAGTTATAATTTCCTGAGGATGCTCCGTGGAGGGGCATAACACGCGTCGAGTACTTATAGGTTTGAGTTGCATGGTGCATCATACATTATCTCACATTCATGGATTCGTATAGGTACTGGATTATGGAGGTCAGCTCCATGTACAACACTAGTACTTAGTTGCATCCGGTTAGATTAGAAGATAATCCCAACACAGTTGGAAAATTCAAGTGTGTTACATTCCATTATTGAATTTTGGTTTAAGCACTTTATTAAAAAATATATTGCAAAAAGGTTTTACGTATTGACCCACGCATCTCCAAATCGCCGTCGATCGTATAGAGATGACTCGGCAAATTGTTCGAATGTTCAATAATTCTCCTTTTATTTTAGTCCATTCTGTATCGTACGTTATTTTGACAACCCTCCAAGCGATGACAGGTGGCGTCAATATACTTGATAAAGGTATATTCATATTTGTTCAAATTAATTAGGAGAATGTGCAAGAGATTAGTGGGAAGATGAGTAGGTATATTTAAATAGCGACATTTAAATAACATAACGATCCTATAACGTTCCCACCGTTGGGACACAGGCCTCCTCTCTCTCCTCTCCTTCTCTCTTCATAAAGCATTTTATTTGGGACTAAGTACTAAGTCCCAAATTAGATGCTTGGATGAAGGACCACGAAACAGAATTGCCTTATACTTGGAACAATCAGCTGCGCAGAGAATAGATTGCAACTGTAAAAGAACAGACTACATGTCATCTCATTCTAAACGTTAGATGATATGGTAATTGTGGTAAACAGAATAAATAATTCAAGAATGTTATAATCTGGGGGCACGGCAGTGCCCCCGCCAAGTCGAGCAAAAAGCGGCACGGCCGTACCATACTTTTCTCGAAGCAATTCAGGCCATTTTCGACCTCGTATAACTTCGTTATGGATATAACTAGAAGCCTGAATTTACAGTAACCAAGCAGGCATTGTATAAACATGGTATATTTCAAATTTCATTCAATTTGAACCAGTAGTTTAAGATTTATAACGAGTCAAAGTTCCTTAATTTTGTCACTCACTGACTGACCGATCATCAAAAGTCTAAGGCACTTCTAGCAGACATAGAAGCTTCAAATTTAGAATAAGAAAAGACCATATCAATATATGCGATGGCCGAGTCAATCTGTTTATTTAAAACGTTAAAGATTTTTAATATTGATATGGTCACTATAAGATGTTGTTAGGTTAGATAATTACGTAACAACTTAAGACAGAAGGTCCCTTAAGTAGGGACTGAATAATCGAATAACCGACTTGGTATTACATGGATCTCACAACTTTTTACGGTAGAAGAACTGAGTTGCGAGACTTGGTTTTTTGACAAGTATTGTTTTTTATGGGATTAAGTCTTAGTTGAAGATAAGTCCAAGTCGGTTTACAGAAACTTTCTGGACTAAAATAACTTAAGAGGGTGTCGAGCCTACGAGACGCGCGGAAAATAGGTATTTACTGCAGCGGGCTAGTCGTGTGCGTTGTCACACACACAATGACAAGTTCGCTCGAGGCCCGCTTGCCGTTGCACGACGAAGTTTCCTAACTTTGCATTTTTTAATTTTTTGTCGTTATGTTGAATAAACTTGAAAAACGAATATTAATTATTTAGATGGTTTTATTTATCACACTAATATTATAAAGGCGAAAGTTTGTGAATGAATGTGTCTGTTTGCATGTTTGTTACTTCTTCACGCTCAAACGGCTGGATGGAACTAAATGAAGCAAGTAGGTACGTAAATAAATCACAAAAATAAATTTAATAAATTATACCTATTATATAAAAATTAACGTTTGTTTTTACTGTAGTAATACATTATCCGTTCCCTCACTATTCATCCTATTGCAATAAAATTTTGATTTTATATATTAAACTCCTCAGATTTTTTTTTAAAGAATACTAGCAATGTGGGTACATCTCACATTACTAGCAATCTTGTTAACCCCTCCAACTAAGCTAAATATGCTTGTGTCTGGAGTGGGTTCACGTCAATAGTGTAATGGGTGGGGTTCGAACCTGCGACCTCTCGATCACAAGTCCGACACCTTATCCATTAGGCTATTGACGCTTCGAAACTGGGTAAGTAGCAAGTTAGGCTAGATGGGTATGCAGTACTTATTTGAATAATAAAACCAGTATGAAATAAAAAAAAATATAATTATGTAATGTCATAATAAAACCAGACTGAAATAAGTTTTGTATATTAAAATTTCATTTAGTGCTCATTTAAATTCTGATGTACTGTCATATTTTTAATAACATTCGGTACTTTATTATATATACGTGGGGCTATACCATAAAAACATTTTTTCATTAATGCTGTCTAGCGAACTTACTTCGCAGAAAATATAAGCGTAATTTATTTCATAACAATATATGTATCAAGTGTAACTTAATTTAAAAGAAAAAAAATAAAAGAAATCTATAAATCTAATGTTATATTGCTTATTATAACATTTTACAAAAATTGGCCAAGTGCGAGTCAGACTCGCCCATGAATGGTTCCGTAGTAACTATAATAATATAATATAATATGTATATTTACTTGACAAAAAACTAAAACTTACAAATTTCTTAAAACTAGCTTATTTACATTTTTGCAACTACGCCAAATAACTTTGTTTTTCATAGTATTTGTATGAATTACAATGTTATATTTGCGGTTTTAGAAAATATGCTGTATCTCAAAAACTGCTGACTCGATCTCTTTAAAACCAATTTTGATTGAAAGTTTACATTAAGATCTATAGATATATATATACAACGTGTAATTTAAAGGGTATATACATACCAAGTGCATGGCTTCTTTGGATGATAACAAACGATATGGCATGGGTTTTGTAATCGTAAGTCTACATTGTGTAGAACTTATTACAAATTCCAGTACACTGATACCAGAGACCGAATTTTTCAAATTAAGAAGAACGAAAAGAATTATCGTGTTATTGGCAAGTGACGTGGAAAGTTATTGACTCTCGTTGTGCTGTGACACGTTTGTTATGATTGGTATTCAAAAAACATGTGAAACCAATAATTTGGTATCAATTCTTTAAGTCAGTTATTTTGTGCTGAAACTGTGCATAGAGACTCCATACCAAATGTTGTCTTCAGCCCTTTTGGCTAGATATGGGGTTTCCGTTACACGTTGTATATATATATTTATATTTTTCACTCCATTATTATAGAAATAAGAGGGGGGCACACATTTTACCACTTTGGAAGCGTATATCTTTTAAACGATTAATTTTATGAAAAAGTGGTTTTAGAAACCTCAATCTCATTTTAAAGACCTGTATATAGATACCAGACATGCATAGGTTTCATGAAAAAAAAATATTTTCAGTTTTAGTTCCATGTATGGGGGGGCTCCCCATACATGGAACTAAAACTGAAAATATTATTTAATTTAATTTAAATATATTTTAATTTTTTCTTAAAATCGGAGAGCGGTTCTCAGAATACATCAATCTACCAAGTTTTATATGTATAGTCCTAATAGTTTCGGAATAAAATGGCTGTAACATACGGACGGACGGATGGACAGACAGACAGACTAGTAGTTGTAGTAGTTATACATATTATATTATTATAGTTACTACGGAACCCTTCATGGGCAAGTCTGACTCGCACTTGGCCAATTTTTCGTTGGCTAATTCCCGTAGTAGACAGACCTTGTTATGGCACTTCGCGTATAATTTGTCGGACATAGAGGGAATGTCAAAGGAAGCTGAAACTTGTTCTAAACCAGAAAACCCGGCTCCTATCGACATAAAACTGCTTACAGAATTATCGTTCAGATTGAGGTCTGTAGGGCTATCTATCTAGTTCTTTACAATTTATTAATTCTATTTTTTTCGACACATTTGGCAACTAAAATAGAATTTCGATAGAAATCCTTTCTTAGTTGCAACTAGAGAATACAATCCCGAGCATGTTTTTCAATCCCGGGATTACGTGATTCTTGATGCTGAATCCTGGGACCCTGGGGCTCTCCCCGGATTAGACTATGTGGTTTCTAATTGGTCTCAAATGTAAAAAATTGGCCAAGTGCGAGTCAGACTCGCGCATGAAGGGTTCCGTGTGTAACTATAATAATATAATATAATATGTATATTTATTTGACGAAAAAAACCTTAAAAATTTCTTAAAACTAGCTTATTTACTTTTTTTACAACTACGCTAGATAACTTTGTTTTTCATAGTGTTTGTATGAATTACAAAGTTATATTTGCGGTTTTAGAAAATTTGCCGTATCTCAAAAACTGTTAACTCAATATCATTCAAACCAATTTTGATTGAAAGTTTACATTAAGATCTACAGATACATATTTTTTTTAGATTTTTCACTCCACTATTATAGAAGTTAGAGGGAGGGATACACATTTGACCACTTTGGAAGCTTATATCTTTTAAACGATTGACTTTATGAAAAAGTGGTTTCAGAAACCCCCATGTCATTTTTAAAGACCTGTCTATAAATACCACACACGCATAGGTTTCATGAAAAAAAAAAAAATATTTTCAGTTTTAGTTCCATGTATGGGGTAGTAGTATGTTCCTTTATTTTAAATGATTTTTAATTGTTTTCTCAATATCGGAAAGCGTTTCATAGAATACATCTACTTACCAAGTTTCACATGTATAGTTTTAATAGTTTTGGAATAAAATAGCTGTGACATACGGACGGACGGACAGACAGACAGACAGACAGACGGACAGACATGACGAAACTATAAGGGTTCCGTTTTTTGCCATTCGGCAACTGAACTCTAAAAAACGAGTAATTTCTTAAAATATATATTTTTAATTTTGGTACACTACACATATCACAGTATAGTAAGACAAGAAAAAATGACAAAAAGATACTATACTTTGTAAGAAATAAAAAGACAATAAAACTTATTTCGAATTTTGAAAATACAATCGTAGAAATATCAATGCATCCAAGGTTTGACTTCCAAGCCTGCTTCGTTTATTACCAACATAAGCAGCAGCTAAAAACGCTCGTTTACGTTTTACACTGGTTGGAGGAATAGACAATAGATACTTATATGCTGTTTCTAAGTGATAACCACTAATTCCTCCATTTTCAATCAGGCTTATTTCACGTTTAATACTATATTTTGCCAACCCCGATTAATGTTGTATTTGTACTTCACGATCTGGGGATTTCATACTCTTATCAATTTCCAGCTATAACTTTTCCTTTAGTGTCAATTGGGGTTGGGATTGGGAGGTTTGTGGCCTTAACTCATCATCTGTTTGTGATCCTGATCTTCCTACTTCTTCTTCCGTGTTATTTTTTAACAATACACTTTATTTGCTTCCAAACTAAAGCCTGTGTAGAAACTGGAAATAAGTCATGCCATTCCAAATCCGATAATAACTGATTTTCATCATCTTTTCATGGATTTTGTAATTAATTCAACACACCAGTCAAATCATCACTTCGTCGTTGCTTCATACGTTCCACTAAGGGTGTTTTCATTTTTTGGCAAGTGTCAGCACTTGCCAAAAAATGATTATGCTAGATAGCTGTTTTATAAGAAATTTCAAAGCGGAATCAGCTGTGCATAAATTAGCATCTCGCCGACAGTTTGCTTCTACTGTCAATTTAATTGGGGTCAGCACATCAACAATTTTATTTACCAATTCAAAATCAACTTCTTCCAAACGAATTGGATGATTGAGATCTATAAGAGCTTTTTGAATGAAGTTTTTTAAAGATAAAATCGCTCCAGCATTGTTAAAAGACTATTCCACCTGGTTTTACAGTCCAAAAGAAGTGACAGCTCTTTTCCATGTTCAATTTTCATTTATTTTTGAAGTACTGTTTCATTTTTCAATGGTGATCTTTTGAAATACACTCTACAACTTTGCAGATTTTCTTTATCAGCTCATTAATGTTTTCATCTTGTGTTAACTCTGGTATGTGTTATAGCGCAAGGTCATTTTGTGACATTAAGATTAAGTCTGATTCTGGACTTTCTAAGTCTTCTAAGTGTTCATCATCATGGATGTCGTCCATATGATCAACAGCCACAGGTGGTTCATTTATAGTATCATCTGAGGTAGAGCTGTCTTGCAAATAATTATGTTTTTCATAAAGCCATTATCCAGGGAAATATCAAATAAACTTAGACGCTCTTTCAATATACGAAGACAATTTTCAGCCATACTTTCATACTTCCATAAATAGGAACAAGTCCTAAATTCCAATTTTTTTTTATATGTATGAACGTTGACAGCCATGTATGGTTTATTGGATGTTGAAGTCCACTTGTCGAAAGAAAGACTAAATCTTTCACCTGCACTTTTCAAATGTTTCAATTCTGCAATTACTTGCTTTCTGATTTTTTCACTGTAATTCATGACACGTTTTTGAATGGTGACGGCTGACTTTGGTAAATCCGTGTATTTTGCAAAGACAAATTTTCTCGAATCATCTGAAGTTATGAATATACTGAATGGAAATCCATCTAATGCAATCATTCTAGCCAAAACATCATCGAGGCTATCGTCGGCACTTTTAGTAAAATAATCATTTAACTTTGGCTTGGCTGGCGGCGGTGCTGTGTTCAGATTATCAGAATCTAGACTTGTTGAAGCTGATATAAGCTTGATGTAATGTTTTGATGACAAATGTGTATGTAATCCCTTAGTCAATCCATCCAAAGTCTTGAGAATGGCTGAGCATCGGTTTCATTTGGCACTATTCCTATTCTTCGCAACTAAAAAATAGCTCCACATTGACGTCGTATCACTGTGTTTTTTATGTTTAACAAAGTCTCCCGCCATTTGAAATACTTAATTTCAGATAATTGACTTTTAAATTTAAATGACGTAGGTCGTGGGTTTAAATTTAGAAAATATCTTGTAATGACCAAAGTTTTCAATATAATTAAGCATAACATAAAACTGGAAACATATCTTACAACTATACAATAATATAGGTTATCCATCAGAATTCAGACAGACTTTAATGTCCTCTCATACATAATTAACCTGTATTATAGATACATTGTAAGAATGATATTTTAAAAGAGTAACTGTGGAATTTCTTGCCGGATCTTCTCCATAGAAAACGACCAATTTCGAACCGTGCCCTGCGCCAAACTGCTGCCGTTTTATAAGTGCCCATGTAGGCCTATGTGAAATAAAACATTTTGAGTTTGAATTAATTTTTTTCTTAAAATTCAAACGCGAGCCAAAAATAAAAATCACAAGAAACAGTAGTAGGTATCTCTACTACTATTTTTTAAGAGATAACATAGAGCAATCATGCCAGTAGCGAACAACCAGCGCACCACGCACCATGAGACCATAAGTCTAGTTTAAGCATATACTAACGGGAACCCGTGTGAAATTAGTACTTCCCACAATATGATTATAAATTAAAGACTGTCTGAATTCTGATGGATAACCTATATTATTATATAGTTGTAAGATATGTTTCCAGTTCTAAGATATGCTTAATTATATTTAAAACTTTGGTCTATACTGTCGTATAGACCAATTAATACAGCACAATGGAATTACAAATAAAAAATATCCGATAAGTTGGTCATCATGTATGTCATTGATATACACTATAAAAAGGAAAGGGCCAAGAATTGAACCTTGCGGAGCACTAATCTTGGCTAGGGATCCTGCAGATGTCGCTCCATTAACAATAACTTTTTGTTGCCTGTTTGATAAATATGAAAGAACAAGGTCAGCAGAACACGAATCCACGAACTCCGTAATGGTGTAATTTACAGATCAGTGTTTTGTGGTCAACGCAATCAAAAGCTTTGGAGAGGTCACAAAATATGCCAATTGCATCCTGAGATTTCTCCAAAGATTCCAGAATGTGACGGATGAGCGCTACTCCTTCGTCTGTTGTTGACCTACCTTTCGTGAAACCAAACTGCCGACTATGCAGAATTCCATTTGAGTTAAAATATGATAGCATCTGGTCCAGCATGATTTTTTCGTATATTTTGCTTAATGCTGGATGCACATATATCGGTCTATAGTTAGAGGGATCACTCTTACAACCCGACTTAAAAATTAGTACTACTTTACTATGTTTCATTAAATCGGGAAAATTACCGCTGTCTATACATTAATTAAATGTGCCTGTTAGGATAGCAGCAATTGAGTCAATAATATTACCAAGAACCCTAACAGATGCACTCCATTAGTCATCAGTGTTTGTTATGTTAAGACTTTGGAATGCTTTTTAATTACATCAATAGAAATGGGCTTAAATGAAAATGTTGGTATATCCTTATTGAAGTTATCCTTTAAAAAAGATTCTGCTAATAATGGCGAAGAATGTAGAGATTTAGTAACCTCTACTGGAATATTGGTAAAGTAATTTTCCAACTTCTCAGCCACTTTTGACTTATCTGAGATGACCTGATCATCGATGTTCAAAGTCACATCATTCTAATCCTGTTGGTTTGTGTTTCCAGTTTCTTTGTTTATCACCTTCAACACAGTTTTTATTTTATTGCTAGAAATGCTAATTTTATTACTTTCTGATTTAGATTTAGCTTAGGGCGCATACTCTTTTAAATATCTTTGAGTAGTTTCTTACATAATTATGGAAGGCTTCATCGGAAGTCAATGATTTTTCATGGTATAAGTTGTATAAATTGTCTCAGCTTATTCTTATTCCAGCAGTGGCCCATTCATTAAATTTAGATTTATTACTCATTTGAAATTTTTTAACTGGACATGCCTTACTAAATTCGTGGCATAGTGAAGAAAATAATATCCTGTAATTTTCATTGGGGTCATGGGAGTCAAAATTGGCCATTGAAAGATTACTTAACATGTTATCATTAAAAACATTAATTTCTTTTTAGTTAGTGGCCTAAACTTAATAGTCTTATTTAATTGCCGCTTTTTAACCAACTCAAAGGATACTAGTTGACCTGTATGGTCAGACCTAACTCCACTAATTTGAGACGAGTATTTTATGGCACAATTAGTATAAATATTATCTATGCATTGAGCTGATATTGCTGTTATTCTTGTTGCTTCCTTGTATGTGCATTTTAAGTTAAATGAACCAAACAATGAAGTAAGCTTGCAGTGTTCAGGTGAATTTACTAACAAATCAATATTTAGGTGACCACAAACGAAAACTAATTTAATATCTCTTATAAGCTTAGGTACTTAAAATTTCTCCCATTATCATTAAGAATGATGACAAGTTTGATGCTGGTGGTCAATAAACACTTAAGAAAGTTTGGCCTTCAACAGAAGTTGAATGAGAAGTTGAATGTTGAATGAGTTGTTGATTGCTTGTGTGAGGTAGCATGTACAGAAGTACATGCTACCTCACACAAGCAATCAACAGAGCAAGCGGTGATATATTTTTGTTCCTTATATCTAAGAGAATTACTACGTAATATTAAAGTTCCACCTCCTACTGAGGACCTGTTGTATGCAGTAGTAACAGAAAAATATTAATTTTAAACAACATTCTGTCTGGTTTTAGCAAGGTTTCACAAAAACATAAGATATCTATATCATATTTATCTATTAACATTTCCTCATCTAATATTTTGCCGGAGAAACGATTTTTATTCTGATGATATAGTAAAATTGTGTTATTATAACTCTCCTTTGTCACATCTAAGGGTTTAAACAATTAATTTCAGTATTATTAGCAGTGATCGGAGTAGGTAGATTGAAATGGGGTCATTGATCCGAAACGTATATATTAATATGGACATTCCTCTGGAATTGATGGATTATTAAAAAAAAACCGGAACTTATGTAGGAATTTTATTCTGCCAGAGTGGAAGGAGTCATTTGATGATTTGCCATCCTCAAAAAAAAGGTAGGAATTGTAATAAAATGAGCAATATTATTACAGATAAAAATAAAATTACATATAAACAATAAAAATTACAGATAAATAATGAATTAATTTAGTTTTTATACCTTCCTTTAAATTTTGAATTGAGTAGGAATAATATCACTACCAACATTAACAATGTTTAATTGAATACGGAAATACCGGAATTACTTTCCGGGAAAATGGCTTATCCATGTTCTTCTTTCTGTGTGCATTTATGATACAAGTACCAAAAATCAATCTACCTACACCGATCACTGATTATTAGATACCCTAGATAATACTGAATAGTCAGTTAACCTAGGATCAGTTAAATTGTCAATTACCCAGTGTAAATTGTAAGCTAACAAAGTAGCCAATAAACTTTCGTCGTAAATTCTAAAATGAATGTCAGGATTGCAATCGGTATGCCCAAAAACCTATTACACGATGTTTGATGCAATATTTTGCAATCGACCACGTTTGCTGAGCAAGCGGTATAATGCGGTCGCACTAAGTTCGCCACGAGCTTAGTGTATTTCGAACAGCAACCGGGTGCACTCATTTTCATCATTTAGCGATAATTTTAGCCCTTACGTTACTTTGTTAATTATACTTAGCAATAAACCCTTGAAGGTTATCAGTGTATTTAACTTAGTAGACACACACGATATCCATATTAAATGTTGGAGAAAAAGTTGCATCCACCAAGGATGCAACTTTTTCTCCAACATTCAATATGAATATCGTATGTGTTTTAAATTGGATTTCAAAATGAAAGCCAGATTTGCAATCACCACCCCCAAAAACCCATTACACGATACCCATATCGAATGTTTGAGAAAAAGTTGCATCCGCCATCTTGGATTTTAAAATGAATGCCAGATTTGCAATCACCACCCCCAAAAACCCATTACACGGTACCCATATCAAATGTTTGAGAAAAAGTTGCATTCGCCATCTTGGATTTTAAAATGAATGCCAGATTTGCAATCACCACCCCCAAAAACCCATTACACGATACCCATATCGAATGTTTGAGAAAAAGTTGCATCCGCCATCTTGGATTTTAAAATGAATGCCAGATTTGCAATCACCACCCCCAAAAACCCGTTACACGATACCTATATCGAATGTTTGAGAAAAAGTTGCATCCGCCATCTTGGATTTTAAAATGAATGCCAGATTTGCAATCACCACCCCCAAAAACCCATTACACGATACCCATATCGAATGTTTGAGAAAAAGTTGCATCCGCCATCTTGGATTTTAAAATGAGTGTCAGATTTGCAATCACCACCCCCAAAAACCCATTACACGATACCCATATCGAATGTTTGAGAAAAAGTTGCATCCGCCATCTTGGATTTTAAAATGAGTGTCAGATTTGCAATCACCACCCCCAAAAACCCATTACACGGTACCCATATCGAATTTGTGAGAAAAAGTTGCATACGCCATCTTGAATTTAAAAATAAATTCCAGATTTGCAATCACCACCCCCAAAAACCCATTACACGATACCCATATCGAATGTTTGAAAAAAGTCTTCATCATCACTTTCACTTCCTCAAATGGTGCTTTTCGGGAGCAACTGCACAAGGTACTATTAGAAATACCCAAAAGGCTATAGGTGTGCCTATAATATTTAAAGAGTTCCCTCGCTTTCTCCAGGATCCCATCACCAGATCCTGATTTCATAACAATGGAACCAACTAGAAAGTATACCCTTTCAAACGAAAAAAAAATAACAAATCGGTCCAGCCGTCTTCGAGTTTGAGGTTACATACATAAAAAAAGTTTAAGACGAACTGAGAACCATCTCCTTTTTTTTGAAGTCGGTTAAAAAGCAATAATAACATCACTGAATAGAAATACGTACTTTTTATGAGAATGGCTTTTTTTTTGAAAATTTGCGCCAACTTTCTTCTAATAATATTTTTTTTACATTTTCCCATAATAAAACAAATATTGAAAAAAAAATGTTAAAGAAATATATATTGAACAATAAAAAGTAATTGTTGGGTATGCATAATAAATCGTACTCAAAAAAACAAAAAATATGACTTATGTTATTCAACGGATTGCTGCAATACATACGTACACAATAGATCGCGAATTATCGTTACCGGCGAAACGCTCCACGATGAGACGTGACCCCTCTCTGAGCTCCCGTGGACGACTGAATTTTCGACCGGTGTACGTTGCGTATGGTTCAAAATAGCGCGCAAATTAGAAGAAAAAATTAAAATTAAAACAACCAAGCGACATTTTTGAAATTTTAAAGCTGTAAATGATAGTATCATAATTAGAGAATAATATGAATTGAAGTTTATGAAAAAATTCAACAGTTTACTATCAAAATTCAGCGACGCACGAGCATGTTTTGTAAGGATTTTTGTCCAACTTTATGTATTTTTGTTTAATAAACTATAAAATATTTTTAAATTTTGCCAACTATGTTTGCTAACACATTTATTCTAGTGTTAATTACATATTTTTGTATGGTAATTAAAGTACTATTATAGGTTATATTCCTTTAGTTGTGAAGACCGTTTCGAGTTATTTTACTCGGCGCAGCCTTAAGATTTTAACAGTGATTTTATTCAGAAATCGCACGAACGTTAGACGCGAGCTAGAAAATGTAAGTAGGTATTGTATTCAATTTTTAATTATTCTATAATTACTTTATTGTACACCTTACAATATTTCTGTCATAACATATTCATTTAATTTTGATTCAACACGTAGGTAAAGGTCTTCTTATTTTCGGGACCAATTATTGATAGTAATCTTCGGATAGATATTACTTACATATCTATTGTAAATATTCATCACACCAGAAATGGTTTAACAGTCGCCAATATGAATACACCTTTACATTTTTTAGAGCGCTCATTATAACAATTCATACCATTATGTTCTAATGAATCTAATCAATAAATCAAATTGATGTTTGTTTTGATTCTTTATCAAGAACCTTTTCTATGGTCTATGTGGTCTGTGTCATTATTAATTTCTATTATTATTGCAGCCTACAAAAATATTTCGCAAGCAGTTTGTTTAAGGTCAATTGTGGCTTCTTTTTTCACTAGTCCACATAGCGTATAGTATGTAACAGTAGACACTTATTCAACTGCGGACAAATCAATGCCTGTATTTGCTAATAGGTTGCTGATTGACTGAAATACCCATGAATTCGAAAATTTCAAGGCCTCTATGTAGGCATGCCTTAATAAGTACCTACTTCAATCGGTACATATTATTTTCTTGGAGCATAACCTATTTACGAAGTACTCTAAAATTGTGTACCGTCCTTGACGCTGGTATTTTACGTACGGCCCTTGATACCTCCTCCAGTTAAACACAAAGAGAGCGGACATAAAGGATTACTTTTAAAGGCAAAGGCATGTCGACTTTCATCCTCTCGAGGGAAAATGGCGCGCGATCTGACAGCTGAGAGGTTTTGGCGCGCTTTCATTTGTGCGATTGTTGCCCGCTAATGGCGCGAGTCGAAACAATGGGGAAATATCGCGATCTTTGCACACAAAGGACATAACGTTTGATGTCGAATGCCATTGAGGTTATATATATGAATCGGGTTAACGGTATCCATTGGAGTTGTATTTTATTTTTATTTTAGAAAGGTTTCCTTTTTGAGTCTAAAATACATACGGCCAGACTACAGACGCAATTAGGTACATGTAGAAGTGTAGATAGATTCCAGTTTTGTATTATGTTCCAGCAATTTAGTTTCCCACCCATAGAAGCATGCACATTTAAGGTAACTAAAAATCCTAAATTCACTAAATAAAATAGTATATGGAAACTTGTCAGCCGTAATTTATCATCGACTTCCGAATGGTACATAGTGGTCACAATCGCGTTTAAAAGCGAACTCGATTTCCAGGTCTACAGGAATTTCAGGTATTGGGTTTTCCATCTGGAAATTCCCACCTAGTAACTCATAATCTTTCATACACGTTGCTCTCCAATTCATTTTGTGGTTCAATGTCTTTCTGAACACTGAATTTTTAACCGTTTTGTAATACAATGTTACCCTCACATACACGTTATTCTTCACACATAGCTGTTATAGAAAAACGCAACGGAGTTCATTGTAGCTCATTACATAAGTACATGCGTTGGCACCTCAGCCACATGCCATAATTGTAGGCCTACAACAGCCCAACAGTCGGGTGAATGGGCCCTCGAGACGAGGACGGGGGGAGATTACGAAACAATGGATTTTTCCAAAATACATAATAATTCACAGCGTCAAATGAGGCAGCTTTTTGTGTGAGCTTAGAGATCCTTGGTGATGTGTTAGACTCTTTTTGTGTCAGCCTCATACGTGTGCGGTTTTCTTGTTATGGTTTATTTTTTATTAGGTGTAGCTTTTTTCATGGGTAAGTCGGAGTTTATTATCAGTTCATAATAAGCTGCTCCATCAAATAATACTTCAATTGGATAAATTGCTGGCTATAAGGAAGACTATTGTTGAATATCTTTTATTGCATAAAATTAAACAGCTAAAAATATAAATTTCTGCCTACCTACTTACATAATACACATAGCTATCTAAAGCCTATCTAAATGAAAAGATAAAAGATCCTAATCAACTTGTTAAAAAAATACAATAACAAACCTCTTTTATCTTTTCATTAAATTACCTACTATTAATACATCGCTTTAGGTACGGAACCTTCGTCAATTTTGTCAAAACTACAGCGACACATGGGTGGATTTTTGAGATTTTTTTGGGTCCGTGCTCGAGTGGAGTACTTGAGTCTCGACCGCTGCGCCGCGCGAATTATTAAAAAGTAAAAAAATAAAATATATGACCCTTGAAAGTGAGGTCGCCTGTGAAATATAACATGCTAGCTTACTCGATGTCAGATTAGTAATGCATTATAAATCGTAAATCAATAGTCATAAATAGTAATTATGGAGACATTGGCCGGTAACTGTGCTTCAGTTTTATTTAAACAGTTAGTGCCGTTAGCGCTGTGTACTATTAACACTGGGGGGCGGCAACTGCTTACTAGCTAGAAGCAGTATGACACCTATGTTAATGTGGTGCGACCATGGTACAAATGTCCTTCGATATTTATCGTAATAATACCTATGTTCATAATATGTAAGTAAAATTAATTTCTTTGTTGCCCTACAGCACTTTTAAAATAATAAAGATTTTAATAATTTATTTTAATAGGTATCGGTATTTGAAGAAAAACCTGGAAATCAAGTATATAGGTGTGATTGACATATTATAGTTCTAAACAATCAAAGTTTCAACCAATAAATTTAATAAGTGTGCTAAAATAAATAAGTACAAATTTCGCTTAGCTTTGATAAATGTGTTACCTATTAAAGCAAAAAAGAAGCCCTTATTCAAACCACAATCAGCCACTGTTACGAGAGATGGCTAAATATTTTTAAAGCACCATTAACTGAAATCAAAATACTTTAAAACGTAAAAAAAGACATTCTTATCAGATATTAAAATCATGATATATTTTCTACAACAACGTTTTAAAACCGGTAGTCTCCAACAAAAGCTCGCAATAAGCTATGTCTCCCCTCCAAGTCTAACCAACCGCACAACAAATGAATTAGGCGAAATAATACGAAACAAAAATTACACAATGGCTTTTTCAAACCAGTTGTGGGCGAATTTGTTACTAAAATGTAGCAACATCTGTCTAGAGGGGAGAACCTGACATCCTTATTTCAAAACTGTATCATGTATGCCAATCAATAACGCACTCTAACATATCAACGTAAGATTCAAATTCATGCGAGCAAATGTTGATTTTAGGATTTTTTGACGTAAGAAGGTTCGAGTTAACGCCATTACTGTCAAATTGTGAGCCAATCACTGCCGAATAGCTCCGACCAATCAGAAAGACGCACAAAGCGTGTTCCGAATGTAAAATTTGGGGGAAACTGTGCCGCTAGTAAGTTTTTGTGTTGACTCGGCGAGATTAATTTGTTTTTGGATGAATGAATATGGGTTAGATGTTAAATACCACATCTGTTTGTTGTTCTATCTACTTTAGTTATCAAATGCGTTATGTACAGTTGAGGAGGAATAGTTTATAAGTTCCTAGATATTATGAATAATTCCTGATGTTACCTTAATTAATTACTTATTACTTTTAGAGTTGCCAGCAAAAAGTAATTTATCGGGTACAATTTTTCTATAATATTAATTTTGTACAGCGAGCGTCCGTGTTGATTTTCGTCTGGTGGAGCAGAACCAAAAATCAGGTGCAAACTAGCTACATACTTCATCTTTACTTACACTCGAAGCCTATTTGAGTACTACGGCATCCTACAAGCTCAGTATATGAACTGGCAGAAGTATTAATTGTAAGAAAACAATTTTTACACGAAAAGCTAAAAGTACCAGACCTAAATTAGCAAGAAGGCATTATAGAACATTCTATCTATCTAAGTATTTAGCTGATCCTACTGGAATCGGTATCTAAAATATCACTGAAAATTCTACAGGTGCATCAGTGGAAACATATGATCTAGATAGGTACCTATGTATGATGATTATAAGATGTCACGTCGCAAGCAAGCGTATAACAAGCTCTATTGTGGTTTTAGCTAGTATTGCTTGCAGTATAATATACATATACTCCATCACCTTTGGTTGACTGGTAGAGAATGCCCCAGAAAATTACCTACCTAAGCCCGCATTTGTCGGAGGTTTTAATTAAGCAATAAATAAAAGAGATTTACAAAACATACCAACAGTGAGTGAAGTGTACCTATTTATTCGAAGGCTAGTTTTTTTATTATTTCGAATGATACCGATGTTGACCTCAATCACTTCTGATAGTACCTAAGCAATAGATAAAGTCTACGATAGAAAGAGCGAGCTCAGAAGATGTCTGTTCACTCTTGGTTTTAAAGGCTGACGGGTCATATGTGGCAGGGAACACAGAAGCCGGCAGAGAGTTCCACACCTTGGCTTTGCGCAGAATAAAAATTGTAGTTTTAGCTAGAATGGCTGGTATTAAAGCGCCAAAGCAACCCTACAAGCATTTTATTTCTTTAACCGAGAGGAAAGTATTAGTGGCTTCTGACTAGTTTCTTCTTCAGCAGCATGAATAAAACTTTCCACTCAGAACATAGATGGGTTAGCATTGGCACCAACGCCTTAGCTTTTCCGGCTCTATAAGCTGGGGCCGGCTTCGGGTCTAACTGCATGCAGCCTGCATGTATACCTTACAGTCTACGTTATATTATAGAGGTAATGTTTGTGAGTGAGATTGTATGTAGGAGTTTATCGTCAAAACTACTCATCTGATTTTAAAAAGTTTTTACTACAGTATGCTACTTTATAAAACTGAGTGTCATAGGATACGAGAATTAAAAAAAAAAACCTTTTCACGCGACTGAACCGGTTAGCAGAAGCTAATGTTAATTTTTTTAAATAAAAAGTTGCCTCTCGCTTAGAATTTATCACATAAGTATGGGTCATTGTCATTAATAGGTATATTGGTCATAGGTCATTTTTATAATCACCTAGACCCCCTTTGAAAAACATTTATAGGCCATATAAATATTTTTACCAGAATCGAACCCGAAAGCTGCGTAGCATTTTACATAGAGCGACGATGCATTTCAATAAAATCACTATTTTTGTTACATTCTCGGTTGGTATAAAAATTACAAAAGGCAGACACCTGATTGACTCCAAAGAACAACTATAACATTTCGCATGCCAATTTTCCCCAACCATCGGAATGTAAAAAATCAGTCCATAGACCGCCCATATGTCAGCATTCTCACACACATCACATCTCGACCGGAAACCTTATAGCTCTGCTCATTTCCCATAAACCCGCCAAGATCTAGAATGTTCACTTTACCATGAAGTAATGTGTCAAAGGTTTGTCTTTTGTCATTCGTACCTACTAATGACGCGGTAAGCCCGCGGGGCCAGCGTGGCGCCGCGCACCCGCCGCGTTCGCGTGACTCTGAAACGTGTCACGCTGCGCGCACGCAGCATGCTTCCGAATTCAAAATTCAAATCCGTTTGACAGATGACTTTTTGATTTCCGAGTCTTGAGAATTTGAGTGGCGTTTGTAAGTCGCCGGAGTGTGAATGAGCAATTCCCGTTTTGATGGGAATTTGACGGATCAGTCATTGTGATGTGAGAAGGTCAAGTGGCCGCGATTCGCTGATTGTTCACACATTCTAAGACTTGTACGAATGTGAGTCTTTAGGTGTGCTGATCCTGTCAAATTTTATTAGTAGTTTACATCTCGGTAATGTTTAGATTTCTTAAGGCATGGGATTTTTGCTTTCATTTCTACATCTTCTACATCAGTAAGCTTTTATATTAATCATTTATAGAATATTGGTCGGTAATTATATCGTCGAATCACGGTTTTGTATACCTATCTGTAGGTACCGTAATATGTGGCTCACTTACCAAAATATTTCTTTTTTTCTGGGTGGGAAAATCATCAAATGAGGTGTCATTTGATGAGTACAAGTCTGACACTCCGTTCCGCTCTACCCACACTTACTGATAAAAACCCATCCTGCTCCTTCAGTTGCCCTTTCGTTCCGGGGCCGCGGTATCTGGTTAGAACATTCCTTCAACCCCGGCAGCCCACCGCCTGTCGGGCCTCGTCAATGCTGCTGATACTTTGAGACGCGTGCGAAACTCTGCGCGGCCCCGACTGCTTACCAAGATGGCATCCTATTTAGATCAGCAGATTTTTGGAGAAGAGGAACTCTGTCAACGTATTTTGTGATATGCATCTCACTCCCAAGCAGAATGACCGCTGTGCCTGTACCGTATTAGAAGTTGAATAAATGCTGTTTTAAAAATACTCTTTTATTAGGTATATTTTTAATATTAACTACTACGCATTGGCCTTAATCTATTTAACATTACCAAATTGTATGGGGTATATAGGCTCGCGTTTGACCACCATCTCATCTTATGGTAAACGATGATGTGGTCGAAGATGAAGCATTATTATTTTTTATTACTGACTGGGCGGCCACTTTTAATTATTTTATTCTTATTGAATTCAATTAATTTCAGTTATTTAAAAATATTAAAAACATTCACTTGAGCGTTCAGCTCAAGTGAATGTAAATTGTAAAATATGGAGGTCTGAATTTTAACAAAAACCATCAATGTAGGTAGGTTTTTGTCAAAATAAATAAAATTATTTATTAGGTATATTAATGCTTTTTCAGAATCTATTAAATCATTCATGTAAAAAACTTTTTAGCAAAAAATAGAACCGACTTCCATATAAAAACACTACAAAGGTAAAAATTACTTTAATTTCGGAAGGCGGTGTCGAAAACGAAAATATATACAAAACTTCCAAAATATATACACCGCCTTCCGAAATTAAAGTTATTTTTACCTTTGTAGTGTTTTTATATGGAAGTCGGTTCTATTTTTTGCTACAAAGTTTGTTTTTCATGCTTTTTAGTGGGTCGGTTTATAATTTATCTAGTTACAAAAGCCAAAATGTCAACTACTTATCACCTTTTACAAAATATTGCTTTTCCCGGTGCAGAGCCGTTAATTTTTGAGGAGTTCTCCTGGTACATCACCATCAGCTCTACTTCACCATATGCATTGTGACGAGCATAAAGTGCTTAAAATTTGTATTCAAGTAATCTAATCGCAATCCACGAAATACTTATTATCGAGTAGTTTCGGTGGCCTTCTGGGGTCTTCATCATCAGTTCCACTTCCTCAAATGGTGCTTTTCGATAGCAACTGCACAAGGTACTATAAGAAATACCCAAAACGCTATAGGTGTGCCTATAATATTTGAAGAGTTCCCTCGATTTCTCCATGATCCCATCATCAGATCCAAACGTAACGACAATGGCACCAACTAGAAAGTATACCCTTTCAAACAAAAAAGAATTTTCCAAATCGGTCCGGCCATCTGCGAGTAATGAAGTAACATACATAAAAAAAAAGTTCAAGACGAATTAAGAACCTCCTCCTTTTTTTTGAAGTCGGTTAAGACTGGTTATAAAAACTAACTACTGGGTATGAAAAATGCTTTTCATATTACCTAGTAAATAAATGTAAAGCTGTTTTCCCGCAGACGCACCCTCTTTCATCACTCCCAAATTTGAAACGAAAATATAAATAATAATTTCCGAAGTAATAAAACCAGTATTAGTGAACTAAACGCAATGAATTATTTACAGTCCATTACACGCTACCTGGACAAAAAATCTTAAAAAATCGCCGTTAACTTCATTCATGTTTCAAGAGGTTCCTTTCATTGCCTACCTTCGATAGTGAAAGAATAAAAAAAACTATTGATCGCACACAAACGCGCAGCACTTGAAAATCTTTTGTCCGCCATATTGGAAAACGTTTTGACATGTGCACTAACGTATTTTAATTTATTTAAGGGTTTTATTCCAACGCTTATGTTTTGACCTCGGTAATAAGTAAGTCTTCCAGATAAAATGAAAAAGTATTTAGTTCTTATAGGTATAGTTATATTAAACTGATGTTTCATATGAACCAACCGAAGTTATTTCTAGATCCATACCATTTTTATCTATTTTCAGTTCTGTGCTAATCACTTTCGACATTTAAAAGGTAGTTTGTACTGAATGCCTTAAATAAAAAAATCATAAAGAAATTTAAAAAACAAAATGCCTCACACTAGAAATTTCTATACCATCAGTGCATTTTTACAAACACTCAGACTTGGAACATTTGTAAGTCATACTGAACTGACTAGAACAATATGACACAAATGATGTATGCAGTATGACCCATATATTCATTTGTTCTGGTGCGGAATCGAACCCGCAACACGAAACGCAGTAGCAAATCACTCAACCTCATTAGGTAACATCTTTGAAGATGGTTATGATTGCCTCATCGGAGTTTTCTTTTCCTTACAAATAATTTAACACTCCCCGGAAAAAACTAATTAGGAATTTAAAAAGCACTACGCAAAAAATACTACTTATAAGTAGTTTAAGAAGCATCCCTTAAAAGTAAAAAAAAATCCTTTATCAGTCGTTAGAAACCAAAGAAACAAATATTTATCGAAATGTAATTAAAAAATATTTAACAAGCCGTCTCTAAACACTATAATAAATTTTCTGATGAAACAAATATACTCAATTTAACGATATTTGTTTTTCAACATTACGAAACGAAATTTTTTGTTGTGATTTAAAGTCACGGCGGGGTATCGCTAGTTCAGAATCGATATTTTAAGTTTATGAAAACCCTCACCGAAACTTTCGAATGAAAAAACCGCATCATAATCGGTCCATTTGTTTAGGAGCTACCCCTCTTTTTGCGTCGGGGGTTAAAAAATGACAACCTGTTGTAGGGATAGGTGTTATGAACAATCCAATAGCAGCTCCTCTGATATAGTGACCGCCTGCTGTGCAATGTGTGGTCTAGAGTTGTGTCCAAGTAAAGCCTTGATGCATGGCACTTGAAAACCTCGTGGGTACCTAATGATAACAACCGTAGGAGCCGTAGGAGGCGGGCCGCGTGAGGGAGAGGATGGCGTCCTCCCTCCAGCCCAGCCGCAGTGGTAGACGCCCACGGCGTCGGACGTCAGCCGACGATCTCCGGCCACTGTAGGCGCGGGCATGCGGACATCGAGTAAAGGGCAACTCGCTGTCCGACCATGGACCATGCCCGGGTCGACGGCGCGTTGTGTTCCACGCGCGCCTCAAAGAGCGTCAGCAATATGACGAGGCCTCCCCGTAGAGGGCCGAAGCTTGCCGGGGTCGTGGGAATCATCCCATTACCGTGACCCCGGTACGTAAAGGGTTATTGAAGGAACACCGTGGATTTTAGTCAGTAAAAGTCTGACAGTACCTCCCACCCTGCCCGGGGTGGGGGGACTTATTTGATAATTTTACCAAGATAAAAAAAAAAGAAAAAAAAAGGGGTCGATATTGAGGGTTAAGCAACGCTGCAGAGATCAGTCCGTGGATGAGTGACTACCTAATATATCGAGATTCCTGTGTGCTCCGGAACGCACGCGAAGCTGTTGCTCCCGGCTGCCATTTGTACATCTTTGACAGTCGTTACAGATAAGCAGAAGCCATAAAATCTAACTATAGTCTTAATAGGGGGTATAGTGATTTCCGGTAATGGTTTGTGGGGTCAGATGGCCAGTTGCTCCATGTAAAACACGAATAATACGGTTTGTCTGGAAGCCGACCTTGATTCAGTTGACTAAAGGCTACGCAGATGATGGATAAACACGGGATCTGATCCAACCGACACTTCCTTACCTTGTTCTGATTTTTTGAGATAAAGCACTTTTTCAAAAATTGGCCAAGTGCGAGTCAGACTCGCCCATGAAGATCTTACAAATTTCTTAAAACTAGGTTATTTACTTTTTTACAACTACCTACGCCAAATAACTTTGTTTTTCATAGTGTTTGTATGAATTACAAAGTTATATTTGCCAGACAGACATGACGAAACTATAAGGGTTCCGTTTTTTGCCATTCGGCTACGGAACCCTAAAAATCTCAATTTATATAACTTTGTTATTTTTTTTGTAATGATTACTAGCAATGTGAGTAGAATTCACATTACTAACAATCTTGTTAACCCCTCTAAGCTAAATATGCTTGTGTCTGGAGTGGGTTCACGGCTATAGTGTAATGGGTGGGATTCGAACTTGCGACCTCACGATCACAAGTCCGTCACCTTAGCCATTAGGCTATTGACGCTTTTTATTTGTACAAGCACTATGACAAACGAAGTTATTTTCGGTAATCTATGCTTACTGTCTTTTTTAACATGCTTTTATTAGGTCGACCTGTAGGTATGTAACTATGTAATGGAATCTAAGGTAACTAATTTAACCATCTTCCAAGGGTCGTAGCGTAATGAAAATTGGCAGCTGTATGTAGTTTTGATGACAATACAATAATATGATATTGTCGAACTGATCTGATGATGGAGCCGGAAGATATGAACTGGAACTTCATGATGGTAAATCGTATCATAGCTGTTTTGGATTTCTTAGAAAATTCTTGTAATGAACTTTGACCACGATTAGGTTTCAAGGTCTGATGATGAAGCCGGAAGACAGGCACTGGCATTCCATGATGTAATATCGTATCATAGTCGTGTTTGCACTTGTGAGAAAGGTCACGTAATGGACTTTGAACACGATCAGGTTTCAAGGTTATAGCAAACCTAAAGAAAATCCGTTATCGGTTTTCTTAACCTTTATGAATTACCGCGTAATCCATAGATTATTTTTTTTATAGATGTCACTTTCAAATCCTCTGGGGGATCTACCGTTTAATTGTTCTCTACTCGTAGAAATAATATGGCAAAAACTACAAAAAAAGAAACAGCAACACAAAGAAAACGGAGACTACAAAAAAAAGGAAAAGCGCGAACAATTTTTTTTATGTTTTTACGTGTATTTATAAAAGTGTTTTTCTAGTGATTTTTAAACTATTAATTTATTACTTTCAGATAATTAGTGCGTTAGCGCGTTTTTTATGTAGGCGTGTGTATCCACTCACTAATGTGATTTTTTCCTATATCTATAGGGCAAAAGCATCTCATTCTTCCACATCTATACTAATATTATAAAGCGGAAAGGTTTGTTTGTTTGAACGCGCTAATCTGCGAATGTTCTGAGTAGATTTCGATGAAATGTTCGGTAGCTTCAAGCTTGAGGAAGGTCATCACACACTTTTCACTCGACTGCAAAAGGAGGCTAATGTTTTTATCGTGATAAAGTCCACACGCTACTGCTAGTGTTTATATGTATATAGACTTCATTCTTTATTTTTATATGACGGGCATTCACTAATATTTTCATTTAAGTCAAGAGTGAGTAGGTTACTTTTAGGTAAGCGTGCTCCATCTTCGATCACATCATCACTTACCATCAGGTGAGATAGTGGCCAAACGCGAACCTATTATCAATAAAAAAAATGAAAATTCCATACATAGATTTTAAACTACTTCCTATCTGTACTACTTGGGCTCTATGCACTATGTTTCGAATACAAACCATTTTACTGTAAATAGATTTAAAGCAAAGGGATACCAGACAAAACAACAGAAAGAGGTGTCGATATTTTTATTTAATTCTGTTTCCGCGACGAAATAATTTGCATTTATATAAATATAATCTTAACTATTACTTCATCGCAATATTGCGGCAATCGAGAATATCTTCTGACAATTATTAATTATTATAAATCCTTACATTACGATCGTCAAGTTGCAGGGGCTTGCACACACAAGTTATTATAATTATATTAAATATATCTAGGTACACTGTAGTGTACGGCCAAGTTCAAACATCTATTTTAACCACAGAGCACGGAATCGCTATCGGAAAATAATGAAGTCAAAATTCCTTTTAATACTCGTGGCAAGACAACATTCGGCCATCGTAAGAATAGTTACAATAGAATACAGTATTGTATAAAATCTGTTTGATCCATTAGTTAAATCAACAAATATATTGGACACAAAAAAAAACTCTGCCCCAAACTAGAAATTTCTCCTGTATCGTGAGTGCATTTTTACAAACACCCAGGCCTGATACAACTATTTGTAAGCCAAACAAACATTTTTTCCGGTGCAGGAATCAAATCAAACCCGCGACACGCAGCACAGCAGTAAATCGTTTAACCACCGAACCGTGCCGCCTTTGTATCATTTATCACGCAAAAAGACTAAGTCGACACAGTACGTTGAAATTTCGTGTAACCTTACGTTTTGATTAAGTATTATTAAGTGAGGTCACCAGCCCCGTCCTGATCATTGATATGCTACAACTTATCTATTTTTTTACGTGTCCAAAATTTTTAAACTGTCGGACCAAATATTATTATTATTTTTATATCCAGGAAACAATTCTGTTAACACAGGCTTTTTGTATTTATGGTGAGACTCACAAACAAGCTTGGTGCAAATTGAAAGTCTTGTCCTCCAACAAAAAGAAAGTTCTTGGTTTTTGACATTATAATTTACCAAAATTTACACTACATTTGCTCTGGGTATCATTTACATGATACCCAGAGCCGAGTCCAGACAAAGTGGCATTGTATTAGGGACAAAAAATAAGTCAGAAATGTTTTTGATTGATAACGTCACTAACAGGTGTCGCCTAAATCGTGCCCATGCTCTGTGGTTATAAGTGTTATCATACTGCAAATATATAAAAAATTCTTACTAATTGCACAAGTCGTATAGTAGTGAAGAAATATGTTGATATTTCTTTAAGTCATAACGTCTTTAAGTCAATTTGAAGTTAAGTACAATATTATGAAAAAAAAAGGAAGACATCATCTTTTTACATAAAATTGCATACAGTAAGTTACAATATACTAATATTCGTGAATGTATTACAGTCTTAGAGTGTGTTCGCAGATGTTGTCTTATAAATTGTTAGTGCTGCTGCGAATATTTTAATTCAATAGGTAAATTGTCATGTCATCATGCATTAGCCCACTTTTGAAGTATGGGACACACATTTAATGAAATACTATTTTTATTTCATTTTTATGTACGGAAATTGGAAGGAAACTTTTTACTTAGTCAGAATGAGTAATATATTTTGAGTAATTCATACTACAAAACAGTACGTTGTTTTACAAAAATATACACCATATACAATTATACAAACAACCACTTTTCAAATTAAATAATGTGAAAACGTATTATTAAATACAATAATTATAGAAATTAATTAATTATGTTATATTTCATTGAACTTGTCGAGAATTTTACTATTTTTATGTGAAGTGTGGGTAGATATATTTATAATATAGAATGTACGTTTCACGAAACAGGACATTTGGTATTTATTGCCTATTTTCTTTCAAAATTCCACATCAATTTGAGTCGCACAATTCACCTTTTCCTATGATAAACTGTCACCTTGACAGCTATTCTCTTTAAAGATATGCATATCATAATAATTTTATTACAAAAGTATCATCTTAATGCCAGGACCCACCACCTCCACCCTGACTTGATCCTTGGTACCTTCTGTTAGACCCAGACTGAGCTTGGTCACTAGGTCTGTTTCTTGAGTCCCGTGAAGCTGTGCTATACCCTTGGCTTTGGGACCCATATTTGCTTCCAGATGAGTATCCCTGACTGGTTTGATGACCGCCATATTTGTTCTGCTGGCCACCTTGTGAGTCGTAGCCTTGACTGTGAGTCCTGCTATCCCTGTTATACCCTGATCCACCTGAGCTCCCGAACCTATTCTGGTTTCCATAACCGTATCCTGACCGGTTTCCTTGGCTAGACTGGTTGTAGCCTTGATTCTGGTTGTAACCGCGGCTGTTCTGGCTGTAGTCTTGGCTTCCTTGATTATAGCTGCGTCCCTGGCTATGGTCCCTGTTGTAGCCCCGGCTTTGTTCCTGGCCACCTGCGCTGTAGCTGCGGCCATGTTCCTGGCTGTTCTGGTACGGCACGTACCCGCTAGGCCTTGGGCCGTACGAGTTTGAGCGATCTGCAACAAAAGAATTTGGTTTTTAATGGTGATGAATGGTTAAGAATTTTTCTTTACGACCAATTTGCTAATAAATATTTTTTATTTATTTAGGTATTTAGTTAATTAATGGAATGGGCTAGTCGTCAGGGATCCGTAATAGGAAATAAAAACGTCAGTGCCGATGGCTGTATCATTGGCAGGAGTCATAACAGCGGTGGGGACCCACACTGTACATGATGTATATGGCCAAGACCATCCTGTCACGAGTTAACAACTGAGAAGACGATATAAAGAAGAGCATATTAAGAGAGCATGTAATAGTTACAATTTGATTATTTAGGCAAATTAAAAAAACTTTTTTGCAAAAAATAAAACCGACTTCCATATCAAAACACTACAAAGCCAAAAATAATTTTAATTTCGGAAGGCGGTGTGAAAAAAAGAAAATACAAAACCAATAACACCGACTACCGAAATTAAAATTATTTTTGGCCTTGTAGTGTTTTGATATGGAAGTCGGTTTTATTTTTTGCAAAAAGTTTTTATTTTCGCGCTTTTTAGTGGGTCAATGAATTTTCCAAATCGGTTCGTAAATAACGAAGTTATGCGCGAACAAAAAACGCAATGCAGAGTAAACGAAAAGATCATCAACGTAAATATTTTTTTAGACTTTTGTTGATTTTTCAGAAACGGCTTGTCCGATTTCGATATAATTTTCATGGGACCATTTGGGAAGTATACCCTTTTCAACAAAAAAAGAATTGTTCAATTCGGTTGGCAAGCGACGGAGCTATGCCCGAACAAACATAAAAAAAGACAAACTAACATCCGAATTGAGATCCTCCTCCTTTTTTAGAAGTCGGTTAACAAAAAATGGACCGAATTAACATCTCAGGCGTAGGACCATAATCCATCTGCCAAATGAGAATTTCCTAATCACATAGCAACATAACTGGTTCTTTAGTTTACTGGTTCTCTAGTGCGGGAATCAAACGCCATCTTTCATCCCAACACTTGCGTGAATATAAACGTTCCCTTTGAGCTCAAAACTCGTATATTGCGACACTCCGCTAAAAGTCGCAGCGTCGCGCTCCGCGCGAATCGCACCTCAAGTGTTTAATCGCTCGCTTTGTCAAGATGTAATGCCGACTATGATTATGTAAACCTGGAAGAGAACCTACGAATACAGCACCAGTCTCATATTCAAAGATGTAGCAGGAGAAGCAAACATTTCCAGAACAGATTAAATGGATTTCAAAAGAGACGTTGACCTCTGAATTTGTTTCGGGTTTTCTTCTCACGGTGGAAACTAATATGGAAACACCGGCCTAATCTAGTCAAAATTTATGAAAAAAAAAAAAATCACGAGAAAGAATTGTAATTTAGTAACCAGTTTGCAAAATAAATATTATTTAAGTACTTATTCTCGTCTCAAAGAAAATAGTTTCTTGTCATCATCATTATCAGCTTAGCTCGGGGTCAGCTTTCAGTCTAACTAATAGCAGCTGTGTAGGGACTGCCTATCTGACCTTCACGACTCAGTAGCTGGGTAACACGACAGCCCTTGGCAGAAGGTCAAATTTTTGGGGGGTGTGACTAACTCTTCTGGCACAGAGGAATCACAATGTGTTAAGATGGTTACACATACACCCCCCAATCTCGGCAAGCGTTACTAAACCTACAAGATCGACTCGTGCTGCTGTTGTTAAATTGATTCCTTATATTTCGTGTGATTTTAGATGATTTCCCACATCGACGGTTAAAAGGAAATAGGGTATAAGCGACAAAAAAAGAAATGTTTAGGAGAGCCATTCAAAGTTTCGAATTTCAAAAAAACTGATGTATTTTTTTATTAAAACATCAGACAGTTGAATAAGTGTTATAGTAAAAGAAGGATAAGGTACTTTTCACAGTGGTTGTATAAAAGAACACAAGAAACAGTCGGCTTTCAAAACAATACCAGTCCAAAATGTCGCTTATACCCTATTTCCTTTTAACCGTCGATATAATTATGAAAGTACAGTTTCTTTAACTACTCAAGATAACCTGTCTATGAAAGACTGCCGAACTAATAATAGCTAAAACCCAGTACGGTATAATCGTGATTTACCATTCCCTAGTCGATTCCAGCGTTTCATACCTCTTTGGAAACTACACGACCATAATCCTTACAGGTCTAAGTAACTGTGAGCTGTTTCGTACATCAAAAATTTGGCGCGTAAAGAGATTGCGAAGCGCACGAGTGGCTCAGGACTCCAGTGGCTAAGTATCATCGCAAATAGATTATGAATATTTACATTTTGTATTCAGTGTTAATGCCTTTGATATTTCGAGTGGGAATAGGTATCTGAGTACTTTAAATCTTTTTGTGCCGTTATAAGTGGAGTGGGCAAGAAGTGGTGACGATAGCCTTTTGTATTTGATCAATGATCTACTGCAATAGTGTTGTTTGTGGTTTATTTTTAACACGCTTTAATTAGGTCTAGCTGTAGCTAAAATCTAAGAATCTGAATTACACGCACTTCTAATAGTTGTATTTGTCGTTTTAATTTTTTGTAATTTTCATAAAACTTGGCAATTATATGTAAATTAGACAATACAATATTATGGTACCATCGAGCTGGTCTGATGATGGAATTGGAAGGTGGCTGATGGAACCTTAGACTACCTACTAGTAAACAAATTGAGTTTGGGCTCATTAGACTGTCTTAATTTTTGTTTTTTTAGTGCAGTAAATAAAAGCATGTTTTTAGTCGTTTAAACTATTAATTTATTTTACAAAAGACGAGGTCGAGTCCATTCCAGCCGAGGTGTACACCACTTTTGTAAGACTAATTAAACAAATTTTTACTTCTTGACTATTTCGATCCTAAGTAGGTTTTATTTTAAACATTACAGCATCACAATAAGAACATACGTACATTTTAGGGCCTTTCTAGTAAACTTGAACGCAAATGACTCAGTCATCATATTTCTGCTCTGTTCCTATGTTACTCGGAGCCACACGAGATACAAGCTTTTATTCTACTGGAAATTCCCTAATTTGCCTACATCACAGTACAATATAATAATAACAATTCATTTATACTCTCTTAACAAGTTTCGTTTAAGTTAATATTGTATGATTGTTTGAACTGTAATCCTACTTTGTAAGAGACACGTGGCACTTCGCCTGCGATTTCGAAATAACACTCACAAATAGTGCACCTTACTACCAATGCAATTTTTTTGTGGAATGTGGTCATTCGTTTCGGTGATTACCCCCTAAATACATATACATAAAATATACATAAAAAAAAGAAACTTACAAACTTTACCTCTTTATAATCTTATCTTACTTATATAATAAATGCGAAAAGTTTGTGAGGATGTATGTATATTTGTTACTCTTTTACGCAAAAACTACTGAACGGATTTGAATGAAATTTATGGTAGGTAAGTAGATAGTTGACATCCTGGAATAACACATAGGCTACTTTTCATCCCGAAATTCCCACGGGATCGGAATTCACGGGAGAAAACCCTTCCATGCGAACGATGTCGGGGGCTACGCCTAGATTCAAGATTCTTTATTTGTTGAGTACACATACAGAGCATGCAAGTTATTAAAATAAAAACTTTTTACCAAAAAATTAAACCGACTCCAAAAAAACACTGCAAAGTGAAAAATAACATTAAATTTCGGAAGTCGGTGCCTAAAACGAAAATAGAAAACTAAAGACACCGACTACCGAAATTAAAGTTATTTTTCACTTTGCAGTGTTTTTTTGGAGTCGGTTTAATTTTTTGGTAAAAAGTTTTTATTGTGAATGAGAAAACACTCTTAGATTTGTTTAACAATTTTTTATTCGTAATTCCATTGTGCTGTATTAATTATTGGTCTATACTGTCCTCTCATACCTAATTAACCTGTATTATGGACACATTGTAAGAATGATATTTTGATTTGAAAAGAGTAACTGTGGAGTTTCTTGCCGGTTCTTCTCCATACAAAATGACCAATTTTGAACCGTGTCCTAACTGCTGACGTTTTGTAAGTGCCCATGTAGGCCTTTGTGAAATAGTGTTGCCCAAATGCAGAACCAAGACGAGACTTATCCAGTCTTGGTCTTGCGTCAAAATACCTGGTCTAGGTATTGGTCTTGAGCTCCTAGTCTTGGTCTTGGTCTTGCGCAAGAGTCTCGCAAGAATCTTGCAATTAACGATTATCCTATTGCTATTTATTAAACGGTAGTTTAGATCTTAGAACAATATGGCAGATTAGGTACATTTTGAGCTTAAATTGACATAGGCATAGTAAAGGCCAACCAAATTAATAAATTTAATACGAAATTCGAACCTCGGCGATCCGTGCCGATGCTTAACCAACTAGCGTGTCCCACGAAAGTCCGTTGGTTTCTTAATGAAAGTTTACATTTAATAAGCTGAAACATGGTCAAAACATAAAAAAATAAATGAATGAATGAATGACATTAACTTTACTGTGTTTGAATATTCGTCACTCTGTCAAATTGTAAACTTATCAGTCCGAGAACAACAAAGATTAGAGTAAAAAACAATAATTACATTAAACTCGAAGCGAAGCTCAATTTGGAATTACTAAAATGCACACGCCGAAATACCGATAAAAGACGGCATTCTTTGATAAAAATAATGATTCTTTGGAAGATTAATAAAACAGATGTTACCAGATAGGTATAGTGTGCCTACGTAGCAATAAAATGTAGATATTATGTAAATAATATTCTGTGTATATATTCTTCTTTTGATGGAATTAATCTACATTAATTAAATAAAATTTGCCTAGGTACGCTACCGCACGCTACGTATTTATGTAGGTACGTAATAACTACTAGAGTACGATAGAAGTTGATAAATTTTTATTTCTTATTTATATAAATGATTTGCTGAAACTGATAAAAAAATCATAAAATAGTGTTATTCGATGACGATACTTCTCTTTTATTTAAAATCAAACGTCAGCAGCAGGTTACTGATGAAGTAAACAGTGCCCTTGCAACTTTAGTTAGCTGGTTTAATATTAATAATCTTCTTCTCAGTGAAAAAAAAAACCAAATGCATAAAATTTACATTACCTCATGTTAGACACTGAATACTAGTGTATGAATAAAGGGTGAAAGATTGAAACCCGAAGATACCACAGTATTCTTGGGTATAACTTTAGATGCGAAGCTGCAGTGGGGCCCACATATAGATGTGTCAAAAAAGCTTAGTTCTGCAGCATATACCGTAAGAAAAATTCGTGGCTTCACTGATATCGAAACAGCACGTTTAGTCAGTTATAAATCTGGGGGCACGGTAGTGCCCCCGCCAAGTCGAGCAAAAAGCGGCACGGCCGTACCATACTTTTCTCGAAGCAATTCAGGCCATTTTCGACTGCCTGAATTTTCCGTAACCAAGCAGGCATTGTATAAACACGATATATTTCAAATTTCATTCAATTTGAACCAGTAGTTTAAGAATTATAACGAGTCAAAGTTCCTTATTAATTTTGTCACTCACTGACTGACCGATCATCAAAAGTCTAAGGCACTTCTAGCAGACATAGAAGCTTCAAATTTAGAATACAATTAGTGTTTAGTGTATGAATCAAGGAAAAACTAAAATATTTTTCAATTTCGGTCCAGTTTTCTAGATACATCAACTGCATAAATAACTTTGTAATCCCATATATTTATATGGGATTACAAAGTTATATTTACAGTCAATTAATCAGCGTACCTGTATATAATTATGTATAATATAATGGAATAATATGTGTAGATAGGTATCTAGATATAATTATGTTCAAAGGTACCTTGTAAAATGGTCAAAGGAATAAAAAAAGCCAGAGAGAGGACTTTAAGAAAATTCTTTATTGGTATACAAAAAGTAGAAGGCGCCGGAAAGGAAAAAGTAGGACTATCTACAAAAAGAAATGAGATCCCATAAAAAAATTTTTTTACAAAAAATAGAACCGACTTCTATATCAAAACACTACAAAGCTAAAAATAACTTTAATTTCGGTAGTCGGTGTTATTGGTTTTGGATTTTCTGTTTTTTTTCACACCGCCTTCCGAAATTAAAGTTATTTTTAGCTTTGTAGTGTTTTGATATGGAAGTCGGTTCTATTTTTTGGTAAAAAATTTTTTTTCACGCTTTTTAGTGGGTCGGTTTGTAATTTATCTAGTTACAAAAGCCATAATGTCAACAACTTATCACCTTTTACAAAATGTTTCTTTTCCCGATGCATAGCTGTTAATTTTTAAGGAGTTCTCCTGGTACTTGACCATCAGCTCTACATCACCATACTCGTATGTATTCCGACGAGCATAAAGTGTTTAACATCCGTACTCAAGTAATCGAATCGCAATCCACGAAATACTTATTATTGAGTAGTTTCAGTGGCCATCTGTGGTCTTCATCATCAGTTCAACTTCCCCAAATGGTACATTTCGAAAGCAACTGCTCAAGGTATTATAAGAAATACCCAAAACGCTATAGGTGTGCCTATAATATTTGAAGAGTTCCCTCGATTTCTCCAGGATCCCATCATCAGATCCTGATTTCGTAACAATCGGACCAACTAGAAAGTATACCCTTTCGAACAAAAAAAAAAAAATTCCAAGTCGGTCCAGCCATCTCCGAATAAAAAAAAAAAAAAAGTTCAAGACGAATTGTAAACCTCCTTTTTTTCAAGTCGGTTAATAAAATTATACGGCTAGTATTAGTATATTTATTTATTTTATTTGGATCTTCCACAATGAAAACACTATTACATACACAATTTTACATCTTAATGTATGTTACATCTTAACCGTGTAAGAAAAAAGAGAGTTTCAAATCTAACCGCACAGCAATTGAATTCGCCCATTATAAGGCGTAATTTGTAAGAGAATACTCTATTCGTACCTGTCACACGTACATTAATAATGGCGGGAGCTGTCGAGTGCGTAACGACGCGTCGCCATTAGCCGCCATTGTTGGGCCCAGTTGGCGCCCAGCGCGGGGCACGTACAACGCGCTATTCAGCCCGAGTTTATGATTGTGGGTGTACTACTGTTCGTGTAGTGGAGTAAATTGGTAGTAGGCATTGTTTTGGTGTCACGGAGGATGAGAATTTTTAGTAGATCAAGAATGATGTACACGAAAGACACAATCTTACTAATAAGTATTAAATAACATGTAACTCAATTAAAGCACATCCCGAAACTAATTTGTTCTTAATCGATTTCCATAATTTTTAATATAGGTAATTTTTTTCATCAAACAAATTTTATTTTCTTTATTTGTATTGAATGACAGAATTTGTTATAACACTGCATTTAATAAAGACTTATTACTTTGATTTACGGTCCATTTTGTTTTGTTTTGCCTGTATAGCGATAGTGTAACACTATCGCTATACAGGCTATACAGGCAATGTAATTTACGTAATTTTGGGATAAAAAGCCTTTAAGATGCCTTATAAGCTCCTCTATCTACGAATGAGAATCCCATTTAAATCGGTTGAGCCGTTTCGATAAGCCCAGATACACAGAAAGACAGCAGACCGACATACAGCGAAAATTTGAAACAAAAAGATTGTTTTTGTGTGATAAACAAGTGAGAAAACTCAAAAACGCAGATAGACATCACTGTCTAAGTTTTTTTTTTAATATGTTTAGATTTATAAAAGGTGGGTAGATAAAGAACGCAAACTGGCATATTAGCATTTTATTTAATAGCTGAAACAGAATTTTAAGCTCACCTCTAAAATCTTTTGGTACTTTATTTCGTAAAACTTGAAAATTTTCGCTATGGTGCTTATTCGGCTATTTCCATATTTTAATTAAAATACGTACAAAGATGTCTGCCGAAATCTCAACTGTCTTAAAAGTCGCTAACGGGCTGAAGGCGATGAGTGTCAAAAATCCTCTTTCAGGACTTTCGCCACAAGATCTTTTCATACAATCTCGAGATTTCATGATAAGGTATCTTCTCACTATGTCGTAACAAGTATGAACTCCTTGTTGAGCTTGAATTTGAACACTAGTGTATAGTGGTTGTTGTAACAATAGTTTTGTTACGATAAATAAATAAAGTTAAATAGTTGAAATGTAAGCACAGAAGTTCGGAACGGCCATACCAAATTCGATCTTTTTAGGGTTCCGTAGCCGAATGGGAAAAAACGGAACCCTTATAGTTTCGACATGTCTGGCCGTCTGTCTGTCTGTCCGTCCGTCCGTATGTCACAGCCATTTTATTCCGAAACTATTAGGACTATACATGTAAAACTTGGTAGATAGATGTATTCTGTAAACCGCTTTCCGATTTTAAGAGAAAATTTAAAAAACATCTAAAATTATATTTATGTGAAAAAAAAAACAAAAAACCTTACAAATTTCTTAAAACTAGATTATTTACAATTTTTACAACTACGCCAAATAACTTTGTTTTTCATTGTATTTGTATGAATTACAAAGTTATATTTGCGGTTTTAGAGAATATACTGTATCTCAAAAACTGCTGACTCGATCTCGTTCAAACAAATTTTGGTTGAAAGTTTACATTAAGATCTACAACATATGATTTTTTTAGATTTTTCACTTCATTATTATAGAAGTTAGAGGGGGTGGGACACACAGTTTACCACTTTGGAAGCGTATATCTTTTAAACGATTAACTTTATGAAAAAGTCATTTTAGAAACCTTAATGTCATTTTTAAAGACCTGTCTATAGATACCACACACGTATAGGTTTCATGAAAGAAAATATTTTCAGTTTCAGTTCCATGTATGGGGAGCCCCCTTTATTTTAAATATTTTTTAAATTTTCTCTTAAAATCGGAAAGCGGTTCACAGAATACATCTACCTACCAAGTTTTACATGTATAGTCCTAATAGTTTCGGAATAAAATGGCTGTGACATACGGACGGCCGGACAGACAGACAGACAGACAGACAGACAGACGGACAGACATGTCGAAACTATAATGGTTCCGTTTTTTGTCATTCGGCTAAGGAACCCTAAAAACATTACCAGCAATGTGGGTAGAATTCACATTACTAGCAATCTTGTTAACCCTTCCAACTAAGCTAAATAGGCTTGTCTCTGGAGTGGGTTCACGGTTCGAACCTGCAACCTCTCGATCCCAAGTCCGACACCTTATTCATTAGGCTCTTTATTTATTTATTTAAACTTATTTATGAAATGTTACAGTACAGCTAGACTCAACCTTTACCGAGATCACCGAGAGCAGTGGTACAAACCAAAAAATATAAAACCCGGGAGCCAGGCAGACATAATAGGCACCTAATGGTCGCGCAGCGACACATTCACGTGAAAGCGGCGAGTGACGCCGCGCGCCCAAATTATAGCACGTTCGCTATCAGTAGGTAGCTATTTTAAGGTTGTGGTGGCGGTTTTAGAGAGACGCTGTTTATTTATTTGGGAATAACAAACAGTTACATATTTTATCTTAATTAATGAATAGGCATGTATTACAAATGCATAACTCTCTGTATGTTATTTAAGTGTGACTCAATGATTGGTGTACAATAAAGTATATTCTATCTATCTATCTATGTAATCCTCGCTGTTATCTACTGCATATTCGCTTCTGTCCGCGACTTCGTTCGCGTGGGATTGTTTTCTCGTGTAAATCCCACCCCGTGGGCATCCCGTGATAAAAATTAACCTGTGTCATTCCAGGATGTCAACTATATACTTAACAAACTTCATTCATATCAGTAGTTTTAGCGTGATTGAGTAACAAATAAGACTACTTTTGACCCCGAAATTCCCACGGGATTGGGATTTATGCGGGACAGCCCTCCAACGCGAACGAAGTCGCGGGCAAAAGCTAGTAAATAATAATTTGTTTGAGATCGCGTGTGTCCAAAAGATTGCAATTTTTTTTTTACAAAAAACATTTTTAAAAAAAATCTTGTTTTCTTTTCTTTATTTTGAACAACGATGAAGATTGCCACTGGCGAGGAACGTCTTAGCAGAAAGAACTCAAATCTCAAGTGCCTATGGGTGGGTGATACGCCGCAAAGACACCCCGGGACACATCAAGTGGGCTTGGAAATCAAGGATTCCGTATGTATTTATATGTAGTATAACAAAAACGACCTTTCAAATGTTAAGGTATGAATTTTTCAGAATTTTAAACTTAACGATGATTTTTTTGCCAGTTGTGGCCCAGTTAGCACGACTTACAGGTCGTAGGTTCGACCTAGGCAGGCACATATTTTTTTGTAATTTTCATCATCGCCATTGCCCTTAAAACGGTGAAGAAAACCATCGTGAAATCAGATAACATGCGACATCCAGGAACCCGCACTGGCCTTTCGTGGTGGATTATGGCCTATTCCCTCCCTAGGTGAGGCGAACTGACCACATCAACCCAGTAACTGGGTAACACGTCGGTCTTGGCTGGTATCAGATTTCCTAGCTCCCGCTTACCCGCAACAACTCAAAGATACGTGCTTTCTAAGGCACAGAGCAACCTCGATGTTAACCATGTCGCACACCCACGGCAAGCGTTTTTTAACCTTGTAGGTCTATCCATATACGCCTGTTATCTTCACTACATAGTATAAAACAAAGTCACTTCCCTGTCTGTGTACCTATGTATGCTTAGATCTTAAAAACTCTGCAACGGATTTACATGCGGGTTTTTTTAATAGATAGAGTGATTCCTGAGGAAGGTTTTAGTGTATAATAAGTTAAGGTTTTGTGTAGATTGAATGAAATACGACGATATTACTTCAATATGTCGGAAAGAATTAACCCTATCGGGAGCTTTAATCGAAAACGCTGCCAAAACCTTTTAAGCTATAAAAATACAATGTATGGCGGGATTGTTTCTCTTTTATAGATCTACAAAAAAGTCCGCGATGGCATATGTCTATCTCCCAAGAATAACCCACAATAACCATATTTTTCTTTTACAAATTACATTAAAATGATGGGTTATTAACGAATCTTTTTTAACAGTAGAGTATTATTCCTTATCCAATTAAATACGTCAGATATGTTGAAGATTTAATGTAGATCAAAATTGCTTTTTACACTATATCAATAAAATGAATATCTTATGAGTTATCGCCGATATATGAGTGTGGCAAATTACCGGACGAGAAATTGATTAAGCAAAATCATATAAATAAGCAAATATAAAATTTTTTACCCGAGCGAAGCCGGGCCGGGTCGCTAGTTATCAATATTATAAAGCGGAGAAGTTTGTTTGTTTATCTTGCTAATCTCTAAAAGTACTTACTAGATGGATTTGGATGAAATTTGGTATGGAAGTAGCTTGAAGTTTGAGCGTGCAAAAGAAGGAGGGTTATATTTTTATCGTGATAAAGTCGAAGCGAAAATGCTAGTCCTTACTAATATTATAAATGCGAAAGTAACTCTGTTTGTCTATGTGTTACGCAATCACGCCTGAACTAGTGAACCGATTTTAATGAAATTCGGTACGGACATAGTCTAGAGTCTGAGAAAGGACATAGGCTGCTTTTTAATGCGAAAAAAGGGCTGTAAGAGGTTGAAATAGGAGATGAAAGTTTGTATGGAAATTACGTCTTTTTAAAGCTAGATGCTTGAAACTTATTTTTAGACTTTTGATTAGATATTAATAAATACGACATTCATATTATGTATGAGTTTTATTTACAAAATAATTAGCCTAAAAAATTAAAAATGCTGCCGAAATTCACTATTCCGCGTGGACGAAGTCACGGGCACAGCTAGTTTAAAATAATGCACGGTTAAATCTTGCAATTTCATATTGTTTCACCGCACTAATTGCAAATAACGAAACAAAGTTGACAGTGACAAGACAAAAAATAGTTATTACAGAAATAGAAAACGGCCAAGGCCGTGCCGCTTATAAACAAAATGGTTCGCGGATATTTGTAGTGGCGTTTACTGAATTGGAAGCATAAATCTCTTTAAAATTCGTAATGTAACCATACGTACAGGTAATATTAAAATAAATAAGTTCAATTATGTTCCCTATCGTCATGCAAACCTTACATAATGCAATTAATTTTGAACTTTACGCTTATGACATAGACTTTGTTATTTAATCTTGGGTTCTAACTCCAAATCCAAAGTCAGAAAGCTCGTTAAGCCGTTGGTCATGGTTGTCATTTGCACATGCAAACCTTACATAATGCAATTAATTTTGAACTTTACGCTTATGACATAGACTTTGTTATTTAATCTTGGGTTCTAACTCCAAATCCAAAGTCAGAAAGCTCGTTAAGCCGTTGGTCATGGTTGTCATTTGCACATGCAAACCTTACATAAAACAATTAATTTTGAACTTTACGCTTATGACATAGACTTTGTTATTTAATCTTGGGTTCTAACTCCAAATCCAAAGTCAGAAAGCTCGTTAAGCCGTTGGTCATGGTTGTCATTTGCACATGCAAACCTTACATAAAACAATTAATTTTGAACTTTACGCTTATGACATAGACTTTGTTATTTAATCTTGGGTTCTAACTCCAAATCCAAAGTCAGAAAGCTCGTTAAGCCGTTGGTCATGGTTGTCATTTGCACATGCAAACCTTACATAAAACAATTAATTTTGAACTTTACGCTTATGACATAGACTTTGTTATTTAATCTTGGGTTCTAACTCCAAATCCAAAGTCAGAAAGCTCGTTAAGCCGTTGGTCATGGTTGTCATTTGCACATGACAGTCTTTGTCTACGGGTACCAGTCTTGCTAAGGCGCATCGCATTACCCAGCTACCGAGTTATAGAGGTCAGATAGATTCGCTCCACGTAAAACACTATAACCTAGCTATTTCCGGTTAGCTAGATGCCGACCTCGACATATTATTTAGTTGGTAAAAGGCTAAGCAGCTGAGAAGATAATATCTGATTCATTAGCGAAACGTTGCTTTCTATGGCAACTGGATGAGCTTCAGAATCCTTTGTGTAATTACCAACTTCAAAGTTTTTTAATTTGAGTCTGATGAAGGCGTTTCAAATGTTTGTTAAGCTAATAAGCATTTAAACTAACTAATAATTTAATATATCGTAAACTCGAAACAATAAGTACACCATGGTAAATATCCCGTTTTACGTTCTAATGCTAGCTAATATTTTTGATAAGCTTACACCCTGTAACTCGGACTCGGACTTCAATTACGAAATGTGACTGTAAATTTAACTACAACGTACAGAATAAAACCTAGATGTAACGATAAAAATTCTACAAAAAAAAAATATCGCAACTCCGACAGCCCGTGGAACTCTGAACGGTGAACTGGCGCGTCGGCAGGTTGCGCCCTTGAGCACGCGCGGGCGGGGCCTCTAATTACAGCCGACCAGCGACAATGTGGAGTGGCGGGACGACTCGTTTATTTCCATCTACCCCCGGATATTGTCGAGGGCTTCGTTATGCGTGACGCGTGTTATCTTACGTGGATGCTGCGTTGGTTAGACGTTGACTTGTGACTTTAGCAGGGGAGTCTTACGAGTTGATTTGTTGATTGACAAAAAATAAGTGTCTTTATACATTAGTTTCTATCGAGAAACGGACCAAAAGGCTTATTGGCAACGAAAGTCTGGCCGGCTCAAAGCTCCAGAGCCTTGAACATCGGCGACGTGTTGCAAGTTTATCGGTTTTCTATCGGTTACATTTCGGGGAGTGTGCGATGGAATTACACAATCTATTTCCACAAAGCCCTTTCCATCATTAGACTAGAAGACGAACGGCGATGCGCTAACGTTACATGGTGGACATCCCACCCGTACGCACAAAATGTTTTGGGAATACTATCGAATGTACGTAGACAGAGAGAGAGAGAGAACTACTCGATCAATTCTTCTTAATATTCTTTAACATTATCGTTTAAGTACGCGGAAGGTTCTTATGGAGAGATAAAATGTTCATAGAAAGCCTATACCAATGCCTTCCTTCTAAAAAATCATATTAATTGAAACCACGTACTCTATAATTATTATCATATACAATTAAAATAATTTAATAATAAACAATATTATAGCCGTGGGACCTTTTTTTCCATTTTAATATTACACAACATCATGTATTGCATAAACGTAATTAGCTGACTAATCACTCGGCGCGTGCTCCGCTGGCGTTGACGCTTTTACAGGTCAGTAAACTAATATTATAAAGGATTATTTATTTTTTACCAATAACGCCATTTATTTTGTTTGAAAAATTCATTTTCTTAATTTTAGTTAAATTATTTATTTTATTATTTTAACGGACTGATAACAACTTGTAATACCTGCCGTACAATTTAATGTGATAACCTCCCCATAAATCACCACCCTGTATAACATAATAAATCTATAATGTTCCCACTGCTGACACACAAACCTCTCCTCTCTGTCGCATGTCTTCAGATTTACGGTTTCCTCACGATGTTAAGGGCAGTTGTGATGATTTAAATTACAATGTTCCTGACTAGGTTAGAAACAATGACCTGCAATTCGTCGTGCCTGTAACCATCACTGGTCTCACATAAACACATATACTATTTATAAACACGTCAATCTTAAAATAAAATAAGCGTGTTCAATTAAAGCCTTCCCTACGCCGAGGGTAGAAACTCATAATTGGGCCGCATGCACTCCACCCCTTGTTTCAACCGTTGTAATCACGCGAAAACCACCCCTATAACATTGTAATACGAATTACAATTACAGGTTTTTTCTTTTAAATTAATTGAATAATAATTGGAAGTCTTTTAAAGTGACTTTTGATGGGTTGTCAGCGTTTGAACTGAGGATTCATTGCTTTATTGATGTTTGATTCGTTGTAAGGGCAGAGTTACGAGTAACTCTGATGTGAAACTTGAATCAATTCCGTGGTTGCTCAAGTGGGATGAAAATTATGGTATTTGTAGTAAGGCAGATAAGTTTATAATGCTTTTCGAACTTTCCCAATAATCAAACATACCTACCTATAGATTTGAAAAATCCTTCCATACATTTTATAAAACGTCTCTCGCCGCGTCTGTCTTTATGTTCGCGATAAACTCAAAAACTACGGAACACATTTTCATGCTGTTTTCACCTATGCATGGAGTGATTCGTGAAAATGGTTTGAGTGTATAACTTATTAAGGTTTTGTGTGAATTAACAGAATGTGACCGGTCACACGTGATAAATCTGCTAATTAAAAAAAATATATTTCACTAAGGCCGAGTTGTTAGTTGTTATTTATTATCTATACTAATATTATAAAGCGGAAAAGTTTGTTTGTTTGTTTGCTTGAACGCGCTAATCTTCGAAATTACTGGGTGGATTTGGATGAAATTTGGTATAGAAGTAGCTTGAAGCTTGAGGAAGCTTATAGGCTACTTTTTACGCGACTGCAAAAAAGGAGAGTTATGTTTTTACCGTGATAGAATCCACGGGAGCGAAGCCCCGCGTGAGTACTAGTGTTAGTTATAAACAAACTGAGCAGTGGTGGCCCAAGGGTTACGGGCTTGACTTACGAGATATAGATCGTTACTTCGAAACTAGATAGGCATATTACGTTGGTTAATTTATATCATCACTTCTGCTCACAAAACGATGAAGGAAATCGTCATAAGGAAACTGGATTGTCCATGGACCGAAAAATCCGAAGACATGCGACATCCACCAACAACCAACCAACCAACTGGGCCCGCTGGAGGAATACGGCCCATTCCTTCATATAGAAAACTTTTTTGCAAAAAATAAAACCGACTTCCATATCAAAACATTACAAAGCCAAAAATAACTTTAATTTCGGTAGTCGGTGTTATTGGTTTTGTAATTATTTTTTTTATTGACACCGCCTTCCGAAATTAAAGTTATTTTTGGCTTTGTAGTGTTTGATATCGAAGGCGGTTTTATTTTTTGAAAAAAGTTTTTTTTTTCACGCTTTTTAGTGGGTCGGTTTGTAATTTATCTAGTTACAAAAGACAAAATGTCAACCTTTACAAAATATTGCTTTTCCCGATGCAGAGTCGTTAATTTTTGAGGAGTTCTCCTGGTACTTCACCATTAGCTCTACATCACCATATACATTGTGACGAGCATAAAGTGCTAACATCGATACTTATTCAAGTAATCGAATCGCAATCCACGAAATACTTTTTATTGAGTACTTTCGGTGGCCATCTGTGGTCTTCATCATCAGTTCCACTTCCTCAAATGGTGCTTTTTGAGAGCAACTGCACAAGTTACTATAAAAAACCCAAAACGCTATAGGTGTGCCTATAATATTTGAAGAGTTCCCTCGATTACTCCAGGATCCCATCATCAGATCCTGATTTCATAACAATGGGACCAACTAAAAAGTATACCCTTTCAAACGAAAAAAGAATTTTCCAAATCGGTCCAGCCGATTTCGAGTTATGAGGTAACATACTTATATTAATAAAAAAAAAGTTGATGACAAGCCGAGAACCTCCTCCTTTTTTTTGATGAAGGTAATAAAGAATAAAAACTTTTTACCAAAAAATTAAACCTACTCCCAAAAAACACTGCAAAGTGAAAAATAACTTTAATTTCGGTAGTCGGTGTCTTTAGTTTGTATTTTTGTTTTTGGCACCGACTTCCGAAATTAAAGTTATTTTTCACTTTGCAGTGTTTTTTTGGGAGTCGGTTTAATTTTTTAGTAAAATGTTTTTATTTCACTCTTTTTAGTTGGTTGATTTTTAATTTACCTAGTTACAAGAGCCTAAATGTCGACAACTTATAACCTTTTACAAAATATTGCTTTTCCCAATGCTGGGCCGTTAATTTTTGAGAAGTTCTCTTGGTACTTCACCATCAGTTATACAACACCATATGCATTGTGACGAGCATAAAGTGCTTAACATCCATATTCAAGTTATCGAATCGCAATCCACTCAATACTTATTATTGAGTAGTTTCGGCGGCCATCTGTGGTCTTCATCATCAGTTCCACTTCCTCAAATGGTACTTTTTGAGAGCAACTTCACAAGTTACTATAATAAATACCCAAAACGTCATAGGTGTGCCTATAATATTTGAAGAGTTCCCTCGATTTCTCCAGGATCCCATCATCCTCAATAACTGCATTCGGTTCATATTTAATTTAAGGAAATATGACCATGTCTCAAGTTTCAGGTCTGAGCTTAAATGGATGACCATTCATTCGCCAGAGGAGAAGTTTGCGCGCTTTGACAACTCTTTTCTCAACTCTCCCAGCCCTCCTTCTTATCTAATGCCCCACTTTCAATTTCTATGTTCTTCACACAATAAGAATCTACGTTCATCCAATAATCTTCTCTTACTCTGCCCTTCTCATACATCTGACTTTGTTCATTCTTCTTTTCATATCCAATCGATTCTCCTCTGGAATGCACTTCCTCTCGAGATCAGAACGGCTGACAGTCGCTATGCATTTAAAAAGAAATTGCGGATCTATTTTCTACACCAATAAGCAGAATTTTCACATTCGGTTTTCATTTGCTTCTTCATTATATATATTTGTACATGTATATATATATAAGTATTTATTTATATATATTATTTATGTAGATTTCTATTTTTTAATGATACTAGGGTTTTTGTGTTATTACTATTATTATATATATATTTTTTTTTCTAATTTTACATCACACGTTCATATTGCACCTCCCACACTATCTCTTCACCACTCATGGTTGACTGGTAGAGAATGCCTACGGCATTAAGTCCGCCTTTGTACCTATGTGCATAAAGTGTAAATAAATAAATAAATCAGATCCTGACTTTTATAAAAATGGGACCAATTTCGAAGTATACCCTTTCGATCAAAAAAAGAATTTTCCAAATCGGTTCAGCCGTCTTCGAGTAATCGATGATCATACATAAAAAAAAAAAAATACGCGTCGAATTGATAACCTCCTCTTTTTGTCGTCGGTTGAAAAAAAAAATATATATACGCGTCGAATTGATAACCTCCTCCTTTTTTTGTCGTCGGTTGAAAAATAATAAGCTAAATTATTATTATATTCGACACGTATTTTCTTTGTGACGGACTAAATATTTTTTTTTTTTATGTTCCAAATAAGTCTATTAGGTACTCGATGGCGTAATTAGGTACTTGATGGTGTAATTCACTAAAGCCAGCACACTAGCGAGCCGACGCTGGTAACTGATACGTTCGCAATGAGTGGCCGTATTTCTGTTGATATTGAAAGCCGATATTCTGACATTGAAATCGTCTGCTATTGCCGACTCGCTCAGTTTGCAGACGCGTCAAATCGACTTTAGGCCTTTCAAATAGGACTTAACCGACTTCAAAAAAAAGGAGGAGGCTCGCAGTTCGTCTTGAACTTTTTTATGTATTTTATTACATCATAACTCGAAGACGGCTGGACCGATTTAGAAAATTATTTCTTTGTTTGAAAAGGTACCTATACTTTCTAGTTGGTCATTGTCATCTCGTTAGGATCTGATGATGGAATCATGGAGAAATCGAAGGAACTCTTCAAATTTTATAGGCACACCTATAGCGTTTTGGATGTTTCTTATAGTACCTTGTGCAGTTGCTCTCGAAAAGCACCATTTGGTGAAGTGGAACTGATGATAAGACCACAGATGGCTACCGAAACTGCTCAATAATAAGCATTACGTGGATTGCGATTCGATTACTTGAATATGGATGTTAAGAACTTTATGCTCGTCACAATGCATATTATGGTGAAGTAGAGCTGATGGTGAAGTACCAGGAGAACTCATCAAATATTAACGGCGCTGCATCAGGAAAAGCAATATTTTGTAAAAGGTTATAAGTAGTTGACATTTTGGCTTTTGTACCTAGATAAATTACAAACTGACCCACTAAAAAAGCGTGAAAAAAACTTTTTAGCATAAAATAAAACCGACTTCCATTTCATTTTGCTAAAAAGTTTTTTTTTCCCTTAAATGTTCTTAATCTTTACTTCACAGTCTGGAAAACTAAGGGAAAGTATGAGAGATTTTTCTCTTTTCACTTCCTTTATTTTTTAAGGAAGTTTACTTAAAATTGCTAAATGATATGTTTTTGGAAGTAGGTTAGGGTACTTTAAACTAGATGAAGCCGGCGTTTCCTAGCTAACCATAAGAAGAAACACCGAAACAAACTCAAGTCTGTTTTAAAGTCCATACACTTTATTTATTTACACTTTATGCACATAGGTACAAAGGCGGACTTAATGCCGAAGGCATTCTCTACCAGTCAACCATGAGTGGTGAAGAGATAGTGTGGGAGGTGCAGTATGTACGTGAAACGTGAAATTAGAAAAAAAAAAATATATGCCGTTATAACAACAAATAATAAAAATAAAATACATATTTAAGGGGGGGCTCCCATACAACAGGCATGAGGTTTTGCCGTTTTTATAGAATTCTTCCAGAGGTGCATCTGTACCTATTACCGACCGCCTGGAGGTCTTGGGCATGGAGTTGACGTCTGACCTCAACTTCGGCTCAACCATTGAGTCTAAAGCTCAGACTGCAGCCAAAAAGCTGGGCATCCTACAGAAAGTGACTGAGTGGCGATACTTCACACCTGGACAGCTTTTGAATTTATATAAAGCACAGGTCCGTTCCTGTATGGAGTATTGCAGTCACTTGTGGGATGGCTCAGCCAAATACCAGCTAGCTGCACTTGACTCGATCGAACGCAGAGCTAAAAGGCTCATAGGTGACGAGGTTCTGGCAGGCAAGCTTCACAGCCTGGCTCACCGGCGAAACGTTGCTGTCTACCTTTTACAGATTGTACTTCGGAGAGTGTGCGCAGGAGCTCCACGACCTAATCCCTTCATCCCCCTTTTATTACCGGTCTATCAGACGTACCGCAGGATACCATCCACACTTGGTCGATATACCGTCTTGTCGTACTAAGCTCTTTTCTTCAACATTCATTGTGCGCACAGCCAAGGTGTGGAATTCTCTGCGGGCTTCTGTGTTCCCTGCCACATATGACCCGTCAGCCTTTAAAGCAAGAGTGAATAGGCATTTTCTGGGCTCGCTCGTTCGATCGTAGACCTCATCTTACACTTACCATCAGGTGTGATCGAGGTCAAGAGCGGGCTTATTCGTAATAAAAAGAAGAACCCTTCGTGCGCGAGTCCGATTCGCACTTGGCCGGTTTTTTAATCGTCGTAAGCTAGTTAATAATTTTTAAGATTCGACGTATTTTATGCAATAACCTATTACATAATACTCGTCTCTCTCGTCAAACCTTAAAAAATCAAAGATTCATTGAATCATTCATTATTTGTAAATCCCGATCCTGTATGAGTTCCGAGATAAAAGTGGCCCATATTTGCTTTAACCTTATTGAACTTTCAGTGAAAGTACCTACCATTAATATCGTTCAGAAGGAAAAAAATGTTTGTGTTTTAGTATTGTGTAACTATAAGCACTTGAGAAAACACAGTCATATTAAATTCACAGAAAAACACTTCAATTTTATTTATATGCATGTAAAATTTCTTTTATAATGGATAGATACATCCGCCCACCACAACAACACACTTTTAAGGCTATTTACGAATGCAACATCATTAAAAACCCATTTTTTCTATATAAAAAATCTCAAGATCCTTCGCTTAAAATGAAAAAAAAAAGAGATGAAAAGCCTAACACTGCAAAATAACCCACATTTAAAGATCACAAGGTATCTTTATCCGATTATTTCAAAAAACCTAAACCCGGTATTAAAACACCTGGTTAAAACCGTAGAAAAAAAACCGACATTGTATCGGTAATCCTCTATAGGAAGCACTTGAGCTTCGATATTTAAAAAAAAACCGGTACCTATTGTTGGCAACCCTCTATAATTATTATTTTCGTAGCTGGCGACACGAAGGCACACAATGGCTGCCCTACGCACTTCCTGTTTGCCCTCGCGCGCTATTTAACGTGAATGCGAGCGATTGGCCAATTTGAATTTCGAATGTCGTATAATGGAATACATTTGCTGTTTATTGGTGAGTAATTTAGTTCTTTTTTGTAATTGTGATGTGTAGTTATTAACTGTTTAGTAGACTGTTGATGTAGTCTTTGTAAAGATGTTATTTTGTATTGTTCGATAATTGAGGAAGTAAACACGGTTGTTTTGGACATTTTCTATGCAGACATAAACGATGTAAAATATAATGTTAAAGGTAAATTTGAAAGAATATGTTCAATGAAAAATCTCAAAATCACGATGGCTGTTCTAAATTTGACTTGTTTCGTCATGAAAACGATAAGCATGGAAGAATTTCGGAGATAATTCGGCTCCACTAATTTGTTTTTGTGCATCAGAACATAGTCGCATAACGTTTTGAGTAGGAGGTTCTCAACACGTAGAATTACACAGGCCAACAAAATTTAGCTTTTGCCTTGATGCAGTTATAACAATATTATTTCATAAAGAATTACGCATAGTGTGTATAATGCTTCAATCAATCAATCAATCAAATCAAATCAAAGAAACTATGTGTCTATCAGCTCTAGATTTGAGTTAGTTAGTTATCTTTTTAGTTTTTTGTCTGTCCTGGCTAATCTCCGGAACGACGGAACCGATTTAAGTAGGACTTTCACTAGAAGAAAGAGGAGGCTTTTTTATTGTTATAAAGCTCGCGTTTGACCAACATGTCATATTGCTTGTTTTGTTCCTTCTTGATACTGTATCGTCATGCTTCCACTAGTGTTTAATCCTTCTGTAAACTTTTTGGCTGAACCACTGACTCTTAAGATCCAGGTTCGCCAGCTCAAGACGCAAGTTCAGTTAATTTATCGGGGCCCACAAGGGGGCCATTGCCTGCCGGGGTTGCGGAATTGTTCGAAGAGTTACCGCGTCCTCGGAACGCGAAGGGCATATGATGGAACACGGATGGGATTTAGTCAGTAAGTCTGACACAGGCGCGATCCGAAGGTGGGGGGGTCACAGGGGACATGACCCGCCCCCAAAATCGTACACCCCAAATAGAAAATCTTCTAAAATTTTGCAAAATTAGACGTTCCAAATAATATCACCCGATTTGTCAATACAAATAGAAGACTTCCATTTGTTTCATAATGTGTGCGATAAAAACAGTATTGTGCAATAAAGAAAACTCATTTACTCGATATATTTTATTGTCAGTGCCCCCCCCCCCCCCCCCCCAATTCCAGGCTGCGGCCGTACCTGGTCTGACACACCCTCCCGCTTCGCCCAAATCGGGAGACAGTCATTGGATAATTTTCCATCCTTAAAAAAAAGGGTCAATTAATATGTGTACATAGATTGTTAATGTGTATCATAGGCTTGAAACACATTGCCAAATATTTTGACTTGCTCAGTTCTTCGTTAACTTAAGCCTATATACGATAAGACTAGTTTTTATCCCAGAATTCCCGCGGGTTAGAAATTTAGGCGGGAAAAACTTCCATGGCGACTGGATAAGCGGGCACAGCTATTTCATCATCATCTTCTTTGTCTTCTAACTAAACTTCCAGACTTACAGTCTTACCGGATACAGCCGACTAGTATTCTACATGGAGCGACTGGTTATATGACCTCCACAACCCAGTAACTGAGTAACATGATACCCTTAGGCAAGACCTATTGACATATTGTATGACATTTTTGTGACTTATTGCATGACATTTTTGGGACATATTGTATAACATTTTTGTGATATATTTTTATGACATTTGTAGTTATTTCTAAACATTTTATTAATTAATATTTCATGACATTTTTGTAATATTTTCAATAATTTGTGAGCATGTTATTAATATAAGTATATTATTAATTAATTTGTATGAAAGCAAGCATGTTTAATTATTTGTACACCATTTTTGCACGCCGATATTACAGGCAAAATAAGAGATTCTCTGATAATTATAGTAGGACCTTTCTGTACCTTATTTGAGCAAATAAATCATTTTGAATTTGAATTTGACCAGACCGGCTAAAGGTGCTTTGGAGGAAACTCGATATGTCAGACTACCGTCAGACTCTACTTTACAGCTCAGACTGTAACCCAACCACAGATGGACATAGCCAAGCGTTGTGAGCGTTGTTAACCCTGAAGATCATCCCGTGCGTCTAGTATTATTTTGCCACGAACTCGTCTATTTAAATAAATCAGCCTTAGGTGGAATGTCACAACAACGCCACACAACCGGTATCAACCGATCCGACATGAGCCCTGCGGCGGTGAGGGGAGACCAATTGGAACGATTGTGAGTCGATCATATTGGCTTTGTACGACAACTGTACCCCGAGGCGGTGGTACTGCTTTACACCTTGTTAGGGCGTGAAGCGTCATGTTTGTATTGTAAGAGCATTAACAGATAATCAAACGATTTAAGTTTTTAAGCTAACCTTCGCGCATCCAATGAAAACTTTTTGCCAAAAAATTAAACCGACTCCCAAAAAACACTGCAAAGTGAAAAATAACTTTAATTTCGGAAGTCGTATATCGTATTAAGTATCAAACAAAAAAAGGATTTTCCAAATCGGTTCAGCCGTCTTCGAATACTCGGTGATCATACATTAAAAAAATATATATATATACGCGTCGAATTGATAACCTCCTCTTTTGGTCGTCGCATATAGGGGTATTTTGCTGATCTAGCCGGTCATAAACCAATTTATAAGAAGTTGTCGCAGGTAAAAAATAACTGGTTCCTATAGTTATCGAATGACTAGGGAACAATAGACAACCCGTCCCGGTCTCATATCGGATGCACCTGCGAGTTTGTTTTGTCGGAAGTTAGTCATTGCTTCAACTGTACGTATCTTATGCGTTTCCTAAGTGTGATAGTATCTGATAAAAAGTTAAATATTTTCATGACTACTGACTTCTTTTAAAATATTGTAATGGATATGGATCAAGGAGGTAAGAACGAATATTGTAAAAATATTACCCTGTATTTTTTTTTTATAGGATATTGTTATTTGACGTTTGAAAATATAGTTTAAAATTCTTAAAATTTACAACCCGATTTTAAGTTCGAAAAGGTTTTTGTTGTATTTCCGGTTTCTTCCCGGTTATAATGTTAATTGATAACGATAGTTTATAGTTTATACAAAATTATTATGGCCTAATTAGCCGCACATACCCGCACCCTTTTTTGCCAGAGGTGACAGAACAAGACAGTGAAAAAGATATAAAAAAATATTTGGAATTTACACTATGCTACCTTGGTAATTATTTGGTTTCGGGGTCACCTGGTCACTCAGGTGTTAGAGTAGTGATCCGTAGATCACTTTTTGGTAAAATGAAAGAGCAAAATTTGCCTGATTTGGAAGAAAAATTAAATTGGAGAATTGGATTTTGTCCAGCGAAAACTATTCTGAACATGAATGGAAGGCGTTGAAGCACAAGTTTTCGCATATTAAGTCGGAGTTTAAACAAAGGTGGAAAAAAGCTGATAAAATGGAAGCTAGATTTCTTCATAATAATGACGAATGGCTAAAAAATACATTCGAAATACCGAGAGCGCAGCCTAAAAGTTCGGGTCGACTATCAAAACCATTTAATGAGCTAAGCGAAAGAAGTAAGAGAAGGAAAACTGAAACCTTACGTATTACAGAGGATAATCATATGTTGGTACATGCTGCACAAACAAATTTACAAACATCTGGAAAAAAAGATTTTTAAGTCTCCAACGAGAGCTACAAAGTTGAAAAAGCATACAAAACAGTACAAGATGACAAAGAAAAACAGCTAACACCTTTACCTTACCTCACTCGGCGACAATATGAAATAATAAGAAGTGCCAGTAAAAAGTTGTTTCCTAGTTACAGTATCCTACAAAAAGCAAAAAGTGACTGCTATCCGCTCAAAGAGTCATATGAAGTGACTGAAACATGCGCACAAGTAAATCTTCAAGATGTATTAAACCATACTGCACCAAGATTACTGACGTATTTGTAGGATGTTCTACGTGATCTAAGACCAGATGAATCTGACTCATTAGAGCTGTTTTGCAAGTGGGGCTGTGATTGATCACAGCAGGCACAATTCAAACAAAAGATGGAAAATGACGCCACAGATAGTAACATTTTTCAAAGTAGCTTTGTACCACTTCGTTTGGTATGTGGTACCAAAACAGTATGGCAAAATCCAACCCCATCCTCACTGCGATATTGTTGTCCTATCAATAACCAGATTCGTTAAAGAAACTGTGGATATAACCCAAGAAGAAATTGAGTACATGGAAAATGCCATTAACGCCCTACAATAAAACAACATTTTTACTAGAGGAAAAGTCATATTCTGTAAAACATACTATGATGCTTACAATGGTAGACGCAAAAGTATGTAATGCTGCCACACAGACCACGTCAACAATGAGGTGCTACATTTGTGGAGCACCATCGAAAGAACTCAATGATTTAACTATCAAAAAAGATATTGATGCAGACGCACTTTTATTCAGATTATCCACTTTGCACGCCAGAATTCGTCTGTTTGAGAGCATATTGCACCTCTCATTTGTAAATAATTTCTCATTGTAAAAAAGTGGCAGTTAAGATCTAACGTTGACAGAGCTATTGTTAAGGAGAGGAAAAAAACATTCAAGAGAAATTTAGACGTGAAACTGGTCTTATAGTGGATGTACCGAAAGCTGGATTTGGAAATACCAATGATGGTAACACCAGTAGAAGATTTTTTTTTCAATACCGAATTAACTGCAGAAATAACTGGAGTTGATTATAATTTCATTTACCGACTCAAAGTAATCCTTGAAGTCATATCAAGTGATCACAAAGTCCATTTGGACAAGTTTGCAGATTATTGCATAGACACTGCGAAACTTTATATAAGTTTGTATCCGTGGCATCCTATGGACACCTACGATGCACAAGATCCTGGTGCATGATGCTACTGTCATTGACAAGGCATTGTTGCCAATTGGATTGCTCTCGGAAAAAGCCGCTGAGGCACGGAATAAACATTTCTGGCTGTACAGACAGAATTTCGCGAGAAAATTTTCAAGGGTTAACTGTAACACTGATATTATAAATAGATTATTACTCAGTTCTGACCCACTGATTTCTGGAATGACACCAACCCCCAAAAAAAAGAACGTTGCCATTCACGAAAGAAGCAATTGCTTTGATGATTCCTGCTGTACCTGACTCTGAAAGAGACTCAGATTCTGATTTGGAGGAGGTTTCTGGAGGCACTGAAAGTGGTGAGGATGATGAAGAACCATAGGGCTCATTATCATTATAGTTACATAAATTTATAACAATTGTTTAAGAAAATAATAAATATCGAAGTTATAAATTACTAAAATATATTTTATTATATTTTTTCCCAATATTTTAAGTCATTATTCATTAAAAAGAAAAATATTGCTTATAGTTAACCAGGGCAAGTCCCTGGAGTAAAAAAACTAAATAAATAATTTTGACCGGCTAGATCAGCAAAATACCCCTATGTGCGTCGGTTGAAAACTTACTTCTTCACATTCCTTCTCACCACACCGGGTTTATATCTAATTCTTACGCTATTTCTACTATTAAACTTTGGAATTTGCTACCCCTTGACATCAAGAAGGCTGAATCAAAATTTTCTTTAAGCGTAAAATTAAAAACCACTACTTAAGGGGCTGTTATTCTTAGTTTGGTCTTCGTCATAATTATTATGAGCTCTCCTAATCAGAACGAATATTATAAAGCACCGTATTTATTAGTTTGTCATTTTAGCATATAAATGTGTATTTTATTAGTATTAAATATATTATTTCATTCCATTTTCTCGTACACCTACCACAATGCTTTTTTTTTAACCCAAAGGTTGACTGGTAGAGAATGCCTTGCTGCATTAAGTCCGCCCATGTAACACAATTGTACATAAAGTTTAAATAAACATGGTCGGGGTTGCGGGAATGTTCTAACGAGATACCGTGGCTCGTGGCTAACAGTATTATTAGAACTTAAAACGAATAATTAATAACGAATAGTTCATTAGCTCATCCGTGATCATGGCGATCATGGCGCTACCATAATGATTGTCAAAGATGTCCAAATGACATGGCATGAGGCAAAGAAGAATCTCACACACAATGCTATTTTTATTTAAACATTTTTTCTTGTATTTTTATGTGACCTAACTGGGTCAAATAAATTTATTTCCTTTCGTTTTTCTTTACCATGCACAGAACGAGCTCGGCAAGCTTTGCTAACCTTAAAGATCGACCCGTGCGATTGTCTTTATTCAGCTACGAGCTCCTCAAAAATACATCAATCTAATTAGTCAATTTTAACTATACTGATGTATTTTTGAAGATTGAGTGTCTGTCTGTGTTTTCAAAATAATTTATTATTCAAGAGTTTTATTTACATGATACTAAAACAAAAACGTACAATATTTATATAAAAAATTTTGTCTGTGTCTTTTTTCTTGTCCGGGCTAATCTCGGACGGCTAAATCGATTTTAATGGAAGTACTATTGAAACGGTTTAGCTGTGCCAGAGATTAATTCTCTAGAAGATAAAGGAAGGCTACGCAGGAAAAACCTCCCACGCGAACCTAGTCTAGGGCACGTTTATAAATCTAAACGGTATTTGCAATAATAAATATGACTCAGGTATAAACTTGATAGCAAGACCAAATTTGATTGTTATTTATTTTTTATAACGCAAAAATATTCAGTCTAAAATTAAATCACCCCTTTGTTGGACAGTTCATCAAACTCAAATCAACGTAACCCGTCAATCATCGGCGCATTAACCTCCCGCATCTCACAGCTCACGTGCGCTCCCTCCGCCGGCCAATTAACGAATGGCGCGGTATGCGAGGGGAGGGGAGGGGAGCAACGAGTGAGGAAAGGAGGGTAGGTCACGTGACGCAATTAAAGCGCACGCCCGCGCCATTGTGGGAGGCAGTGACGGCGGCCGAATTAAGTTTTAATAAATTATGATTTGTTTGTTATGTTTTGCTGATGGTTATTAGTTTGTGATTGGAGTTTTATTATGTTTATATTTCAACATGGGTATTATTTCGGCACGCAGTGGGTGCCTTAAAACGGATCCTATTAATGAAGCAAGACTACAAATGATGGCATGACGAGTTCTTGGCGGATTTGCGGGACTAAGCAACAAAAAAAGTTAGCTGGATTGAGGCAGTTATCCCAAAGCCTGCGAAGGAGCTACTAACTGTCGGCTATTTTCTCGCTCAAGAAACGTACACTAGATATACATTCTATGTAAACAAAATAGAAGCATATATATATAGGCGATCACTGACTCTACACTACCGGCAAAGACTCGCGCCAATAGTTTGTCGCTGGGCACCAAAAGCTAATAGCTCAGTGACAAAACGTTCGGAACTACACAATCGCTGCTTGTCAACTCGTGTTCAGTTACTAGCTCTACTCGCTTTTCGTTAATCGCCGGCGGTGGGACGCCTGTTTCAAGCGAGGGTTTTTTTTTTTTTGCTTTTTACCTTACAGTGCAAGCTCATTTAAATAAAGAATAAAAGTAGTTTAAAAAGATATTTCCATAGATTTTATAAAGGGTTGTCGCTGGCATTTATTTTACTTTAATCGCACATTAGATACCGTGAATAGGGTTGTCTGAAAAGTGCTTTTTTCAAACCATCGTTTTTTTTTTATTACTGATGAGCTCACTCTTGACCTCGAACTCGCCTGATGGTAAGCGATAGATGAGGTCTAAGATGGGACGAGCGAGCCCAGAAGATGACTATTTACTCGTGCTGTGCAGACGGTCACTTCTACAGAAGGAGCTTTACAGCCTGATTCCTTTACCACCCTTACTAACGGTCTACCTGAAGTACTGCAGGAAACAATGCACAATTGGTCGACATACCGTCGTGTCGTATTAAGCGCTTCTCCTCTATATTAATTGTGCGCACAGTCAAGTTGAGGAACTTTCTGCCGGCTTCTGTGTTCCCATTCACATATAATCCGTCTGTATAGTCCGTTTTCAAACCATATAGTCTTTTTTCAAAGCGAGAGTGAACAGGCATCTTCTATGGTCCCTCGTTCCATAGTAGACCTCATCTATCATTTACTTAAAAAAAATTACTACCCTGAGAAGAAACACAGAAACAAACTCAGAGGTTAAAGGCTATAAAAGTTTTGAAGTCGTAATCGTAGTTGAAATCGTATGAGAACCATGTATGCGGATTAATATCCGAGGTGATCTTCGATGTCAGATTTTAGTGGGCCTTACGAGACAGAGTAAGAATTTGTCAGTATCGTGTATTTCAATTTATAACTTTATTCATATACAGGAGTTGTAGTACAACGAGGAAATAAGTACAAATAACTTATGTCTAATTTACATTATAGAGGCACATTTATATATCGCTTTTGGCACTACATATAATACAAGAGTGTCATACTGCTTTCCTAGCTAGGCTAGTTAAAAGCCTGTGATTAGGATAAGCAGTTGCCACCCCCACCCCCCCCCAGTTGGGTTAGGTTCGTAAAGTAGGGGTGCGAGCAGAAGACCTCCCCGTGCGCTTGGCGGCTGCTGGTCCCCTGCGGATACGTCCGGGGGGAAGAGCAGTCGCTGGGCCTGGTGCACCCTGGGTCACGGACAATAATCTCTTCGCGGGGTGTGGGGTAGAGGAGTATTGTTGTCCGGAGCTAACTTCTGCAGGAGCGGAGGAGTCGCTCCCGAAGGCTCCCTACCTGCGCTCTGCAGCTGCAGAGTGTACGACTAGGGAGCGAGGTGGGATAGACCGCGGGCCGTTTCAGTCCGCGGTCTAGGGGCATTCGTGGCGAGGTGTTATGAGCCCCGGTGCCGGGTGTTGGGTATTTTTAGTTAGTTTCTAAGTTTGGGGTAAAAAAAAAAAAAAAAAAAATATATAAAAAAAAAAAAATATATATAAATAAATAAATAGGTTAGCTTAGATTAGGTTATCGAACAGCGGGCGGTATATCCTGTACACAGGCATTCGCAGGCCTCGGGAGGCTTAAATACCCTCCCACTAAAAAGCGGCCACATCATCGTGGGGAAGTGATGTGTGTATCACCCAAATCGTAAAAAATGAAATGGTGAATAAATTGGATTGCTCTTCGTCATGCACCCCGGTTGACGCCCGGCGCTCGCAGGTATCCGGGCCTGCGAGTGGTAAATTGGTTACCGATGGATGCTCAGGGGTAGGTGACCAGGCCCCTGTAGCGGATATGGCTACTGGAAGCAATGTGTTATGCGATCCGGTTGACACCCGGCGCTCGCAGGTATCCGGGCCTGCGAGTGTTAAATTGGTGACCGACGGATGCGCAGGGGTAGGCGACCAGGCCCCTGTAGCGGATATGGCTACTGGAAGCAGTGGAACTCGGCCGCGTAGGACGTCTTCCGTCAGGAAGCGTCCAGCGAGCCCGTCCTCGGACGAGGAAGGCCTGCCGGCCCCCAAGCTGCCGACTTCGAGGAGGGGTCGGCAGGCATCGAAAGGGGCGAGCGCTTCGCAGACGCGGAGGGATGGGCGCGGGCGGTTCGTCCGCCCCAACACCCCCGCGGCTAGTGAAGCAGAAAGTGACATGGGGGTCACCACAGAGGACCCTGGCGATGGCGGCGAAAGCTGTGCCTCGCTGGGGAGCACAAAGGCGGAGGTCAACGCCGCCAAGAGGCAGCAGCGCAAAGCCGTCGCGGCAGACGAAGTGACGGAAATGGCCCGACGCGCTCGCGAGCGACGAGCTGCTCTGGCGGCGGAAGGGGGCGAGTCGTCTGCGGTGGCCTTGAGCCAGCTGGCTCTGGATGGGGTGGACTTAGTCCTGAAGGTTGCCACCAAGTCTGGCAGCCTAAAAGGCACGTTCACCCGTGGCTTGAAAGAGGCTGCCGCGGACATCAGGGAGGCGGTTGGCACCCTCCTCAACAGAACGGCCTCTGACGAGGTCGCAAAGTTGCAGGAGGAAAACAGCCGCCTCCGAAACGACTTGGAAGACCTCCGGCGGCAAGTCGCTGCGCTAAGCGAGGAGCAGCAGCGACGCACGTCTCCCATTGCCGCACCTGTGGTGGCCCCGACTCCCACACTGCGACCGGCAAGCCCTCGCACCGATGAAGAGGTCGAGCGCATTGTCCGGCTCTGCATGCTCCAGTGCGGGAGCATGGTAAACGCTCGGATGGAGGCGATTTCTCGGCGTCTCCCAGCGGAAACCCTCCGTCCGCCTCTAGCGGCTGACACGCGGAGGACTGAGGAGCCGCCGAGACTTGCGCCTCGAAAGGAGAAGCCCGCGGAGGGAGCTCCTCCAAGCGGCCAGCCCACGACTGCCGGGTCTAAGGGTGAGACCTGGGCGAAAGACGTGGGCCGCAAGAAGGCCCGCAAAGCCGCCAAGAAGGCCGCAGCAGCAGCATGCGCCCCAGACGTAACCGCAAAGGCGGTTGCGCAGCCTGCGCGACGGACTGCGCGACGGACTGCCAAAGGCGGTCGCAAAGGGCCGACGATACGTACCCCGCGTTCCGAAGCTGTGACGCTCACGCTACAGCCTGGGGCTGCGGAGCGCGGCGTAACGTACCAGTCGGTCATTGCCGAGGCCAAGGCCAAGATCAAATTATCTGATCTTGGCCTTCAGTCCGTCACCCTTAGGCAGGCTGCCACGGGTGCGCGGCTCTTCGAGGTGGCTGGTGCTGCGAGCGGCAGTGCCGAAAAGGCGGACGCTCTGGCCGCCAAGATGAGGGAGGTCCTCAACTCCGAGGACGTCCGGGTCTCCAGGCCAATGAAAACCGCAGAGGTGCGGATTTCTGGTCTGGATGACTCCGTGACCTCTGAGGAGGTGGTGGCGGCCGTTGCCCAAAGTGGAGAGTGTCCGCCGGGCAATGTGCGGGCTGGCGATATACGCGCCGACGCCACCGGACTCGGCGTAGTCTGGGTTCGGTGCCCTGTGGCGTCGGCGAAGAAGATCGCCGAGAGCGGCAGATTGCTGGTAGGCTGGGTTGCAGCGAGGGCGAAACTCCTGCAGCCCCGGGCTTTGCGGTGCTTCCGGTGCTTGGAGAAGGGGCACGTCCGGGCAAAGTGCACCGCCGAAACTGACCGTAGTGATCTTTGTTATCGCTGCGGTCAGCCCGGCCACAAGGTGGCCCAGTGTTCCGCGGCACTCAACTGCATCTTGTGTTCGGATGCAGGGAAGCCAGCGGGACACAAAGTGGGCGGAGGGGCCTGTGGCGCGCCTGCCAGCAAGGCCAAAAAGAAGAAAAAGAAGAGGAGCACCAAACCTGCCGGGGAAACCTCGCCTCCCCCGCAGGCTAGTAGCTCCACGGCCGACTCCCGGCCCAGGACCGTTGCCGAGGGAATGGAATGTTAATAATGCTCCAATTCCATTTTCTCCAGGGCAACATCAACCACTGTGCTAGAGCTCAGGATCTCCTACTCCAGAGCATGGCACAGTGGTCGATTCACGTGGCTGTGGTCGCCGAACCGTACTTCATCCCCGCCCGTCACAACTGGCTGGGATGCGCTAACGGTTCGGTGGCCATTATTGGCGAGACTCTGACCGACCCGTCTCGGGGCCGCGGCTGGGTTGCTGCGGTCTCGGGTGGCATCGTCATTGTGGGGGCGTATTTCTCTCCCAACAAGAGTCTCGCCGACTTTGAGGGTTTCCTTGTCGAGTTGGGTGCCGTCGTAGGCCGCCATCACCCTCGTCCCGTTCTGGTGCTCGGGGATCTCAACGCCAAGTCATCGGCGTGGGGATCTCCGGTCACTGACCCTCGGGGCGAGGTGCTAGAAGAGTGGGCGGTGACGACCGGTCTGGTCGTCCTGAATCGGGGTTCGGAATACACGTGCGTGCGGCAGCGGGGCGGGTCGATAGTGGACGTCTCGTTCGCTAGCCCCTCTGTCGCCGGCCGAGTCCGCGACTGGCGTGTCGCCGTGGAGGTGGAGACGCTGTCGGACCATCGGTATATCCGGTTCGACGTCTCTGCCCAGACCGCGAGCGGCCGCCATTCAACAACCCCGATTAACGACGGCCCGCGTTGGGCGCTTAAGCGCATCGACAGGGAACTTCTCGAGGAAGCTACATTAGTCCAGTCCTGGACCTGGGAGTCGACGACGGACGGCCCCGTCGACGTTGAGGCGGTGGCGCTGTGGTTTCGGGGGGCGATGACGCAGATCTGCGACGCGTCCATGCCCCGTGTCCGCCAACAGTCCGCAAGGCGCCAGGTGTACTGGTGGACCGCCGAGATCGCGCAATTGCGCGTAGCGTGCGTTGCGGCTCGCCGCCGGTACACCCGATACCGGAGACGACGTCGACGGGATTCCGCCGAGGAGGACGCGCTGTATGAGGTGTACCGCGCGTCCAAGGAGACTCTGTGGCTGGCCATCGGCGACTCAAAGTCGCGCGCCAGGGAGGAGCTGCTGGGGTCCCTGGATCGGGATCCGTGGGGGCGCCCCTACCGTTGGGTACGGAGCAAGTTGCGTCCCTGGGCGCCTCCACTGACGCGAAGCATGGAACCCCAGTTGCTAGAGGCGGTGGTGTCGGCCCTCTTCCCAGGGCGACCGGAACACGTTCCTCCGGCGATGGCTTCGCCCTCAGCCACAGACTCTCCAGAAGAAGAGGAGAGCACCGATGTCCCCGAGGTGACGCAAGCAGAGATGGGAGCGGCCATGTCACGACTCCGGGCTAAGAACACAGCGCCCGGACCCGACGGAGTGCCTGGTCGAGCTCTCGTCCTGGCTCTGAAGGAGCTAGAGCCCCAGCTGAGGACGCTTCTCACGGCATGCCTCGAGCAGGGTCAGTTTCCCAGTGTGTGGAAGGAGGGGAGGCTGGTCCTCCTCAGGAAGGAGGGGCGCCCCGCGGACTCGCCGTCCGCGTATCGGCCCATAGTGCTGCTTGACGAGGCGGGCAAACTTTTTGAGCGTATCATCGCAGATCGCCTCGTCAGCCACTTGTGCAGGGAGGGGCCGAACCTGGACGACAACCAATTCGGTTTTCGTCGGGGGCGCTCCACCATAGACACCATCATGCGCGTGAGGGCCCTGGCGGAGGAGACGGTGTCCCGGGGTGGGGTGGTGGTGGCGGTGTCTTTAGACATCTCCAACGCATTCAACACCCTACCCTGGAGTTGTATTCGGGAGGCCCTGAAATACCATCGCGTGCCTCCCTACCTCCGCCGTACAGTAGGGGCTTACCTGGAGGGTAGATGCGTCACCTATCGGGGACGTGACGGTGCTGGTCGGCACCTCACGTCGTGCGGTGTTCCACAGGGATCGGTCTTGGGACCGCCCCTGTGGAACATCGGCTACGACTGGGTGCTGAGAGGCGAACTCCCGCCGGGCGCCGACGTGACGTGTTATGCGGATGACACGCTCGTAACTGCCCGGGGGAGCTCGCACAGGGAAGCGACGTTGTTAGCCACGGCTGCGGTGTCACAGGTGGTGAACCGCATCCGGCGCCTGGGCCTGGAGGTGGCCCTGAACAAGTCGGAGGCCATGGTGTTTCATGGCCCTCGACGGGCGCCGCCGCCGGGATCACACATCGTGGTCAGCGGGACCCGGATAGCTGTCGAGTCCACCATGAAGTATCTGGGATTGGTGCTCGACAGCCGATGGGAATTCGGGCCCCACTTCCGGCGGCTGGTGCCCAAGTTGATGGGCGCAGCGGGCGCGCTTTCAACGTTGCTTCCCAACTTGGGGGGCCCGAGCGCCGCCTGTAGGCGGTTGTACGTGGGAATCGTGCGGTCCATGGCCCTGTATGCGGCCCCTGTGTGGGCGCTGGACATGACGGCCGGCACTCTCGCCATTCTGCGCAAACCGCAGAGGGTGATGGCCGTCAGAGTCGTCCGCGGGTACCGCACGATTTCCTACGAGGCGGCTTGCGTCCTGGCCGGATCCCCGCCCTGGGACCTAGAGGCGAAAGTACTCGCGTCGTTGTATCGATGGCGCGAGGAAGAGCGGGCACGGGGCACGAGGCCGGTGCAGCGGCAGATCGCGCTGCGCCGAGAGGAGCTCCGTCAGGTCTTGGTGGCGGAATGGCGGCAGAGGCTTCTGCGCCCTACCGCCGGCCTCGCTACCGTCGAGGCGATCCGGCCAGTACTCGACGACTGGCTCGGGAGAAGGCACGGCTCCCTGTCTTTTAGAGTGACACAGGTGCTGTCGGGGCACGGCTGCTTCGGCAAGTACCTGTGCCGCATAGACAGAGAGCCGGACGCTCGGTGCCACCACTGCGTCCATTGCGGGGAGGACACGGCGCAACACACGCTCGCCGAGTGTGTAGCTTGGGAGGAGCAGCGCCGTGTCCTCACAAATGAAGTAGGAGGCGATCTGTCGCTGCCGGCCGTAGTGCAGAGTATGGTCGGCAGCGCAGAGTCGTGGGACGCGGTGGTGTCCTTCTGCGAGGACGTGATGTCGCAGAAGGAAACTGCGGAAAGGGAGAGGGAGATCTCCACTCCCTTCCCTGGCCGCAGAAGGCGCACCGGGCGCAGGGGAAGGGCGGACAACGCCCTTTTCCAGCCCCCGTGAATGGGTCCAGGGGCGAGGGACTTGGGGAAGTCCCCCGCCCCCTATTTGATGGACCCGAGTCGCAGGCGCGCGCGGGTGTCGGCGCGCGCCTCTGAGGCGATGCACGGGGTAGTTCAACACCTCACTACCCCGTGCAGGAGGCGAGGCCGGGACAGACCCGACCAGCACTAGTGCGGGGCTGCGGAAGAATTAGGTTTCCCGCGGCCCCCGACGCACGTGTGAGGAGACACCGGGGTGGTTTTAGCCGGTAAGAATCCGGCACACCCCTCCGCCATTCCCCAGGCGGAGGTAGTCCATGAGGATTTCCACCCGTCAAAAATAAAAAAAAAAAAAAAAAAGGTTCGTAAAGTAACTTAAGAACTAAGTGTAATGTTTCAAAGTTTACAAGCAGGCACTACAACTTAAAAGAAGTAAAGTAACAAAATTGTAGTAATATAGTTGTTTTGTTGGTGGTATGTGTTGTGTAACAGTGAACCATACACATTCACATTCATACACAATGATAGTGAATGTGTATGGTTCACTGTGAGTGTGGTTGATGTCATGACTAGATTGTATTTACAGCGGCAAAACTCGGCCCGCAATCGATTAAGTGATTTCCTGATTTTCGTCTGCAGCAGCCAGATGTAGAATGCTATAGTTAGGACATTTGTGTAGGCCGTTTAAGTGCTCAAACTGCCAGATAATGTTGTAAATCTACTGGTATTTATTCTTCAAAGATATCTAGCAATGTGGGTAGAGTTCACAATACTAGCAATCTTGTAAACCCCTCCAACTAAGGTAAATATGCTTGTGTCTGGAGTCTTACGGCAATAGTGTGATGGAACGAACGAACTCACGACCTCTCCCCATTAGGCTATTGATGCTTTACAAAATGTTCGCAATGGTGAGCTACATTTGCTAGCAATAATCTAGAGGTATGTGTGGAAGTACTCACTGTGTTGCCCATGCTGCTGTGGTGGTGGTACCGAGGAGTACGGGTTCTGTCGCGGCAGGTGGTGGCCCAGCATCCTGCGGCCCGCTGCCTCCATTGTCGCTATTGTGTTTGAACGGACCATGCCTACGAAGAAAGGAAAGCATATAATAATATAATATAATATAATATCGTCGTTGCGCTTGCAAAAGGCGCTATGTGGTAAAAATCATTTTCGTTCTTTTATGAAGTTTCAATCGTTATTTTAATACACACATGCTGTAAAACAGCTATCTAATAAACGAAATATTTAAAGAGTTACCTTTCAATATTGCGTTTATCAGATAGCTGTTTTTACAGCATGTGACCATCCTTTATCCGTCTCCCGGTTCTAAGCTACCCCCCTACCAATTTTTAGCCAAATCGGTTCAGCTGTTCTTGAGTTATAAATAGTGTAACTAACACGACTTTCTTTTATATATATAGATGATAACTAACAGAGGGCGTTCCCGTTAACCCGCAATAGTATAAGCACATCAATTAGATCGCCGCACACCATCATTCGTAAATAAATTGCGACGTTGCCGTCCTTCAAGTACGCGTGAACAGAGTGTTTCTTTTACGTATCAATTTAAAATTTTTAGTGAATATTTTAATATTAAAAAAAAAAACATTTTGTTTTCGAATGGTATATATTTTTTTAGCATGTATGGATGCTATACTACTGCGGGTTAATGGGAACGCCCTCTGTTAGTTAACATACTGTATATAAGAAAAATATATTGAGCGAAACATAATTAGCTCCCTTTCCTTATTATGGTGGTCAAACGCGAGCCTATTATAAAAAAAAAAAAGTTTTAATCATTTTGACATGCCTTCTGGACCTTTACGCCATGTGTTCTCTTTACTTTCAGGCGAATTGGTGCTAACAATTAAAATAAGAGACAAAAGTATTTAAAAAAAAAACAACGAATTATGACTATAAATATAAATAAATATCATTTTTAAATTTCATGTGAGGCACGGTTAAACAAAGTAAAATAAACTGTTATTATTTTCCACTATTAAGTTTTCCTTACAAAGTGTATGTTCGAGTAAAATTTGACAGATAGAGGTCATTGACGTCCGTGTTATTATTTGAAACGCATAGAATCTATCTAAAATCGTGTGCTTACCAATTTGCGGCCGCCAGTTGCGGTTCTCCTCGTATCCGAGGTTGCCGGGCTTGAGGACACGCGGCGGCTGCACAGCTCCGTCCAGGCGGCGCGCGGGGAACTCCTTGTCGTACGAGGGGTCCACGAAGCGCACGCACACCACGTAGTTCCCCAGCACCGGCTGCAGACCGATCACCGGGGACGGCAGCTGCCTATGACCGAGGAAACGAATTAGTTATAAAACTAGCATAGGTACATTAACTGTCTCGTTGGTCGAGTGCTCTCGGAGAGCGCGTTAAGACATTGCTAGTAATGTTAAAAAAAGACGTTGGTCTCGGCTGCCATTTGTACATCTTTGACAGTCGTTACGGGTAGTCAGAAGCCAGTAAATCTGACACTGGTCTAGCCAAAGGGTATCGTGTTACCCAGCTACTGGGTTGTAGAGGCTGTCACTCCATGTAAAACCCCAACATAGTTGGAAAAATGCTAAGCATATGATGAGGTTAGAATTCATTTTCCATTCATTCATTCATCATTCGTTCACATTACTAGCAATCTTGTTAACCCCTCCAACTAAGCTAAATATGCTTGTGTCTGGAGTGAATTAACGGCTATAGTGTAATGGTTCCTGTGTTAACTCGCGATCAAGAATGCCAACACCTTAGACATTATATATTATACTAGCTGACCCGCCACGACTTCGTTCGCGTGGTATCCTACCCCTACCCAACCGATACCACTACCCCTATCCTACCGATACCCTACCCATACCTTACTCTACCCCTACCCTACCCAAACCCTACCCTACCCAAACCCTACACTACCCTACCCTATCCCTACCCTACCCCTACAGTACCCCTACCCTACCCCTACCCTAAAAAATAGATAGTAGCCGATTCTCAGACCTATTGAATATGCATATAAAATTTGGTAAAAATCAGTAAAGCCGTTTCGGAGGAGTAAGGTTACTAACATTGTGACACGAGAATTTTATATATTAGATTTCACACATACACACATACAGTCAACCACCGCCACACACACACGCACATGTTTATATTTATAACAATCTCCCAACAAATTTTATTTTAGTATTCTTAATTAACTTCTTTTTAGTTTTATTCTGTTTCATAGTTTTTTCTTTTCTTTGTTTTATTATTTGGAAACTATACTTCCTGTGATAACTGATGTATAATATGTTACAATGAACAGGTGGGGCCTGGTCACCTGTATTACAGGTGTTTACAACCTACCACAGGCACCAGCGATCCACAACCAACAATCAATTGGCTACCTACTTCTTTTATGTAAAATATTGTTTGTATTTTTTTTTGGCTTGTGGTGAGAAATAAACACTTTTTATTATTATTATTACACTATTGACGCTTAAGCTTTGGTTTCCTAGGATAGCGGTGCCGTCAAATAGCGGCCGTAATACAGAGGTGAATGACGTCACTAGAACGTTGTCTATGTAAACAAAATGGCGCGGTTTCCTAGAGAGCGGTAACTGACAACGTAACGTCAAAAAGCGGTGCCGCCATTTGCATGACGGCCGTCTTGTCGGTGTCAGATGGTTTCGTGAACGTTTCCAAAGAGAATGTAATATACTAGATAGCGATGAAGCAGACAATGTGTTAAAACGGCCGTGGAACTTTCCACATGTCGTCACCGTAAAGACGGCCGCCTTTTTGCGTCCGTAATATTACGGCCGCTATATGACGGCACCGCTTTCCTAGGAAAACAAAGCTTTACAGTTTTACCACTAAAGCTTTCTAGCAACGTCATCTGCTTAGACTTTTCTCAATCATATTGGGGTCAATTTACAGTCTAACTGAATGCAGCAGAGTATTAGTGTTTTACATGGTGAGAATGCCTAACTGCACAACCTAAACGGTGGGTAACACTATACATACATATCCTTATTTGTTTCACAGGAGTACTGTACAGTAATTTTGTGTACTAAATTATAAGACTCCTTCTGGGTCACATGTATGTGTGATCCTATTGTATTCCATATTTTTATGAATACTTTGCAAATAAATAACACTTTTATCCATCAATTAGACCAGATAAGGCCGTTATTTCTTGAGTATTCTGAGAAGGAAAATAGAAACAAACTCAGAAGTCAAAGTATCCCCTGAGCGATAAGACCGCCCATTGTACACTAGTTTTATTATTTGTATTCTTAAGTGTATTGTAAGGCGTACAATAAAGTATATACTAAATAAATAATAAATATCTTTCAGGTCCATACTATGCATACTTGTCAAATCATATGAGAACAATGTAGGTTAATGTCTGTAGTGTTTATGGGGAAAGAAGCACACACAAGATTTGGGTGGACTAGACGAAATACTGCAAGCGTTTTCAGTTAAAAGCTCAATTGTGACTTTTAGGACGCTCGAGAAGAGTTAATCCCACCAAAAACATCCTGTAAAAAATTAGCCAGGTCTCGCCTAAGCTGCTTGTTTCTCTATAAAAAGTAATGAAACCTCTAAACAAAGCGAAGCCAAGTCTAAGGATTTTTACTGCGATTTCTTTATTAATATAGTTAGATTTTATGTAACCGGCCGTTGAACATACTCTATGCACTTTTATTAGTTAATACATTGAAGTCAACGGCCAAGTCACATAAAATCTAACTATATTAATAAAGAAATCGCTATAAAGATCCTTAGACTTGACTTCGCTTTGCTTAGAGATTTCATTACTTTTTATAGAGAAACAAGCAGTTTAGGCGAGACTTGGCTAATTTTTACAGGATGTTTTTGGTGGGATTTCACTTCTTTTTGCAGAAAGCTATTTTTACTTGATTAGTTTCTTAATTAATCAGACTCCAATTTCATATTCATTTATAAGAAGAGGCTCGTCACATTGAATAACTTTTGTCAAGGCGCATTTCCATATCTCCCATAGTTCAGCTGAACTCTAAGGATTCTTCATCAGATACTTCAGACCTTCAATTTTTTATACACATCATTAAAAAGGGCTCGTCACACTGAATAACTTTTGTCAAGGCGCATTTCCATGTCTCCCGTAGTTCAGCTGAGCTCTTAGGGTTTTTCATCAGATAATTCAGACAATCAATTTTTAATTTTAAAAGAAAGGGCTAACCACGCTCAATAAACTTGGTGAACATAGCATGTCGATAATTTCAATATGGCTGGTCTGTTACGGTTTCTCCTCAGGGTTGTAAGGTACTCCAGATCTTCCATGATCCTAGTTTTGATAGTTTTCCCTTCGTATAGGCACTAAACTCTACCTCAATGCCAAATTTCAGCTCTCTAGGTTTATGGGAAGTACTAGTTCTATTTTGATGATCAGTGAGTCAGTGAGTCTATATATGTCGAAATAGTACAACTTTGCTTTTGCATAACTTAGGAAATAAACAAGCTACAAATATGAAATTTTGTGGTTTAAGTGTGTGCTGGTAGCTAACTAGATAACGATAATTTCAGCGTTCTAAATCTATCCAGAGGTCCCCAAATAGGGGCCTGAAAATACGCCGAAATGGTTCCAGAAAAGGATAGTACGGCAGTGTTTGCTTTGCGCTCGACTTGGCGGGGGCACTGCCGTGCCCCCAGATTCTTATATACATATATAAAAATTAATTGCTATTCGTTAGTCTCGCTAAAACTAGAGAACGGGTGGACCGATTTCATTAATTATTTTTGTATCGTGTTCCCTTGGTTTAAAAGGTGAAAAAATATCAAAAAAATAAGTTCACCGGGTCAGCTAGTTTTATATCAATGACAAGAGGCTTTTGGGACCACAAGTAAATTTTAAGGATTCAGATTCGATACAGATATTCAAATGATATAGATTTTTGTGAAAAAAACTGCTAAAAAAGAAAACAGCCTATGTGTAATTTCATATTTCTAGCTACCTATCTATCAAATTTCATTCAGATTCGTCACTAGTTTTTGCTTCAAAGAGTTACAAACACCCATCAATCCATCTATCCTCACAAACTACCTTCCCCGACTTCGCACGGGTGCAATGTACTTCACTAAGAATATATAATATATTATACAGTCGAAACCGGATATAACGACATTGAAGGGACCGAACAACTTCGGACGCTATAGCCTGTTATAAGCAATACATACATATACACAAGTAGACAAACATGTATGTGTGGTTATTTAATTTGTTTTTAATTTACAGATATGTAGGATTTCAGTATTCGGCGTATGAATTTGCTTTCAAATAAAATATCGGAGGAGAAAATTATCTTTAAAAAATTGCAGTGACAAGTCAAAATAATCCTTAAATGTTTTGTTTTGCTGAAACAAAAATGTGACAGTTGGTCGCTAAAGCTGATGCATTTCGATAGTTTCGTCGTTTTAAGCGATATGTCGCTATATCAGATGTTATAGGCGGTATGATTACTAAAGTGTTTATATAGGGTTTAGGCCTTGCCATTAAGTCGTAATAACCGATCCGTCGTTATGAGCGACGTCGTTATATTCGGTTTCGACTGTACATATAAACCTTCCTCTTGAATTACTCTCAATCAATCAATCAATCAATCAATCATCACATATTTTGCTAAAAATTTAAATCCGTTGCGTAGTTTAAAAGATCTAACCGCACAGATAGCGGAAGCGACTTTGTTTTAATACTGTGTAAAGATTAGTAAGAAAGAAGTAGGATATTACCGCCACACTGAACTGACCATTACATAACAAATGCATAAAAATAAAACAAGTGCGAGCTGGACTCGCGCACGAAGGGTTCCGTACGATTATCTATAAAAACGGCAAAAAATATCATGTCTGTTGTATGAGAGCCCCCCTTAAATATTGTTTTATTTTAATTTAATTATTTATTTTTAAATTTTACTTAATCTTACTTAATATTATAAATGCGAAAGTTTGTGAGGATGGATGTATGTTTGTTACTCTTTCACGCAAAAACTACTGAACGGATCAGAATGAAATTTGGTAAGTAGATAGTTGACATTCTGGAATAACACAAATGCTGCTTTTTATCCCGAAATTCCCAAGGGTCGGGATTTGCTCGAGAAAACCTTTCCACGCGTACGAAGTCGCGGGCAAAAGCTATATAACTAAATATTCTGTGATGTTTTGAAGTGTCTACCTGTTGCCGTTATCAATATCGAGCAAAAACGAGCATAAAAATCACGTTTGTTGTATGGGAGCCCCCTTAAATATTTATTTGATTCTGTTTTTTAGTATTTGTTGTTATAGCAGCAACAAAATTTTAACTGTCTAAATATCGCGGTTCATGACATACAGCCTGGTGACAGACGGACGGATAGCGGAGTCTTAGTAATAGGGTCCCGTTTTATCCTTTGGGTACGGAACCCTAAATACCATGTCCAGAACATAAAAACTATTAAGATATTTATATACTATTGAAACTCACCCCCCAATAACCACGCAGTCTTTACTCAGCATCACCTCCCCTGTTACCCCGTCACTCATGTAGGGGTACTTCTGCTGCTTCTCAATGAGAACCCGCAGCTTTCCACCTGCCTCCGTGTACAGGCCTAGCAGATAGTCGTAACTCTTGTTCCCTGTACCCACGTAGAGGCGGTCGTGACCACGGATGTTGCGCTGTTCTAGAAGAAAGAAAAAATATTTGGCATCAGTTTGTCAGGCATACATACATACAAAAACACAAGCAAACAAAAGGGAAAAAATAAAAAAACCGTGCGTGGAAGTCCGTTTCAGCATTAATTCCAACGAAGAAGACGATGACATGGCTAAAAAAAAATTTGCAAAAAAAAAACCGACTTCAAAAAACCATGAAAGCACTAAAAAGTTAAAAATAATACTATAACCTAACTACACACATCAAAAGTGTCTAGGGATCAACATATATTTTTGCAATAACTTTTCTCCTGATTGATATTAATTAAAATTTTCTTTAAGGATTCATCAAATAAAGTGTTTTCGTTTGTCACAGTAACGATAAACCAAGTCACCTTTGCATTAATAAAGAAATTTGCCATTTTCCTAATAAAGGGATTTTTGACATTTGAACCACTAACATTAAAGTTCGAAAAAAAGACTGAAATAACAGTTTTCTTTAAAATTTTATTGGGTAACTTAAACAATTAATAATCCGTGTTTCTACCGCGAACACTAACAACACAAGAACATCGGTTTGGCATACTCAAAATGAGTTCATCCAAATCACGCTGTGGAATGGCCGCCCATGTTCGTTGCAACAACAAAAAAAGGTCTTCTTGCGACTGGATACCCTCCATATTCGGCAGAGCTCTTCTTTGTAGCATATCCCATGCATGCTCAATCGGGTTCAAGTCTGGCGACTGAGCAGGCCAGAGCAGGACATTGATGTTAGCTGCGGCGAGAGTCTGTCTTACAACTCTTGCGGTGTGCGGTCGTGCATTATCATGCATTAACTGAAATAAGGGACCGATTTGCACTTGTAGAGGAACGATGACGTCAGATACAATCGTCTCAGCATAAATTTGAGCGTTGAGGTTGCCTCTGATCCAAATCAACTCAGTTCTTCCGCCGATCCAAATACCCGCCCATACCATGATGGTTCCACCACTATAAGGATGGACTTCCTGGCAGGATTTTAATCGCTGTTGGCGTCCAGGGGTTCTCCAGTGTCGTATACGTCTTGTATCCGGTCTCATACCAAAACGAGACTCATCAGAAAAGCACACGAAACGCCATTGTTCTTCTGCCCAATTTCTGTGTTCAAGAGCCCATTGATATCGAATTCTACGATTATGCATTGCTATAGGTGGTACCCGTAGCGGTCTTCGGGAATGAAAGTTCACTTCATGCAAGCGGTTTCTGACTGTTTGGTCGCTAATTAAGTTCCCTAAAGAGTGATGAAGCCTCACGGCTAACATCATGGCGGTTATTGTTGGAGCTCTTCGAGTTAAGATTTGAATGTATCGGTCTTGTCTCCGTGTGGTGCAGCGATACCGTCCTCTATGGCGCTCAGCCACGGTACCAGTGCTTCGGTAACGTGTCCAAAGTCGACTGATAACACTCTGACTTGTATTCAGAGCTAAAGCCACAGTACGTTGCCGGGAACCAGCTTCTATCATTCCCACGGCTCTGAGCATTTCTTCCCTGCTTAAATGACGTCGCCGCTCCATAATAACGTTGGTTTTAATCAGTAGTAGGGAAACAGTAGCACTAATAATGTCTTCAATGCGTTGTATGTTTTTATAGGGAAAATATTGACAGCTGGTTTTCATCTTTTACTCGAATTTGATTAACAGTTCCTGTTTCAAATTATGAAATGCACCAAAAAGGATCCATATAAATTTATAAAATCATAAATTTATTACAAAGCCACATCTCAATCTCAAGAAATCCGCATAAAAATGCTTGATCCCTAGACACTTTTGATGTGTGTATATTAATAAACCTAACCAAACCTACGATTATCCTATAATAAAATTTAACTATTTTTTGGAGTCAGTGCCAAGTAGGGCTTTCATCCCGGGAATCTCGGTCTCGAAAATTTCGAGAGTCTCGACGATTTTTAAGTATTTTCGAGACTCGAGACTAACATCTTCGGTCACGGGAATAACGAGACTTTTGAGACTTCAGTAGCATAAAAACTGTATTAAATAATTTATTAAACCAACAGTCAATATTTATTAATGTATTTATTATTGTTATTATGGATATGGCAATGGCAGCATGGTCGAACATAGGTTAAAGCTTAGTATTATCTGTGAAGGCTGAATAACCTTATTGACAAATAACACGGATTTCGTCTACATATTATAAATGTAAATTGCTGTGCCCGAAAGGGTCCATGTGAGCTACTACTTATATTAAGATCTTGTTAACACATAATTATGATTGCAATAAAGATTGAATTATGGAACTATTCTGATTAAATTGATATATAATAAATATTGATATTTATTAATGTATTTATTATTGTTATTATGGATATGGCAATGGCAGCATGGTCGAACATAGGTTAAAGCTTAGTATTATCTGTGAAGGCTGAATAACCTTATTGACAAATAACACGGATTTCGTCTACATATTATAAATGTAAATTGCTGTGCCCGAAAGGGTCCATGTGAGCTACTACTTATATTAAGATCTTGTTAACACATAATTATGATTGCAATAAAGATTGAATTATGGAACTATTCTGATTAAATTGAAAGGGGTTTGAACTTTTTTGTATGAAGACTGGCATGTCGACCAACCGCCACTTTGTTTTTTTTTAGAAATTGTGGCGCATAAAATATCAGTAACATGCTACCTCAAAATGTCACATTACCGAGATATTTGAAGGTAAACATCGACATATCGCACGCTTAATCCAATACTGTCACTATCCAAAATTTTGCCAAATCGACTTTTTAGTGCCATCTGTTGGGAAACGTAGAACTACGTGTAATCACGCTCACACTAGTCTAAAATAACAGAAATAACCGCTATACGGGCAGTAGTCCGCTTCGTCACTAAACAAAAATGTTTCCATTCTCATTCCATTTTTTGCCTCTCCTGAAAAGTTGAGTTTTTGGGATAGTCACAGTATTGGAATAAGCGTGCGATATGACTACAACGACAATCATTAAAAGTAGACTTATGACGTATCTATAAGCATCAGATTGTATCTAAATAATCGTTCCCAGGTTGATTATGATTACTAACGTTTATTGAAAGAGAGTAGGTACATTACATACTACTAGGAGCACGAGAATACTACTACAAATAATTATTTATCCACTAAATCGCATCGCAATGAAACGCAGTTGTCATGTCACTATCGCGTTGTGGATCATGTGACATGTTGCTCAGCTTGAAAATGTTTTAAGCAGTAGTTAAACAAAAGCAAAAGGTTTGTCATTTACGTTAACATTTATAACTGTAAGTATGATATCAAACATAAGTGAATATTAATACTAAGATGTGACATTTTAAAAGATTTATAATATATCTAACACGTATCATAAATACTACTATACTACATAATCCATAATTTAGCAGGAGGTTGGATAGGGGTTCTTGATGCCGAGCCTAATACATATACTAAAGAAAGACATGTACCGAAACACTTATTGTTCATTTTATAATACGGTGGGATGAAAGACAGCCAACACGCACATGTGGAATTCTTTGACATGCGTTTTATTGCGATGCGATGCAATTTATTAGGCAAATAATCAATTATAGTCGCGGTTTTGTCCTACTGCTAGACTAATAAGCTAAATACTAATAAGCGTATGGACGCGTAATGAGTCTATTTTTAATGATTTTGGTTGAAGTTATATGTCGATGTTTACCTTCAAACGTTTACGTGACACTTTAGGGTACCGTGTTACTGGACATTTTTTGTTCCTCTAGCCATGCATACCACACTTTCATCATGCACCGCGATTAAAAAAAACAAAATGGTGACGTCGATACGCCAGAAAGGTTCTATCCCCTTTCATTGTGAAAGCGCGAAGTGGTACTACGTAGGATCCCTCTAGCGTACAAGCAGAAAGAGCTTTTTCTAATGCGGGTTCCTTTTGTAACAAAATTAGGGTTAAATGCCCTTTGTTTTTTATGTGCCCACTAAAAAAAGGAAAAAAACTGTAACAAATGGTTTTCTTTTAATTTGCATTTGTTTATGAAAGTAACTACTTGATCAAAATATCTTGATTTGACTCCCTAATTGCATAGCTTATAAATAAGAAAACAAGTTTTGGAATAGTCCCGAAAGTCTCGTTTTTCCCCGTAATTTCGAGACCACACCTAGTCTCGTTTTTTTTTCCCGGGACTCAGTAATGTATCGAGACTGAAAGCCCTAGTGCCAAGCAATGTACGATACCTAAATGACTATAATATAACTACAGACTAAGGCCAAAAAAAGAAACAATACTTCGACAGAATTTTTCAAATCGGTTGTCAAGTGACGGAATTATGCCCGAACAAATATAAAAAAAATACAAACATCCGAATTGAGAACCTCCTCCTTTTTTAAATTTAAAAAATTGTATATTTGCACGACTGGAATTCCAAATATAGTGAAACACAGATATTAAGAACCTGTGCTATGCTATATAATGCTAGCTAGCTATTTTCTTGCAAATCAATATATCATTAGTTCATTTCAATCGTAAGTTCATTTTTATCATTCGTTCATTTCAATCATTCATTCAGGAAAAGTTAATTTTACTTACTCTCAGCTTCAGTGAGCTCTTCATAAAACGGTTCGAGCGCTTTAAAAAGCCGCTCCTCATCTACAAAGGGTAGCAGCGCAACTCCCTGCCACGCGAACTTCTTGCCGTTCAAATCGATCTTGAAGTCCGTTGGGTAGAAGTCGATTATAGGCGAGAACTGTGGGCGTCGAAAGTACGAAACTAGATTAAAAATATTGATATAAAACATGAATACAATTTTTAATAGGGCCTCGCCAAAACAAGAACCTTTGATATTATAACTCAAATTAATTTTAAAATTAAGCACAAACAAGACAGAAATATCCATACTGTACAAATGTTTATTATTTCAAACTATTTTTAATAGTTCTTCTCCCGTCGCGATATGATTTCAATAGATTTATTAAATAAATAACTAATAGAATCAAGAAAAGGAAGATTAAAAATTCTGAAAAACAAAACTCGGACGTGACGTCGAACCAATAGTAATCCGCGATAGCTATAGCTATATAGGCACTGCTCGCGGTTTAAGGTATAAATACTTACGTTGCGTCTAGTAAATTACTATTGGTTCGACTCTTTCGAGTAGATAAATATTTTTGACTTATTTCAAAACAAAAAACATTATTTGTTTACATAGAACTAATGATGGCAAATCGTTATAACGCGAGAAAAGAACCATTAAAATTTCAGCCTGTATCTTCAGATTAATCTATGATCTGCTGAGGGTCGGAACTGTGAGGGAATATAAGTAGAGTGTACTTACAGGGTCGCTCATGAGCTTGGCCCAGGGCCGAGGCACGTGAGTGGAACTGGCGGCCGGGAAAACTCCCATCAGCTGCTCCAGGGGCCGGAACTGTGGGGAAAGGTCCGTAGTTCATGGTTATACAATCATGTTAACAGTCATAAGTCGAAATTGTACCTAAATTTAGTAATAAATTATAGTGAAAACGTCTTCAATAATAATATTTTGCAAGAAAATGCGATATATTTTTTATTCTTCGGTATCTTTAAAAAAATACTTTTAAAATATTTTTCTACAATAAAAAAACAAACATTAAAAAAGGCAGTCCACAGATATCGGGAGCAAGGTTCAAGCTACCGGTGGTTAGTTGTCCAGAGAAAGGAACCTTCCCTAAAAAATATTTTATTTGTTACTTTTTTTTAAATAAATAAAAAGAACTGGCAGTGTGGGTAGAATTCACATTCAATTTTGGCATAAAATTGTACAGGGAAATCAATCTTGTTATCTCCTCTAACTTACGGAACGGAATATTTACCATGTTTCTTTATTGTTTCAGGTGTATTTAGTGCCGAAATATCGGAAACTCCAAAAATTAATACACATAGTAAATGTTCCGTTCTAGTTTTAATAGAAAGAAAGAAAGAAAATTGCGTTTATTGGCGCATAAAAATAATAAACACATTATATACACATTATTTTTATGTTGTATATATTATATACAACATTAAAAATAAAAAAAAACAATATTGTGCCAAAAGGGCCTCAGCTCAGCATAATGTCAGGTGGCAACCCTAAGTATTACCACCTAACGCTGGTTTTCAGCTGCAGACCCCGGGTGCCACACGCTCGAATGTGCAATACACACGCGTAAACGTTCTAGTCAAAAGTTAAAGAGAAGTGACTGAATTATGCCGTAATAAAATACATAATGATTTGGAATATGACTCATTGAAGAATTGAAAAAAATGGAATAATTAAATAAATGATCCGCATGTTAATGATACTGTTAGTGACTATGTTAGCTTAAAACCTTAGATTTAGAATATACTAGCGACCCGGCCCGGCTTCGGTCGAGTAATAAAGTTTATATTTGCTTATATATGATTTTGCTTAATCAATTTCTCGTCTGGTAATTCGCCACACTCATATATCGGCGGTAACTCATAAGATATTCATTTTATTGATATAAAAAGCAATTTTGATCTACATTAAATCCTCAACATATCTGACGTATTTAATTGGATAAGGAATAATACTGTACTGTTAAAAAAAGATTCGTAAATAACCCATCATTTTAATGTAATTTGTAAAAGTAAAAAAAACATGGTTATTGTGGGTTATTCTTGGGATATAGACATATGCCATCATGGACTTTTTAACACGCTTTTATTAGGTCGACCTGCATGTAACTAACTATGTAATAGAATCTAAGGTAACTAATTTAACCATCTTCCAAGGTCGTAGTGTAATGAAAATTGGCAACTGTATGTAGTTTTGATGTCAATACAATAATATGGTACTGTAGAACTGATCTGATGATGGAGCCGGAAGATATGAACTGGAACTTCATGATGGAAAATCGTATTATAGCTGTTTTGGATTTCTTAGAAAAGTCTTGTAATAAACTTTGACCACAATTAGGTTTCAAGGTCTGATGATGAAGCCGGAAGATAGGCATTGGCATTCCATGATGGAATATCGTATCATAGTCGTGTTTGCACTTGTGAGAAGGCCACGTAATGGACTTTAAACACGATCAGGTTTCAAGGTTATAACAAACCTGAAAAAAATCCGTTATCGGTTTTCTTAACATTTTTTGTTTTTATGTGCATTTATAAAAGCGTGTTTTTCTAGTGTTTTTTAAACTATTAATTTTTTTTAGATCTATAAAAGAGAAACAATCCCGCCATACATTGTATTTTTATAACTCAAAAGGTTTTGGCAGCGTTTTCGATTAAAGCTCCTGATAGGCTTAATTCTTTCCGACATGTTGAAGTAATATCGTCGTATTTCATTCAATCTACACAAAACCTTAACTTACTATACACTAAAACCTTCCTCAGGAATCACTCCATCTATTTTAAAAACTCGCATCAAAATCCGTTGCGGAGTTTTTAAGATCTAAGCATACATAGGAACAGACAGACAGGGAAGCGACTTCGTTTTATACTATGTAGTTACCGGCAGCGTTCCCTCCTCGAACTTGGTGGAGAGGCCGCAGATGTTGACGAAGTCGGAGGCGAAGGGCGCGTAGTGGTAGGGGAAGTACCACTTCCAGCTGGCACAGCCCTGGTAGTAGTAGCGGAGCACCCAGCACAACCCGCGTACGTATTGTAACGCCACGCGGTACCTGCCATCAGACAACATTCAATTGAAATTGAAAACTATTTATTCGGTGATAAACACACACAACAACATACAATAAAAATTTACAAACATAAATTAAATAACACTAAGAATTTCGCTGAGCACGTCCACACCGAAAGGGTTACCAACTCAGCATTTGCTACGCAAAAGACACTCAGCGCTGGTTTTCAGTTAACACCCAGCAGTGACACACAGACGAGGGTAAATAAAATAATTTTAAAGCATGTGTAGTGTATTAAATAGATAAATAAAATAATATTGTAAGGTGTAATATCGTGCTACGTGCTAAAACTAAAAATCTTATAAATTGTAATTTGAACTCGCCACCAAAAAGCGCGTTAGTTGCCCATTATCAAGCTAAAAAAATTAATTAGCCTTTAGCCCAGTAACCCAGAGAAAAAAATCAATCATAATAAAAAAAGTTATGATTGTAATATGAAGTATAAATTTAACAGAACAATATTAAAAGCTTGAACCGAAAAACAGAAAAAATAAATTAAATTATAAAAAATTGGCCAAGTGCGAGTCAGACTCGCCCATGAAGGGTTCCGTAGTAACAATAATAATATAATATAATATGTATATTTATTTGACGAATAAAAAGAAACCTTAAAAAAATCTTAAAACTAGCTTATTTACATCTTTGCAACTACGCTAAATAACTTTGTTTTTCATAGTGTATGAATTACAAAGTTATATTTGCGGTTTTAGAAAATATGCTGTATCTCAAAAACTGCTGACCCGATCTCCGTCCTAACCAATTTTGGTTGAAAGATTATATTAAGATCTACAGCATATATTTTTTTTATATTTTTTACTCCATAATTATAAAAGTTAGATGGGGGGACACATTTTACCACTTTAGAAGCGTATATCTTTTAAACGATTAACTTTATGAAAAAGTGGTTGTAGAAACCTCAATGTCATTTTTAAAGACCTGTCTATAGATACCACACACGCATAGGTTTCATGAGAAAAAATATTTTCAGTTTCAGTTCCATGTATGGGGAGCCCCCCTGTAGGGTGAATCCCTAGCATAAATGGATGTCAAATGTCAATGTAAAGGAATGCAAATGTCAGTGAGTGAACAACGGGATGAGACGAAATAAAAATGCAAGTAGTCCGACCCAAACCACGTCTAATTGAACACTAATTGTTAAAAGTAACATTATTTAAAAGATGCATAGAATAATGTAAAAGTGTTAATGCACTGTCAAATGTAGGTCGCGTTCAAAGTGCACATGCGCGAGCCTACTAGCTAACTTAAAACAATCCAATATTTTGAAAATTCATGTACGTGCACCGTACATATTGCCACAACTAAGGATAAAACAAACCGTCAACCAAATGTAAACATGTAAATAAAAACAACCTTAAAGTAAGAAAAAATTAACAAACAATGTAAAAGGAATATGTATATCACTAATGTAAGAAACGATTAAAATCAAATCAAAATATATTACGAAAACTGCAACGTAAAGTCTATAAATAGAATGTCACCATAATTATATATTATGACAATTATCACTGTGTTTTTCAGTGTCAAATTTCACTTCACTTAACGTAGGGTTGGCACTCGACACTTTATGCACTTTAGCTTCCCGTTTTTCAATCTTGCGATCACCCAGCTCGATGTCGTGTTGTCCTTCTTCTTCTCTTCTGCTTCTTGCGTGTTGCAAGCCCTCCCCCTGTCTTAGGGTTAATATCTTTCGCCATAGGTACAACGTTGTTACTAGCAGTGCAAGGCTAATCGCAACGATCACATATATTGCTGTGTAGTGGTGGAAATCATGGGAGGATAACGTTTCTAGGTTCGATTGTTCTTTAAGGGAGCGTAATTGGTTGTTAATCTTCTTGAATGCTTCTTCGTGTGTTTCAAGGTGAAGTGTTGAGTTACGGATCGAGGTGTTGATGACATTGTTGATCGGTGAGATCGTGGGTATGGTCATGGCATAAGGTTCATTGACTATGATATTACTTATGTACTCCATATATGCATGCAGTGTAAATGGTCGCCTTGCAAGGTGCATCCTTGTTTGAGCGTAATCAAACCCGAGTGACGTAACGTCTCCGATGACATTTGTGTGCCACACGCTAATTGTAGTTCGCACGTGCCACAACAATAATAAAACCAGGTGTTTTGTTTATGTAATTTAACCCATTTGTCGGCACATAGTTTTATTTCCGTATGACAATAAGTGCTGTGTTCTTCGTTGTCTCGAATCAGCTGTACATCGCAAATAGATTTGTGCCGATTTCCAGTGTTATATATAGGTTGGTTTATTTTGCACATTAGAGTTTGGTCATGTAATTTTTGGCTGTTTTGAATATCATATTGTTCTAGAGGTATAAATAAATAATGGTTGGCGTTAAATGCTATTAATGCAGAGTTGGGGATCACGTACATTACCCGATTACTATCAATACGTTGAGGTATGCTTATTAGTTGATTTAGCTCGTATAGAGTATCACTTAATATCGGTACTTTTATTTCCATCAATAGGTAATGTTTTGTAATGCGTGCATGTATCCTGAATAGTCTGTAGATATCTCTGACGTCATTTCGGACATCAGCAAGCGTAACATCGCGAGGTAGTAGCCGAGCTACTCTGTCTAATTCACTTTGCATTTGGGTTGGTGATAGTAAATGTACGTCCATATGCCCCTGATACATATTTGTCAGTGTGTTGATGAGAGATTGTTGAATATCTTTTAAATTTTGCGCCATTTTTTCTGCAGCTATGGCCGATGTTATAATGTAAAATGCATTTGTAGTCTCAAGTTTCTCTAGGAGCGTCTTATTTTCCAGTGCAGAGAGGTGATCATTTATCAAGGTTAATTGCTTTACCATTGTCGCTTCGTTGCGTTGTACAATGTTGTTTTCGGTTTCCAGAATACTTATTTGGTTTTTTAGCAATTGTAATAGATGGTTTTCATTATGATGAATTTTGTCAATATCCTGTTCGTATTGTTCTGCAAAATGCTGATCTAATAGTCCAAATAACGAATTGGCAACGTATCCTACTCCGTCGATCAATCCCCTTTTGAATCGGTGTTGTATTATCTGTTGAGACCTCAGGAGTTCATTGAAATAATTTAATTCATTTGTGCTTTGTTCTAGTTGGTTAATTATTACTTGAAATTGCATTAGCCACTCTTCGCACCGAGCTTGCTTAATGTGAGATACGAATATTTGCAGAGACTCCACATTACGCCAATAGTTTGTCATATTGTAATAAAATACCAATTTCCATTCATCTCTAATTTCTTGTAAGTCTGCAATCTTGTCAAAATAAATTGTTTGATTTTTTGTCAATGGAGTAAGCTTCATATTTTGCTGGACAGTGGGTGTAATCAGTGTCATAACTAACATCAATGTGTAGCATAGCAAGCTGTTCCAGGTCAATCTTTTAGATCTATTTCGTTTATTTTTGTCAGTGTCAATGCACTTTGGTTTCTCGGCCTCAACTAAGGGTATCAATTTTGTAATAGGGCGTTTTGTTTCGCCTTTCGCAGTTTGCAATGTGACGACTCTAGTGTGGCCGTCCTTCCCAGGGTGTAGCTCCACTACGCGACCTAATGCCCACTTTCCTGCAGGAAGCCTTTCATCCTTAATGGATACGATGTCATTTTTCTGTTGATCAGTCTTCTGTCGTTTCCACTTTAATCTTGCTTGTAGTTCTTCAGAAGTTAAATATGTTGTCAAATTCGAGCCGACGTTCGAACAGCTGTTGCTTATTAATCGTTTGATCCAGGCTATTACCCTTGTAATATGAGTCAAATCGCTGTGTCTGTCTAATAGTTCACTTATAATCGAAGATGGTTCATATTTCACAACATTCGTTTGCATATATTTTTGTTTTGATTCGCAGGTTGTTGGCGTAATTACAATTTTGTCCGAGTTTTCTTCACTGTAGTTTTTGATCCACTGGGGTCCTTGCCACCATAGTGGATGTTGCAATAACTCAGAACAACTGATACCGCGTGATGCACAGTCCGCAGCATTTTCTTCAGACTTCACGTATCTCCAATGTTGTTTTGGAATGACGTCATGCACTTGCTGGACTCTGTTGCTGACAAATGATTTCCATTTTGTGACGTCTCCATGTAGCCAACCTAGTACAATCATAGAGTCCGTCCAGGCGTATGTCTAATTGTGTACTGTGTCCCATTTAAAGGCTTGTAAGACCCTTTTCATGAGCCGTGACAGTAGTAATGCTCCGCAAAGTTCAAGCCGCGGAAGTGTCAGTTTTTTGTTAATCGGCGCTAACCTTGACTTTGCTACAATAAGTCTTGTCACGGGCTCGTTTCTGTCATTTAACGTCACCCGATATATAGCGCAAGCGTAAGCCTTTTCTGACGCATCGCAAAACCCATGGATTTGAAAAGGTTTTGTGGTATCTCCCAGCCACCTCGGTATTTCATATTTGCTGATGTTATGTAAATTGCTAGTAAACTGCTGCCATTCTTCTTGCATACTGTTAGGTAAAATTTCATCCCAATCACACTTTGATAACCAGACGCTTTGGAACAGCAGTTTTGCTTTCACTGTCAATGGTGTCAACCAACCCAGTGGGTCGAATATTTTCGAGATCTCAGATAGCAGCTTCCTCTTTGTTAGTCGATATTTAGTGTCCGATTGTATTTTGTTTGTGAATGTAAATGTGTCAGTTGTAGGATTCCACTGGACTCCCAGAGCTTTTGTAATTCCATCGTTCGTGAAGTGCATTGTCATTTGGTTCCGATCTAGTGAAGATACGTTCTCAATCAATGTAGGGTTGTTGCTTGACCACTTCCTTAATGTAAGACCAGCTCCTCCCAGCATGTTGATAAGTTGATTTTGGTCATCAACGTACATCTCATTAGAGATGATGCCAGCTGCTAAAGGATATTTCTCTTGTTCGTCATTTGCTAGCTGTTTTAATGTTCTAAGAGCCAGAAATGGTGCTGCCTTAGTACCATACGTCACTGTGCATAACTGATATTCTTTTAACGGATCTTGATTGGATTCTCTCCAAACAATCTTTTGCAGGTGTTGATCTTCTTCATGCACTAAGATCATGCGATACATCTTCTCGCAATCAGCAGTAAACACGTACTTATATAACCGCCATCCCAGAAGTAATGTCAATAGATCTTGATGAAGCTTAGGACCGCACTCCATCAAGTCGTTCAGGCTGTAGCCTGTGTCAGTTTTCTGGGACGCGTTAAAAACTACCCTTAACTTAGTTGTCAATGATTCCTGTTTAAGGACTCCATGGTGAGGTAAATAGCATGCCGGATTATAGCCGGGTATGCTCTCCTTCATGTGTCCCATTTGCAGGTACTCTTGCATGAATTTTGTGTAACTGTCAGATAATTTGTCATCCTTGCCTAATTTTCTTTCTAACTGCATGAACTGTGCTACTGTGCGTGGCTTTGATTTGCCTAGCCGCTGATGGAAATTAGGCTTCATTGGCAAACGAACTGCATATCTGCCATTACTCAATCGCTTAGTTGTTGCAGTGAAGAACTCCTCACAATATCGCTCCTCTGACGTCATAGTATTGCATGAATCGCCACTGATGTCTTCTACTTCCCAGTATCTTGTCAAATCATTAATTTCATTTACTACGACGTTGCAATTAAATGTTTTAGTCACGTTGCCTGACAATATCCATCCCAAACGTGTTTGTTGTGCCATGGGTTCGTTAACCTCCCCTTTGACCAACCCGTTCATGAGTATTTCCGAAAACACGTGTGCATCCAAAAGTATGTCAATGGGCCTGGATATGTTGTATTCCGGGTCAGCCAATGTGATGCCTGCGACATGAGCCCAAGGTTTCCTTGCAACTGTAATATTAGGCAAGTTGTTTACTACTCGGGTCATGATCAAGGCTTCTGTTGTAAACCGGAAGTCGTTTTGTAGGGACTTGCAGGATAGAAGAATTTTTCCTTTGCTCCTATTGGACAGAGTACCTATTCCACTTATGTTCGCGCTCAGTTGTTGACGCTGTATGCCCAGTCTTTGAGCTGCATTCTCCGTGATCAATGTTATTTGTGATCCTTGATCAACTAGGGCTCTTAAAGTGATGTAATCGCCTCTAGCTGTTTCTACTTGTAATAGTGCTGTAGCTAACAAGATTTCATCGTCATTATTTGATGCAAAGTTATTCTGTACGTTTTTATTTGACCTAGTTGAAGTTGACGGCAATGGTTTTGGTGCTGTTTGTGTTACTGAGGGCGTTTGCGCTGATGCCGCTATATCGTTGTGCAACAGTGTGTTGTGTTGTTCGTTGCAATCTTTGCATCTTTTTTGTGACGCACAATAGCCTTTAGTATGCACAAATAGACAATTTTTGCATATGTTATTTTGCTCAATAAATGATATTTTTTCCGTGCTACGCATGTCACTGAATTTAGCACATTGAAATAATGCATGGTTGGTATTGCATACTGGACAAATAATTTTGCTGTATTGCCCAGCATTTGTCGCATGGAAGTTTCGAGAATAATGCAATGAACTTTTACTAGGTTGCGAGTTGGCAGGATTATAATTTTTGTGGAACGGATGGGGTGTCTTTGACAGTGGTTTAGATGTAGGTTTATTCCCGTTTTCTGGTTTTTTCCTATGCAATGGTTCTAATGCCATAAATTTGTTTTCGACAAAGTCCATAAAATGATTAAATGTTGGTATTTCTCGCGGATCCGACCGGGAATGCATGTATTCGGAATACGTCTCGGGGTCTAATTTTTCGCATAAGACGTACACTAGAACCGAATCCCACGAGCTTGTGTCTACGCCCAAGTTATGTATCGCGTTTATAGTTTCATTGCTAGTGTCGTACAACCGCTTGAGGTCGAATGCAGATTGTTTTTGCAAATTAGGTTGACGGATAAATGCCTGGAAGTTCTTGGTAAAGAGGAGGAACTTATTGTTGTATCTATGGTTCAGTATTTCCCAACATGTGTCGTAATTCTCGGGTGCTATGTGTAGATGCTGTACGAGCTTTTCCGCTTCGCCGCGAAGTCTACCCTTGAGATGCTGCATTTTTTGTGTTTTTGTGATAGTTGGGTTCTTATGGATCGCCTCTACGTACAGATCCATAAAAGTGGGCCATAAGGTATAATTACCGTTAAAAATGGGTATGTCAATCTTCGGCAACGTTTGTTGTTGATGCAGGGAAGAGTTTAATTTTGTATTTAACGCCCGTTTCATTTTCACAAATGAGTGTTCATAGCAACCAAATTCTTCATAATACTCATGTGATCTCCCCTCTAGTATGCCGTCAATTTGTAAATGCACCTTGTCAATTGCTGTCCACCGGAACTCTACCGTCTTCAGCAAATCCTCAATCTCCCATTTTTCTTCCACGTCGTCTAGGCTTCGATCCAATAACCTAGTGAATGCACGGAAGTTAGCTTGTTGCAACTGCTGTAACTCGAGTAGCTTGTCCTCTGCTCCGATGGATGACTCGAACATGGTCTTGTCAAACTCTACGTTTACCTTACTATGGCCGGCGTTGGAGGGCCCGGCAACAGTCTTCTTCTCGAACGCTGCAATCTCCTGACGCGCTCCGTGATACCAACTCCTAATGACCTCGTAAATGTTACCGGTGAAATACTGATGGTCTTTGTTTTCTACTGCGCTCAGCTGGCGATTATTCTCTTCACATTCCGCCCATAGCAAATCTACTCGCTCTAGCCTGTCACGAAGGTAATCGGTGGTCTTCCTGCTCGACGAATCCTTCTTAAAATTAGAGTGGATCTTCCTCACCTCTTCAAGGATCTCAGCTTGACGCACGATTAAACCTTCCATCGTAAATCCGTAAGATAAAAAATGAACGATCTTACTTGAAATCAGCGACTCCCTGTACGCAAACGCAGTGCAGTGACGCTCTGGACCCTGGCTCGCTGCTGTCTCCCCGGATGCTCCTGTACGGCAACACACGTGGCACACACGACACAGATCCCGCGCGACGAATATAGACCGATGTATCGGACTGTACGGTACTTGCAATAGTTACGAAAACTATAATCGAAGGACCAAAAAAGAATTATGTAGGGTGAATCCCTAGCATAAATGGATGTCAAATGTCAATGTAAAGGAATGCAAATGTCAGTGAGTGAACAACGGGATGAGACGAAATAAAAATGCAAGTAGTCCGACCCAAACCACGTCTAATTGAACACTAATTGTTAAAAGTAACATTATTTAAAAGATGCATAGAATAATGTAAAAGTGTTAATGCACTGTCAAATGTAGGTCGCGTTCAAAGTGCACATGCGCGAGCCTACTAGCTAACTTAAAACAATCCAATATTTTGAAAATTCATGTACGTGCACCGTACACCCCCTTTATTTTAAGTATTTTATATATATTTTTTTTTTCATAAAATCGGGATGCGGTTCACAGAATACATCTACCTACCAAATTTCATATGTATAGTCCTAACAGTTTCGGAATAAAATGGCTGTGACATACGGACGGACGGACAGCCCGACAGACAGACAGACAGACGGACAGACATGTCGAAACGATAAGGGTTCCGTTTTTTGCCATTCGGCTACGGAACCCTAAAAATATTTAATTTAAATTTTTTCATTAGGCTCTATACAGAAAGAAAGCTGGTAGCCGGCGCCGATCTACCAGCGTTTATCGGCGCTGCTTCATTCTGGTAACAGTTACATAAAGCAAGCAGATTGAACCAGAGCGAGCAAAATGTCTTACTCAGCGGACGATGATTTCGTTTTGTTAGAAATTGGGCGGCGCCAGCGTTCCTATAAGCGCTGGTAAGCTGCCAGCTTTCTTTCTGTATACGGCTTTACATATATACATCCCATCGGACTATGAGAGTAAAGGAACAGAGAGTGATATAATGAAATAATGATGTTTATTATGCAATTAGGTTATAAATAACACTTTCACACGTAATTTTTTTCGTAAATGTAAACTAGATGAGGCCGGTGTTTCCCGACTATTCTGAGAAGAAACACCGAAACAAACTCAGAGGTCAACGTATCTTTTAAAGTCCATACTATCCGTAGTTATAAATAATATGAGAGAGCCTTATAGGTAACACTTTAAACACGCACTTTAAAGGACAGAATCACACGGATTTGATCAACTTAGAACTTTAAAAAACTTTTTACCAAAAAATTGAACCGACTCCCCTTTTTGGTAAAAAGTTTTTTTCTCTTGAATATGGCATCATACACCGACTTATTTTTATTTATATACAAAATTCCATAGGCGTCCCACTTTGACACGAAAATAAAATGGTCACATTAGTCATTATATGTTATGGGGTTATGTCAGACGCTGTTAGGTTAGGTCAGGTTAAGCCACTCTTGATGTATGACTGGTGTTTAAGAACTATTGTTGATCGAAGTTAAGAACGTTCAAAACTCGCGGTATACATATAATCTATACATACATATAAATTTAATTGTAGTGTCTATCTGTGGTTACAAAATAACTGTGTTTTCTCAAGTGTATATAATTATTTACATGCTAAAATACAAAAACAAATTGTGGTCTCTTTTACTGTCGGTCTTACTGTTAGTCTGTTAGGCTAATGCTGAATCCATTTAAATGGGACTTTCAAAATCATTACGTAACTTTCCGTAACGCGTACATGCTCATATTCTGGACGGTAATAAAAACTTTTTAACAAAAAATTAAACCGACTCCCAAAAATCACTGCATAGTGAAAAATAACTTTAATTTCGGTAGTCGGTGTCTTTAGTTTTGTTTTTCCGTTTTTGGCACCGACTTCCGAAATTAAAGTTATTTTTCACTATGCAGTGATTTTTGAGAGTCGGTTTAATTTTTTGTTAAAAAGTTTTTATTTCACTCTTTTTAGTTGGATGATTTCTAATTTACCTAGTTTCAAGAGCCTAAATGTTAACTACTTATAACCTTTTACAAAATATTGCTTTTCCCAATGCTGGGCCGTTAATTGTTGAGGAGTTCTCCTGGTACTTCACCATCAGCTCTACATCACCATATGCATTGTGACGAGCATAAAGTGCTTAACATCCATATTCAAGTAATCGAATCGCAATCCACTCAATACTTATTATTGAGTAGTTTCGGCGGCCATCTGTGGTCTTCATCATCAGTTCCACTTCCCCAAATGGTACTTTTTGAGAGCAACTGCACAAGTTACTATAAGAAATACCCAAAACGCCATAGGTGTGCCTATAATATTTGAAGAGTTCCCTCGATTTCTCCAGGATCCCATCATCAGATCCTGACTTTGGTGATAATGGTACCAATTTCGAAGTATACCCATTCGCACCAAAAAAAAAATTTTCCAAATCGGTTCAGCCGTCTTCGAGTACTCGATGATCATACATTAAAAATATATATATATATATATATACGCGTCGAATTGATAACCTCCTCTTTTTGTCGTCGGTTGAAAAGAGCTCAAACGATTTGACGTGCACTTGTACCTGTGCACATAGTTGTGCACTAAAATTCAAATAAAAGTAAAATACTTACATGAATTTAAAAATGGTACAATACAGGCTTTCATTTACGCTGAGATAGGATAAATATAGACACAAATATTGAAAAACAAAACCGGCCAACCGGCCGTGCAAGTCGGACTCGCGCACGAAGGGTTCCGTACAAATTATCTATAATAAGCCGCAAAATAAAATACATTTATTGTATGGGAGCCTCCTTAACGTTTGTATGAGAGACCTCAAAGATTTATTTTATTCTGTTTTTAGTATTTATTGTTATAACAGCAACAGAAATACATCATCTGTGAAACTTTCAACAGTCTAACTATCACGGTTCATGAGCTACAGCCTGGTCACAGACACACAGACAGCGGATTCTTAGTAATAGGGTTCCGTTTTTACTTTTTGGGTATAGAACCCTCTCCATGGTTGACTAGAAATCATGTTATTTAAAAATAAACCAGTATTTGATTCAGCTATTGCTGCCAGCCACGCGAAATTTCTTACTAAGCGAGCTACGTTTGTATATTCAAGAAGTAGTAGACAATGGTCTCTTAAAGTGGCAAATGATGACCTAGTAATGTGCTCTATGACCAGCAAGATCCATCAATGTGATCCATGACGGACTGAATGCGACCATAGCTGGCCGATGATGGCTTACCATCGTGGCCCATGATCATGACTGACCTGTTATGTGTGGCCAATGATGGAACACTCGTCATTATTTTTTTTTTTTAACCGACTTCTGAAAAAGGAGGAGGTTCTCAATTCGGATGTTTGTTTGTTTTTCTTTTTTTTTTATGTTTGTTCGGGCATAGCTCCGTTGCTCGCCAACCGATTTGAAAAATTCTTTTTTTGTTGGAAAGGGTATACTTCCCAAATGGTCCCATGAAAATTTTATCGACATCGAACAAGCCGTTTCTGAAAAATCAACAAAAGTCTAAAAAAAATATTTACATTGATGATCTTTTCGTTTACTCTATATTGTGTTTTTTGTTCGCGCGTTTTTAGTTTTTTGTAGTTGACATTTTGGCTTTTATAACTAGATTAATTACAAATTGATCCACTAAAACATTTTAGCAAAAAATAGAACCGACTTCCATATAAAAACACTACAAAGGCAAAAATAACTTTAATTTAGGAAGGCGGTGTCAAAAACGAAAATATATACAAAACTAAAGACACCGCCTTCCGAAATTAAAGTTATTTTTGCCTTTGTAGTGTTTTTATATGGAAGTCGGTTCTATTTTTTGCTAAAAAGTTTTTTTTCACGCTTTTTAGTGGGTCGGTTTGTAATGTATCTAGTTACAAAAGCCAAAATGTCAACTACTTATCACCTGTTACAAAATATTGCTTTTCCCGGTGCAGAGCCGTTAATTTTTGAGTTCTCCTGGTACATCACCATCAGCTCTACTTTACCATATGCATTGTGACGAGCATAAAGTGCTTCACATCCATATTCAAGTAATCTAATCGCAATCAACGAAATACTTATTATTGAGTAGTTTCGGTGGCCATCTGGGGTCTTCATCATCAGTTCCACTACCTGAAATGGTGCTTTTCGAGAGCAACTGCACAAGGTACTATAAGAAATACCCAAAACGCTATAGGTGTGCCTATAATATTTGAAGAGTTCCCTCGATTTCTCCATGATCCCATCATCAGATCCTAATTTCGTAACAATGGGACCAACTAGAAAGTATACCCATTCAAACGCAAAAAGAATTTTTCAAATCGGTCCAGCCGTCTCCGAGTTATGAGGTAACATACATAAAAAAAAAAAATAAAAAAAAAAATTAAAAAAAAAAGTTCATGACGAATTGTAAACCTCCTTTTTTTGAAGTCGGTTAAAAAAGCGCGAAAATAAAAACTTTTTTGCAAAAAAATAAAACCGACTTCCATATCAAAACACTACAAAGCCAAAAATAATTTTAATTTCGGAAGGTGGTGTGAAAAAAAAGAAAATACAAAACCAATAACACCGACTACCGAAATTAAAATTATTTTTGGCTTTGTAGTGTTTTGATATGGAAGTCGGTTTTATTTTTTTGCAAAAAAGTTTTTTAATTAGTAGCAATGTGGGTAGAATTCACATAACTAGCAATCCTGTTAACCCCTCCCACTAAGCTAAATATGCAATAGTATAATAATGACCGATAATGGCCTACCACCGTGACCCATGTTGGCGTGGCCCTTGATCAACACTGACCTGAATTCGAGGTTGTCTCTGGCGACTTCAAACTTGCTCTCGTAGTAGCGCTCCTTGAAGCCCTGCTCCCACAGCCTCACTTCATCATTCTTATCGTCTTCATCATCATCGTCTAGGCCGGCTTGCTGGGCTGATCGCTTGCGGCCGCGACCTTCCTGTTGCTCTTGCTGAAAACCATATTATTTCCGTGAGTAATTGAGATAAGCGGTAGGGTATCTCACCTTATTATCATACCCAATTGCAAAGGGAGAAGAGTAAATTGCCCTGCTGGGGCTGTGGGAATGGTCAAATGAGATACCGCAGCCCCGGAAAATTAGGGAAACTGAAGGAACAGGATGTTTTTATAGTAAGTAAGTAGAAGTCTGACACATCCTTCCATTCCACCCTGAGCATGATTTGATGAGTTGCCACAAAAAAACAAAATTACTGCACATTGCAGTGTATTTGAGAGTTATCCTGCCAACTCGAAAAATCGACGTTATTCCAGTTTACCAGCACTCACTTGACTGTGTACTTAAAGACAGTCATTTAAATTTTTAGATTTGATTTTGATTGATTGACGGCTAAATCTCTGATATTTTTAGACCTCTCAAGGTACACAGAACATTTTATCCTCTTCACCGTAACATCTGTAACCTCGAAGATTAGAAGAGCTCGTGGCTAGATAATAACAACCGCACGAGTCAATCTTCATGGTTAAGCGACGCTTGCTAAGGTCAGACTGTCTTGCCAAGGGCTATCGTGTTACCCAACCACTGGGTCTCTACAAGATAAGCGAGGCTTTCGCTCCATATGAAAAACGTCTTCTGCTTAGCGTGTCGATGGCAAATGAAGCACGTCAATAACCTAATGGCTACTAAGTGTCGGACTTGTGATCGAGAGGTCGCGGGTTCGAACCCAACCCATTACACTATTGCCGTGAACCCACTCCAGACACAAGCATATTTAGCTTAGTTGGAAGGGTTAACAAGATTGCTAGTAGGTAATGAAAATTCTACCCACATTGCTAGTTCTATTTTTTTTTTAAAACGAAGAAAATAGAAAAGAATGAAGAATGGTAAGCCGCTTTGGTAAGTCGTTCACAGCTCAAGCAGTACGACTGTGGAATACTCTTCCCGTGTCAGTAAGACAAGCATAAACCCTTCCTTCTTTCAAAAACATGGTAAAAGATCTCTATCTCTCTCTTTAATTTGTTACTATTTTTTATCTATATATATATGTATATTGAGTATGTAGGTTATTACTTATTTATTGTATACTAGCTTTTGCCCGCGACTTCGTCCGCGTGGAACAGTTACTTTGGGCTAACGTTAAATTTAACCCCGATTTTGAAGCATTCTTCATTGGCGCTCCGCTCCTATTGGCCTTAGCGTAATGATATATAGCCTATAGCCTTTCTCTATAAATTGACTATTTAATTAAAAAATAATTTTTCAATTCGAACCAGTAGTTCCTGAGATTATCGCGTTCAAACAAACAAACAAACTCTTCAGCCTTATATTATTAGTAAAGATAGCTGTTGCCCGCGACTTCGCCACGTTTCCGTCGTTTTTCGTAAAAAAAAAAGTAGCCTATGCCCTTCCTCACGGTTCAGTGATTTTGATGTAACAGACAGATTAACTTTCGTACTTTAGTAGGGAAATATAATATGTCAATCTATAATACTGTTGAAAAATATCGCAATACCGAATCGCACAATATTATTGTTAATAGCTGTGCCCGCGACTCCGTCAGCGTGTAACTCCTTGTGTGTTATTAAGTTAATGTATTGGTAATATTGCTTAGATCACGTTCACATGAGGCTTAAGTAGTAGTAGTCAGGCGCGTGCATAGGATTATGACAGGGCATGCGGCGGAGAAAAACACACAAAAACTTCTTCTTTTATAGATTTTTAGCATAGCCACAGCCACGCATCGCCACCATGCTACGATGCGTGGCTGTGGCTATGCTAAATATCTATAAAAGAAGAAGTTTTTGTGTGTTTTTACTCCGCCGCATGCCCTGTCATAATCCTATGCACGCCCCTGGTAGTAGTAGTAGTAGAACGAAAATACTTCAGCGCAAAGCTTCCGGGTAAACTATGTTGAAAGTTGACCCGTCCGGCACGTGAACATAAAGATTTATAGAACTGCTAACCCGGGAAAGAGCGACGTACAACTGACCATGCGAGAAACAACTGACACCGAGATCTACTCCAGCAACACGAAAAGTCTGCCCTTGAGCCTTATTAATTGTCATTGCATAACACACCGATACTGGGAATTGCGTTCTTTTAAATTGGAATGGAAAATTATTTGGTATTATGGGAATTCTGGGAATAAAGACGGTTTCTCCTGCACCGCAACCTGTTAAAATTTGAGCCTCGATTATATTTTGTTGCAACTGGGTTACTTTTAGCCGAGTTCCATTGCAAAGTTGTGGTGGTTTTAAATTTCGGAGCAGAATAATAATCAGAAAGCTTCGAACTGCTAAGCTATCGGGAGTTACACGTGTTATTGTGAGTCAACCATAAAAGATAGATATATGCTGTCGTGGGATATTTTTTATATAATTTTAAGGTGAACATTTCCGTCATAAATGATTTCTGTGTAGCTTTAACCATTAAGGCTGCACTCGCGACGGAAGCTTAAAAAATGGAGTAACTTCTCCCGTTTTCCCAACATTTCCCTTCACTGCTCTGCTCCTATTGATTGTAGCGTGATGAAAAGTATACTATAACCAGCTCAGGAGTATGAAAAAGAATTGTATCAAGTTTCGTTAAAATCCGTCGAGTAGTTTTTGTTTCTATAACGGTTATACAGACAGACAGACAGACAGACAGACAAAAATTTTACTGATTGCATTTTTGGCATCAGTATCGATCCCTAATCACCCCCTGATAGTTATTTTGTAAATATATTTCATGTACAGAATTGACCTCTCTACAGATTTATTATAAGTATAGATAAGTGAATAGTACTCCCGTGTATTTATTTTCTCCTGCTGTGTCAAATCCATCCAAAGGTCTGTAAAAGATCGCTTTTAGCGATAAGACCCCTTTTGTAGTTTTTAAGTCCTCATTTAATTCTGTTATGGTGTACAATAAAGAGTATATCTATCTATCTATCTACCTAATGGCAAAAATGGTCTGCACAGAACCGGGCAACAAGTTTAGCGCCGTCGGTAGCTTTTATCAAATACTGATGTGAACAATCGACAGGTCATGCAGAACAAAGTGTGCCATGTAAAATGCTACTCAGCTGCATATTGTTAGATTGAAGCCAACCCCTTTTCGGGAAAGGCTACAGAGATGATTTCTATTACGTCTGTAAAAGCCTATAATATTTTATACTCACAGCTTGCTCGTTTTGCATACCCGCCATTCGCATGTTAGCCGCCTCTTTACGCACGTTCTCCAGCGGTTTAGCAGGGTTCTGATTCTGACCCACAGCCTGCAAGAAGAGAACAAAGATGCAGCATTTAGATGAATGTGGGCAAACATTGCGATTGCAGCTAAGGTGGAAAAGACGACTGAGATGAAGGCCGGTATGTTACAAAGAGGTTGCACTGATATTAATGTCTAAAAATAATTTTCCACCGTTTATCGGGCCGCCCGCGTAATTTTTGTAGAAAGGTGTAAAAAGTTTTGCTTCACGTATCGTTTATCGAGCCGCCCGCGTAATTTCTGTAGAAAGGTGTAAAAAGTTTTGCTTCACGTATCGTTTATCGAGCCGCCCGCGTAATTTTTGTAGAAAGGTGTAAAAAGTTTTGCTTCACGTATTAATAGTACCTAATATGGTCGCCCATCAGTGGCGAAGGCTCCATACAACTCAATTCCTACCGGCTTCCCTTTTGAAACATGGCAAATATTAGTCTATTATTTTATATACGAATATATATTCTAATCTATATAGTAATCTATTATTTTCAATTAAACAAATAATTATTTACGAAGTTACAAGATTTCGAAATCAGCCACAAGGCCACAGTTACCGGAATTCACGCATCACACTTGAGCAAGGTAAGCATTTTTTGGTCCGGCTTCCCTTTTATGAAAATTCACCCTTCGCCACTGTCGCCCATTGGTAGGAATTCGACCATGATATAAACAATTTCTAATGCATTTCCATTATATGAAAATTATTTTTAAATTAGCTTTTCGCACTCCTTTTTCGGATAAATTTCATACGTCTCCGTCTGCGTAATTTTGGTAAAAAAGGGTATAAAATTTAAACTAGCTACAGTCCCCGGCACGTAAGTTGGCAAGGTTTTGGCGTAGTGGGGGTAAGTTCACGCATCGTGCACTTAGTGGAACAAAAAAGTGGTCACTTTTACTGCTTGCCATTATTCTATTGTTATTGCAATCATTTATTTTTAATCATGTCTGTTCAGAAGAATGTTAAAGAAAGAAGAGGATTTAATAAAACTGCTACCCCTTTTATTCTTCTTTTATCCCGGTGTCCTAAAGACAGTTACGAATTCGGAATTTCAACCTTCCTTTACTATAGTGTCTAACTGTTCTTTCTGACGTTTTAATAGTCTACGTAAAACGGTATTTGGCCCTGGCATTGTAATCAACGTAACAAAAACTAAATTTAAACTAACTTAACGTAACTTTCGTGTACACAAGTGTATTCGGAAGCGAACGGGACGTAGACACAGAGTGGGAAGCAAGGGTCTACTGACGCACCAATCGCGCGCTCGGGTTGATGCTATATAACACCCCGCGTCCCGCTGACACCTAAAAATCGACTTCTGCTCATCTAACGACTCTTGCCAAGTTACTGGGTTGTGGTAGTTAGGTAGGCAGTAGTTTCTTATAAAACACTGTATCCAGAAAGGCTGCTAGCCGAACCCGACCTATTATTATGTAGTTGGACAAAGGCCAAGTAGATAATGTTGGCATAGATGCCTGTATAAACATCCTCACCATAGGCGCGAACTGCGTCTTCTCCAGCATCTGGAAGTTGACCCGCTGCTGCTGCCTCTTGCGAGCCCTGTCCTTGGCCTTAAAGCTGATCTCGTTCTGGTGGCGCCGCTTGAAGATCTCGTCCTCCATGTGGCCCAGCTCGGTCATGATCACCTGAACGCGCTCCAGTTTCACGTCACCCGAGTCTGTGATCCAGCCCTGGAGGGGAAAGTAATATAATAAGTATTTGATCAATAGTTAGGAATGCCTGTTAGCACCATTGTGCATTGACAGGGCCCTTAAAGGCCAATGCCTGCTGGTTTTAAGGGAACAATACAGGAAAGAAAGGAACACAGTGGGTTTTTAGACAATAGAAGTGTACTCTCCTTCGGTTCACCCAGCGCGGGAGGAAACTGTTGCTTAGTGTGGTCTACATATACAACGTGTAATTTAAAGGGTATATTTACCAAGTGCACGGCCTCTTTGGAAGATAACAAACGATATGACAAGGGTTTGGTAATCCTATGTCTTCATGTGTAGAACTTATTAGAAATTTCAATACATTGATACCAGAGACTGAATTTTTCAAATTAAGAAGATTGAAAAGAATTATCGTGTTATAGGCAAGTGACGTGAACTGACGTGGTAGTTATTGACCCTCGTAGTGCTGTGACACGTTTGTTATGATTGATATTCAAAAAACATATGAAACCGATAATTTCGTATCATTTCTTTGAGTTACTTATTTTGTGCTGAAACTGGGCATAGACTCCATACCAGATGTTGTCTTCAGCCCTTTTGGATTGATATGGGGTTTCCGTTACACATTGTATACATTTATATTCAGTCCATAACATTCCCACTGGGGGGACACAAGCCTCCTCTCTATGCGAGGGAATAATTCTCCCCGCGTGGATCCAATTCGGGTTGGTGGATGTCGCAGGTGTACGGATTTTTGGACCTAGAACATACTTCCTCACGATGTTCTCCTTCACCGTTTTGAAAAAGTTGTGGTAATATAAATTGCCCAATGAAATATACCTTAACTTACGACCTACAACTCGTAAGTCTGGGCCACTACAGCTCAGTAATTAAGAAACAACAGCAAAAACCAACCTTAGTCTTATAAACACATTTCTTGTACAAATTGACGAGCCTATCCACGGCTCCCTCTCTAATCTCCAAGCTCGGCAGATGCGGGAGGAAGTCATTGCCGACGAAGAAGCACATGAACACCCAATCATCCAGCGCCCTCTCGAAGTCATAGGGGAACGGGAGGTCTGGCATCTGTAGTTCCTTCTCCAGGTACTCTCGGAGAACTGACAGCCGTACGAAGATGAAATTATCCTGGTTCCCGAAAGCAGGATCTGAGCGGACGAGCGCGGCGTCTGGATTGGTGCCTGTGCATTCTTTCATTTCGTGGCCTGGAATAAGTTGATTGACAGTGTTAGTTTTTATATCATAAACCATTGTAGTCGCAATGCCAGTGTGGAGCCCCTTTACAAGATATGGCCACTTCTTGTCATGTCCATCGTGCACGGCCGCCTGCACCTTGCAGGATCTTTACGAGGCCAAGGAAAGAGCTTGCAGGTAGCTGCTCATAAGTCCAGAGATGTTTGAGCATCGACTCGAAAGGAAGAAAGGAAAATCATGATCCCGCTATGCTATAGGGTTACTTTATATGTATCTGGGAGGAAGTTTAGTATATCTGATTGTTTTAACTGCTTCAGGTCCTTACGCACTCGCGGTTGGCCACTAGGCGGTTTGTTTGAGCGGTCCAACCGCTTAACGCTCGAAGGCGCGTGGCCCATAAACAAAATGGACGCCGTCTAGATAGCTTGTGTTATTTATTTTTACTCCCGAAAACAACGAAAGAAAAATAAAAAAAGGTACTGGATTCATCCTTTACTAGAAACACGCAACGAATTTGGCAAGTTGTTTCAACAATGAATTTCTGTGTCGAAGTTCATGGCTGCGCAAATCGAAACACGTGCATACTTTACCGGCGGCTCGCCACAAACTGACCACCAGTGCGTATATACAAGATGGCGGCTAGCCGCAAAGCGGGCCGCGGCCCTCCATTTAACCGCCGCGGTTGAAATTTTGTGGCAGTTTAGTGCGTACAATCATAAGCGGTTGTATATTAAACTGGAAAAGCGGCTAGCCGCCCCCGCGGTTAGTGCGTAAGAGCACTTACAAAAAGTAACACAATGACAATAATACAATAATCTATTTTCCAAAGTAATTACAGTGAAGGAATCATAGGTGTACAGTATATTTGATCAATGATGAGGTCCATTATGCGTCAGTGTAATGATGTTAATTAGTACACTAGCATTAAACAGTATTTAAATACTTTCCGGATTATCATGTATGAAAATCAAGAGTTATCATCATCTACTCAACCTGTTGCCAACTATGCTGGGGTCGGCTTCCAGTCTAGCCAGATCCAGTTGAGCAATAATAATAATATTCCACAACTTTCACACAACGCCATCTAGTCCCAAGCTAAGCAGAGCTTGTGCTATGAGTACTAGACAACTGATAACCATTCATAATTATATAGGTATTTCTAAATACTTCTCGTGGGAGGATTTCCCGCGTAAATCCCGATCCCGTGGGAATTCCGGGATAAAAAGTAGATAGTACCCGATTCTCAGACCTACTGAATATGCATATAAAATTTGGTAAAAATCAGTAAAGCCGTTTCGGAGGAGTAAGGTAACTAACATTGTGACACGAGAATTTTATATATTAGATTACACCCAGACAAAGAACAAATGACAGTGCTCATAACACAAACATTTGTCCTGGGTGGGAATCGAACCCACGACCTTGCGCATAGCAGTCAGGGCTACTGACCACTATACCAAAAGGCCTGTCTGGCTGTGAGCGCTAGAGCTTTAATTGTTTAATAATAAGCGTCTAAGCGTCAATATCCTAATGGCTAAGGTGTCGGACTTGTGATCAAGAGGTTGCAGGTTCTAATCTCAACCATTATACTATTGCCGTGAACCCACTCCAGATTCAAGCATATTTAGCTAAGTTGGACAAGATTGCTAGGAAGGTGACAAAAGGTACAACGGCGGATTTAATGCCTTAGGCTTTCTCTACCAGTCAACCATGGGTGGTGAAAAGATAGCAAAAACAATCCTTGAAATCATAATCTGAACACTGATACCTGAATTAACACTAAACACCCTCAAAAAAAATTAAAATTAGGTTCCTGACTCACCCAATTGTCCGCAGACGTCGCAGGGGCGCGGCTTGTTGGGCTTGAACTCCTCGCGAATGATGGTAAAGTTGGGCTCATGGGTCGCAAGCCCCAACATGATGAGATCAGCGTCGGCGCCGCACAGCACGTGCTGCGTGTTAGGGTCGTGCTCCGGTTGCACTGGAAACACACACATATCGCGCTCTTAGGATGAAAGTGACCCAACTTTAAATTCCTATAACCGTTGATTTAATTGTAAACTGAACTTTATTCATGAAGACTTTATGCAACACAAAATGTACGGTGGCCGGCACATCAACCTACTCCAATCTGTCAAAATAATGTAATAGATTTACAACTTTATTACAACATGATAAGGTTCAAACTCGATTGGGTAAATTTGACAGATTCGGATAGCTTGATGTGCTGGCGACTGTACAAAGGCGGAAACGAGGTTCTGAATAACGAGTTATAAAAGACAGTCTATACATCTGACACGGGAAGGATATGTACATTTTACAATCAAATAAAAAAAAAAAAAATTATTTAACACAGATATTTTTTGTTCAACCCTAAAAATGCAATTTTTGCACTTTTATTCTCAGTGTGCGATATTTTTATAAGTTTGCTGTGTCTGATGTCTGGAGCGGTGCCTTAGAGGACCCGAAGCTTCTCTCCATGTACTGATGGTAACCAGCGGGGTGATGGAGTGTCACAATCTTCTCAACCAAGTTGGTACACATAACTAAATAATCATTTATTTATTAAAATTTTATGCAACAAAAAAATGTACAAAGGCGGTCAATGGAGCAATGGACACAGTGACTCCCGAGGCAATGATGCAGCAGACAAACACGATAGAAGGGCTTCGAGTATGGCAGTCGCAGGAACTGAGCCCATTGTGCCACTCCCCTTGGATATCTACATAACCTGGTAAGGTATCAACACCACAAACTACGAGCAGACCAAGGTGAGTACAGGTAGGATAAGGAGGCTCTCCCCACCCTCGAAGGCCGCTTGTCGAAACAGGTTCTAACGGCCGAATACTGAAACGCCACTCAAATATTTAAGGGCTGCTTAAACGTTTGAGCAGCTCCTAAACTTTAAATTCGTATACCCAAACGTCTTTTTTGAGCATCTGTTAAATATAAGTGTTACTTAAAATAAGTACTGCTCAAACCCCACTCAGATTAAAAGTCGTATACAGAAACGCTACTCAACGTTTTTATCTGTCAAATCAACTGTCAAACTGATTTGAGCAGCCCTTAGATCTGAGAGTGGTCGCGAGGTCCCTCAAATTAAGTTAAATCTATTGAAAGTTTTCAAATACTGATAAAAATGTACTTAGGATCTGTGAAATGTTCGGCTGAGTATGTGTAGACATGCATTATCTGGCCGTATTTATACTTGTAGGAATAAAAGTACTTGTACATAGACATAAATCTTGTTTTTATTCTGAGCCTTTCACAAATTTCAGTGGGTAAGTAAGTGCTTGATACAGACAACCAGGGATGTTGCGAATATTCGCATCCGCATCCGCAAATGCGGAGCTTCCGTATGGATTTGGACATCTGCATCCGCATCCGCATCCGCAATAATCAATGTGGATTTTCATGCGGATGCGGATGTAAGACAAGTTGCAACCAGAAAGAAAATGGGCGCGGCCGGTGAATGGCACGTGCCGTTCGCAGGTGTCATTAACCAATGGGAGCGAAAAAATTTGTGACAAGATCCGATACGTTTGTTGTGGTGCATCATTTGTTTCTTGTAAATAAATCATTACGTGTTAGTTTGCGCTGTGGAATACTTATCGTATAGATACGTAGCCTATCTACCCTTCGCTTTTGAGAAGTTGCCGATCATAAACAACATCTGAGACACGCACACCTACAACTGTATATACAATGCACAAAGGAATATAATTATAAATATTATAAATTAAATATAATGTAAACAGACATACGACACGCGTGCCCTGAGAGCACGCTCACACAATGACCACTGTTAAACTTTTGTAAACACTACTACTATAGTGTTTACAAAAGTGACGTTTCCGATTCTCTTAATGCCAATTCCGAAGGAGCTAAAAGAATGAGAATGACAGATTCCACGGAAAAGGATATGGGACAACTAGGACCAGGGACGTCAGGTTCCCTCAGAAAGCCATGCTTAAAAAACGATCTTGCCATGATGTTAGATTCGTCAAGTGAATATGAGAGTCAAGAAATACCAGAAAATGGTAGCACTGAAGCTGTACTCAAAAAGGAATTACATTCTTATAGCACTAAAAAAGAGTCAATGTGGATGAGAATCCTCTTAAATGGTGGAGTGTTCATCGAAAGCAATTTAACATATTATCACCGATAGCACGAAGATTTTTATCCACTCCACCAGGCAGTGTTCCTAGCGAACAATTATTTAGTAGCGCGGGTTTAATTTACGAACCTCTGCGTAACCGGCTTGAATCAGAGAAAGCGGCAGTATTACTTTTTATTAAGTATAATGCTCCTATTTTTAACTTCACATACTAATTCTAATTAATAAAAAATATTATGATTACTATATCGTTATTTTAATTCTTCATTCATATACTTTGTTATATGGTCTCAAAGCTCAAACATCTGCATCCGCATCCGCATCCGCGGATGTGAGCTTTCAGAAATCCGCATCCGCATTCACATCCGCGGATGTGAAAAAATCGGCATCCGCAACATCCCTGCAGACAACGATTGCCCTGGCCACCCCTGACTATGTACGAGTATGTTATAAGCATGTATTGTATACTAACAATTCAAACTATTACATGCACCAGGCTCTTACGGTTAAATAAGTATAAAGCACAGTATTTCATTATTTATGTAGGTACTTCTTTATCAGTCCAAGAACATATCTTTCTCAGCAGGTATAATTGCATCCACGTTTCTTCTTCTCCTCCATCGTGAATCAATTAACGTATACTGCAATTAACGAAATTACTTTATGCAATAAATAATCCCGCGTAAAATGTCAAGTGTGACGTTCCAATCTACGAAAATTATCTTAAGAAATTTTATTTTCTTATGACGTCTTCTTTTGATATTTAAGTAATTAAATTTAAGTACTTTATATAAATAAACACATAATTTAAACCATAATTCAAACCAAACTTACATTACGCTGTTATATTTCAACTGATTAATAATTATAGAAAAAAATTGTTCAAAGACTGCGTAAGACGAATACGAAACGTAAACTAAATTATTTTGTAACTGAGAACATGCTGATATCAATTTTTGAGCAGGATGTTGCTATGATGTAAACATTTGAGGATTGCTTGGATAATCAGGGTTTCGAATTGCTTGAGTGGCGTTTGTATATACCATTTAAATTTGAGGGATGCTTATATTTAAGTAGCTTTTAGATGATTATGAGATTTGAGTGGCGTTTCAGTATTCGGCCGTAAGACTATCTAAACCGCAACTGCGGTTGGTCACAAACACTTTTACTGGTCGCGGGTCCTTTGATAAAAACCTCTATGTAATAGAAGTTACAGTCAGCCCACTCTGCATAACCTCCTGCATGAAGGAGGTCAAAACAGCGGCACACCTGCTACGAGGTTCTGGCAGGCAAGCTTCACAGCCTGTCTCACCGGCGAAACGTTGCTTGCCTGTCTATATTTCACAGATTGTACTTCGGAGAGTGTTCGCAGGAGCTCCACGACCTAATCCCTTCATCCCCCTTTTACTACCGGTCTACCAGACGTACCGCAGGATACCATCCAAACTTGTTCGGTATAACGTCTTGTCGTACTAAGCGCTTTTCTTCAACATTCATTGTGTGCACAGCCAAGGTGTGGAACTCTCTGCCGGCTCTGTGTTCCCTGCCACATATGACCCGTCAGCCTTTAAAGCAAGAGTGAATAGGCATTTTCTGGGCTCGTTCGTTCGATCGTAGACCTCATCTTACACTTACCATCAGGTGTGATCGAGGTCAAGAGCGGGCTCATTCGTAATAAAAAAAAAACACGTGTGCAATTCACACGTCGTAGAAGTGAAACCTTCAAAAAATTTATGTCTCTCTCTTTTTACTGTCGCTTTTTCGTTTCATAAACTTTCAAATCACAATGATGCTAAAGAAGTTTTCACTTCAAAGAAAAAAAAAACTAAACTAGAGATTACTTCCTTCATCATCATCATCAGCCTAAACTTTTCAACTATGTTTGGTGCAAATAAAGAAATCTTATCTTATCTTATCTTATATTATCTTATCTTATGTTGGAGTTGTCTTCTAGTCTAACCAGATGCAGCTGAGTACTAGAGTTTCACCTGCCGCCTATCTGAACAACCCAGTAGCTGGGTAACACGATATCCCTTGACAAGACCGGTGTCGCTCAATACTTTTCTTACCTCTCTGTCTTCTAATATAATCCATAATCTTGTGTTCTCCCTCACCAGGCACATTGGCGTCTGACAGGATTACCTTGATGCCCTTCCATCCTGGATCGTTATTTAATCTGTAACAATCACAAGCATAACAAAGGTAATTAAAACTTAAAAAAATAAAGAATTACAGAAAATAAACCGATCCTTAGGTGTATCATACGAATCGTTTATGTTTCATACACTTGTTCATACAAAACTATTTGTGTTGTCACAAAAATCAGTAGTTTGGCTTTATATAATTGTCTACCCTCTACCGACGTTAATGAAACAAAAATAAATATAGCCCTTATTTGAGGTCTTGGAGATGAAGATTACTAAATATTTCACAAACCTGTCATGAATATAATAATGCAGGCACTTGCTGAGTCGGTCCATGAAGGGTGTACCAGGAGTGATACAGTTAGAATCGAAGTGAGCCTCCTTAGGCCTCTCGGGGGGCAGGTAGGCGCCCTTAGCCAGCAGCTCGTCGCGGATGCGCGCGATCTCGTCAATTTTCTCCTGGGTTTCCTTGGAGGCACGGAAACGACGGGAGCGTTGCTGGTTCATCTTTGCTCTGGGGGCCTTGGAGGAAGATAGAGGAGATATTAGATATATAAAGAGACTAGCTATGCCCCAAAAATATCACATTCCACACACACACACATTTATCCTACGGCATTAAGTCCGCATTTGTACATAATTCATTAAAATCAGTTAAGAGGTTTAGATTTCTCATACAAACTTTCATCCCCTATTTCAAACCGTTGGGAGTTATTTTTGAAAAAAATTAGCCTATGTTTGACCTGGGGTTCTTCAATTATTTTCATTCCAAATTTCATCCAAATTGGTGCTGTGTTTTAGCCGTGAAAGTGTAACAGACAGACAGAGAGACTTCACATTTATAATGTTAGTATGGATAGTATAAATTAGGAAACATACAAAATACTGAGTTAAAATAATCCTGTGTGTCCACACTTGGGACTCCCAAATATTGCACCCTTTTAGTTGTTATGGTAGTGTAAGTTGTACTGCTAATTTGTTGGGAAGGTTGTCTTGCTTTGTGCCGAATTTTGTAGTTTTAATCTATTTGAGATTTTTAGGGTTCCGTAGCCAAATTTCAAAAAACGGAACCCTTATAGTTTCGTCATGTCTGTCCGTCTGTTGGTCTGTCTGTCCATCCGGATGGATGGACAGACAGACCAAAAAAATGGCTGTGACATACGGATGTATGTCACAGCCATTTTATTCCGAAACTATTAGGACTATACATGTGAAACTTGATAGGTAGATGTATTCTGTGAACCGCTTTCCGATTTTAAGAAAAAAAATATTTAAAATAAAGGGGGCTCCCCATACATGGAACTAAAACTGAAAATATATTTTTTTTTCATGAAACCTATGCGTGTGTGGTATCTACATATAGACAGGTCTTTAAAAGGGGTTTCTAAAACCACTTTTTTATAAAGTCAATCGTTTAAAAAATATATGCTTCCAAAGTGGTAAAATGTGTGTGTCCCCCCCTCTAACTTCTATAATAATGGAGTGAGAAATCTAAAAAAAATATATGTCTGTAGATCTTTAATGTAAACTTTCAACCAAAATTGGTTTAAACTAGATCGGGTTAGCAGTTTTTGTGATATAGTATATTTTCTAAAACCGCAAATATAACTTTGTAATTCATACAAACACTATGAAAAACAAAGTTATTTGGCGTAGTTGTAAAAAATGTAAATAATCTAGTTTTAAGAAATTTTTAAGGTTTTTTTTAGTCAAACAAATATACATATTATATTATATTATTATAGTTACTATGGAACCCTTCATGGGCGAGTCTGATTCGCACTTTTTGCCAATTTTTTCCATTTATTCTCAAGATTGAGATCTGAATTGGATCTGACTTGAATCTATTGATCTGTTTATCACTTTATCATGTATTGATTTATATATATCACTTTTACATAAAAAAGTCGGATGTAGAATAGATCATGCTATTTAATAATTTCTTGAAAAGATGAGTGTGTGTAGTGTGATATAGATTTCATATAAGCAGCCTTTTATTTGGTTGTGTTGATGGTCTAATATGAAAACACTGTCAATCTTCAACAAATTATGTAACTTTGGGGTTGAACCATACCTACTTATAGTATTTATTTCTATTGATCTCATGGGTGCTAGGGCAATATCAGACTTAGGAACTCTTATAACAATCATCTACATTTAAATGTTTAAAAATTAAACTTTTGAATGCATGTGGATAATTTATAAATCGAAAAGTTGTTGTAAAGTACCAATAGAACTTAAAGCGGGACATTCACTGTATGTAATTATTGTTTTGAGTTTCTGATATTTTGGCAAAGTTGGATGATAGATGAAACTCATACAATAAATACATATGGTAAATGTAAATTTTTAAGCTCTAATCATTTGTAGTACATCAGCAAAAATATACAGTTTTGACTTACCACTCCATCAATAGCCATGTACAGTAGTTTCCTGGGCCGCACAATGCGGAAGAGACGGTCAATGCACTCAAAGATAGCCACCATCATCTCATCCTCATCCTTGGGGGGTGGCTTGTCTTCTGGATGGGTGCAGGGATGGATGATGCCGTTCATATCCAGGTATAAATTGTCAAATTCCACCCCATTGGGGTTTGGAAGCGAAGAGTCTACATAGATTAGGGTGCCATCAACGTCGGTTGGCTGAAAGTATATGGGTTAGAATTATTGACATTATTTAAAACGCTTTTATGATTTTCTGTAAAGCTAATTCTGTATTTTAAGAATCCAGCAGAATCCAGAGAATTGAAATACCTATTTGTAACATATATAAACAGTAATGCTACTTAAATGTTTAATATGAGTTAAATGGCTTCTTCATATAACTATTAAATTGTCACATTATATTATATTGATTATAAGTTTTATCAGTAACAACTTCATTTGAAGGTATCTATGTTGTTAGTATCTAAGTAATATTGTTATGAGTTTAAGTATGCTAATGCAGGGTAAAGCATGCATTATCATCTTTCCATGTCTTTCTGTCTTATACTTTGTCTGGGCAATCTTTATGACTTCAGCCTACCGCATCACCAGTTTCAATTTTCACCAAATTTGTTGTGACAAGCAACAGATGTGGTCAATTCATTCCTATTTTATTTGGTGGCAATATTGCTTACGTCTGCATTTTGGTACGAAGTATGCTAGACATGATTGTAGTCTCAAAATAACATTGTTTTGTTTATACATAGAATTTCTCATTGGAACTCAAGTTCCTGACGCCTTACTTTTGGTGATGTCCCTAAGTTTCTGGCACTTATTGGTTACCTTAAAAACTCTTTGAAAGAAATAAAGCCAACTCATGTCCTGATATTGATAGGGTGACGAGATGTGACTGCTGCTAATCAGACTTGAAGAGAAAGTTAAGCTAAAACCAAAATTCCTTGAAATATAGGAATTCAAGACCTATAATTAAAATAAAATCACTAGTATTTCATTCAAATATCGAACCAAAATAAGCAAACCATTAGAATCAGTGGCACCAAACATTTAGTTATAGGTTATGTTTTACCCTCTGTTCAACACATTCCACAATGACGCTCGGGTATTTTCTACTCAGCCAGCGGAAGAATGCTGGTACTCCCATATTGAGGTTTAACTTTGAAGATTTGGTCTGATTTCAACACTTCGTTTATATTTTGTTACGTATTCAACACAAACAAATCGACGAAGATGCCATTTCGGAACGAGAGAGATAGAGAGAGAATAAGAAAGAGATGGTTAAGGAGATATCGTCCAGAAATTAAAACAGGCTTAGCAATAATTTCGCGAATGCAACCATTTATGATGTTTACACTGTAAAAAAAAATAACAGTGTGAACATCATAAATGATTGCATTCGCAAAATTTTTTAAGTCTGTTTTAATTTCTGGACAGAGGTGGGCGTTTAAACGAAAAGCATATAATATAACATATTATTTAAAATAAACGAATAAGCAGACTTATTTATAAAAGCATTTAAAGTTATCTGTTTATTCCGCTTTTTGTTAAAATTAAAACGCAACCGCGTTTTGATAATTTCTTTTCATAACCACGTAAGTAAGAACGTGCTCAAATGAATTATGTAACAACTGATAGATGGCGCCTGATTCAATTTTAATCGATAGTAAACAATGATTATGCGAAAATCGACCTTAATTCAAAAACTTTAAGGTTTAAAATATTTACATCTTTTGTTTATGTGCTGAATCGCGTTGACTTACTCAAAATTGGTAAACCTAGCAAATTAAATATGCTTTCCGTTGTTCACTTTTAAAAGCGCCAATTTAATTTAAACGGGTTGCTTATCACTTATTTAAATTTTGCTTTTTACGTTTAGTAGCGTTTCCTCCGCCCGGTGAAAAGCGTCATGTTTTGTGAATTTCCGAAACAATTTGATTAAAAGTTGTGACTCGGAATTGTTTACGTAAACATAAATAGTGTAAGACATTATTTCATGTGGTGAATTGTTTCTTACCAAGGAAATAATTCTGTGAGTTTTGGACTTGTATATAATATAGTTTTTAGGTGTAGTTAATTGTGTTTAATAGGTAATTGTGTTAATAATAGTGTAAATAGTTTATAGTGTAAGTAATTGTGTTAATTTTGACTACTTTTTCTACAAAAACAAATTGGTGAGCTAATTAAACTGTAAATTCGAATAACTACTGTATCAAAATGACGAATAGAAGTTCGAATAACATAATTTGGAACTTTTTTTTGAGAAATCATGCGACTAAAACAGCTGTGTGTAATTTTTTTAATAAAACTATCGTATTCCGATTTTAACATAATATCGGAATGGAGGACCCGGTTGTTGACGAGCAAAGTAGAAAAAATTATGTTTCTGAATGTGAATAAATGACTTGATGGTTTGAGGAAATAATGGAAATTTTGTAAATAATTAAAATGTACATATAATAGATCAATGAACTTTTAAGTACGCCTGAATTTAATAAAATGTAGTTTATTATTTGACAAGTTATTAATAAATACAGATCTTAGAATAATACTAACCTACTTAGTAAAGTTTCATAATTATATAATATTATTCATTCAGTCAGTCCTAAGCCTGCCAAGTACGAAAGAAAATTCATTGATTTCGTTTAAAAACCAATACTTAAACTTAACCAACTAAAAAAGCAAACAACATAATTTCATTATTTTTAATGTAAGAAAGTAAATAAGCGTATTAAGCAGTTTCCGTAAGTGACTTTTGATAAAAAATAAACGAATAAGTTCGTTAAAAGTTTTAAGTCGTTTATCACATCTTTATTTCTGGACGATAAAGTAAAAGTATTTCTAATAAATCAGTCTTGTTTTGTGTTATTAGACAATTTTTGTATATTATTTATCTTCCAATTATAAATATAATGTGCTCTCTTTTTCATTAATCATAATTAATTAATTAATTAATATATATTCACAATCAATAATATTATATTGGTTTATTTGCTCTGAGAAAGCTGTGTGGAGGATGTTTTCGAGGATCGCTGAATTCGTAACACAGATAACTTTAAATAAGTCAGAGAATTCGTAAATGCCTGTCTGTACTCTGTATTTCAAAATAACTGTTATTTACAGAATACTAAAACACAAACAATAATAATATAATGTTGTCTGACACTGTTTGTCCGGGATTATTTTAAGAATGGCTCAACTGATTTTGATTGTAGTTTCATTGGGCTACTGTACTATACCTTTTGTTCTAGAGTTTGATATTACAGAAATCCAAGGACCAAGAGCAATTACGGGATTGGGCTTCATACACACTCACACGACTTACGCTAGTGCGTGCGTTACGCACGTGCGCCATGTAACGTGGGACGGTGTAGGCTAATAAAAAAATAAAAAAAAATACTTGGAAAGAAGGAGGACAGGAAAGCTGCCTTATAGTTAACTGTTTTCTATAACAGTGATCATATATTAAATTGACAAAACAGCCAAAAAACCAAGGAAATTCTTTTAAAAACAGTTGGTCCATTGAATTGAAGTCCCGTGGCCATAGATGATACATATAAATACTGAGATAGATGCGCCACTCTATGATTCGAAAATTGAGTTTTTGACCCTGATCGCCAGGTAGCGTAACGGTAGTTTAGTACCGAAAAAATCCGATAGGTGGCGTCTACCTGACATGTTAATAATATTTTCTTATTTTAAAGATTTTAGAAGTACTAGATTGATTGAAATAAATATTCTAATCGACAAAAGATTAAATCTTTGGTTTTAGAATATTTATTTCAATCAATCTAGTACTTCCAAAATCTAAAGATTAGATTTTAGAGGCTGGCAAAAATTAAAACACGGTGAAGATTGATTTAATTATTTTTTATATTTGTGATTTTTTGGATTCATTATAAATCAACGAAACATAACGAACGAACGAACTACTGATTCAAATTTAATTGAGTCTAAAATAGGCAACAAATCATACCACAATTGGAAATGGAGCGAGTTATTTTTTAAGCACTGCTTATATATTTTTGATGACCCCTTGTAAGAATGACCATTAAATGTTTTGAAGAGCTTATCAAATAATAAATCTCTGCACTCTTCGGGCAGAATGTTGTGTTCTGAAACAAAATATTAATGTTGGTTAATAACATTTTGCAAAATTTGCTAGGTAACAATAATGATCCAAGTATGTGAAATTATAAACATACTAACTCGATAAAAAACGTAAAGCGCTAGACACCCTCTGGCTGAACACTTGTGCTGCATATTTTACCTTTATTTTAGGTATTTTATTACTCATCACATGTTTTTCTGTTAATTTATTAATTAATCGAAATTTGTCAAACTGTTTTTGACAGTTTTATATTTTTCCTTTTTCTTTGTTTTTCATAAACAAGCGAGGTGTATAGAGTCTATGATGCAGTAAAATTATAATGCCATTTAATTTAGTGATTTAGTGAATTAGGTGCCTAAATACATTAAATAATACTTTATGAATTTTTCGATACAAATAATATTTTTTTATTAATTTTGATTATCATAATGTATAAATATATCGTAGCAGCTGCCATCTATTATCAAAACATACGCATTACGTACAAAACTAAGTTGACCCCAGACATAAGATGTCACTAGTTTTTTTGGCAAATTTTGTGTCTGAAGTTTCTTCGGGAGTTTCACCCCCCTGCCCGTGGCATAGCCATTAGCCAACAGGCAATGTCTATGTCACATACTCAAATACGTCTCAAAATATACATCTTGTATGATCATTATTTCCGAACGAATGTATTTGCATTAGAAACTTGTTTTTAACCGACTTCAAAAAAAGGAGGTTTATACCTCATAACTCGGAGATGGCTGGACCGATTTGGAAAATTCTTTTTTTTTGTTTGAAAGGGTATACTTTCTAGTTGGTCCCATTGTCGTCACGTTTGGATCTGATGATGAGATCATGGAGAAATCGAGGGAACTCTTCAAATATTATAGGCACACCTATAGCGTTTTGGGTATTTCTTACAGTACCTTGTGCAGTTGCTCTCGAAAAGCACCATTTGAGGAAGTGGAACTGATGATGAAGACCCCAGATGGCCACCGAAACTACTCAATAATAAGTATTTCGTTGATTGCGATTCGATTACTTGAATATGGATGTTAAGCACTTTATGCTCGTCACAATGCATATGGTGAAGTAGAGCTGATGGTGATGTACCAGGAGAACTCCTCAAAAATTAACGGCTCTGCACCGGGAAAAGCAATATTTTGTAAAAGGTGATAAGTAGTTGACATTTTGCCTTTTGTAACTAGATAAATTCCACATAATTCCACATAATATTCCACAACTTTTCACACAACGCCATCTAGTCCCAAACTAAGCATAGCTTGTGGTATGGATACTAGACAACTGATAAACATACATATATATTTCTAAATACATACATATTATAGAACAAATGACCGTGCTCATCACACAAACATTAAATGTTTGTGTGATGAGCACGGTCATTTGTTCTTTGTCTGGGTGTAATTTATCTATAATATGTATGTATTTAGAAATATATATGTTTGTCCTAGGTGGGAATCGAACCCACGACCTTGCGCATAGCAGTCAGGGCCACTGACCACTATACCAACGGGCCTGTCAAAAAAACTTTAGCAAAAAATAGAACCGACTTCTATATAAAAACACTACAAAGGCTAAAATAACTTTAATTTCGGAAGGCGGTGTCTTTAGTTTTGTATATATTTTCTTTTTTGACACCGTCTTTTTATCATAAACCTGCTAAAGTAATTACGAAGTCATTAAAATAAAAAGTCAAAGACTCTTATAATATTATGTACATATTTTAAATAATTATCAAATATTTAGTTCTTTTTACCTTTACATCTGAAGGTAACTAATCGTATTTCTTATACTAAATGAACGAAATTACTAAACATAATGCCCTCTCTTTCTCCAGTCTATTTTGTGACTATTGTGAGAAAGAGATGTGCGATGTGAATGGTGTTTCATACTACTCAGCGCAGCTGCGCAGTGAGGGAGCACGCATTCAGCTAGTCAGCTATAGCCGATAGCCGATAGCCATATCGGCTACTCTGGCTAGCCGGCTACCGAATACTATCCGCTGTGCCGTAACTTGACGGATATTCTAGCCAGTCAGTAGCCAATAGCTAGTTATCGTGTTGACGGATATCGTAGCCGTGGCTATTTTATTAATAGCGGCTATTTGGCTAGTTATTAGAATAGCTACCCATCGCTAAATCCCATGTCTATTTGACATTGACAATTTGACACAGAGTACTATTTTATAGCTCAATTTTGGCTCAATTTGACACCGCCGCCGCCGGTCGTGGTCAGCTGTTTAGGCTTAGTATTTTATTTATTTTCTTTATTTATGTGAAAAAAGAACGTTTTTCAATATGAGTCGTTACTGGAAACTTTTTAAAGTATCCTGTTCTAGAAGGTATTTTTCTAGCAGTAGCAGAGATAGGAATAATGTTGAAAATATCAGGAACATTGGAATCTTGGCTCACATTGATGCAGGTTAGTATTACTTAATTCTCATAATTATGTAAATCTTGTTATTTTGAATAACTGAATGAATGGAATTAAAGTATTATTGAAAATTTGTTTCTTAAAAATATTGATTCCAATGACTGATTCAATTAAATAGGTGCTTTAAGCTTCCAAGGACATCTTATAATTAACTTTTATGTATGAAATATGTTTTAGGTAAAACAACGACCACAGAAAGAATGCTCTTCTTCTCTGGGACTATCAGGTCTATGGGGGAGGTACATCATGGCAACACAGTTACAGATTACATGGAGCAGGAGAGGCAACGGGGAATCACCATTACATGTGAGTAGCTTTAACAAAATATTTTTTTTTAAATTTAAAACTAAAATTTACTGAAAATCTTAATATATAAAAAAAAAACTACATAAAGCTTCTACCTCCAGCTTTACCTGCATGAAAAAGATATTTTAGTCAAGTATCTATACTAATATTATAAAGCGGAAAAGTTTGTTTGTTTGTTTGCTTGAACGCGCTAATCTTCGAAAGTACTGGGTGGATTTGGATGCAATTTGGTATGGAAGTAGCTTGAAGCTTGAGGAAGGTTATAGGCTACTTTTTACGCGACTGCAAAAAAGAGGTATGTTTTTACCGTGATAGAATCCACGGGAGCGAAGCCCCATGTGAGTACTAGTAAAAAATAAAATTAGCCTATGACCTCTCCATGATTAGACTATGGTCTAATCATGGAGAGGTCATAGGCTAATTTTATTTGTATCTCTTGTATGTAATTGCATTAGAATACATTAAGTGATTTAGGTGTGAAAATATAACAGACAGAATTACTTTCACATTTATAATAATAGTATGGCCTCATCTATTGTTAAACAGAAAAAATATGATGTGTAAAAGTTATTTAATAACTAATTTGCAAAATAAATATTTATTATTAGAAACTGTCATATATGGAGTAACGTAGGTACCTTCAAATACTTGTGAAATATTCTTTTATTAAAAATATTCGCTAAGTCGAGGGTAGGTTGTTTTTTGACACATTTCATTTGTTTAGTGCTATGCTACTCAGCGCAATAAACTGATTTACCAAAATCTCGTGTTTTAATGGACATAATAGTGGCGACGAGTGTAAATTGTGAACTATGGAGCGTAAATTAGTGAAATTTCATGAGTTCAATGTGAAAAAAGACAATTGGGACAGTTACGTAACTCGACTCAATTATTGCTTTGAAGCTAGTGGAATCGTCCTCGATTCGGTCAAAAAAGCTAACTTTTTTACGATTTGTGGTGCTCAGACTTTCGATACTGTTCTTGCATTAATCACCCCAAAAAATTCAAGTGAAGTGACTTATCCGGAAGTTATAGATGTGTTGACCAAACATTATAGTCCAAAACCAAATGAAATATCAATGTCATACAAATTTTACCATCGTGATCAAACAAAGGACGAGAGAGCGACAGAATATATCGCTCAGTTAAGAAAAATCAGTACCAACTGTAATTTTCCAAATCTGGAACGCATGTTGCGGGACAGATTAGTATGTGGCATGAGCGATCGCAAACTGCAGTACGAGCTGTTGAAGAAAGACAATCTCGGGTACAAGGACGTCGTTGACGCCATGGTGTCTGCAGAATCCGCGGGGAGGGACGCGCGCATGATGCAGCAGGCCGAGCGCACGGCCACGCTGGCACACGCCGATACCGCCGCCGCGCCGCCCCCGCCTGAGCCGATGGATGTCAACGCGTTAAAAACAAAAACAGACATTCGTCTTTGCTACAGATGTGGTGATCGTCACGGTGGTGAATGCCGTTTTATCAATGCTGTGTGTCATTATAGCAAGAAAAAAGGTCATATCGAGAAAATCTGCACAGCTAAAAAGAAAAGTACCTCAGGAAAAGTAAACCACTTTGAAGAGGTGCAGTCTGACGCGCAGCTGAACGGGATTTACAAAGTGGAGGGCGCGAACACGCGCGTTCCTGCCTACAAGCTACGCGTGTTGCTGAACGACGTGCCTGTGGACATGGAAGTGGACTCAGGCGCCGCTTTCTCACTGGTCAACGAGCGCACGTGGGCGCGCCTTCAATCGCGCGCCGCCGCCGGGCCGCGTCCCATGCACACTCGGCTGCGCACTTGGAACAACTCACAGGTTTCGGTCATTGGACAAGCAACGGTCTCGGTCATGTATAAGGACATTAAAACTAAGTTATGCGTAATAGTGGCTAGGGGTTCAGGGCCAAACTTATTGGGACGTGATTGGTTTGAGCCCCTCTAAATTTCTATAAAATTGAATAAAATTTTAGATATTGATTTGTCAGCAACGAATGCATTATTTATCAAGTATGGGGAGGTTTTCAAGGACGAACTCGGTACTTACCGGGGAGACCCCGTCGCGATTCATTTGAAACCGAATGCAACGCCTAAGTTTTTGAAAGCTAGACCGGTACCGTTCGCTATTAAAGCTAGGGTTGAACAAGAGATAGATCGATTGGTAGGTGAAAATGTTTTGCAACCCGTATCATATTCAGAATCGGCCACTCCTCCGGTAGTCCCAATAATAAAAAAGAACGGTGCGGTCCGTCTGTGCGGCGATTATCGTAGTACAGTAAATCAGGCTACGGAAACCGATACTTACCCGATGCCTACAGCTAGTGAAATTTTCGCAATTATATCTGGAGGAAAATTTTACACGACATTAGATCTTGATCGCGCATACACACAAGTGGTCGTTACAGAAGACACGTCTCGCCTTTTAACACTAAACACATGTAAAGGTCTTTACACTGTACATAGGCTAGCATTCGGCGTGAAAGCGTGCCCTGGCATCTTTCAACGGCTGATGACAGCGTTGCTGGCAGGAGTGCCTGGTGTGGCCGTGCTGATTGTTGACGTCATCGTCAGCGGCCGCACCATGGCAGACATGACGCAGCGTCTTGATGCAGTATTAGGACGTATTGAGAAGGCAGGTTTACGTCTCAATAAGGACAAATGTAAGTTCGCGAAGGAGCGAGTGGAATTTTTGGGTTTTTGTTATCGATGCTGACGGGATTCACCCGGCACCAAGTAAGATTGAGTCCATACTCAATACTCCAGAACCTAAAAATGTTCATCAATTACAAGCATTTCTTGGGTTATATAACTTTTATGAGAGGTTCGTACCCCATAAGACCACGATATTAGAGCCTCTACATAGACTGCTCGACAAATCGCAGAAATGGGTGTGGACTGACCGAGAGCAGGCCAGTTTCAATACTGCTAAGCGTCTACTATCTTCTGATCTCACACTTGTACACTATGACTTGAACAAGCCGCTGGTCCTCACCTGCGACAGTTCAGAGTACGGAGCGGGAGCTGTCTTGTCCCACATCATGGAGGACGGACATGAGCGTCCTATTGCCATGGGCTCTAGGACATTGCATTCGCACGAGCGTCGTTACTCGCAACTGGATAAAGAAGCGACTGCTATAATGTTTGGAATAAATAAATTCCAGAATTACTTAATGGGTAGGTCTTTTACGATAATTACGGACCATAAACCATTGTTAGGAATTTTTGATCCCAAGAGGCCCATACCTCATGTTTTATCACCACGTTTGACACGAATTGCTTTAATATTAACTTCCTATAGTTACGACATCTTACTAATCTTACTTCTTACTTCTTACTAATATTATAAATGCGAAAGTTTGTGAGGATGGATGGATGTTTGTTACTCTTTCACGTAATAACTACTGAACGGATCTGAATGAAATTTGGTAAGTAAATAGATGACATTCTGGAATAACACATAGGCTACTTTTTATCCCGAAATTCCCACGGGATCGGGATTTTGCGCGGGAAAACCTTTCTACGCGTACGAAGTCGCGGGTAGAAGCTAGTAATACATAAACCAGGAACACAGATAGGTCATGCTGATGGACTGAGTCGCTGGCCGCAGCCTGTTCCTGAACAAGCTGAACCACAGCTCTGTGACATACTGTTAATGGCAGAGGCCCCTGATTACTTTCCGATTGATGTGGACAAAATAGCACACGCTACAAAACAGGACAACGTTCACAATCGAGTAAGTCATCACATTCTATGCGGTTGGCCAGCCAAAATATCAGATGATCAGCTACGTCCATACTGGCTGCATCGGACTGAGTTGTCGTTGCACGAGGACTGCGTCCTCCTAGGCTGCCGTGTAGTAGTACCTCCGCCGCTTCGTGAAGCAGTGCTGCATGCTCTTCACAAAACACACAGTGGCATTGTTCAAACTAAATCACTTGCCAGAAGTTATGTTTGGTGGCCACAGTTAAATGACGACATTGAAACTTTGGTACAAACCTGCAATAAATGTTCTGAAAACCGGCATATGCCACCAAAAACTAGTTATGAGTGGATGATGCCAGAGAAACCTTGGTCTAGGTAAAATATGGATTTTGCTGGACCTTTCCAAAACAAAACTTTTTTGATTATAGTTGACGCATATACGAAATAGCCAGAAGTGTTCATTGTCAATAATATGACTTCAGCCTCCGTCATTAAGCACTTGAGAATGATTTTTTCGATCCATGGATTATGTGAGACATTAGTATCGGATAACGGTACTCCTTTTGTTTCTTCTGAGATGAAGACATTCCTAGAAGCTAACAAGATTAAACACGTTACTTCTGCACCTTTTCATCCATCCACCAACGGTTTGGCAGAACGTATGGTACAGACAGTTAAAGATAAACTTCGTAAAATGGACGGTATGTCCTGGGATGTTAAAATTCCAAACATGCTCTTAGGACTAAGGGCAACCCCATGTACGATTACTAACAAAAGTCCAGCAGAGCTTTTGTTTAACAGACGGATCCGCACATTGCTATATACTATTAATCCACATGATCAGAAACGTAAAAGGAGGGAAAATCAAATCGTAAGAAATAGACAAAAGAAGAACAGACAGACAGATGTAGGACAGAAGGTTATGTACAGGAATTTTAGCAGTGGACCTCGTTGGTTACCAGGTACTGTAGTAAACAAAGACGGTCCAGCCAGCTATCGAGTTGAAACTGGAGATGGAACGGTAGTCAGTAGACATATAGACCAATTTGTCAGACAACAGAATGTACTAAATTCCGAAAGACAGGTTGCTAATGAGGAATTAGGTCAGACTCAAGAAAGGGACACAGTAGAACAAAGTTATGGGGAAAGACAATATCAGGAAATGGATCAGGATCAATCAGATATACAGGAAAGTGAGGAAATTATAGAAATACCCAGTTCAGACAAATGGGCTGAAATGTTAGGTATTCCATTGGAGTCAGAACCTAGTTTTTCAGGCGGTAAAGTTAGGAATAAACTTGCTATCCATGAAAAAACTCCCTATTCTAGACCAGCTGCAAATTATAACTTTATGTTGTAATTAATAAAAACACATGTTTTGAAACCTAATACTTTTTCATATTGTCAAAGGCATAGTTATAAAATTTAGGATTAATTGATATCTTTAAGTTTAGTAATATCGACGCTTTCCGCTACAAAGGGCGTAAAGACCATTTTGGCCAAATTGACTTTTTGATGCAGTCTTACTTAGTTTTTCACGCTCTTTCTATCTGTATATTCAAAATTGCGCTACGTTGAAAAAAATGGTTTTTACTACCCAACATTTTCTTAACGCTAAACATCTCTTTTTCGAAAAACCAAGTCGTAAGACACATTTCTTTTCATCACGACAGCAAACTTGCTGTATCTACAAATAAACATATTTTCTTGAAAAAAAAACGGGGTAAAACACAGCAACAAAACAAAATGTGAGTTACGCCCTACATATATAGGATATTCGCATACATCAGAAGGACGTCCGTAGAGTGCTGCGTAATCTCGACGTGAACAAAGCTAGTGGCCCCGACGGGATACCGGCAATTGTTCTTAAGACTTGTGCGCCTGAACTGTCTCCGAAAGCATGGAAGCTGGTTAACGTGCAGCCTGTGCCCAAAAATGGCAGTCGTGCTGAGCCGGCCAACTACAGGCCTATCTCAGTTACGTACTTAATAGCAAGCTCCTGGCATACCTAGAAGCCAACGACATCCTCAGTGACCGACAATACGGCTTTCGCAAAAACCTGTCAACTGGGGATCTTCTAGCGTTTGCCATTCACATCTGAAGTGAGGCCATTGAGAAGCACGGGGAAGCACTTGCTGTTTCTCTTGACATCTCCAAGGCCTTTGATAGGGTCTGGCACGATAGCCTTAATGCTAAACTTCCTTCTTTCGGTTTACCCACTCAACTTTGCGTTTGGATTGAAGACTTTCTGAGAGATCGGTCTATTCGAGTGGTTATTGATGGCTGCTCATCTGGCCAATTGGCAATTAATGCCGGGGTCCCTCAGGGGTTGTTTCTCTCAGCAACTTCATTTTTGCTGCACATTAATGATCTGCTTATGCCCGGTATGGCCGCGTGATGGTGAGTCACAGATCCAGTCTCTCCGTGAGGATGGTTGGGCGCTTGAACTTGTCCTTGAAGGCTGTCTCCGAATGGGGGATGCCAACTTGGTCAAGGTTAATGCAGCTAAGACCCAGGCGTTTCTTCTCCGCAAAAAGGAGCCAATTCCAACCGGCTCCTACTTTCCGCGATGTAACCGTGCTGATAACCGATCGTATTGAGCTTCTTGGGGTAACACTAACTTCTACCCTCAATTTTGGTTTCTTTATCGAGGCTAAGGCTCAACTAGCAGCAAAAAAGTTGGGAATCCTAGCAAATGTGAGCCGGTACTTTAAACCGGAACAGATGCTTACTCACCCTTACTTACAAAACGTTTTGGGAATAAGTTCATTGCGCGTACGGCTAAGGAGTGGAATTCCCTGCCAGATTCTGTGTTTCCTGATCGCTATAACCTGGGGGTCTTTAAGTCAAGAGTGAATAGGTTACTTCTAGGCAAGTGTACTCCATCTTCGACCACATCATTGCTTACCATCAGGTGAGATGCTGGTCAAACGCGAGCCGATTCTGAATAAAATAATAATTAATAATAATAATTAGTGAATAAAATAATTGTGTTATCCAGTACCCAACTTGCTCACGGCACCTGTAACCTCCAATTTGATTGCAATTGATATTACCAATTAACAATAAATATGTTTAGATATTTTTAGAACCGTTTATTTCATTTTTACTCAACTTATTACTATTTATATTAAAATTACCTACAACCCATCCTTATTAATTCAGTTATATTCATCCTTACTAATAAAATTGCCTACAGATTCATTGCTTTAGTATTAATTTCAGGGTGTATCTACATATTTTGTGAAAAAACATGGTCTTTATAACTACGTAAATTACCCTTGTATGTGCCTAACTGGTTTTTACCGGAGACGTTTGTTATCAAGTCATTTAATTAAGGGGTGTATATACATTTTTTTTTTCGTTTCCAGGGGTGTAACTCCATGCTAACTTCGTTAATAACTATCGTACATAACTGTAATTAAATGAGGCAAAAGACAGCCTAAATTTAAGAACTTTCATCCTAGGACTCAATTTTATAAGTATAAAAATGAAAGAGATATTTAAGAAAGTTTTTTTTTTGTTTACTCTTTTGCTCATAGCCAAAACTATGGGTTTTGGAGTTACGCCCTTTGTAGCGGAAAGCATCGATATGTGGTGAAGGGTTAAAATAAGTAACTTCAATTTTGAAGTATGTTATTAAGTTTATATTTGTTTTTATATTATTATTATGTTTTACATACTTGGGGGGAAGGTATGTCATATATGGAGTAACGTAGGTACCTTCAATACTTGTGAAATATTCTTTTATTAAAAATATTCGCTAAGTCGAGGGTAGGTTGTTTTTTGACACATTTCATTTGTACAGTGCTATGCTACTCAGCGCAATAAACTGATTTACCAAAATCTTGTGTTTTAATGGACATAATAGAAACCAAAAAATTTTTTTTTTTAATTTACCTATAAGAAGGTTTTCTGTGAAAATCATTAAAATCCTTACTCACTTTCATCCCAACTTAATTGTCTATATAAAATATTGTATTGAGGATGAAACATCAACTGGATGCGCTTGAGTCGATTGAGAAAAGGGCGAAGAGACTCATTGGCAACGATTCACTGGTCGAATCAAAGCTCCAGAGCTTTGAACATCTACGACGAGTTGCAAGTCTATCGGTTTTCTATCAGTTACATTTCAGGGAGTGTGCGATGGAATTACACAATCTAATTCCTCCAAGCCCATTCCATCATCGACTACAAGAGAAACGGCGATGCGCCATCTTTACATGGTGGACATCCCACCCATTTGCACAAAACGTTTTGGAATACTTTTTTAGGAGTGGAATTCCCTGCCGGAGTCTGTGTTTCCTGATCGCTATAACCTGGGAGTCTTTAAGTCAAGAGTGAATAGGTTACTTCTAGGCAAGCGTGCTCCATCTTTGACCACATCATCACTTACCATCAGGTGAGATGGTGGTCAAACGCGAGCCTATTATCAATAAAAAAAATATAAAAATTACATAAACACATATTTTTTGTTTACATATCTATATCTTACATATTTAAAAACAGTAAAAGCCGGAAATGTATATTTTGTGAATGAAAAGCATTAAAATACTATAAATTGAACTGCTTTTTAATAAACTTGTCTCCAGTAAGTTTTAAATTAAGTCTAATTAGGGGGCCTGGTGGTGGCTTACAAATTTTGAAAAAGAAAAAAAAAAAATTGGTTTCCCACAAGTTATTTTTAAATGTGTATACACACATTTAAAAATAACTTGTGGGAAACCAATTTTTTTACTAACCTAACCTAACCTTTTTTTTTTTTTTTTTTTTAACGGGGGGAAATCCTCATGGACTGGGTGTGCCGGATTCTTACCGGCTAAAACCACCCCGGTGTCTCCTCACACGTGCGTGGGGGGCCGCGGGAAACCTAATTCTTCCGCAGCCCCGCACTAGTGCTGGTCGGGTCTGTCCCGGCCTCGCCTCCTGCACGGGGTAGTGAGGTGTTGAACTACCCCGTGCATCGCCTCAGAGGCGCGCGCCGACACCCGCGCGCGCAACCTAACCTTTTTTTTTTTTTTAACGGGGGGAAATCCTCATGGACTACCTCCGCCTGGGGAATGGCGGAGGGGTGTGCCGGATTCTTACCGGCTAAAACCACCCCGGTGTCTCCTCACACGTGCGTGGGGGGCCGCGGGAAACCTAATTCTTCCGCAGCCCCGCACTAGTGCTGGTCGGGTCTGTCCCGGCCTCGCCTCCTGCACGGGGTAGTGAGGTGTTGAACTACCCCGTGCATCACCTCAGAGGCGCGCGCCGACACCCGCGCGCGCCTGCGACTCGGGTCCATCAAATAGGGGGCGGGGGACTTCCCCAAGTCCCTCGCCCCAAACCTAACCTAACCTTTTGTCAATTGACTAATGTATTAATTTGTGGTGAGAAAATAAATAGATTCTTTTCCAAATTCTATACAGAAATATTAACTTCTGCATGGAAATAATTGATAGCAAAAGTAGTATTTAGCAACATAGAGGTTTACTTACTAATATTATTATTGGACATTTAGTCTGTATGTTAAATTTATATTGCTAAACCACCAATACAGTTTAGTAGTTTCAATGTGAAAGTGTTAAAGATAGACAGATAGATTTACATTTGTACACAAAAATAACACATTAACATTCTCCATTTCAGCTGCTGCGGTTTCATTCCCATGGAGGGACAATCAGATAAACCTGATTGACACTCCGGGCCATATAGACTTCACCATGGAGGTGGAGCAAAGCCTTGCTGTGCTAGACGGAGCTGTCATAGTACTGGATGCATCTGCAGGTATTATTATCTTTCTTCTTTAGGAGCAATGCCACACAAAACTTCATACCATTAAAATTAATGACACGGCAGTGGTTGAGCGATCAACTGCTGTACTGCGTGTCGCGGGACACTCTCTCACTCTCTCTCTCTCGCACCGGGACAAATGCTTGTATGTCGCTGTACTTCCTGTGGATTGCGGCACTGACTTCAACCAGATGAGTTGTTGTTGACTTAGTTGTCCCTCTGCCCATTTATCTGTCAAGACTTATTTCTCAGGAATGGGTTGAGATATCGAACAGAAATTTATATCAGGTACTCGGGTCTATGGCCAACTATCGACCGAGTATGATCGTTTATGTCGCATATTTTGATTTAACAAAGGAATCGAAACCTGTACCGGTTTTTTTAATGAATTAAAAAAATAATTAATATAAATATGTAGTTGGTACCATTGAACTTAATGTACTTATATATTGTTGTATGGAACCCTCGGCGCTCTAATACAACTCACACTTGCTTTTTTCTGAGCACTGACTACAGCAAAATTCCTCTCAGGGGTAGAGGCCCAAACTCTAACGGTTTGGAGGCAAGCGAACGGCTACCGAGTGCCTCGGATCCTGTACCTCAACAAGATGGACCGCGGCGACGCCAGCGCTGAGGCGTGCGCACGCTCCGTGGCAGACAAACTGCAGGCGCAGCCGCTGTTGTTGCACACCGACGTCCGGCTCGACGGCAGGCTTATAGGTGAGCCAACCCGTACGAAGCTGTATAGCTGCAAGAATTGGGTACTTTCCTCCTAAATTATTTTATTTACTCCGTATCTTAGATTAAACAAAAATATTGGACTGTTTCCTTTATTAAGGCAATACAGGGAGTTGAAATTTCATGTGACATCAGGCTTGTTATACTTTTTATGTCTTCAAATCCTAACATCCTAGGTTTTTTTGCAATGTTTTCTTTCAGCAACATGAGAGAGTGGTGATGATATAAATTACACAAAGTAATGTGTCTAACTGAGTTCGAACACACGATTTGCACCTCTGTAAGTCGTACCACCAGGCCACCACTTCTCTAAAAGCTAAACTAACAATATTTTCCACTAGGCCTAATAGACCTCATAACACTGGAAGAAGTGATATGGACACAGGGACGGGGCCAGACCCTGGTGCGTCGCAAACTGACGGAGAAGGTGGACGGGCACAAGTGGGAGGCTGCCATGTCAGACCACAAGGAGCTGGTAGACACACTGTCCAGTTTGGACGACCAACTCGCTGAGAATATCATCCAGCAGGTAGGTTGGTTAGTGGAGTGTGCGCAGGAGCTCCAGAACCTGATTCCTCTATCTCCCATTCACTACCGGTGTACCAGACTTACTGCTGGGTATCGTCCACACTGTGTCGTAGCTAACCACTTCTCCTCTACATTTATTGTGCGCTCAGGCAAGGTGTAGAACTCTCTATTTTTGGCTTCTGTGTTGGACCTCATCTATCGCTTACCTTCAAGCATGATCGGGGTCAAGAGAAGGCTCACAATAAAAACTTTTTACCAAAAAATTAAACCGACTCCCAAAAAACCACTCACCTCCCCTACCCTCGGATGTTGTTGCGAGCAGACGTGTTTTTGTGACCTCCGCACATTTTATTCCATAAAAGTTGTGTTTAATACAGTAAACAGTTGAAAAATCATACTATTACGTGACCAACATTAAAACACACAAAACAGTGTAAAAACTATAACAGTGTATCAAAAACAAAGTGTCAATCAACGAAAACTTTAAAACGGCCAAAATTTTACGTGCAAAAGTGCTCTTTGTGCCGTTTTGTCGAGGTGAATGACCTTTACTGCAAAGCAACTATAACGCTTTTTTTTTTTTTTTTTTTTTCGCATGCGAAGTTCAACAGCAAGATATCGCCTAGCCCAAATCGATGTGTAACAGCAAGATACCAAGACACATAGTAGTGAGTAGAGACAGATTATTTTTCTTTGGAGGTCTGCTTACGCTGGACCCTAAGCTTTTTTGCTCCAACTCGTCGATAAGCTGAACCTCTGCTCTAATAAAACTAATTTACCATCACTCATCACTGTCTGTGTGATACTTTTTGTGAATATATTGGAATATGCCTCTCAATCGTACGCCGCCGAGAACATCTCCGGCTCCGGTGCCCTCTGTGATATTGCCTGCCGCATCCGAGCAGGCGCTTTTTTCGTCACTTAGTTGTTCCGAGCCAAATCTCAGTCTCAAGTCGGATTTACTTGTAGCAGACGCTCAACCCATGAATTCCTCGCGCAACGTCAAAAGAAAGCTCTCGGAAGACGGACATGAGAGCAGGTTGTCTGTTTTCATATCCGAAATAAAACAAATGTTCTGCGATTTCAAACTGCAACAAGATGAGAAGTACGAAAAATTGCTATCACTAACGAACAGCATTCGTGACTCAATTGATTTTCTTACTACCCAACATAATAGCCTTAGATCTCAGGTAGAGCAGCTGGAATGTGAACAAAAGGCAAACCTATCTCATATCCACGAACTCGAAAATAAGTTGGGAAAAATGGAACAAAGTTCAAGATCAACGTGTGTTGAGATTCGGAATATTCCCAGTGTTAAGACGGAAACTAAAGCCGCCTTGCTGAACAAGGTATTAGAGGCAGCCAAACTGCTTGATGTAAAAATCCAGCCTAGAGACGTAAAGGACCTTTTCCGCATAAAGACTAAAGATCCGGCCATCAAACCAATTATCGTCGACTTCACCTCCGTCTTACTTAAAGAGGACTTCCTGCTCAAGTTCCGAAACCATAATAAAAACTCTTATAAATTAAGTACAGAACACCTTAAATTAGGCGGTCCACCTAAACCAATTTACATCTCGGAGAACTTATCGGCGAAGAACAAGAGACTATTTTTCCTGGCCCGTGATGCTGCTAGATCTAATGAATATCAGTTCTGCTGGGTTTCACATGGAAAAATATATGTTCGTCAAAAGGAAGGATATCCCCACCTCCTTATCAATAAAGAAGTGGACCTAGCTCGTATTGTCAGGACAGCATGACTATTTATGAATGCTTTAAAAAGCCTGTTTAAACTACTTTTCTTTTACAAAGGGCGTATAATACGCTCTATTACTTTAAATACTGCTAATAATTTTATGTTTTTGTACTATGCCGTATCCACACAATCATTACTTTTTTCATGCCATCACAATACACTCATACACTATATATTCCACAGGTCTCACGCATTATCTCAGTATTGGTCTCTGTATACCACTTATCTAAAGCTTTACTGGGTCTTACTCTGTTATGTTATTCTTATAATCACAAGTTTTTATCCGCTAAGTAATATACTTTGCAGATCACTTATGTGTATTAGCACACAAGCAAGATATTGTTCCTTTGTTGCTTTGATAAAAAAGCATGGATGATTTGACCCTTATAGGTAACGAGGTGGAACACGTCTCTATCTCAAATTGTTATATATGCTCACCCGAAACTAGTGCGAATTATTTAAATGAGTCCATGTATGACTTTAAAATATTGCATACCAACATACGCAGCCTCAACTGTAATTTTGATAATTTTTTATTACTTATGAGTAGACTCTCATACTTACCCGACGTTATTATACTCTCTGAGTGCTGGCTGAGCAAGTGTCAGATTATCCCCACCCTTAATGGATATAACTCTCACACGTCATCTTTTAAAAATCAAAATGATGGGGTTGTCGCATACATCAGAGACTGTCATAGTCCGGTCGTTGAAATACCCGATTTCTGCGATGCAAATTGCCTAATATTCAAATTCTCGGATAAAGTCGCTCTTGTTGCTTTGTATCGCTCTCCTTCATGCCGGGATTTAACACAGTTTTTATGTAACCTAGATATCATACTTACGACCCTTCCACATTTTAAAACTACCGCAATAATTGGAGATATTAACATCAATATTTCTCCGGATAGTTCTGACCCAAATGCTGATGATTACTTAAATCTTACAGCATCTCATGCTATGCTTCCCGCACATACCCTCCCTACTAGACTATCAAGCTGTTTGGACCATGTTATAATGCGCTGTCAAACCCCTGCAACTACACTAGTCCTTGATTCTCTCATAACGGATCACTCACCTGTCATACTATTTTGTAACATGAACAAGAGATCTAAAGAAAACCCACATATTTCTATACCTAAGATTGATATTCCTGGTGTGGTTGATAGTATTGCAAATGCTGATTTTTCACATATTCTTAACTCTGATGACCCTAATGAAGCCGCTGAATCCTTAGTTAACATAATGTCCGCAGCGATTAAGGCTCATACTCATTCGTCAGTAATACCAAGTAGGAGACACATTATTAAGCCTTGGATTACGCCGGGCCTTTTGAGGTGCATCCGACATAGAGACAAATTATATCAAAGGTCCAAGAAATATCCAGACAATAACACATATAAGCTAGTACTCTATACCAGTATCGTTGCACTGGCCTATTGTAGTCCTGACCAACGCCTGTATTCGATCCCAAGACATGCAACTGGCGCGCTTGTAACCTCTACCTATACAATACTTTATTGACATAAAAAAGTTACAACATAAATAGTGAACTCATCCCAAACTAGTTAAACCTATCAAAAACCTTCTGCAAAAACCACAGCTATTATTTATTTAATAAGAAATAATATTAATAAAAACTTTTTACCAAAAAATTAAACCGACTCCCAAAAAACACTGCAAAGTGAAAAATAACTTTAATTTCGGTAGTCGGTGTCTTTAGTTTTGTATTTTCGTTTTTGGCACCGACTTCCGAAATTAAAGTTATTTTTCACTTTGCAGTGTTTTTTGGGAGTCGGTTTAATTTTTTGGTAAAAAGTTTTTATTTCACTCTTTTTAGTTGGTTGATTTTTAATTTACCTAGTTACAAGAGTCTAAATGTCAACTACTTATAACATTTTATAAAATATTGCTTTTCCCAATGCTGGGCCGTTAATTTTTGAGGAGTTCTCCTGGTACTTCACCATCAGCTATACATCACCATATGCATTGTGACGAGCATAAAGTGCTTAATATTCATATTCAAGTAATAGAATCGCAATCCACGAAATACTTATTATTGAGTAGTTTCGGCGGCCATCTGTGGTCTTCATCATCAGTTCCACTTCCCCAAATGGTACTTTTTGAGAGCAACTGCTTAAGTTACTATAAGAAATACCCAAAACGCCATAGGTGTGCCTATAATATTTGAAGAGTTCCCTCGATTTCTCCAGGATCCCATCATCAGATCCTGACTTGGTGACAAATGGTACCAATTTCGAAGTATACCCTATCAAACAAAAAATGAATTTTCCAAATCGGTTCAGCCGTCTTCGAGTACTCGATGACCATACGTTAAAAAAAAAAATATACGCGTCGAATTGATAACCTCCTCCTTTTTTTTGTCGTCGGTTGAAAAGTGGTGGAGTGTCGTGTAGCTGAACCTCGTGCCTAAATACTAACAGCCGCACAGTTCAATCTAAAGTTTAAGCAATCCTTTTTGAGGTCGGACCGTGGATCGGTGGACCATTTTAACATATCGAAATTCTTTCGTGTTTCAAAAAGCACTATAAGCCGTTGGTCCTGGTTATCATTTGTACGTCTTTGGTTGTCGTTATGGGTAATCAGAAACCAGACAATCTGCCACCAGTCTCACCAAGGGGAATCGTGTTACCCTGCTACTGGGTTGTGGAGCTCATAGACAGTCGCTTCATGTAAAACACAAGTATACAGCTACATCCGGATAGACTGGATTGCTTATATTGCGACCTATTGCTTTCTGTCAGTTTACTTTTTTAAGCTATTGCATAGCTTTTATCGCGAATCAAGAAATTCCGTAACGAAAAAAAACCTAACACCCCCCACTCCGACCGGCACAGCGGTGCGGCGTTGAAAGCCGTGCATCGTCTAACGTCGTTTCAGTTCGGTAGACTTCGGCACGGTGTTTGTGTGCGTGCGACTCCCCACTCCGACCGGCACAGCGGTGCGGCGTTGAAAGCCGTGCATCGTCTAACGTCGTTTCAGTTCGGTAGACTTCGGCACGGTGTTTGTGTGCGTGCGACTAGACGTATGCGTGTACAACATGGTCAGATTATCTCGAGACCTCGCTGGAATGCGAACCTCCCGCCCCGTTCTCCTTTCACCTCCCCGCGCTCGCCACGGCGCGTCAGTACGGTTAGCACTTTCGTTGCCGATACGCGTCGACTTGTTTTCGTGGTATATTTTTAAACATTTCATTGTTACGTTTGGACTTTTATTGTTATTTTGTTATTGCTGTTACGTTAAAATATTGTTTTTGTTGCAACGTTGGACATTTTTGTTAAGTTTGGACATTTTGGTTTAGTTTGGACATTTTTGTTACTATTTCGTAGCTTTGAAGTGGGACAGTGAAAGTTTTTTCAAATATGGGAAAACCTATTCACAGTGAAGCAAGAAATTTAATCCTGAAAGTTCTCGCTTTCTTTGAATCAGAGAAAGCTAACAAGCAATTCGTAATACCTGTAGATCAAGTTGTTAAACGAACCTGTGCTGCAACAGGGATATCAAAATGTACTTTGATGAGGATAAAAAAGGAGGCCAAAGAATTGCGGCATGCGTCAATGCAACATGCTACACCGAGTACGAGTACTAGTCAAGGTTCTAGCAACGATACACGTGAAGAAAAATTGTCAACACCAGGTAAAAAGCGCAAGAAGTACAAAAAAAATCAAAATTGATGATTTTGACATCTGTGCCATACGTAATATTATTAACAGTTTTTATACTGTAAGAAAAGAAATCCCAACATATAAGAAAATCTTGGCAGTCGCTAAAAGGGATATAAATTTTAAAGGTGAAAGAAGTTGCCTTAGAAAAATTTTAATTGACCATTTGGGATATAAATTCAAAAAATGTAAAAATGCCCGTACAATCTTAATACAAAAGCCAGATATTGCCGCGTGGATGGCTCGCTACCTGCGCCGCATGAAAGAAAACAATGACCTTGGCGCAGATAAAAAACCGGTTACGTTTCTAGACGAAACATGGATTCACTCACACTACACCGTTAATAAATGTTGGCAAAATAGTAACGAAAGCAGCGTAAAAAAAATTTTAACCCCGGCCAGAGATGGATTCTAGTGCATGCTGGGGGAGAAAACGGTTTCATACCAGGCGCAGAATTACTATATAAATGCAAGCAGACAACAGGCGACTATCATCATGAGATGGATACGAATAATTTCTTGAAATGGCTCAAAGAAAAGTTGATACCTAACTTACCGCCGAACGGTATAGTCGTCATTGACAATGCACCTTACCATTCAACTCAATCAATAAAGGCACCCACGAGTGCATCACTCAAATCTGTAATGCAAAACTGGTTGCGTGACAATAACGTTCCGTTTGACGAGAATATGACGAAAAAGGAATTGTACCCGATAATTTTAAGTACAAAGCCTCCAAAAAATACGTCGTCGACGAATTAATGAAAGAGAATGGTCAGGAAATAGTACGTCTGCCACCCTATTACTATGACTTAAATCCGATTGAATATATCTGGAATCTAGTGAAGCAAAAGGGTGGCAGGCAAAAATGTTAGCCAGTTAGAAAAAGAAATAGAAAGATTAACAAGAGATGCGATTAATTCCATCACACCTTCCGACTGGAAAAAAGAAGTAAATCACGTTGAAAGATTACAACAGGAGTATTGGGAGAAAGACCACCTTGCAGAAGAAAATGTTCGTGAATTAATTATATCCCTAGGCGAAGAGAGTTCGGACAGTGAGATCAGCGATAGCGATAATGAGACAATGACTGGCATCGAGCCAATCATATATTCTGAAGAAGATTTTTAGTCTGTAGTTTTGTGTAATAAACACTTCTTGTACCCACTTAACTAAGATTGTTTCATTTATTTTTCATCATTTTAATCATATCATTATAATAATATGGGTGGTATTTAATACTTTAACTGTAAATCCTTTTTTCAATCAAAATATTCGAAATTACCACCAAAAATACTGAATTGCACACTAAATTTGCTCATTAAATAAATCAATTATACTATACTGTTAGATCTTTAAAGCTTAACTGTTTTACTGAATGACTATTTGTTAACTAAAAGTAAATCTAATAACTATTCGAGTGCAACAAAATATTTAAACATTTTCTAAATAGAGGTGCAGTTAAAAATTCCCCTAATAATATTACCTACATTAAATTAATTAACACAATATTTGTTTTGTTGGAAATCTTATTGATTATAATAATATCCTACTAGAGGATGCTTGTTTTGCGCACCATACCAGAGCGCCGACGCGACGTGACGTCATCAACGCCAGGTCTCGAGATAATGTGACCGGGTTGTAGACTAGCTACTAACTGCTCATAACTGAGTCCACGAGTGAGTTCGAGACCGCGACTAGTTGTATTGTAAGATAATAAAAATATTTTAAACAATATTAAGTTAAAGTAAGTACATAAGTTGATAAAAAATGCTATGCAATAGCTTTACCGCGGCAATCCCCGAGTGCCACACTCATTTTTTTTATTTATAGCTCTTTTATTCCATGAAAAAATAAAACCTTTTTCAATGTGCAGGAAAGCTTAGATATCAGTAGCAAGGAGATAGAGGAAGCTATCCGGCGCTGTACCCTCGCGATGAAAGGGTTCCCCATCCTGTGCGGCAGCTCGTACAAGAACATAGGGGTGCAGACCCTGATGGACGGCATCATAGCCTACCTGCCCAGTCCGGCTGAGGGACACAAGTATGTGGCTCCAACAGTATTATACTAAACTAGCTTTTGCCCGCGACTTCGTACGCGTGGGAAGGTTTTCCCGCGCAAATCCCGATCCCGTGGGAATTTCGGGATAAAAAGTAGCCTATCTGTTATTCCAGAATGACAACTATCTACTTACCAAATTTCATTCAGATCTGTTCAGTAGTTTTTGCGTGAAAGAGTAACAAACATCCATCTATCCTCACAAACTTTCGCATTTATAATACTAGCTTTTGCCCGCGACTTCGTACGCGTGGAAAGGTTTTCCCACGCAAATCCCGATCCCGTGGAAATTTCGGGATAAAAAGTAGCCTATGTGTTATTCCAGAATGTCAACTACCTACTTACCATATTTCATTCACATCCGTTCAGTAGTTTTTGCGTGAAAGAGTAACAAACACCCATCCATCCTCACAAACTTTCACATTTATAATATTAGTAGGATATTAGTAGGAAGTAGGATAGTAGGATTAGTAGGAAGGATCGTTTATTTCATTCATAGTTGTTTGCAGTCAGTTTGTAATTGGAGCCTCCTTTTAAGTTAAAACAGTAAAGGTAATTACAAAAAAAAATTGGCCAAGTGCGAGTCAGACTCGCCCATGAAGGGTTCCGTAGTAACTATAATAATATTATATAATTATGATTATGTATATTTATTTGACAAAAAAAAACCTTACAAAGTTCTTAAAACTAGCTTATTTACATTTTTTACATCTACGCTAAATAACTTTGTTTTTTATAGTATTTGTATTAATTACAAAGTTATATTTGCGGTTTTAGAAAATATGCTGTATCTCAAAAACCCGATCTTGTTCAAACCAATTTTGGTTGACAGTTTACATTGAGATCTATAGATATATATTTTTATTTTGATTTTTCACTCCATTATTATAGAAGTTAGAGGGGAGGGGGGGCATTTTACCACTTTGGAAGCGTATATCTTTTAAACGATTAACTTTATGAAAAAGTGGTTTTAGAAACCTCAGTATCATTTTTAAAGACCTGTCTATAGATACTACACACGCATAGGTTTCATGAAAAAAATAATTTTCAGTTTTAGTTCTATGTATGGGGAGCTCCCCTTTATTATAAATATTTTTTAATTTTTTTCTTAAAATCAGAAAGCGGTTTACAGAATACATCTACCTACCAAGTTTCACATGTATAGTCCTAATAGTTTCGGAATAAAATGGCTGTGACATACGGACGGACGGACAAACAGACAGACAGACAGACATGACGAAACTATAAGGGTTCCGTTTTTTGCCATTCGGCTACGGAACCCTAAAAAATAAGTCAAAGGGAGGTTAGTACATTTAGGATTTTTATTGCAAATGTCTGCATATCATAATATGTTTTGATGAATTAGTGTGTGTCTGTGTGGATTATACTGCCTACTTTAACGGAATATAGTCTAAATTTATTTTATTTAACCATCAACCAGTCCCACCTAGTTGTTCATATTCATTTCAAAATTTTACTTATAAGCAATTAGGTATTTCCTGCTTTTTTTGGGGTTCCGTAGCCGAATAGCAAAAACGGAACCCTTATAGATTTGTCATGTCTGTCTGTCCGTCCGTATGTCACAGCCATTTCATTCCGAAACTATTAAGACTACACATATGAAACTTGGTAGGTAAATGTACTCTGTGAACAGCTTTCCGTTATTTAGACTAAATTAAAATTTGAAAAAAATGAAGGGTTGCTCCCCGTACATGTGTAGCGACATCTATCTCGCAACATACAAACTATCCTGTATCGCGCAAGCAGAGTTTACCGCACAACTAGCATACATACAAATCACCCGATCACAAACATCGGGCAGTTGCCCACCAGACAAAACACCTGTCTGGTCGGAGGATCCTCCCTTTTCAACGGGATTGCGGGACTTAACACCCTGTTCCGCATATCCCCAAACATGGAACTGAAACTAAAAATATATTTTTTCATCAAACCTATACCTGTGTGGTATCTATAGACAGATCTTTACTATCACATTGAGGTTTCAAAAACCACTTTTTCTTGAACTAAATCGTTTAAAAGATATACGCCTCCAAAGTAATAAAATGTCACCCGCCCCCTCTAGTTTCTATAATAATAGTGAAAAATCTAAAAAAATATATGATCTAGGTCTTAATAAAAACTTTCAACGGAAATTGGTTTGAACAAGATCGGGTCAGCAGTTTTTGAGATATAAGTAGCATATTTTCTAAAACCGCATATATAACTTTGTATTTCATACCAACACTATGAAAAACAAAGTTATTTTGCATAGTTACTACGGAACCCGTCATGGGCGAGTCTGACTCGCACTTGGCCAATTTTTCAAGTAGATTATTAGTTTTTCTCGGGGTAAAAGGTAATAATAATAATGTTTATTTGGAAAAAATAACAAATACAGACAGAAAAACAATATTAAACGATGATGGCTGCAAAAAATTACAAAACTGTGGCGCAGCTATCAACGCCCCGCCTCCAAGTGAGAGGGAAATTTATTTCAAGTATGGAACGTATTTACACAATTAACAAATTACAAAAAGAAAAAAGAGAAAACAGTTGAAAAACTAAGATTAAGATTATTAATTGCCGTGACTGATTTGTGTGGCTACGTGAGTATTTGTGGGAGGTGTGTATTAATTAGTGTCAGTTGTGTATGTGTGAATGAATGAATGTGTATGAGAATGTGTGTCTGCCTATTTATTATTTAGTTTCTGATTTATACTTCCACAAGTTTTTCTGTTGCATCATATGACAGTGATTTAAGCCATGTTTATTTATTTACACTTTATGCACATAGGTACAAAGGCGGACTTAATTTCGTAGGCATTCTCTACCAGTCAACCATGAGTGGTGAAGAGATAGAGTGGAAGGTGCAATATGTACGTGAAAATTTTATTGAAAAAAAAAATAATGATAATAATAGTGATAACACAAAAAACCTAATATCATAAAATCGAAGTATCATAAAATAGAAATTTACATAAATAATATATATGAATAAATACTTATATAAATACATATACATACATATATACTTAAGAAGCAAATGATAATTAAATATGGAAATTGTGCTTATTGGTGAAGAAAAAGAAGTTTAAATGCGTAGTGATTGTCAGCCGTCCTGATCTCGAGAGGAAGCGCATTCCAGAGGAGAATGTTCCTAGCCAACTCTTGCATTCTTTACTAGCGATAGAATATTATGCTCAATGTTGAATTATTACGGATCGATGTGATTTTTAGTGTGGAGATAGTTGAAGCGCTCGAGAGTAACCTAGGCTACTTGCTGTATGCTGACTAAAAAATCTAGTGATAAATAAATAGTTGTTTTTCCTTTCTCTAGATTGTACCACAGTTTCGGATCAGAACTAGCTGCGAGAGCGTTCAAGGTGCAGCATGATGACCAGCGCGGAGTGCTGACATTCCTCAGGCTGTATAGCGGGGAGATCTGCAAGGGACAGAAGATATATAACCTTGCCAGGGATAAAAGTGAGCAGGTAAGATATATGACCTAATTTAGTTGAGTTGAGTATATTAAATGAAGAACAGACACCAGCACATCAATCTACAACAATCTGTCAAATTACTTTAATAGATTTTCAACTTTATTGTTAAAAAAATAAGGTTCAAGGTTGATTGGGAAAATTCGACAGTTTCGGGTAGCTTCATGTGCTGGCGTCTGTACATGTGTCCGCAACTTCGTTCGAGTGGGAGGATTTCCAGCATCCCGTGGAAATCCCGGGATAAAAATTCCAATGAAAGTCCCATTAAAATCGGTTTAGCAGTTCTAGAGATTACTACACTCAAAAATGTGGGGTGATTTCTTGTAAACCCCACTTCAGACATTAACCTACATACTTCATATGATTTGAACGAATTGTATGGACTTAGATTCTCCGACTTTCCCAAGCAGCAAAATTGTACTATAACCAAAGCTTATTTTGCTAAAAAGTTTTGTAAACGTTATATAACCGTGTTTATGGTGGCAGCATGTTGAATAAAGGCGTTTGACTATACTTTTCTGCTCTATAAGCTTATACAGTGAAAACGTTCTATAAGCTAATGATGTAAACATTTACATTACCATTTTGTACAACTGTTATAGACATATACTATATAAGGCTTAAAGAAAACATGTATAAAACTACTTTGTTCTATATATTTGTTGATCGGTGCCCTTTTGTATCTAATTTTAATTTAATTTAATTTTTTTAATTTTTTTTTTTTTTAATTTTATTTTTTTTAATTTTTTTTTTAACTTATATATTTACCGTTATAGGCCTGGTTCATTAACGGTTATTGAAATTTGGCAATAGGGCGATTTGATAATAAAGTGGGTTTTTAAGTATCTGCTATAGTACAAAGTGTTTTAATAGTCACGACTGCTCAAAAATAGAGCAATTTGGTGATATGACTGAGTTTTGTGTTACTCCTTATGTGAGAAATTTACGCTACAAGAGTTTTTAAAACACTGTATATTTACCTTTTTATACTGGTTACGAAGACACTATTTTAGAGCAGAATTATTTTGTAACAGAGTTTTAGATACGTATAATACACTGTTATTTTTTATTAGAGTTTCTCTCTCTACTATAACATCATAATGATACATAAAGGAAGCAAACAAACACTATTCAATAACTATTGTGATTTAAACAATAGTTAGCATTTACATTTTAATACTTAACTGCGGGTTCTGTAAACAACAAAATTATATGATGATCTTTAGACTGTACTTATACTATGAATTCAGTAGGTACTTAAACGTCACTTAATTTTTAAAGTGTAGTCCATTTCCGAGCAATGCGGACCGCAATACAATCACAGAGGCTCTGTCGCTGAGAAAATAAAATAAATTAAACCAACTCTTAAATTTATGTTATTTATTAATTAATAAAATAAATTTGGAGGATCTGCTTTTGCTTCACCGCGAAACATGTGCTGCTGCTGTGTCGCAGCCATTGGCATATATATTACTGCGTAAGGACCGGGCGGACCGCATGTTACAATGACGCCTCGAACGTGGTCCCAAAATGGTCTTCCCTTTATCTAAGTGACTAGAACGTGATCGGTTATCTTCGTAGGTAGCGGTCGTAACTTTTACAAGCACAAATGCCAAGTTGTGCCGTGAAGGGTTGCATGAACTACGACAAAAAGCACAATAAAATAAATTATAACATTTCATATCACCGGTAAGTTAAAAATATGTCATGAAATCTACTTCTAACATTATTTGTAACAATTTTTCTTTGTTATTTGTCTCAACCTTTGGCCAAGACAACGCGATGCCGCATAAAAGTGCGACATAACTTTGCAGCGGCAATTCAAAGGAACCCTAATTTATTTAACCACAATGGCGGTCACTACTTTGATCATAGTACTATAGAAGGCCTGTAATCGCCTATGTTACACTTTTTGCTCTATAGTAGAAAATTATGGAACTAATCTACGATTAATTTATTTTAATTTAGATAAAACTTATTAATTTGGGAGGGGCATTAAAAATTAGATACTAATCTATGCCTACTTTGTCAATAAAATTATAATCGTAACACTATTTCAATGCCTGGGTTGCTACTAATACCGCATTTTGCTACTTGATAGACGCCATAATAAATATTTTGATATTGTAATTTTACTTACCACGATTTGTTGAAATTAGTAATATAAGCCTAACACACAATCACTTTAATAACACTGACAGTATGAGAATGAACGAAAGATTGAACGATTTGTTGTGATATGGTAATCTAAAAGAACCACAATCACTTCTTTAAAACATAAAAGAACAATAACAGCGTTGCAGTGGGTACTACATCACCGTTTGGTGACTTCTCTCACTGTAATATCAATCTTAGAGGTCAAAAATGGTACGCCAAAGCTGCTATATATCTGTTATATCAGCGATTAGCGATATAACTGCGCCCAATCTGGGTTGTGTAAACGTTCTTTGGTCTTTTATAGAACCGCTCAGCAACATCAATTAGTTCTTTGAAAAACGTTCTATGGGCTGCTTTAGGACAAGGTTTTGCTGCTTGGGTTGTTTCTTTTGGTATTTCTTCTCAGGGTAGTCAGTTAGAAAACACCGGCCTCAACTTATTATACCTTGCTATGTTATATTGACATGTGAGATTCTCATTTTAAACATTCTTGTAAAGCCTGCAATACATGTTGGCCGAGCGTTGTCGAGTGAAGGCCAATACTAACATATAGACGGTATATTTGCCTTGTCTTGCTATCGCTCGGTGTCACTTGCCTAGTTGGCCGAGTGGAGGCCAGCGCCAACGTGTATAGAGCTCACCTGGTGCAACTTGTCTTCGCTCGCCGTTGCTCGTGATCACTTGCCTCACTTCGGCTCGGTGTCGGGTGTTGGTCACAAATCAAAGGCGCTCGCCTGCGCTCGGGCAACGTGTGGGCGGCTCTACAGACCCTCTTCTACATTGGTCATCTGCATTGGCGTTCGACGAACTTGTCGAACGTGTGGACATTATTTCTTGCCCTGTACCTATTTGCCAACTCTCGCGTTGGCCTACGCTCGGCCAACATGTATTGCAGGCTTAACAGATACAAAGTAATTTGCCTGACTGGGTTCAAACCCGCGGCCTACAACTCGCAAGTTGCTAGGCTATAGCTCATATAATTTTGTGTATAATTTTTCCACACACATAGGTGCCTCGCTCACAAAACAATGTAGAAAAATATCGTGAAGATACCGTCATATCCAAGAACCAAAAATTCGAAGACATCAGAATCAGAATTGTTTATGTATCACGAATAAACAATTCTGATTCTGATACATCTAACAACCCGTATTGGGCCAGCAGCGAGAGAAGGCCTGCATCCCTGCACTGGAATCTTCGTAGGCTGACTTTTTATATCATTATATATTCAACAGACTGGAGCGTTGTACGTGGCTTTGGCTGATGAGTATCGTCCTGTCGAGAAAGTGACAGCCGGCAACATAGCAGTCGTTAGCTCGCTTAAGGTAACATACAAATGTTTTCTTTATTCTAATTATACATAAATATTTTATTAAAAGTAAAAGGACATTAAAAACGTCTTTACAAATAGTTTTTGTCATTGGCCAATTCTTCCTTCATGAAGGTCGACAGACCTTCAGTAGGAACCCTTATTTTTTTTACGTGGTAAAATTATCAAATAAGTCCTCCCACCCCGGGCAGGGTGGGAGGGACTGTCAGACTTTTACTGACTAAAATCCACGGTGTTCCTTCAATAACCCTTTACGTACCGGGGTCACGGTAATGGGATAAGTCCCACGACCCCGGCAGGCTTCGGCCCTCTACGGGGGGGCCTCGTCATATTGCTGACGCTCTTTGAGGCGCGCGTGGAACACAACGCGCCGTCGACCCGGGCATGGTCCATGGTCGGACAGCGAGTTGCTCTTTACTCGGTGTCCGCATGCCCGCGCCTACGGTGGCCGGAGATCGTCGGCCGACGTCCGACGCCGTGGGCGTCTACCACTGCGGCTGGGCTGGAGGGAGGACGCCATCCTCTCCCTCACGCGGCCCGCCTCCTCCTTCGGAAGCATGACTGCTTCGCAGAAGGAGGCGACCGCTTCCCACTCCCTCTCGCCCCGCAGCATGGCCTCGACCAATGCCGGGCGCTAGAGGTCTCCGCCTATCGCCGCCGTGAGGACACGTCGGTGCTCTGCCCAAGCGGGGCACTCCTGCACCGTATGCTCTACTGTGTCCTCAGGGCGACCCTCGCAGTGGTGACACCCAGGTGTTTCTTCCTTTCTCATCAGACACAGGTACCTCCCGAAACTTCCGTGTCCGGTGAGGACCTGCGTCATGCGGTAGGTCAGGACGCCGTGACGCCGATCTAGCCACTCCTCAAAGAGGGGTCTTACCGCCGCAATTGCAGCGTGCCCGTCAGTAGGAACTCTTACCACAAATTAATTAAAATTCGATTTGTGATGAAAATCTAACCGTTCGACCCTGTACCCTACCATCATGTCGGCCTTTATCGAGTCTATAACCAATCTTCTTCTTTAGTCTACTAGCTTTTGATGTCCTAGACGTGCCCATGTAGGCTACATCTCATCTATCATTAGAACATAAAACGGGATATTTATCATGTGTATTCTTTGTTTTGAGTTTCACGATATTTCGGCACTGTTGCAAGCGCCATGATCACGGATGAACTGAAGCAATTGTGGGTGGAAGTTTATGAGCAGACAAATCGGTCTACCTCTTTCTCGTTCGTTTTCTGTTAGCGACACCGACACCACTGTCACATGTATCAATAAACACTCGATTCTGTTCCCGACACACAAAACTCATATGTGTCGACTCGCGAACTTTCTACGGAACTTTTTCGGTTTTTACACATTTGAACCACTGGATTCCAGGCAATTACTTCAGTTCATCCGTGATCATGGCGCTTGCAACAGTGCCGAAATAGTACTGATTTATTTTTTTATTTAAGAAGTATGGAGGACTAACAGCTATTAAATACAGAAAATAAATAGTGTAGTAGACAGTGAGCCAATTGCTTTCAAATCCAAATCCTTTCTAAGGCACGGAGGAGTCTCGAGATGTTGAGGTGGACACTCATCGACGGATTAAACTCGGCAACCGATGCTATAATTTAGCCACAACCTCCTCTGCCCTCAAATATACCTCAAATCTTGTCTCCAATATATTTGATTAGATTTTGTTCGCGACTTCGTTCGCGTGGGAGGTTTTTCCCACGTAAATCCCGATCCCGTGGGAATTCCGGAGTAAAAAGTAGCTTATGTGTTATTCCAAGATCTCAGCTATCTGCTTACCAAATTTCATTGAGATCCGTTCAGTAGTTTTTGCGTCAAAGAGCAACAAACATACATACATCCTCACAAACTTTCGCATTTATAATATTAGTATTAGTAAGAAAGATTTTGAATCGCTCTGCCCCTGTGGCAGTCGAACTGCCTAATAATATGAGACAGTGGTGCGCAGGCGACGATGACGGGGGACCTGGTGACGTCGACGCAGAGTGCCGCCAGCCGCGCCAAGGGTCAGTTGGCCCAGCGGCTGCAGGGCTCCGCCCCCCTGGACGAGCTCATGCTGCCCGCGGCCCGCCAGCGCCTGCATGCCCTGAACGCGCAGCCCAGCAATGAGGAACTTGCTGACATGCTGTTGGGAATTGGTAAACATATTTTATTAACCGACTTCAGAAAAAGGAGGAGGTTCTCAGTTTGTCTTGAACCTTTTTTTTTTATGTATGTTAACCTCATAACTCGAAGACGGCTGGACCGATTTGGAAATTATTTTTTTCGTTTCAATGTGTATATAGTTCCCATTTGTTATGAAATCAGGTAATGAAATGAAATCAAATAAAACGGAAATCTGATGATGGGATCCTAGAGTAATCGAGGGAACTCTTCAAGTATTCGGAAGGCGATGTCAAAATAAATGAAAATCAAAACCAATAACACCGACTACAAATTAAAGTTATTTTTGGCTTTGATTTGGTGGCATAGTATACATACACCAATACATTAACACCGATACACTCACAGAAATGCTTTTCAACCGACGACAAAAAGAGGAGGTTATCAATTCGACGCGTATATATATATTTTTTTAAATGTATGATCATCGATTACTCGAAGACGGCTGAACTGATTTGGGAAATTCTTTTTTTGATTGAAAGGGTATACTTCGATATTGGTCCCATTTTCATAAACGTCAGGATCTGATGATGGGATCCTGGAGAAATCGAGGGAACTCTTCAAATATTATAGGCACACCTATGTCGTTTTGGGTATTTATTATAGTAACTTGTGCAGTTGCTCTCAAAAAGTACCATTTGAGGAAGTGGAACTGATGATGAAGACCACAGATGGCCGCCGAAACTACTCAATAATAAGTATTGAGTGGATTGCGATTCGGTTACTTGAATATGGATGTTACGCACTTTATGCTCGTCACAATGCATATGGTGATGTAGAGCTGATGGTGAAGTACCAGGAGAACTCCTCAACAATTAACGGCCCAGCATTGGGAAAAGCAATATTTTGTAAAAGGTTATAAGTAGTTGATAATTAGGCTCTTGTAACTAGGTAAATTAAAAATAGACCAACTGAAAAGAGTGAAATAAAAACTTTTTACCAAAAAATTAAACCGACTCCCAAAAAACACTGCAAAGTGAAAAATAACTTTAATTTCGGAAGTCGGTGCCAAAAACGAAAATACAAAACTAAAGACACCGACTACCGAAATTAAAGTTATTTTTCACTTTGCAGTGTTTTTTGGGAGTCGGTTTAATTTTTTGGTAAAAAGTTTTTATTAAGAGCGCGTATAAAGCAAAATTACCAATTTTCTATTTGATTTTACATGAAAAATTCCAGACCAAATCTTAAAATAAAAATATATGAATAACTACATCATATTTTCAAGGGCTCTCTCTGATCAAAAACATAAAATAATAACATTTCCTTGGTAGAAAAAAATCACGAAATAACCTCTAATTCTCATGTTTTTCCGTTTTGTACTCGATATGGTAATGCCTATTGCGACAAAAATTTGATAAATAATTATATTTAAACAAGAGTAAAGGCTTTGCTTAGGCATTTTATGTAATTCCTTTTAGTTTTTGATTTATTACGATAAAACACTTTTGGCGCATACTACGTTTTTATTCCGCGCAAGAAGTCATCTTCCGTCGCTCGTTGCGGGAGCTTCAAGCATATTTCTATTTCACACATCAGTTGCTACCGCTCTGTTGAGACGAGAGGACTACGCTCAAGTGTTTTAGCTGCGCCGAGTTATAATCATTTCAATCGTAATTGTTGTTGTTGTTCGAACTAAATAGTGAAATGGGAAACAAAAAAAAACATTGAAAGAGAACTAAAAAAGTTACAAATTGACAGGATGGCTAATTGTCGAAGGTAAGTTTGTGAGTTACTTGTTTGTTATATACTGAAAAAATAAAAATACATTTTATACTTTCGAGAAAGTTTATGCAGGTGATTTTAGATTTTATTTTGAGAGACACAAGAGCTAAATTCGTTTACCTACGCACTTTCGTGGGCCGAGTAGGTAACTAGACATGATAATATGTGGGGACATTTCACACACGGCTGTCTGACCCCAAACTAGAAAGACCCTGTACTATGGGTGTCAGACAGCTGATATACATAGACAAATATATTTTTAAAAACATACACATATAGATAAACAACACCCAGACACGACGATATCAAAAATTCGTGGTAGGTACTTTATTAGATTATTAGGATAATAGGTAATAAATTACATTCATAATAGGTAGCTATTTACTTTTGCTATTTTGTTATGTTATTCTTCACGATACAATTTTATGATCATTTTCCCATAATGTAGGTAGTTATGAGATCTTCTAAAAATCTAGATACACGGATGGACAACAATAATGATCTTGCGAGTATCCTATATAAAAAAAAAATTATCTACCTATACCACTTCTTATTTAATATTTCTATGGTCACTCGTAGTCGTAGGTAACGCGGGCAGAATAGTATATGCAAAATAAACACAAGCTTTTAGTTGGTATCCGTGTTTGTTCGATGAAATATATTTATATCGATTACGAACCTATTTAAGTATGCCCATTAGGTATTTAAACCCTATTTTTGTAGATCAATTTATTGTGGACGTGATTGTATAACAAGGAATTTGTTTTGAAATAATATTTTATTTTCAGAATGTGGCCACCTCGCTCGCCAGATTTAAACCCATTGGACTTTTTTACTGGGGCTGTTTAAAGGAGGTAGTTTATAAAGAAGAAATCACTTCAGTTGAACAGCTGCGACAACGCATACGTTCGGCTGCTGACGAAATATCGTCGGCAGGATTTGCGCGCCGATTGAGACGGTCCTTCATAAGAAGGTGTAGAGCGTGTATAGCAGCTGAAGGAGCCCACTTCGAACATCTTGTATATTTTCTTTTTCAATAAATTTGTTTAATTACTAATGTCTTTTATGGTGTCAACAAACCCATAGTGATCAAATTTTAAGGAAATTCTCATTCTCTTTGAGTCTAAAATTAGTTACAGCAGTGTTAAAGTAATTTAATTTTGAAATCAAATTTGTATAAAAATTCTCCTTTAAGATTCGAACAGCAATAACTTTGTACTTTATCAAGATACTGGTTATTATTATACCATTTTAGAATTTGCATTAAATAGGCAATTATCTATACTTATAATAAATCTGTAGAGAGGTCAATTCTGTACATGAAATATATTTTTCAACAGTATTATAGATTGACATATTATATTTCCCTACTAAATTACGAAAGTTAATCTGTGTGTTACATCTAAATCACTGAACCGTGAGGAAGGACATAGGCTACTTTTTTTTTACGAAAAACGACGGAAACGTGGACGAAGTCGCGGGCAACAGCTATCTATGCTAATATATAAGGCTGAAGAGTTTGTTTGTTTGTTTGAACGCGATAATCTCAGGAACTACTGGTTCGAATTGAAAAAAATATTTTTAATTAAATACTCAATTTATAGAGAAAGGCTATAGGCTATATATATCATTACGCTAAGGCCAATAGGAGCGGAGCACCAATGAAGAATGCTTCAAAATCGGGCTTAAATTTAACGTTAGCCCAAAGTAACTATTCCACGCGGACGAAGTCGCGGGCAAAAGCTAGTCTAAAATAATGAGCCACCGCAGTGTAGTACATTTTTTTTCGATATAGTCTGGCGGGAATAATTCCGAATCATTCCCGTCGTATATTTCGGAAGTATTCCGAAATATTCCGAAGCTTTGGGAATATTTCAACTGCCAAAAGAAACCAGGAAAATCGACCTTTGAAGTCGGTTAATATACCAAAACCTGCTCCTACCTAAGTATAACAAATACTTTTCTGAAAACCGCATCAAAACGTGTTTGCTTGCAAGGTTTGCCTTTAATTGTTTTTATTGGCTGGGCTATTAAACGCGTTAAGTAGGTAGGTAATGATTAATACCTACCTATGCGACTCGCGAATACTCGCGATGCGTACAGAGCTACATACAAACTAACCAAAAACATAGGTAACCCTTTTTCAAAAAACAAATAAAATATGCTAGGCCTGGTTTTTTATTCAACTACTGACATTTATAAAAATAGCATTCAATTTCGAAATAAGTAGAGTACCTACCTAGAAACAAAAGAATAAAAATCCTGTTAATCGCAGGCTAACATATCTACCTATAAAAATATCAACATATACTTAATCAATCCCGTTTATAATAAAACTAGTACTCACGCGGGGCTTCGCTCCCGTGGATTCTATCACGGTAAAAACATAACTCTCCTTTTTTGCAGTCGCGTAAAAAGTAGCCTATAACCTTCCTCAAGCTTCAAGCTATTTCCATACCAAATTTCATCCAAATCCACCCAGTACTTTCGAAGATTAGCGCGTTCAAGCAAACAAACAAACAAACTTTTCCGCTTTATAATATTAGTATAGATAAACATTTATATTTTACTCTTGTATCGTACGTAGTCTCGCACTGAGCAATAATTAACCCACCCACCACACAACAAACAAACACGTTAATTTCGATTGAATTATTCGGGCGAAATATTCGGAAACATTCGATTGCGGGGTACGAATCTTTCTCGCGGGGGGAAAACTTCTCCGGGGAGCATCTCCCCTCTTACCGCACCCCGCACCGCCATCGCAGCGCGGCGGCAGCGGCCGGCGCACAGAGGGCTTTATTTAAATTCATTTTGAATAATTCTGATTTAAAGAAACTTTCCCAGAAGTATTCCGGAATTATTCCGAATTTTTCAGAAGTTTTGCAACTATAGATACAGGGGCCCAAAATTGCGTAATTCCGTAGAAAAAAATGTTAAAATTTAAGAATAACTATTTTTTGCAATATTGATTTAGAATGTAATAAAAAATCTTGATACTGATCTGATAATACAAATATTCAGGACTGATATAAAAAACAAACAAAATGTAAAAAATATCACCAATTTTAGAAATGGTACCTAATTTTGTAAGAGTAAGTACGATTTTTATTTAAAATATTAAAAATATCAATAATTTGGTCATCCATGGGCATATGACGATATAAGTGGGGTAAATGATAGATATTATCTGGCCAATCGACAGTTTCAGAGTTATCCATTATTTACGCCACACCAAAATCACGCGCCATAATAATATTATATTATACATAATATAATATTACCTTTTGGTATTGATTTTATATTGATTCGTGTTCAGTATCAGTGGTATAGTCACCTCCTACTAACTTACTATTTACGTATTATTCGCGTACACATAATAACGTTTCGTAATATTGTATAACGCAGTCATACTTTGAATACAGTTGTTTCATCTGAATATTATACGTATACTTACTACAGAAGATACGCGTCGAGCGAGCGCGTAGGTACACGCGCGATCGTATTCGATGTGAGGAGCGGGTAGGACAGTGCGGGTGAATTCTAAAATTTTGCTGGCTTTAGGCGCGCTCTTAATATTATTTCTTATTAAATAAATAATAGCTGTGGTTTTTGCAGAAGGTTTTTGATAGGTTTAACTAGTTTGGGATGAGTTCACTATTTATGTTGTAACTTTTTTATGTCAATAAAGTATTGTATAGGTAGAGGTTACAAGCGCGCCAGTTGCATGTCTTGGGATCGAATACAGGCCTTGGTCAGGACTACAATAGGCCAGTGCAACGATACTGGTGTGTCCGAACTTGTCCACGGTTCGTGGAGCCCTACCGTTGCTTTCAACAACAATAAACAAAACTACAGGCTCTTCGGCCTACAACCATATATACAAATAACAGTTCTAACCACTTACCTTCTGCACTGGGTACACCAACTTCGACCTTCCTAGGCCACGCCCAAGTGTGGTATGTATGTAAATATGAGGTGAGTAATTGAAAGTGTGATGTAAGTCAAGTGTTCTGAACGGTCACAAGGCGTCAGTCTCCAGATAGCGCGGTTCAGATCAGCATCACAGCCCAAACTCACACCGGATTGAAGCTATTTATCACTACTTATTTCCAACAAATGCGCGTGCCACACGGTGGCATCAACCCGGCGATAAATCCAAAAATATCCCAGGGTTTTCGTCAAATGGGGATTACAACTTCAAACAATAGTTAATCGCGACCCAATTATCGGTTGCAAACGGCGATTCCAAACGATATTTCTATTACAATAAAATCAAAGTCCCAAGAGCGGACATTTTCCAACCACGGAAGCAAAGTCTGTCTGTCAAGTCAAAAAGTTATGTCAAGTGTCAACATCAAAAAGACAATAGAATGTTGCCACACCAAAGATCGTTCAAAAATACATTTGGGACGCAACATCTACCCCCCCCCGGACGGGCCTACCCGTCCGCTAATCAATTGGAAGTCTTGACCAGGTTGCGAATTCAACACAGCTTCAATGCGGCCAAATACCGTAGCTAGTTCCTCAAAGGTGAGAACGGTGTCTCCCAACAATCTCTGCCAGCGTCCCTTTGCCGCTTTCACCGCGGCCCCAAAAATACCCCCCCAATGGGGGCAGGCTGGCGGGTCAAACAACCAAGTGACCCCTCGGTGGGCCAAACTATTACCAGTGTCAACCTGGCTCTCATTAAGGAAGGCGTATACCTCCTTCAAATAGTTACTTGTACCCTTGTAATTCGTACCGCAATCAGACCTAATTAAAGAAGGTAACCCACGGCGAGACACAAATCTTTCCAACGTCGCCTCAAAGGCCTCTGTCGAGAGGAAGGTTACCAGCTCCAAATGTACTGCCTTGGTTGACAGGCAGACAAACACACAAATAAGCCGTAACAATCTTACTATTACGAAGGGTGGACGTCTTCAACAAAAGGGGACCAACAAGTCCGTTACGACGCCAGCAAAGGGCCTCGCCTCATTGACGCGATCAGCCGACAAAATCCAAAATTCTCGCTGCAGAATGGCCAACAGCGCATTGCAACCGGCATGCGAGTTCTTAACGTGACGATCAGTCACCAACAATTGAACCAAGTGGCCCTCCTTGGGCAACAAAAGGGGGTGACGGGCCCCATAAGGAAGGCTAGAGTGCCTCAACCGTCCTCCAACAGGGTTTCCCGAAGTGGCTCGTCCCAACCAAGTTCAGTTATAACAAGGGCAGGAGCACCAATTTTAGGGTACGGACAACTCACAAGGGTGATTTCAAACCAGGTCCTTCCCTCAACAGTGGTGTCAGCCGGTTCGCCAATTCCTCAAATCTTGCCTGAAAGGTCATTCATTTTCAGGCCAACCTGTCCCGCTAACCAAGACGACAAAGGCAACCCTGGACTCCCGTGTCCAAAATGGCACAGACCACAATCGAGTCACCCAAGGGTCCCCAGACCTTGACCGAGGCCGTTGGCAACAAAACCGTCTTGATCGGGGAGGTCCTTTAGCGGGGCAGGCGTCAATCTCTTAGTGATGCCTGGGCGGCGACCGATCGCCGCATCCAGGCTGCCTTCGTTCACGACGAGGCCAACAATCCAAACATTCGTCCGCGCGGTGTCCCGAGCCGCTCGCCATCACTGGAGGGGCATATCCCACCGGATGCCCGAATGGCGGAGGGCGCGACTCCAGCCGGGGACGTTCCGCCAACGGAGGGGAAAGGCAGCGGCGCCGACCCGGCCACTGCTGCCTAGCAGCCAATGCGCGTTCTCCCTGACGAGGGGAGACCAAATGGCGCTCGCGGGGCTCCCGTTCAACTTGCGCGGGGGATGGAGTGCGGCGTACAGAATTGCGGGCTTCAGCCCGGTGCTCGTCTCCGGGGTACCCCCCCCTGCGCGAACCCCCCTCAGAAGCTGGTCTGCTGGAGCGGTTCGCGTTGGCGCACAAAATCTCCAAGTGGGACCCTTTACAAATTCTACACGGGCGGGGGTCGGGGCAGTCCCGATGAAAGTGGGCCCCTAAGCACGAGAAGCACAAACGGCGTGCGTTGACAATGCGGCGGCGGGCACTTACGTGCAAATTCAAAAAATCCGGGCAACGCGCCATGACATGCCCCGTTGCCTTACAAAAGTCACAATGATGAGGACTCCGGGCGCCAACAAAACGGGGGGCGGGGCAAACATCAACAGGCCCCCTAGCCCGAGGACTCCGGGCGCCAGCAAAACGGGGGGCGGGGCGAAAATCAACAGGCCCCCTAGCCCGAGGACTCCGGGCGCCAGCAAAACGGGGGGCGGGGCGAACATCAACAGGCCCCCGAGCCCTAGTCCGTCCCTGGTCTCTAGGCCGAGAAGGTAGTGGGGGTGACCCCGCGGCGCCACCAGTGTTATCCGAAAACCGACACTCGTCCTCCAAAAATTCGAGGAGGTCATCAAAGGGGGGAAGATGGGTGGCACTATCCCCACCATACTTCTGCTCAAAACGTGACCTCAGCTCCGCGGGGAGCAATTGCAGCACTATGTGCACCAACAAGTAGGACCAATGTTCCACCGGTAACTCCAAGCGTCTCAAGGCGTTGGTCGCTGAGACCAACGGGTTCAGCAAGTCAGTGCGCAACGTCGACGTGCTGACAATGGCCGGTAGCCCCAAAATCTGGTCGATGTGCACATCAGCCAGGCAGCGCTTGTTCTGATACCGTCGGGAGAGAAGCTCCAGAGCGGTCGGGTAGGAGGAATCCGTCACCGGCAAGTGCTGCACCAAGGCTCTGGCTTCGCCCTCCAGGACAGACAATAAATAGGCCAGCTTCTGGGCAGGTCCGAGGTCCGAGCGTGCATCGACAAGACTCTCAAAGAGATTTAGGAAGCTCAGCCAGTGGTCCAAGCGACCGTCAAAATGTGGCAGCTCCAGGGTGGGCAGCCTACTCAATAGTCCAGGGCCTGCAACAACGGGGGTCTGCGGCTTGGCCGCATCAGGCACCCGACTCTTCAAAATTTCCCGCGCTCGTAGACATATGACATCCCCCAGGTGGACAATCTGGTCATAGTCAACCAAAATCTTATCGCGGGCTGTCTGATCCATCACCCCCAAATCCACGTCCATGATGTACTCGTTGAAGCGTGTGAGCGCAGCATCAGCCGACTTGATCCTCTCAATCACTTGCCCGTACCGAGCAAGGGTGAGCTCTTCCAAATCTACACGCTCAACCGTTGCAGCTGCCGATGTGAACCATCTCAACTGTGAGGTCAATCCGGCAGCAGCCTCCCTGACTGCCCTTAATGAGGCCATTGCAACAATCAAATATTAATACAACAGGCTAAAATTAACCAAACAAACAACAATGACTTGTTAGCCGACCAAATAATTTCACCAAAATAACAACTTAAATTCAATTATTTCAAGTCCAAATCCGACCCTGTACTTATTCCAAGTATGAATCTAGCTTGGTACAGATGGCCAGTTACAAAATAAATAACAATTCAATGTATATATTGTGCAGGATCAACACCAATAAACATCAATAAACACAACAATTGACTGTATAATATTGAGCCGGACAATCTCTATCAACACAGTCCAATAAGTACCACAAATGCAATAACCAATACACACAATTCAAGTCTTGTTATGTTAACAAATGTGTGATTATTATTTAGATAACCTTTTAAATTCAGATCAGTGACATTCACTTATTAATTGCAACAAATACCAAACAACTTTTACAACAATATACCAAATTATGTACCAAATACAACCAATAATTCCTAATTTCACAAACAATCTTACTTGTCTGTGCAATACAAGGGACTAGCACTACAAATTACAGTACAAACTACAAGTGCTATTTGAGCCCGGCTGACAAAGCAATATTCAAACTTATTAAGTCATTTACAACAATATTCAAAACTTCCAATTAAACCAGTGGATCTTATAAGACCACGCTTCTGCTACCAAATGGTCAGGACTACAATAGGCCAGTGCAACGATACTGGTGTGTCCGAACTTGTCCACGGTTCGTGGAGCCCTACCGTTGCTTTCAACAACAATAAACAAAACTACAGGCTCTTCGGCCTACAACCATATATACAAATAACAGTTCTAACCACTTACCTTCTGCACTGGGTACACCAACTTCGACCTTCCTAGGCCACGCCCAAGTGTGGTATGTATGTAAATATGAGGTGAGTAATTGAAAGTGTGATGTAAGTCAAGTGTTCTGAACGGTCACAAGGCGTCAGTCTCCAGATGGCGCGGTTCAGATCAGCATCACAGCCCAAACTCACACCGGATTGAAGCTATTTATCACTACTTATTTCCAACAAATGCGCGTGCCACACGGTGGCATCAACCCGGCGATAAATCCGAGAAATATCCCTGGATTTTCGTCAAATGGGGATTACAACTTCAAACAATAGTTAATCGCGACCCAATTATCGGTTGCAAACGGCGATTGCAAACGATATTTCTATTACAATAAAATCAAAGTACCAAGAGCGGACATTTTCCAACCACGGAAGCAAAGTCTATCTGTCAAGTCAAAAAGTTATGTCAAGTGTCAACATCAAAAAGACAATAGAATGTTGCCACACCAAAGATCGTTCAAAAATACATTTGGGACGCAACAGGCGTATTAGTTTGTGTCTTAATATCATTACCTCTGCTCTCAAATTGATGAAAGAAAACATTGTTAGGAAACCGGACAATGAAAGACATCTGGATCGATGGACGGCACTGGGCACTGGACCGCGTGCTGGAATACGGCCCATTTCCTCTCATAGAGAGCAGGCCTGTGTCTCATCAGTGGGGATGATACAGGGCTTTTAATCATTTATCTTTTTGTACCGATTATTTACTTGACTTTAAAATATATGCAACAGTTTGCAGTTTTTTTTGCAGCTTTGTTGCAATCGTTTGACATTATATTTATCATATATATTTTTTAAAGATTATTAGCGATGTGGGTAGAATTCACATTACTAGCAATCTTGTTAACCCCTCCAACTTACCTAAATATGCTTGTGTCTGGAGTGAATTCACGGCAATAGTGTAATGGGTGGGATTTGAACTTGCGACCTCTCGATCCGTTATCTATTAGGCTATTGACGCTTTGATATAATATAATATATTATTAATAAATATAATATTATTTTTAATGAAATTTAATATTTGAAATTTATAAGGTATTATTTTCATCAGTAATTACTTAAAATTATGTAATAATCAGTGATCGGAGTAGGCAGATTGATTTTTGGTACTTGTATCATAAATGCACACAGAAAGAAAAACATGGATAAGCCATTTTCCCGGAAAGTAATTCCGGTATTTCCGGATTCAATTAAACATTGTTAATGTTGGTAGTGATATTATTCCTACTCAATTCAAAATTTAAAGGAAGGTATAAAAACTAAATTAATTCATTATTTATCTGTTGAATAATAAAAACAATCTAATTCCGATCGAAGCTTTAATTTTTATTTTTTTATTTTTTTATTCCTACCTTTTTTTTGAGGATGGCAAATCATCAAATGACTCCTTCCACTCTGGCAGAATAAGATTCCTACATAAGTTCCGGTTTTTTTTTTAATAATCCACCAATTCCGGAGGAATGTCCATATTAATATATACGTTTCGGATCAATGACCCCATTTCAATCTACCTACTCCGATCACTGGTAATAATACAACACGATAGTATTTTGTTATATGAATGATAATAAATGAATAACGTGACATGGTTGAATAAAACCCCTCTCTATCATCAGGCAACACAGTCCCGGAGCCAGTGTTCCTGTGCTCCATCGAGCCTCCCAGCGTGGCGCAGCAGGTAGCCCTGGAGACTGCGCTGGCGGAGCTGCAGCGAGAGGACCCCAGCCTCAGGGTCACCACCGACCCCGACAGCGGACAGACGGTGCTGGCGGGTGCGTATGCTCTCCATCATCAGGCAACACAGTCCCGGAGCCAGTGTTCCTGTGCTCCATTGAGCCTCCCAGCGTGGCGCAGCAGGTAGCCCTGGAGACTGCGCTGGCGGAGCTGCAGCGAGAGGACCCCAGCCTCAGGGTCACCACCGACCCCGACAGCGGACAGACGGTGCTGGCGGGTGCGTATGCTCTCCATCATCAGGCAACACAGTCCCGGAGCCAGTGTTCCTGTGCTCCATCGAACCTCCCAGCGTGGCGCAGCAGGTAGCCCTGGAGACTGCGCTGGCGGAGCTGCAGCGAGAGGACCCCAGCCTCAGGGTCACCACCGACCCCGACAGCGGACAGACGGTGCTGGCGGGTGCGTATGCTCTCCATCATCAGGCAACACAGTCCCGGAGCCAGTGTTCCTGTGCTCCATCGAGCCTCCCAGCGTGGCGCAGCAGGTAGCCCTGGAGACTGCGCTGGCGGAGCTGCAGCGAGAGGACCCCAGCCTCAGGGTCACCACCGACCCCGACAGCGGACAGACGGTGCTGGCGGGTGCGTATGCTCTCCATCATCAGGCAACACAGTCCCGGAGCCAGTGTTCCTGTGCTCCATCGAGCCTCCCAGCGTGGCGCAGCAGGTAGCCCTGGAGACTGCGCTGGCGGAGCTGCAGCGAGAGGACCCCAGCCTCAGGGTCACCACCGACCCCGACAGCGGACAGACGGTGCTGGCGGGTGCGTATGCTCTCCATCATCAGGCAACACAGTCCCGGAGCCAGTGTTCCTGTGCTCCATCGAGCCTCCCAGCGTGGCGCAGCAGGTAGCCCTGGAGACTGCGCTGGCGGAGCTGCAGCGAGAGGACCCCAGCCTCAGGGTCACCACCGACCCCGACAGCGGACAGACGGTGCTGGCGGGTGCGTATGCTCTCCATCATCAGGCAACACAGTCCCGGAGCCAGTGTTCCTGTGCTCCATCGAGCCTCCCAGCGTGGCGCAGCAGGTAGCCCTGGAGACTGCGCTGGCGGAGCTGCAGCGAGAGGACCCCAGCCTCAGGGTCACCACCGACCCCGACAGCGGACAGACGGTGCTGGCGGGTGCGTATGCTCTCCATCATCAGGCAACACAGTCCCGGAGCCAGTGTTCCTGTGCTCCATCGAGCCTCCCAGCGTGGCGCAGCAGGTAGCCCTGGAGACTGCGCTGGCGGAGCTGCAGCGAGAGGACCCCAGCCTCAGGGTCACCACCGACCCCGACAGCGGACAGACGGTGCTGGCGGGTGCGTATGCTCTCCATCATCAGGCAACACAGTCCCGGAGCCAGTGTTCCTGTGCTCCATCGAGCCTCCCAGCGTGGCGCAGCAGGTAGCCCTGGAGACTGCGCTGGCGGAGCTGCAGCGAGAGGACCCCAGCCTCAGGGTCACCACCGACCCCGACAGCGGACAGACGGTGCTGGCGGGTGCGTATGCTCTCCATCATCAGGCAACACAGTCCCGGAGCCAGTGTTCCTGTGCTCCATCGAGCCTCCCAGCGTGGCGCAGCAGGTAGCCCTGGAGACTGCGCTGGCGGAGCTGCAGCGAGAGGACCCCAGCCTCAGGGTCACCACCGACCCCGACAGCGGACAGACGGTGCTGGCGGGTGCGTATGCTCTCCATCATCAGGCAACACAGTCCCGGAGCCAGTGTTCCTGTGCTCCATCGAGCCTCCCAGCGTGGCGCAGCAGGTAGCCCTGGAGACTGCGCTGGCGGAGCTGCAGCGAGAGGACCCCAGCCTCAGGGTCACCACCGACCCCGACAGCGGACAGACGGTGCTGGCGGGTGCGTATGCTCTTCATCATTAGCAGCAGTTCCTACCATAAAAGCTCTGACAGTGATCTGGTTATGGCTTACCGATGTACCTGCGCAGAAAACGAATTTTCGCACCGCGCTTCGTTTCATTTACCGTTATTGGTCGGCAGCTGCCTCCATTTTAGCGCGCGACGCGTGACGCGTGAGTGAGACGGAACTAACAGCTGCAGTGTATTATGAACCTTATAGTAGTGATCTAAGGTTGATTGTAACTTTTAAACGTTCTTTTGTTAATTTTAGGGGCCATACTTTCTTTTCTGTGCGAACGAAGATTCACGACGCGCCTTATCAGTTGGGTATCACTGTACTAGGTCTTTTTTGATCTATCGACCGTGACTATGCAGCTTCTTTCAGATTTATTTTATGAGAATGGTTTATTTTTATTTTTTAAGGAATATAAAACAAGTAGGGTACATCATATCTGATGTGCGTGTGTCTGTAAAGTTAAGCAAAGTAATGTTTATTGATATAGATTATTTACATAAATTATGAGTCCCCTGGTCTCTAAACTAGTGTTTACTGTATCATATGGACTAGTATCTTTGTCTGTTTAGGTTGGCATATACATATTATTTTACATATACATACATACATAACTTATAATAAATAAACAAAGAGAAAAACTTACTTCTAGGGTTAGGATGTGTGTTTGAAGTTGTTTACGATTGTTTATCTATTAGAAATGAGTGTTTCGATTACCTCATAGTTGCACTGCTTTAGCCTTATATGTGTAATTTAAGGTTATTCTGACTGTACCATTGACTACTTATTTATTTTCTCCTGCTGTGTCAAATCCATCCAAAGATTAGCTGTAAAAGATCGCTTTAGTGATAAGATCGCCCATTGTACCTCATCTATACTAATATTATAAAGCGGAAAAGTTTGTTTGTTTGTTTGCTTGAACGCGCTAATCTTCGAAAGTACTGGGTGGATTTGGATGAAATTTGGTATGGAAGTAGCTTGAAGCTTGAGGAAGGTTATAGGCTTAGGCTTAGGCTTTTTACGTGACTGCAAAAAAGGAGAATTACTTTTTTACCGTGTTAGAATCCACGGGAGCGAAGCGCCGCGTGAGTACTAGTCATTAATAATCATTGTATCACTCTTTTTAGTTTGGAGTCCTTATTTGTTTCAGTTAAGGAAGGAGTACCTATTTTATCTATTTATCTATGTTTCGAAGGATTATAGTTATTTGGTAGTTGCTTAGAATTTAATAGATACAATACCTAGGAACTACTCCCTAATGCTGACATTCCTTCCAATACCAGGCATGGGCGAACTCCACTTGGAAATAATAAAGGAGCGCATAGTCCGCGAGTACAAGATCGACGTAGAGCTTGGGACACTACAGATAGCTTACCGGGAGGCCTTGGTCGGGGAGGCTCGTCGCTCGCACACCACCGACCGCAAGATAGGAGGCACCAGGCAGCTCTGCAACCTCACCATGTCCGCCAAACCCGTCAAGGGAATCGCTCACGACAAAATATTGAAGTAAGTCTTATTTACAAACAACATCCGCTTAGCCTTTTAACTGTGTGGAGGAAAGTAGTTTTGATATTGAAATAAAAGGCGTCTGTTTTGTTCGACGTATGTTTAGCGACTCCCATAATTAACATGTATCTGCTCTAACTAATTTAAGTACTTTCTCATTCTCATAAAACTAGCTACTATCTCTTATTCCTTCTCTGTCCATGCTGTAAGATTGTGGAACTCACTTCCGCCTAGCATTCGTGATTTAATAACTATATTCAAATTTCGATTAAAAGAGCATTACCTTTCCTCTTAACTGTGTTAATTATTTATGTATATATTTATATTATATGTTTATATATTCTAACATTATGTATTTATTTAAGTATATGTTATTTTTATTGCATTGTAAGTATGTGTAAGTATATTTAATATTTTAGTTTTAGTTTTAGACTTCACATATTCATATTTATTTCTCTTCTTGTTCTCACACACTATTGTCTACATTTCTTTTTACCCGACTGCAAAGGAAGGGTTATGTTTTTCGCGCGTATCTTGTATGTATGTATGTAATATTCTTTATTACCTCATATTTCCAGAACCGCTGAACGGATTCACACAATTGAGGTATCGTTAGATTTGTCTTAACAGCCCGAGTGTTCTTATATAGGTGACATTTAAAAAAATTAAACATGGCGGCTGTGCGAAGCCATTATACAAGGTGAAAAAATTTTTTTTTTTTAAATACTGCAATATGGGTATCAAATTAAAGGGCTTAACATAAGGATTTCAAAAAGGTATATCATGTTCATCATTAGTGTAATACTAGCAAAATAACACAATGAGAAAGTTTAAAAATACGGACTCAGTTTCTGAATCCGGTGGAGTACCAATGTGACACGACCGGGAATACTAAAAAATTGTTACTTAAGAGCGCGTATTCGATTTAGAATAGGTACAAAATTGCAAGAACGACGTAATATTTATGCACACTGCAATAGTTATTCAGTGTGCGTAAGCTCGAACCTCGAAACCAAACGTTTTGATACTTTTATCTTAAATAATGATTTTGAGTTTATATTCTAATTTGTTTTACGTGATTATTATTATATTAGTACGCATAAACTTCAAGGCTGTGGTCAAATCTTAAAAAACAAATTTCACGACTGTAAGTATGAGGTTTTCTGGAAAACATACCTGGGACAATGTATACCGTAACCGTAAATAAAACTTTTAAACGACTTCAAAAAGGGAGGTTCTGTATTCGAATGTATGTATTTTGTTTGAAAGCATATTTTACAACAAAGGTTTTTAGTGCATAACATATCAGGTTCTGATAAAGATCATCGGAGACAAGTGATGGAACTATTTAATTAATAAAACTTCAAAACTTCCAAAAAAGACTACTGAAGCGCAAAATAACCTTAGATTGTTTCATTTGGTGTCTAGTTCCGTTTAAAATAAGAGACCTTCTCACCTTCTCATATGGCTGAAGTCAGTGCCAAGCCAATGAATACTTTTGATAGACATAGTACCTACAGCTACGCCGCATTCTGGGGGACAGCCGAGGTGATCAAACCTATTAATTTATCTTGGCACCGACTTCAGCCATGTGAGATCATGTGTTACCTAGCTCTTATTTTGAACGGAATTAGACACCAAATGAAACAATCTAAGGTTATTTTGCGCTTCAGTAGTCTTTTTTTGAAGTTTTGAAGTCGGTTAAATTTTTAGTAAAAAAGTCTTTTTTTTATGCTTTTTAGTGTATCATTGTTTGTGTTACTTGAGGTACTAACATACCGTTCGCACAGTTATTTTTAATCGGTTAAAACAGAGAGTTTGCTGTATACGTCTTTTTTACCCACTAAAACGATATTTCAGACGTGATTCAGAAGCTGTGGTGATGTTAATAGACTGATTATGCTAAATAATACATAGAGGTACGAGGGCAGCAATCGCGGGAGATTTGCTGTTTTTAATTGAAGACATCCTTCACTTATCTCTGAAGATCTTTATCTGAACCTGATTTGTTATATACTAAAACCTTTCTTGTAAAATATGCTTTCAAACAAAGAAAACGCTATCAAAATCAGATCAGTAGGTTCTGAGAAAATCGCGGATATACAAACATACATACTAAAATAGCCCCCACTAAAAAAGCTAGTTGAGTTACAAAATAAAACAAAATCGAAGATTTCATATTTTATTTCAATATCACACATTTTGATGTCCATTGACAGAATTTTCCTGGGATCAATCATCTCGGGCAAAAGACATTTATATTAGAAATCGAACAGCTAATGTTCCATTTTGGTCACCCAAAACGCATCATCTCTTGGTATCCTTATGGTCTTCAATTGAAATTCATTTCCTGCGCACATTGCAAAAAAAAACAAACGTTTTTCTGGCTGAAAATTAATTACAATTTATAAGAAAAGCAATTATACCTAACAACTACGTCACTACTTACACTTGATCTACCATACTGCTACAACATAGTGGCGCTGTCAGTGGATGTGGGTATAGCGAAATATAGATGACAGGCCTGTTAATCTAGTGGTCAGTGGCCCTGACTGCGATGCACAAGGTCGTGGGTTCGATTCCCACCCAGGACAAATGTTTGTGTGATGAGCACGATCATTATTCTGGGTGTAATTTATTTATTTATCTATAATATGTATGTATTTAGAAACATATATGTATGTTTATCAGTTGTCTAGTACTCATAGCACAAGCTCTGCTTAGTTTGGGACTAGATGGCGTTGTGTGAAAGTTGTGGAATATTATTATTATAGACGATTTATAGGGTGGACTAGAGCGATAATATAGTTATAGTGAATCTCATCTGACATGAAACTGCTCTTGGATAGGAAAGTATCAGTCGTGGTTGGTATTAGTAGTTCCATCGAATTAAAAAACAAATGTATACTGGCCTGTTCAGCATCTATGTTCATGCTGAATATAGACATTTTATTTCGACTAACAGACAATTTCCTTCATCAAACAGACAGAAAAATAAACAAAAGAACAAAGGTCAATAAAAAATGAAGGGTCCCGTAGTAACTTTAATAAATATAATAATAATATATTTAATTGACAAAAAAAAACCTTACAAATTTCTTAAAACTAGCTTATTTACAATTTTTAGAACTACTCCAAATAACTTTGTTTTGCGTAGTGTTTGTATCAGTTACAAAGTTATATTTGCGGTTTTATAAAATATACTGTATATCTCAAAAACTGCTGACCGATTACCGATTACCGAAACCGATTTAGGTTGAAAGTTTAGATTAAGATCTACAGCATATATATTTTTTTAGTTTTTTCACCTTATTATTATGGAAGTTATTGGGGGGTGGGGGAGGGGGGGTGGACGCACTTTTTACCACTTTGGAAGCGTATATCTTTTAAACGATTAACTTTATGAAAAAGTGGTTTTAAAAAACTCAATGTTATTTTAAAGACCTGTCTATAGATACCACACACGCATAGGTTTCATGCAAAAATATATTTTCAGTTTCAGTTCCATGTATGGGGAGCCCCCTTTATTTTAAATATTTTTTAAATTTTCTCTTAAAATCGGAAAGCGGTTTACAGAATACATCTACCTACCAAGTTGTACATGTATAGTTCTAATAGTTTCGGAATAAAATGGCTGTGACATACGGATGGACGGACGGACAGACAGACAGACATGACGAAACTATAAGGGTTCTGTTTTTTGCCATTTGGCTACGGAACCCTAAAAAGCACCGTTTTGCACAACGACGATTTCATGACGATCCAGCTGCTCTGGATCCGGTGGGAAAATCATCAAATGACTCCCACTCTAGGTAAAGTGGAAGGGAGTATCAGACTTCTACTGAATAAAAACCCACCATATTCCTTCAGTGGCCCATGTGTTCCGGGGCCGCGGTATCTTATTAGAACATTCCCGCAACCCTAGTATCTCTCCATTTGCTCTATTGCTGTGTTTTCGATAGTTTTACCATACTCAATGCCACACGAAATTTGTTTTGTCTGAAAAAAAAAACTGGTAAAAATAAGTAGGTACATAATACAAGTATATAGATTTTTGTATATACAGAATATGTATGATTATGTTACACACATAAAAAATACACACAGCCGAACATAGAATCGCCTCCCTATTGAAAATCGGTTCAAAAGTACATAAAGACATGACTCACCTTTTTGCTTGTCTAGCGATAGCCAAAGTATTTTTTTTTTATTTTCAAATAAATTTCGTTTATAACCCATTTCTGAAAAAAGAAATATTAAATTTAACATATAAATTATTTTTGATTGAAATAATAATTATTGACATCATTTGTTGTACACAAACATGTTAAAACTGATTATTAAATAAATTCAGTATATACAAATAATTACCTGCATATAACGTTTTTCAAAATTACTTACCGAATAAAAAATATTAGTTGCTCATGTATCAATACTATTGTGTCGCACTGTGTCTCACCGACACTATGTATGTTTATGCGAGCAAGCGGCGGGCGTCGGGAAAAAAGTGATACGTCCTGTCGTTGGGAGGACCCGGCACGAACTGATTGGCAACGTTTTTTTTTTTTTTTTTTTTGTGTGTGGCATCTCGCAGGTCAACCTCTGAGGTTGTCGGCTGCTTAACCGGGCTTGCCTGTGGTTGCCTTAATTAATTAATTAATTAAAGCCTCCAGCCAGGGCTTATTAGAAAACTTACAAACTAGGCGACTACACGCTAAGGGCACCCCCTGTGGGGTACGGACCTCGGCTTAGGGCGTCGCAGTGGGAGGGCAGCTAGGGACAGGCTGGATCATATCATTTTTATTATTAATAAGGGAATTTAAAGCTACTGGCTCAGCGTCGCGGGCTGGCTCTGGTAAGGGTCGGGGCGGACTATTACGGGGACGTCGCGGTGGGCCTCGGCGGCGAGGACGGAAGGACGGTCGGTTTTTGTTTTTGTGTACTTGTTTCCCTACGGCTCTCTTGGAGCAGGGTGATTGCGTCATCGGGAGTGACAAGGGTGTGCCTTGGTCGGCGAATCTTAGAGATACGCGAGGGTTCGTATTGGGCGGCCGATACGATAAGGGGATTCCTATGTTGGATTGCAGTATCAAAGAAACGCTTGGAGACACGTTTCATGAACTGCTGGATGGTGGGCATCTTGAGGTCTACGTGAAGAAGCTCATTTCGAACATAAAAGGGGGCTCCCGTGACTCTACGGAGGAATCGGTTTTGAAGGGTCTGCATCTTGTGGAGGAGGTAGGGCTTTGCGTGTGCGAAAACAACGCAGGCGTAGGTCATGATGGGACGGATGACCGCGGTGAAAATACGCAGCTTGCACCTGAGTGATTGCTGATTGGCAACGGATTGCGCGCGTTGATTTATAGTGTTTTTAAAATATTTTTTTAAAATAAACGATTACATGAAATTGACTGAAAAAAAATAACAGTGTATTTGGCAATACGTTTATTTTCATAAAATAAATAAATAATAGTTATGTTTTTATTCAAAACTCGGTTAAAAAAATGTTAAAGAGAACCGATTTTGCATTATTTAAAAATTGTTTCTTTAATATTAAATTGCCATATTTTCGTAATTGGGCTACGTAGTGCACTTTAAGACTATATATTCTATTGGACAAGCACATAAAATAAAATGTGTTGGTACGTTATCATGGTTATTTTCGTCCTGAAAGACGACTCTGACGTCTATTTTCGTAAAACGCGTCGAACAGATTGCCTTGTCTTTAAAAAACTGTCAATAAAAATTATAATGTTACATCGTTATGTACTAAACCAAGACTTAATCTTTCTATAACCGTAATAATCTTTGAATAATCTGTTAACATCATTACGATATAGCTCTTGAAAAAACAACAAAACGCGTTGTTTTCGTCGCGAATGGAATACACGCTCTTAATATATTAACTAAAAAGTTGAAAAAAAAAACTTATTTAAAAAATCTAAAAAGCCCGACTGCTCAACTGAAGTGTAAGAAACAAGCACATTTTTATTTTTAAAAGTGACAAGCAGGCGGGACCCAATTGAACATATTTTTTTTAAATGGGATGAGTCTTTTGCAGGTCTGCTATAAGAAATTTCTTAAGAAATAAGCAGTACCTTTGTACTCAGATATTATAATTATGCTTATCTTAATGTATTTTACTGTGTGTACATAAATAATAAAATAATTCTAGGTACTTAATGTAACACTACAACTGCCTCGTTGGTCGAGTGGCCGCAAGCGCGAATGCTGAGTACGATGTCTCCGATTCGATTCCCGGCAAAAAGTGCTATTGGGTTTTTCCGTAAGGAATTTCAAAGTTCTTTGACAGCCGTTACGGGTAGTTAGAGGCTAGTAAATGTGACAGTGGTCTAGCCAAGGGGTATCGTGTTACCCAGTTACGGGGTTGTGCCGGTCAGATAGCCAGTCGCACCATGTACCACCAACATTGGCAACGATACACTGGTCGAATCAAAGCTCCAGAGCCTTGAACATCGACCACGAGTTGCTAGTCTATCGGTTTTCTATCGGTTATATTTCGGGGAGTGTGCGATGGAATTACACAATCTGATTCCGTCAAGCTCGTTCCATCATCGCACTACAAGGCAAACGGCGATGCGCCATCGTTACATGGTGGACATCCACCTATACGCACTAAACGTTTCGGGAATGCCTTCATTGTGCGTACGGCTAAGGAATGGAATTCCCTGCCGGAGGCTGTGTTTCCCGATAGCTACAACTTAGGGATCTTTAAGTCAAGAGTGAATAGGGTACTTTTAGGCAAGCGTGCTCCATCTTCGACCACATCATCACTTACCATCAGGTGAGATGGTGGTCAAACGTGAGCCTATTATCAATGAGTGTCAGGTTTTCTTTGAATATGATATTCAAATGACAGCCACTCAACTCAACTTGATATGTTGAGATGTTCACTTATCCACAGACCGACATAGGCAAGCCGTTGCTTAATTTTGAGGATCAAGTCTACTATAAAAAAAAAAAAATGTGTTGCTAACCACAAAACTTAAGAACTCGATAGGACCACTCAAAACTAAAATCATCTCGGACATTAACTACATAATTCTTATATTTGACTAGGGGGCCGTTCAAGTATTACGTAAGCACATTTTTTGCAATTTTTATCCCACCCCTCCCCCTCGTCAGCAATAGTAAGCAAAGCTCTTACCCCTCCCCATGCTTACGTAAACATTGGTACAATTGATTGATTCATGAGCAGCAGTTATAAATCTAGAAATAAGGTATAGGTTTGGAATAGAAGTCTGTAACGCACCTAATATTCATTTAAATAAACTTTACTGACACGGAATTCAACAATTCATTATTTGTAGTAATCCCGAAAATGCATTTCGTTTTGAAGCATAGACAATGTGTAAAAAATTAAATAATTATTGCTGACGTAATCACCATCTAGATCTCCCCACCCCCCATGTCATCAAAAATAAGCAAAGCAAAGACCCCCACGCCCCCCTATGGTGCTTACATAATACTTGAACGGTCCCTAGTACATATTGTATGGTCTTCAAAGGAGACGTTGAATTCTGAGTTTATTTTGCTGTTTCTTTTCAGGACCAACCATCAGAAGTTTTTTTTTATGGAATTTGAATTAAATAAATAAAAACTTTATTCATTTACAGATTATGTAGTACAACAAGGAAATACACTCAACTTATGTCTTATGTCTAAGTAACAATAGAGACTTTTTTGCACTACATTTACACAGGTGTCGTACTGATGTTATTCGTTGTGGCAGGTTGGACAAGAGCGGCGACAGTGCAGCCAACCTGTCGCACGTGCTCCCGCGGCACCTGCACGCCATCAGGCAGGGGGTCAGCACCGCTCTCATGCACGGCGCCAAGCTCGGATGTCCGGTATATACATATCTTTCCTTTTTTTTTGGCACCAATTCGCCTGAAAGTAGACGCTAAATGCAAAGGCCCGAAAGCCATGGCAAAATTAATAAAACTTTTTTTCTAAATCTTCTTTCTAATATAATAAACGCGAAAGTTTGTCAGGGTGGACGTATAGATGGATGTTACTATTTCACGCAAAAACTACTGAATGAATCTGAATGAAATTTGGTAAGGAGATAGTTGAATCCTGGAATTCACATAGGCCACTTTTTATCCCGGAATTTCCACGGGAAAACCTTCACTAGCAATCTTGTGAACCCAAAGACTATAAAATCACTTGACCGCGCCCTGACCCTTGACCTTGAAGTGACTTTTTTTTGGAAAAGTCTCTTTCATGAAGAAATTTTAATTCTTTTATCCCTTTCTTTCACTTTGTATTTCTATCGTAAAAATCTGTACTGTTACCTTTAACGGCTGAATACAATATCGATAATTATAAAATTAAACTTATGTATTTTTATTTCAATTCAGATATTGGTCATAAAATACCTATCCACATTAACCGACATTAAAAAAAGAGGAAGTTCTAATATTTTTTCTTCTATGTGACATGCATGTTTTCATTTTAGATTTCCGAAGATTCCAAAATAAAAATAAAAGTGGATAGATAAGGTTACTAGGGAATATTGGTGTCTAGTTTTGTTGTTATTGATATAATATTGAGAAAAGTTAAATCGTGAATCAAAGATACCTATTCACATGACAAAAAACTCTGTTCGCTGGTCAGCAGAGTGCGGGCGAGTAACAACAGCATTCTGTCGACTGTGGCGGAGAGATTAAACTCTCCTTTCATGAGTCACTTTATGGGAATGACTATCAACCGGGGCACGTTTCCCATAAATTGATGGTCCTTCCCATAAAGCTAGTTATAATTTTATTTGTTAATATTATGTACTAACCCTAGCGTAAGCAGTATACTAACACATCTATGGATTTTTAATTATCTGAAATAAAGAATTTGAATTTGAATATATTCAATCTTTTTAGGCTTCAAATAGTATGACGGACTCTAATACTAATTGACTTGGGCCTTCGCATTACAATATCGCCCTCGTAAGTTACTTTGTTCCCGGGGTTGTGGTAATGTTCTAACGAGATACTGTGGCCCCGGAACTTAAGGGCAGCTGAAGGAACAGGATGGGTTTTTAGTCAGTAGAAGTCTGACACTCCCTTCCGCTTTACTCTGGGTAGCGGGAGAAGTCATTCGATGATATTCCCACTCAGGAAAAAAGGTTACTTTGTTTCGATGTCGAGTCCACGGGTTAAGTGTATGTAGGAGGGAGGAGTTATTAAATAAATCATCTACTACCACCGAAAAAATAATAATTACTGAGTGCTTGCTGAAGCTGAAAAAGCTGTTGATACACAACTGCTGTGTGTAAAGGAGCTTTTGTTTAACGATTCTACCGGTATTCATCTCTATGAGGTACTACTTAACAAATTTCATTCAGATTCGTTCAGTAATTTTGGCGTGATTGACACACAAAACATCCATCTATCCAAACGTCCAAACTTTTGCATTTATAATATTAGTATAGATGCTACAATTATAGCTTTATTATTAGCCTACGTTTAACCGTTTGTGGTGTACTACTGCAGGTGGTGGACGTGCAAGTGACGCTACACTGGTTCGAGCTGGGGCGCGGCACCTCGGACTCCGTGATCACCGCTACCGTCGCGCAGTGCCTCCGGAAGGTAATACTCTCCATATTCAAAACCTAGGAGTCGCACGGGGCTTCGCTCCCGTGGTTGTATCACGATAAAAACATAACCTACTTCTTTTACAGTCGGGTATAACATTCCTCCCGCTTCAAGGTACTTCCATACCAAATTGCATACATATGCACCCAGTACTTTCGAAGATTAGAGTGTTCAAACAAATAAACTTTTCCGCTTTATAATATTAGTATAGATCAGGAGTCGGCAAGTAGTTTTAGGTGGGGTCCGGATACTGTAGGATTATATTAACGAGGTTCGAGAAAAACACAAATGATTATAATTAAGTGCTACATATTTATTATTTTGATTTCGAATCACATTCTGAATTATAAAACAAAAGACTTAAAATTAATGTGAGAAACTACTAGTGTTGCCCAAAATCACTCTTGGTCTTGCAGTCTGACCAAGACCAATACCGAGACCGCATAACTTTAGCAAGACCAAGACCAAGACTTACCCTGCAAGATTTAAGCAAGAACAAGACTAAGCCTGCGAGACTCTTGCGTCTTGCAGTTAGTTCAGACTGTCGTTTTCTTTGTGTTATTATTATTAAAATGAGAAAACTTACATTGCTAAAACACAGGGGAAGGGCGGCCGATGTGGGGGAAACAATGAAACTTAGGCAGCTCTTAAAGGAACTATTTGTGTTCTCCGAGTTTGGATCGTTGTCCAAAGTCAGATTATTCAATGAGAACGTTACTGCGCTGGCTCTGACGGAGGTGCTGCTTAAAGTTACTAATCAACAACAACAACAACATCGCACAAGGTTTTTTAAAATAAGAAATCAGCGGAAGATATTAAGTTGTTGTAGTTAATATTTTTGTGGGAGCAATAGTAGTTAGTTAGCTAGTAGGGAGCAGGTAATTGGTAATCATGCTACAGGGTTATGTGTTATCCTGCTATCAGTCTCAAGGCTCCATTCCAGTGATATCCGGACCCATTACTATATCTGCATCCGGTAGAAATGGCCTACACAGACCCACTTTAGGCTTGCTGCTTTTAATTTACATCAGCAATTTTTTTTCTTATATACTACTTTTACTTTTAAATCGCGTAACACATCGTCCATTTCTTAAATTTATTGTGCGTACAGCCAAGGTGTGGACCTCGCTGGCTTCTGTGACCACTCGTCAGCTGTTATAGCAAGACTGAACAGGCATCTTCTAGGGGCTCGTTCGTTCGTAGAAAGGAAATAGTTCCTGATTTGTATGAGAACGCGTTTCGCCGCTTGTCTCCCACTCTTTAGCTCCACTACAAGCAAGAGGCCCGTTACGTATGCGAATTACGCACACAAATAAATTACACACACTTAAATCGAGAGCTTGCTACTGATTGTAACTCACTGTCGATAAATATGCGCCGTGCGTCACGGCCAATCAGGGCAAAAGGACGAAACGTCAATGGTTGAAGTGTTGAGGACGCGACGCATGCAGTACATTGTAAGCGGACTTGGTCATTGCGTTGATTAAGCAAGTACACATCGGGCGATGTATATTTTTTGTAACTTGTTGCAATAATGTTGTTAATGTTTGGAATTTCATAGTGATCAGAATATTTTTATGTTTTTTACAAACAAAATTGTAATTAAATGTTATTTTCGACTTACCGATGGAAAGATATACCTCCTCGCTCTATACTTGCGGTCTGACTTTTTGTTTTACAGGTTACAATTGCACGACACGGCATTTTAAAGCAGAGCTCTGTGTTCCGAATCAGTCCGAAGCGCATTAAACGCGGTGAATGAATTAATCAGTCGAGCTATGATTTTCGAATCATAGTGGTGGCGCGCTCGCCACTCCCACATTACCATTCCAACCTTATTCATCTATTCTGTGGTTATACCTCATCTATCTCTTACCATCAAACATGACCGTAATAAAAAAAGTCCTCTTAGCACTGCCGTTAATCATACGACTCCTCTATCCAGGTGTTTGAGGAAGCAGAGTCAGTATTGCTGGAACCGCTGATGTATCTGGAGGTGGTGTGTCCCGAGAGTCACTCGGCGCGCGTTCTGGCGGACCTGGCGCGCCGCCGCACGCAAATACAGGACATACACATCCGACATCACAACAAGGTACCACTATATTTTTTTACAAGTCAAGTATTTACTCACTCATCTCTCTCACCCACTTATCGGCGGCGTGTTGCAAGCCTGTCAGTTTTCTATCGGTTACATTTCGGGGATTGTGCGATGAAATGAAATGAAATATTTATTTTTGTAAATTGGTTAAATAATTTAATTCCACCAAGCCCGTTCCATCATCGAACTTCAAGACAAACGGCGATGCGCCATCGTTACATGGTGGACATCCCACCTATACGCACAAAACGTACAACTAAGGAGTGGAATTCCCTGCCGGAGTCTGTGTTTCCTGATAGCTATAACCTGGGAGTCTTTAAATCAAGAGTGGATAGGTTACTTCTAGGCAAGCGTACTTCATCTTCGACCACATCCTCGCTTAACATCAGGTGAGATGGTGGTCAAACGTAAATCTATAAATTATTAAAAAAAAAAAATCCTCACCAACTCACTCTTCTCACCCACACCGCGCACTCTCAGGGTGAGGTGACACACTCTAGACTTGCGTGCTTTATTTTATATAAACTTTTAAAATTTTCAAACGTTTGTTTCTGCAAGCTGCCATGCTGTAATTACTTAATGTACTTAAGTTTTATTTAATAATAACAGCCACACGAGTTGATCTTCAAAGTAAAGCAAAGCTTGCCAAGGTCAGGCTCTAGGTGAGTGACCATCTGCCTGCCTCGGAAAGCACGTTGAACCCGATCCCGACTGTCATTTGTGCATCTTGGCAATCGTTACGGGTAGTCAGAAGCCAGACAATCTGAACTCACGTCTTGCCAAGGAGTATCGTGTTACCCAGCTACTGGGTTGTTGAGGTCATGTAGGAAATCGCTCCATGCAAAACACTAGTACTCAACGGCTTCCGGCTAGACTGGTAGCCGAGCCCAACATGTTGGGAAAAGACAAACAGATGATGAAAAAAAATAGATGTATATAATATATATACAACGTGTAATTTAAAGAGTATATACATACCAAGTGCATGGCAAGGGTTTTGTAATCCTAAGTCTACGTGTGTAGAACTTATTACAAATACCAATACACTGATACCACAGACCGAATTTTTCAAATTAAGAAGAACGAAGAGAATTATAGTGTTATTGGCTAGTGACGTGGAAAGTTATTGACCCTCGTAGTGCTGTGACACGTTTGTTATGATTGGTATTCAAATCAATTCTTTTAGTCAGTTATTTTGAGCTGAAACTGTGCATAGAGACTCCATACTAGATGTTGTCTTCAGCCCTTTTGGATAGATATGGGGTTTCCATTACACATTGTATATATATATATATATTATACATCTATTTTTATATTTATTATGTATATTTAATATTATATATATATTTGTTTTTCGAATAACTTTAATAGCAAAATGAGGCGCTGTGTACGGTGGCCGGCATATCAACCTACCCCAATGTGTCAAAATAATTTAATAGATTTACAACTTTATTACAACATTATAAGGTTCAAACTCAATTGGGTAAATTTGACAGATTCGGATAGCTTGATGTGCTGGCGACGTACAATCTAAGAAGGTAACAAATAAAAACTTACAAATAATATTGTTTATTTTCCAGGTAATAGTATGCCTCGCTCCCCTATCGGAGCTGCTAGGCTACTCGAGCTCGCTTCGCTCGCTCAGCTCCGGCCTGGCCACCTTCACCATGGAGTTCAACTCCTACCACCAGATGTCGCCCATCGATGAGGAGAAGGCCATCAGAAGTATCACCGGATTTTAAGCGACACCAAATGGAGCCAGGAAACCTTATTGTGAAGTATTAAGTACCGGAGGAATCGTTACATATTATAAAACAAATTTTTCGTTTTTGCAAAAAGTTAGTTTTTTTGTTTTACATAAATTGACTATACTTTTATGATTAGTTTTATAATTATGTATAATGTACGATGACATAACAAAAGATGCCAATGAACTGTTTTACAGTTTGACAAAAAGGACGTTTTCACTGTTATAGGAAAATTTTAGGTAAATAAATTTAAAAAAGTCTGCCGTCGCGTTTGTCTGTTTGTGTGTACGCGATAAATAGATTTTCATGCGGCTTTCGTCAATACAGTGATTAATGAGAAATGTTTTTTTGTATATTTTATTAAGGTTTTGTGCGAATTAGCAGAATTAGACCATGTAAAGCCCATTTAATTAATGGTTTCACTATGGCATTGAAATCTATACTATCAATACTGCTATACTATTTCTTCTGGCTTCGCTCCCGTTTATCACAATAAAAATATAACCTCTTCTTTTGCAGTTGGGTTATAACCTTGCTCAAGCTGCAAGCTACTTCTATACCATATTTCATCCAAATCGATTCAGAACTTTCGAAGATTAGCGCGGTTAAACAACACAAACAAGCTTTGTTTTATACTATTAGTATTTATTATACTACAGGGGCTTTCATCAGATTACTGGAGCGGGACGGAGTGTTATGGTGAACGCAGACCTAGCCGCACCGCAGTCTCTACAGTCCCCGCAGTCATCGCTTTTTGTTAATGGCCTGGCACATCTATCCGCGCCGCAGTCGCTGCAGTCGTTCCCGTCAGTGTTGCCAGATTTTTGAAAGCATTATCTATCCGAAGATTTAAAAAATCTGTATAAAATCTGTATTTGGTATTGGTATTTTGCTCTTTTGTGTAATTTTATCTGTAGGTGCTATAATAGGGAATAAGCAAGTAATTATTTATACGAGAATAAGTAATTTCATTATAAACCGTTGACAGAGATTCTCTGTCTACTTTATAACTCTGGCAACACTGCGCGCCGTGGATGCGAATGACGTCATCCGCGCTGCGTGCGGGTGACGTCATCAGCTGCGGCTAGGGGAGTTCGGTCGTTTCAGGGACTGCGGCGACTGCGGCGCGGGTAGGTGTGCGAGGTTGCATACAACTTCATATAAAGAATTCGAAAGCAAAGACTGCGGCGCGTGCGGCGCGGCTAGGTCTGCGTTCACCATTAGACGCCTACTGACTAAAAATCCACCTTGTTCTTTCAGTTTTCCTTGCATTCCGGGCCCTTTTCTCGTTAGAAAATTTCCGCAAACCGGCAAAACAGAATCGCCTCGAGTCGCCTCGTTGAGTAGATAATGTAGCTTCCAGTTTTCAAAATGAACTAACCACGGCAAGGCATCCAAAGTATTACATTGTTCGTTGACTGTTCGTTAGTTCTGCTGATAATAATTAGCTTATTTTCTGTTTTTTTTTTTAATTTGATTTTTGGGTCGCGTTTGGCCACTATCTCACCTGATAGTAGGCGATGATAGACTGGTAGAGAATGCCTAGTCCGCCTTTGTACCTGTGTAAATTTATTTATTTATTTATCACAAACACAACTATCATTACAGGCAATAATCCTAATGCGGTAGCGTGGTCTTTAGTTACATTATAAATTACAATTAAAGCTACTAGTTATATATTAGCATAACATAATACAAACAATGTTACCTTTGTGAATTCATTCAGAGAGCAATTAAATAAATCTATCCTATCAGCAGTGTCATTCAGTGTATGCAGTGTATGTAAATAAATAAATAGATATAGATGATTAGTATTACATGTACTGCATTAGGGATATTTCATTAATATAGCGAAGTAGAATGTTAGTTTGGAGTTATTTCAGTTTGGCATATGTGTAGAACCAAAACAAAAATGAGCAATTTTTTATCGTATTGGATGATAAATCCTACTAATATCCTACTTTCTACTATCCTATCCTATCTTACTAATGTTTGTGAGTATGGATGGATGCTTGTTACTCTTTCACGCAAAAACTACTGAACGGATCTCAATGAAATTTGGTAAGTAGATAGTTGACATTCTGGAATAACACATAGGCTTCTTTTTATCCCGAAATTGCAACGGGATCGGGATTTGCGCGGGAAAACCTTTCCACGCGTACGAAGTCGCGGGCAGAAGCTAGTCATCAATATGTATATATAAAGCGCTTCCGTTACTGACGGACAGACAACGCACAGCCGAAACTACTGAGCGCAAGAAGCTGATATTTGGCATGTATGTTCCTTGAAAGGTGTAGGGGAGCACTAAAATAGGATTTTTGGAAATCCCCCCCCCCCCCCCCCCCCGCCCCCCTAAGTGCGTTAAAAAAGGGTCAAAGTTTATATGAAATTTTGTATTTCTTTGATGGATACACTTGAAACTGTATATAGGTTCCTCAAGTGACGTAAGTGAGCACTAAGCGCTTTTTATCCTGAAATTCTCACAGGATCGGGATTTACATGGGAAAACAGCTAGTGTTTTATAAATGGTAACAATCTCTTATTGTGAATATATAAATATTAGTAATAATATCGTGTGTTTAAAATTATTTAGAAAACAAAGAATATGACTATCTAATTATTTTGTGTATAATTGTTTGAAATAAATATAACGTAGTGATATTATGTATATGAAATACCAAAAAGTGATAAATCGATAAATGTAATCTAGTAATCGTAGATGTATCTCCATAGGAAACGAACCTTACCAACCAAGCATTAGCTTCTGACAATTTGTAAGTGCCCATGAAGGCCTATGTAAAATAAAATATTTTGAGTTGTTTGAGTTTATCCACGTGATTGATAGTTATAAGTGCGTGTTAGTGAAGTAATGTAAAAATAAATAAAACCGCTGTCATATAGTGATATTCTGTAACAGTAACCGGCCTCATGTAGTTTAAATTTACGAAAAAAATCATGTGTAATAAGGTTATTTAATAACCAATTTGTAAAATAAAGATAATTTTTAACCAACTTCTAAAAAAGGAGGAGGTTCTCAATTCGGATGTTTGTTTTTTTTTATGTTTGTTCGGGCATAGCTCCGTCGTTTGCCAACCGATTTGAAAAATTATTGAAATCTTATAATTTTAAATTTTTATTGAAATCGGACAAGCCGTTTCTGAAAAATAGACAAAAGTCTGAAAAAATATTTACATTGACGATCTTTTCGTTTACTCTGTTGGTGAAAGTGATAAGTAGTTGACATTTTGGCTTTTGAAACTAGATTAATTTTATTACAAACTGACCCACTAAAAAGCGCGAAAATAAAAACTTTTTTGCAAAAAATAAAACCGACTTCCATAGCAAAACACTACAAAGCCAAAAATAATTTTAAATTCGGAAGGCGGTGTGAAAAAAAAAACAAAACGAATAACACCGACTACCGAAATTAAAATTATTTTTGGCTTTGTAGTGTTTTGGTATGGAAATCGGTTTTATTTTTTGCAAAAAAGTTTTTTAATGTAAGCAAAAACCACTATTCGTACAACAGATTGCATGCAAAAAAAATAGCGTTTATCTTTCTTTTACCTGAGAACATTTTCATAGGTGCATGCTCTCTAATATGCCTACCACACGCACAAGCTTCACCACAGTTCTGCCTGCGCAAGCTTCTCGCATGAAAAAACTGTAGGTACACGGACGGCATTACCACACGGCACAGTTAAGTACGCGCAGGCCACATTTTTGTCGAAATCGTCGGCGTGGAAACAACAATGTTTCCCAGTGAAGAACTATTTTTTCTGCTACTATTTTTCAAGTGTTTGCTAGTGAAAAAAAAAAAACAATGCAAAAGTCAGGCAGAGATTTATAAAGACTTATAAATTCAGTCAAGAAGTCGCGATTGTACATTCGCAAATCTGCCATTTTTGAGTGACGGACGTCCACGTATACCTACCTCACCGAACGACAACTAGCCTTGACTGTGGCTTGAACACTGAACGCCCAACCACACACACAGGCAAGTACGCGCAGGCCGGGCTTGCGCAGGCAAAATTTTAAACAAGTCGTGCAATGCGCAGGCCGCGCTGTGGGGTTTGCGCGTGATACAGTTTTACCAACCACACGCACGGTGTTCTGTGTACAAACCGGCTTGTGCAGGCAAAACTGTGGTGAAGCTTGTGCGTGTGGTAGGCCCATAACAGAGATACAAAGAACACAATGAATGTCTATTTCTTCAGTAAATGTACGTACAGCGATAACAGCTTAAACACGTACAGTGTTACGTAGGTACATCATTTTAACATACAATTGAAAGGCTTCTAAGATAGTGGCTCTTTCTAACGAGAGACCGCGGCCCCGGAACATAAGGGCAGCTGAAGGAACAGGGTGGGTTTTTAGTCAGTAAAAGTCTGACACTCCCTGCCACTCCACCCAGAGCTTTTCCCACCTGGAAAAAAAAGATAGTGGCTCTGCAGCAGAGAATGACACACTTGTACATTATGTAGAGGAAAGCTTTTCTTTTTTCTTTGTTTGTAATGGATCAACTCAAAAACTACTAATCCGATTAAAACAATCCTTTCACCTATATGAAGTTACACTTACAGCAAATAACTTAGGCTACTATAATTTCGATGAAAAAAGAAACCATACCGTGTGTAAAGGTTTCTTTCTTCAGCGAAATTAAAGTCGAAGCAGCGATTAGGTGCTTTGTAAATAAAACAGAAAATGAATATTGTTGATGTATTTATTCTATGTATAATGTAATGTTCTATGTACAGTGATTATACTTCATGTATAAAGTGTCGCAGATGCTTATTTTAATAAAATCTTAAACAGCTGAAGTTTGTTTTTCTTTTAAGTTTTTCGTTTTATATTTTCTTCTCTCACGGAATGGGCGCCTGAAAAATAAAGTGCAAACATTTTAAACAAGTTTTTATTTTTTAACCGACTTCAAAAAAAGGAGGTTCACAATTCGTCTTGAACTTTTTTTTTTATGTATGTTACATCATAACTCGGAGACGGCTGGACCGATTTGCGTATGAAAGGGTATACTTTCTAGTTGGTCCCATTGTTACGAAATCAGGATCTGATGATGGAATCCTGGAGAAATCGAGGGAACTCTTCAAATATTATAGGTACACCTATAGCGTTTCGGGTATTTCTTATAGTACCTTGAGCAGTTGCTTTCGAAAAGTACCATTTGGGGAAGTGGAACTGATGATGAAGACCACAGATGGCTTCCGAAACTACTCAATAATAAGTATTTCGTGGATTGCGATTTGATTACTCGAATATAGATGTTAAGCACTTTATGCTCGTCACAATGCATATGGTGAAGTAGAGCTGATGGTGATGTACCAGGAGAACTCCTCAAAAATTAACGGCTCTGCACCGGAAAAAGCAATATTTTGTAAAAGGTGATAAGTAGTTGAAATTTTGGCTTTTGTAACTAGATAGATTACAAACCGACCCACTAAAAAGCGTGAAAAAATTTTTTTTACAAAAAATAGAACCGACTTCCATATCAAAACACTACAAAGCCAAAAATAACTTTAATTTCGGAAGGCGGTGTGAAAAAAAAAAGAAAATCCAAAACCAATAACAACAACAATTTTTTCTTATACTTAATTGTTTAAACGCATTCAGTAAGTATACATATGACTGAACAGTTATCGTGGCTAATTAGTAAAACTGCAAGGGTCATACTTAGAGGTCAAGCTATGCTTGCCGTGGTCGTTCCGTGGATGGGTTACTAGTCATTAGATACCAAATTTGCAAGGTCCGGGAAGTCCACTAAGCCGTTGGACCCCATTTAACTCCTTTAGATGGATCTTACCCATACGCACAAAACGTTTCGGGAATACTTTCATTGTGCGTACGGCTAAGGAGTGGAATTCCCCGCCGGAGTCTGTGTTTCGTGATAGCTATAAACTTCAAGTCAAGAGTAAATAGGTTACTTCTAGGCAAATATGCTTCATCTTCGACCACATCATCGCTTACCATAAGGTGAGATGGTGGTCAAACGCGAGCTTATCAACAATAAAAAAAAATGCGGGTTGCAATCCGGGAGTGCCGGCAGAAGTGAAAACTTGAATATTAACTTTGTGCATTTTTGATATTTTGGAATGGTTAGGGAATAATTTTGCACGAATTGCTTTAATTACCAATATAAAAGTACTATCATTTATGTGGTAGAATACAATATTTATTTATTGCACTATCGTACACAAACATGACAATTTATATTACATTAAAAAGTTTATCTCTCGAAACAGCAGGCGCAGGCATACATTTTCGCCGCGCCGTAGAAAGAGAGGGGGATACTTCCTCTCTTACGCCGCGCCGACTGTCTACTCAAACGAATTTTCGATCAGGTCACGTGTCCTGACGCGAGTTTAACATTTTTTACCCATTACAAAAAAAGTGCACAACGCCGCTAAACAGTTTTCACTTCAAAAAATCCTTCAAAAATTTATGAAAAATCAAAGGTATACGTTTGCCCTGGTTTGCTCATATAAAATTTCCACGACTTCTCCCACGTTAAATCTTATGAATTTATGTGTCTGTCTCTTTTTACCCGACTGCAAAGGAAGGGTTATGTTTTTCGCGCGTATCTTGTATGTATGTATGTATGTATGTATGTTTGTAATATTCTTTATTACCTCATATCTCCAGAACCCCTGAACGGATTCACACATTTGAGGTATCGTTAGATTTGACTTAATAGCCCGAGTGTTCTTAGATAGGTGACATTTAAAAAAATTAAACATGGCGGCTGTGTGAAGCCATACATGGTGAAAAAAAAATTTTTGTTTTCAAATACTACAATATGGGTATCAAATTAAAGGGCTTAACATAAGGATTTCAAAAAAGTATATCATGTTTATCATTAGTGTAATACTAGCAAAATAACACAATGAGAAAGTTTAAAAATATGGACTCACTTTTTGAATCCGGTGGAGTGCCAATGTGACACGACCGGGAAAACTAAGAAATTGTTAATTAATATTTTAACTAAAAAGTTGAAAAAAGAAACTTATTTAAAATATCTAAAAACCCGACTGCTCAACTGAAGTGTAAGAAACAAGCACATTTTTATTTTTAAAAGTGACAAGCAGGCGGACCCATCCCAAAAGAATATGTTCAATTGGGTCCCGCCTGCTTGTCACTTTTAAAAATAAAAATGTGCTTGTTTCTTACACTTCAGTTGAGCAATCGGGTTTTTTAGATTTTTTAAATAAGTTTTTTTACTGTCGCTTTTTCGTTTCATAAAATTTCAAATCACAACAACACTAAAGAAGTTTTCACTTCAAAAAACGCTGTTTCTTGCTGCTATTCAAGGCTAATATTTAAATGAGTTTACCGTTTTATTAAGGTAAATAAAATATAACTTAATTTTAATTACTTTTGTAATAGAATTTACTTAATTAACAATCCACATTATCAATTATTTTAAATAAATCGCTTAAATCCCGACTTGGCGTTTCATTTGAAATTTCGGAATTCTTAAAGTCATACATGTTTACATTATATAACTGTAACATTTTTGGAGATGGAGACAGATGGAGTAAACGTAACGCAAGATCCACCATCACGTTTCGTGTCATCAACAAACTTAACAGCATTTTAAGGGACAATCGGTTTCGTAATTTGTTTATGATAATATTGTATATGATATATCGAAAAAGCGCGTTCAATTTTAATTTCCCCCAACTTGCCCCTCAACTCGCCCCCCAACTCGCCCACCAACACGCCCCCCAACTCACCCCTCAACTCGCCCCCCAACTCACCCCTCAACTCGCCCCCCAACTCACCCCACCAACTCGCGCCTCAACTCGTCCTCCAACTCACCCCCCAACTCGCCCCCAACTCGCCCCCCGACTCGTCCCCCGACTCGTACCCCAACTCGTCCCTCGAAGCGCGCCCCAACTCGCCCCCCAACTCGCCCCCAACTCGCCCCCAACTCGCCCCCCAACTCGCCCCTCGACTCGCGCCCCAACTCGCCCCCCAACTCGCCCTTCAACTCGCCCTCCAACTCGCCCCCCAACTCGCCCCCCAACTCGCCCCCCAACTCGTCCCCCGACTCGTCCCCCGACTCGTCCACAAACTCGTCCCCCAACTCGCCTCCCAACTCGCGCCCCGACACCCCCCAACTCGCCCCCCAACTCATCCCCCAACTCGTCCCCCGACTCGCACCCCGACTCGCACCCAAACTCGTCCCCCAACTCGTCCCGCGACTCGTACCCCGACTCGTCCCCGACTCGCCCTCCAACTCACCCTCCAACACGCCCCCTACTCGCCCCCCAACTCGCCCCCCAACTCGTCCCCCAACCCGCCTCCCAACTCGCGCCCTATCTCACCCCCCAACTCGCCCCCCAACTCACCCCCCAGCTCGCCCCCACACTCGCCCCCAACTCACCCCTCAACTCGCCCCCAACTCGCCCCCAACTCGCCCCCCAACTCGCCCCCCAACTCGCCCCATCAACTCGCACCCCAACTCGCCCCCCAACTCGTCCCCCAACTCGTCCCCCGACTCGTCCCCCGACTTGCCCCCAAACTCGTCCCCCAACTCATTTTCCAACTCGCGCCCCAACTCACCCCCCAAATCGCCCCCCAGCTCGCCCACAAACTCGCACCCCAACTCGCCCCCCAACTCGCCCCCAACTCGCCCCCCCAACTCGCCCCCCAACTCGCCCCGCGACTCGTACCCCGACTCGTCCCCGACTCGCCCTCCAACTCACCCCCCAACACGCCCCCCAACTCGCCCCCCAACTCGCCCCCCAACTCGCCCCCCAGCTCGCACCCACACTCGCCCCCAACTCACCCCTCAACTCGCCCCCCAAACCGCCCCACCAACTCGCCCCCCAACTCGCCCCCAACTCGTCCCGCAACTCGTACCCCGACTCGTCCCCCGACTCGCCCCCCATCTCGTCCCCCAACTAGCCTCCCAACTCGCGCCCCAACTCGCCCCCCAACTCGCCCCCCAGCTCGCCCCCAAACTCGCCCCCCAACTCACCCCTCAACTCGCCCCCCAACTCGCCCCACAACTCGTCCCCCAAATCGCCCCCCAACTCGCCCCCAACTCGCATCCAAACACGCCCCCCAACTCGCCCCCCAACTTGCCCCCCAACTCTCACCCCAACTCTCACCCCAACTCGCCCCCCAACTCGTCCCCCAACTCGTCCTCCGACTCGTCCCCTGACTCGTCCCCCGACTCGCTCCCAAACTCGCCCCCTAACTCGCCCCCCAACTCGTCCCCCAACACGCCCCCCAACTCGCCCCCCAACTCGCCCCCCAACTCGCTCCTCAACTCGCCCCCAACTCGCCCCCCAACTCGCCTCTCAACTCGCCCCTCAACTCGCTCCTCAACTCGCCCCACAACTTGCCCCTCATCTCCCATCAAACTCCCCTCTCAACTCCCCACTCAACTCCATCAACTACCCTCTCAACTCGCCCACCAACTCGCACCCCAACTCGCCCCCCAACTCTACCCCCAACTCGCCCCCAATTTGCCTCCCAACTCGCCTTCCAACTCGCCTCTCAACTCGCCCCTCAACTCGCCCCTCAACTCGCCCCACAACTTGCCCCTCAACTCCCATCAAACTCCCCTCTCAACTCCCCACTCAACTCCCATCAACTACCCCCTCAACTCGCCCACCAACTCGCCCCCCAACTCGCCCCCCAACTAGTCCCCCAACTTGCCCCTCAACTCGCCCCTTAACTCGCCCCTCAACTCGCCCCTCAACTCGCCCCTTAACTCGCCCCTCAACTCGCCCCTCAACTCGCCCCTCAACTCGCCCCTCAACTCCCCCCTCAACTCCCCTCGAGACCCCCTCCCCCCAACCCGCTCCCACACGGGACCCCCCTTACCCCTCTCCTCCCTGAACTCCCCACGCTTTTTCGTTTCATTAACTTTCAAATCACAACGATGCTAAAGAAGATTTCACTTAAAAAAAAGTCTTACGCTTTTCGATCGGTCACGTGACCCTGACGCGAGTTTAACAGTTTTTACCCATACAAAAAGTGCTCAGCGCCGCTAAAGAAGTTTTCACTTCAAAAATCTTTATTGTACACCATAACAGAATTAAATAAGGATTTAACAACAAAGGGTGTTTGTTACAATGGGCTGTCTTATATCTAAAAGCGATCGTTCACAGACAACCTGACAAATCTGTGTCGTATTACCCTGTGGGTTGTGGAAGTCAGGTAGACACTCTATATAAAATGCTATTACAGTCACACCTGGTTTGAGTAGAATTCAAGCCCAACACTGAATTAATATGGCTCGAAGGTCGGACCTAGAAGAGATGAAGAAGACTCACGTGGAACAGGTTTGACAGCTCATCCATGAGGGTCTCGTGCCGGAATGAGATCCGCACATCGGGCACGTTGGTGTGCGTGATGTCGTTGCCCTCCGGCCCCTCGCACTGGTACTCCGTGCCCAGCCAGTACTGCTTCATCTGAGGCAATGTATGAAAGGAACGGTAGAGTCAAGAAACGGTCCAAGAGGCTCATCGGCAACGAGAGACTAGTCGAGACAAAGCTCCAGAGCCTTGAACGTCGGTGGCGAGTTGCAAGCCTAACTTTTCTATCGGTTACTGTACGAGCAAAGCCATACAATATCAGTAGTTCTTAGTTTATGCTAACATCACGCGCAGCGAAATGCATGTTCAACTAATAACTAGTAGCTTCAGAAAAGTGTCGCGTTTAACACATAACAGGCAAAATACTTACCAAAGACTCTATAGCCACGACTTTATTGCGATGGAATTGCACAATTAATTCTACCAAGCCCGTTCCAGCATCGGACTACAAGACAAACGGCGATGCGCCATTGTTACATGGTGGACATCCCACCCATACGCACAAAACGGTTTGGAAATACATTCATTGTGCGTACGGCTAAGGAGTGAAATTCCCAGCCGGAGTCTGTGTTTCCTGATAGCTATAACCTGAGAATCTTTAATTCAAGAGGGAATAGTTTACTTCTAGCCTAGTCTAGACCGGCCTCGACAAGCTTTGCTTTACCTTGAAGATAGAGCCGTGCGGCTGTGATTGTTTAGCCACGAGCTCCTCCTCAGATTAGATGCCAATTATAAATGTATTTTGATTTAAATCTCTTTCACAGTTTCAGTGTCTCTTTTTGTCATAACCTTCGATCAACAATACCAACTAGATATCGGGTCGGCGCAAAAATTACGTCTCAGTAAATAACAGCGCAATTGAGAAGTGATTTTGTTTAGTTCGCTTGACACACAGCCAATGTAAACACGTTTCACAATGCCGCAATGTATATTCAAAAGTTGCAAAAATAATGCCCGAAAAAGCAATTTAACGGCCGGAGAGTTTTACTTTCGGTAAGTACATGTAAAATAAGTTACATTTTAAGCTTTAAACCAACAAATAATATCAAATTTTGAAGAAATTTACTGACCACCGCTACAAATGTTTGGCCAAGGTTGGCCAATACACGCGCAAACTTTTGAAACGAAACAAAACGATGTAGCTCGCAAGGCAATAACGGGAAAATGTACTTTATCTGTTGCCATTTAAGGTTGATTTCACACTAAATGATATTTATTTTATGTCTTTACATTTCTAAGTAACGGGAGTAATTTATTGCTTTGCTAGTTTTTTGTGACGAATGATCGTAAGTATTAGATAATATTTTGAAGATTTGTGACTTTATTACTACGTAACATGGTTAAAATTAGGTTGAAATTAAAACTGTTTTAAAACTTTTCTCTCAGTTCGTTCGTAAACAAATGTAGCCATATAAGTACATATTCACGTGGACAGCATTTAGATTTGATTTTGTACGTGACCCGTTATCTAGCTGGTATTGTTGATCGAAGGTCATAACGGATGAAATAACGTAAAACAGATTGTAGGTACCTACCTTTTTGCCCTTGCGTTCTGGTGTCGCTATCTCGTTAAAACATTCATGGCCCTAACAGGGCTCGTCAATGCTGCTGACTGCTCTTTCAGGCGCGCGTGTAAGAAGACCCGCCATCACGCCGGGCCTGGTCCTTACTGGATGGTGATCTACCCCTGCTACGGTTGCCGGATCGCCTCGCGATTCCCGACGCCGCACAGTGGACTGAAAACCGGCTTTAAAAATACCGATTTTCACAACACCCGTGCACCGCCGGGGCAAGTGTAGGTACCTCATGTGGGAATCCAGACATGATGACGGAATTTCTCGCGAGCTCGCACATGTCGCATGAGCTGAGCTTCCAAGCCTGGGCCGCAATACTGTACTCCTCCATCAGGGGTTCCTGCAGTGGAAAACAGAGGTAAAAAGGTACTTAATACCGTAGGCACTCTCTACCAGCCAACCAAGGGTGGTGAAGAGAAAGCGTGGCAGGTGCGATAATTGTACGTAGGTAGGTACGGAAGTTATAATTAAAGAATATAGAAAAATAACGTGTATAACACTAATACATCGGGTTAGACTGGAAGCAGAGCCCATCATAGTTCGCAAAAGGTTAAGCAGATGATGATAGAAAAGAAGCAAGGAAACTAGTGACCTAAAATACATAGAAAAATCATTTACGTTCGTGTAAATCTATACTTATACAAATCAATAAATTTAGGCGTATTTGCAAAATAAGTAATGTGTTTTCTTAAGAGTTTTAATAGTTATTTACCTACACGATACTAACACAACTCTTCTACAGTTTTTGTCTGTCTGTCTTTCTGTTGGTCCGGGATAATCTCTGGTTCACTTCCGAACCGATATAAATGGGGCTTTCACTGGAAGATAGAGAAAGTTATAAGCCAACATATTATAGTCTAACCCTCATCACACGGGATTGGGATTTACGAGGAAAAAAAGCGGACGTAGTCGCGGCACAGTAATATTATGTATATATTACCGTGGTCGCGGTTACGGCCAGTATAATATAATCCCATGAAAAACATAAATGTGAAATGAGATCCAAGTTCAATATTATCATAAATGCCTTGGTTGTTGACTTCAACGACAAAAGAAGTGAAATCTAAATGGGTGCCAAGTTCAATGGTCAGTCCTGAAATTTATTTATAACAACATAAAATATCTTTTATTCTTATAAATTTTATTTAATATAATTATAAATTTCAGGACTGACCATTGAACTTGGCACCCATTTAGATTTCACTTCTTTTGTCGTTGAAGTCAACAACCAAGGCATTTATGATAATATTGAACTTGGCTCTCATTTCACATTTATGTTTTTCATGGGATATCATTACTTTTTGTACATAAATTAGTAGTAGGTACTTACTTATAACAAAATTAATACAGTAGTAAAATAATTTAATAATAATCAATAATTTAGCCGTGGGACGTTTTCTAGGGTTCCGTATCCAAATGGCAAAAAACGGAACCCTTATAGTTTCGACATGTCTGTCTGTCCGTCCGTCCTTATGTCACAGCCATTTTATACCGAAACTGTTGGAACTGTACATGTGAAACTTGGTAGGTAGATGTATTCTGTGAACCGCTTTCCGATTTTAAGAAAAAAAATAAATATTTAAAATAAAGGGGGGCTCCCCATACATGGAACTGACACTGAAAATATTTTTTTTTTTTCATGAAACCTATGCGTGTGTAGTATCTATAGACAGGTCTTCAAAAATGACATTGAGGTTTCTAAAACCACTTTTTCATAAAGTTAATCGTTTAAAAGATATACACTTCTAAAGTGGTTAAATGTCCCCCCCCTCTAACTTCTATAATTATGGAGTGAAAAATAATAAAAAAATATATGCTATAGATCTTAATGTAATCTTTCAATCAAAATTGGTTTGAATGAGATCGGGTCTGCAGTTTTTGAGATACAGCATATTTTATAAAACCGCAAATATAACTTTGTAATTCATACAAACACTATGAAAAATAAAGTTATTTGGCGTAGTTGTAAAAATTGTAAATAAACTAGTTTTAAGATTTTTTTTTTTTTCAAATAAATATATTAAATTATATTTATTATAGTTACTATGGAACCCTTCATGGGCGAGTCTGACTCGCACTTGACCAATTTTTTACATTTTAATATTTCACAAGATCATGTATTGCATAAACGTAATCAGCTGTTGTTTGAAAAATGCATTTTCTTAATTTTGGTAAAATTATTTATTTTATTATTTTAAGGGACTGATAACACCGCTTGTAATACCTGCTGTACAATTTAATGTGATAACCTAACCTACTACCTAACAAGTTGCTGTAAAATTCTGTTTATTTGATTCCCAACTTCCTCTATCTTGATCTTAATACTTTCTTTATAGTTGTGTAAGCAATCAGTCATGACCAAAAGAACACTAAATCCCCATACCAACCTTAGTATAATGAAACTGCAGCGGATCATCCGTACTGAGAGTGACCCTCAGTCCTCTGTAGAAGTACTCCGGCAGAGGGTTGCGGTGGTACCTCAGGAACAGGGAGTTGTTGCTCAGCGGGGACATGGCGATGAAGATCTGCGCCAGGTAGTACATGTACTGGAGGACCGGTACCTGGAAACATGAGGTTCTAAATTCCTGTAACTTTCGAAGATTGAGACTTTATCATGTATATATTAACATGTTCGCTGACAGTACGTCGTTAGGCGGGAAATTAAAATGGTGCGTTATGACAGTACGTCAAGGGGCGGGCCACTTATTTTTAAGAGTACGTCGTCTCACGATAACTTTTCATATAAGTATTATGAAGAGCAATATCCACTGTCATATTATGAGCAATTTCATATTTCTTACTGCCGTAATACGAGTATTTTGTGGGTAGTTTCATATTGCTTGCTTGTGCACGAGTACTACGTTGATTTGTAATTTTGTATGGAAAATTCTACTGTCATAATGTGGTGTCAGGGTAAGTGCTCACTGTCAGCGAACGTGGAGCAAAAACTTTGACCCCTTTCAACAGTTTCAACGAAAACTATGCAGACGGAGGAGAATGAAATTTGGCATTATGAGAGTTTACTATGGAGGTGGAGTATTTTTTTATTATTCAGCCCATAACGTTCCCACTGCTGGGGCTCAAGCCTCCTCTCTATGAGAAGGAATGGGCCATAACCCACCACGTGGGTGCAGTACGGGTTGGTGGATGTCATAATTATGTTTTCGAATTATTGGTCCTAGGGCCGGTTTCCTAATGATATTTTCCTTGCTCGATTTGTAAGGTGATGATATTAAAATATACAAAGTAATGTGATGTGCACTCACGGCACTCATAAATCGTGTTCGTAACCATTGCGCCACCAATGTTCTGACCAACATCACCAGTGCCATATGATATTTTATTTTCTTTTATTTATTACAAAATTCGCAGCTCTTAAACATATTTCATTACAATGTTTAATGACTATTTTTCCAGCCATTACACAGCTAATTTAGTAACTATTTATAATTTTGCTACAGAAGTAAAACACATGAGAGTAATAAAACAAATTATAATAAATAAATAAGTAATAATCATACCCGTGATTTGAATTATCATTATGTTTAATTGAATTTCCAGAATTTCCTCGGAATCGGGAGTCACGCGGGAGAAACCGCGTAAATAATACACAAAATACATAAATATATAGCAACTCAATCTCTATTTTCTCTTCTCCAACAAGCAAAAGTAATGTGCAATCAAGAAACGGCCTGTAAGTCTTACTTCTGCCTCTTCTAGTGTTACTGATAATGTTGCAGCACCCACCTTCCTCAGTACGAGACCGTGCGATATGTTCTGGGCAAGCAAGAAACCGGCGCTGAGATGTGAGGGCGGCCCGGCCTCACCGCAATGGGGGCGAAGTACAAACGTGTTTAGACCTTGCTCTCTGTAAGTGTAATTATGAACTTGTTCTAAATTAGCTATAATATTAGTTTACGGTACGAAATTTTGTTCAGTATCCAATGCCATGCATACTGCAGACAGGGCCGGATTAACCATTAGGCGGAGTAGGCAACTGCCTAGGGGCCCCGCATCAACTAGGGCCCCAGGCCCAGTGCACGCACCAAGAAAACATGTTTCTTGAACGAGAATTTGATGTGCGTGTGAACTTAGGGACCTCACTGTTATCTCACAAAATACAAATTGTTAAATTTAGTAGTACAACTAAAACAATTTTAGAACAAATCTGGGAATAAGTAAACAAATATATATTAAAAACCACAGCCCTTAATGTGCGTTTCCTCAGTTCACACACGATTTGATCAGTCAAAGTAAGAAAAGGGGCCCCGAGAATGCCATTGCCTTAGGGCCTCTGACAGGGTTAATCCGGCTCTGACTGCAGAAGACAGAAGCACATGGACAGATAGGATCAGATAGGCAGTAGATACATGTAAAATTACTTGTAGTCTAGTAGCTGCACCCAGTTAGATTGGAAGCTGACCCTGACATAGTTGGCAAAGGGTAAGCAGACGATGATGTGCGTACAGGATATACTAACTTTCTGATATGGTTAAGCACGCTCATGTTAGCGTACATGTAGTACAGGTAGTAGGCGTACGGCGGGTTCTCCTCATGGTCCCAGTCCTCTGGAGTCTTCATGTCCCCCGCCAGAATGGACTCTTCCGGCTTTGACTCATCGTCGACGCTGTCAAAGCCTATCACGTGCTGAAAGATATTATCCCATCAAAAACATAAATTTAAAATGAGAGCCATTATTATTAGATTATGATATATGCCTTGGTTGTTGACTTCAACGACAAAAGAAGTGAAATCTAAATGGGTGCCAAGTTCAATGGTCAGTTATGAAATTTATTTATAACAACATAAAATATCATTTATTCTTATAACTTAGGAGAACATATTGTAGCCTAAGGTTTGACTTGGCTAGTTCTTATATACGAATTATTATGTTCGATGGTTAGTTTCTACCAGCTAGCCAAATTTTCGGAATAATAAAATAAGAACCGACAAGTAACAGGTTTAGAACTTGCGAAGGCTATAATATAATTCGTATATGAAAACTAGCCAAGTCAGACCTTAGGCTACAATATGTTCTCCTAAGTTATAAGAATGAATGATATTTTATGTTGTTATAAATAAATTTCATAACTGACCATTGAACTTGGCACCCATTTAGATTTCACTTCTTTTGTCGTTGAAGTCAACAACCAAGGCATATATCATAGGTAATATTGAACTTGGCTCTCATTTTACATTTATGTTTTTGATGGGATATCATTACTTTTTGTACATAAATTAGTAGTAGGTACTTATTTATAACAAAATTAATACTAAATGGTTTTTTGTTAAACTACTGTAATTTCTTACGTTTACGGGGTATAATTGTCCCTTTTGTGTTATTTTCTATATTTTCTTGTACCTTTGAAATGTTCGAGTGAATTGCCCATTCAGTATCCGGAATTCTTTTTACGCGTTTTGCCTTCATGGTGTAGTGACCCTCTAAGATAATAGGTGGCGCTAGTGGTTGTAGAATACGGTTAGTTATGCGTAATAATACGAAAATTTACTATATTCTTATTTATAAGTACAAAAACGGAAATATTTGGATAAAAAAAAATTAAGGTTGGTATTCAACTCGTTATATATTCACGTAAAGATCTTAAAATCCACATATAGAGATTTACAGGTACTAATTATAAGTTAAGTGAAAATTATAATAAAATGATAAAAAATTACCAGTTTCTGATTTTTTCCTTTGTACTCACCTAATTACCTATCTGCATGTCAAATTAGAACTTTCTAGGTCATCTGGAACTGGGTTATAGTTTTGATCTATAGGTCAGTCATAAAAATGACGATTTTTGGACGTCAATATCTAAATTACCGTTTGAGATATGTTTATAAAATTTAGAACACATGTGTATCTCGCCAGTCTCAATATATGAGCCAAATTTGACAAGTTTAGGTGAAATAGTTTTTGAGTTATTTGGGGCTCAAAAGTGGCTCCAAATGGTTCGTGTAATACGGTGAGCTGCGCGCCAGAACTTGGCTTGACACGCTCCCGCGTGTCTAGATTATATTTCGTTTTAAAGTGTAAGCTTTGTACGTCATTTACCGTAGAGATTTACGCTTTCGAGCAAATTTATCTTTATCATTGCGACTCTCTCTGTCTGTCTGTAATTTGATAACTGTGTTTTTAATTTTTTACTGTTTTTTAGGGTTCCGTAACCATGCCCTGGGATCTGGAGGCGACTGCCCTCCAGCGCGTCTATGAATGGCGCGTGGAGGCGCAGCGCCGGGGCGTATTCCCGCTGCCTCGAGAAGTCGAGGCGCGGCGGGAAGAGCTCCGGCGCGATCTCAGGGCAGTATGGAGGGAACGACTGTCGCAACCGACGGCCGGGCACGCCGCAATTGCGGCGGTAAGACCCCTCTTTGAGGAGTGGCTAGATCGGCGTCACGGCGTCCTGACCTACCGGATGACGCAGGTCCTCACCGGACACGGAAGTTTCGGGAGGTACCTGTGTCTGATGGGAAAGGAGGAAACGCCTGGGTGTCACCACTGCGAGGGTCGCCCTGAGGACACCGTAGAGCAAACGGTGCAAGACTGCCCCGCCTGGGCAGAGCACCGACTCGTCTTCACGGCGGCAAAAGGGCAACTCGCTGTCCGACCATGGACCATGCCCGGGTCGACGGCGCGTCGTGTTCCACGCGCGCCTCAAAGAGCGTCAGCAATATGACGAGGCCCCCTCTGCAGAGGGCCGAAGCCTGCCGGGGTCGTGGGACTCATCCCGTTACCGTGGCCCCGGTATGTAAAGGGTTATTGAAGGAACACCGTGGATTTTAGTCAGTAAAAGTCTGACAGTCAGAAAAGTAAAAGACAGAAAGTCAGTCAGTGACAGTTGATAATTTTACGACGTTAAAAAAAAAAAAAAGGGTTCCGTAACCGAATGGCAAAAAACGGAACCCTTACAGTTTCGTCATGTCTGTCTGTCCGTCCGTCCGTATATCACAGCCATTTTATTCCGAAACTATTGGGACTACACATGTGAAACGTGATAGGTAGATGTAGGTATACTGTGAACCGCTTTCAATTCTAAGAAAAAAGTAAAAAAAAATATTTAAAATTAAGGGGGCGTCCCCATACATACATTTTTTCATGATCTCTTTCATGATTTTTTCATGGTCTTTAATAAAATCTTTTTACCAAAAAATTAAACCGACTCCCAAAAAAATTTTTTAACAAAAAATAGAACCGACTTCCATATCAAAACACTACAAAGCCAAAAATAACCTTAATTACAGTAGTCGGTGTTATTGGTTTTGGATTTTCTTTTTTTTTCACACCGCCTTCCGAAATTAAAGTTATTTTTAGCTTTGTAGTGTTTTGATATGGAAGTCGGTTCTATTTTCTGTTAATTTCTTTTTTCACGCTTTTTAGCGGGTCGGTTTGTCTAGTTACAAAAGCCATAATGTCAACAACTTATCACCTTTTACAAAATATTGCTGGTCCCGATGCACAGCCGTTAATTTTTAAGGAGTTCTCCTGGTACTTGACCATCAGCTCTACATCACCATACTCGTATGTATTGCGACGAGCATAAAGTGCTAACATCCATATTCAAGTAATCGAATCGCAATCCACGAAATACTTATTATTGAGTAGGTTCGGCGGCCATCTGTGGTCTTCATCATCAGTTCCACTTCCCCAAATGGTATTTTTTGAGAGCAACTGCACAAGTTACTATAAGAAATACCCAAAACGCCATAGGTGTGCCTATAATATTTGAAGAGTTCCCTCGATTTCTCCAGGATCCCATCATCAGATCCTGACCTGGTGACAATGGAACTAATTTCAAAGTATACCCTTTCAAACAAAAAAAGAATTTTCCAAATCGGTTCAGCCATCTTCGAGTAATCGGTGATCATAAATAAAAAAAAAAAACAAAAAAAAATATACCCGTCGAATTGATAACCTCCTCTTTTTGTCGTCGGTTGAAAATGACATTTAGTCACTTTTTTATAAAGTAAATTGGTTAAAAGATATACGCTTCCAAAGTGGTAAAACTCTTTTATTATAGAAGTTAGAGGGGGGGGCTCTAACTTCTTTTCTATTTTTCTATAATAAAAGAGTGAAAAATCTAAAAAATATATGCTGTAAATCTTATTGTGAACTTTCAACTAAAATTGGTTTGAACGAGATTAGTTCAGCAGTTTTTGAGATATAACATATTTTCTAAAACCGCAGATATAACTTTGTGATTCATACAAACACTATGAAAAACAAAGTTATTTTGCGTAGTTACTACGGAACCCTTCATGGGCGAGTCTGACTCGCACTTGGCCAATTTTTTCCAGGCTAATCTCGGGAACGGCTGATACATTTTAATGCGACTCACTGGAAGATAGAAGAAGCTATAGTTTAAGCTTAAGGAAAACTAGATGTTGTCCTATAGGACAACATCTAGTTTTCCTTTGGTCCCGGAATACACACGAGATCTGGTAAAACTTCCCAAGCGAACAGAGGCACTACTGACTGGGTCAGCCTTAAATGGCCTTTTAAAGCCTAGTAAAATTTCAACTCGATTTTTAATCTCCCTGGACTCTATAAATGATTAAGTGAGTAAGTACACTGAGAAACTTGTGCAGGTCCGGGTTGGAGCTGGGGTCTAAGGAGACGAGGAACAGCGGCTCGAACAGGTTCGTCAGGAACTCCTGGAAGTTCCTCAGCAGGTTCTTGTAGCGGTAGATATCACTTGAAAATAGAATCGTATTAGTTGTAACAAATTGTTATACGTTGGCTAGTTTATTTCCAATGTGTTATTAGTTTATAACCATAAATATTCGGTACACGTGAAATCTGTCATATCATCTCATGGGTTGATCTAAGGGACTAAAACCACGCCATCCCTGGACCAGCGCGAGCACTTACTCTTCAAAGCGGCCCCTGTTTGTGGTGGTTCGTGGTGCCATTTGGTCAAACTGAAAGAGTGAAGAGTTTGACTCCCCTTGCGAATTCTAAGAATGGCGCGTGTGGAACAATACGACCTATCACCTAGGATCTCTTGTAATAGGTGGTGGTGGTGGTGGTGGCCTATTACGTTTCTCCTGCTGGGACATAGGCCTCATCTCTATGACGGGAATGGGTTGTACTTAATCCACGACGCGGGCCCAGTGTCGGTTGATAGATGTCACATGTTTCAGATTTTTGGTTCTAGGACACGTCGTTCTTCACCTGATTTGAGAATAATTATTATAAAGAGATTAATTCACGTAACTCACTAAAGTCTCGGCACCTGTATCAGCCACCTGACATGCGGAGAGTGTAAATCATTCTTTAAAGCCCAGGTAGCTAGTTTGTTCCACTCGGATGATCTCTTGCAGTAGATGGAGATCCTGAGCTCCGTGTACGTGTATCTGCTTTCCTGGAGGTCTGCCATCACCTCCTGCGAATTAATTAGATTAATAAAAATGTTGCAGCCAGAAGCTTTAGTTTTTTTTTAATTAATTTAATTTCTTCATCTATTACTTATACAACATTTTTCGTTCTTTGGTACATGTGCGCATCAAATCGTACCTTGATGATGCTGGCGAAGTATTTCCCGTTCATATAGTTGTCAGTCTTGAGGAAGACGTTCCTGAGGGAGCTCGCGCCCACCGGGTTATACTTCGCGTTGAACTTGTCGAAACGGAGGAACGTGTTGCGATCCTGTTCACAATCATATTATTATTGAACTAGCTTTTGCCCGCGACTTCGTCCGCGTGGAATAGTTACTTTGGGCTAACGTTAAATTTAACGCCGATTTTGAAGCATTCTTCATTGGCGCTCCGCTCCTATTGGCCTTAGCGTAATGATATATAGCCTTATAGCCTGTCTCTATGAATTGACTATTTAATAAAAAAATATTTTTTCAATTCGAACCAGTAGTTCCTGAGATTATCGCATTCAAACAAACAAACAAACTCTTCAGCCTTATATTATTAGTATAGATAGCTGTTGTCCTCGACTTCGTCCGCGTTTCCGTCGTTTTTCGTAAAAAAAAAGTAGCCTATGTCCTTCCTCACGATTCAGTGATTTTGATGTAACAGACAGATTAACTTTCGTAATTTAGTAGGGAAATATAATATGTCAATCTATAATACTGTTGAAAAATATCGCAATACAGAACCGCACAATATTATTGTTAATAGCTGTGCCCGCGACTCCGTCAGCGTGTAACTCCTTGTGTGTTATTAAGTTAATGTAATATTTTTTAATAATAATAAATTAATAGGTAATATTGTTTAGATCACGTTCACATGAGGCTTAAGTACCTATAGTACGAAAATACTTCAGCGCAAAGCTTCCGGGTAAACTATGTTGAAAGTTGACCCGTCCGGCACGTGAACATAAAGATTTCTAGAACTGCTAACCCGGAAAAGAGCGACGTACACCGAGATCTACTCCAAAAACACGAAAAGTCTGCCCTTGAGCCTTATTAATTGTCATTGCATAACACACCGATACTGGGAATTGCGTTCTTTTAAATTGGAATGGAAAATTATTTGGTATTATGGGAATTCTGGGAATAAAGACGGTTTCTCCTGCACCGCAACCTTTTAGCCGAGTTCCATTGCAAAGTTGTGGTGGTTTTAAATTTCGGAGCAGAATAATAATCAGAAAGCTTCGAACTGCTAAGCTATCGGGAGTTACACGTGTTATTGTGAGTCAACCATAAAAGATAGATATATGCTGTCGTGGGATATTTTTTATATAATTTTAAGGAGAACATTTCCGTCATACATGATTTCTGTGTAGCTTTAACCATTAAGGTTGCACTCGCGACGGAAGCTTAAAAAATGGAGTAACTTCTCCCGTTTTCCCAACATTTCCCTTCACTGCTCTGCTCCTATTGATTGTAGCGTGATGAAAAGTATACTATAACCCGCTCAGGAGTATGAAAAATAATTGTACCAAGTTTCGTTAAAATCCGTCGAGTAGTTTTTGTTTCTATACCGGTTATACAGACAGACAGACAGACAGACAGACAAAAAAATTACTGATTGCATTTTTGGCATCAGTATCAATCCCTAATCACCTCCTGATAGTTATTTTGTAAATATATTTCATGTACAGAATTGACCTCTCTACAGATTTATTATAAGTAACATCTAGTTCAACATGGCCACCGATTCTTCCAGAAAGGGCGGTCTCATACGCTATATCAATACATGCCTATAGCCAGGCACACGCACACTCCGTGCTACGTACTACCCGCCAACCAACTTAAATTGAGGGGGCGATAATCGCCACACCAGATATAATAATAATTTCTTTAGTAAATCTGACTCTAGTGTTACCAAGGGGTATCGTGTTACCAAGAAAAGTACCTACCGCATGCACATCCAAGATATCCACATTAAGATCATACGCGTCCAGCTGCATTTCCTCAAACACCATCCTGAGGGTCGTCGGGACACCATTCTCATTGTCTACCACCTCGTCTGCTTGCGTCCTCAGGGTTTTCTTGATGAAACGCAGCAGATGTTTCTGGTTCATGCTCGATGCCGCGTGAATGTGAGTGTCCACTTTCCTGGTGGTGATAGGTTGGACTGCTGTAGTAAAATCAACTATATATTTGGATCTTTCCATACCACAGCATGCCAGCATATGTGTTAGGTAGCATGATAATTAGTAATTAATTCCGTCAACCACCCGTTTGATCCTCTGTTTTTGTAATTGGTATAGTATTGCCTTCTTTGAGAGGTATAGCAGTGTCTTAGAAACAAGTCATCCCACTGACACTTGACAGTCCCGTGAAAACGGAGAGTCCTATTCATATATTATTAAATCGTTGCCTGATATATGAAACCTTCAATAAAAAAGTGATTAGGTATACAACAGTTAATATAAGATTACAAAAAAAAAACTTATTTAAAAAATCTAAAAAACCCGACTCTGCTCAACTGAAATGGAAGAAACAAGCACATTTTTATTTTAAAAAGTGACAAGCAGGCGAGACCAAATTGAACCTAATATAATTTTAATAAAAAAAAAAATGGGATGGGTCCCGCCTGCTTGTCACTTAGTTAGTTAGTGTAGTTGAGATTGAATAGGTTACTAGATATAACCTATTTAATCTCGACTTAAGCATGCTTCATCTTCGACTACATCATTGCTTACTATCAGGTGAGATGGTGATCAAATGCAAGCCTATCAACAACAAAAATGAAAGTTTTTTTTATAGTTGATAGGCTTGCGTTTGACCACCCAAGTAGCACACGAGGCTGCTTATCAGCCGAATAACGGATTCCCATCATGCTTAAAGCTGAATAAGGGCTGTATAGGGCCTTACACAGCTCTTATAACTCTTAAATGGGCACAAATTATTCAGCCTTAAGTTCACGTAGCTGCTTAGGAGCTGTGTAGCAGCAATTTAACAGTGTTATAAAGGGTAACGACAGTACTATGCGCTGAATATAAACTGACTAAGAGATTACAAGTTACTCTTTATTCAGTAAATATATCACATCTACGCTCTATGATAGATGTTATAAATAAAAATTGATGTTTTAAACCGGGAAAGGCTGCTTGCGGCCAGTGTAAAAGTGAACATATTTGATGTAGCAAACATATAGAAGCAAATATAATAACCCGTAGCTGCCAATTGAACACTTGTTTCGTGGAGTGAATTATACGTGGATAATATTCATATTCCCTGGTATTAATAAAAGAAAAATGATTGGGAATGTAATTTCACTGACATTATACATAGGAATGCCTACCCACTTTCTGTTAACCTTTTTTTTCGTGGGAGGTTTCTCCTCAAGGACACTCTCAGAAACCTGGGGAAAATCGAATTGTTTTATTAATTGTTATTAAATTTTAACCGATAAGTTAATATATATTGTCTAAGTAAATTTTAGTGCGCCTCGAAAATATTCTGTTTTTAATTAGTTTTGTGATATAAATAAGCCGTGATGAAAACTTGAATAAATAATTTTTTGAGCTTTGAAAAGAATTATAAGATAAAAAGTTATTATTATGTTATCAGGAAGTAAAAACTAATGCAATACATTCCTAATTCATACACAAAACAACTTAAAAGTTGAAAAATGAATCAGTATATTTATAGTTTGTACGTCAGTATAATCGCCATCAACTTTACAAGTTACACTGACTGACTACAGTACCACATGTTACTTCTATTCAGATAAAGTCTGATTAAAGGTACTTATGTGAACCACTATAAAGTAAAAGCCATTAATTCGATACACTAGTGAGTCTCTAAGCAGTTGCGAGGCATCTAGTGAATGTTTAAACAGCCGCTATGCAGACACTATCAATGGCAGTATAAAGGCTGATTAGCGGTAGACATATTCAGCAATAAGCTGTAATGTGGGCCACAAATCATCCATTATACAGCTATTAACGTTATAATAGTTCACACGTGCCCCATTAATAAGTCAGTGTAATAGGAGTTCACAAATACCTTCTTATACAGCATTTGGCGTAATTTCATCCACTAAACAGCTCTTACTACTGCTAAGGGATTAAAAAGGTTAAAAGCTGAATAGCGTTGTTGAAAATATACCTTTATAGCACTCTAAGCGTATTAATGGTAGTTTTGTCGGTCTTAATCAGCCTTAATGCAGCTCTTAATCAGCCTAAGCTGTTTAAATATCACTGTCAGCTATTATGCAGCTGTAGGATCACCAGTGTACTCTTAAAAGAGTCTTAATACGCATAGAGTTTCAAATAGGTCTAAAAGTGAGTAGTTATACAGCTATCTGTGCTACTTGGGCACCATCTCACCTGATGTTAAGCGATGATGTGGTCAAAGATGAAGTACGCTTGCCTAGAAACAACCTATTCACTCTTGACTTAAAGACTCCCAGGTTATAGCGATCAGGAAACACAGACTTTGGCAGAGAATTCCACTCCCTACTAATTTCACTACACATTTTCTTTTGTTTTTATTACGATTGAGCCCACTCATGATCTCGATCTAGCCTGATGGTAAATGATAGATGAGGTTCTACGGTAGGACGAGCAAGCCCAGAAGATGTCTATTTACTTTTGCTTACTACTATTACTCGTGTATACCAAAACCCAATAGTATTACTACAAACAGTCTGGTGAACTAAATAAGTAATAAATAAAATATATCAATTCAGTTCTATCCTGCCCTGAGAGGTTTGTTTCTTGTGCTTTATGGATTTCTACAAAAGAACCACATCGTCGGTTAAATATATTGAAGCATTACCTGACGTTGTAGAAGTCTCGATGCGGCACAGCTTTTTGCAGCGCTAGCTCATGCAGCTCATTCAATAGCTGGTGCATTCTGAACTTGGAAGACAGGTACGACAGCCGACGATAGCAGAAGGATTTGCTGAAATACAAATCTCATTTCTAAGTCACCACTACTCAAAAAACCATAATTTTGAATGCATGCTTAGATTTATCTCAAATATGTTGTAGTCGGCTCCGAGTCGAACTGGATACAGCTGAAGCTGAGTAAGATGGAGTGACTGTCTATTTGTCTGTTAACACAATCCTCCCTGGCAAGACCAGTGTCCTATTTTCTGGCTTTTACTTCTTTAAGGACGCCTTTAATGACTGCCGGAACCAACGGCTTAACGTGGACTTTCTTGCCGGTTATTCTCCATATAAAACGAACAATTTCAAACCGTGCCCTAACTGCTGACGTTTTGTAAGTACCCATGTAGGCCTATGTGAAATAAAACACCCACCAAAAACATCCTGTAAAAAATTAGCCAAGTCTCGCCTAAGCTGCTTGTTTCTCTATAAAAAGTAATGAAATCTCTTGAACATACTCTATCCACTTTTACTAGTTAATACATCGAAGTCAACGGCCAAGTCACATAAAATCTAACTACACACATCAAAAGTGTCTAGGGATCAACATATATTTTTGCAATAACTTTTCTCCTGATTGATATTAATTAAAATTTTCTTTAAGGATTCATCAAATAAAGTGTTTTCGTTTGTCACAGTAACGATAAACCAAGTCACCTTTGCATTAATAAAGAAATTTGCCATTTTCCTAATAAAGGGATTTTTGACATTTGAACCACTAACATTAAAGTTCGCAAAAAAGACTGAAATAACAGTTTTCTTTAAAATTTTATTGGGTAATTTAAACAATTAATAATCCGTGTTTCTACCGCGAACACTAACAACACAAGAACATCGGTTTGGCATAATCAAAATGAGTTCATCCAAATCACGCTGTGGAATGGCCGCCCATGTTCGTTGCAACAACAAAAAAAGGTCTTCTTGCGACTGGATACCTTCCATATTTGGCAGAGCTCTTCTCTGTAGCATATCCCATGCATGCTCAATCGGGTTCAAGTCTGGCGACTGAGCAGGCCAGAGCAGGACATTGATGTTAGCTGCGGCGAGAGTCTGTCTTACAACTCTTGCGGTGTGCGGTCGTGCATTATCATGCATTAACTGAAATAAGGGACCGATTTGCACTTGTAGAGGAACGATGACGTCAGATACAATCGTCTCAGCATAAATTTGAGCGTTGAGGTTGCCTCTGATCCAAATCAACTCAGTTCTTCCGCCGATCCAAATACCCGCCCATACCATGATGGTTCCACCACTATAAGGATGGACTTCCTGGCAGGATTTTAATCGCTGTTGGCGTCCAGGGGTTCTCCAGTGTCGTATACGTCTTGTATCCGGTCTCATACCAAAACGAGACTCATCAGAAAAGCACACGAAACGCCATTATTCTTCTGCCCAATTTCTGTGTTCAAGAGCCCATTGATATCGAATCCTACGATTGTGCATTGCTATAGGTGGTACCCGTAGCGGTCTTCGGGAATGAAGGTTCACTTCATGCAAGCAGTTTCTGACTGTTTGGTCGCTAATTAAGTTCCCTGAAGAGTGATGAAGCCTCACGGCTAACATCATGGCGGTTATTGTTGGAGCTCTTCGAGTTAAGATTTGAATGTATCGGTTTTGTCTCCGTGTGGTGCAGCGATACCGTCCTCCATGGCGCTCAGCCACGGTACCAGTGCTTCGGTAACGTGTCCAAAGTCGACTGATAACACTCTGACTTGTATTCAGAGCTAAAGCCACAGTACGTTGCCGGGAACCAGCTTCTATCATTCCCACGGCTCTGAGCATTTCTTCCCTGCTTAAATGACGTCGCCGCTCCATAATAACGTTGGTTTTAATCAGTAGTAGGGAAACAGTAGCACTAATAATGTCTTCAATGCGTTGTATGTTTTTATAGGGAAAATATTGACAGCTGATTTTCATCTTTTACTCGAATTTGATTAACAGTTCCTGTTTCAAATTATGAAATGCACCAAAAAGGATCCATATAAATTTATAAAATCATAAATTTATTACAAAGCCACATCTCAATCTCAAGAAATCCGCATAAAAATGCTTGATCCCTAGACACTTTTGATGTGTGTATATTAATAAAGAAATCGCAGTAAAGATCCTTAGACTTGGCTTCGCTTTTCTTAGAGATTTCATTACTTTTTATAGAGAAACAAGCAGCTTAGGCGAGACTTGGCTAATTTTTTACAGGATGTTTTTGGTGGAATTTCACTTCTTTTTGCAGAAAGCTATTTTTTACTTGATTAGTTTCTTAATTCCTTTCATTATTTTGGGTTTTTAAATTAAAATTGTTTTTTTTTCTTTTTGGTGTAGTTTTTTTTATTTCATCCCAATGTTCGGCAACGTATGCTACTATGGCAGACCTGACACTGCAAGTTGAGTCAGTTTTACCAAAGACCAAGAAAGATATTGAGTCGAAGAAACATGAACCATCTTTGGGCATACCAACTACGCGGTAGCCACATAGTCCATCGTCGTCTTTCAATTTTGTCGATGTTTTTATGAGTTTATTTAAATTCCACGACCGTTTATGGAGAATTTATATCGATAAAAAGCGGAAATGGAATACGACTAGTGGCTCCCCTGCGTTACTGCGAAGTAGCCTACCCGAGGCTACTTCCAATTAGCAACTGACAAAGACCGAAAACAACATAAGCCCGAAGGCAAGATTAACAAGAAAAGGCAAGATTAACAAGAAATGGGAGTTTTAGCCATGCAAGCTGCATTTAAAAGTTGTCTCAACTGCGGACTTAGCCTGTTTCCATCTCCACCACGAGGAGATACTCCCAGCTTGTTATTTTATTGAAGTACTTAGTTTGACTATAGCACATTTTAATGTTTTCTAAGACATTTTCAAATACTTCAGACTCCAGTTTCATATTCATTTATAAGAAGGGGCTCGTCACTCTGAATAACTTTTGTCAAGGCGCATTTCCTTATCTCCCATAGTTCAGCTGAGCTCTTAGGGTTCTTCATCAGATACTTCAGACCTTATTTTTTTTAATTTCAAAAGAAAGGGCTAACCACGCTCAATAAACTTTGTGAACATAACATGTCGATAATTTCAATAGTTTGGCTGGTCTGTTACGGTTTCTCCTCAGGGTCATAAGGTACTCCAGATCTGCCATGATCCTAGTTTTGATAGTTTTTCCTTCATATAGGCACTAAATCCTACCTGTATGCCAAATTTCAGCTCTCTAGGTTTATGGGAAGTACTAGTTCTATTTTGATGATCAGTGAGTCTATATATGTTGAAATAGTACAACTTTGCTTTTGCATAACTTAGGAAATAAACAAGCTACAAACATGAAATTTTGTGGTTTAAGTGTGTGCTGGTAGCTTACTAGATAAAGATAATTTCAGCGTTCTAAATCTATCCAGAGGCCCCCAAATAGGGGCCTGAAAATACGCCGAAATGGTTCCAGAAAAGGATGGTACGGCAGTGTTTGCTTTGCGCTCGACTTGGCAGATTTTGAGTTTGAGTTTTTGAGTTTGAAGTGCTTTTCGAGTCACAGATGAAACTCGATATGTTAAGATCCCATCCGACTCATCCAACCTCACATGCGTTGCTTAAGCTTAAAGATCGAACCGTGTGGCAGTTAGGCCGTACGCGCATTGCGTTGCGTTTTGGAAACGCAAAATCTGTGAAGTATGGAGTGTCATAGAAGTGCGCGCACTGCGGTGGAATAAACGCGTGCGGTAGAGTCACCGGTGGCCCCTCGCTGCAAAGTTGCGGTGAGTCTACCGCAAATATTTTGTATCGCATAGGAATGTATGTAGTACCGCGCACTGCGGTGAAAAAAACGCACGTTTTGTCTGATAATGTTGCCATACATACAGATTTCTTTGTATTTATAAGTACATTTTTTTGATATGTGATACAGATAGCACTCGATACAGATTTTTATACAAATTTCACACTGTATTGATGAAATTAACTGTTACAACCAAAGACATAAACCACTCTCTGGTTACAACTAAAGACAGAACTTGGCAAAAATAATTACCTAGATACTGCATTTATTACGTTACAAACCAACTTACTAAGTTTTCGTGAGATATATACGTTCTTATCCAAAAAAGTTTTTCTCAGGGAAAAACCGGCCTTATCTAGTTTACATTTACGAAAAATACCTATATACTAGCGGCCTGGCCTAGCTTTGCACGGGGTCCTTAACAATTGTTTTCTTCGATAGTGATAGTACGTCCTTACAAAAGTGCGTTTAGCTATCATTTAATTTAAAATATATATATAAAAAAGTTTCATCTTGAATCAGTCTTGTGCCAGCCGTTTCGCTACAATGAATTTCTTGGCTGCGTAATTTTAAATTTGTGATATCTAGTAGTTTACTTTAGGACTTATATCTGTGAATCACACATCGAAAATTTGTATAAATACGAAGAAATCTGTATGTATGGCAACATTGTCAGACAAAAGGTGCGTTTTTCTCGCCGCAGTGCCTGAGATTGCGGTTATTCTACCGGTGCGGTAGAACTACCGCAATTGCGGCCACCGTGGCAGTGCGCGCACGGCCTTATTACTTACCAACGAGCTCCTATTATATATCATGAATGTGTATACATATAAATAAAATTGAAAAGTCTGTCTATGATTTTAAAATACTTGTTTGTCTAAAGTGCTATAGTTATTTCTTCTCCGGTAGTGTTCTTCATTGTTGAAGTTTGTTTCCGTCTTCATGTGTGGACCACTCACTTTACTAAACCACAATCACTTTTTTTCTAATGTTGTATGTGTTTCTGTCTTTCTGTTTGTCCGAGCTAATCTCTGAAACAGCTGAAGACAGAGACTTTAACTGAAATATTGAGGATTTTATAGAGCTTTTTATCCGGGAATTCCGAAGATTTATATTTACTCGGGGAAAACTCCCACGCAATCAAAATCGAGGGCACATCTAGTGGACAACATACTTGAAAAAAATATATATTCTATCGTCCATTAGCGCGGATGGTTCGGTTCACCGTATCGTTTATAGTCACGGAATAAGCCCGAGTTTTGTAACTCATAGTAAAAAGATTGCTAGCAGTAGTGTTGCTGCTGAAATCTACATCTAACCTGGTCTTTGTAAAAACAGCGCCTAGGTCATAGTCGCCTTAATCAAGAGAATTACAAACTTTCAAGTCCTTGTTCCTGAAAATGAATGAACAGACTTCAATTTCAATCAGTTTCTACGCATATGCAGGTATCTTGTATATCAATCACGTCATCATCTGTGTTGTCACTGCGGTGGTTGTGACTCACTTGTGGGGCTATAGTCATTCGACTTCTACTCAAATATATTAGACGGGCACAACTCAATATGCATTTTAGCGAAAGTTTCAGAATTATTGTCTTAGGAAAAAGCAGCGTTATCTCAAAACCCCTTTCAGTAATATTTTTTCTACTAGCTTCTCCGCGGATCTGCTCGCGTGATTTTATTTCTACGATGAAAGATTATTTTCCAAAGCTTGATGTATCTCTGTGTCTACAAAATTACATCAAAATCGATTTAGTTGTTGCGACGTGAAAGTGTTACAGACAGGCAGAGTTACTTTCGCATTTATGATATTGTTTTATATTTATTTTGCTGCCATGTTACGAGTTTACAAGTATCTCTTCACTATCCTTGGTTTACTGGTAGAGAATGCGTAGGTATAGCAGTATGTCCAACATTTAACATTTTAAAGTTTAAATAAATACCTACTTTAATATTATAGGTTGTCTGTAAAAGATCGCTTTTAGCGATAGGACCACCCATTGTCACCTTTTTTAGGGTTCCGTAGCCGAATGGCAAAAAACTGAACCCTTATAGTTTCGACATGTCTGTCCGTCTGTCTGTCTGTCTGTCTGTCCGTCCGCCCGTATGTCACAGCCATTTTATTCCGAAACTATTAGGACTATACATGTAAAACTTGGTAGGTAGATGTATTCTATGAACCGCTTTCCGATTTTAAGAGAAAATTTAAATAAAATTAATAGTTCAAAAATCACTAGAAAAACACGCTTTTATAAATGCAAGTAAAAACAAAAAAATTGTTCGGACTTTTCTTTTATTTTTGTAGTCTCCGTTTTCTTTGTGTTGCTGTTTCTTTTTTGTAGTTTTTACCATATTATTCCCACGAGTAGTGAACAATTAAACGGTCGATCACCCCAGAGGATTTGAAAGTGACATCTATAAGAAAATAAATCTATGGATTACGCGGTAATTCAAAAAAGTTAAGAAAACCGATAACGGATTTTCTTTAGGTTTGTTATAATAACTTTGAAACCTGAACGTGTCCAAAGTCCATTACGTGGCCTTTCTCACAAGTGCAAACACGACTATGATACGATATTCCATCATGGAATGCCAGTGCTTATCTTCCGGCTTTATCATCAGACCTTGAAACCTAATCGTGGTCAACGTTCATTACAACACTTTTCTAAGAAATCCAAAACAGCTATGATACGATTTTCCATCATGAAGTTCCAGTTCATATCTTTCGGCTCCATCATCAGATCAGTTCGACAGTACCATATTATTGTATTGTCATCAGAACTACATACAGCTGCCAATTTTCATTACGCTACGACCCTTGGAAGATGGTTAAATTAGTTACCTTAGATTTCATTACATAGTTAGTTACATACAGGTCGACCTTTTTTTTTTTTTTTTAACGTGGTAAAATTATCAAATAAGTCCTCCCACTCCGGGCAGGGTGGGAGGGACTGTCAGACTTTTACTGACTAAAATCCACGGTGTTCCTTCAATAACCCTTTACATACCGGGGCCACGGTAACGGAATGAGTCCCACGACCCCGGCGGGCTTCGGCCCTCTGCAGAGGGGGCCTCGTCATGTTGCTGACGCTCTTTGAGGCGCGCGTGGAACACGACGCGCCGTCGACCCGGGCATGGTCCATGGTCGGGCAGCGAGTTGCCCTTTACTCGCTGTCCGCATGCCCGCGCCTACGGTGGCCGGAGATCGTCGGCCGACGTCCGACGCCGTGGGCGTCTACCACTGCGGCTGGGCTGGAGGGAGGACGCCATCCTCTCCCTCACGCGGCCCGCCTCCTCCTTCGGAAGCATGACTGCTTCGCAGAAGGAGGCGACCGCTTCCCACTCCCTCTCGCCCCGCAGCATGGCCTCGACCAAGGCCGGGCGCGAGAGGTCTCCGCCTATTGTCGCCGTGAGGACACGTCGGTGCTCTGCCCAGGCGGGGCAGTCTTGCACCGTGTGCTCTACGGTGTCCTCAGGGCGACCCTCGCAGTGGTGACACCCAGGCGTTTCCTCCTTTCCCATCAGACACAGGTACCTCCCGAAACTTCCGTGTCCGGTGAGGACCTGCGTCATGCGGTAGGTCAGGACGCCGTGACGCCGATCTAGCCACTCCTCAAAGAGGGGTCTTACCGCCGCAATTGCGGCGTGCCCGGCCGTCGGTTGCGACAGTCGTTCCCTCCATACTGCCCTGAGATCGCGCCGGAGCTCTTCCCGCCGCGCCTCGACTTCTCGAGGCAGCGGGGATACGCCCCGGCGCGGCGCTGCGCCTCCACGCGCCATTCATAGACGCGCTGGAGGGCAGTCGCCTCCAGATCCCAGGGCAGCAATCCGGCAAGGAGGTTGGCCGATTCACCGGCGATCGTGTGTTAGCTATTAATTAAATATTTAAAATAAACGGGGCTCCCCATACATGGAACTGAAACTGAAAATATTTTCTTTCATGAAACCTGTATGTGTGTGGTATCTATAGACAGGTCTTTAAAAATGACATTAAGGTTTCTAAAATGACTTTTTCATAAAGTTAATTGTTTAAAAGATATACGCTTCCAAAGTGGTAAAATGTGTGTCCCCTCTCTAACTTCTATAATAATGAAGTGAAAAATCTAAAAAAGCCATATGTTGTAGATCTTAATGTAAACTTTCAACCAAAATTGGTTTGAATGAGATCGAGTCAGCAGTTTTTGACATGCAGTATATTTTCTAAAACCGCAAATATAACTTTGTAATTCATACAAATACTATGAAAAACAAAGTTATTTGGCGTAGTTGTAAAAATTGTAAATAAGCTAGTTTTAAGAAATTTGTAAGGTTTTTTGTTTTTTTTTTTCAAATGAATATATTAAGTATATTATATTTATTATAGTTACTACGGAACCCTTCATGGGCGAGTCCGACTCGCACTTGGCCAATTTTTTTTGTTATTGTGTGTATTTTTAACCGACTTCTAAAAAAGGAGGAGGTTCTCAATTCGGATGTTTGTATTTTTTTTTTTTTTTTTTTTTTTTTATGTTTGTCCACGCATAACTCCGTCGTTTGCCAACCGATTTGAAAAATTCTGATCTTGTTAGAAAGGGTATACTTCCCAAATGGTCCCATGAAAATTTTATCGAAATCGGACAAGCCGTTTCTGAAAAATCAACAAAACTCTAAAAAAATGTTTACGTTGATGATCTTTTCGTTAACGCTGCATTGCGTTTTTTGTTCGCGCATAACTCCGTCATTTACGAACCGATTTGGAAAATTCACTGACCCACTAAAAAGCACGAAAATAAAAACTTTTTTGCAAAAAATAAAACCGACTTCCATATCAAAACACTACAAAGCCAAAAATAATTTTAATTTCGGAAGGCGGTGTGAAAAAAAAAGAAAATACAAAACCAATAACACCGACTACCGAAATTAAAATTATTTTTGGCTTTGTAGTGTTTTGATATGGAAGTCGGTTTTATTTTTTGCAAAAAAGTTTTTGGTGGGACTGGACTGGCTAGATGGTGAATAACGATTAGAAGGAGTTTAAACTCACAGCGGTCCATCACATATCATGTTTTGCATCTGTCGCAGGTCTTCCACGTATTGTTTGAAGGAGATAAACTCGTACGAGATGGGGTGGTCAGCCTCCAGGTCGAGCTGGTTCAGGTACAGCTGCATCACGCCGTCCTCCCATTGGCAGATGTAGCGCTGCGCTGGCGGCTGAGGCACCGCCCACGGGTCCAGTGTCATCCATTCTGTTTGTGAATAAGTCGATTTTACTTCGAGACCCGACAATATGAAAAACCCTTATTCATACTACTCGTGCGAGATGAGTACTTTGGTTATTTATGTATGCTTACCTAGGTACCGTATTATTTGTACGGCATTTGTACCGTCTTATGTTACAACTCGTTTATATAGTGGTTGACAAGAATTTTTGTGACGGGTGCAGGCCAGCCCAACATAATCTGACATTGTTTGTCGAGCAGGCTCGACTGTGTGTTCGGTAATCGCTGCAGCAAGCTCTCTACGTCAGTGTTGAGCTTGTAGCTAGAGATGTAAATTGAAAAAAACAAAATGTTTTTTTTCACAATCTTGAAAAAAAAACATGAAAAAATCTTGGCACCGTTGTTTTTTTTCTACATTTGGTTTTTTTTCAGAAAAAGTGAAACTCTATAACTAAAGTGGAATAAGACACTAAATTTGATTGTTTTGTTTTTATTCAAGTCAAATAATGTTTAAATCAATGGGTAACTATTATTATGAACTTTAAAAATACTTAATGTGTTACAATCATCTGTATCAGTATCAGTAGCTACGGCTACGCTTGTTTTATCAGCTTCGGAATAATGTTCTGTGTCTGTATTTGTTTCATCTGATTCTGAATCAGGGACTCTATTACATTCTGCTTGTGTTAATATTGTTGATGATTGTACTGATTGCACAATGTACACTATTTTCCTAGCCCTGTCATTTGTCAGTCTATTACGTTTCTCGGTATGAATGCTGCAGTCTGCACGCAAATCAACCAAAACATAAACTAAACGAGGATTAGGGAAATCCCCGTCCGTAAATGTAATTTACACTTGGTGTAGCCAATTATGTTAAGACATGTATTATTTAACAAAAAACAAATGGTATTTTCTTATTGAACAAAAAAAAATAATATCAACTCACATACGACAAACGCCTTACCATATTTTTATTTTCCTACTCATGAAAAAAAAACCTACTCCAGAAAAAAAACTGTTTCTTTTCATGTTTTTTTTTAAACGTTTTTTTTCATCTCAGAAAAAAATCCGTTTTTTTACAACTCTACTTGTAGCTTCAATTCACGAACCAACTTTGTCATTAAGTTTGAGTAGGTACTAACATAGGGTTAAGAAATTTTGTTACTTAACAAATGGGTCTTGATATTTGAATAAACAAATTGATTGTTTAAGATTCGACAAATAACGTTGGAGCCGTTGGTTGGAGCTCTCAATTACGGGTAAACTTTTAAGATCTTTTTTACTCTGTATCTAATTATGACTTACAAAACGATTAAAAAAAAAAACAAAAAAAAATCGACGAAAAAAACGAGCCAATACAGTAGTACACTTGACAATTAATATATTCCATTCGGAAGAGGTTCTGATAAAATAGCTAAGGCTTTCAGAATAACGCTATATTAATTGATGGGGGTAAAATATAAGTTTAATTACGAACTGCTTAGGGTAGGCAGGTCTTCGTAGCTCTCGGTCACGCCTCTCATCGCGTCCGTGGACTTCATAGGCCTGTGGAAAGCAGCCACTGCACACAAAAAACAAATCAGCAGAACGCATTTTATACGTTAAAGTCAGTTTTGCGAGCGTTTGGGAAAGGATCATCTTCTTCATATTTCTCCGGATACCACGGTAACCTGTTGGTACCAGCTGCTGTCTTTTTGAGATTTACAGACCAAAATCTGAGAACTAATCTATACATCCCTTATATATAGTACATAATAAAACTTAACTGTCCGTCTGTGATTTTAAAAGAACTGTGTTTTCTCAAGTGCATTGTTAAACACAAACACCCTCTTTTAAATGTATGTCTGTCTTTCAGTTTGTCGGGACTAATAACTGAAACACCTGAACCGCCCTAATGGGACTCACTGCGTGATAGATGAGGTTATAGGGCAACATATTTAATAAGCTACCTTTTATGCCGGAATACCTACGGGATTGTGATTTACGCGGGAATAACTTGATACGTCGTAAAAATTGAATTGAAATTGAAATTGATAACCATTTATTCGGTGATAAACATACACAACAACAGAAAATTACAAACATAAAAAATGACACTAAGGATTTCGCTGAGCATGTCTACACCGAAAGGGATCATAAATACTTGTCCATATGAGTAGGTAAGCCCTTTTCCGACAATGTTGGGTTCGGTTTCCAGCCTAATTGGGTGCAGCTGAGTACTAATGTCTTACATGTAGCGACTGGCTATCTGACCGGCACAACCCAGTAACTGGGTAACACGATACCCCTTGGCTAGACCAGTGTCAGATTTACTGGCTTGTGACTACATGTAACTACTGTCTAAGATGCACAAATAAAAACTGCTTAACGTGCTTTTCTTTGAGTGGAACAAAATGGAGGATGCCTATACCCAAATAGGGGTTTTCCATTTCATAATATACATTAGATTAGAGACAGACATAAGTTTTTAAGCTAATATGGTCACTGACAGTATATATTTCGGATCTGTTGCGTGATCATGGCGCTTGCTTGCAGCAGTGCCGAAATATCGGAAACTCGAAACAAAAGATCCTACACATGGTATATATCCCGTTTTAAGTTCTAATGATAGAGAAAGACAGTTTTAGTACTAAGTAAAACAAGAAAAAAAAATCTGATCACTATACAACGTGTAACGGAAACCCCATATCTATCCATGCATGTCTCTATGCACAGTTTCAGCACAAAATAACTGACTCAAAGAATTGATACCAAATTATTGGTTTCATATATTTCTTGAATACCAATCATAACAAACGTGTCACAGCACTACGAGGGTCAATAACTTTCCACGTCACTTGCCAATAACACGATAATTCTTTTCGTTCTTCTTAATTTGAAAAATTCAGTCTCTGGTATCAGTGTATTGGAATTTGTAAGAAGTTCTACACACGTAGACTTAGGATTACAAAACCCTTGCCATATCGTTTGTTATCATCCAAAGAAGCCATGCACCTACCATGCATATAGGTACCCTTTAAATTACACGTTGTATAAACATATATGTAACAATAGGAACGGGAACTAAAAAGGCATTAATTAATTTATTAACCACCGTGTTTTTCGAGACTCAGAGGAACTTAGATAAGTGAGGATAGTTAGAGGACAGGATAAGAAGGAACAGGGTGGGTTTTTAGTCAGTAGTGTTCTGACACTACCTTCAGCTCCACCCAGAGCGGAAGAAGTCATGCGATGATTTTTCCACCCGGGAAAAAAAGGTATTTGAAGGTAAAGTTACTTTTATGTTCGGAGCGTGGCGGGCTGAGCATAGGCAGCGGCCTCACCAGCTCATCCGAGGAGCACGTCGTCAGCTGCATGTATTGCTCAGCAAATGCCCCTGCAATATTATACATACTATGCAGACTTTTATTCATTTACTTATTTACTTTAATATTATGGTAATTAATTATCACATGCAGAAACGTTAATAATATATGATGTTTTGGGAAAACTATCATTATGCGTACAGCTAAGGAGTGGAAAACCATGCCGGAGTATCTGTTTCCTGATAGCTATAACATGGGGATCTTTAAGCCAAGAATGAATTGGTTACTTCTATGTAAGCGTGTTTCATCTTCGACCACTTACCATCAAATGAGACCTACTTAATATAAAATTCAGAGTAGAAAAATGGTTTAGAATGTGACAGAGTGGAGTCCCAGACAAGGCAAATGAATAAGGTTTGATGAGCTTCTTACACGCGCCATATCACTTCACTTTACGCGTGCGGAATGCAGCACCGACTTCAACCAGATAGATGAATTGATGATGACAAGCCCTAATAAACGAAATTAGACATCCAATGAACCGTTTCATTGAACATGAAGAATATTAATTCTCTTTTTTGAATTAAATATGTAATTAAGTTTAAAAGCAATCTTTTTCTCGGGGCCATCCAACTGCAAGGATTTCCTCAGAAATCCTATCCTATCCTACTAATATTATAAATGCGAAAGTTTGTGAGGATGGATGGATGTTTGTTACTCTTTCACGCAAAAATTACTGAACGGATCTGAATGAAATTTCGTAAGTAGATAGTTGGCAGCCTGGAATAACACATAGGCTACTTTTTATCCCAAAATTCCCACGGGATCGGGATTTGCGCGGGAAATCCTTCCCACGCGTACGAAGTCGCGGGTAGAAGCTAGTCTTCTATAAAAATGACACAAAAAAGCGACTTACGATCCAAGTTAATAGTGCTTTTATTATAGTCTTCGAACTGAATCTTCATTGTTGATAACTTCTTGTCACGCTTCTTCTCCAGAAGGTATCTCCCTAGGAGCGGGGAGAAGTGCTGATTGGACGTGGACATATACTTCTGCCGGTAAGATAGTGCCTGCAGCAGCAGCTGCGCCGAACGGATCAGATCCTCAAGGGGAACCTGTTCACCAACATTGAAAATGGAGTAACTAATAATGGAGTAAAGGGCATCCAACGAATATCAATCATCAAAGAATAATATATAATCTTTTGATTACTATGCTATTGACTGCACCAGCTTTTTTATTGATGATAGGCTCACGTTTGACCACCATCTCACCTGATGGTAAGTGATGATGTGGTCGAAGATGGAGCACGCTTACCTAAAAGTAACCTATTCACTCTTGACTTAAAGACCCCTAGGTTATAGCTATCGGGAAACACAGACTACGGCAGGGAATTCCACTCCTTAGCCGTACGCACAATGAAAAAAAAAGGACTAGTATGGTAAAAGTACAGACCCCATATTCTTAGCGAGTCGATCACAAAAATATTCTTGTGTAAATAGTCTTGTGTACAGGTGACAGGGTATGCGGAGCAAGATCATTGTCTGTGGAGTCATGCCACATATACACTTGAGATCTGAGCCGTCTATGAATGTAGTACATAAGGGGTCTTACTCCTTATATTTTTGAGCAAAAAATGCAGTAGGTAGTTGGATACAAATTTGTGTCACTGGCAGCCACCCCGATCTTAGTATCAACACAGACCGCGTCGTAAAGAAAAGTTCATCCAAATTTATTCATCCGTATAGGAGCTACGGTGCCACAGACAGACATAGCAATCAAACATACAACACCCCTTAACTCAATACATTACTTTTTTGCGTCAGGAGTCCCTTAAAGGCATCATTTTAATGAAATTCAGGCTGTAGGTAACATGTACTTTGTATTTACATAATGGAATGAAATAAAAATGGAAAAGAATACGTTTCTTGCGGTCCAGACATCAAGAGAGAAAGAACAACTCCCTTCTTTTCATTGCTATTGGCCTCGTCATCGAAAAACTCAAGGCTAGAGAATTGTTAAGACATTTACGGCTCTTTCAGTACGATTTTTTGATCTACTCGTACTAGGTACTTCCTTTGCAGCGTCAGTCATTTAAAAAGAATACTGAAGAAAGTTTGCATAAGGAGATGATGAGCGCGAGGATATAATCTCCAGGTTAAGCAACGCTTTCAGACCGGCCTCTGAAAGCGTTGCTCCGTGACCATTTAAACATATCGAGATTCTTCCGTCCCGGCTGTCATTTGTATATATGTATATGACAGTCGTTACGGGGTCAGAAAACAATAAATATGACACTGGTCTTGCGAAGGGGTATCACGTTTCTCAGTTACTGGGTTGTAGTGGTCAGATAGGCAGATGTTCCATGTATATTTCATTAATTCTAATCGCCGTCATCTGTATTAGAGGAAGATAATTTGACAGAAAAGGTAAAATCAGCCATATCTATTTATGACAAAACTAATTATTTTATTATCTATCATGTGGTCACTGTTTGTTCTAAATATTGTTCTCTACTTTTGTGTGAATTGATCCACACAATTTCGCTATTTCTCAGCAGATATATTTTGGATAAAAAAAAAAACAAAAACACTATATTCAGCTGCATCCGATTAGAACAGAAAATAAAAATACACACAATTGGATGTTCTAATGTTTGATAGATACCTCTTTTGTAATGTAGCCATTTTAGACTTACTTTACATACTTTACTGAAGATAAGCTTTATTTTTCGCAGTGATATAAATGCTGGCCCTGGAGCGTAAGTGCAACTGAAGGAACAGGGTGGGTTTGTACCTAGTCAGTAGAAGTCTGATACTCCCTTTCGCTACACCCAAAGCGAGAGGAGTCATTTGATGATGGAAAAGTTATAAACGGGCTTGCTTTAGTCCAGCGTTCTAGAAACGTCGAGGATAGTGGTCTACTGCTCAAGTAGTACCCACCCCAGTTATGTGGATCCCGCTGACGGCGACGCGTTGGAAGTTCACATCTTCGGTGCCGGACCCCGTCGGGCTGTCTCCTGGCCACTGTCGGATGTGAGTGCGAGCGTGATCTCGTATCGATTGTTGGTTCATCTCTTCCATGTTTGCCATGGAAACGCCTCCCAGAGGGTCTCTACAGATGTCACACGTGATAAATTGTATTAATGGTAACCTATATTTTGTCAATGCTAGGGAAAAAGCCTTGACTTCAGATTTTCAAATCCAATATTGCCTATTTAACTCTGCAAGCCTCGAAATACTAAGTCACATTGAAACGTTGCTTCGCTTTCTTGTGAAAGAATGAGAGAACAAATACTCACTCTCGCATTTATAATATTAGTGTGGATGTCAGACAGAGACCCAATCGTTCCACCATTTTTACTGGGACTGCCACGGCTAAAGGACTCAAATTACTAGAATGGCTCAATAATAGGTAAAAAGGGGATAAATAAATTGGGACTGGGTTGTGGTCTATCTATATCTGCTACTTGCCCTATGAGCTGATCGCTAAAGTGTCTTGTAAAACATATAACAGATCAATAGTCAGTGCGCAAAAGGCTGATATAGGATTTTTTATTCTCAAGATTGGAAAAATGCCACTGAGATTAAGATTTCTCAGTATTTATTCAGTACTCAGTCTGGATTTACAGGGTCTCAAATATAACTGAACAAATGTCAAAGGAAGAACTGTTATACCTAAGTATAGGTCTATAGCAGCCATTTCGAAAAATAAGACCATCCATTTAGGAACTTGAAGGACCTGAATATTACATATTATTTTATTTGAATATGTATGACGATGTCATTACAGAGCTAGCTGGACGAAGAGACCATAGATAGATGATTAAGACAAGGACACAAGTCTTAATGATTAGATCCCAATAATTGGATGACGAGCACTGGATCACTGGATCTCATGGAGCCTTGCATGCGGACTTTATGCGGCCTACCCAAAGAAACTGGTACTTACTGTCAAGTCTTTCAAGGTCCCTAAAGTTCCGAGTTCTTCGCGGTAACTGAGAAATCGTAAAAAAAAAAATTCTTGCACTGTATAGATAAGCCGACTCAAACCCACGGAGCAAATACTGCTCTGTGCTCAAACCTGTGTGTTTATTTCCTCAAAGGACTATCGCACACATTAACCTACATTGTTTGCATAAGATTAGACTAAGAAGAAGAACTTCCAAATAGACCTGATTGAATGATTCATTGGAATTTATTTCGGTTTTTCACCTCAGGCTGTTTAGCTAGGAAATATCGGCCTCATTTACAAATATTAGGTGTGAAAGTGACTGTTTAGGTACTCCTGTTTCCATGTCTTTCATGATAAATTATCTTTGTTTTGCAAATTGGTTATTAAATAACACTTTAACACCTAATTTTTTTCATAAATTTGAACTAGATAAGGCCAGTGTTTCCTAACTGACTACCCTGAGAAGAAACACCGAAACAAACTCAGGTAACTCATGTGATAGCAAGTGAAGGAACATAGTCCATTTTACAGTCTACCGTTACCCTAGCTCGCGTTTGGTCCATTTCTTGTATTCCTTGTGCGGGCCTTGACTTGGTATGCGTGACCTGGATGTAGTGCTAGGCTTCCCGACAAGCCTGAAGCTTGATTTCTTTTTCATTTTTGTTATTTCTCTTTGTACTACACAAAAGATTTATCCCATTTTCGCGGCATTGGGCAGTGACTTGAGTTTGAACACGTATCAATACGTATTGTGAAACTAGGCATCCATCACCACGTCAACTTGACAGGAGATTTTGTTTATGTATTGACGAAAAAAGTTTTGAATCTAATACGGAATACCCTATATCACCTCCTTTACTGCTCATTATACTTCAATATAATTATATACCTGATAAAACAGTAAAAAAAGGTGTCTGTGCTGGGGGCTAAGAAAAGTTATCTTCGTTCAACCATGACCCAAGACAGACTGACAAACTTAGCCATTATAAGTTCAGAATCCAAAATTGAGATAAAAATAAATGATTTAATTAAAATCTTTGCCAACTCAAAAGCAAGAAAAATTGAGTTTGTTTGATGTATGTGTATGTACATGTAATAAATAGATATTTAGTAGGTAATCGAAGTTTTTAGTTTATTTTTAGAGTAATAAATAATAAATTATCAAAATTACGTGTATTGTGTTTTCTTGGTTGACTAGGATGCCTTTCATACTGCAGTGTGTCGTCGCTCGGCCGTGTGCCACGCTGCAGTGTAAAAAAAAAAACGAGGGCGCAGGCTGAGTCCCGCACCCCGGCGCAGAATAGACTTAAGACGGCCCTGGATCGAACGCACCAACCGTTATTGGTTTGCACGTTTCCGTTCCGGAAAATTCGGCCTAAAAAATGTACCCCATGATCGTCCGAAAACATTGCAAACAATGATAAAAAAATTATAAGACTAAACTAAGTTATGACCCACGGCTGCGGGAACGACGTCGTAATCGTACGGTATGTACAAAACCAACTGGCGTAAAACTAAGTTTAGCTCAAGATTCTTTGGTTTTTTGGGTCCACATTTGTACAATTTGGTTAACAAAATTTTAAATATTTACCTATTGACAATAAAACAATGTAAAAGAAAAGTATGTCAATACCTACAAAAGCTTGACTATAATGAAACTGAAGAACTGCCAAAGGTGAAGAGTTAAAACGTTGGGTATCTAAATTATCACAGAACAGAAAATTAATATATATTAATACTGTATTTTATACTATATTTTCTATTTCGTGTAAATTATTGACACACTCACACACACACATCTCTACTCAAAGATCACGAACACCCACACTTCACACACGCAATGCACCCAGTCTACACATACTTACATACACACACACACTCTTATTCCTTCCACTCAAGTACATTTCACCTATCACAACGAACTTGTTTTCCTAGGAAAGCGGTGCCGTCATATAGTGGCCGTAATTTTACGGACGCAAAAAGACGGCCGTCTTTACGGTGACGACATGTGGAAAGTTCCACGGCCGTTTTATCCCACTGTCTGCTTCATCGCTACCTAGTGTATTAAGCTTTGTTTTCCTAGGATAGCGGTGCCGTCATATAGCGGCCGTAATACAGCGGTGAATGACGTCACTAGAACGTTGTCTATGTAAACAAAATGGCGCGGTTTCCTAGAGAGCGGTAACTAACACCGTAACGTCAAAAAGCGGTGCCGCCATTTGCATGACGGCCGTCTTGTCGGTGACAGATGGTTTCGTGAACGTTTCATTGATAGCGATGAAGCAGACTGTGTTAAAACGGCCGTGGAACTTTCCACATGTCGTCACCGTAAAGACGGCCGCCTTTTTGCGTCCGTAATATTACGGCCGCTAAATGACGGCACCGCTTTCCTAGGAAACCAAAGCTTAACATTCTCTTAAATGGCGGCACCGCTTTTTGACGTTACGGTGTCAGTTACCGCTCTCTAGGAAACCGCGCCATTTTGTTTACATAGACAACGTTCTAGTGACGTCATTCACCGCTGTATTACGGCCGCTATTTGACGGCACCGCTATCCTAGGAAACCAAAGCTTTAGAGGACATAACTGTTCTTAATTTAATTTTGTATAATTTTGTCATTTCTTAAGTTCTTAATTGTATGATGGTTTTTAGTTTACCAGGCTACTGCAACTTCAAGGCGAAAAAAAATGTATGGACTATGAGGGGTAAATAATGGTAGATTTTGCTGTCTCACCTGTTCCGTGCGCTTTCTCTTTCTTTCATGACAGTCAGCCATATAATTATGTTTACGTGTCGTGTCTTGTAGTATTTTGTAAGTTTGTGCTTATTATTTTCTGGCAGTTAGTTACGGTTAATTTTTTATATTAATTTGTTAAAAGTGTGATCTTGTTCAGTAAACATAATTGTACCATAATGCCACCTAATAGCCGATTTATAACTTGTGAAGTATGGTACTTGTGAAGTCGTAAAGGTAATGAAAAAAGGAAGTTTATAGCAAAATTTCCATTAGATGAGGCTCGGTAAGTATTGAATTAGATATTTGATTCTATATTTTATTTAAAATATGGTACTAAAAGGCTTAATCGATCTTTTAATTTTCAATTTTATTTTGTGATAGTGATGTGCTGTAACGCAAATGGCTCTTATCAATTATCGATAAATGGTGTGTCTGTTTGTAATTGTTTATAAACAATGTTAAATTTTATTAACATTGTTTATAAACAATTACTTTTTCGAGAGGCATTAAATGAAACCGCATTTGCGTTATGTATAATTTTCAGGCAACACACCAAAAATCAGATCACTAGTTTAGTCACAGGCCATTTTTGAAGTTTTTTCTTAGTTAAAACACAAAGTATCTTCCCGAGCACCTGCCTATAGAGGGTGCGTCTCATATCATATAAAGTTATTTGGTATACTTTCATTTCAATAGGTAACGTTGCAGTTAATGATTATTAAATACAAGAATAAAGCGGACATGGTCACTGACGTTCTGACGACGGAGCTCCATCGAATGAAATATGAAATGTTTATGACCGCTATGTGTTTACGTCCAGAAGAAGATGGGGATTAAATTACTGCAATCCTTGACATAATTATATTATTTAGTCTAATAATCTGTAGTAGTTTTATAATTAAGAATATACTGGATTTCTTAAAAACTACAATCCGTGATTTATTTCAACACAAATCCTTTCTTAAATTTAAAAAGTTAAAAGAAAGCCCGTTACCGGCCTGTATACTTTATCGATATCGATAAAGAAGTTACTACCATTGCTCAGCACTATTTAGTCTGATAGGTTAGTAGTACTGTTGTATGACGTCTTGTTCCCCGTGTATGTTCGTTCAGTTGGTATTGAAGTGAACTGTTACCTGTTTTTATTTTTTTAGTACTAAGTCCCGTCTCTTAAAACATAGTGTATTACATCGACGCTTTCCGCTACAAAGGGCGTAACTCCAAAACACATAGTTTTGGCTATGAGCAAAAGAGTAAACAAAAAAAATCTTTCTCAAATATCTCTTTCATTTTTATACTTATAAAATTGAGTCCTAGGATGAAAGTTCTTAAATTGTGGCTGTCTTTTGCCTCATTTAATTACAGTTATGTATGATAGTTATTAACGAAGTTAGCATGGAGTTACACCCCTGGAAACTAAAAAAAAAATGTAAATACACCCCTTAATTAAATGACTTGATAACAAACGTCCGCGGTAAAAACCAGTTATGCACATACAAGGGTAATTTACGTAGTTATAAAGACCATGATTTTTCGCAAAATACACCCTGAAATTAATACTAATGCAATGAATCTATAGGCAATTTTATTAGTAAGGATGAATATAACTTAATTAATAAGGATGTGTTGTAGGTAATTTTAATATAAATAGTAATAAGTTGAGTAAAAATGAAATAAACGGTTCTAAATATCCAAACATATTTATTGTTAATTGGTAATATCAATTGCAATCAAATTGGAAGTTACAGGTGCCGTGAGCAAGTTGGGTTCTGGATAACACAATTCTTTTATTTACTAATATATATTTATATATATATATTTTAATTCAGAATCGGCTCGCGTTTGACCAGCATCTCACCTGATGGTAAGCAATGATGTGGTCGGAGATGGAGCACACTTGCCTAGAAGTAACCTATTCACTCTTGACTTAAATACCCCCAGGTTATAGCGATCAGGAAACACAGACTCCGGCAGGGAATTCCACTCCTTAGCAGTACGCACAATGAAAGTATTCCCAAAATGTTTTGTAAGTAAGGGTAGGTAAGCATCTGTTCCGGTGTGAAGTACCGTCTCACATTTGCTAGGATTACCAACTTTTTTGCTGCTAGTTGAGCCTTAGCCTCAATAAACAAACCAAAATTGAGGGTAAAAGTTAGTGTTACCCCAAGCTCAATACGATCGGTTATCGGCACGGTTACATCGCGGAAAGTAGGAGCCGGTTGGAATTGGCTCCTTTTTGCGGAAAAGAAACTCCTGGGTCTTACCTGCATTAAACTTGACCAAGTGGGCAACACCCCATTAGGAGACAGCCTTCAAGGACAAGTTCAAGCGGCCAACCATCCTCACGGAGAGACTGGATCTGTGACTCACCATCACGCGCGCTGGACACATATCTCTCAGCAACTGTGCTGTCGTCTGCATACCCAAAGGTACCGGGCATAAGCAGATCATTAATGTGCAGCAAAAATGAAGTTGCTGAGAGAACCGACCCCTGAGGGACCCCTGCATTAATTGCCAATTGGCCAGACGAGCAGCCATGAATAACCGCTCGAATAGACCGATCACTCAGGAAGTCTTCAATCCAAACGCAAAGTTGAATGGGTAAACCGAAAGAAGGAAGTTTAGCAATAAGGCTATCGTGCCAGACCCTATCAAAGGCCTTGGAGATGTCAAGAGAAACAGCAAGTGCTTCCCCCTGCTTCTCAATGGCCACACTCCAGAGTGAATGGCATACGCTAGAAGATCCCCAGTTGACCGGTTTTTGCGAAAGCCGTATTGTCGGTCACTGAGGACATCCTCAGTTCATCGTGCATCGTTGGCTTCTAGGTATGCCAGGAGCTTGCTATTGAGTACGTAACTGAGATAGGCCTGTAGTTGGCCGGGTCAGCACGACTGCCATTTTTGGGCTCACGCTGCAAGTTAGCCAGCTTCCATGCTTTCGGAGACAGTTCAGGCGCAAAAGTCTTAAGAACAATTTCTGGTATCCCGTCGGGGCCACTAGTTTTTTTCACATCGAGATTACGCAGCACTCTACGGACGTCTTTCTGATGTATGCGAATATCCTATATATGTAGGGCGTAACTCACATTTTCTTTTGTTGCTGTGTTTTACCCCGTTTTGTATTCAAGAAAATATGTTTATTTGTAGATACAGCAAGTTTTCTGTCGTGAGGTAAAAGAAATGTGTTTTACGACTTGGTTTTTCGAAACAGAGATGTTTAGCGTTAAGAAAATGTTGGGTAATAAAAACCATTTTTTTCAACGTAGCGCAATTTTAAATATACAGATAGAAAGAGCGTGAAAAATTAAGTAAGACTGCATCAAAAAGTCAATTTGGCCAAAATGGTCTTTACGCCCTTTGTAGCGGAAAGCATCGACATACTCTTTGTAGTTTACAACATTTGGTGAAGATTGACGCTGATAACCGAAGTACAGGCACTGCCTAGTTTGGTTACAGGTGCTAGATTCTTTTGTTAGCACATAAAATTGCCAAATAAAATAGAATATTTTTTTTAAACCTAGTGCTAAGATTTATTGGAACCGTTAAATTATTATTATTTTAAAGACGATTGTGGAAGCTGATGATACTCAATCTATGGCTGAATATGCAGCAGCTTTCAGCGTTAGCATCAAAACAATATTGGTCCATTTACGTTGAATTGGGAAGGTAAAAAAGTTTGACAACTGGGTGCCCCACGAACTCAATGATTGGCGATCATTGAGTTCATGGGGCACCCAGTTAAAGTGCGCGACATGAAGTATGCGTCGAGACTTGCCTTGCACTTCTCAACAGGCACACAAACTAAAGAATCAACCGCATTGTTACCTGCGACGTAAAATGGATTCTGTTGGACAATCACAAGCGCTCAACAAGTTGTTTGGATCCTGGTTCAGCACCTAAACAATTCCCTAAACGAAAACTGACCCCTATAAAAGTGATAGTCATTGCTTGGTGGTCTAACGCCGGTGTAATTCATCACAGCTTCTTACCAACGGGATGAGCATTACTGCAGGTGAGTACTGTGAAGAACTCAACACAATGATGGAGAAGCTATGGTCAAAGCTCGGCTCCGCTCCGCTGCTTCTGCACAATAACGCGTGACCTCATACTGCACTGCAGACGGTCTCCAACTTGGAGACCATCGTCGACTCCAGCTCTTGTAACCCCTGAAGAACCTAACTTTGAGCCTCCAAGTTAGGTTCTTCTGGGGTTAGAAGTTCTCCACCATCCGCCGTACACACCAGACCTTGCACCCACAGACTTTTGCTTTTCCCAGAATTTGGATAACTTCTTCGCGGGAATAAAACCAATACCTACACGAGCGGCAATACAAAATGCCTTTAAAAGAATTTTTTGCCTCCCGTCCAGCTGGTTTCTTCAAGAAGTACATCAATAAGCTACCACTACGTTGGCAAAGATGCATCGATATTTTTTTTGAAATAAATACGCTTATTTCGTAAAAAAACGGCAATTTCATAGGTAAAGAGTCTAGACCTAATACACACATCAAAAGTGTCTAGGGATCAAGCATTTTTATGCGGATTTCTTGAGATTGAGATGTGGCTTTGTAATAAATTTATGATTTTATAAATTTATATGGATCCTTTTTGGTGCATTTCATAATTTGAAACAGGAACTGTTAATCAAATTCGAGTAAAAGATGAAAATCAGCTGTCAATATTTTCCCTATAAAAACATACAACGCATTGAAGACATTATTAGTGCTACTGTTTCCCTACTACTGATTAAAACCAACGTCATTATGGAGCGGCGACGTCATTTAAGCAGGGAAGAAATGCTCAGAGCCGTGGGAATGATAGAAGCTGGTTCCCGGCAACGTACTGTGGCTTTAGCTCTGAATACAAGTCAGAGTGTTATCAGTCGACTTTGGACACGTTACCGAAGCACTGGTACCGTGGCTGAGCGCCATGGAGGACGGTATCGCTGCACCACACTGAGACAAGACCGATACATTCAAATCTTAACTCGAAGAGCTCCAACAATAACCGCCATGATGTTAGCCGTGAGGCTTCATCACTCTTCAGGGAACTTAATTAGCGACCAAACAGTCAGAAACCGCTTGCATGAAGTGAACCTTCATTCCCGAAGACCGCTACGGGTACCACCTATAGCAATGCACAATCGTAGGATTCGATATCAATGGGCTCTTGAACACAGAAATTTGGCAGAAGAACAATGGCGTTTCGTGTGCTTTTCTGATGAGTCTCGTTTTGGTATGAGACCGGATACAAGACGTATACGACACTGGAGAACCCCTGGACGCCAACAGCGATTAAAATCCTGCCAGGAAGTCCATCCTTATAGTGGTGGAACCATCATGGTATGGGCGGGTATTTGGATCGGCGGAAGAACTGAGTTGATTTGGATCAGAGGCAACCTCAACGCTCAAATTTATGCTGAGACGATTGTATCTGACGTCATCGTTCCTCTACAAGTGCAAATCGGTCCCTTATTTCAGTTAATGCATGATAATGCACGACCGCACACCGCAAGAGTTGTAAGACAGACTCTCGCCGCAGCTAACATCAATGTCCTGCTCTGGCCTGCTCAGTCGCCAGACTTGAACCCGATTGAGCATGCATGGGATATGCTACAGAGAAGAGCTCTGCCGAATATGGAGGGTATCCAGTCGCAAGAAGACCCTTTTTTTGTTGTTGCAACGAACATGGGCGGCCATTCCACAGCGTGATTTGGATGAACTCATTTTGAGTATGCCTAACCGACGTTCTTGTGTTGTTAGTGTTCGCGGTAGAAACACGGATTATTAATTGTTTAAGTTACCCAATAAAATTTTAAAGAAAACTGTTATTTCAGTCTTTTTTTAGAACTTTAATGTTAGTGGTTCAAATGTCAAAAATCCCTTTATTAGGAAAATGGCAAATTTCTTTATTAATGCAAAGGTGACTTGGTTTATCGTTACTGTGACAAACGAAAAGACTTTATTTGATGAATCCTTAAAGAAAATTTTAATTAATATCAATCAGGAGAAAAGTTATTGCAAAAATATATGTTGATCCCTAGACACTTTTGATGTGTGTATTTTGAAGAGATCCCACGATTTCTCTTGGATTCCATCCTTAGATCCTGACTGATGATGGAATCCGAAGTTATATTTGCGGGTTTAGGTTTACTATATCTCAAAATCTGCTGACTAATTCTCGTTCAAACTAATTTTTAACCGACTTCTAAAAATGAGGAGGTTCTCAATTCGGATGTTTGTATTTTTTTAATGTTTGTCCGGGCATAACTCCGTCGTTTGCCAACAGATTGGAAAAAAAAAATTTTTGTTCTGATATCTATGCTTTCCAATTGGTCCCATAGTCACTAAGTCGGAATCTGATGATGGAATCTTGGCGAAATCGAGGGAACTTTAAATTGTATAGGCAAACGAAAAGCGATTTTGGTATTTTCTAAAACAAGTGAAGCATTTGCGTTCAATAAGAATCATTCTACTATCAGATCTGATGATTAACCCAAGAGACAGGCACCGGAACTCCATAACAAGACAATGCATCTTAGTGTTTGGGCTTATTGGAATTGTAACGGTATGCACTTTCCAGGTGTACAACGAATCTGCCGGGGTTTGCGGGAAAGTTCTAGCGAGATACCGCGGCCCCGGAACTTTAGGGCAGGAACAGGGTGGGCTTGTATTCACTAGAAGTCTGACACACCCTTCCGCTTAACCACGAAAAATAAAAAGAAATAGAATCGTTTTTCATTCTCAGTTTCAGTTTGACGCCGTTTTCTCATACTCGTACGAGAAGCATATTTACCCATACCCATATTTTATAATATTAAAAATATGTCACCAAAAATTAACAAATAAAAATTTATTTTGATGAAAAATTAATATAGGTAGGTTATTGTATTATTTTTAACTTTTTAGTGCTTTTATGGTTTTTTGAAGTCTTTTTTTTGTCGAAAGTTTTCATTATTATTTTATTCGCGAGCCAATCTTGTAATTTAAGCTAAGTACTAACATAGGATTAAGGAATTTCGTTACTAACCGATGGAGTTTTGTTACTTGGAAATAAATGAAATTGAAAATTGAAATTAAGATTTACAGCATAATTATATTGTTTTTAAATTTTTCACTCTATTTTTATAGAAGTTAGAAGGGGGGGGGGGGGGGGAACAATTTACCACTTTGGAAGTGTGTATTGTTTAAATTTTTGTATAAAATTGGAAAGCGGTTTACAGAATACATTTACCTAACTATCAAGTTTCACATATTTAGACCAAAAACTTTCCAAATAAAATGGCTCATAGCCATTTTTGCCATACGGACGAACAGACAGACAGACTTGACGAATCTAAATCTAAATCTAAGGCTTCCGTTTTTTTGCCATTCGGCTACGGAACCCTAAAAAAGACTAACGAACTGAGAACGACCTTCTTTTTTTGAAGTCGGTTAAAAAGTAAAGGGCCTTGATTAAACCTTGCAAAATGCTTACTAGTACTTATCTAGTCTACGTTTAAATTGACCAGGCCAGGTCAAAATTCAGCAAGACACTCAGAAACTCAGCATCATAGTTAACGTTCTCAAATCCTAATATTGAGTTGTAGGATATGGAATAAAATAAAGTTTAGGTTAAATAAAAAAAAACCTGACATTGGGTTGTAGTGGTTTATTAGTAGATACAAAATATAAATATTTAAAACTAATACAATAACGGTCGTTTGTGCAACAGTTGTATTAAGGTACCTGTATATTTTATTTGTATGGAAAATGTACTATGCGATTCAAATAAGAATAGGAACATCAATGATCTTTATCTTTCAAATGTCATTTGAAAATTAGTTTGCGAAGAAAACGTATTTGTAAATTAATAACGGATTATTTTGCTTAGTTTGCCCGAGACTCACATAAAATTTAAATTTAATATTTTTTTCATTGATAATAGGTTCACGTTTGACCACCATATCATCTGATGATAAGTGATGATATGATTAAATGATGTCATAATTAGTATTTTTACTTACTTTTCTCTCTCCTATTTTCATTGTTGGCATCAATTCGCCTGAAAGTAAAGAGGACGCATGGCGCAAAAGCCCAGAAGCCATGGCATAATTATTATAGACTTTATTTTATTTCATTGATTATACGCTCGCGTTTCACCACCAAAAGGAAAAAGAACTAATTCTTTTTCACTCAATAGTCGTAAATAATTATTTTAATTAATTCTTGTTTTGCTCATTCTACCTAACTGGTTCAATTTGACAGGCTATGACGTCACAATATGGCGCTTAGTCAATCCAATTCTTAGTTGAATCGCACACGTTAATAAGTACCTAAAATGAATACTACTTCATTTCAAATATTATATTTTAAAAACCCTGTTTATTTTTTTCAGATACAACGTTTTCATTTTTTTTTAGATAAAACTACAAACATAAATGTGAGATAGACTCGTATACAATATGGAGGTACATACTACTATGGTGCAGGCTTAAAAACTAAAATAAACTCTCATAAAAATGCAGTTTATCAACTGGGTAAATACTGACAAAATATTAATCACTATTATAAAACTAAGTATATTTATAATAATTCTTATTCTGCTTTATCTTGAATAACTGGATGGATTTTTTAAATGGTATTATTTAAAATATATATATTTAGGTATATTATATATGCCAATACGTATGAAAACTGAGGTAGTATTTTAAGACACTTTAATATTTAACTTTCTTTTATTCAATTAAGAATGTTATCACGGGATGTAGGTGAAATTGTAGGATTACATTCCTTTAAATTTCTGTAGGATTACAGTGTGGTAGTTAACTTTTTAATACTGTAGGTCACACTCGTGTGCATAACTATTTTATACTGTAGAATATTAATACCATTGTGTTTTTACTGTAGGATTAAACTTTCTTATATAGTAGGATTACATTGGTAAGTATAGCATTTTTTTATATTATATGTTATAATTAAGCATTATATACTTTCTTAATCTACGTCCTCCTCTGTTTAAACAAGTGATGGTCGTTTCAGGCTGACGATTGGGGCGGCAAAGTTGGGGATCGCAGGCGACACTCCGCCATTGGTGCCGCTGAATGTCATGGGAGCCTCGGGCGACGTGAAACGGCACTGTGGATGGTAAATTTGTACAGAACAAAATGTTGGTTATGCAAAATTCATGATGGTTTTGGAGACCAGCGTGCTTTTCATTTATTTGTATTGTTTGATGCAGTAATGTCACGTGTGCAAAAATAGTTGATCCATTAATCCAAAGTAGTTGTAAGCATGTTTGTCTCTTACACCTCATATATAAAACAACATAGATTACATATTTTCACGAGACTCAGATTTTTAAATACTTACCTAAGTTATTCAGTTAGTTTTTTTTTTTGTTTTAAACATAGTGGTAACAAAAAGGAAGTACTTAAATTCATTCAATTAAAAAGAAGTCAGTCTTAAAACACTAAAGTAAATGAGGATTAAGCTGTTCCATTATTACTTATTCTTTAAGGAAGAAGACAATGAGGTCAGAAGATGCTGCGGAGAATTAATCATTAAGAGGTCGCACTGTACTACTGAAAGTATTATTGATGGAAAGGACACAGCAAACAAAAATAAAGCAGTAAATATAGATGGTATAGAACTATTAAACATCTATTCCTAATGAAACACTGACATAGATAAAGGACATGAAGTAACGGAGTAAGAAAACACACACCCATAGACACACGCGTGTACCTTAGAGGAAGAGAGGTGTGGCACACAGCTTTAGCTACAGACAAACAGGTGAACTCGTTAAAACGAAATTAAATAAAGTTCAAAATAGCCTAAACTAATTTTAAGGTAAGAGGTCCACCAAAACAGGACTGCAAAATCATTTAAAAGGTCTTTACACTCATGCCTAGAAATAAAAACTATTTAGGTAGACATGAATTTTATTTTGCTATTTCTCAGAAATGTAACCGAATTTCAATATCAGTAAGTCTTCCTTTATAACCCGTGTGTAACAGCCAGGTTTGTAGTAAATACTTTTAATTATTTCCAGAAGCCAGAAAAAGCGGTTCCTTTCCAATACAATATAGGTACAATAAAAAATAGAGTCAGAAACTTGGTATCTACAAGTTTTTTCTTATGATACTGTAGGTTGTTGATTTTGTCACCTCTATTAGTTAACTCTTGCATTATAATTGTTTTGTTTTACACTAATCCCAACTAAATCAACAGCCCGAATAAATAAGCAAAAATTGCATATTGTTTCAAAAATCAGCAGGAAAGCTTTGCATGTACTCGTAAAGCTGTTGTAGTAATTAGTTTCACAAATTAAGTTTTTTTTTTTTTCAATCAATCAATAACTTTATTAACACATACAGTATAAAACCTTAGAATAAGTGACAAATACAATAATATACAATAACAGTGCAAATGGTTTTACAGTGACAGTACAGATCGCAACTGGCATCTTAGCTAGATTACCAAGTAACCTGTGTAAAAGATACCAGTCCCTTTCCCCGAAGTGTTACTCAGTACCTAATACCGTGTTAGTATTAACAAAGATTAAATTACTAAAATATTAAAAATAGTGACAGTGATTAAAAACTAAACTTTACATACTCTTAAGTGTTAACCTGCAGGTGGGTGAATGGGTGTGTATGTGAATGGGCGTGTACCTACGTGAGTGGGTGTGTGAAATGGATGTGTCGAATGGGTGTGTGGGTAGATGGGAGGGATGGTTATTGTCATAGTGTACTTGTGTATGTATGTATCGTGTCATCAATGAGAAGCATTTTTTATGATCTTTGTAACATGTGCAATATATAGATATTGCACATGTACGTTTTGTTAACTAATAAAGTTTTGTTCAATACAGTTTCAATTATTTCATCAAACTTACTATTAAGGCCATTAAAATTATGAAAAGGTAATCAGAAACACGATTCAGTATGAGCTTATTTATTTTCAACAATGATAACATGAATATTATATTAATATAATGGTTTATAATTTATAATGGGTACAAACTTATTCCCAAATATGGTTAAGTACGACAGTAAAAAAATATAAGGGAAGATACTTCCATGCAAATTTTATGAGAATCATGAATTATTTGGGACAATAATTATTGAGGCTGAATAAGTTTTTAAAAGTTTCACAAAACATTTATTATGCGATCTTGTTTATTTTGATGACAGTGGAATGTATTTCATGTCATACGTTGATTATATGGTATTTATTATATTTTGATTATATTTTCATATAATGCTTTGTTAACAATCAAAACTTTCAAAACCCATGGCTAGTTTAAAGATTAGATGAAGTCACAATCCCATACCATTGGAACAGAATAGAAAGATACATTAATATTGAAACCATACTCATTTCCATAAATTCATTCAATAAATACAGAAGTCGAGATATTAAAAGGCGCTTTCGCAAAAGACAGGACACGAGTATAGTTTATTATGTAAATATATAAGGAGCTAATTTAACATAATTAATATTTAGTCACAATAACACAAGAATAACGATCACAATACAGTTAGAACGATACAATCAGTAAAGCTTACGCCAACAGCTCACTTAAGCTAAGCTATGTTAATGAAAGGTAACAAGTAGGTATTTATAATGGAATAGACCCGAGAAAAATTAAAAATGACGGGTGGGTTGGATATTTGATAAAATGATTATTTATTCGAGATAAATTCGTTTAGTTACAATGATGACAGTAACAAGGTTTATAAAGTTAAAATTACACGGTAAGTATAAGGATTTATACTATCAACTTTGAGTGTCAAAGTATTCTTTAATAATTTTCATATAATCTAAATAAAAATGAATTATTTTCAATATTAGAAAAATCTAGTAATTTTAACAATTCAATTCAATTTCGATTTTAAAAAACACAGAAATATGTCTAATGTGAGCTCTGGCTAGTATGACAAGGTATATAAAAAACGTACAGTTGAAAAGCTTCATAGTATATTCTACTTAGTAAGATAAGATTGGAAAATTATTATGAACTATGAATGTGTATTAAAAGGTAAATCTCTCTCTATTTTATAACGATATTATTTACTTAGAAAACATAAGTAATATTTAAATTTCATTAAATGCATTAATATTTTTATTTGAATAGACTTTGTTATGGCAGTAGATGCCTATTATTTTAACATACGGAATTTTTGTATGAGTATTGTCACAGTATATATACTTGATGAAAAGTATGATCAGCCTTAATCAATATAATCTTAATCAGCATCATACAACAAGACTGATGGTCATCATCCACATTCACAGTTCATAACATCTATTCCATAAATTCAAGATCGGCAAACTTCATTTATTTTAATTATGAAATGGCACTTTCAATAGTTTCAATCTTTCATTTCGCCTAATTATCACAAGGGGTAAACTATAGGACCTATCCTTATCATAAACTTTTTTTTTATTTAGAGGCATTATAGCCCTGATTTTACGTATTTTATACATAAAAAAACAATTATTGATTAACATACAATCTAACATGATTTTTAGTAAATGTAAAAAAATTAGTAAAATTCTAATATTATTAATGTTTGTCGTCAACATCCACTGTCTTGTCGGTGGATGTAGGTTTATCTCCGAGCTGACATACCTTCCTGAAATTACAGTTTTTTCTTTCATTACTTACGATGGTTGATTTAATCTTTAATACCAGAATACAGTGAAAAAACCGAATTAAGGCAATTAAAAAGAAATATGTTAATGTAACAATTTAATATTCATTGTATTCTGATAATAAATATTTATGGTACGTAAAAAAGGTATAGTTAAAGAGATAAGCCTACACGGTTAAGGAGCGTGTTATTCACATCAAAGGACAAGTATGGGAAATTTCATATTATGACAACACATGCAACACAAAACACAAGATATGATTTACATAAAATTTAAGCATTATTAATTTCTCGTAATAATTCAAACTGCATTTTTGTCACAAAATTGAGTTTTGCCTACTAGGAAGTCATCTAGATAAACTAACTAATTTAATCATAATTTTTGTGTTTTTGATCAATGTAATATCTACTATAACTGTGTATTGTGAAAAGTAAATATATTTGGATAAGGTGTGTAAGTGAATAAAGTTCTAGCTGTAACACTTGCGTTTACTTTTACACAGACGTGTATCGGAACTTGATTATACGCCTCAGCCGTATTCAGTTTAAGATTTAGAGTGTGATATTTGTAAGCATTTAAGCAAGTGCAAATATTGAAATCTAGTAGTGTAAAGTGATCTTTTGCCTTATATATTGATCTTTGGGAAAATGAGATGAGCGTAGTATGTTACCGTAGGGTTAGTTCCTATATACATATAGTCAACCATATCATGGGGCCAATTGGTCTTTTCATCACCCGAGAAAATACACACTGCAGTGCTCATCAGTTCCAAAACTATCAAAATATACAGGCAAGCATAAGTGTATTGTAATGGTAAGTAAAAAAAGTGCAACTTGTGTGTAATAACCTGAAAAAAGCAGTAATATTTGTGTTCAATTAGGTCAATTAATGTACCTTGAAAATGTTGGTAAGTTCGTCGAGGAGGGCCTCATGTCGGAAAGAGATGCGGATGTCCGGTACGTTGGTGCGGGTGATATCATTGCCGGCGACGCCCTCCTTAAGATAGTTGGGTCCAAGCCAGTACTGCTTCATCTGTTTCACAAAAAAGTTCATTTATAATTTATTTCACACCTCTTTACCAACTTACACACACATAATTACTTACATATACCCTAACTCGCATTATACTTCAAATTCTATTTTCTTTCGGTATTGTGTTTTCGGCTTGTTTAATCCCACATACAACGTGGTGCAACAATGGTGATGTTAATTTCAAACACGGGTAGGGCTAGTGCCCATTAAATATATAAATTATGGTAGGTTCAAATAATACGTAAATTGAAAAAAAAAAACACAATTGTTTTGGAGCAAATTAGGACGATTTTGCGGTACGTCATCGGGTTAAGTTATTTTATTAGACCCGCGCGCTGTACTGCCAATATTAAGGTTTGGTTACCTCGTGCGGGAATCCAGACATGAGCACGGAGTTCCTCGCGAGCTCGCACATGTCGCATGAGCTGAGCTTCCACACTTGAGCAGCAATGCTGTACTCTTCCATCAGCGGTTCCTGTAGAGTTATAGTTAAGAGGATAACATAATTATGCCTGTTTTTTAAGGAGCTCGTGGCCAAATAATAACAGCAGCTAGGGTTGATCTTTAAGGTAAAGCAACGCTTGACGAGGGTGGTCCGTAGATGAGTGACTATTTTAACATATCAAGATCCTTCCGTGAATAGGAAAGCATTTTAAGCCGTTTCTTTGTCAGTCGTTATATGTAGTCAGAAGCCTGAAAATCTAACACCATTCTTGCACAAATAGACCCGGAACAACTATCTGTGGCCGTACAAATATTTATTCCGGTGCGAGAAAAAAACCCACGACATGCAACGTAACAGTCGATGGCTTAACCACCGTGTCAACCGCGTTATCACAGAATATAAGAGTTACTCCTACATGCCATTCTGATTTGAAAAGCATATTCCCTTAAAAGTTAGTTATTGTGATAAAATCTATAGATTTTTTTTTTAACAAAATATAGAACCGACTTCCATATCAAAACACTACAAAGCCAAAAATAACTTTAATTTCGGTAGTCGGTGTTATTGGTTTTGAATTTTCTTTTTTTTCACACCGCCTTCCGAAATTAAAGTTATTTTTGGCTTTGTATTGTTTTGATATGGAAGTCGGTTCTATTTTTTTTTTTTAATTTTTTCACGCTTTTTAGTGGGTCGGTTTGTAATTTATCTAGTTACAAAAGCCATAATGTCAACTACTTATCACTTTTCACAAAATATTGCTTTTCCCGGTGCAGAGCTGTTAATTTTTGAGGAGTTCTCCTGGTACATCACCATCAGCTCTACTTCACCACATGCATTGTGACGAGCATAAAGTGCTTAACATCCGTACTCAAGTAATCGAATCGCAATCCACGAAATACTTATTATTGAGTAGTTTCAGTGGCCATCTGTGGTCTTCATCATCAGTACAACTTTCCCAAATGGTACTTTTCAAAAGCAACTGCTCAAGGTACTATAAGAAATACCCAAAACGCTATAGGTGTGCCTATAATATTTAAAGAGTTCCCTCGATTTCTCCAAGATACCATCATCAGATCCTGATTTCGTAACAATGGGACCAACTAGAAAGTATACCCTTTCAAACGCAAAAAGAGTTTTCCAAATCGGTCCAGCCGTCTCCGAGTAATGAGGTAACATACATAAAAAAAAAGACTTTTAGATCAATGAAAACGGCATTTTGGATTTGCAGAATATTTTCAAGACCACCTTGGTGACCTTGGTATTTATATAAGTACCAACTCGGACTGGACCCACGTGGTGGATTACGACTCATTTCTTTTCATAAAGAGGGGGCTTGTGACCTAGCAGTGTAAGTAAATATAAAAAAAAAAAAACTTTTATCATGAGGCTTCTAAGGCCCATAGTGTTAGTCTAACAAATTACTTTAAAAAACTGGCCAAGTTTCGCCCATGGGCGAGTCTGACTCGCACTTGGCCAATTTCATGAAGGGTTCCGTAGTAACTATAATAATATAATATGTATATTTATTTGACGAATAAAATAAACCTTAAAAATTTCTTAAAACTAGCTTATTTACATTTTTACAACTACGCTAAATAATTTTTTTTTCATAGTGTTTGTATGAATTACAAAGTTATACTTGCGGTTTTAGAAAATATGCTGTATCTAAAACAATGCTGACCCGATTTCGATCAAACCAATTTTGGTTGAAAGTTTACATTAAGATCTACAGATATATATATTTTTTTAGATTTTCACTCTATTATTATAGAAGTTAGAGGGGACACACATTTTACCACTTTGGAAGCTTATATCTTTTAAACGATTGACTTTATGATAAAGTGGTTTTAGAAACCCTCATATCATTTTTAAAGACCTGTCTATAGATACCACACACGCATAGGTTTCATGAAAAAAAATATTTTCAGTTCATGTATGGGGACCCCCCTTTATTTTAAATATTTTTTAATTTTTTTCTTCTAATCGGAAAGCTAAGTTTCACATGTATAGTCTTATTAGTTTCGGAATAAAATGGCTGTGACATACGGACGGACGGACAGACATATCGAAACTATAAGGGTTCCGTTTTTTGCCATTCCGGTACGGAACCCTAAAAACTGTGTCAGTAAAAACAATTAGGCACACAGACAATTAATAAAGAAAAAAATTAAGGACATAACAGAACAAAAAATGCACAATCTCAGGAAGGTTTATTATATGCCCAACATGTAGACCTTATTATTGCAGGTCCTTTTAGTCTTATTTGCGACCTTTCAGAACGCTATTGCTGTTTCCTCTCACTCTGCGTATTATCATGATGATGCTTACCTTCGTGAAGTGGAACTGCAGCGGGTCGTCAGTGCTGAGCGTAACGCAGAGTCCTCGCGCGAGGTACTCGGGCAGAGGGTTGCGGTGGTAGTTGAGGAACAGAGAGTTGTTGCTGAGAGGGGACATGGCGATGGCGATCTGAGCCAGGTAGTACAAGTATTGCAAGACTGGCACCTGTAACACAAGAAGAAAACATGTTAAAATCTGCTGTCTCTTTTGTTTTATTGGTTTTAATTTTTATATCAATGTTATATTATATAGCCTCTGCAGCATCAATAAAAAAATTAATGATTATTATTATTGTCAACTATCAACCCCGATACAATTGTTATTAACTACTGGGGCTGGCTCATTTATATTTGTAAATTTAACCGTTTGATACACAATAAATATTTTATATATATTTTAATATATATTTTTTATAAGTATTAGTATTATTTATATCTAATTAAATTCAACATTACGTTCGTTTTGCTGCAGCAGTGGATAAAATCTTGTTGTATTTTTTTTCCGCTGCTACAAAAATGATGAGACCAAAGATGAGACTCTCTCTACCTCTACTTTACTCTTTGATGAGACTTCAGGTCCGGACATCTGTCAAACGCTTAAGTTTTTTGACACCTGTCAAATTGACGTCAAAGACGTTTTACGCGCCAAATGGTGATTATAATTTTCCTGGAAACCCTCATTATGATCGGTTAGTGATCTAATTCCAATAATTTTGAATAATTATGCAAGGGCAGTATGGCCCAGGAGTTACAGGCACGACTTCCAAGTTGTAGGTCATGGGTCCGAATATAGGCAGGTACATTGCTTTGATAATCGTCAATCTCAAAAATATTGTGATGAAACCGGCATGCCCTAAGAACCAAAGTTGCGAAGACATGCTATATCCACCAACCGTCACTGGGCCCGCGTGGTGAATTACGGCCCATTCCTTTTCATAGAGAGGAGGCCTGTGTTATAGCAGTGGGACCGTTATAGGCAGATTATGCATGAGGAAATAGAATGTATGTTACCTTCCTGAGGAGCAGTCCGTGCGAGATGTTCTCGGCGAGCAGGAAGCCGCACACGAGGTGCTGCACGGGGCCTGCCTCGCCACAGTGGGGGCGTAGCACGAATGTGTTCAACCCTTGTTCCCTATAGACAGAGTAATGAGGAAAATGGTAGAAGATACACACATAATATTATTTAAAAAAAAAACCGGTCAAGTGCGTGTCGGGCTACGCGCAGTGTAGGGTTCCGTAGTTTTTATAACAGCCAAGTGCGTGTCGTATTCGCTGACTGATCGTTTCGTAGCAGGCTCGAACTAAAAGCCAAACATGACTACCTAACTAATTTGACTTCCTATACAAATCCTCACCTGATCCGACAATTTTGCACGAAAAGTTTTAATTTTTTTTAGAGATTTGTATAAAACTTGTCATAGCCGGTGTTTTGAATTTAAATACGGACACAGAGCTATACTACTCAATCGTCACAAGAAGCTAGCATGATACAACTGGCGCTTAGCGCCATCTATCGACATTTCTGTAGAGTTCGAAATTTTCGAGTCAAATACTTTACAATTGGTCGACTATTACTCGTAAACTTGTAAAGCCCACTTATGTGTGATAGTTTTCCTTTAAATTTCGTTATATATAGGTACTACTGCCATGACATTTGAATTTCTAACTATAACCGTTTAGTTGATAGAGGGGGGGACACTTGACTCTAACGAAAATTGGTACTTTAAAGCTTGATAAGTCACGAACGGTTTACTTAATCAAAAAACGGTCTTACCAAACCCCTAATATTTTTGAAAGACCTATCCAACGATATCCCACACTATGGGAAGAACGAAAAAAAATAATTATCATCCCACTTTACATGTATGGGAGGTACCCTAAATAATTATTTTTTTTTTCAAAATTTAATTTTACCACTTTTTTTGCGTGTATAACGTGTATATTCATGCCAAAGTACAACTTTCTAGTACCAATAGTTTTTGAGCTAAACCGCGGACAGACGGACAGACAGACGGACATGGCGAAACTATAAGGGTTCCTTGTTGACTACGGAACCCTAAAAAAGGCCAAGGTCGAGTCACACTCACCCATGAAGGGTTCCGTAGTAACTACGCCAAATAACTTTGTTTTTCATAGTGTTTGTATGAATTACAAAGTTATATTTGCGGTTTTAGAAAATATGCTGTATCTCTAAAACTGCTGACCCGATCTCATTCAAACAAATTTTAGTTGAAAGTTTACATTAAGATCTACAGCATATATTTTTAAGAAATTTTTCACTCATTTATTATAGAAGTTAGAGGGTGGGGGGGAGGGCACATTTTACCACTTTGAAAGCGTATATCTTTTCAACGATTAACTTTGTGAAAAAGTGGTTTTAGAAACTTCAATGTCAGTTTTAAAGACCTGTCTATATATACCACACACGCATAGGTTTCATGAAAATTTTTTTTTAATATTTTCAGTTTCAGTTCTATGTATGGGGAGCTCTCCTTTGTTTTAATTTTTTTTTCTTCAAATCGGAAAGCAGTTCACAGAATACATCTACCTACCAAGTTTCACATGTATAGTCCTAATAGTTTCGGAATAAAGTGGCTGTGACATACGGACGGACGGACGGACAGACAGACAGACAGACAGACATGACGAAACTCTAAGAGTTCCGTATTTTGCCATTCGGCTACGGAACCCTAAAAATACCTCATTAAATACATGTTGTAAGTGGTTTAACAATACCATGATCATTAACCCGTTGCGTCTTGCCTCTAATAGCACCGTGGACCACTCGTAGACCACTGTGGCTCCTTTGTGGCATACAAATATTTGTATATATGTAGGTAATAAGAGAAGTATTGTTTAACTGATACTAATATGAAAAATGCGTTAGGTTTAGGAAGAAAGGTTTAGGTAAAAAAGCATGTCATTACGCGATTTGACAATACACGTCAAAATGCCCTTTTAACATCTTGGTACGGCTTCACAAAGAAGCCGCTGAACCGATTTAGATAAATTTTGACATTTTATAAACATTTACAACAGGTCGTTGAAAATATTTAATACACACTACCAAAAAAACAAAGACAGAACTTTTTTTGAAATCCTTTAAGAATATTCAAAGAAGACTGGTTGAACTTACTTCCTGAAGTGATTGAGCACGGTCATGTTGGCGTACATGTAATACAGGTAGTACGCGTACGGCGGGTTCTCCTCATCATCGTACTCCTCGGGGCTCTTGGCATCCGGGTCCAGCATCGGGTTCTCCGGCTTGGACTCATCATCCACGCTGTCGAAGCCGACTACATGCTAAAATATTAAAAAGCGGTGTTAATCATATTGGACTGTCACTGATTTTTTTCCAAAACTTTGTGGACCTGTAATTTAGGGGAGCTATAATGACTAAAAATTAAACACATCGAGGAGGGCACTTTAAGCAGTCGGTCCCGGTTGTCATTTGTACAGACGCCAGCACATCAAGCTACAACAATCTGTCAAATTTCTTTAAAAGATTTTCAACTTTATTGTTAAAGCAATTAGGTTCAAGGTTGATTGGGAAAATTTTACAGTTTCGAGTAGCTTCATGTGCTGGCGTCTGTACTTCTTTGACAGGCGTCACGGGTAGTCAGAAGTTGGAAAATCTGACATCAGACTTGCTAAGGGGTATTGTGATACCAAGCTACAAAGTTGTTGAGGTAGGCGCTCCATGTAATACACTAGTAGTCAGCTGCACCCGGTTAGGCTGGAACACGGAATAGATGAATAAGGTTGGAATGCCAATGCGGGCGTGGCGAGCGCGCCACATTTATTATACGACAATCATAGCTCGACCGATTAATTCATTCACCGCGTTTAGTGCGCTTCGGAATACTTCGGAACACATAGCTCTGCTTTAAAATGCTGTGTTGTGCAATTATAACCTGTAAATCAAAAAATTAGACCGCAAGTATAGAGCGAGGAGATATATATTTCCATCAGTAAGTGGAAAATAACAATTAATTACAATTTTATTTGTAAAAAATATAAAAATATTCTGATCACTATGAATTTCCGAACATTAACAACATTATTGCAACAAGTTACAAAAAATATACATTGCTCGATGTGTAATCCCTTAATGAACGCAATGACCAAGTCCGCTTCAATGTACTGCATGCGTTGCGTCCTCCACACTTCAACCATTGACGTTTCATCCTTTGCCCTGATTGGCCGTGATGCACGGCGCATGTTTATCGACAGTGAGTTACAATCAGTAGCAATCTCTCGATTTAAGTGTGTGTAATTTATTTGTGTGCGTAATTCGCATACGTAACGGGCCTCTTGCTTGTAGTGGAGCTAAAGAGTGGGGAGACAAGCGGCGACATGCGTTCTCATACAAATCAGGAATTATTTCCTTTCTAACCTCTTTTATCTGATCTGTGGGCTGGAAGCAGATATAGTTAGGAGAAGGCTAAGCAAATAATGTGATACTGTAGTTTAACACTTACAGTGAGGAACTTGTGCAGTTCAACGTTGGTCTTGGGGTCCTTGGTGACCTCGAACAGCGGCAGGAAGATGTTGCTCAGGAACTCGTGGAAGTTGTTCATGATCTTGTTCGACTTGAAGATGTCGCTGAAAGGAAGGAAAGTATTGTTAGTATGATGAGAAATATGTTGGAAATTATAGTCCTATAAAATCACCATCATCACATTCAGCCTATTACGTTGCCAAGCCAATGAATAGGATTGATCACCGCGAGCGTGCCCCGAAATGCGATGTACTTAGCCTATCAAAACTATTCATTTGGCTTGGCACCGATTTCTAACAAATGAGTAGCTAGCAGTGGCGAAGGCTCCATACAACTCGATTCCTACCGGCTTCCCTCTTGAAATACGGCAAATATATGGCTACTAGTACTCACGCGGGGCTTCGCTCCCGTGGATTCTATCACGGTAAAAACATAAGTCTCCTTTTTTGCAGTCGCGTAAAAAGTAGCCTTAAGTAACCTTCCTCAAGCTTCAAGCTACTTCCATACCAAATTGCATCCAAATCCACCCAGTACTTTCGAAGATTAGCGCGTTCAAGCAAACAAACTTTTCCGCTTTATAATATTAGTATAGATTATTTTATACAACGTGTAACGGAAACCCCATATCTATCCAAAAGGACTGAAGACAACATCTGGTATGGAGTCTCTATGCCAAGTTTCAGCTCAAAATAAGTGACTCAAAGAATTGATCCCAAATTATCGGTTTCATATGTTTCTTGAATACCAATAATACAATATAATACCAATAGTACTAATAGTAATAATACCAATAGTATCAATGTATTGAAATTTCTAATAAGCTCCACACATGTAGAGATAGGATTACAAAACCCTTGCTATATCGTTTGTTATTATCCAAAGAAGCCGTGCACTTGGTATGTATATACCCTTTAAATTACAAATATATAAATAGTAATCTATTATTTTCAACCGACGACAAAAAGAGGAGGTTGTCAATTCGACGCGCATATTTTTTTTTTTTTTTATGTATGATCACCGATTACTCGAAGACGGCTGAACCGATTTGGAAAATTCTTTTTTTGATTCAAAGGGTATACTTCGAAATTGGTCCCATTTTCATAAAAGTCAGGATCTGATGATGGAATTCTGGAGAAATCGAGGGAACTCTTCAAATATTATAGGCACACCTATGACGTTTTGGGTATTTATTATAGTAACTTGTGCAGTTGCTCTCAAAAAGTACCATTTGAGGAAGTGGAGCTGATGATGAAGACCACAGATGGCCGCCGAAACTTCTCAATAGTATTGAGTGGATTGCGATTCGATTACTTGAATATGGATGTTAAGCACTTTATGCTCGCCACAATGCATATGGTGATGTAGAGCTGATGGTGAAGTACCAGGAGAACTCCTCAACAATTAACGGCCCAGCATTGGGAAAAGAAATATTTTGTAAAAGGTTGTAAGTAGTTGACATTAAGGCTCTTGTAACTAGGTAAATTAAAAATAAACCAACTAAAAAGAGTGAAAAAAAACTTTTTACCAAAAAATTAAACCGACTCCAAAAAACACTGCAAAGTGAAAAATAACTTTAATTTCGGAAGTCGGTGCCAAAAACGAAAATACAAGACTAAAGACACCGAGTACCGAAATTAAAGTTATTTTTCACTTTGCAGTGTTTTTTGGAGTCGGTTTAATTTTTTGGTAAAAAGTTTTTCAATTTTCTGTGCAGTAATGTTTTTGTTTGTTTTGAAGTTGGTAATTTTTTTGTTGGTAACAAATATGCTCCAAAAGTTCTGAACCGATTTTGAAAATTCTCTTATAAGTAAATAGTTAGGGGGAAGTGGGGCAGATTCATACAAGGGGCACCGTCATACACCAAATATATCTGATGTTAGGCGCACATCAACAGAATGACTTATGCGTGTATGTGTAGCTTACTTTTGTGTGTGGTTGCTCACGGAGTTTGAAAGCAGTCGGTGTGAAACGCGCGTCGGTGTGACACAGAACGTGATTCGGCCAGGCATAAGTATTTTTATAAGCTCACTTTAACGTCTTTTTTTAAAATAAAAGCTGCTCTCTAGATTATTCAGTTCTATTTTATTTAAAAGATAATAGGGTCAAGTTTGTGAATTAATCTGTGAATAATTTTATATATGCTTGCTTTTTATCTAGATTTATTTTGATTTCATTTTCTTGTGATGGGGTAGATTCATACAGGAGTGTACGGGGCACATTCATACTGTATGAATGTGCCCCATTTTTTGTTTGTTTGTAAAACTATACCATAATTTTGTTTTGCAGAACGATTATGTTCAGAAATTACAAGAAAAAGGGAACTAGGAGTGGAGTAGTGGACGAAGAGGCAATATTTAAAGCTATCGATAAAGTTTTGGAAAACAAACTCTCATTTCGGAAATCAGCAGCCAAATATGGAGTATTAATAAATAAGAATTAAGCAATATGATGTAGATATTTAAAAAGTGATGTGACTGATCAGAAAGACTGTTTTTTTTTATTACTGGTGGGCCCACTTCTTGACCTCGATCTCGCCTGATGGTAAGCGATAGATGAGGTCTAAGATGGGACGAGCAAGCCCAGAAGATGCCTATTTACTCGTGCTTTAAAGGCTGAAAGGTCATAAGTAGCAGGGAACACATAAGCCGGCAGAGAATTCCACAGCTTGGCTGTGCGCACAATAAATGTGGAGGAGAAGCGCTTGGTACGACAAGACGGTATATCAACCAAGTGTGGGTGGTACCCAGCCGTGCGTCTGGTAGTCCGGTAGTGAAAGGGATATGGATGAATCAGGTCATGGAGCTCCTGCGCACACTCCCCGAAGTACAATCTGTAGAAAACCGACAGGCAAGCAACGGTTCGCCGATGAGCCAGGCTATGAAGCTTGTCCACAAGCACCTCGTCGCCTATAAGCCTTTTAGCTCTGCGCTCGATCGAGTCCAATGTAGCAAGTTGGTACTTTGCAGAGCCATCCCACAAGTGACTGCAATACTCCACGCAGGAACGGACCTGTGCTTTATACAGAATTAGAAGCTGTCCAAGCGTGAAGTACCGCCTCACCTTGTGTAGGATTCCCAGTTTTTTTGCTGCAGTCTGAGCTCTGGACTCGATGGTTGAGCCGAAGTTGAGGTCTGACGTCAACTCCATGCCCAAAAGCTCCAGGCAATTGGTAACTGGCACAGATGTACTTCGAAAAGTAGGGGTCAATTCAAAAGGGCTCCTTTTAGCGCTGAAAAGACAAGCCTGTGTTTTCAGAGCATTGAATTTGACCAGATTGTCGTCACCCCATTGGGAAACGAAATTTAAGGTCAAATTCATGCGCTCCACCATGGCCTTTCTGAGAGTGGCAATTTCGTCGCTGTCAGCTCTAGAACTGGATAAGTATCTCTCTGTGTGCTGTGTGTGTTAGGTTAAGTTAGTTCCCTCGGTGCCATAAAAATAAAAACTAACTATATTTGTCTTTTTTATAATATGATTATGTAAGTATTATTTGATAATAGAGACTAATATTGCTTTTGTTTTCATGAACGTTGTGTTTTGATACTTTGATTTTGATAAATAAATAAACATTTCACGCAAAACTTGTGTATTTTGTCACATGTATGAATCTGCCCCATAGGCTGTATGTAAGTGCCCCGCATGTGGGGTACATTCATACATTTTTAATTTTTTCTTTAAAGTGGTACAAAAAGTTGTACAAGTGTATTTACACAAATTTCATGTTTTTTATATAAAGTCAGATAGTTAGACTATTGATTTTTGATGAATCAATAAAGATATCGATACCCGAGAGCATTCTATAAGACGAAATATAAAAACTGTATGAAGCTGCCCCACCTTCCCCTACGTTGTCCCTGAGTGACACATATAGGCTTCATTTTTTTACCGAAAAAACTTTACACGAGAGCAACGAGACAAAATAGACAAAATAGCAATTGTGCTGATAAAATGGACTCACTATAGCCTGGGGATCTGTATGAGCCAGCGCACGTTGTCGGAGTACACGTTGTACTGCACGGCCCACTTGCTGAGGTTGGCCCACTCGCTGGGGCTCTTGCCGTAGATCGATAGCCGCAACTCTGCGTTCTGGTACTTGCTCTCTTCTAGATCTGACGCCACTTCCTGGGAGAAAACATATATGTTCAGAATATACAAAAGAATTAGGTACTCCAAGTAGGTTACCCGATGACTAACTTAGTAACTACTTTATTTTTTCTTGAGGTTTCCACATAATTGAGATAGAAAGTGTTAGACAGAAATAAGTCAAAGAACAAAAGTTCAGGCAGGGGGGGCTGTTTTCAACTCTCTGTAACTGTATTTTTTTGGCAATCTATATCAGGAATTTATAGCCTATGGCCAATCTTGACGAAACTACAGACAGCCAAAATTACAGCCAAATCAAGCTACTATAGCAATTTCGGACTCTACAATCAGATTTTTTCTGTTTTTACTTTACTACATTGTCTATTGTAATTAGTGAGAACTGGGGTCTAGGAGCGCTATAAATCCATGGGACCCGTTGCTGTAGTATAAAAAACGAGATTTTGGATAAAAACTATTTTGAAGGCCTGCCTAATTAATCAATTGCCATCCTGAAAAATCTAAAGACAAACATATATATATATACAATTTTTTACTATTATTTTCGATGAGGTTTTGGGGATTTATAAATCCACAGGACCCTGAGCTGCAGTAAAATAAAACCCTTATATACTGCGTTTGGGCACTGGGGCCCTAGGCTGCAGCGAAAAAAAGCCCTATAAATAGGCCAGGGAACAGGAGAGAAAGTTTTATAAGTGGATCGTATCCATACCTTGATGATCCTGGCGAAGTACTTTCCGTTCATGTAGTTGTCAGTCTTGAGGAACACCTCCCGCAGCCTGCTCTCCCCGATGGGGTTGTACTTCGCGTTGAACTTGTCGAAACGGTGGAACGTGTTGCGATCCTGATGAATTTACACTTGATTGTACTGTTGTAATTGTTGTGGTAAATAATGACAACCGCACTGGTCGATTTTCAAAGTAAAGCAAGTGTTGCTAAGTTGGTCCGTGGTTCGGTGACTGTTTTAACATAACGAGATTCTTCCGTGATTCAGAAAGCATGGTACATCGTTGGTTCCAGCTGTCATTTAAACATCTGCTCAATCTCTATCAAGCCCAGGTTCGGTCGTGTATGGAGTACTGCTCTCATTTTTGGGATGTATCTGCCAAGTACCAACTAGATGCGCTTGAGTCTATTGAGAAACGGGCCAAAAGACTCATTGGCAACGATATACTGGTCGAATCAAAGCTCCAGAGCCTTGAACATCGGCGACGAGTTGCTAATCTATCGGTTTTCTATCGGTTACATTTCGGGGAGTCTGCGATGGAATTACACAATCTAATTCCGCCAAGCCCGTTTCATCATCGGGCTACAAGACAAACAGCGATGCGCCATCGTTACTTGGTGGACATCCCACCCATACGCACTAAACGTTTTGGGAATACTTTAATTGTGCGTACGGCTAAGGAGTGGAATTCCCTGCCGAAGTCTGTGTTTCCCGATAGCTATAACCTAGGGGTCTTTAAGTCAAGAGTGAATAGGTTACTTTTAGGTAAGCGTGCTCCATCTTCATCACTTACCATCAGGTGAAGTGGTGGTCAAACGCGAGCCTATTATCAACAAAAAAATGCGGGTTGCACTCCGGGAGTGCCGGCAGAAGTGAAAACTTGAATATTAACGTTGTGCATTGTCACCCAACTCGCCCCCCAACTCGTCCCCCAACTTGCCCCCAACTCGCCCCCCAACTCGCCCCCAACTCGCCCCTCAACTCGCCCCCCAACTCGACCCCCAACTCGCCCCCCAACTCGTGCCCCAACTCGCCCCCCAACTCATCCCCCAACTCGCCCCCAACTCGTCCCCCAACTGGCCCTCCAAATCGTCCCCCAACTCGTCCCCCAACTCATGCCCCATCTCGCCCCCCAACTCGCACCCCAACCCGCCCCCCAACTCGCCCCCCAACTTGCCCCCCAACTCGCACCCCAACCCGCCCCCCAACTCGCCCCCCAACTCGCGCCCCAACTCGCACCCCAACTCGCCCCCCAACTCGCCCCTCAACTCGCCCCTCAACTCGCCCCTCAACTCCCCCCTCAACTCCCATCAACTCCCCCACACGGGACCCCCCTTACCCCCCACCTCCCTGAACTCCCCACGCTTTTTCGTTTCATTAACTTTCAAATTACAACGATGCTAAAGAAGTTTTCACTTGAAAAAAAGTCTTACGATTTTCGATCGGTCACGTGACCCTGACGCGAGTTTAACAGTTTTTACCCATACAAAAAGTGCTCAGCGCCGCTAAAGAAGTTTTCACTTCAAAAAAATCTATTGAAGTCGTTATAGGTAAAATCTGACACCAAACTTACCAAACGGTATCGTGTTACCCAGCTGGAGGATTGTCGAGGTCAGTCTGTCGCTCCATGAAAAATAATAATACTCAGCTGCACCCGGTTAGACCGGCTACGACATAATTATGTGGTCGGGGAAAAGCTTAGTAGATGATAATAACGTAGATGGATTTGACTCTCTATGATATCAATTCTTCGTCATCTTTGTTCCAAATAAAATAAGGTCTATAGTTGCGTACTTTTCAAATGGTTTTGTCTTTGTAGTAGGTGGTACTTACCGCGTGTACATCGAGCATGTCGACAGTGAGGTCGTAGGTGCTGAGGTTCATAGACTGGAACACCGACTTCAGGGTCATCGGAGTGCCCTTGTGGAGGGTTACCACCTGCGCAAACAACATATATACATATACCTATCGGTATGTACGGTGGCCAGCACATCAACCTAATCCAATCTGTCAAAATAATTTAATAGATTTACAACTTTATTACAACTTGAGCTTCATCTATTCAGCTTCAGCAAATTGAGCTTCAACCTTATCATGGTTGAAGCTCAATTGGGTAAATTTAACAGATTTGGATAGCTTGATGTGCTGGTGACTGTACGTACAGACGTACAGTATTTTACAGACTAGTTTATTATTCTCAAGTAAGGGAATTGCTATCGTGAATAAATAATCTTTAAATCTGATTCTAACAACAAAATATAAAACAAAATACACTTAAGCATCAAAATACTCCTTCATATCGCTGTCGTCAAGACCCATGCCCAGAAGACTGGCAGCAATGCCACGTTGAATGGCAAGGCTTATTCTTTGGGCAGCCGAATGAGCCAGTATATTAGAGTACCCATTTATTACCCCTAGTGGTGGAACTAAGCTCTGAAAGTTGTCTGAACTACTAACCTCGTCAGCATGGTTCTTCAAAGTTTTCTTGATGAAACGTAAAAGATGTTTCTGGTTCATGGCAGACGCCGCGTGGATGTGAGTATCCACTTTTCTAATGGACAAATACATTCATTATTAATAGGACTATACTAAACAGAAATAGTAAGTAGGGGTTTACGTGGCTAAATAATTACTCTTCGCGATTAAGCAACGCTTCCCGAGACAGAGACTTAAGATACCGATAGTCCTCTGTAAAAGTGAAAGCACCGTGGCTACCGCGCGGCTGCCATTTGTACATTTTTGACAGACATTACCGACGCTCCAAGCTCCTCGAAGTAGTGAGCTAGCGTAAGGTCTATCCAGCAGCCGACGTCTTTGGCCTGATGATGGTGATGACTAAATAGCAACTTCTTTATCTCGAGGTGGAAATTCTCCTAGATGTCTTCCGCCCTGAAGTGGGCAAAAAAGTCTTTCATATCCTAACTGAATAAACACATCCCGTGTTCTCTTGCAAAGGCAGCGTCATCTGCTTAACCTTTTCTCAGTTATGTTGGGGTAGGCTTGATGTCAAACTGGATGCAGCTGGGCATCAGGTTACATGGAGCGACTCCGCGTCTGATCACCACAACCTGGGCTGGATAACACGACACCCTATGGCCTGACGAGTCTTAGATTTTCTGGTATAAGTGCTTATACGGAAATCATGTTAAGCAATAACGCTTACTTGTAAATACACCTTTGGGAGCCTGTCTTATTAATTTTAATTAAAGGGCTTAATGTTACATTTAGTTACATTGTTTAATTGCAATTTATTTGTGTGTTAAAAAAAAAGTGATGTATATGTAGTTATCCCCATCTCTCACGCACGACTGGGTACCACCCTCACTTGGTTGATATACCGTCTTGTCGTACCAAGCCTCATTTATTGTGCGCACAGCCAAGCTGTGGAATTCTCTGCCGGCTTCTGTGTTCCCTGTCACTTATGACCTTTCAGCCTTTAAAGCACGAGTAAATAGGCATCTTCTGGGTTCGCTCGTCACATCGTAGACCTCATCTATCGCTTACCATCAGGCGAGATCGAGGTCAAGAGTAGGCCCAACAGTAATAATAAATTAATAGTTTAAAAAACCAAAAACACGCTTTTAAGACTAATGTAATGAGCAGAAATTAGAAATGTTTACTAGTAGGCAGTCCAAGGTTCCATCAGCCACCTTCCAATTCCATCGTCAGACCAGCTCGATGGTACCATAATATTGTATTGTCGTCTAATCTACACATAATTGCCAAGTTTCATGATGATACAACAATTAGAAGTACGTTTCATTCAGATTCTTAGATTTTATTGCATATTTAGTTCGTTACAGATCGACCTAATAATAAATCTATGGATTACGCGGTAATTCAAAAAGGTTAAGAAAACCGATAATGGATTTTCTTTAGGTTTATTATAACCTTGAAACCTGATCGTGTTCAAAGTCCATTACGTGGCCTTTCTCACAAGTGCAAGCACGACTATGATACGATATTCCATCATGGAATGCCAGTGCCTATCTTCCAGCTTCATCATCAGACCTTGAAACCTAATCGTGGTCAAAGTTCATTACAAGACTTTTCTAAGAAATCCAAAACAGCTATGATACAACTTTCCATCATGAGTTTCAAGTTCATATCTTCCGGCTTCATCATCAGATCAGTTTGACAGTACTATATTATTGTATTGTCATCAGAATTACATACAGCTGCCAATTTTCATTACGCTACGACCCTTGCAAGATGATTAAATTAGTTACCTTAGATTTCATTACATAGTTAGTTACATACAGGTCGACCTAATAAAAGCGTGTTAAAAATAGTTATTAATACGACTGTTTATTTACATTCATATTCATATTCATTTATTTATCAAATATAAGCTAACAGTTTACACAAAATCGCTTATATCTATGCTAATTCTACAAAATTACATAAAAAATTAAATTAAAACTTCTAAGACTAAAAATAAATAAAAAAAATGGAGTAACATAAAATTTGTTTTGTTTGTTTTTGTTGTAATTGCGATTTTAGATAAAGCTGATAGAAACACTAGCGTATTAGGTTTAAGTATGTAAAGAATGTGTAAATAACAATTAATAAAGAATCTAATAACAGCTTTCTTTAAGAAAAAAACACTTACACTGGGGCTGTAGGAATACGTAAATGCTCTTCAACGCTTCAGTTCAATAGTAAGTGAGTATGACAAACCTGATGTTGTAGAAGTCCCGGTGCGGCACGGCCTTCTGTGAGGCCAGCTCGCGCAGCTCGTTGAGCAGCACGTGCAGCTGGAACTTGGACGACAGGTACGACAGCCGCCGGTAGCAGAACGACTTACTGGAACAATGATAGCATGTTTTGAAAATCTCGTCAATCGTTGTTTTCCGTAGCCGAATGGCAGAAAACGGAACCCGTATAGTTTCGTCATGTTTGCCTGTCTTTGTATTTCATACAAATACTATGAAAAACAAAGTTATTTTGCGACTTTGCATAGTTACTACGGAACCCTTCCTGGGCGAATTTGACTCGCACTTGGCCATTTTTTTGAGTTTATCACGAACAGACAGACAGACGCGACGGGAGACTTTGTTTTATAATATGTTTGAATGAATACGTACAGAATAGAACTTTGTGTAATCCGTAAGTTTCCTGTATTAGAGGGAACACAATACAAAAGGAGTCAATGAAATCGGTCCAGCCGTTATCGAGTTTTAGTGAGATTAACTAACAAATTTGTTTTTATGTACAGGGTGGCCCGTTTACAGTGGTCCAAAGATTTTTTCAGCTTGAGAGCATCATAAGTGATCATTTAAAACATACCTATGATTTTTTTTTAATAATCTAGTCTAGTTATTTACACTAAATGAGCCTATAGTGCGATAGGTAGATTATTGCACTATGCTTATACCAAATTTCATTCGATTCGGTCCAGTACTTTTCATAACAGAGTGGTTTTGTGTCAAAAATATTGAAATTTCGGGTAATTTAAAATAAAACATAATTTCTAAACCATAAGTTTTCGCTTAACTAAAGTATGTTTTAAATTATCACTTATGATGCTCTCAAGCTGAAAAAAATCTTTGGACCACTGTAAACGGGCCACCCTGTATAAGAGTTCCTGATCAATTTTTAGCCCTGCTGCCAATCTGAGCGCAGATTAGCCAACGGCGCAGAAGATATTATAGTGCACAAATATGTGCACAGGTACAGGTGCACTCTCTGTTCCTTTACCCTCATAGTCCGATGTGCCGGATGTCCGACTGGAGATCCGGCACAGGTCGAAGGACTTGGCGTGCCTTCCGGGGCACAGGGGTATCACACAGCCTACTTACAAACTCAGAACCACTACTGAGAAATTTCTAATAGGAAAACCCAATAGCACTTCTTGCCCGACCCGGAAATCGAACCTGAAACGTCACGCTCAGCAGTCGCGATGATAGACTGGACCAACGAGGCAGTTTTTATATACAACGTGTAATTTAAAGGGTATATACATACCGAGTGCACGGCTTCTTTGGATGATAAATGATAACAAACGATATGGCAAGGGTTTTGTAATCCTATGTGTGGAGCATATTAGAAATTTGAATACATTGATACCAGAGACTGATTTTTTCAAATTTTTTGTTATTACTGGTATTCAAGAAACATATGAAATCAATAATTTGGGGTCAATTCTGTGAGTCACTTATTTTGAGATGAAACTTTGCATAGAGACTCCATACCAGATGTTGTCTTCAGTCCTTTTGGATAGATATGGGGTTTCCGTTACACGTTGTATAAAGAGAAAATTACTCACAGCGGTCCATCGGACATCATATTGCACATGGTGTTCTTGTCCTGCATGAACTGCTGCATGGTGATGTACTCGTACGGCAGCCTGGTCTCAGTCCCGTCCGCCCCCTTCTTGTACAGGTTGAACACGCCCCTGTCCGGCTTGATGATGTAGTCCTTGGGCTCAGGGTTGTGGCACTCCCACGGGTCCTTGCCCGCCCTGAACGGGGGATGAACGATGTGGTCTGGGGACAACAGCAAAGAGAATATATACATGACGTTTGAAGAGAAAATAGAATCAATGTACATGGCACTTCGATACCAACTGAACGGACTAAACAGATGGATATTAAACCAACATAACATGTGGAAGAAGACTTTATGATGTACTAGCTTGTGCCAGCGGCTTCGCCCGCGTGGGAAGTTTTTCCCGTGTAAATCCCGATCCCGTGGGAATTTCGCAAAATCCTTTCTTAGCAGATGCCTACGTCATAACATCTACCTGCATGCCAAATTTCAGATCGATCCGACGACCAGTGGTTTGGGCTGTGCGTTGATAGATCACTATGTCAGTCAGTCAGTGTTTTTTTGGCACCTTTGAGTTATATATATATATATAGATTGACGGGATTTCAAACATAAACAGGTAATAAATTACTATTTTAGAAGTCAATCTTTTTCGTTAAATTTTTCTGGAAAGCTCGGTGATTCTTAGCTGACTATACTTTATTTAAGCAACAGCAATACAACGACCTGTGATTTTGTATCGATGTTTCTTCACTAAAGTCCATAAAATGAAGTAAAGTCTGAGAGGCTAATGTGTCGGACTTGTGATCGAGACGTCGCGGGCTCAAACCCTACTCATTACACTTTTGCCGTGAGCCCACTCCAGACACAATCATATTTAGCTTAGTTGGAGGGGTTAACAAGATTGCTGTACTAATGTGAATTATACCCACATTGCTAGTTATCTTCAAAAAAGTAATTCGGGGTCGTCAGTCATAAGAGGTTAAATTCTACTCTGTACGAAAATGTGTTAGTATATTTTACTTAATTCGAAAAGCACTACACAGTAATTGTGGCATTGCTGTGCTTTATCGAGTATTGTAATGTTTTTTTTATTAGTGATTGGCCCACTTTTGACCTCGATCTCGCTTGATGGTAAGCGATAGATGAGGTCTACGACGGGACGAGCGAGCCCAGAAGATGCCTATTTACTCGTGCTTTAAAGGCTGATAGGTCATAAGTGGCAGAGAACACAGAAGCCGGCAGAGATTTCCACAGCTTGGCTGAGGAGAAGCGCTTGGTACGACAAGACGGTATATCAACCTAGTGTGGGTGGTACCCAGCCGTGCGTCTGGTAGACCGGTAGTGAAAGGGAGATGGAGGAATCAGGTCATGGAGCTACTGCGCACACTCCCCGAAGTATACAATCTGTAGAAAACCGACAGGCAAGCAACGGTTCGCCGATGAGCCAGGCTATGAAGCTTGTCCACCAGCACCTCGTCACCTATAAGTCTTTTAGCTCTGCGCTCGATCGAGTCCAATGCAGCAAGTTGGTACTTTGCAGAGCCATCCCACAAGTGGCTGCAATACTCCACGCTTACAAATTATTAATTAATCATCAATACGATGAAGTAATCCAGATCTATCTAGGGAACAATCAAAATTGTATAAAAAGGATAATATTGACATACCTGCAATATGTTTCTGCACGTGTACGCTGGGCACGTACGCGGGCGCGTTAGCGTCAGTGCTGCGCACGAAGCGCGCCGTGATGGTCGCGTAGCTCTGCTGCGACATCTCCATGTAGCGCTTGCGCAGCTCCAGCGCTTGTACCAGGTACGAGGATGCTTGCTGGAGATCTTCTAGCGGGACCTGCCGGGGAAGATTTCGTATTACGAAAAGTTGAAATTAGGGTAATGTTTTCCCAGATAAAGCAACATTAATACATTATTTATGAAAAAGTCACTACAGAAAAATGGTAAACATATTTTTTGTTATGTTGCGTTTTGGCTTTGATACAATAATCTTCTTCTCCTCCATTCCCAAAAACCGATTTGCATATATGTATGTACATATGTTACGTAAATTGGTTATTGGGAAAGCATACTCAGTCTATAACCTTCTCACTGTTGGGAAACAGGCCTACTCTCTAAGAAAGAGGATGGACCGTAATCCAACATACGTCCAACTCAGTGCGGCTTGATAAATGTTGAATTTCTTCAAAATTTTGCGGTCCTTGGACATGCTTTAAGTTGGACGTGCCTATCCCACTGGGCGCCACCACCGCTCTACACAGATAACCAAATTATTCTATCACATTTCTCTGGGGGAGCTCCTGGCTTAATAATAACGGCCGCATGTGTGCATCTTCAAGGTAATGCAGCGTTTGCCAAGGTTGGTCTGTGGGTAGGTGACCAGATAATATATCGAGATTCCTGCGAGCCTCGGAAAACACGCAAAGGCGTGGGTCCTGGCTGTCATATTTACATCTTTGATAGTCGTTACGCGTAGTCAGAAGCTAGAAAATCTGAAACTGGTCTTGCCAAGAGGTATCGTGTTACCCAGCTACTGGGCTGTGTAGACCAGATAGGCAGTCGCTCCAAAGACACTTGAGCTCAACTATATCCGGTTAGACTGGAAGCTGACCTCAATATACTTGAGACATAAAGCTCTGTATATTTCAATCAAAATCATTGGTGGTCCCCATCTATGGCCTTCATGCTACGCTTTGCATGTTCTTCTCTACTCACCCCAGAGGTATCCTCCCCACTGATAGCGACTCTCTGGAAGTGCGGCAGCACGAAGTCGGTCTCGTCATCGTCAGCCACCCGCATCCGCTCGTCGAAGACTGCGCCCGTGCCGCCCGCCTCGCTGCCGCCGAACGAGCGCACTGATTGACCACATTCTGCTGCCCTGAGAACGAAAATTGGAGAATGGTGACCAAGAACAACATATTGCTGTATAAACTTATAAACTGTGCAGCTTCTGCTAAGGTTCAAGGTTAAAAAGCGCTTGACGAAGTGATAATTTTAACATACCGCGATTCCTGCATGCTTCTAAAGGCATTGGTCTTGGCAGTCATTTATGACAGTCGTTACTGGTAATTATTCTGAATATCTGATACCAGTCTTGCCAAGGGGTGTTATTATACACTATTCAGATAGTGTAAATATGATATAATTGGAAAGTTCCAAGAATTTATGATCAATGTAACAGTACAAATTCTACCCTCAAATGATTGATGACAAAGAGATGGGACAATAACACGTCAGGGCCATCATTCGGAAAATATTGCTCAATTGCTTAAATATTAGCCTAGTCATTACCATTTGGGGTGGTTGTGCTAATTACATTTGTGTGTATTGTGTACTTTGCTGCTCTATTTGGCGGACAGTAATTAGGTTTAGAGGCCAGGCGGTAGTCACACAGTAAATGGTAAGTTTCTAGTTAGAAGTCACTGTCGAAAATAATATCCCATAAAAAACAATACTTGTCAAAAAAACCAAGTCTCGCAACTCAATTCTTCTACCGTAAAAAGTTGTGAGATCCATATAATACCAAGTCGGTTATTAGTTTATTCAGTCACTACTTAAGGAACCCTCTATCTTAAGTTGTTACGTAATTATCTAACCTAACAACATCTTATAGTGACCACATCAATATTAAAAATTGTTAACGTTTTAAATAAATAGATTGAATCGGCCATCGCATGAAAACACAATATATCTCACAAGTAATAAATAAATAAATTAGATTGTTTAATGCAATTGCCAAGTCAATCTATTTATTTAAAACGTTAAAAAAATGGCCTGAACTGCTTCGAGAAAAGTATGGTACGGCCCGGCTGTGCCGCTTTTTTGCTCGACTTGGTGGGGGCACTGCCGTGCCCCCAGATTTTACAGAGGTACCCAAGTCGTATGCTTAAATGCACAGGTGTAACTAATGAGTCGTAGCAATGACCATGTAGTACAAGTTGTGTTAAACCTGCCAGAAGGGAAAGAAATACAGGCCTCCCGCCATTAACCTGGTGGTCAAACATAAAGAGAATCCTCAGAAACTACCAATTTCCAGCTGTGACAAGTCAAGATAGATAAACATCAGAGTAGTGAGGGGATTGGACCCCAAATAATAGGAACAGGGTTGGACAAAGAAGAAGAAACCTGAGTCGTCTGTTTTCAGACCTGTGGGCCCTGTACCCAAGACTGGAGCTCTGACATAGCTAGACGGGTTCGCGGTAGACTAAGGAGATGAGTGCGGTACGCCTGAGATGGCTTCATAATTTATTTGTGTAGGTATATAATTATTATTTATTTAGTGCATAAATGGGTTATCCTTTGCCCAGGATTAGGGAGAGGGGGAGTCCTTAAAAGAACTGATGAACTGTTGAAGATTCTGGACAGGTCCACCTAAATTTGTATTTAGGTAGGTGAACCTGTCCAGATATTGCAAGCGTTTGTCAGTTACTGCATAGCTCAACTCGGGACCTAATTATCTCAAAGATAATAAAACCTTAAAATATTTTCGAACTGGTTTTATAATCAAAATGAGAACCTCTCAGAAACATAATAACATTTTCTTGGAAATTAATTCCGTCGTTGAACAAGAAACAATTTGATACGATGGATGATTCTCAACATCGAGTCTTGTCGCCTCGCAAATTACTTTGCTAAAGTTATGGAAGTTATTACCTATTTAGTAGATAATCAACCGACGACAAAAAGAGGAGGTTATCAGTTCGACGCGTATATTTTTTTTTTATTATTATTTTTTTTTAATGTATGATCATCGATTACTCGAAGACGGCTGAACCGATTTGGAAAATTCTTTTTTTGTTTCAAAGGGTATACTTCGATATTGGTCCCATTTTCATAAACGTCAAGATCTGATGATGGGATCCTGGAGAAATCGAGGGAACTCTTCAAATATTATAGGCACACCTATGTCGTTTTGGGTATTTCTTATAGTAACTTGTGCAGTTGCTCTCAAAAAGTACCATTTGAGGAAGTGGAACTGATGATGAAGACCACAGATGGCCACCGAAACTACTCAATAATAAGTATTGAGTGGATTGCGATTCGATTACTTGAATATGGATGTTACGCACTTTATGCTCGTCACAATGCATATGGTGATGTAGAGCCGATGGTGAAGTACCAGGAGAACTCCTCAACAATTAACGGCCCAGCATTGGGAAAAGCAATATTTTGTAAAAGGTTATAAGTAGTTGATAATTAGGCTCTTGTAACTAGGTAAATTAAAAATAGACCAACTAAATAGAGTGAAATAAAAACTTTTTACCAAAAAATTAAACCGACTCCCAAAAAACACTGCAAAGTGAAAAATAACTTTAATTTCGGAAGTCGGTGCCAAAAACGAAAATACAAAACTAAAGACACCGACTACCGAAATTAAAGTTATTTTTCACTTTGCAGTGTTTTTTGGGAGTCGGTTTAATTTTTTGGTAAAAGGTTTTTATAATTATGATACTTTCTTCAGCATTGACAGTTTTGTAATGTAATTAAGTTTGGCAAGAATTTATTGAGCATCAAAATTCGTCCATATCGCTGTCAATGGGAATAATGCTCAGAACAGTCATGGCAGTGACGTTGAATGGCAATGCTGATTCTTTGAAGAAAAGCTAGCTCTCTGGTCATGTGAAGAGTCGACTAATCGGCTACTTATTTCACGAAAATCTCGATAGGTATGTAATCGGACCTTATGTTATGTGGATGTTTCAACCCCAAGCAGCTTAAAAAGATAAACATACAATTCCCTTTAAGATTGTTATTATATTGCTGTTAGTTTGAAGCTCTCAAATGTGTACCTCAAGTGGTTTGGCTAGAAAGGAAAGGAACATCCGTTTCTTTATATTGGAATTTACTATAAAGTTCTTTGAAAAAGTTCACGTGACCGTTCTGATAGGAACTTATGCATAACAAAAATAAAAACTTTTTTGCAAAAAAATAAAACCGACTTCCATATCAAAACACTACAAAGCCAAAAATAATTTTAATTTCGGTAGTCGGTGTTATTGGTTTTGTATTTTCTTTTTTGTTTCACACCGCCTTCCGAAATTAAAATTATTTTTGGCTTTGTAGTGTTTTGATATGGAAGTCGGTTTTATTTTTTTGCAAAAAAGTTTTTATTTTCGCGCTTTTTAGTGGGTCAATTTGTAATTAATCTAGTTATAAAAGCCAAAATGTCAACTACAAAAAACTAAAAACGCGCGAACAAAAAACACAATGCAGAGTAAACGAAAAGATCATCAATGTAAATATCTTTTTTAGAGTTTTGTTGATTTTTCAGAAACGGCTTGTCCGATTTCGATTAAATTTTCATGGGACCATTTGGGAAGTATATCCTTTCTAACAAGATAAGAATTTTTCAAATCGGTTGGCAAGCGACGGAGTTATGCCCGAACAAACATAAAAAAAAAAAACAAACAAACATCCGAATTGAGAACCTCCTCCTTTTTCAGAAGTCGGTTAACAATATATGTACCGTCAAATTGATAACCTACTACATTTTGAAGTTTTTTAATAAAAGATCAAGAAAGAAAACGATATAGGTTGTCTATATCGTTTTCGTTAGCAACATACTTAATTAATGCAAAAGGAAGGAAAAACAACAACAACAGACAAAAACACTAAACTGCTTGTCCATTGCACAGGTATCAACATAATTACTATGAAGCGTCAATAGCCTAACGGGTAAGGGGTCGGACTTGTAAACGAGAGGTGGCGTGTTCGAAGCCATCCCATTACACTATTGCCGTGAACCCACTCCAGACACAAGCATATTTAGCTTAGTTGGAGTTAACAAGAATACTAGTCATGTGAATTCTACCCACGTGAGCGTTTCAGATAACATTCCATTAATATTAATACTGCTGACTCTGTAAAATTTGATCCCGGTGAATTAATCACCTTAATTAAATACGCGACGTAGCTGGAATTCGATACATCGGGTATTTAGGTTTTAATCTGACAACATCATTCTTGCAACATCAGAAAATTATGTCGATTTATGCATATACAAATTATTTGGGGCAGTCGTTCTTTTTAGCGATTTTAGGGCCTCATACCACAGATTACTAAATAGTTACTTCATAACAGATACATCACTCTCATACAAAAGCGAAAATACCTACGCTATAATAGCCTACAAAATCTTAATAATAATAGCAGCTGTTTGCAGAGAGAAGAAATGTACCATAAATACGCATACAAAGAGTTGAGATTGTTTTGCCCGCCGCGCGACCCACGTCATCGAGCGAATATTCTAGGGTTGTGTATGACGATATTGGTAATAAAACGAATATAGAAAAACAATTATTTTTTATTTGTTGGTCAAATATGTTTCAGTTTAATAAAATGATAGATGCATTTTTTCCTTCCCTGAATTCCCGATTATTAAATTTTAGTGTCGAAAATATCCGAAATCGCGTAAATAATTTTAATTTTAATAACATTCCGCGCAAATAAATAATCAAAAGGGGAACAGGAGCAAAGCAGAGGAAAATCAATTGTTTTTAGGTCGATCCATTATGACGTTTTCAAAATTATTTAAAAAGGCTCAGGCAGGCGTGCGGCAGCCCACTGTCGGATGTACCGACGGCGATACGCGAAGCGGTAGGCATATAACGCGTGGCCTTGAGCGAGTGACGGACGCCTGCTCATACGTCGTCTATAATGATAAGACCCGCCAGTGTTTTCATTAGGTAACCGATTGCGACCTCGGTGGCCAACCTCATTATCGATTAGCTATTTGCGCAGGAGACATTATCGGTCAGAGCGAACATGGTGATCCGCAGGTTTGCTCGCTGCTCAAGAGATGTTAAGTTAACTCTGTTTAGAGCCTATTGCTCGACGCTGTACACGTGCAGTCTGTGGACAGATTACACGCATACATCGTACAGCGCCCTTCGAGTCCAATTCAATAATGCGTTTAGGATGTTGTTGGGGCTCCCGCTCTTTTGCAGTGCATCGGCGATGTTCGCGGAGGCGCGCGTAGATTGCTTCTACACTATAATGCGCAAGAGAGGCACTTCGCTTGTGCGGCGAGTGCGAGGGAGCGCCAACAGCATGCTGGCCGCGCTCGCGGGTAGGCTGGATTGTGCGTACATCACTCACTGTTGTAGGTTGCACATTACACGCAGGGATGGAACATATTTATAGAGTATTTTTAGTAATGTTAAAAATTGTAATATTTTAATTTGAATTTTAATAATAATTGTTTAATTTAATTTAATTGTATTTTAATTGTGACTGACATGTATTTGATCATTTGTATGAGTCTTATGTTACTTGAGAATAAAATGATATTGATTGATTGATTATATTGCACAAGTATGTGCGCAGGTACAGGTGGCCTCTCTGTTCCATTGCTCTCATAGTGCAATGGGACGGAAAGCCGACATGACTGAAGAGAGATCACGCGCAGGATCAACTTTACGTGCTTTCCGAGGCACGGGGGTATCACTCCGCCAGCTTCCAAACTTCGGGCTACTACTGAGAAATTTCTATTAGAAAAAACTTTTTACCAAAAAATTAAACCGACTCCCAAAATACACTGCAAAGTGAAAAATAACTTTAATTTCGGTAGTCGGTGTCTTTAGTTTTGTATTTTCGTTTTTGGCACCGACTTCCGAAATTAAAGTTATTTTTCACTTTGCAGTGTGTTTTGGGAGTCGGTTTAATTTTTTGGTAAAAAGTTTTTATTTCACTCTTTTTGTTAGTTGATTTTTAATTTACTTAGTTACAAGAGCCTAAATGTCAACTACTTATAACATTTTATAAAATATAGCGTTTCCCAATTCTGGGCCATTAATTTTTGAGGAGTTCTCCTGGTACTTCACCATCAGATATACATCTCCATATGCATTGTGACGAGCATAAAGTGCTTAACATCCATATTCAAGTAATCGAATCGCAATCCACGAAATACTTATTATTGAGTAGTTTCGGCGGCCATCTGTGGTCTTCATCATCAGTTCCACTTCCCCAAATGGTACTTTTTGAGAGCAACTGCACAAGTCACTATAAGAAATACCCAAAACGCCATTGGTGTGCCTATAATATTTGAAGAGTTCCCTCGATTTCTTCAGGATCCCATCATCAGATCCTGACTTGGTGACAAATGGTACCAATTTCGAAGTATAACGTATCAAACAAAATAAGAATTTTCAGCCGGTTCAGCCGTCTCCGAGTACTCGATGATCATACATAAAATAAAAAAATATACGCGTCGAATTGATAACCTCCTCCTTTTTTGTCGACGGTTGAAAAACCCAATTGCACTTTTTACCCAACCAGGAAATCGAACCCGAGACCTCTTGTTCAATAATCGCGCTTGCGACCATTAGACCACCGAGACAGTTGCCCAATAAGCTGACATTGCCGAGACTAAGTAAAGACACATAAAACCTCCATATATCACGAGCTGCTCTCAAGATCAACAGACGATCTATAACACGTAGCTATTAATTTTTATTAATAACCATTGTCCTATGTGATTAAATAACACATTTAAATAACTAACCAGACTATGGATTGTTCTCAGTCATGCGTCCATTGGGTAAAACCAGAGAGTATACAGGGTGGCAGGGACATCGACGCACAAACGCCTACCATGGATTCAGTACATGATTCTGGATCCTCCGGCGTTGAAATTTTTCGTCGGCTTTTTCTAAAATTTTCTGCATCTTTTTTTTACTGAAACCTGTATAAAATCTTTGTTTCTAACTAACTCAATGAGATTTAAATTAAAAAAAGATTCACTTATTTCACTTAAAACAGCAATGTAAATAAAACTCAAAAGTGCTATCTGATCAGCTGTTTTGCTAAAGTTCATTTGCGAGGTCAACACAGCTAATCAAGTAGCCCTTTCGAATTTTTATTAATACGAAAAATAAAACTACGTTTCAAATCGAGATAAATTTTCAAATCGAGAACGGCTTTCCACTAATCAACAAGTACAACGGATGTTTTAAAACAACATTCGTACGAAACGGAATCCGAATCCATTCCGAACAAATGCATAACTTCGGATATCCGTTCCCCAGCAACTCGTAAATTTGTAAAACAAATCTCATATTCATTCAAAACTGTCCAATTTTATAAGCATTTTAAATTCCCAATTACCGTGAATTCCTTGTCGACGTCCATCTTTGACAGTCTATTTTGCTTCCAAACATAATAAAGATGACAACACAACAATAACCAAAAACTGTCACAAATTCACATGTCCCGCCAAAATGGAACGAGTTTTTTTATTACCCAAATGGAGGCAATGGGACGGCCGCGTTCTGCCACCGACACGCGTTGCAATGCAATCAAATTACAAATGGCGCGGCATCCCTCGCGGTAAGGGTTACTGACGCTCCAAGGTTAATCCAATTACTTCCCACTAATAATATCGAGTCTCAGCAGCGTATCGCATGCTCGTGTAAACGACGACCGCAAAAAGAGGTTTATCGATGGCTTTACAGACTAGAGAGGAGCTTAGGCTTCGAGAGTATTTATAGACTGGAGGTGGCTAAGACTTACTTCAAATGCCCGTTGAATACAATGGCGGCAGTTAATGCCGTTCTTATACGGCCAACTTAACGTTTGTGACGTATTAACGTTTATAGAAAAGGCAAAGATGCTTATGATATCAGGATTATGACTCAGGAATCACTTCAATGAAACGTGGTAGGCAATGGCAAATCATAGATTAGACACGGATCAGATTCCATGGCAATCACCAAGGAAATTGTGAGGTGTGATACGACTCTAAGGGGACTCTAATATGCAGCGACTATCTTATATTTTTGACGAACTGAAATGGATGTACCTACGTATGGGAAGGTGCAGCTTTTTTGCAATATATTGAATACGACAAGGGACCCACGTTTGCTTCGGCAAAGGAGAATAAGGTGAACTATAATTTTACCCACTTAATAGGGGAGAGACTTGAGCATTTGGTAGAAATTAAATAGAACCATTTTTACCCGTGGGAAAATCATCAAATGACTCCTTCTGGGGTGGAGCGGCAGGGAGTGCCAGACTTCTACTGACTAAAAACGCATCCTGCTTCTTCAGGTGTCTTTCCGTTCCAGGGCCGCGGTATCCTTGGGCGTCTCCCACGGCGGCTGGAGCGCCTGTTTATCCTGGCTGTCATCTTTGAAGGTGGAGTCAGAAGCCAGAAAATCTGACACCAGTCTTCCCTAGTAGAATCGTGTTACCCAGATACTGGGTTGTACAGATCAGATATGCAGTTTCACCATGTAAAGTACTATTAATCAGCTGCAACAGGTTCTATTGGAAGCCGAACCGGACAAAGTTGGAAAAACTCTAAGCAGATAATGACTTTCCACTATCAGCATTTATACAAATCCAAATCAACAATCAACCGCCGCCTCTCACCTATTTGCATCTCCGCTTGTATAAGCTAAATTAGGGCAGACGAGGTCGTAAAACTTATGAGAAGGCGAGGCGATATTTACGACTCCATGACAATTGTCTCGTGAGCCGGGACACAATGCTTATTGATTTCCATTACTGCTTGTTGTGATCAAGATATGATTTTGAGATGGATCATTGAAGCGTTATTTCATAATTTTATTGCTAGGAGATACCTACAGCCACCTACAGCTTACATTTTCCTTTGTTTCGGGTTCCATAAATTTAATCCCGTACTGAAGGAAGTATCTTCCACGCAAAAAACAAAACAGTTTTTAGGCACCTACTGCTATAAATTATTCTATATAAATAAAAATTGGCCAAGTGCGAGTCAGACTCGCCCATGAAGGGTTCCATAGTAACTATAATAATATAATATGTATACTTATTTGACGAATAAAAAAAAACCTTAAAAATTTCTTAAAACTACCTTATTTACATTTTTACAACTACGCTAAATAACTTTGTTTTTCATAGTGTTTGTATGAATTACAAAGTTATATTTGCGGTTTTAGAAAATATGCTGTATCTCAAAAACTGCTGACCCGATTTCGTTCAAACTAATTTTGGTTGAAAGTTTATATTAAGATCTACAGGCATATATTTTTTTTAGATGTTTTATTCTATTATTATAGAAGTTAGAGGGGGGACATACATTTTACCACTTTGGAAACTATTATTTTATAGATATATATATATATCTTTTAAACGATTGACTTTATGAAAAAGTAGTGTTAGAAACCCTTATATCATTTTTAAAGACCTGTCTATAGATACCACACACGCATAGGTTTCATGAAAAAAAAATATTTTCAGTTCTAGTTCCATGTATAGGGACCCCCCTTTATTTTAAATATTTTTTATTTTTTTTCTGAAAATCGGAAAGCGGTTCACAGAATACATCTACCTACTAATTTTCACATGTATAGGCTCAATAGTTTTGGAATAAAATGGCTGTGACATACGGATGGACGGACAGACAGACAGACAGACAGACGGACAGACATATCGAAACTATAAGGGTTCCGTTTTTTGCCATTCGGCTACGGAACCCTAAAAATGAGTCGTCCAAAAGTATGTATGTACTCACATAAATTCGGAACGCCTGCACCAAATTAGATAATTATTTTTTTTGTTATATACGTTTTTCTCGGGAAAAGGATTGTATAAAAGAAAAAAAAACGGCTAGTTGCTTCTCGGGCCACGCGCTGTGTAGGATTCCGTAAAAAGAGCACTTTAAAGCTTAATATTTCGCAAACAGATCACCGAATCTTAAATCGGTCTTTGCATACATTATTTTTAAACGACCTATCATACAAAATAACGATATTAAAAAATCACCCGCTTTACGTGTAGGAGGAGTAACTTTTCATCATTTTTAACCGACTTCTATAAAAGGAGGAGGTTCTCAATTCGGATGTTTGTTTGTTTTTTTTATGTTTGTTTGGGCATAGCTCCGTCACTTGCCAACCGAATTGAAAAACTCCTTTTTTGTTGAAATGGGTATACTTCCCAAATGGTCCCATAAACATTTTATCGAAATCGGACAAGTCGTTTCTGAAAAATCAACAAAAGTCTAAAAAAATATTTACGTTGATGATCTTTTCGTTTACTCTGCATTGCGTTTTTTGTTCGCACATAACTCCGTCATTTATGAACCGATTTGGAAAATTCATTGACCCACTAAAAAGCGCGAAAATATAAACGTTTTTATTTTTTGCAAAAAAGTTTTTATATTTTACCACTTTGTCGGCGTGATTAATGTCATGCTAAATTTCAGCGTTCTTGTACTAATAGTTTCTGAGCTAAGGCGCCACGCCAGGGAGACAGGCGGACGGACAGACGGACGCATATAGCGAAACTATAAGGGCTCCTTGTCAACGACGGAACCCTAAATACCAACTGTACTATTGAAATTTGTGGAGGATTAATCTAACTTATTACTACCGACAGCTCAGTATTCATCAGCTGACTTGCTTAAAGAGTACGATGACCAAGTGCACTCCATTGCGGTTGCATGGAAACCTTTGAATTACTTACAGGTACAACTTGCGCATCAGCATGCTTCTCGTGTGTTCTTGTCAATTATTAATTCAACTCTGAATTTTACAGGCCCGAATGGCTTGAATGCTTGCGATTTGAGACTAAACTGTTACAACAACAGATAGACCTCGGGTGAATAAAACAGACCCAAGCTAAACACCTGGCCGGGGCTGCGGGAATGATCTAGCGAGATAGCGCGACCCCGAAATGCAAGGGCAACTGAAGAAACAGAGTGAGTTTGTAGTCAGTAGAAGTCTGATACACCCTTTCGCTCCACCCACACGAGGAGGAGTAATTTGATTATTTTCCAACCAATAAAAAGCTTCAGTCGCGCGCCCGAAAGATTCTTGTGATTTTAAAATAAAAAAGCCGTGTATAATAATAATATACGCTCTGGCGATATTGAAAATTATATAAACAGTCTGTAGAATACCCAGTTTTCTCAGAAGTCGCGCGGGGCTATAAGAAATTGGAGGAAGGTTAAATTCTTTCAACTTCCAGTTACTTCCATACCAAATTTTATCCAAATCCTCCCAGTACCTATTTTCGATGTACTTATAATATAGCTATACAACAAGTAACAGAATAAACGCAATTCCTGAAAGTAATTGGTTCAAAATCGGCTTCTGAATCGATTACCGTCATAAAAAATTGGTGTTAAATTTTGACGAAAGAAACATCGCCAGAGCGTAAGTTATTATTATACACGGCTTTTTAGGGTTCCGTAGCCGAATGGCAAAAAACGAAACCCTTATAGTTTCGATATGTCTGTCCGTCTGTCTGTCTGTCTGTCTGTCCGTCCGTCCGTATGTCACAGCAATTTTATTCCGAAACTATTAAGACTATACATGTGAAACTTAGTAGGTAGATGTATTATGTGAACCGCTTTCCGATTTACAGAAAAAAAAAAAATATTTAAAATAAAGGGGTGCTCGCCATAAATGGAACTGAAACTGAAAATATTTTTTTTCATGAAACCTATACGTGTGTGGTATCTATAGACAGGTATTTAAAAATGATATAAGGGTTTCTAAAACCACTTTTACATAAAGTCAATCGTTTAAAAGATATAAGCTTCCAAATTGGTAAAATGTGTGTGTCCCCCCTCTAACTTCTATAATAATGGAGTGAAAAATCTAAAAAAAATACAAGTCTGTAGATCTTAATATAAACTTTCAACTAAAATTGGTTTGAATAAAATCGGGTCAGCAGTTTTTGAGATACAACATATTTTCTAAAATCTCAAATATAACTTTGTAATTCATACAAACACTATGAAAAACAAAGTTATTTAGTGTAGTTGTAAAAATGTAAATAAGCTAGTTTTAAGAAATGTGTAATGTTTTTTTTATTCGTCAAATAAATATACATATATTCATGGGCGAGTCTGACTCGCACTTGGCCGATTTTTTATTTCACAAAGTCAAAAGAAACTATCGGGCGCGCGACTGAAGCTTTTCTGTAGGCGGTAACTTCCCCCAGACGCTTTAAATCTCATAAAAAAAATTACGGAACTGTTCTTATATTCGAAGTTTTTAATCTATATACATAAAAGCGAAATACCACTCACTGATTAATCAAGAAATCTCAGAAACTAGAAGTAGTAGGGCTCTCTAATTTTACATGGGGGTTCCTTTTAGTACGTAGATGCTCGCTAAGACAGGCTGATCGAGACTACAATAAAGCCAGTGCAACGATGCTGGTGTGTCCGAACTTGTCCACGGTTCGTGGAGCTTAACGTTGCTCTCAATAATCAAAACTACAGGCTCTTCGGCCGACAAAGCAATATATAGCCTTTGAGGCTTTATCTGGTAACTAATCGGTACCACTCACCTTCTGCGCTGGGTACTCCAACTTCGACCTTCCTAGGCCACGCCCAAGTGTGGTATGTATGTAAATATGAGGTGAGTAATTGAAAGGTGTGATGCAAGTCAAGTGTTCTAGAATGTTCACAAGGCGCCAGTCTCCAGATGGCGCGGTCCAGATCAGCATCACAGCACAACTTATTTCCAACAACTCCGCGTGCCATGCGGTGGCAACCAACCGGCGATAAATCCCAAAATATCCCAGGTTTTTCATCAAATGGGGATTACAAATTCCAATTAATCGTTACTCGCGACCAAATTATCGGTTTCAACACGCGATTGCACACGATATTTCTATTACAATCAAATCAAAGTCCCAAGGGCGGACATTTTCCAACAACGGAACCAAAGTCTATCTGTCAAGTCAGTAATGTCAAGATCAAATTTCTTTATGTCAAAAAGGGTACGTTCGGAAACGTTCGGTACTAAACATCTACCCCCCCGGACGGGCCTACCCGTCCGCTAATCAATTGGTAGTCTTGACAAGGTTGCAAATTTAACACAGCTTCAATGCGGCCAAATACCGTAGCTAGTTCCTCAAAGGTGAGAACGGTGTCTCCCAACAATCTCCGCCAGCGTCCCTTTCCCGCTTTCACCGCGGCCCCAAAAATACCCCCCCAATGGGGAGCAGGCTGGCGGGACAAACAACCAAGTGACCCCTCGGCGGGCCAAACTATTACCAATGTCAACCTGGTTCTCATTAAGGAAGGCGTATACCTCCTTCAAATAGTTACTTGTACCCTTGTAATTCGTACCGCAATCAGACCTAATCAAAGAAGGTAACCCACGGCGAGACACAAATCTTTCCAAAGTCGCCTCAAAGGCCTCTGTCGAGAGGGAGGTTACCAGCTCCAAATGTACTGCCTTGGTTGACAGGCAGACAAACACACAAATAAGCCTTAACAATCTTACTATTACGAAGGGTGGACGTCTTCAACAAAGGGGGACCAACAAGTCCGTTACGACGCCAGCAAAGGGCCTCGCCTCATTGACGCGATCAGCCGACAAAATCCAAAATTCTCGCTGAATCAGAATGGCCAACAGCGCATTGCAACCGGCATGCGAGTTCTTAACGTGACGATCAGTCACCAACAATTGAACCAAGTGGCCTTCCTTGGGCAACAAAAGGGGGTGACGGGCCCCATAAGGAAGGCTAGAGTACCTCAACCGTCCTCCAACACTCAAAGACCCGTCTTATCTAAGAAGGGATTCAGCTTACTAACAGCTCCCGACAACTTAACCCTACCAGACTTCAAGACCTCGATCTCCTTCTCAAAGTGTGCAGCCTGCACAGAGCGGACCCAAAAGAGGAGTGACTCCTGTCGCTCTTGAGGAGAGAAAACTGGTGACAGGCGCTTGTCCCCTGGATTCCTAGAATTATGGCCAAAACGCCTGATCCACGAGGTGACGTTCAACAATTTGTCGAGGAAGCTGTTTCGATTCATCAAAAAATCAAGATCAAACGGAGGGTCCTTTGTCCCAACAGCGAACACCTCAAGTCCAGGCAAAGGATCCGAGATCAAGACTGGCGTTCGAGGCCAATCGTCCTCGGGGCGAGTCAGCCAGTCCGGTCCCCACCAGAGGGGGTGAGCAATCAAGTGGGGGGCCATGCACCCGCGTGAGGCCACGTCGCCCGGGTTCAGGTCACCAGGCACGTGCCTCCAAATCAAAGTCGTTTCAGAACCTTGAATCTGCAACACTCGGTTCACAACAAAGACCTCCAAAGAGTGGACGGACGTCTTCAACCAACACAAAACAATTTGACTGTCCGTCCAGGCGCAAGAAGCCCGAATGTCAACAGTTCCACCAAAAGTGCGCGCAACGTGGCTTAAGAGACGCACAAGAAGCACCGCAGGAAGTGCAGATACAAGTTGGAGCCAGTCTTCCAACAGGGTTTCCCGAAGTGGCTCGTCCCAACCAAGTTCAGTTATAACAAGGGCAGGAGCACCAATTTTAGGGTAAGGACAACTCACAAGGGTGATTTCAAACCAGGTCCTTCCCTCAACAGTGGTGACAGCCGTTTCGCCAATTCCCCAAATCTTGCCTGAAAGGTCGTTCACCTTCAGGCCAACCTGTCCCGCTAACCAAGACGACAAAAGGCAACCCTGGGCTCCCGTGTCCAAAATGGCACGGATCACAATCGAGCCACCCGAGGGTCCCCAGACCTTGACCGAGGCCGTTGGCAACAAATCCGTCTTGATCGGGGGGGGGGGGGGTCCTTTAGCGGGGCAGGTGTCAATCTCTTAGCGATGCCTGGGCGGCGACCGATCGCCGCATCCAGGCTGCCCTCGTTCACGACGAGGCCAACAATCAAAATATTCGTCCGCGCGGTGTCCCGAGCCGCTCGCCATCACTGGAGGGGCACATCCCATCGAATGCCCGAATGGCGGAGGGCGCGACTCCAACCGGGGACGTTCCGCCAAAGGAGGGGAAAGGCAGCGGCGCCGATCCGGCCACTGCTGCAAAGCCAATGCGCGTTCTCCCTGACGAGGGGAGACCAAATGGCGCTCGCGGGGCTCCCGTTCAACTTGCGCGGGGGGTGGAGTGCGGCGTACAGAATTGCGGGCCTCAGCCCGGTGCTCGTCTCCGGGGTACCCCCCCCTGCGCGAACCCCCCTCAGAAGCTGGTCTGCTGGAGCGGTTCGCGTTGGCGCACAAAATCTCCAAGTGGGACCCTTTACAAATTCTACACGGGCGGGGGTCGGGGCAGTCCCGATGAAAGTGGGCCCCCAAGCACGAGAAGCACAAACGGTCTGCGTTGACAATGCGGCGGCGGGCACTTACATGCAAATTCAAAAAAGCCGGGCAACGCGCCATGAGTCCATGACATGCCCCGTGGCCTTACAAAAGTCGCAATGATGATGACTCCGGGCGCCAGCAAAACGGGGGGCGGGGCGAACATCAACAGGCCCCCTAGCCCGAGGACTCCGGGCGCCAGCAAAACGGGGGGCGGGGCGATCATCAACAGGCCCCCTAGCCCGAGGACTCCGGGCGCCAGCAAAACGAGGGGCGGGGCGAACATCAACAGGCCCCCTAGCCCGAGGACTCCGGGCGCCAGCAAAACGAGGGGCGGGGCGATCATCAACAGGCCCCCGAGCCCTAGTCCGTCCCTGGTCTCTAGGCCGAGAAGGTAGTGGGGGTGACCCCATGGCGCCACGAGTGTTATCCAAAAACCGACACTCGTCTTCCAAAAACTTGAGGAGGTCGTCAAAGGGGGGAAGATGGGTGGCACTATCCCCACCATACTTCTATTCAAAACGTGACCTCAGCTCCGCGGGGAGCAATTGCAGCACTATGTGCACCAACAAGTAGGACCAATGTTCTACCGGTAACTCCAAGCGTCTCAAGGCGTTGGTCGCTGAGACCAACGGGTTCAGCAAGTCAGTGCGCAACGTCGACGTGCAGGCAATGGCCGGTAGTCACAAAATTTGGCCGATGTGCATATCAGCCAGGCAGCGCTTGTTCTGATACCGTCGGGAGAGAAGCTCCAGAGCGGTCGGGTAGGAGGAACCCGTCACCGGCAAGTGCTGCACCAAGGCTCTGGCTTCGCCCTCCAGGACAGACAATAAATAGGCCAGCTTCTGGGCAGGTCCAAGGTCCGAGCGTGCATCGACAAGACTCTCAAAGAGATTTAGGAAGCCCAGCCAGTGGTCCAAGCGACCGTCAAAATGTGGCAGCTCCAGGGTGGGCAGCCTACCCAATAGTCCAAGGCCTGCAACAACGGGGGTCTGCGGCTTGGCCGCATCAGGCACCCGGCTCTTCAAAATTTCCCGCGCTCGTAGACTTATGACATCCCCCAGGTGGACAATCTGGTCATAGTCACCCAAAATCTTATCGCGGGCTGCCTGGTCCATCACCCCCAAATCCACGTCCATGATGAACTCGCAGAAGCGTGTGAGCGCAGCATCAGCTGCCTTGATCCTCTCATTCAAGCGCCCGTACCGAGCAAGGGTGAGCTCTTCCAAATCTACACGCTCAACCGTTGCAGCTGCCGATGTCAACTATCTCAACTGTGAGGTCAATCCGGCAGCAGCCTCCCTGACTGCCCTTAATGAGGCCATTGCAACAATCAAATATTAATACAAATAGGCTAAATTAACTAAACAAACAAACAATGACTGTTAGCCGACCAAATAATTTCACCAAAATAACAACTTAAATTCAATTATTTTAAGTCCAAATCCGACCCTGTACCCATTCCAAGTATGAATCTAGCTTGGTACAGATGGCTAGTTACAAAATAAATAACAATTCAATGTATATATTGTGCAGGATCAACACCAATTAAACAACAATTGACTGTATAATATTGAGCGGACAATCTCTAACAACTCAATCCAATAAATACCACAAATGCAATAACCAATACACACAATTCAAGTCCTATTATGTTAGACTATGTGTGATTATTATTTAGATAACCTTTTAAATTCAGATCAGTGACATTCAATTATTAATTGCAACAAATATACCAAACAACTTTACAACAAATATACCAAATTATACCAAAATACAACCAATAATTCCTAATTTCACAAACAAATCTTACTTGTCAATGCAATACAAGGGACTAGCACTACAAATTACAGTACAAACTACAAGTGCTATTTGAGCCCGGCTGACAAAGCAATATTCAAATTTATTAAGTCATTTACAACAATATTCAAAACTTCCAATGTACTATATGGATTTTATATTATAAAAGCCACGCTCTGCTTACCAAAATTGTTCGAGACTACAATAAAGCCAGTGCAACGATGCTGGTGTGTCCGAACTTGTCCACGGTTCGTGGAGCTTAACGTTGCTCTCAATAATCAAAACTACAGGCTCTTCGGCCGACAAAGCAATATATAGCCTCTGAGGCTTTATCTGGTAACTAATCGGTACCACTCACCTTCTGCGCTGGGTACTCCAACTTCGACCTTCCTAGGCCACGCCCAAGTTTGGTATGTATGTAAATATGAGGTGAGTAATTGAAAGGTGTGATGCAAGTCAAGTGTTCTAGAACGTTCACAAGGCGCCAGTCTCCAGATGGCGCGGTCCAGATCAGCATCACAGCACAACTTATTTCCAACAACTCCGCGTGCCATGCGGTGGCAACCAACCGGCGATAAATCCCAAAATATCCCAGGTTTTTCATCAAATGGGGATTACAAATTCCAATTAATCGTTACTCGCGACCCAATTATCGGTTTCAACACGCGATTGCACACGATATTTCTATTACAATCAAATCAAAGTCCCAAGGGCGGACATTTTCCAACAACGGAACCAAAGTCTATCTCTCAAGTCAGTAATGTCAAGATCAAATTTCTTTATGTCAAAAAGGGTACGTTCGGAAACGTTCGGTACTAAACACAGGCTTTTGCGAAATTCCCACGAGTTCGGGATTTACACGGGAAAAACTTCCCACGCAAACGAAGAAGCAAGCAACTACTAGTATTATATATAATGCTAAGGCCTTTTAATACCTTTTTTGGACAGCCATACCAATCTCAAGGGTTAAACATCCCCCCAGACACAATCAAAGTTCCACTCATCATCCGCGCATCATATAGAAGCTTACTAGGATTACAGGCTTTCACAGGGTACCTGCAACCCTGCTTTCTTTTCCTTCCTCCAACTAACCTAAATATGCTTGTGTCTGGAGTGGGTTTATGGCTATACTGTAATGGGTTGGGTTCGAACCCGCGTCCGCTCGAGCACACGACCGACTTCACTGGTCTCACTCAACTGGTTAGATCATAAGCTGCCCGTGTTTTACCTCTTGTTGTGTTGTGGCTGTAGTCATACAAATCATGTAAAACTTCTTCATCCCTAACGAGAGTCGCTGTCCTTTTAGGCAGAGTTATAACGATGCCATTAAAAGTAACATGATCATGTACATGTTATTTTGTGGTTTATTAGTACATGGAATAACGCTTATTTAATCTCCTTGTGATAGTCGAATTTACCATGTAAAATCCAGGTAAAAAAGCTGAATAAACTAGGTGGAAGGAATCGAACAATACCTCTGCAGAACCGGAGCCATATTTTCTAGTTTCCGACTATCCCAGCGACTTTCAAAATCTACAAATTACAGTTGGGGCTTACAGCGCAAGGAGCTTTTCGTGGTACGGAGAATTTTCGGCACTTACGTAGGTATATAAAGTGATTACAGTAATGCGCAGTTGCTAACGAAATCAAAGTTTCTGAATTCTGTAGTGAAATCGGCACGTGGCAAGGCTGGCCCTGGTTTTGTCCAAGGCCACACACAAATTGAATTACTTAGGTACACAAATACACACACACGCCATGTAACTGGATTTCTACAATATCATGTGCGTGATCAAGTCAGACAGAAAGTAGCTTATATTCAGAAATGTTTCTCCTAAGGGTAATTTTTGAGCTGCATTAACCTTCAATTATTTAATTTATCTACGCTCCTTGTAAAACACCAACACTCAGCTACATCTTGTAAGTCGACCGCAACATAGTGTTGAGAAAAGGCAAAGCAAATGATGACGAAAATCTTGCAAATGGTTACTGTGGGCTATCATTAAGAGATAAGCATAAGTGTACCATGGCAGGTATATCCTACTAATATTATAAATGCGAAATGTGAGGATGTATGTATGTTTGTTGCTCTCTCACCCAAAAACTACTGAAAGGATCTCAATTAAATTTGGTAAGAAGATAGGTGACATCCTGGAATAACACATAGGCTCAGGCGCGTGCATAGGATTATGACAGGGCATGCGGCGGAGTAAAAACACACAAAAACTTCTTCTTTTATAGATTTTTAGCATAGCCACAGCCACGCATTGCCATAATGCTACGATGCGTGGCTGTGGCTATGCTAAAAATCTATAAAAGAAGAAGTTTTTGTGACCGATTACTCACAAAAACTTCTTCTTTTATAGATTTTTAGCATAGCCACAGCCACGCATCGCCACCATGCTACGATGCGTGGCTGTGGCTATGCTAAAAATCTATAAAAGAAGAAGTTTTTGTGTGTTTTTACTCCGCCGCATGCCCTGTCATAATCCTATGCACGCCCCTGCATAGGCTATCTGGAATTTACGCGGGAAAACCTCTGACGCGAATGAAGTCGCGAGCAAAAGCTAATAGGATATAAATTGGAAATTCAATATTTATTTATTTATGGTTCACCAACAAGTGTTACAGCTAAACATGATTGATATTTGTTAGATAACAATATTAATAATACTGCACACCTAATTACAGGTTCCACTTCCAATATGGAATATAATATAATATATATTGTAATGGAAAATTAAAGGAACAACAGTTAACAAAAAGGTTAACAGTATAGAATGACTAAAAAAAATCTTTAGCAAAAAATAAAATCGACTTCCATATCAAAACACTATACAAAGCCAAAAATAACGTTAATTTCCGTCGTCAGTGTTATTGGTATTGTAATTTCAATTTTTTTGACACCGCCTAAATTAAAGTTATTTTTTTGTGGTCTACATTATCTGTTCCACTTCCCCAAATGGTGCTTTTCGAGAGCAACTGCACAAGGTAGTATAAAAAAACTTTTTACCAAAAAATTAAACCGACTCCCAAAAAATACTGCAAAGTGAAAAATAACTTTAATTTCGGTAGTCGGTGTCTTTAGTTTTGTATTTTCGTTTTTGGCACCGACTTCCGAAATTAAAGTTATTTTTCACTTTGCAGTGTTTTTTGGGAGTCAGTTTAATTTTTTGGTAAAAAGTTTTTATTTCACTCTTTTTAGTTGGTCGATTTTTAATTTACCTAGTTTTTTTTATAATCTTCTTTATTTAAGGGATTTTTGTACACATGTCTGACAATGTTAATCCCATCGTGCTATTTACAATACTTTACAAAAAGAACTTAGTCTAATTTCTTACTTAGCTAATATAAATGAATATAATATTTTGGCTGCCTTACAGGTAGGTTTACTTAAAATGCCATGAAAAATTCCTACGTCCATGGTTGACAATTTCAACGAGCGTACTAGTGCGTTTCTTTTGTTACTATGCCGAACACATTCACCCAACACATGCTGTGCGTCCTCTTTCTTCCCACAAACCTCACAGTTCGGGGAGTCTGCTTTCCGCATAAGAAAAGCAAAGTTGTTTAGTGGAATATGTCCCGACCGCAACCGATGCGCAGCAACAATTTGAGACAATTTGAGTCAATTTGGACCCAGAGAAGCAAGGTATGTGAGGAGGCTCGCTCTGTATAATTTTATACCAGATTCCCTTTGATGTTGACCTCTCATTAAAGTACTCCTTCCAGGATAGATAATTAACTTTTCTAATTTTAATTAAAACTTCTGACTAACTAGGTAACACATCCCATGTTTGTGTACCTAAAAGAGTGGCCTCTTTGGCTAATCTGTCAGCCTCCTCATTTCCTAAAAGACCAACATGGGATGGAACCCATTGGATAACAATGTCATAACCTATTTGTTTTAAATATTGTAATTGTTTTAAAATAGAGTAAGCTATATTTAAACCCTTATATCCACTACGAACACATCTAAAAATATGCTGTAGAGCACTTTTGCCGTCGGTACATATTACCACTTTTTCGCTTCAAGTTCTAAAACATATTTCAAAGCTTCAGAAATAGCAAACAGCTCAGCCGTCATAACAGTGATGTAAGTGTTCATTTTATATATTCTGTGATATTTATTAACCAAATCACAAACAGCTGCACCTATTCCACCGTGTGTTTTGGACCCGTCCGTGTATAACAGGTGCCAGTCTGTGTACCGTTCTCGTAATTCAGTGAGGGCGTAGTACTTGAGAGAAGTAATGTCATAATGCGATTTTGGTGCACTGATGTTCAATGAATTTACCTAGTTATAAGAGCCTAAATGTCAACTACTTATAACCTTTTACAAAATATTGCTTTTCCCAATGCTGGGCAGTTAATTGTTGAGGAGTTCTCCTGGTACTTCACCATCAGCTCTACATCACCATATGCATTGTGACGAGCATAAAGTGCTGAACATCCATATTCAAGTAATCGAATCGCAATCCACGAAATACTTATTATTGAGTAGTTCCGGCGGCCATCTGTAGTCTTCATCATCAGTTTAATTTCCCCAAATGGTACTTTTTGAGAGCAACTGCAGAAGTTACTATAAGAAACACCCAAAACGCCATAGGTGCGCCTATAATATTTGAAGAGTTCCCTCGATTTCTCCAGGATTCCATCATCAGATCCTGACTTAGTGACAATAGTACCAATTTCAAAGTATACCCTTACAAACAAAAAAAGAATTTCCCAAATCGGTTCAGCCGTCTACGAGTAATCGGTGACCATACATTACAAAAAAAAACAATATACGCGTCGAATTGTTAACCTCCTCCCTTTTTTGTCGTCGGTTGAAAAATACTCAAGTCTTGAAGTCGGTTTAAAACTATTCAGTATTTGGCAACCAGAGGTCATTGAACCGCGGCAACGTATATTCAAAATAGAATTGTATTATTCACACCCACTAGGTATAACTCCTATTGAAACATGTTTTTGTTTGAGTCCAAAAATACTCACCTTTATACAACGTTCTCAGTGGTGTTCAAATGTCTTTTGATATCGAGATTTTATTGAATACTAGCTGACCCGCCACGACTTCGTTCGCGTAGTATCCTACCCCTACCCTACCCCTACCCTACCGCTACCCCTACCCTACCCCTACCCTACCCCTACCCCTACCCTACCCCTACCCTACCCCTACCCTACCCCTACCCTACCCCTACCCTACCCCTACCCTACCCCTACCCTACCCCTACCCTACCCCTACCCTACCCCTACCCTACCCCTACCCTACCCCTACCCTACCCCTACCCAACTCCTACCCTACCCCTACCCTACCCCTACCCTACACCTACCCTACCCCTACCCTACCCCTACCCTACCCCTACCCTACCCCTACCCTACCCCTACCCCTACCCTACCCCTACCCTACCCCGACCCTACCCCTACCCTACCCCTACCCTACCCCTACCCTATCCCTACCCTAACCCTACCTTACCCCTACCCTAACCCTACCCTACCCCTACCCTACCCCTACCCTACCCCTACCCTACCCCTACCCTACCCCTACCCTACCCCGACCCTACCCCTACCCTACCCTACCCCTACCCTACCCTACCCCTACCCTACCCCTACCCTACCCCTACCCTACCCCTACCCTACCCCTACCCTACCCGTACCCTACCCCTACCCTACCCCTACCCTACCCCTACCCTACCCCTACCCTACCCCTACCCTACCCCTACCCTACCCCTACCCTACCCCTACCCTACCCCTACCCTACCCCTACCCTACCCTATGCCGTGGGAATCGCGGACTATAATTTAAAATCCCTATAGGGTTAAAAGGGAATTATAAAAAGGGTTTGAAATTTTTTATGGTTTGATAACGAACTGAGAACCTCCTCCTTTTTACCCGACTGCAAAGAAAGGGTTATGGTTTTCGCGCGTATCTTGTATGTATGTAATATTCTTTATTACCTCATATCTCCAGAACCGCGGAACGGAGATTCGTCTTAGCAGCTGTGTTCTTAGGTAGGTGACGTTAAATAAAAACTTTTTACCAAAAAATTAAACCGGCTCCCAAAAAACACTGCAAAGTGAAAAATAACTTTAATTTCGGTAGTCGATGTCTTTTGTTTTCTATTTTCGTTTTTGGCACCGACTTCCGAAATTAAAGTTATTTTTCACTTTGCAGTGTTTTTTGGGAGTCGGTTTAATTTTTTGGTAAAAAGTTTTTATTTCACTCTTTTTAGTTGGTCTATTTTTAATTTACCTAGTTACAAGAGCCTAATTATCAACTACTTATAACCTTTTACAAAATATTGCTTTTCCCAATGCTGGGCCGTTAATTGTTGAGGAGTTCTCCTGGTACTTCACCATCAGCTCTACATCACCATATGCATTGTGACGAGCATAAAGTGCGTAACATCCATATTCAAGTAATGGAATCGCAATCCACTCAATACTTATTATTGAGTAGTTTCAGCGGCCATCTGTGGTCTTCATCATCAGTTCCACTTCCTCAAATGGTACTTTTTGAGAGCAACTGCACAAGTTACTATAATAAATACCCAAAACGACATAGGTGTGCCTATAATATTTGAAGAGTTCCCTCGATTTCTCCAGGATCCCATCATCAGATCCTGACGTTTATGAAAATGGGACCAGTATCGAAGTATACCCTTTCAATCAAAAAAAGAATTTTCCGAATCGGTTCAGCCGTCTTCGAGTAATCGATGATCATACATTAAAAAAAAAAAATATATATACGCGTCGAATTGATAACCTCCTCTTTTTGTCGTCGGTTGAAAAATGAAACATAGCGGCTTTGCGACGCCATTGTAATAAGTGAAAAAATTTTTTTTTTCGAGTATTCTGTATGGGTATCTAATTAAAGGGCTCAACACAAGGATTTCAAAGAGGTATATCATGATTATCATTAGCGTAATATTAATAAAATAATACAATGAGAAAGTTTAAAAATATGGACTTTGCTTTTCAACCGACGACCAAAAGAGGAGGTTATCAATTCGACGCGTATATTTTTTTTTTGTTATGTATGATCACCGATTACTCGAAGACGGCTGAACTGATTTGGAAAATTCTTTTTTTGTTTGAAAGGGTATACTTTGAAATTGGTCCCATTGTCACCAGGTTAGGATCTGATGATGGGATCCTGGAGAAATCGAGGGAACTCTTCAAATATTATAGGCACACCTATAGCGTTTTGGGTATTTCTTATAGTAACTTGTGCAGTTGCTCTCAAAAAATATCATTTGGGGAAGTGGAACTGATGATGAAGACCACAGATGGCCGCCGAACCTACTCAATAATAAGTATTTCGTGGATTGCGATTCAAATACTTGAATATGGATGTTAACCACTGTATGTTCGTCATAATGCATATGGTGATGTAGAGCTGCTGGTGAAGTACCAGTAGAACTCCTCAAAAACTAACGGCCCAGCATTGGGAAAAGCAATATTTTGTAAAAGGTTATAAGTAGTTGACATTTAGCCTCTTTTAACTAGGTAAATTAAAAATGGACCAACTAAAAAGAGTGAAATAAAAACTTTTTACCAAAAAATTAATCCGACTCCCAAAAACACTGCAAAGTGAAAAATAACTTTAATTTCGGAAGTCGGTGCCAAAAACACAAATACAAAACTAAAGACACCGATCACCGAAATTAAAGTTATTTTTCACTTTGCAGTGTTTTTGGGAGTCGGTTTAATTTTTTGGTAAAAAGTTTTTTTCACTTCCAAGATCCTCTGGGGTGCCAATGTGACATGACCGGGAAAACAAAAAAAAATGTTAATTAATATTTAAACTAAAAAGTTGGAATAAAAAGTTATTTAATAAAAACTTTTTAAATAAATATATGCGTCGAATTGATAACCTCCTCTTTTTGTCGTCGGTTGAAAATAGAAGGCACCGGAAAGGAAAAAAGTAGGACTATCTACAAAAAGAAATGAGATCCCCAAAAACAATACTTGTCAAAAAAACCAAGTCTCGCAACTCAGTTCTTCTACCGTAAAAAGTTGTGAGATCCATGTAATACCAAGTCGGTTATTCGATTATTCAGTCCCTACTTAAGGAACCTTCTGTCTTAAATTGTTACGTAATTATCTAACCTAACAACATCTTATACTGACCATATCAATATTAAAAATCTTTAATCTTTTAAATAAATAAATTGACTTGGCAATTGCAAAAAAAATGTACAATGCGGCCGTTCTAACTTGGCGAGTGTGAAGTTAGGCTCTGCGAACTTTAACGCTTGTGCACTCGTACAAAAATAAAGGTTTAAAAAAAATAAAAGCAATTAGCAATTGTTATTCCTGTTAACAACTGTTATTGGCATTTATTTTTTTAAAACCTTTATATTTGTACGAGTGCACAAGCGTTAAAGTTTGCAGAGCCTAACTTCACACTCGCCAAGTTAGAACGGCCGTACTGTATGTATGTATTACTTGTGAGATATATTGTGTTTTCATGCGATGGCCGAGTCAATCTATTTATTTAAAACGTTAAAGATTTTTAATATTGATATGGTCAGTATAAGATGTTGTTAGGTTAGATAATTACGTAACAACTTAAGACAGAAGGTCCCTTAAGTAGGGACTGAATAATCGAATAACCAACTTGGTATTACATGGATCTCACAACTTTTTACGGTAGAAGAACTGAGTTGCGAGACTTGGCTTTTTTGACAAGTATTGCTTATATGGGATCATGTTATTAACTAGCTATTGTCGATATCCCGTTAACAATCAATATTTTTCTAACACAATTTTTGTTTTGATATGTGAGTCGGTTTTATTTTTTGCAAAATGTTTTTTGGTATTACAGAAAATGTCATTATAGATATTATACTGAATGTGTGAATGAAAAAACGAATCATACACGTATGTATGAAAATTTATGAGCGAAGTAACAAGAAGCCCGTAGCAATTGAGAGACTTATATGACGGCGCGGGGCGCCTGTTCACGTTCAACACGCGTAAATCAGCGCCATTCAGCTCAACTCATCACGGGTACATAGATAATGTTCCTTGACTATGTTGCAACTTTACAAAAAAGTTGTTTTGGTTAAAATTATCCCTTTTCAGGAATTACGTTGTAACAGTAAAGCTGTGTAGACTCACTTGTTTAACTTTAGTATATAGTTACCCTACCAATACCAAATATTCTTTGAATTTCTTGTACCGAAAAATAGTTATTTATATTCCATTTCAACGCTCGTAGCTATAAGTAGCCTCTCAACGACCTCCGATGCAAGAGCTTAGATACTGTACGGCCGTTCTAACTTGGCGAGTGTGAAGTTAGGCTCTGCGAACTTTAGCGGTTGTGCACTCGTACAAAAATAAAGGTTTTAAAAAAATAAATCCCAATAACAGTTGTTAACAGGAATAACAACTGCTAATTGCATTTATTTTTTAAAAAAACCTTTATTTTGTACGAGTGCACAAGCGTTAAAGTTCGCAGAGCCTAACTTCACACTCGCCAAATTAGAACGGCCGCATTGTACTTCATGGATACTTCCAAGGGAGCTAAAGTAAACAGTCACTCGCCACTAAGCCGCATCGAGAACACCTGTATTTACTCAAGACGTCGACACGGAGCGGCTCTATTGACTGCTTAAAGCTAATGGAACGTGAGTACGTTTGTGTTGCAATGCTTTTGAACAGCCATACTCAACCTTTTTTGTTCATGGGCCACATAGCGCTTCTGAACTACTTTTATCATAATAGGCCGCAATAATCAACAGTATATTAATACTGAAGATTGAGGATTTTCTACATGAATTGGATTTTAAATTTCCAATTTTGATATAGTTGCGACATGTATAGATTAAGTAACAATGCTCAACTTTTTGCTGAGACTATTCAGGAGAACATAATTATCTGCATATTAAGTACTCATACGCAGAAAACATTTTGGGAACACTTTCATTGTGTGTACAGCTAAGGAGTGGACTTCCATACCGGAGTCTGTTTCCTGATAGCTATAGCCTAGCCAAGGGGTCTTTAAGTAAGAGTGAATAGGTTACGTCTTCGACCACATCATCGCTTAGTTTCAGGTGAGATGGTGGTCACAGGCGACCTTATCATCGACAAGAAAGTAAACATAGAAAGATAAAATATACTTTATTGTACACCAAAATTTAAACACACCTATAAAACAATATTGCTTATTCTATGGTGACAATGACGGTCTTATCGCTGAGAGCGTCATCCAGACAACTATAGACATAGTTAAGTATATACATTTATATACTATCATTATATGCTGAACTCAATAAAACCGTTACCGAGATACTGAGTACGGTCGGCCAAGAAAGTGGTGTACCAGTTTTGATTTAGTTTCCCGGTCATCGAAAATTACAACAAGGTTCGTTATAAAAAGATATTACTGAAAGAGACAACATTATCATGACGTAAACCTATGTATTTAGTATTCATACGTCATATGTCACATATAAGTACATGACATTTTAACCTTTAGTATAAATGAAAAGGACATTAGTTTCTACAAAGCAATTGAAATGTTTCCAAACAAAAGTAATAAAAACTATTTAGACAACCGAATTCCATTTGAAAAAGAAAACTGACAATTGACATTTTGTCAAATATATGCAAAAAATCGATATATTTTCCGTGTTATTTTTCAATCAACTGCATATAAAATCATCTCAATGCCTGCTAACTTGACCATTGCCGAAAGAGCACAAATAATTGCCCAATTTAATGAGGGAAGCAATATCAGTGCGATATCCCGGAATTTGAATATATCGAGGCGTTCTGTCCGCTTTTGGATTCGTCGTGAAGGAGAGGAGGGAAGTTTGTTGGATCACAGAAGAAGTGGTCGCCGGCCTGCACTCTCCAATAACGATAGAGAATTCATGAGACGGGAATATGAAATCAATGGTTTTAAGCCCACAAAACATTTTGCGGAGATGTTCGATGTGAGTGCCCAAACAATAAGGAATCATCTACATTACATGGGGTTGCACCACAGGCATTACGCCAAGAAAATATATTTGACGGATGCTCACAGACTTGCTCGTCTGAACTTCGCCAGAGAGCACTTAGAGTTTGATTGGTCTAATACAGTGTTTTGTGATGAAAAAACGTTTAAATCCAGTCAGCATGGACGTCTTCACCTTTGGCGATATAATTCAACACGGTATAAAGATGATCATGTAATCCCAAATAGAGAATCAGGTCGAATTTCCGTAAATATTTGGGGCTGGATGAGTACGGATGGTGTAGGAGAATTGTGTTCTCTACCTCCTCGAGCGACGGCTGTAAATTATATCGACGTGCTTCAGAATGCAATGCTACCGACAGTCCGTAATGTTTACCCGGAGAACGAAGTGCCACAATTTGATTTTGTTCAAGATAATTGTTCAATTCATAATGCGAGGATCGTAAGAGCCTGGTTTCGTTCACACACTGACGTAAGGGTAATTCAGTGGCCCTCAAGATCGCCGGACCTCAACCCGATAGAAAATCTTTGGGGCCTTATGGTCCAACGATGGTCGCATCAAAATGAAAGAACCAAACAAGCTCTTATTAGTCACTGTAATTATATCTGGGAGGAAATGCGGGGAACCGATATTTGCTCACGGCTTGTTGGTTCAATGAGGTCTCGTCTTTTAGAGGTTATAGAGGCCAACGGCGGTTACACCCGTTTCTAATTTTTAAAAATTTTCAATATCTTCTAAATATTACTATATATGCTATGTTTTTGTTTGTTATAAGTATTTTTAAATTGATTGTAGAAATTTAATAAAAGGATAAATCTATTTTTAGCTTGTTTTTTATTGATATTGTAATTACAAGTTTACAGAAATTGTAGGTTTGTGGACTCGCCTTGTGCCTTTACAATTTTATGTAACTTGTTGATTACAATTCTGAATTTGTAGATACAATTTTGTCATCAAAATCTACAGCCCCCCGCCGTTGATTTTACGACGTCATTGGTTCCATCAAGTTCAAACTAAGAACAGCTGTCACGTTACAAACAGTAATAGTCGTTATCAATAATCAGATAAAGACAGCAATAGAAGTTGTCAGATCGATCTGCAAGCGAAACTAATCTTTATCACCTATGAATCTGCAAGCGATATTCAACCTTAGGGTGGTACACCACTTTCTTGGCCGACTGTACATATTATATTACTAATAATAAGGTAGGCCGCAGTTTGAGAATAGCTGGTCTTGAAATAAAGCTGGCACTCACAGTTGAGATTTTTAATGTGTTGCATCAGTTCATCAAAAGAAACCACATTTAATAATAATTGATTGAAATAACAACAAATACTTACTTCACATTGAGCTGTCTCTGAATGAGCAGCTTCTTCTCGATCTGTTCTATGGGGAACTGCGGCACCTCGTAGGGGGCTGAGAGCTCATTTGGCAGTTCTCGGGGCGCCTCGGCTCCTACGGCGCTGGTGGGGCTCTCACTGCCTGTGAACAACGATGTGAAATGTTAAAGAAATTATTTAAATTCAGGATTCGACATAATTATACATATATTTCTGAAAAAAAAAAACTCTGTTAAACACCATATAAAGTCCAAATTCCATTGCAACCTACAGCTTCGTAGGGACATTCTAATAGAACGTTCAATAGAACGTTGAATATAACAATTCAAAACGTGGGATGTACTTAGAACCGATCGTTTAAATGACTCAGGTGGTGTGACGAAGGCTAGTTAATGTACAGAACGAATTAAACATAATGGCGGCTTATTTCGATACACATCATGCAATATTTGGTATCAGGTTGACATAGAGCGATGCCTGGGTAGTGGATGTCAGAGGAGCACAACCCCGCGCGCCCTCTCCGTTAAACGCCCATATTTCGCGACCTGCATAATAGTGCATAAACACTATTGTGTATTTTTAGGGTTCCGTAGCCGAATGGCAAAAAACGGAACCCTTATAGTTTTTATTCCGAAACTATTATAACGATTATGTTTCAAGGTCTGAAGATGAAGCCGGAAGATAGGCACTGGCATTCCATGATGGAATATCGTACATAGTCGTGTTTGCACTTGTGAGAAAGGCCACGTAGTAGACTTTGAATACGATCAGGTTTCAAGGTTATAACAAACCTAAAGAAAATCGGTTATCAGTTTTCTTAACCTTTTAGAATTACCGCGTAATCCATAGATTTATTTTCTTATAGATGTCACTTTCAAATCCTCTGGGGGGATCGACCGTTTAATTGTTCACTACTTGTGGGAATAATATGGCAAGAACTACAAAAAAAAGAAACAGCAACATTTGTTTTTACGTGCATTTATAAAAGCGTGTTTTTCTAAATTTTTTTAAACTATTAATTTTTGAAACTCATGGCCAGTAAATTGCTGTATTTATTACGATGGATGTATGGTTGTTACTCTTTCACGCAAAAACGACTGAACGGATCCGAATGAAATTAAGTAAGTAGACAGTTGACATCCTGGAATAACACATAGGCGACTTTTATCCCGGAATTTCTACGGGATCAGGATTTAAGCGGGAAAACTCCTCCCACAATAAGATAACGAAGTCGCGGACAAAAGCTAATAAGGGGTAAATAAATACATACGTAGTTACTTAGTTACTATGGAGCTATTAAAACTCATTTTGAGCAGTATTGAAAAATGATCCGCTCGTTAAGAAGTTTAAAACAATTCACTTTTATGCTTGAAAGTCAGTAAGTCGACACGTCTGGTATCACGTTTATGAGGCAGGGGTCACGAACCTTGGCGATCGATTCCAGAGATTAATTGACATACCGTTATTTTAGCTGAGTACAACAATGGGCTTGTGTTTCGCTATTTTACGTTGGTTGGTAGCGTTTTTAATAAGCATGTGAGGAAATCTTGTATTATACAGTGTTTCAATATTTTAGGTGCTAAACTGAATCGCGTTAAGAGATCATGATAAACGACTATCAAAGATGTATAAATTACCGCGCCGGGAGTAACGACCGTGACGTTACAGGCACACACAGTCAGAGAGACAGCACTCTCAGATTAAATAATATGAATTAATAGTTTAAAAAACCAAAAAACGCTTTTAGGACTAATGTAATGAGCAGAAATTAGAAATGTTTTCTAGTAGGCGGTCCAATATTCCATCAGCCACCTTCCAATTCCATCGTCAGACCAGCTGGTACCATAATATTCTATTGTGGTCTAATCTACATATATTTGCCAAGTTTCATGATGATACAACAATTAGAAGTACGTTTAATTCAGATTCTTAGATTTTATTGCATATTTAGTTCGTTACAGATCGACCTAATAATAAATCTATGGATTACGCGGTAATTTAAAAAAGTTAAGAAAACCGATAACAGATTTTCTTTAGGTTTGTTATAACCTTGAAACCTGATCGTGTTCAAAGTCCATTACGTGGCCTTTCTCACAAGTGCAAACTCGACTATGATACGATATTCCATCATGGAATGCCAGTGCCTATCTTCCGGCTTCATCATCAGACCATGAAACCTAATCGTGATCAAAGTTCATTACAAGACCTTTCTAAGAAATCCAAAACAGCTATGATACGATTTTCCATCATGAAGTTCCAGTTCATATCTTCCGGCTCCATCATCAGATCAGTTCAATTGTACCATATTACATACAGTTCGACCTAATAAAAGCGTGTTAAAAAGATATCAATTTATTAACACGCTTTTATTAGCTCGACCTGTATGTAACTAACTATGTAATGAAATCTAAGGTAACTAATTTAACCATCTTCTAAGGGTCGTAGCGTAATGAAAATTGGCAGCTGTATGTAGTTCTGATGACAATACAATAATATGGTACAATTGAACTGATCTGATGATGGAGCCGGAAGATATGAACTGGAACTTCATGATGGAAAATCGTATCATAGCTGTTTTGGATTTCTTAGAAAGGTCTTGTAATGAACTTTGATCACGATTAGGTTTCAAGGTCTGATGATGAAGATGTCACTTTCAAATCCTCTGGGGTGATCGACCGTTTAATTGTTCACTACTCGTGGGAATAATATGGCAAATACTACAAAAAACAACACAAAGAAAACGGAGACTACAAAAAAAGGAAAAGCGCGCACAATTTTTTTTGTTTTTACGTGCATTTATAAAAGCGTGTTTTTCTAGTGATTTTAAACTATTCATTTATTTATATATTTTTTGTAAAGAAACTACTCGAAATCTGGTGCTATTACAAAGCTTTGGTGGATATCAATTACGATTCAGCATAATAGAAGACCAGCAGCAGTGATCTCTGAATATTTTTCCTCCCCAAAACCTAGAATAATTTTACAGAATTCTGAATCTCCTGATGCTGCTATCATACTTTGTTTAAAATTAAGTTACTTGGGATAAAATGTCTAAAATCTTCTGCAAATAAAATTGTAACGCCATCAATTGTTGATAATTCCTTCTTAAATCTCGCAATGTTCTACATTAACTATTTTCAATACACCTACTATGTATGAAAAAGAAAAAAATACGAAGTGTAAATTTTACACTTTTTATTTTTCTATAAAAATCGTTTAATGTTCCAAGTTGTAACTCGATAGTCTTAAAAGTTTCGGATTAAAGTGGCTGTCACATTCACATACGGATGGACAAACAGACATATTCGGCTACGGAACCCTAAAAATGCCTTCTTAAACAAAAAGATAAATCTTAAATGAAAAAAAAACAGAGACATCATTCAAATCAATAAAACTGAAACTTCTTAGCTTGAAACTAAAGAAAAGTACCTAACGGATAAACTTATATCGGTCAATTTATATCTTATGCACATATAACTTCGTTTAATTGTTACAATAACTCCAGTCCAACCAAAATGCAATTCAATTATTTGTAATATCTATATTATATATTATATATATTATTATATATCTACTAACGAAATCATAGCGCGATATAACTTTGATAACGCAATCTATCTTGACGCTAACGCCATTATTATGAAAGAGTTAATTTTCGCAAACAGTCAACGATAATGAAACTAAAAACTTAAATAAATATACTAAATTACTATGGTGATAGGTGTCACATGAGCATGGGAAAATACATTTAGTTAATTGTAATAGTCCTCTTCCTTTAACCTATACGGAATTAAATATGGCCGAACATAACATAACTGGCTGCATGTAATAAACCTCTGAGTAAAGTTTTTGAGCAATGTAGTAGTGTTTTTATGTATTTATAGTTTACTTAAACAAATTGGGAACCTTCTGCTTTTATTGAACTTTATCAAGTCGGTTAAACCTTTTGTAATTCAGCGCTATCTATCGGAGGAACTTTTGCAAACATTAGCTTTTTTCTATATTTTTTCAATTTTTATGCGGTCCCTAAATGTTACCGAATCTAAAAGTAGCCTAAAATATGCTCCGAAAAGTCCTGAATCTGCCAATGAATCTAATTTCTATAGTTTTTATTTTTTTACGCGGGAACCCTAAATATTTCTAAATTAAAAGTAGCCTATTTCCAAAAATCCTGTATCTTTCCGTCAAAATCGGTTCAGCCGTTTCGGAGATTAGCCCGGACAAACAGACTGACACAAAAATTTTAAAAAGTCGTGTTTTGGTTTTAGTAAAGTGTAAATAACTATAAATCACAGACAGACACACCAATTTTATTGTTATAGACGTATTCCTTTCAGCAAACTGTTATGTTTAAAATCTTTAAATCTTATTAAACTCTTTCATTTGATAGGTACTCATATCATGCACAAATAACTAGTCCGCCATCTTGGATCATCCACCTTATTGGATTTTAAATTACCTAACTTATCTAACTCATCCAATTATCTCTATCGTTGAAAGTTACACGCTTTGAAATTCATTTGCAAGATTTGACCAGAACATACAAACTTACATTTATATGTATTGCAAGTTGAATAAAAGCTTGATCAGTATATACTCTATGGTTTTCAGTATTAATTACCAACTAGACCACAAGGAAATAGCAGTGCTATTCTGTAATAATTTAAACGTGACAGTTTAGGTGAGGTAAAAATGACGTGAGGTGTCAATTCATCCAATCAAATATACATTATATTGATACGTGAATCATAAAATTACCCCCATTTTTTACGAAAATCACGCACTCGGAGGAGTATGAAAATTAGCACAGTTAAAGTTTATTTTGAGGAGTGCAGTGTGTTTGCTTCTTATTAACCCCCGACGCAAAAAGAGGGGTGTAATAAGTTTGACGTGTCTGTCTGTGGCCTCGTAGCTCCTAAACTAATGGACCGGTTATGATGCGGCTTTTTTGTTAGAAAAATGACGTGATCGAGATGGTTCTTAGCTACAATTTATCAAGATCTATTCAGGTGTTTCAATGTTATCGGTGGTTAAATTTTTTATGAATTTATTTATTATAACTTTATACAACACAAAATGGTACAAAGGCGGACTTAATGCATTTTATACCAGTCGACCATGCATAGATAGCATGGCATGGTGCATAAAAATCTAAGTATATATATTATACTAGTACTCACGCGGGGCTTCGCTCCCGTGGATTCTATCACGGTTAAAACATAACTCTCCTTTTTTGCAGTCTCGTAAAAAGTAGCCTATAACCTTCCTCAAGCTACTTCCATACCAAATTTCATCCAAATCCACCCAGTACTTTCGAAGATTAGGGCGTTCAAGCAAACAAACAAACTTTTCCGCTTTATAATATTAGTATAGATTTAAAGTGTGGTAATTAAAAGTAATGGTAAAATAACTTCAAGCTGTCTCTGGAGAGACCCTCAGACCCACACGACTCGTTTAGCAGGTAAATATTGTGATTAACATTTTGATAGAGAGAGTTAAATAGAGCGTGTATTTGCTCCGTCTGTTATGCAGCACTTAGGTACAGTCGAGTGGACATCAATGGTAACAGCTTTGCTTCAAAACCCATTGTGCTCGGTGTTAGTGTCAAATTATTCACAACTAGTGATTTGCCCCGGCTTTGCATGAGTACAATGTACCTACAGACTTACAGCCCGACGAACAGCCACCATGCCCCCACTTAAATCTCTGATATATTCTAACATGTTATTGATTTATGAAATACTAGCTTTTGCCTGCGATTTCGTTCGCGTGGGAGGGTTTTCCCGCGTAAAATCCTGATCCCGTGGGAATTTCGGGATAAAAAGTAGCCTATGTGTTATTCCAGGATGTAAACTATCTACTTGCCAAATTTCATTCGGATCCGTTCAGTAGTTTTTGCGTGAAAGAGTAACAAACATCCATCCGTCCTCACAAACTTTCACATTTATAATATTAGTAAGAGTAAGAAGTAAGATAGTAAGAAGTAAGATAGTAAGATAGTAAGACTGTAAAGGACTTTTGATCTTCTTAGTAAGTCGTCTAAGTAAATATCTTCGAAGAACGTATTTAATTGATTCATAATCTACTTAGTCATTCCCCAACTACATATGTTGGGATTGGCTTCCAGTGTAACCGGATGCAGCTGAGTATTAGTGTTCTACATGGAGCGTCTGCCTATCTGACCTGCGCAACCTAGTAACTGGGTAACACGATACCCCTTGGCTAGATCAATGTCAGATTTTCTGGCTTCAGACTACCCGTTCGGACTGTCAAAGATGTCCATATGACAGCTAGGACCAACGGCTTATCGTGCTTTCCGCGACACGGGGGTATCATACCACCTACTTCCAAACTCCGGAACTACCTACTACTAAGAAATTTCTAATAGAAGAAAACAATAGCTCACACTCAGCAGTCACGGTTGCGACCTAATTACAATGCAATGTTTTTGCCTGGGTCCCAGCAGCAGGAACGTTACAGGCTAATTAGGTTATGTAATGGTCTCTCAGAAAACCACACGGCCGGGCAGACGGAATCCGAAAAGAAATCTAAACACAAAAGCATACATACGAGTATAGCTATATATCTCTTGGCTTTTCAGTTGAAGTACACACTTTTATCCCCAAGTTGGTACGTTTACTTTCTTCTTCTTTCAAGGGATTTTAAATAAAGACTCAAGATATTACGTTTAGAAATAATTTTTGAGTACACGCGGGACTTCGCTGTCGTGGACTTTCATCACATTAAACACATAACCCTCATTTCTTAGGAGGGTTCAAATGTTCAAATTGCGACGATGCCTGGTTCAGGACACACGCTGACAAGAGAGCAATATGACATCAGGCGGATCAACATCAACTACCGCGTAGTTCTCTTCAGGTCTGCGTCAACTCATGCCGCTCCCGCATCGCATTTATATAGTCACCAACACGCTTTGTCTTTAATCGACTGCAATTAACGTAAAGGCCTAAAGTAATACTACAAGGAGTTGTTTTAGCGGTCAAACACTAAGCAAGACATAAATATTGGACAGCGCTAAGAAGCACTTCCAATTACCTGTCTACCCCCATGGGCCTTGTGAGACAAGATTATTGCTGCCCCAAACGGGCAGTAGCAGTGAATATGATAACGTTACTGAACAAGCAGTGGTGGGTAGGTATTCCCTCGAGCTGGCGAGGTTTATAACTCGTTGGACATTATTAATGAACAGTGTAGCGTCTACAGACTAATTTGATCATAGCATGGATGATTTTGATTTGATATTTTTCATTAGAGACCAATACTGAACGACCAATTGTATTAAAAGCTCGTATAACAAGATTACAAGACGCTTCAGAAATGTAGACGTACCGAAGAAAAATTTGTTACAGGTGGCCAGGTGTATCGAATTCTGTGAGACATTCCTCAAAATGGTACGCGGCATTACCTATTTTTATGTTTAAAAGTAAGTTCTTTTGTTTTTATATTGTTGTGTGTGTTTTGTGATATGTTCCATCAACTACTTTTCTTTCTTTCTTTCAATAAACAGTTTCCTACTTCATTTTCTTTAGATAACAAATGTGTTATTATTATGTTAGTGTATCATATACCGATATCAGTATGATAAAAAGCTTGTAAATATCCTCAACTACTTGCGCATAGTAACGAAGTCTTACAATACAGACTCATTGGAATAAAACTATCGAACGTTACATAAAACCGGTAATAAAATAATAACATATGGGGTTGAAATCTGCAGTAGTTTTACAACTTGTCGATAAAATGGCCGACCTTTCAGCCCGCCAGTAAGTTGATGCGGAGTTGTGCGCAATGCGTAACACCATACATTTTATTTTTTACTCCGTCAGGATGCGACGACAGCCAATTTCATGATTCAGACGAGTTATAAACGTGATTTGTGGAGTATTTATTTTATTTAATGTTGTCTGCTGGTTATTAAGAGAATATTTCATTGATTTATTTGATACTAGCTTTCAACCTTTGAACACTGGCCTGTTGGTCTAGTGGTCAGTGGCCCTGACTGCTATGCTTAAGGTCGTGGGTTCGATTCCCACCCAAGACAAATGTTTGTGTGATGAGCACGATCATTTGTTCTTTGTCTAGATGTAATTTATCTATGATATGTATGTATTTAGACATATATATGTGTGTTTATCAGTTGTCTAGTACTCATAGCACAAGCTCTGCTTAGTTTGAGACTAGATGGCGTTGTGTGAAAGTTGTAGAATATTATTACTTATTCCAGCCCTTTAGGGAGAGAGTTTTGAAAAAGATGGAAACCTATATTCTTTTCTTACGTTATAACTATCTCAATGCCAAGTTTCAAACCCGGTAAAGTGGTTTAGACGTCTGATTTCTGAACTAAGAATTTGTTAAGCTCTTTTCACACGGACTTAAATCTAAAGCTCCGTAACTGTTTGATAGTTTTTCTCACAATAACGAACGGGGATTTCACTGCTCTCGATAAGTATTCTGCCCGGCTTTCAGTAAATAAGGTATTAGTAGATGACTAAAACATATACCTATCCTAACTCTGCATTTGTTACACAGGTGGTCTTTCCAGACACGGAAAACTAATTATACTATATAAAGCTAAATTACCACTCACTGACTCACTGACATAATTGTTCTCCCAGATGGTGGATGGGGAGGTGGGTATATTTTGACAGATTCGTAAACAAGTAACTCTGAAACCTACGGGAAAAGTGCCAAACCTCCCCTTTTCCCCCCCCTTCTCCCCCCTCCCTATCGTATCTCGGAAACTACGAGACCCGTATTTTTTTTTTTTACGGATTCGTATAGAGGAGGCTCGGTAAAGTAAAAACCATTTTTCAAAGTCCCCCCCCCGCCCCCCTTCTCCCCTCCCTTTAGGCGGATCTCGGAATCTAAGAGACTTGGAACATTTTTTTTTTCAGATTCATTTAGAGGGGCAATGCTTTAGTCGAAATACTTGTGCAACCCCCCCCCCCCCATCACCCCCCCCTCTTTTTTTTTTTTTTTTTTTCACAAGCTCGCGAGGTGCTTGCACCTCGCGCAACACGCAAATACCAATTTCTTTTTTCACAAGCACGCGAGGTGCTTGCACCTCGCGCAACACGCAAATACTAGTTATATTATATAAAGCTAAATTACCACTCACTCACTCACTCACTCACTGACTGACTCATTGACATAATTGTTCTCCCAGATGGTGGATGGGGAGGTGGGTATATTTTGACAGATTCGTAAACAAGTAACTCTCAAACCTACGGGAAAAGTGCCAAACCTCCCCTTTTCACCCCCCTTCTCCCCCCTCCCTATCGTATCTCGGAAACTACGAGACCCGTATTTTTTGTTTTTTACGGATTCGTATAGAGGAGGCTCGGTAAAGTAAAAACCATTTATCAAGGTCCCCCCCCCTGCCCCCCTTCTCCCCCCCTTTAGGCGGATCTCGGAATCTAAGAGACTTGGAACATTTTTTTTTTCAGATTCATTTAGAGGGGCAATGCTTTAGTCGAAATACTTGTGCAACCCCCCCCCCCCATTTCCCCCCCCCGTTTTTTTTTTTTTTTTTTTTCACAAGCTCGGCAACACGCAAATACTTGATTTAGAGGGGCAATGCTTTAGTTTTTTTCACAAGCACGCGAGGTGCTTGCACCTCGCGCAACACGCAAATACTAGTTATTTACTATAACTTTCGATGAATAAACATACTTAGATGATATACGAAAGTTAATTAATAGTAATATAATTATGAGTTTGGACAACAACTGAGAGCTTACATAAGAATGAAAGGAAGGAAATAGTTTGATGGAATTTTTGGTCTAGAAACTCGCTCGCTTTTCCTCGGTACCTAAATCCCGCGACAGTTTCATCGCAATCTGATCAATGCTTTAATAAGACTTAGAAAAAATATTAAAATTTTAAGTTACCCTGGACAACCCTGAATCACCTGAAAAGATCTTGAAAGATTGTAGCTAACAACCATGTCGATCACGTCAGCTTTCTAACAAAAAAAAAACCGCATCATAATCGGCCCATTCGATTAGGAGCTACGACGCCACAGACACGTCAAACTTATAACAAGAGAGAACTTATAACAACAAAAAGAGGGGTTTTTGCGTTGGGGGTTAAAAACATACAACCATTGATTTTTATATACCTATATAGATTGCACAGCTATTTATAAAGACTTCTGTGAAATATGAACATAAAAACCAAGTTCATGAATTATTCTAAAAATAGAGCTCAATGCGGTCCGCTCCAATAAATAAAACTTGGCGTAGATATTCCCGGTAATATCGGGTTTTAACGAAACACATAAATATCAAACCTCTCCGTTCCCAGAAAACCAATCACGAGGCACAGCACCGCGCTGGCTTCCCGGGAAAAACAACAAACAGCATTCCATTTACAAAATAGGAATTTTTATTTTGTTCATAGTTGGGGCTTTCCTCCCCCTACCCCCTTATTGTAAGGCTTCCGAGGTTTAGGTAATTTTAATGTTGTCCTCATTTCTTGGGCTGTTCCAGTTCTAAGTTAATAAAAAAAAAAACTATTTTTAATAAAAAAAAAAAACAATGTAATATCTGTACTGTACTTCTGGCATAGTTGTACAGAAATTTATTTATTAGAAGGTAACCAGGAGAACCAACAGCTACATTGGTAATAGTGGTATATGAAACACAGAGCCAATTACAAAGAAAAAGCAATATAAAAATAATAAACACTTTTTAACAATAAATCGGTCTGACTTCAAAATAACTAAAAACACGACTGCACTAAAAAGCGAAAAATAATCATCGTATCTCTAATTTCGTTTGTAATAAGGGTTAGATATCTACTCACCTGGTTAAATTCGGTGCCAAGCCAATGAATAGTTTTAATAGGCTACGTCGTATGGTATTCATTGCCACCATTCCGGGGCACGCGCGAGGAGGTCTATTAATTTAGCTTAAATGCTGGTTGCATTAAAAAATACAGTAGAATTGAGGACCTCCTTTTTTATGTCGGTTAAAAATATAAATTAATATAGCACTAAGGCCCCTAAAAAGTACTACCATTTCGTTTGTTAAGCTTAAGTCGCATACATTATTGTCAACAAGCCCTTTGGGTGTCCTAATGGCAAAACTTATTACATTTGAATAACAAAAGTAATAAAAACCAGGACATAAACATTGCTTAAGTAACATCACGTACGAGGAATACATCGATGATTGAATATACAGTCACCAAGTTATTAGTAAAAAATATTTACGCTGTCTCTCTGTAGCAGTACTATTCGCGGTCTCCTGCGACTCCTGGGATTCCGAAGGCCTCCTCACATGCCACAAATCCTTATCGAAGCTGTACATCATCACAAGGCACTTGTATCACTTTGTTCTCACTTTTAATATTACTTATCAATTATCATGCATAACTTTTAAAGTTTACTCATTATCACTGAAAAGGTTATCGGTAAGCGGTTAACATAAGGACACTGTATAAGACGACCGTCTATGTTGGCGTGTTGTTGTTGAATGAACTAAAATTTTCCAAATATGAATATTTAAACGGCTCAAAATGGCCGGAAATCTTGGTGATAAATGATAATATAGGCACTTCTTTAACGGATATTGTGAAACGTGGTTGATAGGTGATTCATTGAAAACAATAGGTAATGTTGTTTAATATTTCTATTAGTAATGAGTAATGACATTTAACACCAAATTGTAACATTTAGCGCTATCTATTACGTTATAATGGAACTCTTTTGAGTTAGTTTCCGATATCTGGGAGCACGGCAGTGCCTCTGCCAAGTCGAGCAAAAAAGCGGCACGGCCGTACCATCCTTTTCTCGAAGCAGTTCAGGCCATTTTCGACCCCCTATAACTTCGTTGTGGATAAAACTAGAAGCCTGAATTTTCAGTAACTAAGCAGGCATTGTATAAACACGGTATATTTCAAATTTCATTCAATTTGCACAATTAGTTTAAGAATTATAACGAGTTTCTTAATTTTGTAACTCACTGATTGACTGACCGATCATCAAAAGTCTAAGGCATTTCTAGCAGACATAGAAGCTTCAAATTTAGAATACAATTAGTGTTTAGTATATGAATCAAAGAAAAACTATAATATTTTTCAATTTGTTTTTTTTTAATGATATTAGGTTCGCGTTTGACCACCATCTCACCTGATGGTATGTGATGATATGGTCGAAGATGGAGCACGCTTGCCTAGAAGCAGAACTATCTACAAAAAGAAATGAGATCCCATAAAAAAAAACAAAACTTATAAAAAAAAAAACAAGTCTCGCAACTCAATTCTTCTACCGTAAAAAGTTGTGAGATCTATGTAATACCAAGTCGGTTATTAATATATTCAGTCCCTACTTAAGGGACCGTTGTTACGTAATTATCTAACCTAACAACATCTTATAGTGACCATATCAATCTTAAAAATCCTTAACGTTTAAAATAAATGGATTGATTCGGCCATTTTATTAGAAACGGAAACAGTTATTTATTACCCGACTATTATAAATGTAGAAACATGAAGACTCGCATACATAAACCAGATAAGTTTTGATTATATGTAATTTTAGAAACTGTATTTAGTCACATGCTGTTAGCCATGTAAGTAGCCGATATCAAAAAGAAATATATTTGTAAACATTTTAACTAAGAACGCAAAAAATCCGCACGAGTGCGTCACAGATATCGAAAGGCACGTAGCAACAACAGATTATAATGCTCGACGTCGACCTAAATACGACCCCTTGTATAGCTATGTCCGCAATGGCGTCGCGCCGGGCAAACAGCTGAGCGCGCGGCGACGCGACGTCATCTTGTGAAGTTGTGATTCTGGATGACCTTCTAATAGCGATTCAGTTATTTATATGTGGTGTTTGTTATTATTAAATATTTGGATTGATTTATGCAACAAATAATCTTTAAAAGATATAGCTACATATTTAATCTGTATTAAAGATATAGGTAAGATATAGGTAACATTTTTATTTTATAAACTACTATCTTCAGCTTCTTCCACGTTCTTAGTTCGTTGCCTTACTTTTTTCACTTATTAAAACTTCTTCTGATAGTAATACTAATAACGAACACAATAAAAAAAAATCAAATTAGATGCAGTCGTGATGAAGTTATTATACTAACGACCCAGTCCGGCTTCGCACGCTCTCATTTTGCTAATTCACCCAAAACTAAACTATGGTAAAAACTGCATGAAAATCGGTACTGTAATTTTTGAGTTTATTGTGAACATGCAGATAGACAGAGACGGCGAGTGACTTTGCTTTACTACTTATTCTACTATAGATCGAATATTTAAGCTAAACTACAAACTTAAATAAAGTATCAATGAAATCGTCCTTAAAGATTATCCCTCGACATTATAAGTAAGACACATTATGTGGTTCTTAATTCTTAACCCGGATGTTGAATTTTTGTTTTGGATTTGCAAGTAGGAACCTATGCCAAGACAGAAAATTTATAGAATAGAATAAGATAGATTTATTGGAAGACATGAATATCATGAAATATGTGAAAGGTTTTAAATAAAAACATCTACAACATTGCTAACAAATCATAATAATTATGGTGTTAACCCACTTGTTACTAGCGTCCTTTTAAAAGGAAAAAAAAAATAAACAAAAATCGTGTGATTTATGTGGTTAGTATAAACAATTTTTGTTGATGCCATTTCATTGATATATTTTGCAGTATAATACAAGTATTGTCTGTGAAATATCATTATATTATAAAAAAGTTTATAGCACTTATTTTACGTAAAATTACCGTAAGTAACATGAGGTCGGGCATGCCGCAATTGCGGCGGTAAGACCCCTCTTTGAGGAGTGGCTAGATCGGCGTCACGGCGTCCTGACCTACCGCATGACGCAGGTCCTCACCGGACACGGAAGTTTCGGGAGGTACCTGTGTCTGATGGGAAAGGAGGAAACGCCTGGGTGTCACCACTGCGAGGGTCGCCCTGAGGACACAGTCGAGCACACGGTGCAGGACTGCCCCGCTTGGGCAGAGCACCGACGTGTCCTCACGGCGGCAATAGGCGGAGACCTCACGCGCCCGGCATTGGTCGAGGCCATGCTGCGGGGCGAGAGGGAGTGGGAAGCGTTCGCCTCCTTCTGCGAAGCAGTCATGCTTCCGAAGGAGGAGGCGGGCCGCGTGAGGGAGAGGATGGCGTCCTCCCTCCAGCCCAGCCGCAGTGGTAGACGTCCACGGCGTCGGACGTCGGCCGACGATCTCCGGCCACCGTAGGCGCGGGCATGCGGACAGCGAGTAAAGGGCAACTCGCTGTCCGACCATGGACCATGCCCGGGTCGACGGCGCGTCGTGTTCCACGCGCGCCTCAAAGAGCGTCAGCAATATGATGAGGCCCCCCCGTAGAGGGCCGAAGCCTGCCGGGGTCGTGGGACTCATCCCGTTACCGTGACCCCGGTACGTAAAGGGTTATTGAAGGAACACCGTGGATTTTAGTCAGTAAAAGTCTGACAGTCAAAATTATCAAATAAGTCCTCCCACCCCGGGCAGGGTGGGAGGACTTATTTGATAATTTTACCAAGCTAAAAAAAAAAAAAAGCAACATGAGGTGAATTATTAACCGACTTCAAAAAAAGGAGGTTCTCAATTCGTCTTGAACTTTTTTTTTTTTGTATGTTACCTCATAACGCGGAGACGGCTGGACCGATTTGAAAAATTCTTTTTGCGTTTAAATGGGTATAGTTTCTAGTTAGTCACATTGTTACGAAATCAGGATCTGATGATGGGATCCTGGAGAAATCGAGGGAACTCTTCAAATATTATAGGCACACCTATAGCGTTTTGGGTATTTTTTATGGTACCTTGAGCAGTTGCTTCCGAAAAGTACCATTTGGGGAAGTTGAACTGATGATGAAGACCACAGATGGCCACTGAAACTCCTCAATAATAAGTATTTCGTGGATTGCGTTTCGATTACTTGAGTACGGATGTTAAATACTTTATGCTCATCACAATACATATGGTGATGTAGAACTGATGGTCAAGTACCAGGAGAACTCCTCAATAATTAACGGCTATGCATCGGGAAAAGCAACATTTTGTAAAAGGTGATAAGTTGTTGACATTATTATGGCTTTTGTAACTAGATAAATTACAAACCGACCCACTAAAAAGCGAGAAAAATTTTTTTTTGCAAAAAATGGAACCGACTTCCATATCAAAACACTACAAAGCCAAAAATAACTTTAATTTCGGAAGTCGGTGTTATTGGTTTTGGATTTTCTTTTTTTTTCACACCGCCTTCCGAAATTAAAGTTATTTTTGGCTTTGTAGTGTTTTGATATGGAAGTCGGTTCCATTTTTTGCAAAAAAAAAAATTATGATTATTTCGTTTTCAAACTATTTGACAGTGTATAATCAAAGCTCAAACCGTCTTTTAAGTGATAACAAAAACAAGTATATAACTATCTTATAATGTCTCTTACTTTATTTGGCTATTTTATTTGGTGTTCTTTATAAAGCCCAGTAGTAATATCGACTGCTACTTCTTATGAAGTTTTAATTTATTTTATTAGAAAAACATTTAGAAAATAATGGGAATCTCAACTCCACGAAATCATCGAATACTTGGAACTTGATTATGAAGCACTTATCCCTGATAGTATCACATTTTACCATCCGAAAACTGTAATGCTTGATCAATGAGTGATGTCACTGGCAATGATTCCGGGGACGAAAATCAAGTACAAATTCAAAATATACCTGGAAGTCAACTAAGGACATTAGTTACGACGGCACACGTTAGTTACGACTTTTTGTCATTAGATGATAGCGCCAATGATGATGAAATGATGCCAGCTGATCATCAGCTCGTCTTTACCTTCAACTTCAAAAATTGTGGTCATACCAAAAACTTGAACTGGACCACACGAGATATACGCCCTACGTTGATCTGTGGAAGAATATGCATCAAGTGGCAAGATAACAAAGTGCACTATATTATTTTGAACAATTGTTTGACGACAGCATAATAGATTTGCTTACAGAACTTACAAAAAAGTACCTACATAAACCAAAGAAATGAAATAGAACATCTGATGAAATAAAATGTTTCATAGGAATTCTTTTATTTAGTGGTTATGTTGCAGATGCAGCAGATTATGGAATGCCCTTATAAGTTTACAGAATATGTCCACTACCAACAAACAAAGAATTCAAGAAAACGGATCATGGTTCCCAGAAGTGCAAATCCACAAGAGCTGAAAAAATTATTGTGTGTAAATGGAACGATAATAGTGTACCCGTTATGTAAATAAAATAAGACACTTTTCACAGCAACAAAAGAAGTATGCATATACTTATAAGGCGACCAACTTACCACCATAAAAAGTAATGAAAATATGTGAGGAGTAGATAGGTCAGATCAAAATATTGGTCTTTATCGCACATCAATACGAGCGAAATATTTTATTTCCCATTGATTTGTCACTGTTTGGATATGGCAGTCCAAAACCGACTTCCATATCAAAACACTACAAAGCCAAAAATAATTTTAATTTCGGTAGTCGGTGTTATTGGTTTTGTATTTTCTTTTTTTTCACACCGCCTCCCGAAATTAAAATTATTTTTGGCTTTGTTGTGTTTTGATATGGAAGTCGGTTTTATTTTTTTGCAAAAAAGTTTTTATTTTCGCGCTTTTTAGTGGGTCAATTTGTAATTAATCTAGTTCGAATTAAAAACGCGCGAACAAAAAACACAATATAGAGTAACCGAAAAGATCATCAATGTAAATATTTTTTTTAGACTTTTGTTAATTTTTCAGAAACGGCTTGTTCGATGTCAATAAAATTTACATGGGACCATTTGGGAAGTATACCCTTTCCAACAAAAAAAGAATTTTTCAAATCGGTTGGCGAGCGACGGAGCTATGCCCGAACAAACATAAAAAAAAAAAAACAAAAAAACATCCGAATTGAGAACCTCCTCCTTTTTCAGAAGTCGGTTAAAAATGCTTGGCAACTATTTCATAGCGATGAGGGAGAACTTGATCATTTACAATTCCGGAAGAATACTGCAACTTCACGTCTTGAAACAAATCATTTAGTCCAATACCAAGAAAAATTGGCCAAATCGGAAAGCGATTCATAGAATACATCTACCTACCAAGTTTCACATGTACAGTTCTAACAGTTTCGGAATAAAATGGCTGTGACATACGGACGGACGGACAGACAGACGGACAGACATATCGAAACTAAGGGTACAAGGGTTCCGTTTTTTGCCATTTCGCTACGGAACCCTAATAAACAGCTGAGGTGTCCAAAGAATTATTTTGAACTAGCTTTTGCCCGCGACTCCGTCCGCGTGGAATAGTTACTTTGGGCTAACGTTAAATTTCACCCCGATTTTGAAGCATTCTTCATTGGCGCTCCGCTCCTATTGGCCTTAGCGTAATGATATATAGCCTATAGCCTTTCTCTATAAATTGACTATTTAATTAAAAAAATAATTTTTCAAATCGAACCAGTAGTTCCTGAGATTATCGCGTTCAAACAAACAAACAAACTCTTCAGCCTTATATTATTAGTATAGATAGCTGTTGCCCGCGACTTCGTCCACGTTTCCGTCGTTTTTCGTAAAAAAAAGTAGCCTGTGTCCTTCCTCACGGTTCAGTGATTTTAATGTAACAGACAGATTAACTTTCGTAATTTAGTAGGGAAATATAATAAGTCAATCTACAATACTGTTGAAAAATATCGCAATACCGAACCGCACAATATTATTGTTAATAGCTGTGCCCGCGACTCCGTCAGCGTGTAACTCCTTGTGTGTTATTAAGTTAATGTATTGCTAATATTGTTTAGATCACGTTCACATGAGGTTTAAGTACCTATAGAACGAAAATACTTCAGCGCAAAGCTTCCGGATAAACTATGTTGAAAGTTGACCCGTCCGGCACGTGAACATAAAGATTTCTAGAACTGCTAACCCGGGAAAGAGCGACGTACAACTGACCATGCGAGAAACAACTAACACCGAGATCTACTCCAGCAACACGAAAAGTCTGCCCTTGAGCCTTATTAATTGTCATTGCATAACACACCGATACTGGGAATTGCGTTCTTTTAAATTGGAATGGAAAATTATTTGGTATTATGGGAATTCTGGGGATAAAGACGGTTTCTCCTGCACCGCAACCTGTTAAAATTTGAGCCTCGATTATATTTTGTTGCAACTGGGTTACTTTTAGCCGAGTTCCATTGCAAAGTTGTGGTGGTTTTAAATTTCGGAGCAGAATAATAATCAGAAAGCTTCGAACTGCTAAGCTATCGGGAGTTACACGTGTTATTGTGAGTCAACCATAAAAGATAGATATATGCTGTCCTGGGATATTTTTTATATAATTTTAAGGAGAACCTTTCCGTCATAAGTGATTTCTGTGTAGTTTTAACCATTAAGGTTGCACTCGCGACGGAAGCTTAAAAATGGAGTAACTTCTCCCGTTTACCCAACATTTCCCTTCACTGCTCTGCTCCTATTGATTGTAGCGTGATGAAAAGTATACTATAACCAGGTCAGGAGTATGAAAAATAATTGTACCAAGTTTCGTTAAAATCCGTCAAGTAGTTTTTGTTTCTATAACGGTTATACAGACAGACAGACAAAAATTTTACTGATTGCATTTTTGGCATCGGTATCGATCCCTAATCACCCCCTGATAGTTATTTTGTAAATATATTTCATGTACAGAATTGACCTCTCTACAGATTTATTATAAGTATAGATTATGGGAATTCTGGGAATAAAGACGGTTTCTCCTGCACCGCAACCTGTTAAAAATTGAGCCTCGATTATATTTTGTTGCAACTGGGTTACTTTTAGCCGAGTTCCATTGCAAACTTGTGGTGGTTTTAAATTTCGAAGCAGAATAATAATCAGAAAGCTTCGAACTGCTAAGCTATCGGGAGTTACACGTGTTATTGTGAGTCAACCATAAAAGATAGATATATGCTGTCGTGGGATATTTTTTATATAATTTTAAGGAGAACCTTTCCGTCATAAATGATTTCTGTGTAGTTTTAACCATTAAGGTTGCACTCGCGACGGAAGCTTAAAAAATGGAGTAACTTCTCCCGTTTTCCCAACATTTCCCTTCACTGCTCTGCTCCTATTCATTGTAGCGTGATGAAAAGTATACTATAACCAGCCCAGGAGTATGAATAATAATTGTACCAAGTTTTGTTAAAATCCGTCGAGTAGTTTTTGTTTCTATAACGGTTATACAGACAGACAGACAGACAGACAAAATTTTACTGATTACATTTTTGGCATCAGTATCGATCCCTAATCACCCCCTGATAGTTACTTTGTAAATATATTTCATGTACAGAATTGACCTCTCTACAGATTTATTATAAGTATAGATTATACACCACTAAATAACTTTTTTAGTAAGCTTATTTTTACTTTATTTTATGTACACTACATTAGTAGCATATATTACTAGCATCCTTTTAAAAGAACACCATTTTCCTGATTTTCCAATAGCCGAATATTTTTTTTTTTGTATTCTTCTTGTCATGTAAGGATAAACACGTCATCTGAATTTCATTACAACCTGACACAAAAAGTATATTCAGTAACAAGTGGGTTAATGCACCTACCTAACGAATAAATTATATAGCAATAAAAATTACTATTAAACGTTACAATCTTCGTTTTCATTGACATTGTCGATACACAAGTAATCAGCTAAAATCTGTTTAACTATTACTTGACATTTTTAGCGTCCATTTGGATTGTTTTGTGAGTTAGCGCGTAGCGTGTAAGTTGAATGTAATGTGATGCCCGCATTATGTATACTTTAGTATTACGTCATTCGTCTGGCCCATGTTTGTATTTTTCGCCAGTAATGCCGCTGTTAACGAGCCAGAGGAAATATGTATAAGTGAAATCAGAATATTCCGTAACGCCATTACTTTTCATATTACCTATCATTTATGCAGTAGCGGCTAATATATTGCTCATTTTTATAAGATGCCATTTCCTCATTTTATCAGCCTTTAAAACAGGAGTGAACGGAAATCTGATATATGATAGACCAGTTTCTGCTTTTTTCAGCGAAAAGTCTTTGTCACTCAGTGATAATGTTATATTTATGTTGTTATATTACTCGTGAAAGAATTTTAAAATCGGTTCAGTAGTTCCAGAGATTAACTACTAGGAAGTAGTTAATCTCTGGAACCAAAAACATTACACCTCTTTTTAATATTGGATACTATAGAAGTACAGATTGCTACAAGACTTTAAACAGCAATAAGAGCCTTAACATATTATGCCAGTCGTTATTAATGCATTAAGTAGAAGTACTTTATTTTGATATCCGGAATAAACTTCTCGTTTGATTCTTAATTTAGCTCTGGAAGTAATATTAACAAATGAGAAATGACTCATGAAGTACAAATAAAGGTAACTAGAATTGGCACTCAGAATTATCCTTGTTATTCTATTGATACTCACTTCCTTCCATCGGAATTGGAAGTGCCTACCTATTAGATTTTAAAACTTTACACGTTGAATATGTGTCTCATGTCTTTTATTCTTCCTGCATTCCAACTAAAAAAAATAAAGTACACCTAAGTACCTATATTATCTATAAAAAGTACGGCCTGGGTAATGAAGAACCCAGATAATCTTTTCTGCTGGGTGACGTGAAAACAACAACATATCCAGCCATTTAACTCTAACAATAATACTTGTATTTTGTACAGGCGAATATAAAAGTTACACGGACTTTACATATGACTAGGAGGCTGGTCTTTTCTTCAATCGAAGAATCAACATTACCATTCAACGTGGCAATGCTGCCAGTGTTCTGAGCACTTCCCAGGCACGTCCCATCTACAGCGATGTTGACGAATTATTCGTTGTCCAGTGAAAACTTTGTATTCTTTTAGTCGTGCTAAATTCATAAGTGGATACCCATTACACACAGTACCTACGTATTTTTATTGAGCTGTCACAGTCCTAAGGCGAAGCGCCATAAAAATCTAATTATAGCTAATCTATGAAACTGATGCTATCCAACCGTAAGTTACCGTTAAAACGTAATTAGGCGTGGAAGAATATCGCAATTTTAATGCGACTTTCACGGGAAGATCATTCATCCCCCCATACGTACAAAACGTTTTGGGAATAGTATCATTAGAACTTAAAACGGGATTCTGCCGATTTCGGTTCATCTATTACTTCAGTTCATCCGTAATCATGGCACTTGTAACAGTTTCGAAATATCGGAAACTCGAAACAATAAGTACACATGGTAAATATCCCGTTTCTAGTAGTAGTAGTTCTAATGATACTGTTAGTGACCATGTTAGCTTAAAAACTTATGTTTTGGGAATACTTTCATTCTGCGTACAACCAAGGAGTGAATTAGCTACTGGAGTCTGTGTTTCCTGATAGCTATAACCTAAAAGTCTTTAAGTCAAGAGTGAATAGTTTACTACTGGGTAAGCGTGCTTCATCAGCGTGCTAGTGTATCGTAGCTGACTAACCAGAGACGAAACACCGAAACAAACGCAGAAGTTTGAGTCACTTTTTAAGTCCATAAAATCCGAACTGATCAAATCATATGAGAACCACGTTGTATGATTATCTCTAGTTATAAGATTCTGTAATCATTAAAAATTCAGACTAATAGAAGCCAACTGTGACACACAATAAAGGTGAAATAGTTTTTACAGAACCTTACTAAGACAACAAATAGTTTGAAAACATATTTATAAGAACACATTTATTGGATAAATTAAGTAAGGTAACTTTGCTGAACCAGCAGAAAACAGATGATGCAAAGTATATTATTATTATTGAAAGGAAACAAAGGCACATTGTGAATGAAAAGCATTAAAATAATGCATAATTTATGAACAAAATAATGCAGACAAGTATTGTACCTACCCAGTCGGTTCTATATGTATAATGAGATGTGATGTTCTTTTCTAACATTTACTAGGTATCGTTTTAATTACGAATGAGTCCGCTCTTCAACTCGACTACTCCTGATGGTAAGCCATAGATAGATGAGGTCTACGATGCAACAAGCGAGCCCAAAAGTGTTATGGATGTGGAAGCTTTCACGCCCTATTTCCAGCCCATGAATTTCAATTTGATTATTTTTGTTTGACTCCGGGTCTTCAACAAATATGACAAATTTCATCATATCCTGTTCAGTGGTATAACTGTGAAAGCGTAACCCGCAGACGGATAAAAAGATTATGCATTACTATGGATGATTATTATTATTGTCCAATATATCTAACAATAACTTAAAGTCTTAGAAAAAGTGTTGATTGGCTCTTCAAAGGCTCAGTAACTAATTGCCGCAGGCACTGCTTCACTTAAACTTTATAAAATACAATAATCTAGCGAAACATTTTACATTCTGAATTTGTTACAACTATCGTCGCCAGCACTAGAGACGTCTGTTTCTATATACTTTTTATGTGCCTTTCTTCGATTATTTCATCACTCGTCAACGTTAATATAAATTTTCATTGTAATATTTTCAGTTAAGTCTTTTACATAGATGATACATATATTTAGTCTTTTATATATGAGAAAATTTATACCAACGGAGGAATTTTTCAAGTTTTACTGCTTCTTCACTTTTGGTTACCTAGCATGTTGGCTAATTGGAACACGTAAATATTAATGTTACCTAAAATGGTGACGCAACTTTGTTTAATAAGTACTCAACTAATTAACGTCTGAACGAACGCTAATTACGCAAGATTCATTATCTCAGTAAAAACGAATAAAATATGCTGATGCGAAACTAGTTGCATATAATTATCAGTAACACGTCTTTATATTTGAGAGTGAGTTAACCTACTTTTTGTTAATTGGTTAGCAAACAAGTAAAGTGAAACGTTCTATTTTACTGTCTGGTACAATGTTGTAAAATTACAGATAACAACGAGGCCTAGGTTATTGCAGCCGTAAGTGCTAACTACGCTGCAAACAGTGCAAATAATTCCAGTTTCCACCTACATAGAAACTTGCACTTAAAAAGAACCTCACAGGAAACTTGAAGTTTTTAAAACAGTAGGAATACAAACTTATCACAGTGTCGTAAAAAAAAAGATATGGGTTGTCAAAATTTGTATATGGAATGCCACGCGTTACGAGAAACTACGCGATTGCGATCGCAGCGCCAGTGCGTCGACGGTTGCGGCCGGCGTCGGTGCCGGCAGTCGCGGACTGACAGGCGGACTCTGGGACCCCACAGCCGACCGACTTCGCCACACACACTAACCCCACATACGCGAGTTCACGCGACCCAGCATTATAAACAAGAGATAGTATGATTTGAGGTGACTTTAAACTTTATTGCGCGGCCTTGATCGTCTTTTGTTCAAATAGGAATTTATTCGCGCAACACAAACAACATATTGCCACATTTGAGATAAACCGGAGAAAAAAAACTGATATTCTTAAAATAAAAATGGTGATAAGAGGCAAAGTAACCTTGAGCATAAAAACCTAGTAACCCATTGACTTATATATTACTTGCGTAGTAACCAAATAGAATAATATTCATTGTAATTATGAGACAAAATACTTTTATAAGAAATAATACCTACAATCAAGATACATTAATGAGAAAAGATGGCAATTAAGCTAAAAAACTAAAATTCAATTAAAAAAAAAAATATTAGTAGAATGTCTCTTCAGAAATGAATGACAACCTATTTTATCTGGATATTTTTACTCGAGATACCTTCCTTAAATTTCAGCATTTCTTGCAAGCCTTCGATAGCTCAGTTGGTAGAGCGGTGGACTGTAGAGTTGAAACCCATTGATATCCATAGGTCGCTGGTTCAAATCCGGCTCGAAGGAGACTTTTTGTGTGCTATTATATTTTACATTTTCTCATTTGTAATTTTTAACCGACTTCAAAAAAAAGGAGGTTTACAATTCGTCTTGAACTTCTTTTTTTTTTTATGTATGTTACCTCATAACTCGGAGACGGCTGGACCGATTTGAAAAATTCTTTTTGCGTTTGAATGGGTATACTTTCTAGTTGGTCCCATTGTTACGATATCAGGATCTGATGATGGGATCCTGGAGAAATCGAGGGAACTCTTCAAATATTATAGGCACACCTATAGCGTTTTGGGTATTTCTTATAGTACCTTCAGCAGTTGCTTCCAAAAAGTACCATTTGGGGAAGTTGAACTGATAATGAAGACCACAGATGGCCACTGAAACTCCTCAATAATAAGTATTTCGTGGATTGCAATTCGATTACTTGAGTACGGATGTTAAATACTTTATGCTCATCACAATACATATGGTGATGTAGAGCTGATGGTGAAGTACCAGGAGAACTCCTCAATAATTAATGGCTATGCATCGGGAAAAGCAACATTTTGTAAAAGGTGATAAGTTGTTGACATTATGGCTTTTGTAACTAGATAAATTACAAACCGACCCACTAAAAAGCGAGAAAAAATTTTTTTTGCAAAAAATGTAACCGACTTCCATATCAAAACAGTACAAAGCCAAAAATAACTTTAATTTCGGAAGGCGGTGTCTTTAGTTTTGTATATATTTTCGTTTTTGACACCGCCTTCCGAAATTAAAGTTATTTTTACCTTTGTAGTGTTTTGATATGGAAGTCGGTTCTATTTTTTGCTAAAAAATTTATTTAATGACAAACATTAGATTACTTTGCATATTTAAGCTTTGAGAATGTATCTAGTATGTATACGTATAAAAGTAGGAAATGGCTATAGAAACCCGATTTCAAAATACACGTACCTACTTACTATTTTCATCTATAATACCTACAAATAGCCGAAAAGTTATTTTCAATAAATAAAATAAGTAGCCTTTGTCCTTCCCAAGGTCTTATATATATCGCTCCCTAAAAATATTAATTTATACATTTCTGGTTTAGACGTGAAAGTGAAACAGACAGGCAGACAAAGCTACTTTCCCCTATGTTAAGTTTGTTAACTAATGCATAAACGTTAACATAAACAATAATAAACATTGTTATTTACATAAAATTTGATTGGCAATCCCGAAATGAATACTTTCATTTTAAAATTTATTTAAGCATGAAATTATAGAATGAACAGACGTTAACGTTTGTATGAAATTTTCACTGAATCAGTGCGGTATGTTCAGAGAACATTGGCAGTGATAGGATGGACACACAATAGATTAACCCCTGATGCAAAAAGAGGGGTGTTATAAGTTTGACGTGTCTGTGTCTGTCTGTGCCATCGTAGCTCCTAAACGAATGGACCGATTATGATGCGTATTTTTTGTTAGAAAAATAACGTGATCAAGGTTCTTAACTACAATTTATCAAGATGTGTTCAGGTGTTTCAAGGTTGTCGGGGGTTACTATATCAACTTAATTTTTAAATGGGATCTCATTATTCCTAAATAAATATCCCAAGTCTTCATGTGCATCGGAAGTGTTAGTTACCTACCACTAGACCATAAGATAATCTCCAAGACAGTTCTACCAAACTCGGCCCCAACATTCCCGTTTAGCCACAGAATACTCAATAGTACAAGTAGTTTTGCCACTTCATAAAAAATGTAAAGTCTTTTCCCATTTTATCTCCGTGGAATCTTTGGAGAGGGATTTTTAATTTAGGTCACCTTAAAATATGCGTCTACATAAGCGACTGTTTTCAAGACTGTGAAAACTTCAGAGCATTTCTTAAGTGGAACGAGGTATTGCCATAACTTGCTTTTGAATTTAGGGTCAGTATAAATGGCCGTCATGAATGAGATTATTAAATCTGGCACAACCGTTCCAGTTTTCCCAAAGGACCTTGTAGCATTATAATCGACACCTCTCTAAAGGCAATTGTTCATAATTCTTGAAAAAGTAGAAAGTCCCTTTTTTATTACGGATGAGGCCCGCTCTCGATCTCAATCATGCATGAAGGTAAACGATAGATGAAGTTTATGATTGATGGGTCATATTTCGTAGGGAACATAGAAGCTGGCAGAGAGTTCACCATCTTAACTGTGCGCATAAACAATGTCACAATCTTCGATCAACAATTGTACAATTGATCGAAGATCACAATCAATATTATGTCCCATATGGAAACATTGGGACTCACGGCAATCAGTAGTTTAAGCGCGTATTATTATTAGCTTTTATTAACAATCTTTTTAGTTGCATGGTATTTTCAACCGACGACCAAAAGAGGAGGTTATCAATTCGACGCGTATATTTTTTTTTTTTTTTTTATGTATGATCACCGAGTACTCGAAGACGGCTGAACCGATTTGGAAAATTCTTTTTTTGTTTGATAGGGTATACTTCGAAATTGGTACCATTTGTCACCAAGTCAGGATCTGATGATGGGATCCTGGAGAAATCGAGGGAACTCTTCGAATATTATAGGCACACCTATGGCGTTTTGGGTATTTCTTATAGTAACTTGTGCAAATGCTCTCAAAAAGTACCATTTCGGGAAGTGGAACTGATGATGAAGACCACAGATGGCTGCCGAACCTACTCAATAATAAGTATTTCGTGGATTGCGATTCGAATACTTGAATATGGATGTTAAGCACTTCATGTTCGTCACAATGCTTATGGTGATGTATAGCTGATGGTGAAGTACCAGGAGAACTCCTCAAAAATTAACGGCCCAGCATTGGGAAAAGCAATATTTTGTAAAAGGTTATAAGTAGTTGACATTTAGGCTCTTGTAACTAGGTAAATTAAAAATCAACCAACTAAAAAGAGTGAAATAAAAACTTATTACCAAAAAATTAAACCGACTCCCAAAAAACACTGCAAAGTGAAAAATAACTTTAATTTCGGAAGTCGGTGCCAAAAACGAAAATACAAAACTAAAGACACCGACTACCGAAATTAAAGTTATTTTTCACTTTGCAGTGTTTTTTGGGAGTCGGTTTAATTTTTTGGTAAAAAGTTTTTTTCTGTACAAGTTAGACGTCAGCTCCAGAAAATAGTTTCGCTTTTGCGTAGCCACCCTCATATTTTTTCACTGTTCCCGGTAGTGGGCTTTTCTCCTACACTTTGGTCTGTCGCCATCAGGTCGTCGTGCCACCTTTATAGAGGAAAGACACCTTTTGAAGTTTTACCCTGACAACAACAAAAAGAAGGCGCTTGTGCCTAATGGAAAAGATGGTCCTGCTCGTGGCATTTGTGGCATTAATACACGTTTCCATCCTTTACTTGGTTGCTTCATCTAAAGCAATAAGCCATTCAGGCGTAAACTCCTTCGGCTTAGGTTATACAAAATGCCAATATGTTCTGAAATGTTCTATGTTAGCGAACCAATAACAAACAGCTGTGAACGAAAGTCGTCACCTTTATCGGTCCACCCATGTGTTCAAGGCCTATATTTCATAATGCTTCGCTACCTTTCAGAGATAGGGGATGGATATAATACACAGCTATAGATCTTTTGTTCTTTATTAGGTAAAGAAAGTAGAAAGTAGTTGTAGTCCCTTTCAACGTAGTTGTATACGTGTTCCATATTTTTCCATTTTACGGTTCCGTGAGGAGACGAAGATTTATTTTGCCGCGTCTGCTGACATTTGACTTCTGCCATTAAATGATTATATTATTAACGTCTTTAGAGCTAAAATACTAGAATATTGAGTAACGCAGAGATGATTCACTGGTTGCCAAAATGTAAATAATGACATTCTAGCAACTGAAGAAATCATTATTTCGTGAAAAACTATGCATAGCTCTAGTAAACTATATCGTACCTTTAGAAAGTTGGAGACTTAACACAAAAATTTGCCAAACTTATTTATGATAATAAAAAGAATATAAAGGTATACTTTATTCGACGCAAATAAATTATAGAATGAGCACAAGTATACTTCCGCCACTTTTACACGAATAGTAAACTCAAGAAATAAATAAGGTCAATCTTACCATCATCATCATTGAAGAACGAGTCGGTGATGATCCTCGGCGATCTGGAGCCGTCTTGAACGCCTCTTATAGACATTTCACTTGATATTTATTGTCACTTTAATTACATCATTACACTACACTTGGTTTGACTGTAACCCACGATTAAATCGTTTTAAGATTTAAGCCCAATATATGCAACAAAGAAAAAAACAAAACAAAATTTTTAAAAAATTTCATCAGACAATCGCTTTACTAGTTTTTAGATTAAGTTGTAAAGCGTCGAAAATGTATTTCTATAAATTTGAGCTTAGCTTCTTCAATGAGGTTATACCACACGGCCTAAATGTAAGTATGTGAATTTTTATTCATACTAGCAGACCCACCAAACTTTGTTTTAAATTTATGCTTTTTGAATTAAACAAGACTGGGTACCCACGACATATTCTCAGACCTACCAAATATACACAAACTAAATCCTAAATATTAGATTTAAACGCCAATAAATACGTCACTAACGCGATTTTATAACAAACATTAAACTGTGGAATAGAAAGTGTTGTTGACCGATTTAGTGTCTGGCGTCTTTAAGCCTTGTTATCGAAATTCTGAGATTTACAAATGAGTAATCTGATAAGGTTGTTTCATTCGTAAAACTGCGGATATAACGACTGGTGCATTTGTGTGTTTGTTTCTCATTAATAAAACAATGAGGTTACTACGACCACAGCTACGACATTGAACAGTTGGTATGAATTTTTGATGAGATGATTTTGATAATAGGTTCGCAAAGAATTTTTTTTGGATGAATCTACCAAATTTAATTTTGTGAATAGTTTGGTTGGTGATATTGCCACAATGTATTATTAACGTATTTAGTAACCTCAAAACCAAAGTTAGTGAGAATTAAAATCTGTTTGATCGAAGGTTATTATCTACTACCTAAGTGCAGTAATCAAAAAATGTAGTAAAAAAAAGAGAGCATTATTGTGGGCTTACAGACTACACCCAACAAAAAAAGCTAAAAACGAGTTGAAAAAATACACTATGCGTTATAAAAAAATCGTAAAATTGACTCAGAAAGCACAAAATAATTACTTTATAAACAACTCGCAAAACAAATCAAAAGCCACATGGCAGATAGTAAATGGATCCAAAACTAACGTGCCTAAAGAACAGATACTAACAATAAAAACTGGAAATTTGACCTATACAAACCCGAATGACATAGCTAATGCATTTAATGACTATTTTATAGATGACATTGAGAGTAACATAATAGATGACATTAGAATAAATCATAATTTAGGTAATTTGACAATGCAATCAATGTTTATGCAGCCCGTTCTAAAGTCCGATATCATTTTAGCAACCAAGACACTTAAAAATACTAGTACTGTAGGTGTTGACGGTATATCTACAAAAGTAATTAAATATGTAATTGAGCTTGTAGCACCTGTCTTAGCACATATTATTAATTTAGGTATTACCGAGGGCATCTATCCGGAAGCCTTAAAAAAAGTCATAATAAAACCGCTCCATAAAAAGGAAGACAAGACGCATATAAAAAATTACCGACCCATTGCCAAAATTCCTGTTTTTTCTAAAATCTTTGAAAAAGTTATATATAACTCGATATATCAATATCTTCACAAATATAATATTTTATGCAAAGAGCAAAACGGGTTCCGGAAAAATAAAACTATTAATATGGCGATTTTTGACCTTTTAAATAATGTTATGTCTGCTGTTGATAAAAAAATACCCGTGTGCGCTATTTACACAGATATGACTAAGGCATTTGATTATGTTGATCACAAAGTCCTTCTTGAGAAATTACATTGCTATGGCATCAGAGGGAACATTTTGAAATTACTAGAATCATATTTAAGTAATAGGTTGCAATGTACAGAAATCACTAGAGTGTGCGCAAAAACCAAAACGGAACGAACGTATATGTCGAGGTTCAGGAATATAAAATATGGAGTTCCTCAAGGTGGTGTGCTTGGGCCCCCCTTATTCCTCATTTACATTAATGATTTACCAAAAGTGACACAACAACAAATGATTTTGTTTGCAGACGATAGCACTGCTATAGTAAAATGTAAGGACTTAAATACCTACCAACTTGACATTAATAATACACTAACTGACATAATTAATTGGCTTCATATGAATAATTTGATAATAAACCTCAAGAAAACTAAAGTAATGCACTTCCACCAGAGAATTGAAGCACCAAAAATTTGTATTAGCTACAATGACACTGAGATAGAAGAAACAAAATTAAGTGTGTTTTTAGGTTTACACATTGACAATAATCTTAATTGGAAAGCTCACATAGAACAACTATGTAAAAGAATAAATAAATCTGCATATGCACTTTTTCAATTGGGTAGAAAAGTGAATATAGACGCGTTACTGGTTTCTTACCATGGTCTAGTAGCCTCACTTCTCAGATACGGAATAATTTTTTGGGGTAATTCCCCAGATAAGGAACTTATATTTAAGGCACAAAAAAGGTGCATTAGAGCTATGTGTGTTCTGAAAACAGATGACAGTTGTGTACCATATTTTAAATCATTAAAGATACTTACGTTACCGGCGATGTACATATTAGAAACCAGTATCTTCGTGAAATCGAATCCCAACCTTTTCGAAATAATGAAAACTGTACGAAATGTTCCAATTCGTAATCAATACAAAAATTCTTTAAATAATTTTAAATGCAAAACTGCATTAGTTAGGAAAAGTGTCCTGGGTATGGCACCACGCATTTATAATAAAATACCAGATTCTATAAAAGAATTAAATTTGAAACAATTTAAGAAAAAAATGCAATTATTATTAACCAATAAATGCTATTATACCATTGACGAATACTTAAATGACGAATTAATTTAATACCACAATTATTAGTTTTGGCATTTGAATTATTTGACATGTTAATTTGATTGACTTTTAATTATTTTACGTTTTAATTATTTGACATTTTAATTATTTGACATTCTAATTATTGGCACTTTAATTATTTTGACATATATATTTTTTCTGAGACATAAATAATTCCTTATTTAGGTGTGACAGAATTATTACTTAGTGATTGTTTAATTTATTTTACTGTAATACTATAATAATGCATGATTTTGTACAATGTTTTCTTTCATTTATAATACTCGCAAGGATATGCACACCACATTTGTACGCCTCCTGGCATAACATAGCGCTCTGTTTATTAAAATAAGATCTGTATTGTTTACCTATGTTAACAAATGAATAAATAATTTCTAATTTCTAATTTCTAATTTCAACTAGCAGTTACTGCAGTCGTTATCAAATATTGTATTGTATGACCAATTTTAATTTTCGGTGAAATTTTTCCGCTTGGTAAGTTATTGCAAAAATACTCGTATGCTTATTGAATAAAATTAGTTTGGAAATTTCCACGAATGCTATCTGAACATTGAGGTAATAATTATGTACTACGTACTATCTGAATTGTTTTATGTCTACCGGTACATAAAACCGAGATAAACTAAATACCTATAGCCTTCTAAGTATATACAGGGTTATTGGAAATATGTCCCGATCCTGTTAAGGGCGTGTAGATGAGGTCATTAACTAACAAATAAAATGTTCCGCCGTCAAAATAGATTAGTGATTTTTAGGAGAAAAAAAATATTTATTTCATAAGAAGTTGCAAAAATCATAAAAATAAAATAAGTATTGGATCTCTTTTTTCAAAAGTACGAAGGTTTTAATTGTTTTATGTTTTTTAACCGACTTCAAAAAAAGGAGGTTCTCAATTCGTCTTGAACTTTTTTTTTATGTATGTTACCTCATAACTCGGAGACGGCTGGACCGATTTGAAAAATTCTTTTTGCGTTTGAATGTGTATACTCTCTAGTTGGTTTCATTGTTACGAAATCAGGATCTGGTGATGGGATCCTGGAGAAATCGAGAGAACTCTTCAAATATTATAGGCACACCTATAGCGTTTTGGGTATTTCTTATAGTACCTTGAGCAGTTGCTTCCGAAAAGTACCATTTGGGGAAGTTGAACTGATGATGAAGACCACAGATGGCCACTGAAACTCCTCAATAATAAGTATTTCGTGGATTGCGATTCGATTACTTGAGTACGGATGTTAAACACTTAATGCTCGTCACAATACATATGGTGATGTAGAGCTGGTCAAGTACTAGGAGAACTCCTCAAAAATTAACGGCTATGCATCAGGAAAAGCAATATTTTGTAAAAGGTGATAAGTTGTTGACATTATGGTTTTTGTAACTAGATAAATTACAAACCGACCCACTAAAAAGCGTGAAAAAAATTGTTTTTCAAAAAATGGAACCGACTTCGATATCAAAACACTTCAAAGCCAAAAATAACTTTAATTTCGGAAGGCGGTGTGAAAAAAAAGAAAATCCAAAACCAATAACACCGACTTCTGAAATTAAAATTATTTTTGGCTTTGTAGTGTTTTGATATCGAAGTCGGTTCTATTTTTTGCAAAAAAAATTATTTTATTATGCGCAACTTAATTCTTTAGATATTTAATAAATAAGAATGCTAAAACGTGGTTTCGTTTTTTTTTATAAACTTTTAAAAGAGATAAAGTCCTATTTTATTTTAATATAAAAAAAAAATTCTTGATAATGGTATACTTTAGGCCTAGAAACTTAGGGTTGATTTGTTAGTTAATGACCTCATCTACACGCCCTTAACAGGATCGGGATGTATTTCCAATAACCCTGTATACGTAGGTACAAAAATGCAATCTGTAAAAAAAATAGATTCCAAATTGAAAACCTCAATATTTTTCTAGCCAGTTGTTTAAAAATAAAAATTATACATTACACGTCTATTTATAAGAATGTAGTGTATTGCCCATCATATAAATTATTTTTAATGCATTATTATAGAAATATATTACTTTTTTACATTCCCCTTATATGACCTCAAGCTGCCCATCATCCAGCAGTTCAGGAAACGCTTGGAGACGCGTTTCATGAACTGTACGTCGATTCTGTAAAATTCGAACAACAACTCGCATCTCACATAGCTATTCACTGTCACTTCACTTAATGGTTCAAAGTGACCTTGATTTTGCATTCTGTAAACAGCGTCGAAGTGACGGAGGAATTACCTTACCAAATGCCACTTCTCACGTCATCTCATACTTTATCTGTCAAAATCTTTAATTCAACTCGCTGACACGCTCGCAAGGGTAGCGCTAGTGTAAATTCGAATTAACAACCGAGTTTTTAGAATGCCAATCAATAAACTCACTGCGGATTCAGATTCGAAGTTTAGAATGAGGTCTTACAGAATAACACAGCTGTATGTGGGAATGTTTGAAAAAATTCCATATCCATACTTCCATACTATACTAATATTATAAATGCGAAAGTAACTCTGTCTGTCTGTTTGTTACCTTTTCACGCCTAAACCGCTGAACCGATTTAGATGAAATTTGAATAGTTTAGGATACTGGAAAGGACATAGAATAGTTTTTATCCCGAAATTCCCTAAGAACTTCTCAACAATAAAAGGCCCAACATTGGGAAAAGCAATATTTTGTAAGTAAATGAATATAAGTAGTTGACATTTAGGCTCTTGTAACTAGGTAAATTAAAAATCGACCAACTAAAAAGAGTGAAATAAAAACTTTATACCAAATAAAAACACTTTGCAAAAAATAAAACCGACTTCCATATCAAAACACTACAAAGCCAAAAAAACTTTTTTGCAAAAAAATAAAACCGACTTCCATATCAAAACACTACAAAGCCAAAAATAATTTTAATTTCGGTAGTCGGTGTTATTGGTTTTGTATTTTCTTTTTTTTCACACCGCCTTCCGAAATTAAAATTATTTTTGGCTTTGTAGTGTTTTGATATGGAAGTCGGTTTTATTTTTTTGCAAAAAAGTTTTTATTTTCGCTCTTTTTAGTGGGTCAATTTGTAATTAATCTAGTTATAAAAGCCAAAATGTCAACTACAAAAAACTAAAAAACGCGCGAACAAAAAACGCAATACAGAGTAACCGAAAAGATCATCAAAGTAAATATTTTTTTTAGACTTTTGTTGATTTTTCAGAAACGGCTTGTTCGATGTCGATAAAATTTTCATGGGACCATTTGGGAAGTATACCCTTTCCAACAAAAAAAGAATTTTTCAAATCGGTTGGCGAGCGACGGAGCTATGCCCGAACAAACATAAAAAAAAAAAAAAAAAAAAAAAAAACAAACATACATCCGAATTGAGAACCTCCTCCTTTTTCAGAAGTCGGTTAAAAATAATTTTAATTTCGGTAGTCGGTGTTATTTATTGGTTTTGTATTTTCTTATTTTTTTCACACCGCCTTCCGAAATTAAAATTATTTTTGGCTTTGTAGTGTTTTGATATGGAAGTCGGTTTTATTTTTTGCAAAAAAGTTTTTATTTTCGCGCTTTTTAGTGGGTCAGTGAATTTTCTAAATCGGTTCGTACATGACGGAGTTATGCGCGAACAAAAAACGCAATGCAGAGTAAACGAAAAGATCATCAAAGTAAATATTTTTTTTTAGACTTTTGTTGATTTTTCGGAAACGGCTTGTCCGATTTCGATAAAATTTTCATGGGACCATTTGGGAAGTATATCCTTTTCAACAAAAAAAGAATTTTTCAATTCGGTGGGCAAGCGACGGAGCTATGCCCGAACAAACATAAAAAAAAACAAACAAACAAACATCCGAATTGAGAACCTCCTCCTTTTTTAGAAGTCGGTTAAAAATGAGACCGACTCCCAAAAACACTGCAAAGTGAAAAATAACTTTAATTTCGGAAGTCGGTGCCAAAAACGAAAATACAAAACTAAAGACACCGACTACCGAAATTAAAGTTATTTTTCACTTTGCAGTGTTTTTGGGAGTCGGTTTAATTTTTTGGTAAAAAGTTTCTATAGTAGGATTTATACTGGTCCTAAACAATTTTAAAAATTTTTGCTCGCGTTTTGATTGGGGCACTTATCTTTATGTAAAATTTAGACTTCTTCATGAAAAAGTGCTTTTTTTTTGTTGGGAAAATCATCTTAAGACTTTTCGCGCTCTGTGTGGAGGAGCGGAAGGGAGTGTCAGACTTCTACTGACTAAAAACTCACCCTGTTCCTTTAATTGCCCTTTCGTGCTGGGGCCGCGATTGTCACCTTATTTTCAATAAATGACGTTCGAATTTGTTTTTTTTTTATTACGAATGAGCCTGCTCTTGACCTCGATCACACCTGATGCTAAGTGTAAGATGAGGTCTACGATCTAACGATCGAGCCCAGAAAATGCCTATTCACTTTTGCTTTAAAGACTGACGGATCATATGTGGCAGGGAACACAGAAACCGGCAGAGAGTTCCACACCTTGGCTGTGACAACAATGAATGTTGAAGAAAAGCGCTTAGTACGACAAGACGGTATATCGACCAAGTGTGGATGGTATCCTGCGGTACGTCTGGTGGACCAGTAGTAAAAGGGGGATGAAGGGATTAGCTCGTGGAGCTGTAGAAGATAGACAGGCAAGCAACTTTTCGCCGGTGAGCCAGGCTACTACTTATACAGGTACTTAGGCAGGTACTTTTTATTTTCTCGAGGTAGAAATCCTCATGGTTCTGTCAGACATAAACTGACTAAAACCACCCCGTTTAACCTCGCAAACTTGAAGAAACCGCGAATGGGAACTGCGGGAACACTTGCCCCACACTGAAACCGGATACATACTATCGAAAACATGTGTCAGTTACAGGTTACGGCACTTACGGCCCACACTCCCCAGAGGTCTGTGATACGGAGAGTAGACTTGTGTCCCAGCCGCAGTAGGAAAGACCTAAGCTGATCAGGCTTATACTATCCACACAAAGAAGTAGAAAGAAGTCACAGGACATAACTAGGTTCGTAAATTATCTACCAAGTTATTATCCATTGTCAACACTGATTGATGAGCCATACCTATCGCATATACAGGCTATTTGCGATCACGTTGATAGCCGCAAAATTGCAAGTATCGAAAACAATATACGATAACTTTATCTGTTCTGTTAGGTACCTATAATATTGTTCCATTCAAAATCGATATACAAATTGCGGATAACATTCCAAGATTGGTCAAAATGTAACAATAAGCAAGCTGTAGCGTTTGTACAACTGGGACACACAAGAGAGAATGGACTGCCATCCACCGGGCAAGCCCAGTGCAGGTGGTGGATGTGTCATATCTTCGAATTTTCAGTTCTAGGTCATGTCAGTTTTCTCGTTTCTTTCAGCATTTAAGAGCTGTGATGACATTACAACTATACGGCTATAAATTAATAACTGTTCGTTAGTCTCACTTAAACACGGAAAAGGCTCGACAAATCTTTTTGTTTTGTATTCCCTCTCATACAGGGAAGGTTGCCCAACAGACATTGTCTTCTGATCTAAGAAGTTGTCTTCTGACCTAGATTGATGGTTGATATTGTGGCCCTTCTTCGAAAAGGTACCATTTCAAATGCACCAGAATACATGAAATTTCTTCAAAACGCTGTTCTTACATGTCCAGTTTGTATGATGAGAGTACAGTATGACATGATCTTTGTTCTATTTGTATCTATAATTATAACGCGTATACCTGATGCGCTGGTCAATACGCAAGGCCTTATCTGGACATACTTCAGAGTTTTTTTTTTTGAAGTGAAAGCTTCTTTAGCGGCGTTGTGTACTTTTTTTTGTAATGGGTAAAAAATGTAAAACTCGCATCAGGACACGTGACCTGATCGAAAATTCGTAAGACGGACGGAGAGTAGAAAGCCGGCGCGGCGTAGGAGAGAAAGTATCCCCTCTCTTTCTACGGCGCGGCGAAAAATTCGTTAACATCGCTGTAGATGGGACGTGCCTGGGAAGTGGTCAGAACACTGGCAGCATTGCCACGTTGAATGGTAATGTTGATTCTTCGATTGAAGAAAAGACCAGCCACCTAGTCATATGAAAAATCCGTGTAACTTTTATATTCGCCTGTACAAAATACAATCCGCTAGTTGACAACTTTGTAAAAATTGTTTGAAACGCTTCAAAGCGCTTCATGTGTACTCGTAAAATAATATTTTATTCATTACTTAACCTTCCAATTAAAATATAAGTATTTTTTTAATTTATTAAAAAACTATGGCCTAAATCGTGGCATTGTGGACACGTGACTACGTATGACGTCATCGTTCAAAAAACAACTTTCCTGGCATTTGGCACATGAATGTACTTCGGGTATTTTATGATATTTTACTCTAATATGAACGTGAAAAATTATTATCAGTGGCGTGCAGTACCTTGTTGTGGGAATACTACTATAAAAACGCCAACGAAACTATTTATTCATGTCCCTTTAAAAAGAGATATTTGCAAGAAGTGGTTAGAACTTCTGTGTCAAATCCATCCAAAGGTTGTCTGTAAAAGATCGCTTTTAGCGATAAGACCGCCCATTGTATCACCCTTTTTAGTTGTTAAGTCCATATTTGTTTACTGTTATGGTGTACAATAAAGAATATATCTATCTATCTGCTTTTTTGAAAAGACAAAAAAAAGGAACTCATCGAACAACTATTACAGGACGATAAGACAAATGAACCAGAAGAGAGAGAGTTAGTTATGAAATGAAATGAAATATTTATTTGTAAGTTGGTTATAAATAATACATTCACACGTCATGTTTTTTTGGGTGTTTAGTTTAGCTAGATGAGGCCGGTATTTCCTAACTGACTACTCTGAGAAGAAACACCGAAACAAACTCCCTCTGAGTTTGTCGTCAACGTCTCTTTTAAAGTCCAGACAATTTGTGTTTGTATATGAGAAGCATGTAGGTTCATGTCTTTGGTATTCTTTTGAGGAAATAACCACGCAAATTTGAGCGGACCTGTCCAGACAGTGCAAGCAGTTAGTTAGTTATTCTTTTTTTATTTTGTCTTACGCACCAACCAAAGATAACCAGTCAGCTGTCAAAATATTGAACAATGACGTCTCGTTTTCTGATTGGTGTTTCTAATTACGTGACTCACAGATAAAAAGTCTCATTTTTCTCAAGGGAAAATAAAATAAATAATTAATAATCTTTTCTTCATTTGTACTATTTTGTGCTTCATATGAATAGATTTACATAATTAAATAGTTATTTTAAATTTTTAAACATACTGTCAACTCGCGGATTATTATTGTTAGAGTTAAATGGTTGGATATGTTATTGTTTTCGCGTCACCCAGCAGAAAAGATTATCTGGGTTCTTCATTACCCAGGCCGTACTTTTTATAGATAATATAGGTACTTAGGTATACTTTATTTTGAAGTGAAAACTTCTTTAGCGGCGTTGTGCACTTTTTTGTAATGGGTATAAAATGTTAAACTCGCGTCAGGACACGTGACCTGATCGAAAATTCCTAAGACGGACGGAGAGTAGACAGCCGGCGCGGCGTAGAAGAAGTCTCCCCCTCTCTTTCTACGGCGCGGCGAAAATGTATGCCTGCGCAAACTTTTTAATGTAATATAAATTGTCATGTTTGTGTACGATAGCGTAATAAATAAATATTGTATTCTACCACATAAATGATAGTACTTTTATACTGATAATTAAAGTAAATCGTGCAATTTTATTCCGTTCCGTTCACGTTGTGCATTTTTTGATATTTTGGAATGGTTAGTCCAAAATATCAAAAATGCACAACGTTAATATTCAAGTTTTCACTTCTGCCGACACTCCCGGAGTGCAACCCGTGTTTTTTAACCGACTTCTGAAAAAGGAGGAGGTTCTCAATTCGGATGTTTGTTTGTTTTTTTTTTTTTTTTTTTTTTTTTTATGTTTGTTCGGGCATAGCTCCGTCGTTTGCTAACCGATTTGAAAAATTCTTTTTTTGTTGGAAAGGGTATACTTCCCAATTGGTCACATGAAAATTTTATCGAAATCGGACAAGCCGTTTCTGAAAAATCAACAAAAGTCTAAAAAAAATATTTACATTGATGATCTTTTCGTTTACTCTGCATTGTGTTTTTTGTTCGCGCGTTTTTATTTTTTTGTAGTTAACATTTTGGCTTTTATAACTAGATTAATTTCAAATTGACCCACTAAAAAGCGCGAAAATAAAAACTTTTTTGCAAAAAAATAAAACCGACTTCCATATCAAAACACTACAAAGCCAAAAATAATTTTAATTTCGGAAGGCGGTGTGAAAAAAAAGAAAATACTAAACCAATAACACCGACTACCGAAATTAAAATTATTTTTGCCTTTGTAGTGTTTTGATATGGAAGTCGGTTTTATTTTTTTGCAAAAAAGTTTTTATTTTAATGCCTATTATATATCCATGGCGTTTGTATCCGTTTCAGAATCTTATCCTTTGACATTTGATTGAGATTGATTGAGCGATAGTGATGGAATCTTTTTGGAAAATCTCTGCTTAACTAAACAAAAATCTTTCGCAAGTATAGATATTAATTCGATTAAGTATTTATGTATCTCGGTAACGTGAACTATAATGTCGAACATCGTCTTCATGTGATAAGGTCGGTACTCATGATCGACTCTGGTTGACCTTGAAAAACGTTAATATAACTAACCAGAGATAATAATATATTGTCTTAACCTTTTAATTTGAGCTTTATTAGACCTATTATATACATTATAACAAATATGATTAGTTGAAGTATTGTACTGTAGATACCCACTGTTTGTTTATTCTCTGTACAAAATTTTGATTAGTTATTTCTTATGAATAATTTCTTATTCTCTCACTCTATAAACGGTGTGCATACACGTCTTTATCTAAAACTTTTTTGCAAAAAATAAAACCGACTTCCAAATCAAAACACTACAAAGTCAAAAATAATTTTAATTTCGGTTGTCGGTGTTATTGGTTTTGTATTTTATTTTTTTTTCACACCGCCTTTCGAAATTAAAATTATTTTTGGCTTTGTAGTGTTTTGATTTGGAAGTCGGTTTTATTTTTTGCAAAAAAGTTTTTATTTTCGTGCTTTTTAGTGGGTCAGTGAATTTTTCAAATCGGTTCGTAAATGACGGAGTTATGCGCGAACATATAACGCAATGCAGAGTAAACGAAAAGATCATCAACGTAAATGATTTTTTAGACTTTTGTTGATTTTTCAGAAACGGCTTGTCCGATTTCGATAAAATGTTCATGGGACCATTTGGGAAGTATACCCTTTCTAACAAAATAAGAATTTTTCAAATCGGTTGGCAAGTGACGGAGTTCTGCGCGGACAAACATAAAAAAAAAAATACAAACATTCGAATTGAGAACCTCCTCCTTTTTTAGAAGTCGGTTAAAAACAATAAATATCGTAGTCGCGGGCAGCTAATTTTACATAAAAACAGTCCCACAAATCGTTCGCCCGCCAAGACTTTTAGCTGAGAAGACCACTTCTTCTGCAAGAGTTCCCCAAGCAAGCAATCGCTAGGTCAAATTTTAAGTAATCGATTTTTTACAGGAAATGGTAACATTTTGAAGTGCGAGTCAGTAATTAACATTACCTACACGATGTAGAAATTGGCACCGATCCTAAGGAACATGAGAAAAGGGCAGACAAATCATGAATCAGTTTCGTATAAGGCCCGGCGCCCACTATCGGCATCGGCACGGCTGAGGATTTTAAGTGATAAAAAGCATTCATACATTAACTTCATGGCAATAAAGTAGAAATTTCCATGATATATGATCGTAGTAACAAAAATACCGCTTCGGTATGCTTGAGGCTACTGCATCGGCAGCTATGAGGCTGCTTCGGGATCCTTCGGTACGCCGTCGCCCGCTGCGCCGCCGGCGCCGAGGCTCCATGAAAGGTCAAAGCAAATGAACCAGACTTTCGAAATTTTCATAGTTCATTCTATGGTACCTAGTCTTAAAATTTTCGAACGTCATAACGCAAATAATTGAATAAATTGTAGAATTCACCGGACGTATATCGTTGCTTCCAAAGGCTGTTCACCCAAAATCTTCTCCTTGATTGATTAGATTTCTCTTTTTCTTCAGCAAGAGCTGCTATGAGCACTAGATCCCAATCCACCATATTAAATACAACTCAGGCAACTAGCTTGTAACAACTCTGAGAATGTTTTGAAGAGAAATACGATATTGAGACGCTTCAGCAAGCTTGAGGACGGTGCGGCATGCTTAAGGACGCCTCGTCATCCCTAAGAACGTTGCAGCATGCCAAGACTTAGTTTCCGACAGTGTGCGCTTGCATGTAGGAATGCCGAAGGATCCCTTTACTTGCCGATGCCGATAATGAGCGCCGGGCCTAAAGCTTATTTAAATTTCACTACTCACATGCCGCAAGCAAACAACATTTTACAATTGGCGCCATCTTAAATTATCACGCCAAATTGCCTGGTATTATAAGGTGGCTGTCCCATCGCCGACCATTAACGAGTAGCGAGTAGAGCTAGTAACTGAAGACGAGTTGGCGAGCAGCGAGTGTGTAGTTCCGATAGTTTTGTCGCTGGGCTATCATCTCACCTGTCTCTCGACGTGAGCTCTGGCCACCAAGCGAGTATCGCCGAGCAAGTATTATCTTTGTTAGCCATTGGCACTTGTGGTAGACGCCCACGGCGTCGGACGTCGGCCGACGATCTCCGGCCACCGTAGGCGCGGGCATGCGGACAGCGAGTAAAGGGCAACTCGCTGTCCGACCATGGACCATGCCCGGGTCGACGGCGCGTTGTGTTCCACGCGCGCCTCAAAGAGCGTCAGCAAGATGACGAGGCCCCCCCTGTAGAGGGCCGAAGCCTGCCGGGGTCGTGAGACTTATCCCATTACCGTGACCCCGGTACGTAAAGGGCTATTGAAGGAATACCGTGGATTTTAGTCAGTACAAGTCTGACACTCCCTCCGGCCCTGCCCGGGGTGGGAGGATGGCAATGGCTTTTTTTTTTAATGTGGTAAAATCATGAGGATTTTACCACATTAAAAAAAAAAAGCCATTGGCACTTGGCGACAAGCTAGTGGAGAGAATCCTCACCGGCAGTGTAAATAGTCAGGAATCGACTATTAGTATAGGTATACATCTCTTTTGTTGACACGGAATATTCAGCATCCATATCACGGTATCCATTGTTTCTTTTAGAGAAAATAGCCGGTAATTAGTCGCTTCCTCGCTAGCGGTGGGACATCTGCCTAAAGTTTCGTTTCTTGACAACAAAGTGGCTGCTATTTTGGGCGGGAAAGTTGCCAAACACCCACCGAAACTGATCGCGAGCACTGTAAAGTCAAAAACCTGTCAGAATTCCGACGTGACTGCGATTTATAAGAGGAGACGTTTCGTTTAGAGAGAAAACAGTTAATTCTTTGTGATCGAAATAGATTATATCGATTAGGATTCTAAATCGAGAGGTAAAGTTGAATTTTTTTGAATAACATGGAGGGCGGGAAATTAATGGTGGGTCAGTGGATTAAATATGTATTTAATTACTGTTTATTATTGATCTGTTAGCTAAATTCATAAGCTGCCTGCTGCATGAATATGGTATGTCTGAAGTTTAAGAAACATCCTATTCTCCACTATAATAAAGTTGCAATCTCACATTGTTATATTAAGATTACCCTTGAAAATCCTGAAATACATTCATTTGCGTGCAATCATGACTTGATAAAAAATATTAAGAGAATAACATTGTAAAGGCTTTACATCTTTTGTCTGTTCTGATTCAGAAATTGACCAGACATTTCGTGAAGCAAGTCAAGCGAAACGTCAAGTAAAACGCCTTTTGTTATCAATACACGAATCGATCATAGGACCTGCTATGAAAACTCATTCTAATAAAACATCAGTTTGACCGGCTTTTAAAGTGTCACATAAAACTACTTTTATTGAGCGTAAGCACTATCGATCGTGGCAAGGATAGAGTTAAAAATTGGTTAAAAGTGTTGTCGTAATACCTTTGCTGTTCAATGTCGGTTTCGGACGTGAAGCGATACTAAAATACCTTATCAAAGGACGCTGGATTACTCGTTCATTCTAATTGACCGCGTTTGCGTGGTTTTAAGACAGCCAAACGAATGGTATGGTCAGCCGCAACACTTGCAACCACACTGACGTCAGAGCACCGCTGGAAAATGGAACACTATGCACCTGTCACGCAATATTTCGTACTGGAAAATTCCGGTACTCAAGACACTAGATCAGAGTCTGTTTTCCACTGTTTATTGAGAACACTTACACTATGTTATTGTGGCAATGTTTGGCCAAAGACTGAGCTTGGCACTGTGTCCGTTTCGACTCTTTTGTTCGTTCAGTTTTCAGTGAAGCGTCACGCGCGATCTATTATGAGTTGTCGCTCGAAGATTACTGTGTAAATTACTCTACAGCGACAGGTTATTAGATAAAGTATTTTGTTTTCAATGCTGTTGGTATAGAGTTTATATTGCAGTGAACTGTAGTTTTATGAGTGATATAACACAGTTTAGTACCTGTTTGAAGCGTTAGAATCATGAGCAATTTATCATAACCTGGGATCGTTTCATTCATTCATTAACACGCTTTTATTAGGTCGACCTGTATGTAACTAACTATGTAATGAAATCTAAGTTAACTAATTTAACCATCTTCCAAGGGTCGTATCGTAATGAAAATTGGCAGCTGTATGTAGTTCTGATGACAATACAATAATATGGTACTGTCAAACTGATCTGATGATGGAGCCGGAAGATAGGCACTGGCATTACATGATGGAATATCGTATCATAGTCGTGTTTGCACTTGTGAGAAAAGCCACGTAATGGACTTTGAACACGATCAGGTTTCAAGGTTATAACAAACCTAAAGAAAATCCGTAATCGGTTTTCTTAACCTTTTTGAATTACCGCGTAATCCATAGATTTAATTTTTTATAGATGTCACTTTCAAATCCTCTGGGGTGATCGACCGTTTAATTGTTCACTACTCGTGGGAATAATATGGCAAAAACTACAAAAAAAAAGAAACAGCAACACAAAGAAAACAGAGACTACAAAAAAAAAAAGGAAAAGCGCGAAAATTTTTTTGTTTTTACGTGCATTTATAAAAGCGTGTTTTTCTAGTGATTTTTAAACTATTAATTTATTTTTAATTTTTAATCATGATTGCTGGGTAGTTAACGTTCGTTGCTTCATTCTGGAACGTAAACTAAAAGCGAGATATGGTGGTTTGTGGGTGCTCGTGCGTCGTACAGATTCTGATCTTAACCATAGGAGGGATGTTTTAAATCTTTCAGAAAACGTAGATAGCTGCTGTTTATAGCCGTTTTACTCGGTTGAAAATAGTGTTCAGAATGTTCTGTACAATTAATAAATCATCAATGTAAGTGGCCTTTGCGTTGTCCAGATATCTACGTTTTGCAAAGTCGTTACTTCTTGATCTGTTCGCTGTGAACCAACACTTAGTCTTGGGTCACTTTCTATGGAACACTTTCTAATAAAAAGATATACTAAAAATATTTACACACACAATTAGATAATTAATAAGAAGATTTAATAAGTTAGATTGGCAACCAAAGCTGGGCTGAGTACTGTACCCTGAGGGACTCTAAGTGGACGCGGATTCAATTAAATTATAGATTACTCCGATTTTTGAGTACATAATGACCTTTTGCCATTATCGTCTTCAGTTGGCATGTCAAGATCAGATAAAAATACCCTGGTGGCTCATACATCTTCTTAAAGATTCCTTTATCTGAATATAGACTTATGACTTACAGTGAGACAATTGATTGATTGTTATTGTTACTAACTGTTATTAGACCCTTGGCTTCGTTTGCCGTATTTAAGTTTTATCGTGTTGAAAGAAACATGAACGTTTCTTTCGAATCTTTCGATACGTTAGTTTATTTTTTTGATACTTTTTCGAAATAAAGTTGCTTTTTATTTTGTATTTCAAAGACTTTATTGTGTAGGTACTTTTATTGATTCATAATTTATTATATTGAAACTGGCTAACAAAATAAAACAAATGTTTTGGTACAGGTGAAACAATTATTATTTAATTATCATTAAAACTCATGATTTTAACGTTAATGTTCTCTTAATTTTAATTTACTCTTTATACAAGTGCTGTGCACACCTATAAGTGACGAATTCACCACAAACTATTTCATTCGAGTCTTTTTTTTATTTGTTAAATGACTAGTGAATAAGTCGTTGGTGTGTCAATAAATAAATAAATAAAACATCTATATTTCAGAGATGGGAAATCATAATTACAACAACTTTATGATCTTTGAAGGTTGTTTAATTAGAATAGTTAACTTTATAAAAATATCTGAAATATGCTAAAACTCTAGGATTTTGTCAACAAATATCTTGAAATATGGTGCTGATAGAAATATAGTTTCTTATACGATTATAAAACTATTCATATTTTTTTCTTCACATATTTTAAATGCCGCAAAAACTCCTATGGCCATCATTAGCAAACTATTATTAGACATTTTCGCTTTAATATAAAGTTTTCAACCGACGACAAAAAGAGGAGGTTATCAATTCGACGCATATATTTTTTTTTTATGTATGATCACCGATTACTCGAAGACGGCTGAACCGATTTGGAAAATTCTTTTTTTGATTGAAAGTGTATACTTCGGAATTGGTCCCATTTTCATAAAAGTCAGGATCTGATGATGGTATCCTGGAGAAATCGAGGGAACTCTTCAAATATTATAGGCACACCTATGGCGTTTTGGGTATTTCTTATAGTAACTTCTGCAGTTGCTCTTAAAAAGTACCATTTGGGGAAGTGGAACTGATGATGAAGACCACAGATGGCCGCCGAAACTACTCAATAATAAGTATTTCGTGGATTGCGATTCGATTACTTGAATATGGATGTTAAGCACTTTATGCTCGTCACAATGCATATGGTGATGTATAGCTGATGGTGAAGTACCAGGAGAACTCCTCAAAAATTAACGGCCCAGCATTGAGAAAAGCAATATTTTGTAAGAGGTTATAAGTAGTTGACATTTAGGCTTTTGTAACTAGGTAAATTAAAAATCAACCAACTAGAAAGAGTGAAATAAAAACTTTTTACCAAAAAATTAAACCGACTCCCAAAAAACACTGTAAAGTGAAAAATAACTTTAATTTCGGAAGTCGGTGCCAAAAACAAAAATACAAAACTAAAGACACCGACTGCCGAAATTAAAGTTATTTTTCACTTTACAGTGTTTTTTGGGAGTCGGTTTAATTTTTTGGTAAAACGTTTTTAATACCTACATGAAATATTTGACCGTTTGACCACCATCTTACCATCAGGTGAGATGGTGATCAAACGCGAGCCTATTTAAAAAAAAAATGAATGTGACATCTTGTGTGAATAATTGTTGCGTTTGTCTCTCTGACTTTATCTTTTTCTTTAGTTTTTATCATTGCATCTTCGTAGATCTGAGACGCTCGTGGCTAAATAGAAAACAGCCGCACGGTTTGATCTTCAAGATCAAGCAACCATCGAGGTGACAACCTTAACACATCGGGATCACTCTGTGCCTCGGAAAGTACTCTTAGCCGTTGATCTCGGTGCTACGGATAGCCAGAAGCTTGGGGCTGCTATCCGTCCGGGTTTTTCCGGATTTGTCCTAGTTTGGAGAGCGTCCGGGGGCGTCCGGGAGGATTTTCCCAATAAGCGTCCAGGTAAAATCCGGACACACATTGGTCTTACGGGTACCAAAAAGCACGATCTCTATTATTATTTTCCTATGGTATTTCATCTCATTGTTTATGTTACGTTGATTAAATGAAAAGAAAGAGACTTAACTTTTTAATAACTTAAAAAGTTCTAAAGCTCTACAATTTTATCACTTTATCAGTAAATAAAAACCATAATTAAACATCGTTGTTTTTAGTTTCAAGTTCAAAAATGTATTTTTCTCTACGGTGTCTGGGGAAAAACAGTAATTTTACCCAAAATGTCCGGGGTTAATAAGTCTTTGTCTAGGGCCGGCAAATTTGATGATGGCAGCTCTACAGAAGAAGAACATGCTAAAGGGGATTCTTGTTCCGCAGCTACTGGATTAAGGAGTCAGGTTAAGAGTCGCTCCATGTAAAACAATACATTACTCAGATGCATGCTCCTGGACGCTGACGCCGACATTTAAGTAGTTGCAAAAAGGCTAAGTAGGTAGATGATTATGATCTTCGTAGACCAATTCTGTTGCAGACGAACTGACAGTGTTATAAACACTAGTTTCATTTACAATTTCAATGAAAATGTGTATTCCAATGTTGCAAAAGACAGAGACATTTTATTTAATAGATAAATTCTTATTACGGAAGAACAGACGTTTTACAGACAAAAATAGCATGCCATCTACCTACAAGTTCGCGTGGGCGCCGTGGAACACGGAAACATCAGCTAAGTTCAACGACTCTGTTTATTACTTATAGTTTTAGGATATTCGTACAAATATCATAGAGGTATTATGGATAAAACATGGGACCCAGGCCTCTAGTAGTCCTTTGGTTAAAAAGAAAGATAAGATAGCGGTACATACATGCGGACGCATACGTTCTTATTTATAATGAAAGATATTAAAAAAATACCATCTCCCCGGTACCTCGAGTCCGACTCGCAATTGTCCGGTTATTTCATCTCGTAGGTCAACCTCTGAGGTTGTTTGCTGCTTAACCGGACTTGGCTGTGGCTGCCTTAACTAATTTAAGAAAGTTGAAAACTTCCAACCAATAAAACTTACAAACTAGGCGACTACACGCTAACACTCCCTGTGGGGTACGGACCTTGGTTAAGGGCGTCGCTGGGGGAGGGCAGCTAGGGACAGGCTGGATCGGATCATTGACAACGTAGCGGCGTATGGTGTCCCTAGGGTACTGCGATCTTGTCTCTCTTCTAAGCTTCGGAAATTTCCAATTTCTGAATGATATAGGTACCAACTCTGTCTGAATACTTATATGACAAATATACATACTATTAGTACAGAGTAGAGTTAGTCTGAGTTAGTCACAAATATTTCAACTAAATATTTCGCAATTTTAAAAAAAGTTTTGTTCTAGACTAGGTGACACGATATAGTGGTTTTTCAGATCTTAATGACGCAGAGGGTTAGGTTGATTCTTTGGATATATAAATAAGAAAGTGGTAAGTATGTGTTGTGATTTTGCTTTTGTATTACTTACGATTTCAGCTGTTGTAAATTGCTATTTCAATTTTATTTTATGTATACTCTTCTAAACTTTTAATAGGTATTCATTAGGGTTCCACGTTTTGCAAGAATGATTCAATTGGTCTGTCGGTTTCAAACGCCGCCGTCGCGTTTATGAAAATTATGTCATCTAACTATCTTTTTCTTTCCGAGTCAATCCTCAAATATCTTCAGATCAGATGTTACATTAAAGCGTCAATAGCCTAATGGCTAAGGTGTCGGAGATGATGATCGAGAGGTCGCGGGTTCGAATTAAATTTAATTTAATTTAATTCGAACCCACCCGTTACAGTAATGCCGTGAACCCACTCCAGACACAATCACATTTAGCTTAGTTGGAGGGGTTAACAATATTGCTAGTAATGTGAATTCCACCCACATTGGTAATTCTGTTTATTTAAAAAAAAGTTAGCTACCTGCACTGTCACAGACTTGACGTTGGTTTCGTTAAATCTCGCACAGGGAAGCAACGTTGTTAGCCACGGCTGCGGTGTCACAGGTGGTGAACCGCATCCGGCGCCTGGGCCTGGAGGTGGCCCTAAACAAGTCGGAGGCCATGGTGTTTCATGGCCCTCGACGGGCGCCGCCGCCGGGATCACACATCGTGGTCAGCGGGACCCGGATAGCTGTCGAGTCCACCATGAAGTATCTGGGATTGGTGCTCGACAGCCGATGGGAATTCGGGCCCCACTTCCGGCGGCTGGTGCCCAAGTTGATGGGCGCAGCGGGCGCGCTTTCAACGTTGCTTCCCAACTTGGGGGGCCCGAGCGCCGCCTGTAGGCGGTTGTACGTGGGAATCGTGCGGTCCATGGCCCTGTATGCGGCCCCTGTGTGGGCGCTGGACATGACGGCCGGCACTCTCGCCATTCTGCGCAAACCGCAGAGGGTGATGGCCGTCAGAGTCGTCCGCGGGTACCGCACGGTTTCCTACGAGGCGGCTTGCGTCCTGGCCGGATCCCCGCCCTGGGACCTAGAGGCGAAAGTACTCGCGTCGTTGTATCGATGGCGCGAGGAAGAGCGGGCACGGGGCTCGAGGCCGGTGCAGCGGCAGATCGCGCTGCGCCGAGAGGAGCTCCGTCAGGTCTTGGTGGCGGAATGGCGGCAGAGGCTTCTGCGCCCTACCGCCGGCCTCGCTACCGTCGAGGCGATCCGGCCAGTACTCGACGACTGGCTCGGGAGAAGGCACGGCTCCCTGTCGTTTAGAGTGACACAGGTGCTGTCGGGGCACGGCTGCTTCGGCAAGTACCTGTGCCGCATAGACAGGGAGCCGGACGCTCGGTGCCACCACTGCGTCCATTGCGGGGAGGACACGGCGCAACACACGCTCGCCGAGTGTGTAGCTTGGGAGGAGCAGCGCCGTGTCCTCACAAATGAAGTAGGAGACGATCTGTCGCTGCCGGCTGTAGTGCAGAGTATGGTCGGCAGCGCAGAGTCGTGGGACGCGGTGGTGTCCTTCTGCGAGGACGTGATGTTGCAGAAGGAAACTGCGGAAAGGGAGAGGGAGATCTCCACTCCCTTCCCTGGCCGCAGAAGGCGCACCGGGCGCAGGGGAAGGGCGGACAACGCCCTTTTCCAGCCCCCATGAATGGGTCCAGGGGCGAGGGACTTGGGGAAGTCCCCCGCCCCCTATTCGATGGACCCGAGTCGCAGGCGCGCGCGGGTGCCGGCGCGCGCCTCTGAGGCGATGCACGGGGTAGTTCAACACCTCACTACCCCGTGCAGGAGGCGAGGCCGGGACAGACCCAGCCAGCACTAGTGCGGGGCTGCGGAAGAATTAGGTTTCCCGCGGCCCCCCGCGCACGTGTGAGAAGACACCTTTAAAAAAAAAAATGGTTTCGTTAAATCCTGCAAGATGCAGGTGGCCATGCACGGTGGGCATGACCAAACCCTATCCTATCCTTATCCGACCCAACTTAGATTTCACCGTGAAGGTCTATCTTCTGCTTATCTTTCCGGTACTTTATTTCATTCCACGATTTACTGTTAAGCTATGTAAATAATACGTGATAACGATAAGATTAGAGGCGGTGCTGTTGCTTCATCCCATTATCACAATTCTAACAATAGTTTATATATGTAGTTTGTATCTTCGTTACAGCTGCGAGATACTGCGTAGAATAGAAATAAACATGAATGTGAAATTATAAGCAACTTTGTGGTCATCCGCTTAGCCATTTCCTAAGTATTGTTGAGGTCGGTATTCCGGGTGCAGCCGAGTATTAGTGTTTCACATATATATTAAAGCTTAATGATCACGAAAAAGAATATCCCATAAAAAACAATACTTGTCAAAAAACCAAGTCTCGCAACTCAGGTTCTTCTACCGTAAAAAGTTGTGAGATCCATGTAATACCAAGTCGGTTATTCGATTATTCAGTCCCTACTTAAGGGACCTTCTGTCTTAAGTTGTTACGTAATTATCTAACCTAACGACATCTTATAGTGACCATATCAATATTAAAAATCTTTAACGTTTTAAATAAATAGATTGACTTGGCAATCGCAATAAACAATTTAATTTATATATGTATTAATTGTGAGATATATTGTGTTTTCATGCGATGGCCGAGTTTAACCATTTAACAAGTTACCCTTGAACATAATTATTATCCTATCTACACTGGAAGACACGGTGGAGCATATGGTCGAGGTGTGCCCTGCATGGGTGGAGCACCGTCGTATCCTCGTAGAGGCGATCGGCGGCGGCGACTTCTCGCGTCCTGCTCTGGTTTAGACCATGGTGCGAAGCGAAAGGGAATGGGATGCAGTCGCCTCCTTCTGCGAAGCAGTCATGCTAGCGAAGGAGGAGGCCGAACGCGCGAGGGAGAGGCAACTCTCTTCCTCGCACCCCAGCCGCCGGAGGATACATCCCGGGCGTCGAGGATCGCGAGCTGATTTCCGGCCACCGTAGGGGTGGGCCTGCGGACGGCTAACAGGGGTCGCTCACCGTCCGGTAACCAGGCCCGGGTCGGCGGCGCGTCGTATTCCACGTTCGCCTCAAAGATTTGTCAATACCAGTGACAGGGCCTTATAGGGCCATTGCCTGTCGGGGTTTGCGGGAAAGTTCTATCGAGATACCGCGGCCCCGGAACTTTAGGGCAACCGAAGGCACAGGGTGGGTTTTTAGTCAGTAGAAGTCTGACACACCCGAGCGGAAGAAGTCATTCGATGATTTTTCCACCAAGAAAAAAAAAGTACCCATCTACATCTATTATTTCATTATATTATACAGGTACACTGATTAATTAACTGCAAATGTAACTTTGTAATCCTATATATTTATATGGGATTACAAAGTTATTTATGCAGTTGATGTATCTAGAAAACTGGACCGAAATTGAAAAATATTATAGTTTTTCCTTGATCCATACACTAAACACTAATTGTATTCTAAATTTGAAGCTTCTATGTCTGCTAGAAGTGCCATAGACTTCACTGACTGAGATGATCGGTCAGTCTGTGAGTGACAAAATTAAGAAACTTTGACTCGTTATAATTCTTAAACTACTGGTTCAAATTGAATGAAATTTGAAATACAATACATACAATGTCTGCTTGGTTACTGAAAATTCAGGCTTCTAGTTTTATCCACAACGAAGTTATAGGGGGTCGAAAATGGCCTGAATTGCTTCGAGAAAAGAATGGTACGGCCGTGCCGCTTTTTTGCTCGACTTGGCGGGGGCACTACCGTGCCCCCAGATGAAATTCCCCAAGAATTTAACTTTACATCTTTCCTATACAAAATCTTCTTAGATTCGATAAATCGTTTTTACTTTCGCCATTTTATCCCGAGAAATGCCAATGCGCAGGTGAATATCCTGATAACTATAATCTGCGGCTTTTTATGTCAAGAGTAAATAAATTACTTCACTAACAGGTATGCGTGCTTCATCCTCGACCATATCATCACTTACCATCAGGTAAGATGGTGGTCAAAAGCAAGCTTATTATCAATAAAAAAAAAATTATGTATTTGACCACCAAACAAGCTCATACTACATATTTACGAAGGCGCAGCAAGAGCTCGGCCGGCCGTCACAGATAACTTTATATCATCGGCACGATTGACCATATTACCCACTTATCTTAACATATTAATAAAATATTAGATTATTTTAATTAACAATAGAATAGCGCAGATTAGGTTTTATTGTAATGGGCATTTCTGCCAAATTCTTAGTTTCTGTACCTATGACTTTTCTGTTTTTGGGAGAGAATCATCAACTGACATCAGTTTTATCTAAGCTCTGATGTGCTTCTCCATATCGTATTACATAAGCGCCGCAAACGGCAGTCAGCATCAATGTCAGGCCCCGATAAGGCCCAAGCCAACGTTCTAACGAAACAACTGAAAGAACAGGATGAGTTTTTAGTTAGTAGAAACGAATAAAGTGCTGAGTGTAAATGAAATAAATGTATTTTATTCTATAATATAACTTATTTTCAATTCATAATCTACATTAAGGTCCCTGTCCTTGATAGACAGGTAGATAGATAAATACACTCTTTATTGTACACCATATAAATGGTTACCAGGTCCCCTTCAAACTAATGGTAAATTACCATGTTATCTTATCAGCAGATGGTATCAGTTCGGCTGACTAAAAGCCGATAGACATGTCAATGGGGACATGTCAAATTGTCAGTATTATTTACAGACCTGAGTAGGATGCCGACAACGTGATAGGAAGTAACATCAAGATTTATAAGTATAATTTTCTAGACGCAATGGCGAAACTAAATATATTGATAGACATAATTTTGTACTTTTGATAATCTATTTACCAATACGACATATTTACCATGTTTATGAATTATTTCCAGTCCACTGTAGTGTCACGAGTAGGTACTCACGAGTCTAGCACTTCCTCTTCTTTCACATGTTACCCTTACGCGCCGGGGCAATGGTGTGCAAGGCAGGCAATGGCCTTATCGAGCCGAGTCATCAGTGCTGACAACACACAGACGCACGCGTGGATCACGACGCGCCGTGGACTTGGGAATTTAGGGGATCACTTGAACGAGCAATGTGATCATTACATTTCTTGTACAGGAGGTTGAAGGAGGTTGTTGCTCGTTTCGGTTTCTGAAACGTCATCGAAACTTTTTGCCTTTTATAACTAAAGTTACTCTTGCTCAGTGTCTTCTTCTTCCTCTTCTAGACTATGCTTCTGTTTGCTATTTTGATGCCACTGAGTTACTTCTGAACCGATCTGATGAGCCCACTCTTTACTTCGATCACGCGTCGTCTGACGGGTCATAATATGTGGAAGGGAATACAGAAGCCGGTAGAGAATTTGTGGAATTGTTTCGTAATGGCGGACGTCGAGATACTCACACTGTCTATCATTACCATCTCTCTTACGGTTTACGTTCAACTTCTCAAATCAGTAAAATGTCAATCCTTCGCTGTCCGTACAGTCCGCCTCTTTAACAAGCTTCCTCACTTCTTTCAGGAGATTTTCAGGGAAAAATTAAAGGAACATTTCCTAACAAGCTGACCCATGAGTAGATATGTTATATTAGTCAGAAGATTTATTTATTGCATTAATGTATGTTAGTTTATATAAATAAGTTTTGTAGGAACCTAGTACCTACGCGTAACAAACCGTACAAATATTAGAACTGTAGCACAATTATTCGTTGTAAGTTAACCATTTCTGGGTTAACTCGCCTTTGTATTTAAGCTGGCCATTCAATTTATTTTTTGTATGTCTGTGTGTGTACAATAAAAAATAAGGTGAGAACTTTAACGACAGCATTGTTATTTTCAAGGCCTGCAACTAAATGAGAAAGCAATCCTGTAAATTGACTGACTCGGGGCTCGAATATAAATGAGATTACTAACTTCGTACTCCAAGTTTTAATATCGCTAATTCGCGACAGTTCTATTGCTTGCTATTTTTAACCGACTTCTGAAAAAGGAGGAGGTTCTCAATTCGGATGTTTGTTTGTTTTTTTTTTTATGTTTGTTCGGGCATAGCTCCGTCGCTCGCCAACCGATTTGAATTTTTTTTTTTGTTGGAAAGGATATACTTCTCAAATGGTCCCATAAAAAATATATCGAAATCGAACAAGCCGTTTCTGAAAAATCAACAAAAGTCTAAAAAAAATATTTACATTGATGATATTTTCGTTTACTCTGCATTGTTTTTTGTTCGCGCGTTTTTAGTTTTTTGTAGTTGACATTTTGGCTTTTACAACTACATTAATTACAAATTGACCCACTAAAAAGCGCGAAAATAAAAACTTTTTTGCAAAAAAATAAAACCGACTTCCATATCAAAACACTACAAAGCCAAAAATAATTTTAATTTCGGAAGGCGGTGTGAAAAAAAAGAAAATACAAAACCAATAACACCGACTACCGAAATTAAAATTATTTTTGGCTTTGTAGTGTTTTGATATGGAAGTCGGTTTTATTTTTTTGCAAAAAAGTTTTTATGACTACAGTTCAATTTACCGCCTCACGCAAATGTAGGAGTGTGGTATACATACAAAGACTATAAAACGTGGTATAGTTATACCATCATACCTACATAATATAGATAGACATATGGTAGTTATATGGTCCGCAATACGAGTCAGCTGAGCGATTATTATCGATCGTATAATCCTGGCAAAATGAGAAGCTTCCAGTTGCTAGGTCACGTTGCCGCGTCAGGAAGTTTCCGCAGTCGGTCGGGTAACGTCAACAAAACAAGTGACTGCCGCATTGAAGTGTTCCGGAGACCGGGGGAGTATTATGTCTGTCATGGAAATTGAGACAGACTCAGTGTGATATTTCAGCCAGCTATTTGCCACTAATGTTCTGGACACGGTATGCATGAATGTTACCTGCTGTTAATTTTAGATTACGTTCAAGATAAGGTTACAAAAAGACGGCGACATAATTTTTGTTAGAATTCTGTTTGTTTTAATAACCTACCAAACAAAAAAAAAAACAAAACTCGTTTAGTTATCGATTACCTACATTTTTGTTTTATTTTGGTACGTTGGTTCGTATAGTCGCGGTCATTAGTTCCTAAATCAAGTAAAAGTGTGATGGAGCCATAAACTACTCTAGCTGTGCAGCTCGTTAAACTTTTAATAGAACTATAAACATAGTAATACTCACCGATGCGCTTGTTAAGCCGCGGCGTATCCCGGCCTTGCTCCTCTTCATCCACATCCACGTCGAACGAGAATGGAAAACTCTTCGTAGACCCCACAAAACCGGTCGCCATAACGACACAATTCACTAGAAAACACGCGTCATGCGTCGACAACCCTTCGGTTCTCCGATATGACTGGCTGCTGGACAGCGGCGCGCAAAACCAGCGGGAAAATTTCAAGCGCTTCACGGAAATTACACCAATCAATGAATAGTTTAGCGCGCACGTCTAACGCCCGATTGGTTGATTTTGTGCGGTGTTTTAATTTCAGCGTATTTTATTTATTGTTTTTGATAATATGCTTGCTGAGTCAACATCAAAAGAAATTGGAATTGGAAGCAAATGAATGTGCGCAAATTTGTTCGATGTTTCAACTCCATATGATTAACTGTACGAGCGATAAATGTTGTCATAAAAAGAAAATTAGAATAAAGCATTTATTATCATGAAATAAACATAGTCCAGGAAGGAAAATCCACAAGGAAATTCTCGCTACTAACAAATCTTTCTCAATATCTTACAAAGATATTATGTTAAACAAGATGACATTCTTTAAAGTCAAGTGGTTTGATAACGTTTGCGTCTATCATGTAATAAGAACAGTATTAGGACTTTGATGTCAAGATAATCTATAAAATACGTACTATCATTTGATATAGGAACCGTAACTTTCATACTGATCGTAGTAACTACCCAACTAGCAAAATATCCTTACAAACAAAAGCTTGTAAGAGCTATGGTTTCATACAAGGTTTATACGTGTTCTGATTAAGCCAGAAACCCTTAATACCCTTAGAAACAAAAGCTTGTAAGAGGTATGGTTTCATATAAGGTTTATATGTGTTCTGATTAAGCCAGAAACTCTAATAGTGTTATTTTATAAGTCTATTTAAGTTTTAAGAGCATACTTGTAACATTATTGTTATAGTGGTATATAAGAAACCATTGTATAATATTAATAAGAGCAGAGGCATTATAAGCGTCTTCTACAAGTCTAATTGCCTTTGATTCTTAATTAAAACTTATAAATATATTTTATAAGTAGGTACGTAAGTACTTATAAAATGTATTCAATCTTAGAATTGACTATAATAAGTGTTTTATTAGACTTCTGTAAAACTAGTGTTTTAAAAGTGTGATTTATCTCACCTGAGACATATTAAACAGTAGTAGTACTTTGAAAGTCCTACAAGTGTCTTAAAAAATTCTCTATTAAGAGCCATTAGACGTTTTTTCGCAAATTTCTAAGATTTCAATCGCCTGCTTTACCATCTTACGTCATACTTTGAATTTTTAAAATACATGTCTAAAATAGATCAATTATTAATGAAGTGTTTCGTCGTTTAACATTTACTTAAAACATCTGCATCGCTTTGTGGTGAGTAATCTCGCAAAAGTAGTTTACTAAAAAATCATCGTAGAGTCAACTTCAGATTCCGGAATCTATGACTAATATTCACAAATTCAGGTGAAAAAAATATGGATAGTATTAGACATATACTTGATTTGTCAATTGATTTTCAATATTCATGATTATTTATTGCATTATTTAAAAAAAAACTGTTGTCTATTTTTAAGCGCTATAGCACAATTTTATCGCAATTATTCGCATTTAATAAGGCGTAATTCCGATACAAAAATTATGTCAAAAAAAAATTTTTAACAAAAAATAGAACCGACTTCCATATCAAAACACTACAAAGCTAAAAATAACTTTAATTTCGGTAGTCGGTGTTATTGGTTTTGGATTTTCTGTTTTTTTCACACCGCCTTCCGAAATTAAAGTTATTTTTAGCTTTGTAGTGTTTTGATATGGAAGTCGGTTCTATTTTTTGTTAAAATTTTTTTTTTCACGCTTTTTACTGGGTCGGTTTGTAATTTATCTAGTTACAAAAGCCATAATGTCAACAACTTATCACCTTTTACAAAATGTTTCTTTTCCCGATGCATAGCTGTTAATTTTTGAGGAGTTCTCCTGGTACTTGACCATCAGCTCTACATCACCATATTCCGACGAGCATAAAGTGTTTAACATCCGTACTCAAGTAATCGAATCGAAATCCACGAAATACTTATTATTGAGTAGTTTCAGTGGCCATCTGTGGTCTTCATCATCAGTTCAACTTCACCAAATGGTACTTTTCGAAAGCAACTGCTCAAGGTACTATAAGAAATACCCAAAACGCTATAGGTGTGCCTATAATATTTGAAGAGTTCCCTCAATTTCTCCAGGATCCCATCATCAGATCCTGATTTCGTAACAATGGGACTAACTAGAAAGTATACCCTTTCGAACAAAAAAAAGAATCGGTCCAGCCATCTCCGAGTTATGAGCATAAAAAAGTTCAAGACGAATTGTAAACCTCCTTTTTTTCAAGTCGGTTATTAACTTTGTTCTGTGAAGAATTCAAATAAATAGTTTTTATGACGATGCGATCATGTAATTTTGTAATAACATGATTTTAAGAACGCTCTAAATTACTATATATTACGTTGCCCAAGCTAGCTCCATTCAGCCCAGTCAGATCCATAGGATGCAAGTCGTTCAGAACCGTTTTCTCCGAAAGGCCACGGGCGCGCCCTGGTTCTTGAGGAATGAGGATCTCCACGTAGACCTCAAACTCCCGACCATAAAGCAAGTGTTGAAACGCATGTCAGTGCGTTACTTCACCTCTGCTGAGACCCACACAAACCCCCTAAAAATTTCTCAGGTTCGTCGCCCGCGTAACGTCCTAGACGAACCCGACGACCCCACCACCATCCGACAAGAAAGCAGTAGGGAAACCAGCACTCTTAGAAAACACACACACAAAACGCGTTCCGTATTCCGGCCTCGCCGCTGAGGCCCATCGCGACGTCCGCGTACCTGTAACGGAAATCCTCCTCGACCTTTGCCAAACGAGCCAGCCCGCGATGCTGAGCCAGTAGCAATAAATACTCCCTTAAATACGACCCAGCCTGTCCCTTTGCTGCCCTCCCCAAATGACCCCGCTATGCCGAGGCCCGTACTCCACAGGGAGTGCCCTTAGCGTGCGGTCATTAGTTGTAAGTATATTTTAGTTTGTAAGCCCTGGCTGGGGGCCTTTAATTTATTAGAGGTCACCACAGGAAAGACCGGTTAAGTAGTACATTAGCCCTAGCGAGCTAAACTACGAGTGGCCCTAACTAATAAAAAAAAAGCTCCATTCAGTACGGCGCGAGCGCCCTCCGAAGTAGCACCTATGTAAATTTTTCCCGCGTCCCAACAGTCGAGTGCTCGTATCGAGAACGCATTACTATACTACGAATACGCGGGTTTTGATACTCGTAGTTTTTTTGCAAGAAATATTTTTTGTTCTTTATACGTAATTGTTTTAGCTATGGAGAACACGCACGGTGTAAAGAGTCACACGGTGTACATCATGTTTAACCAACTTCAAAAAAAGGAAGAGGTTCTCAGTTCGTCGGATTTTTTAATGTATGTTTCCCCGATTACTCGAAGACGGCTGGACCGATTTAAAAAAATATATTTTTTGTATGAAAGGGTATACTTTCTTATTGGTCCCATTGTCATCACGTCAGGATCTGATGATGGAATCATGGAGAAATCGAGGGAACTCTTCAAATATTATAGGCACACCTATAGCGATTTGGTTATTGTTGTTATTTCGGCTCTTGAAAAGCACCATTTGGTGAAGTGGAACTGATGATGAAGACCACAGATGGCCACCGGAACTACTCAATAATAAGTATTTCGTGGGTTGCGATTCGATTACTTGAATATGGCTAAGCCCTTTATGCTCGTTACAATGCATAATTATGGTGAAGTAAAGCTGATGGTGAAGTACCAGGAGAACTCCTCAAAAATTAACGGCTCTGCATCGGGAAAAGCTATATTTTGTATAAGGTGATAAGTAGTTGACATTTTGTAACTTGATAAATTACAAATTAAAAAGCGTTAAAAACACTTTTTAACTAACTTTTTGGAAGACGGTGTCCAAACACGAAAATACGAAAAAAATCACCGACGGACGAAAGTAAAGTCGGTTTTATTTTTTGTTTAAACGTTTTTTGCATTTATAATGTAAAGTAATACTTTGATGTAATCTAAATTTAGGGCTACCAACGTTTTGAGAAAAAAAAAATCACAAATAATCACAAACCCTAACTGTTGTTCAGTACTGTAGAACTATAAATACAATTCAACGAATGTCATATTTCTTTATTGATTTGTTTTTAAACATACTTAAAAAAAGGAGGAGGTTCTCAATTCGACTGTATTTTTGTAGTAGTTTTAGTAGATGGCTAGACCGATTTAGAAAATCCTTTTTTTATTTGAAAGGATTTACTTCAAGGTGAGTTCCATTATCATCAAGTTAGGATCTGATGATGGAATCATGGAGAAATCGAGGGAACTCTACAAATATTATAGGCACACCTATAATAAGTATTTCGTGGGTTACGATTCGATTACTTGAATAAAATTTCTAAACAATTTATGCCCGTCACACTGCATATCGTGAAGTAGAGCTGATTGTGAAGTACCAAGAGAACCAAACGCTATCGTCCCTGCATTAGAAAAAAAATATTTTTTAAAAGGTGATACAAAGTTTAGGCTTTTAAACTGGGTAAATTACAAACCAACCCACTAAAAAGCGAGATATAATCAAACTTTAAAAAAAATACTGCAAAGTGAAAAATTACTTTAATTTCGTGAGTCGGTGTCTTTGGTTTTGTAGTATCGTTTGTGATAATGAATTCCGAAATTAAAGTTATTTTTGGCTTTGTAGTGTTTTGATATGGAAGTCGGTTCTATTTTTTGTTATTTTTTTTTTTTAATACAAATACTTTATTTGAGATAAAATAAATAATTAACAAGATACCGCGGCCACGGAACTTAAGGGCTGCTGATGGAACAGGGTGGATTTTTAGTCAGTAGAAGTCTAGCACATGGGAGTGCTAGACTTCACCTCCACCTAGAGCGGGAAAACTCATTTATTGCATTTTCCACCCCAAAATAAAGATAAAATAAATTGTATTGCAATCGTATGAATCCTGTAGCTTGATGGTGCAATGGAACTTTCGAACGCAAACGTAAATATTCTTTGGACTATTTATTTATGTAGTTACTTCAATTTAGGTGTTGAACCGAATGGCTGTCATCAAGCATTGTCTTTTCAGTTACCCTTCAGAGTGACTGTGTAGTTTCTAGTCTATTAAGCGGTAAATTATTATATCTTATCTTAAATTTTATAGGAATAACCACCCGTTGCATTAGATGTCAGACTTGACGATTTAGCGGAAGTCGGCGTGCCTTTTGTTTGGGACCCGGTATTTCGGTAATATTGAAAATGCCATAATCACAGAAAGATAAAGTAGGTAGGAAGTTATCAGAGCTCAAATAAAAGGTACCTGGTAAAAGAGCCGAAAAAATTAAGATAATATATGTAAATAACGGCGATTGTCTAAACTATATATATGAAACAGCACCAGTGTATAATCATGTATAATATGATTGCATAGGTAGAAAATTTTGAACGTACAAAAATCTTCAGATATGTAGTGCAACAACTACTTGTCTGAAGCTAAACTAACTAACTTTATGGTACTATATTTTTAAACATGTTATACAGTGTATAACGGAATATGCATAAACCCTTAAATGGGGTAATTTTACTCATTATTATGAACCTGCAAAATAATCAGTTATTTAGTAAATTTTGTCCAGTTATGCACACTTATAAATGAACGAGGTCGTTTATTCTTTTTCGCAATTTTAAGGTCGGTCCCATAGTAAAAGATATTCATAATGATGATTACAATTACCTCTTTTCCAGTTTTACGTATGTATGTACACTGTGTATTTATAGTTATACTATGTAGATTGTAATCAAAGTTAAAATTTCTCAAATGTTTATTTTTATTTTTTAGAATAATTATAAAGTGCATGGGAGGCGAATAATAGATTTTCAGTACTTTTGGAGTCAATTAATCAATATTAGCAAACACAGTGAAAAGTTCGGCTACAATATGAGCTATCTAAAAATAGAAAAAGAGAAACGGATGGGTCTCATATCCAAATTTTACTTGAAATGTAAGATGTGTGTGCTTTATTCTGAAAACTTCAGACCCCAACACAACTGATAAATCTAAACTCAATCAAGGCGCGGTATATGGTTCAATTATGACAGGAATATATATATTTTTGTATAGACCAACACTTTTTCTTACTTGTTTACCTATTTGTAGAAATAAATATTATTTACAATTTAACGTAAAAAATAACCTTCCTTCTGAAACAGTCTATTAAAAAATAAATATCGGAAACTACAACTCATAACGTACGTGCGTACGTACGTACGTACATAAAAAGTGTGATTTTTATTAGTTAAGTAACACCGATTTTACACTTTTGAGCTTAATTTTGTTGAAGTCGGTTGTCACATAACTTCCATTTCCCTTTTAAATGTATACTTTATACATGTCTTTCATTTTTTAAATCTTAAGTCATTTAAGTAATCAAATCTCTTTCTTATAAAGACGGTTAGAACAGCTCAAGATTGTTTAGTCCGACTCGACACTCTCTCTACACTATTAGTGTTGTTTATGTGTGCATCGCCACGCACACATGCCGATTTTTACCTAAACTAGAGAGTACATATTTTGAAAACTGGCTTTTAAGGGTATTTATTTTCCTTGTTGTATCTAACAAGAGAAATTATTATAAAATCAGGTAGATTGAATTAACGTTGTGAATTAATTATTTACTTGTACCTATAATGACTTCGTTGCTTGGCTTGCTTTTACTTATTAAGGAACCTTAAAATTATGAGCAGTATGGCCGTGTATACAATGGTTTTAGGTTTAATTTGACTTTTACGAGTGCGATATAAACCTTACATAAGAATACTGGACTTATATTGTTCTGATAAACCACTTTATATGAGTCGTGGTTCTGGTCGTAATGGTGATATTTGAATATTACTTCGCAAATAATTAAAATTATATATAATAAAAGACACATTTTTGAAAAGGCCTGTGTAACTACTGTTATTCAAATTTCAAAATAATCGAGAAAAACTACTTCGCAACCTAATAATCGCATAAAGTGCGTGAGAAACTAAGCTTACACACTGCTGTTTTGTAGGAAAATGAAATAAAATATAATACTTAAGTTTTTACGTGACTTTTTATTATTTTCGCAATTTTTATTTAGCTCACAGCGGTTTGTGATTACACTCTTATTAGGAGATCACAAAGAGGACTACTAGCGATATTACACTTAAAATAGCATTAGTAAGAGGATTTTAAGGTTACTTGCCCTTAAAGCATGCCCTTGTAAGTCAATTGTAAGTTTGTTTTTCCTTATAAAAGTATCAGCATGAGTTTTGTAAGTTTCAAAATATAACGCGCCGTAACATTTAGGGCGTTCAATTTAAGAGCCATTTTTCAAAATTTGAACGCTCGAGTTTAGGTAAAAATCGGCATTTATGCGTAGCGATGCACACATAAACAACACTAATAGTGTAGAGATAGTGTCGAGTCGGACTAAACAATCTTGAGCTGTTATATTCGTCTTTATAAGAAAGAGATTTGATTACTTAAATGACTTAAGATTTAAAAAATGAAAGATATGTATAAAGTATATATTTAAAAGAAAAATGGAAGTTATGTGCCAACCGACTGTAACAAAATTAAACTCAAAAGTGTAAAATCGGTGTTACTTAACTAACAAAAATCACACTTTTTATGTACGTACGTATGTACGTACGCACGTACGTTATGAGTTGTAGTTTCCGATATTTATTTTTTAATAGACTGTTTCAGAAGGAAGGTTATTTTTTACGTTAAATTGTAAATGACATTTATTTCTACAAATAGGTTACAAGTAAGAAAAAGTGTTGGTGTGTCTATACAAAAATATATTTATATTCCTGTCATAATTGAACCATATACCGCGCCTTGATTGAGTTTAGATTTTTCAGTTGTGTTGGGGTCTGAAGTTTTCAGAATAAAGCTAGATAAGTACACACATCTTACATTTCAAGTAAAATTTGGATATGAGAGCCATCCGTTTCTCTTTTTCTATTTTTAGATAGCTCATATTGTAGCCAAACTTTTCACTGTGTTTGCTTATATTGATTAATTGACTCCAAAAGTACTGCAAATCTATTATTCGCCTTCCATGCACTTTATAATTATTCTAAAAAATAAAAATAAGCATTTGAGAAATTTTAAACTTTAAATTGAATTGAATTTTTAAACTTTGTATTAAAAAATAAACCCGACTTACAAAAAAACACTGCAAAGAAAAATAACTTTAATTTCGGAATTCATTATCAAAAACGATACTATAAAACCAAAGACACCGACTCAAGAAATTAAAGTAATTTTTCACTTTGCAGTGTTTTTTTTTTAAAGTTTGATTATATGTCACTTTTTAGTGGGTTGGTTTGTAATTTACCCAGTATAAAAGCCTAAACGTCAACTTTGTATCACCTTTTGAAAAATATTTTTTTTTCTAATGCAGGGACGATATCGTTTAGTTCTCTTGGTACTTCACAATCAACTCTACTTCTCGATATGCAGTGTGACGGGCATAAATTGTTTAGAAATTTTATTCAAGTAATCGAATCGCAACCCACGAAATACTTATTATAGGTGTGCCTATAATATTTGAAGAGTTCCCTCGATTTCTCCATGATTCCATCATCAGATCCTAACTTGATGATAATGGAACTCATCTTGAAGTAAATCCTTTCAAATAAAAAAAGAATTTTCTAAATCGGTCTAGCCATCTACTAAAACTACTACAAAAATACAGTCGAATTGAGAACCTCCTCCTTTTTTTAAGTAGGTTTAAAAACAAATCAATAAAGAAATATCACGTTCGTTAAATTGTATTTATAGTTCTACAGTACTGAACAACAGTTAGGGTTTAATTTCTTAAGTGCTTCTATCTTTTGTGATTATTTGTGATTTTTTTTCTCAAAACGTTGGTAGCCCTAAATTTAGACTACATCAAAGTATTACTTTATATTAAAAATGCAAAAAACATTTAAACAAAAAATAAAACCGACTTTGCTTTCGTTCGTCGGTGTTTTTTTTTTTCGTATTTTCGTGTTTGGTCACCGACTTCCAAAAAGTTAGTTAAAAAGTGTTTTTTTTACGCTTTTTAGTTTGTAATTTATCAAGTTACAAAAGCCAAAATGTCAACTACTTATCACCTTATACAAAATATAGCTTTTCCCGATGCAGAGAGTTAAGTTACGGCGAACGAGATTATTATTAAAAAAAGATTTATTTAAATACAATGTTTATTCTAAAGAATATTCTACAAGACTGATTTCTAATTACAATATTTCTATTAACTAAACTTATTGCTAAATCTGCAATTGTGCAGTTTACGTTATGACGCACAGGCGCATCCGATGCGTAGTCAGCAATGACGCACGCTAGGCGACTGCCTAACTCCTCCCTCCTCAAGATAGAAGCGCGTCCCGCAGCTTCCAGCAGTGTCCTCATTGTGAACTTCCTCTTGTTTCGGTTGTCTTTGTATCCACGGATGTCTTTGTAGCCGTAGCTTCCAGATGATTGCAGCTATCAGGATGAGGTATAGTCCTAGTGTTGACCAACTTGGAGTAGCCATCATAGTCTGCCAATCCATGATAGATCCTTGTACGTTTTCAGCTCGATCCATCAGTTCGTGAATGCTGTCAAGTGGTATATCTTCTAATTGTAGGTTATAATGGATGTTCTCTTCCGGGATGTTAGTTTGACTGGGAAGTGGTATGATTTCGTCAGCAGCAACAGTATTGGTATTTGCCTTCAGTGTTCGGTTGAATATTTCCATTTGACAATCGCTTGTAATGCTGGCGATGTATATGCCTGTTATTCTTTTGTAGTCAGATTTCCTTCCGCAAAGAGTTCTTAAGATTTGTTCTTCTTTAGATATGATTAACCATTTGTTATCCTGCAGTTTCTGGATCTTCCCATGTTTCAGATCCATCCTAGCTCTTGTGCAGTTCTTATTTTCATGTTTTATAAGAGATATTATGCAATCTTCGGATTTCTCCACTGGCTGGGTGTTCAATGATGCGCAGAGCTGGACATCTTGCGTGATCTTCTTGCAGTCTTCTTCTAGGTATGAGTACTCGTTGCTTCCCAGTGCTAGGTATTTGGATTTGGGGATGATGGTGAGGTTTTGTTTATCGGGTATGGAGTATAGGTGGATAAGGTCATAAGAGTTTGGATCAGTTGAAGGAATCTCTAGTATAAACGTCAATGTGTTATCTGTGCTATAAGCTTTTACGCTAATAGACTTCTCTATACTATGAATATTCTTTATGCTAATATTATCAACGGGTCTGAATTGGTTTAATTTTTGAATATTTAACATTTCTTTGATAAGACTATGTGGAGATATAATACTAGGATGCATTACTTCTAACTGCGCGAAAGTCATGGCATCTTCTAAAATAACTAGTTTGTCTAATAGTAGCTCTAAACTAAAATCTATTTGAATATATAAATCTAAGAAGTGTAATCTACTAACTACTAAGTTATTACTATAAGTGGCATTTTTCAACATTGCACCTAGTTTTTTCTGATTTATGTCTAGGAGTTCCACCTGTTTACTGAATTCTTCAACTGCATGCTTTGCTATAAATAATGTTTGTTTTTGAGATGAATCTATACTATGTACCGAATTGCGTAAGTTAGATATTTCATTTTCAAATTTCATAGCGTCTTCATAATCTAAGTTGCCTGTAATAGTTTTAACTATGGAACCTAAGCCGTTAATTAAGCCACGTCTAAATCTCTGGCGTGGTGCGATAAATACTATTTTCTTACTTATTAAGTTTAAACTATTTTCTATTTGATCTTTATAAGTTCTATGTAACTCCTCGTTATTTTCAGCAGCTTTAGTACTGGCATATAATGACATAAGCTTTAGGGTCGTTTCGTGTAAATAAGAAACATTATATACGCAAGCCAAACTAAAGGTATCTACGTGCTTCAAGATCTGGCCCTGTTTTAGCAACAGAATACCATTAGCGTTATCTACGGGATTGAGAGTTAGATTGGCGGCTGCGTGGAACACGAAGGCTCCTGTGACGAGGGTCCTGGAACAAGATGTGGTCTTCGTAGAAGCTTAAAATGAACTCGAATAGATTTTGAGTTTGGGTGACTCCCTATTATTTCTGCCACATTGTTAGGATGAAAATGAATGATTTTGTACGGACCTTTGAATACTGGCTTCGTCTTGTCACTCCTCGTAGTTTTGGCAACCTGTTTATATACTGTTTCACCTACCTTAAATGTTATCGCTTCGGCTGCCTTGTTTCGCTTTTCTATTATTTGTTCTTTGTTCTTAGACACGTGAGCTGCTATGCATTCCTGTACTGCCTCTGCATTCTTGCGGTGATTAATGACATAATCTTGGTAGAACTCCTTAGGATAGTATAGCTCTAAAGGATTCCTAGATGCTGTATGGCCAAACAGTAGCTCTCGTGGTGTATAGCCAGTAGTAGAGTGAATAGCATTGTTATAGGCAATAATAGCATACTTCATCAGTAGTTGTATCGGTTCGTCTTTATTTGTCATTCTCTGGATTCTTATTATTTCGGCAATGGTTGAGTGAAACCTTTCTATGGGTGAATTCGAATTTGGGTTATAGGGTGTAGTAAAGTGGATATTAATATCGTGCGAAGCGCATATTTCTTTTATAACGTCGTTGTCAAATTTAGTATCGGAGTCTGTGGTAATTTTAAGAGGTAATCCTAAAACAGAGAAAACTTGTAACAAAGCTTCTGCTATGTGAACACTACTAGAAGCGTTTAAAGGTACCGCCTGGGCAAATTTTGAAAAATTATCAATGATTGTTAAAAATGTTGCACCTCCAGTGGAATATAGGTCCATAAATAAATGTTGAAATGGTTTCGTCGGTGTTTCTGTTATAGCTAATGGGGGTCTTAAGGGGTTTCTTTCATATTTGGCTCTTAAACACAAATCACATTGGTTAATGAATCTTTGGATTGATAACAACATATTAGGCCAATGGTAATTTCTATGCAATTGCTTGTACGTTTCCTGAATACCTCGGTGCGATGATTTACCTTCGTGATATCGCTTAATAAGTTCTTGTTGTTCGGTTTTGTTTTCTACAAGTGTAACCCGCGAAGTACATCTAATTAATTTGGGTCCTCTATCATTAAAAATAGTTGTGTAAACTCTTGAAAAAGCTAAATATAAGTTTTCATCGAAAAAATAACAGTGAAAAACACGGTCTGCTATAGTATGTTCTTTTAAGAATTTTATGATCTCTGATTCAGTATTATTTACCGGGATGAAAACGTCCTTAATAACTGTCCTGGAGTTAGTTGATCTGTCTTCAACTCTATAAGTAGAACCTGGGGTAGACCTAATAAAGAATTGTTTTAGCTGTTTATCTATAGCGTCCGATAAGATAGGTATACCGTTATTTTCATTATCAGGTTGTGTATGGTTTGTAGAGACTAATTGGTCCGGGTCGACGGTTACGATACTCATCGAATCTGTTCCGTTGTCGGTTTGAGAGGGGATAGTGCTTCTAACTTCTACCTCATTATTATTGTTATGTTGGTCATTACGTCTATTATCCTGGTTATTAGGGTTATTATTGTCTAACTCAGCTTGTCTCCGGGCATTATCGAATATTCTGTTTATTATATCATCATCTTCGTTATCGTCAAAGTTAACCGCCAAAGATTCTAAACTATTATGGAAGATTTTTGCCCTAGATAATGCATCTGCATTAGTGTTTTGTTTACCCTTTTTATAAACTACCTTATAGTCGTATTCAGCTAACTTTAACTTCCAACGGGTTAGTTTGGAATTTGGGTCTTTTAAGCTCATTAACCATGTAAGGGGTCTATGATCGGTATATATTGTAAATTTACGACCATACAAATAGGGTCTAAAATATTTTATTGCCCAAACTATACCTAACAACTCTTTCTCTATAGTAGAGTACCGAGTCTCGGTATCTGACAATGTTCTTGACGCAAAGGCAACTGGTTTATCTGAGCCTACATTGCCCTGGGACAAAACAGCACCTAGTGCAAAGTCTGATGCATCTGTAGTCAAGATAAAAGGTTTATCAAAATCGGGGTATTGGAGGATTGGGGCGTTTGTTAAAATTTGTTTACATTTATTAACGGCGTCTAAAAATTCATCTGAGTGTAAAACTTTTGCGTTCTTTTTAAGGCATAATGTTAGGGGTTTTGTTAGTTTCGCGAAGTCTTTGATAAATTTTCGGTAGTAACCTACTAGTCCTAAGAACGCCTTTATTTCTTTTTGTGTCTGTGGTATGGGGAAATTTAGAACTGCTTTGATCTTGTCTTTATTGGGGTTCAACCCTTGATCAGTAAGTTCATGTCCTAGAAAGTTTACATGTTTTTGAAGGAATTCAGATTTGTCTAACTGGACCTTGAGATTATGCATTTTAAATCGCTGAAATACTAATTTAAGTTTTTCGTTATGTTGTTGGAGTGACGTTGCTGCAATTATTACGTCATCTAAATACGTGAAAACGTTCTCTATGCCTCGGAGTATGTGGTCCATAAGACGTTGAAAAGTACTCGGGGCGTTTTTTAACCCGAAAGGCATCCTTAAAAACTCATAATGGCCTCTCTCAGTGGTAAACGCGGTTTTGATTGCTTGCCAGGTGTCGACGCTTTCTTCAGAAGCTATAGCGCTAACTGCGGCACCGCTCAATTTGCTCTTAATAAGACTCGTAAGAGCAGGGTTTGCCCTAATCGGTGGCTCTAACAATAAAATAACATTTTCTACTTCTTTAATAAAATAATTCAATGTTTTTGGGTTGCCGTCATACCTTGGCAGCAGTTCAGAAACGAACTTGAATGTCGCTAGCTCAATGCTTGCCATAGCCATCGTTTAATTATTACGTATTATTTAAAAAAAATACTATACTCTGATAATATTAAGATAATTTAATTATATAGGTTGACAGTCAGCCTAGTGCCTATATCAAATTAGCGTAAAGTTTTATTAGTGTTATATGAGTCGCGATTTTAGCGGACAATAAACACATGTAATTTTAATTATGTTTTCTGATTTATAAGTGGCTAAGAAACGTGCCTACAATAAAATAGGTATGCGTTCTATACTAGTATACGTAAATGTTGACAATATATTGTCTATAGCGATTTTAGCCTATACACAAACACACATACAACATTTAAAATATTACGACAGGAAATATAGCATAGGAAACTGGGAATACAACTTGCACTCACCCCAATAACCTCTGCATCTCCAGCCGGGCCTTGTAGAACAGCAGGACTCCCAATTCTCCGGGTCTCCCGCGGGATGCTCGCCGTCGTAGATTCGAATATTATGTGATCGCGATGGTAACGATAGAAACCGTTCACTCTAGCCGAAGAGTTCTATTCGAAGCAGAGTGTCGCGATCCTACCGACTGCGCCAGTTAAGTTACGGCGAACGAGATTATTATTAAAAAAAGATTTATTTAAATACAATGTTTATTCTAAAGAATATTCTACAAGACTGATTTCTAATTACAATATTTCTATTAACTAAACTTATTGCTAAATCTGCAATTGTGCAGTTTACGTTATGACGCACAGGCGCATCCGATGCGTAGTCAGCAATGACGCACGCTAGGCGACTGCCTAACTAGAGCCGTTAATTTTTGAGGAGTTCTCTTGGTACTTCACCATCAGCTTTACTTCACCATAATTATGCATTGTAACGAGCATAAAATGCTTAGCCATATTCAAGTAATCGAATCGCAACCCACGAAATACTTATTATTGAGTAGTTCCGGTGGCCATCTGTGGTCTTCATCATCAGTTCCACTTCACTAAATAGTGTTTTTCAAGAGCAACTGCACAAGTTACTACAAAAAATAACCAAATCGCTATAAGTGTGCCTTTAATATTTGAAGAGTCCCCTCGATTTCTCCATGATTCAATCATCAGATCCTGACGTGATGGCAATGGAAACAATAAGAAAGTATACCCCATTAACCAAAAAATTAAATTTTTAAAATCGGTCTAGCCGTCTTCAAGTAATCGGGGAGCATGCATAAAAAATCCGACGAACTGTCCTTTTTTTTTGAAGTCGGTTAAAAAAGATGTGTCTTGCTTCATGTGCATTTTTTAGTGATGCAGAATTATTGCGTTTCCCTTTTTGACACAATGGTATACACCGTGCCTGTTCTCCATAGCTAAAACAATTACGTATAAAGCACTAAAAATATTTCTTACAAAAAAATACGAGTATCAAAACCCGCGTAGTCGTAGTATAGTTAGCGTTCTCGATACGCGCGCTCGACTGTCGGGACGCGGAAAAAATTGTCACAGGTCCTACTTCGAAGAGCGCTCGCGCCGTACTAAATGGAGTTAGCTTGGGAAACGTAATATATAGTAATTTAGAGCGTTTTAAAAATCATGTTATTACAAAATTACATGATCGCATTGTCATAAAAACTATTTATTTGAATTCTTCACAGAACAAAGTTTATTTTGACATAATTTTTTTATCGAAATTACGCCTTATTAAATGCGAATAATCGCGACAAATTTGCGGTACAGCACCTAAAAATAGACAATAGTTTTTATTTTTTTTCTAAATAATGCAATAAATAATCCTGAATATTGAACATTAGTTTACAAATGAAGTATATGTCTTATACTATCCATATTTTTTTCACCTGAATTTGTGAACATTAGTCATAGATTCCGGAATCTGAACTTGACTCTACGATGATTTTTCAGTAAACTACTTTTGGGAGATTACTCACCACAAAGCGATGCACATGTTTTAAGTAAATGTGAAACGACGAAACACTTCATTAATAATTGATCTATTTTAGACATGTATTTTAAAAATTCAAAGTATGACGTAAGATGGTAAAGCAGGCGATTGAAATCTTAGAAATTTGCGAAAATCTGTCTAATGGCTCTTTTTTATTTTTGTATGAAAATCTGGTGAACTAAAATATGACGAATTTTTAAAAGTCATAGAACAAAAGTTGTTGATTATGATGTTAGTAACATAGTCCTGAGAGGTTTTCGGTGTTTTATAATTAACCCTGTATATGTCTATAAGTGTGATATAAGACTGAAAAAATTATGGTCTTGGGATATTTGTAAGATTATTTTTTGCTAGTTGGGTACCTTAATGAAGAATTTTCCACCCCAGTTTTTCCCGGGAGACCATTGCTTGGATTGCAAGCAGCCATCATTCAAAATACTTTTGTTTCAAATAAACTATTTGCAGTATGGAGAGCAGTGGTGGTGTAGTGGTAACGAGCTGGCAAGTTGCAGGTCGTGAGTTCGAACCCAGTTAGGCACATTAACTTGTGCGATTTATATCATCACCACCAAATCGTGAGGAAATGTTCAACTCATTTCCTTTCATAGAGAGGAGGCCTGGTCCCAGCAGTGGGAACTTATAGGCCCAATTATTTATATCATTAGACTATTTGAGTCGTCAAAGTCGGTTTGTCAAATATATGAAGCCAGGTCTGCCACTTTAGCGAAAAGTGCAGCAATTATGCCCCGCAGAGAAACACACTTCACTCCCATCCCATCGCATGCACTATAGTTGACCGTACCAAAGGTTAGATCCACAGGAGAGATTAAGTAGGACCTACTTTATCTGTTCTGTGCTTAGATTCTATGAAGAAGAACGTGAAATAAACTATGGAGTTTACTAACTGTCCATGGGGACAGTTAGTATCTAGTACCTATTATAAGTTGGTTTTAGCAGAGAGGACTAGGTGTTAAATTTAATTTATCCGAATCATCTGCACTGTGACTAGTTGTGAGCGTAAGCCATACTTCAAATAAAACGATACGGAATATTTACTGACTCCTGAAGATAAAAGCACTGCAATACTAAATGCGATATTGCTATCGTATTTCGTAAGGCGTTTAGTAAGTCTGTGTCTGGTGGTCAAAATGATAGGCATAAGATCAGAATCTATGGTGTCTCTTCTTCTATATGGTTGAGCTATCCAGAAATATGCAGAGGTCGCAGTGGCACCAGTATTGAAGTATGCCGAGGCGATACTTGGCGTAAAATGTTAGCAACTTGGTAAACTGAAACTTATTTTATTTTATTTAACATAGAATCAAGAATATTGGCAAGAAGCAAAGTCTTACAACAAGAAGGAGGTTTTGTTTTTATCGTGATAACGTACACGGAAGCGAAGACCCGCGCAACTGTAATATAAAGGAATAGGGTATATTCGTAAGAATGATCTACAGCCATAACTTCTAAATAATTATAAACTTTAAATAGAAACTTGTAAGTTGGTTAGTATTTGCTTTATAATTGAAGGGATTTTGCAAAATTTACTCTTTTCATCCCCTTTACGGAACCCTCAGTGTGCAAGTCCAACTCATTGTTGGCTGGTTATCTTTCCATTTAGTCATTTAAGGGTAAAAGGCATATCACACCAAAAATCTCCTATTCCAGTTTATAATATTTGTTTGGTTAAAGTGGACGAAATTTAAAAAAGGCATTCCTTTTTATTTAAATCTCATTATAATAATGCATAAAATTGTGTAGTAATAAACCTAACTTGATATTTTGTCATAACTTATTTATAGACAAGAAATTCACTGACAAGTCTTACACAATGCATCTTTTATGCTACTGAGTACAATGAGTAAAATGTACAAAAAATACAAATAAAAATAAATAAATAAAATAAAAATAAAATAAGTTTATTACATATCATTTTTGCTTACATTTCATATCGAGGAGCCGCCATTTAAGCATAGAAATGCCTGTAGTTGAAGGCTCCGCTCTTCCCTTACATTATAAATTTACAAAAGGCAAATATAAAGAAAATACGATTAATTTTATATGTGCGTGTGTGTATGTGTGTGTGTGTGTGATGGGGTGCAAAGAGTATGTAATACACTATGTTTTAATGGGGTGTCTGAGTGTGTGTGAGAGAGAATGAGATTAAATTTTAAGTGTACATGTTGTGACCATTATAAGCGAATAATATCACTTTATTATAAGGTTACATGTTGCAAAAGTAACTCTGTGTCATGATAATTTAAATTGTGTAGCCATAATGTTAATTCTTTTTGCATTCTATTTTTTTTTATCATAGTGGTATATTAGTTTATTAATTTTGTTGTACAAGAAAGCTGAGCGTTTTTTATTTTGTCTGCTGGCAAATTCCGTTTTAGTTGTGGGAATGTTTATTATGCAGTGTTTATTTCTTTTCTGTAAAATTTTAGAATCATATGGTGTCTCTTTGTGCGTTTTGAGGATGATAAGAAGGAAGTGATCATGGTATTAGCAACAGCCCAGAGGAAATAATACAAACACAGACTGTCTAATCCGATGACTTTATTATACACTTATAAATATACCATAGGGGGCGATCACTTGGTTGTTTACTTGGCAGCAGCCTGCTCGCTAATGGGGTCCAGTTTGGGCTCTTCAAATTTGAATGAGGGGAATGAGGTCATGTCCACTCCGGAACCACCGCCGTACTGCTTCTCAAGCTTCTCCAGCTCCTTCTTCATTTCCTTGGCAATGGCAGGGCTGACATCCAGCTTGCCGCTTCTGAAAAATTGTAAGCAGAAACATCAATAAAAACAAAGTTTTGCCAAATTGACATTAAATATATTTTTGAACCTTTTCATTTATGTAATTTTGACTATTATTTGTATCTAAAATCTGGGATACGTTAAATTTGAATTTTTATTGTATATGGGTGTTGGACCTGAAATAAATGAATATTATTTTATTTATTATAAAGTAATATACAAGAATTGCATGGAGTGATGTTACCTCAAGGGATATGGTTTTACATTTACTTGAATATTTTTTTTTTTAATTTTTGGTCTGTCTATTGAGGCTAAGGCTCAACTAGCATCAAAAAAGTTCGGAATCTTAGCAAAGGTGAGACAGTACTTCACACCGGAGCAGCTGCTCAATCTGTATCAAGCCCAGGTTCAGTTGCGTATGCACTGGTCGAGTCGAAGCTCCAGAGCCTTGAACATTGACGACGAGTTGAAAGTCTATCGGTTACATTTTGGGGAGTGTGCGATGGAATTACACAATCTAATTCCGCCAAGCTCGTTCCATCATCGGACTACAAGACAAACAGCGATGCACCATTGTTACATGGTGGACATCCCACTCATAGGGTAAGGGGAGGTATATTGGTGATATAAGTAATTTGGTGACATTTTTTAAACAGAATACCACACAGTTCCCTATGTAAGCACATACAAGAAACAGCGCTAGCCAGCTGCTACGAGTGTGTGGTAGATAGATATATGTTCCGCGCTCCGCTCTCTTGTTCCTGCGTTGCGTAAACAAACTTTTTTGACAAAGGTGCATCAATGGCGCCATTTTTAGTGAATGTCGGCTGCGTTTACGTATTTATGTTAAAATCAATTGGTAAAATTGGTGTTTGAGTGCTAAAACTTATTAAAATCGTTCATTATACTAGTTATTATTTAAAAAGGCTGTAGTGACGTCGTGATTCAGTCAAAGTATGTTTTTATTCCTTAAATTGTGACCGTTGTTTCTTAGTGTTTTTGCCAAAATGTTGAGTTCGTTTTTGAGAGGTTAACTTGAGACTTATTTTGTGCTTGTATTAAAAATTTGCTAGAGAAGTCTAGTATAGAGTTCGAAGGGTATTATTTTGAGGAATCCGTGAATGCGTTTTATTTTGAATTTGCGTTAATTTTTTTTTATCACCAAATTACCAGTATAACATTTTTTAATATCACCAAATAACCTATTCTTTTTTTACCTCTACATTGGCAATGGAAAATGAAAAGAAATATAGAAAATATAACGAGCAGCAACTTCGAAGAGCCCTCAGTTTTTAATATATACCAACTACAACAATAACTTCTATACCACCCGAATGTTCTGTGTTCCTCCTGATGGACTCACATTCTGCACATATTAGACCAGAAGTTCTAAAAGTTGCGAAAGATAACCAAGTTCATCTATTTACTTTCCCAGCTCATTGCGAGCATTTATTGCAGCCTCTTGACGTAGGTCTATAAGTTACTGGCGCGACAGCATGAATAGTTACATGAGCAATAACCCTACTACTGATGCTTCAAATCGTAGTAACTTCCATTCCATTATGAATCCAGCATTCATAAAGGTTGAGAATGCTTTTAAAAAACAGGCATATGAGCTTTTAACGGAAATGTTATTTCAAAGGAAGCATTACGACCTTCAGCTTTAACTGTCATAGCTTCTGTTGCAGCTCCTGCCACAGGTCCTGCTACAGCTCCTGCTACAGCTCCTGCTGCAGCTCCTACTACAGATCTTGTTTATGCAGCTTCAGCTTTGACTAACACAGCATTTGAAAGTAATTCTTCAGGTCCAATACTCACAGTGGAGAACATTTTAGAAACACCCAAAGCTTTAAAACGCCCTGAGAAGTCAAGAAAAGGAGATTCTAGCGCGAAATGCTTAACACCAACAAATGTAGAACAAGAAAACCTTCAGGCTCAAGCCTCAACATCGGCAAAATCTGCCCAAAAAGCAAAAAAAAAGTAAAATTCAAGAGATAGAAGATGATCTTGTAACTCAGCTGATGTAAAAAAAGGAATGGAGCTAAATGGATCCAGTGCTCTTATTGATACTGATCCCGAGATACAGTTATATTATAGATGTGATCGTTGCTTAGAATAATATTTATTAAAGGGCCAAACATTTTTTGTTTTAAGTTCAAAATAACATGATTAAACAGACAATTTCCATTCTATCACCAACTTGCCAACCTAGTATCACCAATTTACCGGACCATATCGCCAACTTACCTTAAGATTTCTTGTTCATTCAACTGACATTTGTTGTCAAAATTATTTGATTTTTGTTACGTAAACTATTCTCAGTATTTACTTCAGATACTAAATATTGTCATAAAATAAAAGTGAATTTTTACTTAATTACCAAATCCTATTAAAAAAATATTTTTCGTTTTTATCACCAATATACCTTTCCTTACCCTACGCACTAAACGTTTTGGGAATACTTACATCGTGCATATGGCTAAGGAATGGAATTCCCTGCCGGAGTCTGTGTTTTCTGATAGCTATAACCTAGGGGTCTTTAAGTCAAGAGTGAATGGGTTACTTTTAGGTAAGCATATTCTATCTTCAACCACATCATCACTTACCATCAGGTGAGATGGTGGTCAAACGTGAACCTATTATAAATAAATAAAAACTGGTACAAGAAACTTGAGCATAGTTTGTGTACCAGGAATATACCCTCAAATAAAAAAGATGATTAAGGAACATTTTGAATGATAACATGCTTTATGTTGGATCTGAAAGGAATCAATTAAATCAATAAAATTTCTATATCCTACTAATATCCTAATGCGAAAATTTGTGAGGATGAATGGATGTTTGTTACTCTTTCACACAAAAACTACTGAACGGATCTGAATGAAATTTAGTTAGTAGATAGTTGACATCCTGGAATAACACACAGGCTACTTTCTGTTCCTGGAATTCCCACGGGATCGGGGTTCACACGGGAAAATCCTCCCACGCGAATGAAGTCGCGGGGAGAAGCTAGTTCAGCATAAATCTTTATAGAAGCTTCTATCATAGAAGCTTTAAGACATAAATTTAGCTGCAATATACCTACTCATATTGGTCATGACATGCAAAACTATAATCACATGTCAATAATGTAAATAAAACCCTCGTGTAGCAGCAAAACAAAATGCTTAGTTCTACTATCGAAAAAATATGATATAACTGAACAAAAAGTCCAGGAAGGTCAGATTTATTTGAACTTACGAGCTCTTTTGCTTGTACTCGCGGATTTTGTCCAAGAACAGCTGCTGGATAGGGTCGGTGGCCTTCTGCGCAGCCGCCAGGTTCCTGGTGACCATCACAGAGGTCTGCGCCACCTTCAAACCACCCATAAGCCTGGAACTGAGCATCTGAAACCAACATAACCTCTTAAACAAGTTACATAACTTCGTTGATAAAATTTAGCAGATATCATTGCCGTAATGGTTTCTAAAGTCTTTATTGATAGATTAATAGTGAATTGCATCTAAAATCAATAATAAAAATAGAAAAAAATACCTTTCTCTGTTTCGCTTGTCTAGGGCCTTTTGACAATTTTGACAGTCCAATTTTTTTTATTTAGCACGTCCCGTCCCAGGGTTGCCAGATGCCTAGACTAGGGCTGTCAAATATCTCGTAATTTCAATACAAAATCTCGTAAAAGTATACATTTTAAAAAAACTCATACCTTATTTTAGGTACGCTATCTATACTATATCATAAAGCGGAAAAATTTGTTTGTTTGTTTGTTTGCTTGAACGCGCTAATCTTCGAAAGTACTAGGTGGATTTGGATGAAATTTGGTATGGAAGTAGCTTGAAGCTTGAGAAAGGTTATAGGCTACTTTTTACGCGACTGCAAAAAAGGAGAGTTATGTTTTTACCGTGATAGAATCCACGGGAGCGAAGCCCCGCGTGAGTACTAGTGTACTATAACTAGCTAGCCTGGGGTAGGAATATTCCTTAAGTTTGGGACCGCCAAATGAAAAAACTTCACTCTACGTGTTTCATATTTTTCTAATTATTTTACCAAAATCTTCAAAAATAAAACAAATTGTTAACTTAAGTAACAAATTTTGTAGGAACAAATGTATAGTCCTAATAGTTTCGGAATAAAAAGCACCTAGCCGGCATTTAATAACTCAAACGGGGAATTCCCTGTATGTGAATTACATTGGTGTTGCAAAAATAGATAAAAACTTGTTTTTCGTTTCGTCCTGCTAATTTAACATGATTGTTATAACTAGCAGTAGTAATATTGATATTGTTACAGTGTACACATAATTAAAATGTTTATGTATTAAAATAAGCTTTTTTGAAATGGAAAAATATCGGAAAAATATTGGAAAAATATCGGAAAAATATTGGAAGAATATCTTTTTTTCTTTTCTTTTCCTTCCGAAATTTTTCCACTACCCATCTGTAGGTAGAAGTGGTGTTTCTCTGAAGTTAAATTAGAACCAGGGTAAGGGTTGCCAACCATACGAGGTTCCTCGTACAAATACAAATTTGTGGTCTTCCGTATGAGGTACGAGGGCACTATCAACCTCGTACAATTATGTACGAGATTTTGATAATATGGCCATACGAACATTTTGCATCACCATTTTATAATAGTAAAGTCATTTTAATAAAGACAGAGATAAGAAACCGGCTAACTGTGGAAACAGTGAACGGCACACTTCTAGCTGCAGAGAGTGCAAAACAGGAGTATATGTGTTCTGTGGTGCAAAAGGTTCAACTTGTACTGGAAACTGCGTCAATGGGGCGTGCAAGTGAAAGCTGATCGCAGATGGCGCCACCACCGTAAGAACCTTTGTCACTGTCAGTGTTAGTTAGATTGTAAGATAATATATAGTTATCTGTATCATCTATGGTTATCTGTGGTGAGCTAAACATTTACACGCTTCGTATTTTTTTATTTTCATTTCATTGATTTCAATTGATTTCTCTACAATTTTCCGATTAAAGAACATAATACATGTTCTTTAATCGGAAAATTCTCAATAACTGTCTCTAATTTAGGAATTCACTACAATTTCAATAGTGTTCCATAGAGAAACTGCTTTGTTAAGGTGAACGCAGCCCTAGCCGCACCGCACGCGCTGCAGTCTTTGCATTCGAATTCTTTATATGAAGTTCTATGCAACCTCGTACACCTACCCGCGCCGCAGTCGCCGCAGTCCCTGAAACGACCGAACTCCCCAAGCCGCAGCTGATGACGTCACCCGCACGCAGCGGACGCTGCGGCTATCGCAGCGCGGATGACGTCATTCGCATCCACGGCGCGCAGTGTTGCCAGAGTTATAATGTAGACAGAGAATCTCTGTCAACGGTTTATAATAAAATTACTTGTTCTCGTATAAATAATTACTTGCTTATTCCCTATTATAGCACCTACAGATAAAATTACACAAAAAAGCAAAATACCAATACCAAATACAGATTTTTAAATCTTCGGTACAGATAATGCTTTCAAAAATCTGGCAACACTGCAAGTGCGATGCGTGTGGCGACGGGAACGACTGTAGAGACTGCGGTGCGGATAGATGTGCGAGGCCATTAACATAAAGCGATGACTGCGGGGACTGTAGAGACTGCGGTGCGGCTAGGTCTGCGTTCACCATTATTGGTAAGTGTGCTACTAGCGCCACTTTGACAGTTGCACGCCCCATTTTGAACCCACAAAAGTATAATCCTCTGACTAAGGAAAAAAAGTTCTTTTTTCCTTAGTCTGAGGTATAATCGCATGACAACAGATAAAATATACAGCAGAAAAAACGATGACAGTGAGGATGTTCCCGACTAATATTTGGAGAGGAGATGTAAACTAAGTTACCTTGTAAATTTTCATAATAATATAGATACATTTAGTTTTTTTAATTTGTTTATTTTACTTGATTTAGTCATAATAAAGATTTTTTGGGAAATACAACAAAAAGTGATGTTTTATTTAATAGGAATCTTGCAATAGTTTATTTCGTCTGGCAAACGAAAGTAGACACTCAAATTATTTGCAAACTTTTTATACGGCAATGCTGTACTAATGTCAAACTCAATTTTCCAAAACAAGATGGCGTGTTGTTGGTGATTTGTTGTGATCTTATTAATAGCGTTTATTCAGCGAAAAATGAACAAAACTATTAAAAAAACTTTTTACAAAAAAATTAAACCGACTCCCAAAAAACACTGCAAAGTGAAAAATAACTTTAATTTCGGTAGTCGGTGTCTTTAGTTTTGTATTTGCGTTTTTGGCACCGACTTCCGAAATTAAAGTTATTTTTCACTTTGCAGTGTTTTTTGGGAGTCGGTTTAATTTTTTTGTAAAAAGTTTTTATTTCACTCTTTTTAGTTGGTCTATTTTTAATTTACCTAGTTACAAGAGCCTAATTATCAACTACTTATAACCTTTTACAAAATATTGCTTTTCCCAATGCTGGGCCGTTAATTGTTGAGGAGTTCTCCTGGTACTTCACCATCAGCTCTACATCACCATATGCATTGTGACGAGCATAAAGTGCTTAACATCCATATTCAAGTAATCGAATCGCAATCCACTTAATACTTATTATTGAGTAGTTTCGGCGGCCATCTGTGGTCTTCATCATCAGTTCCACTTCCCCAAATGGTACTTTTTGAGAGCAACTGCACAAGTTACTATAAGAAATACCCAAAACGCCATAGGTGTGCCTATAATACTTGAAGAGTTCCCTCGATTTCTCCAGGATCCCATCATCAGATCCTGACTTTGGTGATAGTGGTATCAATTTCGAAGTATACCCATTCGAACAAAAAAAGAATTTTCCAAATCGGTTCAGCCGTCTTCGAGTACTCGATGATCATACATAAAAAAAAAAAAAAAAAGTATACGCGTCGAATTGATAACCTCCTCTTTTTGTCGTCGGTTGAAAAGTGGAGTACGGGAGACGTTGTTTCGCATAATGTCTAAATATCAAGAAAAACAATAGTAGAAAGACGCCGAATTCAAACAAAAACAAGATTGTTTACGTGTGGTGTTCGATTTCATAAGTTAGTATGGCGCTATTAAGTTGATACTTTGTCGTAATTCATAATTTATATTTATCTTTTAGCGAAGAAAAATATTTATCTATTTTGATTCACATTCATTTTATAGTATGTTAAACACCTTCATAATAATGCATGGTTATTTAACATACTATTAATTTTGCATGGTTTTTAAATTTTTTTATTTTTTTTATAGTAAATCTGGTAGATGTAGCAGGGGTTGATGAGATAGTGAAAACTATTGAAAAACTTACGGATTTAGAGCAGAAAGATAGGATAAGAACCCAGAACTAGTACTTGGATGAAATAGCTTCAATCACTGGTAAGTTTTTACTAGGAGTACATAACTTTTATAAAGATGTAATTGAATTCATGATTTACAGAACCTAATCATTTTGTTTTACCATTCTTTACAGAAGTGAGCGTTACTACATTAAAAAGAATTAAAGACGAAGGCGCATAAAGGCCACATAAACCCACAGTGTCCGACTTTTCGACATAGATGCTATTCGTAACAAAATTAACGAATTTTATATCGTTAGAAAACAAGTTTAAAACGAAACACACCAGAACCAGTATATGAAGCTGATGAAATTCTGAAGCAGAATGGGCACGAGGTATTGCGACTTCCCCCCTACCACTGCCATCTAAATGCCATTGAGTTAGTATGGAGTGTGGCTAAACGTAAAGTGGCAAGTAAAAATATTGTTCTGCCTGCAGTGAAATTAGAGGAAGTTATAAAAGAGTCGTTTGAAAATATAACTCCCGAAAAGTGAAAGAAAATTACTGATCATGTCATCCATGTTGAAAATAAATATAAAGAAAGGGACAGAATTACAGAAAATAATTTAGAAAGTTTTATAATTAACGTAGGAAACAATGATTCCAGTGACTCTAATGAAACTTTCCACATGGAAGTCTTACATCCAGATTTTGATCATAGTGAATAAATCAGAACTATTTTAGAATACTGTTGTTTTGTTTTAATTCGAATTAAGACACAATATCTAAACTATTACCTACCTAAAGTACCTCGTATTTTTATTCCGATGAAATAATATAAATAATTCTAAAGTATCAAATAAGGTTATTCCAGGTATTTCATAGTAGTTTTGGGGTTTCTATGCTGATATTTTTTAAATTTGCCGCGCTTTTTCAGTCTCTACTTTCGTTTGCCAGACTATAGCACGTTTTGCATGCATGATACATACCTAAATGTACGAGGTTTGAAAGTCAATATACGAGATTATGTGCTTTTCTAAGACACACAGCGTTGAGATGAAGAAAGCTGATGTATATTCGCCCTAAATTGTTTATCTATGGTTAAAAACTTACCAAATTGTCCATGGTTTTATACCTGTCTCTTTCACCAGCGTGCGTCCTTTTCTTTGACAGAAGGACGCTTGACACGAAGCTGTCAATGTCATAGCGTTTGTAAATTGTAAAGCTTTAGAGAATTTGTAAAGCTTATAATGAAAAAGCGCGGGAAACCTGAACTTTGGCGGACGTGATTTTTTTTGGCTCTCTATAAATTATTTTTTGTATATTGGATTAGATTAAGTTTTTGTATATATTTCATTTTATTATTTAGTTTTAGTGTAGTCGTAGTGTTTTCTTTAAATTTGGTAAGTTTTTTTTAGTTCTTGTAGTTTTAATATGGATCCTCCGGGTGACCCCGGAGGAACGGCACCACTAGAAATAGGTCACTATGTGACAATTTCTAATAATGAAACCAGTGCAGTTGATACTGATTGTTCATTATCATTAACCAATAGCTCAAAACGCAAAAGGGTGTCTGCTCGGCCGACAATTTGCAAACACTGTAATAAAAAAAGGCGCAAGAATGGCGGGAAACGTTCTAACGATTGTGATTGTGGCGAGATGGATAAAATGATTTCTGTAGATGATACTAATAAGGCATCTGATCCTCCACGTACTCCTTTGTTAAGGGCTGGCGTTGACGATCTGAGTGGGTCGTCTCAGCGTCCAGCTTCAGTTGCTCGGCTCTTGTACAATTCCTCCGATGCGGCTCCGTTTTTAATACATGTTCAGAGGGAGCAAACTGCCTCTAATGACAATACTTTTCTGAATCCAGTTACTTTTGGTCGATTCTTAAAAAGGAATTCTTTCAGTAACATAATTAATGGTAGTCTAAAGAAAATAGGTCGAAACAGGCTGGTTATTGCTTTTTCCACTTATAATGATGCCAACTCGTTTATAACCAGCAAGTTGTTGGAAAGGGAGTGTTATAAAGCTTTTATCCCCTCATTTTCTGTGACTCGCATGGGTGTCGTCAGAGGCATACCCGTAGAGTGGAATGATGATGAAATATTAGAAAACATCTCTGTGCCAATTGGTTGTGGCAAAATATTAAAGCTAAGGAGAATCAAAAGAAAAACAATTTTTGATGATAAACCTTTATTAAAAAATACAGAAACAGTTATTTTAACTTTTGATGGCCAAATTCTTCCGAAGCGTGTATATATGTGTTATACAGCACTTTCTGTTGACCTGTACATTTACCCAACAATTCAATGTTACAATTGTTGTAGATATGGCCATGTCAAGATTCAATGCAGGTCCAAACCCCGCTGTTATAAGTGTGGTCAAGGTCACTCTGGGGAAGGGTGCACAGTCTCTGAGGATAATTGGACGTAGTTAAGCAGAAAGGACTCAATCCACAAAAAGTCACTTTCGAGATACGGGCGTTTGAAGTTTCAGCTGTAATTGCTCTAACATAAAATAAAATTTTTTAAAATTTTTGCTCTTTATTATTAAGATGATAGTTTATATTATATTTGTCTATCAAAATAGTGATATATTTTGCAATAGATTTCGAGATATTAGATGAAATGTGGGTTGAGTCCTTACAATTAAACCTAAATTTGTAAAGACAGGTATTTTTTTTATTTTCTCAGAATCGACTCAAAACTACCTATCGACTAGAAAATAAGTTATTTAAAAGAATTGAACGAGTATTATCACATAAAAGTTATAAATTTTGTAACATTAATCATCAAGTTAACAAAAACACGTAAAAACCCCATCATTAAAATTAAAAATATTGTAAAAACAGCGCGAAAATGAGCACTCGTATCTATTTCCCTCATCCTCAGTCAAAGTCAAGATTTGGCCCGTATCCATCAAAATCCTAGTCAATACAGCTGTTTCCATTATGGTTATTATGAAATGTATGACAGTCGTTGGGTACCTATTAAAGTAAATATAGATCTGAAATCTTCGATCTTTGCTTGAGGAATGATATTTCCCTGGGGCCAAAGGACTTCAAAATCTTCTTCTGAAAATTGGATTAAATCCATTTTGTTTTCATTCTTTTTGCCTAATGACACTGATTTCACGAGTGAATTTACGCCGTAGAAGAATATATGAATATACAACAATGAACATACAACGTCAGAGCGCAACGACTGCGTTCTTGTGGCGAGACCTATATGAAATCGACAGCTCAACGCGGTTGGGCTGGGACAACTGATTCGAGAAGTACGCAATGTCAGCATACGTCGGTGGACAGTCAGAAAATTAGCTGAAGCATGATTGACTGCACATGTGAAATAAAATAAAATAAAATTGAAACCTTAAAAGGCGGGTAAGAGCAAGAAATCCAGCTCCTTCACAACTCCAACGGCTGCATTCAGCCATCGAAGAGTATTGGAACGCTGGCCTACCCAAATGTCCCTACTTTGGTATTTTTCGTCAAAATGATCGAGCTCCTTAAGGTTCTAACTTGAGCTACGCAACAACTGACAAATGCTTGCACTGTTTAGACGGGCCTGCTCAAATCTGTGAGATTCTGTCCTCTTAAGGGCTCAACAGACATAAACCTACATGGCTCTCATATGATTAAATCACTACAGATTGTATGGACTTTAAAAGAGACGTTAACCGCTGAGTTTGTTTCAGTGTTTCTTAGTTAGGACACGTTGGCCTCTTCTAGTTTACATTTACAAAAAAAATGACGTGTGAATGTGTTATTTATAACTTAGGTATTTGCAAAATAAACATTATTATTGTATTTTCCTGATCCATTTCCATTCAATGTCTAGTTCCCTAAACGCAATAGTTGCAATTTTACTTGTAAGTTTCATTTCATCTCCTAAAAGATTCTTTTGAGCATTTTACATACTGTTTGGTGGTATGCTTGGTATCATTGAAAAGGTAATTAATGAACCTTTAAGTTGACATTGCTACTTTTTAATGTTTTATCAATTTTATTAAGAATGTAAAATGTATGTAAAATGTAATGTTTGCTTTTTTGTAAATATCTGGGGTGTGCCATCCTATTGCTCTCGAGTGTATATAGATGACTATTTACAGATAATAACATACAAACTATCTTCTTAATAATAAGGGGCAAAAATTAAACTTTTTGTTTGAGAAATTACAGCTGAAACTTGGATAGCCCATAATTATGTCAAAAGTTAATTATTGTAGATTGAGTAATTTTTGCTCAGCTATGTCCTAATGTACTGTTCATCAAAAGCTGTTATTCTGAAATATTTCGTGTTTTGAGTCGTTTCTGATAAACAAAAATAAATATTTATATGTCAGTAAACCTATATCACAGAAACGACCCAAACTGTTTGAGTTGTTTCAGTTATTTGATAATATTATATTTCCAATCAAAACTAATTCTCAGACAGGATCCAAACTGTTTGAGTTTATTCTGGTTTATGGACTTTAAGAACATACTCATAGGAATGTCATTACTCAGAAACAAATCAAGCGGACTGAGTTCTTTCAGCAAATACTTTTTGTATGCTCTTCATACTGTGGGTTGAGTCGGGGTAGTGAGAAAAACTAGTTTCCGTGTACATTAAAAAAAAAGGTTTTCACTACATGATAGATTCGACTTTCAGGAGTACGATGGCATACTTAACTCAATTTAGGCCAAAGTGTGGATTGAGTCCTTTCTGCTTAACTACGTCCAATTTATCTTGTTGTCTTTGCAATGGTTTTCATGAGGCTACTAGCAAGAAATGTTTAGAATATGAACGTCAAAAAAACATTAAAGAATCCATGGCCAAATCATGTATTTCATATGCTGAAGCTTCAAAGCTTCATCCCACAATTTCTAAAATATCATATGCTGATGCCTTGCTTTCCTCTCCCACAACTTCAAGACATATCAATGCTTCTGTTCCCCTTGATTACTCTCCATCTAAACAAAATAAAATATCATATAAAAAAACAGTTTTTATTAAACCTCGCTCCCCACCCCAGTTTTCTAAAGGTTATGATCAGCAATTCCATCAGGAACTTGCTAGGAATGTTCCTCAATCAAAAGATGGCTGTGCCCTCATCGCTAAGGATGATCTGTCTGCATTGACTGTAAATGAACTAATCATTGCTTTGATAAAATCATTAACTCAAACACATCACCTTTCACCGTCCATCGCTGCCACTGTATTAAATGCAGTTACTCAATCATCAACTAATAATAATCATGGACAACAAAGTCATACAATGGAATTGCCGAAGTGCAATTAATAAAAAGTCAGAAATTATACATATTGTAAATAAATATAAACCTTTTGTTTTTGCTCTTCAAGAGACATGGCTTAAACCAGGGTCTTTGTTTAGGATCCCTGGGTATGCATGTCTCAGAGAAGACCGCTCTGATTGGGTATGGCGGTGTTGCTTTACTCATCAAACATCATCATTCATTTTCATTTTTCACAATCCCACCTCATAGTAATGATTTTTCTGTTATTGCAGCAGTTGTAGATAATATTTGTTTTGTTTCTGTATATATTCCTCGTCCATCTGTTGTAATTTTTAATGAAATTGTAAATATTTTTTCAATTCTTCCTAAACCATTTATAGTTTTAGGTGATTTTAATTCCCAGCATGAAGTCTGGGGAAGTTCGTCAACAAATAACTATGGTAGCACCTTACTTGACATTCTAGATAATCTCAATCTTTGTTTATTAAATACTGGGTCTCCAACTCGACGCACTTCTCCACATGAAGGTGCTAGTGCACCCGATTTGTCAATATGCACTGACAAACTAGCTTCGCGTTTGACCTGGAAAGTTATGCTTTCATCCTATGGCAGTGACCATTTTCCTATAGTTTTATCATTTCCCTTCAATCAAAAACCTTATTCTAAGAGCGCTCCACGGCTGAAGTACAAACTGGGGGATGTTGATTGGCGTACTTATAAGGAGCATTTAGATAACATAGTGTCCGTTCTACCTGAAATTAAATGTGGTAATGAACAGTTCTGTGCCGATGCCTTGTCCGAAGCCATGATAAAAACTGCAGATAAACTTTTTCCTTTCAAAAAGTCACAAAATAAAATCCCATCTCCGCCATGGTGGGACAAAGATTGCACAGATGCAATTAAAAAAAGGAAACAGTGTGAAATAAATTACCTAAAAAATTCTACCGTAGAAAATTTTAATATTTTAAGCACCTCAATTACAGAGACAAAAAAATTATTAAAAAAAAAGAAATTTGAAAGCTGGAAATCATTTTGCCTCTCTATTTCCCCTAACGTTCAACCATCTGTGGTTTGGCGGAATATTAGAAGGTTCAGATCGGCGTTCTCAGATTCATCTAGCGCATTCCTTCCACCTGAGTTGGTAAATAGTTTTTTAGGTAAATTAGCTCCCTCATACGTCCCGGAAAAGATTATTACAAATTCTATTCCCCTTTCGACAATAGATTCTCTTTGTGACCTTAATTCTCCATTCAGTTTAGAAGAGCTTAAACTTGTTGTATGCCACAGTAAAGACTCCGCTCCAGGCGCAGATGGTATTCCGTACTCTTTTCTATCAAATATGAGTGACACATCTCTTTTATATTTTTTAAAACTAATTAATAAAATTATGATAACCGGAAATATTCCGCTTTCTTGGAAAGCACAAGATATTATACCTATTCTCAAACCCAACAAATGTCCATCCAATAGCACTTCTTACCGACCAATTGCTCTATCATCAGTTTTGCTAAAGATCACAGAACATTTAGTAAAAAATAGGTTAGAATGGTTTTTAGAAAACAAGAAATTACTCAGTGAGAGTCAATTTGGTTTTAGGCGAGGTAAAAGTACCATAGATAGTTTAAGCATCTTTGTCACTGATATTAGGTTAGCATTTTCTTCGAATCAATCCATAATTTCTGCTTTTCTTGACATAACCTCTGCTTATGATAATGTTGTAATATCAACATTAAAATATAAACTGGAGCAGTTAAATGTCCCCATTTTACTCACAAACTTCATTCTAAACATGTTATCTGAGAGGTATATTAAACTTACACTTCAGGATTCTAGTTGTGAATCTAGAGTCGTGTGGAAAGGTCTTCCTCAAGGATCAGTTCTTAGCCCTTTATTATATGACATTTACACTTACGATCTTGAGAGTTCTTTAAACAATGAAGTAAAAGTGCTACAATACGCTGATGATCTTCTTTTATATTGCCCTCACAGCTCTATACAAACGGCTTGCAATACCATGACATCGGGTCTTAGCCTTTTAAAAAAATGGATGGATAGCAATGGCCTTGAGCTATCTACTTCTAAAAGTACAGTTGTACTTTTTACTAGGATGCGCCTTCCTCCCCCTGTTTCTGTATATTATAATGATAATTTAATACCTGTGAAATCTTCGGTAAAATTTTTAGGAGTGCTTTTGGATAGTAAACTTACTGGTATTCCACACTGTGAGTATATAACGGCAAGATGTGAACAAAGAATAAACATATTGAGATGTTTATCGGGGGTCTGGTGGGGTGCCCACCCCTATTCATTGAAATTAATATATAACGCAATAGTTAGAAGTGTGCTTGACTATGGAACATTTTTATTGGAACCTGGAAATTCAGCTGCTTTTAAAAAATTAGACAGAATTCAGTCAAAAGCACTGCGAATAGTGACCGGTGCTATGAGATCAAGCCCAATAAATGCTTTACAGGTTGAAACTGTAGATCCTCCTCTTTCACTTCGACGTCAGTATCTTTCTGACAAATTTCTATTCCGTTCATTTCAATTTTCTAATCACCCGTTACGTCAAAAATTGCAGTCTCTTCTAGACGAAACCAATTCTTCTCGTTATTGGTCTAATAAATCTCTTCCTTGTCTTATTATAAGCTATAAAAAGTTTATGGCTTTGCAAGCTCCAATTTACCAGTCAATATCATTTCCTCTCTTCAATCATTCTTATGAATCATTGGTGTTTTCTCCGGATGTTATCCTGAACTTAGACATTAATAAAAATGATTATTTTGTTAAAGAATCATTTAACTTTGCCAAAGGCTTGCGATGGGAGAATTGGCATCATATTTACACAGACGCGTCTAAGCACTCTTCTTTAGGAAATGTTGGAGTTGGGGTTTTTCACTCACAGTATAATATAGTACAAAAAATCAAACTTCCTCCTGAATCATCAGTATTTACTGGTGAATGTTTTGGACTGTTTAAAGCTTTAGAGTATATTTACATCATGAAATTGGAAAAAGCAATAATATTTTCAGACGCTCTAAGTGCATTACAGGCTATTAAAAGAAATCCTTTTAAATGTAAACCAATATTTCCCATAGTTCTTTTTATTAGAGATCTCTTATATAAATGCTCCAAATTAGGTCTTCAAATTTCTCTCGCTTGGATACCTGGCCATAGTAGTATCGCGGGAAATGTGAGAGCCGATCAACTGGCTAATGAGGCTGTGGACTGTGGTGATTTGTTCCCTTACATTAACTTTAGCCACGACTTGGCGAATCTGCCAATGAACTTTCTTTGGGATGCCTGGAGCAAGTTGTGGGCGGACAGCAGCACTACTAAAGGAAAATATTATTCTCGTATTCAAACTTGTATTCCCAAAACACCTTGGTTTTTTAAATTTAACTTTGGTAAGGCTGCTACTAGTTGCCTTATTCGAATGAGGTTGGGTCACAATTGCTCCAAAGTCCACCTTGCCCGATTGCAGATTGTTGCCAGTGACCTTTGCGAATGTGGTGATGTTGGCGATTTAAATCATATTTTTTTTTCCTGTCCTCTTCTTAGTCATGATTCTTTTATTTCTAGTTTACTTTCCTATAACATTACCTTTCCTACCTCCATTTCTGTCTTACTGGCTTCTAATGATTCAAATATATATATATATCTATCATCATTTATCACTCAGAATAATTTACGCATATAATTTTTACTTATGTTTATGCCTTTCCTAATAATCCTATCCAATATCCATCCTAATTCCGTGTCCTAAATTAACCATTTCATTTTCTACCAAGTTTCCTCGTTTTTTGTTGATGGCATTGCGCAAATAGCGACTTGCCAATTAAAAAAAAAAAAAAAAAAAAAAAAAGCTTATAATTGTTGTAAGTTGCCGTAGAATTAAACGATAAAATAAAACTTTGTTTTATTTTGTAGAAGGAATATATTTTTCGTAAATGTGACAAGACCGATATAACAAACATTGCTAAGCAACAAGACCATCGATACAATATGAAGGTTGTATGTCTTCACATCCACGATACTTTTTTTTTTTAAAGCTTGGACAAATCTTGAAGTCCAATCCTACAGCTTAGCATGTTCAGTCTTGGTCCAAACAATGGCTTCGTAAACATGTCCGCCAATTGCAATTCTGTAGCGACTTGTTTGACAGCGAAGTCTCTATTCTGAACACATTCTCGAATGAAGAAATGTTTAATCTTGATATGTTTTGTTCTCCTATGGAACTCATAAGGTGGGTTCTCAGACAACCTTATAGCAGACTCATTGTCAACGTAAATTGTCGGTTTTTCATTCAAGTCTGTTAAGTCCCTTAATTCCTCCAAGAGTTCTTTTAGCCATAAGGCTTCTCTCGCAGTTTCTGTCAAGGCTACGAGTTCAGCCTCCGTTGAGGAGATTGCAACTCTTAGTTGTTTTTGGCTTTTCCACATGATGGGACCGGAGGAAAATCATCCCTGACATCGAATGGCCAGTCGTTGTGTCACCACCAAAATCAGCGTCACTGAAACATATCAGCCTCTTCTCCCGGCTTTTCGCGAAGACAAGTCCTTTGTCTATAGTACCCTTAAGGTATCTAAAAATTCGTTTGACTCTCATCACATCAAACTTAGTAGGACTTTCTAGATGCCTTGACGCAACACTCACAGCATAGCTTATATCTGGCCTTGTAGCGACAATGAGGTATGCTAGGGCTCCCACAGCTTGACGATAGGGAAATGATGAATTTGATTTATCATCTTCTTCTTCTTCTATGCCAATTTTTACTGCCGGCGTTGCAGCAACTTTGCAGTTAGTCATTCCAAACTTTTCAAGTATCTTCTTAGAATAAGACCTTTGGTTTAAGGTAATACAGCCATCTTTGGTTTTATTAATTTCAAGTCCAAGAACGCCGACGCCGGTTTTGTGGTAATTTTAAACCTATTTCTCAGCTCTTCAATAAATTTATTTCCAGCATTTTCACTAGTTGAAGCCACCAAACCGTCATCTACATAAAGCGCAATTAACACTTGTTCACGTAAGTAAAGGCAAGGATCTTTTGTGCTTTGCTTGAATCCTGAGTTTATAAGATACTCTGATATGCAGACATTCCAGCATAGAGGAGCTTGTTTCAGCCCGTAGAGGCTGCGTTTAAGTTTACACACTTTCTTAGTGCCATCATTGAAACCCTCTGGCTGCTTCATAAAGATTTCCTCTTTTACCGCTCCGTTTAGAAACGCAGTCGATACATCGAACTGTTGAAGTACTAAGTTTTCTTGAGCAGCTATTCCTAAAACAGCTCTTATAGTACTGAGGCGAGCTACTGGACTGAAAGTCTTCTGATAATCAACGCCAGGTTTTTGTGAAAAACCTTTCACTACCAGTCTGGCCTTATATCGCTCAATTGTACCATCTGGATTGTTCTTTATTCTGTAAACCCATTTACATAATGGTTTACGATTTTTCGGAGGGTCGACTAATTCCCAAGTCTTCATTTCTTTCAATGATTCCATTTCATTTTGCATAGCCTCTAACCATTTGACCTTATCCTTGCTATTCATAGCATCTTTAAACGTTTGAGGTTCTATTTCATTATCCATATCCATGGCTGCCATAATATAATCCTCAAATATTTTAGGTCTGTCAATCTGTGATCTATCACGAAGATTGTATGACCTCCTTTCTTCTGGGACAAGAACGGATTCATTGACATCTATGTCGTTTTCATTTGATTGATCAGCAGTTTCACTGCCGTCATCAGTCCCGAGAGTGTCATAATACAACTCGTTATTTTCATTTTGTATAGGTACCTCGTTAGAGCTTGCAATATCGTTATCTTGTACTGCTTGCTGTCTACTAGCATTTTCTTTTGTAGTACCTTTTAAATATATTTCTGTTTCATCCAGTTCACAGTCAGTCTCGTTAGATCGCTTGTGATCATTTAATTCTTGAAAAGGAACAGAAATTACATTTTTATCATCTTCATAGAACATTTTCTTTAAAATTCGAACATCCTTAGAAACAAGAATGCGTTTCTTCGATGGGACGTATATTCTAAACGCTTTTGAAACTTCCGCGTAACCAGCGAACATACCTGGGATTGCCTTTGAAGCAAATTTATGTTCATGTTTTCCTTTCTTTAGGATGAACGTTTTAGCACCAAATACATATAGATGATTAACGCAGGGTTTTCTACCTACCCATCTTTCGAATGCTGTTTGATTTTCAATACTCTGATTAACGCTTCGGTTTGACAAGTAATTTGCAGTATAAACCGTTTCTGCCCATAAACACATAGGCACTTTTGATTCCAACATCATGCATCTTGCTTTTTCTATAAGGGTTCCATTTTTCCTTTCAGCGATTCCATTTTGATGTGGAGTGTATGGTGCTGTCAACCTTCTTGCTATACCATTTAGATTCAGATATGAGTCAAACTTCAAATTTCGGTATTCCGTACCGTTATCGGTCTGTAGGCATTTAATTTTGTTTCCTGTGAAGTTCTCTGCCTCTACCTTGTATTCTATGAATTTTTGTAATACTTCGTTTTTATTTTTAATAAAGTATACTCGGCAGTATCTACTGTAGTCATCAATGAAACTTACAAAATACCTGTTGCCATTCAGTGAAGGTTGTTTAAGTGGTCCACAGACGTCACTGTGTACGATCTCAAGACGCTGACTCGTACGTGAACTATTTTTGTCACTCTTCTTGCTAGGCACTCTGCTCAATTTCCCTTCTATGCATATTTCGCATTCACCTAAAGAACTATTATGGTCGAAGTCTAACCCAATCAGGCTTTCATTCTTTAAGGCGAGCTTCAAGTCCCTTTCGCTCATGTGTCCCATTTTACAGTGCCATTGTTTAATAGCATCTGACTCCACTAGTTTTGCTACCTCATTACTACAATCTGTAGCATTAGCTCTATGTCTGTCAACATTATTATTTTTGGTTTGGAGATAATATAGACCATCGTCTTCTCTCACTGCTTGCATTTGTACTCCTCGCTTGTGATCCTTAATTATTGCCTTCTTCTTAGTGAATAGAATAGTGAGTCCTTAATCAGTCATTTTCCCAACAGAAAGAAGATTAGCACACAGGCTTGGTACATAAAGTGCATCAGAAATTCCAATTTTTCCTTCTTTAATTTCTATTTCTGCAGGCCCTGACCCTTTTATCTCTGCAGTTTTGTCCTTAGAAGCGAGTTTAAGGGTCTTTGAAATTTTCTTCATCTCTATAAAAGGCTTATCCGAAAAAGTCATATGTGACGTACATCCACGGTCAAGTATCCAGCATTTTTGTGCTTTATTGTTTATGAAGTAGCTACTGAAGAGGTTTGTTTCTTTACCGTCCTTTTTGGTATAGCTGTTCTTAGGCTTCTTATTATTCTTCTTGCCTGTATTCTTATTTTTAGACCAGCATTTGGACGTGTCATGGCCTTTCTTTTTACATATCTTGCAAAAAGTGTAGAAACTTTCTTCAGCGTCATTCTTTACGCTAGTACTAGGAATGTCGCGACGACGTGCATCACTCTCTTCTATAATTTTAATCTTTAGCTTTTCAGGGTCTGGAAGCGAGTCTTGAGATTCAATTGCAGTCCTGAAATTTTCGTATTCTGAAGAAAGGCTATAGAGCATCATGATTGACAATAGATCATTGTTGATATCAATATCCATATCTTTTAATTTATCAACTGTATCCATAAATTTCTTTAAATGCTCGCGTGTATCTGAACCTTCTTCTAGTTTTGCTAATATTAGTTGCTTTAGTAGTGTAGCCTTTCTGGCTGGACCTTTACTAGCATAGATGGATTCAAGAGTCGTCCACACATCTTTGGTAAATTTACAATTTTTTACCTGTTTCAGTTCTGAAGGCGCTATCAACAATATCAGCTCCGATTTTGCCATTTCGTCATAGTCAAGATCATTTTGTGACGCACCTACCTTTGGATATTCTTTAACACATGCCCATAGTTTATTTTTAACTAAGTATGCTTTTGCATGTATACACCACGTATCGTAGTTTTCCTTTCCTAAAGGTTGGATTTTTACAACTGACATTTCGAATTTTTTCTTTCTTTTCGTTTTTATTCCAATTATCTACTTACATTTTTCGCTCTGCTACCATGTAAAGCTTTAGAGAATTTGTAAAGCTTATAATTGTTAGTTGCCGTAGAATTAAACGATATAATAAAACTTTGTTTTATTTTGTAGAAGGAATATATTTTTCGTAAATGTGACAAGACCGATATAACAAACATTGCTAAGCAACAAGACCATCGATACAATATGAAGGTTGTATATCTTCACATAAATTTTGCCGCGAGAAGATCGCAAAATTTTCCAAATTGTTAAATTTTAATAATTTTTATATTAGATAAGCACACAGCGGTTATTTATGTTGCGAGAGTGTTTATTCTAAGTGATTCGTGTTTTCGTGATGAATCCGGACGAAATTACGTAGGTGAGTGTCGGAGGTGAACAAAGTTCTAGTGTTGATACTCCGGATGAAGATCAGCATTCGAGCAAAAGGAGACCTGATGATTCGTCGTCATCATCATCATCTTCATCCTCGGAGGATGAGGAGGGATAGCTTCACCTCCACCCAACCAAAGACAAAAATTTTCACGTAAGTACAAACAAGTCCAAACAAGTTTCGGACCCGCGTGTCGAGATATGATAGTTTGGTACCTGGTTAGGTACAGTGTACGATGTAAATAAAACGTAATCGAACACACATTATATTATTTATATATTAATTACTCAATACCTATCGATACAAGAAAGGAAGGAATGACAAGTCTGTTAGGAAAAAACTCCATGACAACGGTAGTTTCTACCAAAGAGATTATGCTCTGTGATACAAACTCCAAAATGCTCCTCCTCATCACTAGCATGATCGCTATATTAAACCAAGTGAGGACCTCAACCCATTAAGTCTTGGTCCAGGTAAACTCTTATTTAACATATCTGCCTCCATGTGGGCACTTGGCCGGTATTCTACTTCAACTTCTTTTAACTGTCGGATGAAATGTAGTTTCGTATCAATATGCTTTGTCTTGGAGCCAATCATAGGATTTTTCGTCAATTGTATGGCAGCCTGATTATCATTATATATTTTGACGATGGGTTGCCTCCATTCTGATATGTCATTTATTAAACGTCTTAGGTGGATTGCTTCCTTAGCAGCTTCAGCCACACACGTGTACTCGGCTTCGGCCGTTGATAAGGCTACACTCTTTTGTTTTTTGCTTTCCCAGCTAATGGGAGCACCGGCGAGTTTAAAACAGTAGCCACTGTACGATCTTCGATCTATCGCACAAGATGCAAAATCTGCATCAGCTTGACCATACAACTCCATTTCAGTTTTCTTATAGGACGGGCCCATGCCTTTGGTCCCTTTTAAATAACGTAGTACACGCTTTGCGCTCTTAAAATGTTCGTCTCCAAAACAACTGTTGAATAGGGTAGTTTCCTAAAATATTTTATTTAGTCCGTCACGTAGTTTAACAAAAAACATTGGACACGTATTTTTTCACGGAATTGAAAAATTAAGACGATACAGTGAATTGAAATTTCGCGTGACGTCACACCTCGGTATAATTCTTAGCAAGGTGTGACGTCAGCAGCCCCCACTCCTGTACTTTGAAGCTTTCCATCTTTGTGAATTTTTCTTGACTTGAAAAATAAAAAAATACGTGACCAATATTTTCTGAAAATCTACCTAATGGACAAATTAAAATAATGATTTTGTAACACAGGAAACTACCCTATTGTGACAAATAGCTCACACTGAACATTATATCAGGCCTGGTAGCCACTGCTAAATACATCAGTGTGCCAATTAATTGTTGATATGGTAATTTTTCATCACACTTTTCATTTTTCTGTAATTTTAGATTAAGTTCCATTGGTGTAACTGTTGGCTTGCAGTCTTCCATGTTAAATTTCTTCAACACTTTTTCTATATATCGTTCTTGATATAATTTTATTTCATCTCCTCCTTGCCTTTTAATCTGAATTCCTAGAAGTTGTTCAGGCTCTCCTAGATCCTTCATTTCAAATTTTTCATTTAGTATCTTTTTTATTTCTTTTAATTTTGAGTCACAGGAGTAAGCTATCAACAAATCATCTACGTATATTGCTATAATCATTTTTGCTCTTCCTTTCTTTAACATATATACGCAAGGATCAGCTTCTGATGGGACAAACCCCATTTTTTCCAGCTCGCTACTCAGTTTCAGGTACCACTGCCGACCTGACTGCTTTAAGCCGTAGAGTGCTTTTTCGAGATTGCATACTTTCTCTCCTTTTATGTTTTTCAAGTCCTCTAACATTTTCTTAGCTTTATGGAACAGTGTTAAATCATCGTTACCACTTTCTTCCACCATTATTTCTGCCACATATTCTTCCAAGTAATCTGGCATCTTCATTGCTATTTCCTTATCTAGCACGCCATTTAGGTAAGCTGTTGTGACATCCATTTGGTTAAGTTTCAAATCCTCTTCCACAGATATAGCGATGACACTCCTAATTGAACTTAACTTTGCAACAGGAGAATAAGTCTCATCATAGTCAACTCCAGGTCTTTGCCTAAATCCTCTTGCAACTAGTCTCGCTTTCTTTATCTCCGTGTTTTTCGGACCTGTTTTCTTTTTTAAAATCATTTTGAAATCTACAATATTCATTTATATTTCTCGTTTTGCGATATTCCACGTACCGTTCTTTACGTGTGCTCTAATTTCTGCTTTTATGGCATCATGCCAGTACCTTTCATCTCCCTCTTCTTCTTCTTCTTCGCATAGATAAATTTTATTAGTAATCATTTCCTCGTCGTTTCTGCCTGTCATCTCATAATCCTGAGCCCATACCGGCAATTGTCTTTTTCTTTGAGATTTTCTTCTGTTATTGGCATGATCATGAACGTTTTCGCATTCGGTTGCTTCATATTCTTCATGATGTTCGACTACTGATTCATCAACACTTTCATTTAGTTCGTCAAGTGCATCATTGAACGTGTCTCCGAAAACATCGTGTGGCGTAGTATCGAGCTGTGTCAATGATGGGGTTTCATACTGCGTCGAAGAACTAGGTACATCAGATTTTGACGATTTGTGTTTAATTTTTACGTCGATTTTTATATTCTCGGTTGTTTCTTCTTTTTGTTGCCTTTTAGGTTTTACTGTCTGATCAGTATTTCCTTTATTTATATCTCTTCTATTCTCCCTTGTTTCTTCAAAATTTGCACAGTCCTTTCCGTAAAACATGGTATTTATAAATTTTACGTCTCTGCTTATTATGAATTCTTTTGAATCAGGAACGAAGATTCTGTACCCTCTGGCACATTTTGCATATCCGACAAATACGCCTTCGGTAGCTCGAGGAGCAAATTTCCATCCTCTTTTAGGTCCTTTCCTTAGGACGAACGCTTTCTGACCGAATATATGTAGATGTCTTGCAGATGGTTCACGACCAATCCATTTTTGAAAAGGCGTCTGTCCATTCAGGGCTTTAGTTGGGCATCTATTCGTTACATAGTTTGCTGTATGAATGGCATTTGCCCACAGCTCCTCTGGAACGCTTGATTCAAGCATTAGGCATCTCGCCTTCTCGATCAATGTCCGATTTTTACGCTCTGCAAGTCCATTACTTTGAGGTGTGTAGGGTGACGTTAATCTGCGTTGTATCCCATGTTGTATTAAATAATTATTAAAATTTTTGTTTATGTACTCGGTACCATTGTCCGATTGTAGGGATTTTATTTTATGCTTTAATGCTTTTTCGACCATATTTTTGTATTCTGTGAATATCTGGAATACCTCGCTTTTATTTTTCATGAAATATACGCAGCAATATCTAGTAAAATCATCAATAAAAGTCACGAAGTATCTTGATCCAGCATGAGTTTCAACTAGCATAGGTCCACACACGTCGGTATGTATAATTTCCAGTGGCTCTCTTGTCTTTATACCGTCTGAAGTATTAAATGGTATACTCGTCATCTTTCCTTTCAGACATGTTTCGCAGTCCCCCAACTTTTCCTTTTCTCTAATTTCTAATCCTTTTATTAGTTCTTTCTTGGATGCTGCTTTCAGGTCAGATTCATTTAAATGTCCGAGTTTCTTATGCCACTTCATAATATTTGTATCTTCTTCTACTGCGTTGGCCTTTTCTACTTCGTCAAATTTCATGTAGTACAAATCATTCTCTCTATTTGCCTTGAGAATAATCTTGCCACCACTGTTCTTTATTAATGCTTGATCTTTCTGGAATACTACGGTGTATCCATTATCAGTGATTTTTCCTACTGAAATCAGGTTCATTGACAATCCAGGTACATATAGAGCATTATTTATATCGTAGTGTCCATCCTTTACTCTAACCGTAATTTTTCCTTTGCCTTTTACTTGAGTGACATACTGATCTGAAGCTAGTTTCAATGTTCCAGACTCACTATTTATGGTGTCAAATTTTTCCCCATCTCCGCACATGTGAGATGTACATCCACTGTCGAGGCACCAAATATTTTTCTTAAAATGCTTCGCAGTTGTTAGGCAAATTGGTTGCACACTAAAACTTCCATGATTTGAATTATTTTCACTATATCCTGCTCTGGCTTGACATTCAGAAGCCTTATGTCCCTTTCTTTTGCATTTGTTGCATCTGAACTTGAAAGTTCCGCAGTTATTGTTACTTCCTTGTCTTTTATTTCTGCTATAAAAAGCATCTTCAGTATTATCTCTATTGTTGCTGTTCTTTCTGGCTTCACTTTCTTCGATAATTTTAATTTTTAAATTATCTGGACTTGGCAAACTGTCTCTAGTTTCGATGGCAATTCTAAAATTTTCGAAACTTTGTGGCAGGCTATACAACATCATAATGCTTAACAGTTCTGGATGGATTTCCACTCCCATTGTTGCTAGTTTATCAACCACATCCATAAAATTGCTTAAGTGATCCTGCGCATCGTCTTTTTCAGCCATTTTCTTCAGAACAAGTTGTTTAAGCAAAGTTGCTTTTCGCGCAGGTCCCGAACTTTGATGAATAGACTTTAGCTTGTCCCAAACCTCTTTAGATGTTTTACAGCCAGTTACCTGCTTGAGCTGAGGTGGAGATATCAATAGCATGATCTCAGCACGAGCCATCGTGTCCCTTTTCAGGAACTTATCTGTCTCTTCTGCAGTCGCGTTCACGGATAACTTTGTGGCTCCGCTCACGCATTCCCATAGCTCATTTTTTATTAGGATGGCCTCAGCCTGTACGCACCAGGTATCATAATTAGTTTTAGTAAGTGGTTCTATACGATACGATGACGACATCGTTCCTCGAACTAACCACGCTCTGCTACCAATTGATAGTTTGGTACCTGGTTAGGTACAGTGTACGATGTAAATAAAACGTAATCGAACACACATTATATTATTTATATATTAATTACTCAATACCTATCGATACAAGAAAGGAAGGAATGACAAGTCTGTTAGGAAAAAACTCCATGACAACGGTAGTTTCTACCAAAGAGATTATGCTCTGTGATACAAACTCCAACAAGATACTATTCAACAAGACGAATTCATATTTAGTTAATGAACTAACTTGCCGCTTCTACCGACTAATCCTAGTCAGTTAGAACAATTGCCTGAACAACAGAAAGACGATTTGACTCCATCCACATTTAATTTTTGAGAAATCCGACAACTTCAATGTTTAAGCTTTTTTTAGGTCTTAAAGTTAATGAAGAGTGAGTGTCATTTTGATAAGACTAAAGACTTTTGAGCCGACCAGACAAACTACTGACTCTGGTTTGTCTAACAATAATTTTAGAACAGAGACAACTATTAAATTTAGGATTACAGGATTTGCTTGACTGGGCATCGGCAAATCCTAAATAAGTTAAAAATTAAGACATTGTATGAAAAAGATTTTTTCTAGTAGTTTTCGTCCAGGGTCCTCCCCGTCAGATAAAAATTCAGAAACTGCAATGCAGATTGTGTGTGGTAAAAGAGCAGAGTGCATAAATGTAAGGCGGGACCGTATTTCAAAGATATTGCAAATCCAAAGAAAACTTCAGGTCTTCATCTCAACGCTGTGTGTCTTAGAAAAGCACATAATATGACTGTTTTGCATTCCAACAAAACAGGTATTATGTGTTGAATAAGACACACAGCGTTGCAGCAAGTCTCTTGCTGGTGCGCTGGACTCTATGACATTGACAGCTTCGTGTCAAGCGTCCTTCTGTCAAAGAAAAGGACGCACGCTGGTGAAAGAGAAAGACAGGTATAAAACCATGGACAATTTGGTCAGTTTTTAACCATAGATAAACAATTTAGGGCGAATTTACATCAGCTTTCTTCATCTCAACGCTGTGTGTCTTATTCAACACATAATACCTGTTTTGTTGGAATGCAAAACAGTCATATTTTTAGCTGTATAATTAATTAATTATGTAAAAGGGAGAGATTTTCTTTTGCGGTTGGCAACCCTGATTAAAACTTCAAACATGTAATTTGTCAAATGTCAAGTTGTCAAACGACAAACATCATTTTTTATTTGTGTTATCAATTCGTTGTGTTTTAGCCGCAGTATTTTGCAAATAAAACTGTGACTATAACAGAAATCATATGCGACGATCTTCGAATACCACATACACCAAAACTGAAACGTATGATAAATTAAAGAATGGATCGAGGGAAAATGCCATCAGCGGGTCGTGGAGCTAAGAGCAAGGCTCCCCAGCACCCTCAGGATATCTTCGCGTTGGGCAGCAAGTCTACCGTGGTGGTGTCCAGAGACCCTGAGAAGAGGAACATCCATAAACCGTCTACAAGTAGTGAGTACAACTATTGTTATTTGTGTAGATGCTATTTACTAACCTCTGCTTGAGTATCTGGAAGCTGTGTAACTTTTCATGGTTAAACTTTCCTTTATGGCCCGCTGATTTATGGGTCGGGTGGGGGGAGGGGGAGGGGGGGGGGGGAGGTGGTCTGCCCCCTGTGACTCCCCGCACCGCGCAACCCCATGGTTATGGAGATATTCATGGTAAAAGTTTTGAGGTTAGGTTTCGAGGTTAGAACGAAAATTTCCATAAATATCCATCGAATTATGAAGAGCTGCCCTCTCCTGCACAGTTTGACTCCGCCTTATCTCCGGCGCTGCGGGAAGAGCAGCCCTTTCGCCCTTGCGTGACGAAGCACGGTCACTGTTGCTCGGCTCCGCAGCTTCGGCTTGTTGGTCGCCTTCGGCGACCAGCCTCAGCCGCTCCTCCTCGCACAGCTCCCGCGCTTCGTCACGGCGGGCGAGGGCTGCACTCCCTCCACGCCTCCGGTTTTTATATACACTCTAGGGGTAGGGCAAACAAGACCACATGGAAAGCGGGGTGCTCTGATTCGGTTTTGGGTATTTTTCGGGTGTTAGGAGGCCGTGACAAGCGGCTCATTTGAGTCCAACACTTGCACATCACTCGACTCTTCAGACACAGAAGCATAGGGCTTCGGAGACGCCATGTTAGTCAAAACGAACGCAATCACAAGAGCAACAAACGATGAGATGACCAAACCAAATGTACTCTGTGGACCAAACGATGACTAACATAGCCGGCAACATAACAGAAAATCGCTATACAACAAAATGGCGCCTCTTCGCGTTCCGTTCCACAGTGTAATGAATAATTCATAACTTTTGGTATAAAAAAAATCTATGTAATTTGCATAATACAGCACGGGTATTATGCACATTACACTATACAATTACACTACAAATTTAATATGTGAATTTAAAATTATATTTCAGTAAAAATATGACATAAAATTTAACAAAATACACCTCTGCCGGCAACGAAACGTAAAATGTTAAATTTGACGTCTACCATGACAATTTAGCCAACCTAAAAATTTACAAATGGCGTACTATTTACCAATTTGTATGAGAACTTTAAAAAATGATATCTCGTAAACCGTGAATTTACGCAACAGGACAATATGTAAAAGCTTTTATTTTTGTGAGTACTATTTACAGTAAAACTATGAACTTCCAACTCAACGGGCCATAAAGGAAAGTTTAGCCCTTTTCATTTCTATTAAAAATTGTACAGTGAGACTCAGTGAACTAAAGCTAGTATTGAGGACATTATCATAATATGTGTTTGCATACTCAAAAGGGTGCTGCTGCAACTGCCACAAAGTAAATTTCTTTACTAAGTAACTTATAATTTAAAAAATGAAATTGTTACTAACATTTAGAATTATGTTTTTATTGTTTTAACATTATTATTATTATTGTGGATCTTGTTGTCTTGAAATAAAGGTTAAAAATAATGAAGTTTGTCAATTGAGGTATAATTATCAATTTCTATGAATCATACTGCCTATATTCTTACATTAGGAGATACACAGAATTCGTAACCTGACTTATAATTTTCGATAGGCTTGTATTTGATCAATTATTAGCTTGGTTAGAATTAAATATCTACCCTGTACATAGATTATAAATATTATCACAATATTTTAGGTGTAGAACGCAAAAGGGAAACCTCAGGATTTGGAAGCCAGCCACCTAGCAAAAGGGCAAGGATCGGCTCACCTGCTGAGGCTGTAGGCGGGACATCCCTGGAAGTAGACCCAGTGGATCTGGTGCCTAATGTTCTACAGGCCTTAGATACACATAATTCTGATAAACTGGTAAGAATATTGATGATACTGCAACAAAAGGAAATTTGAAATGGTGTTTGTCTGACAGATGTCTAATTGCCAGACAATTTGTGTGTGCCTGACATATTGCAAAAAATATTTTATTGTTTTTATTTATATTAATTATTTATTAATATCATATCGAGTAAAACCTTGTTGTTACAAGAATAAGAAGTGTGTTTGTAAACAATTCTTTAAAAACATTTTTTTCTATAAAAGAGCTTACTAATCCATAACTAGTAAGTATTGCTTTGATTTGAATTGTATTTTTCTTACAGTTAGGCCTCCTCACGGGCTCAATACGTCTCCTCAAGTCCCAGCGCTCAAAACCAGACCCAATATTATGTATGAGCCTACTGTACCTGACGAAGATACGTCCCAACATGTTTGCTCATGAGACTGTGACACAGAGCCTCTGTACGTTGCTCAAGAGAGAGCAGGGTGCTGCCTTCAAGAATAAGGGGAACCCATTGGTTTATATACTGGCTTGTAATATGCTGTATGCTGGACATAGGGAGAGTAACAACTGGCCTGATATATTTATTAAGGTATGTAAAACTACAAATTAGAACTTCATAACTACTAAGTTTGACTAGCCAATAAATTCAGACAGAGATAAGTCATTTATTTCATAACCTTACAAATTGTCAAAATATTTGTGAAATGTTAATTGGTGTTAATTGGGCAGGTAATAACCTGGATAGATAAAAGATGGCCTATATGATGCCCTCGTTGGGAAACCTGAATAAACAAATAACATCCTCAATCTTTCACTGAAAGTACACTAAAATCGGTTCAGCCATTCCAGAGATTAGACCACCCAACCAAATGTCAGGCACAATTTAAACAGCTTAGAGCACTTGACAAAACACAGTTATTTTGAAATCACAGGCAGACACTAAAATTTTGTTTATATGTGTAGAAGATTAACTCCTATCTGTCTGCTACCAGGTGTACATAGAAGATGCTCTCAATGAGCGGTGCTGGGTGGAGTGTTCCTGGTGCAAGTGTTTCGTGGAAAATGTGGTTACGGCATTCAGTACTAAGCAGCCGCCGTCTCATCTTATACCAAGTGACAATACATTGGGTATGTTTTTAAAAATACTCATTTATTTAATTTGTCATTGTAACTACTATGAGACCACATCTGCACCTCAATAGTCTAAATTATGCACTTAGGTCAGTAGCAATCACGATCTGTACAGGAGAGTGTTCAGACGGATCCAAGCCTCAGTCCATGGTCCACTGTTCATCTTGCGCCGTATGAACTGACATGTAGTAGTAGTCCTCCTAGCTGATTTTGGCAACGCCTGCAATCTCAGAATTGATTAGCCATCTGTGCAGGAGATATTATAGTGCACAAGTATATGCGCAGGTACAGGTGCACTCTCTGTTCCTTTACTGTCATTGTCCTATGGGACGGCAATCCGACACGACCGGAGAGAGATCAGGTGCTGACTTAACGTGCGTTCCGAGGCATGGACCCTTATCACACCACCAATTTCCAAACTTCGGGCTACTACTGAGAAATTTCTATCAGAAAAACCCAACAGCAATTTTTACCCGATCCGGGAATCGAACCTGAGACCTCTTGCTCAGCAGTCGCGTTTACGACCACTGAGGCAACCGAGGCAGTTTAACTGACACGTAACAATATAAAGACTGCGTTGAATACTGGGCCAGCCGATGATTTGATTTTTATTAAGAACTGTCAAGTTATGTTAACAACACGCCAAAAAAATAAATTGGTGTAACTTATATAATAGATTGGTATTTTACAGTCGAAAGAAATGCAAAATCCATTGCTAATAATAATAAACTGCTTGTCATCATAATTGTATGTATTGTGTATGTAGGTTATTACTTATGTGTTGTATATAAGTGAATAGTACACCATGGACTACCCGCGTATTTATTTTCTCCTGCTGTGTCGAATCCATCCAAAGATTGTCTGTAAAAGATCGCTTTTAGCGATAAGACCGCCCATTGTAACACCCTTTAGTTTTTAACCGACTTCTAAAAAAGGAGGAGGTTCTCAATTCGGATGTTTGTATTTTTTTTTTTATTTTTTTTTTTATGTTTGACCACGCATAACTCCGTCGTTTGCCAACCGATTTGAAAAATTCTGATCTTGTTAGAAAGGGTATACTTCCCAAATGGTCCCATGAAAATTTTATCGAAATCGGACAGGCCGTTTCTGAAAAATCAACAAAAGTTTAAAAAAATGTTTACGTTGATGATCTTTTCGTTTACGCTGCATTGCGTTTTTTGTTCGCGCATAACTCCGTCATTTACGAACCGATTTGGAAAATTCACTGACCCACTAAAAAGCACGAAAATAAAAACTTTTTTGCAAAAAATAAAACCGACTTCCATATCAAAACACTACAAAGCCAAAAATAATTTTAATTTCGGAAGGCGGTGTGAAAAAAAAAAGAAAATACAAAACCAATAACACCGACTACCGAAATTAAAATTATTTTTGGCTTTGTAGTGTTTTGATATGGAAGTCGGTTTTATTTTTTGCAAAAAAGTTTTTTTAAGTCCTCATTTAATTGTGTTATGGTGCAATAAAGAGTATATCTATTGTAATGCAACCCACAACAAATACAGTAGAAATGTAGATATGAAAACATATACGACTAATTACATGTAGTATGTACGCAATGATCGACAATTTATATTTCGACTAATGATCATTTCATGGAAGAAAAGTTTTTTTAAAAAGAGAATGACAATGGAGGTTGAAGTTACATTACTAGAAATCTTGTTATAAAACCTACCTAAATACATGCCTTATAGTAGATATAATCGACCGTCTTCTGCTGCAGGTACTATGTCCCCATCAGGATCTGGTTCCCCACTGATGGGTAGCACTGAAGAAGATCCAGACAATATGGAACTGGAGTACTCAGTATATCCAAGGTAAGGAAATAAATCCAAGTGTAGTATTTTTCTATAGGATTTTGCCAGTCAGCTATAACCAATGGGGTACCACACCATCCAGTAAGAACCAGCCAACCAGGCCCGAGTCGAAGGATCATTGCCAGCCGGGGAAGTTCTAACCTGATACCGTGCCTCCGAGACGCAAGAGCAACTGAAGATTCACGATTTTTAGACAGTAGAAGTCTCACACTTCCTTCCATTCCATCCAGAGCGGGGGGAGTCATTTGATGATTTGCCCCATGAAACAAAAACACTATATTTATTTAATTGAACTTTATGTACAATAGTGGTACATGGTCGGCCTTAATGCAACAAGGCATTCTCTACCAGTCAACCTTTGGGTTTGGTAGGTGTACAATCAAATCGAAAGAATGTAGTATAATAGCCAATGAAATAATATCTACTGGTCTTTTATCTCTTTCAAAAGCCTCTTATTCCAAGCCATATCTATCAAAGTATTTCATCAATTTCCCAGATATTCAAGCAGCTACGAAGCCGTAGAAGCTTTAGTGCTAGAAGCCATTAAAGAACAGATACAAAGAAGGTCTGCAGCACCCGACGCTATCGGCAAGGGGTTCCTCAAGCTGCTGTCTGCAACGTGCGGCTTCCCTGAGGTAAGTACTTGTTGGGAATTCAGTATCGTATTTAGACCAGCTGAAATGCAAACACACACAACACAACTTATGATGACATTGAAACCTTTTACAGTCTATTATGTGATAATCTGGTAGGGCTTCCAATCCCGGAATACCTTGGTATATCTTGGAATTTCGGGATCCCGCGTCATTTTCCAGTCCCGCGTAATGCGGGATTACGGGCGCGGGATCCGCGGGATTAGCGGGACTGAAAAAAAGCATGCACGCGACCACTCGTGAACGCAATTACTCGGTGACGGGCGGCCGGCAGTGTTGCAAACAACGCGGGGGCCGATGTCACCCGTTTTTCACAGCTTAAGTAGCCTAATATAGCCGAATTTCAGTCAGTGGTAGCCAAAGTATGTAGCCTAAAATATTAATAAAGTTTTTTATTCAGTATTTGTTACTGTTTTTAGTGATGAATAAACGGTGTAATTTGATTGATCTTATACTAATAGTAATACGTAAATAAATGTGGAGTTAGTAGATTAATTCAATGTTTTTTTTTGTGATAAATAAACGGTGTAATTTGATTGATTAATTCATTGTTTTATTTGCCTTATTATAAATGTGAATATTTTCAATATGCGGGATCCCGCAAATACCAAGATCCCGCGGGATTAAACATTCGTAGTCCCGCAAATATCGAGATTGAATTCAGGCTGCGGGATTGGAAGCCCTATAATCTGGTAACTTACATACACCTAAACATTATATCTCATAAATGTAATGATTCCAACGGCTGTATCGATCAATGTTCCAAGGTAACAACTGATACTACAAATACTTAGGTGTTATGATATGACAGTAAGTCAAGTTAACTAATTTATATATTTAAAAATCTAAGAGAAGTGGCAAACGAAGAATGATTAAAACGATATAATTATCTTGCTCTCGCAGTCACTTATTAGTTACTGTATTACTACTTGGGGAGGAGCAGAAAAATCCCTAATGCTAAAACTTGAGAGGGCTCAAAGAGCTGTTTTAGAACAGCTCTTTGAGCTTGAGTGGCTAACTTTTAGAAGTTAGCCACTTTTTACCTTATTTATGTCCCACCGTTGATCTATATAAAAATGCAAGGTTCTGACGGTTCATCAACTTTATATTCTGCAAATTGTTACAAAGCAACACTCAAATGATCCAAAGTTGTTAGACAAACGGCGTAGAAAAGATATTGTCTGCAATAACCCCTCATTCAAAACACGTTTTACCCTTCGTTTTTTTTTAGCTATCAAAGCTATAAATTATATAATAAAATAAAAAAAGTTTTGACTATATATTCCCTCCCTAAAAGTAAATGTAAGATGATAGAGACTGGCTGCAAAATCTAAACTACACAACTACGGGAAATCTTCTACATCAATAGTGTCAATCACAAAATACACATCAAAACATACAAAAACAAAATTCCCACGTACACAGACTACTCACTCAGGCATCCTAACTCACAAACGCACATCACATCCACACACACACACTCACACACTTTAAAAAGGCCGGAGGAGTTTTTTTTATATTGATTTGTATACACACGTTATGTTTTAAACATTGTCTATACCTGTTTCTGTGGGGTGGGGACCTGGTGATCTATACTACAGGTTTACACCTATAACAGACACCAGCTCCCACAATTTTTTGACTGTAAGTGTTACTTTAAAATATCTTTGTATAAGTATTTATTTAAGTCATTATAATATGTAATATAATAATAATAATAATATTCCACAACTTTTCACACAACGCCATCTAGTCCCAAACTAAGCAGAGCTTGTGGTATGAGTACTAGACAACTGATAAATTCTTTTGTGAGAAGAAATAAAGTTTTTATTTAATTATGTTATGCATGCCTAACACACTTATAAACACACACATACACAGCTATACACACAACACATATACCTATGTCACCATTATTATATGATCCCCTTTTGTTTATCATGTTATTCCAGGAATTCATGTAAACACACTCCTACATAATATTGTGAATACTAGTTTTTAATTGTAGAACGCATTTAATATGTAGCTCATGTACAAAAGCAGTTTTAACTTGTTGTTAAGAAACGTTACAGGTTAGGATCATGTGTACTAAAGTTTGTACATAAATGAATCTACCTAAGTAAGTCTTAATTAATATATAAACTATTATTATAGGAACGAAGTTTATATTCATCTAATGCACTACAATTTTATTGGTAATCCATCCTTATCTTACACATATATTAACATTAATTTGATAATTTATACCTGGGAACACTTTTTGTTTATCTGAGAACGAAAATATTTCGTGGCGATAGATCTATTTATTAGGTGATACAACTTGATGACAATATAAATTTTGGTGACAAGAAATATAGTCCCCATATCTATACTAATATTATAAAGCGGAAAAGTTTGTTTGCTTGAACGCGCTAATCTTCGAAAGTGCTGGGTGGATTTGGATGCAATTTGGTATGGAAGTAGCTTGAAGCTTGAGGAAGGTTATAGGCTACTTTTTACGCGACTGCAAAAAAGGAGAGTTATGTTTTTACCGTGATAGAATCCACGGGAGCGAAGCCCCGCGTGAGTACTAGTATAATATACATAGCTAATGTGCCCCAGTCCTGTGTCAACAACTGTGTATTTTTTTTTATTGACTCTCGTTTAACCACTGAAGATGAACATCCTATATTCACTGTGTAGTCAAGAGTGAACCCCATATTCAGAAACACAGACTCTGGTAGGTAATTCCATTTGTGCTTATGAGTGTGATGTCCATAATCCATTACAGATTTTCCATATACTTTGTATTGCACTTAAATTCACACACCTTGACAATCTCCCAACTTAAGTAGTATATTAGCCTTATCGAGCTAAACTACGAGTAGCCGTATCGAAAAAAAAAAAGACTCATACAATTTGACCTTTCCCCACCAGATACGTATGATATCCGCCTCCCGCCTCGAAGCGTGGCTCCACTCCGGCAAGCTGTGGCGATGTGCGCAGGAGTTGCTAGCCTACGTGTGCTGCAACTGTGACGCATGTGGACCCACAGCCGCTAGGGACCACGAGGTATTAGCGCAGCTGGCTCGCATGCGGCTCAAGACTAAACCGCTGCAGGCTGCATACCAGGCCTGTCTCAGGTAAACATATTCGGAACCTTATCCAGACATATACAGGGTGGCCAATTTAAAGGTATACAACTATTTTTTGCCTCCATTTTGTTTTGACGCCATATTTGACAGTTATTTGATAACAATTATTTCGTGTAGATACGGCAAATTCAATATGGAGTGTTTTTTCGATTGAACAACGTGTTTTAATGAACCAATCTTCCATTGCGAAGACACTGAGAAAATTGCGAACAATTTTCGGTAGAAATCACCTTCCTTCGCGGCTAGCAATAACTCGTTTGGTGAATAAATTTGAGGAGCATAGCATTGTAACAAATAAACCAGTTCTTCATCGTGCCAGAAGAGTTCGTTCGGAGCAGAATATTGAAAGAATCCGTGAAAGTGTAGCCAAAGATCTGACATTGTCTACCAGACGACGTTCTCAACAGCCGGAAATTAAGAGGACCTTCCTACAGACTATTCTCAAGAAAGACCTGGGTTTTTTCCCATATAAGATTCAGATAACTCAAGAACTTCAGCCTAGGGACCATGATCTGCGAGAGGGAGTGGGAAGCGGTCGCCTCCTTCTGCGAAGCAATCATGCTTCCGAAGGAGGAGGCGGGCTGCGTGAGGGAGAGGATGGCGTCCTCCCTCCAGCCCAGCCGCAGTGGTAGACGCCCACGGCGTCGGACGTCGGCCGACGATCTCCGGCCACCGTAGGCGCGGGCATGCGGAGAGCGAGTAAAGGGCAACTCGCTGTCTGACCATGGACCATGCCCGGGTCGACGGCGCGTTGTGTTCCACGCGCGCCTCAAAGAGCGTCAGCAACATGACGAGGCCCCCCCTGCAGAGGGCCGAAGCCTGCCGGGGTCGTGGGACTTATCCCATTACCGTGGCCCCGGTACGTAAAGGGTTATTGAAGGAACACCGTGGATTTTAGTCAGTAAAAGTCTGACAGTCCCTCCCACCCTGCCCGGGGTGGGAGGACTTATATGATAATTTTACCACGCTAAAAAAAAAAAAAAAAAGGGACCATGATCGCCGTCGTAACTTCAGTAATTTTGTGCTAATCCAATTGGATAACGACCCAGATTTTCATAAAAAAATCATTATGAGTGACGAAGCCCATTTCGACCTCAGTGAATTTGTTAATAAACAAAGTTCTCGCTATTGCGGCGAAGAACAGCCTTTGTTGATCCACGAGCGACCGCTACATCCACGTCGAGTAACAGTATGGTGTGGAATTTGGTCAGGAGGAGTAATTGGACCCTACTTCTTTGAAGATGCTACGGGCGCTGTCGTAACAGTGAATGGAGATCGTTACCCTTAGATGATCATTAATTTTTTGTTACATCAAATGAATCAATTGGCTTAGAAAACACGTGGTTCCAACAAGACGGGGCCACATGTCATACGGTCAAAGACACAATCGAAATATTGAGAAGAATATTTTCAGGTCAATTAATTTCAAGAAATGGTGACATTGATTGGCCCCCAAGATCGTCGGATTTGACAGCTCCTGACTTTTTTTCTGTGGGGTTATCTAAAGGGACGTGTCCATGCTAACAAGCCGAGAAATATTCAACATTTAAAATAGAATATCCTAGACGCAGTTAGTTGGATAGCGCCGGAAATGTGAGAAAATGTGATAAGAAACGCGATAAAAAGAGCCTACATTTATCGCGCTGCTAGAGGTGGACATTTAGCAGATGTTATTTTCCATACGTAATTGCCAAGCCTAAATATAATATTTTTGAAACAGTACCTAGTAATTTCCATTTTATGTAAAAGAAAATTTATAAAATAAGTTGTATACCTCTTAACTGGCCACCCTGTACATACTAATCGTCATCATCCACAGCTTGACTTTACCCACTGCTGGGTACGTTTTTTTTTTTTTTTTTAGGAAAAATAAACGCCAGGGTAGTAGTAGGGTAGGCACGGTTAAATTTTAAATAAAACTTACTAGTCTCTTTGGGGGGGGGTCCTGTATCCCTCCCTTCGAACCGTGCCTATCGACTACCTCTCCTATCAGACTCTTACCGCACGACGCCATTGGCTTCTTAATTTTGTTTTCTTTGCGCAAATTAAAATTTAAAATAAATTACCTACTTTAATTTCAAATGATTTCTTTCTACAAGTTTATGAATCAAATCGACGCGCCTATCTTTTTTCAAATAGTTTTGCAAAACGTCTTTTGAAAAACTATTACTTCTTTTAAAATTACTAAAAGGCGTAGAACTGGTCAAGACCACGGAATACAAATTCTCGTTTACCCAGGAAACAAACTGCACCAATCAATTGTTTGAAAATGTTTCTATTTCTGTCAACTTTCGCGTTGTGCCTTGCAATAGATATCTAACTTAAACTGGCTATTCAAACTAGTCTCTATACTGCCTTTACCAAAAGTTTGGAACTTCAAGCAGGATTCCAGATGTTTTTCTGAAATATCGTGCACAAGCTACTTGTTATCCTGGGCACCAGTTGTAATATTGACTGTTTGGTCACCTTCCAGAGAGATGGTGTCGGACAGCCCGCCCTTACTGCGCAGTGTGGTGACGCACACGATCTACAACGAGCTGTCCAACGTGCGCTCGCCCAACAACATGGCCGTGCTGGCCGCGCTCATACAGGCGCAGCCGCAGCAGGTGCCCGCAGCCATGGCCGACACCTACCAGGTAACATATCTATACACACACAACTATCATTAAGCCTGCAATACATGTTGGCCGAGCGTTGTCGAGTGAAGGCCAATACCAACATGTAGACGGTATATTTGCCTTGTCTTGCTATCGCTCGGTGTCACTTGCCTAGTTGGCCGAGTGAAGGCCAGCGCCAACGTGCATAGAGTATATTTGGTGCAACTTGTCTTCGCTTGCCGTTGCTCGTGATCACTTGCCTCACTTCGGCTCGGTGTCGGTTTTTGGTCACAAATCAAAGGCGCTCGACTGCGTTCGGGCAACGTGTGGGCGGCTCTACAGACCCTCTTCTACGTTGGTCGTCTGCATTGGCGTTCGACGAACTTGTCGAACGTGTGGACATTATTTCTGGCCTTGTACCTATTTGCCAACGCTCGGCCAACATGTATTGCAGGCTTTACCTAATTCGATAGCATAGCAATAGTATATCTAAGTACCTAAACGTTCGTTATATTATGGAATCAAGGGTATTCCCAAGATTCCAAAATGTGACGAAATAGTTATAATAGGATCTTTATACCAGGATGAAATTTGCAAAATTTGTGACCCCTCTAAAGCTTTTGATTGTGTTGATCACAAAACACTGATTTGTAAATTATATCCCATGAAAAACATAAATGTGAAATGAGAGCCAAGTTCAATATTATCAAAAACGCCTTGGTTGTTGACTTTAACGACAAAAAGTGAAATCTAAATGGGTGCCAAGTTCAATGGTCAGTCCTGAAATTTATTTATAACAACATAAAATATCATTTATTCTTATAACTTAGGAGAATATATTGTAGCCTAAGGTCTGACCTGGCTAGCTCTTATATACGAATTATTATGTTCGATGGTTAGTTTCTACCAGCAAGCCAAATTTTCGGAATAATAAAATAAGAACCGACAAGTAACAGGTTTAGAACTTGCAAAAGCTATAATTCGTATATGAAAACTAGCCAAGTATAGTAAGTAAGCCATATACTTATATGTATTTATTTATTTATTTACACATCAACGACTTATTCACTAGTTATTTAACAATGATGTATCGTTTTGTGAAAATACATAAATTTATTTAACAATTAGGCAACATAACAACAGATTAGGAATATAAATGAACTTGTATAAATGCAAAAAATGTGAAAATGCTCAATACTCAATACATTTATTTGCATTCCACAATGTGAACTTAGGTGGTAGGTACATACAAGGTATACATTGTTTTAGATCATTGTGGACCCTGTCGGGCACAGCAAATTAAAAAATTAGCCAAGTGCGAGTCAGACTCGCCCATGAAGGGTTCCGTAGTAACTATAATAACATAATTTAATATGTATATTTATTTGACGAATAAAAAAACCTTAAAAATTTCTTAAAACTAGCTTATTTACATTTTTACAACTACGCTAAATAACTTTGTTTCTCATAGTGTTTGTATGAATTACAAAGTTATATTTGCGGTTTTAGAAAATATGCTGTATCTCAAAAACTGCTGACCCGATTTCATTCAAACCAATTTTGGTTGAAAGTTTACATTAAGATCTACTGACATATTTTTTTTAGATTTTTCACTTCATTATTATAGAAGTTAGAGGGAGGGGACACACATTTTACCACTTTGGAAGCTTATATCTTTTAATAGATTGACTATATGAAAAAGTAGTTTTAGAAACCCTTATATCATTTTTAAAAACCCGTCTATAGATACCACACACGCATAGGTTTGATGAAAATAAAAAATATTTTCAGTTCTAGTTCCATGTATGGGGACCCCCCTTTATTTTAAATATTTTTTAATTTTTTTCTTAAAATCGAAAAGCGGTTCACAGAAAACATTACCTAATAAGTTTCACATGTATAGTCTTAGTAGTTTCAGAATAAAATCGCTATGACATACGGACGGACGGATAGACAGACAGACGGACAGACATATCGGAAACGGAACCCTAAAAAGAGGAAGAGGGCTATTACAATTATTATATTTTTTTTTTATTACCGATGGGCCCACTCTTGACCTCGATCTCGCCTGATGGTAAGCGATAGATGAGGTCTAAGATGTGACGAGCGAGCCCAGAAGATGCCTATTTACTCGTGCTTTAAAGGCTGAACACAGAAGCCGGCAGAGAATTCCACAGCTTGGCTGCGCACAATAAATGTGGAAGAGAAGTGCTAATTATATAGAATGTGTATTAGATAAGACAAGATAAGATTATTGGAACAAAACACATTTTACAAAAAAAATATTGTTTACGAAAATATTACTATTAAATATTACTTTAACTACTTACTATTTTATACATTTATTACAATACTATATTTTATTTATCATTAAAATATTCATTTATATCATAATAACACTTATTGGTTAGAAATTGTTTTAATTTATTTATAAACTAGCTTGTGCCAGCGGCTTCGCCCGCGTGGGAAGTTTTTCCCGTGTAAATTTCGATCCCGTGGGAATTTCGCCAAATCCTTTCTTAGCGGATGCCTACGTCATAACATCTACCTGCATGCCAAATTTCAGCCCGATCCGTCCAGTGGTTTGGGCTGTGCGTTGATAGATCACTATGTCAGTCACCTTTGAGTTATATATATTGTTTTCCTCATTTGTTACGTTTGATGCACAGGAGCTGGTCCTCCGGGCCGAGGACTACCTGCGTCCGCTGCGCGCGCTGACCCGCGAGGTGGTGCGTGCGGCGCGGGCGGATGCGCAGGCGCTACTGCCACTCGCACGGGCACTCGCGCAGCCCCCGCCACATGAACCGCCCACAGAGGTAATACTAACATATTTCAGTGAACAAGACCTGCTCCAAACGGGGTTTCTCAACGACAGCACTCCCAGTTTTAAATCCCCTATTTGTTCCCTTAGGAGGAGGAAGGGAAACCAAAGGCCCGAAGATCGTTTAATAAATAAAAAATGAGCGTGGCACTCGGGGACTGCCGCGGTAAAGCTATTGCATAGCATTTTTTATCAATTTATGCAATTATAATCCGCGAGTTGACAACTTTGTAAAAATTGTTTGAAACGCTTCGAAGCGCTTCATGTGTACTCGTAAAATAATATTTTAGTCATCACTTAACCTTTCAATTAAAATATAAGTAATATTTTAATTTATTAAAAAATTATGGCCTAAATCATGGCATTGTGTTCACGTGACTACCTATGACGTCATCGTTCAAAAAACAACTTTCCTGGCATTTGGCACATAAATGTACTTCGGGTATTTTATGATATTTTACTCTGTTATGAACGTGAAAAATTATTATCAGTGCTTTATTGCCTTATTGTGGGAATACTACTATAAAAACGCCAACGAAACTATTCATTCATGTCCCTTTAAAAAGAGATATTCGCAAGAAGTGGTTAGAACTTCTGTGTCAAATCCATCCAAAGGTTGTCTGTAAAAGATCGCTTTTAGCGATAAGACCGCCCATTGTATCACCCTTTTTAGTTTTTAAGTCCATGTTTGTTTTACTGTTATGGTGTACAATAAAGAATATATCTATCTATCTGCTTTTTTAAAAACACAAAAAAAGGAACTCATCGAACAACTATTACAGGACGATAAGACAAATGAACCAGAAGAGAGAGAGAGTTATGAAATGAAATGAAATATTTATTTGTAAATTGATTATAAATAACACTTTTACACGTCATGTGTTTTTGCGTGTTTAGTTTAGCTAGATGAGGCCGGTATTTCCTAACTGACTACTCTGAGAAGAAACACCGAAACAAACCCTATGAGTTTATCGTCAACGTCTTTTTTAAAGTCCAGACAATTTGTATTTGTATATGAGAAGCATGTAGGTTCATGTGTTTGGTATTCTTTTGAGGAAATAACCACGCAAATTTGAGCGGACCTGTCCAGACAGTGCAAGCAGTTAGTTATTCTTTTCTTATTTTGTCTTACGCACCAACCAAAGATAACCAGTCAGCTGTCAAAATATTGAACGATGACGTCTCGTTTTCTGATTGGTGTTTCTAATCACGTGACTCACAGATAAAAAGTCTCATTTTTCTCAAGGGAAAATAAAATAAATAATTAATAATCTTTTCTTCATTTGTACTATTTTGTGCTTCATATCAATAGATTTACATAATTAAATAGTTATTTTAAATTTTTAAACATACTGTCAACTCGCGGATTATTTATATATTTTATTTATGCAGTATTTTTTTCTTTGATATTAATTCAAGTTACACTTTTTGAGTGTGGTGACCGATAAGAAAACAATTTTTTTCTTTTATTGAATAAATGAGAAGTTAATATTGTTTAAAATATTTTTATTATGTTGTAGGTTATTCAGGAATTTTTATCATTGAAACTATAGGTTTATTAGCAGCTAGTCTACATGCATACGTCTAGTCGCACGCACACAAGCACCGTGCCGAAGTCTGCCGAACTGAAACGACGTTAGACGATGCACGGCTTTCAACGCCGCACCGCTGTGCCGGTGTGAGTGGGAGGTGTTAGGTTTATTTTCGTTACGGAATTTCTTGATTCAATCGCCGCGCTCAAAACCCGCGATAAAAGCTATACAATAGCTTAAAATTGAATTCTTTCACTGAAATTCCTTATTTTTTGTGTAGTCATTAAAGCTCTATACTCTACTACTCTCTACTCTCTAGCACGCAACTCCGAGTCTAGGTATAGGTTGAACTTTAATCACACTGGATAAGAAGATACAATTCCAAAAACCTAAGCTTGGTGTATCGCCAAAAAACTTGTGTTTGCAACTTAATATTTTTCTTGATTTGAATGCAAAAAATCGCTTGAACAATCTTAAAAAAAATACTAAGTTAAAAAATTAATTGTATTTTGTAAATTGTTATAAATAACAACTTTACAAGATATTTTAAAGTCCATACAGTTCACACTGGTCTAATGATATGAGAACTGTGTCAGTGGTGTGCAGATGCGCATTTGCTCCGCATGATATTTGTTTGCGACCACCACGAATCTTCACGACGAATCTAATTAAGTGATTGCTAGGTACATAACAGGTCACTTAAATCATATCCAAACTTAAGATCCAAAGAAGTTAATGTTGTTTTCTTTTAACTTTTAAAAAATAACTTTGAAGTCGGTGCCTAAAACGAAAATACAAAACTAAAGACACCGACTTCCCAAATTAAAGTTATTTTTCACTTTGCAGTGTTTTTACCCGACTACAAAGGAAGGGTTATGTTTTTCGCGCGTATCTTGTATGTATGTATGTAATATTCTTTATTACCTCATATCTCCAGAATCGCTGAACGGATTCACATAATTGAGGTATCATTAGATTTGTCTTACGGCCGAAATTAATAATCAATCCGTAATCCAAGATAGAAATCGATCGCAGATATACACCGATCTATGGATCGATCTCCAATCCTAGTCCCAATATCGAAAAACGGCGATCCTGCCGTTGCTCAATCCGCAGATATGTGGAAATCCATTCCCTCTTGCTCATTCCGTTTTATGCAATCCCTATGATATGTTCATCGTTAATTTATACACGATATAAATTAATTATGCATAAACAGGTGTTCTAATTTATTGTAGGTACTTTTTGTTGTACACACTTCTATTTGTATAAAACTTGAACGATTAAATAAACATTTAATGGTGACAAAATTCTAAATGTTTTGGCTAAAATGGAACGAACGGACTCAAAAGGACGCGTTTTGTTAGTCTGTGGAAGCTTGGCGGGTGTTTCTTTTTTTTTACAAATTAAATTGGGTTGACGCCGTGCCTGCCTCCAAAACTCTGTTTGTTTGCCTGTTATTAGTTTATATGTTAGATTTTAACTGATACAATTAACCAATTCAAGCTATGGACTCTGAAATAGTAAGTGGTTTTGTTTTTGACTCATTCTTTGGAATCGTTATTCTGCGCATTTATTTCTCGTAAACATTTTTACAATAACAACGATTGGTCCTTATTGTAGGTAAGAGGCAAACCTCTATCAAAAGAGGAGACGAAATCCCTTCTAGGTTTGATAGAAAACAGCAAGGTAATTCTGTCTAAAACTACCAACGCTACCAACAATAAAATGAAGACAGAAGAATGGCTCCGACTAGCGAATCAGTTTAATGCCACTGCCACGGTTCATCGCAGGACACCACAGCAGCTACGTTTGAAATGGGAGAATTTAAAAAAGAACGCTCGTAAACGCAGTACTAAACTAAGAATGAACCGGATCCAAGTAAGTCTTCGTTGCTTTTTTCCAAGTTCAATAATAAAGCCATTGACATTTAACTAATACATTTTATTTTTACAGACTGGTGGTGGCACACCAGATTACATACCCCCCGATGACGTACTGGACAGAGTGGCAGATTTACTTGGAAGTACAGCCACTGGTTTCATTGTGCCGTTTGGTGGTGATAAGGAGCCAGATGTTTATTTTGGTGGTGATGGTGATGGTAGTGGTGATGGGTTTATTGGGGGACAGGCTGAGGTGTTACCATTAAACTATAAACAAGGCTTGGAAAAGTCACTATATGTACCGGTGTCGATAGACACAGGTATGAGTACTGCAATACCAGTGTCTAATGACACTAATGCTAGCACTTCAGTCCCAGTGCCGTTAGACTTAAATGAAGTGTCTGGATGTGCGCTGACAGGGGGTAGTGGTCCAGTTGTGAGTCTAGCTACACCCAAGAGGCTTACATTAGGTACACCAAGAACAGGTAATGGTTATTGTTTAATAAATATTATAAGCTGTTGAAATTACAATATTATCTTCACTGTTTCATAAAGTTAGTTTATGAAATGGTAAAGGTTATTACATTATTTTGTATTTGTTACTTAGCTCCGTTAAGTAGCTATATAGATTTTACTGAATTTAGGATCTAGATACCTTTTTCCAGAAAACTTTGTTGCCTTGAAATAGCAACTACTATCATTGTTCCGGGTAAAACTAACAGGAAAAGCTTGTAGTAGACATTGTTATGTTAAGAAGGTTCTTACATAATACTTTTTTAGTGTTGATGGCAATCTACACCTTTTTATAAAAACCAACTAACAAGTGAACTGGTATCTGGAGAGCTGAACATATTTCTGAAAATTAGCATTAAACTTATTTCTTTTCCAGGGAAGAAGAAATCTAGAACAGCAGACGATGGCAAAGCATCCCGAAATATTGCTCTAGCTGAATATTACACATCCAAAAAACTTTGTTTAGATGCAAAATTACAAAATATTTTATTGCAAAATGAAAATTTAAAACTAGAAAATGAAAATATGAAATTGGAAAACAAAAAACTGAAATTAGAATTGGAGCAGTTGTCAAAGAAATGTTAATTTTGCAATAAAATATTTTGTAATTTTGCATCTAAACAAAGTTTCTCAGTAGCATGCAAATATTTAATTTTTTAGTTTGTAAAGAAAAAGTAATAAAACTGATTTGATACATAATGTTTTATTTGCTAAGTAAAATAATTGATAATAAGATCCGTTCTTGTTTGGATATCATGGTCATTCATATTTTGGCTATTATTTTCATCACTGGTTTGTGTTATTTCCAAGTCAACCTCGGGAGGAACTTCTGCTATATTATTATTCCTACATATATTATGCAATACTGCAGTAGCTGTAATTATAGCCTGGACAACTGGCAATGAAACACGCAGTGTGAGTGCCACAACTGGGAATCTACGTTTCCAAACACCAAATGTTCTGCGAACAAACATACACTTTGATTAGATCATAATCACCAAGGCAATTAAAGGGTACATTAAATTAATGCATTAGCAGGAAATAATGTTAACTCTGTATAAAATTTAACTTATAGTTGATCCAAGATATGGTCCATCTCTGTGCCAAATTTATTTGAAATCCTTTCAGACATTTTTCAGTGTTTGAGTAACAAACAAACATGTTCACAAACTCATATATTATATAATAATAGGATTACCTTTCAATTGTATTTCTAGTGCGAATATGTGCTTCATTGTATTTGCGCTCAGCTTCACTCCTTGGATTTAATAGAGGTGTTAGTAGATAACTTCTGTTTGGATAGGCACTATCTCCAAGTAGCCAGCGGCCATTTAACTGCCCTGCATCACATTGGGCTGTAAAATTATAGAACCATATTTCAATATAATATTTTACTAATTATGTAGTTATTAATCACTAAAGACCGGATTATATGCAACATAAAAAGCTCGAAATATGCATGCAAATATGCATGAAAAATGCTTGAAATATGCATGAAAACTGACAGAATATGCAACATGCAATAACTAATTTTAATAAAACTATAAATATGCATCATCACTTGATCTTAGGAAAAATATGCTATTAGCGCTGAAAATGGCTTAAATATGCAAATGCATATTATCCGGTCTCTATTAATCACATTGTGAAAATGTTACCTCTGAGAATAGAATTGTTGAAAATAGTTGCATCATGGGCAGAACCCGGCCAGCGAGCAACCACATTCATGAGTCTCAAATCAGCATCACAAACAGCTTGCACATTGAAAGAAAAGTAACCCTTCCTGTTTCTATATTCCTCACCTAATGTTACACCTGAAAGAAGTTTTATGTCAATTAAAATAATGAGTATGTTAAATTGCATTAAAAAATATATTCCATAAAGCAATTACGTACATGGAGATTGTATATGAATATGAGTGCAATCGATTGCTCCTAGAACCCGGGGAAATCCAGCCATCTCATAGAATTTTTCTGAAGCCCCACTATGCATAAAAATATATTTATCATAAAAGTAGGCGATTGCTGATGAAATATCCCGTATTATTCGGCCTGCTGTTGATTTTGTTTTGATACTCCAACAAAGTCAGCTATGGAAATTAGCATAGTGCCTAATGCGTAAAATCTTAATGTCATCAAGAGTTGATGCAGTGGTGGCACTCCATGGTTTCTGCAATCATGTTTACACATTTTTATACCATAATACAAAATTAAATACTAACTAAAACTTTTTACTGGACATTTTATATCGCTAACTACCTATTAAACTCACCTTGATGAGGTTACACGGACGACAGGCATTATTTCAGTCAACAAGAAATTTACTGCAGATTTCGATAATCTGAACCTAAATATAAAGTCAGCATCATCCAGACTCTGCATATAGTTCACTCTTTTTATCCTCCTTGAATTAGCGCGTCGGCGTCGTAACTCTTCACCCGCTTCACTATCTGTGCTATCCCAATCTGATAACTCAGCCAGGACCTCCATATCACTATCACTATCACTGGAGAATATCGACATTGCCATTTTTACAAATCAAATCCATAAAACAAATCTTAAATCTGACCAAATTTTAAGATTACGATTGAGATTGTTTACACCAATCAAAGCAAATGTCAAACTCAACGGATAGGTTATTGACACGCTCAAACTGTCATTTCCGAACAGAGGTCGATCCATTATCTGTGATCCGTCCTCTCAAGGATAGCTTGGTTTTTAAGATTGCGCTTTCAATCCGTGGATAGCTTTTTGGTACACTTAAATACAAATCTGGATTTTATTTTCGATCTTCAATCCAAAAATATTGGATTAGATCGATTATTAATTTCGGCCGTTAGCAGCCCAAGTGTTCTTAGATAGGTGACATTTGAAAAAATCAAACATGGCGGCTGTGCGAAGTCATTACACCATTGAAAAAAAATTTATTTTTCGGATACTGCAATATGGGTATCAAATTAAAGGGCTTAACACAAGGATCTCAAAAAGGTATATCATGTTTATCATTAGTGTAATACTAGCAAAAATAATACAAAGAGAAAGTTTAAAAATATAGACTTAGCTCTTTCACTTTCTGAATCCGGTGGGGTGCCATTGTGATACGACCGGGAAAACTATAAAAATGTTAATTAATATTTTAACTAAAAAGCTGAAACAAAAGTTATTTAAAAAATCTTAAAAACCCGACTGCTCAACTGAAATGCAAGAAACAAGCACATTTTTATTTTAAAAAGTGACAAGCAGGCGAGACCCAATTGACTTTTTTTTTTAATGTGATGGGTTGGATGGGCTGCTTGTCACTTTTTAAAATAAAAATGTGCTTGTTTCTTGCATTTCAGTTGAGGAGTCGGGTTTTTTTAGATTTTTTAAATAACTTTTTTTTTGGAAGTCTGTTTATATTATTGGTAAAAAGTTTTTATTACGTTATATGATGGACATCCTACCCATACGCAAAAAACGTTTTGCCAATATTTTCATGGTGCAGATAAGGAGTGGAATTCCCTGCCGGAGTCTGTTTCCCGGTATCTTTAAGTCAAGAGTGAATAGGTTAATTCTAGGTGAGCTTGCTTGCTCATCTTCCACCATAACATTGCTTACCATTAAACATAAATTACTATTCTTACTAATATTATAAATGCCAAAGTTGTAAGGATAGATATATCTGTTACTATTTCACGCAAAAACGAATGAAATTGGGCAAGTAGGTAGTTAACATCCTAGATTAACTCATAGGCTTTTATCCTGGATCCACGGGATCAGGATTCACGCGAACGAAGTCGCGGTTAGAAGCTAGTTATTTATAATTTCAGAGGCAAATTCCTCTCGGCAGTCAAGACGCAGATATTATTATTTTAATCTGACCATCTGTGTTCTACAATATTTTACCTTGACAGGGTTTCTATATTAAGTCCATGATGTGTTCGTGCAGGTCCGCGAGCGTGCCTTCTCGTCGCTGGCAGACCTGTTCTGCTGCTGCTGCCTGGTGACGGCGTCGCACAGCAAGCACCTGGCGGAGTACCGCCAGCAGCTGTGCGTCATCCAGGCCGCCGCGCTCGGCTGGCTGCTGGACACCGCCATGCCCATCTACAGGCCTAGCAGGCACGACTACCTGCTGGCACTCAACAAGGTAACACACAACCCACCAACTGTCACCCTTTAAGGGATAAAACCATCCATTGTGTCAACTTGACATCGAAGGACAACTTCCCTCTGGAAAAACCCGGTGTCTATAAAGTGGACTGCAGCTGTGGAAAGTTGTACATCGGTCAGACAAAACCTACCGTAGCTTGCAGAATCTCGGAACACATTAGGGCGGTGAAAAATAATGATGTTCAAAAATCGGCAATAGCACAACATCTTTTAAACGCAGGATCGAACCATTGGACTGGACAGGGCCGCCGCGACCGATCCAACGCTCTCCAAACTCATCATCAAGGTGCTGTCGAACACTCCTAGTGAAATGAGCAGGGGCACCATCGTGTTGGTAGAATACCTCTTGTAAATTATGAAGCGGTATGTCTTCTAGCAGCGTAGGTAGAGTTTCTCGTAAAAACAGTAAATATGACTCTCCTGTTAACCTTTGTAAGAACACAGGTCCCAGTACGTATGTACCAATGACACTGGCCCAGACGTTAACTGAGAAACGGTTTTGGAAGGAATCCACTCTGCATGCGTGAGGATTTTCGTGCATCCATAAATGTGTGTTGTGTTGATTGTACATCCCCACACGTGTGAATGTACATCTGTCCAAATTATGTTCCGCTGCCAATTTTCTAATAACCAGCGGGATTCTCATCGAAATAGTCCAGTATTTCCTTTTGAAGAAGATTACGTGTACGGTCATTTGCTCCCCTGTCGATGGCCGTGTTCGGACGGAACGTTCCGTGGTCGCGAAGCCGCTGAGTAGCAGCTAACATAGTTCTGCGGTCTACTCTTGTACGAAACCTTTGGTTGAATGTTCTGCAAGCTAGAGCCACATTATCACCACATCGTGCTAAATTCCTCACCATTTCGGTGTACTGAACATTTGTGTATTGGAAAGACATCGCCCGCGAAAAATTATTTGCAAACACTACGAAAACACTTTCCACTAATAATGTCCGCGCAGGACTCGGAAGTAATATTGCTTACATTGAAGTTAGCAATAGCGCCCGCGCCGGTGGCTATCTCGCTCTATCCCAGGTTTTTATTTTGCAGGAGAAAGGGACGAAGAGAAACATGAAATATTTTGTATTTTGTTGGCTTATCTATTGTCCTTAGTCCAGTGCCTGTTAGTGTGTGCGTGCGGCTAAATCGCTAAGTTTAACGTGCTTGAAATAAGGTTCATTTTTCTTTATTTTGTATTGAATGACGGAATTTGTATTAATACAAATAAAACTGCACTTTCAAAAGTCTTATTGCCTTGAGTTACGGTTCATTTCAGATTGTTTTGACTGTAAAAGAGTAGTGTGACTGTAATTTACGTAGTTTTAATTATTTTTGGGATAAAAAATTACCTATATTAAAAATGACAGAAAACGATTCAGTAAACGATTCCGAACAAACTACTTTCAGGATGTGCGTTAATTATGTTACATGTTGTATACAATAAATAAGTAATAACCTACATACTCAATACATATATATACATAAAAAGAATAAAGCTGAGTTATATGAAAAATAGTAACAAATTAAAGAGAGAGATAGATACCTTTTACCATGTTTTTGAAAGAAGGAAGGGTTTGTGCTTGTTTTACTGACACGGGAAGAGTATTCCACAGTCGTACTGCTTGAGCTGCGAACGACTTACCAAAGAAATTGGTGAAGTGACTCGGTACCTCTAGCCTCAAGTTTTCCGATGACCTCAGAAATTTGGCATGTGTGTCATGGAGGAACTTCAAACTTCTTTAAGATAAGAGGGGGTCTTAGGATTGAACAGAATACTGTAAAGCAGAGACAAGATGTGTAAGTTCCGACGAAGTCGTATAGGAAGCCACTTGAGTTTCATACGAAATTCGGATACGTGATCATATTTGCGCAAACCAAATATAAATCTTATGCAAAAATTTTGATGTCGTTCAAGTTTATCAAGTTGTGGCTCTGTGAGATCAAGATAACTGACATCAGCGTAGTCTAGGATGGGATGTAAAAGAGACTGTGCTGGCACAATTTTAGTGGCAGTTGGCAGAAAGTTAAAGCAAATAATTTGCGACTCACCTCTTGTATTGTGTCCAACCAAACCCCAAGGTTCTTAACTTTCTCGCTTAGTGGAATAGTTGTGCCGTTGAAAATAACCTGAGGAAGCTGAGACCAGTTTACTTTAGATGCCAACCTAGAGCTGCCGACTCTGAAAATAAAAAAAATATTTTTACTAGATCAATTAATCACATCTGGAGACAGATTGTTAAAGATTATACTCATACCTAAGGTCGATTAAGTCATGTCTAAGAAAAGGGCTTAGCAGATGATGATGATGATTTTGAAAATAAACCTACAAAATAATATAAGCGTCAATAGTCTAGTGGCCAACGTGTCGGTACACCTGTAAAGAAACATGGTTCGTTACAGGTGATGTTCGTGGAACCGGCAGAAACGTACAGCAAGGCGGACAACTGGCCCCCAGAGTCAGAACGGGCAGTCACGTACCGCCTGTGCTGCGAGGCTCCCCTCCCGCAGAACACACTCCTCAGGGTCATCTTCATCGGCCTCTCCAAGGTAAGCCAAGTGAGTGAAGAACAAAGATATATGCCTATCTTTGTCACTCTGTTTTGCAAGGCACCCGCCCTCTTTTTTCTTTACTAACTTTAACTTGTGTGTTTAAGCTTTATTTTTACTTACTATGATTATGGCATTGGGGAGTATTGTTATCTTAGTGTCTATGTAGGCCAATGTGAAATAAAATATTTAGAATTTTTTGATTATGAGTTTTTTGAAGATACGGTTGGCGCAGTGGTTGAGCGATTGGCTGCTGCGCTGCTTGTCGCGGGTTCGATCTCGTACCGCTATAAACTGCAACGTTTGTATGGCGTACAAATACTTACTACCTACCATTTTTTTTTAAACAGCCAGACCCAGAATGGGTCCCGCTATTTAAAAAAAATGCACTCACTGGAGAAATCCCTAGTGTGAGTCACTATAGTAGTAATCCATTTGATAGAGATACACAAGTTTCGTATGGAGATGACACCTCGCGAAAAGGTCTCAGCTTGGGCTAAGAATTTCCTTTATTTTATTTTTTTCAATACGAATGACGCAGTAGCAGCCTGAAGCTTGGAAGGTGTTTGTGTGATACTTTCGTACCTCAGAAAGTGTGTAGCACCGTTGATCTTGTGCCTGATCCATTAAGGGCCCCAAATGTCAGGGTCCCTATCGGACATTATAGTATTTCCTGAGTGCTTGCCCGGTCTCGTATTGGGACGAAATTCGGCCGAGACGATTATTTTGGGATACATTCCAGGAAATATTCATGTCGTCAGTCACACCAAAGCTCTATGCGCCATCTAAACATATTTGATGATCGAAAACAGCTTAAGGTTTTCAGAGACAAAACTCATATTGAAAGGAACCATTTACTTACCATAACCCCTTCCCTACTTAGCTATTCTCAACCCCCGCTCTTCGCAGGACATCCCCGTGTCTCCAGCGGAAGTGTTCGAGCTGGTGGAGCAGTTAGTCCGGCGAGCATGCGCGCTGCCAGCTGATGAGAACCCCCTCCAAGTGGATAAGCTGGAAATTGCCGACTATATCTTCCAACTATGCCAGTTTAACCCGCCCGATAATATCACTCTGCCGGCTGGGTAAGTGATACCTTTGAACGTTTTCAATTTATGAGCCTGATGCTATGACTTGTTCCAGTGTGTGCAACTGTTAACAACACGTTCAACAGTACAGATCAAACTAATCAACCCAAAAAGTCTTCGACCTGGATTTTGATATTAATTCAGTTAGGATATCTGTAGCTACTCACCATGATTCTCTGAAAAATGTTTAAGATAAACTAACATGGTTTTAATATAATTATTATACTGTGGTAGGCTTAAGATCTAAGTGTACCATCTAGATCAATATCTTTGAATTGAGTGTCATGTTTTCATATTTGAAAGAGGATCATGAAGATGAAGAGTGTCAGACTTTTACCCACTCTGTTCCTTGATTTGTCCTTGCGTCCGGGGCCGCAGTATTTCGTTGGAATAATCCCGTATCTCCGACGGCAGTTGAGACCCGAATGGCCATATAGGTCTCTGCTGTTGACCCCCACTTGGAACACCCAGGATGTTACGTATGCTTTAATTTTAATTCAAATCGGTTCATCAACTCCCAAGAATAAAGATGTATCTGTTATATGTATATCTGATGAGTAAACTGTATTAATATTCTCAGATACAGTCCTCCCGCGCTGGCCATCACGTCGCTGTACTGGCGCGGCTGGATCCTGCTGACGATGCTGGCGGCTCACAACCCGCAGCAGTTCGCCGAGCGCGCGGCCGCCATGTACCCCACGCTCCGGGCGCTCATCGAGATGTGCATCACCAAGTGAGTAGCCTGCACTCCTCAGCTACAGCCCGCGCTGGCCATCACGTCGCTGTACTGGCGCGGCTGGATCCTGCTGACGATGCTGGCGGCTCACAACCCGCAGCAGTTCGCCGAGCGCGCGGCCGCCATGTACCCCACGCTCCGGGCGCTCATCGAGATGTGCATCACCAAGTGAGTAGCCTGCACTCCTCAGCTACAGCCCGCGCTGGCCATCACGTCGCTGTACTGGCGCGGCTGGATCCTGCTGACGATGCTGGCGGCTCACAACCCGCAGCAGTTCGCCGAGCGCGCGGCCGCCATGTACCCCACGCTCCGGGCGCTCATCGAGATGTGCATCACCAAGTGAGTAGCCTGCACTCCTCAGCTACAGCCCGCGCTGGCCATCACGTCGCTGTACTGGCGCGGCTGGATCCTGCTGACGATGCTGGCGGCTCACAACCCGCAGCAGTTCGCCGAGCGCGCGGCCGCCATGTACCCCACGCTCCGGGCGCTCATCGAGATGTGCATCACCAAGTGAGTAGCCTGCACTCCTCAGCTACAGCCCGCGCTGGCCATCACGTCGCTGTACTGGCGCGGCTGGATCCTGCTGACGATGCTGGCGGCTCACAACCCGCAGCAGTTCGCCGAGCGCGCGGCCGCCATGTACCCCACGCTCCGGGCGCTCATCGAGATGTGCATCACCAAGTGAGTAGCCTGCACTCCTCAGCTACAGCCCGCGCTGGCCATCACGTCGCTGTACTGGCGCGGCTGGATCCTGCTGACGATGCTGGCGGCTCACAACCCGCAGCAGTTCGGCGAGCGCGCGGCCGCCATGTACCCCACGCTCCGGGCGCTCATCGAGATGTGCATCACCAAGTGAGTAGCCTGCACTCCTCAGCTACAGCCCGCGCTGGCCATCACGTCGCTGTACTGGCGCGGCTGGATCCTGCTGACGATGCTGGCGGCTCACAACCCGCAGCAGTTCGCCGAGCGCGCGGCCGCCATGTACCCCACGCTCCGGGCGCTCATCGAGATGTGCATCACCAAGTGAGTAGCCTGCACTCCTCAGCTACAGCCCGCGCTGGCCATCACGTCGCTGTACTGGCGCGGCTGGATCCTGCTGACGATGCTGGCGGCTCACAACCCGCAGCAGTTCGCCGAGCGCGCGGCCGCCATGTACCCCACGCTCCGGGCGCTCATCGAGATGTGCATCACCAAGTGAGTAGCCTGCACTCCTCAGCTACAGCCCGCGCTGGCCATCACGTCGCTGTACTGGCGCGGCTGGATCCTGCTGACGATGCTGGCGGCTCACAACCCGCAGCAGTTCGCCGAGCGCGCGGCCGCCATGTACCCCACGCTCCGGGCGCTCATCGAGATGTGCATCACCAAGTGAGTAGCCTGCACTCCTCAGCTACAGCCCGCGCTGGCCATCACGTCGCTGTACTGGCGCGGCTGGATCCTGCTGACGATGCTGGCGGCTCACAACCCGCAGCAGTTCGCCGAGCGCGCGGCCGCCATGTACCCCACGCTCCGGGCGCTCATCGAGATGTGCATCACCAAGTGAGTAGCCTGCACTCCTCAGCTACAGCCCGCGCTGGCCATCACGTCGCTGTACTGGCGCGGCTGGATCCTGCTGACGATGCTGGCGGCTCACAACCCGCAGCAGTTCGCCGAGCGCGCGGCCGCCATGTACCCCACGCTCCGGGCGCTCATCGAGATGTGCATCACCAAGTGAGTAGCCTGCACTCCTCAGCTACAGCCCGCGCTGGCCATCACGTCGCTGTACTGGCGCGGCTGGATCCTGCTGACGATGCTGGCGGCTCACAACCCGCAGCAGTTCGGCGAGCGCGCGGCCGCCATGTACCCCACGCTCCGGGCGCTCATCGAGATGTGCATCACCAAGTGAGTAGCCTGCACTCCTCAGCTACAGCCCGCGCTGGCCATCACGTCGCTGTACTGGCGCGGCTGGATCCTGCTGACGATGCTGGCGGCTCACAACCCGCAGCAGTTCGCCGAGCGCGCGGCCGCCATGTACCCCACGCTCCGGGCGCTCATCGAGATGTGCATCACCAAGTGAGTAGCCTGCACTCCTCAGCTACAGCCCGCGCTGGCCATCACGTCGCTGTACTGGCGCGGCTGGATCCTGCTGACGATGCTGGCGGCTCACAACCCGCAGCAGTTCGCCGAGCGCGCGGCCGCCATGTACCCCACGCTCCGGGCGCTCATCGAGATGTGCATCACCAAGTGAGTAGCCTGCACTCCTCAGCTACAGCCCGCGCTGGCCATCACGTCGCTGTACTGGCGCGGCTGGATCCTGCTGACGATGCTGGCGGCTCACAACCCGCAGCAGTTCGCCGAGCGCGCGGCCGCCATGTACCCCACGCTCCGGGCGCTCATCGAGATGTGCATCACCAAGTGAGTAGCCTGCACTCCTCAGCTACAGCCCGCGCTGGCCATCACGTCGCTGTACTGGCGCGGCTGGATCCTGCTGACGATGCTGGCGGCTCACAACCCGCAGCAGTTCGCCGAGCGCGCGGCCGCCATGTACCCCACGCTCCGGGCGCTCATCGAGATGTGCATCACCAAGTGAGTAGCCTGCACTCCTCAGCTACAGCCCGCGCTGGCCATCACGTCGCTGTACTGGCGCGGCTGGATCCTGCTGACGATGCTGGCGGCTCACAACCCGCAGCAGTTCGCCGAGCGCGCGGCCGCCATGTACCCCACGCTCCGGGCGCTCATCGAGATGTGCATCACCAAGTGAGTAGCCTGCACTCCTCAGCTACAGCCCGCGCTGGCCATCACGTCGCTGTACTGGCGCGGCTGGATCCTGCTGACGATGCTGGCGGCTCACAACCCGCAGCAGTTCGCCGAGCGCGCGGCCGCCATGTACCCCACGCTCCGGGCGCTCATCGAGATGTGCATCACCAAGTGAGTAGCCTGCACTCCTCAGCTACAGCCCGCGCTGGCCATCACGTCGCTGTACTGGCGCGGCTGGATCCTGCTGACGATGCTGGCGGCTCACAACCCGCAGCAGTTCGCCGAGCGCGCGGCCGCCATGTACCCCACGCTCCGGGCGCTCATCGAGATGTGCATCACCAAGTGAGTAGCCTGCACTCCTCAGCTACAGCCCGCGCTGGCCATCACGTCGCTGTACTGGCGCGGCTGGATCCTGCTGACGATGCTGGCGGCTCACAACCCGCAGCAGTTCGCCGAGCGCGCGGCCGCCATGTACCCCACGCTCCGGGCGCTCATCGAGATGTGCATCACCAAGTGAGTAGCCTGCACTCCTCAGCTACAGCCCGCGCTGGCCATCACGTCGCTGTACTGGCGCGGCTGGATCCTGCTGACGATGCTGGCGGCTCACAACCCGCAGCAGTTCGCCGAGCGCGCGGCCGCCATGTACCCCACGCTCCGGGCGCTCATCGAGATGTGCATCACCAAGTGAGTAGCCTGCACTCCTCAGCTACAGCCCGCGCTGGCCATCACGTCGCTGTACTGGCGCGGCTGGATCCTGCTGACGATGCTGGCGGCTCACAACCCGCAGCAGTTCGCCGAGCGCGCGGCCGCCATGTACCCCACGCTCCGGGCGCTCATCGAGATGTGCATCACCAAGTGAGTAGCCTGCACTCCTCAGCTACAGCCCGCACTGGCCATCACGTCGCTGTACTGGCGCGGCTGGATCCTGCTGACGATGCTGGCGGCTCACAACCCGCAGCAGTTCGCCGAGCGCGCGGCCGCCATGTACCCCACGCTCCGGGCGCTCATCGAGATGTGCATCACCAAGTGAGTAGCCTGCACTCCTCAGCTACAGCCCGCGCTGGCCATCACGTCGCTGTACTGGCGCGGCTGGATCCTGCTGACGATGCTGGCGGCTCACAACCCGCAGCAGTTCGCCGAGCGCGCGGCCGCCATGTACCCCACGCTCCGGGCGCTCATCGAGATGTGCATCACCAAGTGAGTAGCCTGCACTCCTCAGCTACAGCCCGCGCTGGCCATCACGTCGCTGTACTGGCGCGGCTGGATCCTGCTGACGATGCTGGCGGCTCACAACCCGCAGCAGTTCGCCGAGCGCGCGGCCGCCATGTACCCCACGCTCCGGGCGCTCATCGAGATGTGCATCACCAAGTGAGTAGCCTGCACTCCTCAGCTACAGCCCGCGCTGGCCATCACGTCGCTGTACTGGCGCGGCTGGATCCTGCTGACGATGCTGGCGGCTCACAACCCGCAGCAGTTCGCCGAGCGCGCGGCCGCCATGTACCCCACGCTCCGGGCGCTCATCGAGATGTGCATCACCAAGTGAGTAGCCTGCACTCCTCAGCTACAGCCCGCGCTGGCCATCACGTCGCTGTACTGGCGCGGCTGGATCCTGCTGACGATGCTGGCGGCTCACAACCCGCAGCAGTTCGCCGAGCGCGCGGCCGCCATGTACCCCACGCTCCGGGCGCTCATCGAGATGTGCATCACCAAGTGAGTAGCCTGCACTCCTCAGCTACAGCCCGCGCTGGCCATCACGTCGCTGTACTGGCGCGGCTGGATCCTGCTGACGATGCTGGCGGCTCACAACCCGCAGCAGTTCGCCGAGCGCGCGGCCGCCATGTACCCCACGCTCCGGGCGCTCATCGAGATGTGCATCACCAAGTGAGTAGCCTGCACTCCTCAGCTACAGCCCGCGCTGGCCATCACGTCGCTGTACTGGCGCGGCTGGATCCTGCTGACGATGCTGGCGGCTCACAACCCGCAGCAGTTCGCCGAGCGCGCGGCCGCCATGTACCCCACGCTCCGGGCGCTCATCGAGATGTGCATCACCAAGTGAGTAGCCTGCACTCCTCAGCTACAGCCCGCGCTGGCCATCACGTCGCTGTACTGGCGCGGCTGGATCCTGCTGACGATGCTGGCGGCTCACAACCCGCAGCAGTTCGCCGAGCGCGCGGCCGCCATGTACCCCACGCTCCGGGCGCTCATCGAGATGTGCATCACCAAGTGAGTAGCCTGCACTCCTCAGCTACAGCCCGCGCTGGCCATCACGTCGCTGTACTGGCGCGGCTGGATCCTGCTGACGATGCTGGCGGCTCACAACCCGCAGCAGTTCGCCGAGCGCGCGGCCGCCATGTACCCCACGCTCCGGGCGCTCATCGAGATGTGCATCACCAAGTGAGTAGCCTGCACTCCTCAGCTACAGCCCGCGCTGGCCATCACGTCGCTGTACTGGCGCGGCTGGATCCTGCTGACGATGCTGGCGGCTCACAACCCGCAGCAGTTCGCCGAGCGCGCGGCCGCCATGTACCCCACGCTCCGGGCGCTCATCGAGATGTGCATCACCAAGTGAGTAGCCTGCACTCCTCAGCTACAGCCCGCGCTGGCCATCACGTCGCTGTACTGGCGCGGCTGGATCCTGCTGACGATGCTGGCGGCTCACAACCCGCAGCAGTTCGCCGAGCGCGCGGCCGCCATGTACCCCACGCTCCGGGCGCTCATCGAGATGTGCATCACCAAGTGAGTAGCCTGCACTCCTCAGCTACAGCCCGCGCTGGCCATCACGTCGCTGTACTGGCGCGGCTGGATCCTGCTGACGATGCTGGCGGCTCACAACCCGCAGCAGTTCGCCGAGCGCGCGGCCGCCATGTACCCCACGCTCCGGGCGCTCATCGAGATGTGCATCACCAAGTGAGTAGCCTGCACTCCTCAGCTACAGCCCGCGCTGGCCATCACGTCGCTGTACTGGCGCGGCTGGATCCTGCTGACGATGCTGGCGGCTCACAACCCGCAGCAGTTCGCCGAGCGCGCGGCCGCCATGTACCCCACGCTCCGGGCGCTCATCGAGATGTGCATCACCAAGTGAGTAGCCTGCACTCCTCAGCTACAGCCCGCGCTGGCCATCACGTCGCTGTACTGGCGCGGCTGGATCCTGCTGACGATGCTGGCGGCTCACAACCCGCAGCAGTTCGCCGAGCGCGCGGCCGCCATGTACCCCACGCTCCGGGCGCTCATCGAGATGTGCATCACCAAGTGAGTAGCCTGCACTCCTCAGCTACAGCCCGCGCTGGCCATCACGTCGCTGTACTGGCGCGGCTGGATCCTGCTGACGATGCTGGCGGCTCACAACCCGCAGCAGTTCGCCGAGCGCGCGGCCGCCATGTACCCCACGCTCCGGGCGCTCATCGAGATGTGCATCACCAAGTGAGTAGCCTGCACTCCTCAGCTACAGCCCGCGCTGGCCATCACGTCGCTGTACTGGCGCGGCTGGATCCTGCTGACGATGCTGGCGGCTCACAACCCGCAGCAGTTCGCCGAGCGCGCGGCCGCCATGTACCCCACGCTCCGGGCGCTCATCGAGATGTGCATCACCAAGTGAGTAGCCTGCACTCCTCAGCTACAGCCCGCGCTGGCCATCACGTCGCTGTACTGGCGCGGCTGGATCCTGCTGACGATGCTGGCGGCTCACAACCCGCAGCAGTTCGCCGAGCGCGCGGCCGCCATGTACCCCACGCTCCGGGCGCTCATCGAGATGTGCATCACCAAGTGAGTAGCCTGCACTCCTCAGCTACAGCCCGCGCTGGCCATCACGTCGCTGTACTGGCGCGGCTGGATCCTGCTGACGATGCTGGCGGCTCACAACCCGCAGCAGTTCGCCGAGCGCGCGGCCGCCATGTACCCCACGCTCCGGGCGCTCATCGAGATGTGCATCACCAAGTGAGTAGCCTGCACTCCTCAGCTACAGCCCGCGCTGGCCATCACGTCGCTGTACTGGCGCGGCTGGATCCTGCTGACGATGCTGGCGGCTCACAACCCGCAGCAGTTCGCCGAGCGCGCGGCCGCCATGTACCCCACGCTCCGGGCGCTCATCGAGATGTGCATCACCAAGTGAGTAGCCTGCACTCCTCAGCTACAGCCCGCGCTGGCCATCACGTCGCTGTACTGGCGCGGCTGGATCCTGCTGACGATGCTGGCGGCTCACAACCCGCAGCAGTTCGCCGAGCGCGCGGCCGCCATGTACCCCACGCTCCGGGCGCTCATCGAGATGTGCATCACCAAGTGAGTAGCCTGCACTCCTCAGCTACAGCCCGCGCTGGCCATCACGTCGCTGTACTGGCGCGGCTGGATCCTGCTGACGATGCTGGCGGCTCACAACCCGCAGCAGTTCGCCGAGCGCGCGGCCGCCATGTACCCCACGCTCCGGGCGCTCATCGAGATGTGCATCACCAAGTGAGTAGCCTGCACTCCTCAGCTACAGCCCGCGCTGGCCATCACGTCGCTGTACTGGCGCGGCTGGATCCTGCTGACGATGCTGGCGGCTCACAACCCGCAGCAGTTCGCCGAGCGCGCGGCCGCCATGTACCCCACGCTCCGGGCGCTCATCGAGATGTGCATCACCAAGTGAGTAGCCTGCACTCCTCAGCTACAGCCCGCGCTGGCCATCACGTCGCTGTACTGGCGCGGCTGGATCCTGCTGACGATGCTGGCGGCTCACAACCCGCAGCAGTTCGCCGAGCGCGCGGCCGCCATGTACCCCACGCTCCGGGCGCTCATCGAGATGTGCATCACCAAGTGAGTAGCCTGCACTCCTCAGCTACAGCCCGCGCTGGCCATCACGTCGCTGTACTGGCGCGGCTGGATCCTGCTGACGATGCTGGCGGCTCACAACCCGCAGCAGTTCGCCGAGCGCGCGGCCGCCATGTACCCCACGCTCCGGGCGCTCATCGAGATGTGCATCACCAAGTGAGTAGCCTGCACTCCTCAGCTACAGCCCGCGCTGGCCATCACGTCGCTGTACTGGCGCGGCTGGATCCTGCTGACGATGCTGGCGGCTCACAACCCGCAGCAGTTCGCCGAGCGCGCGGCCGCCATGTACCCCACGCTCCGGGCGCTCATCGAGATGTGCATCACCAAGTGAGTAGCCTGCACTCCTCAGCTACAGCCCGCGCTGGCCATCACGTCGCTGTACTGGCGCGGCTGGATCCTGCTGACGATGCTGGCGGCTCACAACCCGCAGCAGTTCGCCGAGCGCGCGGCCGCCATGTACCCCACGCTCCGGGCGCTCATCGAGATGTGCATCACCAAGTGAGTAGCCTGCACTCCTCAGCTACAGCCCGCGCTGGCCATCACGTCGCTGTACTGGCGCGGCTGGATCCTGCTGACGATGCTGGCGGCTCACAACCCGCAGCAGTTCGCCGAGCGCGCGGCCGCCATGTACCCCACGCTCCGGGCGCTCATCGAGATGTGCATCACCAAGTGAGTAGCCTGCACTCCTCAGCTACAGCCCGCGCTGGCCATCACGTCGCTGTACTGGCGCGGCTGGATCCTGCTGACGATGCTGGCGGCTCACAACCCGCAGCAGTTCGCCGAGCGCGCGGCCGCCATGTACCCCACGCTCCGGGCGCTCATCGAGATGTGCATCACCAAGTGAGTAGCCTGCACTCCTCAGCTACAGCCCGCGCTGGCCATCACGTCGCTGTACTGGCGCGGCTGGATCCTGCTGACGATGCTGGCGGCTCACAACCCGCAGCAGTTCGCCGAGCGCGCGGCCGCCATGTACCCCACGCTCCGGGCGCTCATCGAGATGTGCATCACCAAGTGAGTAGCCTGCACTCCTCAGCTACAGCCCGCGCTGGCCATCACGTCGCTGTACTGGCGCGGCTGGATCCTGCTGACGATGCTGGCGGCTCACAACCCGCAGCAGTTCGCCGAGCGCGCGGCCGCCATGTACCCCACGCTCCGGGCGCTCATCGAGATGTGCATCACCAAGTGAGTAGCCTGCACTCCTCAGCTACAGCCCGCGCTGGCCATCACGTCGCTGTACTGGCGCGGCTGGATCCTGCTGACGATGCTGGCGGCTCACAACCCGCAGCAGTTCGCCGAGCGCGCGGCCGCCATGTACCCCACGCTCCGGGCGCTCATCGAGATGTGCATCACCAAGTGAGTAGCCTGCACTCCTCAGCTACAGCCCGCGCTGGCCATCACGTCGCTGTACTGGCGCGGCTGGATCCTGCTGACGATGCTGGCGGCTCACAACCCGCAGCAGTTCGCCGAGCGCGCGGCCGCCATGTACCCCACGCTCCGGGCGCTCATCGAGATGTGCATCACCAAGTGAGTAGCCTGCACTCCTCAGCTACAGCCCGCGCTGGCCATCACGTCGCTGTACTGGCGCGGCTGGATCCTGCTGACGATGCTGGCGGCTCACAACCCGCAGCAGTTCGCCGAGCGCGCGGCCGCCATGTACCCCACGCTCCGGGCGCTCATCGAGATGTGCATCACCAAGTGAGTAGCCTGCACTCCTCAGCTACAGCCCGCGCTGGCCATCACGTCGCTGTACTGGCGCGGCTGGATCCTGCTGACGATGCTGGCGGCTCACAACCCGCAGCAGTTCGCCGAGCGCGCGGCCGCCATGTACCCCACGCTCCGGGCGCTCATCGAGATGTGCATCACCAAGTGAGTAGCCTGCACTCCTCAGCTACAGCCCGCGCTGGCCATCACGTCGCTGTACTGGCGCGGCTGGATCCTGCTGACGATGCTGGCGGCTCACAACCCGCAGCAGTTCGCCGAGCGCGCGGCCGCCATGTACCCCACGCTCCGGGCGCTCATCGAGATGTGCATCACCAAGTGAGTAGCCTGCACTCCTCAGCTACAGCCCGCGCTGGCCATCACGTCGCTGTACTGGCGCGGCTGGATCCTGCTGACGATGCTGGCGGCTCACAACCCGCAGCAGTTCGCCGAGCGCGCGGCCGCCATGTACCCCACGCTCCGGGCGCTCATCGAGATGTGCATCACCAAGTGAGTAGCCTGCACTCCTCAGCTACAGCCCGCGCTGGCCATCACGTCGCTGTACTGGCGCGGCTGGATCCTGCTGACGATGCTGGCGGCTCACAACCCGCAGCAGTTCGCCGAGCGCGCGGCCGCCATGTACCCCACGCTCCGGGCGCTCATCGAGATGTGCATCACCAAGTGAGTAGCCTGCACTCCTCAGCTACAGCCCGCGCTGGCCATCACGTCGCTGTACTGGCGCGGCTGGATCCTGCTGACGATGCTGGCGGCTCACAACCCGCAGCAGTTCGCCGAGCGCGCGGCCGCCATGTACCCCACGCTCCGGGCGCTCATCGAGATGTGCATCACCAAGTGAGTAGCCTGCACTCCTCAGCTACAGCCCGCGCTGGCCATCACGTCGCTGTACTGGCGCGGCTGGATCCTGCTGACGATGCTGGCGGCTCACAACCCGCAGCAGTTCGCCGAGCGCGCGGCCGCCATGTACCCCACGCTCCGGGCGCTCATCGAGATGTGCATCACCAAGTGAGTAGCCTGCACTCCTCAGCTACAGCCCGCGCTGGCCATCACGTCGCTGTACTGGCGCGGCTGGATCCTGCTGACGATGCTGGCGGCTCACAACCCGCAGCAGTTCGCCGAGCGCGCGGCCGCCATGTACCCCACGCTCCGGGCGCTCATCGAGATGTGCATCACCAAGTGAGTAGCCTGCACTCCTCAGCTACAGCCCGCGCTGGCCATCACGTCGCTGTACTGGCGCGGCTGGATCCTGCTGACGATGCTGGCGGCTCACAACCCGCAGCAGTTCGCCGAGCGCGCGGCCGCCATGTACCCCACGCTCCGGGCGCTCATCGAGATGTGCATCACCAAGTGAGTAGCCTGCACTCCTCAGCTACAGCCCGCGCTGGCCATCACGTCGCTGTACTGGCGCGGCTGGATCCTGCTGACGATGCTGGCGGCTCACAACCCGCAGCAGTTCGCCGAGCGCGCGGCCGCCATGTACCCCACGCTCCGGGCGCTCATCGAGATGTGCATCACCAAGTGAGTAGCCTGCACTCCTCAGCTACAGCCCGCGCTGGCCATCACGTCGCTGTACTGGCGCGGCTGGATCCTGCTGACGATGCTGGCGGCTCACAACCCGCAGCAGTTCGGCGAGCGCGCGGCCGCCATGTACCCCACGCTCCGGGCGCTCATCGAGATGTGCATCACCAAGTGAGTAGCCTGCACTCCTCAGCTACAGCCCGCGCTGGCCATCACGTCGCTGTACTGGCGCGGCTGGATCCTGCTGACGATGCTGGCGGCTCACAACCCGCAGCAGTTCGCCGAGCGCGCGGCCGCCATGTACCCCACGCTCCGGGCGCTCATCGAGATGTGCATCACCAAGTGAGTAGCCTGCACTCCTCAGCTACAGCCCGCGCTGGCCATCACGTCGCTGTACTGGCGCGGCTGGATCCTGCTGACGATGCTGGCGGCTCACAACCCGCAGCAGTTCGCCGAGCGCGCGGCCGCCATGTACCCCACGCTCCGGGCGCTCATCGAGATGTGCATCACCAAGTGAGTAGCCTGCACTCCTCAGCTACAGCCCGCGCTGGCCATCACGTCGCTGTACTGGCGCGGCTGGATCCTGCTGACGATGCTGGCGGCTCACAACCCGCAGCAGTTCGCCGAGCGCGCGGCCGCCATGTACCCCACGCTCCGGGCGCTCATCGAGATGTGCATCACCAAGTGAGTAGCCTGCACTCCTCAGCTACAGCCCGCGCTGGCCATCACGTCGCTGTACTGGCGCGGCTGGATCCTGCTGACGATGCTGGCGGCTCACAACCCGCAGCAGTTCGCCGAGCGCGCGGCCGCCATGTACCCCACGCTCCGGGCGCTCATCGAGATGTGCATCACCAAGTGAGTAGCCTGCACTCCTCAGCTACAGCCCGCGCTGGCCATCACGTCGCTGTACTGGCGCGGCTGGATCCTGCTGACGATGCTGGCGGCTCACAACCCGCAGCAGTTCGCCGAGCGCGCGGCCGCCATGTACCCCACGCTCCGGGCGCTCATCGAGATGTGCATCACCAAGTGAGTAGCCTGCACTCCTCAGCTACAGCCCGCGCTGGCCATCACGTCGCTGTACTTTTTGGAAGTAGTCCGCTGCTTCCAGTTAGTAGTGAAGACGACCCCAACATAGCTGGATAAAAGGCTCAGCAGATGATTGGTAATGAAAATATTGATAAACCTCTTTATTGAAGTCGGCAGCTACCCCATGTAATTGTAATCTCTTTAACGGCCCGACCGAAACTAGATTAATACTCTTGATTACAAAGGTAACAGAATTACCGGCGTATTTAAAGCTGTCATTTAAAAACTTTTTTGCAAAAAAAATAAAACCGACTTCCATATCAAAACACTACAAAGCCAAAAATAATTTTAATTTCGGTAGTTGGTGTAATTGGTTTTGTATTTTCTTTTTTCACACCGCCTTCCGAAATTAAAATTATTTTTGGCTTTGTAGTGTTTTGATATGGAAGTCGGTTTTATTTTTTTGCAAAAAAGTTTTTATTTTCGCGCTTTTTAGTGGGTCAATTAGTAATTAATCTAGTTATAAAAGCCATAATGTCAACTACAAAAAACTAAAAACGCGCGAACAAAAAACAAAATGCAGAGTGAACGAAAAGATCATCAATGTAAATATTTTTTTTTAGACTTTTGTTGATTTTTCAGAAACCGCTTGTCCGATTTCGATAAACTTTTCATGGGACCATTTGGGAAGTATACCCTTTCCAACAAAAAAAGATTTTTTCAAATCGGTTGGCAAGCGACGGAGTTATGCCCGAACAAACATAAAAAAAAAAAAAAAACAAACAAACATCCGAATTGAGAACCTCCTCCTTTTTCAGAAGTCGGTTAAAAATAACTGTTGTTTCTCAAGTGCTTATAGTTGCTAACACGATACTTGCTGAACTTATACGGAAATATACGGCAACGTGTTTGTTACAGTTTTCTTCAGTATCGGGATTTATGCGGGAAATACCTCAGTAAGAAAATAAAACTGTATTTACATGATGTTATAACACGACTATGTTTCTCCTCCCAGCAAGCCCAGCATAGAATGGACCAACAGTTCATCGTCAGCCGAGAGTGAACGCGCCGAGGCTGAGCGAGCCACCATCTTACAGCTGGAGACTCACCTGGCAGCGGCCAGCAACGCCAAGCTGCCCATCAGTGAGCACTCCTCGAGGCTGCTCAGTCAGGTATAGCGCCCGAACATATTAATATGGAAACTAGAATTCACTTTTTTTTGATGAGCTGGGAATCCTCATGGATGTCCAGTGTCCTACATTGTGGGGTGGGTGAAGGGGTTTGTCAGACTATTGATCACTAAAACCACCTCGTGGTTCCGCCGTGGGATGCGGAAGGACTCAAATACTCTTCAACGTGACTCCCGCCTAGCGCTGACACGTCAAATTATGTTAACATAATTAAATTATAAGAGCCAAGTGCGTGAGTTTTTTTTTATATAAAACTTATTTAAATATGAAACTAGCTCGATACAACTGACGCTTAGCGCCATCTATCGACATTTCTATGGAGTTTTTCGAAATTTTCGAGTCAAATACAATTGGTCGACTATTACTCGTAAACTTGTAAAGCCCACTTATGTGTGATAGTTTTCCATTAAACTTCGTTATATATAGGTACCACTGCCGTGACATTTGAATTTCTAACTACAACCGTTTAGTTGCTAGAGGGGGAGACACTTGAGTCTAACGAAAATTGGTACTTTAAAGCTTGATAAGTCACGAACGGTTTACTTAATCAAAAAACGGTCTTCCCAAACCCCTAATATTTTTGAAAGACCTATCCAACGATATCCCACACTATGGGAAGGACGAAAAATTAAAATTATCATCCCACTTTACATGTAGGGAAGGTACCCTAAATAATTGTTTTTTTTTTTTCAAAATTTTATTTTACCACTTTTTCGGCGTTATTAACGTGTATACTCATGCCAAATTACAACTTTCTAGTACCGATAGTTTTTGAGCTAAACCGCGGACAGACAGCCAGACGGACATGGCGAAACTATAAGGGTTCCTTGTTAACTACGGAACCCTAAGAATTAAAGTTAACATTCCTAACAGTAGTTTTTCTTACAGCTCACAACCCTAGAACCGCTAGGCCCTGCGCGGAAGCCACCTCAAGCGATCATCGAGACCCTGCAAGCGTTGTCCTCCCAGATGCGCCTGGGCAAGCTGCTGTGCAGGCAGCCCGCGCTACTGCTGGAGCTGGTGGAGAGGCACGGCACCAGGAGGGCCATGCCCTGGCTGCATCAGCTACTCAGACATGACCAGCTGGAGCTCAGGTATGTGTATAGTCACTTACAGGCCCTGTTTCCAGTTGTGGTTACACATGGCTAATCGATACGTGGAATTAAAATTTGCTTGGGAAATTAGAGTAATTCGTTCCATCTTCCTCATCTATCGTTTACCATCAGGTGAGATTGGGGTCAAGAGTGGTCTCATCCCGAATAAAAAATAAAATAATATATATTTTTTTTGTTCAATAATCTATTCATCTCAAAACGTTTGGTAAAGTCTATTACATAATAGTAGAGTATAATAATTTAAGGATCTATAACAAAAGTAAAAATATTAAGTGGATCTGGTGGCCTAGCCTAATTATAGGTTAAGGCCCCCGATTCCTTCAAAGCAGTCAAATAAAAGATATAGACTGCATTTATATAGAGACTTGTGATCAACATTTAATTTTGTTATTTTATAATTAAAGTAGCAGTCGACTTTATCACGATAAAAACATAACTGTCTTTCTTTTGCAGTCGGATAATTTCATCTAAATCCAACCAGTAATTTCGAAGATTAGCGTATTTAAATAAACAAACTTTTCCGCTTCGTAAGAAGATGCATGTATGACTACTTTTGTACGCTCTAGAGGCAAAACTTAACGCCCTAAATGTATTACCAAATAAGAAGTTATAATGTACCTATGTTTACAAAAATAAATGAATCTGAATCTGAATTGATGCTTGATAGATGTATCTGTTATATAAAAAGTGGCCTAAATAATTTTTTGGTAAATGTTTTCTGATTACCCATACGCACACAATGTTTTGGGAATAATTTCATTGTGCGTACAGCTAAGGAGTAGAATTGAAATAATGGTGCAACGCAAGCCTCCAAGGTCTGTTAAAAACATCCACCGCACCTCTTAATTCAACCTTGATTAATTTCCCCCCAGCGTTCTCCCCGTACAATGCCTGTGCGAGTTCCTATCGGCGGGCGGGGCGGGTGGGGCGGGTGGCGAGGTGGGCAAGGCGGGCGAGCTGTGCGCCCACCTGCGGCGTACCGTGGCCGAGTCGGAGGAGGGCGCGCGCGCCGTGCTGCACTACTACCTGCAGCGCCTGGCACACACTCATGCGCCGACCAGGACCAGCGCCAGCAGGGTAACACCCTACACACCTTTGTTCTTAGCGTGCGAACACCAATTCAGTGATTCATTTGCGAAATAAAGCTTTTAAGGGCTAATTTTCATTCGAGTCAAGTGTTCTCCCCCCCTACCAACTAAATAAAATAAAACTATCAGGCCAAAGTTGGCTTCACAACTTTAGGAGTAATAATCGACTAACTGTATTCTACTCGCTTTCGAAAAAATTCCATTGTAAAATATTTTGATCGAGTTCACATAATTTTTAACCGACTTCTAAAAAAGGAGGAGGTTCTCAATTCGGATGCTTGTTTGTTTTTTTTATGTTTGTTCGGGCATAGCTTTGTCGTTTGCCAACCGAATTGAAAAATTCTTTTTTTGTTGAAAAGGATATACTTCCCAAATGGTCCCATGAAAATTTTACGTTGATGATCTTTTCGTTTCCCCTGCATTGCGTTTTTTGTTCGCGCATAACTCCGTCATTTACGAACCGATTTGGAAAATTCACTGACCCACTAAAAAGCGCGAAAATAATAACTTTTTTTGCAAAAAATAAAACCGACTTCCATATCAAAGCACTACAAAGCCAAAAATATTTTAAATACTGAAGGCGGTGTGAAAAAAAAAATAGAAAATACAAAACCAATAACACCGACTACCGAAATTAAAATTATTTTTGGCTTTGTAGTGCTTTGATATGGAAGTCGGTTTTATTTTTTGCAAAAAAGTTTTTATTGTATCAAACAGAGTAATAATTTGTTTTTGTTTTTTTTTTTGTGTTATGTAAAGCATGGTACTCTCGGTCAGCTAATCCAACTGGCACTTGTAGTTGTAGTAAACTTCTAAAACCTACACTGCGCGTGGTTCGACATGCATTTGGTTTTTTTTTAAGTGGGAAAACCGTAGGTAAACGAAGTAACAATCGCAGAAAGCAATAGGTTGTGGCTTCGATTGTTTAATGACCTTCTCTTGTTATACTATAGACCGCACTTATGACCGTTTACTGTATATTTCCTAGATTTCTTTGGGGTGAATTATTTGAAACACCGTGTTTCAGGGTTTGAAACTGGTTCTGCAATCAGAAGACACATCAGAAACTGATTACAACGCTGACGTGAGCCCAGAGTAAGTGTCTACTGTTTATTATCGTCGGGAAGAATCATCAAATGTCATCCCGCTCTGGGAGAGACTAATAACTTACTATTTTCCTTTTTACTCTTGCTTGTATTTCGTTTGAACATTCTCGGTACTATGAAAGATAAAATAAGTTCTTTAAAATTGGCAATAGGTTTCTAATACCCTTATGAATGTTGTAGGGAGTGGCTGGAGCTGGTGTGGGAGCTGCCCCACTGGGAGCAGCTCCGCGAGGAGGTGGTGTGCCGCATCCGCGCGGCCTGCCTGGTGGAGTGCGTGCCCCGGCACATGGCCGCCTACATCCTGTTCCTGCACAAGTACGCCGAGCACACGCCGCACAGTGACCACACGGAACTGGTCCTGGTCAGTACACCTCATCATCATTTCAACCGGAAATTCGTTACGTGGTGGACATCCCACCCATACGCACAAAACGTTTTGGGAATACTTTCATTGTGCGTACGGCTAAGGAGTGGAATTCCCTGCCGGAGTCTGTGTTTCCAGATAGCTACAACTTAGGAGTCTTTAAGTCAAGAGTGAATAGGTTATTTCTAGGTAAGCGTGCTCCATCTTTGACCACATCATCGCTTACCATCAAGTGAGATGGTGGTCAAACGCGAGCCTAATCTTTTTTTTATTTTTTTTCTGAATTAATATAAAAAAAATCTATTCGCTGGCTTAACGCTGTGTACTGTCTTCATATTATGTATATATCACTGGCGCACACACCCAGTTCTCCGTGCGGGCGGCAAAAGACAATGTTATGTTTACTCATACGTATACGTAGATATACGTAGTACATGTGCGTATCCTACATACACCTCCCATTTTTCTCTTAACGATAATTAAGGGCCTATATTACCTCAAATGGCTTAGCATGATCCTCCGTTATGTCGAAAATACTGTAGCAATAATTTTTATGGTAAAGTTGAAGATTAATGTTAGGTACTATGTTTGACGAAAACACGATTCCATAAAATTTTCTTGATAGAAAAAATATCCAAAGTTACCTCCAAACCGAACAATAAACCGCTGGTATTCAAAAATAACTTCAAATTAGATAATGAATCTTTGCATATAATTGAAGTAACTATAAAGCAGGTCTTAGGTTATTTACTTTTTTTAAATTACCATTATTTTCATCTTTAAAAGAAATAAACTAAATTATCGGTGTCTTGGAGTCTTTTCCCTGCCACCCTGTCTCGCTTGCTCGCGTAACCGCGGTCAGAAGTGTGCGAGCGAGATAAAGAGTGAGAAGCGCTGAGGCTTAGTGATATTTATTTCGCAAATTGGTTATGAATTAACACTTCTACGGTATTTTTTTGTTTTCGTAAATTTTAACTACATAAGGCTAGTGTTCTTTGCTTGTAAGTGAAACATTGGTTTTCAACCGACGACCAAAAGAGGAGGTTAACAATTCGACGCGTATATTTTTTTTTTCTCTTTTTTTTTTTATGTATGATCACCGATTACTCGAAGACGGCTGAACCGATTTGGAAAATTCTTTTTTTGTTTGAAAGGGTATACTTCGAAATTGGTACCATTTATCACCAAGTCAGGATCTGATGATGGAATCCTGGAGAAATCGAGGGAACTCTTCAAATATTATAGGCACACACGCGCGTTTTGGGTATTTCTTATAGTAACTTGTGCAGTTGCTCTCAAAAAATACCATTTGGGGAAGTGGAACTGATGATGAAGACCACAGATGGCCGCCGAACCTACTCAATAATAAGTATTTCGTGGATTGCGATTCGAATACTTGAATATGGATGTTAAGCACTTTATGTTTGTCACAATGCATATGGTGATGTAGAGCTAATGGTGAAGTACCAGGAGAACTCCTCAAAAATTAACGGCCCAGCATTAGGAAAAGCAATATTTTGTAAAAGGTTATAAGTAGTTGACATTTAGGCTCTTTTAACTAGGTAAATTAAAAACCGACCAACTAAAAAGAGTGAAATAAAAACTTTTTACCAAAAAATTAAACCGACTCCCAAAAACACTGCAAAGTGAAAAATAACTTTAATTTCGGAAGTCGGTGCCAAAAACGAAAATACAAAACTAAAGACACCGACTACCGAAATTAAAGTTATTTTTCACTTTGCAGTGTTTTTGGGAGTCGGTTTAATTTTTTGGTAAAAAGTTTTTATTAAAAACTCAGAGGAGGACCAAGCTAAAAAGAGATTTTGGCTCGGTCCTTACTGAACGGTGACTTATTCCTGCTCGCCGCCCGCAAGCCTGCAATTACGATGGTTGGAGATCGGCTAGCGATCCCTGTGTGCTTTAACTATCCACGGTCTGTACGTGTAAGTAGATGTCCGATCCTACTCTCAATCCTCTATGGTCTTTTCGTGTTCAGGACCTGTCGCAGGTGATAATGGAGCGGTCCCAGGTGATGGGGCAAGTGCTGGGCACGGGCGACCGGCTGGACGAGCTACACGACAAGCACCGAGCGCAGCACCGCGCTCTTTACGCCGTCACCAAGATACTCTACGACCATCTGCAGAAGGTGAGACAATCTACACACAAAAAACGAACATTTGCGAATCGGATTCGCCTAGCAAGGGTTTCTTTATAAACAAGAATTTAAGCGTAAAAATGTATATAACATTTTTTAGAATGTGTACATCGAGCCCTTTCATATGAAATTTCAGCTCCCTATAAGACATTATCTATAACCAAATTTTTTACAATATACAATATTGTTATTTAAGTGTGTTTCAATTATTGGTGTAGAACAAATCCATGATAAATGATGTTTTCGTAACTTTAACCGTTTACGCAGCGCAGGCAATGTAGCTCTCCAAAGAAATATTTGATCCAATATTTTTCATTGATGCTCCACTTTTATTAGTCATAGCGTGCCGCGATGACGAGCCTCTCTGGATAAATGAACTATCCAATACAAACATATTTTTTCTATGCGAACCAGTAGTTTCGGAGATACGCACGTTCAACTAACTAAAAAACCAAACAAACTTTAGCTTTATTTTAGCTGTCAGTAGACGAGCTGTGGCTACTTTCAGTACATCCAAAGATTAATGTGATATAGAAGGAAAAGAGAGCCCTCTGACGTGATAAAATTGCAAACCTATTCAACAATACGCCATCTGTAAATTGGCCCCAAACTAATCACACACACACACACATAGCTATTTAGATGCATGTTAACATGTCTAATAGAACGTTTCGTCCTATAAAGCCGGGTCCGCTGCGACGTGTTTTCGTGTTTGCAAACAGTATAACATTGTTTGCTAACAGAATATAGGCGTGGCCTAACAGTTTTGTTAGCAAAAACACAGTAACATGTTTGCCGAGACGAATGGATAACATCCCCCGCGTTCGCCTGCGGGGAGGGGGAAAGTGACGCATTTTGTGTTCGCGCTCACTATCCCTATTTTTTAATCTCAGAGACCTCCAAGTTGTTTTCTTCTCTATATCTGGTAAAATTAATGATAACAGCTCTTGATAATCACTTTCTGAACATCAAAAACTAAACAAAAACATTACAACAATAGGCGCAGCGGACGGGCGGTTTTACTAACATGTTTTGTTAGAAAATTGGCGCAGTGGACTCGGCTTTAGACATGTCGTCCTATTAGAGATAGGTTATTAGAAGAATTATTATATATTACTTTATATGTATATTAGAAAATACGCATACGCAGAATGCAGCAAACCGCCATATTGTGATTGTTTATTTTCAATTCAAGCACTGTCACTTTATACTTCCTAATTAGAATCTGGCACCAGGTCTTTTTAAATAAAGTTGGTATTTGTGCTTTATCACATTGCATTTCATTTATGTGTCTATTTCAATTTGTAAGAAGATTTTAATATTTTTCTCAAACTTATCAGCAACTACAACAACATCAGTAATTTTATTTCAAATAATAATTTTTGGTCACGATGTAGCGCCATCTGTTGATAATTTAACGTACCCGGAAGAGAGTAAATAGTACTGGGGCCAACTTATAGGTGGCAACTCTTTCTTTACTTCGCAGTCAAAATGTACAGTCACGGACTATGATGATGAGCCACTTGCCACCATTCGTATTTTAGCCGTGTAATGCAAATCGGGTTTAATCAGTTATATTCGTACACAGAACAGAGTGACTACCTAAAGTCGACGAATTGCAGGTGTAGAAACCATAACCTAGCGACAATTGTTTTAGCGTAGCCATAGTAACGTTGGTGTACGGAGAAATTATAGTTGGTATAATTTAGACATCGGAAAAACTCGAAACCACGATTTTATCCGAACGCCTACGCGTTCGGATAAAATCGTGGTTTCGCTACCGTCCAAGATTACGTTCACGATAATTATGATTATGTATTAAAACATAGATAACACCTAACTGCCGCCATCTTGCAAGAAGTTTTATTTGCTATTTCTGCTAAAGAGTGTACGTTTTAGCTTTTATAAATGTCATAAAATGTGCTAAGCAAAAAAAAAACACTATATTATTTGAATAATTATTTTATTTTGTATAATAAGAATCAAAACTGTTGGACTGTCTTAATATCTTGTAAATGCTCCCTGGCTGTCTATTACAGCTTGCAGTCGTGATTGCATGGAGCTAACCAGACGAGTGCAAATATCAGTCCCTCGCATGTTCTCCCATACTTCTTGACAATGTTGAGCCAGATCTTCCTTTCTTCGTTCATTACGGTGATCCCATCGCTGCACCATTAAACCCCGCAGATTTTCTATGGGATTCAGGTCCGGGGATTTAGCTGGCCATGGAATCACCGTTATGTCTGGATGTGCTTCAAACCAGGTCCTGACAGTCCTTGCTCGATGTATGGCAGAATTATCGTGAACAAAATTAATATTTTCCATTTCGTGCTGTGGATACACAATCCTTACAGACGGAAGCATAAAATCTTCCAAAATCCTTATATAGTTCACGGCATTTGCACGAGGTGGTAGTTGAACAAGCTCGCCTACACCTTCGGAGCTCATCCAACCCCACATATTAACAGTTATCCTTCCTGATTCCCTATTTGGTATGACGTTATCTGCATCATACCGTGAACTGTTATATCGCCATAGGTGTAAGCGGCCATGATCGCTTGATTGGAATGACTTCTCATCACAAAAAATAGTTGATGACCAATCGAAATTTAAAAATCGGTGTGCAAAATTTACACGTGCGGTTTTATGAGCGTCTGTCATATCGACTTTTTAGGCAGGAATCCTATGATGCAAATTCATTGAGTGAAGATGCCTTCGGATGGTTCTGTGATTCACATCAAAACGTTCCGCGTAACGCTGCGTTGGTATAAATCCATCAACTTCATATTCGCGGAGCATTTCAATTCTTCGTTCTCGGTTGTTTCGGCAACGATCATTTATATGTCCTTCTTCGGCGTATCGTCTTAAAAAAATAACAACTTTCAAGTTAATGGACTTAGATAATTACCTTTTTAAAAAAAATCAAAAATATATAGAATGAGTGAATAAGCTCACCGTCAAGTGCAGATCTCTCGAAATTGCACGAATGCTCAGACCCTGCTGATGCATTGTTATGATTCTATAGCGAATTTCTTCAGAAATTGCAGCTGGCATTTTCGCGTTAATAACTACGGCTACGATTCACCAAAATTCGAAATTTTCGTCTCGCAAATCTTTTCTGACATCGACATTTCAACTGTCACGCTGTCTTCGGATAGGATTTCAGGAATAAAGAGTATTTAATGAGGACTATTTCAAAGGAGGTCAGTATCAAATAGATGGGATACACGTAAGCACCGTTGTATGGATTTATCATTGACAACTTATAAAGTCATTTTTCAACCTCTATGGATAAGACTATTTCCGATTATTAGTAATTTGTCATTTTGTTTCCGAGCATTCGGTTTGAGTTCGTGTTTAATCGTGTAATCTCGTGAATGTATAAAACTGCAAAATTGGAAATCTTGAAAGTGGCTTATCAATTATAGTCCGTGAGTGTACGTAGTGTTCTTCCCATGAGTACATGGTATGGGTTGTGGGCAGGTGCGGTCGCGGCCGGCGGCGGAGGCCGAGGCGGCGGCGAGCGGCGCGTGGGGCTTCGGCGAGCGCGTGGTGCTGCACTGGCCCAGCGGCCGCGCCGCGCGCCTGCACCTCGTGCTGGCTCACGCTTACATCAAACTGCTCTGCATTGGACCCTGCATCTGTGAGTCTTGCTGGCTTTACTCTAAAACAGGGCTCTAGCGGTCCAGACCAATATGCTGGCCCGTAGGTTTGCACGGTGTACAGACCTAGTGAAAATTACTCTTTTTAAGGCTTATTGCCAGAGTCTGTACACGGGCAATCTATGGGTCGGTTACGCTAAAAGATCGCTACATGTGCTCCGCGTCCAGTATAATAATGATTTCAGGATGCTCTTGCGACTGCCTCGTTACTGTAGCGCCTCAGAAAGGTTTGCACAAGCTCGTACGGACGCGTTTCAAGCGATTATACGTAAGAAAACGGCTTCACTTCTGAGGAGAGTAAGGGACAGTCGTAACAGCATCCTGAGAACGGTCAGTGAGAGTGTGTCCTCTCCTATTATGAAGCAGTTTGTGCGGAGGGTAATGGGTACTAACACTAGACAATAAGTTATTAGGTATAAGTTACTAACATTTTATGGATTTTTATGGTCCGAAATAAAAAGATTCTATTCTATTCTATTAGGCAAAACGCGGTAGCTGAGAGAGACGTGTTTTCGTCTTCACTGTGGTGACTTCTAGATTATACAACGTGTAATTTAAAGGGTATATACATACCGAGTGCACGGCTTCTTTGGATAATAACAAACGATATAGCAAGGGTTTTGTAATCATATGTCTACATGTGTGGAACTTATTAGAAATTTCAATACATTGATACCAGAGATCGAATTTTTCAAATTAAGAAGAACGAAGAGAATTATCGTGTTATTGGCTAGTGACGTGGAAAGTGATGACCCTCATAGTGCTGTGACACGTTTGTTATTACTGGTATTCAAGAAACATATGAAACCAATAATTTGGGGTCAATTCTGTGAATCACTTATTTTGAGCTGAAACTTTGCATAGAGACTCCATACCCGATGTTGTCTTCAGTCCTTTTGGATAGATATGGGGTTTCCGTTACACGTTGTACAATACAATACAATCTTTTTATTTCGAACCACAAATCCGTAATATGTTAGTAACTTATAACTAATAGCTTATTATCTAGTGTTAGTACCCATCACCCTCCGCATAAACTGCTTCATAATAGGAGATGATGTAAAGAGTTAATTATATTGATTTTGCAAACATCGAATGGTAAAAATCGAAACCCTAATAGATTCTTTATTTATGTCTAACTGTCTATCTGTTAAATTACTACAAAAGAAAATACAAAAGTATAATATATATATAATAAAGCGAACTAGCAATGTTATGACAATTCACATTGCTAGCAATCTTGTTAACCTTTCCAACTCAATTAAATAACTTGTGTCTTTAATGACAATGTAAGAATACAAACACTCTCATACACACTACACATGCACATACACCCTCACACGTACACTGACTCACACACATACACTCACCCTTACATCCATACTCATACACACACGAAGTAAACCTATAACTCACTTAGATTTTAAGTAAATTATTCCTAATTCTAATTTTATAATTATTTGTATAAAGTATTACTCTTAATTGTTCTTTTTAAGTTTAAAGAAAGACTGTACTTGCTGATTTAATAAAATTTCAATGTCATAGACTGAGAGGATTGGCGCTGTATGCCGAGATACAGGTGTTTACCTAGTTCGGCTGCAGATGATCCTATATTATTTTTACTGATACTTTTTTCTATGTGCTAGTTTTTAAGTAATATTGTAATCCTTTTTGATGCAAATAAATAATTGAATTGAATTAATGGATTCACGGCAATAGTGTAATGGATCGGGTTGGGACCCACGACCGCTCCGATCAGAAGACCGACACCTTTACCATTAGCCTATTTATTTATTTTCGATTATGAAATACAAGTAGTTGCTCGTGACTTCGTTCGTATGGGAAGCTTTTCTCGTGTAAAACCCGATCCCGTTGGAATTTCGCAAAATCCCGTCTGAGCGAGCATCTACGTACTAAAAGGAACCCTCATGCAAAGACAGCCCTACTACATGTAGTTCCTGAGATTTTGTGATTAATCAGTGAATGGTATTTCGCTTATATATATATTACTAGCTTCTGCCCGCGACTTCGTTCGCGTGGAAAGGTTTTCCCGCGTAAATCTCGACCCTGTGGGAATTTCGAGATAAAAAGTAGCCTATGTGTTATTCCAGGAAGTTAACTATTTACACACCAAATTTCATTGAGATCCGTTCAGTAGTTTTTGCGTGAAAGAGTAACAAACATCCATCCATTCTCACTAACTTTCGCATTTATAATATTAGTAATTAGTAATAGTAATATTAGTAATTAGTAATATAATATTAGTAAGAAGTAAGATTTCTAGCTAATATTATAGTTATAACCTACTGGTCTTTAAGCCAAGAGCGAATAGGTCACTTTTAAGCAAGCATGCTCCATCTTCGACCACATCATTACTTACCATCAGGTGAGATGTTGGTCAAACGGGAAAATATTATCAATAAAAAAATACCTGTTACGTTGTTAGACGACACGAACCAAGAGATGTACTCGTGGCTGACGTCGGTGTGGGTGGGCAACGACGCCCCGCAGGCGTTCAACGCGGACACGGAGGAGGAGATGTCCCTGCTGCCGGACTGGCTGCGCCTGCACATGGTGCGCTCCGCGCGCGCGCCGCTGCTGGACGCGGGCATGCGCGCCATGCCGGCGCCCAAGCTCGCCATCTTCATACAGACCTTCGGCATGCCCGTCACCGCCATGAGGTAAACATCACTACAATCTAAATTAACCAACACTAGGATACCATCCACCCTTGCCGGGGTCGGGGAATGCACGAGATACCGCAGCTCCGGAACGCAAGGACAGCTGAAGGAACAGGGTGGGATTTTATTAATTACAAGTCTGACACCCTTCCGCTCCACTCAGAGCGGGAGAAGTCATTCGATAATTGTCCCACCTGAGAAAAAAAGGGTACCGTCCACACTTGATTTACCGTCTTGTGCTGCTATGCTTATCCTTTACATTTATTGTGTGCACGGCCAAGGTATGGAACTCTCTGCCGGCTTCTGTGTTCCCTGCTATACAGGTTGGTGATTAGGTTATCACATTAAATTGAACAGCAGGTATTACAAGTTGTAATCAGTCCGTTCAAATAATGAAATAAATAATTTTACTAAAATTAAGAATATGCATTTTTCTAACAAAATAAATGGCGCTATTGGTAAAAATAAATAATCCCTTATAATATTAGTTTACTGACCTGTAAAAGCGGCAATGGCGGTGCTGGCGTCGGCGGAGCACGCGCCGAGTGATTGGTCAGCTGATTACGTTAATGCAGTAAATGATGTTGTGAAATATTAAAATGAAAACAATATTATAGCCGTGGGACCCTTGTCCTACGGCTATAATATTGTTTATTATTAAATAATTTTAATTGTATATGATGAGATACCTAATATAGAGTACGTGTTTTCAATTAATGTGATAACCTAATTGCCACGCTGTATATGACTCTTCAGCCTTTAAAGCAAGTGTAAGTAGACCTTTCTGGGTTTGCCCGTTCCATCGTAAGCTCCATTTATTAATTACCATCAAGCATGATCGACGTAAAAAGCAGGCTTATCCGAAGTAATAAAAAATCATTACTAGTCAATTAAAAGACATTGGTTAAGTTCGAGTTAGACTCGCACGCCGAGGGTCCGAACAAACTTATTTAAGGATATAAGTTCAATTGTATCAAAACTAACTACATATATTTTACTGTTTTAGAGATGAGTAGACTCTCGAAGGATATATGTATGAGTTTATGAGATATTATATTTAGAGACTGTCTAATTGCTTATGGGTTAGGTTTGGTTAGTTATTATAGTTTGGTTTAGGAAAGGGAATGTATGTATATGTAGTTTGATTGTGATAATTTTCCGTCAGCGCGCTACTGACGGCTCTGGACGCGTGCCCCGCGGGCGCCGTGAACCGGCTGGGCGTGGAGCGCGGCTACATGTGCTCACTGCTGAGCGTGGCACGTGCCCGGGGCGCTACGGGAGGTCACGCTTTTGCAGCCACCTTGCGACTGGCACCCGTCGTCTACCCGCCTGGTAAGTTCCATCCACCCTGTTCTCACCTTTCCTGATCTTTAGGGGCAGCAGAATCTTGTTTGATACCAGTCTATCATGTGAGATAATGATCAAACGCAAGCCTATCAACAATAATTGGCCAAGTACGAGTCAGACTCGCCTATGAAGGGTTCCGTAGTAACTACGCAAAATAACTTTGTTTTTCATAGTGTTTGTATGAATTACAAAGTTATATTTACGGTTTTAGAAAATATGCTGCTGACCCGATCTCGTTCAAACTAATTTTCGTTGAAAGTTTACATTATGATTTACAGCATACATTTTTTTAATTTGTCCTTCTATTATTATAGAAGTTAGAGGGGTTCGGGACACATTTTTCCACTTTGAAAGCGTATCTTTTAAATGATTGACTTTATGAAAAAGTGGTTTCAGAAAACTCAATATCATTTTTAAAAACCTTTCTATAGATACCACAACGCCTAGGATTCATGACAAAAAATATTTTCAGTTTCAGTTCCATGTATGGAGAGCCCCCCTTAATTTTTAATATTTTTCTTAAAATCGGAAAGCGGTTTACAGAATACATCTACTTACCAAGTTTCACATGTATAGTCTTAATAGTTTCGGAATAAAATGACTGTGACATACGGACGGACGGACAGACAGACAGACATGACGAAACTATAAGGATTCCGTTTTTTGCCATTCGGCTACGGAACCCTAAAAAAGATACTATATTATCTCCTGCCCAGATGACTAATCTCCGCTGAGATTGGCTGCTGTGGCCACAATCGTTCAGGACTAATGTTATCTCGTTAGAACATTACCACAAACCCAGCAAGCTCGAATAAATCGCACGCAAAGAGCGAGAATCGGCGAATATACAAGTCCCGAGGAACAGGTTTGTTTCGGCGTGCCACAAGGTAGTATGCTTGCCCCGAGTCTTCCCAATTTATTTAATCGACCTGTGTAAACTGTCATTGAGAAATGGTAAAATATTTTCATATGCTGATGACACAGCGTTAATATTTCATGGAGAGACTTGGCACAGAGAAACGCTGAAATAGGACTTCATGAAATAAAATACTGGCTAGAGGCAAATCTGTTAACTTTAAACCTAACCAAGATCACTTATATGCAGTTCTCCTTTGCCAACACAAAACAGCCGGAACTCATAGTCTTGCAAATTTTCCAATAATAATGCAACATGCTCATGCTTGCCATTAAAAAAAGTCACGGCAACAAAATATCTAGGAGTACTCTTAGACAGTAAATTGAGCTGGCAACTACACATTGAGCAAACAACATCTCTTACGAGGAAGCTGATATGGGCATTCAGTAAGAATGGGTATGGCTGATATCAATCAACTTCGAAAAGTTTATTACGCATTAGCTCAGTCCATACTCAGATACTGCATTAGAGTCTGGGGTGTGGCTTGCAAAACATTCATTATTAATCTGGAAAGAGCTCAAAGATTACTCCTCAAAGTCATGACGTTCACAAACCGTACCTGTTCCCCACAGTGACTGTATGAAAGTTGCAAGGTACTAACAGTGAGACAGTTATATACTAAACATTATCATTAGGAAGCATCCTACTACACCTATCAATCCCAACAGTACACGGAAATAAACCATCCCCAACGTCTGTCCCTCTGTAAAAACGAATACTGCATCGGCGAGGCGGCAGCATATGTACTTATCAACGTGTATCAAATATCAACGTGTATCAAGTATCAAAATAAATCGGCTACTAAAAATTAACTCTCTTACGCAGAACAATCTGAAACAAATAATAAAAAAAAACTGGCTTCAGTCGCTCGACTACAATGACACTGAAAATATTCCAAAATAACACATCAGACACCTACATATTTCCCATCCACACTCAAAAACACTCACTAACTCGCACACACGCACACACACACACACACTACACACAAAGATAAAGCATGCATAATTATAGATGTTTAACTTATTATTTTAGCTTTAATATACTTTTATAAAGGGCAATGATACTGACTTCTGAAACACAGGCTTTGTCTAGCTCAGAAGTCAGGGTTACAATCTACAGTGTATCATTATATTGATGTCAATAAAAGTATTTGTATTTATTCCATGCAATGATTTCAGCTTCTTAAATCCAGCTAAGTTGACAAATCTACTAATTAATATTATGAATACTTAACTTTTTCGTCAAAGTGACCACTTGTGCGATTTTGTGAACGTTAATAAATGCATTTATTAACTTTCTGCATACGTCTTCACATAAGTCAACAGAATCCGTTCAGTGTTTTAAGCAAAATAAATAATTGCTTTTTAATTGGAAGTTGCATAATTCTAAAACAGTTCCAATAGATATTGAATACTACATTTTATTCAAAGTGTATATAACACAAAAGAACAAAGGTGGACTTAGTTAAGTCGACCTTTGTGGAGAATATCCACCAGTCAACCATGGGTGGTGAAGATAACATGGCATGACTATCATTTTCCTTTCGTCATAGAGGACACGCTGTTCGTGAAGCCGGAGCTCCCGACTGAAGGAGAAGACGAGTGGGGCAGCGCCCCGGTGCCTGCGCCCCTGCAGCCCGAGCTGGTGTCCTCGCTGCTCAGCACTGTGTTCCTCTCCGCCAACAGCTTCCCGGGAGACGTGGATACTACCTTCACGGAACTTATATCGGTGAGTTCTTTAGTTGATCGTCAAGGAGTCGGGACTGAGGAGGTGTTTTCGATGTAATTTCTTGATGGTTTTTTTTTCTGGGTATGAAAATTATCGAATGACTTCTCCCCCTCTGGGTGAAGCGGGAAGGTGTGTCAGACTTCTACTGACTAAAAACCCATCCTGTTCCTTCAGCTGCCCTTAAGTTCCGGGGCCACGGTATCTCGTTAGAACATTCCCGCAAAATTTCTTGATGATAGGGGCAAACCTTCCCATGAAGTCAATAGACAATACTAAAGGGGGCTATCCCATGTATTCTGAAGATGGCCGAAGAGGAATTTTCTATGTAGTCAGACGGGATAGAAACTTTTATAATCGACAAGAGAGTGATGCAGTTTTCCGGTTCCTTAAAATGCTTCTATTGTTCAAGCTTTCGTTTATAAAATTATTTAAGTCTTCATTCATCTCACTTAAAAGTTCAGGGCTCTTGAGCGATGATCTTTCTCACAATACGTGGCGTTTCCAAGAGTACTGCTTTCTGGAACACGCCTTTGATCCAGTTGCCCAAAGAGAGTCTCTTCAGATTTTGGTCAAGGCTCTTGGCTATTATGCCACATTGGCTGTGACGATTATCGGCACAATGATTGCTGTATCCACATCCCATATTATGTCGACAACCACGAGTGCTAGGTTAAGATACTTAGTTTTTTATCTCTTAGCTTTTACGAGGTGTTCGTCATGAGGGACCGCTATATCAACATGTATTGTGTGACGTTTTAATCGGTCTATCTGGCTTATTGGCAAGAATATAATATTGTTTACTAGCTTTTGCCCGCGACTTCGTTCGCGTGGTAGGTTTTTACCGCGTAATTCTCGATCCTATCTCCTTCCCAGAATCTTAAACTATTCCTATGCCAAATTTCATCTAAATTGGTTTAGCGGCTTAGTCGTGAAAAGGTAATATACATACAGACAGAGTTACTTTCGCATTTATAATATTACTAGCTGCTGCCCGTAACTTCTTTCGCGTGGGAGGATTTCCCGCGTAAATACCGATCCCGTGGGAATTCCGGGATAAATGTAGATAGTAGCCGATTCTCAGACCTACTGAATATGCATATAAAACTTGGTAAAAATCAGTAAAGCCGTTTCGGAGGAGTAAGGTAACTAACATTGTGACACGATAATTTTATATATTAGATATAGTATGGATTTATTTATTACTTTCTTTTTTTGTGTAGCTAATAACATACGAGACAGCCAGCAAGAGGGCGGGGCCGTATACGGCGGGTGCAGTGTCGTGGCTGCGCGCGCTGGCGGGGGCGGCGGGCGGCGCGGCCGGGCTCGTGCGCGCGCCCGCGCATGCCGCGCCCCTGCTGCGCGCGCTGCACGCCACTGGCTACACCAGCCTGGACCAGGTAACGTCATGTACTTGTTACTTACTTGCCACAGACTGACTACTGAATGTGCGACCACCCTTTAATTATTCATTGATACTTAAAGGCCTATACTACCTCAGTGCTTCTCACTCTTTATCTCGCTCGCACACTACTGGCCGCGGTCACGCGAGCAAGCGAGACAGGTTGGCAGGGTAAAGACTCCAAGACACCGATAATTTAGTTTATTTCTTTTTACGATGAAAATAATGGTAATTAAAAAAAAGTATAACATAAGACCTGCTTTATAGTTAGTTCAATTAATATGCAGTTTCATTATCTAATTTGATGTTATTTTTGAATACCAGCGGTTTATTGTTCGGTTTGGAGGTAACTTTGGATATTTTTTCTATCAAGAAAATTTTATGGAATCGTGTTTTCATCAAACATAGTACCTAACATTAATCATCAACTTCACCATATATTTATTTCAAAAGTATTGCAGCAGTAGTATAGTAGTATAGGCCCACTTACTGCTGATTGTACAGATTACAAACTAGTTTTCTTTTATAGTTGATAGGCGCCTGTTTTACTACAATCTCACCTGATGGTAAACAATGATGTGGTCGAAGATGAAGCACGGTTGCCTAAAAGTAACCTATTCACTCCTGACTTAAAAACCCCCAGGTTATAGCTATCGGGAAACACAGACTCCGGCAGGGAATTTCTCTCCTTAACTTTACGCACAATAAAAGTATTCCCAAAATTATTTGACTAAATTATTTGGATAAAAAGAAATTAACAATTTTTGTAAACATTTTAAACTAATTTCAGTGTACATTGAAAGTTTATGGTATTAATTTTAGTTCCATCACAGATTTTATGAACTAATACACTGTAGTCAATCTCAAAATCATTATTTTTTAATACATTTTACTGATTCTATAATAACATATTCTTTCATACAGGCAACTAGCCCTATAAAAAATAATAAAAAAATACAAAATCTTCAAAATAAAATAATACTCATTAATCAATTATAAACATTTGCAAACTATGTCTATTTATTAGATACAGAACATTGACTGTAATTATTTAGATGTACTTTAATTTTGAACATCCCTCAGATCGCAGACACCCTTCTGATGCAATGCAAGCTGCTGACGGGTCCAGTAGTGGACATCCTGCGGGCCATGATGCAACGGAACAGCTCCAGCACCATCAAACGAGAGCTAGACATCCACGTGCCTGCGGCGGCCACCAACCAACAACTTATTGCAGGTCAGTTCTGAAAAGAGTACCCATGGATTTTCTTGCCGATTCTTCGCCATAGGAAGCGAACATTTCACCCATGAAAGTCTATGTGGTCTGCTCGAAGTAATTTCTTTCGAAATAAGCAGCCTTTTGTGCTCTTTGTTATTCTGTTTCTTAGGTATCATGGGTGTACATTACAATCGACAAATTTGAATTATGACCCACTGTAAGCTTATTTTCTTTACATTCAAATACTTCGCATAAATATACATTTCCATGGTAGCGAGTTGTTAACTGCGATTAAATTACACAGAATTATCTGTCAATATGCAAAACGTTCTAATTGCACTGCACTGAAAATAATTATATTTATCCAGTACGCAATATTGAACTAGCGATTAGATTCGTGTCGCGTCGCGAAGGGGTTTCTGGACCAAAAACTCAAGTGAAAGAAATTAACGCGATCTAAGCCGCGGGCGAAAGCTAGTATAAACTTCACGCAAACATTTGTCACCAACACAAACAACATCTCTAACGAACTGGCTTTTATGGTGGTATTGTATGGTAGAAGTTCTGATAGATCATAATACGTTTCCTCGTCCCTAGCCCTGGAGTCAGCAACGCCCAGCACACTAGAAGCCCTCGGCAACCGCATCATCAGGGACCAGGACCCGCGTGTCATCGTGGACGTCATCACAAACATCCTGGAGAAGAATCAGGAGGGGCACTACGAGTCCAAGGTAAATATAATTAGGCGCGGGCTTGTAAATGAGGAGCATGGGTAGCTCACCGTCCGATAAGGACTAGGTCCAGTGAGACACAGCCGAGTGGAATGCGGGAATTAAACACCCCCTTCCGCTCCACTAGGAGGAGCCATTTGTTTATTTTCACCCCGAAAAAAGGTCTTCGTCACGCAGTAAATATCCTCTAACAGACTTTCATTCTTTTTACCAAGACGAAACCCAAAAGGTATATTAAAATTATGGCGCGCAGCGTACAGTTTGAACTGCTTTACTTCATAAAGTAACTGATAATATAGTTTTTGTGCTAGACTTGTTTTTTTTTTCTGAATTCTTTATTCGAAATGATTACGAAATCTTTGAGTAACCTACTTTAAACAATATATAGCAACGTTCAAATTTCGTTGTAGTCCATTTCTAGTGCTCTTTGTATGCCAATGGTCATAGAAAATTCAAGTTAAAATAAATAATAGTATTATTACCCGACTACGGCAAAGCCAAAGGAGGGTTATGATTTTGACAGGCTATGTATGTATGTATGTGTGTATGTTCATCTGTTCCCTCATAGCTCAAAAGCTACTTATCGGAACTCGACAAATGAGGTATCGTTACAACCGTCTTGACCGTCCACTGAACATAGGCTACGTGACGTATCACAAAACCCAATGTGGCGCCCTCTAGCGCCCAAAAAGTCATGTGTAAAAATAAAAATGAGATACATACACCGTGTTTGGTATCATTTGAAAGGGCTTCACTTGAACTTATAAAAAATAAAGTAAATAGTATAGAAGCACAGTGATTTAACACCAAAATAGTTTAAAAAGTAAAAAACTAAAACCCGACTACGACAAAAAAATCGACGCTGAAAAAGTATGAAACAAGATTTTCAGGATGCTGAAATAAACAAGGTTACTGGCAAAACAATAACAGAACAAAAATAAAAGCCGCAGTCACACGTTATTAATTGTTTTGTTACGGTTGATATCCTATATAACGTGTGACTCCGGCTTTTATTTTTGTTCTGTTCTTGTTTTGCCAGTAACCTTGTTTATTACAGCATCCTGAAAATCTTGTTTCATACTTTTTCAGCGTCGACTTTTTTGTCGTAGTCGGGTTTTAGTTTTTTACTTTTTATTATTTTTCACTTTCTGTTACTTATGAGTTATGTTAAAACTTGAGGAGTCTTGGAATATAATACGATATATGTAATACAACGAAAAGTGAAATGTGTGAATAAAATATTCTATAATTTAATACATATTACTATTTCTTCAAAATTAATATTTGAGTAAATCAAAAAATCCTTTAGAAATTTCGTAAAGCACTAGAAAACGTTGTCTAGTTGCTACTTTGACACCAACGAAAAAAGCATGCATTCATACCGATGATAAACACTGAATTCCTTTCGATCCTCAGATCAAACACGAGGACGGAACCTCAGGTCCTGTCCACGTGTTCTCTCGCGGAGGCCTCGGCTGTGGCCTGCTTTTGGACTGGATGTCTGAGCTGCAGCGAGAGGCCCTGGGCCCCAGCGACCAGAGACAACGACAGGTAACCAATTTATTAATTAACACAGTAATTGGCTTCATTGTGCGTACGGCTAAAGAGTGGAATTCCATGCCGAAGTCTGTGTTCCCTGATAGTTATAACCTGGGAGTCTTTAAGTCAAGAGTGAATAGGTTACTTCTAGGCAAGCATACTTCAGCTTCGACCACATCGCGAAGCAACAATAAAAAAAAATAAGAGTAAATTTAAATCTTAAGTTGATAAACAGAGCTCTAAGTTATGCCAGGAGGCATATAAACTACATCCATACAAAACAATATTCTCTTTTTAGGGTTCCGTAGCCGAATGGCAAAAAACGGAACCCTTATAGTTTCGACATGTCTGTCCGTCTATCTGTCTGTCCGTCCGTCCGTATTTCACAGCCATTTTATTCCGAAACTATTAGGACTATACATGTAAAACTTGGTAGATAAATGTATTCTGTAAACCGCTTTCTGATTTTAAGAGAAAATAAAAAAAATAAAGGGGGCTCCCCATACATGGAACTGAAACAGAAAATATTTTTTTTTATGAAACCTATACGTGTGTGGTATCTATAGACAGGTCTTTAAAAATGACATTAAGGTTTCGAAAATGACTTTTTCATAAAGTTAATGGTTTAAAAGATATACGCTTCCAAAGTGGTAAAATGTGTGTCCCCCCACCTCTAACTTCTATAATAATGAAGTGAAAAATCTAAAAAAAACATAGTTGTAGATCTTAATGTAAACTTTCAACCAAAATTGGTTTGAACGAAATCGAGTCGGCAGTTTTTGAGATACAATATATTTTCTAAAACCGCAAATATAACTTTGTAATTCATACAAATACTATGAAAAACAAAGTTATTTGGCGTAGTTGTAAAAATTGTAAATAAGCTTTAAGAAATTTTTAAGGTTTTTGTTTTTTTTTTTCAATTAAATATATTAAGTATATTATATTTATTATAGTTACCACGGAACCCTTCATGGGCGAGTCCGACTCGCACTTGGCCATTTTTTTTTGTTTTAAATGAATATAGACGGGTACTGCTCATTTAAAGATAGGAGTCTCAAACAGTTTGTGCAAGAAATAGTCATATGTTAAGAAAAAGTTGAGTATGTTAATGAGGCCAAAATAAACGTTAATATTGTTAATTAATAATAATATTCCTCCTGACCGGTTTCGGTCATAGAATTTCATGTATTTATATTGTTACGCCAGTCGCTTAGTGAAGTACGTCGAGAAACTTCGACATAAATCTAGAATGTTCGAGACACTAACGCCATCTAGCGGCGAATAGCGGTAATGTGTATATATAGTCGAGACACTAGCACCATCTAGCGACGAATAGCGGTACTATGTATCTCGAGTTGCTTGCTGGAATTTTCTAGGCAGTATAAACAGTGAGTCGATTTTATAAGAATGTTCTCGAACTCATAGACGGGTATAAATAGAGCGCAAAGGGGCGCAGAGAGTTCCCGCTCCGGTCGTTGTGGCTTCTCAGCCCCCTCCTCCCCAGTCACCCCCTCGCTCGGATGAGCCGGAACTCGATCCGTTCCTCATCCTAGCGAATACATTCCAATTCTTCCAGTCCCCCCACGCCATCCAAATGGCAACGGAGGTCGTGGCCTGCCGTAGTATTGAATGCCTGATTCAGGTATACCGTAAGTATCCTGACGTCAAAAGCCATTTTGCCAACCTTTTTAAACAACAATAATGTATAACACTGCTAGTAAGAGATTAAAGCCCCGATCCCTAAAGCTAGGTTATTTCAATGCCAATGGCATCAGCAATCAACGGGACAAGATCGCGACTTTCCTTCGCGACCATCGTCTCGACGTTCTTCTGGTCCAAGAGACCTTTCTCAAACCCCACCTTAGGGATCCTAGGATAGCTAATTACCGGTTAGTTAGGAACGATAGGACTAGATGCCACAAAGGTGGCACTCTAATATACTATAGGAACTCCCTGCACTGCATCCCTATGGATCCGCCGCCCCTTGCCCACTTAGAGGTATCAGTTTGCCGGTTAGGCATGACGGGTCATCCCTCCATCACCATAGTATCCGCGTATCTTCCACCGTCCAACGTAGTAGATGTAAATTCATCGGTAAACGCCTCACTTCGAAGCGACCTTACCGCCCTTCTTGACATGAGTGACTCCGTCCTTATGGCGGGGGATCTCAATGCCAAACATCCCGCATGGTGTAGTCGTATTACCAACCCCCGTGGGAAGGTACTATACGACCTTTGCACACCTCTCCACATAGATATCATAGGTCCTATGCGGCCTACTCATTACCCGTTCGAGCCATCCCAAACGCCTGACGTACTCGACATTGCCCTCCTGAAGAATGTGAACTTACGTTTGCACTCTTTAGAGACGGTAGACGAACTTGACTCTGACCTTAGACCGGTGATCTTGGAGTTAACTCCGAGATCGGGTCCCTATGACCCTAACCGCCCCCCTCCCACACAGGTGATCACTGACTGGAGGAAAGTAGGCGACTTGCTGAAATCCAACACGTCACCTCACCTGGACAAGATCCCCGACCACATCCAGTCCGCCGCCGACACGACGGCTGCGATCGACTCACTCACAGAGCACGTACAATCTGTCTTGAACGACTGTTCAAAGGAGATTCCGGTGTCAGAGCACTGGCGCCGGAAACTCCCGGACGATGTACGGGCCCTGCTGACTGAGAAGAACGCAGTAGTCCGTGCCTACAGAGCTTTCCCCTGCCAGAATAACAAAACTTTCATGCGGTACTTACAGCGCAAAGTAAGTAACAGCATCAGAGAGTTGCGTGAAGCCGGCTGGGACAAGACCCTGAGCGAACTGGAACCCACCCACCTTGCCTTCTGGCAACTTCAGAGGAGTATGCGCGCCACTGAGGTTACCACAATGCCTCCCCTCACTCATCCGCCCGGACCAAAGCATTGCCTTCGACGATGAAGACAAAGCCGAATGCCTAGCCGACAGCCTGGAGGCCCAGTGCTCTCCCAGCTCCCAACCAGTCGACCCAGCCCACCTTGCCCACGTGGATGCTGAGGTCGAACGTAGATCTGCCCTACCCCCTGTCGAGGACCCTGATGCTCCCCTCCCCCTCGTCACGGAAGACGAGGTGGAGGAGATCATCAAGAAACTCAAACCTAGGAAAGCTCCCGGGACTGACAGACTGACCACAAGGGCACTTAAACTCCTCCCACGCACGATCATAGTCCTACTGGCTGCCATCTTCAATGGCGCCATGTCCAACAACTTGTTTCCGCAAGCTTGGAAAGAGGCTATAGTAATAGGCATCCCAAAACCCAATAAGCCCAAGTCCTCCCCGAATAGTTATCGTCCCATTAGTCTGCTCAGTGCCCTCAGCAAGATCTACGAGCGGATTATTCTTAATCGGCTCAAGGACTTTGTCGAGGCAAAGAGCCTTATCCCTAACGAGCAGTTTGGCTTTAGAGCCCATCATTCCAGTGTCCACCAAGCCCACCGCATCGTAGAGCACATTAGAGGCCGCTTTCAACGCGGTCTGGTGACGGGGGCATTATTCTTTGACATAGCAAAGGCCTTCGACAAAGTCTGGCACAATGGCTTAATTTATAAGCTTTACCAACTAGGTGTGCCGGACCGTCTCGTGCTCATCATTCGAGACTTTCTGTCGAACCGCTCCTTCAGATATCGTATCGAAGGAGCGCTTTCCACCCCCCGCCCTATCAGAGCCGGCGTCCCTCAGGGCGCCGTGCTCTCTCCCCCACTCTTCACGCTATTCTATTTTATATTGAGGTAAATCCCGACAAAAGTCAAGCAGTCCTGTTTCGCAGGGCTCGCCACCATAGACAGCTCACCCTCCCCCGCCCGATCACTATGTTTGGCAAGCCAATCCCTTGGGAGAAGCGAGCCAAATACTTAGGTGTGATCCTCGACCAGTTCCTTAACTTCAATGAGCACATAAAGAAGGTTCGCTCGCGAGCCGCTTTCGCTCTCGGTAGGCTCCACTCCTTGCTGAATAAACACAGTAAGCTCTCCCTTAGGTGTAAAATCCGAATTTACACGACGTGCATACGTCCTATCATGACGAACGCCTGGCCGGTGTTTGCCCATGCCAGTCCGGCCCAGATCCATAGGATGCAAGTCGTTCAGAACCGTTTTCTCCGAAAGGCCACGGGCGCGCCCTGGTTCTTGAGGAACGAGGATCTCCACGTAGACCTCAAACTCCCGACCATAAAGCAAGTGTTGAAACGCATGTCAGTGCGTTACTTCACCTCTGCTGATACCCACACCAACCCCCTGATCGTATCGGCCGCCCGATACAGACCCTCCCAAATTTCTCGGGATCGTCGCCCGCGTCACGTCCTAGACGAGCCCGACGACCCCACCACCATCCGACAAGAGAGCAGTAGGGAAACTAGCACTCTTAGAAAACACAGACACAAAACGCGTTCCGTATTCCGGCCTCGCCGACGAGGCCCATCGCGACGTCCGCGTACTTGTAATGGAAATCCTCCCCGACCTTTGCCAAACGAGCCAGCCCGCGATGCTGAGCCAGTAGCAATAAATACTCCCGTAAATAATAATATGACCCAGCCTGTCCCTTTGCTGCCCTCCCCAAATGACCCCGCTATGCCAAGGCCCGTACTCCACAGGGAGTGCCCTTAGCGTGCGGTCATTAGCTTGTAAGTATATCTTAGTTTGTAAGCCCTGGCTGGGGGCCTTTAATTTATTAGAGGTCACCACAGGAAAGACCGGTTAAGTAGTACATTAGCCTTAGCGAGCTAAAGTACGAGTGGCCCTACCTAAAAAAAAAAAAAGATAGCGCAGAGTCAGTCTTATTAGAAGATCCGAGGCGATACAATCGAAGCTATACTAGTGAATTTCAGTGCGATTTAAGTGTTAAGTGACAAGTGTTGTGTGCGAATAATTGTGTTAAATTTTTATTTGTGTTTAATTAATTAAAGTGTTAATTTTGGTTTAATTGGCGTTAATTATTTCTATCCCGAACCCCAGCTCGTAACAATATTTTATTTAGCACTTGGTCGCGCCCACGACTTCGTCCGCGTGGATTTCGAAATAATTTATAGCCTATAGAACTCACAAATAGTACACCTTACTAAAAATTAAAACATTTTTCGAATTGGATCATTGTTTTCGGAGACTACCCCCTACATAAAAACTTACGAACATATTTTACCTCTTTACATTATTATAGTTAGTATAGATGCTTTGAGGTCATCGTTTTTCCCAATAATACGTCATGTAACAGGTATAGGTTGTATATACAGATGCAGCTGATGTTCCGGTCGGGCTGCGCCCCCTGGCGGCCGCTGCTGGTGACGCTGCTGGCTCACCGCGCCTCCTGGAGGAGCCTGCACTACTGCCTCACCACGCTGCTGCAGCCCGAAGGGTCATTATTATTTACTTACAATCGTGCGGGGCTTCGATCCCTTCTTTATTACGATTAAAACATAACCCTCAATTTTTGCAGTCGGCTAAAAATAGCCTATAACATTCCCCAGGCTTCAAGCTATTGCCAAACTAACCAAAACCAACCAAAATTTCATCTAAATCCATCCAGTAATTTGAAGATTAGCGCGTTCAAACAAACAAACTTTTCCGCTCCATATTAATATAGATTTATTAAAACGCTGCTGTTGCAGCCGATTACTTGAGTACTTGTGTTTTGTATGCAGCGACTGCCTATTTGACCTCTGCAACGATACCCTGTTATCCAGCTACTGGGCATATCTCGTGTTAGATTAATTCTGACTACTGATTACCCTCTACGACTGCCAAAGATGTATGCACAACTGACAGCCGAGACTGAAGGCTCTGAGGCTTGAAAAAATCTTGGTATGTTAAGATGGTCACTCAATTGCACCCATTGCTAAACTTTTAAGATAGATTTGTGCTTCTGTTATTATTAAGCTACGAGCTCCTCTTTTTAGAAATGTAATGTTTTTTTTTCTATTAAATTCTTTTGGTTTAATTGGTTGTCCTCAGTGGCTGGTCTCCAAGTGCAGTGCTGGACTTCGCAGAAACCCTGATCGAGAGCCCGCGCGTGTGGCAGGGCCGAGACAAGACCACGCCCAAGCATTATGTTCCTGACGACACACTGCGGCTCGACCATCAGCAGGTTACTGCTTTATTTATTTGTTTCTTTATTTAGGATCTCTAACAAAAGATATACACGGTTTATATACATACAGGTCATAAAAATTATGTACTTTGTAGGTGTACTTTTTCACGTATAAGAAACCAAAGCATGCACAATAAAATTTACAACTAAACTAACAAATAAATTAAAATTTTGATAACTAAAACTTTTTTGCAAAAAAATAAAACCGACTTCTATATCAAAACACTACAAAGCCAAAAATAATTTTAATTTCGGTAGTCGGTGTTATTGGTTTAGTATTTTCTTTTTTTTTCACACCGCCTTCCGAAATTAAAATTATTTTTGGCTTTGTAGTGTTTTGATATAGAAGTCGGTTTTATTTTTTTGCAAAAAAGTTTTTATTTTCGCGCTTTTTAGTGGGTCAATTTGTAATTAATCTAGTTATAAAAGCCAAAATGTGAACTACAAAAAAATAAAAACGCGCGAACAAAAAACACAATGCAGAGTAAACGAAAAGATCATCAATGTAAATATTTTTTTTAGACTTTTGTTGATTTTTCAGAAACGGCTTGTCCTATTTCGATAAAATTTTCATGGGACCATTTGGGAAGTATACCCTTTCCAACAAAAAAAGAATTTTTCAAATCGGTTGGCAAACGATGGAGCTATGTCCGAACAAATATAAAAAAAAAACAGACAAACATCCGAATTGAGAACCTCCTCCTTTTTCAGAAGTCGGTTAATAAGAATTGAAACGAGTAAGATACTTTTTACCAGACACATTATTATACAGAACTAGCGACCCGGCCAGGCTCCACACGGTCTGATTTTGCTAATTCAGATTAAAATTTTAATAAATTATACACGTAAACCTTCCTCTTGAATCAATCTATCCATTGGTGAAAACCGTATGAAAACCTGTTCAGTAGTGTTTAAGTTTATGGCGAACATACAGACAGACAAACGCGGTGGGGGACTAGGTTTTCTAATATGCAAGAATGAAATCACCCTCTACACCAATTTTGTAAATATTTTATTATCAGACACATTAAATTTATTATTCTTAGACTTATAGCAATGATTCGCTATGTGCAAAACGAGTGACTTGGAGATTTAAAGAACTTCTGGTAGACTCTGGATGAACAATTTTTTTTTGTGAGTGTCCTACCTAAGAGTTCAATTTAAGACTTGCCTGTGGCGGCCTTAAATTATAGTTATTTTTGGAAATTATTTCGGTGTTCATCAATAGTGGACAGATGTTTTGTTGACACGTTCACTAGAAGACCCGCATTGGAAAGTATTATCTGAGAAGTACCTTTTTGGCGCAGTTGTGAGGCACGTACTTTATTTGTAGTTTTTCCACTGATATTTATGTTTGTATGTCTGTGTGCCTGATGAACTGTTGCCAAATAAATATCTTTTTTTTATTCGCTTCTATTTTTCGCCCTATAAAAAGGCTAAATAAACCCTTAGCGCGCACGTCGAGATTACACTTTGGCACTTCTCGTTATACTAAGCTATTATAATATGTACACAGCTGGGAGTCCTAGTCCGCTACGTGGCCGAAGAAGCTCGCATCATAGAAGGCCAGGACGGGGCTGAGGCAGCGCGGCGGCGGGCAGACGCGCGGCTGGCGCTGCTGCTGCGCTGCGCGCCGCACGCGCACAGCCTGCTGGCCGTGGCGGCCGCAGCCGACCAACACGACCCGCTCTTACTGTTGCTGCTCTACATGAAGGTAATTTACAAGTCCCTTTTCTTCAAGTCGATGGCATGAAATTATATTTTTTGTTAGCCCAGAACTTGGCCACTTAGACGGTGGCTTCAGTGGCGGCGCAGAGTTTTTTTTTGGCTGCAAGTTGCGTACGACTCAGAAATGGAATTCCCTGCCGGAGTCTGTTTCCCGATAGCTATAACCCCGTAGTTCTTAAGACAAGAGTAAATAGGTTGCTTGTAGGTAAGCGTGCTCCATTTTCGACCACATCATCACCTACCATCGGCTGAGATGGTGGTTAAACGCGAGGCTTTTATCAAAAAAAAAAAGTTGCTGGATTGGGAGGGCAGACTAGGAAATACAGCATATTTTGCACTGCAGCTCCACATACCAACCTCGCCGCTCCTCGGTCCAGCTAGCCCCACTTAATGGGGTTGCAATTGCATCTTCCTACCTATGTTCGGAGCCGGTTCAAGGATTTTCAGATGGACGTAGTGGTAAGTAGTGAGCGGGAGGGGAATGGGTGTTATCCCATAGTTTGCGTCGAGCGTAGGCGTTTATTTTACAAGTTGATTCCATATTATGTTATAACTAGCAGTTTGTCCAGTGACTTCTCCATGTAGATTTAGTACCACTTAAAACTTGAACATCCCCTCTATAAAGGGTGGTTTTGTAAAATGAACAATTTAGGCGTACATATGTAATTTTTCAACCGACGACAAAAAAAAAGGAGGAGGTTTGATAACCTCCTCCTTTTTTTTGTCGTCGAATTGATATTCGACGCGTATATTTTTTTTTTTTATGTATGATCACCGATTACTCGAAGACGGGTGAACCGATTTGGAAAATTATTTTTTTGTTTGAAAGGGTATACTTTGAAATTGGTCCCATTGCCACCAAGTCAGGATCTGATGATGGGATCCTGGAGAAATCGAGGGAACTCTTCAAATATTATAGGCACACCTATAGTGATTTGAGTATTTTTTATAGTAACTTGTGTAGTTGCATTCGAAAAGCACCATTTGTGAAGTGGACCTGATAATGAAAACCACAGATGGCCACTGGAACTACTCAATATATAAGTAGGAATAATAAGTATTTCATGGGTTCCGCTTCGATTACTTGAATATGGTTATTAAGCACAATATGCTCGTCACAATGCATATGGTGAAGTGAAGCTGATGGTGAAGTACCAGGAGAACTCCTCAACAATTAACGGCCCAGCATTGGGAAAAGCAATATTTTGTAATGTATTAGTAGTTGAGATTTAGGCTTTTGTAACTAGGTAAATTATAAATCGACCAACTAAAAAGGGTGAAATAAAAACTTTTTACCAAAAAATGTAACCGACTTCCAAAAAACACTGCAAAGTGAAAAATAACTTTAATTTCGGAAGTCGGTGCCAAAAACGAAAATACAAAACTAAAGACATCGACTACTGAAATCAAAGTTATTTTTCACTTTGCAGTGTTTTTTGGAAGTCGGTTAAATTTTTTGGTAAAAAGTTTTTTCTTATAAATTTATATGCGGCATCTTCTAGGCTCGCTCCTTCCCTCTCCTCATAATCAGTTATCATCAGGCGTAATATGTTACAATGCCAACTATATTATTGTTATAACAATTTTTTGTGCTCACGGTGAATTTACAAGAGCTGCACTATTTTTAATATCTTACCATACTTAATATTATTCGTGTATATGTTTTGGTTTTTTGCAAGGCAAGGGTTATGCTTCGTCCTTATTTATGTCGCATTGGGTTAATTACCTGTAATGATAGTTGGGTGTGAATAATAAACATTGCGCTTTAATTCTCCCATATGTGTACCTCATTCATCATCTAATTATAGGCAAAACAACTATATTGTGCGCGCAAGCAGAAATTTTAATGAGATGTGCAAGCAGTATGATCTGGATCCTTTCACAACTAGTGTGAACTCTGCCAAAAGGTGCTTAAGCCTCAAATTTTTCAAGTAGTAGCTATGTTATGCTGTTGACTTATTGCAAGCAAATCTTTATATATTAATTACTAGCCATTGCTCGCGACTTCGTTCGCGTGGGAAGTTTTTCCCGTGTAAATCCCGCTCCCGTGGGAATTTCGCAAAATCCCGTCTTAGCGAGCATCTACGTACTAAACGGAACCCCCATGCAAAATTTGAGAGCCACTACTTGTAGTTTCTGAGATTTCGTGATTAATTAGTGAGTGGTATTTCGCTTTTAAATATATAGATAGATTTATTTCTTACTGTGTAAATTTGTAACTTTAAATTATAATTAGCGTTTGTATGCTAATAACGTTATTTTATACTAAGTCTAACCGTGAGGACTTGTTATTGGCTCTCTGGCGGCTATGTATTCCTCTCTTTGTGTTTTTTATTAGCTGTAAGTCCTCCATAAACTAAATCAATAAATAATGTGATCCGGCAGGTGCCAAAGATCCTGCCCCTCCTGAAGCAGTCGGGTCCCCGCAGCAAGCCTCACGCGGCCCTGTGGGTGCAGCCCGGGCTCCGGGTGGCAGCCGGCCGTGCTACTAGCGCCACGGACCGCGTGTCGCACGCGCTGCTCACCGCCATAGCGGCGCCGCATCATCCGCACAGCAAGGAACTGGAGCACAGGTAATGTACACCTGCTGTTATTAGCATACCCACCTAAAAAGTTTTTTAGGCAACCGCTAAAAAACAACGCCGTGCTGTATGCCCCAGGCATAGCATAATGCTGATTGGAAACCTTGTTGACGCAACCACGACATTCATCTTTTTATATTGTAGACTAGCTTTTGCCCGCGACTTCGTCCGCGTGGAATAGTTACTTTGGGCTAACGTTAAATTTAACCCCGATTTTGTAGCATTCTTCATTGGCGCTCCGCTCCTATTGGCCTTAGCCTAATGATATATAGCCTACAGCCTTTCTCTATAAATTGACTATTTAATTAAAAAATATAAAATATTTCTGAGATTATCGCGTTGAAACATACAAACAAACTCTTCAACCTTATATTATTACTATATATTCCGTCGCTTTTCGTAAAAAAAAATAAAAGTAGCCTATGTCCTTCCTCAAGGTCAGTGATTTTGATGTAACAAACAGATTAACTTTCGTAATTTAGTAGGGAAATATAATATGTCAATCTATAATACTTTTTTTTAGGTAGGGCCACTTTTAGTTCAGCTCAGTTCTATAATACTGTTGAAAAATATCGCAATACGGAACCGCACAATATTATTGTTAAAAGCTGTGCCCGCGACTCCGTCAGCGTAAGTTAATGTATTGGTAATATTGTTTAGATCACGTTCACATGAGGCTTAAGTACCTATAGAACGAAATTTTATACCTTCGGCCGCGAGACGCGTCGAGCGCGGCGACCGATTCTCAAAATAATCCTTATAGCATGATTCAGTATTCACGCGCGATGCCTTATTATTAGCGTATTTCATGTATAACTTTGGTGTTTCTATATCGTTTTATATGATTCTTTTTATGGAATAGTTAATAATGTTAACTTTTTCAATTAGGGGTGACTGAAAGTGTTATAAACGTAAGAGTAGACAAATACTATAATCAGAAAGCTTCGAACTGCTAAGCTATCGGGAGTTACACGTGTTATTGTGAGTCAACCATAAAAGATAGACATATGCTGTCGTGGGATATTTTTTATATAATTTTAAGGAGAACATTTCCGTCATGAAGTGATTTCTGTGTAGCTTTAACCATTAAGGTTGCACACGTGATGGAAGCTTAATAATAATAATAAATTAATAGTTTAAAAAACACTAGAAAAACACGCTTTTATAAATGCACGTAAAAACAAAACGAGTAGTGAACAATTAAACGGTCGATCCCCCAGAGGATTTGAAAGTGACATGTGTGAGTGATTAAGCGGTAATTCAAAAAGATTAAGAAAACCTATAACAGATTTTCTAGGTTTTTTAGGTTTGTTATAACCTTGAAACCTGATCGTGTTCAAAGTCCATTATATGGCCTTTCTAACAAGTGCAAACACGACTATGATACGATATTCCATCATGGAATGCCGGTGCCTAACTTCCAGCTTCATCATCAGACCTTGAAACCTAATCGTGGTCAAAGTTCATTACAAGACTTTTCTAAGAAATTCAAAACAGTTATGATACGATTTTCCATCATGAAGTTCCAGTTCATATCTTCCGGCTCCATCATCAGATCAGTTTGACAGTACCATATTATTGTATTGTCATCAGAACTACATACAGCTGCCAATTTTCATTACGCTACGACCCTTGGAAGATGGTTAAATTAGTTACCTTAGATTTCATTACATAGTTAGTTACATACAGGTAGGGATGTAAAGCGGTAAAATTACCCTGGTAAAATACGGTAAAAAATGTTATTTTACGTAATTTATGGTATTTTACGGCAAAACATGGTAATTTTCGGTAAAAAACCTATTAAACGTACTCATACCCACTAACATACGTAGTGCAAAAAATATGTAGTGAGTATGTTTGTGTGTATATCACTACTTCACTATTGGAACTTCTTCCCTTATTCAGTATTGGAACTTGAAAAAAAAAGAGAAAACTGGGTTCGTGCGACTCATGCGAACTACAAAACCCTAAAACTTTATTCCCAAGGCAAGAATTCAAGATGTGAATCATCACACGTGAATCAGCAACATCGCATAATGATTTTGAATCTTTACGCGCGCGAGATTTAAAACAAATTAAAATTTAAAACTTCATAAGTCGCCGGCAATTTTACCGTAATTTATATAAATGATCGTAAAATAATCGTATTTTACCAGCATTTTCAGTAAAATTACGTAATTTTGCAACCCTACATACAGGTCGACCTAATAAAAGCGTGTTAAAAATGGAGTAACTTCTCCCGTTTTCCCAACATTTCCCTTCACTGCTCTGCTCCTATTGATTGTAGCGTGATGAAAAGTATACTATAACCAGCTCAGGAGTATGAAAAATAATTGTACCAAGTTTCGTTAAAATCCGTCGAGTAGTTTTTGTTTCTATAACGGTTATACAGACAGACAGACAGACAAAAAATTTACTGATTGCATTTTTGGCATTAGTATCGATCCCTAATCACCCCCTGATAGTTATTTTGGAAATATATTTCATGTACAGAATTGACCTCTCTACAGATTTATTATAAGTATAGATAGGCTTGCGTTTGACCACTACCTTAACTGATGGTAAGCGATGATGTGGTGGAAATGAAGCACGCTTGCCTAATAACCTATTCACGCTTGACCCCAGTTTATAGCTATCAGGAAACACAGACTTCGGCAGGGAATTCCGATCCTTAGCCTATACACACAAAATACTTTCATTAAGTAGGAATTCTGAAAACGTTTTGTGCGCATCTGACTTGTTTTTGTTTACTCTATTTTACCTTCTTTAATTAAATATTGATATCCTTGTCACATTTATTATATCAGTAGGATAAATCATATAGAGTTTTCTACATGCAATCTTTTTACAAGCTTTAAAAGAAACATCAAATTGTCCATACGTGATTGTGCAATGCGCGGGCGCACGTAACGCTCTCTTCGTATTTCCGAACATTTAATCATTCGGCATGGTGGGAGAGTAGCCAAAGGACTCTTCGGGGACATGGTAACTTCAAACTAGTTCATAGCACCAAGAAAAAGTTATTTTTACGGTTTATGTAAGCAGCTAAACTTAACCTGTTAAACTCCAGGGTCGGATAACCAACAAATGAAAACGCTCACAGTCGGCACAAGAAAACGACGCTTTTTAAGTATATAATAAATATTATAAATTAAGTTTTCTGTTTATTTTTTCTAATATTTAAAACTACATTCGAAAGCTACGAAGAGTCAAACTAATTATAAGTGAATTGATTAAATGGTGGTCACTTCCCCCGCAAGCAAGAAGTTATCAAACGTCGAACCAGCTACGTCACAGTAGGCTCTTCCCGACAGCGGATGACGTCACGAATTATTATTATTGTTTTATTCGTTTGTAGTTTTAATGACTGCTTTCACGTTGTTTAGATAACTTTTAACTGCTATTTAATTATTGTATAATACGCTATAGTGTAGTGATATTTTATTTAAAAAAATTGGCCAATGCGAGTCAGACTCGCCCATGAAGGGTTCCGTAGTAACTACGCCAAATAACTTTGATTTTTCATAGTGTTTGTACGAAATACAGTTATATTTGCGGTATAATTAAATATCTCAAAAACTGCTGACCCGATCTCGTTGAAAACAATTATCGTTAAAGGTTTTATTAAGATTTGTAGCATATATTTTTTTAGGTTTTTACACCATTATTATAAAAGTTAGAGGGGAACACACAATATTTTACCACTTTGGAAGCGTATATCTTTTAAAAAATTGACTAAGAAAACGGTTTTAGAAATCCCAATGTGATTTTTAAAGTCCTGTCTATAGATACCACACGCCTGAAACAAGATTTTTTTTTTATCAAACCTATAGTTTGATAAAAAAGAAATTCTTGTTTCAGTTTCATGTATGGGGAACCCCTTAATTATATTTATTTTTAACCGACTTCAAAAAAAAAGGAGGAGGTTCTCAATTCGTCTTGAAAATTTTTTTTATGTATGTTACCTCATTACTCGCAGATGGCTGGACCGATTTCGAAAATTCTTTTTTGGTTTGAAAGGGTATACTTTCTAGTTGGTCCCATTGTCGTCATGTTTCGATCTGATACTGGGATCATGGAGAAATCGAGGGAACTCTTCAAATATTATAGGCACACCTATAGCGTTTTGGGTATTTCTTATAGTACCTTGTGCAGATGCTCTCGAAAAGCACCATTTGAGGAAGTGGAACTGATGATGGAGACCCCAGATGGCCACCGAAACTACTCAATAATAAGTATTTCGTGGATTGCGATTAGATTACTTGAATATAGATGTTAAGCACTTTATGCTCGTCACAATGCATATGGTGAAGTAGAGCTGATGGTGATGTACCAGGAGAACTCCTCAAAAATTAACGGCTCTGCACCGGGAAAAGTTTTTGTTTTGTTTTGTTAAGTACCTTTTGTAACTAGATAATTTACAAACCGACCCACTAAAAAGCGTGAAAAACATTTTTTTGCAAAAAATATAACCGACTTCTATATAAAAACACTACTAAGGCAAAAATAACTTTAATTTCGGAAGGCAGTGTACAACAAAACAATACAAAATAAATGACACCGACTACCGAAATTAAAGTTATTTTTGCCTTTGTAGTGTTTTTATATAGAAGTCGGTTTTATTTTTTCCAAAATTTTTTTTTTTTTTTTATGAATCTCGGAAAGTGGTTCACAGAATACATATACTTACCAAGTTTCACATAAATGTAGTCTTAATAGTTTCGGAATAAAAAGGCTGTGACATACGGACAGGCAGACAGACATGACGAAAATATAAGCGTTCCGTTTTTTGCCTTTTGGCTACGGAGTCCTAAAACGCCTCTGTGGCAGTCTGTTTAAGTACAATTTGTCACTTTCTCTCCGTGCAGGCTGTGGCGCATGGAGGCGGAAGTGAGAGGTGTTTGGTCGCGAGTGGGGGGCGCAGGCTCCCGAGCCCTGGTGCTGGCGGCCGCCCTGCTGCGCGGCGCCGCGCCGCCCGCCACGCGCCACCACACGCACGTGCTGGCCGCGCTCGAGGTGCTGCCCGACCACGAGCTGTTCGCGCCCGCCAACACGTACGTATGCACCACGCGTCATGCCCAGCCACTGGCTTGTGGAGGTCAGAAAGGCACTCCGCTCCATGTAAAACATTAGTATTAAGCTTTATCCGATGAGACTAGAAACTGATCCTGACATAGTTGGGAAATGGCTAAGTATAGGTTATTATTTTGGTATGACTTAAACATTTTGTCGTAATGTTCCAGCGCGGAAGTGCACAGCATCCTGGAGTGCTTCCTGGGTATGGCTCGCACGCAGCAGGGCGGCGGCGTGCAGTCGCTGATGCACCGCGTATGCGCGCTCCTGCGCCGCTACCTGGCGTGCCGGCCGCAGCCCGCCAGCGCGCTGCTGCACGCCCACAAGGACACCATCGCGTTAGTACCTATAGCCTGCAGTCTTACTGCTGCGCCGCTACCTGGCGTGCCGGCCGCAGCCCGCCAGCGCGCTGCTGCACGCCCACAAGGACACCATCGCGTTAGTACCTATAGCCTGCAGTCTTACTGCTGCGCCGCTACCTGGCGTGCCGGCCGCAGCCCGCCAGCGCGCTGCTGCACGCCCACAAGGACACCATCGCGTTAGTACCTATAGCCTGCAGTCTTACTGCTGCGCCGCTACCTGGCGTGCCGGCCGCAGCCCGCCAGCGCGCTGCTGCACGCCCACAAGGACACCATCGCGTTAGTACCTATAGCCTGCAGTCTTACTGCTGCGCCGCTACCTGGCGTGCCGGCCGCAGCCCGCCAGCGCGCTGCTGCACGCCCACAAGGACACCATCGCGTTAGTACCTATAGCCTGCAGTCTTACTGCTGCGCCGCTACCTGGCGTGCCGGCCGCAGCCCGCCAGCGCGCTGCTGCACGCCCACAAGGACACCATCGCGTTAGTACCTATAGCCTGCAGTCTTACTGCTGCGCCGCTACCTGGCGTGCCGGCCGCAGCCCGCCAGCGCGCTGCTGCACGCCCACAAGGACACCATCGCGTTAGTACCTATAGCCTGCAGTCTTACTGCTGCGCCGCTACCTGGCGTGCCGGCCGCAGCCCGCCAGCGCGCTGCTGCACGCCCACAAGGACACCATCGCGTTAGTACCTATAGCCTGCAGTCTTACTGCTGCGCCGCTACCTGGCGTGCCGGCCGCAGCCCGCCAGCGCGCTGCTGCACGCCCACAAGGACACCATCGCGTTAGTACCTATAGCCTGCAGTCTTACTAGCCGTGGCGCGTATGTAACAGGGGAAGTCAACGCAGAATGACAACTTCGCATAATGACAACTTCTCCAAACCCCATTTTCGCAGGATAAAAATTTTATAAAATGCCAACTTCGCATAATGACAACTTCTTCAAACCCCGTTTTCGCAGGATAAAAACTTCATAATATAACAATTTCTTAAAACGCCAACATCGCCTAATGACAACTTTGCATAATAAGAACTTCTCAAAACGCCAACTTCGCATAATGTCAACTTCGTTAAATGAAAACTTCTCAAATCGCCAACTTTGCAGAATGATAACTTCGCATAGTGACAACTTTGAAGTGTCCTCTGTGCAACTGCCTATTAGGCACGAATCGGGGCAAAATAAGGGGTTTCCCCTAAGCCTCGCTTTTCACGGCAGCACGGGTTCACAGTACTACGTCTTTCTCACAACACAATATGCTTGCTTTCTATAGTGCAATAGATTAACCATAGACCATGCATACCCTGAGTCGTAGCATCTGTTTCCTCATCAATATGAGCCTCCCTGTATAAGTGACAGAAGAGTCATGTGTGTCTTATGGCCACAGCAACACGCCAGCGCTGTCGTCGCTGCAGGCAGCTGACGTGCAGGCTCCAGCGTCTGCCGCACCGCCGCCGCAAGCGCTGCAAGCGCTACAGAGGCGGTACGACTCGCCAGAGAACTTGCACTGGTTACTGCAGGTCAGTTACTATTCAACTCGGTTACAATTCGTACTAGCGCAAGTTGAAGCGACATCTTGAAACTTTACGGATTCACCCTTATCACCTATTATAGTATTGTTACGAGCTGGGGTTCGGGATAGAAATAATTTACACCAATTAAACCAAAATTAACACTTTACTTAAATAAACACCAAATAAAAATTAACACAGTTATTCACAGTACAATACTTGTCACTCAACACTTAAATCGCACCGAAATTCACTTGTAAAGCTTCGATTATATCGCCTCGTATCTTGAAATAAGACTGCCGTCTGCCCCCGTCTGGGCAGTCGCTGCGCCCCGTCAGGGGCGCGGCGAGCGGTCACAGGGGGTTGCCCCACTCCCGCGGGAGCATGCCGTGTCCCGTAAATACGGGACCGTCCTCGGGTTGCCTAGTAGCGGCGTAGATGTTCGGGTGTGCGTTGAAAGCGCCTGTTCAAAAGTGAACGGCAACGCACACCCGCGTGATTAATTGCTATTGTGTGACTATAGGCGCGCCGCGACGCCGATTTTCGGCGTCGTTTCTTCACGACACCCCGGCGGTCTGACCCCGCCAGGTGAAACCCCCGTACGGGGGAAGCCCAGCGGGAGCCGACCGGCGACGAGGGTGCCGACTCTGACGCACCTATAGTGAGTGCGGGGCTCTCGTTCGTCCCGCTTCCAGATCTAGCCGGTTACGTTTCGAACCGCAGAGCCGAGAATGTATGTGTGAGCGGCATTGTACTGTGTGTCGCCGCTCAGTGCGTCTGCACCGAATAGCGTGCGCTGCTATTCGGTGCTAGTTATGTATAGCGCATGTAGAGTCATGAATGAGTGTTTTAGTACGTAACGTGCCTATATTAACTTAGAACACGTTACGTACTAGGTGAAGTGTTGTTATGAGTAGTATAGTTGTTTGAGTAAGCCGCGTGTAAAGTGGGGCGACTTACCCAGGAGTCAAGTCCGGGGGGGATGCGGCCGCGACGTCTGTCGGGAGCAGATCTCTGGGCAGCCTCCTCGCGTCTGGCGGGCGCGCGTGCAGGGGCGCCAGGTGCTTGATGTGAGGCCAAGCAGAGGCGTCGGCACGCGCGAACATCGCCTTCGCGAGGCGCTGCACGTACTCATCCAGGCCCTCAATCCCGAGGTCCCGCCTGATTACGTCGTTCCTCACATAGCGAGGGGCACCTACTGCTGTCCGCAGCGCTGCGTTCTGCTGCGCGCGGAGCGGCCTGCGGGTCGTCTCACTTGTGAGGACGTACCAGGCGGGGGCGGCGTATGTCAGCAGGGGGCGTATGTACGACTTGTACACGCCCACCTTGACACGTACCGGGAGGCGGGACGAGAGCACTGGATAGAGCAGTGAGCGGGCTACCTTTGTCTGCGCCGCGACTTGCTTGGCGTGCGACCGCATCGAGAGCCGACGGTCGATGGTGACGCCGAGGTATTTGACCTGCGGCGCCCACGTGATCTCGGCTCCCATGAGCTCCAAGGGTGGTGGCAGAGGGGTTGAGCCTGTGATAATAGCCTGCGTTTTACTCACGTTTACGGAGAGCCGCCACTTGGCGAGCCACTCGGGGAGCATGTTAAGCGCGCGCTGCATCTTCGTCGCCGCGTACTTCGCGTTCATCGAGGTGGTGATGTACGCGGCGTCGTCGGCGTACAGCGCGAGCGTCGCGTCCGCCGTGGTGGGGATGTCGTCTGTGTAACGTGAGTAACACGCAGGCGACACGCAGCTGCCCTGAGGTACTCCCGCCTCGATGGGGCGGGGTGAAGAAAGTGCTCCGTCGACCACCACCCTGAAGCTCCTGTTGGACAGAAAAGATTGGACCACCTTTACTACGCGACGGGGCGTGGCGGAGGTGGCCAGTTTGTAAATTAGACCGTCGTGCCATACGCGATCGAAGGCCTTCTCCATGTCGAGGAGTACTGCTACCGCGTACTCTTTCTTGTTTATCGTGTTGGACAGCTGGTAGAGTACTCTCGACAGCTGGAGCGTCGTGCTGTGGTCCGCCCTGAATCCGAACTGTTCGGGTCTTGGGGTGATGTGAGGAGTGAGGTGCCGCAGCAGGAGTGACTCGAACACCTTGGAGATGGTGGGCAGCAGGGTGATGGGCCGATAGCTCTCCGGCTTCAGTACGTTTTTCCCCGCCTTGGGCAGCATGATGACGCGCCCCTCCTTCCAAACAGCAGGGAAGGCCCCCGTGCGCAGCACCGCCGTGAACAGGCGCGCCAGCGCCACCACCATACGGTGGGGCAGGTGGCGTAGCACGGCGTTTGTGATGCCGTCGGCCCCGGGAGCCTTTTTCAGCTTGGTTTTCAGGATGGCGCGTCTGACTGCGCCCGGCGAGAAAAACACTGGGTCTTCTTCGGGAGCTATCGGCGTCGCGAAGTAGTCTCCAAGGTGTTGCTCGACTGCTGCGACATGTGCGTGCTCGTCGGTTGGATTCGGGCGGAACTGACGCTCCAGGTGCTCGGCGAAGACCTCCGCGCGGTCCTCCGCAATGTACTTAAGAGCCCCGTCGGTGCCTCGTAGTGGGCGCACCGGGGCTGGGGTATTCGAGAGTGAGCGGCATAGTCTGTGTATTGACGGCCAGCTGTCAACCGCGGCGTCAATACGTTCCTCCCAGCTCGCGGTGGCCGACGCCTTAAGCTCGGCCTTTACCCTCTCCGCGAGTCGATTCAGCTGCGTTCGCATGACGGGGCATCTTGTCTGTTGCCACTGCTTGCGTAGGCGTCTCTTCTCGGCGATCATAGCTCGCAGGCTCGGCGACAGGGGCGGCAATAGCCCTCTCCCCTGCGCCGGCGGCGGTATGACCGCCTCTTCTATCGCTTGTTGTACGCAAGCAGTGACGTCGGCTGCGAACTGATCGACCTCCGCGGCGGTAGTGATGGGCCGAGTCGGCGTCGTGGCCTCAACCTTTTCTGTGAATTTTGACCAGTCGAGTAGTCGACGTGGCGCTGGCGGCTTCAGTCGGGTCGGCATTTCAGATATGACGACGAGTACAGGCTGATGATCGGACTGCAGCTCGTCGTCGATCACGTGTTGGGTGATCTGGCAGCTTAGCCCCTGGTGGATCACAATGTCCAGCACGTCCGGCATGTGATGAGGGTCGTCCGGGTACCGGGTAGGCGTCTCTGGGCCGGACACTGTGTAGCCAGAGGCAAGAGCAATTAAACCAAAATTAACACTTTACTTAAATAAACACCAAATAAAAATTAACACAGTTATTCACAGTACAATACTTGTCACTCAACACTTAAATCGCACCGAAATTCACTTGTAAAGCTTCGATTATATCGCCTCGTATCTTGAAATAAGACTGCCGTCTGCGTTCCTCTGTGATCTATTTATACCCCGGTCTATGAGTTCTAGAACATTCTTGTAAAATCGACTCACTACCTATACTGCCAAGAATGTTCCAGAAGCTACTTGAGATACTCAGTACTGCTACTCGCCGCCAGGTGGCGTTAGTGTCTCGAACATTCTAGATTTCTGTCGAAGTTTCTCGACGTAATTCGCTAAGCGACTGGCGTAACAGTATTAAATGTGTAAATATAATACATAGCTAAAGTGTCTTTGGGCGTGAGTGAGCTATATTAGTGTTTGATGAATGCTTGTATTTTTTCATCTTTAAACTCATAAGTTTTTTGCTTATATTTGGATTTAATACTTAAATTATAATGGTAACGCACATAATGTTTTTTTCCGAGAGGTAGTTGAGAATTTGTAATTTGTGGCTTATTTTTAGAAGTATACGTAGTGATTCCCTTTCCTGCCAACATAGTATAAGTGTGTAAAATAATAAAGTAATAAATATAATTATAGGTGTATAGTTTTAGTAAAATATAGCGTAAGGCTTCTATGGGCTTGCCGTCCGCAGGCCCGCGTCTATGGTGGCTGGAGATCGGATGAGGATAAATATGAAGCGAAATCGACAATGGCCTTGTGATCGAGAGGTCATGGGTTCAAACCCCACTCATTACACTGTTGCCGTGAACCTACTCCAGACACAAGCATATTTAGCTTAATTGGAGGGGTTAACAAGATTGCTAGTAATGTGTAATTACCCATTTTGCTCATTCTTTTTAAAAGGGTACCATCCACACTTAGTCGGTGTACCGTCTGGTCGTACTAAGCGCCTCTACATTTAATGTGCGCACAGCCAAGATGTGCTCTCCCGGCTTCTGTGTTCCCTACCTACTACATATGAACCGTCAGTCAGCCTTTAAAGAGTGAACAGGCATCTTTTAAGCTCGCTCGTTCCACCGATGGTAAGTGAGGTCTATCACTTACCATCAGGTGTGATCAGGGTCAAGAGCGGACTCGTCTATCTATTTACATATATAATAAAACAGTAAAAAAAGAGTGTCATTCATATTTAAAAAAAAAATGGGGGGGCGGTTAAGAAACAGTATTTGAGGAAGAATTAAAAATAAGTCTTTCTAAACGCTAATATCCGGACCTCCTGGGTGGATTCGAATGAAATTCTGTAAGTAGATAGTTGACATCCTGGAATTACTCTTTATCCCAGAATTCCCACGGGATCTGTGCTTACGCGGGAAAATCATCCCACGCAATCGAAGTCGTGGGCAGAAGCTAGTAGGTATTAAAGAAAATGAAAGAATGTGTGTGTGTGTGTGACAGGAGATCGAGTCGTGGGGCTCCCGTCGCGGTGGGGCGTGGGGCGGCGCGGCGTGGGCGAGCGCCGTGCTGCGCGCCGCCGCGCCGCACGCCGCCGCGCCGCACGCGCCGCTGCGTGTCACGGCGCTGTCGCTGCTCGCCAAGCTATTGCCCGCCGTCGCCGATACCACGCCGGGTATGTACCACTCCAGTTTCCTACTAACCGTCTCACCTACTTATTTTTTCAACGTAGATGTTGCTGGATTAAAACTCAAGTTTATATAACATATAACATGTTATGACGCTGTATATAAATGTCTAATTATCTACAATAAAGAATAGAGCCCTAGTGAGTTGACATGCACAAAACATTAGAAAGAGTTATTATCATTTTAGGGACAGAATTAACTACGCTTTATGTCACACACAAGTAATACCTACCTTAGTGACACGGCCGGAAGAATAGAGGAGTTGTTATGATATTAGAGATAGATCTAATTGTGCATTACGTCACGCCCTGAAGAAGAGGAAATGAATAGAGAGAGTTGTTACCGTTTTAAAGACACTTAATTTTGTAATAATTCATGCCTTAATGACTAAGACAAAATAATAGCTTTAAAAGCATGTAACTTCTCTCTCATTCTTTCACTATATATTTATACTTAGTTATTTTCCACAAACCTTCACTTACAATATTCTAGTAACAGCTTTCAAATAAGTTACTCTCTTTGCAAAAGTTTTAACAATATGATTAAAATTTTAAGACTATTTGAATTTGTTGAAATGAGATTGCCATTTCAAACAATCCTTCTTAATAGGCATACATTAAAACCCAAATTTCTACATTTGTATATTAACCTTTCAGGTCTCCAAGCGGTTCTGGAATGTCTGGACTCCCACCAGCCTGAAGTGACCCAGTCGTTGCTAGACAAGCTTCCAGAGCTAGTGGTCGGCATGCAGGAGCACGCTGCCAAAATCTTGATGAGGGTGTTCGACCTTGGACTGAAGTCCAGACACCCTGTGGAACCCTGCATCGCTAAGTGCGTTACAACCATCAATTTGCATCGAGGATGTTAGACACAGCAGAGATATCCGAGGATGGAGAACTATCAGTGTAGGGCGACATCCACAAATCGAGGGTTTAGGCCGTGCGCGCACTGCGTTGCGTTTTGGAAACGCAAAATCTGTGAAGTATGGAGTGTCATAGAAGTGCGCGCACTGCGGTGGAATAAACGCGTGCGGTAGTCACCGGTGGCCCCTCGCTGCAAAATTGCGGTGAGTCTACCGCAAATATTGTATCGTATAGGAATGTATGTAGTACCGCGCACTGCGGTGAAACAAACGCACGTTTTGTCTGATAATGTTGCCATACATACAGATTTCTTTGTATTTATACATATTTTTGATGTGTGATACAGATTAGCGCTCAATACAGATTTTTATCTAAATTTCACACTGTATTGATAGATAGACAACCTTTGGAAGGACTTTAAAAACTTTGATTAAAGTGGGGAGGGCAAAATTAGTGTACTTACTACTCATAAAAACAGAGAAAAAAATTATTAGTAAAATATATATGCAGATAACTGTTACAACTAAAACAGAACTTAGCAAAATAAGTTGCTTAGATACCGCATTTATTACGTTACACACACCATTGTATGATTCTATTCTTTATGGTTATTTTTTATATTTTTATAAACAACGTTAATTTAAATATTCTAATTATTTTAATTAATTTCCGTAGTACATTATTTTAACATAGGCTGGTGTCTATTGACGTAGTACTTGCAATGTAAAAGCTTGAAATCGTTTTTTTGGCAGCATCATCACAAAATATATGGAATTTTCTCTACAATACAAATACTTAATTAGAATGTTTAAATTAACGTTGTTTATTAAAAAAAAAAAAACTATAAAGAATAGAATCATACAATGGTGTGTGTAACGTAATAAATGCGGTATCTAGGTAATTTATTTTGCCAAGTTCTGTCTTTAATTGTACCAGTTAATTTTATCAATACAGTGTGAAATTTGTATAAAAATCTGTATCGGGTGCTAATCTTAATCACACATCGAAAATATGTATAAATACGAAGAAATCTGTATGTATGGCAACATTGTCAGACAAAAGGTGCGTTTTCCTCGCCGCAGTGCGCGCACCTGAGATTGCGGTCATTCTACCGGTGCGGTAGAACTACCGCAATTGCGGCCACCGCAAGGCAGTGCGCGCACGGCCTTACTGCTGCAAGAACATGTTACATGCAGTTCGTTTTGAAATTGATTCTTATAAGTTGATTAAATTACTTAAATTTCAGTAGTACATACTTAGTAGTGACAATAAGATAGAACACATTGAAAGTTATGTTTTACCAGTATCTAAATACTTAGAGCTCGGAAAAATAAGTACTTTAATTTATGAAAAAAAAAATTAGATTTAAAGAGTCTGCAGGCCAACACAGGATCTATAGCGTTAAAAGCTGGCCTCAATAACTGGATAATGACAGTATGTTATTATGATACCAGTTCAATCTCTTTTCTGTGTATGAATGGAATCATGATGGAATTCATACTCGATATGACTCTTAGTCTTGTTTAGTATGGATATACTAAACAAGTTATAATTATAGAAGAGAGTGTCTCAATTTTGTCTTTGGTCTTTAGAAAACTCGCTTTTAATGAGAGTTTTCTGAAATGACGTTCACCAGGGGTTACAGAGAGACGTCAGATCCGTGCACCTGTCAAACGCGTAAGTGTTTTGACATCTGTCAAATTGACGTCAATGTCGTGTTCATGTTTTCAAAGAAGCTGAACTAACAACTACCACAAAGTACAAAGTTCGATAGCCCGCCTCTGCGCTACGCTGCCGTCATAACATGACACTGGCATAATAGTCGAAAACACCACAAAACTAAAAAAAAACCCTCAACTTAGTGATGCCAACTAGTATAGTAGGATTTTTAATTCGATGCAGTAGACTGGTAGTCATCAGATAATGACGACTACGAAATTGTGATGTAACTAAATTAATCGATTCAGGAATAAAATCGAATAACAATGTAAACAATTTTTTAAAATAATATTGTGCGAAATTACAAAAATTGGCCAAGTGCGAGACGGACTCGCCCATGAAGGGTTCCGTGGTAACTATAATAAATATAATATACTTAATATATTTAATTGAAAAAAAAAACATAATACCTTAAAAATTTCTTAAAACTAGCTTATTTACAATTTTTACAACTACGCCAAATAACTTTGTTTTTCATAGTATTTGTATGAATTACAAAGTTATATTTGCGGTTTTAGAAAATATACTGTATCTCAAAAACTGCCGACACCGATCTCGTTCAAACCAATTTTGGTTGAAAGTTTACATTAAGATCTACAACATATGGTTTTTTTAGATTTTTCACTTCATTATTATAGAAGTTAGAGGGGGGACACACACATTTTACCACTTTGGAAGCGTATATCTTTTAAACGATTAACTTTATGAAAAAGTCATTTTAGAAACCTTAATGTCATTTTTAAAGACCTGTCTATAGATACCACACACGTATAGGTTTCATGAAAAAAAAAAATTCAGTTTCAGTTCCATGTATGGGGAGCCCCCTTTATTTTAAATGTTTTTTAAAACTTTCTCTTAAAATCGGATAGCGGTTCACAGAATACATCTATCTACCAAGTTTTACATGTATAGTCCTAATAGTTTCGGAATAAATGGCTGTGACATACGGACGGACGGACAGACAGACAGACAGACAGACAGACGGACAGACATGTCGAAACTATAAGGGTTCCGTTTTTTGCCATTCAGCTACGGAACCCCAAAAATTAAAATGTGATTATAAAGGGGCGTGAAAAATAAAACGTCATGATTTTTTTTTGCAATAGGCTTCCGTACCGGTACCCATTCCAGCGGGGTTTAGGTCGCTGTGGTGCGGGTAGTATTTTTAATAGTAATCTCGCGCAATTTATTAAAATATTCATCACATGAAACAATTTCCAAAAGAGTGGCTTTTATCATGTCTAGTTAGATATGAATATTTTAAATAAAAATATATATATTTATAATAAAATCTAGTTAATACTTCAAAATAAAAGATAATAGTATAAATTTATCATTTATTTATATTTCTCACGAGTACAAATCGCTCATTTATAATTCGATTGATTGAATCCATCACTATTAGGTTAAATAAGGTATCATTATTTTAATAAGTGACACTAGCTTATGTCAGCTTACTACATCGAATTAAAAGTCCGGGTATAGTGTGTTTTTTTCTAGAAACCCACAGTTGTCGACTGTACAGTGCGATTCAACTAAGTATAGGGTCGACTTTGCGCCATATTGTGACGCATTAGCTGTTAAATCGAACAAGTTAAATAGAGTGAGCAAAACAAGAATTTATCAAAAAATATTTAAAAAGATTGAGCAAAAAAATTAGTCTTTATTCAAACGCCAACCTATCATTAATAATTTTGCCATGGCTTATGGGCCTTTGCGCCATGCGCCCTCTTTACTCTTAGGCAAATAGGTGCCAATAATAAAAATAAGAGAAAAATATGCTTTAAAAAAAATCGAATTATGATTTAATAATTAAATCATTTGATGTAAGACTCTGTTAAGCAAAGTAAAATAAATTGTTATTAATATGCAAATAAGTTTTGCAAACCGTAGAGGTCATTGACATTCCTATTCTTATTTGAAACTTATACTACATGATGATACATTTATCATAAATGAAACATTCTGAATGTATGATGTTCTCAAAACTCTGTTAATGTCTTTTGTATAAAGAAAATTTCTTAGTATTAAAATTAAAGATCTAGTTTTAAGTATTTTCTGTAAATGATGATAATAAAAACAAATCAATTTAAAAACGTATTGTATATTATAATTTCATTAGTCACACAACATATAAAAAATGCTGTCCAAAATAGTGACATTCTGCAATTACAATTACTTTTTTACTTGCTAGAAAATGCACTTTAGTGATAGAAATGAAAGAAAAATAAATAATGTCATAAATCTTAAAATTCTTGATTAGAATCTCTATGCTAACTTTAATTTGGTGTAATTAAATATTACATAAGTATTTTACTAAATTATTACACATAATAATATTTAACAAAATAAATAATTTGCAAGTAAAGCACCTAAACCCGCGCCAAAGCCAACAGTCCTCACTGGTAAGAAGTCATTACAGTGATTGTCATGTCACCAATCATCACCAGTCATTGGAGCCGAGGTCTGTGAACATCTTATCCTTGATCTTTGGTCGGGGGTCTTCTGTTATTTTCGTGTCCACTGCACCAACTTGACCAAGAATGTATTCAAATTCTGTAAGATATAATTCATATTCTAATTGGCAAGAAATGCAATGTATCAGTAAGTAGGCATGATTAATTTGAATGAAGGAATTATGTGTAAAAATTTAATTCATAATAAAATTCAATTACATTTTTACACATAGTTCTTTTATCTCAAAACATAGTCACTTTTGATGTCCATTCTTTTATAAAAGACTGGCCTAAAAATGAGGCAACAAGGTGACTTACACTTTGTACTACAAATGACTTGGTCATGGTACCTCAGAACAATGGTACCAGGATATATTAAGGCCTCCCCCATTTCATCAAGGAATTCTTGGGACAAAGGATACTTGAATGAACTTAAAAAGGCAGTGGGACAGATTAGCTGCTATGATAAAATTGCAGAAGAACATGCAGAAGCAACAAACATAATAATCATACCTTCAACAGTCAGTGATGTTCCTCTCAATTCAGTTGATCCAATAAACTGCTTTTTCATATCCCCCTCGAAATACACAAACACACTAGGCAGGTTCCTCTCCGGGAAGTTGGGGATGCATGTCTGAGCTACGGCCTTAATGAACTTGGTGTATGGGAATTTGACGGCTAGCTGGCGCATGAACTGATTGATCAGGGCACACTGCTGGATGCTAGAAGAGAAGCAAGCATATTTTAGCCATTGATAAATAATTAGGAGCAGTGTTGTTTGTGAAATATGGGTATATAAATGAGGAACTCTTCTGTGGGTTCCCACAGGATATACAGGCATTATTTGAACAGATTTTTACTATGCCAAGATGAAGTTCTTTGTTGCAGTATGAACTTTATGCAACACAAAATGTACAAAGGCAGACTTAATGCCATTGTATATATAGGGTCTAGGGCGTCCAATCCCGGAATACCGAGATCTCGGTATTGCGGGATCCCTCGTAATTTTCCAATCCCGCGTGACACGGGCGCGGGATCCGCGGGATTTGCGGGACTGAAAAAAATCATGCATGCGACCTCTCGCGAACGCGATCGCTCGGTGCAGCTCGGTGACTGGTGGCCTGCAGTGTTGCAAGTTGCAAACAACGCGGAGGCCGAAGTCGCCAGTTTTTCACAGCTTAAGTAGCCTAATATAGCCGAATTTCAGTCAGTGGTAGCCTAAGTATGTAGCGTAAAATATCAGTAAAGTTTTTTATTCAGTATTTGTTACTGTTTTTGTAAAGAAAAAACGGAGTTATTTGTTTGATCTCATACTAATAGTAATACGTAAATAAATGTGGAGTTAGTTGACTAATTCATTGTGTTATTTGCCTTATATAAATGTAAATATTTTCCATATGCGGGATCCCGCAAATACCGAGATCCCACGGGATTGGAAGCCCTAATAGGGTCTAATATTACAAATACATCAAGTTTGTGAGTCAGTTTGTGTGTATGAGGCACTTGCTGATATGAATAGTCTGATTTTTTAAATCCTTTCACTAGTTGCTATTTTACTTCTTCAAAAATAATGCAATAAAAATAAAATCTATTCAAAGATAAAGGCTGAAATCTCAAGCAATAGCACAACAGTGTGTTCATTAATACCTATCTATACTTAATATTATAAAGCGGAAGTTTGTTTGTTTGTTTGCTTGAACACGCTAATCTTCGAAAGTACTGGGTGGATTTGGATGCAATTTGGTATGGAAGTAGCTTGAAGCTTGAGGAAGGTTATAGGCTACTTTTTTTACGCGACTGCAAAAAAGGAGAGTTATGTTTTTACCGTGATAGAATCCACGGGAGCGAAGCCCCGCGTGAGTACTAGTCTCTATATAAACAAACTCAACCCTGAATATTTAAGGACCATATTATTTATCAATGATTTCATCCTGTAAACTCACCCTTGTTTATACAAATGTATAACCACCCAGATGCCCTCACCAGCCTTGTTCACTTCCTGCACATAGTCCTGTCCTGATACCTCTCTTATGTCTCCAAACCGGGGCTTCTCTGATAGCCTCTTCAGCTCAGCGATGCGTCTCTGTCTGTACTGTTGTATTACAGCTTCATCTTCAGAGTCTTCAAGCTCATCAAGACCATCTAGATCTAGTTCTGATAGTTGTTTGTCCTCTGAAAGAATATTTATAATTATTCAAATAAAACATTTTTATAAGTGTACAGTTACTTTAGTTGTGCTCCGACATGGAACACCAGCAAAATTAAGGGCTTGGATCTAGAAACCAGCTGCAGGATTCGGGGGGGTAAAACTGGTTAAAACTGGTAGGGCTTGGGTCCCCGATTATAACGCTACCACTCTTATTAAAAGGTAATGCATATTTTTCGAGAAAATTATAAAATAACTTTAATAAGTATCTAACCTCAAATCAGCTAAAAGCGAAAATGGAACGTTAAAATGGGTGATTGACAACCAAATCTGTCAAATATATTGTCTGTGTTGTAAAATATCATGCAAAATCTACGGCAAAATTGATAAAACAAAACGTAAAAAAAAGACGCGTTTGTGTCAAATTCAGTCAAATGTCTCATTCGATTTCGATCATTCCGTTTCTCTTCGAGTTGCGTGAATAGGTTCTGTGTGCGCCATCCCCTTCACGGTTATTTTTTTTAAACCATTGAAACCATTCCTACTACGCTTTTTAGACAACTTTTGAGTGTTTTGAGGCTGATTGTATGTGTGTACCAGAGCATAGAGCGAGCGAAGCGAGCTCGGAACTTAGGGAACCCCGACTCGGACAGATTAGGTTAGAAGGGAAGAAGAATTTACACTGTGTCATTGATAGGGAGTCACTCTGTAAATATTGAAAATCTTTGAGATGTTAAAGTTAATTCTTATGGGTTTTATTAAGTCTTTTTTGTTTCTCTTCTTTGGCAACTGAGCCGTTGTTGACTATTCTACCAGCGTCAAGTGTGACGGCTATACAGTTAAAGCAACAGATGTCATCATAACCTATAAATTATGTTTATACAAACTTTCTGCCTGTTTCTGCTGGATGGTCTGCTCTATCATATTAACTATCTGGTCCTCTGAGATCTCCGCCTCCTTGGGAGGTATGATACCTTTAGCGCGGAGGACATCGTTCCACTCTGTATCCTCATTAGGATTCTAAAAATAAACACCATGTTTAACACCGATATTGACCACACACCCATGTTTGAAACATCTTACATTACAGCACTTGTAGTAATTTACCTGCATTTTGTTTTAGAATTATTTGCTTCTGTTATTTTTATGAAAATAAAAACTTAATTTTCTGGAAATCTGACACCATCAAATGACAGATAATGCAGTGTTGCCAACTTAACCGAAGCATAAAGCAGATCAGACTTAAAAAAACGGTAAAATAGTAACTTTAAAACGTTAAGTCTACTTCTTTATTAGAATTAAAACTTAAACCCTTAATGAAATTGAAAACACATAAAAGTACATAAAAAAGTAAATTTCATTGAAAGTACATAATTATTATTATTTATTAATTATGTTAAAAATACGAATAATTGTCATTTTTTAATATCTTACAAATAATTATTAATCATTTTAAATTTCTCTGTCTTCGATATTTTCTGCCTCTTTTTTTTATTAAAATCATACATATTTTTATTGAATTTATTCACACTATTTTTCTAGCATTCCTTTATTTCTGTTTTACTAGGGTCAATGTTCAAGTCAAACAAAATATTGTCAATATTATTATTGTCATTACTGACCAAAGACCTTATTCTAAGCAGACATTATTTTTGTCAAACTTTGACATGTTATGACTTGTTTTGTTAGGCATAGATAAAAATACGGATACATTAAGCATATCATGAAGCTAGGTATTTAAATTGGAGGGGTTTTATCGTTTTAGACGAAATCTCCAGTAAATATAATAATAAAAACAGTAGAAATTGGTACTTAAACAGAAAACAGGGATGTCACGGGAAAAACAGTAAATCTACTGTTAAAACAGTAGGGTTGGCAACGCTGAGATGATGAGATGATTGGGTGATATTAGTGTCATTGCCATTAGGGATGTGTCAACTCAAGTTGGGTTTAGATCGAGTCAACTCGAGATGAATTCTCTTTAACTCGATTTAGTCGATTTCAATACTCCCGCACTAGCGCGTCAGCCAAATGACAGACACTGAGATGGCGCGAAGTTTGCTGATCATTTATGACTATATTCATTCATTTAATTCGCTACAAATGTCAATGTCACAACAACACAACATTGCATTGTTGCAGATTTGAGGTTATTCTGGAGTGTTGGTTGTTATTGTTGTTAGTTTTTCAAATTATTAGGTAGTGCATAGAAAAATGCTGGGACCTAAAAAGAAATCTGTTGTTTGGGATGTATTTGAATCGCCAGTAAATGGACATGCTAAGTGCAAACAGTGTTCAGATTCATATAAATATAGTTACGTTGCCAATTAATAGAAATACTTTATTTATGTTACGAAAATTTAATCCTAAAAACACAAAGCATAAATAAATGATAAACAAATAAATTTCTTTTTTATTTGAATTCTATCCACTTTAATTATAATGGTCCCCAACACATGCTGAATCTGTTCAATTTTCTTAAATATTGTTACGAAAATAAATCATTTACTCAGTTTCTTTTCATCCAGTTAACTCGAGTAACGTGAATTTCAACTCGAGTTAACTCGAGTTGTGTTTATTCCGAGTTGGCACATCACTAATGAGATGATTCACTTTTTACTTTTTTAAATCTTCATTGTGGCCTAGTTCTGACTTTACTGATATGTCAATCGACATGTGATTTGAACAAAAAAACTAATTATTGTTTTTAAAAATAATAATTGCATGGAGTAGTAAAAAGTTGGAGCTGAAAAATAACTACGTAGCAGATGAGTGCAGTCTAAATCTGATAAATGCGACCAGAGTGGATAAGCTGAGCCCAATACATATAAAATTGTATAAATTATGAAGTACGCTATTTACCGAGTATTTACCATTGATAGGAAGAAAAAGAAGAAGGCGAGTGCAATGCACCAATCAATGACCATAAAGAGGGTGTATGGTCGTTTGTATGAATAAATGATATTGTTTTTCGAAATAACAGAAACACGGTAATTTTTTAACTTACCTACGCTTTTTTTTTTAACGTAAAATTATCAAATAAGTCCTCCCACCCCGGGCAGGGCCGGAGGGACTGTCAGACTTGTACTGACTAAAATCCACGGTGTTCCTTCAATAGCCCTTTACGTTACGGGGTCACGGTAATGGGATAAGTCCCACGAACCCGGCAGGCTTCGGCCCTCTACAGTGGGGGCCTCGTCATATTGCTGACGCTCTTTGAGGCGCGTGTGGGACACAACGCGTCATCGACCCGGGCATGGTCCATGGTCGGACAGCGAGTTGCCCTTTACTCGCTGTCCGCATGCCCGCGCCTACGGTGGCCGGAGATCGTCGGCCGACGTCCGACGCCGTGGGCGTCTACCACTGCGGCTGGGCTGGAGGGAGGACGCCATCCTCTCCCTCACGCGGCCCGCCTCCTCCTTCGATAGCATAACTGCTTCGCAGAAGGAGGCGACCACTTCCCATTCCGTCTCGCCCCGCAGCATGGCCTCGACCAGTGCCGGGCGCGAGAGGTCTCCGCCTATCACTGCCCTTAGGACACGTCGGTGCTCTGCCCAAGCGGGGCAGTCTTGCACCGTATGCTCTACTTTGTCCTCAGGGCGATCCTCGCAGTGGTGACACCCAGGCGTTTCTTCCTTCCCCATCAGACACAGATACCTCCCGAAACTTCGTGTCCGGTGAGGACCTGTGTCATGCGGTAGGTCAGGACGCCGTGACGCCGATCTAGCCACTCCTCAAAGAGGGGTCTTACCGCCGCAATTGCGGCGTGCCCGAACTTACCTACGCTGGCAAAGTTTTTACGATTTCCTAAACTTTAAAAACGTCATTTAAACTTTGATTCAGTGTGCCCGGATTCAGTATTTTAATACTTTTTGAGTATATTTTAGTAAGTTTCCAAGAGTCAGTATTTTTAAAGGTATATTGGCGGAAGCCAGTATTTTTGGGTATATTTTGGAAAAAAGTTATGGCAATACCATAGCCATGTCATAAAATTATTTAAAAAAAAACTGCGTACATTGATGTTCAGGGGAATTTCCGGATTTAGTCTATATTTCATTTTGGAGCAAAGATCAGTAATTTACGGATAGGACATGACAGGTGGGCCCCCTAGAATTACAAATAGTATCGAATCATCTATTCACAAAATGATTTTCTGTTCTGCACTTGGCTTAATCTTTGAAGGTTTGGTTTCAAACTTTCAAATTGAAACTTAGGGAAATTCCCGAATTATTGAAAGTTTCAATAATTCGGGATTTTCCCTAAGTTTATATTGTACGTGTTCGTCGTAATATAAATAGAGCGCGCGATTTTTTGTTGTCATTTTACTTCATGCTAATACGCTGTTATCTGATACGCAATTCAGAATCCAGAAAACATGTCTAGTTTTCAGCAAAGTTATTTGGCTAAATGGGAACAAATTCCGGAGTTTTCTTCGTGGCTTTCACGTTATAAAGATGACGAGTACGCTGCGTTTTGTAAAGCGTGCAGTGCGAAACTGCAAAGTAGATTAGCATCTATAAAACAACATGCAAATACTGAAAAGCATAAATCGAACTTGAACAAATATAAAGGACAGTCAAAGGTAAGCTTAACTTGTTTTTAGTTTTTAGTAAAATTAGAATTACTGTACCTAAAGTCGAGAAGTTCTGAGGTACTTTATTTAGTGTATGATCATGATCTATAATTTATGTTTTTACTTGTTTCCAGGTTGACACATTTTTCAAAAAGGCACCACTGAAAGACGAAGTCAAGAAAGCGGAGCTGCGTTTATGCGGTTTTCTTTCAGAACATAACATCTCTTTTAGAGCTATGGACTATTTTAGTGATGTTCTAGTGAAATGTTTTCCTGACTCCGAAATTGCAAAAGAATTTTCCTGCAAGAGAACCAAAGCAGCAGCTATTATCTATAACGTTTTAGGACCCGAATTTGAAAAAGTTATGATTGAAGATATATTTCGTACTGTATCTCCGTCAGGTAAACCAGTATATTCAATTGTAATCGATGAAAGTACAGATGTCACCACAATCAAAGTGTTGGCGATAGTAATCAAATACTTCTCTGAAACCAAATGTAAAGTAGGTACAAACCAAATTCCTTGATTTAGTTGATTTAAGTGGTGAGACTGCAGATCATTTATTTGATGCTTTGTCATCAAAGTTATCCGAGTTAGGTTTAGATATAAAAGACGTGATGGGGTTCGCTGCTGATACTACGAATGTTATGTTTGGTCAACACTCTGGCATTGCTACAAAAATTAAAGAAGTGAACGCAAAGTGCTTATTCATAAAATGTGTTTGTCATTCTGCAGCATTAAGTGTTAGTCATGCTTACAAAATACTACCTAGAAATTTAGAACAGATAGTAAAAGAAGCAGCAAGCGTCAAAGATAATTTGTTGAGTTCCAAAATTTCACTGATACTGAAAAACATAGACTACTGCGTCATTATGATATAAGATGGCTATCGCTTCATACTTGTGTTAATAGAATAACTGAGCAATGGAGGGCACTGCAGTTGTTTTTCAAGACCAATATTTGAGTGATCGTATTATGTCATCAGAATTTTTATATCATTCTTTTAATAATGATATAAACAAATTATACTTTTACTTTTTAGACTACATTTTGCCGATTGCAAACAAATTTAATATAATCTTTCAAGGCGACTACCCGTGCATTGAAAGATTATAACATAATGAAATGAAATAATGATGTTTATTTTGCAAATGGGTTATAAGTAACACTTTTACACGTCATTTTTTTTTCGTAAATGTAAGCTAGATGAGGCCAGTGTTTCCTAACTGACTACTCTGAGAAGAAACACTGAAACAAACTCAGAGGTCAATGTCTCTTTTAAAGTCCATACAATGTGTAGTAATCAAATCATATGAGAGCCATGTAGGTTTATGCCTGTGGCGCCCTTTAAAGGACAGAATCATACAGATTTGAGCAGGTACGTCCAAACAGTGCAAGCATTTGTCAAATATCGTGTAGCTCAACTTATATCTTAAGGAGCTTCAACGATTTGACGAACAATACCAAAGTTAGGACATTTGGGTGGGCCGTATAAAGCCACTGACGTATAAATCATATGGACTTGAAATGTTTGACTATAGAAAAAACAGTTATACAATTATGAGGTATATCGACGCCAAAATCATAAAAATACTGGCATCTCTTTTTAACTTTCGTAATTTTGCGTAAATGAAAAAGGATAGTAGTATTTTTGACAGTTACTATAATGGCAACCCTTCATTCCAGCGTCATTGAAATACCTATTTGCGGCCGAGTCGCCATTTTATCCTCTCGCTGTTTGGTACCAAAGTTGGGTACGTCAGCTGTCAAAAGCTCTTGAGCTGTGCTTTTAATTTGTGAATTTTGGAGTAATTTGCTGTGTTATTGCGTTTGAACTCGGTTCTATAGTGGAAATCGTCAATAGCAAGATGCCCAATTGCAATATAATCGGATGTGGCAATAAAAGAAGCGGAAATCACCCGAACATAACTTTGCACCAGTTCGTACTAAATTTCAGCTGAAATATCTTTAGATTTAGATAATAAACAAAAGATTCTGCATTTGTTAAAGAGTTTCAACAATAAAGCATTCATAATTTCCATTTTATCTTTATTTTCAACAGTTGTACTTCATGAAATCATTATTTAATTATTGAAAGAATAGAGTAGTGCATTTAGACACTTTTATATTTATCGATAATGCTATTTTATGGTTCTTTATTGGTTTTTTGTTTTACTTTCAAGGCTGCCTACTAAAAAAGGAAAAAAGAAAATTTGGTTGGAAACAAAAAGACGTCAACAAAAATAATCCATATTTGTTCTCTTCACTTTGAAGAATCATGTTTCAACCGGACACTGAATAAAGTAACATTGCGTGCGTGTAATTGAGGTATGCTTCATGAATTTGACATTCAAATATTATGGGAAGAAATCTATGGAAAGAATATCTCATAGAAATTACCTGAACAAAATTGTATTGTTCAGAAATGAGTGAGATTGATTTGCTTAATATACTTTATTATAATTATTGTTGACTTTTAATTATAACCCACAATCATCTGCATTTTAGAAAAGGTAGGTGTTGAAAACTTAACATTAAAAACAGTTTGCAAAACATTTTTTAAATTTTCTGGTTTATGTTCCCCCAAGACACATATTCAAAATTAATTTATATACGTTACACGTCCATGTTTGGGTCACAGAAATTCATATTATGTGTAGGTACTAAAATTCAACTAAATCGATCCGTTAGATTCGGAGCAAATTGGCTGTGACAGACGGACGGACAGACAGCAACTAGTTACCTTTATAGAGATTCTTTAAGGGTTCCTTTTTAACCGACTATGCGACGCATAGGAGGGTAATGTATTTATCAATCTATTTATGTATGTATGTTTGTTCCTATGTGGCGCTCTAGAGCCCAAACGCGTGGGCCGATTTTGATGATTCTTACGTCAATTGATTCGGCTTTATCTTGTGAGTGTCACTAAAGACATGACAGTAATCAAAATTCAATATGGTGGCAACCAGACGCCATATTGTGATAAATAAAAAAACTTAAGTCGAGTAACTATGTCAAGTGGGGAATCGTTGAATAGGTTTTTGAAAATCATCTTGAGATTTCTAAGATCGTTTTTCATTTTAAATTACCATTTAGAATCTATAACGATTTAAAATTGGTCAGCAACCATGCTCACTTAAATTTTCATAAAACTGTAATATCATAAAGTTTTTAGATAATCGTATAAGTAATATGTAGAAAATAAGTATTATTATAGAATTCTTAAAATCGAATGAAAAACCCAGAATTTTTGGTACTGCTTTGAAAGATAATTTTAACGACCGTTACCTAAAGTGTTTTAAATTACCTAATAGGTACAGTGGGAGAAAAATAATTCTAACTAAAAACTGTAAAATAAAATGGTAAATATAAAAAATTTAAAACCCGACTGCGTTAAAAGCGATCTTTAAAAAACATGACCTAATCTCATGCAGTCGGAGGCAACAGGTGTTTATTTGTTAAGTTTAGTTGTTTTTTTCCTTGAGGTTTGGAACCTTAAAAATAATGATTATGGTGGTTCCGTCAATGTAGCCCGTGAAATTAAATTTTTTTTACGTTTTTTGCAAATTGCAGCTCATAGATCTGATGTATTAGATCGTATGTTAATCAAAATGTGATAGGTATGCGCTGTGCGACAAAAATTTAATTATTATTAAAATTTTACGATACTTAATTATTTTTTATTACATTTCAAAGGCCTAAGCTAGAAAACTTTGGGGTATTTTTACTCGTAGATATTGTACTGTGAAAACTTGAAAACATTTCACGATCTTTTATCGATGTTATTACCTAAAGAGAAATATCGATAGGGGCTGCCCTATTAGCCGCCATTTTATCCTCTCAGTAAAGTGTAGGTATACACGTTTTTCTTGTAGGTATGCCAAGTCCATATGATTTATACGTCAGTGTATAAAGCACTCAAACTGCCAGACAGTGTGATAATCTATAAAGTGATGTGATAATCTATAGAGTACTATAAAGGTGAACGCAAACCTAGCCGCACCGCAGTCTCTACAGTCCCCGCAGTCATCGCTTTTTGCAACGCAATGCCTCGCCGAGCGCCAAGCTATAAATGTATAACTAAATATACAGTAAACAGTAGTGATGGGGATATCGTCATATCGATGAATAAGATTTGTACGCGTAAAGTTAAGATTTAAAGTTGATTTTACGAATATAAATAAAAACTGATTAAATATTTCCAGATTTGTTTTATTTTACAGTATCCTTAATAAGAAAAAACAGTATAAATTATGAGTATCAAAGAAACTAATACATAACTCAATTAGAACTTTAAGGAATGGGGTACATCTCAATTTGTTTCATGATCTCATTCTTTAACTTCATATCAAGTTATTGGCACTGAGGGCACGTTGAATTCGATTCTGATCAGGGATGGGGTCTATGGTCTTTCTTTCTTCTATTTTTGTTTATTCCTGTGTTTTTTTAATAACTTCAGGCAACGTTTTCTACCGTAGGTATAAATTGAAACCCATACACGAAACTAAAATCTAACTACATAATTTCACTAAGAAATAGCGACACAGTTTGCAAGGTAATTCCCCTTTCCGCATAATAATATGACCAAGTAGATATAAGCACAGAATAAGTACATAAATCATAATATCTACAATATAACGTTACGTTTCATCCATTTAGATGATTTTTATACGAATTGCAATTAGGTTTCCTTTTTTTCTTTGAAAAGAATTTCTAAGAAAGTTAAAATTACAGTGCTTTCATACACTGTATTTACCATAATAGTGTATAGAGTACAAAAACAGTACCTAAATCTACTGTAATTACAGTGCATCTGGAGATACTGGACTCACCGAACATTTTACATACTTATTGAATTCCTACTCTTTGACGAATAAACATTATTATTATCATCCGGTTAGACATACCTCAGAATTATCTTCTGGTTCAATGTTCTCCACAAAATACTCCGAGTCCGATTCCACACCTTGCAAAATTTTAAGAAGTTCGTCCGAATCAAGTTCTTCACTCATTTTTCTATTTGTTATCAAGTGAAAGAAAGAAAGATGCGTGCGCGCGAATCCGATTTTGTGCTGCACTATGCCAAAGTGACCTTGACAGCCGCACGCCTATGACGTCACTGACCAACTTCTATAGTAGTTCGTGGCACTCGGTGGCGCACAGGGGCATAGACGACCAATTGTTTTGTAGAGATGGGAAAATAACTATCGACAAGAATTGGTAACAACTTTATAATTACGTATCGGCATCTACCTGAAGGTCGAAATTCATCTACTATCCTTTGTAATGAAGTAGATAACTAAGTTCATATTTTATTGACCTCAAATTGTTTTCGATATTCGTAACTTTCTGTATTTATAAATATTTCAATGGTGAAATCAACCTTTCACGGCACATCACTGGCCAACTTGATATGAAGTGATTGGCGTTCTGAGGAAAGTAACAAAATTCGGAGTTTCTGTTTTTGCCGATTTTAGGACAAACTAGGGCTTATTTTGTGTAGAAAAATAAAAAACAGGGTAGTAGACAGTGCTATCTTAAATAATAAAATGAAACAAAGCTTTTAATCACAGTAAATTTATTTCAATAAGATAGTTAAAATGAACAACTTCTATAGAAGTTGTGGCGCTGGTGGCACGAAAATCCCGAACTTCTACAGAAGTGCTTGGCGGTGAAAAGGTTAAAGTCTAAGTGGCAGAATTTTTCACTGTATTTAAAGTGTTTTTCGAAATGGAAAGAAAATATGAATGTATAGAAACTTGAGTATAATAAATAATACAGTGTGCGTTACCCCAGCAAAATAATGTCGAAAATAGTCATTTAAATCTTATAGATAATTAGTTGCTCAGCTTCTGTAATTGTTAAGCACATTTTTAAATTTGTTACACATATAGTTTTTTAGTTATTACACTAAAACATATTCTGCTGGGGTAACGTTTGAAACGTTACCGCAGCAAAACTTTTTTTTAAATAATGGGAATATTGAAATAAAAATTAGCTATACATTTAGTGGTCTAGACGAGGTAAATGTTACACGTTATTTTGTTTTTGTTCTTTCTTCGGCTGCGAAGTTATTCGAGATTTTGCTGGAGTAACGTTTGTGGTTTTGCTGGATCTCTGAAACGGTTAAGCGGATTCTTATCATCTTTTGTACATGACTTCTTAGGAATTAGTTTTAATTTGTTTCGCAATAAAAATAATAAAATGATATACCGTTTAAAAGTTATTTAATGAAATATAAAAACACTTCTTTAGGTCCTAACACTCTGAATATGATCTCTAAAGACTTACTTTAAACGTTATTTTGTAGCTTTTAACTACCTTCAAATGTATATGAAGTTTCATTAGTATCCTGTAGGTAATTAATAAATTATGATGATATTCATTTCTCCACGTTCACGGTCACAATACGCGCGGAGTTATTTGGCCACCGATAAACCTGTATACGGTTATATAAACTGAATGTTATATCAATATTTAGTTGCTTAATTCAGTTATATACCTGTAAAGTTTCAGAGTAGTACATACAATAATTAACGAGATAATTAAATAAAAGTCATTAGGAACTTCAAGACCGTGGTAATCCGACCAAGTTTAGGTGGTAACAAAAAAGCGACCGCGTAGAACATTATGCTATCTTCTAAAATATGTAGGATAGTCGTACAAGTTTAGTAGAGATGTGTACACAAGTGTTAAAAAAACTACATATTTCTTAAAGAATTTTTATTTACAGGTAAAATAATAATTTTTATACTTAAAAGCAGTAATTCCTACCATTTTGTAGACAAATTTCAAATAACACAATATTTTTTCCTAGATATATATTACAGATAGTTGTATTCTAAGATTAACTTAAATTATGTAAAAATCACAGATCAAAAATAAAATATTAAACTGCAGTCAAACAATCATGTAAGTCAGAATCATCTTTAGGCATAAATTTCATATCCATAATAATTAAAACGTAGAACCATCATTCTTTCAAAAGTTTACAGTTGGAACCATCTTTTGGCATACATTAAATAAAACATTTGATTGTGAACATACGTGGTTTTTATTTCCCTGTAAGAAACATGTAAACATGCAAGCAAGCATGCAGCATGCAGTTGTGCTAAGCGAAATTATGCAGAATTTTAACTCTGCCAAAAGTAATTTATGCCATTGTGAATTCGAATGTATAAACATTCGGCTAAATAATAATTATACATACTAAATAATTTTAATGCCTTAAAAATATTCGTTTAAGGAAGATTATACCAAGTGTGTTAATCCAAATGAATTTCGGAGTATCAAGATTCTGCCAAATAGAAGGAACCCGTGCAACTGTGCCATTGAACTGGTGCACATAATACAATATATACCTATCTAATAAGTAGCTGAAAGGTAATAATAATAATAAGGTACTAATAGTACAGATATTATAATATTGTTATGTATTTAACAGTGTACACGTCTGTACCGAAATTTTAAGGTGTACTATCCTACATATTTTAGAAGATAGCATAATGTTCTACGCTGTCGCTTTTTTGTAACCACCTAAACTTGGTCGGATTACCGCGGTCATGAAGTTCCTAATGACTTTTATTTAATTATCTCGTTAATTATTGTATGTACTGCTTTGAAACTTTACAGGTATATAACTGAATTAAGCAACTAAATATTGATATAACATTCAGTTTATATAACCGTATACAGGTTTATCGGTGGCCAAATAACTCAGCGCGCATTGTAACCATGAACGTGGAGAAATTAATATCATCATAATTTGTTAATTACCTACAGGATACTAATGAAACTTCATATACATTTGAAGGTAGTTAAAAGCTACAAAATAACGTTTAAAGTAAGTCTTTAGAGCTCATATTCAGAGTGTTAGGACCTAAAGAAGTGTTTTTATATTTCATTAAATAACTTTTAAACGGTATATCATTTTATTATTTTTATTGCCAAACAAATTAAAACTAATTCCTAAGAAATCATGTACAAAAGATGATAAGAATCCGCTTAACCGTTTCAGAGATCCAGCAAAACCACAAACGTTACTCCAGCAAAATCTCGAATAACTTCGCAGCCGAAGAAAGAACAAAAACAAAATAACGTGTAACATTTACCTCGTCTAGACAACTATATGTATAGCTAATATTTATTTCAATATTCCCATTATTTAAAAAAAAGTTTTGCTGCGGTAACGTTTCAAACGTTACCCCAGCAGAATATGTTTTTGTGTAATAACTAAAAAACTATATGTGTAACAAATTTAAAAATGTGCTTAACAATTACAGAAGCTGGGCAACTAATTATCTATAAGATTTAAATGACTATTTTCGACATTATTTTGCTGGGGTAACGCACACAATAATACAACAGTCTGAAATCACAATTTCGTTTTATTCTTCCGTAGTGGTCATGATAAATTTCAATACACATTTATCGACACACGAATGTGAAACTACTTGCATAAGCACAACACTAATAGAAAATTCCAGAAGTCGGCACTCGTTTATGACGTATGAAGCGGTCGTCTTTATCCGACCGTGGCGCTGGGCGTACTAGCAAAGTAAGTTTCGGAACATGTAGGCTAGGGATGGGAGCCATCAACTCAGTTGGTGACATTTCACAAGTAAATTTACGTAATTTCAAAGTAATTAAATGAAATACTCGCATATATTTGTAAAAAATGTTGTATTAACAATTGTTGTATTTGTTTTATAGTTAATTAGTCAGTATAAAGAGAAATATTTTGATTTATGTTTATTTTTGTATCGGTAAATCTTGGCACATGTGCCGTCCCTTATGTCGGATTTTTCCGTCATGGGCGTTGTATACATCAATAGAATTTTCTAAAAATAATATTAGTAATTCATATAACTTTGGACATTATTTTTAGGACTTCTGATTAAGAGACTAAAGTTTATTAAACTGTAAATGATTACTTATTTAACTATTTACCTAATATAAGCATCTTTTTGATAGAATACAGCGTAATTAAGTAAAAAAATACATTAAACGAGCTGTGGTATGTTGGTCGTATATATACGACTCTGGCGAAATGGGCCCGAAAATATTTGTCGGATATTTCCAACGTAGGCGGTTAAAAGGTTAATGGCCTCGCCAAAAACGAAAAAACAAAACTAAAGACACCGACTACCGAAATTAAAGTTATTTTTCACTTTGCAGTGTTTTTGGGAGTCGGTTTAATTTTTTGTTAAAAAGTTTTTTTATTATAAACCGTTGACAGAGATTCTCTGTCTAAATTATAACTCTGGCAACACTGCGCGCCGTGGATGCGAATGACGTCATCCGCGCTGCGCTAGCCGCAGCGTCCGCTGCGTGCGGGTGACGTCATCAGCTGCGGCTTGGGGAGTTCGGTCGTTTCAGGGACTACGGCGACTGCGGCGCGGGTAGGTGTGCGAGGATGCATACAACTTCATATAAAGAATTCGAATGCAAAGACTGCGGCACGTGCGGTGCGGCTAGGTCTGCGTTCACCTTTATACTACGGATAGATTATAATTATGATGATGCTTCTAGAGTCTGGCAAACGAAAGTAGACACTCGAATTATTTGCAAACTTTTTATATGGCAATGCTATACTAATATTACTAATGTCAAACTCAATTTTCCAAAACAAGATGGCGTGTTGTTGTGATCTTGTTAATAGCGTTTATTCAGCGAAAAATGAACAAAACTATTAAAAGTGGAGTACGGGAGATGTTGTTTCGCATGATGTCTAAATATCAAGAAAAACAACAGGAGAAAGACGCCAAATTCAAACAAAAACAAGAATGTTTACGTGTGGTGTTCGATTTTATAAGTTAGTATGACGCTACTAAGTTGATACTTTGTCGTAATTCATAATTTATATATTTTATCTTTTTGATTCACATTCATTTTATAGTATCTTAAATAATAATGCATAATAGTTATTTAATATACTGTTAAATGTTGCATTGTTTCTAACAATTTTGTTTTCTTTTATAGAAAATCTAGAAAACTATTAAAAAACTTACGGATTTAGAGCAGAAAGATAGAATAAGAAATCAGAACCAGTACTTGGATGAAATAGCTTCAATCACTGGTAAGTTTTTACTAGGTGCATAACTTTTATAACGATGTAATTGAATTCATGATTTGCAGAACCTAGTCATTCTCGTTTTATCATTCTTTACAGAAGTGAGTGTTACTACATTAAAAAGAATTAAAAAGGAAGGTGCGCTTAAAGGCCATATAAAGCCACAGTTTCTGACTTAAATAGTTTTAGTATATGAATTCAGTATATGAAGCAGAATGGGCACGAGGTATTGTGACTTCCGCGACTTCTGCGAATTAACGTCGGAAACAATGATTCCAATGACTCTAATGAAACTTTGCACATGGAAGTCTTACATTCATATTTTGATTATAGTGAATAAATCAGATCTATTTTAGAATACTGTTGTTTTTTTTTAATTCGAATTAAGACACAATATCTTAACTATTACATACCTAAAATACCTCTTGTATTTTTATTCCGATGTAATAAAATAGATAATTCTAAAGTATCAAATATGGTTATTCCAGGTATATCATAGTAGTTTTGGGGTTTCTATGCTGATATTTTTTAAATTTGCCGCGCTTTTTCAGTCTCTACTTTCGTTTGCAGACTCTAGTATGTACTTGTCGATTTCGGGTTGCTATATGAAAACTAATTATATAATAAAAACTTTTTACCAAAAAATTAAACCGACTCCCAAAAAACACAGCAAAGTGAAAAATAACTTTAATTTCGGTAGTCGGTGTCTTTAGTTTTGTATTTTCGTTTTTGGCACCGACTTCCGAAATTAAAGTTATTTTTCACTTTGCAGTGTTTTTGGGAGTCGGTTTAATTTATTGGTAAAAAGTTTTTATTTAATTCTTTTTAGTTGGTTGTTTTTTAATTTACCTAGTTACAAGAGCCTAAATGTCAACTACATATAACATTTTACAAAATATTGCTTTTCCCAATACTGGGCCGTTAATTTTTGAGGAGTTCTCCTGGTACTTCACCATCAGCTATACATCACCATATGCATTGTGACGAGCACCAAGTGCTTAATATCCATATTCAAGTAATCGAATCGCAATCCACGAAATACTTATTATTGAGTAGTTTCGGCGGCCATCTGTGGTCTTCATCATCAGTTCCACTTCCCCAAATGGTACTTTTTGAGAGCAACTGCACAAGTTACTATAAGAAATACCCAAAACGCCATAGGTGTGCCTATAATATTTGAAGAGTTCCCTCGATTTCTCCAAGATCCCATCATCAGATCCTGACTTGGTGACAAATGGTACCAATTGCAAAGTATACCCTATCAAACAAAAAAAGAATTTTCCGAATCGGTTCAGCCGTCTTCGAGTACTCGGTGATCATACATAAAAAAAAAAAAAATATATATATATACGCGTCGAATTGATAACCTCCTCTTTTGGTCGTCGGTTGAAAAGCACGGACAACGTATTTACTATTATTATTATTTTTGTGGAATATTATTATATTAGACCCAAAATCTAGTATGAATAAATTATTTGCCATTGAATAATATGTACTTAGGGATTCAAGTGGGTCAAGGATTAATTAAACATAGGGGAAACATAAACATGAAAGAACAAATTGCTGATTATTTCAGAAAGTGCCAATCTTTTTTAATTGAATTGAGCACGCAATTGAAATCACGTTTGCCTTTTGAAGATCAAATTTTCCGAGAACTGAAATTTCTTGACCCACACACTGCCGTGAATAAAGAATTTAGTAGTTTAAGAAATATTATGGAAACTTTTTCATACGAAGTACAGCCAGAACAAATGCAGATAATTGACGAAGAATATAGAACACTCAAACTTGATCGCGAAGTAAGTAATTTATTACAATCTTCGAGTACTGGCTCACCCCTTTCTTGTGAACAATTTTGGTTGGAAGTTGGGAAAATTTCTAACAGTGATGGTACATTAAATACAAGAATATAACTAGTTTCAGTAAATCTCTGTTATGTATACCAGTGTTGAATGCTGCATTCGAGCGCATATTTTCACAGATTAATTTAATAAAAACGGAACAAAGAAACAGATTCATAAACAAAAATGTATCTGCAATTTTAAAAACCAAACAAGGTATAAAAGATGAAAGAGGCTGCTTGGATTAGAGACAAAACGAAATTAGAAAAGGAAAAAACAAAAGGTAAACTCAGAACAGGAACGGTAGTCACTGTTTCTTCAATTGGTACGGTTGAACTTGTTGGGTTAGTACAGGACTGAAACAAACAAAGAATAAAAATACATAAATATTATAGTTGTTAAACGATTACATAATATTATACCTCAACCATACAGACAATGTTTGGTACTCCGTCTTACAGTTTTATATTGTTGTGACGGATGAAACTCATCAGCGCCACAAGCAGTTCTGGTGAAGGGAATGTTAGAAGGGAAGAGAAGTTAATGGGAAAAGGGATCTTGAATTTCGGGAGACGGTTATACAAATCTGAAGATGGAACGATATTTGGGCAATTAAAAAATCTGTGATCCAGTGTGCCTTCTTCCAGGCCGCATTCGCATAGAGATGAATCCCGAACACGGATTTTTTCCAGGAACACAGGAGTGCAACAAAAACCCAAGCGGATTCTACAGAGGACGGAGATAATTGATTTCGACACCTTTTTATATGTGTAGAACCAAGGTTGCGGCTTGATATATGGTTGCACAGCATAAAAGAATTCGCCTTTCTTCTTCCCAGTCGTGTTCCACTGCTGTTGCCAGGAACTATAAAGGTTCTCTTTTGGGAGGTTCAGTAAATCATAGCCCTGATAGGCATTGTGACCGAGGTCGGCTGTAGGAGACGAACATGCACTTTTAGCCAAGGCATCGACGCACTCGTTGCCTCTGTTGCCACAATGGCTGGGTATCCAAACTAGCTGAACATCCTTTTGGCTATTACTGCACGAGAGAAGGGATTTTTAATTTTTAAAATAAGCGAACTGTGTAATTTACTTTTGAAAGGGTTTTGAGCTAGGGTTTGGAGACAACTTAGGGAGTCTGTAAAAATAACTGCTTTATCAATGCGGTGGGACTCGATAAAAAGACATGCTTCTAATAAAGCCACACACTCGCCTGTGAACACAGAAGCTTCCTTGGGGCATTTATACTGCAATATGATCCTGGAGTCTTCGAAGAACACTGCAGCTCCTGTATGACTAGAGTCGGTAGATTTGGAAGCGTCTGTGTACAGCTCTGTAGAGCCGGATTAACCCTGTCAGAGGCCCTAAGGCAATGGCATTCTCGGGGCCCCTTTTCTTACTTTGACTGACCAAATCGTGTGTAAACTGAGGAAACGCACATTAAGGGCTGTGGTTTTTAATATATTTGTTTACTTATTCCCAGATTTGTTCTAAAATTGTTCTAATTCTACTACGAGACTAATCTAACGATTTGTATTTTGTGAGATAACAGTGAGGTCAATAAGTTCACACGCACATCAAATTCTCGTTCGAAGAAACATGTTTTCTTGTTGCGTGCACTGGGCGTGGGCCCCTAGTTGGTGCGGGGCCCCTAGGCAGTTGCTTACTCCGCCTAATGGTTAATCCGGCCCTGCGTCTGTAAAAAATCTCTGGAAGCCGTTCCATCGCTCTCCCACAGACGCGTTGAACATCGAATTCGCTGCGGGGGAATTTTTGGGTATACCAATGTTGAAGTGGATTTTTGGGATGAAACACAAGACTTTGTAATCGAAATGAAAAAGGGGTAATTTGGGATACTGTACGATTGGGTATTCTAAATATTGAGTTAGACGAAAGTGTTTAAGGATTAAAGGGATTTCCTTATTTTTCCAATAATTTGAGGTTCTGCTTATGGAATTCAGTTCATTTAATTTGGTGATAAGGGGATGGGAAGATCTAGAAATTACCCTAGACAAGAAACGGGAGGCTAGGTACTGTCGCCTTAGAGCTAGGGGAGGTTCAGCGCATTCGACCTACAACGCACCGATAGGCGAGGACTTCATACATCCAGAGATGATCCGAAGACACTTAGACTGAACCCTGTCAAGTCCGGCCAAAGCACCTTTGTTGCATGGGGTTAAGTGGAACGTGCCATAGTCCAAAATACTGCGAACTAGGGCATTGTAAACTAGTTTCATGGTGTACGGGTGAGCACCCCACCAGACGCCCGCAAGTACTTTTAAAATTGAAATGACACGTTCACATTTGCTGATTAGGTGATTCATGTGGTGCTTGCCAGTTAATTTTGAGTCAAGGAAAACGCCCAGAAATTTGACCTTATTTACCAACGGGATGTTTTTCTCCGAGATGGCTACCGAGATTTGTGGGATTGTTCTCTTGCGGGAAAAGACTACTGCCGAGCTTTTGGGTGCAGATAATGTAAGACCGCGATTTGAAAGCCAATCATTAAGAGAATCCAGTGAGAGGCACAGAGATGACGCGGCGTCCATGATGGAGGACTGTGACACATACAGGACTAAGTCGTCAGCGTACTGTAAGATACAACAGTCAGTATTTAGGCAGGAGCCGATATCAGCTGTGTAAAGATTATAAAGAAGAGGGCTGAGGACGAAGCCCTGCGGGAGTCCTCTCCAAGTCACCTTTTATCAAAGTCCTCTCCCTGGACCCTCAAAACTAAAGAGCGAGACCAAAGTAGTCCACATATGCATTCGATCATCTTAACCGGAATACTCAGCTGATGCAGTTTCTGCCTGAGAACGGGAAGAAGAACGTTATCGTATGCAGAGGAAATGTCTAGGAAAGCAGCAACAACTGACTCGTTTTTGGAGAACGCCAAACGGACATCCGTGACTAGAACTGCCACACTGTCCATTGTGCTGAGACCTTCCTGAAACCAAACTGGTAGTTCGGCAGTAAGCCTCTGGATTCTACTATCCATTCTAATCAGTTTTTAATAAGGTGCTCTAGTAATTTTGCTAAGACTGAGGACAGGGCGATAGGTCTAAGGCCATTAGGGTCATCCACGTGCTTGCCAGGTTTAAGCAGAGGGATAATAATTTGTAGTTTCCATTGGTCTGGAACCCAACCTTGATTATAACAGAAATTTATTAAATCTAGGTAATATATTTTTGCTTTTTTGCCTGCATGAGTCATAAAAGAATATGGTATCCCATCAATACCAGGTGCTGAGTCCTGGACATGTTTGAGCACAACATCTAGTTCTGCCAATGTAAATGGTGCGTCAAAAGGGTCATCAGATTCAGTAAGGCATGGCAAGCTATGGCACTCAGACAGGAGCGGAACGTAAGATGGAGCAATTTTGTCAAAAAAAAGTTCAGCTGTTTCCCTAGCGATGGGTGGAGATACTGAAAGAGTACACCCACGTCTAAACCTATTGATATTCCTCCACATGAGTGAAATTGGAGTGGAGGGTGATACGGACGAACAGAATTTGACCCAACCCGCACGTTTCTTTCTACGGAGAAGGCGTTTGGATCTCGCATAAACCTGTAAATAAGCCATTAGATTTTGGGTGTTCATCTCCCCATTGTAATGTCTTTCGGCCTCATTCTTCGACCTAACAACTGAGGTGCATTCTTGGTCCCACCATGGAGGTGACGGGAATTTGTTACGGGCACTGTTTTTCAGTGGAAAACAAGAGTCTGCACTAGAAGTTACAGCCTCAATAAAGCCTTCATAACAACTCTTGACATGGCGGTGATCAGAGGGATGAGGTAAACATGAAGTTAAATTTGGAAGTGTATCTATTTTCTGTTCCAGTAATGATGCAAACTTGGACCAATCTGGATTGGACAAATTGTACTTCAAAAGTGGAGGAGAAGTTTTTTCTAAATAAGTTTTGTGTAACAAAGATATAACAATAGAGTAATGATCACTGCCATGCGATAAGGTTGTACATTCCCAATGGGTCGAAGCAGCCAATTCAACCGAGCAAAACGTTAGGTCAACACAACTCTTCTGCTGTCCAGAAGGAGACCTGCGAGTTGGGCAACCATTATTTAAAATGCAAAGGTCCATATCATCAAGGATTTCAACTAGGGCTATACCAGTGGTGTCGCAACGTTCAGACCCCCACCGGAAATAATGACAGTTAAAGTCACCCATGACCAGCACTGGGCCCTGGACGTTGGAGATAATGTTTCTTAAAATACCCAATAAGTTCAGATTGGGATGAGCTATGTAAACTGAAAAGACTGTAATGCCTTCCACCAGCCACTATACTCATATCACCTGTAGGTGAAGAAAAAGATAAGGGTGACAGTGGAACACGACTGTTAACAAAGAGAGCTGACCCTCCATATCCGTCAGGTCTATCACATCGAAGTATGTTGTAGTGTGCCATACGAAAGCTCAGACTTGGGGTTAGCCAGGTCTCAGCTAATGAACAAGCTAAAGGTTTGTATTTGTTGAGTAGGAAACTGAGGTCGTGCTTTTTATGCCACACGCTCCTCACGTTCTCTTGAAGGAATACTTGGTTTAACGCCATTTTTGATATCTAAAAGTATTGAAATAAGTTGATCGGCAACGTTGGACGGTGATTGGGGATTAGAAGGAAAAATAATTGTTGGTGGTTTTAGGAGAGTTCAATAACAGAAATTGTATTACTAGAAGAAGTATTATAGTTAAGAGCACAGCCATTGGGCTGAGAAGGTTGGGGAGAATTAATTATTTGATTATGAGCTGATTTGTCATATGATGGGGAAAGTGGGGTATGTGTCTTGGATTTTAGTGTCACAGTTTGAAATGAAATGAAATGAAATATTTATTTTGTAAATTGGTTATAAATAACACTTTTACACGTCATGTTTTTTTGCGTGTTAAGTTTAGCTAGATGAGGCCGGTATTTCCTAACTGACTACTCTGAGAAGAAACACCGAAACAAACTCAGAGGTCATAGTCTTTTTTAAAGTCCAGACAATTTGTATTTGTATATGAGAAGCATGTAGGTTCATATGTCTGTGGTATTTTTTTGAGGAAATAACCACGCAAATTTGAGCGGACCTGTCCAGACAGTGCAAGCATTTGTCAGTTATCATGTAGCTCAACTTGGAACTTAAGGAGCTCAACAATTTGACAAAAAAAAAAACCAAAGGAGATTTGGGTAGGCCACACAAGTACTCAAACTGCTTGACATCATTAAATAAATTATAGTGAAAGTAAAAACAACGAAGAAAGTTTAACCTACATTGTCCTCACATTAACAATAATGAAATAATTATATAAAAAAAAAAACAAAATAAATAGGTATATACAATACTTAACAAAACAAATATTTTAATCAATAAAAAATAAATCAACTATCAAAAATTAGAAAATAAAAAGGGCTCACGTATATCACTGGAGCATCTCATTCCCAAGCCTTCTTGTCCTCAATATAATCTTTAACACCGTAAAAAGCTTTCTGACATAGCTTACGTTTTATAAACAATTTGAATTTATGAATACTTAGTTCTTGAATATGGCTAGGAATTTTATTATAAAAACGTATACATTGGCATCTAAACGAACCACCTATTTTTTTCAACCTTGTTTTAGGAATGACATATTTGTCTTTGTTCCTTGTATTTACACTATGAATATCACTGTATTTTTTAAACAGATTAATATTTTTGTGTGCATACAAGAGATTCTCATAAATATACTGAGATGGCACAGTCATAATATTAATCTCTTTAAATTTGTCTCTTAAGGAGTCCTTAGGACTTAATTTATAAATTGCACGAATGTCCCTTTTTTGTAATACAAATATTGTTTGAATGTCGGCAGCATTTCCCCAAAATAAAATGCCGTATGACATCACACTGTGAAAGTAACTAAAGTAGACTAAACGTGCTGTTTCGATATCAGTTAATCCACGTATTTTTCTAACGGCATATGCTGCAGAACTTAACTTTTTTGACAATTTATCTATATGGGGGCCCCACTGAAGCTTCGCATCCAAAGTTATGCCCAAGAATACTGTGGTATCTTCGGGTTTCAATATTTCGCCCTTTATTGATACACTAGTATTCACTTGTCTAACATGAGGTAACGTAAATTTTAGGCATTTGGTTTTTTTCTCATTAAGAAGAAGATTATTAACATTAAACCAGCTAACTACAGTCGCAAGGGCTCTGTTTACTTCTTCAATAACCTGCTGTTGACGTTTAATTTTAAATAAAAGAGAAGTATCGTCAGCGAATAACACTATGTCATGATTTTTGATCAGGTACGGCAAATCATTTATATAAATAAGAAACAAAAAGGGACCTAAAATTGAGCCTTGGGGGACCCCCATCTTGACCACAGATCCCGGCGATCTTTTGCCGTTCACATCGACTGTCTGAATCCTTTCACTCAAGTATGAGGTTAAAAGATTCAGAGAGGAGTCCCGGAATCCGTAGTGGTGCAGTTTCCTGATTAATGTCTCATGGGGAACACAGTCAAACGCCTTAGACAAATCGCAAAAAATGCCCAACGCATCGCACTTATCTTCCCATGCATTATAAATGTGTCCTAAAAGTTCAACACCGGCATCAGTTGTTGAACGACCCTTTGTAAAACCAAATTGTTTATTATGTAGCAATTTGTGTTTATTAAAATATCTTTGCATCTACATTAAAATAATATTCTCAAAAATTTTACTGAAAGTGGGCAGTACAGAAATAGGTCTATAATTAGTAGGGTCAGATGTACTACCCGATTTAAATAGTGGAATTATTTTACTATATTTCATTAGATCAGGAAACTCACCGCAATCAATACAATTATTAAATATAACAGCTAATGTAAGAGCAACAATGTGTATAATTGACTTAGTAACTTCAACAGAATTACCCCACAGGTCTGCAGTCTTTTTAATATTCAAAGAATTAAAAGTTTTGATGATGTCATTAGAAGTAACATGTTGGAATTTAAACTCTGAACTACAAACTGGCACATTTTTTTAAAGTAATGTTTCTGCAGCAATGGGAGATGATTTTAGCGACTTGGTTGTCGATACGGGAATGTCAGTGAAAAAATTTTCGAATTCTGTGGCGACTTGCGAATCTAATGTTATTATATTATCATCAATAGTGAGGGTGTAATCAATATTTCGGTTGCAAGACCTTCCCGTTTCGCTTTTTATAATATCCCAAGTCGTTTTAATTACATTACTACTATTTTTGATTTTAGAACTCAAGTAGCGAGACTTGGCAATATAACAGACTTTTTTAAATAATTTAGAGTAGTTCTTAACATATAAATTAAATTCTACCGAGTTAGTGTAAGTCCGCTCCTCATAGAGTTCATAAAGCCGATTTCTACTTTTATAAATACCAGTGGTGGCCCAGTCACTGAAAGAAGTGTTACTATTTACTGAAGCAATTTTGGGAATAAATGTGTTATCGAATTGTTGGCAATATATTTTGAAAAAATCATTATAATGTTTATTAGGGTCCTCATTAGTTAACAAACAGGGCATTTTATTTAAGAGTTTAGTTTTGAATGCTTCCAGGCGGTATTTAGTTTTTGGATTTACAGTGATATTCTTTTTTAACATTTTATTGACTTTTTTTGGTAAAGTAATTAATTGCCCACAATGATCAGACATAGAATTTTATTATATGATTGTGATTTAGTAGCATTGGCATAGTTAGCCTTCTACCATGCTCAGGGCATGACTTGCTATTAGCAATCTTTCACAGGGATGTAGCAACCATCACCAGGGTGGTCGTGGCCACATTTGTTACAACGCGGTTTGGATCTGCAGAGATTGGCCACATGACCAAATCTGCAACACTTGCGACACTGGATTGTGAGGTAAATATATTGTTCAACAGGGAGGGATGTGTAACAGCAGTAAATCCGTTTTGGGAGAACTTGGCCATCAAAAGTAATGACACAAGTTTCTGTGGGTTTCCACTCATTAACACCGTCTTTCTGTATTTTCCTATTAATGCGGCAAATTTTCAAGATTTGCCCACATCCTGAGGGCACAGACAAGAGAGTTATAGCTTCATCTTCTGTGATATCTATAGGTACACCGGTTACAACATGTGGGAATAACAGCAAAATAACTAAATTTTGGCAATACATTATTTGCCAGGAAAGAATTCGCATCTTGAGGGGAGATAAACTCCACAGAAACTCGTTTACGGCCAACTCTTAACGCCATGCCATCGCGTATTATATTCCTAACATTATTTTGGATTAAGAATTTTCCAAAGTTCACAGGATGTAATGTTGTTCCAGCATTTGGTTGGGTTTCAATTCGAGATACATGAACTATATATGGACCCTTATCCGTTACGGAGTATCTAGCCCGACCAATTTGGCTTTTAGGTTGTTTGCTTGGTGGTGTGGGTATAGGAGTTTCATCGTCAACAGGACGTTTTCGTGAATATTGTGTAGTTGGAGTCGTGTCTATGCCTGCGATGTTACAGACTACATCTGCGAATTGTGATAGTGGGTCACTAGGAAAAGGGTTTGGGGAAACTGAGATGTCAGGGGGTCCGGGATCAGGAGGTTTATTTAAATCCATCTTAAAACTAACACTGGGACAAGCACAATACAAACCTGTTTACGAACACAAGGACAACACAATTCTATACAAACTAGTCACAGACGTATCAACAATCACTCAAAAACAATAAAATTTCACTAGACACACGTGCTATTCAAGACACCCGTGGCGAGAATCCAAACAGAATGTTAAAATATAATTCTAATATTTATTGCGATGATGATGATGATTAATAAATAAAAATATGTTTTGAAAATCAGTATTTTTATTGGTATATTTTCCCTGTGCAAGTTGGTATATTTCAGTATTTTTTTAACGAGCTTTGTTTTTTTTGTAAAATTAAATGTCTGGTATTCTGGTCACACTGCTTTGATTAGCCTTACTGACTTATTTAAAGTCAAGAGTATTATTTTCTTTGTTTAAAGTTATCTGTGATTAGCCTCTGCTGTCATGCTGTGACATGTTTACGTTTCATGCTTTTCATGTTATAATTTGTAATTTCTATCCGAAATCGTAATAAACGATACATATAAGTCTTATTTAATTTCGTGATCAACACTAACAACCACCATGAATCGGGAGAAAAGGGAACCGGATTACCCAACCGAGTTAGAATCGCAGTTCGTGATGCGTCTGCCAGAAGAGCCTGCTAAAGTGTTGAGGGATGTGCTAAAATCTGGCGAGAACCTGAAGAACAGACTGACGATACAGATCGAGAACGACATGCGCCAGGGTGAGGTCAGATTCGACCACTGGCTAATGCACGCCAAGATCGTCGACCTGCCAACAATCATAGAATCAATGAAAACAATCGACAATAAGAGCTTCTACAAAACAGCGGACATATGTCAGATGATGATATGTAAAGAGGAACCTGATCAACCATCAACAGAAGAAGAATCCCCTGCAAAAAATAAGAAGAAAGACCCCTACAAAGTTGACAAAAAGTTTCTGTGGCCTCATGGTATCACACCTCCTACTAAAAACGTGCGCAAGCGACGATTCAGAAAAACTCTGAAGAAAAAGTATGTGGAAGCTCCAGAGATTGAAAAAGAAGTGAAGAGATTACTGAGGGCTGATAATGAAGCTGTCAGTGTCACCTGGGAGGTTATCAAAGAGGAGGATGATCATCCCAAACAGGACCAGACCCCTCATGTCAAACCGGAGAAGAAGACTAAGGCTGAACGAAATCCTAAACGAGAGTCCGTCTCTGTAGATGTATCCAATCATGAATCCTCCAATGTTGTGGACATATTTGGAGGTGCTGTCAGTGATTCTGACTTAGAAGATGATAACATCAATGTGGAGATGGAAGACAGTCGACTCTCAGCATATGATAGCCGCCTATCAGACACCAACTCTATGCATGGTGAAGGCCTCTCCAAAAGAGATGCTCTACCAACTCAATTCAGGTCACACATGTTCCAATCACCACAAGATCTTGCTCCAAAATCATTTGCAGGTCACAGTCGAGCAACTACTCCTGCAGCTTCTGGAATGTCCAAAAGTGGAGGTCTCTCTTCAGAAGACGATGGTGACTACCAACCGAGAGATATGTCTAAAGACAATATGACATTCAGGATAGAACAACTGCGAGCAGAACTTGAAGAATTGAAGCAAAGAAGACAGAGAACCCAGCATGAGATTGCTGGTATGGAGAACCTGGCTCTAAGGCAGAGGTTCCAGGACATTCTACATACTCTTAACCAGGATATCATGTATAAGGAGATGGAATACCAGGGCCTCCTGACACTGCAGAACTCAGATGATATCTAGCAGTAGATTTGTTAGGTATTATATATCTAACATACAACTCTGCTTGAGTATAGATTTGAGTTAGCTGTATAAGACAACAATTTAAATCATTATGTAGCAAATATATAACTAGGTATTATGCTTAGTACATACAAAACAAAAAGAACATAATTGATATTAAATAAAAAATGTACTACTTAGTATTTGTATCCATATAAGCTGTTTTATTCCATGTATTCAGTTTCAATTTATTATTTTGTAAAATGTAGCAATGTGCAAAAGTCATACAAAATTCACAATATCCCTTATTAACATACAAATACTAGTAGTATTTGAAATGGATTTGCTTATTCAGATATTTTTAAATGAAATTAATTACCGACTCATAATTGGACCCAGTTGTGCCAAAACGTTCCAACCCACTGTGACCACATTTTGAAATATTAAGGTTTAAACATTTAATTAAATGTAATTTTCTCATTTGAACATTCTGGTTTTGTTATACATGAAGGTATCATATTCGAAATATTGAATGTGGTTTCTAATTGTATACTTTACAATTACCAAAAAAAAAATTGTATGAGTCTATGTCAAAAATAATTTTGCCATAATGATCCAACCATAACAGTATAACATCTGTTTTGGTTTTTATCTAAGGAGTTACTGTGAATAAGAAAACTCGATTTTTAACCGACTTCAAAAAAAGGAGGAGGTTCTCAGTTCGTCTTGAACTTTACCTCATAACTCGGAGACAGCTGAACAAAATTGGGAAAATTCATTTTTGTTTGAAAGGGTATACTTACTAGTTGGTCCCATTGTTATGAAATTAGGATCTGATGATGGGATCCTGGAGAAATCGAAGGAACCCTTCAAATATACAACCTATAGCATTTTGGGTATTTCTTATAATACCTTGTGCAGTTATTCTCAAAAAGCACCATTTGGGGAAATGGAACTGATGAAGACCAGAGATGGCCACTGAAACTACTCAATAATAAGTATTTCATGGATTGCGATTCGATTACTTGAATATGGATGTTAAGCACTTTATGCTTGTCACAATGCATATGGTGATGTAGAGCGTAGAGCTGATGGTGAAGTACGAGGAGAACTCAAAAATTAACGGCTCTGGGCATTTTTCAAAACAAATGTACATGTGACGAACTGGAACTGATTTTTTGTGTTATAGAAATTTTACAGTACATTTTTATCTCATTTGATAAGATATATTCCTAAATATGTAAAAAATAAAAAAGTACATTAGTATTATGAAAAACAACGCGATAATCTTAGTTTTTATGGAAGACTTCACAGTAATATGCTCCGGTTCGTCACAAAGGAAAAATGTAAATAAAATGAAAAATATGAGTTGTTATGTTAATTTGTTTTTAATATATATTAAATTACTCTCATACCTTTGAATAAAAAACATCTAAACATAAGTAGAACACTATAATCATCGCTTAGCAATAAATTTTCTTTCGAGATCGTCACAGTAGGAACTTTTGACCACTAAAACTTTAAATTTCTACCTTCTACTTAAAATGAAGTTGGACGAGATTACAAATAATATAAATAGCAAACTGGGGGTTAACTACAATAACATAAATATTATTAAATAACGAATTAATTCTTAAATAGGATTAGTTTCGTCTCAGTAAAAATATGGGACAGTGACTATCTGGAATTCTAAGTGACTAATTGGAAAAAAATAAGCTAAGTTTACACAGTAATATTTTTGGTCGAACATTTTAACTTTAATTGTTTTTTTTTATTAATAATATAAAGTAAAAACAGGTTATTACCAAAACCAGTTTTAACTTTATCTTGTATAATTATAATTATGTCAGTATCAGTATATCAGTTAGGTACATATTTTGAACTCAACTTTTACATTTTATTAATATTTTGTTTTACTTATTTTTATATAATACTTATTACAAACACCAAATACATCACAACTAACCAATCAAAATTTAATTGATGCAAAGAAAATCATTCTATTGTTAAGAAAATGATTCAGTTATATTTATTATTATAAGAAGTAAATAAAGAAACATTATTCATTATTGAAATTAGGTTTTGTTCATTGCTATTTGGAATGTATTAAGTTACGTATCGCTTAAGGTTCTAATCAGTCTTCGAAACATCGGTCGCAAATAATAATATAGTCAATAGCTGGTTGATTGCAACATGATCTGCATACCCAGTTTTTACAAGCAATACACCGCGTCATGTCGGTAATCACATGATTAGTTTATGCAGTTTACACATATGGCATGTAAAGTTTCTATTGATTATAGTTTTTAGTGACGTTGATCTGTATTTTTCTGATTTTATTGGTAAAAGTACTTTTAGCTTTTTCTTTGATTATTTTCTAAAGCACCGCGATAACTCCTACATATTTTTTGTAACGAATTTTTAAGACTGGAGCTGCGCTGTTTTGAGCACAGGTTTTGAGACTGAGACTTCGACGAACTTGGGGTAGCTCTTTGATCTTCGTTTTCTTTTTTGTTCTTTTTCAGTTTCTGTTTTTTCTTTTCTTCACTCCATTATTTTCTTCTACATTCTATATCTTCTTCTGTTAAGTAATTATTTTTTTTATTCTTTTTAAGTCTTTTTAACTGCTTCTTCTGCTGCTCTTCAAATTTTTCAGGGTTTTGTTTAAATTCTCCCGGTATCGCTTAGCTCTTTCTGCTGCCGTGAGGACCATGTTCACTGAAATGAAACAAACAGCAACTTTGAGAGGAACAACTTAAAAAAAATGTAACCATGAATTCAATATAATGATTCTAGACACACTAGCGTAAACATTTCGTCAGTTATTAAAAAAAGGTTTTTTTTTAATAATAATATTTCTATGCAAGGGGTCGTGCAGTAATCATGTGCTGCTTTTCCTTTATAAATAACCAACTAGCTCCCTACAAATATCTTCGCAATGTTTCAACTGTTTTTTTTTTCACTGTTAATTATATTATTGTATTCTACAAAAGCGTGTACCTAAGTACATAAAATTTCAACTAAGTTTACCATAATATTTTGGTTCTAGGTCACGATGTATGTATATTTTAAATTGTTCAACCGTTCCAAAGATTAGCGGTAACAAACATCCAAACATACAATCTTCACATTTCTAATGTTAGAAGGATTAATAATAACAATGATATAATAATGTTAGAATCATACAAATGTAGCATCAGCCTAATAGTTCCAGTTCGTCACAAAATAATTCCGGCTATACAATACGTTACGAACCGGATGTGACGAATTCATGACATCAAAACTTTAAAAAATAATTCAACCTGTTGTGTCCATTTTATAACTAGTTTCGGCTTGTTTTACAAAAATTTATAAACCAAAATGTGATTTTGTTACGGCAAATATCTTAATAAACTGCTACATACCTCAAAAAATCCTGTTACTATCTGGAACTCCAATTCTGGACCACCGTAACGCGCCTACTTTCGTCACAGGTTTAGTTGACACTGAGGTTTGCTTCAAACAAGCGGTTAAATTACAGACAAGATAAATGTTTCAGGAAATGAAAAACAACCGTATTTAAGGGTAATATTGGGGGGGAGTATGAAAAATTCACCGTGACTATTGCCGGAATTCCGGCAACAATAAAATTGTATTATGAGCTATTTTAAGCCCATATTCAAAATAAAGGGCTCTAAATTATATTTATGAGTTCTAATTACGTCTACAGACCCTAAAATAGTGACGCCATTTAATTTGTATAATATTACCTGAGACTTGAAAATGCCAGACATACAGGTGGGACATGAATATTTTACACATTTTTTGTTGTTAATACTAGGGTAAATACGCCAAAAGTCGGCCCCCTTTTTTTTTTTTTTTTTTTTTTTAACGTGGTAAAATTATCAAATAAGTCCTCCCACTCCGGGCAGGGTGGGAGGGACTGTCAGACTTTTACTGACTAAAATCCACGGTGTTCCTTCAATAACCCTTTACATACCGGGGCCACGGTAACGGGATGAGTCCCACGACCCCGGCAGGCTTCGGCCCTCTGCAGAGGGGGCCTCGTCATGTTGCTGACGCTCTTTGAGGCGCGCGTGGGACACGACGCGCCGTCGACCCGGGCATGGTCCATGGTCGGACAGCGAGTTGCCCTTTACTCGCTGTCCGCATGCCCGCGCCTACGGTGGCCGGAGATCGTCGGCCGACGTCCGACGCCGTGGGCGTCTACCACTGCGGCTGGGCTGGAGGGAGGACGCCATCCTCTCCCTCTCGCGGCCCGCCTCCTCCTTCGGAAACATGACTGCTTCGCAGAAGGAGGCGACCGCTTCCCACTCCCTCAAGTCGGCCCCCTAACGGATTTTCTGACTGGGGATCGCTCTGGTGCCATCAGTTTGCAACGAAGGATAGCTTCTGATGCGGTTTTGGATAGTTTCATATGTCTATTTCATGTTTATAGGCATAAGGTTGTTATTTCTATTAAAATAAAAAAGTTTTAAGGTTTAGATGAGTCGAGAACGAAAAAACCCTAAAGTCGGCCATTCACGGCCTATGGTCGGTCGCGTTTTTCACAAATGTCGGCCGGGTATAGGGTGTTTTAAATTAAGACAGTGACAAATATTATTAATATGATTTATTTTGGCAGGAGTCTAATATCACACTAAGTATACATTTGTAATTGTATTTGTTTATTACTAAAATATATTTTTCCCCTCAAAAATGTCTAAAATTATAACAAACTAAAACATCACAATAAAATAAAATACTAGTAACGTTGTTCACTTGTTCGTGGGACGCCAAATAGTTTAATGCACGAATGGATCATTACCTATTGCCCCAAGAGCTTCTTTTATTTTATTGCGATCGTAACCGCATCCGGTCTTTGCTTTCGCGAAGGCCTTGCATCTACCTGCTCTCTCATTGTAGTACCTTAAATTAAAAGCATTAAGTGAAAACGAACGAGCTTTTTGTCACGTGCACGTTAATTAATCAATGAAAGTAAGTAAACTTCAAAGATATTTTTTAAGCTAATAAACAAGGGTTTCATAGATAGCAAGTTCCAAAGAGCAATTTATATTTATATCCCAAATTCCCAAACCATAATTAGCTACCATAAATATGTTTTCAATATTGTCAATACCTATATTAAAACTAAACTTCTTAATAATATTAATAAAATATACTTGTCATAATACATATTTAAATTTGAGAAAATAAGTTTGATAAATAAATTAAAAATTACTAGCTACCACCCAATCAATGAAAAAAGTTACAAAAGTAATCAGCCTGTATAGTGGCGTCCGAATTTGAGGCTGGTCGACATTACGATCTTTAATATTTCTAATGTCGGCCCCTATTTCGTGTACCTTATTTCTCGAGATTCAACTAATATCACCCCGGCCGGTATTTGGCAATTAAACGTAAAATAGATTTATTTGCCTGTAAGCTTTGCAAATTGCTTTGAAAGTCGGCCACGGCCGAGAATCGGGTTTTGAGTCAAAACTGGCGCTCTATTGACGGCCTCCTATTTTGCCATTAAAACAATACGCAAAACGTTGAAAAAACTATCTCAAAATATAGTAAAAATAACGTTTTAGTGATAAAAAAGCTCAAAACAAAAATAAAGAAATGTATTACCGTAGTAATATCAATTCCCGAAGTATGGGTATTCACGTCAAGTAAACTACTTTTAACGCAAACTTGACGCTTCAACGGCGCAGTCGCGACTTACGTTCAGTGTGCGAAGAGCGAGTGACGTAATCGAATAGTAACGGTTTGTACATATAGAGTATGAACTAAGGTTGTAATTCAGGTAGCAAAATTGTCACTTAATTACCTTTTGAATGAACGTAAGCTGAAAACGTACAGACGGCCGAAGATTGGGGTGGGGCCGACGTTTAGCGTATTTACCCTATGATATTTTAATATCCGTGATACGTGGGTTGCATATTATAGTTGATTTAAAACTTAAATATGATCCTATTAAATAAATATGCAGTTTATTTGAGTGCGGTCCATACAAAAATTATTAAAAATAGCTAAAGTCTTGGACACCTCGAATTCGCAAATGTACATCTTTTTTGAAAAACGCCCCTCTGCATCGGGAAAAGCAATATTTTGTATAGGGTGATAAGTAGTTGACATTTTGGCTTTTGAAACATAAACTAGATAAATTACAAACCGACCCACTAAAAAGCGTGAAAAAAACTTTTTAGCAAAAAATAGAACCGTCTTCCATATCAAAACACTACAAAGCCAAAAATAACTTGTATATATTTTCGATTTTCGTGTTTGACACCGCCTACCGAAATTAAAGTTATTTTTGCCTTTGTAGTGTTTTTATAATTATGGAAGTCGGTTCTATTTTTTGCTAAAACGTTTTTTTTGGCTACGTAGTGTTTTGATATGGAAGTCTTCTTTTATTTTTTGGTAAAAAGTTTTTTTACTATGGGGCATGTATTTCCGGATAAAAAAAAAACAAAAGTAAACATACAGTATAACAAAATGAATCGTAATTTAGTAGTGTCGCAATCGAATCAAACTATCAAACTGATATAATTTTTCACTACTTGCAAGCTTGTTAATGTTTACAGTTATTTTGCCAATAAAATTACGCTATAGCTATACTGATTTGGTTTTGGCATTGCTCTGTTCGTGCTTATTGCCACTGACAATATTTTATTTGATCAAAACGTAGGAATCAATTACTCGCGAAATGATAAAAGTCATTATTTTACCAGTGTTGCTTTATAACTACTCTAGTTTATAAAATATTTTCATTAAAAATAGTGACTGCGTTGGTATTTTGAATATATTATAATTATATATATAATCGCTATGAGCTTTATTTGTCAAATACTGACTTATTTAAAGTTATCTGTGGTCAAATACAGAAATCTGACAGTGTGTTATAGCTCCGCTAGGAGTATATTTGTTCTGTGGTTATAGCGATGGTAAGCTTAACATTTTTAACATGAATACTAACAACGCAATGCCATTCAAAATGATGATGATAAAAATAAAATGCTTGGAAAATATTCAGTGTGTAACAAAAATATCTATTGCACGATACGTTTTTTATATTGCTTATTTTTTCTTCCAAAATGAGTTAAATATTTAAAAAATCAGCTCGCTTTGACTTTGACAGTATGACACGTCTTTTTTTCTCCGCAAGGTTGTCAACTTGCGTCGTGTTGGAAAAATTTTACGTCGCTATGTTCAGTTCAGTCAGATCTCGAAATAAATAAATTGAATATGGCTGAAGTCGAAGGACATAAACATCGAGAAACTAATTACCATGAGGGAGAAGGTAAATTATGTTATGATATTTATGGTTAGAGCGCGTGGTTAGTGAGTATCGCGGACGTCAGTGTGGATCGGCTGCGTCGCCGAGCCCCGTTACCCTCGTGTTACCTTTGTGACATTGAAATTGGGTTCTTTTTATAATTGCTGCGTGGATTTGTGGTGCTGGGCCGCCAGGACCGGAGTGTGCCGCCCGCCTGACGCGTTGAGTGGTTCCGTCGCACGGATTTAGTGAACATGACCGGGGGCGCAGACAGGAGCCTCCACTCAGGTATTACATTGTTTTGTTGTAATATTGGATATTAGCTGAGGTTAAGTGCGCTAGAACGTAATTAATGTTGTTTATTTGCGCGGGTTTAACCTTAGGCGCCGTGTTGAACTTTGCACGTTGCCGACTGTTATTATTGCATTGTTAGCATTACATGAACATTCAATATTCGTAACCATTTCCTTTCTTGTCCAATTAGAATGTTTCAGTGTGTGAACGATCTAAATCTGGTATTTTGCCAGTCATTAAGAGTTGACAAGTCGTAGTGTTTAATTATTTCTGATGAGTAATAACTGTTTAATACAAAGAGTTTGATTCCAAGGTTAATAGTAATCAAGTTTGAAATGTTTTGTTAATTATTATTGCATTATCATGACCATTGTTTGATCAATTCTTGATGAACAACTCTACAAGTTGTTTTGAAGTGTGTCACTGTTGCAGTAGTTTCACCTCAACATAACACTTTAATTTATATACTTTTTGTTAACAATAATGTAGCTTGCTACATGGAAATTTGTTGATACAACAATACAGCTAAGTTTCACTTCTGTTTATAATTTGTGTTGGGTTTTTACAAACATTTGAAATGATTATAATTATCTTTAGTTTTATATATTCTGTGATTTAACACAGCTACAAATATACATCACTTCTTAATAATTTTTCCAGAGAATAACAAACAAACATTTGCTAATAACAATACTAAAGATCTCTTTACTTTTTTATCCTGTATATTGTAGAAGAATCTTGCAACATTGATAAACAATTTAATGTTTCACTATCAAAATATAACCGAGTTTGTTGACAACTTTATGAATTCCATTGTGCTACATATTATTCTTTATGTATAAAGTCTGTTGTGCCATATTTCTTAGCATTTTATGTGCTCACTGTTCCTTGAACCTTTGAAAGTTCATTTTCTTACTAGCTTTATAATATTGTGACTTTTTACTGAAAAAAGTGTGGTTTGACTGTTATTCAGTAGTTGTACATGGTACTTAATGTAACAATGTGTTCTATACCAGTCACAATTTGTCTGAAACAGACTACAGTGTGGTGTACAACAACTAATAAAGAATATTTTAAATTATAATCAGTTTCATATAGGTTTCCTGTGCTATACTTAAAAAATTAAATAACAAATATGATAATTCTTAAAATGAATATGACAAGTAGCAAAATAAAAATTGAATCAATAAAGTTGTCAGCTAGGTAAATGCATAACAAATGTCCCAAATCCCAGCTGGTTTGGTAATGAATCCATACATAATTTGTTTCTTTGAGTAAGTAATTTAATGAACTGATAAAATAATATTCTAACAAATATGTTTATGTTTTTTTATATGTTTTGCACAATGTACAGCCAATATAATTTATCATCTAACTTGCTTCATATAGGGATTTGTAATTCAATATCTGTTTTGATGATTTGTGAAAAATATACAAATATCTTGTGCAAGTCATGCCTGATTAAGCACCATTGATTTGCATTGATTATAAACACTAGTTATAGACTTCTGATGTAAAAATAAAGTAATTATAGGTAAAACAAGATCTAACCAGTGGTAGTTTATAATATATAATATGCTCTGATCTGTTTCTTTATGTTGGTTTCTGATTAGAATCATTACTATTCTTAAGAAAAGAGATAAAATTTACAGACCAAAGGTAACAATATACAAACTGTGCATGTCCAAAAGGCTTCTTTCTCAGTAACTAGCATCAGATACAGCATAGTTTGGAAGTTCAGCTCTGTAATTACATGAAATTATATTTGTCCTTTTGCAATCACAGCTTTCTTGTACTTAAATGAACTAGAAAAAGCCAGAATAAAAAATACTAAACAATATTCAGATCTTACTTCAAATTATTAAAAAAAAATCTTTATTAATTTAATTTGGGGTTTTTATACCAATGGATATGCCAACCTCCTCATGCCATACACATGTTAGTCAGCTTATACAAAACAATGTTTTCTTAAACTAAATTAAAAGAAGAATCATCTGTGATATATTTAAATTAATCTCATGGATTGGTCTTTTCCTTTCTTGTTGGTTTGGATGCTTACTTTTCAACCAGGCAAAATGATAGCTTTAATGGATATGAACTAAACTTAGGACACATAGTTAAAACCTAAATTACATAGAATACTTGTGTGAAATTTCCTCACAATCAATATTTAGTAGATGTAACATACTTTAAATACAACTTGTTGATCCAAGTATAATCTTAACCAGTATTTTCTAATACAAAAAACCTTACCAAGCAATAATACCTGTTTTCGAGGCAACTTTTTGCAACACTCATAACTAGGTACCTACCTTATTATTATTTTTTATTCTTATCTTGTTGCCAACATTAAATAATTAAAATCTGTTTCGGTATAAACTTGTTTCATTATCTTCATGTATGAAGGTGGAGAAAAAGTTATAGGTATTTTTATAAGTTATTATTGTTGTTTGTTTGGTTTAATTTTGGATGTCATGATGTTTGCATAATATAATCGTCATTAAGTATGTATTTGAGCTATACTTCTGCCATCGAGTTTGTTTGTATGAGAGGTAAAAATTTTTTCATGGGAATATTCTTCCAGAATGAAAAGTATCCTATTTCAGGACATGTTCCGCCTATTCACAAAGAATGCGTATCCGTTCAACCATAAAGATATGATGAGGTAATAAACAAACCAACAGTGAGACAGACTGTCAGTTATTTCAGCATTATTTTATAATTTTAGTATGACTTTATACAAGACGGGCTTCTGCCCTTAGATTTTATGAAGTGGCTTGTCCTACAGGGGTTGTGTATTGTAATTGTTATAATTTTTACTGAACTTAGATATTGCTTTAGATATTGCTTTTCCCAATGCTGGGCCGTTAACTGTTGAGGAGTTCTCTTGGTACTTCACCATCAGCTCTACATCACCATATGCATTGTGACAAGCATAAAGTGCTTAACATCCATATTCAAGTAATCGAATCGCAATCCACTTAATACTTATTATTGAGTAGTTTCGGCGGCCATCTGTGGTCTTCATCATCAGTTCCACTTCCCCAAATGGTACTTTTTGAGAGCAACTGCACAAGTTACTATAAGAAATACCCAAAACGCCATAGGTGTGCCTATAATATTTGAAGAGTTCCCTCGATTTCTCCAGGATCCCATCATCAGATCCTGACTTTGGTGATAATGGTACCAATTTCGAAGTATACCCATTCGAACAAAAAAAGAATTTTCCAAATCGGTTCAGCCGTCTTCGAGTACTCGATGATCATACATAAAAAAAAAAAAAAAATATGCGCGTTGAATTGATAACCTCCTCTTTTTGTCGTCGGTTGAAAAATTGCCACAGCACATACAGATAGATATCTCTCATGCGCAGAATACCCTTGATCCTATCCTATAATTTATCTTGAGAGGCTGATCTGTCCCATTATCTCACAATAATTTTGTATATCTGCCTTACTGGGTATTACTCAAGCATTGTCACACCCACTTTAAGCCCACATTAGTACTAACAATAGGACTAAAGTTTTAAATAAATATTAGTGTGTACAGTTGAATGCCCTTTTAATGGATGTTAGTCATATGTTTCGGTATTGCTAGTTTTTCAAAATAACTTTGCAATACTAGACTTTTTAATTAGGTTATTTTCGACAGAGCATTAATTAAATGACGAGGCTAAAAATTATATATACGTCGACTTTAACCTCCTTTTGTTTTGGTCGTTTAAATAAATCAAATCGTTCGCTTTGGCAAGTTATTTCTTGTTCGACTTTATGATTATGGTTTCTTTCAACTATTGTGAATAGTGTTGCCAGACGTCCCGTATTTGACGGGACGTCACGTATTTCGGGCATAAATTCAAATGTCCCGCCGGGACCGACTCTTTCCCGTATATCAAATGGAATCCATAAAAGACGATTTTTTACAATTTCACAATAATTTCCTAAGCTATTTGGTACAACGGTACGATTTCTCAGAAAGTAACATCCTCTCTAAGGTGCTGTTTATAAACTTTAACGGTCTTATTACAAAAAAATGCCTTAGTACTGGTTTAAACCAAGACTAAAAAGTCCAGGATTGTGACGGTATTAACGTTAGTACCAGTATCAAAATGTGTCCCAATTACAAAACGAAGATTATCTGAGGATCTGTTAGTACCAAAGAAGGTCCATGGTTCAAATAATATCCACAGATAATAAACAAAAATGGCATTCTTTCATTCGTTCGTACAATCTTTATTTGAAGCAACGTTCCGTTTCTATAAATATTGATATTATAATAACACTTGAAATGATTAAATAATTATTAATCAATACAAAAATATGTCATAAATTGTTCGTTGTTCAGGTTACAATATAATGAACAAGCGCAACTTGTATTTTTGACGCGCTGTTTATAATCAAGTTGTCATATTTTTTAACACCTCTAGCTTGAAATGGAATGAATTACATTCGGGGCCAGCCCGCGTCATTTGAAGCCAATGTTTACGTCCTTTTGAATAAATAAACACACTTCTTATTTATTAATAGATATTATTCTTGGTATTTCTATTACTAACAGTTTGTTAGTTGTTTTTTTCGTGAGTTGTTGTGTGTGATTTAACATGAGCTAGCTATGAAATGGAACAACAAAAGAAAAAACGGAGTAAAAACTGGAGTTCTGAAGAAAAAGTTAGTGAAACATAATTTTTTAATTATTATTAGGTAAACAATGCTTTGTTTTATCTTATTTCGACTACCTAACGCGGATGTTCTTATTATTATAGGAAATATTACGTGGCCTTATTGCTGAATCAGCACATATTATAGAAAATAAGTTATATATATAAAATATTTTTAAGTAGTAGGCATTTTTATAAATCTTCGAGACATCCGTGACAAATTTTCCAGACACACCATGTAAATCAGCTGTATCGTCTTGAATCTACAAATAAAACAATAATATTAGTAAATATAGATATTATTTAGATTTTGTCATGATTTTGTCTAATGTTATGTTAGCATTGACCAAGGGTACTTACTTCATGGCAAGCCCAGTTGCGTAATGCGCAAACCACTTGCACTTCAGGACTCAGTGGGCATCCTCGAGGGTCGTGGAATTAATCCTCACGTAAAACATCCACAATTTTTTCCCCAAAACGTTTTGTGAACCTATACTTATATTTAAAATCTTCGTCACTCAATTCAAAAGGATTTACACGATGACGACGTATGTAAGATCGCCGAGACGTCTCCAGTATATCCAAATCTTCCAAATCCATCAAGTCAATCATATTAATATCCATTTTTTACGATTTGCAAATAAAAAGACAATAACAATCAACGCAACCTCAAAAATTTATTACCGATATCAAAGTTAATCCATGGTTAAACTAGGGGTCTCCGCGGACTAACTTTAGTACCTTAGATAGTTCCTGAACTAGTGATAAACTTCATTTTATAATAACGTTTTATTTAGTCATGGTTTAAACCTAGTAATAATCCTAGTACTAAATTTAGATCGTGTTTTGGAATAATACGGTAAATCGCCAGTAAATTACAACCATTTCCAAGAAGCTGCGGAACTTTTAAGGATGAGATGAGTTGAATATGGACTACTTATACGAAGAATTTCAAATGATTAAAAAAAGCCTGGATATTGCTGCTACATCTTCTGCTGACAAAACCATAGGTGTGATTGAAAAGTGGAAGAAAGTCTTAAAATTTTTTTTTTCTAATTTCTTCGTAGGAATTTTTCACAAATGATGTTAAAGTAGACTGATGTACGAAATAAGTGTACCCACAACTTAATAAAAAGCGAAATAATAACCATATTTAACTATGATTATAATTGTATTGATTTTTTTAAATATTTTATATGTATCAAAAGTACGTTAAAACACGCGCGTAGTAAATAATTTGGTTTTTTACTTATCCCGGATAAAAAATTGAAGTCCCGTATTTTTTTTTGCCTATTTAAACATTTGTCCCTTACAGGCTGAAATAAAATCTGGCAACCCTAATTGTGAATGAGGTTCAAAAGTGCATAAATAATCAGTCTATTGTTGTAAAGATCTACGTGAATATAATTTTCTTAGATCCAATCAAACCAGTAAAATACTATTCAATCTGCGGCATTAATTTTTTTTGAAGCTGTTTGAGGCTTTAAACCTTCATTCGAGCTGCTTTCACGACGATCTCAAACTCGACTCAAAGGTTTTAATTTAAACAAGCTATGCCCGTGACTATGTCTGCATCCCGTGGGAATTCCGGGATTAAAAGTAGCCAATGTTACTCTATAACCCCCCCTATCTTTCAGTGAAAATCCCATGTACTTAACCGGTTACGGAGATTTTCCCGGGCGAACAGACAGACAATAGTTATCGTGTAAATAACTATAAGCTTTTGAGAGAACACAGTTATTTTGTGAGACTTAATTTTTTTATATATTTATAGGTATAATAGAAAGGTCGAAATAAGCCCAGTGGCAGGGGAGAACATTCTTGTCACTATTCTGTGACATATCCGGCAACAGATATAATGTACACGAGCAATAACCGAATTTTTCACCTAATAAAGAAATTCCTTATATAATACTAGATTTTGCCTGCGGCTTCGCTGGCGTGTAAAGTTTTCCATCAGGTGGTCCAGCTCCAGTTTTCGAAATCAATGTATAGTTCAGAATCGATAGCTTTGTAACAAAAAAGTTTCATTCAAATCCGTCTAGTGGTTCCGGAGATAAGCGTGTACAATCAGATAGACAGTAATTTTTTTAATTCTAACAACATATACTGTTTCTTGACCCTCTAAATTATTTGTTTATAAATATTTGCAATGTACAGACACACTTTTTTACTGTTTTATTATTATGTATTGATTAGTCGTTATCAGCCAATGGGCTATCTCCCTAGGCCCACGTATGCAGCAGTGATCCGCAAGCCCACTTGTCTCGTGTTCCCCGGCCGACTGCCAAGGTCCAATTGCGTAAAGGTCGGGCCATGCGCTCGTTAGAATGCAGACAAGCGGCTCCTACCTACTTGTTAATATATGTATATATAAATTCATTTATTCAGGTAAATTACACCCATTGCAATCCACGAAATACTCATTATTGAGTAGTTTCAGTGGCCATCTGTGGTCTTCATCATCAGTTCAACTTCCCCAAATGGTACTTTTCGAAAGCAACTGCTCAAGGTACTATAAGAAATACCCAAAACGCTATAGGTGTGCCTATAATATTTGAAGAGTTCCCTCGATTTCTCCAGGATCCCATCATCAGATCGTGATTTCGTGACAATGGTACCAACTAGAAAGTATACCCTTTCAAACGCAAAAAGAATTTTTCAAATCGGTCCAGCCGTCTCCGAGCATACATAAAAAAAATTCAAGTTGAATTGAGAACTTCCTTTTTTAAGTCGGTTAAAAATGAAATAATGCCATAATAAACACAAAATTAAAATAAAATACATAATCAAAACAAGACATTCAATACTAACATAAAAATCCCTACAGATATTATAAATTATAACCTTCTACCCGGCATTGGTACGACGACATGTCTGCTCGAACAATGCCGGAGGTAAGGGCAGTCCTACCGTTCCCCGATCATCGTTAGAACGGTGTTGGAGCTGGCCCGCACTCTGCGTACCATGGACGCGGCACGCTTACGCATAGTCGCGTGAAAACAGTCAGTGCACGCTTCTGCGAACATACCCGAGGCGCTACAGTATCGGGACAGCCCCATCACCGCCCTGAAAGCGTTATTATACTGGACACGGATGGCGTTATAAGCTCTAGCAGAATAATGCGCCCACAGGCTGCATGAGTAGAGCGACGTACAGTATGCTCTAAAAAGTGTAATCTTTACCTCTCTAGAGCACCTCGCAAACCTGCGCGCGACCATATTCGCTCTAACAGACAACGCCCTCCGCTCCCGTTCTGTCTGCATGATCCTTTAGATCGACAGTTAAAAGATGCCCAAGGTATTTAAATTGTTCAACCCTTTTTAAATTATCACCATTGAGTCTAACTGGTGGTAAGTCGCTGGGACACTTTGCTCTGACGGTCTCAAAGATCATGTACTGACTCTTCTGCACGTTATACAATAAACCGTGGCCACAAGCATATTCCTCACACGTCTTCAGCAGCTTCCTCAAGCCACAAACCGAGGCGCTCAGCAGCACCATGTCATCAGCGTAACTGATATTATTGACACATACCCCGTCAATGTGACAGCCAACATGCTGACTGCTGAGCGCCAAGATTAACCCGTTCACGTACAAATTGAACAGGGTTGGGCCTGCTAAGCCGAGTAATACGTAGAAAATGGAATGATAATAAAATAAATCCTTGTATCTTTTTTTTGTCTTTAAATCAAGAGTGAATAGGTTACTTCTAGGTAAGCGTGCTACATCTTCGTCCACATCATCACTTAACATCAGTGTGAGATGTGGTCACTCGAGAACACATTATCAATTTTAAAAAATCTATACTTGCGACAGCCACCAAATTCAGTCGACCTAAATTTCTCCGCAAGTCCGCCAGATTTTCAATTGTTTTTTTTTGCGTTTGTAGTCCATATGTGTGGCTACAGTTTGAGATCAAAAAACTTGCAAACATTGAATACATAAAGTCAGAAAAAAAGATTTTGAAATATTCGCCATTATCTTAAAATTTAAAAGCCCTAGCCTACTCCTGATTGGTTCTTAATCTAGTCTTAGGGTGAAGCTTTCAGGCTGCAAAGGAACGTAAAGCATTATATATGTAGTTTATAAGAAAAAAAAAATGAAATAGCTAAACTTGACATTCCGGGAGGATACCATTCTGACATACTATTTCTTCATACAGCTAATAAAAATAAGCTGTCCCAAAATGATGTCAAAAAAAATATACTGTGCGTTGGCATTCTCTAACAATCGACCAAGTTATTTACACGATAGTAAAACACAACAAGTCTCCGATACTGTATAGGTTTATGTCTATTGATGCAGTCCAAATTCATCTTTGCATACCTCACCACCCACCCTATTCTTACCTCGAGACCACACAAGCATGTACAGTCAAATATCTCTAAATATAACTATATCTGGGTCTGGCACGGTTATAATTTGTTTTGCCAATAATCTGGCTACAATGTCCAAGCATTTTTGTTGTTGATATGGTTACTATTTAACTGCAAGCCGTACCTGACTTGAGAAATGGCCGGTTGGATTCCGTTTTTGCCAATCGGATATTCATGATGGCCATAAATTGCATTAGATTGCTTGAGAAGTGATGATTTTGTTGACTTTTTATATATTTTTTTTAGACAACAAACATAACCAGCAATGTGGGTGGAATTCGCATTACTAGCAATCTTGTTAACCCCTCCAACTAAGCTAAATATGCTTCATTCGCTTCGCATCGCTCGTCTTTGCATTCATGTATTATGATATTTTTACCCGACTGCAAAGGAAGGGTTATTAAGCTGTGCAGATTTCAATTTAATGCTGACATCTGTATAATTTTTATTATCAACACTGCTCTTCAAACGGTCAAGCTCGAAAAACCCGAAAACATGTGAGATCAACCAACCCGTTCAGCCCGCGTGGTGAATTTTTTTTATATTGTAAATAGGTTCGCGTTTGACCACCATCTCACCTGATGGTAAGTGATGATGTGGTCGAAGATGGAGCACGCTTACCTAAAAGTAACCTATTCACTCTTGACGTAAAGACACCTAGGTTATACAGGGGCGAGCACAGGATTATGAGACTAGTAATGCAGCTAGCGTTGCCAACTTTTTTTGATGAAAATGATGTACGTCTACATACCTGTTGTCATTAAAACTACTTCTTGCACAGGTGTTGTAGTTGGTTGGGTGCTAGATGGGCCGGGTTCACTTAACACTTCCTGCATCAGTGTGTCTTGGCACTCTTGAATGAGTTGGGTTCTTTGTTTTTTAACAAATACATGTCTAGAAGTACTAGCATCACTCATCCTTTTTCTGGGGTCTTCCTGGCAATAAAACTTTGTAAGCACAACTCCATCTACCATGATTATACTCTTGCTTAATCCCATATTATATTGATAGCCATATCTTTCTCAATCTGAAATATTTTTAAATGTTGTTTTAAAGCCATAAATGTTGATGTATTTAGTGGTAATAAATATAATTGAATATTGAAATATTTGTGGCTATTCAGGTATAATACAAAAACATCTCAGTTATCTAACCTTAAAACAGTAGAATAACTATATTGTAAAAATGTTTTAAGTTAGTAGTAATAACATGTTTTTTTACATCAAAATGATCCTGACAGAAGAAAATTACCGAACTATCCTTTATTTCTTTAGTATTTCTGCGTGCAAGTTGTACTATTACGAACTTTAACATTTTTTGGAACGGTTATAAATAGCTTCTCTTTCTTTATTATTACGTTATCGTTGTATTTGTGCACCTGGTACACCATTTATAACTCATTTTTTCCAGTAAATTACAGCCAGAAACTCTATTAAACAAAACTCTCGATTTGACTTCTCCAATGTTGATATACAAACGTGTGACCACAGAACACAGATACTCCTAGCGGAGCGTGCTCGTTTTGACAGCTTATATAATCTTAATCACTATATTTTGTCATGCTTTTTTTTTTAAACGAAATATTTATAAAATATGAAAATAAATATTATTTGTAGGGTCCTTATACACCAATAAATAATATGAGATGGTTTTTAGAAACCAGTCAAATAGCCTATTTTATTTTACTCGGAACGCAGTATCTCTATGTAGTCTGTGGTATCCTGCCGCATGACCGGCGGCTTTAGAAAGTCATGGGTGTGTGCGTTTGCGAACTTGTACGGACACTAAAATTACGTCACACATGCAAACAAATCTCCTGCGTGAATCCGCGGCATTACTTGGGAATTAGGTACATTAATTCGCAGCGCCTGGCAAACATAATGTTTGTGTGGGTGCTATTTATAAAATATTAGGCGTTTTTAAGTTATTATAATTTGTTTATTCATTTATTTACTATTAATTAAAGTCATCTAAAACGTACGAACGTTTTTTAAAATATCTGTGAATGGCAAGTAAAGCACTGCATTTATGCCTTCAAGGAGCGCACGCCTGTGAGGTTATAGCTATCGGGAAACAGACTCCGGCATTACGGCCCATTCCCGCTCATAGAGAGAAGACCTATGTCCCAGCACTCAGCAGTATGAACGTTACAGGCTGGTTTTGATGGTGACTGACATTTGCAGTTTTCTTTTAGGCCTCGTTATGATTCACATCTCATTATCTTATAAAAGACTTAAACAATAAATCAGTCACACAGTCATTGACCACACATTGTTTTCATACCGATATGCTTATTACGAAAAATAACCAGCTTTTTCTTGTTAACATGTTGTTACATAAGAGAATACACCATTGTGTATTACTAAATTATTAGCATAATATTTAATACCAGTTTTCTCACGATAATTATCTGACAAATTAATTTAACCCCAGTTTTCCTATTTTATTTTCCGAAGGTTTTAATTCAGAATATTCGCGTGTCGGTTTCCTCATTCCTGAGGATCTTGATTCCCTATTTGATTTGATATGGAATTATTGCCTGCCTTACGGTTATTTCTGTCTTTCGTATAATGACTAGGCTGCTGCGTGTAGTTAGGTGTCCACGTTTGCACGGATCCGATCTCACTATCTCTAAGAACTTTGCCCTCTTAGCCTCTTGCTTTCAACCTTACTCGTAACCACCTGTTGCTCAAGATTGTGCCCTTCTTGTATATCCAAGACTAGAAGTCGCGCAGGGGTTCTCTCCCGTTAATCACGATAAAAACAACTTTCCTTTTGCTGTCAAGTTCTTCAAACTAGTGCCATACCCATCCAAATCCACCCAGTAATTTCGAAGATTATTAGTATAGATATACATTCAAGCTATTCCATCCCAATCCGTTGACCAGTTTCTACATAATAGACCAACACACCTAAAACTTTCGCGCTAAATTAGTATTACAATTGCGGAAGTACGTTTGTTTGTTTAACATGCTTTTAAAGAGAAACTGAAGCACCGATAATGATATAATTTCGTAAACATCAAGCCTGAAGTAGGGTTTTTTTGTTAGCTTCGCGTTTGACCACCAGCTCATTTATGTTAAGCGATGATGTAGTCGAACATGAACCACGCTTACTTAGAAAAAAACTATTTACTCTTGTCTTCTAGACCCCCAGGTTATAGCTACCAGGAAACAGACTCCGGCAGGGTATTCCATTCCTTACCTGTACACACAATGAGTGTTCCCAAAATTTGGTACTTTTTAAACCATGAATACATACGTGAGAGGACTTGTGAGTTGTGGGTCATTTCGTGTTAAAAATATAAGTGGTAACGTGATTCCTTTTGCGTATTGCGTGATGTTGCGTTCCTACCTACCTTGTGGCGACGGTATGGCTTCGAGCAGTGAAAGTATTCTACTGAGATTGTTTGCTGTCTAAATATATGGGCATAGAAAAGTAAACATACATACAATCAAATTGAGAGCTTCCAGCTATGAGTAGCTTCTTTTTTCGGGGAGAAATTAATCAAATGACGGAAAAGGGAGCGTCAGACTTTTACTGATTAAAAACCCACCCTGTACCATCAGTTGCCCTAGTGTCCCGGGCCGCGGTATCTTGTTAGTACATTATTTACTGATAAACTAATGCATTATTTCAAGTCACCCTCGTTAACATTCTACATAAAGGCATAGGCCTAACTTCATTCTCTTGTTATGTTCCACCTTCGTGTGACTTGTAAGTTACCTAAGAACAATTTTAATATCATACAGTAAATACTATCTTAAAGTTAAAAAGATGTTAAATGGTTTTATGGTAAAATACTAAAGTACTATCGCTGATATGAACACCATCGTACCACATACGTAGATTGCAATGCGTGTAATCTTTATGACCAATATTTTAAATTCTGACATGCAGAATTCTATCTTTACCTACATCTAAATAAAATTTAAGTTTCTGTTTGTTATTTCAACTCTGTTTCAACTGTCTCAAGTGCTCATAGTTATGAACACGATACTAAAACAAGCTTTTTAAATGTTTATCTGTCTGTATTTCTTTCTGTACGGGCTAATCTCTTGAAAGACAAAGCCAACAATAATGGGAATATCACTGGAAGATAAAACAGGTTTTAGTGCAACATGTAACTAAAGAAAAAAATATGTATTTGTTCCATAACACAAGCTACAAAACCAAATAATAAAAACAAACTTACTTCTAAACGGAGCAAAATAAGATAATGTCGTGTGCCTCACCGCGGCAACAAAAACAAAATTCTCCCACGACAAGTCGCGGGCATAACTTGTCTTTAACATTTCAAGTTACAATTGTCGGGGACCCAATAAATTGGGACTTGAACCTCGTCCATTATTGTGGTATTGAGCTCATTGGCGGACGATCTCCAACAAGACCAATACAACATTCTTTAACAAGAAACAATTGATCCGATTATCTTGGTTGTCTCGATAACACCCGCTCAATAGTATCGATCCAAGGTTATATCGATTAGAAGCAGCCAGAATCGCAAGCGCAAGCTAACGAGCTATGTAACAATCTATTTTGACCTATATTGCAAACACGTCAGTCTTGTATTGTTATCTTTTGGCTACCGTACCAGTACGTATAGCTATTATATTGGTTCCTCTCGATAATCCTACGGTTTTAAGACGCTCCTTGATATCTTATTTACTTGACGATGGTATTCTAAATCAGCTACAAGTGTGGTACCATTAGCTGGGATTATTGTCGATAGGCTTGCGTTCGACCACCATCTCACATATATGTCAAGCGATGATGTGGTCGAGGATGAAACAAGCTATATAGCTTCTGAGTAATTTTTTGAAGTGAAAACTTCTTTAGCGGCGTTGTGCACTTTTTTTTGTAATGGGTAAAAAATGTTAAACTCGCATCAGGACACGTGACCTGATCAAAATTTCGTAAGACGGACGGAGAATAGACAGCCGGCGCGGCGTAGGAGAGGAAGTATCCCCCTCTCTACGGCGCGACGAAAATGTATGCCTGCGCAAACTTTTTAATGTAATATAAATTGTCATGTTTGTGTACGATAGCGCAATAAATAAATATTGTATTCTACCACATAAATGATAGTACTTTTATACTGATAATTAAAGCAATTCGTGCAAAATTATTCCCTAACCATTCCAAAATATCAAAAATGCACAACGTTAATATTCAAGTTTGTGTGTGTGTGCAACCCGTTTTTTTTGTTGTACTAACTACTATTTCGTTCTATTAAATTTCTATCATCACTACTGCTCTGATAACTGATGGAAAATATCGTCAGGAAACCGTCGTGCAGCACATGCTTGTAATCCTGACAAGACCGAAAATCCGAAGAGATGTGTCATCCACCAAAACCACACTGGGCTTTCGTGGTGAATTACGACCCGATTCCTTTCACAGAGAGGAGGTCTCTGTGCCAGCAGTTGGAACTTTTTAGCCTGATTTTATATTGTCCTCTGTCGGGCAAGTTTCTTCAGGCTTTTCTTTCTACGATGATTTGAAGTCCTATAAACGAGACCCTGTCTTTTTAATCTCGTTTGACGCCGTCTACTGACTTGTTATCAAAGAATCTTCGTAATAGTTTTAACCTCAAAGCCTATCGTTCAGAATGTTCAATTTAGGTATAAAGATTCGTAATCATAAAACAAGCGTAATGAATGCATATTGTAAGGTTCACCGCAAATGCCTGGCGTTCTTGTCGACTGAATGTTAGTATGTACAATCAGTAGGATAGTGATGGATTGTCTCGAATTACTGGAAGTAACGTATTCACTTACTTGCGGTTGGGAAGTGCACTTGATCTTGACATTGTCAAGTGTGGTATATGTTCATAGATGTTATGTACGGAATGTGTAGAACGCGTGATAGATAATGAATAACTGAATGTATAATTGTTTTTCTACGTTTCGTTTGTAGTCTCTACGCTTATTACTCAATAATGAAAGATGGGCTGTTCTATCTATGAATATTTGTGGCTTTGATCCAATCATTTAAGTATTCTACTGTACTAGCTACTGAGTCACGGACTGCCGTGACTTGGTTCGCGTGAAGTTTTGCCCCCGTCAATCCCGTCCCGCGGGAATCCTTTTTTTTTTTTTTAACGTGGTAAAATATCAAATAAGTGCTCCCACCCCGGGCAGGGCGGGAGGGACTGTCAGACTTTTACTGACTAAAATCCACGGTGTTCCTTCAAAAACCCTTTACGTTCCGGGGCCACGGTAATGGGATGAGTCCCACGGCCCCGGCAGGCTTCGGCCCTCTACAGGGGGGCCTCGTCATGTTGCTGACGCTCTTTGAGGCGCGCGTGGAACACAACGCGCCGTCGACCTGGGCATGGTCCATGGTCTGACAGCGAGTTGCCCTTTACTCGCTGTCCGCATGCCCGCGCCTACGGTGGCCGGAGATCGTCGGCCGACGTCCGACGCCGTGGGCGTCTGCCACTGCGGCTGGGCTGGAGGGAGGACGCCATCCTCTCCCTCACACGGCCTGCCTCCTCCTTCGGAAGCATGACTGCTTCGCAGAAGGAGGCGACCGCTTCCCACTCCCTCTCGCCCCGCAGCATGGCCTCGACCAATGCCGGGCGCGAGAGGTCTCCGCCTATCGCCGCCGTGAGGACACGTCGGTGATCTGCCCAGGCGGGGCAGTCTTGCACCGTATGCTCTACTGTGTCCTCAGGGCGACCCTCGCAGTGGTGACACCCAGGCGTTTCTTCCTTTCCCATCAGACACAGGTACCTCCCGAAACTTCCGTGTCCGGTGAGGACCTGCGTCATGCGGTAGGTCAGGACGCCGTGACGCCGATCTAGCCACTCCTCAAAGAGGGGTCTTACCGCCGCAATCGCGGCGTGCCCGCCCGTGGGAATCCTAGGACGAAAAGTTGCCCTATAACTTCCTCTATCTTCCAGTGACAGTTCGATCTTAATCGGTTCAGCCGTTCTAGAGATTAGCCCGGACTAACAGAAAGATAGTGGCCAAACGCGAGCATCATATATCATTATATCTTAACATAGTATAAAGCAAAGTCGCTTCCCTGTGTCTGTCCCTATGTATGCTTAAATCTTTAAAACTACGCAACGGATTTTGATGCAGTTTCTTTCAATAGAAAGAGTGATTCAATAGGAAGGTTTTTAAGTATATAACATGCATAATATAGTAGAGGAACACTGATAATTTTTGAGGTTTCTAATGTGATGTCGCGAATAAACACATTTTTTTGCGCTTGCTTTGCAAACACTGGCTGAACCCTACGAGATAGATCAAAATAATGTACTACAGTATTGTACACCTTAAAAAGGTCAACAAAAATGTCCTCGATGGCATCTGTCTATCTCTTATAGATAACCCACAACCATTTTTTATCCTTTACTTTTTACGAGAAATACGAGCATATTTTACGAAGCGATTTTAAGCAATACGGCATTAATCCTTATCCAATTAAGTACCATAAATACATTGTGCATTTAATATAAATCAATATTGCCCTTTACAGAATATAATTTAAATAAATAGTTTCGAAGATATTACAGATTTATAATGCAAGGACATAATGGTTGCCGCGCGGTGCCGGCGGGGCACGGCGCGCGTGCCTATGTTGCTTAGATTTGAGCGTTGAATGTTTTTCCCATGGTAAATTATGTGTCGCACTTTCAAGAGTAATTACTAAAGAGAACATGTATGTCGAATGACAAAAAGGCTGTCAACGATGTATATAAAGACATTCTATAGTATATTTAATATAAACATTGCACCCGTGCGAAGCCGGGGCGGGTCGCTAGTCATGAATAAAAAACACTGATAGACAGATTAAAATTACGTTTATTTGTGTTTTTATTATTAAGTATATTTAGTTTTTACCCGACTGCGCCAGAAGGAGGGTTATGTTTTTCGAGAGTATGTTGTATGTATAATTGTTTGGCACGCTCTGTGGCCTGAACGGCTCGACGGATTTTAGCTTGAGAGGTATCGTTAGATTCGTATTGACTGTAAAAGTGACACTGGGTATATCAAAATAAAAAAAACCAAAATGGCGGATTTTTGGCGCCATATTATGCTTCAAAAAAGTTTTTTTTTTTCTCAAAACCTATCGAGTGGGGTATCAAAATAAAGGGTTTTAAAAGGTGATTACAAACATATATACAACTTATATGGTTAAAAGTAATTCAAAGTGACAAATCGTAAAAAAACACGTATCAAGAACTAAATCGTCTGCGAAATCTTCACATTTGTAAACTAAAAAGCTGGAAATAAAGCTCCGAAACTTGTATGGTTTTTAGACAAAACTGAAATGTTAGGAATTAAAAAAAAATCTTACCACAGATTACAAAAATGAATGAAACATTAATGTACCTAGCTTAAACAACCTACAATGATAACTGTATATACGTTTCCGTTAGAGCAAAATCCCTTGAACGGCCGGAAATATACCGAGTTCTAAGTAATTCACACTACTTACTTCGGTATGTCGTTAAAGGAATGTCTTCTAATGGCGGTCAGCATCGGGCCCGTCGGGTTAGAAAGCTGCGGCGCTTGCGCAACATCTACATTGCTAACACATGTTTATATCCGACTGTCATGTTATTCGTACGCGGTTTCGCGGATGTTGGAGAACTTGACTTACTTAGCAGTTTTGGAGCACATACAACCTTGTATCTTTATCCATGCAACAGGAGATCGTGGCTAGTGTTGCCCAAACGAGAGTCTCGCAAGAGTCTTGCAATTAGCGATTATCCTATTGCTATTTATTAAACGGTAGTTGAGATCTCAGAACAATGTAACAGAGTAGGTACATTTTGAGCTTGAATTGACATAGGCCAACCAAATGAATCAATTTAATTGAGACTCTTGAAGACTCTTGCGAGACTCTCATTTGGGCAACACTAATCGTGGCTAAATAATAACAGCTGCACGGGTTGATTGAATATCGCTAAGTAAAATGTATGATTTTGTTGTTAGTTGCGAAAGTTTTAGTTTTCGTCGTAAAACGCATGTTTGCAGTATATTCACAAGCTCAGAGCTTGGAGAAGAGCTTCTTTTTCCATCTTTTGTCGTGAGAAAACTTTCCGCGTAGAGAAAAGTCTAAACTAGTATGTACATGAGACGTAGTCTAGACGGGCGTTTGAAGAGAGGTTGGCTTAGTTCAAATTACCGTCAGAATTCGTGTATTTTTCTGATAAAAATAAAATATGCAAAAATCTTCGTATACAATAAGTTGTGTTTGGTGCCTCCTTTTAGGCAAACAATGCTTGTGTTAGGAAACTCCGCTACTACATGTGATTTTACATTCAAATCTTACAATAAAGCTTAGTTTAAGAAGGAATACATAAAATAATAAGCCTATAACGTTCCCATCGCTGGGACACAGGGTTCATCTCTATAAAAAGAAACAGGCCGTAGTCCACAAAACGAGCCCAATGCGGGTTGGTAGATGTCTGGCGGGTCCTAGAAAATCGGTTTTCACACCATGTTTTTCTTCGCTGTAGTCGTGATGATGTAAATTATATGAACTGATGATATGCTTGCCTGGGTTCGAACTTTCGAAGTACGAAGCCACGATCTAAAACTCGTTACTCGTGTCTTTAACTACTGGGCCAATTATGAATATGAGAGAACGAAATTTTCCGTTTCCGTGCAGGTTAGGGTAACGCACTTCCAATCCAAAAGGATGCCAATCCGATTGGTTTCCTACAAACGATTAACATAGTTCTCGGTACTTCGTTCCATATCGACGTTGGTCAAGCATGGACGAGCACACATTTACATAATCCGTATGCATCTAGCCGTTACGGTATTTTTTTTTTACCTTTAGACGCTGTTATAACTATGTGACATAAATGCTGATATTTTTATCGGCGTATTGACCTCGCATGTTCTCCTTACTTACTGATGTACTCGTAAGTTTAGAAATAGTACTTTTTAACCGACTTCTAAAAAATGAGGAGGTTCTCAATTCGGATGTTTGTATTTTCTTTTTTTTTATGTTTGTCCACGCATAACTCCGTCGTTTGCCAACCGATTTGAAAAATTCTGATCTTGTTAGAAAGGGTATACTTCCCAAATGGTCCCATGAAAATGTTATCGAAATCGGACAAGCCGTTTCTGAAAAAAGTCTAAAAAAATGTTTACGTTGATGATCTTTTCGTTTACGCTGCATTGCGTTTTTTGTTCGCGCATAACTCCGTCATTTACGAACCGATTTGGAAAATTCACTGACCCACTAAAAAGCACTAAAATAAAAACTTTTTTTGCAAAAAATAAAACCGACTTCCATATCAAAACACTACAAAGCCCAAAATAATTTTAATTTCGGAAGGCGGTGTGAAAAAAAATAGAAAATACAAAACCAATAACACCGACTACCGAAATTAAAATTATTTTTGGCTTTGTAGTGTTTTGATATGGAAGTCGGTTTTATTTTTTGCAAAAAAGTTTTTATTCATAAAGTTAATCGTTTAAAAGATATACGCTTCCAAAGTGCTAAAATGTGTCCAAAAAAACCATATGTTATGTGTTAAAAAAACCATATTAAAACCATAGGTTTGAACGAGATCGAGTCAGCAGTTTTTGAGATACAGTATATTTTCTAAAACCGCAAATATAACTTTGTAATTCATACAAATACTATAAAAAAAATTTTTTTTTTCTTATAAATATATTATATTTATTATAGTTACTACGGATTACGGAACCCTTCATGGGCGAGTCCGACTCGCACTTGGCCAATTTTTTCTGGATGGGAAAATCATCGAATGACTCCTCCCACTGTGGGAGAGGAAGGGAGTGTCAGACTTCTACTGACTAAAAACTCACCCTGCTCCTTCAGCTGCCATTGCGTTCCGAGGTTCTCGTTAGAACATTCCCGCAACCCCGTAAGGCAGTAGCTCTATCGGGCCCAGTCAATCCTGCTGACTGCTCTTTAAGGCATACGTATTTACTTAGTTGTATTCTTATCTAGACATTGTAAATAGGTCAAGTAACAATTCTCCGAAGAGCAATGAAACGTATCAAGCGTAATCTTCTCAGTAACACGGACCATTGTTACCCAATTCAATATGATTGGCTATTTCTATTGACTATTATAGCTGCAGTAGCTAAAATGTTATACAGTACCTATATACTTTAGATTATTTTTGGTCTGAGAAATGAAAACTTATAAAAATACTCATGTCACGGCAGTACATTAAAAATAACTGGTCCGCCATTTTGGACCACCCGTCATATTGGATTTAATATTAACTTAATATTACCCAACTTAACGTGTGTGCTAAATGTCATCTGCTTTCAAATTTGCAAGATTTGACCCGAACATACTTTATAACAAACGCACTAGCAAGGCAAGAACGCACTAAAAGTTTGTTAAATGTACCCTTCATCATTATTGTTTTCCTTTTTTTTTAAATACGTGGTTTTTAGTGGAGCCTTGTTTTTTCGCCACTTTGCAAAACTTCTACAGTTTTCCAGAAATTGCACAATTCAATTCAGTTTAATTCTAGTTAAAAATTTACAGTATACTTTAACTTTAGCGTACCCTATTGTTTGTGTAGACTATAGACTAGCCCACGCAAACTTGACTACAAAGCATTATGTAATTGTGAATGTGAACGTCTTATGACGTCAATGTGTAGGGAGCTCCTGATTGTTTTTTTTTATATTCCATTGTTGTCCCATAGTCATAGTTAGGTATTTTTAGGGTTCCGTAGCCGAATGGCAAAAAATGGAACCCTTATAGTTTCGATATGTGTGTCCGTCTGTCTGTCTGTCTGTCTGTCCGTCCGTCCGTATGTATGTCACAGCCATTTTATTCCGAAACTATTAAGACTATACATGTGAAACTTAGTATGAAGATGTATTCTGTGAACCGCTTTCCGATTTTAAGAAAAAAATTAAAAAAGTATTTAAAATAAAGGGGGGTCCCCATACATGGAACTGGAACTGAAAATATTTTTTTTCATGACACCTATGCGTGTGTGGTATCTATAGACAGGTCTTTAAAAATGATATGAGAGTTTCTAAAACCACTTTTTCATAAAGTCAATCGTTTAAAAGATATAAGCTTCCAAAGTGGTAAAATGTGTGTCCCCCCTCTAACTTCTATAATAATGGAGTGAAAAATCTAAAAAAATATATGTCTGTAGATCTTAATGTAAACTTTCAACCAAAATTGGTTTGAACGAAATCGGGTCAGCAGTTTTTGAGATACAGCATATTTTCTAAAACCGCAAATATAACTTTGTAATTCATACAAACACTATGAAAAACAAAGTTATTTACGTAGTTGTAAAAATGTAAATAAGTTAGGTTTTAAGAAATATTTAAGGTTTTTTATTCGTCAAATAAATATACATATTATATTATATTATTATAGTTACTACGGAACCCTTCATGGGCGAGTCTGACTCGCACTTGGCCAATTTTTATGCATCTAGTTTTGTACAATATTTGTGTCGCAGGAGCAAAATTTATTTAATAATACCAAGAAGAAATCTAAAAAAAAACAGCGTCTTAATGCCCACTTTCCTAATATTATAAATGCGAAAGTTACTGTCTATTACACTAAGTCTAAACCTACAGTGATTAAAAGTACAGAGATAGATTAGACCTTAGGAAAAGAGACTAAGGCTACTAAGCTGAAGAAGGACATGCTTTGTATTGGTGAAAGAATTTCTGAATTCGTTCTACTACTCCACGTTTTTCCTCATTATAACATTTATGTAGATTAATAAATATTTTGACCCTCTAGTGAAATATGAATTAATGATGTTTATTTTTTGTTCGTAAATGTAAACTAGACGAGTGTTTCCTAACTGACTACTCTGAGAAGAAACACTGAAACAAACTCGAGGCTTATATGATATTGAAATTAATCCTTCCATTCTTCCTTGTATGCATCTTTGAGTTTAACTGTACTATCTTCCACTGCTACTGAATGTATTGGGCAGCCAGCGATTCTTGACGCTGACTTGATAATCCTTTTAACACTGGCAATTTGGCTTTAATGGCAATATTTTCCATCGACAAACTAAGAAGACTAAATATATTTATAAAGAGTTTAACTGGTTGTCTGTTAAGTCTTTAAGACACAACAACGGGCACATATTGTAAAGCAATCTTGTTCGCAACGTCCGTGAATAATGTCGTAGACTTGATTAAATATTGATTAGCGGCAGCTTTACCCGAAGTAGTGGATCAATACCTACATTGATAATAACTTGACATAAGGCCTAGAATTGCACGATCATTCATTATGTAGAATCGACAAAAATGATGTATGTGTATGTCGAGATTCATGGTGGAATCTTTAAATTCATCTTCTATACTTCTTTCAGCCTTTAAAGCACGAGTAAATAGGCATCTTCTGGGCTCGCTCGTCCCATCTTAGACCTCATCTATCGCTTACCATCAGGCGAGATCGAGGTCAAGAGTGGGCCCATCGGTAATAAAAAAAAAAAAAATATATTTTTTATAAATAAAATTCTATAAAAAAGTGTCTTTACGATTTAAATCTTCTTCTTAGCGTGTCGATGGCAAATAGTTAGATGGAGTCAGCCCAGAACTGGGCAACAAGTTTGGCATTTTCGGTAGCTTCCATCAAGTCCTGCAGTGAGCAGTTGACAGGGCACGCAGGACAGGAAATTAAGTGTACCATGGTTTGTGGAACAGAACCACATATACACCCCAAGGCAGAGGCATCGATAAATCTCCACCTGAACAGATTTTCTTTACTGCGACCAACCTGGGTGCGGAGTCTGTTTAAAGACTTCCAGGTCAGCCATGGCAGTTCGTGTCCAGGTGGGAGATGCTCAGCTGGTGGTACAAATGGGCTTGGAAGGGATGTACTTTCCAGCCACAGCTTTAGGCGCTCCTTAGGCTGCTCGCCAGTAAGTGGAGTGACACACTTCAGGAAACTTCTTCGACTTTTCAGCCTTTGTGGCACTAAAGTGTACCCATGCATTGGGTGTCGGGAGTCTCTAACCATTTTGGCTCTTTCATTGGAACTTGCAACCGCTCTGCGAACTTCCGGTGGCGCTATTCCTGCCAGTGGATACAACATCTGTACCGGGGTCGGATTAAGGCAACCAGTAATGATCCGACACGTTTCATTAAGAGCTGTATCCACTAACTCCGTATGGGCTGAACGACACCACACGGGGCATGCGAATTCACCCGCAGAAACAGATAGTGCCAGCGCAGTAGTCCGCAATACGTGAGGCGAAGCACCCCACTTTGACGAGACCAGTCGCCTTAGAAGATTATTTCGAGAATGCACTTTCTGCCGGATAGTATTGCAGTTTTTGCTAAATGTTAATGACCTGTCCAAGAAAACTCCAAGATATTTTGGGTAGTCACTATGCTCGATAGACACTCCTCCCCAAAAGATATTGAGTTTACGCCGCGCCTCTCTGTTGCGAAGATGGAACACACAAGTCTGCGTTTTGTTAGGGTTGGACCTGAGTGAGTTAGCGAGATAATAAGTGGCTAAATCACCAAGAGCACTAGAAAGGTGAACCTCAACTTCTTCAAAGGTGCTAGCTTGGGAAGTGAGAGCAAGGTCATCTGCATGGTTGCTGCTGGATGGTTGGTCGTTGGTATATATTAAAGAGGAGCGGTGCCAGAACACTACCTTGCGGGAGGCCGTTTTTTTGTGCTCTCCAACGACTTTTTTCCGATAAGAGATGGACCTGAAAACGGCGATTGTGGAGGAGTTCCCGGAGTATTTGTATAAAGTTGGGATCGTTAATCATGGACTCCACCTTCCACAATAACCGTTTGAGGTTAACTGTATCGTAGGCAGCCGATAAATCCACGAATACAGCACCTGTAACCATCCCAGTCTCGAAACCATCCTCTATGTGTTGGACGAGTTTGAGGGTCTGGTTGCTGCAAGACTTCACGGGTCTGAAACCAGCTTGCTCGGGAATTAATTTTGGGTCAATAACGGACGTAAGACGGTTCAGCAGCAGTCTCTCGAATAGCTTATAAAATATGTGTGACATAGCAAAGATATTGGACGGAAGTTTTTCGGGTCGTCTGCTGATTTACCTGGCTTAGGTATCGCTATAACTTTAGACTTTCTCCAGTGACGCGGTATTGAAGCTGATTCCAGGCAGTTGTTGAATAGTTGCAGCAACCATGACACAGCAACTGGGCCTAGCTGTTTAATTTGTTCGGCTGAGATGTCGTCCAAACCAGAAGCCTTACCACATTTCAGACCCCTAATCGCCTCCATGATGTCGGCAAGGATGAACGGTTTACTAATATCATTGGAAACGTCGTCCAATTTTTTTGACTTACGGATCTGGGACGGCGTGTTGGTTTGCCATTTGCAAGAAGTTGATGTGCTATCTGGTTGGCAGTAACTTGACTTGGTGGAGAGGGTTGAGGGGACTCACTAGTCAGCTTTCGAATAGTACTCCAAGCTTTTTTACTATTATGAGTCATGTCGATATTAGTAACAGTGCTTATCCATCTCGCCTGTCTATTTTCACCTAAATTAGATAGCAACATTTCCCCAGCTAGTGTCGTTTCCTCTAAGAAGGGGTCAGTGTTATAAAGAAGCTCATAACGGTTTAGTAAATCGCTGGGTTCTGTCGACAGCCCTGGAATGTACGAAGTCCTACAACCTCGTGGTATGTGTTTTCGGGAAGTAGTTGCCACAATTTCAACAAATTGGTCGCAGTTTTGCGGCGTTGGCAAGACTTCCAAAAGGGCGTCATCTATCGACCGTGTGAACGACTCCCAGTCGGCTTTGGCGTAGTTGAATCGGCGCTTAAAGGGGACATTCAAAGGCTGGACCACGGGTACAATACAACACATAATAGGTCTGTGCTGAGAGCGAGGAATTGGCGGACATACGCTCTTGATGCACTGTGAGCTGATACATGAGCTAGCGAAAATAAGGTCTGGGTTGTATCCGCGTTTCCAGCGGCCACTGTTAAATGAAGCCGGTAGTTTGGCATCATGAATCAAGGTCAAGTCATTCGCTTCAGCCCATTCCTCGACTGCTTCTCCGTTCAGGTCCGCAACATTGTAGCCCCAGTTGGTGCTGCAACTATTGAAGTCACCGATTACAACTTTGATTGGTTGGCCGTTAAAGTTCTCTGGTGGGTCAAAGTTGAATGTGGTACCAGGTGGCTTATAGAATGAAGTTATGTTGCAGTTGCCAATATCTAAGGTGATAATTTCGATGCCATTTTCGTTTGAGCATTTGGTAGATAGAATGCTTACGCCGGGAGCAGCAAACACTGCGTTACCGTGCTTTGGGTGACAAATCTCGGCGATAAGCGTGAGTCCATCGATGTGTGGCCGGCTTTGTGTTTCAACTCGATGGGTCTCTTGGACGCAAAGAATGTCACAATTAGTTTTGCGGTACAAATTAGAAAGCATTTCCGAGAAGATTTTTCCAAAAAGAAGTCCTCTTCTAAAACGATTTAAATAATACTGTGTTTTTAGTCAAGTAACAATGAGTTATATGTATGGGTAATTCCAGCAAAATTCAGAAATTAGAGTTTAAAAAATTTGTGAGAAATATTTTCAATATTTAAGTATTCTTTGTATGAATTTTATAGTACTCGTGTAACTTATTATCAATTATATAGTGGTCCCCAAAATAAGTAAGTTTTTATGCGATAAAGAGGGTAGTTAAAACATAAGAGAGTGAGGGAATGATGCATCAGGTGAGGGAATGAGCGTTAACATATTTACGACAATTCAACAATAAAAGACACGTTTAATGACATTAGAAATCTTGTATAACAACAAATCATAAACATAACATACATAACATAATGTAATAACAAACATAAAGTAACATTATTTACTAATTATTTCTACAAATCTAAATAATATAATTTTTTGTACTTTAAATTATTGAAAATTAATCACAGCGTTTCAAGTATTGCGAATGGCATTGCAGATCTATTAAAAGTTACTTAAAAACTAGTTAAAGAAACAAAGAATGAAAACCATCTATTTATTATAAATTTCAACATAAGACAACATGAGAGAGAACAATAAAACATTAAATCTAAATATGAGGAATCGTTCTTTGATCAACTCAGCTAATCACCATTGTCCATTTCTATTACGAAGTAGCAGCCTCTTTTGATTAATTTTGGAAGTTGAATCTTCTGTAATACATCATCCAAATTATACAGCTACTCATCTCTTATAGTCGGCCATTTCCAAGCTTTAGAGCCTCTAGTCATACAGTTTACTGAAGCGCCTTACACAACAGACATTTTGTTGAATACACATCGTATGTTATCATTGAAAGAAATCTTGTTAGATCGCAGCTAGGCAAAACTTTATTTTCGTACAGTTTTAGGATCATTAACTGAACATTTGCGTGTATCACACATTTGCAAGTATCACGGTCTTTGACTGATGTCCAGGTTATACCAAAAGGTCTGAACTTACAAAATGTTGCCAAGCTCACTTTGTATTCAACTGTCGTTAAAAACTTGCAAGTTTTTCATGGTAACACACAATAAGCGTTTTTGTTTTACTTGTCCTTTGTGCTTCATAAAATCTTTCTTACCCGGACACATCCTAGAATTCTTATCCTTTTTTAAAAAATCAGTAACGTTTTTTTTTATCTCGATCTCGCCTTATGGTAAGCGATAGATGAAATCCACGATGTGACGAGCGAACCCAGAAGATGCCTATTTACTCTTGCTTTAGAGGCAGAAAGGTCATAAGTGGCAGGGAATACAGAAGCCGGCAGAGAATTCCACAACTTGGCCGTGCGCACAATAAATGTGGAGGAGAAGCGCTTGGTACGACAAGACGGTATATCAACCAAGTGTGGATGGTACCCAGCCGTGCGTCTGGTAGACCGGTAGTGAAAGGGAGATGGAGGAATCAGGTCATGGAGCTCCTGCGCACACTCCCCGAAGTACAATCTATAGAAAACCGACAGGCAAGCAACTTTCGCCGATGAGCCAGGCTATGAAGCTTGTCCACTAGCGCCTCTTCACTTATAAGCCGTTTAGCTCTGCGCTCGATCGAGTCCAATGCAGCAAGTTGGTATTTTGCAGAGCCATCCCACAAGTGGCTGCAATACTCCACGCAGGAACGGACCTGTGCTTTATATATATTCAGAAGCTGTCCAGGCGTGAAGTACCGCCCCACCTTGTGTAGGATTCCCAGCTTTTTTGCTGCAGTCTGAGCTCTGGACTCTATGGTTGAGCCGAAGTTGAGGTCTGATGTCAACTCCATGCTCAAAAGCTCCAGGTGGTCGGTAACTGGCACAGATATACTTCGGAAAGTAGGGGATAGTTGGAATGGGCTCCTTTTAGCGCTGAAAAGACAAGCCTGTGTTTTCGCGTTGAATTTGACCAGATTGTCGTCACCCCATTTGGAAACGCTTTAGTATTTAATTTTCTGGACCCAGCTCTTTTGTACGTTTCATGTTTGAATAACGGTTTTGCTAAGTTGAGCAATTTACTCTTCTTTAAAATGTTTGGTTTCATTACTTTAAGAAATTTCCTCTTCTCACTAAATTTATTTTGATCTTTGTAGTAGTCTGTAAGCTGTCTAGTAATAACTTCCGAAAAATAAGCCTCTCTCTCTTCACGGTTTCAGGTACTTGTACATTTTGCAATAGTTCTGAAACTTTAGCTTCAGGAGAAGTCTGAAACTTTTTAGCCAGTCTTTGATATCTCTTGCGAAACTTCTCACCCTTTCTTTTTGCCTCGTCGACTGCTTTCTGTAATTTGGATATTTTAGCATAAAGCTTTGCTCTATGTCGTCTTAGTTGCCTTCTCCTTTGAGCGATTACCAACAGTCTTCGCCACTCCTCCCAATTTCGACTAATGTTTTCAAAAGAAGGCCCTGGGCTTAGAGGTGGCGTTATATCTAATACTATTGCCAAATTCTTTGCAGCATACATTTTTATCGCTGTAGGTTTGACTATTTTTGTTCCAATTCTTTCGCTTCAGTTTTTTTTTTTCTCTTGAATTCATTACAGGTTTTACCGACCTTTTTCCTTTTTCTTAACATATTTCAGTCTTTCTTTTTCGCGAAGTCTTTCTAAACTGTCAGGATCACTCTTCATTTTTCTGTACGTTTCCGGTCATATTCTTTCTTTTTCAATTTAAGTTGTGCCTCAGTTAGTTTCTTTGGTTTGCCATTTTTAGGTTAATAAAGCCTTCAAAAAGAAAGCAAAGATCAATTAGCATTAGTGCAGCAAGAGCACAAAAAGAAAACCATACGCACGGTTAAAATAATCATTTCCTCACCTATCATCATTCCCTCACTACAAATAAATACGAGGGAATGACGGTGAGGGAATGACGAAATCAAACATAACCGCCAAAAACGCACAACATAAGCTTTCTTTCGTACTACATTTTCTGGTCACGTTATGATTCATCAAAACCAACGTCAACGCGTAATCACTAATTAGTTAAAGTTAATTACCTTATTTTTATAAGATGTGATGTAATGACGGCCAAAAATGTAACTTTGCAAATTATGGTCAAACCTTTTTTTTAACAGAAACGACATGCACGCACAAAATGAATTTGCCATAATATATTATTGGCAGTACTGTCAACTGTCATAAACAAATGGGTACGTTCATGTAATATAAATAACAAGTTCAAAAAAAAGGTGTGAGGGAATGATTATTTTTCTTGGGACAGACTAAAAACAATACATAATTATATTTAAATAATCTTTTATTTTTTTCTGTAATTATGAATATTTTAAGAAAACCATTTTATTTTGAATAAATCAGTAAAACTATTACAGTAAATTTTGCAAAATGGGTAAATTTAGCAACCGTAGAGTGTTTTAATCTGGAGTTTGGGACATAGTGAGGGAATGATTTTCGGATGTTATCATAAGCAAAAGAAATATTAGATATCAAGTTTATTAGAAACTCGTATAGTTATTATATATCCACCATAGCATACTTATTAATAAAACTGTAATCATTACTTAAATTCGTAACTACTTAGAAAATAACAACAAGGACATGAATTTCGGAATTTCGCTAGAATTACCCGTATACGTCAACATTCAAACCCATTACTCTTTTAGTTACATGCATGTCATCCCTCGGGTCACCACTGCTCTTAATTTTCATTAAAACGATGAAGCGCTCGTTTTAAAATCAAGCTTCTAAAACCGGCCACACACAGCTGCACAATGTTGACGAATATTGTTTCTAAATTGTCGATAACAGACTGAACACATTGCTTTCATTCATTTCAGCTATTATGATAACAGAAATACTGAACAGAATCGATTCGATTTCAGCCGTTCAATATAGTTACTTAACTAACTTCTGCCCGCGGCTTAGCTCGCATGTTTCTTGGCGGTGAAAAGCGTAGCCAATGTCGCTTAGGAATAATGTAGCTTTTTTGTATAAAAAGTACTCACCCACTCACCCTTCTCACTCTTGCCACACACTCACTCAGGGTGAGTGACACAATCTATATAGCCTTATGTATTTTTATTTGGAATATTATAAATCTCAGCAACTTTATTTTTGCTGCACATTAACGGTCTGCTGATTCCCGGTATTTTTAGGTATGCAGACGACAGCACAGTTTCTGAGAGATATGTGTCCAGCGCGCGAGCTGGTGGGTCACAGATCCAGTCTCTCCGTGAGGACATGGTTGGGCGCTTGAACTTGTCCTTGAAGGCTGTCTCCGAATGGGGCGATGCCAACTTGGTCAAGTTTAATGCAGCTAAGACCCAGGCGTGTCTCTTCTCCGCAAAAAGGAGTCAATTCGAACCGGCTCCGACTTTCCGGGGTGTAACCGTGCCGATAACCGACCGTATCGAGATTCTGGGGGAACACTAACTTCTACCCTCAATTTTGGCCCGTTTATCGAGGCAAAGGCTCAACTAGCATCAAAAAAGTTGGGAATCCTAGCAAAGGTGAGACGGTACTTCACACCCGAACAGTTGCTAAATCTCTATCAAGCCCAGGTTCGGTCGTGTATGGAGTACTGCTCTCATCTTTGGGATGGATCTGCTAAATACCAACTGGACGCGCTTGAGTCTATCGAGAAGCCAAGAGACTCATTGGCAACGATGCACTGGTCGAGTCAAAGCTCAACGAGCCTTGAACATCGACGACGAGTTGCAAGTCTATCGGTTTTCTATCGGTTACATTTCGGGGAGTGTACGATGGAATTACACAGTCTAATTCCGCCAAGCCCGTTCCATCATCGGACTACGAGACAAATGGCGTAGTGCCATCTTTACATGGTGGACATCCCACCCACACGCACAAAACTTTTTGGGAATACCTTCATTGTGCGTACGGCTAAGGATTGGAATTCCCTGCCGGAGTCTGTTTCCCGATAGCTATAACCTAGGAGTCTTAAGTCAAGAGTGAATAGGTTACTTTTAGGTAAGCGTGCTCCATCTTCGACCACATCATCACTTACCATTAGGTGAGATGGTTGTCAAACGCGAACCGATTTTTAAATAAAAAAAAATATTATTTCAATTTTTGTTTATGCGTGCTGTAATAAAATTAATGTTCTTTTATAACCGACTTCAAAAAAAGGAGGTTTACAATTCGTCTTATGTATGTTACCTCATAACTCGGAAAGGCTGGACCGATTTGAAAAATTCTTTTTGTGTTTGAATGAGTATACTTTCTAGTTGGTCCCATTGTTACGAAATCAGGATCTGATGATTGGATCCTGGAGAAATCGAGGGAACTCTTCAAATATTATAGGCACACCTATAGCGTTTTGGGTATTTCTTATAGTACCTTGAGCAGTTGCTTCCGAAAAGTACCATTTGGGGAAGTTGAACTGATGATGAAGACCACAGATGGCCACTGAAACTCTTCAATAATAAGTATTTCGTGGATTGCGATTCGATTACTTGAGTACGGATGTTAAACACTTTATGCTCGTCACAATACATATGGTGATGTAGAGCTGATGGTCAAGTACCAGGAGAACTCCTCAAAAATTAACGGCTATGCATCAGGAAAAGCAATTTTTTGTAAAAGGTGATAAGTTGTTGACATTATGGCTTTTGTAACTAGATAAAATTACAAACCGACCCACTAAAAAGCGTGAAAAAAAAAATTTTAGCAAAAAAAACATTTTACCAAAAAATTAAACCGACTCCCAAAAAACACTGCAAAGTGAAAAATAACTTTAATTTCGGTAGTCGGTGTCTTTAGTTTTGTTTATTCGTTTTTGGCTCCGACTTTTTGAGAATCGGTCGCCGCGCTCGACGCGTCTCGCGGTCGAAGCGTTCTCTAGGTACTTAAGCCTCATGTGAACGTGATCTAAACAATATTACCAATACATTAAGGGGACTACAAGAGCTAAACGCGAGTTTTATAATGCGTTAAAGTATATGATTCACTGCAGTTAACACAATCAGAAAAATATATGATATTCTTCAGGATATAATCTAGTTAAGTAGTGTGTTGAAAACATAATACAACTAATTTTAATTCATAGAAAAAAATCACAAAGATACCTCTAAAAAAATCTTTTAACGAATAAAAACCATATTAAAATACATACGATCATTCTGATTTTTTGACAAATTATTCAACAAGAAACATACTAACGAAATAGTGTTTTATTTTTTTAATCCAATCAATACATTTTCTGTAAATCGCGGATTATTATTTCGCAATATAATACGTACGCATGTGTGCGTAAACGCCTGTGTACCGACAGTGCCGGCCAACGCCTGTTGCTATATGGACGTGTCGCTTTTCTCGCCGATTTATTTCGACTCGGAATTGTTTGTAGTTATTGTAAAGTTTCGTCTGTAAATTAATTATTATATTTATAAATTCATTTTTTATATCAATTTTCTATAAATAATCTTCTTTCTTGTAAATATAAAATACTTTAGGTTAAAATAGCGTAACTTGATTTCAATTTTATTTTATAAATATGGGAAATAAAGTGAAGCCAGTTAAAAGGACTAAAAAACGTTCATATAAATCAAACGCCGTACATATGAACGATGTTAAAAGGTAAGAATATTTTAGATTACTAAATTATTTCTAAAATATTATGACACATTATTGGAACCGTCTCAGTATTGAGCACTTTATTTTACTCGAATACGGTCAGTTATTTCATTACAATTCCTGAGTTCTATTAGCGTGTATAGTAGTGAATCGGATCGGCAACCGCCAGTGTCCTGGATCAAACCTAGGGTCTTATTTTGTCTTTTTGTCACTTCTATTTTATTGAAAGTACTTTTATATTATATTTAGATATTTTTGTAAATATTTTGTTGAATAAAAAAAGAAACGTTTTCATTTTTTTATAGGAGAAAGAAAGTCGAAAATGTCAACGCCGAAGTTATTTTCAATGAGTAAGTATCGACACATTATCTAGACTATTATAAAGAATAAAACAAAGTAAGAAACATTTTGTTTCAAGACCGCGGTTTATTGATATGTGCAGTAATGTGCATGACAAAATATCTGATTGATCTGAAAATTCAGATGTTGCTTATTGTCATACATAACTAAGTAAGAGAATAGGTATGTACCTAACTATGAATGTTAGTTGCCTAATCATTTATTTGTAGCTCAACAATTTTACGAAATGAATACAAAAAATTGGCCAAGTGCGAGTCAGACTCGCCCATGAAGGGTTCCGTAGTAACTATAATAATATAATATGTATATTTATTTGACGAATAAAAAAAACTTAAAAATTTCTTAAAACTAGCTTATTTACATTTTTATAACTACGCTAAATAACTTTGTTTTTCATAGTGTTTGTATGAATTACAAAGTTATATTTGCGGTTTTAGAAAATATGCTGTATCTCAAAAACTGCTGAATCGATTTCGTTCAAACCAATTTTGGTTGAAAGTTTACATTAAGATCTACAGACATATTTTTTTTTTAATTTTTCACTCCATTATTATAGAAGTTAGAGGGGGGGACACACATTTTACCACTTTGGAAGCTTATATCTTTTAAACGATTGTTTTTATGGAAAAACGGTCTTAGAAACCCTCATATCATTTTTAAAGACCTGTCCATAGATACCACAAACACATAGATTTCATGAAAAAAAATATTTTCATTTCTAGTTCCATGTATGGGGGACCCCCCTTTATTTTAATTTTTTTTATTTTTTTTGCTTAAAATCGGAAAGCGGTTTACAGAATACATCTACCTACTAAGTTTCACATGTATAGTCTTAATAGTTTTGGAATAAAATGGCTGTGACATACGGACGGACGGACAGACGGACAGACAGACAGACAGACAGACGGACGGACAGACATATCGAAACTATAAGGGTTCTGTTTTTTGCCATTCAGCTACGGAACCCTAAAAAATGAAATCTAAAATGTACCAACTTCTGAACCACAGAACTAGAAAATTTAGAATTGACATTATCACGCAGTTTTAAAATTGACATGGTCACTAAATCTGTCTTAAAACGGGATATTTACTACTATATTTTGGCACAAGTAATATACAGGGTGGCAGGGACATCGACGCACAAACGCTTACCAGGGATTCGGTACATGATTCTGGACCCCCTGCGTTGGAATTTTTCGTCGTTTTTTTTTTAATTTTTCAGGATTTTTCAGTATTTTTTTTACTGAAAACTGTATAAAATCATTGTTAATTAAAATATAAAATTCACTTGTTTCACTTGAAACAGCAATGTAAATAAAATTCGAAAGAGCTACCTGATCAGCTGTTTTGCTAGGGTTAATTTGCGAGATCAACATAACTAATCAGGTAGCCTTTTCGAGTTTGGTTTACATTACTGTTTGAAATAAGTGAATTTACTGTTTTGTTATTGCGTCGGATTTTTCGTAATTTTATGAAATTAAGAAAAAGCCGACGAAAACTATCAACCCAGGGGGGTCCAGAATCATGTACTGAATCCATGGTAAGCGGTTGCGCGTAGATGTCCCTGCCACCCTGTATTTGTTGTTTATAGTTTCGTCATGTCTGTCTGTCTGTTTCTGTCTGTCCGTCCGTCCGTCCGTCAGTCTTCCGATAAACCGCTTTCCGACTTTGAGAAAAAAATAATTAAAATACATGGAACCTCCCCATACATGGAAGGTTCCCCATATATGGAACTAAAAACTGAAAATATTTCTTTACATGAAACCTATGCGTGTGTGATATCTATAGACAGGTCTTTAAAAAATGAGATTGAAGTTTCTAAAACCACTTTTTCATAAAGTAAATCGTTTCCAAAGTGGTAAAATGTGTCTCTCCCTCCCCCCTCTAACTTCTATAATAATGGAGTGAAAAATCTAAAAAAATATATGTCTGTAGATATACACTTTCAACCAAAATCGGTTTGAACGAGATCGGGTTAGCAGTTTTTGTATTACAGCATATTTTCTAAAACCGCAAACATAACTTTGTGATTCATACAAACACTATGAAAAACAAAGTTATTTGGCGTAGTTGTAAAAGTGTAAATAAGCTAGTTTTAAGAAATTTGTAAGGTCTTTTTTTGTCAAATTAATATACATGTTATATTATATTATTATAGTTACTACGGAACCCTTCATGGGTGAGTCTGACTTGCACTTGGCCAATTTTTTTCAGTTGTTTCACAATCGAAACTCGAAACAAATAACAAACATGGTAAATAATGTCCCGCTTTAATTTGTAATGAATTTCATTACCACAAACTTTTTGTATTTTTAGATTGGAAACTGTGGCATCACAGAATGATCACGGTCGTGAAGTTATTGATAAAAGTACATATTCATCTGAGCAAGTATTAGAAGAAACCTTTAATACACAGGTAATATTCAAAACTTCAACCGCACGTTACAGTAACATAATTTTGCGAGTTGTGTAGAATTAGTTTTATAAATAAAAATGGTATAATTCAATTTTAGGTGGCTAGTGCTACTGAAGAAAGTCATTGTGATGTCCAACCTGAAAACTAAGAAACTGATGGGTTAAATTATAGTGCAGAAGTAAGTTATTCCGTGAAAACATACTTATTTAAAATTATTTTAAGTTAAAACAATGTTTTATGGTATAAAAAAAAATTATTCATTTATTTTTACAGACGGAAAACTATACTCCTAAAAAGAACATACAAATTGGACGCAGTATTATTAATGTTTCCTATTTTTTTTTAAAGCTGTGTGAGATCTCAAATCACGGACCATTAGACTGCGGGCTATCTTCTGTTGAGTTAGTTGGTGAAAAGCTTCACGGCTTATCTTCCAAATTTACTTTTTTATGTAAAATGTGTAAACAACAATTTGTTATCATTAACGACAATGATAATTGTTTATCAATAAATACATGTGCTGTAGCTGGTGCAATTTCTATTGGTTGTGGTCATTCTCAGCTACAAGAATTTTCATCAGCCATGAATTTGCCAATGATTTCCCAAAAAACATACCAAAAGAACCACAAATTACTGTCGGAAAACTGGCAGCAACTGGCACAACAGTCCATGGATCAAGCAGCTGAGGAAGAGAAAATTATGGCTATAGCAGAAGGCAGGGTCACAAAGAATGGTACGCCTATCATAGATGTGATAGCAGATGGTGTGTACGGTAAAAGGTCGTACAAAAAAAAATTATTCAGCTTTATCCGGCGCTGCTGCAATCATAGGTAGAGGCAAACTGAGACTGTGGGAAGAAAGAAAGAAGAAACAAAAACTCCTTAGTAAAAGATATATAAAAAGAAAAAGAAGGCTTGTTTTCAGTAAAAAACAAGACGATAAGGATTATGGCCAGTCCTGTGAAAAGCCCGATGTAGAAATACTGGATAAACTGAAAAACGAGTTTATGAAAAAAATTAAAAAGTCTGATTTGGAACGAGCAACAATTGAAAGAAAAACTGTTTTACAAAGTGATAGTGGAGAATGGCTAGAGATGTGAAGATCGTTATTGACTGCATCCAATTTCGGCAGAGTTATAAAAACGCGTATTAATACACCATGTGCTAATTTAGTCAAAGATATTCTTTATCGGAACAAAATTGACCACGTGGAATCTATTAGACATGGCCAATTGAATGAAAAAATCGCACTTGCACAATTGGCTGTACAAGAGCGCAAAACGATTAGACCCTGTGGTTTATTTATAGACCAAGAACTATGTTTCTTGGGTGCAACGCCTGATGGATTAATTGGAGTAAATACTGTTGTAGAAGTAAAGTGTCCTTTGACAGCCCACAAAATGGGCCTAGCAGCAGCAATTGAAAATAAAAAAGTAAACTTCTAGCAAAAAACAAAAACTAGTGAACTAGCCATCAACAAAAAACATGCTTGGTATTACCAAGTTCAAGGACAGCTACACGTAACCCAAAAAAAAAATTGTTTGTTTGCCGTATGGGAGAATGAAAAAGAAAAGCTGAAGACGGAAATCATTCAAAGAGGTGATACATTTTGGGAAAGAGAACAGAAAGAAAAATTGAAAAAGTTCTATTTAGACTGTATTTTACCTGAGATACTTGATCCCCGAATTTCAAGAAATATGAAAATTCGTGAACCATACGTAAAAAATAGAGATGAAAATACAGATAGAGATAAAAGTGACAAAAAAGACAAAAGCGAAATGGAATGAAAGCAAACTGTTCCGGTGCAGCAGTTTGTTTTTCCTCTGCACGAGCACATACAAGGCAGTATTTGTTTTGGATGCCTAAAAACAAAACTTATTGTAGTAGAAAACTAAATCTTGAAGATTTGTGACTTGAGTAATTTTTTTACAAAATTTTTGTATTAACATTGCGCTCCGTATGCGTAAATACGTCAAAAAAACACAAAATAAAATTATAATAATTAGCTTGTTTAATTTTTATGTATCCTTCCTGTTCGTTCACCTGTCCATCCATCCACCCAGTTCGTATCCCACCCTTTTATTCGTCTCTCCTCGCATCCGTAGGTATGTTCACTTCACACGCTGTATTCTTATAAACCGTATATTGCGAAAATAAAAATGACGAAAATAAACTGCTATTTTATACAAAAAGTTTATTCACTTGGAAAAAAATAATTGAAACAGCTGTTTTTATTGCGATTTCAGAGCTGGTGCCATAGTAAAACTTGTTCATAATTATGAGTACAATAACCTCCTTTGGTATTACTTAAACTCTTTTGTAACACCCTGTATATTATTTTTCTTCAGAATCCACCATCAAACTTTTTGGATGTTTTTTTTTTTTTCATTATATTATTCTTGATTCTGAAATAAAATATCTATAGGAATAAAAATTATTGATTTTAACCGACTTCAAAAAAAAAAGGAGGAGGTTCTCAATTCGTCTTGAACTTTTTTTTTTATGTATGTTACCTCATAACTCGGAGACGGCTGGACCGGTTTGAAAAATTCTTTTTGCGTTTGAAAGGGTATACGTTCTACTTGGTCCCATTGTTACGAAATCATGATCTGATGTTGGGATCCTGGAGAAATCGAGGGAACTCTTCAAATATTATAGGCACACCTATAGCGTTTTGGGTATTTCTTATAGTACCTTGAGCAGTTGCTTTTGAAAATTACCATTTGGGGAAGTTGAACTGATGATGAAGACCACAGATGGCCACTGAAACTACTCAATAATAAGTATTTCGTGGATTGCGATTCGATTACTTGAATACGGATGTTAAGCACTTTATACTCATCACAATGAATATGGTGATGTAGAGCTGATGGTGATGTACCAGGTGAACTCCTCAAAGATTAACAGCTCTGCACCAGGAAAAGCAATATTTTGTAAAAGGTGATAAGTAGTTGACATTTTGGCTTTTGTAACTACATAAATTACAAACAGTCCCACTAAAAAGCGTGAAAAAAAAATTTTAGCAAAAAAATAGAACCGACTTCCATATAAAAACACTACAAAGGCAAAAATAACTTTAATTTCGGAAGGCGGTGTCAAAAATATAAAAGAAACTACAAAACAAATGACACCGACTACCGAAATTAAAGTTATTTTTGCCTTTGTAGTGTTTTATATGGAAGTCGGTTCTATTTTTTTGCTAAAAATTTTTTTGATAACCTAATGAATTAAATAAAAAATAAGAGAACAAAACTATGCACATATTTTAAAATAATAACAACACGAAAATATGTAAATATCTATAAATACATAATATTTAATAAATAAGACAACAAAAAGCTATACCGCGAATGAGATTCGATCTTGGTGATCGCCGCGGAAACGCGCTGCGAAACCCGAACGGTGACACATTGGACCGCTCGAGCTCTGTAAATCAGCCGCGAAATTACGATGTTAAATGTAATGAAAAAGACGCATCGACGAAATTCGCGCGGTGCACCCCGCAGTAGGTGGGACTACTCGTGTCCCACTTCATCTGCTTCACCCCCTCAAATGAGGGGGTGCGCGGGGCAGTCTCTGTGATGTGTCTGTGAGTGCGCCCGATTGAGCAAGGTCAACGGGATTATAATGCGTCTTAACTTACGCTGACGGAGTCGCGGGCACAGCTATATTGTATCATTACGCTAAGGCCAATAGGAGCGGAGCGCCAATGAAGAATGCTTCAAAATCGGGGTTAAATTTAACGTTAGCCCAAAGTAACTATTCTACGCGGACGAAGTCGCGGGCAAAAGCTAGTATTACTATAAAAGTATAGATATAAAACCAGCGTTATTGATAAAACCGTTATCTTTCTAAAAACGTGAACAGCTCAGATATTTATCTGTAGTAACAGGCCGTTAAGATATTTGTGGTATGCCGAACTGGTAATCCATAGGTCTTGTTGGCACAGTTAGAGCCTGCAATGTGCCCTCAACCTGCGGAAATGGCATATCTATAGTATTGCCTACATTTGTACTGCATTATCGCGCAATGACTAGACAGCGGATACTGGCTATAGAAATTTGTGTGATCATTTCATCGCAGATTTTATGTTATGCTAGCGATTCGCCCCCTGCGTCTTGCGGTTTCGAGTTATAAATTATACAACGCTATCGTTTATCCTTCTTTTTACGCAATTGCGCGACTTTAAAGAGGTATTTATACGTTTATGTATGTATTTATGTAAATACTATCTTTTGCCTACGACTTCGTTTGCATGGGAGGTTTTTCCCGCGTTAATCCCGATCTCGTGGGAATTCCGGGATAGAAACTATCCTATGTCCTTCCCAGGGTCCTAAACTATTCCCACGCCAAATTTCATCTAAATGCGTTCAGCGGTTTAGGCGTGAAAAGGTAACAGAAAGACAGAGTTACTTTCGCATTTATAATATTAGTATGGATTTTGATAAAGGTCGCACATGTGCTATTCCAGATTACCTATTTATTTATCTAGGCCAAATGTCATCTAGATCTTTCAGCCATTTTGACATGATTGAGTTACAGACATTTGTACAATGCATTTGTAACACATTTGTAATGATATATATAGTCAGATATAGTATAAATAACGAAGATGTTTCTGATTGAGCACCTATTTTAAGATTATTTGAACACTCGGGAGTAGTTCAATGAACAGTAGATATTATCTAAATGATATTTAAACAATTAGGCGTTATAAAAAATCTAATTTAATTGAACAAATTCGCTTCGTTTGCCGGCTTGCGCGTATCAAATGAAGAATAAAATTGATTTCATGGATCGAAGGTTTTTTTACTCGATAAGTTTATAGAAAATTGAACCTTTATAATAAACTGGCCCGCTAACTGAATGGACTACTGATATTAAGTTGTCCCTCAATTGTTCCAGTCTGTCTCTATACTAAAATGCTTTCTCTCTTTCACTGCCTAGAACAAATAGTTTCATAATATTATTTATTTTCGACAACCTTTAAAGCTTACTTAGAAATGGATTCGTTACTCGGGTTCTGGCCATGAACAAAACCATCAATAGTACTCGGATGCGGCTTGTGGGCACACTAATAAATTATGATTGTAGTCACTAATGAATTTACGGAATCTAAGTACGACCGCAAACGTAGTCGCGGGTAGAAGCTATTTCTATATTATTTACTCTCATTATGATTACGATGTGTTGATAAAACATAGTAAAAATACTCTTCTTAATCTTGGGTATCAAATGGTAGCTTTAATTTGTTATATGTTGAGATTAATGCAATATATATAAACATTTCCGTTTAGGAGTATAAAATAATATTAAAATGTCTAAAATAGAGATACGCCTTGATGCCTGATGCTATTCGATTATTCCCGATGTCCACCACTTATCTGGCCACCACTGGGGGACAGCGTCACACCTTTGTAAATTATTTCCATTCTCCACCACTGGTGGAGAGCGACACGGATTTTTTAACATTCCCTATGGCCGCCGTAGGAATATAATTTAGACATATCTAAATTGGTCTCACCCTTAGCTCTGCTAAAAAACAAATCCGTAAGTATATTAAGCCATCCTTTACCGGTCTATAATTTAAATTGATGGCCAGTGGAAGCTACTTCCATACCAAATTGCATCCAAATCCACCCAGTACTTTCGAAGATTAGCGCGTTCAAGCAAGCAAACAAACAAACTTTTCCGCTTTATAATATTAGTATGGATAGTTTAGGAAATTAAACTGGAATTTCTTATGAGTTAGATCGCCAAACGTGCCGCATCATAAAAAAAAAATAAGAACTAAATTATTGTCATAGAAAATTTCATTATCATGAAAAGTCTGCCTCATATCTTACTAACCCAATTCATCGTTTTCAACCGACGACAAAAAGAGGAGGTTATCAATTCGACGCGTATATTATTTTTTATTTTTATGTATGATCATCGATTACTCGAAGACGGCTGGACCGATTTGGAAAATTCTTTTTTTGATTGAAAGGGTATACTTTGAAATTGAATTCCCATTTTCATAAACGTCAGGATCTGATGATGGGATCCTGGAGAAATCGAGGGAACTCTTCAAATATTATAGGCACACCTATGACGTTTTGGGTATTTATTATAGTTACTTGTGCAGTTGCTGTCAAAAAGTACCATTTGAGGAAGTGGAACTGATGATGAAGACCACAGATGGCCGCCGAAACTACTCAATAATAAGTATTGAGTCGATTGCGATTCGATTACTTGAATACGGATGTTAAGCACTTTATGCTCGTCACAATGCATATGGTGATGTAGAGCTGATGGTGAAGTACCAGGAGAACTCCTCAACAATTAACGGCCCAGCATTGGGAAAAGCAATATTTTGTAAAATGTTAAAGTAGTTAACATTTAGGCTCTTGTAACTAGGTAAATTAAAAATCGACCAACTAAAAAGAGTGAAATAAAAACTTTTTACCAAAAAATTAAACCGACTTCCAAAAAACACTGCAAAGTGAAAAATAACTTTAATTTCGGAAGTCGGTGCCAAAAACGAAAATAGAAAACTAAAGACACCGACTACCGAAATTAAAGTTATTTTTCACTTTGCAGTGTTTTTTTGGAGTCGGTTTAATTTTTTGGTAAAAAGTTTTTTTAAATCCTTTAATTATAAAATCCATGGGAGCAAAGCCCCGCGTGACTCAGGTCACAGGTCTCCTCTATGAGTAAGAAATTAAGAATGGACCTTAATTCACCACGTGGGCCTATTGTGTGGGTGGATGTCGCATGTCTTATGATTTTCGGTCTTGGGACATATCGGCCAGTTTCCGCAAGTCGCTTGAGAGTAGAGGTGATGATGAAAATTACACGAAGTAATATGCTTGCTTAAGCAGGAACTCACAAACTACAAATCGTAAGTAGTGCCGGTTACCACTGGGCTACCACGGCTCTAGACGTAAAACAAAGCTATAATTTTCAACCGACGACAAAAAGAGGAGGTTATCAATTCGACGCGTATATTCTTTTTTTTTTTTTTATGTATGATCATCGAGTACTCGAAGACGGCAGAACCGATTTGGAAAATTCTTTTTTTGTTCGAATGGGTATACGTCGAAATTGGTACCATTATCACCAAAGTCAGGATCTGATGATGGGATCCTGGAGAAATCGAGGGAACTCTTCAAATATTATAGGCACACCTATGGCGTTTTGGGTATTTCTTATAGTAACTTGTGCAGTTGCTATCAAAAAGTACCATTTGGGGAAGTGGAACTGATGATGAAGACCACAGATGGCCGCCGAAACTACTCAATAATAAGTATTGAGTGGATTGCGATTCGATTACCTGAATATGGATGTTAAGCACTTTATGCTCGTCACAATGCATATGGTGATGTAGAGCTGATGCTGAAGTACCAGGAGAACTCCTCAACAATTAACGGCCCAGCATTGGGAAAAGCAATATTTTGTAAAAGGTTATAAGTAGTTGACATTTAGGCTCTTGTAACTAGGTAAATTAAAAATCATCCAACTAAAAAGAGTGAAATAAAAACTTTTTACCAAAAAATTAAACCGACTCCCAAAAAACACTGCAAAGTGAAAAATAACTTTAATTTCGGAAGTCGGTGCCAAAAACGAAAAAACAAAACTAAAGACACCGACTACCGAAATTAAAGTTATTTTTCACTTTCCAGTGTTTTTTGGGAGTCGGTTTAATTTTTTGGTAAAAAGTTTTTGTGATCGAAAGGTCGCGGGTTCGATCCCCACCCATTATACTATTTCCGTGAACCCATTCCAGACACAAGCATCATTTTAAGCTTAGTTGGAGGGCTTAACACGATTGCTAGTAATGTGAATTGGAAACCCACATTGCTGGTTATCTCTTAAAATTAAGGATTAATAATTTTGTAAGCCTCTATAATCAATATGAAGATTGCAGTGGATTTTTCACATAGCCACGTTTTCATAATATTATTCCGTTGGATTGTATGATGACATCGGACTTGGCCCAAAACTCCGCTTTATGTCCTTTATCGCGTGTTTTATTGGCTTCTAAATGCCGTTTACTTCTGTAGAAATTCTGTTTATCACTTTTCGGAAACATTATTTTTGTTTAGAATAAACATTTACGAAAACATAATAAAGTGTAAAAAATACCGGTAGAAACGGAAAACATTTGCTGTGACAGACGTGCAGACAGACACACAAGTGATCTTATAAAGGTATATTTTCAACCGACGACAAAAAAGGAGGAGGTTATCAATTCGACGCGTATATATTTTTTTTAGTTTTGTTTTTTTTTTTTTTATGTATGATCACCGATTACTCGAAGACGGCTGAACCGATTTGGAAAATTCTTGTTTTGTTTGAAAGGGTATACTTTGAAATTGGTCCCATTGCCACCAAGTCAGAATCTGATGATGGGATCCTGGAGAAATCGAGGGAACTCTTCAAATATTATAGGCACACCTGTAGTGATTTGAGTATTTTTTATAGAACTTGTGTAGTTGCATTCGAAATGCACCATTTGTGAAGTGGACCTGATGATGAAGACTACAGATGGCCACTGGAACTATTCAATATTGTATAAGTAGGAATAATAAGAATTTCATTGGTTCCGCTTCGATTAATTGAATATGGTTACTAAGCACAATATGCTCGTCACAATGCATATGGTGAAGTGAAGCTGATGGTGAAGTACCAGGAGAACTCCTCAACAATTAACGACCCAGCATTGGGAAAAGCAATATTTTGTAAAAGGTTATAAGTAGTTGAGATTTAGGCTTTTGTAACTAGGTAAATTATAAATCGACCAACTAAAAAGAGTGAAATAAAAACTTTTTACCAAAAAATTAAACCGACTTCCAAAAAACACTGCAAAGTGAAAAATAACTTTAATTTTAGAAGTCGGTGCCAAAAACGAAAATACAAAACTAAAGACACCGACTACCGAAATTAAAGTTATTTTTCACTTTGCAGTGTTTTTTGGAAGTCGGTTTAATTTTTTGGTAAAAAGTTTTCCCAACTATATTGCATCTGAGTATTTCTGTTTATCATGAAGCGACTATCTGAACCCAGTAGCTGAGTAACACGATACCCCTTGGCCAAACCAGTGTCAGATTTTCTGACTTCTGACTACCCGTAACCACTGTCAAAGATGTCCAATTGACAGCGAGGCCAACAGCTTAACGTGCTTTCCGAGGCGTAGGGGTATGACATCGCCGACTTCCAAACTCCGGGCTTCTACTGAGATATTTCTTATAAAAAAGCCCGACCTGGGAATCAATCCCGAGACTTCATGCTCAGTACTTACGCTCACGACCACTAGGCCAACGAGTCTACGGCCTTACCTTGAATACAAGGTGCCAGATAAACGGGAAATAAAGTACATTGCCCTTGGGGTCATTAATCATATCTATTCAGAATGTCTCCTTGAATTCATATGTAATAATGTGTCACATGTAATATGTACAGACGCCAGCACATCAAGCTACAACAATCTGTCAAATTCCTTTAATAGATTTTCAACTTTATTGTTAAAGAAATTAGGTTCAAGGTTGATTGGGAAAATTTGACAGTTTCGGGTGGCTTCATGTGCTGGCATCTGTACTTTTTGGAAAATAATATAATATAATTTTATTAACACCCACATAACATTACAATAGTCAGAGTACATACATTTTTTGGAAGGGAAAATATACAAAGTGTGAGTCTGCTGACTCCCAAGCTAGAGTAATCTGTGTTATGGGAGTCAGTGTTCCTCGGTACAGCAGTGGCTAGCCTAAATTTTAAAACATATTATAAACTATTGGGTAATACAAAATTAACTATTTGTGTATAAGAGTAGGTATATATGCTTGCGTGTTTGTGTTGTGTGTTTGTGAGTGTGTGTTGTACGTGTTGTGTATGTGAGTGTGGTATGTGACTGACTGTTTGTGTACGTGTCTCATTAGGTGTAACTGGAGATAGGTGTAATAGAGGTGTCACCTGAGTATCAGCTTTTCAGTTTTATCATAATCTAGACTTAGCAGCCATACCTGCAATTTCCTTTCGATAGAGAATTTTGGTAGAGATACTATATGCAGTATTTTGTCACTTTTGTTGTATAAGAAAGAGCTCATATGTGGGTAGTGTCGGGTAGCAAAAGCCGTGCGTGTGGGATTTATACGGCAAGGCAAATAAATCATTATCATTATAATTTTCTAATATCTCTGCGTAGATACCCGAAAAACAAGCAATTAACTGCTTTTTAACCGACTTCAAAAAAAGGAGGTTTACAATTCGTCTTGAACTTTTTTTTTATGTATTTTACCTCATAACTCGGAGACGGCTGGACCGATTTGGAAAATTCTTTTTGCGTTTGAAAGGGTATACTTTCTAGTTGGTCCCATTATTACGAAATCAGGATCTGATGATGGAATCATGGAGAAATCGAGGGAACTCTTTAAATATTATAGGCACATCTATAGCGTTTTGGGTATTTCTTATAGTAACTTGTGCAGTTGCTCTCGAAAAGCACCATTTGGGGAAGTGGAACTGATGATAAAAACCACAGATAGCCACCGAAACTACTCAATAATAAGTATTTCGTGGATTGCGATTCGATTACTTGAGTACGGATGTTAAACTTTATGCTCGTCGCAATACCTACGAGTATGGTGATGTAGAGCTGATGGTCAAGTACCAGGAGAACTCCTCAAAAATTAACGGCTATGCATCGGGAAAAGCTATATTTTGTAAAAGGTGATAAGTTGTTGACATTATAGCTTTTGAAACTAGATAAATTACACACCGAGCCACAAAAAGCGTGAAATTTTTTTTTTACAAAAAATATAACCGACTTCCATATCAAAACACTACAAAGCCAAAAATAACGTTAATTCCGGAAGGCGGTGTGAAAAAAAATGAAAATCCAAAACCAATAACACCGACTACCGAAATTAACGTTATTTTTGGCTTTGTAGTGTTTTGATATGGAAGTCGGTTCTATTTTTTGTAAAAAAAGTATTTATTACTATAAAATGTAAAGGGTCGCGATAGATGTCGATTCAAGTCAGATTTATCTTTATTTCCGTTTTAAATTAAGAACTAATAAATAAGTCAACAGATGTAGGAGGGTCAATGACCGTTATTCCAAGTTTATGTGGCGTTTGGTATAGTAGTTTTCTCTTCAGTCTTGACTTAAATACCATCAGTTTGTCTATTATAATGGCTTTCAATTAACACCGACTTAGGTACTTGAAAAAACACAAATCTAAGTAATTTCACACTCTGGAAGTCGAATAATTAAAATCATTCCGTCCTCGACCATATTGCTTTTGATTGCGAATATTTTAAGGCCGTACTATTGATGTTATTTCTCAAAAATATCTGCACTATCTATAATTATATACGTAGGTGTAAAAACAAATTTATAGCTATCCATGTAATTTGCAAACAGATTAATTTACGCACTGATAAATTGTTTACAATTAAATCAAATGTACATTCAAAACAGAGGTAATCAAACAGGTATAACTAGGTTCCAATAAGTATGCAAAATGTTCAACAACTCGAGACTTGAATAATAAGTAGTTCCATGGTTGCTTAGTAGTTTATCTGGGCTATAAACTTTATAGTTTTTCAATATATTTCTGTTGATTGAAAACGATTGTTATCTCCATTATAGTGCTGGAACTTAGATGGCCTTAGCCCTTAAATGACTTTGTCGGGATGCAAACATGAGTCTTGTCCCGGCTGTCCCACATCTTTGATAGTCTTTCCGAGAAGTGAGAAAGCAGAAAATCTAAGACCAGCCTTGTCAAGAGGTTTCGTTTATATTTTTTAATGATAATAGGCTCGCGTTTGACCACCGTCTCTCCTGATGGTAAGTGATGATGTGGTCGAAGATGGAGCACGCTTACCTAAAAGTAACCTATTCACTCTTGACTTAATAAACCCTAGGTTATAGCTATCGGGAAACACAGACTCCGGCAGGGAATTCCACTCCTTAGCCGTACGCACAATGAAGGTATTCCTAAAACGTTTTGTGCGTATAGGTGGGATGTCCACCATGTAACGATTGCGCTTCGCCGTTTGTCTCGTAGTCTGATGATGGAACGGGCTTGGCGGAATTAGATTGTGTCACATCCCGAAATGTAACCGATAGAAAACCGATAGACTTGCAACTCGTCGTCGATGTTCAAGGCTCTGGAGCTTTGATTCGACCAGTGTGTCGTTGGAGTCTTTTGGCCGTTTCTCAATAGACTCAAGCGCTACCCAGTTACTGGGTTGTGGAGGTCATATGGACAGTCACTCCATGTTAAACACTAGTACTCAGCTGCATCCGGTAATACTGGAAGCCGACCCTGACATAGGAGAAAAGGCAAATGATAATAACAGGTTCCAGGTAGAGCAACGAAACCCTAAATACACGATCAAGGGTGTTCGAGTCAATGAACATTGCCGCAAGGTCGACATAAAAACGACTCGCGATCCGATATTTTTGATATTTATAGAAATGTGTGCATTACCTTATTGAAATAGGGGTCAATATACTTTGTACGTTTTTACGTTTTCGCTTCGACTCCTGTATAGACTCAAAAAAAAAAACTTTTTTGCTAAAAATAAAACCGATTTCCGTATCAAAACACTACAAAGCCAAAAATAACAAATTTCGGTAGTCGGTGTTATTGGTTTTGTATTTTCTTTTTTTTCACACCGCCTTCCGAAATAAAGTTATTTTAAAAGTGAGAACCTCCTCCTTTTTTGAAGTCGGTTAAAAATATGTTTTGTGGAGTGCTATGCACTTAGGTATCGTTACACATCTACATATCCTATGGTACCTAAATATGGGTAAAATTAATTCCCTGAGTGATCTCTTACTAAGGCACGTTCAGTTATTACAAGATGAAACTCACTTCACGATGGCTTGATAAACTGTTTGAAAATATATGACGTCCCAAACATTAAGCACAGAATCGTGTTCACTGCGCGTTGATGACTTCTTGACGAAGATATTTCTCACCATAAAATAAGTTTATGGCTACCTACAATCACACATAGGTACATATAAATATTCAAAGTAACGGTATGAATGTGGAGCATAGAATGACATCATTAGTTTTGGTTCAACGCCCTCGTTTGCATAATCTCTTTAAGTTTACTTTGCGTGATAAAGTGATAATTTATTCCAATGACCAAGTCATGCCTTCGATAACTCATATTTGACGTGGCTTTACCTGCGTGAGAAAATGATATTCTTATTATTGTTACTATTCAAAGTCCAATCTGACCCACTGCGTTACCAAAGCGTTTCTTTTATTACTATCTTACCTGATGGTAAGCTATGATGAGGTCGAAGATGGAGTACGCTTACCTGGAAGTAACCTTTTCACTCTTACGCCGTCACGCTTCTTACCCGACTGCAAAGGAAGGGTTATTGCAGGGGGTCCATATCCTCCTAACCCCTTCTCCATCTTTTTGTGTGTGAGGGAACTAAAAACAGACATTGTTTTGACATTATTATACTATAGTCATTCTCACGATCTTGTGAGGATGCTCTAGTGACTGTCACTTGTTTTCCTGCTTTAACTGTCTTTTATGGCTTCAGTGTTAGACAATGGACGTATTTGCTGCACAGTTGACGTACTTTGACAAATTTAGTGGCATGTTTAGAGAGTTACTACGTGTTGTAATTATACAATTATAATTGTACGGAAATTGGTGTGAGAACACTTTAAGCCAAGTTCCCATTTGCGAAAGATTTTTTGGCGTGCTTTGAAGAATACTTAGTGTTCCCGCAGTCCCCGACGCTCGTCGCTCGACAACATGGGGTGGTTCTAGTTAGTTAGAAATATATAGACCCTTCGACCGTCTTATGGCGGAGAAAATGGAGAAAAAATTGGCCAAGTGTGAGTCAGACTCGCCCATGAAGGGTTCCGTAGTAACTATAATAATATAATATAATAGGTATATTTATTTGACGAATAAAGAAAAAAACCTTAAAAATTTCTTAAAACTAGCTTAGGTATTTACTTTTTTAAAACTATGCTAAATAACTTTGTTTTTCATAGTGTTTGTATGAATTACAAAGTTATATTTGCGCTTTTAGAAAATATGCTGTATCTCAACACACACATTTTACCACTTTGGAAGCTTATATCTTTTAAACAATTGACTTTATGAAAAAGTGGTTTTAGAAACCCTTATATCATTTTTAAAGACCTGTCTATAGATACCACACACGCATAGGATTCAAGAAAAAAATTTTTTTCAGTTCTAGTTCCATGTATGGGGACACCCCTTTATTTTAAACTAGCTTCCTGCCCACGACTTCGTCCGCAAACCTTAATACATTATACACCTAAACCTTCCTCTTGAAGCATTCTATCTATTAAAAAAAACCGCATCAAAATCTGTCACGTAGTTTTAAAGATCTAAGTATACATAGGGACGGACAGCGGGAAGCGACTTTGTTTTATACTATGTAGTGATATTTTTTATTTTTTTTCTTAAAAGCGGAAAGCGGTTCACATAATACATCTCCCTACTAAGTTTCATATGTATAATCTTAATAGTTTCGGAATAAAATGGCTGTGACATATGGACGGACGGACAGACAGACAGACATATCGAAACTATAAGGGTTCCGTTTTTTGCCATTCGCCTACGGAACCCTAAAAACGAGTGAAAAGACGTTATGAATCACAGCATATAGCACTTAGAAACTGTTATCTATGTAATATGTTGTTCTTCAAAACAATTGATATTTTCTGCTTTCACTAATACTTAATATTTTTGTTTTCAAACCATAAATTAATATATATTGGAAATTGGTTATTAAATAACACTCTGCTATCGTAAATTTAAACTTGATGAGGCGTTCCCTAACTGACCCTAAGAATACACACCGAAATAAATTCAGAGGTCAGTCTCTAGTCCATACAATCTGTACTACAAATCATATGAGAATCATGTTGGTTGAAAATCCCCAAGTAGCCTTGGGTAGTTCAAGGACTATTTCCAGCCTATCTTGATCTCAAATCCTGAGCTAAAAATACATAACAAAAATATATAGGCTCATTGAATTCTATATTAATGGTTTAATCACATTAGCTGGTAATTCGGTCGGTTTATCGCGGTCTGTTCTAATTCACTTTCGCGCGGTGGCACCAATTTCGGATTCTAAAGCCAAAGCTTTTGTCCGTGAGGTCAGTGTCAAGGTTAGCAGCCGGAATGTTTATTTGGGTCATATCGGACTCTTGCGACAAGCTTTTGCTTGGTCTGCATTCGGGTATTGGGAATTCGAAAATAGACTTTAATCAGTCGATAGTCACTACCTATAACGTTCCCACCGCTGGGACACAAGCCTCCTTTCTATAAAGGAACTGGGCCGTAATATATTTCGCGGGCTCAGTGCGGGCTGGTAGATGTCGCATGTCTTCAGATCTGTTGGCCATATAACATGCCGGTTTCCTCACGTTTTCCTTCCTATTAACAATCTATCCATCTATTTTTAACCGACTTCAAAAAAAAGGAGGTTTACAATTCGTCTTGAAGTTTTTTTTTATATATGTATGTTACCTCATAACTCGGAGATGGCTGGACCGATTTGGAAAATTCTTTTTTTGTTTGAAAGGGTATACTTTCTAGTTGGTCCCACTGTCGTCACGTTTGGATCTGATGACGGGATCATGGAGAAATCGAGGGAACTCTTCAAATATTATAGGCACACCTATAGCGTTTTGGGTATTTCTTATAGTACCTTGTGCAGTTGCTCTCGAAAAGCACCATTTGAGGAAGTGGAACTGATGATGAAGACCCCAGATGGCCACCGAAACTACTCAATAATAAGTATTTCGTTGATTGCGATTAGATTACTTGAATATGGATGTTAAGCACTTTATGCTCGTCACAATGCATATGGTGAAGTAGAGCTGATGGTGATGTACCAGGAGAACTCCTCAAAAATTAACGGCTCTGCACCGGGAAAAGCAATATTTTGTAAAAGGTGATAAGTAGTTGACATTTTGGCTTTTGTAACTAGATAAATTACAAACCGACGCACTAAAAAGCGTGAAAAAAACTTTAGCAAAAAATATATATTTTCGTTTTTGACACCGCCTTCCGAAATTAAAGTTATTTTGGCCTTTGTAGTGTTTTTATATGGAAGTCGGTTCTATTTTTTGCTAAAAAGTTTTTAATTGATAACACTTTCCGTGGTCATTATCTTTCTCCAAAGAAGTCCTTCATACTGGACCTACAGATACGTTTGAGTCCTGCTGATAGTAGTAGAAGATATATTTTCATCTACATTACATATTTCGTCATATCATTTCATCCGATAAAAAATTCTGGCTTTGCAATACATATTACTAATTCCTCATTGAAAAACAGTGTCCTATTTATATACACGTGCCATAAAATACATCCATCAATGTCGAGAAAAGTACGTATACGATTCACGTAATAGAATTATTTTCAATCAGCGCCCGGTTGCTGTTCTTGGGTGCATGCCAGATCCACACTGCAGTATAGGTATAAATTTGAATCATGTAAAAGCAGCCCTTTTCACCCCTTTTTTCTTGCCGGGCTCGGCAGAGGTGCAAGAAGATAGCAGAGGCCATATTCGGTTGTAACTTCTATATTTTATGAGAGTAATTGTAGTTGGTAGGCCAATAAAGAAAATATATTGTCTGGAGATAGTTAGTGAGCTTATCTACGTTGTTATAATAACAATGTTTGAAGTCTTGTACAGTGAGCTGATAAGCTATTTTAATGGTAAAAATAAAACTTCAGATTTAGGCTTGTCAGTCTACATACATGTAAACATTGAAAAACAACAAGGGTTTATTATAGTTATGCATACAGCATTAAATAATTTAACAAAAGGCACACCAAAGACATTTACAATTTAATACTACATTAACGAGAAGATCATGAGTAAATAATTCACTTTCTGGCAAGCATCACTCAATAAAGTCTAATTAATTATTTATTACATTTATAATTATTTATTTAATACCAGCTTTGTCCGCGACTTCGTTCGCCGGATCCTTTGGAAATTCCGGGAGAAAATAGGATATGCCGTTCCAGAGATTAGCATTAACAAACAGAAATATAGACTCAAAAAATTCTTAAATGTTTGTGGTTTAGAATCGTGTACATAACTATATAAGCACTTAAGACAACACAGTTATATTTTGAAATCACAGTCAGACAGTTCAATTTGATTTATATGTACAAAGCATGCAGAATTTATCGAAACGTGATTAAGTGTCGAATGAGTCTGCTGCAACAGGCATTTTAATAAATTGAATTGTGTTTTTTTCCACTATTTCCGATCTAAGTGTTCGATCCGGATTAGATCAAACGCTTTGAAATAAAAACGTGACCTCATCGCCAACTAATAACTATAGGGCTTCGGTGTTAGGGGTTCGGCAGTTCGTATTTAATCGTTCAGCCTCATTAGGAAGAAAGTCTATACAACAGAATATTTTCGAGCTGATGAATAGTTTCCGAATTTTCCTGTTATTGGAGCCGCTCCAAGCAGGTTATTGACATAATTCGCTTCAGGGTTGGGAGCTCGCCAGGCCAGTGTTTCGAGTGCATCAGTAATCTCTCATTGCCTATGTAATTATTACGGTCAGTGAAAGTGTCAGATGGCTTCTTCTCGACAGTACTGTACTTTAGGGTCACTTAGGGATAAGTAGAATTTTAAATACGAACGTCGGACATGGATTTTTATCCGTGTTATACAACTGGCACTACAAATTGGTGTATTAGCTCATGTTTGTAAACGTTAATACGATATATATTTATTTTCAACCGACGACCAAAAGAGGAGGTTATCAATTCGACGCGTATATATATATATATATATATATATTTTTTTTTAATGTATGGTCACCGATTACTCGAAGACGGCTGAACCGATTTGGAAAATTCTTTTTTTGATTGAAAGGGTATACTTCGAAATTGGTCCCATTTTTATAAAAGTCAGGATCTGATGATGGGATCCTAGAGAAATCGAGGGAACTCTTCAAATATTATAGGCACACCTATGACGTTTTGGGTATTTATTATAGTAACTTGTGCAGTTGCTCTCAAAAAGTACCATTTCAGGAAGTGGAACTGATGATGAAGACCACAGATGGCCGCCGAAACTACTCAATAATAAGTATTGAGTGGATTGCGATTCGATTACTTGAATATGGATGTTAAGCACTTTATGCTCGTCACAATGCATATGGTGATGTAGAGCTGATGGTGAAGTACCAGGAGAACTCCTCAAAAATTAACGGCCCAGCATTGGGAAAAGCTATATTTTGTAAAAGGTTATAAGTAGTTGACATTTAGGCTCTTGTAACTAGGTAAATTAAAAATAGACCAACTAAAAAGAGTAAAATAAAAACTTTTTACCAAAAAATTAAACCGACTCCCAAAAACACTGCAAAGTGAAAAATAACTTTAATTTCGGAAGTCGGTGCCAAAAACGAAAATACAAAACTAAAGACACCGACTACCGAAATTAAAGTTATTTTTCACTTTGCAGTGTTTTTGGGAGTCGGTTTAATTTTTTGGTAAAAAGTTTATTTTATTTATTTATTGACATACACAAGTTATTGAAGAAAAGAGATACAGATAGAGAATGCACATATACTGAAAACAATAGAAGTAACCGTGGGCCCCAAACTAGGCACAGCCTGTATCTTGGTGGCCCAACCTACCTACCTAGAACCTAACCAAACCTGTATAGAATGAAATCAGGCGTTACTTTACGGAAATCCATACCAAACTAATACAAAACAAAAATATCTAGTGTTAATTCCGCCAAAAACCAAATGTTAATTCTTGCATGCAGGATGCAGCACCGCAATCAAAAACATGGCACATGCAATCAAACAGCAATCGACACGTGTTTCGCTCCACGGAGGACGCTCATCCCCAGGAGATGTTGACACGTCGGCTTCTGCACCGCATTTATTAATTTTTCATGCATTTTTTATTAGCATCTACTATTCGGCGGATTATTTTTGTAGTATAAGTTTAACATTTATACGATATAACTGTTAATCAACTCGCTGTATCGAAACTTGATATGATGGGGTCAAAGTTACACAGATCATCTAGGTTTATGGCCAATAACATCAACAGAAGACAAACCACATCAACATCAACAGAACGCAGAAGTGTAAAGAACTTACTGATAATCTTTATGATAACTCCATAAAATTGAATCTTATTTCTGGCGATCTACTTTTTAACTTGCAACTATTTGAACTATGTGACTTGTGTTACAGGCAGTGAGGTCGTAGGCAAGCTGAGTTTGCGTGTCAATTATAAAGACATACAAAGTAAGTGGGTGTGCGTCTGTATTTGTGTTTAATTTTCCGATGTGGAGTCTTTAACACGTGTCGAATGTTGTACAAATCGATGTCTGAGCTTGTAAATATTCCGCTGTACTTCAAGATTTGGCCTGTATTTATAAACTGGTCCAGGTCTTACTTTGCATTTATAGGTGTTGAGGTTATGTATGTGGCTTGTGCGTATATTGCTTAAACTGAAAAATATCAAACGTAAGGAAGTCGAAATACAAAGTCATAGGATTGTCTCTGCACGAAAGTAATTAAATATTTCTTTTTTTTTATTGTTGAATAAAGTCGTCTTAGCGAGCCTACTACCTTACTTCCAGGTAAACCCGAATTCAGAACTTCACGATGTTAGGCCATTTAAAACAAAACAGATTTCATAAATTAGCAGTCATTTATCTTGTTTGAACTCGCCATTTAACCTTTCCTAAACCAAAGGTCACTAAGGAAAGTACAACTCTCGTTAGTTCAGAAACAATAGATATAAATTAATAGTTTAAAAAATTAAAACACGCTTTTAGGACTAATGTAATGAGCAGAAATTAGAAATGTTTACTAGTAGGCAGTCCAAGGTTCCATCAGCCACCTTCCAATTCCATCGTCAGACCAGCTGGTACCATAATATTCTATTGTCGTCTAATCTACATATATTTGCCAAGTTTCATGATGATACAACAATTAGAAGTACGTTTAATTCAGATTCTTAGATTTTATTGCATATTTAGTTCATTACAGATCGACCTAATAATAAATCTATGGATTACGCGGTAATTCAAAAAGGTTAAGAAAACCGATAACAGATTTTCTTTAGGTTTGTTATAACCTTGAAACCAGATCGTGTTCAAAGTCCATTACGTGGCCTTTCTCACAAGTGCAAACTCGACTATGATACGATATTCCATCATGGAATGCCAGTGCCTATCTTTCGGCTTCATCATCAGACCTTGAAACCTAATCGTGATCAAAGTTCATTAGAAGACCTTTCTAAGAAATCCAAAACAGCTATGATACGATTTTCCATCATGAAGTTCCAGTTCATATCTTCCGGCTCCATCATCAGATCAGTTCGACAGTACCATATTATTGTATTGTCATCAGAACTACATACAGCTGCCAATTTTTATTACGCTACGACCCTTGGAAGATGGTTAAATTAGTTACCTTGAGATTTCATTACATAGTTAGTTACATACAGGTCGACCTAATAAAAGCGTGTTAAAAACGAATCACAATTCTATCGAATACACAATTTTAAATTTTCCACTCCAGCAAAATCTTGTTTTATATTCATCCAGCCAAGGCACTTAAGGCAAGGATGCAAATCCTGGGTGGCTTATTAGAATGTGAGATTACAGTATACAATAGAGATATGAAATACTGTCTTTCTACTGAGCCTATTCCTTCTGTCTATGGTCATGGCTATCTTTAGTAAATAAGGAGTGGTATTTACTGCTAGAGCTTTTGTTTCTTGGTAGCTATAACCTAGGGGTATTTAAGTCAAGAGTGAATATGTTCTAGGAGAACTTGACTCATCTTGGACCACACCATGACTTACCATAGGTGAGAGGGTAATCAAAACGACCCTTTAAAAAAACAGACGGGTAGGTAGGATAGTCCGAAGATGTATCGTTTTTCCAAGTAACTCGGTTATGGAGTTCAGGCACTCGCTTTGTGCAAAATATGATGCTCTCTCAAATCGATTTATAATAAAGTAAAAGCGTACAGTAGGTGCATGCTTGGCACTGTTTGATGAGCTTGCGCCGGTTGCATGCCCAAAGTGACAGGTGTGATTATCTAGAGACCAGAATCATTAGCTATCTATTAATGCTGTTGGTATTTACGCCAATATTATGTAATGGATTATACGTTTGACAGTTTTAAAATGTTTGAAACACTTGGTTTATGGGAAAATGTTTCTACTTCAAAATGTGAGTGGCGAACTTGCGATTGGTTGCGAGTGTTTGGCCAAACAATCACAAAAGCTGTATCGAGATTTGACGCAGATTTACTGTTCAGCAAATGGATTAGACTGTTTTGTAATTGGAGTTGTAATTGAAGGGTCATTGCAGACGAAACAACTTTATTAATTACTTTTTACCCGACTGCGCCAGAAGGAGGGTTATGTTTTTCGAGAGTATGTATGTATGTATAATTGTTTGGCACGCTCTGTGGCCTGAACGGCTCGACGGATTTTAGCTTGAGAGGTATCGTTAGATTCGTATTGACAGTGAAAGTGACACTGGGTAAATAAAAAAAAATCCAAAATGGCGGATTTTTGGCGCCAAATTATGCCTTCAAAAAAGTTTTTTTTTTTTTTCAAAACCTATCGAGTGGGGTATCAAAATAAAGGGTTTTAAAAGGTTATTACAAACATATATTCAACTTATATGGTTAAAAGTAATTCAAAGTGACAAATCGTAAAAAACACGTATCAAGAACTAAATCGTCTGCGAAATCTTTCACATTTGTAACTAAAAAGCTGGAAATAAAAAAAAAATATTAAAAAAAATTTAAAACCCGACTGCAACCATATACTAAAACTAACTGAAAAGCTAATAATAAACAAGACCATTTTAAATTAAATAAAAGTTGGAAGCAGGCGGGACCCATTTGAGTTTGAAACTATAATAATGGTATGGGCGTATTTTTAGTTCGTAATTACGTATGAAACGTAATTACGTACTATGTATATTATGTATTATTTCGGGTTTTCAAGGTCAGATCAAAGACAGTTATTACTAGTACAAAGTCCAACAATATAGTTCAGCTTACGAAATTGCATCAGATAAGCAAATTGACCAATTTGAATGGTTGTCCGTTAATAACAGTGTGGGATTTTAATCCTACTGTATGTCAAAACTAGAAACAATTTAACAACTCTGCGATATCTCATTCATTGTAATGTATTAGAAGATTTACTAGCTCCTGACCGTGGTTTTGCTTGTGTGAAAAGGTTTATTTTCAGCGAAATTAAAGTAGCTTATGTTACTTGCTGATAATGTAGCTTTATATCGGTGAAAGAAATTTTCAAATCGGTCCCGTAATTTTTGAATTTATTTACCATTATAAACAAACAAACAATTATCAAAACTCTGTTCTTTATCATTTCAGTGTAGATTTAGTCATTTGGTGTGCAACTAGAAAAGAACATTCGCTCTACGCAGACTTAAAAGAATACCTTGTATCATTTCTTTATAATAATTATTATTAGCTTCTGCCCGCGACTTTGTCCTCGTGGAACGGTTTTCCTGGGCAATTTGGGATAAAGAGTAGCCTACGTGTTATTCCAGGATTTCAACTATCTACTTCAACTATCTACATTCAAATCCGGTCAGTAGTTTTAGCATGAAAGTAACAAACAACCATCCATCCCCTCACAAACTTGCCATTTATTAATATTAGTAAGATGTATACAGCCAATTATGATGTAGTTTTTTACTGATGTGGCTCAAACAGTTGATGACGATAAAGAGATTTACTCGAAACTTGCGTCAGCCAATGATTCAAGCGAACTCGTCACCTGCGCGTTGAGGCCTTATTGCTAAACCAAAGCTATTATGGTGCAAACAATTTCATCATTGCCAGCTTTGTTCCACTCGGTGATATATGGTGTAGTTCATATTGTCATCTCGCCAGATCTCTTTATAGGGGGGAATTGATAAAATGATTCCACCCCCTCTGGGTAGAGCGAAAGATAGTAATAATAATAATAATAATAAAAAGTGTTTATTTCTCACCACAAGCCAAAAAAAAAATACAAACAATATTTTTCATAAAAGAAGTAGTCAATTGATTTTTGGTTGTGGATCGCTGGTGCCTGTGGTAGGTTGTAAACACCTGTAATACAGGTCACCAGGTCCCCACCTATTCATTGTAACATATTATACATCAGTTATCACACGAAGTATAGTTTCCAAATAATAAAACAAAGAAAAGAAAAAAACACTATGAAACAGAATAAAACTAAAAACTAATTAATTAAGAATACTAAAATAAAATTTGTTGGGAGATTGTTATAAATGTAAACATGTGTGTGTGGCGGTGGTTGACTGTATGTGTGTATGTGTGTGGGTGTTTGAGTGTGTATATGTGTGTGTGTGGCGGTGGCTGACCGTATGTGTGCGTGTGTGCATGTGTGTAAGGGTGGTTGAGTGTGTGTGTGTGTAGGTGGAGAGAAAAATTGTGGTGGATTCCGATTAAACTAACACGTGAAAGAGAGCTTCCGTAGCAGTATAAGATTGATTTTGTAACCAGTCTTGTAGAGTGGTTTTAAGATTGTGTTTATTCAAAGAGTGTAGGGAAAGAATTCGGTTTAATTTATTATATAGAAAGGGACCGAGGAAAATAAAGAATCTGTGACTAAAGGAGGTTCTAAGGGGAGTACTTAAGGCAACTTTATGGTTACGGCGATTAGTTTCCTGAGAATAGGTGGAAATAGAGTGTTGTTTGCTAGCAGTGGCCAGTACAAACAATTGCCTAACTGTAAGGACTTGGCAATGTTCATACAGCTTAGCGGTGGGATACAGTCTTGGCTTAGAGCAGCACACCTTAAGAACCGCTCTCTGTGCACGTTCAATCTGAATATAGTACGATTTGGCTGCACCGCCCCAAGACGAGATACAATACACCAGAATTGATTGACACAGTGCCTGGTACGTCATTTTCATAACAGCAGCATCTGCTGAATTGCGTAATTGTTTGAAAACGTACATCAGTTTGCGCACTCTGTTTGAGAGGTGTATTATGTACTCTTTGAATGTAAGGTTACAGTCAATTATTATCCCAAGATATCTTATTGACATGACTCGTTCAATATTACAATAATCATGAGTGCCGCTGTCGTCATTAGTACCCTTAGACTGTGGCAGCCGGGCGGCAATGTTTAGTGTGCTTGTAACTGACGCATTGATATTTCGAATCGAAAAATTAATTATTTTAGTTTTCGATATGTTCAGGGTAAGCAAATTCCTCTTAAGCCATTCACTGACTGTATCGAAACCATTTTGGGCATAACGATATGCCTCTTCCCAGCTGTCCGAGGCAAACACGAGTGCTGTATCGTCCGCATAGGAAAATATAGTACCGCTTTCTAGGCCAAGGCTACACAGGTCATTCATGTATATTAAAAACAAACTGGGGCCAAGAATGCTGCCCTGTGGCACACCAAAAGTTACATTTAAGTCGGAGCTGTAGTAGGTTCCAATTTTGGCACTCTGTCTTCTATTTGTGAGATAGCTCCGAAACAGGGACAGCTGGATACCTCTTATACCTAAGCGTTCGAGCTTAGATAATAAGATGGGAATCGAGACCGTGTCGAACGCTTTCGCGAGATCTAGGAACAGTGCAACACATTTCTTACCGCTGTCAAGTTTCTGAGCTATGTGATTAACCAGTTTATGTACAGCATCAGCAGTGGATAGATTTTTTCGAAAGCCAAACTGGTTAGTCGACAAAAGATTGCGTGCCTCTAAAAATGCAACCAGCCTTGTGTTTATTATCTTTTCCAGTATCTTGGACATCGCAGGCAGAACTGATATGGGCCTATAGTTTTCGACACGGTCACGATCTCCAGCCTTAAAAATAGGGTGAAGAATGGCCTTCTTAAACCAGTCCGGAAAGACACCAGAGTCAAGACATAGGTTGCAAACATATGTCAGCGGCGGTACAATAATATTTTTATATCGTTTTAGGAAATTAGAGGAAATACCGTCCCAGCCGACTGCACAATCATTCTTAAGTGACATGATTAAGCTGTCCACCTCTTGCTCATCTGTATGTAGCAGTACAAAAGAGTCCTTTTTAGGGTCAGGTAGCATAATTGATTGAGGGTCTCTATGTATTTTATCAGCTAGATGTCTCCCTACATTCGCAAAATAGTCATTAATTTGATTCATAGTGTCCTGTTTTTCGTGACTATTTGCTATGAGATCATGAGCTGAAGACTTCAGCTGACCTATGTTTGTTACATTTTTTATTACACGCCAAAGCTGCTTAGAATTTCTACCTGCTTTTTCAAACTCAAGTCTCTCATAATCTCTTTTTGCTTTCTGTAGCAGATTCTTACAAAAGTTCCGGTACCTTCTGTAGGACACCACGAGAACTTCATTTGATGGATCTGTTCTAAGCTTTTTATACAAGTTGTCTCTGTGGCGCATACATTTTAGTAATCCCTGAGTAATCCAGGGTTTGATCGGCCTGCGTCTACGTGAAGATTTAATGGTTCTAGTGTTCTTAGTTAAAGCTAGGAGTAGAGGTTCCATTAAATATTTGGTAGCCAGATTGGGATCCTTCGTGGCGTAGACGGCATCGAAACTTACGTTGCAAAGGTCATTAGTAAGCTCTTCCTCATTTATTTTAGTGATTTGACGTAAGTCTAGAGTTTGGATTCTATTAAATGACAAAGAGAGTACAACTGTAAAATGATCAGTGAGAGTGGATTCCAGCACCAAGACTGTGCTAGAGAAAGAGGTCTTTATGTTCGCGTGATCAAGACATGTCGATCCGTGCGTTTCCAACACGTCGTAGTGTCAGACTTCTACTGACCAACCTGTTTCTACATTAGCTCTTGCGTCCAGGGCCGCGGGATCTCATTAGAACATGTAATTCCATAACAGTATTAGTTCCGCCATTGCATCCACACTTTTCACCCACTGATTTGATGCCAACTGCTTGAAATTAAATTGTATGAAATTTTTTTTCCTGCTTTTTTTTTGGCTAAAAACCTTTTTCTCAGTTTATATCAAATACTAGTACTCACGCGGGGCTTCGCTCCCGTGGATTCTATCACGGTAAATACATAACTCTCCTTTTTTGCAGTCGCGTAAAAAGTAACCTATAACCTTCCTCAAGCTTCAAGCTACTTCCATACCAAATTGCATCCAAATCCACCCAGTACTTTCGAAGATTAGCGCGTTCAAGCAAACAAACAAACAAACTTTTCCGCCTTATAATATTAGTATAGATAAACTATATCTGACGACGTACTTCTGAAACAGCCCTGTATAATCTCTTAATGTGTTGTCAAGTTAACAAGAAACCTTATAAAAACACTGTTAATGGTATTTATAGTCTAGCAGGCGTAGATTTAGTTTATTTTCCTTCCTGGAGTGTAATGAAAGATATGTCTTGTCTTTCCACTTTCTACAAATCAGTCTGTTTTAATTATACAGAAACAAAAGATTAGGTATTAACTGGCTAAATTGTGGAGTGCTAATACAAAACCTGATTTTTTTAGCAACAACGCGCGCGATCGCGATCTGATCTCCGCAATCTGATACTGTGGCCCCGGACGCAAGAGCAAATTGAAAGAACAAGGTGGGCTTTTAGTAGAAATGAAACATCAACATGTTTAAATAAGTTACTTCTAAGTAAGCGTGCTTAATCGACCACATGATCACTTACTATCAAGTGAGATGGTGGTCAAACACGATCCTATAATCATACAATAGAAAAAAAAAAACGAATGTCCAGTAACTGTCTAGTATCCGGTCTATTTGACTTTAATTTTGGGTAAGCAAGGCCAGCTTTCGAAAAGTCTCTCTCTATAATTATGTATACGCATCTGCAGGGCGCTGAAAGATAAATTCTAGCGAACTGTACTAAGTTCAGTTATTGTACAGCATTTGCTGACCACCAATAAGGATGTGCGTACTAACTACAGTTAAGATCAATCTACCTTGCGATTCCGTTTGTCTTTTGATCGTGAGAGTAGTGTTGTTTTCACTATTTCATTGAAAAAATCGACTATGTTCAGCTACCCGGTTCGTTTGGTGGTCCAGATATTCGTTGTCCGGCAGAACAGCTATTCGGTTCATCTTTGGTTTTTGGTCAGGAAAAATCTGATACTCCCTTCAGCTTCATTTCATAAAGTCATTCGATGACCCCCGAAACAAAATTGTAGTTTTAGTCGTGCGGCCTTTAATTCAAAATTTCACACCTATTTAAAATTTATAAGTACTTACGACTTTGGAAGTTCCACATCTGACAGATTATGGTTACCTTGAAGAACATTGTGTACAATACGCTTGGAATTAATAACCACCATTCATTGTGCATTGTTAACTCTGGCATTTGAATTACATGCGCTATTTATTGGTTACAACATGAGTTAATTTATGTGTATACTTGTATATGTGCAAATATTTATATGTTGACTTCGATCACTTGATCGAACTCAACGAATCTCAACGCTCAAAAAGAAACTAGGCTGGCGGCGATTCATTAAAATTATCGGGAATTATAAGTAGTCGTGGGTTATCTGTTCCTCTTCTCAGCAAAATTTCGTTTCTATACTAAATGTTTTGGCTTTTATAAAGTAAACCCATGTTCATCTATTTACCCACGGTTTTTTTCGCCTAAATTCGCCATTCAGAAAGGCCGAAACACAATACGTAGGCAGAGATTAGTATTACTTGCGCACAGCTGAACATTTTGAACCCTACCCTGCTATTATGGACCGTTCATCCCTTTGCGGATCGCTGGAAAAAACTGCTGACCTTTTTATTACATAATAAGATTTCGATTTACAAATGACCTTTTTACAAAAGCTCTAAAATCCCATAATCAGCTTTTATCCCCGGATTGGAGTTAACATAAACGGAGAAGCTTATGGCTAAACAGTAACAGCTGTACCGGTTTATCTTCAACCTTCTCCATTTTCAACCTTCTCTATTTCTCCGCGACTCGGAAAGCTCGTTAAGGTGTTAGTCCCGGCTGTCATTTGTACATGTTCAGTTCAGGCATCTTTGACGTACGGGCAGTCAGAAGTTAGCTAATCTGTTACCAGTCTTATCAAGGGGTATCGTGTTATCCAGCTATTGGGTTATGGAAGTCGGATAGGCAGTCGCTCTATGTAAAACGTGTACTCAGCCCGAGCCCAACGTATTTTGGACTTAACAAAAATATATCCGTATAAGTCCATTACAATACGGATGTGGGTATCTTGACCTTCGCGCGGCGTCCGCACGCAACGAACTGGTATAAGTACTAATTATCCTTTATTAGTATCGGTGAGGATATTCATTGTTACACTCTTCCGCGTTGCGAATGTATACGGACAAGATATTTGAATATGTTGCTAGTCGAATGACCTACTTTAAACATGGTAGTTGCCAAGAAATCGATTTCTTGCATACATTATGGTATGTTTACTTACGGTTCTTTCAGTCAGAAAATCAGGAGTAATTTGACACGTTATTTTTCCATTGACTGCAATTTTTAACCGACGTCAAAAAAAGGAGGTTTACAATACGTCTTGAACTTTTTTTTTTTTAATGTATCTTGCCTCATAACTCGGAGACGGCTGGACCGATATGGAAAATTCTTTTTGCGTTTGAAAGGGTATACTTTCTAGTTGGTCCCATTGTTACGAAATCAGGATCTGATGATGGGATCCTGGAGAAATCGAGGGAACTCTTCAAATGTTATAGGCACACCTATAGCGTTTTGGGTATTTCTTATAGTACCTTGAGCAGTTGCTTTCGAAAAGTACCATTTGGGGAAGTTGAACTGATGATGAAGACCACAGATGGCCATTAAAATACTCAATAATAAGTATTTCGTGGATTGCGATTCGATTACTTGAGTACGGATGTTAAACACTTTATGCTCGTCGCAATACATACGAGTATGGTGATGTAGAGCTGATGGTCAAGTACCAGAAGAACTCCTCAAAAATTAACGGCTATGCATCGGGAAAAGCAATATTTTGTAAAAGGTGACAAGTTGTTGACATTATGGCTTTTGATTTTGACTAGATAAATTACAAACCGACCGACTAAAAAGCGTGAAAAATTCTTTCGGAAGGCGGTGTGAAAAAAAAAAGAAAATCCAAAACCAATAACACCGACTACAGAAATTTATCTCTTCTCTAACGTTACAATTCGTACTAGTTGGTCAAATAATTTAAGATTTAAGAAACGTGTAGGTCTGAAGTGGGCGTTGGAGAAAGAAAGTCACAGATTGTGAGGGCATTTGTCCAGGCAGTACAAGCATTAATCATTAATGTCGCGCAGTAAAACGCTACATGTAGTTCTAAGTTACGGTATGACAACTCTTCTTCTTATGATAATTCTTCTTCTTCTTTGCTCCTTTCCCAAGTTAAGTGGTGTCGGCTCTTCTGATCTTTCTGTGCCCTACATTCTATATAGAGTTATTTAACGTGGATTTTTTAAAATTAATTTCTTGTAAAATCGAGCGTGTTTAATTTTCATAAGAGGGTAAATTTTCAATAGTTATGAGAATGACTGACTCTGGTTCCCAGTGAGACACACTAGAGGTCTACCTTTATATGTTGTCGGGTCCTTTAGGTCTTTTACTCAACTGCGTCATGTCAATCAGTACATGTATGTATGTAGCGTTGTAGAGGCCAAACGCAAGGGCCGATTTGTTTTTGAGGTTGGTCATAATAGTCATGTTTTTTCGTGCAGCTTGTTCAAGGCAGTCTTCAACACATAGTCATTATCTCTTCTCATCATGATTAATTTTTAAATTGATAAGTCACATATTGTGATGCCTGGAGCACCATTAGTAACAGTAGTACTTATTTAAAAAAAGTTACTTTGTTATTCTATAGAAGGTTTTTAACGTTGATTCTCTTATTGTTTCTAGCGTTATCACAACCAGTTACCAGAGTCGAGGCTCCAAGTAAGTTCAGTACAGAAATAAAACACTAACCTACATTACTTAATAACTTTTAACACGGCATGGAGTTTCTAATGACACATTTTATAAAGATTTAATAACTACACTACTTTATTTCGTTGGCTTCACTTAGTTTTAAGTTTAACTCAGTAGGTTGATTAGATCGTTAAATAAAATAATTCTACTTAGTCTTCAACTGACTATTCTTATTATCTAAAACCCATCCTGTTCTGTCAGTTGCACTAGTGTACCGGGGCTGCGGTATCTCTTAAAAACATTCCCGCATATCCGGTTGCACTTACTCAACTAGGAAATATTAATCATCGGAACGAGACACTCAAACGCTTCAGATCATTTGCGTGCCGCAACAATTTTATTATTATCGCAGAATGTATCTGCATGAAGAGACCATAGTATGTTAACGATTTTTATTAGTTCTGCTGATTAGGGATTTATAAACAAGACAAAAGTGATGAATAACTTGTATATTCACAAATATATACAATAAAGACGATCGACTTTAATCACGCTTTACTTTAAACAAAACTCAACACAACCGTACACGCCCAGAGCTCAAGCCAAAGAGAGCCGTCGATCACGCCTGACGCCACGTCGACCGGCGTAACCTCAGCGCCTGTCGCCACAACTCCACTCGCGGTAGCTTCACTCGGTGTTGCCAACAAGTACAGACAGTCCTCGTACTTACGGCATGTTAGGTTCTCGAAATATGCGACGTAAATCGAAACGACGTAAGACATACGTAAGACATGTAAAACTCAAGGGTTAGGATCCACACGGACTCGAAATTAAAAAAAAACTGCATTTATAACAAAAGATATACATACTTTATTATCAAAAGTAAGTTCTTAAAATAATTATATAAGCACTTATGAAATTTCTAGTTATTTTTGGTATTTGTGTGTTATTAATTTTAATAATAATTATAAAACTTTAACATGTTATCAAAATATGTAGTGAGAAATAATAGATTAAACTTTTGGCTTAAAGAAACTATCAATTCTAGATTGCTTCGCTTCTTTCTTCTTGCTATCATACAGATCTTGGTAACACTGATAGGCTGCACAAATTTTGTTATTAACGTTGAAACTTCTCTCAAAATTAGGATCATTTTCTTCAAAAATTTTCATGGCATTCTCCAAATTTGCAAAGGCTACGGAAAGTTTTTTTAGTGTAAGTTCTTTTTCAGAGTTACTAATAGAAGAAGCTATTTCTTGTGACTCGATTGCTTCCTTTTGTACTTGTGCCTCCAATTCAATAAGATCTTCATCAGTCAGTTCTTGCGAATGTGAGCATAACAGATCATCAATATCATCAGCAGTAACTGCAATGTCAGGCAAACGGTTAGCCAAATGAACAATGTCAGTTGTGATCTCATCGATATTTGGTTGATCTGTAGATGAAGAACTTTCAGATGGCTTAAAAAAAATGGGCATAACTTTTTCCAGACTCCTTTTAAATTGTTAGGTGTCACCTCATCCCATGAAGCAGCAATATTTTTTACGCATTTCAAGATATTATAACTTTTCCAAAAATCTCTTAGCTCCATGCCATCATTTTCATTAGCCTTTACAGCCTGCGAAAAAGTTCTCCTGAGATAATAGGCCTTAAAAGACGCTATAACTCCTTGATCCATCGGCTGTAATAATGAAGTGGTGTTTGGAGGCAGGAACAAAACTTTGATTTGAGGATCGATATCGGCAATACGCACAGGATGGCCAGGAGCATTGTCCAAAATAAGTAAAGCTTTATAAGCCAAATTATTGTTTAAACAGTACTGTTTCACTTCAGGTATAAAATGATTAGTAAACCATTCTTCAAAAAGTATTGATGTAACCCATGCCTTTGGATTAGCCTTCCATGTCACTGGAAGAGTACTCTTGACGTAATTTTTAAGAGCTCGAGGATTTTCAGACCTATAAACCAAAAGGGGTTTCAATTTAAGATCACCTTCAACATTCGAACCCAATAACATCGTCGAACGATCTTTAGCCGCTTTAAACCCAGGCATAGACTTTTCTTCCTGCGATATAAAAGTACGAGAAGGCATTTTTTTCCAAAATAAACCAGTTTCGTCCACGTTAAAAATTTGTTTAGGCGAATAGTATCCACTTTCGATAATTTCCTTTAATATTTCAGGAAAACTCTGAGCAGCCACATGATCGACACTAGCAGCTTCTTGCACTCGAATGTTATGTAACGAATATCTCGTTTTAAAGCGCATGAACTATCCGCGACTGGCAGAAAAACATTTTGTTTCTTCACTATTATTCTCGCCATGTTTATTTTGCAGTGTGTTGATGATACTCAGCGCCTTATTTTGTATAACAGCCAAACTTAGAGGAACCCGTCGCTGAGTTTGATCTTGAATCCAAGTGTACAAGAGCTTTTCCATTTCATAAATTAAAGCATTCCTTTTTCGTATAATAGTGCTGTTTGAAGAGACGGAAGGTAGAGCTGTTAAGAGTTTTTCTTTATCTTTCAATATTGTTTGTACCGTCGTGCGTGATAAATTAAGTTCTCGTCCAATAGATGAAGTCGAACAACCGCGATCTTTGAGTTTTAAAATGTTAGATTTAACCTCCATTGTAATTGTCTTTCTTACTCTCTTCTTCACTTTACTATTACTGTCTTGTTTAGGTGGCATAGTTTAAAATTCACTTAAAAATGTATGTAAAAACAAAAACTGTCAAAGATGCAAAAAAAAAACTAATGTATTACGTCTTGACTGTCCGTTGTTCCTGAAGTAACTAAACAAAATCAGCAGCATGTGCGGGGTAATCCCCATACGCCGACACCGCGCCCCGCCGGCCCCACGGTCATTGACATCGCGTCAAGTGAATTCTCCTATGCCGGAAATCGAAACAAATGACGTATGCTTGAGGAATAGTGTCAAAACATTGTTCGACGTAACTTGAAACGACGTAAATCGAAACGACGTAAGTCGAGGACTGCCTGTATAACATAATCATCCTGTAACTTTCCTACTGCTGTTTCATAGGCCTCCTCTTTATAAGAAAGAAAGGCCGAAATCCACCACGCTGGCCAAGTGCGGGTTGGTGGATGACAATGTATATATATAATATATATATCTTTGGACGTTTACATTTTTTTTTATTGAAAATAGGTTCGCGTTTGACCACTATCTCACCTGACGGTAAGTGATGATGTGGTCGAAGATGGAGCACGCTTACCTAAAAGTAACCAATTCACTCTTGACTTAAAGACCCCCTAGGTTATAGCTATCGGGAAACACAGACTCCGGCAGGGAATTCCACTCCTTAGCCGTACGCACAATGAAGGTATTCCCAAACGTTTTGTGTGTATGGGTGGGATGTCCACCATGTAACGATTGCGCTTCGCCGTTTGTCTCGTAGTCTGATGATGGAACGGGCTTGGCGGAATTAGATTGTGTCACTCCCCGAAATGTAACCGATAGAAAACCGATAGACTTGCAACTCGTCGTCGGTGTTCAAGGCTCTGGAGCTTTGACTCGACCAGTGCATCGTTGCCAATGAGTCTCTTGGCCCGCTTCTCGATAGACTCAAGCGCGTCCAGCTGGTATTTAGCAGATCCATCCTAAAGATGAGAGCAGTATTCCATACACGACCGAACCTGGGCTTGATACAAATTGAGCAGCTGTTCCGGTGTGAAGTACCGTCTCACCTTGGCTAGGATTCCCAACTTTTTTTAAAATCAAATTGAGTGTAGAAGTTAAAGTCACCCCAAGAAGCTCAATATGATCGGTTATCGGCACGGTTACACCACGGAAAGTAGGAGCCGGTTCGAATTGGCTCCTTTGTGCGGAGAAGAGAAAAGTGGTGATGGTGAAAATTACACAAAGTAATATGCCAGTGCATACGTGCTAGTAACCGCTGAGCCTCCACTGCTTTAACAGTCCATATAAAAATAAAATGTTACCGCCTCAGACATATTGGAAAATTCCTTCTAATAAATCTCAGGCATCACCCGCTGAGCTACAAAAAGTCGAATGTCATTGACACTCAGGCTATCTTGGAAACCCCACCATTTATTTTGCGACGCTAATAACTTAAGTTGATTATGAGAATACGAAACAAAAAGTATTTACGTACCCGAAGTCATGACCTTGACATCAAAAATGTTATATGGACAAAGACACGCTGTGCACGATGCAGCTCAAATATTATTTTGTTTTTTGTGTGTTCGCGAATTTGTTCGCGTGGAGGTTTTTACCGCGTAAATCGCGATATCGCGGGAATTCCGGAATATAGTCTATATGTTGCCCTATAACCTCCTTTTTCTTCCAGTGAAAGTCTTTAAAATAAGTTCAGCCGTTTCAGAGATTATCCCTGACAAACACAAAGACGAACATATTGGAATTTAAAATTAGTATTTCTTGCGTTTTAGTATCGTGTAAATAACTATATTGATTTTGCAAAGTCTGACCCAATTGAATACGGTTTATGCTGACTGTATTTGATTTAATCTAATCTATCTAATCTACATGAGTCTGGTCATAAGTTTTGTCACATATGGAAAGTTAAATAAATGACACAATGATTTACGCATTACAACTATTTATATATCAAATGAAAGGGTATAGAATACAGATTTAAACCACATTAAAATTATTCGAAATGTCCTCCTTTTGCTTCGATACAAGCCTTCAATCTGCAAGGCCAGTCATCAATCGAAGCACGCACGACGTTCATGTCAATATCGGCGACTGCTTTAATCAGGGATGCTTTAAGTGACTCCAAGTTGCGATGAGGTTTAGCGCAGACCTTCTCCTCTAAGTGCTGCCATATTTTGTAATCCCCCTTGGATTCAAGTCTGGACTGGATGAGGGCCAATCCTCGTGCCTGATAAAGTCGATTCAACGGGTGTTGAGCCAGTTTTGGGTACTTTTCGCCTTATGAGCCGGCGCAGAATCCTGCTGGAATACCCAGTGCCTGTTTTCGAACATTGTTTGTGAAAGAGGTTCCACAATGTTTGTTAGGACTGTGTTTTGATACACGAGGGCACTGGTTTTCACTCCTTTTTCACAAAAAATACCTCCGTTGGACCCAAATAGGACACCCCAAGCCAAACCATGAATGCCAAAGGATGATGACAACGCTGAACACGTGGCATACGTCTGCTCGCTTCTTCACTAGAGTGTGCATACACTTTATCATTTTGTTTGTTGAAAGTCTCCTCAACATTAAAAATTTTTTCGTCCGAAAAAAGTATTTCGCGGTATTTTTTTCCCGCGTACCGCCTTAACAAAACCCGGGTTCTTTCGAGTTTGATTTTCTTCAGCCGTGCGTTAAGAAGATGTGCTGTTTTTTTCTATAAGCACGCAGTCCTAGGTCTTCATTTAACACCCTTTTAATAGTAGTTCTGCTTAGTCCCATCTGCAGAGCCAACATTTTTTGCTTCCGGACAGGATTTTGATGGATTCGCGCCTTTACTGCTTTGATGACCGCTGGAGTCCGAACAGTACGAGGTCGACCGCTCCTTTGTTAATCTTCTAATCTTGAATCTTCCCTGAATCGTTTGATAGTACGATAAATAAATCTCGGTGGAATTTTCAAATTTTTCAGCAGTTTAAAAATCTCAGTTGGCGCGTGACCGCAACGATGCAATGCAATTACTGCGACTCTGTCTTCTTTGCGCGTCCACTCCATTTTAGAAAATGAACAAAATTCGAGAAACTCTTTGCTTTTATTTTCTTTAAATATTCCAATTTCGAATGCCCATAATATTTTCCTTGGCTTGGATTCTAAATTCTAAATTTTACCTCTGTGACAGAACTTATGGCCCGACTGAGTATATATGAATTGATATACTAAAAACTATATGTATATAAAAGCGAAATACCACTCACTAATTAATCACGAAATCTCAGAAACTACAAGTCAAGTACAAGCTTTCAAATTTTGCATGGGGGTTCCTTTTAGTACGTAGATGCTCGCTAAGACGGGATTTTGCGAAATTCCCACGGGATCGGGATTTACACGGGAAAAACTTCCCACGTGAACGAAGTCGCGAGCAACGGCTAGTAATTTATAATTATAGTAATACAGAGTTTACAGGGTCAGCTAGTATTAATATAATTTTAGGTACATTATGATCGGTTATTGGCTTCTGAACTCCCGAACTTCCGATGAACGGCGTCGTCAAAAAATAGGCATACTTACTTAGGAATCACTTATCGTTTTGCTGCAATGAAGAAAACCTTTCAGAATATACGTAACCCCTTATATTCTGAAAGGTTTTCTTCTGTCCTAACGGCGTGCTTGTGAATAGGAAGTATGCATGACAAAAATATTAATTATGCTACCAGTTTACCATAAGTGATTAATTTAGCAAAATCATTAGGCCTCCAGACTAGGCAAGTGAAGCCTATATTTTAAGAGTCGATCGATTCCTTACAATGCAAAAGTCTAACTTATACTGATTTACACATTGAGTGAGTTGTTACTGGTAGGAATTGAGGAGATTTCAGTATTAACATTAAAATAAGTTCACGTAATGTTGATGTACTTTGCGAGTCTGTGTAAACCTTCGGGGAATACAAGCGAAGAGTTACCCTGTTTAAACTACAGGGTGGGCCATGAATTAGTTAACATTTAAATGTAACTTACCGCGCAAACTATTGCAGCGCGGGGCGCGGGCGCGGGCGGGGGCACTAGCTCGCTTCTTGGAAATTTAGTCGCAATGGATCGCTTCACGGGGCCGCAACGCGCTTACTGCGTGAAACAGTTTTATTTAAACAACTTTTCGCTCATTACTGTGAGACGCTTATTTCGCGTTGAATATGGTTTACACGACTTAAGTCAGTGTCCAAGTGCTCCTTTAATAAAGAAATGGGTGAAGAAGTTCGAAGAGACGGGATCTACACTAAATGTGAAACAAACCGGCGCACGGTGGGCTGAAAAACGGCTTTCATAGACTTAGGCATTTTATTTTGCAAGTGCCAGTTTTTGTGCCGGATATAACTTCTATTTGTTATAACAATATACAAAAATGACACCAGAATTGATTCTGCACAAAAACGAAGGAATTATAATTTTTTTACGAAAATTTTGTATGGAGCTAGTATGAAAAATCGAAATATCTCTGAAACGGCAGCGATAACCGTAATATCCTTATAGGAGGTTTTAGTACTAATTATTTATGATTTTTTGACATACGTTACATAATGGTTGTAGATGCCTTTTTTTTTTTAAATCGTCAAAATATTTTTATTTATTTTTACATATTAAACGTTCCTTTTAGTGTTTAAGTTGAAGAATTCAGAGCTTTAACAACTCTTAACATAAAATAGCATCACCCCTATAGACCTGAAGGACTAGACAGAGGTGTGTAGTATCTTGTTGATCTTGTAAGATTTCCAACAATACCAAATAGTTGAATATCAGTGTCAAAGTGCCCATGCTGTCGCTTCTTTTAGAAAGATAGGGGAATGAAATTGTTAATTGATCATACCCTAAAAGTATGATTACAACATAACCGGACACATAATAATATCGACACAAAAGGAATTTTAAAACCTTGCATACGTTCAAAATACAAAATAACATATTGTGTAGTCATCTAATGAGTCTGATGACAAGTAATTAAGTAATTAGAATGATGGTTGTAGTCTTCTGATTCTAATGAGCCTATTAAGTGATTAAATGATTTGAAATATCTCGCAACAATACCAACTAAGAACTGCATTCACCTTTTTATAATTAGTGAGCTAATGTGATTTGCTAATGTTGATTAGTTCTACTATGAGTTCTACGAAATGTTTTTGACGATTATAAATTTTTATTATCATATCTTTTATAACTTTAATGAGGGTAGTTAACTAATTATTGACTTTATACAATAAAAGGGCTATAATTTTGTTCCATAATTTAGATTGTTCACAACCGTGTAACTGCTAACACTAAAACTATTTGCTTTGCGACTACAAAATCTTAGAATGGAAAGTTTAATCACCAACTTAGATTTGTTTGTTCTTCTAAAAAGTGAGTGTCCTTCATTTAATCATGAAGTATTGTTTAGTGCAATTGTGTCCCGCATAGGCGATTGCCTTTCTGCCGAAGATCAAGTAACTCTCAAAGAATTTTGCCGGAGATTCACGCGAGCTGCTTTAAACAGGTGGCAGAAATCTAAACGATTCTTTGATAAGTTTAGAAATACGTACGGAGAGTGGTTGCAAGCAAATATTGATTGGCCGAGTTGCGTGCAAACTTTAATAAATCAAGAACCAACTGTTGATGAGATACCAAGAGCACGCTCAGTCTCTCCAGAACCTTCGACATCATCGACTGTTGGAACAATGACAAAAAGGTCCCGAAAACCATTCAAAGATCTGGGAAGCAAACAGAAAAAGAGAAGATCTAGTGAGCACATAGGCGAGGATTCCTGTGAATTGGCATATGCAGCTGCAGCACGTTTAAAAGAAGAAGGTTATGAAGATATCGCATCTGTAATCAATTATATGATCAAAAATCCAGAAGCTGCCGTTAAAATCAAGGAAAGCATTAAGAAAACAGTAATATTTACACCAGAGAAAGCACTTGGATTGCTTCTTTCACTTAAGCTTTCAAAGTGGCAATATATTACGTTGCGAGAGACTGCCATTCGGGAAGGTGCTAAGGATATTTACCCATCCTACTATAAACTGCAACAAACTAAGCTTGCATGCTACCCTCCTAATCAATCAGTATCAGTTACGGATTCATCAGCTAGAATTACACTTCAAGCTTTACTTGACATCACGGTGAAGCGGATTCTTCAAAGTCTTTCTGATAATGTGGAAAATAAGCAGTTAAACAAGCAGAAAATGGACGGCGAGCATGATGATTCAAGCATTTTCATGACCTCCTTGGTGCCACTGAAACTGACAGATGGAGATAATACTATATGGACAAACCCGAAACCATGCTCAACTTTTTATTGTCGTCCGGTTCAGTTCACTTTTGTAAAAGAAAGCCATGCAGTTGTCATTGATAACAAAAGAAAAATGGATGAGGAAATTGAGGCCCTTAACCCCACAGAGTGCATTAATAGTAACAGGGTGACTCATAAACTAATGATGACAATGATCGACGCAAAAGTCTGCACGTACCTTTCTGAAGCTAGATCAAATGCATCATGCTACCTGTGCTTAGCAAAACCAACAGAAATGAACCACTTAGATGCTGTAACATCAAAAACTGTGTGTTCTGACATATATGAATTTGGCCTATCATCCCTACATGCCCGTATAAATTGCATGGAATGTCTGTTACACATTGCGTACAGACTTGACTTCAAACAGTGGGCTGCAAGAAGTAATGAGCATAAAGATATGTTACAAAACAGAAAAAAAAAAACATTCAAAATAAATTTAAAGAGGAGCTCAATCTGTTAATTGATATAGTAAAACAAGGCTCGGGAACTACCAATGACGGGAATACCGCAAGGAAGTTTTTCGAGTTTCCCAATAAAACTGCAGCTATTACTGGGTTGGATCAAAACATGATAAAAAGATTTGCTGTTATTTTGCAAGCAATAACATCTGGTGAGAAGATCGATGTCATCAAATTTAAAGATTTTGCTCGCAAAACAGCAGAAAAGTACGTGGAATTATACGACTGGTACTACATGTCATCAACCGTACATAAACTATTAATACACGGAGCTGACATAATCGAAAAAAATGATATTGTCCCGATTGGGACTCTCTCGGAAGAAGCCTCAGAGTCTCGAAACAAAGATTTTAGGAGGTTCCGGGAACATCATTCGCGGAAAAGAAGCAGGCAAGATTCTAATCAAGATATCCTAAATATGCTTGTTGTTTCTTCGGATCCTTTTCTAAGTGCACAAAGGCCGAAGTTAGATGCCAAAAGGAAGACAACCTTTTTTGCTGAAACTCTCGACCTAATACAGTTTCCGGAAACTGAGTTCGAGTTTGTAGGTATATCTGATCTGGATTCTGACTCGGAATTGGAGTCCGACAACGAAAGTTGTAAAGAAAATTTGTAAAATTTAATTATTTTTCTTTATGTTCTTTTGTTATTTATGTTAGTTTATTGTACCAATATGTTTAGTTAATAATTTCATAAATTATAGTTTCAAATATGTATTTTGTATAATTGAATTTATTAGATATTATTTTTGTTACTTGTTTTATTTAAATTACCTATCAATAAAAAGTTTATATACAGTCTTTTTTTTTTCACATATTCTTAATATTTGGGGAAAAAGCATGCTTCCTAACGATGTTCTTAACTTTGACACAGTTCATGGATCGTTTTGAACAGTTTCATATGTTAAAATAAATAATGTTAGTACTATAATCCCCTATAAGGATATTATTATTATTATGTGTCCGGTTATGTTGTAATCATACTTTTAGGGTATGATCAATTAACAATTTCATTCCCCTATCTTTCAAAAAGAAGCGACAGCATGGGCACTTTGACACTGATATTCAACTATTTGGTATTGTTGGAAATCTTACAAGATCAACAAGACACTACACACCTCTGTCTAGTCCTTCAGGTCTATAGGGGTGATGCTATTTTATGATAAGAGTTGTTAAAGCTCTGAATTCTTCAACTTAAACACTAAAAGGAACGTTTAAATATGTAAAAATAAATAAAAATATTTTGACGATTTTTTAAAAAAAAAGGCATCTACAACCATTATGTAACGTATGTCAAAAAATCATAAATAATTAGTACTATAACCCCCTATAAGGATATTACGGTTATCGCTGCCGTTTTAGAGATATTTCGATTTTTCATACTAGCTCCATACAAAATTTTCGTAAAAAAATTATAATTCCTTCGTTTCTGTGCAGAATCAATTCTGGTGTCATTTTTGTATATTGTTATAACTAATAGAAGTGATATCCGGCAAAAAAACTCGCACTTGCAAAATAAAATGCCTAAGTCTATGAAAGCCGATTTTCAGCCCACCGTGCGGCGTTCCGCGGACTTCTCGGAGCGAAGAGAACGTGCAGCAAGTTTTCGCTTCTGTTCGACGTGATCCAGATTTATCGACACGCAAACGTTCGGCTAAATTAGGATTATCCCGCACATCATTACGCCGTATTTTGAAATTAGATTTGAAATTACATCCATATAAGATTCAGCTAGTGCAAGAACTAAACCCTAATGATTTAAATTTGTCATATGCCGAAACATTGTTAACTCGATTCAGTAATTTTCACAACATCTTATTCTCTGACAAAGCCCATTTCCACCTAAATGGACATCTAAACAAACAGAATTGCAGGTATTGGAGCAGCGAAAATCCTAAAGCTAAACATGAGAGGCCACTTCACTCTCCTAAGGTAACTGTATGGGCTGCAATTTTAGCAAAAGGAATCATCGGACCTTACTTTTTTGAAGATTCTCGAGGCCGTTCAGTTACTGTTAATTCTGCCGAGTATGTGAAAATGTTACGGGAGTTCTTAGCACCGATGCTACTGGAATTTGCTGGCTATAATCGTAACACATGGTTTCAACAAGAAGAAGCCACGTGTCACACATCGAACGAGTCCTTGCCGGTGGTCAAAGACATGTTTCCGGAAAAGCTGATATCCAGACGGGGTGACATCCCATGGCCACCCAGAAGTCCAGATCTATCACCAGCAGACTTCTTTTTATGGGGTTATTTAAAGAGTCGTGTCTACATTGATAAACCGAATACACTGCGTCAACTTAAAGAAAAAATCATCGAAGAGATGTCGGCGATCTCGCGGTCTCTTTGCAGAAGAGTATTCGAAAACTTTAGGACTCGCTTAGATGAGTGCAAAAACCGAGACGGTGGTCATTTAGACGAAATAATTTTAAAAAAATAAATTACAACTAATTAGCTTTCTCGTAAATAAACGATTTCTAAAATATGTTAAATGGTTTTTTTTATACGATTTTTTCAAATGTTAACTAATTCATGGCCCACCCTGTATATACTACGTTTTACAATTTTTTATTTGTAATTCCAATGTGCTGTATTAATTGGTATATACTGTCCTCTCATACCTAATTAACCTGTATTATGGACACATTATAAAAAATATATTTTGAAAAGAGAAACTGTGGAGTTTCTTGCAGGTTCTTCTCCATTGAAAACGACAAATTTTGAACCGATTAACTTCTGACGTTTTATAAGTGCCCATGAATGTTGAAATTCAATAGTAGGCCTATGTGAAAAAATATTTTGAGTTGAGTTGAGTTAAAAAAAAAACTTCGTCGGTTAGTTGAGTAGTTTAAACCAATAAGATTAATCAAAAAAGAAGTTCACGAAGTGATTGCATTCGGCCACAGACTGGCGCCATTGTCTAGCATGCACACATTTATCTCAATGTTGAACGCATGTCTAGTCTTATCTGCCTCTCGCGAATCTGCGACCTTCCGATACGCGAGCCGAGGTCACGAAACGATAAGTTATATTTCAATATTTTTTTAAGTTGTGCAGACTCATAGCTGTTACAAAATACAATACACGCAGTCACATTAAAAATAATTCGATAAGTGCTAATCAGGTGCTAATCAATCTTTTATGTTGTTCTTCAATCTTCTTATATGTTATAAAAAAAAAACAATAACTGTTCGTTAGTCTGGCTAAAAGTCAAGAACGGCTGGATCGATTTCATTAATTCTTTTCTTTTTTTCGATTTGTTTCCTCTCATACAGGGAAGGTTTAAAAGGTCAGAAAATATGTAAAGTGATAAAAAATAACATATGGCAGTACGATGTTAATTTTAAATAGCAAAATATCATAAAAACTGTTAGTATTATTTCGTTCGTAATTTTATGTACGAGAACCAAAAATTTGAAGACTGGGTCCGGATGGGGTTACGGCCCATTCCCTCTCATAGAGAGGAGGCCTGAATTATGATAGTACAAGCTTTTGCCCGCGACTTCGTTCGCGTGGGAGGTTTTTCACGCGTAAAACCCGATCTCGGGGGAACTCTGGGATAAAAAGCAGCCTATATGTTAGGAATTCAAGGATGTCAACTATCTACTTACCAAATTTCATTGAGATCCGTTCAGTATTTTTTGGGTGAAAGAGCTACAAACAAAATACATCCTCACAAACTTTCGCATTTATAATATTAGTAGGGAGGATGGCAGCTGCTGTAAGGTATCTTGTCGAAGTACAGCTTACGCGTACTGTGACGTCGCGAGTAACATGTGATCTGCAACCTTTACTGATTCAGCCTCGCACTTTTACTCGCGTCTTGTGAGAATATATTTTTATTGACGCGTTGTGCGCTGATCTTTCACGAGCTTAAGTGCTTACCTTGACGCGTCAGGAATTGCATTGAAACGTAATAAACTGCAGGTGTTTAAAATAAAAAATTTCGTCTCATAATTTTGGTTATACATACAATATGTTCCTTTGTTAAGTGGGTTGTGGAGTTCGGTAGGCACTTGCTCCATGTATGATATAGAACTTATATTCAATTAAGAAATTCACGTGGGAAATGGTCAAATACCACCCATGTTTCCTCCGTTCAGAAATGCGTGGTCATTTTTAAAGATAATGTTTCGGGTGCAGAATACGGTAAAAATAAATTTTATTAAAAACCCTTACGTCAAAACGATTAAAAAGTCCCAAACAAAGCAATTTTCAGTGGAGGTCAGTAGGTACAGCCGAGGTACCGCACATCACCTTTATATCGTTATTACTAGCTTTTACACGCAACTTTGTTTGCAGAGAACTTTAGCACATTTCCCCTGTATAAAGAGCAGCTTATGTGCTATTCCAGACTATAATCTGTACCTATCTGTGTCAAATTTCATCCAAATACGTTTATTTATTATGGCATGATTGAGTCAAAAACTTACATCCAAACTTTCACTTAATATTAGTATAGATAAAGATTAGTAAAGATGATCACGCATTTCTCAGATCGTGGTTTATCTACTAATATCTTTCATGACCCTTTGGAAAATAATACATTGTATGACATGTGATGTGACATCTTACCCGCACTGGGCCATTTCCTCTCATAGAAAGCCGGCCTGTGTCCTAACAGTTGGAGCTTTGTAGACTGAATTATTTTCATTATTATTATACTCCTTTTGCTTCGTTTATATACCTTTTTTTTTCAAGGGGAACATCATTTGATTCCTCCGTCTCTAGGTATCGCGGAAGAGAATGTCAGACTTCTAACCCTGTTCCTAACAATGTCATTACATTCATACATGTTACACTAATAGATTCTTTGTATTATAATACTGTTCTCTAAAAGCGCGAGTTCAATGGAGAGGAATTTATAACGTTGGTCGTAAGCCAAGAGGCTACTCTCGCTGTCATTACCCCCATTACACACTTAATTATGATTTACTCTGTCGTTAACTGGATAAATTATGACCCATTTACCTCAGTTTTGTGTGTGTAAACAATATTTGTAGAAGAATGAAACTTAAGTGCTGGGATGATAATTTCAAATGCTCATTGAGTTAGCGGTTTAGCATACCATTAACAACGATATTATAATAACACTAGCATTTGCTCGCGACTTCGTTCGCGTGGGCTGTTTTTCCCGTGTAAATCCCGATCCTGTGGGAATTTCGCAAAATCCCATCTTAGCGAGCATCTACGTACTAAAAGGAACTCCCATGCAAAATTTGAGAGCCCTGCTACTTGTAGTTTTTGCGATTTAGTCATTAATCACTGAGTGGTATTTCGCTTTTATATTATAGATTTGCATATATTGTGATATTTCCTGGATGAAACAATGCGATTTTATTTAGAACTTGCTTCTGCCTGTGGCTTCGCTCGCGTGTAAAGTTCTGCATCAGGTGCTCTTGTTTCCGAAATTAATTATTATTACCCAGGCTTACTAGCTATGTAACAAAACTTTTCATTTAAATCTATCTAGTAGTTGCGGAGATTAGCGTGTACAGACAGTTTTTTTTTTAATTCTTGTTATGTTAACGATTTTTAACCTTTTTAATTCTTGTTTTATAACCATTAATGTACAGTCTTTAACCTAATCTCTACTCCTCTACTAAACTTGCAAGAAATTTATTCTTTTAAAATGATTCTAATTTAAACATTTACAAATATATAAACGCATCCACGTTTCACTGCTTACTTCACTTCTAGGCATTCTTCTAGGTTAACACTTTTTACAAAGACGTGACGTCACGCGAAATTGCAATGCAGTTTATCTTTCTTTTATACGTGACAAAATAAAAATACGTGTCATTTATTTTTCGTTATCTAAGTGATGAAATAAATAGATTATTTAAGAATCTTGCATTTATATTCTATTTAAAATGTTTTGCTGATACTCAAAATAAAACTTCAACCAATATCAGTGGTGGTTACGGATTAAAGTAGATCCGGTTATTAGACTAACTGTTCATATATTTGTTAAAATTGTATATTTATATAACACAGAAACATAAAAAATTGCGCGGTGCCAACTTAAAACCAGCGTTGGTGTAATTCTAGCCAATATTTTGTACTTGTTCTTTTTGCATAATTACTCCTGTTCTGAGTGCAGTAGTACCTTTTATTGACGATACGCTCACGTTTAACCACCATCCCACCTGATGGTAACTGGTAACGTGGTCGAAGATAAAGCTCGCTTACCTGAAAGCGTGGACCAATTCCTCAACCATTGTTTCATAATTCCAGTAACAGAGAAGCCGTCCCCCCCTCCCCGCAGCGGGCCGCACGGGGTACAAGTGGTGAACACGGGCGTGGACCACACGTTCACGTTAGATGAGGAGGTGCTGAAAGATCTGCTGCTGCAGGATGATGTGAAGGACCGGCCGGTGGTGGTGTTGTCTGTGGCAGGCGCCTTCAGGAAGGGCAAGTCCTTCCTGCTCGACTTTTTCCTCCGGTATTTAAATCACAAGGTGAGATAGCCGTCTAATTTGGTAAATCTGAGCCTGCATAAAGCAAGTATTCGTTAAATATATCTGCAAAGTACTTGCATATATTTAATTATAAGTCAAGCTAGGTTCTGCATTTTCGAAATTCAAACTGTCGATGATTTTATCATTATACAGGATGTTCCAGCAGCTGTCCGTGGTCATATTCTTTCTCCATTATTATTCTCTGTCTTCATTAACTTTATTACTCACTGTCTTCGGTGTTCGTATCATCTTTATGCCGATGATCTTCAATTATATACAGCTGTGCGGGTAGAAGGTTTGTCAGACGCTATAGGGGATGTAAACCGGGATTTGGAGGCTATCAATGACTGGTCTGATAGATTTGGAGTGTCAGTAAACCCCTCAAAATGTCAGGCCATCGTTATTGGTAGTTCACGTATGATGGGTAGAGTGGCGGCTATCTCTCTACCTCCTATTATTTTTAATGGTGTCGTCATTCCCATTAGCCCCAGCGTAAAAGATCTCGGTTTGCATCTTGACTCGACACTTGGCTGGCAAAGTCAAGTATCTAGTGTCAGCCAAAGGGCCAATGGCACTTTGCGTTCTTTGTATTGTCTGAGGAACTTTTTGCCTGTTAAGACAAAGACTATGCTTGTGCAGACTTTAATTTTCCCTTTGATTGACTATGGTGACGTGTGCTACTACGACCTGAATGCGGTCTTGCTGGATAAGCTTGACCGTATTCTTAATAACTGCATTCGGTTCATATTTAACTTAAGGAAATATGACCATGTCTCAAGTTTCAGGTCTGAGCTTAAATGGATGACCATTCGTCAGAGGAGAAGTTTGCGCGCTTTGACAACGCTTTTCTCACTACTCAACTCTCCCAGCCCACCTTCTTATCTATTATCTCACTTTCAATTTCTATGTTCTTCACACAATAAGAATCTACGTTCATCCAATAATCTTCTCTTACTCTGTCCTTCTCATACTTCTGACTTTGTTCATTCTTCTTTTCATATCCAGTCCATTCTCCTCTGGAATGCGCTTCCTCTCGAGATCAGGACGGCTGACAATCGCTACGCATTTAAAAAGAAATTGCGGATCCACTTTCTTCACCAATAAGCAGAATTTCCATATTTAATTTTCATTTGCTTCTTAAGTATATGTGTATGTATATGTATTTATATAAGTATTTATTCATATATATTATTTATGTTGATTTCTATTTTATGATATTTCTATTTTATGATATTTCGATTTTATGATATTAGGTTTTTTTGTTTTATCACTATTATCTATTATAATTATTTTTCCAATATAATTTTCACGTACATATTGCACCTTCCACTCTATCTCTTCACCACTCATGGTTGACTGGTAGAGAATGCCTACGGCATTAAGTCCGCCTTTGTACCTATGTGCATAAAGTGTAAATAAATAAATAAATATTTAAGGGTCATGTACTGTATCTCATACATATACAGTAAAGAAATTAATTAATTAGAATCTTGACGTTTATTTAATATCAGATTCCTTATAACACCTTTAAAATTGTAACCTGTATAACATTTTTAAATCTTAATATTGCAATTATTGTATAATTCCTTATCGTATGAGTTTAAAATATCAAATGGCATGTTTTTCTTGACGCCACATCAATATTAAATCTTTATCCCTGTCACTGTTTTCTAACTTTGGTATAATGTTCCAGTATGGATCAGACGGCGGCAACGACTGGCTCGGCGGCGACGAGGAGCCCCTGCAGGGCTTCAACTGGCGCGGGGGCTCCGAGCGAGACACCACCGGTATCCTCATGTGGTCCGAGGTCTTCAAGGCCACGCTCGACAATGGAGAGAAGGTGGGCAGACCTTCGGTGGTCATACATCGGAACATTACAAAACACTAACAATTGTTGACAAGGTTTTTGTCCCAGGAATTTAGTGTTCTGGAGCATTTTATATGTCCTGAATTGAATTCTGACATTACAAGAATTTCAGAACATCTGGCTTCCTAACTATCTTAGCTCAAAGTAGCGAGATCTCCAGTTTTATAGTACTGCTATACCATAATTAAATAAGTTAAAATTGGCCACGGTCACTTATAGTTTTCACTTCCTGCATAAAAATCTACTTTGATTCTTTTTTTACATAATGAAGCAAGCGTAAAGTAGTACTTACTGTATAGTGCAAGTAGTACTTTTACATAACAAGTTTTTCGGACAAATAAATTATATCATGTTGCTGCTAAGACTCAAAAATCAAGATTATGGTTCTGTTTGCCCAAGCTTTCTTAAAATCCTTTTGATGTCCAACTTGAATTGAGCGCGTCGAAAACCTTCCATAACAAAATAAATAACTGTAATCTAGTGTAATACATATTTATCTGACGCCTATTTCGATTCTACTGATTCTAATATATTCTGCTTATTCATTTAGTAATTGGCTAGTGTTCTGTTTCCAGGTGGCCATAATCCTGCTGGACACGCAGGGCGCGTTCGACAGCGAGTCCACGGTGCGGGACTGCGCCACCATCTTCGCGCTGTCCACCATGCTGTCCTCCGTGCTCATCTACAACCTGTCGCAGAACATCCAGGAGGACGACCTGCAGCACTTGCAGGTATACCACCACATGTAGGAGGCAGTCTCTGAAATATTACCACTATCGGTGTCAAACACCTAGCAAAATGGATCCAACAACAATTCGTTTGTGTGCCCATATAACCCGAATCACGAGTTCATTTCTAAGTAAGCTGTAAGGATTCTCGAAAATAAATAATATTGTGAAATTATTAGTTCCTATCAGCGAGACATTTCAGTTGAAAACCAGAGTCAGGCAATTTATAGTTGAGTTAATTATATATATGTAAACAATAATAAAACTAGTTTAAATTTAGTATACCATTCGAAAACAAAATGTTTTTATTTTATCAATATTGAAATATTCACTAAAAATGTTAAATTGATACGTAAAAGAAACACTGTACACGCGTATTTGAAGGACGGCAACGTTGCAATTTATTTATGAATGACGGACCGCGTGTGCGTCGATCTAATTTATGTGTTTACTAGCTTTTGCCCGCGACTTCGTTCGCGTAGGAGGGTTTTCCCGTGTAAAATCCCGATCCCGTGGGAATTCCGGGATAAAAAGTAGCCCATGTGTTATTCCAGGATGTAAACTATCTACTTGCCAAATTTCATTCAGATCCGTTCAGTAGTTTTTGCATGAAAGAGTAACAAACATCCATTCATCCTCACAAACTTTCACATCCTACTTCCTACTAATATTATAAATGCAAAAGTTTGTGAGGATGGATGGATGTTTGTTACTCTTTCACGCAAAAACTACTGAACGGATCTGAATGAAATTTGGCAAGTAGATAGTTGGCAGCCTGGAATAACACATAGGCTACTTTTTATCCCGAAATTCCCACGTGATCGGGATTTGCGCGGGAAAACCTTCCCACGCGTACGAAGTCGCGGGTAGAAGCTAGTTTATAATATTAGTAAGATAAGAAGTAAGATATTAGTAAGAAGAAGTAAGATACTATTGCAGGTTAACGGGGATGCCCTCTGTTAGTTAACATACTGTATAACTAAGGAGTGGAGAGACCTGTTGTCCTGAAATTAGTCTAGTTTAGGCACCAGTCTCCCACAGAATAATATAATCGTTGTTATGTCATGTCATAGTTTTGTTTTCATTTCATTTGATATCATCGCTGCCATTGCACCTGGATCGAATTCATTTATTTTCTTTCATACCTTTTCTATCTTTCCTTTTTTTCTTTACCCACCGATAACAACGATAAGGGCGAAAGCTATGGCCATATCTTGCACAAACTTACACAGTCACTTACCAAACCTTTTCTCTTCGTACCATTCCAGTTATTCACAGAGTACGGTCGGCTGGCCCTGGAGGACAGCGGGCGAACTCCGTTCCAGCGCCTGCAGTTCCTGGTGCGAGACTGGAGCTTCCCCTACGAGGCTCCCTACGGCGCCGAGGGTGGCCGTACTATACTGCAGAGGCGGCTCAAGGTAACGCCACGTACCATCACAAATAGATAGACTCTCTAAGACTCATTGGCAACGATACACTGGTCGAATCAAAGCTCCAGAGCCTTGAACATCGATGACGAGTTGCTAGTCTATCGGTTTTCTATCGGTTACATTTCAGGGAGTGTGCGATGGAATTACACAATTTAATTCCGTCAAGCCCGTTCCATCATCGGACTACAAGACAAACGGCGATGCGCCATCGTTACATGGTGGACATCCCACCCATACGCACTAAACGCTTTGGGAATACCTTCATTGTGCATATGGCTAAGGAGTGGAATTCCCTGCTGGAGTCTGTGTTTCCCGATAGCTATAACTTAGGGGTCAGGAATAGTAAGATGCACTGTTAGGGGATTTGTATGGTGTTGTTAATCTGATGATGATGCACGCTTACCTAAAAGTAACTTATTCACTCTTGACTTAAAGACTCCGATTATAGCTATCAGGAAACACAGACTCCGACAGGGAATTCCACTCCTTAGCTGTACGCACAATGAAACTATTCCCAAAACGTTTTGTGCGTATGGGTAAGTTTTAAGTTTAAATTATTTCGAAATGTACGCAGGCGAAGTGCTGTAATTTTAGATAAAATGATGTATAAACGTGTTGTGTCTGGGCAGGTGTCCAGCAACCAGCACCCGGAGCTCCAGTCCCTGCGCAAGCACATCACGTCGTGCTTCTCGGAGATCGCGTGCTTCCTCATGCCGCACCCCGGCATCCGCGTCGCCACCTCGCAGGACTTCGATGGCAGAGTCAAAGGTATGTCGAGCCGGGCCTGGTCTTAAACACCCCATGCTCGCCGCTCGCAAGCCGGTCCGCATGGTTTCGAGATCACGAGCGGATCCCCGAAATGGCAATATATCTTGCAATTGGTTTTAGGGCTTCCAATCCCGCAGCCTGAATTCAATCTCGGTATTTGCGGGACTACGAATTTTCTATCCCGCGGATCTCGGTATTTGTGGGATACCTCATATTGAAAATATTCACATTTATATGTAAAAGGCAAATAAAACAATGAATGAATCAACTAACTCCACATTTATTTACGTATTACTATTAGTATGAGATCAATCAAATTACACCGTTTTTTCTTTACAAAAAATAGTAACAAATACTGAATAAAAAACTTTACTGATATATTAGGCTACATACTTAGGCTACCACTGACTGAAATTCGGCTATATTAGGCTACATAAGCTGTGAAAAACGGGCGTCATCGGCCCCCGCATTGTTTGTAACACTGCTGGCCGCCAGTCACCGAGGGATCGCACTTGCGAGAAGTCGCATGCATGCTTTTTTTCAGTATCACGCGAGATTGGAAAATGACGCGGAATCCCGCAATACCGAGATCTCGGTATTCCGAGATTGGAAGCCTTAATTGGTTTATTAAATTACACTTTACACGTAATTTTTATAGATGAGGCCAGTGTTTCCTAACTGACTAGGCCGAGAAAAACACCGAAACAAACTCAGAAATCAAAGTCTCTTTTGCTTTACTGGCCAAATCTTAATAAAACTGTGTTGGTTAAAGTGATTTTCATGTATTGTGTCGCTTTCCTTGGATTTTTAAGAATTTCAACAATTTGACAAACAATACTAAAGTAAGAATGTTACCGTAGACCGAAAGTTAAAGATAAAGTACTTAAACTGCCGGAAATACAGAATCATGAAGTTTATCCCGAATATAATAACATAGCTACATTATCCACGCGTTTCTAGCGGTGAAATTTAGAAGTTGTCTAAGAACAACAACGCCTTAAAATTGAGGTTAAGCTTAGACATAATCAGATGGATCACGATCACATCCAGAAACCTGTTGCTAATAAAAGCAGAAATACGAAATATTGTTGCCTGTCTATGTAGTATTTATGTACATTCGATGATGGATGCGATTCAACCAATACGTTCTTCTCCAGAACGCATTGGTTTTGTGTATCCTGCAGACGCTTTAATTACATTGACTATTGACAACATAATTATTGTCTCGTCCAGCAAGAAACCACATAAATCAATAATTTTTCTGTGACCTAAATTGTATCGAAAACTGTCAAAGTGTCGTTCTTAGACAGCTTCACAATTTTGACACTTGAGGCGTTAGTTAAAATCTTTGCATCGCCACTCAATGACCATCAGCATTGTTTTAACTTGTTGCAGACATCGAAATGGAATTCAAATGCTCGCTGCAGCAGTTGGTGCCGATGCTGCTGGCTCCCCAGAACCTGGTGCCCAAGCTCATCAACGGCCAGAAGGTGCGCGCCAAGGACCTGCTGCAGTACTTCAAGTCCTACATGAACATCTACAAGGGCAACGAGCTGCCCGAGCCCAAGAGTATGCTGGTGGTGAGTTTACGCGGAACATGTTTTTATACTAGCTCTTTGCCCACGACTTCGTCCTCGTGGATTTCAAACTAATCTATACTAATATTATAAAGCTGAAGAGTTTGTTTGTTTGTTTGTTTGTTTGCTTGAACGCGCTAATCTCAGGAACTATGGTTCTGATTTGAAAAATTCTTTCAGTGTTAGATAGCCCATTTATCGAGGAAGGCTATAGGCTATATATCATCACGCTAAGACCAATAGGAGCGGAGCAGTAATGAAGAATGTTTCAAAAGCGGGGGATGTTTTTTTCCACGGGGACGAAGTCGCGGGCGGAAGCTAGTTTATAATAAATTGTACATCTTTATAATGTTAGTATAGATTACGAATGAGTCCGCCCTTGACTTCGATCACGCCTGATGGTAACCGATAGAAGAGGTCTAGACGATGGAACGAGTAAGCCCAGAAAATGCCCTTCCAGCCTTACTTTAAAGCCTGACGGGAAAATAAAGTAGGTACGAATAGATTACTTCGACGTAAACGGGCTTCATATTCAACCACATGATTGCTACTGTGATGTGTGATGGTGGTCATTTGCGAGCCTGTGTGATCTTTGTACCTCCTCCATGCCATAAAGTATCGAGGGCTGATTATTTAAAACTGATAGATACAAAAATATATTGGTTTGACTTGAAACAAAAGGAGTGAAAACACTATTTTGTATCATAGTGATCGCGAAAATGAAATGAAATATTTATTTTGTAAATTGGTTATTATAACACTTTTACACGTCATGTTTTTCTCGTGTTATGTTTAGCTAGCTGGGCCCTGAGTAAGATAAATGTAAAGTTTTTTTGCACAGTAAACAAAATATGACTTAAGTTTATTCGATATTTGTGTACGATCCGTTGAACCCAACGATTTTGTGCAAACCGCTGCAGCAATCGTCTACGATTTGTACAAATTGTATCAAGGAAAAAATATTAGTTTTCGTGTAATTTTTCACGCTACGTACTTCCAAGCGAATGAAAGAATTCTTTAAAGCTTATGCCTGATTAAAAAAATTACTCTTATTTTCAGGCTACAGCGGAAGCTAACAACCTTACAGCAGTGGCGGAAGCGAAGGAGCTGTACACGAAGCTGATGGAGGAGGTGTGCGGCGGGGCGAAGCCCTACCTGCAGACGCAGCTGCTGGAGCAGGAGCACGCGCGCCTGCGGGACAAGGCGCTGCACGCCTTCCACTCCAAGCGCAAGATGGGAGGCGACGAGTTCTCGCAGAGCTACTACAACCAGCTGATACAGGTATGTAGTATGCATATTTCTACTTATTTTATGCCTTTACATGTGTAAGTAATGTGATTGTTGCATTACGCGTAATATTACAAACATTATAAAAAAAAATGACAAATATTTCACTGAGCATGTCCACACTGAAACGGTTACCATTCACATTTGTTGAGCGAAAGACACCCAATGCTGGTTTTCAATTGGCACCCCAGTCTGGAACAGAGCAAGCGGTTTTCGTTCTCCAATTCGCTTGATTCTGTTTTATGCAGTCCCAGCCATTGAGTATTTTATCATGAGGGGATGATTGGTTTGTCGGACAGAAATAGACTGTCTATTTTACCTTCACAACTTAGTAACTGGATAACAAGATACTTCTTGGTTAGACTAGTGTCAGATTTTCTGGGTTCCAACTACCAGTAACGACTGTCAAAGATGGCCAAATGACAGCCAGGAGCAACGGAACTCCAATCTACTGAGAAATTTCCGATTTGCTCGACACGAGAATTGACCCCAGACCTTCGATCGTCGTGCTTGCGACCACTCCACCGACGAAGCAATTTTAGAACTAAATGGTGATGAAAAACAAGGCGTATGCGCTTAGTTATGCAGACGATGATGCAGACTTTATGCCGGCCAGATCTCGCTCGGCGTTGCTTTCGCCGCACACGCTTCACAAGAGTAGTGATGTTCTTAACAGCATATATTTTTATTTTTCTAGGATCTAGAAGAACAATTCAATCAATTCCGCGCGCAGAACGAGTCGAAGAACATCTTCAAGGCGGCGCGCACGCCGTCTGTGTTCTGCGCTCTGGCGCTAGTGTTCTACGTGCTGAGCGGCGTGTTCGGCCTGCTGGCGCTGTACCCGCTCGCCAACCTCTGCAACCTCACCATGGGGCTCGCGCTGCTCACGCTCGTGCTGTGGGCGTACATTAGGTAACTATTACTGCTGGCGCTGTACCCGCTCGCCAACCTCTGCAACCTCACCATGGGGCTCGCGCTGCTCACGCTCGTGCTGTGGGCGTACATTAGGTAACTATTACTGCTGGCGCTGTACCCGCTCGCCAACCTCTGCAACCTCACCATGGGGCTCGCGCTGCTCACGCTCTTGCTGTGGGCGTACATTAGGTAACTATTACTGCTGGCGCTGTACCCGCTCGCCAACCTCTGCAACCTCACCATGGGGCTCGCGCTGCTCACGCTCGTGCTGTGGGCGTACATTAGGTAACTATTACTGCTGGCGCTGTACCCGCTCGCCAACCTCTGCAACCTCACCATGGGGCTCGCGCTGCTCACGCTCGTGCTGTGGGCGTACATTAGGTAACTATTACTGCTGGCGCTGTACCCGCTCGCCAACCTCTGCAACCTCACCATGGGGCTCGCGCTGCTCACGCTCGTGCTGTGGGCGTACATTAGGTAACTATTACTGCTGGCGCTGTACCCGCTCGCCAACCTCTGCAACCTCACCATGGGGCTCGCGCTGCTCACGCTCGTGCTGTGGGCGTACATTAGGTAACTATTACTGCTGGCGCTGTACCCGCTCGCCAACCTCTGCAACCTCACCATGGGGCTCGCGCTGCTCACGCTCGTGCTGTGGGCGTACATTAGGTAACTATTACTGCTGGCGCTGTACCCGCTCGCCAACCTCTGCAACCTCACCATGGGGCTCGCGCTGCTCACGCTCGTGCTGTGGGCGTACATTAGGTAACTATTACTGCTGGCGCTGTACCCGCTCGCCAACCTCTGCAACCTCACCATGGGGCTCGCGCTGCTCACGCTCGTGCTGTGGGCGTACATTAGGTAACTATTACTGCTGGCGCTGTACCCGCTCGCCAACCTCTGCAACCTCACCATGGGGCTCGCGCTGCTCACGCTCGTGCTGTGGGCGTACATTAGGTAACTATTACTGCTGGCGCTGTACCCGCTCGCCAACCTCTGCAACCTCACCATGGGGCTCGCGCTGCTCACGCTCGTGCTGTGGGCGTACATTAGGTAACTATTACTGCTGGCGCTGTACCCGCTCGCCAACCTCTGCAACCTCACCATGGGGCTCGCGCTGCTCACGCTCGTGCTGTGGGCGTACATTAGGTAACTATTACTGCTGGCGCTGTACCCGCTCGCCAACCTCTGCAACCTCACCATGGGGCTCGCGCTGCTCACGCTCGTGCTGTGGGCGTACATTAGGTAACTATTACTGCTGGCGCTGTACCCGCTCGCCAACCTCTGCAACCTCACCATGGGGCTCGCGCTGCTCACGCTCGTGCTGTGGGCGTACATTAGGTAACTATTACTGCTGGCGCTGTACCCGCTCGCCAACCTCTGCAACCTCACCATGGGGCTCGCGCTGCTCACGCTCGTGCTGTGGGCGTACATTAGGTAACTATTACTGCTGGCGCTGTACCCGCTCGCCAACCTCTGCAACCTCACCATGGGGCTCGCGCTGCTCACGCTCGTGCTGTGGGCGTACATTAGGTAACTATTACTGCTGGCGCTGTACCCGCTCGCCAACCTCTGCAACCTCACCATGGGGCTCGCGCTGCTCACGCTCGTGCTGTGGGCGTACATTAGGTAACTATTACTGCTGGCGCTGTACCCGCTCGCCAACCTCTGCAACCTCACCATGGGGCTCGCGCTGCTCACGCTCGTGCTGTGGGCGTACATTAGGTAACTATTACTGCTGGCGCTGTACCCGCTCGCCAACCTCTGCAACCTCACCATGGGGCTCGCGCTGCTCACGCTCGTGCTGTGGGCGTACATTAGGTAACTATTACTGCTGGCGCTGTACCCGCTCGCCAACCTCTGCAACCTCACCATGGGGCTCGCGCTGCTCACGCTCGTGCTGTGGGCGTACATTAGGTAACTCTACCACGCTCTCTGACTGGACGCACTTGAGTCTATCGAGAAACGGGCCAAAACACTTATTGGCAACAATGCACTGGTCGAATCAAAGCTCCAGAGCCTTGAACATCGACGACGAGTTGCTAATCTATCGGTTTTCTATCGGTTACGTGTCGGAGAGTTTGCGATGGAATCACATAAGCTGATTCCGCCAAGCCCGTTCCATCATCGGACTACAAGACAAACGGCGATGCGCCATCGTTACATGGTGGCCATCCCACCCATACGCACAAAACGTTTTGGGAATACTTTCATTATGCGTACGGCTAAGGAGTAGAATTCCCTGCCGAAGTCTGTAACTTAGGGCTTGACTTAAAAAGTCAAGAGTGAATAGGTTACTTTTAGGTAAGCGTGCTCCATATTCGACCACATCATCACTTACCATCAGGTGAGCTGGTGGTCAAACGTGAGCCTAATATCAATAAAAAAATGGCATTTGCGGGACGGGCGGCCGGCAGTATTGTAAACAACGCGCGGGCCGATGTCACCCGTTTATCACAGCTTAAGTAGCCTAATATAGCCGAATTTCAGTCAGATGTAGCCTAAAATATCAGTAAAGTTTTTTTATTCAGTATTTGTTACTGTTTTTGTTAAGAAAAAACGGTGTAATTTGATTGATCTCATACTAATAGTAATACGTAAATAAATGTGGAGTTAGTTGATTCATTCATTGTTTTATTTGCCTTATATAAATGTGAATATTTTCAATATACGGGATCCCGCAAATACCGAGATCCCGCAGGATTGAAAATTCGTAGTCCCGCAAATACCGAGATTGAATTCAAGCTGCGGGATTGGAAGCCCTAGCTAGGACTGAAAACACTTTTGACGTTTTAAGGCATTCTTAGTCCTATTTGTTAATCCAGTCATGTATGTTTGTTTGCAGGTATAGCGGGGAGATGCGGGAGATTGGCGTCACAATAGATGACCTCGCCAATGTGCTGTGGGAAAATGTGAGTTGTTGTTACGTCTTATGTGTTGCCAGCCCGAACAAACATCAACCATAACAACACATTCCAATTATGAAATCAAAAGTTAATGATTGTGAAAATTAGTTTATAATAACAAGTTGTTAGTCATGATTTCGATGCCATGTTAAATCTAATATGGCGAGCCGTCCAAGATGGCCGACTAGTAATTTTTGCACTACTATGATATTATGAATATATAATTAAAGGATTTGCTGAGTATTACGAAAATGTTTAAAACCATTTTAAAACCTTGCCTTTTTAAAAATAGCCGCTGGGGTTTATCTTCGAGGTTAAGGCCATTTTAACATATTATTAAGATTCCAACGTGCCTCCACAACTGACAGCCAAGACCCACGACTTGGCTGTAGACGTACCGCAGGATACCATCCACACTTGGTCGATACACCGTCTTGTCGTACGAAGCGCTTTTCTTCAACATTCATTGTGCGCACAGCCAAGGTGTGGAACTCTCTGCCGGCTTCTGTGTTCCCTGCCACATATAACCCGTCAGCCTTTAAAGCAAGAGTGAATAGGCATTTTCTGGGCTCGCTCGTTCGATCGTAGACCTCATCTTACACTTACCATCAGGTTTGATCGAGGTCAAGAGCGGGCCCATTCGCAATAATAACAAAAATATTGTGAAATTCTATAGAATTAAGTATATTTTGCTCTTCCAATTATCGATTTTCACAGACCCCAAAATAGCTGGGAAGAGACTAAACAGACGGTTATAATACATGTGATTAGAGTGCTTTTACCTGTCCGCAGCTAATGAAGCCCATGTACCAGACGTGCATCGAGAAGGGTATGGAGCACGCAGCCGCCGTGGCCGCCGAGCGAGCCCTGGGCCCCCCTACTCCCAGCGCCGCCACCGCCAACGGCAAGCACAAGCTGTTGTGATGGCGGAGCGCCCGCGCCCGCAGCCTCTCGTGCGTGGACCTCACCTTCATGCCCTGTAGATCAATTATAAAGTAGCCTTCATCTAGTGACGGACCTGACAGGTTTGTGAGTCCGACTGGGTGGACAGACACGTGCGGGACACTCGGGCCAGTCTGCACTTACGCTGATATGGTGTCAAGTAAATGATGGAACGATTGTAGGGTTAGCTCGTAAAAACAATGTCTCATCAATTAAAAAGGAAAATATTGAGTCTTATGAACCGTACAACTTGCACCTCATAATCGAGTTGCAGTATCATCAAATGCACGTCAATAATAACACATGATATGAATAAACCACTCGAAGCAATAAAGTGCAGTTTCCAATGTGTCGCAAGACGGCAGACCTAGCCTTGAGATATCATCCGATTTTAACTTAGAGGAGCCAGTAAGCGGTGCCAAAGAAATGTAGCGGACATTTCTTGTACCAGTCGGACTCTAGTCATTTTGAGCGAAGAATGTTTAAACCACAGCACAGGCGCGTGCACCGACAACAATTTCATTCTGCAGACGCCATTTTTATTCTGCACTCGTCCGCACGTAATGAAAACTGTGGCGGAGTGAGAATAATTGTTTTTACTGATGATAAACTCGCGTCTGACCACCATCTCACCTCATGGTAACGGATGAAATTTTTATAATTAAGCGCTGTCTAATGACAATAACGTATAACTACTTTTTTGTCATACGATTATATCCGTAAATTTCGAGTTAAAGGTGACAAGACCACATTCAGTTTGTACAGAAAGTTAGTGTAGTTTTTAAGTCCTTATCTAATTTTGTTATGGTGTAAGAGTATATCTAAAGTTCTGACAGCGCCGTCTACTAAAATGTTGTCGCCGTCGCGCCTGTGCTGTGACACTATCAAAACATTTTTCATTTAGCCATTAGGCCATTAACGAGACCTGGTAATGTGAATATGGTTTAAGGGAACTAAGTTAAATGCTGGTTAGTAAAATATGTGGTAACTAGCCGAATGACGTCTCAAGTCATGAGAAGGATGGAATACGATATTTTTTGGTGGAAAGATAAATTATTTTTATATTAATTGTAGATGCTCTCTTTGTTATACTTTGGTACTGCATTCTCGCTAATGAGGGTTTTCAGAAAAAAATCAAACCACCAGTCGATGCCATTGAGGCGAGAGATCTGCTGTGAAAATGTCGACAAGACATTGACGTCAATTTGACAGATGTCAAAAAGCTTGCGCGTTTGATAGGTGCCCGGACGTAAGGTCTCAGTGCTACCGACATACCAACTGGTGAATGTTATTTAAGAAAACCCTCATTAAATATCATGCAGCGTGTCATCCATAAGTCTGGATAGCGTGGTTTAACCGAATATTAGCAAACAGAAATATTATATGGAAAAGCTAAGTCGGGTTGTAGGACGAAACTTGCTACGTTCAGTACACCTTTTGTTTTTTTTGTTTTTGGTGGGGAAATCAACTAACTGAAACTCCCTCTGTTCCTTCACTTGCCCTCGAGTTCCGGGTCCGCGGTATTTCGTTCGAAAATTTCCTCAACCCCTGACGTTTCATCACGATTAAATTCTGCCTTATGAGTGACACGTTCAAATTTAGGCGTTCCATAACACAATTATCTTATTTCATCCCGATCTATGTCCATGAGTAATTAAAATATTACTCGCAAGTAACGATTGCTCGCACCATGATTTTTAATTATAATAATAATTAAATGCTTGGATTTAGTTACTCCATGAAACAATGATTAAATCTTTCGTTCAAAATCTGTAAAAAATTGTCTGAAATATGAATACTTGTGTTAATTTTAAAAACTTTTTTTCTATCATAATTTAATATCATGAATATCGTTACTTGTAATTTAAATTATGACGAATACGTTATCTATAAATTACCACATATGTGTTTGTCTCATATAATACTTTTGTTATGATGTTGAATAGAAATAGTCTTGAGTTGGTTGTATAAACCCGGTTAATAACTCCATCTGTAAAGACCGTTAATAATAGGGTATTTTTTTAATAACGAGACAAAAGACGAAATAAATAGATGATTTAGGGAAAATAATAGGTGTTGGAACAAAAGCATAATTTATAGACAACCAAAACAATGATTGCCACATAAGCATGTGATAAATCTACGAATATTTGAGTAATAAGCAAAATATGATAAATTTTGCATTTATTGTACACGACAAGGTCCAGCGCGACGTCCGCCACACCGCGGTGCGTACGCGCATCACATTCTTATGGTTTTTACGATTTACAAACATGGTATAGGTTAAATAAAGCAATAAGATAAAATAACAAATTGAATAGTTAAAATATCAGAGTAATAATTTTGTGTAATTATAGATTATAACGATGCACAAAGCAGGTTTTATATTTCTCACCTTTAGTCTCGAAACGTATTTTAACACTTGTTGCCTTGCACTGTATAAATAATCATGTACTTAACCTTGTCATTTTAACATTTTATTTTTTTTATGAATCTGCAAGTTGAAATTAAGTGTAGTCGCTAATCATGTTGGGTTAATCCATTATTGTTTTATTTTACGCATTTTATTTCTTTCTTTAAATAAGTCTTCGTGTGTTCAAAATTTTAGTCGATTATGCTCAAAATTAGGGATCTTTCATGGTTTTATGTAAGGGCAGGCACACTGATACTGACTTTATTCTGACCCGAGATGGTAAATAGATATTATTGTTTTCAAATCCAACACATCCACTTATTTTACAACCGAGCTTCAAACCCTTGTCAGTAATATTGTAGTGCAGTGTGCCTCCCCACTGTATAGTAACTAGTGTCTAACGTAAGTTAGCAATAAATCTATGTAAACGATGACTGCCTCCGTCTCTCTGCATCTAGCCAAATTTGTACTTTGAATCTCACGATACTGAAATTTGCACTCTCGAGAACCATTGTAGTTGTTATGTGTTGGTGTGTCAGTAGCGGTCAGTGACCCCAAATTCATTGGTTGGAATTCTGAATGTCAAGGTTATACAGACACAAAGATCTCTCACGACATCGCTATCGTAATTCTTGATATATATTTTACACAAGAAAACGGTACTAATGGTAGGAAGGGTAATGAACGCTACTGCCACGCTAAAACGGACCGACTATACCAAACTACTGTCGAAACCATTTCTGCTAACTTACAGACACTCCAACTTAGTTGTGTATAACAAAATGTAAATAAACGTTTTATATAAAATAGTAACATATCGTGAAATTTTATAAATAAATAATTATATAGCATGTGCCAATCGAAATTCATTGAAAATGAATGTTGTTTCCGTTTATTTGGCATGGGATAATAATTCGTTGAGGAGTTGATAGTTTATTTAGTTGATAACCTTATGTATGGTATGTCTTCAATGTACCGATGGCGGTTGTGATGAATTATATTATGTTTGCGACCGCGAGAGGGGAGTTTCATGTAAATATTTGTTTTAATACAATAAAGTTGACTAAAAATGTCTATTGGTTTTACTTATGATCCTTTCACTCACACGGCCCACATTAACACTTCCAGCTGAAGGTTTCCACTAAAGATGTGCTGACTAGTCGGTAAAGCCGACTATCCGGCCACTATCCTAGTCGGCCACTATTATAGTATTTGTTATTACAAATACCAAATAACTTACGTTTTCTTTGTAATCATAATCCATAATTCATCCGACTATCCGGCCACTATCCTAGTCGGCCACTATTATAGTATTTGTTATTACAAATACCAAATAACTTACGTTTTCTTTGTAATCATAATCCATAATTCATCCATCAAAACAAATATTTTCTTGTCATGACATTTTTTACGTCAAGGCTGACAAACTGTAATTTCTTCTTTGTAGTCACTGAATGGCTAATAGACTAAAAAGGTTGTTCATACTTTTATTATATAATTGTTATTCACTTTTATCGATAGGACTAGCTTAATATTGTATATTATATTGTGGTTGTCTACTGATTAACGGCATTTTAAATTATAATTATAAATTTCTAAAACACACTCTCAGATTTTATCGAAGAGGTTTAATAAATTATGCTCGAATATAACTGGCTGATCAAATAACTGGCAAGATGGACTATTTTGGACTCTACAATTTGAATTCTGGTACAGAATGAGAATGGAATGGATTTTGAACGCTGAGCTGGGTATAAAAGGCGCTGGGGGCCATCTCCGGGAGTTCAGTCTTTGACCAGTTTTTGAAGAGTTTAGTTCTCGACGAGTTTTGACGAAGAGTGATGGAAGAGGAAGTGCAGTACCCGCTGCCCTGACTCCTTGTTGGGAGCCTGCTGCCTTGACGCCTTGTTGGGAGCCTGCTGCCCTGACGCCTTGCTGAGAGCCTGCTGCCCAGACGCCTTGTTGGGGAGCCTACTGCCAGACCGCCTTGCTCAAGCTGTTGTACGACGAAGACATCGTGGAGGAGAAGGCGATCCTGGAGTGGTCTGCCAAGCCGTCCCGCAAGTAATATACTCTAAACCTCCTCCTCTTCTCTCCTGAGTGTGTCAGTTAGGTAGGTAGGCCGTTTTTTTATAAAATACTGTATATTATTAATATATTAAATTTAATGGTACATCTATTTTACCCTCTTTTATTGGAGAAGTAGAAGGTATCGTTACAGTTTGGCGCCCAATGTAAAATCATAGCTAGTCAGTTTAATTTTTTTTCAAAATTCCAAAAAAACTATTACTAGTAACTTTTTTCTTTGGACTCACTTTTTGGCTTAGACTCTTTTTTAATATTAAGTTCTAGGATAGGAGACTCACTCTTTACACTAACACTATACTAGACTCCCTCTTCACACGAACACTAGTTTATCACCTCTTTTACCACTAGTTTATTCCCTCTTTACCTTCTTTTGCTATCTATAATATTAATTTTCAGTCATGGATAGAATTATTCACTTTGAACTTTTAAATAAAGCTGAACTTGAGTATGAAGTTAAAATAAGACTTGAGGAACCAAAAGATACAGTCTGGCGAAGAAATTATATAAATAGTCAGGCTGAAACTTATTTCAGCGCAAAGTTAGCTCCCAAATATATAAAGTCAACTGTAATTCAGAAACTATCCCCATTAGTTTACATATTAGAGGATCCTAATGGCAACCGAGCTAAATGGCATATTAAAGATTTTAAAAATTAATGTATATAATCATGTAAATATATTCACCTTTCGTACTATATTCATGACTCATCTCTATCTTCTTCTCTTCTTTTAACTATAGAGTTCTTTTCGGTTTATTGAAACTCAATAGTTTATTTCTTTCTTTAACTTTGTTCTTAAACTTTAAGAGGCTTCTCTTATATCTGAACTAATCAGATATTACTTAGAAGTGCGTTTAGGTACATATTACCAAACCTTCTCCCTTTCTAACTCTCCAAGTTAGTTTCTTACTATTTATCGACTCTAAAGTTGATCGAAGCGGATAGCAACTTCGTAAAAATAAGCCTTTGCTAAACCTTGTTTTTTATGTTATCGACTCTAAAGTTGATCGAAGCGGCTAGCAACTTCGTAAAAATAAGCCTTTGCTAAATCTTGTTTTTTATTTGATGGGTTTTCGACGCGAGCGGACTGACAGACTCCGAAAACAAGCCTACTGTCATGTACTAATCAGGTCGAGTAGTGATCATTGAATGTGAATCCTACCTGACCTAACTTCGTGAGATGTTGGTGTGATTGAATGAGGCATGTAAGTTATATGAATGTGGATAAACTTTAACCTTACAAAATTTTTGTTCTAGACCAAAAATTTTCTCGGGGTCGATGGGGAAATATAGTATTTGTTATTACAAATACCAAATAACTTACGTTTTCTTTGTAATCATAATCCATAATTCATCCATTATAGTATCTGTTATTACAAATACCAAATAACTTACATTTTCTTTGTAATCATAATCCATAATTCATCCATCAAAACAAATATTTTCTTGTCATGACATTTTTTACGTCAAGGCTGACAAACTGTAATTTCTTCTTCTTTGTAGTCACTGAATGGCTAATAGACTAAAAAGGTTGTTCATACTTTTATTATATAATTGTTATTCACTTTTATCGATAGGACTAGCTTAATATTGTATATTATATTGTGGTTGTCTACTGATTAACGGCATTTTAAATTATAATTATAAATTTCTAAAACACACTCTCAGATTTTATCGAAGAGGTTTAATAAATTATGCTCGAATATAACTGGCTGATCAAATAACTGGCAAGATGGACTATTTTGGACTCTACAATTTGAATTCTGGTACGGAATGAGAATGGAATGGATTTTGATCGCTGAGCTGGGTATAAAAGGCGCTGGGGGCCATCTCCGGGAGTTCAGTCTTTGACCAGTTTTTGAAGAGTTTAGTTCTCGACGAGTTTTGACGAAGAGTGATGGAAGAGGAAGTGCAGTACCCGCTGCCCTGACTCCTTGTTGGGAGCCTGCTGCCTTGACTCCTTGTTGGGAGCCTGCTGCCCTGACGCCTTGCTGAGAGCCTGCTGCCCAGACGCCTTGTTGGGAGCCTACTGCCAGACCGCCTTGCTCAAGCTGCTGTACGACGAAGACATCGTGGAGTAGAAGGCGATCCTGGAGTGGTCTGCCAAGCCGTCCCGCAAGTAATATACTCTAAACCTCCTCCTCTTCTCTCCTGGGTGTGTCAGTTAGGTAGGTAGGCCGTTTTTTTATAAAATACTGTATATTATTAATATATTAAATTTAATGGTACATCTATTTTACCCTCTTTTATTGGAGAAGTAGAAGGTATCGTTACAGTTTGGCGCCCAACGTAAAATCATAGCTAGTCGGTTTAATTTTTTTTCAAAATTCCAAAAAAACTATTACTAGTAACTTTTTTCTTTGGACTCACTTTTTGGCTTAGACTCTTTTTTAATATTAAGTTCTAGGATAGGAGACTCACTCTTTACACTAACACTATACTAGACTCCCTCTTCACACGAACACTAGTTTATCACCTCTTTTACCACTAGTTTATTCCCTCTTTACCTTCTTTTGCTATCTATAATATTAATTTTCAGTCATAGATAGAATTATTCACTTTGAACTTTTAAATAAAGCTGAACTTGAGTATGAAGTTAAAATAAGACTTGAGGAACCAAAAGATACAGTCATACTTCTCAAGAAGCAAATTCTCCAACTCGCGCCTCTTACATTATCTCATGATATTTTAGATTCGGTGCTCCCAGTCAAAACTGACTTAGACGAACTAAACACTACTCTCAATTATATCGAATCCAAAATATTATTGGTAGAGCAGGGCAACAATAAACTTAATAAAAAAATTAGGACTTTTATTAACCATACATTTTTCAGATTAGATAGGATTGATATTGATTTAGATACCACAGAGGAAACTCGCTTCACTCAAACAAAGGAAAGATTTCTCGACTTAGAGTCAAAATTTAATTCTTTAACAACTGATTCCAACGAACTTAATCCACAACCTTTAGAAATCAACCGTCCCTCTTCGACTCCTAGTAGTCCTAATGAGACCATGTTTCATACGATGCTTCCCGACATTCAGTCTCAACCTTTAAACTCTATTCCTAATAATTCACTTAATGAGCTTAAACGAATAAAATACGATGGAAACTCTTGTCCGCGTTCATTTATCCAAAAAATTCAGGAATTTAGTATTTCTAGGAATATTCCTGGGGACAAATTATTAGATCATGCGTTTGAATTATTAACTGATAATGCGTTACATTGGTATCGTTTTAAACGTGACTCTTTGTTAACTTGGAATGCACTTTGTGAAGCTTTGATTACAGACTTTGGTGGTTTTGACTATGACCATAAATTATTAGAAGCCATTAATAGTCGTACTCAAGGCAAGGATGAACCTATTGTTATTTTTGTTTCTATAATGTCTGGTATGTTTTCCAGACTCTCAGAAAAACTTACAGAAACTAAAAAACTCCAAATTATTATTCGTAACATTCGACCTTGTTATTCACCTTATATTGCTAATAATAATATTAACTCTATTCAGGCACTTATTTCATGTTGTCAAAAATACGAAGAGTTTTTGGACAAAGAGAAACGTTTCAGCGAACCACAAACTACTAATAATCCTTTAACTGTTGAATTTAACTATAAACCTACTAATTTAACGCCGAAACCCTCAACTTCTAACACGTTTCCTCCTAGAACAAATTTTAATAATCGTTTTAACAATAAACCTCAAGTTAACACGATCAATAAATTTAACTCTAATGCTTTTTGTGTACGATGCCGCACTAATGGCCACACACTAACTAATTGCTCGCAACCTCGTACATTAATTTGTTTTAGATGTGGCTTAAAAGATGTTAAAACTACTGATTGTCCTAACTGCAAAAAAACTAACAACTCAAAAAACTAAACAACGACTTGGGTAATAAATACTTTAATCAATCTGACTGGCAGGATTGGTTACAAACCATTAAAAATTTCTTCCATTGTTACAAAATTAGTTCATTATACGACAACGAAAAAGATTTTAACCGTCCTTTTATTGATATTTCTATTAATAACAAAATATTTTCCGGCCTACTAGATAGTGGTAGTTCGATTACAATACTTGGTAATAAATCCCACTTAGAAATTTTAAAATTAGGCTTCACGCTATCCAAGTCTTGTTCAATGACGATTACTACTGCCAGTAAACATATAAGTAAATCTCTTGGCTCAATCGACATTCCAATTAGATACAATAATCAAACTCATCTGATCCAAGCCTTCGTATTCCCAAATATATCTCCTTCAATTATTTTAGGAGTCGACTTTTGGAAAAAGTTTAACCTTGTACCACACATACTTTCTTCAGCTTTTAGGCTAAATACTAAATGTTCAGTGGTTACTGAAACTACTAAACAAGTACTTCCTTATAACAATCTTTCGTCAGAGCAAAAAACTATTGCTGATGACATGATTAATCGATTCAAAGCTATTTCCTTCGAAAGTAGAGGAGTACTGGGCCGCACTCATCTTATTAGTCATCATATTGATACTGGTGATACTCCACCAATTAAACAACGTTGCTACCGACTGTCTCCTAAAAAACAGAAAGCTCTCATTAAAGAAGTTGATAAAATGTTAGAATGGGGTGTTATTGAAAAATGCGAAAGTCCTTGGCTTTCTCCGGTTATCATTACGCCTAAAAAGAATGGCGAATGGCGATTCTGTGTTGATAGTCGTAAATTAAATTCAGTTACTCGTAGAGACGCGTATAGCCTTCCATTTGTCAATGAAATTTTAGATAACCTTAAAAATGCAAAATTTCTTTCAAGCATTGATATTGCTAAAGCATTTTGGGAAATTCCTTTGAAAGATGAATCTGATAAAGATAAAACAGCTTTTTATGTCCCTGGTCGAGGCATGTATCGCTTTGTTATCATGCCCTTTGGGCTAACCAATGCTCCAGCTACTCAGCAAAGACTTATGGACATGCTCTTTACTCCTGAATTTGATAATAAAGTCTTTTGTTACTTAGATGATATTATAATCATCTCTGAATCATTTGAGGAGCATATCTCTTATCTACTTAAAGTTCTGGAGAAATTAAAGTTAGCTAATTTGACTATTAACTTCGATAAAAGTCAATTCTTTAAAAATGAATTTAAATACTTGGGGTATATTGTAGATGAAAATGGTTTACGTTCAGATCCAGCTAAAATTAAAGCAATACTCGAATTTCCTACTCCCACTACTCGTAAAGAAGTAAGAAAATTTATTGGAACTTGTAGCTGGTTCCGTCGATTTATTCCCAACTTCAGCACTATTGCAACACCACTAAATAAGTTAACTTCTTCCGGTAAAAATGCCCCTAAATTCTTTTGGGATAAAGACGCTAATCTGGCTTTTAATAAACTAAAAGAAGCTCTTGTTACTACTCCTATACTAGCTTGTCCTGACTATGATCTCCCCTTCTCTGTACACTGCGATGCTTCTAACTTTGGAATCGGAGGTATGTTAACACAAGAAAAGGACGGCAAAGAAGTAGTTATAGCCTATATGAGCAAATCCCTTAATAAAAATGAGCGCAATTACTCAACCACAGAAAAAGAAACCCTCGCAGTAATAACAGCTATAGAACATTGGCGTTGTTATATCGATAATGGTAAACAATTCACTGTTTATACAGACCATGCAGCACTTAAATGGTTTTTAAAATTATCCAATCCATCCGGTAGACTTGCACGGTGGGCTCTTAGGCTGTCAACTTTTAATTTCACTTTAAAACACAAAAGAGGTAAAGACAATTTAGTCCCAGACTTACTCTCCCGTGATTTAACATCATCTCCTCTTGGTGTTAATCCTGTCTTACTTGAACCCCAATCTGTATCTCCAGCATTGGAACACTATAACAAACTACTTTTAGAATGTCGTAACAATCCTGATCAATATCCCAATTATACTATTCGCGAAAATAAATTATTCCGCTATACTCATTCTCCTTACGCGCTGACTGAAGATTTCGCGTGGAAAGAAGTTCCTCATCCTGATCTTCGGGAAACCCTTGTCAAAGATAACCATGGGTCCCCAGATCAGCCCCATCTAGGAATTTTTAAGACTTATAAAAAGTTATCACTTCTATATTACTGGCCAGCTATGTTTAGGGATATCGCTAAAATAATTTCTTCTTGTGATAATTGTTTAGCTTATAAACACGCAAATCACTCTCCATTTGGCCTTATGGGTAAACCAAAAATTTGTTCCAGGCCTTTTCAAACTATTTCCTTGGATTTAATGGGTCCTCTACCTATGACTAGACGTAGGAATCAATTTATTTTAGTAGTTAACTGTTATTTTACTAAATATTCCCTGATCTTCCCACTAAAACGGGCTACTAGTACTAACATTATCTCTAACTTAGAAAATTTTGTTTTTCTGGTCCATGGTGTACCTCAAACTATTATTATGGATAACGGATCGCAATTCCAATCCCATGAATTTCGCAACTTTCTTGGGAGATACAACATACCATACATATTTTTTTCTCCCCACTATTGCCCTCAAGTTAATCCCACTGAAAGATATAATCGTACTATAATCACAGCTTTGTCACCTTTGGTCGGTGAAGACCATAGATCTTGGGATATCCACCTTCCTAAAGTTCAATATGCTATGAACAGCACAACTAATGCAACCACTGGTTTCTCCTAACTTTTTGCTCTTTGGACGGGAAACAGTTACTTCTGGTTCACTTTATACGCCAACTAATAATCTTGAAGAAATAATTTTTCTACCTAGGGATATCTATGCTACTAACTTAGGTTTATTGTCTGCTACTTTCGATAAAGTTCAGACAGCCCTTCACATTGCCCATACCCGTAACTCTTCTTATTACAACGAACGTCATTCATTTAAAGAATATGACGTAGGAGATACAGTCTGGCGAAGAAATTATATAAATAGTCAGGCTGGAACTTATTTCAGCGCAAAGTTAGCTCCCAAATATATAAAGTCAACTGTAATTCAGAAACTATCCCCATTAGTTTACATATTAGAGGATCCTAATGGCAACCGAGCTAAATGGCATATTAAAGATTTTAAAAATTAATGTATATAATCATGTAAATATATTCACCTTTCGTACTATATTCATGACTCATCTCTATCTTCTTCTCTTCTTTTAACTATAGAGTTCTTTTCGGTTTATTGAAACTCAATAGTTTATTTCTTTCTTTAACTTTGTTCTTAAACTTTAAGAGGCTTCTCTTATATCTGAACTAATCAGATATTACTTAGAAGTGCGTTTAGGTACATATTACCAAACCTTCTCCCTTTCTAACTCTCCAAGTTAGTTTCTTACTATTTATCGACTCTAAAGTTGATCGAAGCGGATAGCAACTTCGTAAAAATAAGCCTTTGCTAAACCTTGTTTTTTATGTTATCGACTCTAAAGTTGATCGAAGCGGCTAGCAACTTCGTAAAAATAAGCCTTTGCTAAATCTTGTTTTTTATTTGATGGGTTTTCGACGCGAGCGGACTGACAGACTCCGAAAACAAGCCTACTGTCATGTACTAATCAGGTCGAGTAGTGATCATTGAATGTGAATCCTACCTGACCTAACTTCGTGAGATGTTGGTGTGATTGAATGAGGCATGTAAGTTATATGAATGTGGATAAACTTTAACCTTACAAAATTTTTGTTCTAGACCAAAAATTTTCTCGGGGTCGATGGGGAAATATAGTATCTGTTATTACAAATACCAAATAACTTACATTTTCTTTGTAATCATAATCCATAATTCATCCATCAAAACAAATATTTTCTTGTCATGACATTTTTTACGTCAAGGCTGACAAACTGTAATTTCTTCTTCTTTGTAGTCACTGAATGGCTAATAGACTAAAAAGGTTGTTCATACTTTTATTATATAATTGTTATTCACTTTTATCGATAGGACTAGCTTAATATTGTATATTATATTGTGGTTGTCTACTGATTAACGGCATTTTAAATTATAATTATAAATTTCTAAAACACACTCTCAGATTTTATCGAAGAGGTTTAATAAATTATGCTCGAATATAACTGGCTGATCAAATAACTGGCAAGATGGACTATTTTGGACTCTACAATTTGAATTCTGGTACAGAATGAGAATGGAATGGATTTTGAACGCTGAGCTGGGTATAAAAGGCGCTGGGGGCCATCTCCGGGAGTTCAGTCTTTGACCAGTTTTTGAAGAGTTTAGTTCTCGACGAGTTTTGACGAAGAGTGATGGAAGAGGAAGTGCAGTACCCGCTGCCCTGACTCCTTGTTGGGAGCCTGCTGCCTTGACTCCTTGTTGGGAGCCTGCTGCCCTGACGCCTTGCTGAGAGCCTGCTGCCCAGACGCCTTGTTGGGAGCCTACTGCCAGACCGCCTTGCTCAAGCTGCTGTACGACGAAGACATCGTGGAGTAGAAGGCGATCCTGGAGTGGTCTGCCAAGCCGTCCCGCAAGTAATATACTCTAAACCTCCTCCTCTTCTCTCCTGAGTGTGTCAGTTAGGTAGGTAGGCCGTTTTTTTTATAAAATACTGTATATCTATACTTATAATAAATCTGTAGAGAGGTCAATTCTGTACATGAAATATATTTACAAAATAACTATCAGGGGGTGATTAGGGATCGATACTGATGCCAAAAATGCAATCAGTAAAATTATTGTCTGTCTGTCTGTCTGTCTGTCTGTCTGTCTGTATAACCGTTATAGAAACAAAAACTACTCGACGGATTTTAACGAAACTTGGTACAATTATTATTCATACTCCTGAGCAGGTTATTGTATACTTTTCATCACGCTACAATCAATAGGAGCAGAGCAGTGAAGGGAAATGTTGGGAAAACGGGAGAAGTTACTCCATTTTTTAAGCTTCCGTCGCGTGTGCAACCTTAATTGTTAAAGCTACACAGAAATCATTTATGACGGAAATGTTCTCCTTAAAATTATATAAAAAATATCCCACGACAGCATATATCTATCTTTTATGGTTGACTCACAATAACACGTGTAACTCCCGATAGCTTAGCAGTTCGAAGCTTCTGTACATGAAATATATTTACAAAATAACTATCAGGGGGTGATTAGGGATCGATACTGATGCCAAAAATGCAATCAGTAAAATTATTGTCTGTCTGTCTGTCTGTCTGTCTGTCTGTCTGTCTGTCTGTCTGTATAACCGTTATAGAAACAAAAACTACTCGACGGATTTTAACGAAACTTGGTACAATTATTATTCATACTCCTGAGCAGGTTATAGTATACTTTTCATCACGCTACAATCAATAGGAGCAGAGCAGTGAAGGGAAATGTTGGGAAAACGGGAGAAGTTACTCCATTTTTTAAGCTTCCGTCGCGTGTGCAACCTTAATTGTTAAAGCTACACAGAAATCATTTATGACGAAAATGTTCTCCTTAAAATTATATAAAAAATATCCCACGACAGCATATATCTATCTTTTATGGTTGACTCACAATAACACGTGTAACTACCGATAGCTTAGCAGTTCGAAGCTTTCTGATTATTATTCTGCTCCGAAATTTAAAACCACCACAACTTTGCAATGGAACTCGGCTAAAAGTAACCCAGTTGCAACAAAATATAATCGAGGCTCAAATTTTAACAGGTTGCGTTGCAGGAGAAACCTTCTTTATTCCCAGAATTCCCATGATACCAAATAATTTTCCATTCCAATTTAAAAGAACGCGATTCCCAGTATCGGTGTGTTATGCAATGACAATTAATAAGGCTCAAGGGCAGACTTTTCGTGTTGCTGGAGTAGATCTCGGTGTCAGTTGTTTCTCGCATGGTCAGTTGTACGTCGCTCTTTCCCGGGTTAGCAGTTCTAGAAATCTTTATGTTCACGTGCCGGACGGGTCAACTTTCAACATAGTTTACCGGGAAGCTTTGCGCTGAAGTATTTTCGTTCTATAGGTACTTAAGCCTCATGTGAACGTGATCTAAACAATATTACCGATACGTTAACTTAATAACACACAAGGAGTTACACGCTGACGGAGTCGCGGGCACAGCTATTAACAATAATATTGTGCGGTTCGGTATTGCGATATTTTTCAACAGTATTATAGATTGACATATTATATTTCCCTACTAAATTACGAAAGTTAACCTGTCTGTTACATCAAAATCACTGAACCGTGAGAAAGGACATAGGCTACTTTTTTTACGAAAAACGACGGAAACGCGGACGAAGTCACGGGCAACAGCTATCTATGCTAATAATATAATGCTGAAGAGTTTTTTTGTTTGTTTGAACGTGATAATCTCAGGAACTACTGGTTCAAATTGAAAAAATATTTTTAATTAAATAGTCAATTTATAGAGAAAGGCTATAGGCTATATATCATTACGCTAAGGCCAATAGGAGCGGAGCACCAGTGAAGAATGCTTCAAAATCGGGGTTAAATTTAACGTTAGCCCAAAGTAACTATTCCACGCGGACGAAGTCGCGGGCAAAAGCTAGTTATTAATATATTAAATTTAATGGTACATCTATTTTACCCTCTTTTATTGGAGAAGTAGAAGGTATCGTTACACTATTCAGCAAAGAGCGCCGACTATCCGGCTTATTTTTAATTAGTAATACAGCTTCTTAAAGTATGTAATGTAGGTACTACTAAATAGTAATATAAAGGATGGAATCAGGCATAAGTATTAGGAAGTGAAGTATTAGTTAGAAAGTGAAGTAAGAGTAATCTTAAACTAATGGAATATATTATTAGGTGTTACAGATTTTTCCTCAAATGAACGCGGGCTTAACCGTGGGGCTAGGGCGTCCAATCCTGGAATACCGAGATCTCGGTATTGCGGGATCCCGCGTCATTTTCCAACCCGCGTGATGCGGGATCCGCGGGATTTGCGGGACTGAAAAAAAGCATGCATACGACCTCTCGCGAGCGCGATCGCTCGGTGACTGGCGGCCGGCAGTGTTGTAAACAACGCGGGGGCCGATGTCGCCCGTTTTTCACAGCTTATGTAGCCTAATATAGACGAATTTCAGTCAGTGGTAGCCTAAGTATGTAGCCTAAAATATCAGTAAAGTTTTTTTTTTCAGTATTTGTTACTGTTTTTTGTGAAGAAAAAACGGTGTAATTTGATTGATCTCATACTAATACGTAAATAAATGTGGTGTTAGTTGATTACCTAATTCATTGCTTTTTTTTATTGTGATAAATAAACGGTGAAATTTGATTGATCTCATACTAGTAGTAATACTGGAATAAATGTGGAGTTAGTAGATTAATTAATTGTTTTTTTTTGTGATAAATAAACGGTGTAATATGATTGATCTCATACTAATAGTAATACGTAAATAAACGTGGAGTTAGTTGATTAATTCATTGTTTTATTTGCCTTATATAAATGTGAATATTTTCAATATGCGGGATCCCGATACCGAGAGATCCCGAGGGATTGAAAATTCGTAGTCTCGCAAATACCGAGATTGAATTCAGGCTGCGGGATTGGATGCCCTATGTGGGGCACAACTATTGAATAAATAAATATTAACAAAACAAGGTTTATTAAATATTTATTAATATTTTTCTTAAAATAGGATAGCGGTTCACAGAATACATCTACCTACTAAGTTTCACATGTATGGTCTTAATAGTTTCGGAATAAAATGGCTGTGACATACGGATGGACGGACAGACATGTCGAAACTATAAGGGTTCCGTTTTTTGCCATTCGGCTACGGAACCCTAGAAAAGCCCTGGTCGCAAAACTGTCTTGATAGATTTGTTGTTTATTTTTAGTTTTTTGCGACCCATTCGAAGAAAAACGAGCGGAGAACAGCTTTTTTCAGAGACCGCCACCCAGACCATGATTTGGTCGGCGCCTTGGCGTCGAGTGACTTGCAATTCGTCTGAATGGTTGCTGACACGTCCTTTCAACCAAACACGGTCATTTTGTTCGTTTAAAAACTTTTCAACGCAAAAAGTGTTCTCATCTGAAAGCACCAAATTGGGAAGCTCGCCAGAGTCGAGCAAGCGAATGAGCTCTTTCGATCGATCCAACCGTTTGCTACACTGTAAAGCAGTGAGTTCCTGGGAAAGGGCTTTTTTTAATGGTTTGACTTAAAGCTTTTCCTTCAATATGCCACGAACGCTGCTATTGCTCACCATGAGATCCCGCGCGAGCTGCTATTCTGAGCGCGCTGGATTTCTGTCTAATCGATGACGCACCTTTTCGTCAACTACTGACGTCATTGCAGTACAGCGTCATCCGCCACTGTGGCGTTTCTTAACGCAACCAGTCTCATTATAACGTTGAATAGTGCGATTCACAAATTTCTCGTTCAATTGAAGATTTAGCAGCGTTCAACGTATTTCGATATTCAATTTTTCCACCGAATGAAGAGCAATCACTGAATTTCGTTTTAAATCCATTGTTCTAAATTCGAATGTGTTTTTCTCATAACAGAATCACTTCAAATGATGATAGAGAACATGTCAAAGACCAACATTTGAAAGTTTGGCGGCGTTCGATTCAGTGGTTTGAATTTTAAAACAGAAAGAAGATTGATTTATATGTTTTTGATCTCAGTTAAGATATCTTGAGTAATCTCAAAATCTTCGAAGTTATCCATAGTGATAGTAGTAAACAATACTCTATTAAACAAATAAATATATCACTTACCATCAGGTGAGATAGTGGTCAAACGCGAACCTATTTTCAATAAGGAAAAAATACGCTATTGAAACAGTTGATCCATGTGTAGCATACGTAGCACACCCTTCACTTTGATAACCAATCGCTCATACAATGCACAAAGGAATATTATTATAAATACTATAAATTAAATATAATGTCAACAGTTATATGAGACGCGGGCGGAGGGCCGCGCTCTCACACAGTGACCACTGTTCAACTAATGTAAACACTACTATTATATATACACAATTCTATTTTAATAAAGAACATTCATTCCACATTAATTACTGCTACTTCACGCCTTGTCATTGCTCTCCCTAACTAATTCTCCAAAGTGCTGTCTGAAGTAAATCTCCGCTACCTTATAAATAATCTCCTAAAATAGTGCTCAAACATAGCACCAATCTAGTGCTACGACATTAGCGCTAAACATGTAACGGCGTCTCAGCTCAAGATATGGAAGTCAACTGCGTAAGCGCGGGTGAGATTACAAACTCGGGAGCCGCGAGAAGGGACCTGACACCGCGACTCGCGCGACCCCTTTTAATGGAAAGTCGATTTTTCATTAAAAGGGGTCGCGTCGGTCAGTGCTGCCCGACGTTTAATATCTCCATAAAGATGACTTTTGTTAATCAAAACATACATTTGGACATTAGATATAAGTATCTAAATTAAAAAAAAAAAACTTTTATTCTAAATTAATACCTAATATAATATAAGACGTTTAATTTTCTCCACACAAAGTAACTTAAAGCTAAAGTAAACTAAAGTAGGGGTTTAACTTTGTGAGAGACTGGTGCCTGAAGTGGGCTTCAACGAGAACTTGTATTACAGGTCACCGTTCCCTCCCGCGGCCTGAGACCCGCTGTAACTTAAATAATGGATAGAGAATTGAATACAAGAATGAAGCAAAATTACTTAAAGACTAAAAAGATGAAAATTATTGTTTACATACATGAGAAAACGTGGAACCAGTTTGTTATGTGTATCAGTGTATGAGATTGTTATGCAGTTTGAAGAGATGATATATATATATAGGATAGGATAGAACTGTGATTTTTGCTTGGCCTAAATGGAAAGACTTCCCAGGTCGTTAAAAGGATATTATAGTGATCCCTGGATATTCATTATAGGACTCCATGTTTTAAAAAGATTCGCCAATAAAATACCCAAGTAGCACACGAGCGGGCACGCCGCAATTGCGGCGGTAAGACCCCTCTTTGAGGAGTGGCTAGATCGGCGTCACGGCGTCCTGACCTACCGCATGACGCAGGTCCTCACCGGACACGGAAGTTTCGGGAGGTACCTGTGTCTGATGGGAAAGGAGGAAACGTCTGGGTGTCACCACTGCGAGGGTCGCCCTGAGGACACCGTAGAGCACACGGTGCAAGACTGCCCCGCCTGGGCAGAGCACCGACGTGTCCTCACGGCGGCGATAGGCGGAGACCTCTCGCGCCCGGCATTGGTCGAGGCCATGCTGCGGGGCGAGAGGGAGTGGGAAGCGGTCGCCTCCTTCTGCGAAGCAGTCATGCTTCCGAAGGAGGAGGCGGGCCGCGAGAGGGAGAGGATGGCGTCCTCCCTCCAGCCCAGCCGCAGTGGTAGACGCCCACGGCGTCGGACGTCGGCCGACGATCTCCGGCCACCGTAGGCGCGGGCATGCGGACAGCGAGTAAAGGGCAACTCGCTGTCCGACCATGGACCATGCCCGGGTCGACGGCGCGTCGTGTTCCACGCGCGCCTCAAAGAGCGTCAGCAACATGACGAGGCCCCCTCTGCAGAGGGCCGAAGCCTGCCGGGGTCGTGGGACTCATCACGTTACCGTGGCCCCGGTATGTAAAGGGTTATTGAAGGAACACCGTGGATTTTAGCCAGTAAAAGTCTGACAGTCCCTCCCACCCTGCCCGGAGTGGGAGGACTTATTTGATAATTTTACCACGTTAAAAAAAAAAAAAAAGTAGCACACGAGGCTGCTTTTCAGCCGAATAACGGATTCCCATCATGCTTAAAGCTGAATAAAAAAATTGGCTAAGTGCGAGTCAGACTCGCCCATGAAGGGTTCCGTAGTAACTACAATAAATATAACATACTTAATATATTTATTTGCAAAAAAAAACCGAAACCTTACAAATTTTTTAAAACTAGCTTATTTACAATTTTTACAACTACGCCAAATAACTTTGTTTTTCACAGTATTTGTATGAATTACAAAGTTATATTTGCGGTTTTTGAAAATATACTGTATCTCAAAAACTGCTGACTCGATCTCATTCAAACCAATTTTGGTTGAAAGTTTACATTAAGATCTACAACATATGGTTTTTTTTAGATTTTTGACTTCGTTATTATAAAAGTTAGAGGGGGGACACACATTTTACCACTTTGGAAGCGTATATCTTTTAAACGATTAACTTTATGAAAAAGTCATTTTAGAAACCTTAATTTCATTTTTAAAGACCTGTCTATAGATACCACACACGTATAGGTTTCATGAAAAAAATATTTTCAGTTTCAGTTCCATGTATGGGGAGCCCCCTTTATTTTAAATATTTTTTTAATTTTTCTCTTAAAATCGTAAAGCGGTTCACAGAATACATCTACCTACCAAGTTTTACTTGTATAGTCCTAATAGTTTCGGAATAAAATGGCCGTGACATACGGACGGACGGACAGACAGACAGACAGACGGACAGACATGTCGAAACTATAAGGGTTCCGTTTTTTGCCATTCGGCTACGGAACCCTAAAAAGCTGAATAAGGGCTGTATAGGGCCTTACACATCTCTTATAACTCTTAAATGGGCACAAATTATTCAGCCTTAAGTTCACGTAGCTGCTTAGGAGCTGTGTAGCAGCAATTTAACAGTGTTATAAAGGGTAACGACAGTACTATGCGCTGAATATCGACTGACTAAGAGATCACAAGTTACTCTTTATTCAGTAAATATGTCACATCTACGCTCTTAATAGATGTTTTAAACCGGGAAAGGCTGCTTGCGGCCAGTGTAAAAGCGAACATATTTGATGTAGCAAACATATAGAAGCAAATATAATAACCCGTAGCTGCCAATTGAACACTTGTTTCGTGGAGTGAATTATACGTGGATAATATTCATATTCCCCATTATGATTGGGAATGTAATTTCACTGACATTATACATATATATTGTCTAAGAAAATTTTAGTGCGCCTCGAAAATATTCTGTTTTTAATCAGTTTTGTGATATAAATAAGCCGTGATGAAAACTTGAATAAACAATTTTTTGTGTTTTGAAAAGAATTATAAGATAAAAAGTTATTATTATGTTACCAGGAAGTAAAAACTAATGCAATACATTCCTAATTCATACATAAAACACCTTAAAAGTTGAAAAATGAATCAGTATATTTATAGTTTGTACGTCAGTATAATCGCCATCAACGTTACAAGTTACACTCACTGATTACAGTACCACATATTACTTTTATTCAGATAAAGTCTGATTAAAGGTACTTATGTGAACCACTATAAAGTAAAAGCCGTTAATTCGATACACTAGTGAGTCTCTAAGCAGCTGCGAGGCATCTAGTGAATGTTTAAACAGCCGCTATGCAGACACTATCAATGGCAGTATAAAGACTGATTAGCGGTAGACATATTCAACAATAAGCTGTAATATGGGCCACAAATCATCCATTATACAGCTATTAAAGTCATAATAGTTCACACGTGTCCCTTTAATAAGTTAGTGTAATAGGAGTTCACAAATACCTTCTTATACAGCATTTGGCGTAATTTCATCCACTAAACAGCCCTTACTACTGCTAAGGCATTAGAACAGGTTAAAAGCTGAATAGCGTCGTTGAAAATATACCTTTATAGCACTCTAAGCGTATTAATGGTTGTTTTGTCGGTCTTAATCAGCCTTAATGCAGCTCTTAATCAGCCTAAGCTGTTCAAATATCACTGACAGCTATTATGCAGCTGTAGGATCACCAGTGTACTCTTAAAATAGTCTTAATACGCATAGAGTTTCAAATAGGTCTAAAAGTGAGTAGTTATACAGCTATCTGTGCTACTTGGGTAGGCGCACCCGTTCTCCAGCCAGTCGAATCCTGCAGTCATGTGTTTTCACCATTAATCAACCGTGAGTATTACACGCCCCATGGGTAATCTTATTTCTTATCGTCGCACCACGCAGGGTTAGGCAAACAGAAGTCGTAGCTCATTATATTGTCTTTGCAAAAGGCCATGTTAACCGGCTGGGGTTTGAGCCTTTAGATTTACTAGTTCGATCAGACAGTCACCTCTATTCCTTCTCGAGGAAAGTACCTTAGTTTCCCCTTATATAATAGCGTCTCCGTATTGCCAATTCCAGGGGAGGCAGCTCGAGAGATTCGTCTCGCCGCCAGGATCTAGAGGCGCCTCTGGAGCCTGGACGCGAGACCCATTCCTCGAGTCCTCTCAAAGCCTCCTGTGGAGACGACTGTGCGGTGGCAGTGTCCTCATAGCGTTCTAGCGCAGGCGGGACGGTTTTTCTTTTTCTTTTTTTTATATAGATAAACTTACCCCTTTTAATTTATTTTCTACCGGTTCAGATAGGAACCAGTTTATCACCTGTCCAGTTTTCAAAATTAGAAGCCGGTCTTCAATAAAATTTAATTAAGGCTACTACCCCCCTCAAATCGTATAAAATAGCGTAACTTTAAAGAAGTTTGCTGCTGAATCTTCTTATACTTTCACCAAACGAAATATATATATTAAAGTTAAGATCATTACGATGCGAATGCATTGTTTACAATTTTGATAAATTTACGTAAATTAAAGTAATAAATCGAAATAAAAAGGCAATTTCAAGCCTATATTGCAAATTTTACTAATAACCACTCATTAGATACATATGATTTATAAACAAAAAAAAAGGTAACGATGTCTTCAACGATTTATATTGCTTAATTTATTATTTTGTTTAGTATATTATTTTATAAAAAAAATAAAAACCAAAAATACTACGTGTACTCCGCGTGAAACACCCCCGCAACGCCTGTTGCGCATAGCCGGAACGCGTCTCGTTAGTGTCTTGACGACTCTTGTGACGGGAGGACTGTGCGTGCGATATTTTTTGCGCATAAATACCAAAAGTGTAGAATTTTGAATGACTTTTCAATTAAATCATATTGCAAATAGGATAGTTATAAATAACTTGTAAATTAAAATATTAATTAAGTTTGTAAATTAACATAAAAGTGTTTTTAAGTTTGTTTTGCTTTTTAAGTTGGTCATAGATTAAACCTAATACATTATGCCTAAATACAAAAGTTAAAGTAATGTAAAGCGTGGCCGAGCTCTTCAAAATGTTTGGTAAGTAATAAAATAATTATCTATACTAATATCATAAAGTGAAGAAGTTCGTTTGTTTGTTTGTATAAACACGCTAATCTTTAAAAATGCTTGGTAGATTTGGATGAAATTTGTATGGAAGTAGTTTGAAGCTTGAGAAAGGCTACTTTTTACCCTACTGCAAAAGAAGTACTTATGTTTTTATCATGATTAAGCCACCACCAAATAAGCCAACTAAGCTGATTTTGCTTGTGTCTGGAGTGGGTTAACGGCAATAGTGTATTGGGTGGGGTTCGAACTCATGACCTGTCGATTACAAGTCCGACACATTATCAATTAGGTTATTGACGCTTTTGTTTTTATTATGATGCTAATATTTATTAAGTCCTGTTGATTTTTATTTAATCACTATATTGTTATAGTGATAAAATAAAAATCAATGATTTTATGAATTTTCGTAAAATTAAAATATACTGGTTTTACCATAGGGTTTCACGTTTGAATGATCATCGACTTCAAGATGACTGCGATGATCTGGCCTACCTGATGATGAACTCCGAATATGATAAAAGTATCCCAGTCCTGGTTCTACGTAGACCTTTCATGTCTGGACTCATTTAACAGGTCTCGACGTGACTAAGATGACTATGATGGTCTCGACTACCTGATCATGAACCACCACATAATGAATGCAAAATACTTTTTCATTTCATTCTGTGCTTTATTACTAGACCAGCGTAATTACAAATATATTATGTTTCTAGGCAACACAAAAAACAGCAGAACACTCAAGCATAAAACCAGGATAAGCAAAACCAGGAACACCAGAGTCCTCAGCCCTTTACCAACATTTCAAATGTACTTCTACCACGTATACCAGAACCATTGAAAGTATTGCAAATTGTGCCGGTGAGCTTTCTATCTTTTTCTATTTATTTGAATTTATAATTTTTTAACCGTGTAAGTACGATTGTAAAATATCTTTAAAAAAATTGGCCAAGTGTGAGTCAGACTCGCCCATGAAGGGTTTCGTAGTAACTACGCAAGATAACATTGTTTTTCATAGTGTTTATATGAAATACAAAGTTATATTTGCGGTTTTAGAAAATGTGTAAAAACCGAATAAGTTCCGTAGAAAGTTCACGAGTCGACACGGTGAGTTTTGTTTGTCGGGAACAGAATCGAGTGCTATTACCGGTATAGGAACAACTGATAGCTGTAAACCTTATTTTGTATTATTAAAAATAATGACTTTACCTTGCCTGTACATATTTGAAACTGCGTTATTTGTAAAAAAGAATATGCATCTGTTTAGAAAAGCCTCTGAACATCGTTATAAAATGGTAAGAAGAGAATACAGACATGAGTTATGTATACGACCATCAAAGACCGCTTTCATGCACAAAAGCATTCTTTGCATGGCACCAAAAATATTCAACATTTTACCAAATGCAATTAAAGACTTAAATATGATTCAATTTAAGAACAAATTAAGACATCTATTAATGGAGAAATGTTATTATACTATCGATGAGTTCCTTAATGACAAATTGTAAATTATTTGACATTCCTATTTATTGAATTAATTTTGACCATGTACCTATTAATTTATTATTTATTGATTAATTTAGAGCTGTTTATGTTTTAACTGTTGTTTTTCTGTTTTAAGTAATATTGTAATTTATTGACTTATTCAGAGTTGTTCATGTTTTCATTGCTTTTCTGTTTTAAGTTACCTATATTGTAAGTTTTATTTTTTTTCTGGACATAATATGCATACAAATTATTACTATTAAATTTTTTCTTGTAATATACAAATGAGAAATAATGTACACCTATAAGGTAGATTTTTGAGGAACCAATTAATGTAATAAGATCTCATATAAATATGTATCCAAAAATCACATTAATAAAATGAATTGAATTGAATTGAATTGAATTGAGTGATACATGTGCAGAAGAAAACACAAGTACAGAAAACGAACGAGAAAGAGGGTAGACCGATTTGTCTGCTCATAAATTCCACCCGCAATGACTTCAGTTCATCCGTGATCATGGCGCTTGCAACAGTGCCGAAATATCGGAAACTCAAAACAATAAGTACACATGTTAAATATCCCGTTTTAAGTTCTAATGATTCTGTTAGTGACCATGTTAGCTTAAAAACTTATATCAGGTAATTTTTATCCCAAAAACAATTAAAACTACGTAAATCACAGTCACACTACGTTTGTACAGTCAAAACAAACTGAAATGAACCGTAACTCAAGGCAATAAGACTTTTAAAAGTGCAGTTTTATTTGTATTAGTACAAATTCCGTATTGAATGTTACAAAACAAAGAAAAATTAACCTTATTTCAAGCACATTAAAGTCTTTATAAATACACTTATACATGTTTAACTAAAAATTCAGTGTATGTATTATGATTATAACATCATATACTAATTGGAGTGTTTGAGGGTGTGCGTTAATTATGTTACATGTTGTATACACGATTTTCATTCTGAGTATAGATGTTAGAGTTATTTAATAACTCCTGTCCCCGGGGGCGCGAGATCTCAACGCAGACGGACGTACTTCTAATAGCTCTGTGTTAATTTTACCGTGATTAAAATGCATAAATATACGTAAAAACTGAGAATCTACATTAGTAAGTTACAAATAATAATCGTGTGTAAAATTTCCGTGATTCAACATCTACAGCAAAAGTAACAGCGGTTTTAAAATATAACAATGAGCTCATATTTTTAAAAAGTGTACGCGTTCTGTACTTTGATCTCTCTAACATAAAGAAGTCATAGAAACCTCACGAGTTACCCATTCTACTGACTCAATAGTTCACCAATTTCAAAACTTTGCTCGAGAAGTCTGTAGCGCAGTTGCGAAAAGTACGCGTTGGTCTTACGAATCTCCGAGTAATCCAAGTTCGAATCTAAACCTGTGACTTGACTTATTGTGCTTTTGGCGTTTTTCTTTGCATTTGTAAAAAATAATTTGTATTATTTTTTTATAAATAATATAATATTTAGTCCTGGAAATACTTGTTAGTATTTCCAGGACTAAATATTATATTATATAAAAGAAAATGTGCCGACAAATAGATCACCGTCATTAACGTTCACCCCGTCTACATCGCTTGCAGCACCGTTGCCAATTCCACTTCAGCACTGCTCCTCGGAACCTAACATACTGAATACTGACTCGGTCAGTAAATAATGCGGCTTTTCGAATGCTCCTAGCAAAAAATGTTCCGAGTCAAGGATAAATCAGGATAACGAATAATCTATTTTCATGGCCGGAATTAAAACCATGTTCCTGGAATTTAAGTAGGGACAAGTAAAGAAAATTGGGAAAAAGTGTGTGAAAAAGTGGAAGAGATAAAGATTCAAAACTCACAAATCCAGGCTACAGTTTTTTTCTATCACAGGATTATGATGACCTCAAAAATGAATTTATTAAATAAATTAAAAATAAAACCGCAAATATAACTTTGTATTTCATACAAACTCTATTAAAAACAAACTTACTTTGCGTAGTTACTACGAAACTTTTCATCGGCGAGTCACGCACTTCGCCAATTTTTTGAATGTTATCTACTAAATCGCAAATATGACTGTGTATTTCATACAAACACATCACAAAACCTTATAAAATCAATAATTTACAAGCATCACCGAATGACACTTGGTAGTATGCGGCAGATAAGTACATACGTATAGCTATCCATCGCCGCGCGCGCCGAACAGTGCGGCGCCTATCGATGCGCCCGAGGCACCCCGAAACAACCTACCTTTCAGTCTTTCCACCGCTGCACCATCGCGCCGCTAAGCCCGCGTTGATTTTGTATGCAATCAAGAACGTTCAGTTCTTATAATGTGTTTACTATTGTTTCATAAATCGGTATCTTCTCTTAAATCTATCTTACTAGACTGTAAATTCTCCTTCCTAGACGAATCTAATAAACTATACTTGTTAAGTGGGTGGTTATATTTCAAAACCAATAGACATTCTACAAGCTATACAACGTGTTACAATTTTGTTTTCGTATCTTATTTATAAAAAACTTTTTTGCAAAAAAATAAAACCGACTTCCATATCAAAACACTACAAAGCCAAAAATAATTTTAATTTCGGAAGGCGGTGTTATTGGTTTTGTATTTTCTTTTTTTCACACCGCCTTCCGAAATTAAAATTATTTTTGGCTTTGTAGTGTTTTGATATGGAAGTCGGTTTTATTTTTTAACCGACTTCTGAAAAAGGAGGAGGTTCTCAATTCGGATGTTTGCTTGTTTTTTTTTTTTTTTATGTTTGTTCGGGCATAGCTCCGTCGCTCGCCAACTGATTTGAAAAATTCTTTTTTTGTTGGAAAGAGTATACTTCCCAAATGGTCCCATGAAAATTTTATCGACATCGAACAAGCCGTTTCTGAAAAATCAACAAAAGTCTAAAAAAAATATTTACATTGATGACCTTTTCGGTTACTCTATATTGTGTTTTTTGTTCGCGCGTTTTTAGTTTTTTGTAGTTGACATTTTGGCTTTTATAACTAGATTAATTACAAATTGACCCACTAAAAAGCGCGAAAATAAAAACTTTTTGCAAAAAAATAAAACCGACTTCCATATCAAAACACTACAAAGCCAAAAATAATTTTAATTTCGGAAGGCGGTGTGAAAAAAAAGAAAATACAAAACCAATAACACCGACTACCGAAATTAAAATTATTTTTGGCTTTGTAGTGTTTTGATATGGAAGTCGGTTTTATTTTTTTGCAAAAAAGTTTTTATTTGCAAAAAAGTTTTTATTTTCGCGCTTTTTAGTGGGTTAATTTGTAATTAATCTAGTTATAAAAGCCAAAATGTCAACTACAAAAAACTAAAAACGCGCGAACAAAAAAACCCAATATAGAGTAACCGAAAAGATCATCAATGTAAATATTTTTTTTAGACTTTTGTTGATTTTTCAGAAACGGCTTGTTCGATGTCGATAAAATTTTCATGGGACCATTTGGGAAGTATACCCTTTCCAATAAAAAAAGAATTTTTCAAATCGGTTGGCGAGCGACGGAGTTATGCCCGAACAAACATAAAAAAAAAACAAAAAAAAACAAACAAACATCCGAATTGAGAACCTCCTCCTTTTTCAGAAGTCGGTTAAAAATGAATCATAATCATAAATAATCTGAATATGTTTGTTGCAGCCTGTTTGGTGAAGAAAAAAAGTAACCAGAATATTCTAGCTCGACGCGGACACTATCCAATTAGAAGAATGTTATATTATTGACGACCATTGGCGTATCTAGAGATATTTCCCAGGGGGGGCCTGGCCCCCAGTAGTAGAAGCGATGATCGCTTACCAAAGTTGCGTCAACTCTTAACGTACGAAATGAAAATTTTCACGTAAATTACTTTAACATGTATCGCATAACGGAACCTTGCATGAGTGAGTCCGACTCGCACTTGGCCAGATTTTTTAATTTTTCAGCCATAATTGTTTGTTAATCAAAATTCTCGGGTGGGCACCAGACCATTCTGGGATGGGCACGGCCCACCCGGCTCCCCCCCTTCCTACGCCTATGTTGACGACCAACATTCACCGTCAACAACAATCACATTTTAATAATCAACCGACTTGTCCTGGATATTTACAAATTGATCAGTTTTAGGCGAGTAATCGAGTTTAAGTTAAGATTTTGTTGATTAAAAAATTCATATACCTACTTACACACTTATTTTTTCTTTTTATTTATACCAGTCCATCATCATTAGATATGCAACTTTACCATTATATTTTATAAATATGTAATGAAACAACTAATTAAAACTAAATACCAAATCCTACTCTTCTTCTTCTTATCATGTGGGTAAGTAAGGTCTAACGACCCCATATACCCTAGTTTCATAGTTTCTAGACCGCCTCAAGGGCCTCTGACGTAGTCTATTTTGTCGATCGCCTTTTGGCGACCGGGACCACCAGCTTATACGTACCTTCCAAAGCACGGAACCATCTTTTTATCAGACAGTCAGATAATTCAGGTGTGCAATGTCCTAGCCAAACTGGAAACAACTTTACAAAGTGTGCTTCCCACGGGAATCGAACCCACGGCCACCGGGTCACAAGGCAAACGCCACTCGACCACGGAGGCAGTTATTAAGTCTTATTACCTATATCCGGTAATTTATTTCAAAATAAAACCGAATAGTAAAAATGTAGTAAGCCTCTCAGAGAACAAAATTAAATCGGCAAAGACGACAGTGACGCGACGCGCGACGTGTCTGTATTCTTAATCTAATACGCTTTTCGTATCTTTCGTTGTAGTATAAATATCAATCGGCAGAGGGCACTAAAATAACAAATGCTAGTACAGTTTCCAAATCCCCAAGGTCGTTGGGCAATGTAATCCCCTTAAAGGACCCCGGGTTAGATACTTACGCTTAACTGGAAGAAGATTGAACATCTTCGTCAGCTCAGGGATCCGGGACTATTCGAGTCCCTGGCGCCCATTTAGTAACAATCCACATTTACAGAACTGAAAGGTTGTACCTTGATATTTTAGTAAAAAGAAAAGACAATTTTTAATTTAAACTTCAAAAGAAAAGAACAGTACTGGGATTATCTCTAACCCCCCACACCCGAAGCTCCACCGACTGAATTTTAAGCTGGCTGGCAATAACCTTTTTTATATATTTACCTTTACATTGTTGGAATAAACTTTTGTTGTTTCAAACAGTTTGTGGTTTCCTTGCTTTCAATACCAACCCACCTTGCATCTAGGCTTTTGTTCCTTTTCCATTAGAGGGACAAAATCTCGAATGTAACAAAATAAGAAACAAAAAGTTTTTAGATACGCTTTAATTTTTAGTTTTGCGCCATAAAAGCCCACAGACGGCAACATTTGCATTACATAATAATTATATCGACCCTTCACCTCGTCGCTAATCGAATGCAGTGTCGCAGAAAATACAATTTCAGTTTGTGTTATTTATATTTATTAAAGTTAGTTATTTTTATTTATAAAATAATTGTAGCTTCTCCATATGACCGGATTTAATTAATTGCGAAAAAAATTATTTGCTTGATATCCATTTACTTAATGTAATGGGTCAATTATGGTCCTCAGTAAATAAAACAAATAGCAAGTGGTATAAAATTAGTATTTTACTTAAAAATATAAAAATCACAAAATCCGCGCTCAGGTCAACAGTATTATTAGTAATTACATATTAATATTATCTTATCTTATTATTTAACGGGGAATAAAGTAGAACTATGTATATTTTATAGAGCTTTGTATATATATAATTCGTTATAAGAAGAATTCATATCAAAATTATTAAGAATTTTGAATAAAATACTGGTCTTAAAATTATGAAGCAATATTGTTTGTTGCTTTAAAAGTTTAAAGCGTAAACTCTTTCATTTTCAAATTCATTAAATAAAGTTTGTTATAACTAGGTATTTCATATAATTTTATTGTTATCTGAGTAACTATGTATGATTTTTACAATCCTGTGTTTTTTAATGTTTTATAATATTTTTATTCACAGATTGTATGAAATAGTGAGTGAAAAAGTGAAACGTCACTTTCTCTTTCAGAGTTTTTTGGTGGGAAATAAATACTCGTAAGTCTTTTCAAAAACAGGTGATATGCGCGCGAGAAGAAAAAGCTTTCGCTGATTTCAAAACAATTAAAATAATCGAAACGCGAAGTCCCGTCTCGCCCACGTCACCTGTTTCCCAGTCCTTTATTCCCGGTATAATTACTTAAATTTAATTAAATCTATCATTGAATTGGTCGGTGCATTGAACAATACAACAAAAAAGACACACAAACAAACTGACATGCGGCGTCTCTACTGTAGCGATCGCGAATGACAGCATTAAGTATAATTAACACAGTCATGTCCATTCCAGAGTATGTAACAAGATCGTTTGAATTGAATGACATTTTCAGTAAAAAAAAAGAATTTTCCAAATCGGTTCAGCCGTCTTCGAGTACTCGATGATCATACATAAAAAAAAAAAAAATATACGCGTCGAATTGATAACCTCCTCTTTTTGTCGTCGGTTGAAAACACTGTTGTAGACATTTTGTGGAATTGTCTATGGGGCAACTAATACTAAAAAAACTGGCGGCATGCTGTTTGGTTTCTCGTTACGCTCCAAAAGTTCTCTCTACTCTGTGTTTATACTCAAAAATGTTATAAGTAAATTCACTTCACTTTAGCACTCTCTGGTTTATTATAGGTACACATACAATTAATACACCATTAGCGGTTTTCTTAACATTTTGTTTTCTAAATGACTACGCAATTTAGGAAGAATTCTCACACACCACAGATAAAACACTAAGCGAGATCAGCGAGTGGAGATCACGTAACAGATGTTTGGGCCAAACATATTCGAATTAAGCAAATATTCCAATTCATATAACCGAACCGATAAGAAGAAACCAACCGCAAATAAAATTACTAAAGCAAAATAATTTACACAAAACCGCTACATGACCTTTCGCTGCTATATGGTATGGTTGTGTTATCTATGTATGAATTCTCTCATAAAGGTTTTGTTTATGGCAACTATCTTAAGCTCTAAGCTGGCAAACTTCTGCCAGTGGACTGCGCAGTCAATGGCAGTTTCGACGCAGCGAATAGGTATGATATCCGAATTCCAAAAAAAATATTTCTTTCTATTTATTCCGTCAGTCAGATTGGCAAAATGTATTGAACACATTTAATAGTTTTTCATATTAATAATAGAACCTGACTATTGGAAAATCACGGTTTAAATAGTAATTAAACAATAATATGGGAATACTTTCTTTGTGCGTACGGCTAAGGAGTGGAATACCCTGCCGGAGCCTGTGTTTCCTGATAGCTATACCCTGGGAGTCTTTAAGTCAAGAGTGAATAGGTTACTTCTAGGCAAGCGTGCTTCATCTTGGACCATATCATCGCTTAACATCAGGTGAGATTATGGTCAAACGCAAGTCAATCAAATATATAAATATATATCCTCGTTAGAAACTGTTATGTATGAACTGATCACTATTGATCGTCTAACAGACATGTTAATGAATTGTATAAATAATATTCATATGGATATTCAGAGGATACCCGACGGATATAGAATATAATTAGCGAGCGATTCTACTAATACCTCATTTCCGCCTTTTTTGGTGTGATAAATGGAAAAATTAAGAAAATCGTTGAAAACTGATATTTCCCTCTTGTAGTGTTGCCAACCAAAACATGTTTAAAATAGGAACGATGCATTTTGCTTATAAATTGCAAGAAAGTCTATACAAAGTCTGTAGTTTTACAATTACGTTTAAAAATAAATCTGTAGATTCTTCGTCGAACTTTCTGTTTTCTATGAAGAAATAAAATAACATGTGCAATATCTTTTGGTAGATTAACTGACGGGGTCGATGGCCCTATTCTGGTACATCCAAACAGCATTTTAGTAACTGGCGTGCCATAGCGACCCGCCTGCGTAGAGCCTGCTCGAGTGCCACCGCCAAGTACGCCACGACTCGTTGCAAACCGCATTATCTTTCTTTCTTGTCCGTGATTGTCGTGTTGCTGTGCTCGTACCCACTTGACACGGCGCTGGGTTTGGGCGGCATGACCTGGAAAGAAGAAAATATAAGTAAAACATAACATTACGATTATATTTATCGGGATAGGCATTAAGGCCTCTTGAACTCTCCTGTCGCAGGTCTGCTGGAAGAAATTTCTTAGGAAATAAGAAGCACCTTTGTGCTCTTTTGTCTGTATTTTTTTTTTTGTATGTGTCATGTGTGTACCTACATAAATAAATAAGCATTATTTATTAGTATATGATTTTTGTATTTTATATTATTATGTTCAATAATAATAATAATATTATTTATGATGTTTATACACTGACAGCCCTAAATCTGGCTCCTTTAGTTTTGTCCATCCAAAGGTTATCTGTCGAGATTGCCCTGACCTTTTGACCTCTTTGGTTTTTCTTCTCAGGATAGTCAGTCAGGAAACACAGGTCTCATCTAAGTAGTTCCGATTTATGAAAACTACTTTCTATAAATCCTGTTGGATTACCCAATACAACAATAACCTAAGCTAACGAGGCAACTTTAAGTGTTGAGAAAGCTTCAAGAGTCGAAACCGCCCTAATAGTGACAACTTAATACAAAATTAAGTCTACATCCCCTTCACAAGGACGACGTAATACGACGTCCCCAGCAAATAATCCGGCAATATAATATTATGGCGCTTTTCGTGTTATTGACTTTCTGTATCGGTCGTAATACAGATTCTCATTTGTTAAGCTATTGCATAGCTTTTATCGCGGGTTTTGAGCGCGGCGACCGAATCAAGAAATTCCGTAACTAAAATAAACCTAACACCCCCCACTCCGACCGGCACAGCGCACGGTGGGCTGAAAAACGGCTTTCATAGACTTAGGCATTTTATTTTGCAAGTGCCAGTTTTTGTGCCGGATATCACTTCTATTTGTTATAACAATATACAAAAATGACACCAGAATTGATTCTGCACAAAAACGAAGGAATTATAATTTTTTTACGAAAATTTTGTATGGAGCTAGTATGAAAAATCGAAATATCTCTGAAACGGCAGCGATAACCGTAATATCCTTATAGGAGGTTTTAGTACTAATTATTTATGATTTTTTGACATACGTTACATAATGGTTGTAGATGCCTTTTTTTTTTTTAAATCGTCAAAATATTTTTATTTATTTTTACATATTAAACGTTCCTTTTAGTGTTTAAGTTGAAGAATTCAGAGCTTTAACAACTCTTAACATAAAATAGCATCACCCCTATAGACCTGAAGGACTAGACAGAGGTGTGTAGTATCTTGTTGATCTTGTAAGATTTCCAACAATACCAAATAGTTGAATATCAGTGTCAAAGTGCCCATGCTGTCGCTTCTTTTAGAAAGATAGGGGAATGAAATTGTTAATTGATCATACCCTAAAAGTATGATTACAACATAACCGGACACATAATAATATCGACACAAAAGGAATTTTAAAACCTTGCATACGTTCAAAATACAAAATAACATATTGTGTAGTCATCTAATGAGTCTGATGACAAGTAATTAAGTAATTAGAATGATGGTTGTAGTCTTCTGATTCTAATGAGCCTATTAAGTGATTAAATGATTTGAAATATCTCGCAACAATACCAACTAAGAACTGCATTCACCTTTTTATAATTAGTGAGCTAATGTGATTTGCTAATGTTGATTAGTTCTACTATGAGTTCTACGAAATGTTTTTGACGATTATAAATTTTTATTATCATATCTTTTATAACTTTAATGAGGGTAGTTAACTAATTATTGACTTTATACAATAAAAGGGCTATAATTTTGTTCCATAATTTAGTTTGTTCACAACCGTGTAACTGCTAACACTAAAACTATTTGCTTTGCGACTACAAAATCTTAGAATGGAAAGTTTAATCACCAACTTAGATTTGTTTGTTCTTCTAAAAAGTGAGTGTCCTTCATTTAATCATGAAGTATTGTTTAGTGCAATTGTGTCCCGCATAGGCGATTGCCTTTCTGCCGAAGATCAAGTAACTCTCAAAGAATTTTGCCGGAGATTCACGCGAGCTGCTTTAAACAGGTGGCAGAAATCTAAACGATTCTTTGATAAGTTTAGAAATACGTACGGAGAGTGGTTGCAAGCAAATATTGATTGGCCGAGTTGCGTGCAAACTTTAATAAATCAAGAACCAACTGTTGATGAGATACCAAGAGCACGCTCAGTCTCTCCAGAACCTTCGACATCATCGACTGTTGGAACAATGACAAAAAGGTCCCGAAAACCATTCAAAGATCTGGGAAGCAAACAGAAAAAGAGAAGATCTAGTGAGCACATAGGCGAGGATTCCTGTGAATTGGCATATGCAGCTGCAGCACGTTTAAAAGAAGAAGGTTATGAAGATATCGCATCTGTAATCAATTATATGATCAAAAATCCAGAAGCTGCCGTTAAAATCAAGGAAAGCATTAAGAAAACAGTAATATTTACACCAGAGAAAGCACTTGGATTGCTTCTTTCACTTAAGCTTTCAAAGTGGCAATATATTACGTTGCGAGAGACTGCCATTCGGGAAGGTGCTAAGGATATTTACCCATCCTACTATAAACTGCAACAAACTAAGCTTGCATGCTACCCTCCTAATCAATCAGTATCAGTTACGGATTCATCAGCTAGAATTACACTTCAAGCTTTACTTGACATCACGGTGAAGCGGATTCTTCAAAGTCTTTCTGATAATGTGGAAAATAAGCAGTTAAAGCTGATATCGAAGTGGGGATTTGATGGTGCTTCCAATCAAAGCCGATACAAGCAGAAAATGGACGGCGAGCATGATGATTCAAGCATTTTCATGACCTCCTTGGTGCCACTGAAACTGACAGATGGAGATAATACTATATGGACAAACCCGAAACCATGCTCAACTTTTTATTGTCGTCCGGTTCAGTTCACTTTTGTAAAAGAAAGCCATGCAGTTGTCATTGATAACAAAAGAAAAATGGATGAGGAAATTGAGGCCCTTAACCCCACAGAGTGCATTAATAGTAACAGGGTGACTCATAAACTAATGATGACAATGATCGACGCAAAAGTCTGCACGTACCTTTCTGAAGCTAGATCAAATGCATCATGCTACCTGTGCTTAGCAAAACCAACAGAAATGAACCACTTAGATGCTGTAACATCAAAAACTGTGTGTTCTGACATATATGAATTTGGCCTATCATCCCTACATGCCCGTATAAAATGCATGGAATGTCTGTTACACATTGCGTACAGACTTGACTTCAAACAGTGGGCAGCAAGAAGTAATGAGCATAAAGATATGTTACAAAACAGAAAAAAAAACATTCAAAATAAATTTAAAGAGGAGCTCAATCTGTTAATTGATATAGTAAAACAAGGCTCGAGAACTACCAATGACGGGAATACCGCAAGGAAGTTTTTCGAGTTTCCCAATAAAACTGCAGCTATTACTGGGTTGGATCGAAACCTGATAAAAAGATTTGCTGTTATTTTGCAAGCAATAACATCTGGTGAGAAGATCGATGTCATCAAATTTAAAGATTTTGCTCGCAAAACAGCAGAAAAGTACGTGGAATTATACGACTGGTACTACATGTCATCAACCGTACATAAACTATTAATACACGGAGCTGACATAATCGAAAAAAATGATATTGTCCCGATTGGGACTCTCTCGGAAGAAGCCTCAGAGTCTCGAAACAAAGATTTTAGGAGGTTCCGGGAACATCATTCGCGGAAAAGAAGCAGGCAAGATTCTAATCAAGATATCCTAAATATGCTTGTTGTTTCTTCGGATCCTTTTCTAAGTGCACAAAGGCCGAAGTTAGATGCCAAAAGGAAGACAACCTTTTTTGCTGAAACTCTCGACCTAATACAGTTTCCGGAAACTGAGTTCGAGTTTGTAGGTATATCCGATCTGGATTCTGACTCGGAATTGGAGTCCGACAACGAAAGTTGTAAAGAAAATTTGTAAAATTTAATTCTTTTTCTTTATGTTCTTTTGTTATTTATGTTAGTTTATTGTACCAATATGTTTAGTTAATAATTTCATAAATTATAGTTTCAAATATGTATTTTGTATAATTGAATTTATTAGATATTATTTTTGTTACTTCTGTTTTATTTAAATTACCTATCAATAAAAAGTTTATATACAGTCTTTTTTTTTTCACATATTCTTAATATTTGGGGAAAAAGCATGCTTCCTAACGATGTTCTTAACTTTGACACAGTTCATGGATCGTTTTGAACAGTTTCATATGTTAAAATAAATAATGTTAGTACTATAATCCCCTATAAGGATATTATTATTATTATGTGTCCGGTTATGTTGTAATCATACTTTTAGGGTATGATCAATTAACAATTTCATTCCCCTATCTTTCAAAAAGAAGCGACAGCATGGGCACTTTGACACTGATATTCAACTATTTGGTATTGTTGGAAATCTTACAAGATCAACAAGACACTACACACCTCTGTCTAGTCCTTCAGGTCTATAGGGGTGATGCTATTTTATGATAAGAGTTGTTAAAGCTCTGAATTCTTCAACTTAAACACTAAAAGGAACGTTTAAATATGTAAAAATAAATAAAAATATTTTGACGATTTTTTAAAAAAAAAAGGCATCTACAACCATTATGTAACGTATGTCAAAAAATCATAAATAATTAGTACTATAACCCCCTATAAGGATATTACGGTTATCGCTGCCGTTTTAGAGATATTTCGATTTTTCATACTAGCTCCATACAAAATTTTCGTAAAAAAATTATAATTCCTTCGTTTCTGTGCAGAATCAATTCTGGTGTCATTTTTGTATATTGTTATAACTAATAGAAGTGATATCCGGCAAAAAAACTCGCACTTGCAAAATAAAATGCCTAAGTCTATGAAAGCCGATTTTCAGCCCACCGTGCAGCGGTGCGGAGTTGAAAGCCGTGCATCGTCTAACGTCGTTTCAGTTCGGCAGACTTCGGCACGGTGTTTGTGTGCGTGCGACTAGACGTATGCGTGTAGACTAGCTGCTAACTGCTCATAACTGAGTCCACGAGTGAGTTCGAGCCCGCGACTAGTTGAACCTTAACGTGTATGTATATGGTACGACTGTACGAAGCTCGCACGGATCGAGACGAGCTGCTCCGAAATCGTGTAACTTGAATTAATATCAAAGCAAACAAACGGAGCTGGGAGACGTCGTCGTCGCCCTCGGTTCCCTCCCCGCCCTTGTCCTCGGGGACTTCAACGCCAAAAGTCCGGCTTGGGGTTCCCGGTCCACGGACCATGGGCGGGGCAGGATGCTCGAGCACTGGGCCCGTGCGCAGGGCCTGGTGATCGAGAACCGGGGTTCTGTCCCCACGTGCGTGCGGTTTACGGGCGAGTCGGTGGTGGACGTTACGTTCGCCACCCCCAGCCTGTCACCGCGCGTCACCGACTGCGCGTTGTGGAGGAGGTGGAGACGGTTTATAATATTCACCCTGCTAAGTTTTCTTTTTCGACTACAGGATTATTCGCGAGAAATGTCAAATTGTTTCTTTACAGACAGAGCATCACCCTTTAATATGACCATGTACTTTAAAACATCCTATATAAAACATACACGTAAATAAAATGTATATTTCAAAGTTTCTTAAATTGTTATTAAAGTTCTAAAACTAAATAAAAATTACTTAAGTGTTTATTCAAAAGGCAGATACTCACAAAATTTAAACTAGATTTAATCTTAACTGCTATATCATCCAACTGCATCCCAATTTCTCTTCCGTTGCCCGTCCACCTGAGAAACAAGAAAGATCTAGGTAAGTAATTATTTAAAAAATTTAGCTTATAAGTAAGTAGGTACTAAGAAAAGCAAAACTATAATACGAATTTGAACCGTAACCTAGTATAAATACAGTTCATATTCATCGTATCATCTGTTTAGCTATTTCCCGAATATATCGAAGAAGATGCAACTGAGTACTTGTGTTTTACATGGAGAGACTGACTATTTGGCCTCCACAACTAGCTGGGTTTTTGTGTTATCACTATTATTATCATTATTTTTTTTTCAATATAATTTCCATGTACATATTGCATCTTCCACTCTATCTCTTCACCACTCATGGTTGACTGGTAGAGAATGCCTACGGCATTAAATCCGCCTTTGTACCTATGTGCATAAAGTGTAAATCCTTACTAATATTATTATAAATGCGAAAGTAACTCTGTCTGTCTGTGTGTTACGCAACCACGCCTAAACTACTGGACCGATTTTAATAAAATTTGGTAGGGACATAGTCTAGAGCCTGAGAAAGGACATAGGCTACTTTTTAATGCGAAAAAAATGCTGTAAGGTGTTGAAAAAGGAGATGAAAGTTTGTATGGAAATTGCGTCCATTTTAAGCTAGAAGCTTGAAACTTATTTTTTAGACTTTTGATTACAATTAATAAATACGAAATTCATATTATGTATGAGTTTTGTTTCACTATTCCGCGCGGAACGAAGTCGCGGGCACAGTTTTTTTTTTTTTTAACGTGGTAAAATTATCAAATAAGTCCTCCCACCCCGGGCAGGGTGGGAGGGACTGTCAGACTTTTACTGACTAAAATCCACGGTGTTCCTTCAATAACCCTTTACGTACCGGGGTCACGGTAATGGGATAAGTCCCACGACCCCGGCAGGCTTCGGCTCTCTGCAGAGGGGGCCTCGTCATATTGCTGACGCTCTTTGAGGCGCGCGTGGAACACGACGCGCCGTCGACCCGGGCATGGTCCATGGTCGGACAGCGAGTTGCCCTTTACTCGCTGTCCGCATGCCCGCGCCTACGGTGGCCGGAGATCGTCGGCCGACGTCCGACGCCGTGGGCGTCTACCACTGCGACTGGGCTGGAGGGAGGACGCCATCCTCTCCTTCACGCGGCCCGCCTCCTCCTTCGGAAGCATGACTGCTTCGCAGAAGGAGGCGACCGCTTCCCACTCCCTCTCGCCACGCAGCATGGCCTCGACCAATGCCGGGCGCGAGAGGTCTCCGCCTATCGCCGCCGTGAGGACACGTCGGTGCTCTGCCCAGGCGGGGCAGTCTTGCACCGTGTGCTCTACTGTGTCCTCAGGGCGACCCTCGCAGTGGTGACACCCAGGCGTTTCTTCCTTCCTCATCAGACACAGGTACCTCCCGAAACTTCCGTGTCCGGTGAGGACCTGTATCATGCGGTAGGTCAGGACGCCGTGACGCCGATCTAGCCACTCCTCAAAGAGGGGTCTTACCGCCGCAATTGCAGCTAGTAGGAAATAAATAAAGACGTACAAATATGTCCGGGATCAGCTTGACGTTCTGTCCGAGGTAAGGAAGAATCTGGTTATGGTAAGATAGTCACCCATCCACGGAACGACCCCGGTAAGCGTTATTATTATTATTTAGCTACTTCCTCTCATGTAACAAGTATCATCATCATCTGCTTAGCCTTTTCCCAACTACATAAATGCTGAGTATTAGTATTTTATATAGACCGACTGGGTGGTGGTGGTCAGATAGCCTCCACATTCCAGTAGCTGGGTAAAAACCCAATAGCACTTTTTGCCCGACCCAGATATCGAACCCGAGACCTCGTGCTCAGCAGTGGCTTGCGATCACTTGACCAACGAGGCGGTTAGTACCATATGACAAGTATTATCTATATCTATACTAATATTATAAAGCGGAAAAGTTTGTTAGTTTGTTTGTTTGTTTGTTTGCTTGAACGCGCTAATCTACGAAAGTACTGGGTGGATTTGGATGAAATTTGGTATGGAAGTAGCTTGAAGCTTGAGGAAGGTTATAGGCTACTTTTTACCCGACTGCAAAAAAGGAGAGTTATGTTTTTACCGTGATAGAATCCACGGGAGCGAAGCCCCGCGAGAGTACTAGTGTCTATATATACAGGGTGGCAGGTACATCGACGCGCAACTGCTTACCATGGATTCAGTACATGATTCTGGACCTCCCTACGTTGAAAGTTGAATCCATGATAAGCGCTTGTGGGTCGATGTCCCTGCCACCCTGTATAATAAAACAGTAAAAATGTCTATACATTTCATATTTTTACAAACAATAATAATTGAGGGGGGTTAAGAAGTCTGTGTCAAAGTCTGAAAGTGTGTGAAAGTCTGTGTTTGTTTGTACACGCTAATCTCCGGACCTACTGGATGGATTTTAATGAAATTTGGTAAGTAGGTAGTTGACATCCTGGAATAACACATATAGGTTTTTTATCCCAGAATTCGCACGGGATTAGGATTTATGCGGGAAACCCTCCCACGCGAACGAAGTTGCGGGCAGCAGCTAGTTACATATATAAAAAAAAAACAGTAACCTGGTATACAACCACACCAGCAGCATGGCGGTGGCGGCCATGGAGCCCACCTGCCCCAGCGCCACCAGGGTCTGCAGGCCGCAGGAGCCGCCCACCACGCTCAGCAGGTAGCCCACCAGCAGCAGCGCCACGAACACCAGCGGCGTGCTCAGCATGTTGTGCACGTTCTTGCCTTCGTTGTGGGCTGATAGCTGCTTAAAAAGCTCCTCTAAGTCCTGAGAACAAAAATGATTTAAGAAAAAAAACAATTTTTTTTTAAAGCCAAAGGTTTTTTTGTCCTAAATATATACATAAAAATCTCAAGATCCAGATTTTAACGAAGAAAACTATAAAATCCTTTCCTTTTCGGTGGGAAACCCATCAAATGATTCACACTCTGGGTGGAATGAAAGGGAGGTTCAGCCTTCTGACTAAAAATCCTCCTTGCTACATCCGTTCCCTCGCGTTTCGAAGCCGCAGTATCTTTACTGTATAGAACATTCCCGCAACTCCGGCAAGCAATGCCATCGGGTATTCATTACAGCTGCTCGTTAAAACAGGAGGCGCCGTCGACTTACGAATTTATGGACGCCTCGGTATTGCTTTGTGACCACAAAAACAATGGTATGATGATAAACTACTAAGAAAACACACTTCTTACAAATGCAATGACGAAAATGAACCTTATTCAGCAGTTTCAGATTCCTTAACCCTTTTACTGACGGAAAGCCGCCGGCAGCCGCAAGCAACCAGCTTATGTTGACCTCTAAAATCGATCGGGGAAAAAAATTTAAGAGGTCAACTTAAGCTGGTTGGTTGGTTGAAAGGTGGTTGAGGGGTTAAAATAGAAACTTTAGCAGAAACTAAGCAAAGTAAAGCCAAAATCTATCCTCACGACCTCAGCCTTACCTTAACAAGAAGATTCTTAAACTTGTCAGCCATCTCGGCGCCTCCCATCTTTTTCTTGCTGTCAAAGGCGTGCAGCGCTTTGTTGAGGCACTTCTTGTGCTCCTCGTCCAGCGTCTCCTGGCTCAGGTAGGGCTTGGTACCACCGCACACCTCCTCCATCAGGGTCTCGTACACGTTGCGGGCTTCTGAGGACGCTGATGTGTTGTTGGCTTCAGCTGTGGCCTGGGAAGGATAAATAATTCAGCCTATTACATTCCCACACACATGCCTCCTCACTAAAGTGGGAAGGTCCAGTGCGGGTTGGTAAATGTCACACGTCTGCGGTTTTCTGGTCCTATCACTACATAGTATAATACAAAGTCGCTTCCCTGTCTGTCTGTCCCTATGTATGCTTAGATCTTAAAAACTCCGCAACAGATTTTGATGCGGGGTTTTTTTAATAAATAGAGTAATTCCTGAGGAAGGTTTTAGTGTATAATAAGTTAAGGTTTTGTGTAGATCGAATGAAATACGACGATATTACTTCAACATGTCAGAAAGAAATGCCCATCGGGGGAGCTTTAATCGAAAACGCTGCCAAAACCTTTTGAGTTATAAAAATACAATGTATGGTGGGATTATTTCTCTTTTACAGATCTACAAAAAAGTCTGCGATGGCATATGTCTAACTCCCAAGAATAACCCACAATAACCATTTTTTTCTTTTACAAATTACATTAAAATGATGGGTTATTTACGAATCTTTTTTTAACAGTACAGTATTATTTCTTATCCAATTAAATACGTCAGATATGTTGTAGATTTAATGTAGATCAAAATTGCTTTTTACACTACATCAATAAATTGAATATCTTATGAGTTATCGCCGATATATGAGTGTGGAAAATTACCGGACAAGAAATTGATTAAGCTAAATCAAATATATGAAAATATAAATTTTATTACCCAAGCGAAGCCGGGCCGGGTCGCTAGTCCTAGGATAAACTGGTTTCCTCACGATGACTTACTTCACCGATTTGAGACCAGTGGTGATGATATGACTTGAGAAAGTACTGTTCATGACTGGGCTCGAACCTAAGACTTACTACCCTCAAGTCTGGCCCATTACCACTGCTGTCTCGAAATGTTGAGTATTGAGAAATACGACGCGAAGATGAGAAAACTGACTGAATTATTTAGATTGGGTTTCAAGAATGTTATTTAATAAATTGCTTTACCTTGAAAACCGTTCCTCACACGGACTCTTGTATTTTATTAAAATATTATACCTAGGCTTAATGTGTACAAAGATTCTCTGAATAGGTCAATACTAACCAAAGTAAAATTTTAAGCTTCTCAAGTAAAAACCGCAAATGTGGCTTTGTATTTCATACAAACTCTGTGAAAAGCAAAGTTATTTTGTGTTGTTGAGGAACCCTTCATAGGTGAAAATTTCTGGTTTCATCACGATAACACCAGCTCCAAGAACCCTGATGCTACGTACTTCCTTTAACTTTTCACCCAGACATCTTCAGGACACTCACCTGAAGTATGGTCATCGGATTGGGCAGCTCCTCACTGTTGAACACCTCGACGTAGCTCTTGAAGTAGTTGAGCAGGTCTCGTGCCTTCACGGTCTGACCGCCGATCTTCTTGGTGACCAGGTTCTCTGGTGCCAGCAGTATCGGCACCAGTTGCTTCAAGCACGACTTGAATTCGCCGTCAATGTCTGGAATTGTAGAACGAAGACGGCTGAAGTGGGTTTTGTTTTAGGTATTTGAGCTAGCTAAGTCTAGCTAGTAAGTAACTACACCAAAAGGTCGCTAGATGTCCTGCGGGTTCAGTACAACAATGTGTTTAGAATGCTCTTGAGACTGCCCCGGTTCTGTAGTGCGTGAGAGATGTTTACGCAGAACCGTACTGATGGCTTCCACGCAGTTGTGCGGAAGAAAATAGCGTCTGTGGCAGTTAGAACCCGGACCGGGGGCAACAGCATTCTAAAAACAGTGACTGAGAATGTGTTTTCCCCTTTTATGAGGCATTTTGTGGAGAAGATGACCGGATGAGAAACTGGTTTCGTCTTCTTTACAAAGTGACTCATACCCAAATTGTTATCTTAATTTATGTATATACTAACACTACGGATCTCTGTTTTCTGATTATTTGAAATAAATTAAATTAAATTAAGTCGAAAAGTGCCACAAAGGAAGTGTCGCTTTTGAATTTGAATTGTTGCTTTTGGGGCTGTCAAAGTATTATTAGTTTTATCCGGCCATGAATCTGGTTACTCCCTATTCAAACACACAATATGAAGCTAAAATATAGCTTTGGAACAGCCTCGACGTCCTCCGGTTACTTGAATAGCCAAAGGGCTTGCATTTTCTTTGGTCAGAGATTGAGTCTTTTTGTGCAACTAAAACTTCTTGAGGATTGTACAATACTAATACTAATCATACCAACACCAGTATAAACAAATAATTGACAAAAACTATAGAATTACTTTACTGTAGTTAAAAGTGTATGTGCACATATTACTTTGATCTAAATTTTTTTAAAAAATTAATTTTTCGAATTTTTCTAGAGAATAAATCATTTAACTGAGGAACTAACTTTGGAGAATACATACGTGTCGCCTAATGATATGTTAGTACCTACATAATAGTTGTTATGGGGTATGTCCTCGCCGGTAAATAAAATAATCAACTCTCAATATTAGAAACCTATTATACCTATATACATTTTAGAGAATTGCCAATAAAAGGAGGAAATAGTACCTACGTGTTACTTTTAATGTATTCCTTACCAGACAGTTTCCCGCTGAACTGAGGATCAGTGGACACCTTAGAGCCGGGGTAGGGCATGAGGAAGCAGGTGACATCCTCAAAACAGCGGGCGATATCTTGACGCACACGCTGGAGCTCTTCATGTTGACCCTCGCGAACCTGGGGTCAGGGAGACTTAATATCAGATCATGCATACAGAAACAGAGCTCTTTTAAATCTATACTTAATATTATAAAACGGATCAGTGTGTTTGTTTAAACGCGCTAATTTTAGAAAATACTGGGGAGATTTCGTTGATATCTGGCATGGAAGTTGTTTTAAGCCTGAGGAAAGTTATAGGCTAGGGCTTTTTACCCAACTGCAAAATAAGGCGGTTATGTCTTTTTTATCGAGATAAAGTCCACGGAATCGAAGCCTAGTAAGATCATAAATACGTACAGGCACAGAGCTCTACAAGTTCCCAGTATCAATGAATGCAATAAGTGATGATTATGATTATGATTATCAGCGTTACAAACTTCGAAGTTAGCGTTTTATACAAATTTCCTTTTTTAGAACTGTGTGATGATAAGATAACTTTGCGACTCACTTTAACTTTACTTAGCTAGTTAAATCTTATCCTGAAGAACTTAAGGTTTGTTTTGTTAAGATACGTATCCCTATATTCGCTTTTCAACCGACGACAAAAAAAAAGAGGAGGTTATCAATTCGACGCGTATATACATATTTTTTAACCGACTTCTGAAAAAGGAGGAGGTTCTCAATTCGGATGTTTGTTTGTTTTTTTTTTTTTTTTTTTTTTTTTTCTTTTATGTTTGTTCGGGCATAGCTCCGTCGCTCGCCAACCGATTTGAAAAATTCTTTTTTTGTTGGAAAGGGTATACTTCCCAAATGGTCCCATGAAAATTTTATCGACATCGAACAAGCCGTTTCTGAAAAATCAACAAAAGTCTAAAAAAAATATTTACATTGATGATCTTTTCGGTTACTCTATATTGTGTTTTTTTGTTGGCGCGTTTTTAGTTTTTTGTAGTTGACATTTTGGCTTTTATAACTAGATTAATTACAAATTGACCCACTAAAAAGCGCGAAAATAAAAACTTTTTTGCAAAAAAATAAAACCGACTTCCATATCAAAACACTACAAAGCCAAAAAAAATTTTAATTTCGGAAGGCGGTGTGAAAAAAAAGAAAATACAAAACCAATAACACCGACTACCGAAATTAAAATTATTTTTGGCTTTGTAGTGTTTTGATATGGAAGTCGGTTTTATTTTTTTGCAAAAAAGTTTTTATTTATTTTTAATGTATGATCACCGATTACTCGAAGACGGCTGAACCGATTTGGAAAATTCTTTTTTGATTGAAAGGGTATACTTTGAAATTGGTCCCATTGCCACCAAGTCAGGATCTGATGATGGGATCCTGGAGAAATCGAGGGAAATCTTCAAATATTATAAGCACACCTATAGTGATTTGAGTATTTTTTATAGTAACTTGTGTAGTTGCATTCGAAGAGCACCATTTGTGAAGTGGACCTGATGATGAAGACTACAGATGGCCACTGGAACTACTCAATATATAAGTAGGAATAATAAGTATTTCATGGGTTCCGCTTCGATTACTTGAATATGGTTATTAAGCACAATATGCTCGTCACAATACATATGGTGAAGTGAAGCTGATGGTGAAGTACCAGGAGAACTCCTCAACAATCAAAGGCCCAGCATTGGGAAAAGCAATATTTTGTAAAAGGTTATAAGTAGTTGAGATTTAGGCTTTTGTAACTAGGTAAATTATAAATCGACCAACTAAAAAGAGTGAAATAAAATCTTTTTACCAAAAAATTAAACCGACTTCCAAAAAACACTGCAAAGTGAAAAATAACTTTAATTTCGGAAGTCGGTGCCAAAAACAAAAATACAAAACTAAAGACACCGACTACCGAAATTAAAGTTATTTTTCACTTTGCAGTGTTTTTTGGAAGTCGGTTTAATTTTTTGGTAAAAAGGTTTTTTAAATTACCATTATTTTCACCGTAAAAAGAAATAAACTAAATTATCGGTGTCTTGGAGTCTTTACCCTGCCACCCTGTCTCGCTTGCTCGCGTGACCGCGGTCAGTAGTGTGCGAGCGAGATAAAGACTGAGAAGCGCTGAGGTAGTATAGGGCCTTAAGTTTGTTACGAGAGATAGAAAGAAGAAAGAAAGATCTTTCATGCCAAGTCACTGAACGAAATTTGCATAACATTTTTTATTAAGTAGTGATCTCCAGATAAGGTGATGTTTAATAAATAAATAGCAAATGTAAACATAAATCCAATCCAAAACATTACATGTACAAAAATGCACAAGTCTCGCATCGCAGGTCTTCTGCTGTAATGAAATCCAAAGTAAACCAAGTCGGTTAATTCAGTACCTACCATCTAAGGGAGCAGCTATCCAATCACTTTGTTCTAATTGATACCTTGTAAGTTAGCTAACAACATAATATGTACTACAGTAACCATATCAATATTCAATTTTAATACTTCTTTAATAAATAGAGTGACTTACAGATAGAAATCAGGTTCAATTTTGTGTGACAGTGTGACACGCCAAGATCTATAAAATTTCAAAAAGAATATCTTACCGTGAGTCGTTTCTTGAGCAGCTGCTCGCCTCCCACGGCGCCGTATGGATGATCGTACGGGTAGGACCAGTCCCTCACCAGGAACTGGAGCCGCTGGAAGGGTTTGCCTCCAATCTCGTCCTTCGCCACTCGCCCGTACTCCATAAAAAGCTGGAACACAGATCATGAGGTGTTTATTATGGTGTATTAGAAATAAAAACAAATCACTATTCAAGCAGTATGTTGCAATCTTTATTTGTTAGCATTGAACTAAAATAAATGCAGCTGACTGTTTTGATCACATAAGTTTGTGTTTTGTGTAGTTTTCTTCAAATAATGTAATTGGCCTTCGGCCGTGTTATTTTGAAGTAAATAAATAAGTGTGGTCAAGCTTTTTTTGAATTCCAACTTTGCTTTTCTTTCTTTTCTTTTTCTTTAAAAAGTCCTGAAGCTCCAGAGAAAAGGCAGAATCCTCAGACAACATGGATGTAGTGTTTGTTGGTATTTATACTACTGATGGCGCGGATTATTTTTCACAATATATTTTGTGAAGTTTGTTTTGGCAGGATTATTTTTCAAAATATATAAACCCACCAACGCGCACTGGGGTCACGTATTGGATTCAAAATCATAAATATTTTATTTCACATAGACCTACATATATGGGCACTTATAAACGGCTCGTGTTTAAACATCTACCAGAAAATTGCCTATTTTAATACCAAAAAATTCAAAAAAATACCTACCAGAATGGATAAAAACTCACCAAATAACCTAACCTAACCTAATATTTTGTATTGGTTAAATTGGTGAGCATTTATCCATTTTGGTAAGCATTTAAATTGTATCCATTATAAAACGTCACAAGCTAGTGCACGATTTGAATTGGTCGTTTTCTATGGATAAGAACCGGCACGAAACTCCACGGTTACTAGAGAGGTGGCCTGTGTCCTAACAGTGGGGATATTATTAGCTGATTATGTTAAGTAAACTTGGTTGATATACCGTCTTGTCGTACAAGCGCTTCTCCTCCACATTTATTGTGCGCACAGCCAAGCTGTGGAACTCTCTGTCGGCTTCTGTGTTCCCTGCCACTTATGACCTTACAGCCTTTAAAACAAGAGTAACAAGGCATCTTCTGGGTTCGCTGGTCCCAGCGTAGACCTCATCTATCGCTTATAAGTACCCGGCACGTAAATTGGCAAGAGTCGTTAGATGCGCAGAAATCGATTTTTAGGTGTCGGCGGTTAGATAGATAGAATATACTTTATTGTACACCAAAATTTAAACACACCTATTTAATAATATTGCTTATTCTATGGTAACAATAGCGGTCTTATCGCTGAGAGCGATATCTTCCAGACAACCTTTGGAAGGACTTTAAAAGCTTTAATTAAATTGGGGAGGGCTAAATTAGTGTACTACAAATACTCATAACGGAAAAAAACTAACTGAAATATATAAGTATATATAAATAAAATACATAATTATATAAAATATATAAATGTAATGAGTTCTTTAACATCATGTGGGGAAAAACAAAGAAATAATCATAAATTTGAAAGAAAATGATTGGCAACCGAGATTTTAAAAGCAGCGAGTGTCTGTGCTTGTCTTACTGACACCGGCAATGCATTCCACAACCGAATAGCCTGCACCGTAAAAGAATGGTCGTAAAATTTAGTGGAATGTGTAGGCATCAAAAGTCTCAAATTCTCCGATGATCTCAAATCTCTACCATGTGTGTCATGAAGGAACTTAAATCGTTCTTTGAGATAAAAGGGAGTCGTTGGATTGAAAAGAATACTGTAGAGTAATGATAAAATATGTGTATTCCGGCGAAGGCGGATAAGCAGCCACTTGAGTTTAATGCGAAAGTCAGAAACATGATCATACTTGCGCAAACCAAATATGAATCTGATACAAAAATTTTGGAGTCACTCAAGCTTATCTAACTGCACTTCAGAGAGGTCTGGATAACTTGCATCAGCATAGTCGAGGATAGGGAGAAGAAGAGATTGGGCAAGCGCAGTTTTAGTGGCAGTCGGCAGGAAATTGCGCAATCTGCGTAAAAACCCCGCAGAGGCAAACAGTTTGCGGCTCACTTCCTGCAACTGGCGACCCCAAGACAAATCCTTATCAATATAAATACCAAGGTCTCTTACTAAGTCACAGTAAGGTATAACAGCTCCATCAAAAACGATTTGGGGAAGGGTCGTCCAGTCAATTTAGGAACGTAGCCTAGGGCTGCCAACAATAATGACTTGAGTCTTCGCAGGATTAACCCTCAAACATTACACACATTACGTACTAATGTGTGTAATGTATGTAATGTGTGTGATGTAGCCTCAAACCGAGCGCACGATTGGTGCGTCAGTAGACCCTTGCTTCCCACTCTGCGTCTACGTCCCGTTCGCTCCCGAATACACTTGCGTACACGAAAGTTGTACCCTTGGTTTTTGTTACGAGTTGTTGTTTTTTTAGTTTTTGTTACGTTGATTACAATGCCAGGACCAAATACCGTTTTACGCAGACTATTAAAACGTCAGAAAGAACAGTTCTAGACACTATAGTTAAGGAAGGTTGAAATTCCGAATTCGTCACTGTCTTTAGGACACGGGAAAAAAGAAGTGTAATGGACGCCGAGCTAAATGTACATAGAATAAGTTTTAACATAAGTAGGATAGTTAAAATCAGTATAGGTTAGGTCAATATGTAAGTAGGAAATAGGAATATGTACGTAGGTAAATGAAACACATGTTAAAATCGTTATAATTCATCATACCTATTGTAAGAGAAACTTCGAGAAAGTTTCAATGTACCAAGGCCGACAGGTCGGAACCTGTCGGAAAAGAGAAAGTTTTGTGCGTAAACAACTTCAAGGTCACGACAAGCGATTCTCGTTTGCTATTAGTAGATTTACAAAAACATATCGTGACCCCCACACGAGTTCGACCCTCGTGCCAAGGGATATAAGACGGCAGGATTTTTCGAATAATCGTAGTATCCAACCATCCGGACAAGAAGAAACACCTGAAGTGAAATAAGTCTGAAAAATATCAAGTATAGTAGTAAACAGTGAAAAAGTAGTGAAAAGTAAACAGTGAAATAAATAGTTTAAAGTGTATAAGTACTGAAACGTTATAAAGTGTAAAGAACAATCAAGAATTAAGACTTTATAGTAAACATTAAATGTGTATAGACTAGTATAAGTAGACATTAAGTGAATTTATGAAGATACAAAATAAATCAGTGTTTGAAGATTGAGTTTTATTGCAAGAGCTATCGACGTATGTCGAATGAACACATAAATACAGTTCACACCATAACAGTTTGGTCCTTCAGAAGCCGGATCTAGATAGTTGTTCGAGAGCCAGATACGAAGAAAAGTCTGAAAACCTGTGAAAACTAAGTGCTAACCCGTGTGCTAACCGGTAACGATTGTGTAACTCAGCGCTTTTATTCTGCTAATAAGTTACTGTGCGCCGTCAACTGAACGCGATGGTTGTCACACGTAGTCAGAGTGATTTAGCAGAGATGGAAGAACAAAGGCGTGTCCTAGAACGGAGGGACGAAGAGTTACGTACGTCAGTGCGCCGCCGGGAAGCTGAACGCATAGAACAAGAACGACTGCGACGTATATCACTTGATCCGCCAGCGTCACCTCAGGTGGAAAGTATGGTTGGACCTACTACCATTGCAGATCTCGCCACTGCTGGGCCTTCATCAGAGCGGCAACAAGTCAGATCACCGCCGCGATCAATAAGGTCGACTACCAGCGTGACGACACGATTAAGGTTGGCTGAATTGGAAGCAGCTGAAAAACTAGCAAGCATTCGACGGAGAGAGCTGGAGCTTGAAGCGGACCTAGTGAAGAAAAGGCTGGCTGCTGAGGTGTCTGTGATACAAGACGACCAAGAAAGCATCCATGAAGATCCACTTCAAGACGAACGTCAGCATCAGAAGGTCGATCAATGGTTGCGCACCAACCCCCTCAGCTCACGGGGGGAGGGGGGCAAACATACTGAACATAAAGAAGATCCGAAGCAAATTAAATTTGATGTGCCTAGAGGAAGATCGCCGACGCCAACGAGAGCCAGAAACAGCATCGACGAACTAGCTGCGACCCTGGAGAAGATGGCCCGGCCGCGAGTTAGGCACACAGACTTGCCTACTTTTTCTGGCGCTGTCAGCGAGTGGTTGCCATTTAAAGCGGCTTATAACGACACTACGAATATGTATAGTGTATCACCGGCAGAGAACCTTCAGCGACTACGAAGTTGTCTCAAGGGCGAAGCACGTGACGCCGTAGCAGCCTTACTACACGCGGCTACAGATCCTGACGTCATAGTGAAAACGTTAGAACAGTGTTTCGGGCGTCCTGAAGTAATAATAGACAAAGCGCTTGAAGATTTAAAGAAAATGCCAAAACCGGGTACCTCAGCCAGTGATTTAAATAACTTTGCGATTAAAATTCAGAACATTATCTACGTGTTGAAAACAATAGACAAACGTGGTTACTTATACAATCCCATGCTCACAAGGGAAGTGTTGGAAAAGTTGTGCCCACACCTGCGATCACGATGGTGTGACTTTGCCTGCGACAACGAGGGAACAGCGGAGCCAGAAATAGTGATGTTGTCTCGCTTCTTAATGCGTGAAGCAGACAGGGCGTTACGCTATACATACGCCCCGTCAACAAGCACCGCCACTGCAAGAAGAGAAACCAGGCCTGCTATAACTATGAAGAAGAAGCCCAACACAATATACAACACGGTCGAGCAAACTGAAGAAGAAGATCAGTGCCCTAATTGCAAACAGAAACATGTGCTAACTCAGTGCCCGAAATATAAGTCAATGACCGTGGACCAGCGATGGGAATTTGTGAAAGATAAGAAGATATGTTTTAAATGTGCTAATAAGAAACACAGGCGCATTACGTGTAAAGCAAAGTTATGCGGTGTAAATCAATGTCGCCGGCCTCATCATGCGACATTGCATCAGGAAAGAAGAGAGTCGCCCGAGATTAAAACAGCGACTGAGAAGGCAGAAGAGCCTAAGGAAGCAGTCATGTCAGTGGCTACCAAAACAACCGCTGGCACGAGAACTGTACTATTGAAGATGTGCCCTATAGTAATCACAGGCCCACGGGGGGAGGTTAGGACGCACGCTCTGCTAGATGAAGGAGCGACCATCACCCTCATTGATGAAGACCTGGCTGAAAGCATTGGTGCTGAAGGGACAGTGCATCCGCTGCATATACATGGGGTCAACATGTCTTCAAAGGAAAATGAAAGCAAGATCGTCACAGTGAAAGTTAGAGGGTTGGGCGAGGACAGCGTGACTCACAAGCTCCAGGCACGAACCATGAAGGATCTGAAGCTTCATCAGCAGTCAATTCCTGAAGCACTGCTGAAGTATGAGCACCTGCGCGACCTCCCGAAGAACGAAGTATGCTACGAGCCGACACGCCCCGGACTTCTAGTGGGGACAGACCACTGGGAGCACATCGTGTCTCGAGAGCTCCGAACCGGCGGCCCTAATGAACCAGCTGCATCTAGAACGCAACTCGGCTGGGTAGTGCATGGGACCGCACCACGACACGCTCTCACCATGAAGAACAATGTGTTTCACATATACGAACACGAGAAACACTTTCATGAAGATCAGCGGCTTCACGAGTTAGTCGAAGCTCACTTTAAAATCGAAGCACTAGGAGTTGCGCGAGAACCACGCATAAGCGACGCGAACCAGCGTGCCATGGCTATCGTCGAAAGAACCACAAAGAAGATCGACGGTGGATATGAAGTCGGACTACCATGGCGCCATGATGACGTCACTATGCCACCGAGTTACAACGCAGCGCTTCGTCGACTAGTGAAGATCGAACAGAAGATGGATACTAATCCTGAATTTGCGAAGCAATACTGCGCACAGATGAATAATTTATTTGAGAAAGGATACGCAGTGCTATGCGACGGAACAGAAGAAGCAAGTCCTGTCTGCTGGTATTTGCCTCACTTCGCCGTGCAGAACCCAAATAAGCCCGGCAAACAACGACTGGTATTTGACGCAGCAGCCAAGAGTCATGGTGTATGTCTGAATGACAAATTACTAGACGGCCCAGACTTACTCCTATCACTCCCGGGTATTATATTCCGATTCCGGGAAAGAGCGATAGCCGTCACAGCAGACATACAGGAAATGTTTCTGCGTATTAAAATCAGAAGGGAGGATCAACCAGCGCAGCAGTTCCTGTGGAGAGACAGCGATAGAACGAGTACCCCGCGTCGTTACAAGATGACAAGCATGATATTCGGCGCGGCCAGCTCACCATACATGGCTCATCACGTCCGCAATTATAACGCGGACATACATGGGCAAGAATATCCTCGAGCACTAGAAGATATCAAAAACAGTCATTACATGGATGACCTAGTATCGAGCTATGAGAACCTAGATGAAGCCCAGAAGGCAGTGAAAGAAATAAGAGAAGTGCACGCGGTCGCCGGGTTCACACTGCGAGGTTGGAGCGCCAACAACACGATGGTGCTTAGCGACATACCCCGGGAGCTGCACGCCACCACGCCTACACAACTGGGGGGAGATAAACCTGAGAACAAGATACTAGGTTTATACTGGAGCGCCGGACGAGATGAACTAGGGTTCAACACAGCCATGAACCGAGTTCCCGCCCCAGTACGAGAACGAACACGCGCGCCTACCAAGCGTGAAGCACTCAGCGCAGTGATGTCTATTTACGACCCGCTCGGATTGCTGAGCCACTTCACCATAAGAGCGAAGATAATTCTGCAAAGTTTATGGCGACTGCAGATTCCATGGGACGAGCCAATTCCAGAACATGAAAACGAGCTATTTGCAGCGTGGCTCGCTCAACTCAACGACATCGCTCAGCTACGGTTGCCCAGAAGTTATATATCACAGAAGTATTTGGACATCGAACTGCATATCTTCTGCGACGCAAGCGAACAAGCCTACGCGACCATAGCCTACTGGAGAATAACGAACTACGACGAAACAGTGAATGTCGTGTTGGTTGCCGCCAAAGCTAAAGTAGCACCGCGGCGGGTACAAACAATTCCGAGACTGGAACTACAAGCAGCAGTCATAGGAGCGAGGATTGCTGACACTGTCCGCAAAGAACACAGAATCGAAGTAAGCAGAACAATGTACTGGACAGACTCCTCCACAGTCGTGCATTGGATATAGCATGACATGCGACGCTATACGCCGTTCGTCGCGCATCGACTAGGAGAGATCGCCGAGCTCACCTCTAAAGAAGAATGGCGTTGGCTACCTACTGAACATAATGTAGCTGATGACGCCACCCGACTCACCGATGCACCGATCAACGCCAGCGATAGGTGGTTTCAGGGCCCTACCTTCCTGAAGCTACCTGAAGAACAATGGCCTAAGAAGAAGACGCAAGAAGAAGACGATGACAAGGAAATACTACACATCGTCGAGAACCAACGGGATAGCTGGCTGCCAGACCCTGCACGTTTCTCAAAGTTTGAAACGTTAGTGAGAGCCGCGGCCAGAGTACTTGCCTTCATCGATATGTGTCGACACGCCGCGACAGGGCTAGAACTCCGCCATATAGAGCGAGCAGAGAAGGAGCTCCTGCAACGAGCACAACAGGAAAGCTTCGGCGAAGAACTGAAGAGAATGCAGTCATCTCGGTCACTCCCAAAAACGAGCAAGCTATACAAGTTAGATCCTGTGCTAGAAGACGACCTCCTGCGAGTAAGAGGCCGCATAGAAGCGTCTACCGCAGCCCCGGAAGTGAAGCGGCCAATCATTTTGGATGGTAGACACCAAATAACGAAGTTGCTAGTGATGCGAGAACATTATGCTGCAGGTCACGCCAACCGAGAACGCGTGACCAACGATCTGCGACAAAGATATTGGATCATTCACTTGCGACCCACAGTGCGCGCCGCGGAGAGAAGCTGTGCCCTCTGCCAGAGACGTCGAGCCACACCGCAAGTACCAGCCACCGGAGACCTACCACGAGCCCGCCTCGATCCATTCCATCGCCCGTTCACCAATTGTGGGGTGGATTACTTCGGACCGATGATGGTGAAGATCGGTCGGCGGCGAGAGAAGAGATGGGGCGCACTCTTTACGTGCCTCACCTGCAGAGCTGTCCACATCGAGCTTGTTGCATCGCTGTCAACGGATTCAGCGATAATGGCATTACGGCGAATGGCTGCGCGAAGAGTATGGCCGCGAGTGATGTACTCGGACAACGGGACGAACTTTAGAGGAGCAGACCAAGAACTCAAGATGGCATACGCAGAATGGTTGCCAGCCTTGAAAAACATAGGGCTGATCCACCGAATGGAGTGGAGATTTATCCCACCAGGTGCACCGAACCAAGGAGGAGCGTGGGAAAGAATGATACGCTCCGTAAAAACCGCTCTCAACGTTGCGCTGAAAGAAAAGGCACCGTCAGAAGAAGTGCTGAAAACATTGCTAGTGGAAGCAGAGTTTTCAATCAACGCGCGACCCTTGACTCACGTCAGCGTAGACCCTCAAGATCCAGAAGCGCTTACACCCAACCACTTCCTGCTTGGGTCCTCGACAGGCCTACCAACGACAGGGCCTTGTGAAGAAGCAGACAAAAGAACGTGGCGAGCCAGTCAAGCTCTCGCAGACAAGTTCTGGGCACGATGGGTCCGGGAGTATCTGCCATTGTTGGTTCCCCGAGGCGAGCCGAAGAACGCAGCACGACCCGTGCAAGTCGGCGACGTGGTCCTCATCGTGGACAGCAATCTACCACGTAATGTTTGGCCGATGGGCGTGGTAGAACGAACGCACCAAGGACCAGATGGAGGTATCAGAATCGTCGAGGTGAAGACCAGGACTGGAACTTTTCGTCGCCCAGTGAGCAAGCTCGTCGTCATTTTGAAGAAGGAAGAGGCTACGCGAGCTTCGCCGGGGGGAGAGCTGTAATGGACGCCGAGCTAAATGTACATAGAATAAGTTTTAACATAAGTAGGATAGTTAAAATCAGTATAGGTTAGGTCAATATGTAAGTAGGAAATAGGAATATGTACGTAGGTAAATGAAACACATGTTAAAATCGTTATAATTCATCATACCTATTGTAAGAGAAACTTCGAGAAAGTTTCAATGTACCAAGGCCGACAGGTCGGAACCTGTCGGAAAAGAGAAAGTTTTGTGCGTAAACAACTTCAAGGTCACGACAAGCGATTCTCGTTTGCTATTAGTAGATTTACAAAAACATATCGTGACCCCCACACGAGTTCGACCCTCGTGCCAAGGGATATAAGACGGCAGGATTTTTCGAATAATCGTAGTATCCAACCATCCGGACAAGAAGAAACACCTGAAGTGAAATAAGTCTGAAAAATATCAAGTATAGTAGTAAACAGTGAAAAAGTAGTGAAAAGTAAACAGTGAAATAAATAGTTTAAAGTGTATAAGTACTGAAACGTTATAAAGTGTAAAGAACAATCAAGAATTAAGACTTTATAGTAAACATTAAATGTGTATAGACTAGTATAAGTAGACATTAAGTGAATTTATGAAGATACAAAATAAATCAGTGTTTGAAGATTGAGTTTTATTGCAAGAGCTATCGACGTATGTCGAATGAACACATAAATACAGTCCACACCATAACAAGAAGAATAAAAGGGGTAGCAGTTTTATTAACTAATTGTGAGACGAGAACAATCATTTTTAATGTTTTTTTTTATATACATTCTTTTCACTTTTTTCTTCCACTAAGTGCACGATGCGCGAACTTACCCCTATTACGCCAAAACCTTGCCAACTTACGTGCCGGGGACATCCATAATCTATACTTTATTTATTTTATTATAATAATCTATACTAATATTATAAAGAGGAAACCTTTGTATTTTTGTATGTTTGTATTGAATAGGCTCAAAAACTACTGGACCGATTTCAAAATTTCTTTTACCATTACTTAGAGGGATTCTTCCGAATCCGTATAGGCTATATTTTATCCCGGAAAATAGGTAGGATTTTTCGTGGTAGTGAAAATTGTGGAGTAAGGCGTCGAAAAAACTGCCGTACGTTAACGATTCTCGCGAACGCTGCCTATATTTAATATAAACATTGCACCCGTGCGAAGCCGGGGCGGGTCGCTAGTAATAAATGAAAAAGTAAATGTCGCCACTTTTCGTACTTGTAAGTGCTGCAGATCATCTTCTTCGATGTTCTGCGACAGGTTGTAGATCTGCACGGAGGACAGCATGGTGGACAGCGCGAACACCGTGGCGTTGTCCTTCACCGTCGAGTTGCTGTCGAACGTGCCCTGCGTGTCCATCAGGAGTACCACCACCTGACGTCACAGATAAACGTATAGAATAGAATAGAATTTATTTATTTCTCACCATTAAACATTAGATAATTGATGAAAGGTGATACACACTAAAAACAATTTGCGGGAGACTGGTGCCTAAACATTTTTTTTATTAAACTTCTAGACGAGTTTCTAGTGATGAATTCCTTCGAAACAGCCCCATGAGTAGGGCTTCCAATCCCGCAGCCTGAATTCAATCTTGGTATTTGCGGGACTACGAGTTTTCAATCCCGCAGGATCTCGGTATTTGCGGGATCCCGCATATTGAAAATATTCACATTTATATAAAGCAAATAAAACAATGAATTTATCAACTAACTCCACATTTATTTACGTATTAGTTTGAGATCAATCAAATTACACCGCTTTTTCTTCACAAAAAACACTAAGAAATACTGAATAAAAAAGTTTGCTGATATTTTTGGCTACATACTTAGGCTACCACTGACTGAAATTCGGCTATATTAGGCTACTTAAGCTGTGAAAAACGGGCGACATCAGCCCCCGCGTTGTTTGCCACACTGCCGGCCGCCAGTCACCGACTCACCGAGCGATCGAGCTCGGTGCATGTAAGCCTTTTTTCAGTCCCGAAAATCCTGCGTATCCCGCGCCCGTAATCCCGCATCACGCGGGATTGGAAAATGACACAGGATCCCGCAATACCGAGATCTCGGTATTCCGGGATTGGAAGCCCTACCCATGAGCACTTTTCGCCTGACCCGGGAATCGAACCAGAGACGTCATGCTCAGCAGTCGCGCTTACGACCACAAGAACAACGAGGTAGCTGTGAACGATAATCCCAAAAAATAAAGCTGTGCGTGTGTTCTATGTATTACCTTTTCTCCATTTGACAAGGAAGCTTTGAAGGGCTGCGACCAGAGATGTATGCCGGTAGTGTGCCTGTCGGAGCCACCGCGCCACGAAAACCCCTTCAGGGTCTCGTTCTCTTTGCCCAGCCACTCACCACCGCCTTCCCCATTGTTGTACTGGAATCATGAAAAAGATCAAAGTTTAGTTGTTTTTCTTTTTTATTAAGAATAGGCTCGCGTTTGACCGTTTGTTTGGTAAGTGATGATGTGGTCGAAGATGGAGCACACTTACCTAAAAGTAACCTATTCACTCTTGAGTTAAAGACCCCTAGGTTTATAGCAATGCAGTCAGTGTTTCGTAAAGACAAATAGATCCCATAATGAACAATATTTGTCAAAAAACTAAGTCTCACAACTCAATTCTTCTAGCGTAAAAAGTTGTGAGATCCATGTAATACCAAGTCGGTTATTAATTTATTCAGTACCTACTTAAGGGACCTTCTGTCTTAAGTTGTTACGTAATTATCTAACCTAACAACATATTATAGTGACCATATCAACATTCAAAATCTTTAACGTTTTAAATAAATAGATTGACTCGGCCTAAAATTCAGGCTTCTAGTTTTATCCACAACGAAGTTATAGGGGGTCGACAATGGCCTGAACTGCTTCGAGAAAAGGATGGTACAACCGTGTCGCTTGTTTGCTCGACTTGGCGGGGGCACTACCGTGCCCCCAGAAAGTAAGTGATGAACAAGTTGCAAGAATGAAAAAGGAATCATGATCATCTACTTTAACCTTTTCCCAACTATGTTGCGGTCAGCTTCCTGTCTTACCGAGTATTAATGGTTTACATGTAGCGACTGGCTATCTGACCTCCACAGTATCTGGGTAACACGATACGCCTTGGTAAGACCAGTGACAGGTTTTCTGGCTCCTGACTACCCAATATAAAAAAAGTTATTTATAAAATCTAAGAAACCCGACTGATCAACTGAAATGCAAGAAACAAGCACATTTTTATTTTAAAAAGTGACAAGCACATGGACCCATCCCATAAAAAAAAATATAGCACATAATTTGGCTACTAAAGTTACCCTCAACCAAAGATATAACAAACTACATCATTGCCCTCAACGCTGTCCATAGATTATCATAATAATATTTTTTAAAAAGAATCGCCAGGGTTGACAAAACGTATATAACAGCAATGACAAATTAAAAAGTATACTACCATTACAGATTTAAAACAGTCATTAGAACAATACAAATAGATTTGAATTTTTAAGAGTATTAAATGCGCCCGCGACTTCGTCAGCACGGATTTCAAAATAATGTAACCAATGAAAAAGAAAATTAGATTTCTTATTTCAAAATGAGACCTAGCAATGTGGGTATAATTCACATTACTAGCAATCTTGTTAACCCCTCCAACTAAGCTAAATATGCTTGTCTCTGGAGTGGGCTGTGGGTAGACGTTAATTTGATCATAATTCCAAAGCTTTTTTAATATTAGTATAGACTAGCACTTCGTCCGAGTGGATTTCAAAATAATTTATAGCCTGCACTCACCAATAATGCACCATACTATCAATGAAAAAAATTTTAGAATTTGATCATTAGTTCCGAAGATTACCCTAGACTACATTCAAGTCACAAAAAAAAAATACCTCTTCTCTATAGATGAGACATTTCAATAGTCCTATTAGGCTTTGAAAGTTATCAGTATTACAAATCATCATCTATTGAAAAAGTCCCGTAAACTCTTACAACTCACCGTCCTATCCAAGTACCGCAAGAAGAAGTCAAGCAGAAAGGACTTCCCCTTTCGGTATGCGCCGGCGACGGACACCAGCACCACGGGCCGGTCGCGCACGTCCTCCCGCAACAACAGCTTCTGCAGAGCCTCCTCGTGCAGCAAGAACGTGTGGTCCTCGCTCGGAGTCACCACCTGGATCCCGTGGCCTGATGATAGGCTTTCCATGTTTGCTGGAAATTATGAAAAACAAGATGTAATAAGACCACTAAGACACTGTTTATACAGGGTTATTGGTAAAACACTAACAACCTCTCAGGACTATGTTAGCAACATCATAAACAACTTTCGTTCTATAACTTTTAATCATTCATTATATTTTAGTTCATCTTCGTTTTCATACAAAAATTGGCCAAGTGCGAGTCGGACTCGCCCATGAAGGGTTCCGTAATCCGTAGTAACTATAATAAACAGTGATCGGAGTAGGTAGATTGAAATGGGGTAATTGATCCGAAACGTATATATTAATATGGACATTCCTCCGGAATTGGTGGATTATTAAAAAAAAAACGGAACTTATGTAGGAATTTTATTCTGCCAGAGTGGAAGGAGTCATTTGATGATTTGCCATCCTCAAAAAAAAGGTAGGAATTGTAATAAAATGAGCAATATTATTACAGACTAGCTTTTGCCCGCGACTTCGTCCGCGTGGAATAGTTACTTTGGGCTAACGTTAAATTTAACCCCGATTTTGAAGCATTCTTCATTGGCGCTCCGCTCCTATTGGCCTTAGCGTAATGATACAATATAGCTGTGCCCGCGACTCCGTCAGCGTAAGTTAATGTATTGGTAATATTGTTTAGATCACGTTCACATGAGGCTTAAGTACCTAGAGAACGCTTCGACCGCGAGACGCGTCGAGCGCGGCGACCGATTCTCAAAAATAATCCTTATAGCATGATTCAGTATTCACGCGCGATGGCTTATTATTATAAGCGTATTTCATGTATAACTATGGTGTTTCTATACCGATTTATATGATTCTTTTTACGATTTCGTAGCCGAATGGCAAAAAACGGAATCTTTATAGTTTCGACATGTCTGTCCGTCTGTCTGTCTGTCTGTCTGTCCGTCCGTCCGTCTGTCACAGCAATTTTATTCCGAAACTATTAGGACTATTAGGAAACTTGATAGGTAGATGTATTCTGTGAACCGCTTTCCGATTTTGAGAAAAAAATTAAAAAAAAAATTAAAATAAAGAGGGGCTCCCCATACATGGAACTAAACCTGAAAATATTTTTTTTCATGAAATCGATTAAAAACTACATCGGGGTTTCTAAAACCACTTTTCCATAAAGTCAATCGCTTAAAAGATATAAGCTTCCAAAGTGGTAAAATGTGTGTGTGGCGGACACAACCTCTAACTTCTATAATAATGGAGTGAAAAATCTAAAAAAAATATATGTCTGTAGATCTTAATATAAACTTTCAACCAAAATTAGTTTGAACGAAATCAGTTCAGCAGTTTTTGAGATACAGCATATTTTCTAAAACCGCAAATATAACTTTGTAATTCATACAAACACTATGAAAAACAAATTTATTCGGCGCAGTTGTAAAAAATGTAAAAAAGCCAGTTTTAAGAAATTTGTAAGGCTTTTTTTTCAAAACAAATTTATTTGGCGCAGTTGTAAAAAATGTAAATAAGCTAGTTTTAAGAAATTTGTAAGGTTTTTTTTTCGTCAAATAAATTTGCATATTATATTATAGTTACTACGGAACCCTTCATGGGCGAGTCTGACTCGCACTTGGCCAATTTTTTTATGGAATAGTTAATAATGTTAACTTTTTCAATTAGGGGTGACTGAGAGTGTTATAAACGTAAGAGTAGACAAATATTATAATCAGAAAGCTTCGAACTGCTAAGCTATCGGGAGTTACACGTGTTATTGTGAGTCAACCATAAAAGTTAGACATATGCTGTCGTGGAATATTTTTTATATAATTTTAAGGAGAACATTTCCGTCATGAAATGATTTGTGTAGCTTTAACCATTAAGGTTGCACACGCGACGGAAGCTTAAAAAATGGAGTAACTTCTCCCGTTTTCCCAACATTTCCCTTCACTGCTCTGCTCCTATTGATTGTAGCGTGATGAAAAGTATACTATAACCCCCTCAGGAGTATGAGAAATAATTGTACCAAGTTTCGTTAAAATCCGTCGAGTAGTTTTTGTTTCTATAACGGTTATACAGACAGACAGACAGACAGACAGACAAAAATTTAACTGATTGCATTTTTGGCATGAGTATCGATCCTTAATCACCCCCTGATAGTTATTTTGGAAATATATTTCATGTACAGAATTGACCTCTCTACAGATTTATTATAAGTATAGATAAAAATAAAATTACATATAAACAATAAAAATTACAGATAAATAATGAATTAATTTAGTTTTTAGACCTTCCTTTAAATTTTGAATTGAGTAGGAATAATATCACTACCAACATTAACAATGTTTAATTGAATCCGGAAATACCGGAATTACTTTCCGGGAAAATGGCTTATCCATGTTCTTCTTTCTGTGTGCATTTATGATACAAGTACCAAAAATCAATCTACCTACACCGATCACTGATAATAAATATAATATATTTATAAGAAAAAAAAACCTTACAAATTTCTTAAAACTAGATTATTTACATTTTTTTCAACTACGCCAAATAACTTTGTTTTTTATAGTATTTGTATGAATTACAAAGTTATATTTGCGGTTTTAAAAAATATACTGTATCTCAAAAACTGCTGACTCGATCTCGTTCAAACCAATTTTGGTTGAAATTTTAAATTAAGATCTACAACATATGGTTTTTTTAGATTTTTCACTTCATTATTATAGAAGTTAGAGGGGGACACACACACATTTTACCACTTTGGAAGCGTATATCTTTTAAACGATTAACTTTATGAAAAAGTCATTTTAAAAAACTTAATGTCATTTTTAAAGACCTGTCTATAGATACCACACACGTATAGGTTTCATGAAAAAAAATATTTTTAGTTTCAGTTCCATGTATGGGGAGCCCCCTTCATTTTAAACATTTTTTTAATTTTCTCTTAAAATCGGAAAGCGGTTCACAGAATACATCTACCTACCAAGTTTTACATGTATAGTCCTAATAGTTTCGGAATAAAATGGCTGTGACATACGGATGGACGGACAGACAGACAGACGGACAGACATGTCGAAACTATAAGGGTTCCGTTTTTTGCCATTCGGCTACGGAACCCTAAAAATGAAAATATTTCAATTGAACGCTCTAAATGTTGCGCAGTCTTTTTTTCCGGGTGGGACGGACGGGAGTGTCAGACTTCTACTGAATAAAAACCCACCCTTTTCCTTCAGCTGCCCTTAAGTTCCGGGGCCACGGTATTTCGTTAGAACATTCCTGCAACCCCGGCTCATACTTCTATAAGCGCGAAATTAACTTAAAAAGGGGTAGTTTATTAGTTTTTAGTCAGTAGGAGTCTGACACTCCCTTCCGCTCCACCCAAAGCGGGAGAATGATTATGATTTACCCATCCGGAAAAAAGAGAAGTATGAAATTTTGCAAAGTTAATGTTTATTTATGGAGAGGTGCAAAAAGCTAATATTTGAACCAACTGCTGTTGGCCACTTGCCACCGTTGGGCGGCTACTTATGTCAATTAATACTCCATACTCTTTATCCATTTTTAGGGTTCCGTAGCCGAATGGCAAAAAATGGAACCCTTATAGTTTCGACATGTCTGTCCGTCTGTCTGTCTGTCCGTCCGTCCGTATGTCACAGCCATTTTATTCCGAAACTATTAGGACTATACATGTAAAACTTGGTAGGTAGATGTATTCTGTGAACCGCTTTCTGATTTTAAGAGAAAATTTAAAATATATCTATACTAATATTATAAAGAGGAAACCTTTGTATTTTTGTATGTTTGTATTGAATAGGCTCAAAAACTACTGGACCGATGTCAAAATTTCTTTTACCATTACTTAGAGGGATTCTTCCGAATCCGTATAGGCTATATTTTGTCCCGGAAAATAGATAGGATTTTTCGTGGCAGTGAAAATTGTGGAGTAAGGCCTCGAAAAAACTGCCGTACGTTAACGATTCTCGCGAACGCTGCCTATATTTAAACATTGCACCCGTGCGAAGCCGGGGCGGGTCGCTAGTTTAAAATAAAGGGGGCTCCCCATACATGGAACTGAAACTAAAAATATTATTTTTCATGAAACCTATACGTGTGTGGTATCTATAGACAGGTCTTTAAAAATGACATTATGGTTTTTAAAATGACTTTTTCATAAAGTCAATCGTTTAAAAGATATACGCTTCCAAAGTGGTAAAATGTGTGTCCCCCCTCTAACTTCTATAATAATGAAGTGAAAAATCTAAAAAAACATGTGTTGTAGATCTTAATGTAAATTTTCAACCAAAATTGGTTTGAACGAGATCGAGTCAGCAGTTTTTGAGATACAGTATATTTTCTAAAACCGCAAATATAACTTTGTAATTCATACAAATACTATGAAAAACAAAGTTATTTGGCGTAGTTGTAAAAATTTTAAATAAGCTAGTTTTAAGAAATTTGTAAGGTTTTTTGTTTTTTTTTTTTCAAATAAATATATTAAGTTTGTTATATTTATTATAGTTACTACGGAACCCTTCATGGGCGAGTCCGACTCGCACTTGGCCAATTTTTTATATTTTACCGTTAACATAGCTTATATTTCAGCCAATTAATAACATAACTAAACAGACTGTATCCACTCATCGTAACTTATGATTAAATACGCAAGACGTACATACCTGCCAGTTATGTACTTTATGATTACGACGCGTAATTATAAGTTGTACCGACTTGATAGTTAATACCGTTCGGAGCCCTATTTACATATTGTTGTTCCCGGCTGACATTTGCACATCTTTGACAGTCATATCACAGTCACAAGCTAGAAGATGTGACTCTAGTCTTGCTAAGGGGTATACGATACCCAGTTACTGGTTTGTGGAAGTCAGATAGGCAGTCCGCTCCATGTAAAACACTACACAGTACTAAACTGGAAGCTGACATACATAAAATAGTTGGAAACAGACTAAGCAGAAGATATTAAAATATCATCAGCTTTCTTTTCAACCGACGACCAAAAGAGGAGGTTATCAATTCGACGCGTATATTTTTTTTCTTTTAATGTATGGTCACCGATTACTCGAAGACGGCTGAACCGATTTGGAAAATTCTTTTTTTGATTGAAAGGGTCCCATTTTTATAAAAGTCAGGATCTGATGATGGGATCCTAGAGAAATCGAGGGAACTCTTCAAATATTATAGGCACACCTATGACGTTTTGGGTATTTATTATAGTAACTTGTGCAGTTGCTCTCAAAAAGTACCATTTGAGGAAGTGGAACTGATGATGAAGACCACAGATGGCCGCCGAAACTACTCAATAATAAGTATTGAGTGGATTGCGATTCGATTACTTGAATATGGATGTTAAGCACTTTATGCTCGTCACAATGCATATGGTGATGTAGAGCTGATGGTGAAGTACCAGGAGAACTCCTCAACAATTAACGGCCCAGCATTGGGAAAAGCTATATTTTGTAAAAGGTTATAAGTAGTTGACATTTAGGCTCTTATAACTAGGTAAATTAAAAATAGACCAACTAAAAAGAGTAAAATAAAAACTTTTTACCAAAAAATTAAACCGACTCCCAAAAACACTGCAAAGTGAAAAATAACTTTAATTTCGGAAGTCGGTGCCAAAAACGAAAATACAAAACTAAAGACACCGACTACCGAAATTAAAGTTATTTTTCACTTTGCAGTGTTTTTGGGAGTCGGTTTAATTTTTTGGTAAAAGTTTTTTTAAGGTTTCATACCAAAAGGAAAAGACGGAACAGCCCCGGTCCGGTTTTTTTTTTTCGAGATGAAACGTGTCGGCAGACGGGTATATAAGGCTCGTAATGACTAAAACCACCCAGGAGTTGCCTCGTTAGCTTGCATCCATAGCTGCAGGTGCGAATATGTCTTCTGCTGCGTCCAACTGAATTGAATGAATTGCAATCGCATGAATTGGCCTGCAAGCAGCAGGCCTTGTCTCGGAATGTTGGGAGTGCGTTACAGCTCCCTACACTTCTAAGGGGCGCCCCATCTCTCGAGTCCTTAAAAAGACCATCGGCCTATCAGAGAAGAATACCTCAAGTTTTAGGGAAAGTCTTTGTCCAGTTGTCAGAAACAGTCTAATGGCCGTAAGGAAGTTTGTTTAGAAATGATATTAACATAGTCAGGAGTAAATTTTTCACATTTCGCCATAATAAGCAATTTATACCTGTAAAAAAATACAACCGTAACTACGCGAGGTCATGTAAACCAGTTTCTATTGTTAAATGTTTCCGCATTAACTACTTTTTTTACAACAGTTAAATGTTATCAGATCTTTTGTTTAGTATAGATTGGATACGCTCTCCATATGTTTCAGCGATGATAAGGACTTGTATTTATAGTGCTTATCAAAGCATGTCACTGCCCGGAGGAATTCCTCTCCACTTTGCGTCCAATACCATTGATCTGTTCATCAATTAATTTAGTTAATCGCAGCCTAGTTGGAAACCAAAGTACTCTGTGTTTAGTTCGCAATTAAAAAAAAACTCTATTTGCCTTCATATCCAGTCTAGAGTGGACAGCCTATGGTAACACTAAACTAAACTTAGGCGCGTTTCTGTATATTTTAAGTTTAAATGTAAGAAGCTGATGAAATGACTCTAGGATAATAGCCGATTTACCGAAAACGCTAGAACATAATATGAGTATACCTATTTCTACGTCGTGAGTATTACCATTAGTGTGAATAATTTTTATGCGACTGTAATCAGAATACCCGGCTTTTCAACCGACGACCAAAAGAGGAGGTTATCAATTCGACGCGTATATATATATATATTTTTTTTTTTTAATGTATGATCACCGATTACTCGAAGACGGCTGAACCGATTTGGAAAATTCTTTTTTTGTTTGAAAGGGTATACTTCGAAATTGGTCTCATTGTCACCAGGTCAGGATCTGATGATGGCATCCTGGAGAAATTGAGGGAACTCTTCAAATATTATAGGCACACCTATGGCGTTTTGGGTATTTCTTATAGTAACTTGTGCAGTTGCTCTCAAAAAATACCATTTGGGGAAGTGGAACTGATGATGAAGACCACAGATGGCCGCCGAACCTACTCAATAATAAGTATTTCGTGGATTGCGATTCGAATACTTGAATATGGATGTTAAGCACTTTATGTTCGTCACAATGCATATGGTGATGTAGAGCTGATGGTGAAGTACCAGGAGAACTCCTCAAAAATTAACGGCTCAGCATTGGGAAAAGCAATATTTTGTAAAAGGTTATAAGTAGTTGACATTAAGGCTCTTTTAACTAGGTAAATTAAAAATCGACCAACTAAAAAGAGTGAAACAAAAAATTACCAAAAAATTAAACCGACTCCCAAAAACACTGCAAAGTGAAAAATAACTTTAATTTCGGAAGTCGGTGCCAAAAACGAAAATACAAAACTAAAGACACCGACTACCGAAATTAAAGTTATTTTTCACTTTGCAGTGTTTTTGGGAGTCGGTTTAATTTTTTAGTAAAAAGTTTTTTATTTGAATCACAATCTCTTTTTTTGTAATTGGGGGAAAATCTTCAAAAGGGGCCTGAACTTTTGGGGAAAACGAACAGGGAGTGTGGGATTCCCACCTCACTAAACCCACTGATCACCATCAACACATAGAAGGGGCCTCGTTACGTCTTGAAAGACCACTCCGGAGCCCCCCCTGCAACGCTCATTAGGGCTCATCCCTGAGGAGACTGTAAAGGGCCCTCCCCTGTGTCTCGCTGTGCACGGTGGCACGTGAGCTCCTCTCACACAATCTACAGCATATACCTACTCGTCTGTTGTAGGTCACCGATTGACGAAAAATATGAACTACTTCATATTGTTCATCAAACCAATACTTAAGTCAAATATTATCCCTCAACCATTTCCTACGTAGTAAAATAACCTCTTTAATATTTTACCTATATAAAAACGATTGTTCGGCTGCTGAATCCTCATCTTCAATAAACTGCTGAACCAGCAGGAGGACATTTTAACGAAACTGATAAAATCAACTTTGGATCAGTGGCTTTGTGGAGGAGCCACCAAAATTTTTATAATAACACGTAGGTACGTACAATAATAGACTATCAAACGCAGGTTTTTCGGTGAAACAATGATAACAAATTAATATAGCATGAACACAACACTATTATAGGTCACGATCACTGACAATTCCAATGTCAACATGTCATGACGTCAAGTAGCAGTGAGAAACTGGTCGTAGGTATCGGGAGGAAAGGAGGTCACCTACTCCACTACTAAGGATTTCAACAAAGGTTAAACTATCTGTTTGTATCTAATGCACCATAGAGTAACCCCGACCAAACTGGACAGCCATTGGCCGCCGCCGGTGCTATAATATGTGCTGCACACTGTAAGCCCTATTGTAACAAGTTTCCAGATTTTTTTATTGGTAATAAGATTGATATCGTCTCACCTCAAAATAAACCGTTGCAAATGCACCATAAAGTATGGATTGTCTTTGAAAAACTGACAGTTCTTATTGACACACGTAGTTTTGAAATGTTCGAAATTTGAAACGCGCGCCTAAATCTCGCGGTGCCTTATTTGCGACGCTTTCCACAACGCAGACCCTTATCTGAACAAATTACATAATATGTAATTTGTTCACTATATTATAGTTTTCTAACATAACACTTGCGTAACACCTAGGCAGATAGATAAAACAAAAAACTTTTTAGCAAAAAATAAAACCGACTTCCATAACAAAACACTACAAAGCCAAAAATAACTTTATCTTAAAGTTATTTTTGAGTTGATTTGTACTTTATCTACTAATTTATCTAGTTACAAAGACCAAAATGTCAACTACTTATCACCTTTTACAAAATATTGCTTTTCCCGATGCAGGGCCGTTAATTTTTGAGGAGTTCTCCTGGTACTTCACCATCAGCTCTACTTCACCATATGCATTGTGACGAGCATAAAGTGCTTATCATCCATATTCCAGTAATCGAATCGTAATACACAAAATACGTACTTATTATTGAGTAGTTTCGGTGGCCATCACCCAAAACGCTATAGGTGTGCCGGGTGTGCCATAATATTTGAAGAGTTCCCTCGATTTCTCCATGATCCCATCATCAGATCCTGATTTCATAACAATGGGACCAACTAGAAAGTATTATACCCTTTCAAACGAAAAAAGAATTTTCCAAATCGGTCCAGCGTCCAGCCGTCTTCGAGTTATGAGGTAACATACATACAAAAAACATTTTTTTAAAAAGTTCAGGACGAACTGAGAACCTCCTCCTTTTTTTGAAGCCCGTTAAAAATACGTTCTTGGAATATGTAGATGGAAAGAAAGAAGAATAAGAAAGAAAGAAAAGTATTTATTGCCAACAGACAAACGACATGCTAACAATATTAAAAACTTATTTAGTTCCATAAGAATAGAGTTATGATAGCCACAAAATGTCTGTTGACAGATAGATGTGGATAGATGAAAGATGGGTGAAAGAGTCGCCAACAATCGAGTGAACGATTTACCTATTTGGCGAACATAAGTACTGAGATGATTTTGGTTGAGTAAGATCTACATAGTTTAGCTTCTTTTAAGGGTTCCGTAGCAGAATGGCAAAAACGGAACCCTTATAGATTCGTCATTTGTGTGTCTGTCCGACCATATTTCACAGCCATTCTATTCCATTGTTTTATTCCGAAACTTTAGGACTACCTACACAGTTGCAACGTGTATTGGAACTAAAACTATAAAAAAAATAGGCTAAAAGTGCTATTCGGTTTTTCTCTCAGAAATATTTTAACTCAAGTGGCTGCCTATCCGCCTTCGCCGGAATACACATATTTTTAACCGATTTCAAAAAAAGGAGGTTTACAATTCGTCTTTTTTTCATAACTCGGAGACGGCTGGACCGATTTGAAAAATTCTTTTTGCGTTTGAATGGGTATACTTTCTAGTTGGTCCCATTGTTACGAAATCAGGATCTGATGATGGGATCCTGGAGAAATCGAGGGAACTCTTCAAAAGTTATAGGCACACCTATAGCGTTTTGGGTATTTCTTATAGTACCTTGAGCAGTTGCTTCCGAAAAGTACGATTTGGGGAATGTGAACTGATGATGAAGACCACAGATGGCCACTGAAACTCCTAAATAATAAGTATTTCGTGGATTGCGATTCGATTACTTGAGTACGGATGTTAAACACTTTATGCTCGTCACAATACATATGGTGATGTAGAGCTGATGGTCAAGTACCAGGAGAACTCCTCAAAAATTAACGGCTATGCATCAGGAAAAGCAATATTTTGTAAAAGGTGATAAGTTGTTGACATTATGGCTTTTGTAACTAGATAAATTACAAACCGACCCACTAAAAAGCATAAAAAAAAAATTTAGCAAAAAATAGAACCGACTTCCATATCAAAACACTACAAAGGCAAAAATAACTTTAATTTCGGAAGGCGGTGTCTTTAATTTTGTATATATTTTCGTTTTTGACACCGCCTTCCGAAATTAAAGTTATTTTTGCCTTTGTAGTGTTTTGATATGGAAGTCGGTTCTATTTTTTGCTAAACTTTTTTTATCATTACTCTACAGTATTCTTTTCAATCCAACGACTCCCTTTTATCTCAAAGAACGTTTTAAGTTCCTTCATGACACACATGTTAGAGATTTGAGATCATCAGAAAAGAGACTTTTGATGCCTACGCATTCCACAAAATTTTACGACCAGTCGTTTACGGTACAGGCTATTCGGTTGTGGAATGGATTGCCGGTGTCAGTAAGACAAGCTCAGTCACTCGCTGTTTTTTCAACCGACGACAAAAACAGGAGGTTATCAATTCGAAGCGTATATATATTTTTTTTTTAATGTATGATCATCGATTACTCGAAGACGGCTGAACCGATTTGGAAATTTCTTTTTTTGATTGAAAGGATATACTAAAACACTGCAAAGTGAAAAATAACTTTAATTTCGGAAGTCGGTGCCAAAAACGAAAATACAAAACTAAAGACACCGACTACCGAAATTAAAGTTATTTTTCACTTTGCAGTGTTTTTTGGGAGTCGGTTTAATTTTTTGGTAAAAAGTTTTTAAAAATTGAAAATCTCGGTTGCCAATCACTTTATTTCAAACTTATGATTATTCCTTTGTTTTCTACACACGATGTTAAAGAACACATTATATATTTATATAATTGTATTTATGTATTGTATATATATATATATATATTTGTATATTTTTATTAGTTTTTCCGTTATTGACGAATATTTGTACAGTAGTACACTAATATAGCCCTCCCCATTTTAATTAAAGCTCGTAAATTCCTTCCAAAGGTTGTCTGGAAGATATCGCTCTCAGCGATAAGACCGCCATTGTAACCAATGTTATTTACAATATTGTTATTTAAGTGTGATTCAGTTATTGGTGTACAATAAAGTATATTCTATCTATCTATCTTAATTTGGAAGTTGGCGGTGTGATAGCCTCGTGCCCCGGAAAGAAAGTAAAACCGTTGGTCCGAACTGTCATTTTGACATCTTTGACAGTCGTTACGGATAAGCCAGAAAATCTGACATTAGTTTGGCCAAGGGGTATCATGTTACTAAACGATTGTAGAAGTCAGATACGACGTCATTCCATGTAAAACTCTGCTGTATCCTGGTAGCCTGTGAACTGGTAGCCGACCCCAAAAGAGTTGGGAAAAGATTAAACAGATGATGAGTATAATAAAATACTTAGATTAAATGTGTTACCGCATAGCTAAGGCTACATTATACCAACAACTAAATACAAAACAACTATAAGAATATAAAAAATTGGCCAAGTGCGAGTCGGACTCGCCCATGAAGGGTTCCGTAGTAACTATGATAAATAAAATATACTTAATATATTTGAAAAAAAAAAAATAACAAAAAACCTTACAAATTTCTTAAAACTAGCTTATTTACAATTTTTACAACTACGCCAAATAACTTTGTTTTTCATAGTATTTGTATGAATTACCATGTTATATTTGCGGTTTTAGAAAATATACTGTATCTCAAAAACTGCTGACCCGATCTCGTTCAAACTAACTTTGGTTGAAAGTTTACATTAAGATCTACAACATATGGTTTTTTAGCTTTTTCACTTCATTATTATAGAAGTTAGAGGGGGGGGGCACACACATTTTACCACTTTGGAAGCGTATATCTTTTAAACGATTAACTTTATGAAAAAGTCATTTTAGAAACCTTAATATCATTTTTAAAGACCTGTCTATAGATACCACACACGTATAGATTTCATGAAAGAAACTATTTTTAGTTTCAGTTCCATGTATGGGGAGCCCCCTTTATTTTAAATATATTTTAAATTTTCTCTTAAAATCAGAAAGCGGTTCACAGAATACATCTACCTACCAAGTTTTACATGTATAGTCCTAATAGTTTCGGAATAAAATGGCTGTGACATACGGACGGACGGACAGACAGACAGACGGACAGACATGTCGAAACTATAAGGGTTCCGTTTTTTGCCATTCGGCTACGGAACCCTAAAAACAGGTTATACGCAAAGATATATATAATATTATAATACCTACGTCATTAGTTATACGATACTTAAACTTGTTTCTGTAACGAATTGCATATTATATTACTTATGTGCATAATAAAAATTAAAAAATATAATATATACGCGTCGACTTGAGAACCTGCTCCGCTTTGTTTTCGTCGGTCAAAAGCTAATAACAGGCTGACGACCATAATATTAACTTAAATTTTAAGTTTGAATGTTATTACAATAATGTAAATTTTCTGCAATTCTTCTCTCTGATGTACTTAAATATTAACTGTGCCACATTTCATGCTCCTTTGTCTGCTTAATTTTCGTAAAAAGTGATACAAACATTTTGGTTTAAGTATTACATATTACAATATCTGTGGTATACTTACTCTATTTTATCTTACTTCTTACTAATATTATAAATGCGAAAGTTTGTGAAGATGGATATATGGATATTTGTTACTCTTTCAAACAAAAACTACTGAACGGATTTAGATAAAACATTGCCGTAATATAGCTCATACATCTGAATAGCCATAATATTACGATAAGTATCAAGTGAGTCGGAAAAATTCCTGCCCTCTGAGAGCTATCATGGCCTACGCTGCCTGAATTTTGGATTTACATAATAATAATGTACTGTGGGATTGTCTTAAACAATTCAGTTCATTTTAAAAAAGTCTGCGACAGAAGTTTTTAAGAAAAAATTAAAACACACTTACGTAACCTTATTTCTATAACTTTGGTTACAATGGCGGTCTTATCGCTGAGAGCGATATCTTCCAGACAACCTTTGGAAGGACTTTAAAAGCTTTAATTGAATTGGGGAGGGCTTAATTAGTGTACTACAAATACTCATAACGGAAAAAAAACTAATTGAAATATATAAGTATATATAAATACAATACATAATTATAATTATATAAAATATATAAATGTAATGTGTTCTTTAACATCATGTGGAGAAAAACAAAGAAATAATCATAAATTTGAAAGAAAATGATTGGCAACCGAGCTTTTAAAAGCAGCGAGTGTCTGTGCTTGTCTTACTGACACCGGCAATGCATTCCACAACCGAATAGCCTGCACCGTAAAAGAATGGTCGTAAAATTTAGTGGAATGTGTAGGCATCAAAAGTCTCAAATTCTCCGATGATCTCAAATCTCTACCATGTGTGTCATGAAGGAACTTAAATCGTTCTTTGAGATAAAAGGGAGTCGTTGGATTGAAAAGAATACTGTAGAGTAATGATAAAATATGTGTATTCCGTAATACACATATTTTATAGGCTAGGCAGCCACTTGAGTTTAATGTGAAACTCAGAAACATGATCATACTTGCGCAAACCAAATATGAATCTGATACAAAAATTTTGGAGTTGCTCAAGCTTATCTAACTGCACTTCAGTGAGATCTGGATAACTTGCATCAGCATAGTCGAGGACAGGGAGAAGAAGAGATTGGGCAAGCGCAGTTTTAGTGGCAGTCGGCAGGAAATTGCGCAATCTGCGTAAAGACCCCGCAGAGGCAAACAGTTTGCGGCTCACTTCCTGCAACTGGGGACCCCAAGACAAATCCTTATCAATTTAAATACCAAGGTCTCTTACTGAGTCACAGTAAGGTATAACAGCTCCATCAAAAACGATTTGGGGAAGGGTCGTCCAGTCAATTTTGGAACGTAGCCTAGGGCTGCCAACAATAATGACTTGAGTCTTCGCAGGATTAACCCTCAAACCATGATCCAAACTCCAGTCAGAAATACGCGCTAAGTCTTTATTCACTATCTTCACCGCCTCAGACAATTCCTCAACGGGAGCTTGTGAATAAATTTGCAGATCATCAGCATAAAGGTGGTAGGATGAGAGAAGTTCATTAGAAATTGAATTTATAAATATGGCGAAAAGAAGAGGAGAGAGAACGCCCCCCTGCGGTACGCTAGCAGTAGTATTGCACCATGAAGACAATGATCCTTCAATGCAAATACGTTGTCGGCGGCCACACAGGTAACTACGAAACCCATCAATAGCTGTTGGAGATATGTTAAGAGAGCACAGTATCCCGAGCAAGACATCAAAATCAACAGTGTTAAAAGCATTACTGAAATCAAGTAAGGAAAGGACCGTCAGTTTCCCACAGTCCATTCCTGATCTTATATCGTCAGTAATGTTAACAAGAGCTGTGGTAGTGCTATGCCCTGGACGAAACCCGGATTGGTAAAAATTAAGGAGTCTGTTTCTACAGAGGAAAGCACTAATCTGGCTATGGATAAGGCGTTCTAGGACTTTGGATAGGAACGGTAAAATGGGGATAGGACGGAATTCAGAAAAAGAAACAGGATTACATTTTTTTGGAAGAGAGGTTATTTGAGCTTCTTTCCATAAAGATGGAAAGACACCAGAGGATAAGGAATAATTTAGGATATGACAAATGACAAGAAGGATTTCGTCAAGTATAGGGAGTATCATCTTGCGACTAACACAGTCACTACCAACAGCATTTGATGTGATTGATAAAATACTCTTTTTAACATCACAACTAGCAAATTGATTAAAAACAAAAGGAGAATAATCGGGAGTGGGAAGAGACGAAAGATTATCTAGAGTTTTGGCTTTAACAGCTCCATTGAAACTACAAGAGGTGGAAAAATGATGATTGAGTGATTCAAGATCTATATCTTTAGGGATAGACTCTTGACGTGACTTCCCAATTCCCATTGATCTGAGAAATTTCCAGACTTAAGCTGGATCACCGTTTTCAACAGACTCATGAATGTGGCGGCGTTGGGCATCCCTACAAACCAAGTTGCTGCGATTTCGGATAGCAACGTATTTCTCACGATTTAAGGAGCTAGGTCTGCACTTGAAAAGCATGATAAATATAAGGGATTAACGCGGGTGAAACCGCGGAGCACAACTAGTATGTACATGTGATTTTTGTGCTTAAATTAAAGTTTAGTCAGTCCTTCTGTTTGTCTGCGTTAATTAATCACTAGAACGATTAAGCCGGTTTTAATAAGACCAGCACTGGAAGATAGGAATATCAAAAGGCAATTTATCCTAGGAACATCTCCTACGCCAATGAAGTCGCGCCAGAACTAACATCGAATACCAACATTTTAACAAATTAATAGAACATTTCGCAAAAATCCAGTGTATCGAAAACAATATCGTAAGTATGTGTTTATTTAGTCTTGTTTGTCTAGTGACACCATTCCCACGAACGATCGATTTTGTAAAACCTTGCACGAATTAACACGTCGCGAACGATAGAGGTTTACTTTATGTTATGGTTCTATTCTTACACTATGCACTTTTGAAGTTAATTTGTTCAGTATTCACGAAAATAAATATCTAAACTCCGTAGACTTGATAGTTATGTACCCAGTCGCACGGGTCGATGTTTACGGTACCTCAAATGGCTTATCACGATCCTCCGTTATGTCGAAGATACTGCAGCAATAATTTTGAAATAAATATATGGTAAAGTTGAGGATTAATGTTAGGTACTATGTTTGGCGAAAACACGATTCCATTAAATGTTCTTGATAGAAAAAAAATCCAAAGTTACCTCCAAACCGAACAATAAACCGCTGGTATTCAAAAATAACTACAAATTAGATAATGAAACTTTGCTTATTAATTGAACTAACTATAAAGCAGGTCTTATGTTATTTACATTTTTTAAATTACCATTATTTTCACCGTAAAAAGAAATAAACTAAATTATCGGTGTCTTGGAGTCTTTTCCCTGCCACCCTGTCTCGCTTGCTCGCGTGACCGCGACCAGTAGTAGTGTGCGAGCGAGATAAAGAGTGAGAAGCGCTGAGGTAGTATAGGCCCTTAAGGCTTGTATTCATGCCAATAACCTTGACCATTTGGGCGGAGCTAACGACCCCTCTCCGCGCGCCACTCCGCGCAGCTCTCCGCTACCCGCATGCAACAGAAAAGAGAGGCGCGCTTGGCCCGCGCCTGCGCCGCCAGCATGCGTCGTCGCTTCGCCTAGTCTCGGCACAGAGTATCGAAATCACAGACGGTCAAGTCATCGTGAAAGTTAAATTCATTTTTATTTGTACCGCATCAAAAGTGGTCAAATTTTGTTTTTATTTATTATCTATTGATATAGATGCACTTTGAGTATGTACTGTAGAAACTATACCTCTATTATAGATCAGCCTGGCTCGAAACATGAGGTAAATAACTTGATGTATCTTTTTAACTAAATTATATATAAATAAAAATTAATGGCTAAATGTGTTGCTAAGCGCAAAACTCAGGAATGGCTGGACCAATACGGATTTTTTTCTCGAATATTCGTTATAGTCTGAGGAAGGTTTCTATTAAGAGTAAAATGGTAGGTAGGTAGGTAAGGTAGGTATGTAGGTAGGAACCTAGAGTAAGGTAGATAGGTAGTATAATTATTACTAGTGTATGTCATATTATTTGTTACATTTTTTATAAACAAATACACTTCTGGACACATCTATTGGCCCACCTTGTATTTTCAGTTTCGTTTGGTCCTAGCTAAAATTTTATATTAGGTCGAGCAAAAAGTTTTTATGCAGTTTTGAACCTGGCACATTCACAATTTCATTCAATAGTCTTTTTTTGAATTTCGAACACAGAATTTAAAGAAACAAAAGACAATTTGGAGCCTGTTTGTTCATATCAAACAATCGAATACTAAGAAAACTTGGTTTTATTGGTTTACTTGGATTTAATTCTTGAAAAAGTGATTGATATCTTTGCTTTTGCAACAAACATTACTTATTCTTAACATTAAGGTGAGGTTCTATCAATAATCTATGGATACTTCACCTGAAGTCGCCGCCCAAGCTGTGGCACTTATTCAGGCCGGACACAGCCAAAGAAACGTGAGTGCTCAACTTAATTTAAGTCGATCTGCGGTCCGAAATGTTTATCGGAGGTACCTAGAGACTGGCGGCTTTGTTCGTCGCCAAGGAAGGCCACGATCTCGGGTCACAACTGAAAGGCAGGATCGCTTCATCGTGACGACCAGCTTGAGAAATCGTCACCTTACCTCCATTGAGATACAAAACCAACTTCGCGACTTCCACGGAGTATCTGTGAGCGCTCGAACTGTTCGGAGAAGGTTAAAAGAACGCGATATGGTACCACACAAGCCAGCTAATGGGCCCAAACTAAAGCGAGCCCACCGAACAGCGCGCCTTCATTTCGCACGCAGTCATTTAAATTGGACACAGCAAGATTGGAGCCGTGTACTCTTTTCTGATGAGTCTAAAATTGTGTTACATGGCAATGATGGAAGGAAGAAGGTCTACCGGCGTAAGGGAGAGCGTTTCGCACAATGCTGCTTTGAAGAGAGGGTTGCTTATGGCGGTGGCTCATGGACTGTCTGGGGCGGTATATCCGCGAGCGGCAAAACTCAACTTGAGGTTGTTACAGGACCACGGCTGCCAACATTAAATGCTGAAAGATACATTCGTGAGTGCTTAGAACCTCACGTGATACCATACGCGGACTATGTGGGCCCAAATTTCCTTTTTATGCATGATAATGCAAGAGCCCATGCGGCCGGCATCGTCAGGGAATATCTTCGGGATGTGAACATCACAGTTATGGACTGGCCAGCCAGAAGCCCAGACATGAACCCCATTGAGCACATGTGGGACGAGCTAAAAAGGCGTGTTAGGGCTCGTCAGCCAGTTGCCCAGACGATGCAGGAGTTGAAAACTGCCATAGAAGAGGAATGGGAGATGATCCCTCAAAATTTCATAGAGCGGTTGATAAACTCTATGCCTAATCGTATGAGAGCAGTGGTAGATGCCCATGGAGGCAACACGCGTTATTAAATTAAACCTTTATTTGATAAAACATGTTTTTTAATCAAAAATTAATTGCCTTTAACAAGGCGCATATCCGACTTGTTAGGCGTAGGTCCATGTCGTATGGTATTCTGAATTCAAATTTAAAACTATACGATCGAAAAAGATGGTAAAATGTATCAGGTTTAAAACTGCATCAACAGTTTTTGTTCAATCTAGCAATCATATTTCGGTAGGGGCCATCGAAACCTAAACTCTAAGGTGGGCCAATAGATGTGTCCAGAAGTGTAGATTATAACTAAAATTCACTGAAATTTAACTTTCTTTCAGCAAGTATTTTTATTCTTTTGGTTGGTTGAACTTCTTCATCCTCATTTATTTCTCCGTGTTCACATATATTTATTTTTAGAAATTTTGATAGCCATATAAAATCTTGTTCTATGTTTTCTTTTCGTCCTTCTTCGTTCTCGTTTTCTTCATTTTTCTCATCAATCTATTTTTCTTTCCTTAGTTCTATTTCCTTTTCTTTGTCGTTTTCTTCTTTCTCTTGTACATTATTTTAACTCTGTCTCTCTATCTCAACTGGCGGCTTCGTCCGTACGAAGAGAAACCAGTGCATATCGGCTCAAGCCAGGCCTCGCTCAGACGAAGCGCACACACGCGCCTTGCTTGTAGTAGTGTACCTATCATAGCGCAGTTGTATGAAGCTTACCCTCTGTCCGTTTACTCTGTGCTATCTACTTTTATGCGAGGTAAGTAAAGCGATAGTTTATAATGAAATATGTAGATAAAACTTTAAACTTACCTTGATAATAAATGTATACCCTTTTGTTTGTAATATTTTTTTAGACCTCTCTTCATTCGTTTCTGCTTATTCCCATGTTTTACAAACTAAATTTAAACACTACTAAAACTGTAAAATACTATGAGTTTATAACACTAACACTTATAGATACATAGAATACTCTTTAACTTATAAACAAGAATCAGAAATAAAACTTTTTGACGAATCGAAAGTCGGTTCTATTTTTTGATAATAAGTTTTATTTCACGCTTTTTAGTGGGTCAGTTTGTAATTTATCTAGTTACAAAAGCCAAAATGTCAACTACTTATCACTTTTTACAAAATATTGCTTTTCCCGGTGCAGAGCCGTTAATTTTTGAGGAGTTCTCCTGGTACATCACTATCAGCTCTACTTCACCATATGCATTGTGACGAGCATAAAGTGCTTAACATCTATATTCAAGTAATCTAATCGCAATCCACGAAATACTTATTATTGAGTAGTTTCGATGGCCATCTGGGGTCTTCGTCATCAGTTCTACTTCCTCAAATGGTGCTTTTCAAGAGAAACTAAACAAGGTACTATAAGAAATACCCAAAACGCTATAGGTATGCCTATAATATTTGAAGAGTTCCCTCGATTTCTCCATGATTCCATCATCAGATCCACGCGTGACGACAATGGAACTAACTAGAACGTATACTCTTTCAAACAAAAAAAGAATTTTCCAAATCGGTCCAGCCATCTGCGAGTAATGAAGTAACATCATAAAAAAAGTTCAAGACGAATTGAGAACCTCCTCCTTTTTCTAAAGTCGGTTAAAAAGTTATTCCACTATTTACAAAATTAATTTTTGCAGTAATATTTTACGATATTATTTCGTAGTGTTTGAGCTCTCGCAACGCGACGTAGGTCCACCTAGCAACACGATGCGCCCCGCACTGAATTTGTGGACGAGTGCGGGGGTGATGTAAACGCAGTCTTTAATTGGACGCATTTTTAATTTATTGTAATAAAAATAATACATATTTGTAAAAAGTAACAAAACCAAATCATTTTCATTTGTATTGCAAAGCAGTAGTATATTTTTTTATACTCTTTTGATAAGAAATTAAGGAGTAAAATGGTTTCATCTCAATGATTTGGAGGTGATTTGGCATTTTTTTTTCTTATTATGTGATACCGATAGAAAAATTGTGGCTAAACCAAATTACGGTTCATATTATGTAGATTACTAACAATTTTTTTCAGATGTAATTTCTCTGTAATTGCCGACGAAAAGTTGCTTCATCTGAATGCTTTTTTCAAGCTTTTTTCGAGAGAGCAGCCTTAAGCAACGATTGCTGGCCGGCCTGTGGATGGGTAACCGTCTTAACAAATCGAGATTCTTCCTTGCCTGGGAAAGCAAGTTAAGCCGTTTGGTCCCAAAGCTGTCATTTTAACATCTTTGACAGTATTTGTTGCAAAGTTCAGAAAATCTGGCACCAGCATTGGCGTATCTAGAGATATTTCCGAGGGGGGGCCTGGCCCCCAGTAGTAGAAGCGATGATCGCTTATCAAAGTTGCGTCACCTCTTAACGTACGAAATGAAAATTTTCACATAAATTAATTTAACATGTATCGCATACCGGAACCTTGCATGAGTGAGTCCGACTCGCACTTGGCCAGATTTTTTAATTTTTCAGCCATAATTGTTTGTTAGTCAAAATTCTCGGGTGGGCACCGGACCATTCTGGGGTGGGCACGGCCCACCCGGCTCCCCCCTTTCCTACGCCTATGGGCACCAGTCTTACCGTACGGGGTACCGTATTGCGGTCAGATAGGTGGTCGCTCGTAACACACTGATACTCAGCTGAGTATGATGATACAGATGCAGCTGCTGACCAGATGTCAAACTGGAAGCCGAACCTGACGTAGTTAAGACGAAGCAGATAATTATGAGATGACAATTTGCATCACGTTTGAAGAGTTTCTCTGAATAAAGGGTAGGCGACAACTCATTAGACACCGCAGTAGTAACTATGGAGTAACTAGTGATGTCTGCGAAAGCAACTTTTTTATTTTACCACTTGGTCTGCGTGATTAATATGTATATCTATGCCAAAGTTCAGCATTCTAGTACCAAAAGTGTCTGAGCTAAGCCGCGGACAGACAGACATGGCGAAACTATAAGGATTCCTTGTCCACTACGGAACGCTAAAAAACTGGGAGAATATATCATAGATTTATATTTCTATGATCGTTACAGTACATTTTAGTTTTAACATGGTGATTCAGTCATGTCGATGTCGTTTATTTTATTTTTGTTATTAATTGGATCGGTTATAAAACACAAACGTTTCGATAACGGCGAGCCAATGCCATGAGTCACCGACTCTAGATGAAGTTTTATATATTATTAGCTGACCCAGCAAACGTTAAGCGGCAATAGCCCAATGGCTAAGGAGTCGGACTTGTGATCAAGAGGTCGCGGGTTCGAACCCCACCCATTACACTATTGCCGTGAACCACTCCAGACACAAGCATATCTAGCTTAGTTGGAGGGGTTTACAAGATTCGATAAGTGCAGCACGAGATTAAGAGCGCGTATAAAGCAAAATTACCAATTTTCTATTTGATTTTACATGAAAAATTCCAGACCAAATCTTAAAATAAAAATATATGAATAACTACATCATATTTTCAAGGGTTCCCTTTGATCAAAAACATAAAATAATATCATTTCCTTTAAAGAAAAAAATAACGAAGTAACCTCTAATTCTCATATTTTTCTGTTTTTTACTCGAAATGGTAATGCCTATTGCGACAAAAATTTGATAATTAATTATATTTATACAAGAGTAAAGGATTTGCTTAGGCATTTTATGTAATTTCTTTTAGTTTTGGATTTATTACGATAAAACACTCTTGGCGCATACTACGTTTTTATTCCGCGCAAGAAGTCATCTTCCGTCGCTCGTTGCGGGAGCTTCAAGCATATTTCTATTTCACACATCAGTCGCTACCGCTCTGTTGAGACGAGAGGACTACGCTCAAGTGTTTTAGCTGCGCCGAGTTATTATCATTTCAATTGTAATTGTTGTTGTTATTCGAACTAAATAGGAAACAAAAAAAAAAGACTTCCGAAAACAGAACTAAAACGTTACAAATTGACAGGATGGCTAATTGTCGAAGGTAAGTTTGTGAGTTACTTGTTTGTTAAAACTGAAAAAAATAAAAAATACATTTTATACTTTCGAGAAAGTTTATGATGGCGATTTTAAATTTTATTTTGAGATACACAAGATCTAAATTCGTTTACCTACGCACTTTCGTGGGCCGAGTAGGTAACTAGACGTAATAATATGTGGGGACATTTCACACACGGCTATCTGACCCCAAACTAGGAAGACCCTGTACTATGAGTGTCAGACAGCTGATATACATACACAAATACATTTTTAAATACATACATATATACATAAACAACACCCCCAGACACGACGATATCAAAAATTCATAGTAGGTACTTTATTAGATTATTAGGATAATAGGTAATAAATTACATTCATAATAGGTAGCTATTTATTTTGCTATTTTGTTATATTATTCTTCACGATACAATTTTATGATCATTTTCCCATGATGTAGTTACGAGATCTACCAAAAATCTAGATACACGAATGGACAACAATAATGATCTTGCGAGTATTCTATATAAAAAAAAATATTATCTACCTATTATACCACTTCTTACATAATATTTCTATGGTCACTCGTAGTCGTAGGTAACGCGGGCAGAATAGTATATGCAAAATAAACACAAGCTTTTAGTTTGTATCTGTGTTGTGTGCGTTACCCCAGCAAAATAATGTCGAAAATAGTCATTTAAATCTTATAGATAATTAGTTGCCCAGCTTCTGTAATTGTTAAGCACATTTTTAAATTTGTTACACATATAGTTTTTTAGTTATTACTCAAAAACATATTCTGCTGGGGTAACGTTTGAAACGTTACCACAGCAAAACTTTTTTTTAAATAATGGGAATATTGAAATAAATATTAGCTGTACATTTAGTTGTCTAGACGAGGTAAATGTTACACGTTATTTTGTATTTGTTCTTTCTTCGGCTGCGAAGTTATTCAAGATTTTGCTGGAGTAACGTTTGTGGTTTTGCTGGATCTCTGAAACGGTTAAGCGGATTCTTATCATCTTTTGTACATGACTTCTTAGGAATTAGTTTTAATTTGTTTCGCAATAAAATAAACAAAATGAAGTACCGTTTAAAAGTTATTTAATGAAATATAAAAACACTTCTTTTCGTCCTAACACTCTGAATATGAGCTCTAAAGACTTACTTTAAACGTTATTTTGTAGCTTTTAACTACCTTCAAATGTATGTGAAGTTTGATTAGTATCCTGTAGGTAATTAACAAATTATGATGATATTCAGTTCTCCACGTTCACGGTCACAATGCGCGCGGAGTTATTTGGCCACCGATAAACCTGTATACGGTTATATAAACAAAATGTTATATCAATATTTAGTTGCTTAATTCAGTTATATACCTGTAAAATTTCAGAGTAGTACATACAATAATTAACGAGATAATTAAATAAAAGTCATTAGGAACTTCAAGACCGTGGTAATCCGACCAAGTTTAGGTGGTTACAAAAAAGCGACCGCGTAGAACATTATGCCATCTTCTAAAATATGTAGGATAGTGTTACAAGTTTAGTACAGATGTGTACACAAGTGTTAAAAAAAACTACATATTTCTTAAAGAATTTTTATTTACAGGTAAAATAATAATTTCAAAAATATCAATTAAACTTAAAAATAATCACAGATAAAAATTACAGAGAGCAATTTTGCTTTAATGGCATTTTCCATTATTTTTTAAATGAATGATTTCAATTTACTTACACTTTTACATCAAAAATAAAAATTTATAACAATCACAGATAATAACAGATATAATGAATGTTCAGTGTGCAGTGGCCATCACATCACATTATAATTCATATAATATAATAAACTCTATTACCACTATCCTCAAATGCTCTTACCATCTGTATGCTGATGACCTACAGCTCTACGCGCAAGCTGACATTGACAACTTGGACAACTGTTCCCATTGCTTAATGCTGATCTATTAGCTATCAGCGATTGGTCAAGCAGATTTGGAGTTATGGTCAATGTCAGTAAATGCCAGGCTATCCTGATCGGCAGCTCACATGCGCTACGAAAATTGGACACTTGCCAATTACGCCCGCTTAGCTTCAACAACACCGTCATTCCACTCTCGCACGTTAAAGACCTAGGCTTATTCATTGACGACAAGTTAAGTTGGGATAGGCAGATTGCACAGGTTAGCCAGAGAGTAACATTCACACTGCGATCTCTCTATAGATTCAAGCATTTTCTTCCTTTTAGCACTAAAACCACTTTGGTCCAATCGCTTGTGCTTCCTGTTATTGATTATGCTGATGTTTGCTACTCTGATCTATCCCAAGAACTTCTTAACAAACTGGATCGACTTCTTAACAACTGTATTCGTTTCATTTTTGGCCTTCGTAAATATGATCATTTCTTTTTTTCGTTCTCAGCTTAAATGGTTGCCTATCCGTCAAAGGAGATCCCTCAGATCTCTCTGCATGCTCTTCACTATTTTGAACGATCCTTGTGCTCCTGATTACTTAAGTGCTAGGCAGTTCTCATAGCCTTAGCCTTCGCGCATCCAAAAACTTACTTCTTCACATTCCTTCTCACTGAACCGGGTTTATGGCTAATTCCTATGCTATTTCTACCATTAAACTCTGGAACATGCTACCCCTTGACATCAAGAAGGCCGAGTCTAAATTCTCTTTTAAGTGTAAAATGAGAAACCAAAAACATTCTTAGTTTGGTTTTCGCAATAATTATAATTATTATGAGTTCTTTAAGATTATTATAAAGTATTATTAGTATTTATTAGTCTATTATTTTAGCATATATGTGTATTCTATTAATATTATTCTATGACCAGACCCAACAAAATTTAGCAACAAACGTAAAATTATTAAAGTACTTAACTGCGTTAGATGTCGTACCGCATTAAGAAGAAGGCAAAAGGCTTTTCTTTCGGTGCATCTATATAATAAAATAAATAATATTCTAAATTTTTACCCCCTCTCCTTGCGTGAATGCCAATCTAGGCTTAGAGACTGGCTTCTTACGCAGGACTATGAGGAAATTGAAAAATTACTGCAATAACTTGTGGATATACTATATATATATTTTTAATGTAAATCGTTCCCACACTTAATATAATAGAATCACTACCAATTTCAGATAAGACATACTCACACACACACACACACACAAAACACACAATCAAGCACACATGCATGTAGGTACTCACTATACACTTATATAATTCATACTAATGTATAAAATATAACTTATTAATTTAAATTAATCCAATTCAATGTAATTTATTTTAAACTATTTCATTTTAATTCAATTTAATTTAAAATCTGTTATTTTTTGCATGCTCTCATACCTGTAAACATACTCTGTAAACATGGTTTTTGACATTCAAAACAGAAAAATGGAAGAAGGCGCTGATTCCTGATATACAGGTTCTAACCTAGTTTGGGATTCAGAGGCTTCACAGTGTCTTGTATCCTCATTTTATGTCAATAAAGATTTATTATTATTATTATTATTTGATTGTGAACATACGTGGTTTTTATTTCCCTGTAAGAAACATGCAAACATGTAAGCAAGCATGCAGCGTGCAAGCAAGCATGCAGTTATGCTAAACGAAATTATGCAGAATTTTAACTCTGCCAAAAGTAATTTATGCCATTGTGAATTCGAACATATAAACATTCGGCCAAATACATACTAAATAATATTTATGCCTTAAAAATATTCGTTTAAGGAAGATTATACCAAGTGTGTTATGCCAAATGAATTTCGGAGTATCAAGATTCTGCCAGATAAAAGGAACCCGTGCAACTGTGCCATTGAACTGGTGCACATAATACAATAGATACCTATCTAATAAGTAGCTGAAAGGTAATAATAATAGTGTGTATAGTACAGATATTACAATATTGTTATGTATTTAACAGTGTACGCGTCTGTACCGAAATTTTAAGGTGTATTATCCTACATATTTTAAAAGATAGCATAATGTTCTACGCGGTCGCTTTTTTGTAACCACCTAAACTTGGTCGGATTACCACGGTCTTGAAGTTCCTAATGACTTTTATATAATTATCTCGTTAATTATTGTATGTTCTACTCTGAAATTTTACAGGTATATAACTGAATTAAGCAACTAAATATTGATATAACATTCAGTTTATATAACCGTATACAAGTTTATCGGTGGCCAAATAACTCCGCGCGCATTGTGACCGTGAACGTGGAGAACTAAATATCATCATAATTTGTTAATTACCTACAGGATACTAATCAAACTTCACATACATTTGAAGGTAGTTAAAAGCTACAAAATAACGTTAAAAGTAAGTCTTTAGAGCTCATATTCAGAGTGTTAGGACCTAAAGAAGTGTTTTTATATTTTATTAAATAACTTTTAAACGGTACTTCATTTTGTTTATTTTATTGCGAAACAAATTAAAACTAATTCCTAAGAAGTCATGTACAAAAGATGATAAGAATCCACTTAACCGTTTCAGAGATCCAGCAAAACCACAAACGTTACTCCAGCAAAATCTTGAATAACTTCGCAGCCGAAGAAAGAACAAATACAAAATAACGTGTAACATTTACCTCGTCTAGACAACTAAATGTATAGCTAATATTTATTTCAATATTCCCATTATTTAAAAAAAAGTTTTGCTGTGGTAACGTTTCAAACGTTACCCCAGCAGAATATGTTTTTGAGTAATAACTAAAAAACTATATGTGTAACAAATTTAAAAATGTGCTTAACAATTACAGAAGCTGGGCAACTAATTATCTATAAGATTTAAATGACTATTTTCGACATTATTTTGCTGGGGTAACGCACACATCTTTGTAGATCAATTTATTGTGGACGTGATTGTATAACAAGGAATTTGTTTTGAAATAATATTTTATTTTCAGAATTGCTGCGTCTCAATATATAGTGGCCACCTCGCTCGCCAGATTTAAACCCATTGGACTTTTTTACTGGGGCTGCTTAAAGGAGGTAGTTTATAAAGAAGAAATCACTTCAGTTGAACAGCTGCGACAACGCATACGTTCGGCTGCTGACGAAATATCGTCGGCAGGATTTGCGCGCCGATTGAAACGGTCCTTCATAAGAAGGTGTAGAGCGTGCATAGCAGCTGAAGGAGCCCACTTCGAACATCGTGTATATTTTTTTTTTCAATAAATTTGATTAATTACTAATGTCTTTATTTTGTCAACAAACCCAGGAAATTCTCATTCTCTTTGAGTCTAAAATTAGTTACAGCAGTGTTAAAGTAATTTAATTTTGAAATCAAATTTGTATGAAAATTCTCCTTTAAGATTCGAACAGTAATAACTTTGTACTTTATCAAGATACTGGTTATTATTATACCATTTTAGAATTTGCATTAAATAGGCAATTATCTAAAATAATGGGCCACCGCAGTGTAGTACATTTTTTTTTTCGTTACAGGGGCCCAAAATTGCGTAATTCCGTAAAAAAATGTTAAAATTTAAGAATAAGTATTTTTTGCAATGTTGTCTTAGAATGTAATAAAAAATCTTGATACTGATCTGATAATACAAATATTCAGGAGTGACATAAAAAAAAAATCACCAATTGTAGAAATGGCACCCGATTTGAGTAAGAGTAAGTACGATTTTTATTTAAAATATTAAAAATATCAATAATCTGGTCATCCATGGGCATATGGTGATATAAGTGGGGTAAATGATAGATGATAATCTGGCCAATCGACAGTTTCAGGGTTATCCATTATTTACGCCACACCAAAATCACGCGCCAAAATAATATTATATTATACATAATATAATATTACTTTTTGGTATTGATTTTTTATTGGATTGGCTTCAGTATCAGTGGTATAGTCACAGAACAGATAAAAGAGGTTAGAAAGGAAATAGTTCCTGATATCTATGACAACGCGTGTCGCCACTTGTCTCCCACTCCCACAGCTCAACTACAAACAAGAGGCCTGTTACGTATGCGAATTACGCACACAAATAAATTACACACACTTAAATCGAGAGCTTGCTACTGATGGTAACTCAATGTCGATAAACATGCGCCGTCAATCAGGGCAAAGGACGAAACGTCAATGGTTGAAGTGAGAGGATGCAATACATTGTAAACGGACTTGGTCATTGCGTTGATTAAGCGAGTACACATCGGGCAATATATATTTTTTGTATCTTGTTGCAATAATGTTGTTAATGTTCGGAATTTCATAGTGATCAGAATATTTTTATGTTTTTTACAAATAAAATTGTAATTAAATGTTATTTTCGACTTACTGATGGAAAGATATACCTCCTCGGTCTAACTTTTTGTTTTACAGGTTATAATTGCACAACACGGCATTTTAAACCAGAGCTCTGTGTTCCAAAGTATTCCGAAGCGCACTAAACGCGGTGAATGAATTAATTGGTCGAGCTATGACTTTTGTATCATAAATGTGGCTCCACACCCACATTACCATTCCAACCTTATTCATCTATTCCGTGGGTATAGTCACCTCCTACTAACTTACTATTTACGTACACATAACATTTCGTAATATTGTATAACGCAGTCATACTTTGAATACAGTTGTTTCATCTGATTATTATACGTATACTACAGAAGATACGCATCGGGCGAGCGCGTAGGTACACGCGCGGTCGTAGTCAATCTGAGGAGCGGGTAGGAGAGTGGGGGTGAATTCTAAAATTTTGCTGGCTTTAGGCGCGCTCTTAATGTTCCGTAGTCCTACGTAGGTAACTGATAGTGTGGTTATATACTCTCTGCTGATAGTCCACAGTTGAACTCATTAGGGGCTTATAATAATATAATAATAATAATAATAATAAATTTATTTGTTAGAATATTGTTGTTACAAGGTGTTACATACAATTTTACGTCCAAAATATTCTGCTGTTTCCAGCGTACAAATATTTTCAAGAAATTAAATTAAAATCAATTGATAAAAACCATACAATGTCAAGGATAAGGAAAACATTAACTGTTATCAAATACAATTTCAAGGGATCCTACATATAATGTCAAATAATTATTACATACAATGTCAAAGCATACTAATTGGAATGCCAAGAGTTATCAAATACAATTTAACGGAATACTAAATATGTCAGGAATTATTAAATACAATGTCAAGGCATGCTAAAAATAATGTCAAGTTATCAGATGAAATGTCAAGGAATACATACTAAATATTATGTCAGGTATTAATAAATACAATGTTAAGAATTATTGAATACAATGTCATAGGTATTAGATACAATTCAATTATTAGGAATGTAAGGCAAGTCGTCGTCCAATTTAAATTTAGAATCAAACTTTTCATTTAAAAACTCATTTGTTGAGTAGTAGCACTTAAACAATAGGAAGTCAAATAATTTCTTTTTAAATGTCATGAAGTTAAGATCTTTAAAAACATTAGGTAATTTATTATAAACACGAATTGCCATACAGTAAACATTATTGGAAAATAGTTTAATTCTTTGTTGGGGTACACATAATTTGTGAATATCTCGACTTTTTCTTATAACAACATCATTATGTACTTTAAATAAAGATATGTTTTTATGTACAAAGATACTTTAATTAAGATCAAATAAATAAATAAACAATGTCTTGAGGGATATCCCATCAAGACATTGTTTACATATCAATTGAGCGTTTTAATTGGACCAGTGACTGTATGAAGTTAAATATATAAAGAAAATCAACAATACAAGTCATATTTATAGAGATATCTCTTGAGGTTTTCCTATGTTTTTCTATAAACGCTACAGCGTTGATTAACTGGCTTCGGTTTCCTCAACAACAACGTTAATTTTAGCTATATGTTAAGGAAGTATCTATGTTCTTTTCGTCGTTCATGTCGTTCCGTAGCCGAATGGCAAAAACGGAACCCTTAAAGTTTCGTCATGTCTGTCTGTCTGGCCGCCCGTCCGTATGTCACAGCCATTTTAGGACACATCTGAAACTTGGTAGGTAGATGTATTCCATGAACCGCTTACCGATTCTTATACAAAAATTAAAAATATATATAAAATTGGGCTCCCATACATGGAACTGAAGCTGAAAATATATATTTTCATTAAACCTATACGTGTCTATAGATATATCTTTGAAAATGCCATTAAGGTTTTCAAAATCATTTTTTCCTAAAATCTATCTTTTAAGAGATAGACACTTCCAAAGTGGTAAAATGGGCGTCCCTCTAACTTCTATAATAATAGAGTGAAAAATCTAAATAACATAAATGCTGTAGATCTTATTGTAAACTTTCAACGAAAATTAGTTTGAACGAGATAGAGTCCGTGGTTTCTGAGATATAGCAAATTTTCTAAAACCGCAAATATAACTTTGTATTTCATACAAACACTATGAAAAATAAAGTTACAATGCGGTCGTTCTAACTTGGCGAACGTGAAGTTAGGCTCTGCGAACTTTAACGCTTGTACACTCGTACAAAAATAAAGGTTTAAAAAAAATAAATGCCAATAACAGTTGTTATTCCTGTTAACAAACTTCGGTTTGCCCATGGTGATACTTGAGAATAACAGTATTATCTAATTACACTAAAGTTGAAAAATAAAAACATTTGAACGACAAATTTAACCGACTTCATAACAAACAAAAACTGGACTAAAAAGCGAAGCAAAACTTTCATTGGATGTCTTGTTTTATTGAGAGAAACGAAGCGAGATAGTTCAGTATTCAAATAACATGTAGAGTGATGTTGTCTGAAGATGTGTTAAGTAAGATTTTGTAACGCTCCAAAAATAACTATTCATCAGTTAAATCAAGTTAAATATGAGTCATCGCTAGCACGCCAGCAAGAATTGATGAGGCAAATAGCATGTGAACAACTTTAGGTAATAAGCAAGAAATGTCGGCCATATTTGCAGCATGACAAGGTCCGCCATGAGCGAAAGTACGGAAGCTATTTTCGCCCATTTACGTAGGTACCATTATACACCAGATGATAATTGAGTGTGTTTGTTTGTGTGTCTTATTTTTGTTTTGTGTATGCTGTTTATTTTTGTACTCCTACTGTTGCGTCCCAAATGTATTTTTGAACGATCTTTGGTGTGACACTTGACATAACTTTTTCACTGGACAGATAGACTTTGGTTCCGTTGTTGGAAAATGTCCGCCCTTGGGACTTTGATTTGATTGTAATAGAAATATCGTGAGCAATCGCGTGTTGAAACCGATAATTGGGTCGCGAGTAACGATTAATTGGAATTTGTAATCCCCATTTGATGAAAAACCTGGGATATTTTGGGATTTATCGCCGGTTGGTTGCCACCGCGTGGCACGCGCATTTGTTGGAAATAAGTAGTGATAAATAGCTTCAATCCGGTGCGAGTTTGGGCTGTGATGCTGTCTGAATCGCGCCATCTGGAGATCGGCGCCTTGTGACCGTTCAGAACACTTGACTTACATCACACTTTCAATTACTCACCTCATATTTACATACATACCACACTTGGGCGTGACCTAGGAAGGTCGAAGCTTGGCGAACCCAGCACAGAAGGTTAGTGGTAATAAGGTATTGATAAAGCCTCAGAGGCTATAGATGGTTGTAGGCCGAAGAGCCTGTAGTTTTGTTTATTGTTGTTGAAAGCAACGGTAGGGCTCCACGAACCGTGGACAGTTCGGACACACCAGTATCGTTGCACTGGCTTCTTGTAGTCCTGAACATTTTGGTAGCAGAAGCGTGGTCTTATAAGATCCACTGGTTTAATTGGAAGTTTTGAAAATAACTTTAGTTTAATTACTTAACATAACTTATAACTTAATAAGTTTGAATATTGCTTTGTCAGCCGGGCTCAAATAGCACTTGTAGTTTGTACTGTAATTTGTAGTGCTAGTCCCTTGTATTGCACTGACAAGTAGGATTTGTTTGTGAAGTTAGGAATTATTAGGTTGTATTTGGTACATAATTTGGTATATTGTTGTAAAAGTTGTTTGGTATTTGTTGCATTAATAATTGAATGTCACTGATCTGAATTTAAAAGGTTATCTAAATAATAATTACACATAGTCTAACATAATAGGACTTGAATTGTGTGTATTGGTTATTGCATTTGTGGTACTTATTGGACTGTGTTGATAGAGATTGTCCGGCTCAATATTATACAGTCAATTGTTGTGTTTATTGATGTTTATTGGTGTTGATCCTGCACAATATATACATTGAATTGTTATTTATTTTGTAACTAGCCATCTGTACCAAGCTAGATTCATACTTGGAATAAGTACAGGGTCGGATTTGGACTTGAAATAATTGAATTTAAGTTGTTATTTTGGTGAAATTATTTGGTCGGCTAACAAGTCATTGTTGTTTGTTTAGTTAATTTTAGCCTGTTGTATTAATATTTGATTGTTGCAATGGCCTCATTAAGGGCAGTCAGGGAGGCTGCTGCCGGATTGACCTCACAGTTGAGATGGTTCACATCGGCAGCTGCAACGGTTGAGCGTGTAGATTTGGAAGAGCTCACCCTTGCTCGGTATGGGCAAGTGATTGAGAGGATCAAGTCAGCTGATGCTGCGCTCACACGCTTCAACGAGTACATCATGGACGTAGATTTGGGGGTGATGGATCAGACAGCCCGCGATAAGATTTTGGGTGACTATGACCAGATAGTCCACCTGGGGGATGTCATAAGTCTACGAGCCCGGGAAATTTTGAAGAGCCGGGTGCCTGATGCGGCCAAGCCGCAGACCCCCGTTGTTGCAGGCCCTGGACTATTGAGAAGGCTGCCCACCCTGGAGCTGCCACATTTTGACGGTCGCTTGGACCACTGGCTGGGCTTCCTAAATCTCTTTGAGAGTCTTGTCGATGCACGCTCGGACCTCGGACCTGCCCAGAAGCTGGCCTATTTATTGTCTGTCCTGGAGGGCGAAGCCAGAGCCTTGGTGCAGCACTTTCCGGTGACGGATTCCTCTTACCCGACCGCTCTGGAGCTTCTCTCCCGACGGTATCAAAACAAGCGCTGCCTGGCTGATGTGCACATCGACCAGATTTTGGGACTACCGGCCATTGCCAGCACGTCGACGTTGCGCACTGACTTGCTGAACCCGTTGGTCTCAGCGACCAACGCTTTGAGACGCCTGGAGTTACCGGTGGAACATTGGTCCTACTTGTTGGTGCACATAGTGCTGCAGTTGCTCCCCGCGGAGTTGAGGTCACGTTTTGAGCAGAAGTATGGTGGGGATAGTGCCACCCATCTTCCCCCCTTTGACGACCTCCTCAAACTTTTGGAAGACGAGTGTCGGGTTTCGGATAACACTCGTGGCGCCACGGGGTCACCCCCACTACCTTCTCAGCCTAGAGACCAGGGACGGACTAGGGCTCGGGGGCCTGTTGATGTTCCCCCCGCCCCCCGTTTTGCTGGCGCCCGGAGTCCTCGGGCTAGGGGGCCTGTTGATGATCACCCCGCCCCCAGTTTTGCTGGCGCCCGGAGTCCTCGGGCTAGGGGGCCTGTTGATGATCGCCCCGCCCCCCGTTTTGCTGGTGCCCGGAGTCCTCATCATTGTGACTTTTGTAAGGCAACGGGGCATGTCATGGCGCGTTGCCCGGACTTTTTTAATTTGCACGTAAGTGCCCGCCGCCGCATTGTCAACGCACGCCGTTTGTGCTTCTCGTGCTTGGGGGCCCACTTTCATCGGGACTGTCCCGACCCCCGCCCGTGTAGAATTTGTAAGGGGTCCCACTTGGAGATTTTGTGCGCCAACGCGAACCGCTCTAGCAGACCAGCTTCTGCGGGGGGTTCGCGCAGGGGGGGGTACCCCGGAGACGAGCACCGGGCTGAGGCCCGCAATTCTGTACGCCGCACTCCACCCCCCGCGCAAGTTGAACGGGAGCCCCGCGAGCGCCATTTGGTCTCCCCTCGTCAGGGAGAACGCGCATTGGCTGCTAGGCAGCAGTGGCCGGGTCGGCGCCGCTGCCTTTCCCCTCCGTTGGCGGAACGTCCCCGGTTGGAGTCGCGCCCTCCGCCATTCGGGCATCCGGTGGGATATGCCCCTCCAGTGATGGCGAGCGGCTCGGGACACCGCGCAGACGAATATTTTGATTGTTGGCCTCGTCGTGAACGAAGGCAGCCTGGATGCGGCGATCGGTCGCCGCCCAGGCATCACTAAGAGATTGACGCCTGCCCCGCTAAAAGACCCCCCCGATCAAGACGGTTTTGTTGCCAACGGCCTCGGTCAAGGTCTGGGGACCCTTGGGTGACTCGATTGTGGTCTGTGCCATTTTGGACACGGGAGTCCAGGGTTGCCTTTGTCGTCTTGATTAGCGGGACAGGTTGGCCTGAAAATGAATGACCTTTCAGGCAAGATTTGAGGAATTGGCGAACCGGCTGACACCACTGTTGAGGGAAGGACCTGGTTTGAAATCACCCTTGTGAGTTGTCCGTACCCTAAAATTGGTGCTCCTGCCCTTGTTATAACTGAACTTGGTTGGGACGAGCCACTTCGGGAAACCCTGTTGGAGGACGGTTGAGGCACTCTAGCCTTCCTTATGGGGCCCGTCACCCCCTTTTGTTGCCCAAGGTGGGCCACTTGGTTCAATTGTTGGTGACTGATCGTCACACTAAGAACTCGCATGCCGGTTGCAATGCGCTGTTGGCCATTCTGCAGCGAGAATTTTGGATTTTGTCTGCTGATCGCGTCAATGAGGCGAGGCCCTTTGCTGGCGTCGTAACGGACTTGTTGGTCCCCTTTTGTTGAAGACGTCCACCCTTCGTAATAGTAAGATTGTTACGGCTTATTTGTGTGTTTGTCTGCCTGTCAACCAAGGCAGTACATTTGGAGCTGGTAACCTCCCTCTCGACAGAGGCCTTTGAGGCGACTTTGGAAAGATTTGTGTCTCGCCGTGGGTTACCTTCTTTGATTAGGTCTGATTGCGGTACGAATTACAAGGGTACAAGTAACTATTTGAAGGAGGTACACGCCTTCCTTAATGAGAGCCAGGTTGACATTGGTAATAGTTTGGCCCGCCGAGGGGTCACTTGGTTGTTTGACCCGCCAGCCCGCCCCCCATTGGGGGGTATTTTTGAGGCCGCGGTGAAAGCGGCAAAGGTACGCTGGCGGAGATTATTGGGAGACACCGTTCTCACCTTTGAGGAACTAGCTACGGCATTTTGCCGCATTGAAGCTGTGTTAAATTCGCAACCTGGTCAAGACTTCCAATTGATTAGCGGACGGGTAGGCCCGTCCGGGGGGGGTAGATGTTGCGTCCCAAATATATTTTTGAACGATCTTTGGTGTGGCAACATTCTATTGTCTTTTTGATGTTGACACTTGACATAACTTTTTCACTGGACAGATAGACTTTGGTTCCGTTGTTGGAAAATGTCCGCCCTTGGGACTTTGATTTGATTGTAATAGAAATATCGTGAGCAATCGCGTGTTGAAACCGATAATTGGGTCGCGAGTAACGATTAATTGGAATTTGTAATCCCCATTTGATGAAAAACCTGGGATATTTTGGGATTTATCGCCGGTTGGTTGCCACCGCGTGGCACGCGCATTTGTTGGAAATAAGTAGTGATAAATAGCTTCAATCCGGTGCGAGTTTGGGCTGTGATGCTGTCTGAACCGCGCCATCTGGAGATCGGCGCCTTGTGACCGTTCAGAACACTTGACTTACATCACACTTTCAATTACTCACCTCATATTTACATACATACCACACTTGGGCGTGACCTAGGAAGGTCGAAGCTTGGCGAACCCAGCACAGAAGGTTGGTGGTAATAAGGTATTGATAAAGCCTCAGAGGCTATAGATGGTTGTAGGCCGAAGAGCCTGTAGTTTTGTTTATTGTTGTTGAAAGCAACGGTAGGGCTCCACGAACCGTGGACAGTTCGGACACACCAGTATCGTTGCACTGGCTTCTTGTAGTCCTGAACACCTACTAACATGGTTTTTAAGTTTATACTAACAAGTTTTAATGGATCCTTGGTCTGAATAAAAAGTATATTATTTATATATTATTATAATGTAGCAGACCGAAAAGAAGATGGCGGAATTTATGTAGCTGTCAATGACCTCTATATTCTAGAATAAATAAATAATACAATTATTGAACATACAAATTACAACTTTCAAAAGAAGCCCCTGACTCCTGTGCTAGGCGAGCCTGTGTTACAGGAATCAGTGTCCCCTGACATACAGCTATATCAATTTCAATTTAATAAAAAACAAATAAAAAGTAACATTAGTAGAAAATATAAATGTTAACGATGTGCAAATGACAGCCCGCGGACCAATGGATTAACGTGCTTTTCTAGGCCGGAGGAATTACGATGTGTTACGATCGGCTAGGGCTGCCATTCGTCCGGGTTTCCCCGGATTTGTCCTAGTTTGGAGAGCGTCCAGGGACGTCTGGAGGGTATTTCCCTATTAGCGTCCGGGTCAAACCCGGACACATATTGGTCTTATGGTTACCAAAAAGTAAGATACCAAATAAAATTGGCCAAGTGCGAGTCAGACTCGCCCATGAAAGGTTCCGTAGTAACTATAATAATATAATATAATATAATATAATATGTATATCTATATGACGAATAAAAACAAACCTTAAAAATTTCTTAAAACTAGCTTATTTACATTTTTACAACTACGCTAAATAACTTTGTTTTTCATAGTGTTTGTATGAATTACAAAGTTATATTTGCGGTTTTAGAAAATATGCTGTATCTCAAAAACTGCTGACCCGATTTCGTTCAAACCAATTTTGGTTGAAAATTTATATTACGATCTACAGACATACATTCTTTTTTAGATTTTTCACTCCATTATTATAGAAGTTAGAGGGGGACACACATTTTACCACTTTGGAAGCTTATATCTTTTAAACGATTTACTTTATGAAAAAGTGGTTTTAGAAACCCTTATATGTATAATTTTTAAAGACCTGTCTATAGATACCACACAAGCATAGGTTTCATGGAAAAAATATTTTCAGTTTTAGTTCCATGTATGGGGAGCCCCCCTTTATTTCCCCCTAAAACAGAGAATCTTTTAACCGTTCTGAAATAAACTAACTCCATTCATAGCTACTCCTCATCTCAATATTTGCCTCACATACATTATTACAAATACATACCTCATTCACCTCTACACACACTCACACTCCTCACCTATACAAAACATATTACCCACAACCTCACTGACACTACACTTCTCACTCACACACCCGATTTCATAAACCGAGTCAATAATTTAATTTCTGTTTAGTTGTAGTTTTAATTTTTTTATATAATTTTTTCTTTTTTTTTGTTATAGCTACATTTCTATTATTTATTTATTTTCTTTTTTAATATTTTTTACTCCTTTGTCCTTACACGGCACCAAATTAAAAGCGTATTCTAGCCGTGAAGGGGCCTGGTGACCTGTAACACAGGTTTTTTTCCAAAAACCTATTTCAGGCACCAGTCTCTCACAAAGAGTACAGCTTATGAAATTGTAACTATATTAATTATATTATAAGGCAACTTTGTGGAGAGAGAATAAATGATTTATTGATTGATTGATTGATTGATTGATTGATATTTTAATTTTTTTTTTTTTTCTTAAAATCTGAAAGCGGTTCACAGAATACATCTACCTACTAAGTTTCACATGTATGGTCTTAATAGTTTCGGAATAAAATGGCTGTGACATACGGACGGACAGACAGACAGACAGACGGACAGACATATCGAAACTATAAGGCTTCCGTTTTTAACCGACTTCTAAAAAAGGAGGAGGTTCTCAATTCGGATGTTTGTATTTTTTTTTTTTTTTGTTTGCCGCGCATAACTCCGTCGCTTGCCAACCGATTTGAAAAATTCTTATCTTGTTAGAAAGGGTATACTTCCCAAATGGTCCCATGAAAATTTTATCAAAATCGGACAAGCCGTTTCTGAAAAATCAACAAAAGTCTAAAAAAATATTTACGTTGATGATCTTTTCGTTTACTCTGCATTGCGTTTTTGTTCGCGCATAACTCCGTCATTTACGAACCGATTTGGAAAATTCACTGACCCACTAAAAAGCATGAAAATAAAAACTTTTTTGCAAAAAATAAAACCGACTTCCATTCCAATTCCATTCCAAAACACTACAAAGCCAAAAATAATTCTAATTTCGGAAGGCGGTGTGAAAAAAAAAAGAAAATACAAACCAATAACACCGACTACCGAAATTAAAATTATTTTTGGCTTTGTAGTGTTTTGATATGGAAGTCGGTTTTATTTTTTGCAAAAAAGTTTTTTTAGCCTTTCGGCTACGGAACCCTAATAAAGGATGACTAATTACTTTAAAAATTTAAAGCTCTATAATGTTATCACTAACTAAAACCATAAATAAACATTAAGATAAAATTGAATTTTTCTATGGTGTCCGGAGAAAAATTGCGATTTTACTCAAATTTCCGGGGTTTATGAAGTCGTCGTTGTCTGGGGCCACCAATTTTGGTGTTGGCAGCCCTACGATCGGCAAGCATTGCCGTGCAACTGTTATTATTTACGACCATCTCCGTGTTAAAATATTCTACTGCAAAAAATAAATAAAATGATAAATATAACTAGGGGTTTAAATCAAGAGTAAATAAGTTACTTCTAGGTAAGCGTGCTTCAAATTCGACTATATCATCGCTTACCATCAAATGAGATATTGGTTAAACGCGAGACTAGCTTAAATAAAAAAAATGTCTGCAATGTTGCTTAACCTCCGTGATCGATACCTCGATTACCTTTGTAGTTTGAGCACATACGTAGTGTATAGTATTACATTATGTATTCAAAAGCATTATTCAATGAGTTAGGTACTTACAAAAAATTGTTTACTACGAAAATGAGCTATCATGTAGGCCTATGCTGAAGTTCTCAACCGATTTTCTCTTGCAGTGTAACTTGGCCAAATCTGCAAATGTTTTTCAATGCAGTTTGAGGTTCAAGATTTATTAGATACCTAAGTAAGGGGTCTGGACTAGTCTGGAGTGGTATTTTCAGAGGTAACGGGCCCCCTTCTATGTGTTGATGGTGATCACCGGGGTGGTTTTAGTGAGGTAGAAATCCCACACTCCCTGTTCTTTTTCCCCAAAAAGTTCAGGCGCCTTTTGAAGGTCTCCTCCCGATAACAAAACAAGGTACTTAGGTACCTAAGAAATCGCTGTTTGTGTTAAATCGGGTTTTCCGACGCAATAATGTAAAATTAGCGATTTCAAAGTCAAAGTATCGTCTGAATCAAAATACAATAGAGTCATTACAATGCTGTGATGTTAACGTTTCCATTTTGAATTAGTTAACTGCTAACCTTTCCGATTACAAGCTAGATATTTAACAACAGTTTAACACTAACGCATGCACTGTGCTCTAACAAGAGCTTTCAACATTTTATTTTACCACTTGTTTTCAAAAAATTCATTGTTCTAGTAATAAATTCTGAGCTAAGTCACGGACAGACAGACGGAGAGACCAGGTCATGGCGAAAAAATAAGGGTTCCTTGTCGACCACGGAACGCTAAAAATGGACACCAAAGTCAAATGATATCATAATGATATAAATGAGTCTCCTGAGAATTCCCCAAAACCCATAAGAGCCGTTCTATTAAGGATTGTACCTGTACCTTTTCTCTTACATTAATTAAGAGTAATAAAGCCTGCAATGTCATGAATAAAATACCGCGGGCGTTGGCAGCTGACCGTGCCGCGGTAATTTTATCAATTTCTCGCATATTGAGCGTCGTAAATAAAGTTACGACGCTCAAACGACGCCAGCAACTAACGAATGGAATCGAGCGGAATTTGTTATGGCATTCTTCAATGAACGTGAAGAAGGTGGCAACAACGGCTTTTGAGATCGATGTAACTAATTGAGCTGTCATAATACGGACATGACCGAACTCAACGATGCGCTAACTATCGGTCATTATTTGTGCATCATACTTTAACTATCATTTACGCTGTCGCCGTCGTTATATCATCAACATCTGCCAAGTCTTTTTCCTCCAACTGTGTTGGGACCGGCTTCTAGTGTAACCGAATGCAGCTGAGACCTGAGTACTAGTGTTTTACATGGAGCAACTGCCTCTCTGACCTTCACAAGCCAGTAGCTAAGTAGGTAACACGATATCTCTTGGCAGACTGGTGTCCATCGTATCCATTCATGTTCCAATCGTTACACTCATTTGAAAATCAAGGGTTCATGACACCTATTGGCCACTAAGACACTTAATATTTCAATAATTATAACTACTAAACATAAACACATGCAGTAATTTCAGTGGTAACTACATTTTGGAGCCGTCAGGTCGTTAGGTTAGGTCGAAACTCTCGGACCGTGAGGCAATAGTGCTCACTGCCTTTTCAAAGTAATTCCAAAAAGGTTTGTTGACTATGGGCTGGTTAATTGGCTAATTTTAAACCTTTGAGCAAAGGTTAAGCATTGCAATGCTACTTGGAAATTCCGCCAGTCGCTGGAGTACGTACCAGCTGATAGCGGATACCCATTGACCAGCGTTCAAGATGTTCTGTTTAGTTAAAGAAGTTAGTAAAATATATTCGTATAAAAAACTGACACTCTTTATATCTTAACCTGACTTATAAACACCCACAGCCCTGCCCACCCACTTGTAAACTTAGCGTGAGTAACATGAAACCGGTAGAAACATAACACATTAAACCTACCAATCAACTGACCACTGTTTACATAAACTACAGGTGAACACAGGTGATATAATGCACTATTTATACCTTTAAACAACACTTCTTATTCCAATTCTACTTTAGTACACTATAACGGAATAACTTTGTTGAGTAAATACTCACTAGACATTTCCGTACGCGGAAGTATGTTGAAAAACAACTGCGCGGTAACTGAGATAGTGACCGCGTTCGTCAGCAGCTCGCGGAGTACTGGCAGACTGTTGCGTAGATGACGTCATCGAATATGTATCTACAGAAGGTTTAGTGCCCACTACTTTCGATATTCGACATGGTACTAGAACATCATATACGGTCTTGAACATAAGTTGGAGCTTTCACCCAGCTCCAAGAGAGCCGTAGAGAAATCAACAAAGAAACATACAAAAGACAAAATGCGACCGTCTTTCCATTTTCCATTTTAGAAAATGTGCTATATCTTTGACGACGACAAACGATTGACTTTAAGAAAAAATGGTTTAGAAACCTCAATGTCATTTTTAAGGTTCCGTAGCCGAATGGCAAAAAATGGAACTCTTATAGTTTCGTCATGTTTGTCTGTCTGTCCGTCCATCCGTCAGACAGACATGACGAATCTATAAGGGTTCCGTTTTTTGCCATTCGGCTATGGAACCCTAAAAAGGACAAAAGCGGCGTCAACCAATGTTACGTAACATCGCAACGCAAGAATGCGTATTGCGATTCTATTTGTAGTACATATTTGCGGATTTACACGATGCGACGTCGTAAACTATTCACTCAGCGATGAGGAACTAACCTCCTGGTTTACCTGCGGAAAGGTCACTCACAAAAAAGGACGCACAATATTGCACATAGAATTGAGAACTATACGGCGTAAAGCAACGTGCGTAGCTTTTAACTGTAGGTTTTCTGCGTTTGATTTCGACCTGGCGAGTAGTATGATGTCATAGTCGGCCATTCGTTGTGTGATGTCATACGAGGCAGACGAGATTTGATCGGCTGCTGAGTCAAGGGCGTGTCTTTATTTGGACGATGTTTTGACGCTTTTTAAGTGTTGGATGGAAGAATGGTGCGCCATCCGTGTTTGTCGCGTATTCGATTCTCAAGTATGAAATTTTGATTTAGTTTAGAGATTAAAAACGATATTGAGTATCATCGAAAAACTAAGACATACCTAGTTTCATAGATCAAGCTGATTGTTTTACGGTTTTAGATATCAGGTGTTAGAATCTATAGCGTTTAGTTCCTCAAGGAATTGTTTCCTTTGTCCCAAATATACAAACCTTTCTGTATTTTAAGTGGAAGCTTATTATGCGTGTGTCAATTAACCAAATTAGTCTTAAGTAATTAGTTTCATATTTCAACAGCACTATTGTTTACCTACGTAACTTATTCTACATCTTGGGTCTACGTCGTTGTTATGTTTCTTAAATCATTATTTAGAATTCAAAGTAAGTTCGGGGCCATGGCAATGATCTTTATACGATTTGTCTTGCTTTGATTTATGAAAAACTAAACTTAACCCGCGGCTTCGTTCGCGTGGGAGGTTTTTCCTACGCAAGTCCTGATCCTGTGAGAATTTCTGTATAAAATGTTCGCTATTAACTTCCTCAATCTTCAATTGAGTGTTCACTCCGACATAGATGGGAAAATACTATGATAAATCTTTTAACCGACTGAGGAGAGTAATGTGTTTCACAATCTATGTATTTATGTTTGTTCCTATGTGGCGTTGTAGAGGCCAAACGCGCGGGCTGATAGTGATAATTCTAACGTCAATTAAAAAGTGATAAGCAGGCGGGGGACTCAATCTTTATACAGTATGTTAACTAACAGAGGGCGTTTCCGTTAACCCGCAATAGTATAGCATCCATACATGCTAAAAAAACCGGTCAAGTGCGTGTCGGGCCACGCGCAGTGTAGGGTTCCGTAGTTTTTATAACAGCCAAGTGCGTGTCGTATTCGCTGACTGACCGTTTCGTACCATGGTCTAACTAAAAGCCAAACATGACTACCTAACTAATTTGACTTCCTATACAAATCCTCACCTGATCCGACAATTTTGCACGGGAAGTTTTAATTTTTTTAGAGATTTGTATAAAACTTGTCATAGCCGGTGTTTTGAATTTAAATACGGACACAGAGCTAGACTACTCAATCGTCACAAGAAACTAGCACGATACAACTGGCGCTTAGCGCCATCTATCGACGTTTCTATAGAGTTGTTCGAAATTTTCGAGTCAAATACAATTGGTCGACTATTACTCGTAAACTTGTAAAGCCCACTTATGTCTGATAGTTTTAATTTAAATTTCGTTATATATAGGTACTACTGCCGTGACATTTGAATTTCTAACTATAACCGTTTAGTTGATAGAGGGGGCGGACACTTGACTCTAACCAAAATTGGTACTTTAAATCTTGATAAGTCACGAACGGTTTACTTAATCAAAAAACGGTCTGAACAAACCCCTAATATTTTTGAAAGACCTATCCAACGATATCCCACACTAATGGGAAGAATGAAAAAAAAATTATCATCCCACTTTACATGTATGGGAGGTACCCTAAATAATTGTTTTTTTTTTTAAATTTAATTTACCACTTTTTTGGCGTCATTAACGTGTATACTCATGCCAAAGTACAACTTTCTAGTACCAATAGTTTTTGAGCTAAACCGCGGACAGACGGACAGACAGACGTACATGGCGAAACTATAAGGGTTCCTTGTTGACTACGGAACCCTACAAATATAACCATTCGAAAACAAAATGTTTTTTTTAATATTAAAATATTCACTAGAAATGTTAAATTGATTCGTACCTATAAGAAACACTCTGTACACGTGTACTTGAAGGCCGGCAACGTCACAATTTATTTATGAATGCATACGCGTGTAATTTGGCAGGTAGGTTCCTTATAGTATGTAGACATCCGCTAAGAAGGGATGTTACGAAACCACCACCCCTAAGGGAGTAAAACGGGGGATGGTAGTTTGTATGAAAGTCCAATGTTATTGAAGTTAAAGTAATTACGGCAGAAGGATTTTAAATGGTATTTGGTATGGAAGTAGCTTGAAAGTTGACGAAGGTTGTTGGCTACTTTTTACCGGACTGCAAAAAAGGAGCAACAAAGTTCACGGGAGGAAAGCCCCGCGTGACTTCTAGTAGAACATATAATTTAGAGAATGCCCAAAACATTTAGTCCATCTTTGCACCATTTGTGTAGCATAAAGTTAAAAGAAATGTTAGGGGAGCAGCCAGGGGATATTATCTCCGGAGTTGCGGGAATGTTCTAACGAGATACCGCAGCCCCAGAACTTAAGGGCAGCTGAAGGGACAGGGTGGGTTTTTAGTCAGCAGAAGTCTGACACTCCCTTCCACTTAACCTAAAGCGAGAGAAGTTATTCGATGATTTTCCCACCCAGAAAAAAAAGGGAGTAAGTATTATCTGCCCTCTACCGATGACCGTGCGCCTTTTGCGGAAGTAGAGCCCTTGAAATCTCCCGCAATTGGCCTACTGGTAGAGATCCATTGAAACGGGCCTTAAGAAAGCCCAATGACGCGAAACAGTGACCCCAAGATCGTTTGACTTGGCGCAAAAAAGTGACAGATCCCATGTAATTGGATGAGGAGAGTAAGAAAGCAACAAAGATTAACTCGTTTGCAAAAAATCCCGACTCATTACGGTCAGCTGTTGGTTGACTTTATCACAATAAAAACATAACCCTCTCGTTTTTGCACTCGGGCAACTATAACCTATGCTTTTCTCAAGCTACTTTCATACCGAATTTCATTCAAATCCAGCCAGTACTCTCGAAGATTGGCGTGTTAAAACGAACAAACTAGCTTTTTCGCTTTATAATACTAGTATACTATTTGATAGCAAGTTGCAATGAAAACAGTGTATTTATGTATATAAGGGAATCTGCTTCCGTTCCGCGCGACCGACCGTGGTCACACCGTGGTGCTGACTCACGCTCGTCGTAGGTATTTTAGTTTTATTATAAATACTTAAAAATATAATAATCTTGTCTCATAATTAACCTGCTCAGATGGAGATTTATTGAGGAGTCTGCCCTGTAGTGAAAATGTGGTGCTACTCCGCAAACAGGGGCAGGCTTTATGTCCCGTCCCGCGTGTCCTGCCCATTGCGCACCGCAGGAATTGATGAACGCTTCCGAAAGTGCCAAACTCGTTGCCTAGCTCTCTGACGGGGTTGCGGGAATGTTCTAACGAGATACTGCGGCCCCGGAACGCAAACGCAGCTAAAGGAACAGGATGGGTCCAACCACAGCGGGACGAGTTAATCGATGATTTCAAATTCAAGACTGTCACTCTCTTAATTCTATCAAACATGTTATTTTAATCACTTTTTTGGCAAAAGCACGGGAACTAGATTGCAAAAATGCAATCTAAAAATTAACGTAATAAGAAGCGAAGCTATATACAGCTGAAAGTTCGCAGAATTCCAGACATTCTAAAGGCAACTAACTAAATGTACTTATACATACATATATTATCAGACGAAAGTTTCTTTTTTAGGGTTCCGTAGCCGAATGGCAAAAAACGGAACCCTTATAGTTTCGACATGTCTTTCCGTCTGTCTGTCTGTCTGTCCGTCCGTCCGTATGTCACAGCCATTTTATTCCGAAACTATTAGGACTATACATGTAAAACTTGGTAGGTAGATGTATTCTGTGAACCGCTTTCCAATTTGAAGAGAAAATTTAAAAAATATTTAAAATAAAGGGGGCTCCCCATACATGGAACTGAAACAGAAAATATTTTCTTTCATGAAACCTATACGTGTGTGATATCTATAGACAGGTCTTTAAAAATGACATTAAGGTTTCTAAAATGACTTTTTCATAAAGTTAATCGTTTAAAAGATATACGCTTCCAAAGTGGTAAAATGTGTATGTCCCCTCTAACTTCTATAATAATGAAGTGAAAAATCTAAAAAAACCATATGTTGTAGATCTTAATGTAAACTTTCAACCGAAATTGGTTTGAACGAGATCGAGTCAGCAGTTTTTGAGATGCAGTATATTTTCTAAAATCGCAAATATAACTTTGTAATTCATACAAATACTATGAAAAACAAAGTTATTTGGCGTAGTTGTAAAAATTGTATATTAGTTTTAAGAAATTTGTAAGGTATTTTGTTTTTTTTTTTTTTTCAAATAAATATATTAAGTATATTTTATTTATTATAGTTACTACGGAACCCTTCATAGGCGAGTCCGACTCGCACTTGGCCAATTTTTCCGGATGAACCCACTCTTGACCTCGATCACGCCTGATGGTAAGCGATAGATGAAGTCTAAGATGGTTCACCGACGGGGTCCACAATTATCTATATCTATGTATATTTTGTATGTACCTACCACCTAAGCTGATATTGTGGAATTCAATAAATATATTGAGTATTGAACAAACGAGCTCAGAAGATGCCTGTTCACTCTTGCTTTGGGAACACAGAAGCCCGGCATTCCATGCCGAATCCTACAAATCATAGAAGAAACATACCGCAACACTTAAGAAACCAGCAGAATTTTAAAATTACCTACTTTTATCGATAACCTATTATTTCCCTAATGATACATCATTAGGGAAATAATAGGTTATCGATAAAAGAAATATTATATCGATACATTAAATTACAGCGTCAACAACAAACTCGAACAGTCCCACCTCCACGTACGATTAAATATGTCAGTGAACTTAGCAGATCATTGTCCAGCAGATCAAGAAAAAAATTGTGTTCTCTTCGCATGCAGCTGAGTTCTATAGTTCCTGATACTTTTCAGGAATAGTTCTGGCGTTTTTACCCTGAAAAAAGTCATATGCCAAAATGCTCTGCTAACTTCCCGTAGCAGATCATTTTCCGGCTGATCAAAAATAAATGTGCAATATTAACGCATACAGCCGAGTTCTACAGTTCCTGATACTTTTCAGCAATAGTTCTGGCGTTTTTTTTTTTTTATATTAGCACATAGACTAAAGTACTAGAAAAATTGAAAATTTCTATTCCCATCTTTCAAATTATGCTCAAAGGATACTCTTTCTTAAATGCCGAACTGGTAAAGAACTGCAATCTAGAACAACACCCGAGTCTAGAACTTGGGTTTCATAGCCAGCAGAGCATATCTAAGTAATAAGAAAATCAAAAATTTCCATTTTCACACTTAAAACTATACTCAAATGATAGAACTCTTATTAATATGCCGTATTCGATAAGATACTGTGATCTAGAATAACACCCGAGACCAAAACTTAGATTTTATTGCCAGCAGAGCATATCTAAGTACTAGGAAAATTGAAAATTTTCATTTCCAACTTTCAAACTATCCTCAAATGATAGAACTCTTTCTTAAATGCCGAACTGGTAAAACCTGCAATCTAGAACAACACCCAAGTCTAGAACTTAGGTTTCATAGCCAGCAGAGCATATCTAAGTACTAAGAAAATCAAAAATTTCAATTTTCACCCTTAAAACTATACTCAAATGATAGAACTCTTACTAATATGCCGCATTCGATAAGATACTGTGATCTAGAATAACACCCGAGACCAAAACTTAGGTTTTATTGCCAGCAGAGCATATCTAAGTACTAGAAAAATTGAAAATTTTCATTCCAAACTGTCCTCAAATGATAGAACTCTTTCTTAAATGCCGAACTGGTAAAAACCTGCAATCTAGAACACCCGAGTCTAGAACTTAAGTTTCATAGCCAGCAGAGCATATCTAAGTACTAGGAAAATGGAAAATTTTCATTTCCAGCTTTCAAACTATGCTCAAATGATAGAACTCTCTAATATGCCGCATTCGATAAGAAACTGTAATCTATACTTATAATAAATCTGTAGAGAGGTCAATTCTGTACATGAAATATATTTACAAAATAACTATCAGGGGGTGATTAAGGATCGATACTCATGCCAAAAATGCAATCAGTTAAATTTTTGTCTGTCTGTCTGTCTGTCTGTCTGTATAACCGTTATAGAAACAAAAACTACTCGACGGATTTTAACGAAACTTGGTACAATTATTTTTCATACTCCTGAGCGGGTTATAGTATACTTTTCATCACGCTACAATCAATAGGAGCAGAGCAGTGAAGGGAAATGTTGGGAAAACGGGAGAAGTTCTCCATTTTTTAAGCTTCCGTCGCGTGTGCAACCTTAATGGTTAAAGCTACACAAATCATTTCATGACGGAAATGTTCTCCTTAAAATTATATAAAAAACTAGTATTTGCGTGTTGCGCGAGGTGCAAGCACCTCGCGTGCTTGTGAAAAAAACTAAAGCATTGCCCCTCTAAATCAAGTATTTGCGTGTTGCGCGAGGTGCAAGCACCTCGCGTGCTTGTGAAGAAAAAAAAAAAAAAGAGGGGGGGGGTGATGGGGGGGGGTTGCACAAGTATTTCGACTAAAGCATTGCCCCTCTAAATGAATCTGAAAAAAAAAATGTTCCAAGTCTCTTAGATTCGTAGATCCGCCTAAAGGGGGGGAGAAGGGGGGCGGGGGGGGGGGACTTTGAAAATTGGTTTTTACTTTACCGAGCCTCCTCTATACGAATCCGTAAAAAACAAAAAATACGGGTCTCGTAGTTTCCGAGATACGATAGGGAGGGGGGAGAAGGGGGGTGAAAAGGGGAGGTTTGGCACTTTTCCCGTAGGTTTGAGAGTTACTTGTTTACGAATCTGTCAAAATATACCCACCTCCCCATCCACCATCTGGGAGAACAATTATGTCAATGAGTGAGTCAGTGAGTGGTAATTTAGCTTTATATAGTATAACTAGTATTTGCGTGTTGCGCGAGGTGCAAGCACCTCGCGTGCTTGTGAAAAAAAAAAAATTGGGGGGGGTGTGATGGGGGGGCTGTGATGGGAGGGGTTGCACAATTATTTCGACTAAAGCATTGCCCCTCTAAATGAATCTGAAAAAAAAAAATGTTCCAAGTCTCTTAGATTCCGAGATCCGCCTAAAGGGGGGGAGAAGGGGGGCGGGGGGGGACTTTGAAAAATGGTTTTTACTTTACCGAGCCTCCTCTATACGAATCCGTAAAAAGAAAAAAATACGGGTCTCGTAGTTTCCGAGATACGATAGGGCGGGGGAGAAGGGGGGGGGAAAAGGGGAGGTTTGGCACTTTTCCCGTAGGTTTGAGAGTTACTTGTTTACGAATCTGTCAAAATATACCCCCCTCCCCATCCACCATCTGGGAGAACAATTATGTCAATGAGTGAGTCAGTCAGTCAGTGAGTGGTAATTTAGCTTTATATAATATAATATAACTAGTATTTGCGTGTTGCGCGAGGTGCAAGCACCTCGCGTGCTTGTGAAAAAAACTAAAGCATTGCCCCTCTAAATCAAGTATTTGCGTGTTGCGCGAGGTGCAAGCACCACGCGTGCTTTATATAAAAAAAAAAAAATGGGGGGGGTGATGGGGGGGGTTTAGTATTTGGGTGTTGCGCGAGGTGCAAGCACCTCGCGTGCTTTTTAACAAAAAAAAAATGGGGGGGGTGATGGGGGGGGTTTAGTATTTGGGTGTTGCGCGAGGTGCAAGCACCTCGCGTGCTTGGGAAAAAAAAAATGGTATTTGCGTGTTGCGCGAGGTGCAAGCACCTCGCGAGCTTGTGAAAAAAAAAAAAAAAAGAGGGGGGGGGGTGATGGGGGGGGGGTTGCACAAGTATTTCGACTAAAGCATTGCCCCTCTAAAGGAATCTGAAAAAAAAAATGTTCCAAGTCTCTTAGATTCCGAGATCCGCCTAAAGGGGGGGAGAAGGGGGGCGGGGGGGGGGAAATTTGAAAAATGGTTTTTACTTTACCGAGCCTCCTCTATACGAATCCGTAAAAAGAAAAAAATACGGGTCTCGTAGTTTCCGAGATACGATAGGGAGGGGGGAGAAGGGGGGGGAAAAGGGGAGGTTTGGCACTTTTCCCGTAGGTTTGAGAGTTACTTGTTTACGAATCTGTCAAAATATACCCACCTCCCCATCCACCATCTGGGAGAACAATTATGTCAGTGAGTGAGTCAGTGAGTGGTAATTGAGCTTTATATAATATAACTAGTACTTGCGTGTTGCGCGAGGTGCAAGCACCTCGCGTGCTTGTGAAGAAAAAAAGTGGGGGGGAGATGGGGGGGGTTTAGTATTTGCGTGTTGCGCGAGGTGCAAGAACCTCGCGTGCTTGTGAAAAAAAAAAAAAAAAAGGGGGGGGAGATGGGGGGGTTTAGTATTTGCGTGTTGCGCGAGGTGCAAGCACCTCGCGTGCTTGTGAAAAAAAAAAAAAAAAAAGGGGGGGGGAATGGGGGGGGGTTGCACAATTATTTCGACTAAAGCATTGCCCCTCTAAATGAATCTGAAAAAAAAAATGTTCCAAGTCTCTTAGATTCCGAGATCCGCCTAAAGGGGGGAGAAGGGGGGCGGGGGGGGGACTTTGAAAAATGGTTTTTACTTTACCGAGCCTCCTCTATACGAATCCGTAAAAAGAAAAAAATACGGGTCTCGTAGTTTCCGAGATACGATAGGGGGGGGGGGAGAAGGGGGGGGAAAAGGGGAGGTTTGGCACTTTTCCCGTAGGTTTGAGAGTTACTTGTTTACGAATCTGTCAAAATATACCCACCTCCCCATCCACCATCTGGGAGAACAATTATGTCAATGAGTGAGTGAGTCAGTCAGTGGTAATTTAGCTTTATATAGTATAACTAGTATTTTCGTGTTGCGCGAGGTGCAAGCACCTCGCGTGCTTGTGAAAAAATCTGAAGCATTGCCCCTCTAAATCAAGTATTTGCGTGTTGCGCAAGGTGCAAGTACCTCGCGTGCTTGTGAAAAAAAAAGTGGGGGGGGGTGATGGGGGGGGTTTAGTATTTGCGTGTTGCGCGAGGTGCAAGCACCTCGCGTGCTTGTGAGAAAAAAAAGTGGGGGGGATGATGGGGGCTTTAGTATTTGCGTGTTGCGCGAGGTGCAAGCACCTCGCGTGCTTGTGAAAAAAAAAAAAAAAAATGTGCGGGGGGTAATGGGGGGGGGGGTTGCAGAAGTATTTTGACTAAAGCATTGCCCCTCTAAATGAATCTGAAAAAAAAAATGTTACAAGTCTCTTAGATTCCGAGATGCGCCTAAAGGGGAGGAGAAGGGGGGCGGGGGGGGGGACTTTGAAAAATGGTTTTTACTTTACCGAGCCTCCTCTATACGAATCCGTAAAAAGAAAAAAATACGGGTCTCGTAGTTTCCGAGATTCGATAGGGAGGGGGGAGAAGGGGGGGGAAAAGGGGAGGTTTGGCACTTTTCCCGTAGGTTTGAGAGTTACTTGTTTACGAATCTGTCAAAATATACCCACCTCCCCATCCACCATCTGGGAGAACAATTATGTCAATGAGTGAGTCAGTCAGTCAGTGAGTGGTAATTTAGCTTTATATAGTATAATATAATATCTCACGACAGCATATGTCTAACTTTTATGGTTGACTCACAATAACACGTGTAACTCCCGATAGCTTAGCAGTTCGAAGCTTTCTGATTATAATATTTGTCTACTCTTACGTTTATAACACTCTCAGTCACCCCTAATTGAAAAAGTTAACATTATTAACTATTCCATAAAAAAATTGGCCAAGTGCGAGTCAGACTCGCCCATGAAGGGTAGTAACTATAATATAATATGCAAATTTATTTGACGAAAAAAAAACCTTACAAATTTCTTAAAACTAACTTATTTACATTTTTTACAACTGCGCCAAATAAATTTGTTTTGAAAAAAAAACCTTACAAATTTCTTAAAACTGGCTTTTTTACATTTTTTACAACTGCGCCGAATAAATTTGTTTTTCATAGTGTTTGTATGAATTACAAAGTTATATTTGCGGTTTTAGAAAATATGCTGTATCTCAGAACTGCTGAACTGATTTCGTTCAAACTAATTTTGGTTGAAAGTTTATATGAAGATCTACAGACATATATTTTCTTTAGATTTTTCACTCCATTATTATAGAAGTTAGAGGTTGTGTCCGCCACACACACATTTTACCATTTTGGAAGCTTATATCTTTTAAACGATTGACTTTATGGAAAAGTGGTTTTAGAAACCCCGATGTCGTTTTTAAAGAACTGTCTATAGATACCACACATGCATCGATTTCATGAAAAAAAATATTTTCAGGTTTAGTTCCATGTATGGGGAGCCCCCCTTTATTTTAAATATTTTTTAATTTTTTTCTCAAAATCGGAAAGCGGTTCACAGAATACATCTACCTATCAAGTTTCACATGTATAGTCCTAATAGTTTCGGAATAAAATTGCTGTGACAGACGGACGGACGGACAGACAGACAGACGGACAGACATGTCGAAACTATAAAGATTCCATCGGTATAGAAACACCAAAGTTATACATGAAATACGCTTATAATAATAAGCCATCGCGCGTGAATACTGAATCATGCTATAAGGATTATTTTTGAGAATCGGTCGCCGCGCTCGACGCGTCTCGCGGTCGAAGCGTTCTCTAGGTACTCATGTGAACGTGATCTAAACAATATTACCAATACATTAACTTACGCTGACGGAGTCGCGGGCACAGCTATATTGTATCATTACGTTAAGGCCAATAGGAGCGGAGCGCCAATGAAGAATGCTTCAAAATCGGGGTTAAATTTAACGTTCGCCCAAAGTAACTATTCCACGCGGACGAAGTCGCGGGCAAAAGCTAGTCTAGAATAACACCCGAGACCAAAACTTAGGTTTTATTGCCAGCAGAGCATATCTAAGTACTAGGAAAATTGAACATTTTCATTGCCAGCTTTCAAACTATCCTCAAATGATAGAACTCTTTCTTAAATGCCGAACTGGTAAAAAAACTGCAATCTAGAACAACACCCGATTCCAGAACTTAGGTTTCATAGCAAGGTTTCATTCAAGTAAATAATAACAGTGTTGCTACTTATATGAATATATTTGACCGAGTTATTTACAATAGATACATCTAATATAATTTTCAAATCTTACAGTTAAAGATATCTCAAAAATAGACACGTAAATACATCACAGTAGACTGATAGGATTTATAAATGCATATTTTATTTCTGGAAAACATCACAAAATATGATAATGGAAGTCTCCTAACTGGCAAAACAGTGACACGACAATAATAGTTATTATAATAATGCCAGGGATCGTGGCAGACGCGGGCATAAGATGCGAGAGCGAGATGGCATGAGACTAAGCCCGTATTATATATTTTCTGTCCTACTCCAGCGTCCCATGCCCTCGACTGTGTGACACTTCCTAGCTTGGCCACGGTCATGAATCTGAGATTTAATCACAACCACATTTAGTCGTTCATTAGTCGTCCAATATCAGAATTAGTCGGTTCGTAGTTTAAAAGCTTAATGCGTATATTGGCCAGCTCTGCATCTAGAGATCTAGAGCAGCTAGCGGAGATCTATTTTAGCTTTCCCTTTTTTTTGTGTGCCTCCAGCCAGGGCTTATTACAAAAACTTACAAACTAGACGACTACACGCTAAAGGCACCCCCTGTGGGGGGATTAGGGCGTCGCAGGGGGAGGGCAGCTAGGGATACTCCCTCCAAACCTTCCCATGGCCCGACAAACATAAGTTATACGGGCCGAATCGTGGGGCGGCTGCGGACATAGCTCTCTTGGCAATCTTATTTTGTGTCCGCAGGCGCTGCTTGTTGTTGCCCTACAAGTTAGCCATGTGTCCCTTTGCGTACATTCTCCCATCTAGGCTTGTAACTAGCGACAAAAAACGGCCTTGTCTTCGTCGTCGTCGCCGCGTTGTTGTTGCTCTCAGTGGGCTGCTGCTGCTGTTGCTCCTCGTCACTCCTCTTGCTCCATGGCACTTCAGGCGGCGTGCCACCTATGCGCGAAATCCCGTAGCCGGCCAAAGTTTGCCGGTGTGCTCACAAGGTCGGAGTAGTAGATCGAGCCGACCTCACCGCAGACAATCCCATTCATTATCTTTCGTCTGTCATCTTCATTGAGGGGGCAGACCCACAGCACGTGGTGTAGATCTTCCTCTTCCATACCGTAATAGCATACACTAACCTCGCATAACTCCATATCAAACAGCCTTTTCCTAAAGCACCCATGTCCCATGAGAATCTGGGAGTGCTGGTAATCCGGCACGACCCAGTGGGAACTGAGCCGAACAGCTACTTCCGGAAAGAAACGATACACTTCCCTTCCTTTCTCCTCAGTCGTCCATCTCTTTTGCCAAGCATCCATCGTCTCATTCCAAATCGCTCTCTTTCGTCGATCCAGCTCCTGTTTGCGCACGCTCAGCTTGACCTGTGCTTCGGCCGCGACCTCCTCATAAAACCTCCTTGCACGGATAACCTCCAGATCTGCCGGAAGAACACCGGTCAAAACTGCCAGCACAGCCGTACTGGTAGACCTGTACGCCTTCGTCAGCAGAATCAGTCTTGGTCTCTGGTACCGGAGCAGCGCGCTGCGGACAACGTGGAGTGTCGCTCTTTTGTGCCAACAAGCAGCCGCATACGTCATTGTGGCTACGAAAGTGCCCTTATAGAGAATGCGGAGACCGAGATATCGAATGCCCCAGGACGACGCCGACATTCGGGACATCTTCCCGAAGCATTTGGCCGCACGTTCCCCTATCGATAACGCATGCTGCGCAAAGGACAGACTCGTGTCGAGCACCACTCCCAGCACCATCGTCCACGTGACACTCCTGACCGAATCCCCGGCTAGCTTTATGGTGGGCCCGCTGGAGTTTTCCCCGCATCGTCATCATTGCTGACTTGGCAGGGGAGAACTGCAGCCGATTCCTGGCACCTCACGCCGCGATCATTACTAGCGACAACTTGGCAGCCATCTCGATATCGCTTCGAGATTGAGCCTCAATCAGGATCGTCACATAGTCCGCGTAGACAACCATTCGGACGCCCTTGGGTAGTGGCAGTCGAAGCAAGTCGTCCAGGAGCAGGTTCCACATAGCTGGACCCAGGACAGAGCCCTGTGGGCATCCCATGGTGGACACCTTCCACACCACCCGGTCCCCGATAAAGAGCCCTACTCGTCGACGGACAAAGTAGTCCGACAGCATCTTAAGGATGTTGGGCGAACACCCTCCCCGCTTGACTTTCGTCAGGATCATCGGCCACCAGGCCTTGTCGAAAGCGCCCGAGATATCCAGAAATATGGCCTGCACATACTTGTCCAAGCCCTCCCTCGCGGTGCGCATGATATCGTTGAGCGCCGTGACGATTGACTTTCCCGGAGAAAAGTCGTGCTGGGAAGTAGAGATCTGGTTGCCAATCGTCGGAGCGCACTTTATAATTACGCGCTCTAAAATTTTGCCAAGCACAGGCAGTAGCGTTATGGGCCTGTAAGCCTTGGGGTCGGTAAGAAGTTTACCATTACCCTTCGGCAACACGAGAAGCTGGCCCTCCTTCCATACATCCGGAAATACGCCCTCAGCCACACACTTGCCGTACACCGCAGAGATTTCCGCGGGCACGACATTCCAGACATTCTGAACGATTCGTGCACTGATACCGTCCAATCCCGGAGCCATGTTGGGCAAACTCCTGATTATGCCCCCAAACTGTCACGATACAGAGGAGGCGCAGCTTTACCTGACGGGTTGAGCGACGCCGCAACCCGGAACTGCCTGTGATATGTGTGGTATCCAGGGACGGATCGTCATCTGGGCAAAGCGTCAACCTACGACCATGACCGTGGTCAAGCCTCGACTATAACAAGTCTAGTACAGATAGTAATTCCATATTATGTGCGCTAGTTCTGTTACGCTCTAAGGTTAACGAAAAGTATTGGTGTCTCGTTTTACCAGAATGAGAATGAAAGAGACGGTAGATTTCACTTAACGTTTTTTGTAAACTAGGCTTATCTTTATTGATAAATACAACATGAATTAAGACTCTAGATTACCATGGCTCAAATAATTAAACTGCCATAATTAAAATTAATGGCCAAAATAAAGATCATGGTGAAATAATTGACACGTTGTATAACAACATTGTTACGTCACTTCGGGAAGCGGCAAAAGCTAGTTGTGGTTTAGAGAGTGGTCGCAAGGGTCGACGTACTGTGATTGGGTGGAATAGGTACGTTAGGGATGCTCACGTGGGTGCTAGAACTGCGTTTATGAACTGGGTGTGGCACGGAAAGTTGTTTGTAGAAATGAGAGAGACACGAAAAGTTTTCAAACAGAAATTGAAATTTTGCCAAGATAATGAGGATCAAATCAAGATGGACTTATTAGCAACTGAGCACAAGAAAAAACATTTTCAGAAATTTTGGAAGTCCACCCAGAGATTAAACGTAAGTCCCCGTGAGCGTTAATGGTGTATCCCAACCAGAAGAAATTGTGGAAATGTTCAAAACGCATTTCTCAGTAACATCGCGATTGCAATCTACTGAACAGGATCTGGGTCCAGAGAGGAAATGTTTCGGAAGCCCAGTTAATATTTCGTCTAAAGAAATTAATCAAGTAATTAAGGCCATGACTAGAGGTAAATCTCCAGGTCATGATGGGCTTAGCATAGAGCATCTCCAATCTGCCAGTCCGCATCTTCCCAGGGTCCTATCCATGCTCTATAACTTCTGTATGAGACACTCCTATCTTCCAACGGAGCTAATGAGGACAATTGTTGTGCCCATAGTGAAGAATAAGACAGGAGATATCTCAGATAAAGATAATTATAGGCCTATTTCGCTGGCAACTATTATTGCAAATGTGCTTGAGTGTGTGCTTGAGTGTAAAATTACTGGACAGATAGAGCGCACGATGCTCAGTTCGGCTTTCGAGCTGGACTTTCCACAGAAACTGCTATCCTGGCGCTCAAGCACACGGTCAGGTGATAGGAACACTCCTGTTTATGCGGCTTTCCTAGACCTATCGAAGGCTTTTGACCTGGTTAATTATAACATACTATGGCGTAAGCTGCGAGAGCAACAAGTACCTCATGAGCTTGTTGAACTTTTTAAATATTGGTACAGCCATCAAATTAACCAGGTCAGATGGTCGGATACATTGTCTGGGAGGTACGGGTTGGAATGTGAGGTGAGGCAAGGAGGTCTGACCTCCCCGGTGCTTTTTAGCCTGTATGTCAACCAGCTAATCGTGGAGCTTAGCAGCACTGGTGTCGGATGCTCAATCGATGGCAACATTATAAATAGTATCAGCTACGCGGATGACATGGTGTTGCTGAGTCCGTCGACTGAGGCTCTTAGACGGTTGCTTGCAGTATGTGAGGAGTATGCTGTTACCCACGGACTCTTATATAATGTGAGAAAGAGCGAAGTAATGGTGTTTGGTGTGGGTACCAAAAAGCACAGAGCGGTACCCCCAGTCTTCCTGTATGGAGTAGCGCTGAACAGAGTGTCGAGTTTTAAGTACCTGGGTCATATAGTGTGCGATGATCTTTGTGATGACCAGGACATTGAACGGGAGAAAAGGGCGTTGTCGGTCCGCTGCAATATGCTGGCCCGGAGGTTCGCACGCTGTACAAGTGCTGTCAAGATCACCCTTTTCAGGGCGTACTGTCAGTGCTTTTACACGTGCAGCCTGTGGATTAGGCATACGCAGAGGGCCAACAGCGCCCTTCGAATCCAGTACAACAATGCTTTCAGGATGTTGTTGGGCCTCCCACGATTCTGCAGCGCGTCCAATATGTTTGCTGAAGCGGCGGTAGATAGCTTTGGCGCTATTATGAGACGGCGATCTGCGTCACTGCTGCGTAGGATTCGTGGGAGTACCAACAGCATTCTGAAAGTCATTGCAAACAAACAGGATTGTGTTTTCCTGCAGCATTGGACTCGCATGCATTGCGGTGAAGCTGATGCTGCGGGAAAATATATGAATTAGTTTTTAGTGTTTATTATTTTAATTAATTTTATTACTAACATAGAATGTAAGGTGTTTTACTAACAAACTTTGTATGGATTTCTTTTCTGAGATAAATAATAATAATAATAATAAGCAATAGTTGCCAATAAGCCTGACATAGTGGTGATAGACCGATTAGAGCGTCACACAATGATTGTTGATATAGCAGTCCCCCATGACGAGAACCTCGTGAAAGCTGAGATAGATAAAAAAAATAAGTATCTTGACCTGGCGCGCAAGGTTGTCGACATGTGGGATGTGGAGACAGCAATCATTGTGCCGATAGTCGTCACAGCCAATGGCATAATAGCCAAGAGCCTTGACAAACATCTAAGGAGGCTCTCGTTGGGCAGCTGGATCAAGGGCTTGATCCAGAAAGCAGTACTCCTGGAAACGGCGCGTATTGTGAGGAGGTTCCTCTCTATGGAGCCCTGACCACCGGTAGCTTGGACCCTGTTCCCGATACCGGTGGGCTACTATTTTTTATATTTTTAAATGTTTTTATTTTTTATATTAATATTTAAAAATGTAATTGATATGTACATAGATTAAATAAATGAAATAATAATAATAATAAAAAATATTCTTATTTAAATAAACATGTTTTACTGATATATATATGTATATTAGGTTTCTACCTATGAAATTGCCGTTTAGTCATGAAATAAAGTAACATATTATTTTTCTTATTTGTAGCGTATTGATTCTTGAATTCTTGAAGAAATCACGCTGGACGGGAAGTAACAAATTCTTATAAGGCATTTTGTACTGTCTCTCGGGTATTGGATGCTTTTCCCGCCAAGTAATTATCCAAGTTGTGGAAAAAGTAAAAGTCTGTAGGTGCAAGGTCTGTTGAGTAAAGCAGATAGCGGAGAACTTTCAACCCCAGCTCTTTTAACTTGAGACCCTCTGCTATGCAGTATGAAGTCGCGCGTTGTTGTACAAGAGAAGCGAAGCCGAGCGATTGATCAAGCTGGTTGGAGACATGCGGGCTTTTCCATCAATTTGTTCAGTTCTTCACAGTACACATCTGTAATAATGCTCATCCCGTTTTGTAAGAAACTATGATGAATTTACTGGCGTTAGACCACCAAACAGTGACCATCACTTTTCCATGGGTCAGTTTTCGTTTAGGGAATTGTTTATGTGCTGAAGCAGGATCTAACCAACTTGCTGAGCGCTTGCGATTGTTGAACAGAATCCATTTTTCGTCGCAGGTAACAAGGCGGTTCAAATTTCTTTCATGTATGTGCCTGTTGAGCAGTGCAAGGCAAGTCTCGAAGCCTTTAATTCGTCATTGTCGCCCAAAGTTTTCGGACGACCACGGGGTACATTTTTCAGATCGAAAATACCAGAATGAAAGCGGGCAAACCAATAACGGATGGTGAGTTCGTTTGCAATGTTCGTTTCATAAACGTCGTTAATGTTACGTAACACCTGTGTCACTGCGACCAAGTCGGTACTCATATTCCATACAATTATTCGAATTATTAACTTACCCATGATGTCGAAATCAAAACCGATGAAAACAGTAACGGTGTTCTGTTTTCAGCGCGTCTTCAGATTTTTAACCGACTTCAAAAAAAGGAGGTTTACAATTCGTCTTGAACTTTTATTTTTTTTTATTTTACTTTTGTTACCTCATAACTCGGAGACGGCTGGACCGATTTGAAAAATTCTTTTTGCGTTTGAATGGGTATACTTTCTAGTTGGTCCCATTGTTACGAAATCAGGATCTGATGATGGGATCCTGGAGAAATCGAGGGAACTCTTCAAATATTATAGGCACACCTATAGCGTTTTGGGTATTTATTATTGATATACCTTGAGCAGTTGCTTCCGAAAAGTACCATTTGGGGAAGTTGAACTGATGATGAAGACCACAGATGGCCACTGAAACTCCTCAATAATAAGTATTTCGTGGATTGCGATTTGATTATTTGAGTACGGATGTTAAACACTTTATGCTAGTCACAATACATATGGTGATGTAGAGCTGATGGTCAAGTACCAGGAGAACTCCTCAAAAATTAACGGCTATGCAACGGGAAAAGCAATATTTTGTAAAAGGTGATAAGTTGTTGACATTATGGCTTTTGTAACTAGATAAATTACAAACCAACCCACTAAAAAGTGTAAAAAAAAAATTTGCAAAAAATAGAATATATAATAGTCGGTGTTATTGGTTTTTCTTTTTTTTTCACACCGCCTTCCGAAATTAAAGTTATTTTTGGCTTTGTAGTGTTTTGATATGGAAGTCGGTTCTATTTCTTGCTTAAAATTTTTTTGAAAACAAAGTTCCATGTTATTAAAATAAAATGAAATTAGAATTCTCAGCCAAAAAATATTTTGATTATAATTTTGATTATTTTTGAGATATAATATTTTGATAAGAAAATAAATTGCCGTTTTTTTAACCTATTTAGACCTATTTATATCTAATACAGAAGTAAAGCCAAAAAAAATTACAGTTCTTTTTCTATATGGATGTTTGGGGCAGCAAAAATAATCAGATTTACAGAACTAGCGCATAATTTTTGGCCACATTTCACTATAAACGTTTTCTGCCTAATTATCTATACCTTCAATACGCTCCATCCGCTCTATTCATAAAAGTATTTTAATACTGACTAGCAAATTATTTAAATTCTCTATAGACAGTTAGAATTTCGAATCTTAATTCAAATTGAATTAAGATTCTAAATCAAATTCTCTTGACAATTCTTCAATAAACAATTTGATATTCGAATCTTTATAAAAATTTTCTATAGACAATAAATATTTGAATCGGCTATTCAGTATTTAAACTAAGTGACTAACTAAGTAACTTGAAGTGAAAACTTCTTTAGCGGCGTTGTGCACTTTTTGTAATGGGTAAAAAATGTTAAACTCGCCTCAGGACACGTGACCCTGATCGAAAATTCGTAAGACGGACGGAGAGTAGACAGCCGGCGCGGCGTAGGAGAGGAAGTATCCCCCTCTTTTTCTACGGCGCGGCGAAAATGTATGCCTGCGCAAATTTTTTTAATGTAATATAAATTGTCATGTTTGTGTACGATAGCGCAATAAATAAATATTGTATTCTACCACATAAATGATAGTACTTTTATACTGATAATTAAAGCAATTCGTGCAAAATTATTCCCTAACCATTCCAAAATATCAAAAATGCACAACGTTAATATTCAAGTTTTCACTTCTGCCGGCACTCCCGGAGTGCAACCCGTTTTTTTTTTATGAATAAACCTGTTTATATTTGAGCGACACTTATCTTACATCCCTGTTCAACCGTTCAATACAACAAAATTTATACAACTATAATAATGAACTGTATGGACGTAAATACATATCGACGGTTAAAAGGAAATAGGGTATAAGCGACATTTTGGACTGGTATTGTTTTGAAAGCCGACTGTTTCTTGTGTTCTATTATTTTTTATACAACCACTGTGAAAAGTACCTTATCCTTGTTTTACTATAACACTTATTAAACTGTCTAATGTTTTAATAAAAAAATACATCAGTTTTTCTAAAATTCTAAACTTTGAATGGCTCTCCTAAACACATATTTTTTGTCGCTTATACCCTATTTCCTTTTAACCGTCGATATGTATATTTCGAGCGTTAAAAGGGGACAATTCTATGAGTGACCGAGATAACACTCTATAACACGCCTTTTTTACTGCAATTCAGTGCTTATATTTACAGCGGTATTGATACTATACAGGGTTAATTGTAAAACACCAAAAACCTCTCAGGACTATGTTACTAACATCATAACCAACAACTTTTGTTCTATGACTTTTAAAAATTCGTCATCCTTTAATTCACCGAAACTATCGTTTTCTTTTGCTTCGCGTAGACTTCGCAACATTTAGGGTGTTCAAATATAAATATTTTTTTTTTGTATGAAAATCTGGTGAACTAAATTATGACGAATTTTTAAAAGTCATAGAACAAAAGTTGTTGATTACGATGTTAGTAACATAGTCCTGAGAGGTTTTCGGTGTTTTACAATTAACCCTGTATATTATATTGGAGCTGCCATTTTCAACAAATTTAATATATCATTAGAAACCATGACCATGTGAGTTAATAAAAACTTATAAAAGTTAATATAATATAAATTGGTACAAATTGTACTATTTGTGAAAACATTAAATCCATTGTTACATTTGAAGTGGATGCAGAAAAAAGCAGAATAAAGCATTTTCCAACACAAAACAGTCAGTTACTTCAACAAAAACATTGGGTTCGATTCCCGCACGTAACAAATGTTTGTTGAGTTTGCTTACAGATAGATGTTGCGGATCTGGCATTTTATGCACGTCAGTTAAAATGTTTATAAATACCACAAACGATACAGGAGACAGAGTGGAGAAACGTATACATAAAATAATACGGTACAAACGTTAGTTAAAAAATTCACACATTGTGTAAATTTGAGCAACTAAACAAGGGTGTCAAGTTATCAATTATTTAAATGACTTAGTCTTGTGCCACTTCGGTGGCCTGCGCATACTTAAAGCTCACGTAAGAACTGCGTGAAAATTGACAGCGTCACAAAAATTAAGTCTCATGAGATTTTTACCAACAGTAAAATGTCACCTTGTCATGCAAAAGTTGCAAAGATTTTGATGAGTTTTTGATACTGACTCATAACCTCAAACTCTCTAAATAAACAATTGATCATAAGAAAATCACATCACAATTTAACCAAACATTTTCTTGATCACCGTGGTATAGTCTTTATTAATCTTCTCAATCTTCGGCTTCAAGGAGTTAGCTTTCAACTGGGCTGCTTTATCGTTGGGCTCTATTCGGAGTGCTTCTTGTATGTCCGTCCAGGCTTCTTCGTACATGTGAAGACCAGAGTGGGCTGAACACTTCCTGTAGAGTGCTTTAACGTTGACTGGATCGAATTTAAGGGCATTTTCACAGAGCTCTAACGTCGCTTCATACTCATCGTGCTGCAATTGGCAGTGAGCTAGGTTGTTGTACAGTTTCACCTGCAAAAAATAATTTTCATCTGAAAGTACAAAAACCGGTCAAGTGCGTGTCGGGCCACGCGCAGTGTAGGATTCCGTAGTTTTTATAACAGCGAAGTGCGTGTCGTATTCGCTGACTAATCGTTTCGTACCATGCTCTAACTAAAAGCCAAACATGACTACCTAACTAATTTGAATTCCTATACAAATCCTCACCTGATCCGACAATTATGCAAATAAAGTTTTTTTTTTAGAGGTTTGTATAAAACTTGTCATAGCCGGTGTTTTGAATTTAAATACAGGACACAGAGCTACACTACTCAATCGTCACAAAAAAATCAAATTAAGGAAGTAGTTAGCTGGAGGAGCTTTGTGTTTGATATTATATAGCAAAATAACAAATAAATAAAAACATATTAATCGGTATTTTTTTCAAGTTTTTTTTTATAAAACATTTAAATATGAAACTAGCGCGATACAACTCACGCTTAGCGCCATCTATCGATATTTCTATGGAGTTGTTCGGAATTTTCGAGTCAAATACAATTGGTCGACTATTACTCGTAAACTTGTAAAGCCTACTTATGTGTGATATCCTTTAAACTTCGTTATATATAGGTACTACTGCCGTGGCATTTGAATTTCTAACTACAACCGTTTAGTTGATAGAGGGGGGACACTTGACTCTAACGAAAATGGTTACTTTAAAGCTTGATAAGTCACGAACGGTTTACTTAATGCAAAAACGGTCTTCCCAAACCTCTAATATTTTTGAAAGACCTATCCAACGAAATCCCTCACTATGGGAAGGACGAAAAAAAAATTATCATCCCACTTTACATGTAGGGGAGGTACCCTAAATAATTGCTGTTTTCAAAATTTTATTTTACCACTTTTCGGGTCATTAACGTGTATACTCATGCCAAATTCCAACTTTCTAGTACCAATAGCTTTTGAGCTAAACCGCGGACAGACGGACAGACAGACGGACATGGCGAAACTATAAGGGTTCCTTGTTGACTACGGAACCCTAAAAAGTGAACAAAATGTAGGTATATGGAGTAAATCATTGTACAGTGGAGCAACTAGACATAGCATACTAATTCCCAAACTGAGACAAACTCGTATTTCGGGATTCGGCGGCTCTCCACTCTAGTGTCATTACAATAATTATGACCAAACATTTGCAACATTGAACTTATTTATACTTACTTAACTATTTCTATATTTTATTCGCTTTCTATTTTCAACCGACGACAAAAAGAGGAGGTTATCAATTCGACGCGTATATATTTTTTTTTATGTATGTTCATCGAGTACTCGAAGACGGCTGGACAGATTTGGAAAATTCTTTTTTTGTTCGAATGGGTATACTTCGAAATTGGTCCCATTATCACCAAAGTCAGGATCTGATGATGGGATCCTGGAGAAATCGAGGGAACTCTTCAAATATTATAGGCACACATATTTAATGGGTCTTGACTCCGAGAGCGCGCCGGGCTGGGATGGTATATCTACTAAATTCCTAAAAATGGCCAGGGATTTTGTGGTTCCTCTAATTAGTCAGTTGGCAAACTTGTGCTTCCAAACGGGTATTTTTCCAAACGACCTTAAACGATCTATCATTACTCCTGTGCACAAGGGTGGGGACGTTAACGATGTTAACAATTATCGACCCATATCTGTCCTACCTTCTATTTCAAAAATTTTAGAAAAGCTAATAAATGGAAGATTAATCGACTACCTAAATAAATACAATATTCTGTCTAGCTCCCAATTTGGGTTTAGAAGAGGATTATCAACCCAAGATGCTATTACGGAATTAACTTCTGAAATAGTGGGTAGAGTAGATGGGGGTCAAAAGTGTCTTACGGTGTTCCTAGATTTGAAAAAAGCGTTTGACACCGTTTCCGTCCCTATACTTCTGCGCAGGCTTGAGGACATAGGCGTAAGAGGGCAAAGTCTGGCCTTGTTTGAAAGCTATCTCAATAACAGGAAACAAAGTGTAAAAATAAATTACATAAATAGCGACGAAGTAAACGTCAATTATGGAGTTCCGCAAGGGAGTGTTCTAGGCCCGACAATCTTCCTAATCTACATAAATAGCTTATGTAGTATGCCTAACAGTGGAGGGCGGATTATTTCATACGCGGACGATACTGCCGTTATTTACTCTGGATCCTCATGGGAAGAGGTGAAAGTAGTTGCCGAAAAAGGCCTAGTTGCTGTTTCTAAGTGGCTGAACACTAATCTCCTAACTCTCAATATTTCAAAGACCAACTTCATCTGTTTTTCACCCACTCAAAGGTCTCAGCCCTGTGAAGATTTTCATGTTAAGATACATATCTGTGATGGTCATATGCCTCAAGATTGTGACTGCCAAAAACTGGAGAAAGTAAGGTCAACAAAATATCTCGGCATAGTTATTGACCAGACGTTATCATGGCATTCACATATTGAGGTAATCATGAAACGAGTGAGGAAGTTTATTTGGATATTTAAAACTTTACGCTACCTGATGTCCTCACACCTCTTAAGCAAGATTTATGTGGCTTTGGTACAGTCAGTAGTAGCGTATTGTATACCAGTCTGGGGAGGAGCTACTAAAACAAAGTTTCTGGACCTTGAAAGAGCTCAGCGATCACTTATTAAAGTGATGTATTTTAAACCGTTCAGGTTCTCAACATGTGACCTTTATCAAATTAGTGACCTGCTATCGATTAGGCAACTATATCTCCTACATATCACTCTAAAACTTCACAAGGCCCTTCCAATAGATTCAACTATCCTTAATAGAAGAAGAAAAGATATTGTGGCTCACTCCCCAAGGGTCCGAACTGCCTTTGCTAGCAGACAATATCCAACGCAATCTGCTTTTATTTATAACAAAATCAATTTTAAACTGAACATATATCCCCTCCTATTATACAAATGCAAGAAAGCACTAGTTAAATGGTTAAAATCACTAACATACGAGGAAACCGAAATGATCTTAGCCAGAGCTAGATAGTTTTCCTCAAATTCGTACGTAGCGTACATCGACAGTTATTACTCGCACAAACATGTCAACAAACTCGACCACAATACGACACACAAAAACACACACATATATACACACACACACACACACACACACACTACACACTCACATAAAAGTCCAACTGAGCTACTTATTTAAATTTTATCTGTTATTTTATGTCTTTTCCTTTGTTTAATTTTGTTTAAAATTCTTTACTAGCATACTTATATTGGTCTCACCATTGTTAACCTAGATATACTATTACGGAAAGATGCGAGACAGTCCCAACACAAGTACTCTCGTAACTTACTGGGACTGCCTCAATTATTACATGAAAACAATGTATGAAATGTGAATAAAGATTTATTATTATTATTATTACCTATGGCGTTTTGGGTATTTCTTATAGTAACGTGTGCAGTTGCTCTCAAAAAGTACCATTTGGGGAAGTGGAACTGATGATGAAGACCACAGATGGCCACTGGAACTACTCATATAAGTAGGAATAATAAGTATTTCATGGGTTCCGCTTCGATTACTTGAATATGGTTATTAAGCACAATATGCTCGTCACAATGCATATGGTTTAGTGAAGCTGATGGTGAAGTACCAGAACTCCTCAACAATTAACGGCCCAGCATTGGGAAAAGCAATATTTTGTAAAAGGTTATAAGTAGTTGAGATTAAGGCTCTTGTAACTAGGTAAATTAAAAATCATCCAACTAAAAACAGTGAAATAAAAACTTTTTAACAAAAAATTAAACCGACTCCCAAAAAGTTATTTTTCACTTTGCAGTGTGCAAAGTGAAAAATAACTTTAATTTCGGAAGTCGGTGCCAAAAACGAAAAAACAAAACTAAAGACCCGAAATTAGAGTTATTTTTCACTTTGCAGTGTTTTTTGGGAATCGGTTTAATTTTTTGTTAAAAAGTTTTTTTTACTTATCAATTAATGACTTTTTCAGTTTCTTCATAATTTAAGGTCTTAACCCAATCAGTTAATTTAATTTTCAAGTTATATTTATTTAGTTTATAGAGTCTGGCTAACGAAAGCGTGACCTGGAGTGTTCTTAAAAGTTTAATATGGCAACATTATTAAGCTGTCAAAATCTGTGATTACAATTGTCAGTAATTTGTAAACACAATTAATATTCAACAATAATCGCTTTAATATGGGTAAAACAATAAAAAGTAACGTGCGAAAGCTGCTACATACTATGATCAGTAAGTTTAAACAAAACCAAGAAGAGAAAGAAATTGTTTTTCAAGAAAAACAACAATGTTTACATGCGATCTCGGATTTTTTAGGTTAGTACGACTTTTAATGTTGATCCTTGGTGGCTGATTATTAGATATACCTATTTACGATATTATGATACTTTTTCTTATCTTTATAGATAATATTGGAGAAATTTCAAAGAATCTGCGACTTGTTGAAACGTTAAAAAATTTGGAGAAAAATCTTTAATAGTAACTCAAACTAAGTTCTTAGAAGAAATATCTTCATTAACTGGTACGTATGTTACGGATAAGCATGTTTTGTTGATGAGTTGTGTTATTTGACATTATCAAATTGTTTGGGTACCTTAATTTTTTAATATGCATTTTATACTTCGTTTTGCAGAAGTTGGTGTCACAACACTAAAAAAAAGACAGGATCTGTGAATGAATGGATGTGGAGCACTCCAGGAAAAAAAACGCCCACACAAAAGCTCAGTGTTGGATTTAGACAGTTTTGATATTGATTTAACAAGAAATAAAATCAAAGAATTTTATATTGTGAGAAAGGAGGTCCCAACATTGCGAACATTGCTAGAAAAATTACATTCTAGCATTGGCTTTAGTGGATGTAGAGAAACTCTGCGTGAAATATTAATTGCTAATGGGTATAAGTTCAAGAAAAATAAAAATGAACGAACGGTTCTTGTCGAATGTTTTGATATTGCTGCTTGGAGGCATCTTTACCAAGAAATTGCTGCTAAACGAATGGAAGGAAAACGAATCATCTATTTAGATGAAACATAGGTACACAAAAATTATAAGCCTAAAATGTCATGGCAAGATCTAACAAAACGAGTGGTGCCCCTAAAACAAAATAAAACACTGATAAAAACCTTATTTGGCTGAATAGCTGCAGAAGATTGAAAGAAAAATGACAAATCATGTAATAAACGTGGAAAATAAAATAATACAAATAAAGAGATCACATAACAGAAAAAGTATTGGAAAAAATCATAATAAGTGTAGGTGATGACGACTCCACTGATACAGAAGAATCCTTAGAGGTTGAATTTTTGGACTCGGATTTTGAGTACGATCATTAAATAATTATCATACTAAAAACGCCTCTAGTTGATTTAAAAAATTGTTGAAGAAATTTAATAAACTACTTACATGTTAAGTAGGTTAATATTACGTATGTACTAATAAATAAATCTACACATTCGTTTTCTTAATCAATCCATGACAGTTAAGGCTCCGAGACACCAAACGGAGTCTTTAAAAACAGTATGTGTTGTCCCTAAATTAGCAATTAGTTCGTAAACAACTATTATATAAATTGATTGTCGTAAATACATAAAATTTCCAAGTATCAAAACATTTTTCTGCTACTATAGTCAGTAATACCACATAAAGATTTTTTGAATTTGCCGCGCTTTCTCAGATCACGCTTTCGTTAGCCAGACTCTATTATAGTGGGATTTTATAATTATTTTGTAATAAATTCTAGAACTTAATGCGGTATATTGCATTAGGTAATGCGAATTTGGTCTTACATTGACCAGGAGAACCAGACCGCCTGCCTATTTGACCTCTACAAACCCAATAGCTGGGTAAGTTTTCCCAAATTCACATTTGAAATTATTCCTCCAACTCTGGGTAGAGCGGGAGTGTCTATTTTCATTGACTAAAAACACAGCCTGTTCCATCTGTTGCCCCTGCGTGCCTATACTAAGGTATCTTCGTTACAATATTCTCACAACTTCGGCAGAACACGAAACCGCTTGGCAAAACTGGTTTCGACGATGAGTTGCTAGTCTATCGGTTTTCTATCGGTTACATTTCGGGGAGTGTGCGATGGAATTACACAGTCTAATTCCGCCAAGCTCGTTCTATCATAGGACTACGAGACAAACGGCGAAGCGCCCTCGTTACATGGTGGACATCCCACCCATACGCACAAAACGTTTTGGGAATACCTTCATTGTGCGTACGGCTAAGGAGTGGAATTCCCTGCCGGAGTCTGTGTTTCCCGATAGTTATAACCTAGGAGTCTTTAAGTCAAGAATGAATAGGTTACTTTTAGGTAAGCGTGCTCCATCTTCGACCACGTCATCACTTACCATCAGGTGAGATGGAGGTCAAACGAGAGCCTATTCTGAATTTAACCATCACCATCACCATCTCATGGTGGTCAAACGCGAACCTATTTTTAGTAAAAAAAAAAAACGACAGGTTGCACTCCGGGAGTGCCGGCAGAAGTGAAAACTTGAATATTAACGTTGTGCATTTTTGATATTTTGGAATGGTTAGGGAATAATTTTGCACGAATTGCTTTAATTATCAGTATAAAAGTACTACCATTTATGTGGTAGAATGCAATATTTATTTATTGCGCTATCGTACACAAACATGACAATTTATATTACATTAAAAAGTTTATCTCTTAGACTCTCCGTCCGTCTTAAGAATTTTCGATCAGGTCACGTGTCCTGACGCGAGTTTAACATTTTTTACCCATTACAAAAAAAGTGCACAACACCGCTAAAGAAGTTTTCAACTCTCCGGCCGTCTTACGAATTTTCGATCAGGTCACGTGTCCTGACGCGAGTTTAACATTTTTTACCCATTACAAAAAAAGTGCACAACGCCGCTAAAGAAGTTTTCACTTCAAAAAAAAAAAAAACAACTGTCAAAGATGTCCCAATGTCAGCCGGGGCCAATGGCTTAACGCGCTTTTCAAGACACAGCTAGGAATCAAAATATTAAGATGGTTACCCAACCACGGACCCACCTCATCACTTCAGCAGGCGTTGCCGTGAGGCTGTTATTAGTTAGCCACGACCTCCTAATGTTCTTTGAACATGAACAATGAACCTGACAGTTACAGATTTAAATGAAGATAAAATGCCAAATTGGTAGAGCCTTACTCGAGCACATCTCTGCTCTGACATAGATGTGGCAAGTCATATAATAATCGAATTTAGTTTTCTAACCTTAAGCTCCACCATGTCCTTAACCACCTGCTCACTGACGACCTTCGGGTCCAGGGGCTCTGTGGCTATCAGCATCTTCAGAGCCTTGCTGAACCTGCGGAAGGCGTCCGTTGTCCTGCCCTGCTTGATCAGGTCTACTCCACGCTCCTGTAAAGAGAAAAGAATGTTTTTATGTGTGTAATGCTTGGTGTTTTTGTGTATTGCAATATAAAAAAGCAAAACAGAAAATATTTATTTCTGTTATTCCCTGCCGGAGCCTGTTTCCTGATTGCTATAACCTGGGAGTCTTTAAGTCAAGAATGAATAGGTTACTTCTAGGCAAGCGTGCTCCATCTTCGACCACATCATCGCTTACCATCAGGTGAGATGGAGGTCAAACGAGAGCCTATTCTGAATTTATAAAACCTTAGTCTGATTTTACTAGATTCATAATCACTGAGTTTGTCTCGGTGTTTCCATAGAGATATAAGAATAATAGAGAGCAGAAACGGTTAAATATAACGATAGAGGCAAAGAGAGAGAAAGATGCTGACTATTCATCTGTCTCTCTCTTGCAGAGTACTGTGATTGGCTATGTTGGCAGCTAAAATTGGCAGCAGTGTTTGCTAGCAAATCCTATCGCTTGTATATTGAGAGTGTAGCAGACACAGAGCTGTATGTAATTTTGACTGACTCTTTGGTTTGTAGGATATTTAAAAAATCATGTAGGTAAGTATTATTTGAATTCAGTGCCTATAACAAAGGTGAAAAAATGAGTGGGAGAGTGTGAGAAAACTCCCACTTCACCATCTTCAGTAGGGACAATCACAACGCTCTGCAAGAGAGAGATGAATGAATAGTCGGCTCTGTCTCTCTCCTCGCTTCTATCATTCCCACTTACAGGCTAGTGTAGCACTTCTGCACTCTATTCTTATATCTCTATGGGTGTTTCTTCTCAGGGCAGTCAGTACCGACCTCATCTAGTTAAAATTTACGAAAAATAATGACGTGTAAGAGAGTTATTTGATAACCAATTTGGAAAAACAAAGATCATTTTATCATTGCTGACATCGGCCTCTGAGCTAGCTATACTCCACCATGCAGGCCCAGTGTGGGTTGCTGGATAGGACACACTGGTTTCCTCTCGATGTTTTTATTTACCAAATCGAGAGCAGTGGTGATGAAATCAATAACACAAAGTAATGTGCCTGACTGGGTTCGCACTCACGACCAAGTCGTAAGTCAAGCCCGTAACCACTGGACCCACACTGCTCTCTAGTTTCTAGATTATCCCTATTTATATTATTAATGCGAAAGTAACTCCGTCTGTAATGCTTTCACGTCTAGACCACTTTTTTATTGAAATTTGGTACAGAGATAGTGTAGATCTTAGAAGACATAGGCTACATTTCTTTCTTCACTGAATATAAACTAATCAGGCGAGCAAAGCCGCGGGCAGAAGCTAGGCTTTATATAAAGCAGCTAAAGTTAGTAGCTAACTTTTTCAAACTAATTTTAATATTATATCATCAACCAGTAGCTGTGCCCGCGATCTCGTACGCGAGAGAGGCTTTTCACGTGTAAATATCAATCTGGTGAGAATTCTGGGATAAAAATCGATAAAATCTTTTAATGAAAGACCCATTAAAATCAGTTCAGCTGAATCAAAGGTTAGCTTAGACAACCAGAAAGCCTCTTTTATGTGATATCACAGAAAGACACTTCAAATTTATTTCAAGAACAATATACCTAATAAGAAAACAAATTCATTAAATATTCTACCATTAAAAACAATATCATAACATGCATTTGTTAAGAACAATACAATCTAGGAATTTTATTCATCTTGTGTTGGAAGAGAGCATATAAAACAAGCAACAATCAACATTTTAATATTTCAGAATTTATTGTGGATAGGAGTCTCTCTCTTACAAGTGAACAGTGTTTGCATAAAAAATATCTACGAAAGAAAAAGAGTTTTAATAGCTGTTTAAAATTATACTAGGTGACACTGAAAGGTAAGTCTTGTAAAAGCAAACCTATATTACCCATAGCCTTACTGAAAATGATGGTAGGTACCAGTGGCAAAGGCTCCACACAACTCGATTCCTACCGGCTTCCCTTTTGAAATATAGCAAATATTAGTGTATTATTTTATATATGAATATATAAATAGTAATCTATTATTTTCAATTAAACAAATAATTATTTACGAAGTTACAAGATTTCGAAGTCAGCCACAGGGCTACAGTTACTGGAATTAACGCATCACACTTAAGCAAGGTAAGCATTTTTTGGTCCGGCTTCCCTTTTATGAAAATTCACCCTTCGCCACTGGTAGGTGCCTACCACCATTTTCATCCTTTTTTTTGTATTTTTATGAAAGAGAACGAGCAATGTGGGTAGAATTCACATTACTAGCAATCTTGTTAACCCCTCCATTTAAGCTAAGTAATTATGCTTGTGTCTGGAGTGGGTTTATGGCAATAATGTAATGGGCGAGGTTCAACCCTGTGACCTCTCAATCACAAGTTCGACACATTAGCCCTTAGGCTATTGATGCTTATTGTATTATAGATAGATAGATAGAATATACTTTATTGTACACCAATAATTGAATCACACTTAAATAACAATATTGTGAAAAATTGGTTACAATGGCGGTCTTATCGCTGAGAGCAATGTCTTCCAGACAACCTTTGGAAGGACTTTATGAGCTTTAATTAAAATGGGGAGGGCTATATTAGTGTACTACTGTACAAATATTCATTAATAACGGAAAACCTAATAAAAATACAACAAAAAAAGAAATTATATATATATATACAAATACATAAGTACATAAAATAAATAAATATATAATGTGTTCTTTAACATCGTGTGGAGAAAGCAAAGGAATAATCATAAGTTTGAAATAAAATGATTGGCAACCGAGCTTTTAAAAACAGCAAGTGACTGAGCTTGTCTTACTGACACCGGCAATCCATTCCACAACCGAATGGCCTGCACCGTAAACGACTGGTCGTAAAATTTTGTGGAATGCGTAGGCATCAAAAGTCTCAAATTCTCTGATGATCTCAAATCTCTAACATGTGTGTCATGAAGGAACTTAAAACATTCTTTGAGGTAAAAGGGAGTCGTTGGATTGAAAAGAATACTGTAATGATAAAATATGTGCATTCCGGCGAAGGCGAATAGGCAGCCACTTGAGTTTAGTGCGAAACTCAGAAACATGATCATATTTGCGCAATCCAAATATGAATCTGATACAAAAATTTTGGACTCACTCAAGCTTATCTAGCTGCACTTCAGTTAGATCTGGATAACTTGCATCAGCATAGTCAAGGATAGGGAGAAGAAGAGATTGGGCAAGCGCAGTTTTAGTAGCAGTCGGTAGGAAATTGCGCAATCTGCGCAAAGACCCCGCAGAGGCGAACAGTTTGCGGCTCACTTCTTGCAACTGGGGACCCCAAGACAAATCTTTATCAATATAAATACCAAGGACTTTTACTGAGTCACAGTAGGGTATAACAGCTCCATCAAAAATGATTTGGGGAAGGGTCGTCCAGTCAATTTTGGAATGTAGCCTAGGGCTGCCAACAATAATGACTTTAGTCTTCGCAGGATTAACCTTCAAACCATGATCCAAACTCCAATCGGAAATATGCGCTAAATCTTTATTCACTGTCTTCACCGCCTCAGACAAATCTTCAACGGGAGCTTGCAAATAAATTTGCAAATCATCAGCATAAAGGTGGTAGGATGAGAGAAGTTCATTTGAAATAGAATTTATAAATATGGCGAAAAGGAGAGGAGAGAGAACGCCCCCCTGTGGTACGCCAGCAGTAGTATTGCACCATGAAGACAACGAACCTTCAATGCAAATACGTTGTCAGCGACCACACAGGTAACTACGAAACCAATCAATAGCTGTTGGAGATATGTTAAGAGAGCATAGTATCCCGAGCAAGACATCAAATTCAACAGTGTTAAAAGCATTACTGAAATCAAGTAAAGAAAGGACCATCAATTTCCTATTGTCCATACCCAGTCTTATAACATCCGTAATGTTGACAAGAGCTATGGTTCTTTCTAACTATGTTAAAAATTATACAGATGTTATGGAGATATGAAGAAACAAACTAAAAAAAAATACTAAAATTGCCAATTTGTATTTTATTTATCTTTAGTCATTTTTGTGCTTAATTTAATTCCATTTTAATCATTAATTTATTTTTATTCATTTGCTTAACCGATTCCGTGCGGAGGTCTTTTTAGCAATCTTTAGTGCCTGGCGTCAAACAAAAATTTCGTGATGCCTCTGGGGCACCAAGCGCCAGAGACTTTGATGATTCCCCTGGGGAATCATCCGCTATGAATTGTAAATTTTAGCTTGTTCTCGTGTTTCCACTTGTTAAAGAGTCATTTGCCATTGTTTATCGAACGTAAGCAGTCAGTAAATTCGTTCAGTGCTTTTATAAAAACTTTTTTGCAAAAAAATAAAACCGACTTCCATATCAAAACACTACAAAGCCAAAAATAATTTTAATTTCGGTAGTCGGTGTTATTGGTTTTGTATTTTCTTTTTTTTCACACCGCCTTCCGAAATTAAAATTATTTTAGGCTTTGTAGTGTTTTGATATGGAAGTCGGTTTTATTTTTTTGCTAAAAAGTTTTTATTTTCGCGCTTTTTAGTGGGTCAATTTGTAATTAATCTAGTTATAAAAGCCAAAATGTCAACTACAAAAAACTAAAAACGCGCGAACAAAAAACACAATATAGAGTAACCGAAAAGATCATCAATGTAAATATTTTTTTAGACTTTTGTTGATTTTTCAGAAACGGCTTGTTCGATGTCGATAAAATTTTCATGGGACCATTTGGGAAGTATACCCTTTCCAACAAAAAAAAAGAATTTTTCTAATCGGTTGGCAAGCGACGGAGCTATTCCCGAACAAACATAAAAAAAAAAAAAAAAAAAAACAATCATCCGAATTGAGAACCTCCTCCTTATTCAGAAGTCGGTTAAAAAGTGACGATCTATGTGTTTTTATGGTAAGTGACTAATTTCTATTAGGTGTTGTAAACCTTTTTGCATTGTTTTATGGATTTATTTATTTAAGAGTGTTATATAGAATTTGTTCACGTACTATTTGAGTTTGCAGCGAGGTGATATTTATTTATTATACAGTGTTATGTAGGGAAAAAATTTTAAATCCGCTATTTTGATGGTAAAATTGTTTCTCTACAAAACAATGTAATATAGAACATATAACTGAATGGGAAGTCCGATTCTAATGAATCAAAAATATACTACTCATACCTACAAATACTTACATGATTATGAAGTGTTTTATTTGGATAACAATGTAAATGTATTTTTATTGATAAAAAATATCTATGACTATCTACTTAAAAATGTGGATTTTTGTTAAGCGTTTAATTGATAACCTTTTTATTTTGTTGTAGAGTTAACCAGAAAAAAAATGAAATATATTATTATAGGCAAACAGCAGCGCAAAAAATGGGTAAAACCCATTGTTGGTTAAATCGCCGATCCGCCTCGCACTCTTTGTAACCCCATCATGTTTTGAGGAAAAAATGAACCTTATGACAAAAGCATTTGATTATTTGAGAATCATTCCAGAATGTTGGCTGTTAGAATTATAATCAATAATAAAATGTGACACGACAACTTGGTTTACAACCCCTGAAGTCTGCTAATTTACGAAATTACTTGAAACGAACACTGTGGGCATAATATGGGTGACAAATAAAGACACTTTTATTTACGGGACTCTTTTGACAAATGTCGTTTTAGCCGAGTTTTTTATGTTTTAGTTTTGTATCCTCTCGGGCACCATACGCCATACGCAATAGATTTACATGGTGCCTGTGCGGCATCATCAGCACGGAAACGGTTAATAATACATTTTAATGTTTTATTTTTATTTTTGTGAGTTTATTATGTAGTATGCTAATTAGTCCTCCCCACTTTAATTAAAGTTTTAAAAGTCCTTCCAAAGGTGGTCTGGAAAATATTGCTTTCAGCTTTTTTTAATAATACTGCCATTGTAACCATAGAATAAGCAATATTATTAATTAAATAGGTGTGCTTAATTTTTGTTGTACAATAAAGTACATTCTAAATACCTATCTTTCCATTCATGTACGGGCACACCAGGTTTTTACACTTTATTATATATACAGATAGGTAAAGGTTGACTTTTATTTTCTAAAGATTTTATTGCAATTTCTAAAATGCTAATAACATTTGGGAGACAAATTACTATAAATTTTATGTAAATAATGTATGAAGTTTCAATATTTTCAGTCGATTACAAAACGCAATATTTAGTCAGTGGGTATCCTTAGGGGTGTTTGCCACATAAAAATATGTGTAACAGATGTATAAGTTTTGTCCGCAAAAACAATGCAGTGCTCTCACCTTGTGGTGAACAGCAGCTTCATAAAGTCTCTCCCAACTCCAGTCACTGATCAACTGTTCCTCCGTCACCTCCCTCAACTCCACCTTACACGTGATCTCCTTCATGAGCGTCCCCTCTCCGTTCCTATACACCAGAGTCGCCTCACAATTCTCACCGCAACACATTTGCTGCAGCACCAACTCGAAATCCTTGTCAATGAACGAATCGCAGTCCCCAATCAATACATTCCCATCAAATGCTCGGCTAAATATCCGACTGACCGGATCTATCTCACATTCTCCCGCGTCGTTCCTACATTTTACGTCAGATAGAGTGATCTTGCATCGAGAATCTTCATATGGAACCAAGGTGTAGTCTCCGGGTGTAATCACCTTTTTACGTATCTCGCGATCCGGACGTGTGTTAACAATTGTTTCCTTGTGCATTTTGAGGCGGTTTTTGTGTTTCTTGTAGTGCTTTGATATGTAGGCAGTTTCTTCTTTCAAGTTTTTGTTATTTTTATATTTTACAAACAAATGTGCGGAAAACGGATACAATCGTTAATAATAATTATAACATAGTGTATTACATACTCTTTGATAATAATGTCAAGACTTCAAGAGTGTCAAAAGATTGGCATAATAGTTTACGACCGTATTTGGAACAGAGTACTAGTTTATAGAGTCTGGCAAACGAAAGTAGACACTCGAATTATTTGCAAAGTTTTTATATGGCAATGCTATACTAATGTCAAACTAAATTTTCCAAAACAAGATGGCGTGTTGTTGGTGATTTGTTGTGATCGGTTTAATAGCATTTATTCAGCGTAAAATGAACAAAACTATTAAAAGTGGAGTACGGGAGATGTTGTTTCGCATGAAGTTTAAATATCAAGAAAAACAATAGGAGAAAGACGCCGAATTCAAACAAAAACAAGATTGTTTACGTGTGGTGTTCGATTTCATAAGTTAGTATGACGCTACTAAGTTGATACTTTGTCGTAATTCATAATATATTTCTCTTTTAAAGAGGAAAAATATTTTGATTCACATTCATTTTATAGAATGTTAAACATTATGGTTATTTAACATACAATTAAATGTTGCATGGTTTTTAACATTTTTTTTTCTTTTATAGAAAATCTGGTGGATGTAGCAGAGGTTGATGAGATAGTGAAACCTATTGAAAAACTTACGGATTTAGAGCAGAAAGATAGGATAAGAACCCAGAACCAGTACTTGGATGAAATACATTCAATCACTGGTATGTTTTTACTAAGAGTACATAACTTTATAGAGATGTAATTGAATTCATGATTTGCAGAACCTAATCATTTTGTTTTACCATTCTTTACAGAAGTGAGCGTTACTACATTAAAAAAAAAAAGAAGGTGCGCGTAAAGGCCATATAAATTTTTATTTAATTAATATAACCCACAGTGTCCGACTAAGATAGTTTTGACATAGATGCTATTCGTAACAAAATTAACAAATTTCATATCGTTAGAAAACAAATTTAAAACGAAACACACCAGAGCCAGTATATGAAGCTAATGAAATTCTGAAGCAGAATGGGCACGAGGTATTGCGACTTCCCCCCTACCACAGTGATCTAAATGCCAATGAGTTAGTATAGAGTTTTCAGTTTGGCTAAACATAAAGTGGCAAGTAAAAATATTGCTCTGCCTGCAGTGGAGTTACAGAAAGTTATAAAAGAGTCGTTTGAAAATATAACTCCCGAGGAGTGAAAGAAAATGACTGATCATTTCATCCATGTTGAAAATAAATATAAAGAAAGGGACAGAATTACAGAAAATAATTTAGAAAGTTTTATAATTAAAGTAGGAAACAATGATGAGTGACTCTAATGAAACTTTCCACATAGAAGTCTTACATTCAGATTTTGATTATAGTGAATAAATGAGAACTATTTTAGAATACTGTTGTTTTTTTTTAAATCTAATTAAGACACAATATCTAAACTATTACCTACCTAAAATACCTTTTGTATTTTTATTCTGATGAAATAAAATAGATAATTCTAAAGTATCAAATAAGGTTATTCTAGGTATTTCATAGTAGTTTTGGGGTTGCTATGCTAATATTTTTTAAATTTGCCGCGTTTTTTCAGTCTCTACTTTCGTTTGCCAGACTCTAGCTGAAAGTATTTGGAATGTTCGGAATTATTCTAAATATTTTTGTTGTACTTCAAATTATAACTATGTATTTGATTTGTAGCTTAAAGAGAATTCCAATTAAATTAAATTTCTGAATTAAAAATGTTATGTTCTAACGGTGTTCCATACCTCAATAGTATGTTTTGTAATGTAACTTTTAATGTAACAAATTACGAAAGACATCCATTTCTAAGGCCGTGCGCGCACTGCCTTGCGGTGGCCGCAATTCCGGTAGTTCTACCGCACCGCAAGTGAAGTATGGAGTGTCATAGAAGTGCGCGCACTGCGGTCAATCTACCGGTGCGGTAGAACTACCGGAATTGCGGCCATTGCGGAATTTTATCGTAATACTAGTACTCACGCGGGGCTTCGCTCCCGTGGATTCTATCACGGTAAAATCATAACTCTCCTTTTTTGCAGTCGCGTAAAAAGTAGCCTATAACCTACCTCAAGCTTCAAGCTACTTCCATACCAAATTGCATTGATCCAAATCCACCCAGTACTTTCGAAGATTAGCGCGTTCAAGCAAGCAAGCAAACAAACAAACAAACAAACTATTCCGCTTTATAATATTAGTATAGATTAACAAGTAATGTTATAAAAAAATATATTTCATTTCATCATTTGTCACACTACAAAGAATGTCAGAATCAGCTGTTGTCAGCAAGGCGAATTTTTCAAAATTTCATTTCTGTTTTTGAAATCATAGAAGAACTTTAACGATACGGAATATCACAGTGTACTAATTCGAAACAATTCGGAATATCTTTGATAATACAAAATATTGAATAATTGATCAGTGTGAAATATGTGAAAATATTATTTATTGTTATAAAATTATACAAAGGTGAGGAAAATAAGATTCTCATTTTTAGCAACGATTATTTTTATACGATTATTTTGTTTTTAATTAAAAATATTTTTTTCAAAACAATTTTCAAGCTCCCATAAGTATATAAGTATGTATAGGTGTGTGTCCCTATAGGTTTTCAAATTCGCATTCCAAAATATTTTTTTACATAAACATAACCTAACAAGAATAACAATGTTCATTCGCGTTAAAAAAAGAAAATTATTATCCATTTTTTTTTTCAGAAATCATGTCGTTTTTATTAAAGGACGCGTGGCGAAGTGTAGTAAAGGGCAGCCAGCTGAAGCATCTGAGCAAGTCCCTGCTGAATAAAAGTTTCCGTGCCAGTAAGTATTTAATAAAATCCTCTACTAACTAGTACTTTTGTGGGAGTATTACTCAGTCCAGTCTCTGTCTATGTGGTATGGTCTATGGAGCATACAGCTAAATTTTATTATTGATGCTTCTAGCCTTCACTTAGTACTTACAAATCGCTGTTTTAAGTACTATTTTTTAATCAATTTAATAACATTTATTTGTACAGGATTATTGGTAAAACACTAACAACCGCTCAGGACTATGTTAGTTACATCTTAAACAACCACTTTTGTTCTGTGACTTTTAATAATTCATCATATTTTAAAACTCAGAACAAAAGTTGTTGTTTATGATGCAAGTAATACAATCCTGCGAGGTTATTAGTGTGTTACCAATGACCCTGTATACAATAGATTTATTTACTAAGCAGATACATATAATTTATAATTTTGTCATATTTTTTAATTTATTGAATTAATTAGATTGTTCAGCATGCCTTATTATTGTTTCTTCTAAACACTGAGTTAATTAAACTGTCAATTTGATTGATCCAATGAGCAATCCATAAATTTAATTAATTAAATAGTCCAAAGAATTCCACAAAACATTTCTCAATTTTTTCAGTAACAACTGAGGTCACCCGACCACCTCCAGATGCCTTGATGACTGTCATTAAGACGGCACCTACAGCTGCAGAGGTGCTGGATGCAGTCAATACCAATATGGCCAAAATGGACCATACACACATGTTGCAGGCACTATGCTGTCTGTTTCAACTGCAGAAGACTGGACAGTAAGAAGATTTTATTACAAAGTTCCCTGAGTGACGATTTTTTAGTATTTTTTTTAAATTGATAATAGGCTCGCGTTTGACCACCATCTCACCTGATGGTAAGTGATGATGTGGTCTAAGATGGAGCATGCTTACCTAAAAGTAACCTATTCACTTTTGACTTAAAGAGCCCTAAGGTTATAGCTATCGGGAAACACAGACTCCGGCAGTTATATGGTTGGCAGCTTGGTGCAGTGGTGGAGTGATTGGCTGCTGCTCTGTGTATCATAGGTTCGATTCCCACACTGGAACAATTAATGTTTGTATGGTCTACAAATATTTGTTTTGGGTCTGGGTGTTTTTTTTTTATTATTATTTCCTTTATTACATTTTATATACATATTATTTATATTTTTAAACATTCCTATAAAAACAAAAAACATTTAAAAATATAAAAACCAGTAGCCCACCGGCATCGGGAACAGGGTCCAAGCTACCGGTGGTCAGGGCTCTTGAGAGAGGAACCTCCTAACAATTCATGCCGTGTCCAGAAGTACTGCTTTCTGGATCAAGCCCTTGATCCAGCTGCCCAACGAGAGCCTCCTAAGATGTTTGTCGAGGCTCTTGGCTATTATGCCATTGGCTGAGACGACTATCGGCACAATGATTGCTGTATCTACATCCCACATGTCAACAACCTCGCGAGCCAAGTCAAGATACTTAATTTGCTTATCTTTCTCGGCTTTCACGAGGTTCTCGTCATGAGGGACCGCTATATCAACAATCACCGTGCGACGCTCTAATCGGTCTATTACCACTATATCAGGCTTATTGGCAACAATAGTCCTGTCAGTGATGATAGACCGATCCCAGTACAGCGTAATATTGCCATTTTCGAGAACTGGGTCGGGCACATACCTATAGTACGGTACTTCTGATTCCACGAGATTGTATTTAAGAGCAAGTTGCTGGTGAACAATCCTAGCTACAAGGTTGTGTCAATGCAAATAGTCTCCGTTAGCCAGACGACAACAACCGGAGATAATGTGACGAATGGATTCTCCCGGTTTGTGACATGCCCGACATATGTCTACCGTACCATCCTTCACAATATATTTCCGATAGTTATTCGTCATCATAACTTCATCCATAATTGCACAGACAAAACCTTCGGTTTCCCCGAAGAGGTCACCAAAACGTAGCCAGGCTACGGACGCTAATGTATCTACATCAGACCCATGAAGGGCCCGGTAATAGCGTCCGTGAAGCTCCTTGCTCTGCCATACTTCTCTGCGGTCATTAGTATCTAATACTACAGGTTTGCGCCAATTCTCGGTACCTAAGGAGAGCGGAGTGAGGCCTTTGTCCACCGCTACCACATCTCGATGCATACCCACGTCGGCTTCTAGGAAATATTCCCTAAGGCTGCAAACCTCGCGGTTGTGCAGGGTCTTTGCATTTAAAAAGCCACGACCCCCGCACTTCCGCGGGATATACAGCCTCATCACCGATGATCGTGGGTGATGCATTCGATTTGCAGTCAGCGTTGTGCGGACCCGCCTGTCCAAGGCGTCAAGTTCAGTCTGAGTCCATTTGAGTATGCCAAAAGAGTACATCAATACTGGCATGACCCAGCCATTGAAGGCACGCACCTTGTTTCCGCCTGAAAGAAGACTATTCAGTACTTTATTCAGGCGGCCAAAGAAGCGTTCCTTCAATGACTGTTTAACATAAGCAACATTGATGCCTAGTGCCTCTGACATACCCAAATACTTGTAAGTTTCAGTTGAGCCGAGAGATCTTAGGTGTATGGAATCCGAGAGTTGAGTTCCCACGGATTCCATAATCTCCCCTCGCTTTACATGTATGACCGCACATTTGTCCACCCCAAATTCCATCCTGATGGCGCTACTGAAGGTTTCCGTTACCTTCAGTAGCTCCATGAGTTGCAAGTTATTGGGGGCAAAAAGTTTCAAATCATCCATGTAAAGCAAGTGTGATATAACCTGACCACCTCTTCTCAACTGGTAGCCTTGCCCCGAACCCTCCAGCAGTGTACTGAGAGGGTTGAGAGCCAGACAAAACCACAGTGGGCTCAGACTGTCGCCCTGAAAAATACCACGCTCAATCCTAATCGGTTCGCTGTTTTCCTGGATCTGTCGACATCCTGGGTAGCAGAGGACCGTCTTCCATTGCCCCATACATGACTCAAAGAAAGTGCGGAGTATTGGATTTATTTTGTACAACTCCAACACCTTCATGAGCCATGTATGTGGAACCGAGTCATAGGCCTTCTTATAATCTAGCCAACATGTCGACAGATTCCTTCGGGAACGACGAACCTGTTGGTTTATGGCAATATCGATGAGGAGAAGCTCCTTAGTACCGCGGGACCCGTTCCTACATCCATTCTGAGAAGCAGACATGATTGAATTTGTATGAATGTGATTATTAATTTTGGCTCTCAAAATGGATGTAAGAATTTTATAGACCGTCGGTAAGCACGTGATCGGTCTATAATTTTTAGGTTCCGAAGTACTGCCTGATTTATGGAGCAGGTGGGTTATTCCTGTAGTTAGGAATTGAGGTAGCGATCCTAGCTCTAAGGCAGACTGGAACTGAGCGGCCAAGCGAGCGTGCGAGCTTAGAAACCATTTTATCCAGAAATTGTGCAGCCCGTCCGGCCCTGGAGATTTCCAGTTGGATAACGGACGGACTGCACAGGTTACATCTTGGGCGCTGATCGTAATTGCCCCCATTTCTGGTATAAGATCGCACGTGCGCCTGATCTCACTCATCCAGTCACCCTCGGTGTGGCTGACAGGCACCGACCAGATGCTGCGCCAGAACAAACACATGGCATCATCAATCGGTAGGCACGTATCAGTCACACTTTGGTTAGGTCGCTCCCAGGCCCTATAAACCCACCTTTCATTGCTTTGGAATGTGCGATTCTGAGTGTATCGCTCCACCCGCCGCTTATATCGACGAATTCGATTTGCCCATGCATAGACTTTCTGCTTCAGGAAGTCGATACGCTCTGTGACGCGGGTCAGATAATCCCGAGGACTGATATCAGTCCCCGCAAATGCCCGCCTCACAAAGCGCATCACTCTAGGACGAGTGTTACCCTGCCTGAAGCAGATAAGTTTACCAATGAGTGCTCTAGCCTCAGCAATACGACGTTCGATCCTGCCCTGCCAAGCTGGTACAGCTGGTCGTATAACTCTGTCAGTCTTTGGGAACTTGACATGAGCTACCCGACAAGCCGCTACAGCTGCACAGTATAGGATCGAATGAGTATCGGTGAGGTCTTCACTATTGTCAAAATAATTTGACAGCAGTGAATCTAGAGCACACACTAGCACCCTATTTTTCTTATGCATGGGCAAACGAGGCAGACGAGGTCTAAGCTCAGGCGGTGTGGAGCGACACTCCCGTAATGCACACTCCAAAGCACTCCTCAATTGTTCATTGCACTGGGTACTCACGGTTATAGCCTCGTCATCATCATCTTCACCGACGTGATCGGGTCGCGGTGAGATACTGGGTTGTAGTTGCACCGCGGCCAGTGGCGAAGCAGATGAGACACGGCTGCACCGTGATTCGAGGCGTAGTCTATCAAGTACGGCGTCATCCAACATACGGTTACGCTGGATGACCCGCACCTGATCCGACAGTCGTTGAGCCGAAATTATTATTATTCCATTTATTTAATCTATGTACATATGAATTACATTTTTAAATATTAATATAAAAAAATAAAAACATTTAAAAATATAACAAAAAAAAAAATAGTAGCCCACCGGTATCGGGAACAGGGTCCAAGCTACCGGTGGTCAGGGCTCCATAGAGAGGAACCTCCTCACAATACGCGCCGTTTCCAGGAGTACTGCTTTCTGGATCAAGCCCTTGATCCAGCTACCCAACGAGAGCCTCCTTAGATGTTGGTCGAGGCTCTTATTATTATTATTATTTTTATTTTTTTTAATTATTTCTGATGGGCCCACTCTCAGGGAACACAGAAGCCGGCAGAGAATTCTACAGCTTGGCTGTGCGCACAATAAATGTGGAGGAGAAGCGCTTGGTACGACAAGACGGTATATCAACCAAGTGAGGGTGGTACCCAGCCGTGCGTCTGGTAGACCGGTAGTGAAAGGGAGATGGAGGAATCAGGTCATGGAGCTCCTGCGCACACTCCCCGAAGTACAATCTGTAGAAAACCGACAGGCTTGCAACGGTTCGCCGATGAGCCAGGCTATGAAGCTTGTCCACCAGCACCTCGTCGCCTATAAATGCATTCATAATACCTACAAGAGAAATTCCTAGTGTGGAGTAATGTTTAAAAAAGCTTGGGTTTTACTTAGAGAGCCTAAAATTTTTATTCCTGCATGTTATGTGTGTTACTCTTTTTAAAACACGTGCTTTTATGTCATCCATTACTGGTGTCCAGAACTGAATTTCCTATAAATAGGTTATTTGTTGTTTTGTTTGTTGTTTCCTATCTAGGAAATCAGTACTCCACCCAATAACTAAATTATGGTAGGTAGGTACATTCAGACGTGGTTGCAGCCTGCAATTTTGAAGGGGGTCACTTATAATAAAATAAGTCGACTGACTTTATTGCACAATACACTATTTTATTCCTTTTTTTAGCGGAAGGGAGTGTCAGGCTTCTATTTACTAAAAGCCCACCCTGTTCCTTCAGTTAACCTTGTGGTCCGGGGCCGCGGTGTCTCGTTAGAACATTCTCAGCAGGCAAAGGCTCAACACGACGCGCCGTCGACCCGAGCCTGGTAACCAAGGGCTGCTATCCGTCCGATTTTCCCCGTATTTGTCCTATTTTGGAGAGCGTCCGGGGAGATTTTTCCTATAAGCGTTCATGTCTTACGTGCGGGTGCTAAAAATCACGATGATTTTATCACATTGTTTTTATAATGTTGATTAAATATAAAGAAAGAGACTATATGAAAAAATATAGAGCTCTAGAATGTTATCAAAAAATAAAACCATAAGTAAACATCGTTTGTTTTGTTTTCAACTACGAAAATAAATTTTTGTAAGGTGTCCGGGGAAAAACTACAATTTTAGTTGAGGGGTTGGTCTGGAGCCGTCAATTTAGGTGATAGCAGACCTATCCTTACCGGACGGTGGGCTACCCCTGCTCGCCAGCCGCAAGCCCATGCCAACGGTGGCCGGACATCGGCTTGCCAACGCCCGAAGCGTCTCCAGCGGCGGCTGGGGCGTGAGGAAGCAAGTTGTCTCTCCCTCACGCATTCAGCCTCCTCCTTCGCTAGCATGGCTGCGTTGCAGAAGGAAGCGACTGCATTCCATTCCCGCTCGCCCCACACCATGCTCTGAACCAGGAAGGAAAGATCGCCGCCGCTGATCGCCTCCACAAGGACACGGCGGTGCTCCGCCAAACCGGGGCTCACTTCTACCGTATGCTCCACCGTGTCCTGCGGGTTGTCTTCACAATGACGACACCCAGGCGTGTCCTCCCGCTGTATCCAATACAGGTACCTCCTGAAACAGCCATGTCCGATCAGCACCTGCGTCAGGCGGAAGTGGCGTCAGCTCATCGGCGGCTCCAGCCACTCCTCAAAGAGGTGATTTATCTCCGCGATTGAGGCATGCCTAGTCCTTTGTTGTAATAGTCGCTCTTTCCATGCCGCCGTGAGATCGTGCTGGAGCTCTGCTGCTGCGATTTGCCGCACCAATTGTGCAAGCGCGCGAGTCCTACCACCTCCAGATTCCACGGCAAGGAGGCTCGCCGCCTCACCGAGTGCTATACCCGGTTTATTCGGATGACCATGACCCTCTGGAACGCCACCAGCTTGCGGGTTGGTCGCCGCTGTAAATTCAGTGCCCACACAGAGGTCCCATAGACCGTACAATCCCCGCGTAGAGCATTTGGCCGTCTTAGATTGGGCAGGAGCCGCTTCAATGCAGCCTCTGCCTCGTCCAGCCTTAGAGCCAAACGTCGGAAGTGCTTTACGAAGTTCCACCGGCTGTCGAGGACGAAACCAAGCACACCATAAAATATATCACGCTCCGCTTAAATAGCTTTTTTTATTTTGTAGAAGATTTTTCAATTTGACGTGTACGATTTTTGGGGGGCATGTCGTCCCCCCCTTCCGACCGCGCATGGGTACATTGTATGTCTTTGCTAATCTTGTCTAAATTTTTGACAGAGAAACTCGTCAAATTCAAGACAGCATCAAATTATCTATTTTAAACCAATTTAAGATTTTAATAAGCAACTTGTTACATATCATTGTTTTTTTAATTATTTTCACCACGCCTTCCTTCGTTCAATCTGCTCTAGCCCTAAATGAAGCCCATATAAATAAATATAAGCTATTTTTCACTTTTCAGATCCGGCACAGACCCCGAAACATTAGTATCAAATCCGACGTTTGGGGATCTCTGTCAGAAGTTCAAGAGGCATGCTCGAGCACTCGATGTGAATGAGGTCATGGAAGCCACAAAGGTTCTGTCGTACCTGGAGGTGCCTGCTGACTCCACAGTGGTCCAGACCATGCTGCAACTCCTCAGATGCTACATCAATATGATGAACGTCAGACAAATCATGTTCCTAGACTTTTTACTGACGAAATTCGACAACCAGAATCATTTAGTTGATGCATTAAAGCTCGCTCTACCCTTAGCTTTCCAAATTCACTTACCATTGGAGATTGACACCAAAGATATGCCTTTATTGAAAGATATGCTAGCATACAGCTGTCTACACAACCTTCCAGACAGATTTATTGATGATATAGTAACTGGATTACTTCTCCATGATCAGGTTATTGATGCTCAAATAGCAAAGTCCATAATATTGTCGTTGTGCCAAGTGAATTGTACAGAGGAGAGATTCCCCACGAGAGTACAGCTTCTCCACATTTGCTATGACATATTGACGCAGAAGATCGAGCAGCTCTCTTACGGGGAGGTGTTGCTGTTGAGTGCTAAGATCAAGAACAGGATCGTGGAGAAACATCCGGAGTACTACCATGAGCAATTCATAGATGCCGTGGGTAACACTGTGGTGGCTCGTAAAGTAGACTTCGACAAGGGACTTCAAGTGGCTCGCGTTATGTCCAGAATCGTAAGTATTCTTTCCATCTCGTATTTCTTACATACAATATCTATACTTCTGTAGTAATATTATAAAATGGTAAATTTTGTTTATTAGTGTATATGTAGGGAGTAATCTCCAGAACTAATGACCCAATTGGAAAAAAATCATTGGTAGTAAGATGCATTAGGTTATTGTGAGTGTAGGCTATAAATTATTTAGAAGTTACGGGCGAAGGGCTAATGTAAATAAAATTCATGTCTGTTTCTGATTTCAAAATAACTGTATTTTCTCAAGTGCTTACCTATATGTATTTATTTATACGGAACTAAAACACAAATAAACTTTTTTTTTTAATTTTGGGCGATCAGTCTTTGTTTGTCATGGCTCTGGAACCGCTGAACCAATTTTAATTGAGAGGGACTTTGACCTCTGATTTCTGTGAATCTGAAAGTTGTTACACTAAAACAAACTCAGAGGTCAAGGGCCATACAATTTGTAATGGTAAAATCATATTAAACCCTACGTGGGTTTTATGGGGTTGATGTCAGAGGCGATCTTTGAGAAAAAATGTACACAGATTTGAGTGAATCCGTCAGGCCGTGTTAGCACTTGCCAAGTATCGGTAGCTAAACTTGGAACTTTGAGGAGAGTTTGGGTAGGCCGCATAAAGTAGTCAAACTGCCAGACAATGAAGTAATCTATTGGGTCTGTGATAGCATGACATGACATTGATTCTTTGTCATCTCTCAGGCACATACCCACTTCGGGCTCGTGGGCTATCTCTGCGAGAAAGCGGCGACCAACTGCACAACGCTGTCCATTTGCCGCCCCAACACATTGTTCAGCTTTATCAACTGCCTTTCAAACAACAACTATACCCCCGACTCAGTACAGTGGACCAAAATCAAGCACCAAATAACAGAAAACCCGATCCTCCTTGACGCCAATCATACACTACCCTGGACGAAGATATGCCTAGAAATGGCTTCCCTAGGAATATATGAGGACAAGTTGTTGAAGAAAGTATTTTGCAAAGAGAATCTAAGCAGGGAATTCAATCAGTTGGATTATCTTCAGCTTTTGACGCTGTATGAGGCTGTAAAAGCATTCTACAGTGACGATTATAAACTGCCAGAAGATTTACTTGACAAGGCGAAGTCAGTGTATCCTGTGCATCGTAAGACGGATCTGCTAGAGGAGCATCTGTCTGCTGGACTTGGGGGGGCAGGTTATGTCGTGAAGAATGTCGTGCTGCCGAATGGGATTATTTCTGGTGAGTAGACCATGACTGACAGTGGCTTTAATGTGGCTTTAACGTTCTCGATTCGATGAAGCGCTATCTGTAACATCATCCTCTGCTAAGTCTTTGCCCAACTATGTTGGGACTTGGGGTCGGCTTTCAGCCTAACCGGACTGCCTATCTGTCCTCCACAACCCAGTAGGTGGGTTGTACCCCTTAGCCAAACCAGTATCAGATTGTCAGGTTTAAATACGTACAAATGACAGCCAGGACCAACTGTTTAATGTGTTTCGAAGTAAAACAAAAAGCACTTCTCCGAACCGAACCCAAACCAGTTGGAACTCTTTGGCTTTTTCTTTGGATAGCAAAAATGGAACGCTTATAGTTTCGTCATGACGTCTGTCTGTCTGTCCGTCGGTCCGTATGTCACAGCCATTTTATTCCTAAACTATTATTTTAGGACTATACATGTGAAACTTGGTAGGTAGATGTATTCACTTAACAGCTTTCCGATTTTAAATAAAAATTGAAAAAATATATAGAAAATTAAGGGGGGCTCCCCAGACATAGAACTGAAACTAAAAATACTTTTTTAATCAAACCTACAGGTCTTTAAAAATTACTTTGAGATTTCTCAAACCACTTTTGCTTAAAGTCAATCGTTTAAAAGATATTTTGCTTTGTATTTCATACAATTACTGTGAAAAACAAAGTTTGCGTAGTTACTACGGAACCCTTCATGGGCGAGTCTGACTCGCACTTGGCCAATTTTTAGGGTTCCGTAGTCAACAAGGAACTGTTACGGGGCCGGTTCTAAGTCCCTTTTTAAAAAAAACTATTTTTGAACCTTGAAAGAATTTTAATTAGAATTAGTACAACAATACAAAATTAATGTGTCCGCCACGAAGTTCAAAGTATGACTGCCGGAAATTACCAATAATTACGATTCGGAAAACAACAACTGTGGGAAACATTATATGACACCTATGAGGTGTCAGCGTTTATATTTTATATGCTTAGGGCTGTCTTCTAATTTATAACAACCCCCCCGATAAGATTGATCATTACGATTAAGAGTGATGAGAAATCTAAGTTAAAAGATTGAACTTCGTTTTGGTTACAAACTAGGATTTAAGAAACCATAAGATACATTATAAATGTACATAACTGCTAATAAGCTTAAAACTAGTCTAGAATTAACATAGAAAATATAGTATATTTTACAATAAAATAATAGCCTTTACAGACGAGGCTTTAATTGTTTTATAAGAGATGAGATTACAATAACAATTGATAAGGCTAAGTCATAACATTACGTCTTAGTGGAGTAGGTAGGGATTTGCATGACCCTTGGATATCTTCATCAGATGATTCGGTAATGCTGTTGTTTACTGACTGAACAGACTGAATTGTTTGTTTCTTTTTAGTATAGCATTGATTAAACACTTGGATACAATATCGAGGTTTAGTCGAACAAAATAACTTCCGTGATCTGTATAAAAGATAAATAAGAACAATGCTAGAGATAACATATGTTACTGAGAGATAATGAGTACTATATTTATATAAGTGAGATGGTTGTTCAATCTTATTTAATTCGTTTTCGAATTCCTTAAGATGCACACTTGCTTGTAGTAGTGAATTGAAATCATTAACGTTAGATAACTTTACAAAAGGGAGATGCCTTACTGTTTTATTTATTCTCTGATTATCGCAGCAATCATCTTCTATAATATTAAAATTAGATATATGATTAGTAAAATTAGAGATAACATTATCACTAGGCGTAAACTTTAAAGTTTTAAAGAAAGCAACACAATATTTTGGCAAGGTTAGCATGCCCGTACCAAAAAAGATCTCATCATGATTGGTAGGATCATTTTCACATGTTATATGAGCTTTTCCAGGCTCTGACTGTACAAACAACCATTTATTATTATTTAACTTGAAAAATACATCAATAGAGCCATGTAACAACTTGGTATTACAAGAATCTGGCAATGAACTTATAGCTTCGGTTAAGATTATTGTTTCACACGTAGGATTCGCAATTGTAGAGTACACATTTCCTAAAGAACACACATAACACTCGTTATGAATCACTTGACACTTATCCACTGACTCTAACAGTGAATAGAACATACGGTCTATAGTTACGGCCACATAAGGTTTATCGGGAGCAATAAGTATGTAAGTGTCAGGTTTCGTGACGTCGTAGGGAGCTGGAAGTGGAACATTATGATAAAGGTTGTATGTCTGTGGAAGGACGAGTGGGATTTTTGTGATAATAATGATTTTATTTAGATGATAATAACAAATTAAATCAGAAATATCTATAATTATGTGTATATTTTCTAAAGATAAACTTGTAGGAAGCTCACAGTGTTTAGGAAGCTTGTCTTTATGTAGGTCTAGTTCGTGGAATAATTGATAGGGACTAAGTACAGCTGGATGAAGAATGTTGAGCTTGCTAAATAGGATAGCGTTGTTGACGTCATCAATGTCAAATGACAAGGCTATCGTAATGCTTTCTAAAGAGTTCAATAACATTATCAGATGGTTTTTTATTTCCAATTTATCAGTTGAGTTAGATAATTGTTCAAATGCCATTCGAATAGTTTCTAGATTTTGATTCAATTGATTTTGATTTTTGTTTACCCTTGACATTGTGTTATTGAAGGTTGAAATAGTAGATCTGATGACGTGAATGTTATCTTTCATTAAGTGAGCTAGCTGTTTTTCGTCCGACTGTACTTTGGTGATAGCGTCCGAGAACTTTAAGGCGTCTTCGGTATCTAAAGTTCCAAAGATTGATTTTAAAATTGAGCCGCCGGCATCAATGAGCCCGCGTTTAAAACGGTTTGGTTTTTGATCTTGAACAAGGTAGGATATAGACAGGAACTTACGAACATTGTTAAGATGTTGGTTTTGTAATGGTGATAGTAAATTAGTACATTCTAATTGGATTTTACTAGAAGAGCTGGTAACACAGAAATTAGAGACTTCTTTGATTAGAGCTTCGACTTTATCTAAATGGGGTTTTATATGACTAATGTCTAAGTACGTTACGACATTCCAGTGATCGTTTGTGAACTTAACGTTCAATAACTGGTCGAAGTATAAGCCTGGACTGCCTATGATTGGAGTAACGTATTTGTGGCTCGTAGATGGATGGAGTAATAACCTGAAATAGAAAAGATTAAGCTAGTCATCTGTTGCCATTTTTATTTCGTCGTAATGATGACGAACGTATTTTCTATTAATTAAAAGGGTAACTGTATGGTTACCATTGATTTTAACTATTTTAAAGGGTCCTTTCCATATAGGAGACATTGCTTTATTTTGTTTATGATGGTACCGTAAATATACCATATCACCTATTTTATACGTCACGGGTTTCGCATGAACATCGAAACGCTCTTTGGACTTTTCTTTGGATGAGTGTATGTTTTGCAAGGCTTTTTGTCTACTATAGTATAACCTATGATTGAGAGCACGGATATAGTCCGTGTATGTATTTAATTCTAAGGTGTCGGCACTTTTGGGTATGTAAGGTTTAAATCCGAACAACAACTCCATCGGTTGAAAGCCTGTAGTTGAATGGACATTAGTATTATATGCAATCATGGCAGTTTGTAAATATAAACTCCAGGTATGTTGGTTGTCTTCGATGTATGATCGCAGGTACTCTTTTAAAGTGGCATGGCTTCTTTCGAGAGCGCCACATGTTTGAGGATGATAAGGAGAGGCAAAAATATGTTTGATACCGAATAATCTCTCCAGCTGTTTTAGGACATCGGATGTAAAGTTGGTCCCTTGATCGGTTACGATCATCCTGGGAATACCTATATGAGAAATGAAAAGTACAAACTTTTGTGCAGTTTCTTCAGCGGAACATGATGTCATTGCATAAGCTTGTGAATATTTGGTTAAATCGTCTTGCAAAGTAAGGATAAACTTATAGCAATAATCGTGAGTTTCGGGTAATGGTCCTACAACGTCTAAATATACTTTTTCCATAGGTTTTGTTGCCGTGGATGTGATTATCATAGGAGCGCGATTTGTTTGACGTAATGGTTTGTTTATTTGACAGGACTTACAACTTTTGACGTAGTTCTCTATGTCTTGGCGCATATTTTTCCACCAATAAAGCGTTTTTAACCTATCGTACATCCGAGAAATACCCGGATGTCCTGCTGAAGGTGAGTCATGGTTATCTTTTAATATACGAGGAACTTCCGCGGGTGTAGGATATAGAATATTGTTATGATATATATGAACTTTGAGACCTGTTTTATGAAAAATAAATCCAATAATATTATATAATTTTGTAAATGATAGCTTTGCGAACGGATCTTGGAAATCGGAAATAGCAAATTCTTTTTTCTCTGGATACCATGCAGTAATCATGTCTCGATAATCTCTTATCATATTAAAAATGTCCTTATAAGTCATTTCGTCATAATGATGGACACGTAAGAATAAGTGTGTGAACACATGATTTTCATTGGATGTACTTTGGAACGTATAGAGTTCTCTTTCTAAGTTCCGTATGTCAGGTAAGTCCTCGTTGAACTTAGACATCTGTAAAATTTCAGAGCAGTATGGGATAGAGTCGTCTAAATCAATGGCAGTAGGGTAAACGATCATTTTACACTTGGTTTTAAGTAACGAGTTATTATGTTCTTCGATAACAGTGTCATAGGAATTAGTATGTTGTTGACTAATTTGTAAATATTTTTCGTAAGTTTCAGAAGTAGAAGGAGTATCTGTGGTAAGTATTGGATTACGAGACAAGGAATCGGCGTTACAATTCATTTTGCCTTTTTTATGGACTATCTCGTAATCGAACTCTTCTAGCTTTAAGCGCCAGCGAACTAATTTCGAATTAGGATCTTTACAATTGAACAACCACTGAAGTGGCTTATGGTCAGTGACTACAGTGAACTTGTTACCATATAAGTAAGGCCTGAAGACTTTTGTGCCGAAAATTATAGCTAAACATTCTTTTTCGGTAGTGGAATAGTTTCCTTCCGCTTTGTTGAGAGTTCTAGACGCATATGAGACTGGTAAATCTTGACCGATTTTTCCTTGGGATAAGATTGCAGATACAGCGAAATTAGAAGCGTCTGTAGTTAATATGAAAGGTTTAGAGAAATCGGGATATTGAAGAATAGGAGCGGTCGTTATTTTATGTTTTAAATCATCGAAAGACTTCTGTTGTTCAGGAGACCAGATAAAAGCTGCATTTTTCTTTAGAAGGCTAGTGAGAGGTTTTGTGATATGCGAAAAGTTTTCTATGAACCGGCGGTAGTACCCCACTAATCCGAGGAATGATTTAATGTCACGAGGCGATTTTGGAACTGGAAAATTTTGAACACAATAAACCTTTTTCGGATCGGGTTTCACGCCGTGATCCGATATTATATGTCCTAAATATTGTACTTCTTTTCGTAAAAACTCGCATTTGGCAGGCTGTAACTTTAACCTATGTTCACGTAACTTCTCAAAAACTGACTCTAAATTTCGGCAATGGGATTCAAGGTCGTGGCCGAATAATACAATGTCATCCATGTATGTGAAACAGTGAGTTCCTTGAAGCCCACTGAGGACAATATTCATAAGCCTTTGGAATGTGGATGGTCCATTTCGGAGTCCGAAGGGCATCCTTGTAAATTCATAATGACCGGATGGGACACTAAACGCGGTTTTTTCTGTGTCCTTGACCTTGACCTGGTGGAATGAAGATACAAGGTCAAGTGTGGTGAAATATTTGCTATGACCTAGTTGATCTAGGATATCGGAGATATTTGGAATTGGGTATGCATCGCCAATCGTGATTTCGTTTAATTTGCGATAATCTATAACAATCCGCCATTTGGGTTTACCGGATGCGTCTTGTTTTTTTGGTACAACCCAAATTGGTGCTGACCATGGAGATATGGATGGTCGAATTATGTTTTGATCTAGCATATCTTGAATTTGTTTATTGACCTCTTCCTTATGACATTCTGGAAACCTATAACTCTTGACCGCAATGGGGGTTTCGGAGGTAACACGAATTTTGTGTTCTAAAGTATTAGTATGTGTAAGTTTGTCTCCTTCCAAATAGAATATGTCTTGGAACTTTGAACATATATTACGTAGGCGATTTTTTTCTTCTAAATTAAGATGATCGCATCTAATCATGTTTTGAACTTTTGAATCCCGATCAGCTGTGTACGGGTATGTTGACTCAGAATAGGTTGCGGTTGTATTGATAGAAACAGTGTTCTCATTGTGTTCCAATATTTGTGAGATAGGTTCTAGGGTTACTTCGAGATCTTTTAAAGTTATGTCTTGATCTGACGTGTTAAGCACAGAAATAGTAGTTTGGTTATTAGGATCAACACGAACTAAGCACCGGGAAATATATAAATGAGGGTGATCTTTTAATTTAACATCTAGCAAAAGTCCCTCTTTAATTTCGGGGTTAGTGACATTGCAACGAATAAACATTTCGCTTCTAGAAGGAATAATCTTTACCGTAGGCGTTACTGTTGTTTTTAAATTGAAGTAGTATAATGGATTATCTTGAATGAACAATTTAGAATCGCCATAACTAATTACGGCTTTATTCCAGTCTAGAAAGTTTGAACCTAGGATGCCATCATACTCTAAATTAATTTTGTCTACGATATGGAAATAATACGGAACTGACATATCTCCGTTGTTCAGTTCCAAAGATAAAATAAACTTGCCTTTAGTTTCGGAGAACGAATCAATGTCGTTAATACCCTTGATTTTTAAGATATCTTTTTCAACCTGAGGTGGCTCAGATAGGCACTGTTCTTTAAGGATGCATATGGAACTGCCAGAATCAACTAAGAGACGAATAGGCGTTTTTGTATGTGAAGTTTCTACTACAATGTAAGGTAAAGTACGCCTTGAATTAGGGAAAACATCGTGAATCGTAGAATAGCCACCTGGATTTTGGATAAAATTATCTAGTATTCCTTTTGGTGGACTCGTGTTTATCATTGATTTAGTAGAACTAGTAGGGATTGAGTCGTTGTATATTTTAGAATTAATAATTGATTTAGTAGAACTAGTAGGGATTGAGTCATTGTATATTTTAGAATTAGTAATTGATTTAGTAGAACTAGTAGGGATAGAGTCATTATATTTTTTGGAATTAGTATTTGATTTAGTAGAATTAGTAAGGATAGAGTCATGATATACCTTAGAGTTAGTACTTGATTTAGTAATTGGGGAATTGGAATTTTTAGTGGCTTCGGAATTAGTAGTACATTTGTATTTAGAAATAGAATTAGATTTAGAAATTGAAGCCTCTAAGAAAACTTTCCCACGATTAGTGCCTATATTAACAGAGTTACGGCGGCACCGGCTCGTAATCTGATCATTTAGTTTAAATCATCGTTGTCATCGGTAGGTGTTGAAATCTGATTACACTCGACGCTCTTTTCATTTGTTGTGTTCTCACGATTTCCGCGATCGAAGCGGGAATTATTAAATAGTCTTTTACGACATTGTGAAATATCATGCCCGATATTTTTGCAATAGCGACAGATTAATGGTTGAGAGCTAGAAGTTGAAGGTTTAGGTGTGTAATTTGACTGCTTTGGTTTAGACGAAAACTGAGTTTTATTTTGATTGTTTTTCGATCTACATTCTAACTCAGAGTGGCCTACTTTATGACAAACTTTGCAAGATGATCGAACCGAGAAGTTGTAAATTTTTTCTTCTTCCGTAGCGACACTTATAGCGGCATTAAGGTTTCGGGGATCTCGACAACGAACAATAGTACTTAATCTAGGATGTAGTCCCAGACAAAACGTATATAAAGCTAAATCTTCTGTCATAGCAATGCGTCCCGGAAGTTCTTTTTTTAAGGAATCTGAATTATGTATTTCGGATTGCAAGTCCGTCAGGCAGGTCTCAATCCTGAGGGCATATTGTGCGACGGATTCGTTTGGCAACTGTTTACACGATTGCAGCTCTAACAAAAGATGATTATAATGTTTTCTTTCCCCGAAATTCTGCCTTAAGAATGTTCGTAATTCGTCGAAGCTATCAAAAATTTTATTTGAACAAGCTACCTGTGCTTTTCCTTGTAATTTTGATATTATGTATTTGAGCAACAAGGACTTTTGACCCTCAGATGCTAAGTCAAGAGCGTTTTGGCAATTTGTTAAAAACGCTGATAAAGTTTCGCGCTCCCCTTGGTATGGGTTTATAAAGTTACACAAGACTTGGATGGGGTATGGCTCAGAGATAGTAGGAGTTACTTGTTTTCTTTCACTTGTCATGGTAACGAGTATTTAGACGAATAAAGGTAATTATTTATCAAAAGGATTTAGGAGACAAGGATACTTATGCGGCAATAACGAAATTGTATATTCTACTCACAGCAAACTGATGGCTTGAAGGACAGGATGCATCACGTAGACCTCGGTGAGTAGAGCACTTGACACCAGCGCAGACGTGCAGCAGCAGCAGTCAGCAGCAGACACAGGCGACACTTGGGTGATCCGTAGACAGCGTTGGTTGGGGTTAGCTTAGCTTGAAGCTTACCCAGGCAGGAGACGAAAGGCTTCGTAGAGGCGTTGACTACTTTGGCCAACTCGGTTGGACTGGGTGTGATCACGATCGGATACCGTGATAATAACGTGGTTTTGACGACAAAATGACACACACGTACCGGATAGAGACAGGATAAAGTCACACTGGATAGAGACGATAGAAATAAGATAGAGTCACACTGGATAGAGACGATAGAGTCACACTGGATACCGATTTTTAAGGTTGATTTAGAAACGAACAAGGCGGGCGGGCACTGAATTTAGTTTTATATTATTTTATGAATAGCCAGCAACGACTTATACTGACTATCCCACTTCTGACACCACTGTTACGGGGCCGGTTCTAAGTCCCTTTTTAAAAAAAACTATTTTTGAACCTTGAAAGAATTTTAATTAGAATTAGTACAACAATACAAAATTAATGTGTCCGCCACGAAGTTCAAAGTATGACTGCCGGAAATTACCAATAATTACGATTCGGAAAACAACAACTGTGGGAAACATTATATGACACCTATGAGGTGTCAGCGTTTATATTTTATATGCTTAGGGCTGTCTTCTAATTTATAACAGAACCCTTATAGTTTCGCCATGTCCGTCTGTCTGTCTGTCCGCGGTTTAGCTCAAAAACTGTTGGTACTAGAAAGTTGTAATTTGGCATGAGTATACACGTTAATGACGCTGAAAGAGCGGTAAAATAAAATTTTGAAGAAAAAGCAATTATTTAGGGTACCTCCCCTACATGTAAAGTGGGATGATAATTTTTTTTTTCGTCCTTCCCATAGTGTGGGATGTCGTTGGATAGGTCTTTCAAAAATATTAGGGGTTTGGGAAGACCGTTTTTTGATTAAGTTCCGTTCGTGACTTATCAAGCTTTAAAGTAGAATATATCTATCTATCTATCTATCAATTTTCGTTAGAGTTTAGTGTCCCCCTCTATCAACTAAACGGTTGTAGTTAGACATTCAAATGTCACGGCAGTAGTACCTATATATAACGAAGTTTAAAGGAAAACTATCACACATAAGTGGGCTTTACAAGTTTACGAGTAATAGTCGACCAATTGTATTTGACTCGAAAATTTCGAACAACTCCATAGAAATGTCGATAGATGGCGCTAAGCGTCAGTTGTATCGCGCTACTTTCATATTGAATACGACACGCACTTGGCTGTTATAAAAACTACGGAACCCTACACTGCGCGTGGCCCGATACGCACTTGACCGGTTTTTTTTATTGGAATATAAATCGTTATAGGTGTCCTACTCCTACGCCCTGGGGCGGGCGAAAAACGTTTATCAAACTGTACATAACTAAAACCACCTCTTGTTCCCTCGCACACATGCACCGGGGCCCGCGGGAGCACTTAAATACTCTTCAACGATTCCGACTGATGTTAGCCCCCCTTCCGGGCCTCGTCTGGCCAAGCGTGCTATGTTTTAATTCTTCTTCTACGCCTGGTGCCTATACTTGAGGTCAGCTCTCCTTGTTTTAAAGGCACCAGGACATCCTGTCCTGGGTTGTCTGTGCTTTCAGCTAAGCTTGCTCCATATCCTTGGTAACGGTTGTCCACGTTGTGGCTGGTGGTCTTCTGGGATAGCTAATGCTTTTCTTACTCTATGAGCTCGCCTCGTGATATGGTTAAACCACCTTAATCGGCTTACGACCATCTTTTCCGCAATGAATGCGACTTTGAAAGAGCCTCTGATGTAGTCATTTCGTACTTCATCCAGTTCGGTCACTCCCGCTGCCTTCTGCAACATCTTCGGTTCGTTTTTGCTCCTTTTTTATCCTTCTAAATAAGATCTTAAGTAAATAAATTAATAGTTTAAAAACACTACAAAAACACGCTTTTATAAATGCACGTAAAAACAAAAAAAATGTTAAGAAAACCGATAACGGATTTTATTTAGGTTTGTTATAACCTTGAAACCTGATCGTGTCCAAAGTCCATTACGTGGCCTTTCTCACAAGTGCAAACACGACTATGATACGATATTCCATCATGGAATGCCAGTGCCTATCTTCCGGCTTCATCATCAGACCTAGAAACCTAATCGTGGTCAAAGTTCATTACAAGACTTTTCTAAGAAATCCAAAACAGCTATGATACGATTTTCCATCATGAAGTTCCAGTTTATATCTTCCGGCTCCATCATTAGATCAGTTCGACAGTACCATATTATTGTATTGTCATCAGAACTACATACAGCTGCCAATTTTCATTACGCTACGACCCTTGGAAGATGGTTAAATTAGTTACCTTAGATTCCATTACATAGTTAGTTACATACAGGTCGACCTAATAAAAGCGTGTTAAAATCATATTTACCTCCTTTTCAGATTGCCTGATATGTTTGAAGAACGGCTACCCTGTGAAGTTTGAGGTCTCTACGGGTGACGTGAAAGTGCCTGTCGAGTTCTTGAACATTCCACCCGGGGGAGTTCTGTAAGTATTTGTTTTTTACATTTTGTTGTAATAAAATTCATCATCATATGCTTAACGTTGTCCCAACTATGGGTCGGCTTCCAGTTTAACCGGAAGCAACTGAGTACTAGTGGTTTTCATGGAGCGAGAGTGGTTATCCGAAGCATGTAGGAGCCATCCAAGATGCGACCTCGAAAATCGTTGCTTAACCTTCAGAGCGATCGTATGGCTGTTATTATTTAGGCATGAAATTCTTGGTTTATCTTCCTCATTAAATGCTAAGATTTTCTGAGACAAAACCAGCAGTCAGTCCCCTATCTGACGTAGACCTGACGAAACCCAAGGCATTATCAACATAATATACGTTTAATTGAAGGGGAGCAGTAGTGAAAAAGTAAGTAGTCATTACCCAGGCAGGCATATTACTTGGTGTTACTTTCATCATCAAAATTGCTCTCAAAACCTACCGGAAATCGGAACACATGCTACATTTACCAACCCGCACTGAACCCGCGTGGTTTACATCCCCTTCCCTCTCATAAAGAGAAGGTTTGTGTCGCAGCAGGGAGAAGATTATGTATACGTTTAATTTGCAGCGTATGTGTCCTGTCCTTCTTGCCCGGCTGCTTCTCGATGAACAGCAATCGTCTGCGAGGCACATTCCGCCTCGTACTAGACATACTAGAGGAGCGAGGGTACGCAGCAGTTGCCGTCAACGTGAACGAATGGCTATCTGCGCCGGAGCATGAGAGGACCCCCTACCTCCTTAGAGAAGTGGAGTACAAATGTGGCGAGATCGGCATGAAGCTGTTAGCCAGCTGAACTGGAACTCGAATGTAACAGACGCCAGCACGTCAAGCTCCAACAATCTGTCAATATTCTTTAATAAATTTTCAACTTTATTGTTAAAGAAATTAGGTTCAAGGTTGATTGGGAAAATTTTACAGTTTCGGGTAGCTTCATGTGCTGGCGTCTGTACAAAATATACAATTTATTTTTAGTATTATTTTATAACATTGATCTCCGGACGAAAATAGAAAATTGTCTGTGAAATATATTACGTTTTTGTATTTTTTTTTGTTTCTTTTGTTCTGAATGGTTTAAGATTTATCGAAGCATGTGTGTATTAGGTGATACATAGTTACAATATCTCCGAGCTAAGCCTAGGTATAATAGATCTTTTCAGGGTTCCATAGCCGAATTGCCAGGGCAGCATCGTATGTTGTATGTAATACCTATACATATTTCATTGGTTTGAAAACACAATTGGACCCGGTAGGTTGCGCTGCAGTCGTATTTTCGAGCAAGACGACGCTGGCATGGTCCACTAGTATTTATTGGTCAGACAAAATAAATTATTAATATTTATTGGTCAGACAAAATAATCCTGCAGTTTGTTAGTAGGTACTCTTAAAAATAATTTTAGTATCTACCTTACCAGTCCTTGGAAGCCACTAAATAAAAACTCAATTCTCACATAATAAACTCAATTCTTTGTAAACGAGCAGAAAAGACTTCTTATAGTGTCGTCATCTATACTTATAATAAATCTGTAGAGAGGTCAATTCTGTACATGAAATATATTTCCAAAATAGCTATCAGGGGGTGATTAAGGATCGATACTCATGCCAAAAATGCAATCAGTTAAATTTTTGTCTGTCTGTCTGTCTGTCTGTATAACCGTTATAGAAACAAAAACTACTCGACGGATTTTAACGAAACTTGGTACAATTATTTTTCATACTCCTGAGCGGGTTATAGTATACTTTCATCACGCTACAATCAATAGGAGCAGAGCAGTGAAGGGAAATGTTGGGAAAACGGGAGAAGTTACTCCATTTTTTAAGCTTCCGTCGCGTGTGCAACCTTAATGGTTAAAGCTACACAAATCATTTCATGACGGAAATGTTCTCCTTAAAATTATATAAAAAATATCCCACGACAGCATATGTCTAACTTTTATGGTTGACTCACAATAACACGTGTAACTCCCGATAGCTTAGCAGTTCGAAGCTTTCTGATTATAATATTTGTCTACTCTCACGTTTATAACACTCTCAGTCACCCCTAATTGAAAAAGTTAACATTATTAACTATTCCATAAAAAAATTGGCCAAGTGCGAGTCAGACTCGCCCATGAAAGGTTCCGTAGTAACTATAATATAATATGCAAATTTATTTGACGAAAAAAAACCTTACAAATTTCCTAAAACTAGCTTATTTACATTTTTTACAACTGCGCCAAATAAATTTGTTTTGAAAAAAAAAAACCTTACAAATTTCTTAAAACTGGCTTTTTTACATTTTTTACAACTGCGCCGAATAAATTTGTTTTTCATAGTGTTTGTATGAATTACAAAGTTATATTTGCGGTTTTAGAAAATATGCTGTATCTCAAAAACTGCTGAATTGATTTCGTTCAAACTAATTTTGGTTGAAAGTTTATATTAAGATCTACAGACATATATATTTTTTAGATTTTTCACTCCATTATTATAGAAGTTAGAGGTTGTGTCCGCCACACACACATTTTACCACTTTGGAAGCTTATATCTTTTAAACGATTGACTTTATGGAAAAGTGGTTTTAGAAACCCCGATGTCGTTTTTAAAGAACTGTCTATAGATACCACACATGCATCGATTTCATGAAAAATTTTCAGGTTTAGTTCCATGTATGGGGAGCCGCCCTTTATTTTAAATATTTTTTAATTTTTTTCTCAAAATCGGAAAGCGGTTCACAAGTTCAAGTTTCACATGTATAGTCCTAATAGTTTCAGAATAAAATTGCTGTGACAGACGGACGGACGGACAGACAGACGGACAGACATGTCGAAACTATAAAGATTCCGTTTTTTGCCATTCGGCTACGAAACCGTAAAAAGAATCATATAAATCGGTATAGAAACACCAAAGTTATACATGAAATACGCTTATAATAATAAGCCATCGCGCGTGAATACTGAATCATGCTATAAGGATTATTTTTGAGAATCGGTCGCCGCGCTCGACGCGTCTCGCGGTCGAAGCGTTCTCTAGGTACTTAAGCCTCATGTGAACGTGATCTAAACAATATTACCAATACATTAACTTACGCTGACGGAGTCGCGGGCACAGCTATATTGTATCATTACGCTAAGGCCAATAGGAGCGGAGCGCCAATGAAGAATGCTTCAAAATCGGGGTTAAATTTAACGTTAGCCCAAAGTAACTATTCCACGCGGACGAAGTCGCGGGCAAAAGCTAGTCGTAAATATTTATCAATTGGCAACACCACCACACAAATGACAACAAACGTCAAAATATTCAAGCAAAGGCCGTTAATTTCAAAAAGTTTATTTGCATGAAACTTACAAATCTGTCTTATTTATCCATGATAAATGTTATTCATCGCTGAAAACGTATGTTTGCATCCAAACAAAACGAAAATACTTGGGGAGAAGACGCATCTTAGATAAGTTTCGAGATGAACTCAAAATGGTGTGTTTTGATATTAACTAGCGTTTTTATGGTGTGTGAGTGTAAGTATGGGTATATCACATGGCCTGAAGACACGGTGATTGTGAAGACAACTGATTACTTTGCTGATATACCTGATAAGAACGTCGCTCGGGCCACTTATAGCAACGAAATCAATTCAACAGGGTAAGTACGTTTTGACTACAATACTTCTTTATTTATCTAAAATATTTTGTAAGTAGTGGTCACAGGCACCGCTAATAATATAGAGGTCGTGAATTCGAACTCTAACAGGCTTATTACTTTGTGTAATTTTCATCATCGTCACTGCTCTGAAAAAAGGTGATGGAAAATCAGCGACATCCGCTAACCCGTACTGAGCACGCATGCTGGATAACGGCCCATTTCCTCTCACAGAGAGGAGATCTGTATCAGTATAGAATGTTATAGGCTGATTAGCTTATTGTTATTTTTATAAGCTAAAACTATATGTTTGTACAGACCAATTACTAAAAGTAAGATGGTACTGAATCGATTACGAAAATCTGATAGATACGATTATGGTTATCCCTGAGTGATATAGACAAAGAAACTTAATATAACGCCGACTGTTATACACTTATCTCCAGTACTCCTGGCCTGAAGACGTAAGATCTTTTTGTCTTCTGCGAACATGTTAACTACAATCAGGTTAGATATCCAAGAGAGCGGATAATTTGCGAAGAATAGGAGACTAGGCTCGAGCGACAGTACCGAATAGTAGACGATTTCTAGGCACACGAACAATCTATGCCTCCAATTCTGGTTATAGATGATGCCAGCAAACAGATGTATTGATTCTAGCTCTGAATCTACAGCCTCAGTTCCTTCTTTATCCAATATTATCTTACCTTATGTCTCACGTTTTTTCCTTGATTGGCCTTTATATCAACGTTGTTCCTGTCAAAGTTGGGCGTTTCTGGAGCTGCATACCTCAGCTGACTTCCCAGATGAAAAACAGGCGTACGCGGCAGGCTACCTGGAGGGATATCTCACCAGGGACCTCATCTGGTACCACTGGCAGAACATGCTCAAAGGGTAAGTTAGTTTTATATCGTTATTTGTTAGCTCGCGTTTGGCCACCATCTCACTCGACGGTAAGCGATGATGTGGTGGAAGATGAAGCACGCTTACCTAACCTATTCACTCTTGACTTAAACGACTCCGGTTGGTAATTCCACTCCTTAGCTGTACGCACAACAAAAATATTCCGAAAACGTTTGCGCGTATGAGCAGTACATCAACTTGTAAGTGTTGCATCTCATACAGAATAGGCACGAGACTTATCGCCAGGCTTTTTTTTTCTCAAGACGTGTTGCCGATTCCAGTCCAAAAGCAGTTAAAAGTCCATATTTCAGTCACATGCTTTTATTACTGACACTGATACAGTGCTTGGCAAAGACCTCCCCCGAGAAGACTACAGTAAACAGGTGACGAGACCCTTAATCACGCCGCGTTGACTAGGTAGGTATTTTGAGGGCTGTCGCTTTTTCACAAACGAAAACATAATTTCCTCTGAATGTATAGTGTATATGATAATATTATAAAATGAAGAACAAAGGAACCAAATCTTCACTAGTTTGTTTTGTTTGGTTGAACGCACTATTTATTTTTTTTAAGTTTGATAGCCGATATTTTTTTGATACCGTTCCATTCGCGGGTCATACTTCTAAAAGTTATGGCAGAATTTGTTGTTAGTCCCGTTGCCTTCTTCGTAGTTTAACAATAACTGTGATCTTCAGATATTGCTACAACAAGACGGACGTGTGCGGTCTCATCGAGGAGTTTGTGGACAAGAACGAAGCGTACATGTCCAAGATGGTTCAGAACAACCCAGGCGACCCCTATTGGTATCAGGTACAAACATAATCTCAAGTCTTTGACGTCGATTCTTGAGCATTCCCGATCTTTTTATTTTGACCACGCCTAATAGTAGGCGATAGATAAGGTCCATGATGAAACGAGCGAGCCCACAGAACATGCTGGTTCGAGGTCGTCGGGTCATATATGGTAAGGAACATAGAAATTGGCCGAGAGTACCTTGGCTTTGCGCACAATCTTATCGTACTAAGAGCCTTTAGCGCTAAGCCGTAGCACTACTTTAGTGCTATGTTGGAGCACTAATTTAGAGAATATATTTAAGGTAGCGGAGATTTACTTTAGACAGCACTTTGGAGAATAAGTTAGGGAGAGCAATGACAAGGCGTGAAGTCGCAGTAATGAATGTGGAAAGAATGTTCTTTATTAAAATAGAATTGTGTATATATAATTGTAGTGTTTACATTAGTTAAACAGTGGTCACTGTGTGAGAGAGCGCGGCCCTCCGCCCGCGTCTCATATAACTGTTGATATTATATTTAATTTATAGCACTTAGAATAATATTCCTTTGTGCATTGTATGAGCGATTGGTTATCAAAGTGAAGGGTGTGCTGGTATGCTACAGGACTCCCCTTCAAGCGAAGCGTACCGGCAGTTTGATGATACGTCCTGAGCGCGTCTGCTTGTTTTCAGCGGGAAGTGACGTCAGGCTTGCTCTTGGTACTTCTGTTTTCTTGGCATCGCTGTCTGTAACTGGTGTGGTAGATGGTAAAGTTTCTTCTGAGATAACGTATGCAGGTTTTAATCTATCGATCGATATGTTTGCTTGCCGATCGGGTAACTGTACTGTGAAAACTTTTTCTGTTCGGCTTATCACTCGGTAGGGTCCTTCGTATGGAGTTTGAAGTGGTTTCTTGACTGCGTCGGTTCTGATAAACACGTGGGTGCACTTCAAAAGGTCTTGATGAATGAATACAGTATTTTTGTTGCTGTGGTGTTTGGTAACGGCTTGCGGCTTGTTTACTTGAATTATGTCACGTAGTTTCTCAACGTAGGTATAATTCATAGTAGGTGTGCAGGTATTTTCTGTGAAAAATTCGCCAGGTAATCGTAAATTGTAACCGTAGGTAAGTTCGGCTGCGCTTACTCCGGTGTCAGTGTTTAAAGAGGCTCGTAGACCCATTAAAATTGTTGGGAGCTCGTCTATCCAGGAACTTGCGTTTGTGAGTTTCGCGCGTAATGCTGTCTTGAGGGTGCGATGCCATCTCTCGATTATGCCGTTGCTCTGTGGGTGATAAGCTGTTGTGCGAGTTTTCTTTATTCCCAATAGCTTCATCAGGTTTTGGAAAAGTTGACTTTCAAATTGGCGGCCTTGGTCGCTTGTTAGTGTAGTCGGACATCCAAATCTTGCGATCCAATGTTGGTAAACAATTTGGGCTATGCGATCCGCTGATATTTCGTCGGTAGGAATTGCTTCGGGCCACTTAGTTAATCGGTCGATCATTGTAACTAAGTATCGATGTCCTTGAGATGTCGTAGGTAGGGGTCCTACGATGTCAATGTGTAAATGTTAAAAACGTTCGGTTGGCGGGAACGATGCGATGTTTGAGTGTGTATGTCTTTGAACTTTGCTTTTCTGACAAGGTATGCACGTACGAGTCCAACAGCTGATGTCTGCGTTCATAGATGGCCAGAAATATTTTTGTGTGATAAGTTTGCGAGTCGTGCGCGTACCAGGATGACTGACATTGTGCACGCTGTTAAATACTTGTCTTCTATAATGTTCTGGTATGTACGGTCGTACATAAGCAGTAGAGGTTTCGCAGAATAACTCGAGGTCGCTGTTGGGTATAACTATTTTCTTGAGACGAATGTTTTCTTGTGTTAATAATTGTTTGATGTTAGTATCCTTTTCTTGCGCTCTGGCTATATCGTTATAATTGATTGTAGGTGGGCATGAGATTGTTTCTATGCGGCTAAGTGTGTCGGCGACGACGTTTTGTTTACCGCTTACGTGTCGAATGTCGGTCGTAAATTCGCTGATAAACAAAAGTTGCCTTGTTCGCTTGTTTGTTTCTGAGTTGGAAGGAGTCTTTGCCATTACGTATGTCAGCGGTTTGTAATCGGTAAATATTATGAGATTTCGTCCTTCAAATATCTTGCGGAAGTGTTTGTAGTAATGTAGATTGCAAGTAGTTCACGATCGAATGTAGAGTATTTCTTTTGCGCGTCGGTGAATTTCTTTGAAAAATATCCGATCGGTTGCCATTTTTCATGTATGTATTGTTGAAGTACGGCTCCAGCTGATGTGTCGGATGCGTCGCAGAATAAAGCGATTGTTGCGTGGTGAGATGGATGAGCGAGTAAAGCTGCGTTTATTATGCTGGCTTTACACTGCTCGAAAGCTTGCGTTGCTTCATCGGTCCACGTGATTTGCGTTTTATCTTTCTTCTTGACGTTGTGTAGGTATGCGTTCAATGGTGCTTGTTGAGATGCGGCGTTTGGTATATGATCGCGATAGAAATTGATCATACCAAGAAATCTTCTCAGTTCTTCGATGGTAGTCGGCTTGGGATAGTTAGTGATAGCTTCGACTTTATGTTTTGGAGGTTTGATACCTTGTGATGATACTGTGTAACCAAGGAACTGAACTTCTGATTGACCTAGGTTGCATTTGGCAGGGTTAATAGTGATGCCATTTTGTTCGAGTCTCTTGAGTACAATATGCAGGTGTTCTCGGTGTTGGGTTTCGTTTTCTGATGCCATAAGTAGATCGTCGATGAATGGGAAAACAAAATCTAATCCTCGTAGTACTTCATGAATATATCGTTGAAATGTTTGTCCCGCGTTCTTTAAACCAGGGCACATACGTGGGAATTCATATAGTCCCATCGGTGTGATGATTGCGGTTTTTTCTATGTCTTCTTCTCGGACATTAAGTTGTTGGTAAGCACGGTTGAGGTCTATCGTAGAGAAGATAGTTTTACCAGATAGATGATGCGTAAAATCTTTGATGCGTGGCACGGGATATCGATCTGGTACAGTGATAGAGTTGAGTCGGCGATAGTCACCACAAACTCTAATATCGCCATTCTTTTTAGGCACGATATGAAGAGGTGATGCCCATGGACTCTTGCTAGGTCTGCATAATCCTTGTTCTATCATGTTTTCGAATTATTTCTTGACTATCTCGAAGCGATGCGGTGGAATAGGACGGGCGCGGCAGTGTACCGGTGGTCCGCGAGTTTCAATGCAGTGTTGCACATTGATGTTGCAGTTCAATTGCATTGATGTTAATCGCGTGATTTCCGGATATTGAGCTAGGATGTCGTGGTATGACTGTGACATGTCAATACTGCGTACGGTAGGAACATCTGATACACGTACCGGGACATTGACCTTTAAGCTTGTAATGCCGTCGATAAGTCTGCGGTTTTTCAAGTCGACGATAAGTTGATGGTACTTGAGAAAATCGGCTCCGAGTATTGGTTTCGAAACATCTGCTATTATGAACTTCCATTTGTACGGGCGTCGTAGGTTGAAGTTGAGAGTTAATGTTTTTTCGCCATACGTAGCTATTTTTGTGTTGTTTGCAGCGTAAAGTTGAAATGGTAGCGGCGTTGCGACTTGACCCTTTCTTCTCGGTAGCACGGATATATTTGCTCCCGTGTCGACCAAGAAAGATAATTTCGAGTTTTTGTCGGTGATGTATAGGCGGTGTGAATTTTCTTGAACGCCGGTGTCCGCCTCTGCCAACGTTCGGTCTAGTTTTCCGAGTTTTGTTTTTTGAAAGAGCAGGGCGATGTGCAGTGACTAGCTTGTTCCTTGAAACGTCGGTGATAATAGCAGTGTGGTGATGGTGATGTTTCTCGGCTTCGCGATCGTGATGCGCTACGGCGGTGAGATGGGTAGCGGCGGCGGCGATAGTTGTGATCATTGTGATCATAAGGCGGTCTAGCTTTGAGATCGGCTATTTCTAGCGAGAGTTTTCTTATCTCGTTGACGAGGTACTGCGTAACCGACTGCGGTGCTGATGTAGGTGCTGCGAATGAGTGTACGGCTGCGACTTAGTTTGATGTGGTCTGCTCCATCATTTTGTCGGCGAGTAGAGCGAATTCTTCGAACATCTTAGTGATGAGTGATTCACTGACCTCAGGTGTGTCTAGTTTGAGTTTGTCCGCTTCAGGTGTTTCTCTGCTCCAGATGTTCGCTTCAGGTTTTCTCCGCGTCAGATGTGTTCGGTTAGGGGTCACCACTTTAGCGCTAAGCCGTAGCACTACTTTAGTGCTATGTTGGAGCACTAATTTAGAGAATATATTTAAGGTAGCGGAGATTTACTTTAGACAGCACTTTGGAGAATAAGTTAGGGAGAGCAATGACAAGGCGTGAAGTCGCAGTAATGAATGTGGAAAGAATGTTCTTTATTAAAATAGAATTGTGTATATATAATTGTAGTGTTTACATTAGTTAAACAGTGGTCACTGTGTGAGAGAGCGCGGCCCTCCGCCCGCGTCTCATATAACTGTTGATATTATATTTAATTTATAGCACTTAGAATAATATTCCTTTGTGCATTGTATGAGCGATTGGTTATCAAAGTGAAGGGTGTGCTGGTATGCTACAAGCCTTTTCGGCTTATTACAAGATTTTGGACAAGACAGTGTATCAACGAAGTATACCATCCTGACCGCAATGCTTTTAAGGCTCGGTGACTCGTAAGATTTGCTGATGTGGGCTGAATTGGGATTGCCAAGGTCATAAAGGATGCATCAAGGCGGATAGGCTAGAGTCGTTACCCAATGGGAACTAGAGGACAGGCGTGGTCGCCGAGAGAGGCCTGGGAAGCGCTAGTGTACGGTGCCGAACATATGGGATACAAAAACAAACCATCGAAAGTTTAGCAGTGCAAGCTAACCACGGCAACTCAAACCCACATCTATACATAAATAAATAAGTAAAAAGGTACCTGCATTGAATATATTTACTAAAAATAATAGAGGGGGGGGGGGGGGTTAAGAACCAGAAATACAAGTCTGTTTGTATTGTACATACACGATAATTTCCGAAACTACTGGACGGATTTGAATGAAACTCTTTTGTTACATGGCTATTAAGTTAGGGCAACAAATCGGCTAATTCGGTTATAATTCAATTCTGAAACTGGAACACCAAATACGGACCTTTACACTCGAGTGAAGCCGCAGGCAGAAATCAGTTATCATATAAAGAGACACTTTCTAGATCGCACTAAGTACATTCATCTCATTCTAAAGCCTGTAAAATATATAATGTTTGCAGGTGAAACTATATTACACCCAGTTAGAAGGCCTGGCCGTGGGCTACAACGTGGCGACGAAAGAGCCCTACGAGTGGCTCTCTACCAGAGATATTATGTGAGTACTTTACTTCCTGAACCGTAGTCTAGTCCCATCAAAATAGGTGCTCCAATTTAGAGCCTTCGTAAACTAAATTACAAAAATTCTATATTATTATTTACGAAAAAAACTATATTACAAAAATAACCATTTCGAAACAGTCCATAGGATAAACTATACATACATACAAACATACTACATATTATTTACATATCAATAAAATTCTGTGTGTGATTTCAAAATAACTGAGTTTTCTCAAGTGCTTACAGTTATTTCCACGATACAAAAAAAACTTTTTCAAATGTTTATCTGTCTGTTTATCCGGGCTAACCTCTGGAATGGGTGAACCGATTTTAATGGGATTTACACTGGAAGATATAATTTATTCCGGAATTCCCGGGGTATCGGAATTTAGGCGGAAAAAACGTCACACTCGAAAGGTGTTGAAAGCTCAGCTATAATAAGTAACATTATACACCAGTACCTTAACAAAAAAACTTTTTTTACAAGAAATTGAACCGACTTCAAAACTTACAAAAAAGACTTGCACTACAAAGAGAGAAATAACCTTAAATATTGTTTTATTGGATGTCTAATTCCGTTAAAAATAAGGGCTAGGTATCTACTCACATGGCTGAAGTCGGTGCCAAGCCAATGAATAGTTTTGATAGGCAAAGAACGCCGCATTCTGGGGCACACCCGAAGTGATGAAACCTATTCATTTATTTAACAGTACATAGATGTATGAGGGCAACAATCGCCGGAGACTTGCTAAATTTGTTTGTTTTAAATTGAAGAGTTCCATAACTTATCTCCGAAGGCCTTCATCAGAACCTGATGTATTATATACTAAAACCTTCCTTGTAAAATATGTTTTCAAACAACGAAAACTCGATCGAAATCGGATCTGCAGTTTCTGAGAAAATCGCTGATATACAAACATACATACTGATCGAATACAGAACCTCCTTTTTTGAAGTCTGTTAATAAATAAATACTAACTTAGTTGATAAATTTTGTACTATCCAGTGACAATGTATTGTCAAATAGGACTAATGGATGAATGAATATAATTATATATTTATCAGGAACAGGCGTGATTTTATTATTTTGTTTATTTGTTTATTAAGGTAGGTATTTCAATAGCATATTTACAATTACATACATAGTGAACAATATTTTGGATTGTAAGAACCGTGTAAATACGCCACTTACAGGCATGCATATAATTTTAGTTAATACATATTATAATTGTAATCATTTATTGACAGTTTTGTTATACCTTATACCTACATTCAAGCTCTTGCGCTAGTACCTATTACAGGATGTACGTAGGTACCTAGGTAAGCATACGTATGAATGAATTAAGACATCCGGTGTCCATATATAAGATACTAGCTGTTAGATATTCAGGATAGCAGGGTTGAACAGGAAAAAACACGGATCTTGATGATTGAAAACAGCATTTATTCACTTCACAGTATTGAGAAGCACAGTTATCACAAGCGAGAGCGTAGACGTGTGTACAGCGCGTTCGGAACAAGACTGCCGCCATTATATGCGCGGACCGGTGGCCGGTCGCAATATGCTCATGCCGCGTCCAGCAATCTACGGCCTGCATTTTATGCCGGCTCTTCACGTTGGCCAACATAGTGGCGAATGTAGTGGCCAATGACTATTCGCCAACGTGTAGATGGGGTGTTTGTGCACCCAACATGCACAAGCACCCCATTTACCACTACATTCGCCACTATGTTGGCCAACGTGAAGAGCCGGCTTTACATACACATACTTACATAAACTGTCTACAATACAAGGACTATCATGCAGGATTTCTCTACAATATGAATATTAACTATAGCATACACAACTTATACTAACTTAATATCTACGGTAGGTTGCTGTACTCCCTAACACTGGCACTTCTTCCGCGACGTCGTGTGAATTTCGTAATAATTTATAGCCCTCACAAACAATGCACCTTACTACCAGTAAAAACATTTTAGAATTGGATCATTCGTTCCGGAGATTACCCCCTACATACAAACTACCTCTTTATAACATTAGTATAGATGTAGAAGATACCAGGCGCGTGCATAGGATTATGACAGGGCATGCGGCGGAGTAAAAACACACAAAATCTTCTTCTTTTATAGATTTTTAGCATAGCCACAGCCACGCATCGCCACCATGCTACGATGCGTGGCTGTGGCTATGCTAAAAATCTATAAAAGAAGAAGTTTTTGTGTGTTTTTACTCCGCCGCATGCCCTGTCATAATCCTATGCACGCCCCTGGAAGATACAATAGTGTTTCAAATTCTCTTCAATGTTCTTCAGTTGGATTAACATGCTGGGAGATCTAGACGAGATTGCGTTCTCGGTGTCGATGCCCAAGGCGAGGACGGACGGCAGGTTGTTCGGCGACCGCTGCACCGGCCTCGTCAAGCTACTACCGGACCTCAGCAACCTATACTTCTCACATGTCACCTGGAACAGGTCAGAATCTCCTCTCATCATTAGACTTAGCGCTCCTCCTCTACATTTATTAATGCGCACAGCCAAGGTGTGGAACTGTCTGCTGGCTTCTGAGTTCCCTACCACATATGGGTCATATGTGGTAGGGAACTCAGCATTTAAAGCAAGAGTGAACTGGCATCTTCGGGTTTAGCTTGTTCCATCGTAAACCTCATCAATTGCGTACTATCAGGCGTGATCGAGGTCGACAGCGAGCTCATCAGTAATAATAAAAAAACTTTTTTTGCAAAAAATAAAACCGACTTCCATGTCGAAACACTACAAATTAAAGTTATTTTTGGCGTTGTAGTATTTCGACATGGAAGTCGGTTTTATTTATTGCAAAAAAGTTTTTTCTCGATTTTTAGTGCGTCGGTTTCTTATTTATCTAGTTACAAAAACCAAAATGTCAAGTACTTCTCAACTTTTACAAAATATGGCATTTCCCGATTGATAGCCGTGTTTTTTTTATCATTTTTGAGGAGTTCTCCTGGTACTTCACCATCAGCTCTACTTCACCATAATTATGCAAAGTGATGAGCATAAAATGCTTAACATCCACATTCAAGTAATCGAATCGCAATCCACGAAATACTTATTATTGAGTAGTTTCGGTGGCCATCGGTGGTCTTCATCATCAGTTCCACTTCCCGAAATGGTGCTTTTCGAGAGCAACTGCACAAGTTACTATAAGAAATACCCAAAACGCTATAGGTGTGCCAATCATATTTGAAGAGTTCCCTCGATTTCTCCATGATTCCATCATCAGATCCTAACGTGATGACAAAGGGACTAACTAGAAAGTATACCCTTTCAAACTAAATAAGAATTTTCCAAATTGGCCCAGCCGTCTTCGCGATATGAGGTAACATACATAAAAAAAAAGTTCAAAACGAACTGAGAACCTCCTCCTTTTTTGAAGTCCGTTAAAAATATAGGAAAGTCATCATCATGGCTTCCAGTCCAATCGGAAGCAGCTGTGCACTAGTGTTTTACATGGAGCGACTATACCTATCTGATTTCTACAACCCAGTAACTGGGTTATAACATCTGGTGTCTGGTTTTATTGGCTTCTGACTACACGTAACGACTGTCAAAGCTGTAGGTACAAATGGCGGCCGGGATCAACGGCGTACCGTGCTTATTGAAGCACGGAGAAATCTCGATTTTTTAAATTACCAATTACTTGTTTCCAATTACAGTTACCCAATTACTTGTTCTTTGATATATGTATATATATATATATATATATCTGCCAACATATAAAATGTTGTTCGAATAGCTACCAGTCCATGCTGCGTCTCCACAAGATGTACGTGATGCACCTGCACATGTGTCCTGGCAGTGACAAGCTGATACCTGGCTACAAAATGTCTTTGTCATCATACCCGGCTTTCGTGCAGGTAATGATTCCTTACTTGTTCAGTTACTATTATTCAATCAATTAACTCACTTCGTTGCCCATCTGTCTGTCAAAAATTGTTTGTTAGGAACGCGTAGAGTTGTCTATCAGGCTAAATTGAAATGTATATCAAATACTCAAAAGTCAAAATCTACGGTCTCTATCAGCTGTGTAAAAATCAAACGTGAAATCTTTCCTCTTTATAGTATTAGTATTGACCACAAAGCATGCTTTCATCTCTTCTGTGGTATAATTAATTAATTATATAGATTATATTTGACAGCCTCTCCCTTAAAAAATGAACTTGCATTCGAAAAAAATCTGTGCGCCCATCACCTAATCCATTTTTCATAAAATATGTTTATGAAATTTTAAAACAAAGGCCGATACCCGCCGTCACTGGACTCAGTAATAGCCTATAATAATAGTTAACCCATGTACGGACGCCAGCACATCAAGCTACAACAATCTGTCAAATTTCTTTAATAGATTTTCAACTTTATTGTTAAAGACATTAGGTTCAAGGTTGATTGCGAAAATTTGACAGTTTCGGGTAGCTTCATGTGCTGGCGTCTGTACATCAATCAGTACTAGCAATCTACCACTGCCCACTAATATAGCTAATAGCAAATTAATAGTACACGACAGTCCACAGATGACTTCTACATCATATCGTCGGGGCTGGCCACGAGCGAGACTACCATAGGAAACAGCAACAGCTCTCTGTTCTCACTCATCACACCGTGCGGCGTGGTAACATTCACTTTAATAACATTTTACCATGGAAATATGGCTCTTATATATGGGGCAGTGGAATCTTACTGGGCCCATAACCTAATAATCAATGAGACTCGTATTTGTATTTTGACAGGTCTGACTTTATTGTCTATTAAATACATCAGAGTTGCAAGCTTTACATTCGACTCAGTAGATGGACCTAGTATGCATTATATTATTATATCCGTTAATAATAAATCCGATTCAGCCTGTCCCTAGCTGCCCTCCACTGCGACGCCCTAAGCTGAGATCCGTACCCCACAGGGGTTATCCTTAGTTTGTAGTCGACTAGTTTATAGGCTTACTATAAGCCCTAGCTTTAATTATACTTAATTAAGGCAGCCTCAGGCAAGTCCAGTTAAGCAGACGATAGCCTCAGAGGTTGACCTGCGAGATGCCACACAAAAAAGGATCAAACGCAGTGCATCACGCTCAACACTGTTGCACATAAACAGAATAGAATCAGGCGTTACTTATGTTAATTCATTCGTTAGTGCGTCCGGGACAAATCTGGCCACTGAATTTTAAAACATTTATCTTCAACTGATTAAGATTAAGTCTCGCATACATGTTTCGCATACATTTGGATGACAATGTATAATTATTAATAAGTTACGTCATTTTAAATCCAAGATGGCGGACTAATTGTTTTTTGTGCATATACATGATATGAGTAGGAAGTGAAAGGATAACAAGGCTTGTTTTGGAAAATATATATTTTTTTGGAAATATGGTCCCAAAATATTCCTGTTGAAACTAATGTTCATCTATTTTACCTAGGAAATATACCACATTCTCTAGGCCTCATGTTCATTGTAATTATATGCCTAGGTGCTGGAATACGCTCGGGCGATGGTCGCCAACCGACTCGCGCGGAACGGCAAGGAGTGGGCCCAGATATTCAGGCAGTATAATAGCGGAACGTATAACAACCAGTGGTAAGTGTAAACAGTATGTTCACTCCTAGTTTGCTTCTGAAAGCAACCTTATGGCATCAGGAATAAAGGTCACCAGATGACCAGACCTGCAAAATTTGAATTAAATTAAGTTAATGACTGAAACTACATTCTGAGAGAAGCAAATTAAAAAATTATATTTCAAGATGTCATTAAAACGTTTGTTTATTAAAACAATGTCGTGACGAAGACAAAGCCGTAACGCCCAGTTTTCCACCCGTCATTTTGTAATCAATTTACTTTACACCCGCAGAGTTATCCAAATCTAAGAACTTAGTTATTTCTTAGTCATTGTCAAATGTTTTTAGATGTTAAAAGGTATTTGAAGTGAAAACTTGTTTAGCATCGTTGTGATTTGAAATTTTATGAAACAAAAAGCGACAATAAAAAGACAGACACATAAATTGCCGAATTTTTTAATTCTGTTTAGGCCAAGTGGTAGAGCTTTTGATGCCCTTTAAAATGAGCCCAAACTCGGCTATCTTGCGACCACGGGAACGAAGTTAGGTCGCGAGGGGGTGAGGTAGCCCTGAGAGGCGACAGTAAAAAGAGACAGACACATAAATTTTTTTTGAAGGTTTCACTTTTACCACGGGTGAATTGCACACATGTTTTTTTTTAAATGTGTTTCAGTTATTGGTGTACAATAAAGTAAATTCTATCTATCTATCTAAAAATTCCCTTAAGGTTTATAGTCGACTACAAGAAGTTCAAGCCGCGCACCGCTCGCTTACCTGGCTCCATCAGTCCTGGTCTGCTGTGGGTGGTGGAACAGATACCTGGCTATACGGAGGCCGCTGACTTGTGAGTAATCTTTATTGATTGTGCTTAGCATTTTTTTCTTCTTGAGGTGTAAATCTTATGGATATACTTGGCCCTGGGGTCTGGAGTCTTTACTGGGTAAAATCATCCCGCGATTATTCAAGGCGTTCCCGACTGGTGCCGCCTGGTCAAGCGAAGGGAGCGAGATGTTTATCTCCCCGCAAAGTCTGCCTAACATTTATCTAATTAAGGATACTGAAGTTGTCCAGTCAACTAATGCAGCTTTAAAGTGTTGGCTGGCGTCTTAACCGTCGAACGGTTATTCAACAATAATTTACTACCTATGTCTAAAGAAATCGTAATTTAAGGTCTAGGAAAAAGAGCATTTATCAAAAAACCACTGATACAAAGTTTCAATAAAGATCACTAGTCACTTTTATGTTGTTTTCAACTTACTGGATCCTATTTTTAACTACTGAATTCCTTCCCGTACAGCTTTAACAGTGTGCGGGTAGCAAAAACCCAAAATTGTATACTTACCTACGAGACAGTAATCTGTGTCAGTGTGCTAATATTAGCTAGTTAGGTAGGTACTGTTGGTAGAGTTAAACTGTCGCTCCATGTAAGTAGGTAGTTAGGTGTTCCGGTTAGACTAGAAACCGACCCCCAAAGTACCTATTTGGGCAAAGGTAAGATTATGGTAGAAAGGTTGTTTGTAAAAGATCACTTAACGATAAGACTGCCCATAGTAACACCCTTTGTAGTTTTTAAGCCCTTATTTAATTCTGTTATGGTGTACAATAAAGAGTATATTTATCTATTGATTGGGCTTTGAGTTAAGCTGTTCGACATAGGCAGGCAACAAGTTCGTTTATTTTTTTAAATCTTTTCAAGATTGTCATTTTGCTAAAACCAACAATGATAAATATTGATTTTGTAACAGGACGGATTTACTAAAGAAGCAGACGTACTTCCCCTCATACAATATCCCATACTTCCCGAGGATCTTCAACTTGAGCGGTGGCAACGTGCGCATCTCTGCCTTCGGAGACTGGTTCGGCTACGACACCAACCCTAGGGCCAAGATTATGAAGCAAAAACAGGTTAGCTTATTACTCCGTTGTTTTCGAGGATTTTGCTTATATTTATGCTCTGCTCTGAGGGCGGCCGTAGGAGTCTCTCAGTCTCTTTCTGCCTAAAACCACCCCGTAATTGCGCCAGGGTCTCTGGGAGCACTTTAATACTCGTCAGTGTGGCCCTCATCTGGTCAAACAGTCAGGTGTTCCACTCAGCTCATTGCTACTGATCCAGGAAAACTCGTGGGCATATAGTCAGTTGTTTGGTGCTCATTTGCTCAGATATGGTCCAAGGAGGATACATATACATTACTAACTTTTGTACTTATTTATTTGACAGGCCTGTTGGTATAGTGGTCAGTAGCCCTGACTGCTATGCGCAAGGTCGTGGGTTCGATTCCCACCCAGGACAAATATTTGTGTGGTGAGCACGATCATTTGTTCTTTGTCTGGGTGTAATTTATCTAAGTATAATATGTATGTATTTAGAAACATATATGTATGTTTATCAGTTGTCTAGTACTCATGCCACAAGCTCTGCTTAGTTTGGGACTAGATGGCGTTGTGTGAAAGTTGTGGAATATTATTATTAAGTATTATATATTTCTTTAAAACAGTGTACTTCTGTTTTTGCAAAACCAGTGTTTCGCCAAATGCAGCGGTTTCTTAGAACTTATGAGTACAAAAAAGTATTATATTACCTAAAAGGAATTTGCTGCATCTAAACAACACTCCCAATTAGGACAAATTCTTTATGTCCAACAGTCCAATCTCATGTCATCATCATCTACCGGATCATCGGTCTTTCTATCTAACTTAAAGTTAAATATGATGATCAGAGGACCAAAAGTTTTTACCAGTTCGCCATCGGACCTATTCGGATTGCTTTCAAGACCCGGGTGTCTCAAGCAATGTCTCTGCACATTGTTTGAGAGACCAAAATGGAATTGTTGTGGATTGTTTGTACGGTCGTTTCAGGCCAAGATTAACAATCTACGCGACATGTTCAACACGATGCGCTACAACGACTTCAAACACGACCCCCTCTCTCGCTGCAAGCAGTGTGACCCGCCCTACAGCGCGTGTAATGCCATCGCCGCGAGAAACGACCTCAACCCTGCAAATGGTAATGTTATAATAATGCTCTTTCATCCCAACTGCTTAGCCTTTTACCCAGCTGTTCTCCTCTCCCTCTTCGGCGTTCTTTGGTCTACATCATCATCTGCTAAGGCTTTCAGTCTATACGGATGCAGCTGGGTACTATAGTGTTTACATGGAGAGACTGCATATTTGACCTCCAACCCAATAGTTGGATAACAAGATAGGTACCCAAAACTAGTGCCAGATTTTCTGGCTTTTTAACCGACAAAAGCATTGTTGTCGACGCGTATTTTTTTGTTTAATCACGCATAACATTGTACTTCGGGGAGTGTGCGCAGTAACTCCATGACCTGATCCCTCCATCTCCCTTTCACTACCGGTCTACCAGACGCACGGCTGGATACCACCCTCACTTGATTGATATACCGTCTTGTCGTACCAAGCGCTTCTCCTCCACATTTATTGTACGCACTACCAAGTTGTGGAATTCTCTGCCGGCTTCTGTGTTCCCTGCCACTTATGACCTGTCAACCTTTAAAGCAAGAGTAAACCGGCATCTTCTGAGCTCGCTCGTTCCATCGTATCTCATCAATAACTTACCATCAGGCGAGATCGAGGTCAAGAGTGAGCTCATTCTGAATAAAAAAAAAACTTTTTAAGTATTTATTTTTTTGATTTTGATCATTGCAATTGCAATTACAATTGCATATGTAATAGTATAATCAATACTATCCAGGAACCTATCCTTTCCGCGCGCTTGGTCACCGCAGCCACGGCGCCACGGATGTTAAGATCACAAGCGCCTACCTACGGATCAGCTACCGGTTTGTGGCCATCAGCAGTCCCACATACAACATATCTAGGGGCATACCACCCTTCAAGTGAGTATATCACATTGTTAATTCATTCTAATGATCTCTAGTCGAGTCAAAAATATTTTCTTTCACATAGGCCTACATGGCCACTTTAAACGCAATCCCACGTTTCTCCCTGTATATTTGTCCTCAGATGGAGTACGTTCGATATGGGCTCCATAATATCGCACGTGGGTCATCCCGATGAGTGGATGTTCCCGCCAGTACTACACGACTGGGAGTGGGTGTAAAAACAACGTTATTTCAAACCTGATAAGGATCAATTTACTATGCGCTGTGATAAACGGAAAGACAAGAAACATGCATGTAGTGCTGAAAACATTATTCGGTATTGCTTTTTCATGTTAGCTTATTGACGAATCTTAAACATGTTTCGTAAATATTGAATTGAATCTCCATTCATTTTAATAGTGACTTTATTCTTATGATATAAGAATTACATTGTGAGTGGCGACATACGAATTGTAAATCTTGGGATCAAACCCAGACAGTATATTACTTTCGTGTAATTTTAATCATCATCAGTCCTTTCAAAATGGTGAAGGTAAACATCGTGAGGAAACCAACATGCCTTAGGTCCGAGACATCCACCTAACCACTCTCAGAGAGGAGGCCTGTGTCCTAGCAGAAGAAACGTTATAGGCTGATTATCTTATGTAAGATTGATTGTCATATCGATTTATTCTCTTCTCATTGACTGATTTCGACATCGCGGCTTCGTGGTCATCTATGACCTAGAACATAGCCGCTATGGATAGCGCTACGAATTAATAATGCACAGACGCCAGCACATGAAGCTACCCGAAACTGTCAAATTTTCCCAGTCAACCTTGTACTTAATTTCTTTAACAATAAAGTTGAATATCTATTAAAGAAATTTGACAGATTGTTGTAGCTTGATGTGTCTATACATAAAATAGCCTAGTCCGTCCATCATTTGTTTGTTAGGACCAGCGGCCTTAGTATGAGTTTGCGATACTATTATCGTGTTCGAAAACTATAGCTTTGTCTCTTTCACACTAATACGGTACGTGTGAAAGAGACAAAGCGATAGTTTTCGAAAACGACAAAAGTATTTCAAACTCATACTAAGCACACAGATACGCCCTCTGACGGCGCGATAACACTTTCGGTATTTCCGAACGAATAACTCCTTTTGTATAATGACGACGCTTAATACTGTTGTTTAACTATAAATAAAAAATTGTTTTGTAATAGTTTAGTCACGATCAACTCCAATTAAAGCGGTCCGCCCCCTTTTACGTAGGAACTTAGTACTTTTTTTTCTCTTATCTCGTGAATAAACCAAGGATATCTGTAAAGATGGTCGTCTAATTTAGGATTACAACGCAACGGTATAGCAGCGCTTGTCCCGGCCGGAATAGTATTGAAAACTAAAAATGGAATAATTATCTTCTTCATTATTATCTATTTTTCATATTGTTAGAAAGCATGATTTTAGTTTTCTTGTGTATAATAATATTGTAATTAGGTACAAAACAGTATTATAATCTAGAATCTAAAAGTTTTATATGTATTACATTTTGTTTTTTTTTTACATACGTATTTATAAATAAATCATGTTTTCAACTACAATTTTATTTTTAAAGTTCTTTTTGAGACAGGAAAGTTATAAAATAATAATCCATATTTTCTAAATAAGCAATAATTTTATTTAATCTAATATACACCAATAAACAATGCTTATAGTTACAGTTATATACATTATGTATGATCTCATGAAGGTACTCGAATAAAAACATACTTTTCAAACCATTGTCATCTTGAGAGCATTGAGTTTATGAAAAGAATTTCATATTTTTAAAAGAATAATGCTACCAAAGAGTAAATCATTATTAGTTTTTAAAAAGTATTTAAGGCTCAGTTCCATTGCATTGTTGGATGTGTACACAGAAACTATGCACAATGTGATAAAACATGCTTCACGTAACAAATGAACCAGGCTTCAGAGACTAAGCCAATCCAATTTATCTAATATAAATACTGTTCGCCTTTTGTATGATGTCTTTGACATACAAAAAGCTATAACCAATTTAAAATAATAAATGTATTAATAAATTTCCACTCTTCCTACTCTTCCATACACAGTGAACCTGTCTACAAATGTCTCATTTGTAAACGCGACATGCTGGCTGAAGTGCTGATAGTACAATATTCTTCTAAGATGGAATGAATTGAGTATTCTTTATACAAACTTAGTTATTAACAATATAATATGATGTAACAGTTAATATTTAAATAGTTTTATGAAGGCTGCAGTACCTAATAAAAAGTAATTTTCGTGTTAAGTCCTTCTGATTTTAAACTTTACTGACATCTACGACTCAAGACTATTGCATTCTTCTGCATAGCACTATGGTTACCATAGACAACTCTTGTAGAATATTTGAGTAAACCATGTTTAAAAATATAGAATTATCTATCACTGCAGTATTCATAAATATAATTATTACATACAACTTACACTAGATATAAACATAGCCAAGATAGAGTAGAAAAGACAGCCAGAACATACGTTTTTAAATTATTTTTTATGAACATGTATTTTGAAGGAAAACATCTTGGTAAAATACTCTTTGTAGCAGCTGTCATTCTATTGAGAAATACATTGGCTATTGACATATTGTAAAATACATAATTATCCTCTTTTATGAATGTGCTTAAAAATTAGTGCCGTAAATAGGGCTGTGCTAGCATTGGCAAGGCACAGGGCGCAGATCCTAGACGGGAGCAGAAATGACCAGATCCTTAATCAGCAGCATTAATGATGCTGAGAACATTTCAGTGTGGAATGACACATACAGATTAGACATGTGTAAGTAATACGAGTGATGCATCACGCGTAATATCACCCGAGCGCGTACTGTTACATCACACATTACTTGACTAAAATAAGCATCACACCATCACACTAAACATCACGCGCGCGGTAGCTGCGCAGTAGCTCGCGACATGACTCGCAGACTCGCTCGAACCGAGCCCTCCCGAACGCATCGCATCGGCAATGTTCGGTTTATATTGGAAGTCCGGAACTAAGCGAGTGCGATTTCGTATTTCGCCCGGTCAGGTGACTTATTATGTTATTTAGAACTCTATTTTTATTACAAAAGGGTTTATATTTCCTTAACACCACCACCCGTTGTACGGTCGTAGGTAAATACTCAACTGCCCTTTTATTTCGAATTGCAATGCAAATATTTCATTTCTTTCATGTAATTATGAATCATCATAATGACATGCGGACAACATCGTATCGCTCGCTGCTGTTACTATTTCAATAACATGTCCTATTACACTAGAACATTGCGTTACATTAGAACGCGCAATGGTGTGCTATCGCATGGCGCTACATCATAACATCACGTGTGATGTTTGAAGTTATGGTGTAATGTAATATTACTCGGCACGAAATGTAATGACATATCCCATCACTTCGTGGTGCACTGTTTTGCACATGTCTAATACAGATGGTTTCCCCAATCAGAGCTAGATGAGATTGAGCGTTTTTCAAGGGTTTAATTAATTAGGAAGAAATCACGCGCATAAAAGGCAATTTACAACACTGATATAAAATACTCTTACTCAGCTGCAATGAGTTAGGGGCTGAAGACTGACTGGAAAAAAGAAGGCAGGTGACCATTCTGTTATTATTACACACTGTTCTATAACTCATACTAAGTATTTCAAAATCTTATCTGTTTAAGTATAGCAGTATAGCATGATACTGCATAGATCATACGAAGAAGTTCTTGAACCTTATAGGGTTGTGTGTAATGGTGGCCATTACCATGATTTTGCAAAACAATCTTTGATGCATTTCATCTTATCCTGGTTATGTTTTCGCTATTTCACTATAACAGTTACTCTAAGGAGTTGAGCATGAGAAGCTGCTTCAGAACCTTTGTCTGTGATGTCTCTCGGATCTCGCCTGCTAAGAACATCTCGTCTACCACTGTGTATACCTGGAATTGTAAGGTAATGTGTTAATTAAGAGGGAAGGGCATCTATTGAGCAAGCAATTTTTTCTCCCTACAAATATTATAACAGCGAAAGTAACTCTGTATGTCAGTTACACTTTCATGTCTAAACCATTTTACATATTTAAATGTTTTTGTTTTTAAAAGAATTTGCAATGGGTGTAGAATTCTCAACACTAGCAATCTTGTTCTTGCTTATGTCTAGAGTGGGTTGAGTTCGTACCAATGATCTCTCAATCACAAGTCTGACACCTTAGGCATTAGGCTCAATTTTCACCACCGTGGAATGGAATTCAAGTGACTTTTTGCTACATAGCATAATGAACTTTATTTTCCTATTTAATTTGTATGTTATACAATTGACATAAAGTTCATAATGCTATGTAGAATTTTGTTGCAAAAAGTTGCTTCCATTCCATTCAGCGGCGGTGTAAATTGAGCCTAAGGCTATTGACACTTAAATCGGTATATTGATAGATGACACCTTGGAAAAGGACACTACTTTTGACGTGTGGGCCATGGACAGAAGCTATTAGTGAAGTAACGTAATAGTCAGGCAAAAAGTATTTTGAAAATCTTTTAAAACATTGGATCATCATTATACTCAATTCCAGTCAATTTGAATGGCAGGATGTATCAGAATTCCTATACCAATGTATGATTCTAAGAAAAGGATTGTTTACTTTATTATTTACCTTGTAGAAGTTGAACACCAGGTCCAATTCACAGACATTGTGGAAGTATTCATTCAGGACTTCCACAAAATTGTGTATAGCCTCCAGGTAGCACAGATTATTGTCGTTCACGTCCACGCATATGCAGAAGTACAAGCCCGCGTACCTTCTATACACTATTTTAAAGTTTCTAAACTGTAACAAAATCAAGTATCAATAATTAATCAGGGTAGGGTATGACAAGTCTTACAGGTCTTTTAAAGAGACTTTGATGCTACTTACCTCCACGAAATTGGTATGTTTGGCGTCCCTAACAGTTACAACGGCGTGCACCTCTTCGATGAGCTTCTGTTTCTCGTCATCATCGAAGTTCATGTACCATTTTGCCAATCTAGTTTTACCCGCACGGTTTTGGATCAGTATAAAGCGAATCTGTGAATAATGCACATCAAATGACATATCAGCTTGAGAGGGATGTATTGAGTAATAGGCAGAATAAGTTTAAATGTTTACCATTTTAGAATTATGAAATTTAAATGATATAATTTGTAAAATGTAGCCGTCGACGCCTCCTCTTTCTTTCAATTTTGACAACTCTTAAAATATAAAAAAAAATGTATGTCAATTATTGTCTATGCCGCATATTGATTGAACGTTCCAGGGTTTGCCAATTGAGAAATAAAATTCCTTGGAATCAAAACATTATTATTTTAGGAGTAAACAAATAAGCAATCAAAAGAATAGATAGACAAGTCGATATATATATATATATATATATATCTATACTAATATTATAAAGAGGAAACCTTTGTATTTTTGTATGTTTGTATTGAATAGGCTCAAAAACTACTGGACCGATTTCAAAATTTCTTTTACCATTACTTAGAGGGATTCTTCCGAATCCGTATAGGCTATATTTTATTCCGGAAAATAGATAGGATTTTTCGTGTTAGTGATAATTGTGGAGTAAGGCGTCGAAAAAACTGCCGTACGTTAACGATTCTCGCGAACGCTGCCTATATTTAATATAAACATTGCACCCGTGCGAAGCCGGGGCGGGTCGCTAGTATATATATATAATATAATTATGATGATGCGATATGAGAATAACACGTTAAAGAAAAGAAACTTAAACGTTAAAGAAGTCACGCCGAAAATTGCATTTAGCTTGTCTTCTTTTTGGCGTCATCAAATATAAATCTCCTTCATACTTGTACTCAAAACTGGCGTGGATTAATAATCACCGGCAGCGCAAGGCTAGAAGTTGCGCCCAACAGCTAGCTACCCCGCATCACCGTACTGCTGCCTTTCGTGGAAGTTTTCGGTACGCAGCCTCCAAGTGCTGGAATAATATTCCCCCACCAATTAGGGACTTAAAGAATTTAAATACTTTTAAGAAAAGTCTTAAAAAATTTGTCCTTCAGTCGCAAATTAATTTTAATAATATAAATATTGACAAATCATTTATTTAGTTACAATATGCTATAGGTAATTCTATTCTAATAAGATAATTAATTACTCAATTTTATTTGACAAACTTAGTATTAGGGCAGTTATTTGAAATCTCAACACAATTTTATTTTATCTAGTTTTAATAAAAAATCGTATTTCATTAATAACTTTTCTTGTCACTTTTTTGTTATTATTTATTTTTTTTCCCTTGGCGGGCAGTTTGATACTAGGCAACTAACGCGCTTTTTGGTGGCGAGTTTCAAATTACAATTTAAAGGTTTTTATTTATTTATTTTTTATTTTTAGCACGTAGCACGATATTAAACGTTACAATTTTTGTTTTATTTATGTATTTAATACACTACACATTAATTAATATTAGTTTATTTACCCTCGTCCGTGTGTCACTGCGGGGTGCCAACTGAAAACCAGCGCTGGGTGTCTTTCGCCCAGCAAATGCTGAGTTGGTAACCCTTTCGGTGTAGACATGCTCAGCGAAATTCTTAATGTAATTTTTTATTTTTATTTTTATGTTTGTAATTTTCTGTTGTTGTGTGTGTTTATAACCGAATAAATGGTTTTCAATTTCAATTTCAATTTCAAAAAAAAAAAGTCAAAATATTATTTTAACAGTTCCTTGTCTCTGGTATTGCCATTTCCGCCATAATTTCGTCTTACGGGGTGTAATTTATTAAGGTGTATTTTGAACTTACCCGTAAACAGTTATTTCAACTAATAGATTGCTATTTAATACGCAAACACTACCTACTATTGTAAATTTTAATCGTATTTGGAATGTTAATCAGCATAATATGTTCATTTTCTACCTCTTTAAACATTTATTTGGTTATATTTTAAAACCTTACATTGGCAACACAAATATCGAATTGTTTTTCAATTTTCCAGTGGATTTTTGACGTTGCTACTACTTGCTCGTTTTTACCAAGTTTTCCTCCATGTAGTGCTTAGGTTTCCATAATGTTTCTAATATAAGTAGTTCTGTAGGAAAATAAACCATATAATTCTTAAATGACGCCAACGAAAACCACTAAAACTGAAGTAGAAATGGTGATACGGAATAGAAAAACTGTTATGAAAGACGGGATTATGACAATGTCTGGCATCGGCGAGCCCTCCGTGTTCCACGCTCTGGTGGTCATATTCCTGGAGTTCTTCGCGTGGGGCCTGCTCACGATGCCGATCATCTCGGTGCTGAACGTTACGTTCCCGGATCACACGTTTTTGATGAACGGTTTAATAATGGGTATCAAGGGCATCCTGTCGTTCCTGTCTGCGCCACTGATCGGCGCGTTGTCCGACGTGTGGGGCCGCAAGTTCTTCCTGCTGGTGACGGTGTTCTTCACGTGCGCGCCCATCCCGCTCATGACCATCAACACGTGGTGGTTCTTCGCGATGATCAGCATCAGCGGAGTGTTCGCTGTCACATTCTCCATCGTGTTCGCGTACGTGGCCGACGTGACCACGGAGGCGGAGCGCTCGCGCGCCTACGGGCTCGTGTCCGCCACCTTCGCGGCCAGCATGGTGATCTCGCCCGCGTTGGGCGCCTACCTGATGGACCTGTACGGCGAGGCGCTCGTGGTCGCCGCTGCCACCGCCGTCGCTATCCTAGATGTGTTCTTCATCATGGTTGCAGTGCCTGAGAGCCTCCCAGAGAAGGTCAGACCTAGCGGCTGGGGCCCCGCTATTAGCTGGGAGCAAGCTGACCCCTTTGCAGCACTGAGGAAAGTTGGTGCGGAACGTACAGTGCTAATGTTGTGTGTGGCAGTGTTCCTCTCATACTTACCGGAGGCCGGACAGTATTCATGCATATTTGTGTACTTGAAGTTAGTGATGGGCTTTGGTGTAGTTCAAGTGGCAATATTTATTGCAATCGTAGGAGTGCTCAGTATTGGTGTACAAGTTGTTCTCGGATTCTTAATGAGATCGCTTGGAGCAAAGCATACTATTATGGTGGGACTACTGTTTGAGATGCTGCAGCTCATGTGGTACGGCTTCGGCAGTCGTACTTGGATGATGTGGGCTGCAGGAGTGCTGGCCGCCTTGGGCTCCATCACATATCCAGCTATCAGTGCATATGTGTCGGTCAACAGCCGGGCAGACAGGCAGGGAGTGGTGCAGGGCATGGTGACGGGGGTGCGCGGCCTGTGCAACGGGCTCGGCCCCGCCATGTTCGGAGTGATCTTCTACCTGTTCCACGTGGACCTGAACGAGGAGCACGCGGTGGCAGGCAAGCCGGAGCAGGAGAAGTACGTGCGCATGGTGCCGGGCCCGCCCTTCGTGCTGGGCGCGCTGCTGGTGATCTGCGCGCTGCTGGTGGCGGCCTTCCTGCCGGAGGACAGCGCCCGCAGCCGCGCGCCGCCCGACCTCCGCTTCGAGCTGGAGCGCGGGCGGCGCGTGGCGGGCCCGCTGTCGCCGCTCATGGCGCCCGAGTCGGCGGCGCTCTAGCTGGCGGCCCGGCCCGGCCGCGCGGCCAGCGTGTGACTCTGTGCTGTGCTCGGCCACAGCGCCCCGTGCATTTACGAGGTACCAAAGCTAACTCGAGTGAGTGACCGTGTTTCCTTACGTTACGCCGACGACACCGATACATTCCCGCGTCGATACAGCTTAATCATCGTGTTTTTTAAGCTTTGTATTATATTTTTATATGGTTTGGAGTCGCCGCTGCGGTGTGTAAATATTTGTCTCAATAAAATCAATGAAATCGTTGTTAAAAACCATGTTTTCATGTTCCAAGCGGAGCATCACACAACAGTTCGGGAACTACATTTCATATTACTTATGAGTCACTTCACAGTCATGATTGCGTCGGGATATTAATGTGGTCATAACTTGTCTCAAAATAATAATATTCCACTTTAAGTAAAGTCAATAGTTAAGTAAATAATAAGTAGCCAATTGAAATGTAAACATTAAGATACGATCATCTGCAAGATGTCTCCTGTCCATGCCTAAAAGAAAATATTTTGTATTAAAAAAAGTAAAATTTATAAATAGGGTTACATCTGAAGAGAAGTTTAGGTAAAAACTGTAAATTGGAAATGTTTCAAATGATGGTATATTATAGGTAGGTATTGTGTATGCGTCCTCTAGCTGCCTTTGTGCCTAGATGACGTTCAATCCATAACTTCTAAAGTAGGTAACCTAACTATATTTAAGAAAAAGTAGGTAATAAAAGAATTTAAAAAAAAACTTATCAAAACTTAGTCATCAACTGAAATAGAGATTATAAGCTATTTACTGTAAATATGTACTGTACGCTAGAAAAAAAAAGAATTGTATGTGCCTGTATGGCATACTGCAGTCCCTTACTGTAGGTATTTATAGGGTTGCCAATACAGTTTCAGACGATCATTGTAAGCATAAAACAGTCGGTAAAAATCGTAACATTTTTCGTTTCGGTTATGGCTTCCCGCGTTTAATGAGGAGGTTCGTCGTATTTGAGAGCAGTGATAATCTGAACAGAAGTAATACTTTAACATTTCAAATCATGTTGTTTCAATTGTAGAATGACGTCAATATAAAACGTAAATTTGTGTACGTAAAATATATAGGTACCTACATGGATCAAATCTTAAAAAAGTTATTAAAGACCTTTAAAATCTAGAAATGTATTTTTTTATTTAAGTAGTTATGGCGACTGCGCTCGCTGGGAAAGTTGCACGTTCACCAAAAAAATAAGCCAATATCACTGTGATTACGTCGCGTAGCTGTCTAAATGGTGAATTTATAATTTTGGAATCGGTTCAGGAGTTTTTGAGTTTATTTGTTGCGAATATACAAATATGCAAATCTTTTCTCTGTATAATATTACTTTAGTATAGATAAAGTTAGATATAAGACGTCCGCATAGTAGGTACTAATTAATAGCCTAATCTAAATGTCTATATCTTTCAATAGATCTCAGACTAAACATCAACATCTCCATAATAGATCAGAGAAATAATAGAACGAACTGTTCGTAAAATTTAATTCCATAAACAATGGACTATAAACTTGTAACCACGCATTACTACTCTAAACCCGTTATTTACTGGTTCGCGGTTTAACAGTACCTTTTGCAGTTCGAAAGCATAGACACCACTGGCGTGACATTTTGATTTTCGAGACTGGTCATTGTTTTAAACGTCAAGCTTTTCAGACGAACGTTCGCGAAGATAAAGTGACTTTCAGGAAACTAAGTCTTGAGTGCCGTTAATGAATAGCTCGCTAATTCGTGCAATGACCTTGCTTTAATAGGGCAAGCGTTTGTTTAGGCTGGTAAACAAAACGACGCCGAGCTTTAAATTGCGCGTTGTTTAGCACCAGATGTCTCGGGTTTAACTTTTTTCTTAATTTAATCTAAATAGATAAACAAGGTCTTTGCCCCAATATGTATTGGCTTATAATGCTAATTCTGAACTGCCACTGACTATGTTTCCATAGCATTGCTCGCTAGTTTACAGCACATTAGCTAACAATACTCTTGAACCTGAAATCCTGATTAATTAATAAACATTAATTAACACAAACAAGATATATCTTGGTTTAAAAATCGAACTAGCTACAGAAGACAATACGTCCTACATTCAAGAGGCATAAAACTTACGTCATCTTTCAATAATAATTGTGTTCGTAACCATGAAGCGCGGTCTTACCACACCATGTGCGACATTTGTTATTATTTTCCTGTAAAATAATGTTAATAATATCCTTGTTTTTAATTAGTCCCTCAACTAACATTTAATTGGGCGCGGAATAGGATTCTATATGATGATTTGAGAGCTAATTATTGTTGATCGTTGCCCGATGTTGACACCATCCGGATATCATTGTCGCTTCGCCATTACGAAATATTTCCGTAGTAAACTCTTACAAAACTTAGCGACTAAGAATCGATTACTTACGTCAATTGGTCCTATACGTGATTACTTATTTAACGTATGAACCTTGACTCTTCTCCGAAAAACTTCAACCGTGTCGATTGGTCGTTAGAACTGAAAAGAATTAATAAAAAAGTTTCAAGAACAAATATCAAAGGCATTACAATTGGGAGAGGCTATAAAATTTTTGATAGGAACCGCGAAAGTTGTGCTAGACAATATGTCGAGCGCCTTTGGCCTTTATTTGATATGTGGGGAATACAGGGGTCACGCAAGGTATCTTACGCACACGCGAGAGTCAAGAATCTTGGATAACGCCAGACTTGTCAGAAACAAATATAAAAGAGGTTACATCTATAAGTGCTTTTGGATCTCTTTTCATGAACTGTAGGCTTATTGGCAGTACTTTGTGTTACGATTCCAAATATTAGTTCGTAATAATATGATTTGACGGATTTGGAATAACTAAATTCCACGTAACAACGTGACTGAATCGATATATGTAAAAGTTTTTGACGAATAATTGATGATGCACTCTGACATAATTCATTTTCTACGCCGTTAACCCCTCTTTCGCTGATTGGGTCTCTGTAATGCTACCTTAAAATACGAAACTTTCTACCGTAAAATACAAAATGTCAGCAGTCTTGCAATGTTGTCTTCGTCCAATTAAAACATAATTTAAATGCCCTTTAATCTATAACAAAATTATTTCGAGTTTTCGACATAACCGAGATGTTTCCGGTAAAATAAATTAATCTGCGTAAAAGGTCAGAATTCATCTACCAGCCATAGAATGTTCATGATGTTCTTTCTATAAAAATAGTCCTATTAATAGAATCCTAAGTAATTTCAGAGATTTGTCGAGGTATTTCAATCTGTTTCACTTTGCCGAGTAGTCTTTAATCAAAATATTCAATCTTTGTGTAACGACAAAGGAAAATAATGAAGTCTTCTAGATCCCAGGTAAATAAATGCTGAGATAAGAAGTTGCCTGTGTTATTTTCCGTGACGTAGCTCCGTCGTTGCAGTGTCATTGCCATCTGATTCTCCTTCAATGCTTCAGCTAGATGCTCTTAGCAACATAAGCTTTATACATTTACTTCTCGCGTGCTTTAATAAAAATCATAGACAAAAACATAGACTTCAAGACTTCTTGAAGAGTTGTCTTGTCTATCTCTGATTTCAAAATAACTGTGTTCACATAATTGTTTATGTTACACGATACACGATAGTAAAACACCAAACTTTAAAACATTTGTGTCTGTCTGTCTTTCTGTTTGTCCGGGATAATCTCTAGAACGGCGGATTCGATTTTAATGGGACTTCCACTGGAAGATAGTGTTATATGGCAACATATAGGCTACTTTTTGTCCCGGAGTTTTCGCGGGATCGGGATTTTAACAGATACTATACAATATGTTGTCTCGGTTGTTAAAGTTTTATCTGGGACGTGTGGTATTTCGGATTCAACAAATCATTACTTAATCAACATAATGATTGCACAACTTGTATTTAACTTACAATGGCCGCCAATCTGAACATGATTGCACGAAACTTACTGATGCATATCTTACTCTGCGTTCGCAAACCTTCGCTGTAGCAAATTAAACTTTTCGGGTTTTTTGCTCCTATGTTTGACCTGCCACATTAACGATTTCAATTATTTAATAGCGTTTCTGACCTAAATATCGCTATTTTATCTAAATACAGTAATGTATTATCTCGTCAGTCTTTGACATTTAGTAAAGCTCCAAAAATCAGATTTCTTAACACTTAAGATGACGCTCGCAATTTCCTTGCTATATTGTTCCTTGAAGTACCATAGAACCCCTATTACGTTATCTTTTTACAACGAACCTCCTTCGTAGGCCTTTATTCAAAAGGACCTCTTAAAAATGTAACGTCATTAAATAGCGGGTAAAGTTGAAAAGAGTATTGTCGTTGGTTTCACTGTAAATCAAGTTTACTTATTTGTAGAATATTTCTAGTAGTTTATTCAGTCAGAACGTATCTTGGCAGCACTATTTCCCCCCTACAATGGCCTGGCAGGCTACCTCCCACATTGCACTCCAGCGCCAGCAATTATTACGTAATTGCATAGCAGCATAGTGACCTTGATTCATTCTTTGTTGCAATTGTTTTTTTGCACGAATTCTTTATTTGAATGTCAAATGCATATTCGAACGATGATAAGCCTTTAGACCAAGGCTGGCCAATAGATTTTCCAGGTGAGCAAAATTTCTTAGACTGTGGCAGCGCCGGGCCACCGGTACTCCCATATTCATAAGGTATACATAAAAAAAAAAATGTCCCCATCAGAAAACGGATTTTTCTTTTTAGCCAAGAGTAAAGATATTTCATACGATGTTTTGACCATAGCTTCCAAATTGTCATGTTGTTTTACAAAAATATTTTGCTGTGAAAATAGCTCTTTCTTCTTTTCAACCGACGACAATTTTTTTTTTTATGTATGATCATCGATTACTCGAAGACGGCTGAACCGATTTAGAAAATTCTTTTTTTGATTGAAAGGGTATACTTCGAAATTGGTCCCATTTTCAAAAACGTCAGGATTTGATGATGGTATCCTGGAGAAATCGAGGGAACTCTTCAAATATTATAGGCACACCTATGACGTTTTGGATATTTATTATAGTAACTTGTGCAGTTGCTCTCAAAAAGTACCATTTGAGGACGTGGAACTGATGATGAAGCCCACAGATGGCCGCCGAAACTACTCAATAATAAGTATTGAGTGGATTGCGATTCGGTTACTTGAATATGGATGTTAAGCACTTTATGTCTGCTCGTCACAATGCATATGGTGATGTAGAGCTGATGGTGAAGTACCAGGAGAACTCCTCAACAATTAACGGCCCAGCATTGGGAAAAGCAATATTTTGTAAAAGGTTATAAGTAGTTGACATTTAGGCTCTTGTAACTAGGTAAATTAAAAATCGACCAACTAAAAAGAGTGAAATAAAAACTTTTTACCAAAAAATTAAACCGACTCCCAAAAAACACTGCAAAGTGAAAAATAACTTTAATTTCGGTAGTCGGTGTCTTTAGTTTTGTATTTTCGTTTTCGGCACCGACTTCCGAAATTCGGGGGAAAGTCGGTTTAATTTTTTGGTAAAAAGTTTTTCTTTATAAAATCTGTCCTTAAAGCTGACCCCACTGGATACTCTTTTTCGAATTTCATTTGGTTTTGTTTTAAATTATATTTTTTAGCAACAGCTACTGTTGCTGAGCGAATGAGACAACGGTTTGCGGGCTTTGCTCTCGGTAAAAAGGTATTTTGTTTCCCATTCATCGTGAAACCTACGAGAATTATCCTTTATTTTTGATGATTTTTTATTTTGATTTGCTGAGGGCCACACTAAAACAATAGATTTTACTTGTGAACTACAGTTTACGATTTCAATATGGAATAAGGTAAGTAAAATAAAATAATTGATTTGGACAGGCACAAGACGACAATATCAATAAAACTTGACTAAATACCTACTTACCTACAGTTATAACATAACGCACAATAAACAAACAAAAACCTAAAATAGTAGGTAGATATCTAAATCAAAATGCAGAAAAGATGCAAAGTTATTATAGAATCTTTTCTAATTTTCAAAACAAATTGTCACCAAACTGATTTTATTATTTTAGTACCTAATCCAATGCACCCCAACATTCAAGTAAAATTGGTACGTAGAAGTAGCGACAACACCCGAACGACACGGATCGGATGTTTTCGTTTTAACCGAACAATCGGGTGGAGGCGGCGACTCAGCGCGCCCCGGCTTGCCGCTGGCGGGCAAATTCAAATGCCTTGGCGCACGGTGGGCTGAAAAACGGCTTTCATAGACTTAGGCATTTTATTTTGCAAGTGCCAGTTTTTGTGCCGGATATCACTTCTATTAGTTATAACAATATACAAAAATGACACCAGAATTGATTCTGCACAAAAACGAAGGAATTATAATTTTTTTACGAAAATTTTGTATGGAGCTAGTATGAAAAATCGAAATATCTCTGAAACGGCAGCGATAACCGTAATATCCTTATAGGAGGTTTTAGTACTAATTATTTATGATTTTTTGACATACGTTACATAATGGTTGTAGATGCCTTTTTTTTTTTAAAAATCGTCAAAATATTTTTATTTATTTTTACATATTAAACGTTCCTTTTAGTGTTTAAGTTGAAGAATTCAGAGCTTTAACAAGTCTTAACATAAAATAGCATCACCCCTATAGACCTGAAGGACTAGACAGAGGTGTGTAGTATCTTGTTGATCTTGTAAGATTTCCAACAATACCAAATAGTTGAATATCAGTGTCAAAGTGCCCATGCTGTCGCTTCTTTTAGAAAGATAGGGGAATGAAATTGTTAATTGATCATACCCTAAAAGTATGATTACAACATAACCGGACACATAATAATATCGACACAAAAGGAATTTTAAAACCTTGCATACGTTCAAAATACAAAATAACATATTGTGTAGTCATCTAATGAGTCTGATGACAAGTAATTAAGTAATTAGAATGATGGTTGTAGTCTTCTGATTCTAATGAGCCTATTAAGTGATTAAATGATTTGAAATATCTCGCAACAATACCAACTAAGAACTGCATTCACCTTTTTATAATTAGTGAGCTAATGTGATTTGCTAATGTTGATTAGTTCTACTATGAGTTCTACGAAATGTTTTTGACGATTATAAATTTTTATTATCATATCTTTTATAACTTTAATGAGGGTAGTTAACTAATTATTGACTTTATACAATAAAAGGGCTATAATTTTGTTCCATAATTTAGATTGTTCACAACCGTGTAACTGCTAACACTAAAACTATTTGCTTTGCGACTACAAAATCTTAGAATGGAAAGTTTAATCACCAACTTAGATTTGTTTGTTCTTCTAAAAAGTGAGTGTCCTTCATTTAATCAAGAAGTATTGTTTAGTGCAATTGTGTCCCGCATAGGCGATTGCCTTTCTGCCGAAGATCAAGTAACTCTCAAAGAATTTTGCCGGAGATTCACGCGAGCTGCTTTAAACAGGTGGCAGAAATCTAAACGATTCTTTGATAAGTTTAGAAATACGTACGGAGAGTGGTTGCAAGCAAATATTGATTGGCCGAGTTGCGTGCAAACTTTAATAAATCAAGAACCAACTGTTGATGAGATACCAAGAGCACGCTCAGTCTCTCCAGAACCTTCGACATCATCGACTGTTGGAACAATGACAAAAAGGTCCCGAAAACCATTCAAAGATCTGGGAAGCAAACAGAAAAAGAGAAGATCTAGTGAGCACATAGGCGAGGATTCCTGTGAATTGGCATATGCAGCTGCAGCACGTTTAAAAGAAGAAGGTTATGAAGATATCGCATCTGTAATCAATTATATGATCAAAAATCCAGAAGCTGCCGTTAAAATCAAGGAAAGCATTAAGAAAACAGTAATATTTACACCAGAGAAAGCACTTGGATTGCTTCTTTCACTTAAGCTTTCAAAGTGGCAATATATTACGTTGCGAGAGACTGCCATTCGGGAAGGTGCTAAGGATATTTACCCATCCTACTATAAACTGCAACAAACTAAGCTTGCATGCTACCCTCCTAATCAATCAGTATCAGTTACGGATTCATCAGCTAGAATTACACTTCAAGCTTTACTTGACATCACGGTGAAGCGGATTCTTCAAAGTCTTTCTGATAATGTGGAAAATAAGCAGTTAAAGCTGATATCGAAGTGGGGATTTGATGGTGCTTCCAATCAAAGCCGATACAAGCAGAAAATGGACGGCGAGCATGATGATTCAAGCATTTTCATGACCTCCTTGGTGCCACTGAAACTGACAGATGGAGATAATACTATATGGACAAACCCGAAACCATGCTCAACTTTTTATTGTCGTCCGGTTCAGTTCACTTTTGTAAAAGAAAGCCATGCAGTTGTCATTGATAACAAAAGAAAAATGGATGAGGAAATTGAGGCCCTTAACCCCACAGAGTGCATTAATAGTAACAGGGTGACTCATAAACTAATGATGACAATGATCGACGCAAAAGTCTGCACGTACCTTTCTGAAGCTAGATCAAATGCATCATGCTACCTGTGCTTAGCAAAACCAACAGAAATGAACCACTTAGATGCTGTAACATCAAAAACTGTGTGTTCTGACATATATGAATTTGGCCTATCATCCCTACATGCCCGTATAAATTGCATGGAATGTCTGTTACACATTGCGTACAGACTTGACTTCAAACAGTGGGCAGCAAGAAGTAATGAGCATAAAGATATGTTACAAAACAGAAAAAAAAACATTCAAAATAAATTTAAAGAGGAGCTCAATCTGTTAATTGATATAGTAAAACAAGGCTCGGGAACTACCAATGACGGGAATACCGCAAGGAAGTTTTTCGAGTTTCCCAATAAAACTGCAGCTATTACTGGGTTGGATCAAAACCTGATAAAAAGATTTGCTGTTATTTTGCAAGCAATAACATCTGGTGAGAAGATCGATGTCATCAAATTTAAAGATTTTGCTCGCAAAACAGCAGAAAAGTACGTGGAATTATACGACTGGTACTACATGTCATCAACCGTACATAAACTATTAATACACGGAGCTGACATAATCGAAAAAAATGATATTGTCCCGATTGGGACTCTCTCGGAAGAAGCCTCAGAGTCTCGAAACAAAGATTTTAGGAGGTTCCGGGAACATCATTCGCGGAAAAGAAGCAGGCAAGATTCTAATCAAGATATCCTAAATATGCTTGTTGTTTCTTCGGATCCTTTTCTAAGTGCACAAAGGCCGAAGTTAGATGCCAAAAGGAAGACAACCTTTTTTGCTGAAACTCTCGACCTAATACAGTTTCCGGAAACTGAGTTCGAGTTTGTAGGTATATCCGATCTGGATTCTGACTCGGAATTGGAGTCCGACAACGAAAGTTGTAAAGAAAATTTGTAAAATTTAATTATTTTTCTTTATGTTCTTTTGTTATTTATGTTAGTTTATTGTACCAATATGTTTAGTTAATAATTTCATAAATTATAGTTTCAAATATGTATTTTGTATAATTGAATTTATTAGATATTATTTTTGTTACTTCTGTTTTATTTAAATTACCTATCAATAAAAAGTTTATATACAGTCTTTTTTTTTCACATATTCTTAATATTTGGGGAAAAAGCATGCTTCCTAACGATGTTCTTAACTTTGACACAGTTCATGGATCGTTTTGAACAGTTTCATATGTTAAAATAAATAATGTTAGTACTATAATCCCCTATAAGGATATTATTATTATTATGTGTCCGGTTATGTTGTAATCATACTTTTAGGGTATGATCAATTAACAATTTCATTCCCCTATCTTTCAAAAAGAAGCGACAGCATGGGCACTTTGACACTGATATTCAACTATTTGGTATTGTTGGAAATCTTACAAGATCAACAAGACACTACACACCTCTGTCTAGTCCTTCAGGTCTATAGGGGTGATGCTATTTTATGATAAGAGTTGTTAAAGCTCTGAATTCTTCAACTTAAACACTAAAAGGAACGTTTAAATATGTAAAAATAAATAAAAATATTTTGACGATTTTTAAAAAAAAAAAGGCATCTACAACCATTATGTAACGTATGTCAAAAAATCATAAATAATTAGTACTATAACCCCCTATAAGGATATTACGGTTATCGCTGCCGTTTTAGAGATATTTCGATTTTTCATACTAGCTCCATACAAAATTTTCGTAAAAAAATTATAATTCCTTCGTTTCTGTGCAGAATCAATTCTGGTGTCATTTTTGTATATTGTTATAACTAATAGAAGTGATATCCGGCAAAAAAACTCGCACTTGCAAAATAAAATGCCTAAGTCTATGAAAGCCGATTTTCAGCCCACCGTGTGGCGGGCCACTTCGTGGCCCGCGTGCCTGGGTTTGGCCGGCCTTGCTTTAGACCATAGAATCATTAGGTACCCGTATCCGCATTTCGTGTCGCTTGCTTGTATATTTAAAGTGAGCAAGAACATTGCTTACTTCGCACTGTTTTAAGTACTTCCGTGACTCCATTACAGTTTGTAAAGAATCTCGATACATACATCAATAACTACTACTCAAACAATACAAACGAATCGTTGTTTAAAAATGTTTGTACATTAGTCCAGGAATTCAGCTATTTGAAAAGATTACATCTCTCATTAATTTAATTTTCTTGGTCAGGCAAATGAATTAGAATTCAATACGCATTCTCCATATATATTCGTATCAAGATTTAACCTTATTTCAATAAATAGTTTGATTTGTTTATGAAATGTCACTTAGTGATTCAACAATTTTATTAAGTTATATATCGGTATATTTCTGTGGAAAATGTCACGTTCACGTACTCGGTTCTAAGCCTAAATCGTTCAAACTGAACGTGCATTTGCACGAAATACTTTAAAATCATAATGATAATGATTATTTTCCGCATCAATCCAGCTAGACGTGACCTATTGTATTCAGCGGCGCGCGCGCAGTCTATTGTTTTATTTCTCCATGCAGGTTTGTTGCACACGACATGAATCACTGGCATTGTCTATGTGCTTGCATTGGAGCCGGGTTTCACCAGTTCGTAAATACGCGAAACTGGCAGTATTCACACGTGAATTTCTTGAGAAAAGCTATTGGCGTCATACCTACTACCCGATGTTATTTCTACCACGTCTTATTCATCATTTGCTTAGCCTTTTCCGAACTATCTTGGTGTCAGCTTCCGGTCTAACCAGATGCAGCCTAGTACTACTGTTTTACATGAAGCAACTGCAAATCTGACCATCACAACCCAGTAACTGGGTAACACTATACTTCATAGCAAGACTAGTGTAATATTGTCTGGCTCCTGAATACCCATAACGACTGTCAAAGATGTACAAATGCCAGACCACGTCTTGTTCTTCTTATAAATATAAAAACTTTGCAAAAAATAAAACCGACTTCCATATCAAAACACTACAAAGCCAAAAATAATTTTAATTTCGGTAGTCGGTGTTATTGGATTTGTATTTTCTTTTTTTTTCACACCGTCTTCCGAAATTAAAATTATTTTTGGCTTTGTAGTGTTTTGATATGGAAGTCGGTTTTATTTTTTGCAAAAAAGTTTTTATTTTCGTGCTTTTTAGTGGGTCAGTGAATTTTCCAAATCGGTTCGTAAATGACGGAGTTATGCGCGAACAAAAAACGCAATGCAGAGTAAACGAAAAGATCATTAACGTAAATATTTTTTTTAGACTTTTGTTGATTTTTCAGAAACGGCTTGTCCAATTTCGATAAAATTTTCATGGGACCATTTGGAAAGTATACCCTTTCTAACAAGAATTTTTCAAATCGGTTGGCAAGCGACGGAGTTATGCGCGGTCAAACATAAATAAAAAAAACTGAATTGAGAACCTCCTCCTTTTTTAGAAGTCGGTTAAAAACAGCTTACAGAACGAAAACACTAGAAGGAATATACTATTTTGTGAATTTTTCTAAAATCATCTTTAGAACAACAGTTTAAAATTCTAAGTAAAAATCTAACACTTCAGAAGTTAGCCTATTTTTACAACCTTTATTCTCCAGATTATTAAAAAACAACTTGGCAGAATTTTAAAATAAACTTTGTCGTAGAGAGCAGTTAGCTCCGTGCCGTTTGAAAAAATCTAGGATGTGTAGCCCATTAGATGTAGTATAGATATTCATAGTTTGCAACAGTACCCAATTCTTTGAAATAATTTAAAACATTCAAACTTTATTTTTACCGTTTATAATCAGTGTTTTTCAACCTGTGGTCAGCGACCCCTCTGGGAGATTTTTTGCACAGTACTTTTAATCTTCGATCGATATAAGTAGTCCCTAAAATTACTATCATAAGAGGGTTGCCCAATTATTATTCAACTAGTAAGGGGATCGCGTATTCAGTAAAGTTGAAAAACACTGCTGTACACATGATATAATTTTGAGCTAGGCTTAAAAGTGAACAAGCATCTTCTGGGCTCGCTCGTTCCATTGTATAGACCTCATTAATCGCTTATCATCAAATGAGATCGAATTCAAAAGCGGCCTCATCGTCATCATCCATCATCAAACTGTGTACGTATTTAAAAAAAATATATAAAAAGTATATCTAAATAACTCCATGGCACAATAGCTAAATGCTCATTTAGGTTATTAGTATTATATACCATAATTTCCCACGAAACAGGCCATAGGTAACTCATAGTCACGCCAGAATATTGAATTATTTGATAACTAGATGGTCTAGACAAGAACTAATTATAACTCGCTAACGAAGTTAAATGTTGTTCTGTTGGGCATACTATTATAATTATTATTTAGATGTGGCTGTGAAACTCTAAAACTTTCACAGCCTTTATCCTAGGGTACATTCTGCTTTGCTGTGGATAGCAGTAAAACAGCAGTTACTGACTTGGACTGGAAGTTAACTCAATAAAGCTCCAGACTACATACGAAATAGAGCAGGACTTCTCTTTAATTTCAGCCTTCTTTCACCTTCTTAGAAAAGCCCTGCCTGTCTGCCCTCTGGCGTGTCCTGCACGTCTTCCAGTGCTGCTTCTTCTGCTGTTTTGCTGTTACTACGAATTCTTCGAGTCCTGATGGTTCCTGAGACAATCACCATTTTATTTTGTATGCTAATAAAGAAAGAAATATTCCTACTGCATTTTGAGCTCGATGCGAGCATTTGAAAATGCCACGTTACTTCACCAACGCTAAATGCACGGTATCACTCGCTCTCATTAATCACGAATAGGTAAGTAGTACTTATCCTTCTTGTGATAGCTAACGGATTATTTGAAGTCACGTTTCGCATGAAATAGTGGGATCATGCCAAAGGCATTGCAAAAGCCAGGGATTAAATGTGGATGTACCATACTGGCAGGTTATCATCAGTAATGGCATTTTTATTAGGTCGACAACCTGTTCGAACAGTCTCGTTTACGATAGCGGGGACAAAAAGGCGGGAGCGACTATAAGTTGCTGAAATGCTGACATATCGTATTCTATTATTTATGGTCTAGTCAGCGTGCAGAAGCAGTTTTTTTTTAATGTGTTGTACCCAGAAAGACGTCGAAGTATTGATTTATAACGCTAGCGCGATGGCTGAGGTAGCGCGACCGATAAGCTCGTGTTATCAGCTAGTGACTAATGTGCCAGTACTTGTTTCGTAGAACATAACCTATATGATAAACACTAACGGAAGTTACACACTTACTATGTCTCCACATTACTGTTCTCGATACAATCTATGATAATGATCTAGTGAAGTGTTGAGTACGACTTCCTAATTACCGAATTCTGATAAAAATCTAAGTAAACTTAGCTAAATTCATTGCTTTAGGAACAAAAGAAGGTAGTTATCATATAATCTTATCGATGTATATTCATTAATACCTGAAAATCAGATAAAACAGTGTCTTGCGTATTAGTTCAGCTTCAGTTCAGCGAAATTAGTTCTTAATCTATCGTCGAAATGGATATCTATATAGAATTTGAATTTTTATATTTTTTATTAAAGAAACGAATCTACAAAATGGAGATCCCAACGTTAAAATGAGTTCATTTTCTATCTTATCATTTTGCAATCTGATTTTTCCGCATATTTCTTGTTATCCACGACACAGTAATCTTAAGATAAAGGAAACATAAAACTTAATAAACATAATTCGCCGTACTAAAGCATTACATTCGCGAAGATACGTCGAACATAGTTTATTTCTGTGTTCTATAATTCCCGGCCTAATATTAAGCGGAATAGAGTGTCAGACTTCTACTGACTAAAAACCCACCCTGTTCCTTCAGCTGCCCTTAAGTTCCGGGGCCGCGGTATCTCGTTAGAACATACCCGCAACCCCGGTCCCAACATAAACCTAGTAATTTCTGACTACCTATACCAGTCCAAAGTCAAGACAATAGCTTGGCAACTGAAATTGCGCTTGCCATTATGATCTAGTTGCGATCTAGAGTTCACCTATGAATATGTTAAATCAAATTAACTACCTACTTAAAACTCGACCGAATTAATTGCTATTGATTCATTTCAATTTATTTGTCACAGAAAGTTTAAGACTGTTATCATGTACACCTTATTTACTACAAAAACAAAAAAATATCGAACCAAACGAAGGTTCATTGAATCGAAAATATCCAAGAAATGCCCTGATACTCAACCTGATAAAGAGAACGGCGTCACGAAACTGCTAACTTTAATGAAAAGCCCCGTTTACTGGGGTTTTATTATAATAAATGTTTGTTTCAACGACGATGTGTTTTCCGTAATTTTGCGTCATTACGAGGAATATTCTCCGTGACAACTGAAGGAACAGAGTGGGCTTGTACTTTGTAATCAGTAGAAGTCTGACACTTCATTTCGCTCAACCCAGAGCGATTGGAGTAATTTGATGGTTGTCCCACGAACAAAGGGACTGAAGGCAGACGAGACTTGTAATAAAAAATTATAATTAAATTTTTTTGTTAGATTTTTAATTATAGTAAAATTTTTATAGTAAATTTTTTTCGTAATATCAATTCGTTAAACTATCCAGGGTAACCTAATTCGATCGTGCACGTATTCTAGTAATTTACATCTAATTTGATTTGTTGCACAGGTACGACACATCTAATTTGATTTGAACACACTATGGTTTTGCAATTTGTCAAGATTACTTCTGTTGTCAGCCAGTACCTAACGGATGCCATGAGTTCAGTGAGCGCAGTCATAGATCGTTGCATGATGAGCAAGAACGACAATTTATGGCACATTTGCTTGTAGCACGTGGCAAAGAATGACGTAGACATGAGTCAAGATTCTCTAGCATGACTTGTACCATACCCACCTAATATTGCCACGCATCAAAAACAAATGATTAAATGAATAGAAAAACCTAAGTTTACTCGCTTCAGTTAATCATTTTTCTGTCCTTGAAATTATGCGCAATTGTATGTCAACAAAACTTATCGTGTATCCGACATTGTGACGTCAAAGCTATATTTTCACCTTACCGACATAAAATAAACCGTTTTTGGACCTAGAAAATACTCTCCGCTGTAAAACTTTAATTTTGACTATCCAATCAAAATGATTTTGTTTAACATGATAGATAGATATACACATTATTGTACACCAAACAGACATGCATGAGCACTCATAAAACGTCAGAAATTAGTGCATGGTTCGAAACTGGTATGTAGCAATAAAATTAATTGTGTCAAAGAATTCCGTTCCTGGCTCCTATGTAAATCGCATGTTAAGCTATGCTGAGCAAATTCAAATTCTTTATTACCTGAATACCTACAAACCAAACAATAATTCAAAACCTGTAACCTAAATGTTTTATCAAAGGAAAGAATTAAAAAAAATGTCTTATTATTTAACCTAGAACTACACTGAAAGTAAAACAAGGGGCGGTGTTCCAACTCTATGGTACGTTACTTGCATTATGAATCATTTTTCGTAAGAACTTTCCATTTATATGATGTCCTTTTGTTAGTATTATTGGCGCCAGCTTGTCTCAATTCTGACCTACATGTATTGAATGCTGTCCGTGCTTAGTATTTGCAGCCACAACCACAAAGGCTTACTGGCTCCGCCTACGTCACGATGGCGTGGGGAGTCTTCATAATAGGCATATCAATGGCTACGCAAAGGTTATAATTTAGTCAACCTATTAATATTAATAAAGCGCTTATAGAACGTTAATCAGAGCAATTTTCTTTTACTTTCATTATTCTTATTTTTCCATTTGTGAAATAAGTAGTCTTTTTTTTGCCGGGTGGGAAAATTATCGAATGACCGTTCTGGGTGGAGCAGAAGGGAGTGTCAGACTTCTACTGACTAAAAATCCACCTTGTTCCTTCAGCTGCCCTTAAGTTCCGGGGCCGCGGTATCTCGTTACAACAGTCCCGCAACCCCGGAAAATAAGTCTAGTGTCTATGGTTACCACCATGAAATAACGTGAAATTACATGAAGAAATGAGTTATTGAAAGAGCTATGCTGAATAAGAACCATTCATTACAAGCGTAATCATTTTGGCGCTAATGTCAAATCAATATAAATACCATTTGTATAAAGATTAATCATCAATTGATGCGTTTTAAATGGTAAATTAATTATGAAGCATTTTGGACGTTTGTAACGCTGAAAATTCACTTTAAGATTGAAAAGTGAGGTAGATCTTTAGATGTTTAATGTTCAGTGTCGCTCAGAGGCTACAGGTAAGTGAAAGTTTTAACAGTTTCGCACTCTGATGACGATTGACATTCGTAATCGTTATTACACAATGAAGTTCCTAGCTAGTAAATTATTTGTTGGTACTACAATTTGTATATCAACGAGCTTCTGCTCGCGGTTTCGCTCACGGAAAAGTTTTCTTTAGCAAATCATGTAACCTATGTCACTCAGTGATAATGATAACTCACCTAGCATTCTAATGTCACATTATTTAAATCGGTCCAGTCGTTTTTGACTTAATTCGCTACAAACATTCAAAATAACAAATCTTTCCGCATTAACTATAATTATTGTAGTCTAGATTGATCTGTTTTTTTGTCAAGAATCACTTAGATGTATCTCCTTGCATCCAAAGATATATACCTAGTTGGGTACCTTCTTTATTTTAATCGATTTCATTCAGCTTTTAAAGCAAGAGTGAACAGGCATCTTCTGTGCTCGCTCGTTCTATCGTAGACCTCATCTATCGCTTACCATCAGGCGAGATCGAGGTCAAGAGTGGGCACATCCGGAATGAGAAAAAACTTTTTACCAAAAAATTAAACCGACTCCCAAAAAACACTGCAAAGTGAAAAATAACTTTAATTTCGGTAGTCGGTGTCTTTAGTTTTGTATTTTCGTTTTTGGCACCGACTTCCGAAATTAAAGTTATTTTTCACTATGCAGTGTTTTTTGGGCGTCGGTTTAATTTTTTGGTAAAAAGTTTTTATTTCACTCTTTTTAGTTGGTCTATTTTTAATTTACCTAGTTACAAGAGCCTAAATTTCAACTACTTATAACCTTTTACAAAATATTGCTTTTCCCAATGCTGGGCCGTTAATTGTTGAGGAGTTCTCCTGGTACTTCACCATCAGCTCTACATCACCATATGCATTGTGACGAGCATAAAGTGCTTAACATCCATAGTCAAGTAATCGAATCGCAATCCACTCAATACTTATTATTGAGTAGTTTCGGCGGCCATCTGTGGTCTTCATCATCAGTTCCACTTCCTCAAATGGTACTTTTTGAGAGCAACTGCACAAGTTACTATAATAAATACCCAAAACGTCATAGGTGTGCCTATAATATTTGAAGATTTCCCTCGATTTCTCCAGGATCCCATCATCAGATCGTGATGTTTATGAAAATGGGACCAATTTCAAAGTATACCCTTTCAATCAAAAAAAGAATTTTCCAAATCGGTTCAGCCGTCTTCGAGTAATCGGTGATCATACATAAAAAAGAAAAAAAAAAAAATACGCGTCGAATTGATAACCTCCTCTTTTTGTCGTCGGTTGAAAATAGTTGCTATCAACAAACCTCCTGCGTTTGAAAGCCAGTCTATCATTGTACGTACAACACGTACGTACAATGATAGACTGGCTTTCAAACGCAGGATTGGCAAAATTGTGGTGTCTTTCTACAAAAACCACTTATCAAGAGTTGAAGATAGCTGTTAGCGACCAGTATTTTCGCAATAGCAAAACAAAGTTCAGTACTATTTAATTAGGAGCAGTATGTGTGAGTCATACGCGTGCCACACGGTTGGAGGACCACGAGCGCATAATAAACAAACAATCTTGACATCCACACGTATGCATCATAGGTCACAACTCGTCTAACCTATTTAATGGTGCTCGTAGCAAATGAAAATCTATCACTTATTAACTGCTATCTGGCTCGCTTCGCACGGTCTCATTCTGTTAATTCGTCACACAAAACCTTAAAAAAATATACACTAAAACCTTCCTCATTGATCACTCTATCCATTGTTAAAAACACACGGAGATCTTGTTCAGTAGTTTTTGAGTTTATCACAAACAGATAGACGCGGCGGGAGACTTCCTTTCATGATATGTAAAGATGCTTCAAAATCTAAAAACAGGCATGACCAGGTGTATTTTCGCAACACTAATAACAGCGTTATATGTACCTATATATAATCGTGTTATCTTTTATTACAAAGTTAAACAAATATTTCAATATGATTACGTTAGCTCAGGTTCTCCGTCGTCACCTCACGACAAGTTAACACCCACCATAATGACAACTTACAAACACGTCATTACCATTCAGTTTCACTTTTCGTGACCCTGACAGTTAGACAGACAAGTTCTAGCCTGGAGATTCACTCGCGTGAAAATGTTTTTCATCTAATAATGTAGTCTATGTCTCTCAGGAATAATGTAGCTTTCTACTGGTGAAAGAATTTTAGAAATCGGTTCAGTAGATCCTGGGATAGACCAACATACCGAGAACATCAACGTTAATTTAAGTTCTAATGAGACTCTAATAGAAACGTCAATTGAATGTTTGTGAATGACGTCTATAGCGTCATATGAAATGACAGTTAGTGACGTCTTACAAGTTATACTAATCTAATCTTATCTCATCCAATAGGACTTCTAAACTCAACCAATGAGCTCTAACGAATGAGTTCTTTAGCGTTCGCTTACTTAGATTGCCAGGCGAAGGCCAAAGAATGTAAAATGGTGTTGAATTGTAGTTTCTATTGTTTCCTTTATGTTTTTTTCATGGCAGTAAAGCGATTATTCCCAAAACACCAATAAAGAAGGCTTCTATCATTTTTGTAGAGTTAAAACGATATATTTTTGCCATCTTTCGAATACATTTTATAACAAAAAAAAAAATCAAGAGACGAAGTATTTTACATTTGACCTCTTTGAAAACATCTAGTAAGTTAGTAACAAAACGATATGTCCTTCCCACTGTACGAGATTGTGAGACGAATTGTATCTACTAAAGAAACTGCACAATGCTCTGAAGACTGTATCCAATACGTTTGCCTACCCACCTTTGCCTTGGCAAAAAATAACCTGTAACAACTTGCTACAACTTAGTGTTTGCACGGTTATTTGAGTATCAAATTGAATTGAAGTTTTTCTTTTTTTAGCTTTTCGGAGAGTAACTGTGCCTGATAGAATTACCGTAGCTTGTGATTTGTTCTTTAGTAACCTAATGAGGTTATCCATCATGCTGAGTAAACCTACTTAGAAGTCTCTCTCACTCCTGCTGCAGTTGATAGATCCTTCTCAATGTTTTAAGTAGTTGTTCGACAGAGCTTATTACTTTCTTTAAAATCATATTAGCCATATCGTATCGTATTCTTTTGTATGACTTATTGTCTTTTCCATAATTATATTTCGATGCCTCCCACGTAAGTTGTTGTAAACCACAAATAGCAATTTTACAGGAGAGTATTTCAAAGATACTATTAGCAATAAAAACTGCATTTTTCAATTAATCTTTATACAATTCAATATGTGAATATAGTTAGTAATACTGAATTGTATAAAGATTAATTGAAAAATGCAGTTTTTATTGCTATTAGTATCTTTGAAACGCTCTCCTGTAATATTGCAATTTAGAGGTTACAACAACGTACGTGGGAGGCATCGATTTCTCCTCTATTTCTTAAACATGGCAAAGTGGCACGTCCGATGTAATCTGCTAATAATAATACTGAGCCTCATTAACAAGTTAACCAAGATTCAATTATTCATGTCATTATTGAATGTATATTTACATTTCAAAATGATAGCAGAGTAATACAATTTATATGGTCGCCATATTGATTTTATGACTCATTTTTACAAATTTTCCCGCTTCGTTATGCGCTAACACAGACAATTCCGGGTAACCTTGCGGTATATCGCCGCACTATCTGAGTAAGCATTAAAATGATAAGTAATAATTAAAAACTCGTTTGTAAATAACTAAAATTATTCAGCAGGTAGGTGGGCTATTATAATAAAAAAGAATAATAATCGTTACTTTGAAATTCAGCGACCCCCTCGATAACGCCTTCTGAGCGTCATCGTCTTACCAGCGCCCGTGCAGCCTCGTCGTGGCGCTGATTTGTACAATTACAATTTACAAAGCAAACAAGTTCATTATATAGTATAGTATATATATAGTATAGTAAATAAGTAATATATATAGTAATAAGTAGTATATATAGTATAGTAAATTACTTCGGAGTAAAATAGACTGCCCCCAGTTGTTAAGTAAGATTAATTTTAACCTTCCCCATAATTATCCGCGTCACCCTATCAAACTAATACATCCCCCATTCCGCAAAACTGTATCAGGATCCAATTCCCCTATCCCCAGAATTTGCAGGCTTCTTAATAATTGCGATGAATCAATTGACATTTTTTCCACAACACTTAAAAAAATCAAGCACCAAGTCCATCAAAAATAATCTACCGTACTGTTTTTTTTTTTTCTATGTCGACTGTATAAACTAGTTGTTCTTAGCGTTATTTCTGCACTACCTAGTATTATATTGATGTTATAATTTTGTTTTTGCATGCTGTGTCTATCGCGTCATATTGTACACTATGTTTGTAACATATTGCATGAAATATAAGAATAATCAGTGTAACAATTGTAGATAGGCCAATAAATAAATAAATAAATAAATAAAATAAATTTCGAACAGACTTACTGCTTTCAATTCAATAAAAACATATTCATTCAGGTAATATTGTCGCAGTAATAGGCGTTAATGTGTAACTCATTTATAAACAGCTGTTTACTCGAGACATTATTGTCTTGAACGTTATATGCTGCGTCTAAATCAGTCTATTGAAACGTCACTGCGTGTCTTATTTTCAGATTATGGGCTCTGCTCAAATGAGTACGCGCTTAGGATCGATATTGACTTGTAAAATGTATATTCAAAAGCAATCTTTGAAAATAACGAGGTTTCCAAACGTGAAATTCAAATCTAATTTACTTACTAAAAAACGTTATTATCTAACAGGGTCAAAAGTTACACCACATACCTATTAAAAAATAATGATAACTACGCTTCTAACATATATGTAGGTTTGAATGTTGTGTTTTATTCGTTCACGTCTACCTGACCTCTTCGATACTTTATAAGGGATTTATAGGCCTTTAGGATATCACCAACAAGGTCAGTGTTATACAATACTGCAGCGTCCCCTCGCTAGGTTTTCGTTACTAGCGCTTCTCGTTTTATCTATCAACATTGGACTACACTAAATACGGAATCATTAGTTAATAAACTAGGGCAACTATTTTTGTTCCGATAATCCGAAGATCCATTTCCTCTCATAGCCCATAGGCCTGTGTCCCAGCTGCAGCAGTGAGAACATTATGGCTGATTATGATTATTCTTATATAGAAATATATGAAAATACGGCTCACAATACCTACAAGAAATACGATAGTCTCCCTCAAATCCTAGACAATAATTGAATCAACAGCATGTTTACTCTACATTGTTGGTAAACATTTGGCGTGGTAGTAAAGACGGCGAAATGTCGCCATTCAGGGATCCTTAAGTAAATAACGTACCTATTTCGCAAACCGCAGGTGCTGCGTAATCGCGAATATGCTAATATCCCGTGAACTTGTCTGTCTAAATTCAATGTAAATGTGCTATCCTCGGCTGAAGCGAGCCCTTCTCGTACAATTTGTTTAGTTATGTATTCTGTGTGGATACTAATATAAGGGGTTTTTTTGCCATTATGAATGTCTATTGGAGCTTATTAATAGCTATAACTCAGCTATGGGCAGTTGTTTAACTAGTTTTGCTTTTTTTCGGATCTTCTAAAGTCCTTGATCTTTAGTCGTAATAAAGTTTTATATTTGAAACAGTGTCTAATAAGGATATTTGTCTAATAATGTCACTTGTATTATAGACGTCTCGTGACTCTATGACGTAAGGTAGGAAAGGATAGGTTGGCTTGGGGCGAGTTTTGCGTTTTGCTAAGTATTAATAACCTATTTTGTTTGAAAGGCTATATGTATATTTATTTCCTTTTACCTAATAGCTGTTGTAGAACTTGTCGAACAGTAAGAAAACTAGATAATGCGTAGGCTTGTTAGTATGCATTTATCGTTCAAGTTCACTCACGAAATCTTTTGTTTCCAGCGCTGAGCACGTAATTGACCACTTTTTTTGAACTTGGCATTGTAACTGGCTAGAACACGGATACGACGAGCGATGCAATATCTTAGCATTTTGCTCTTGAAAATTAACATATGTAGAAATTGACTTTAAGTTAGAATGCTTATGTTGTTAGTGATGTAATATTCTAAATATGAAATCTCTTAGCTTAGGTAAATCAAATATTTACTTAAGAATTACGTTTTTTTTTTGTAAATTTTTCAATGATTGCTTCTCACGTTCAATTATTGCCTACCACGCTATTTCTTCACCAATCATGGTTGACTGGTAGAGAATGTCAACGGCATTAAGTCCACCCTTGTACCTATGTGCATGACGTGTAAATATATACATATTATGTTGATTGGTCAGAACAAATTTTGTTAGTAGATATTAACTGCAACATTCATTTAGTTTGAAAATATGTACGTACCATGTGTTGGACTGGGAAGCAATTTAACTACCGTATTGTTTCTGATATAAAAATTCCAGTATATCATTTACTCAAATTCATTCCCATAGCCTCGCAACAAAATTTTGGTAAATACTTGTGTCTATAAATAGATTAGCTTTAAGTTTTGAACTCCTGCTGATTCTGACGATGTACAGACAACGAAAAATATTAATAATGTAGGTACTTTAGTGGTATTTCCTATCGATGGCAACAGTTGGAGTTTTTCTGCATTTTCAAAAAGGTTCATGGCGGCCGCTTGGGTCCAGTAATGATAGGGACTTTAACTTTCATAGCATTCATGTTATACACATGCACTGTACAGGCTCGCTTTGCCCATCATAAAGTAATTCATTCTTCTCAGCATTATTGTATTCTGCTGTTGCTATGTACCTAAATATAAATACAAACAACAAACGATGTTAATATTTGTTTTTCGATTTAGATAATAACAATGGCGGCCATGTCAACGGAAACGTTGACAAAATTACGGTGATCGTTGAAAATAAATTTTGCATACATCCTGCCGATTGTATGATAGCAGGGTAATGAGGTTGTTGTCGCAAAAATTAAGAAATGAGTGCAAATAAAGTGTAAGGGCTCAATACTGTTCGTTGAACTCTCTGAGGGGAAGTAGGATACAGATTTCCAGGAAAGCTTACTAACCTCAATAAAGTTCGTCTTTTGACATAATTACTTTCCGACGAAGCTGAGGCTTGATGCAAGTAGGTAGTTTGTATCGAACTAACTTCTCTTACTAATATTGGCTTCTTACTAAAGCCAATACCTATATTTTTAAGAAAAACCTAACACAAGACAGCTTTTTCAAATAATAGCGCTGCCATTTTCCGACCAACTGAATTAATTAACCTATTTTCTCTACGTAAACATAAACGAATTTGGAACGGCAAATCTAAATCTATGCTATAAACCATTACATAGCTCTGTTGTTATCTCTATAAAAACATTTAAGAACGTGGTAAAATTAAGCAGAGACAATTGAAGTAACAACATCTTACAATACAATATCTATATCTCCCACATATTTAATTCATTCAAGATGGCCGTTATTTCTCAATGTCAAAAATGTCTAGGCATAGCGAAAACTGTCCATAGCTATAGACATATTATTATATAGAGATATTATTGAACTTCCAAGGCACCGACCTCAGCATAGTTTTTAAAACCTTGCACGGGACGATAGTTTCCTCGGAAAACTGCTTCATAGCAAAGTCTAATCAGGCGTCCGTCACTCGCTCAAGGCCACGCGTTATGATATATTATTATCTCTTTATTTCTAATTATATACATAAAAAACTTTTTAACAAAAAATTAAACCGACTCCCAAAAAACACTGCAAAGTGAAAAATAACTTTAATTTCGGTAGTCGGTGTCTTTAGTTTTGTTTTTTCGTTTTTGGCACCGACTTCCGAAATTAAAGTTATTTTTCACTTTGCAGTGTTTTTTGGGAGTCGGTTTAATTTTTTGTTAAAAAGTTTTTATTTCACTCTTTTTAGTTGGATGATTTTTAATTTACCTAGTTACAAGAGCCTAAATGTCAACTACTTATAACCTTTTACAAAATATTGCTTTTCCCAATGCTGGGCCGTTAATTGTTGAGGAGTTCTCCTGGTACTTCACCATCAGCTCTACATCACCATATGCATTGTGACGAGCATAAAGTGCTTAACATCCATATTCAAGTAATCGAATCGCAATCCACTCAATACTTATTATTGAGTAGGTTCGGCGGCCATCTGTGGTCTTCATCATCAGTTCCACTTCCCCAAATGGTACTTTTTGAGAGCAACTGCACAAGTTACTATAAGAAATACCCAAAACGCCATAGGTGTGCCTATAATATTTGAAGAGTTCCCTCGATTTCTCCAGGATCCCATCATCAGATCCTGACTTTGGTGATAATGGTACCAATTTCGAAGTATACCCATTCGAACAAAAAAAGAATTTTCCAAATCGGTACAGCCGTCATCGAGTACTCGATGATCAATGATCATACATAAAAAAAAAAAAAAAAATATACGCGTCGAATTGATAACCTCCTCTTTTTGTCGTCGGTTGATAAATTACATTTTTAAATATTTTTATAAAACACAAAAACCATTTAAAAATATAAAAAATAGTAGCCCACTAGTATCGGGAACAGGGTCCAAGCTACCGGTGGTCAGGGCTCCAGAGAGAGGAACCTCCTAACGATACGCGCCGTGTCCAGGAGTACCGCTTTCTGAAGCAAGCCCTTGATCCAGCCGCCTAACGAGAGCCTCCTAAAGTGTTGGTCGAGGCTCTTGGCTATTAAGCCATTGGCCGAGACGACTATCGGTACAACGACTGCCGAGTTCACATCCCATATGTCGACTATCTCATGCGCCAAGTCAAGATATTTGATTTGCTTATCTTTCTCGGCTTTCACGAGGTTCTCGTCATGCGGGATGGCTATGTCGACAATCATGGCACGCCTCTCGTTTCGGTCCACCACCACTATATCAGGCTTATTGCCTACAATAGTCCTGTCAATGATGATGGACCGATCCCAGTATAATGTGATATGGCCATTATCGAGAACTGGGTCGGGCACATACCTATAGTACGGCACTTCCGATTCCACAAGAGAATATTTCAGAGCAAGTTGCTGATGAATAATCTTGGCTGCAAGGTTGTGCCTATGCAAGTATTCTCCATTAGCAAGACGAGAACAACCAGAGACAATGTGACGGATTGATTCACCCGGACGGTGACATGCCCGACACATGTCAACCGTACCATCCTTCACAATAAATTTCCGGTAGTTGTTGGTCATGATAACTTCGTCCATAATTGCACAGACAAATCTTCGGTTTCCCCAAAGAGGTCACCGAAGCGCAACCAAGCTACGGACGCTAATTGGTCTACATCGGGTCCATGAAGGGCCCGGAAAAAACGTCCGTGTAGCTCCTTACTCTGCCATATCCCCCCTCGATCGTTAGTGTCTAGCACTGCAGGTTTACGCCAGTTCTCATTAGCCGAGGAGACCGGGGTGAGTCCCTTGTCCACCGCTACTACATCTCGATGCATACCCACTTCAGAAGCAAGAATTATTATTATTAGTATTATATGCCTACCGCTTCGCGTATCGCCATCGGTACATCCGACAGTGGGCAGCCGCACGCCTGACTGAGCCTTTTTAAATAATTTTGACAACGTCATAATGAATCGACCTAAAAACAATTGATTTTCCTCCGCTTTGCTCCTATTTCCCTTTTGATTATTTATTAGCGCTGAATTTTATTAAAATTAAAATTATTTACGCTGTTTCGGATATTTTCGACACTAAAATTTAAAAATCGGGAATTCAGTGAAGCAAAACATGCATCTATTATTTTATTAAACTGAAACATATTTGATCGACAAATATAAAATAATTGTTTTTCTATATTCGTGTTATTACCAATATCATCATATTTATACAACCCTAGAACATTCGCTCGATGACGTGGGTCGCGCGGCGGGCAAAACAATCTCAACTCTCTGTGTGCGTACTTATGGTATACATTTCTTCTCGCTGCAAACAGCTGGTATTATTATTAAAACTAGCTTTTGCCCGCGACTTCGTCCGCGTGGAATAGTTACTTTGGGCTAACGTTAAATTTAACCCCGATTTTGAAGCATTCTTCATTGGCGCTCCGCTCCTATTGGCCTTAGCGTAATGATACAATATAGCTGTGCCCGCGACTCCGTCAGCGTAAGTTAATGTATTGGTAATATTGTTTAGATCACGTTCACATGAGGCTTAAGTACCTAGAGAACGCTTCGACCGCGAGACGCGTCGAGCGCGGCGACCGATTCTCAAAAATAATCCTTATAGCATGATTCAGTATTCACGCGCGATGGCTTATTATTATAAGCGTATTTCATGTATAACTTTGGTGTTTCTATACCGATTTATATGATTCTTTTTACGGTTTCGTAGCCGAATGGCAAAAAACGGAATCTTTATAGTTTCGACATATCTGTCCGTCTGTCTGTCTGTCTGTCTGTCCGTCCGTCCGTCTGTCACAGCAATTTTATTCCGAAACTATTAGGACTATACATGTGAAACTTGATAGGTAGATGTATTCTGTGAACCGCTTTCCGATTTAGAGAAAAAAATTAAAAAATATTTAAAATAAAGGGGGGCTCCCCATACATGGAACTAAACCTGAAAATATTTTTTTTCATGAAATCGATGCATGTGTGGTATCTATAGACAGTTCTTTAAAAACGACATCGCGGTTTCTAAAACCACTTTTCCATAAAGTCAATCGTTTAAAAGATGTAAGCTTCCAAAGTGGTAAAATGTGTGTGTGGCGGACACAACCTCTAACTTCTATAATAATGGAGTGAAAAATCTAAAAAAATATATGTCTGTAGATCTTAATATAAACTTTCAACCAAAATTAGTTTGAACGAAATCAGTTCAGCAGTTTTTGAGATACAGCATATTTTCTAAAACCGCAAATATAACTTTGTAATTCATACAAACACTATGAAAAACAAATTTATTCGGCGCAGTTGTAAAAAATTTAAAAAATCCAGTTTTAAGAAATTTGTAAGGTTTTTTTTTCAATACAAATTTATTTGGCGCAGTGGTAAAAAATGTAAATAAGCTAGTTTTAAGAAATTTGTAAGGTTTTTTTTTTTCGTCAAATAAATTTGCATATTATATTATAGTTACTACGGAACCCTTCATGGGCGAGTCTGACTCGCACTTGGCCAATTTTTTTATGGAATAGTTAATAATGTTAACTTTTTCAATTAGGGGTGACTGAGAGTGTTATAAACGTAAGAGTAGACAAATATTATAATCAGAAAGCTTCGAACTGCTAAGCTATCGGGAGTTACACGTGTTATTGTGAGTCAACCATAAAAGTTAGACATATGCTGTCGTGGGATATTTTTTATATAATTTTAAGGAGAACATTTCCGTCATGAAATGATTTGTGTAGCTTTAACCATTAAGGTTGCACACGCGACGGAAGCTTAAAAAATGGAGTAACTTCTCCCGTTTTCCCAACATTTCCCTTCACTGCTCTGCTCCTATTGATTGTAGCGTGATGAAAAGTATACTATAACCCGCTCAGGAGTATGAAAAATAATTGTACCAAGTTTCGTTAAAATCCGTCGAGTAGTTTTTGTTTCTATAACGGTTATACAGACAGACAGACAGACAGACAGACAAAAATTTAACTGATTGCATTTTTGGCATGAGTATCGATCCTTAATCACCCCCTGATAGTTATTTTGGAAATATATTTCATGTACAGAATTGACCTCTCTACAGATTTATTATAAGTATAGATTTTGTAGGCTATTATAGCGTAGGTATTTTCGCTTTTGTATGAGAGTGATGTATCTGTTACGAAGTAACTATTTAGTTATCTGTGGTCTAATATTGACCTGAGAATGGGGGCAAGTAGTGCCACCTGTCTACTTGACCGTGAAATACAGTCGCGACGCGGAACGCAAGGAAATGATTTCTGTAGGTACAGTCTGATTGACATAGCCATATCTATATTTTTTACAATCTTCAATATTATTGCTTTTGACTAAGTAATTGAAAATTTTTAGAAGAATGTTCAAACTTTGTAGATACGACTGATGCAAGTTCTCATCAGCATTATCCACAGCCTAAATTGAACCACTGCTGGGTATATGACTTTTTGTGCTTAAACAAGCCTCACATTCCTGTACTTACCTCATCCACGATATTCTACCGCGATGGCAACAATGTGTCGTCGTCACTCGGCGCATCAGGGATGCCATACGCGTCCATAAAAATTAGGCACTCCTGCCTCCGCAAACATCCCCGGCGCACTGCAAAAGCGGTGTATCACTAGAGAATTTAAATAAGAAAAAATAAAGGCTTTCACATTATTACTCTGCGATTTTTCCTTGTAGTAGGTAAATAAAAAGGGTTATGGAAAGCTCATAAAAGTTGCTAAATTAAATAACGTTGAAAACCGATTAAGAATTTATCACTTTACCGGCACACTGCGCTCGTAAATAATTGGAACATGTGGAAAAACTCTGTGAAATTTTAAACGCTTTTGGTTTCAGTCTGTTGGCTACTGCAGCGTCATTAACATGTTTGCCTCAAGGATGGCTTGATTACCGGGGTTGCGGGAATGTTCTAACAAGATACCGCGGCCCCGGAACTTAAGGGCAGCTGAAGGAACAGGGTGGGTTTTTAGTCAGTAGAAGTCTGACACTCCCTTGCGCTTAAACTAGAGTGGGAGAAGTCATTCGATGATTTTTAAACGCAGAAAAAAAAAGGATGGCTTTAATAACATCACCAATCTATTTTTGGGACCCTGATTCTCTTGATGTTTTTCTAACTTGAATACTAGGTTAAATTGTCAGCTTTCTGCTGCTACAACGATCGATTAAATCTGATATCGAACACGTACTGACAGTTACTCCATGTAATATACTGGTTATAGATGAAAGGGCTAATCAAATCTAAAGTTAAGGTTGAAAATTAACACTTTTTGAACATTACAGAAATATTCATACGAGAAGTCTCACAAACATTACTTCTTCGTGTTAATGATTTCAGTATAATACTTCCCCGTAAATATCGTGCCCGATTCAGGTTTGCAAAGCCGTCGTAAATGTCCGTCACGTCAATTAGATGCGATTGAACTCTTGACAGCCTTTCTGTGTTTGTAATGCCTGCTTACCTACCAGCTTATAATCAATATTCATACATTCCTACGTAAAGAATTGTTATACAATTATAACCGAGCTACCGTAGCTAAATATCGTTCTTAACGCCGAATTCTCACTAAACATAAACGAAACGATGTAGTTCTAGTTTCGCAAACCTTTGTTAGATTATCAACCATAAGATTAGATTTGGTTAGTTATATACCGATATCAGCTCGTTTACAAGCATACCAATAACTACAATGGTTGCAGTCATATTATACTTGTGATAATTATAACGTGCAGCTACCTACCAATTACTTCAAGTGTAACTGATATAATATAGTGCTCATTTTGAAAAGTTTTACTAACAATCCGTATCTAATTAAACAATTCATGGCGGAATATTGCCCTTTTCAATTTAATTACCTAATAAAACGCTGACTGCCTTTGTCGAGTGGGTTCAGTTCCCGGGTCGGGAAGGAACTTGCTGCATTGGGCTCGATCGAGCGCAGAGCTAAAAGGCTTATAGGCGACAAGGTGCTGGTGGACAAGCTTCATAGCCTGGCTCATCGGCGAACCGTTGCAAGCCTGTCGGTTTTCTACAGATTGTACTTCGGGGAGTGTGCGCAGGAGCTCCATGACCTGATCCCTCCATCTCCCTTTCACTACCGGTCTACCAGACGAACGGCTGGATACCACCCACACTTGGTTGATATACCGTCTTGTCGTACCAAGCGCTTCTCCTCCACATTTATTGTGCGCACAGCCAAGCTGTGGAATTCTCTGCCACTTATGACCTTTCAGCCTTTAAAGCTCGAGTAAATAGGCATCTTCTGGGCTCGCTCGTACATCTTAGACCTCATCTATCGCTTACCATCAGACGAGATTGAATTCAAAAGTGGGCCCAATAGTAATAAAAAAAATTGGCCAAAGTGCGAGTCGGACTCGCCCATGAAGGGTTCCGTAGTAACTATAATAATATAATATACTTAATATATTTATTTGAAAAACAAAAAACAAAAACCTTACAAATTTCTTAAAACTAGCTTATTTACAATTTTTACAACTACGCCAAATAACTTTGTTTTTCATAGCATTTGTATGAATTACAAAGCTATATTTGCGGTTTTAGAAAATATACTGTATCTCAAAAACTGCTGACTCGATCTCGTTCAAACAAATTTTGGTTGACAGTTTACATTAAGATCTACAACATATGGTTTTTTTTAGATTTTTCACTTCATTATTATAGAAGTTAGAGGGGGGGACGACACACATTTTACCACTTTGGAAGCATATATCTTTTAAACGATTAACTTTACGAAAAAGTCATTTTAGAAACCTAAATGTCATTTTTAAGGACCTGTCTATAGATATCACACACGTATAGGTTTCATGAAAAAAAAAAATCTTTCAGTTTCAGTTCCATGTATGGGGAGCCCCCTTTATTTTAAATATTTTTTAAATTTTCTCTTAAAATCGGAAAGCGGTTTACAGAATACATCTACCTACCAAGTTTTACATGTATAGTCCTAATAGTTTCGGAATAAAATGGCTGTGACATACGGACGGACGGACAGACATGTCGAAACTATAAGGGTTCCGTTTTTTGCCATTCGGCTACGGAACCCTAAAAATGGTTTTTCTGTAAGGAAAGTCTCAGTAGTAGACCAGAGTTTGAAAGATGGCAGTGTGATACCCTCGTACCTCGCAAACTACGTTAAGCCGTTATCCCGGCTGTCATTCGACATCTTTGACAGTCGTTACGGATAGTCCAGAAGCCATTAAATCTGACACTGGTCTAGCCAAGGGGTATCGTGTTACCCAGACACTGGGTTGTGGTGGGCAGGTCAGTCGCTCCATAATACTCAACTACATCTGATTAGACTGGAGGCCGACCCAGTAGTAAACGTGTTAATAAAGCAAGAACGAATGAACTAAAACCTCATTCAATACTAGACTCGATTCTAGTTGTTTATGACTACAAACTTCCCGACATTGATGGGAATTATTTCAAGGACGGCAATTACAGGTCAAGAATTAATTAAAATGACTTTACGAGGGAGATTTATAACTATAATGTTATGACGGAGGTTATGCGTTTTATTAATAGTAAACTCATCCAACACCAATATTACAGCGGTTTGTTACAGTTGTGCATTGACATATATATTACTTCGTAAGGACTGGGCGGATCGCATGTTATAATGACGCCTCGAACTTGGTCCCAAAGTGGTCTAACCTTTATCGAAGTGAACTAGAACGCGATTCTCAGTATTTATATGTATCATCTATGAACGCGATCGGCTATCTTCGGGAGGGGTCGTCAGTTTTACAAGCAAAAATGCCAAATTGTGTCGTGAAGGGTTGCGTGAACTACGACGTAAAGCACAATAAAAAAAATATAACATTTCATATCACCGGTAAGTTAAAAATATGTCATTAAATCAACTTCTAACATTATTTAAAACAATTTTCTTTCTTGTTTGTCTCAACCTTTAGCATAGACAACGCGAAGCCGCGTAAAAGTGCGACATAGCTTTGCAGCGGCGCGCGTTGCAGCCGATGAAATAAAAAGATTTAATAATATTACTATAAGATTAAATTTTGTACAAAAATATTTTTTATTGTTTATTAAAAGCAAATTAAAATGTATTTTTATGTATAACAAGTATAAAATTCAAAAACTAAAAGGTTTTGTTTTATTTCTTTGTATCTCGAAAAATACCACACCCCGCTCTTACAAGGCTACGTCTAGGAGCAAACCACGCCGATTGACATCTTAGTTATCATAGATGGCGCTAGTGTGTTTTGTAGGGTGACCGCGACCGTCAAATGTTCTAATGACCGTATCTTTACTATTTAAATCAATGCAGTTGTGTCGTTACCTTGTTTTTATCTAAAGGGAAAAAAATAATAACAACTAAGTATTCTACATTTGTGCTCACTTCATGTAATTCGTTTTAATTAATGCAAAACTTACATATTAGATTATCTCATTTTAAAACAACTGGTTACTTATTTAGAATGGAATGAATGAATGGCTAAAAAAATAACTGCCGCACGGATCGATCTTCAGGGTGATGGTACCCGGCTCTTATTTCTATATCTTTATCAGTCGTTACGGATAGTCAGAAGAAGACCTGAAACGTGAGACGTCTCTGAGACGACTAAGAGGAATTGTCCGTCTTATTGTTCCAAGCGCTTCTCCTCCACATTTATTGTGCGCACAGCCAAGTTGTGGAACACTGCCGGCTTTTGCGTTCCCTACCACTTATGGACCTTTCAGCCTTTAAAGCAAGAGTGAACAGGCATCTTCTGGGCTCGCTCGTTCCATCGTACACCTCAACTATCGCTTACCATCAGGCGAGATCGAGGTCGAAAGTGGGCTCATTCGGAATAAAAAAGAAAATAGTACTCAGTTGCATCCAGTTAAATACTGGATGCATAGTTGGGAAAATACTTTTAAACGAATCCTTTATAAAAATGTTGGCGCTTATCACTATTATTGTGAGACAAAGTGCTTAAATTATACCGTTAGGTAATTGTATTAGTTATATCGTGGCGTTGCGCGTTGGCGTGATGGTGGGCCAGACTAAGCCTGATGACATCACAGGCTAATTACCAGAACGCCCGGGCTTGCACCGAGGTCACTACGGTGTATCGAAAATCAAAAAGTATAACCGTAGGCGCATTCGCAAATCTATACTACTATTTTAAAGAGTTATCTATTTTATCTATAATTCCCTTATCTACTGAACTGATGTTGTAAATTTGTTCACCAATATTAAGCTACATTATACCTGAGTGACATAGGCTATAAGATATTTTTATTTAAGTAGGTATAAATGTTTTTATTGATGATAAGATGGTAAGCGATCAGATGTGGTCGAAGATGAAGCACTTTCTTGGAGAAAAAGCTTTACACGCGAGCAAAGCCACGGACCAAAGCTAGTGTATAATAAACCAATCATAAAACTAAATAACCTACAGTTTTAACACGTTAATTTAAATAAACTAATTGCTAAATTTTGACTGAAGATGTTCGTCACGTTTATTTTTTCAATGCCTGTAGAATTATGTACATCTCCACTTATTGTATGTTCACGATGAATACAAAAATTCCTGAACAGATTTCAATGCGGTTTTGCCAATGAATAGAGTGTTTCATGAAGAAGGTTTGAATGTATTATTTAGTAAGGTTTTGTGTGAAGTTGCGGAATGAGACGGTGGGAAGCCGGGCCGGGTCGCTAGTAATATCCAATTCGTTAAATTGTATTTCCCGGAATAGACTTGTGGGCTGTGGCGCCAGTGTTTCCATTCAAATAAGAAACGTTTACTATATTCATATACTGAGACCTCTGATTCCAGACAGACCATGTACTCACTCGCCTAACTAAATCCCTTTGTTTCCGAAAATCTTCAAATTACTGTTACCGCTCTGAGTGTAGCGGAAGGGAGCGTCAGACTCCTATTGACTAAAAAAAACCCCAACCCTGGTCCCTACTTTCCTGTTGTTCCGTGGCCGCAGGATCTAGTTCGAACATTCCTGTAACCTTCAGGCATTGGCTACATCGTGACCCATTAATTTAAGCCCTTTGAGTTCTGCACAAAACATACAATACAATTTAATGAACGAAGACCTTGACTGGAAGATGGAATCTCTCGGAAACCTTGGCCACAATCTATCCAGTTGTTGAAAATCCAGCTTTGCATTTTAAAGTAAAAAGTGAATTCCTTGTATACAAGTTAACCTTCATTTAAACCTTAGCCTAAATACTTAGAACCTTAATTTAATTCCTACTTTCAAGGATGTTTAGTACGTATAAGCTCGGAGTGCCTCAGCAGAAAGCAAAAGTTTGAAATAACGAATAAAACCGGTTGAGAAGTAAATCCGGATTGTCTACTATACACCATGAAGTGCTGCGGCGTAAAAAAATATTGTATACGGGTGCTTCGCTTGGCTTGCAATGCTTCCCTAAGTTTTCTGTTCCTTTACTCTCATAGTCCGATTGAACGGCAAACAGACACGACCGGAGACAGGTCAGGCGTAGGACCAACGACTTAACGGGCTTTTCGAGCCACGGGGGTTTCACACCATCAAGAAAAACCCAATGACACATTCTGCTCATCGGGAAACGAACTCGAGACCATTATTTAGCATTAGACCTATATATTTAAATTTTAAATTTTCTACTCGCTATCTTGCTTTCCAAACAAGACTTTATTTTTTTCTAGCTACAAGTCAATTTGTCAAAAGCCAAAACAACCTGTCCTCTCTGTTAAAATGCCATTTGATTCAATCAGGATAAAGGGATTCAAGCGCTGTTATTAATGGTAGGACCAAGATTTATGCTTTGAGCTCTCTAGACGTCTTATTTGAAACATTTCGTTTGCTTCAAGAATGTATTTAATTTCCTGTTTTTTTTTTTAATATAACGGCATTTTATTGCAAATTTTATCCTGCCTTGACCAACCTCAAGATGGGCCCTATAAATACATGTTTACTTTTGAGTGGGCCTAAAAATAACTCCCGCTGTCCCGTATGATTTGAAGCCTTCTCCATATAATATTATGTAAATTGTTTGCTGGGCAGTGATCTTAAGACGAGTCCAGTTTAAATATTTTAACTAATTTAAATAAAAACAAGGTTTGATCAACATGGCGTCGCTTCGTGAATTCTTTTTTTTTAATCATTTCTGTATCTTCGAATGATTCGATATTTTTGTGTGATGTAAGCTCCGCTTTGTCTGTTATTTTGATCTTGCTGTTTCACATTATTTATGGTTGTCTTTCTAGTTTTATTTTAGAACATTGACCTCCTTTGAGATTTTGTAATGTGTAATGATTTTGTAATGTGTGAGTTAGATTATTCCTCCTTTTTTATAATTAATTATCCATAGCCCAATTTCTGTATTGTTTTAAGCTTCTACTACTTATACTTAATTTTAAGTAATTGTGAAATTAGCTTTTTTACGATGACTATTAGTAATATTAATATTAAAGGAAGATGCATTTTTAAATCAAGTTCAATAAAAAGTATCCAATGCGATGTATCCTTAAACATGGCTTAATAATTCTACTTATAATCAACTACGATCAACAGTATTTTTCATGACATTGACATTGGAAACCTGTTTGTGAGAGGAATGTGCGATATGTGTGGCATAAGCTAACGCCAGCAGCGTACTGTACAAGTGAGTCAATAATAAGTAATAACTATATCAGTGTATCGACTTAATATTCAACAAGGTGGTGACAAATTAAAGTTTAATTAATTATTATCGGACATGGTTAAAAGTGCATATTTATCGTTGTTATGTAATATAATTTCCTGTGTTTCTGCACGAATCGGGTCGCCATTTTATTTATTAGCCTCGATAAAGTGCCCTAAAAAACTGCTTGTGTCCCTAAATGCAGGGTGAGCTTACATAAGCTGTAAAGCATGTAAAAATGTATTATTTTTGTGTAAATAAAGTAAGATAACTGTTTCTTTTAGGATAAGCGTTGAAAAAATTCACATTTTAATTGTGTTGAAAAAAAAAATAACCGAATAAAGTTGGAAAGTTTAACAAAAGGTGCGTAATTATTTGTGACTGTACTAAATTAGGGTTAATTAAATAATGGTGACGTCTGTCAACTTTCTGACATTGACCGTCACGACAGAGACACGTACAAGTTTGTATTATCACAAATAAGTGAACACCACATTTCATCTTCTTGTGCTCTAATGTAGTTAAGATCCTATTGTAGCTAATTAGGTGCCTGAGCGTAAATTAAGTTATATTGAACTGTAACATAGTGAGATAAATATTAGAATTATTTTTAATATTATATGTATATACATAGGTAGGCTAGGGGTTTGGATCGAGCGGTAGACGACTGCGTAGGCAACAAAGATGGAGATTTTTCTAAATTAATCGTAACAAGCCCACTTGATGCGCTAGCCGAGCTACTAACGGAATTGCGTGCATGCTACGACATTTTGTTATTGACTATAAAGAACTGAGTCTCAATTATTATATCTCCATTTAAATTGGGAGATAAATGATATTGTGTCATCGCTTAATTGATCTATAATTTCCGATGCTTTATTGTCAGATCGAAAGTCGGCCGCTCGCTGCTAATCTCTATTTTGATCACTAAATGTATTTTTGTTATTGAGTATAATGCTGCACATATCTTTGAAACCGACCTTCAATAGAAAGTTGTGCTAATCTCCAAATCAGCTAAATATGAGTTTATTATCTACAAGAATGTTTTATTTGAAACGTTTTTCACATTCGAATTTTTGCGGCGATGTTCAGAAATATTTATGAGTACGACTATCCTACAAAATTTTTATGCTGCTGAAAAGGGAACCATATAAATGATGAAATAATCGGGTCTTCATGTTATGCCGCCCACGGCCCTGAGCTCAATATTTGAAATTCGTATTACCGTTTCTCATTTTTCCTCGACAAAATATTAAAACCGGAATAAATGTCAAACGAGTCATTTTAACAAAATAAAAATAGAAAATGGCGCGTGCTTTGATAGTATCTGAAGCTGCAAGGCACGCGAGTCTTGTCGGGAAGTATAAACTGAGCGAACTTGCACCACCAAGCGCCAACGGTTCTCCGACAGACGACCCCGACCTTAGCAACAAGATGTGACCATACATTACCGTGCAACCCTGAACTGTGCAAGCCGATAGTCTCGCTACTGTACAGATAACTGGATATTTCGAAGCCTTTTACGGCTTTTCTACGACAAAGTCTACCTTGAACAAAAAATATAAAGGTTTTCAACGTCATAAAATCCGGAATGTTTCGTAAACTGTCCCTATGCGCAAAGTAATGAGCTGTAGCGCATGATTTTACGTCATAACGACGAAATAATGGTAATTTTAAACAAACGATATTTCTTTTGGAGTCTACTCTACTGACACTGTCGTTTGGGACAGAAATGATTGCAAATAAAACCATATTTTACAACTTATCTCCTTTAATTCATCTCATGTTATTATCTGACGTTTGAATAACACAAGTAAGTTTAAATTGGCTTTCATATATTAAAGATAGGAATCTCAGATATATTTTATACTAAAATATATCGTCGCAAAAATATTGTGTGCAGATTTACTTGATTACTTACCTACTTTTTTCCTATCAAAGGTTTTAAATACCTAAAATGATCAGTGGATGGTTTCACTTTAATCGTGTTTTAGTTATACTCATTTCGATTATTTTGCTCTACTTGGTTAGGTACGTTAAAATGCTTAGTTTTTTTACTTGTTTTTATAAAATGCCAAACTGTAGAAAACCTAGTGTAATTTACATATAGTATTATAAATTTATAATATGTAGCCATTTCAGTATCATAAATGTGGACTGTATGATATGGTCAATTAACTCCATTGAGGCACAAAAATGGGCAACCGATGACCATAAGCCATTACTGTGGGTTGTGTAGGTTAAATTACAGTACTACAAGGATATTTTGACTTGGAAATTAATTTTAGAGAGTACTGCTGGCAAAAAAGAAACAATATGGCGGCTTTAGTTCTGTTTGAATTTTTGATTCTTGTTCAGCTATACAGCATAAAAAATTCTCGTAAGCTTTGCAAGCAAATTTTGATTATGATAACCTCCTGGAATTTCCTATGTATAACTATCACTGTCTTTCATGCAAGCCTAAAACAGTATTGTAGATGTAAAAACAATATCAGGTTTATAAAGCTAGATTTCTAACCTAACGTTAGCCTAACGACAGCCAAATATCGACTGACTCATTTCAGGAGCTTTGTTTGGTGAAGGTAGCTTTGTGCTTATAACAGTAGGTACCCAGGTTGTATAAAACTTTCACAAAATATTGAAGTAACATTTGGCGTCCATATTGAATTGTTATTACAAATGACGTCACCGTCGCAGTAAACATTGGATTCAACTTTGGAATCAATCAATGCCTCGTTAAAGACATCACTACTGTCTCTATATAAAGTTATGTTTCTACTCGGTTAGATGTAAGGCAAAATTGTCCCTTTTGATACAGTTGTCGGTCTTGTTAACGTCATGTAAGATTTATCGGGCACAGATCCAATCTGTAGCTATTAATGCGCAGAAAATGTGAAGAGAAATCCATAAGCTAAATAAAAACTTTTTTACAAAAAACTGAATCGACTTCAAAACTTCCAAAAAAGACTACTGCACTACAAAGCGAAAAATAACTTTAAAGATTACTTATTTCATTTGGTTAGCTGTATACGTCTTTTTACCCACTAAAACTATATTTCAGACGTGATTCAGAAGGTCTGTACCTCAGCTGTGGATGACCACAGCTGAGGCACACTGTTTAGCATAATCAGCCTATTAATATCAATTAATAGGCTGATTATGCTAAACAGTACATAGATGTACAAAGGCAGCAATCGCGGGAGATTTACTGTTTTTAATTGAAGAGTTCCATCACTTATCTCCGAAGATCTTCATCAGAACTTGATGTGTTATAATTATACTAAAACCTTCCTTGTTAAATATGCTTTCAATTAACTAAAACGCAATCAAAATCGGATCAGGAGTTTCTGAGATAATCGCGGATATACAAACATACATACATACTGGTCGAATACAGAACCTCCTTTTTTGAAGTCGGTTAAAAAGCGACTCAGTTAACGACTGTTAAACACTTCAAAGCGATCTACACAGTCTACATGCTGTATAATATCGTCCGTGTGACCTTTTACGTGACAGGCCACGAGAGCTGTTCACTCAGCAAATATTTCTGTGACGTCATCTCAGCGATAATATGACTAGCACGTGTTTTTACTATAACTTGTCTCCGTACGAGTGTTTTTCCTCTAAGAAGGTACAGTACTTAGCAATATTACATTCTGGAAATCCTTCAGGACGTTACGGACGCATTTGGAGTTCCGCGAGACTAAAATAAAATAAACTAATCCAAACATTTTCGTATGGAACAGTTGTTTAATCCGATCATATTTTTTAGACGATACCTTTTTTATAGATATCCATTGCGGCAATATTAATATAATAATAATAATATTAATAAACTGCAATCTCAATTAGCTACAAACTTCAATGTTATCGACAATCAATATAGTTTATAACGATAATATAACTGAACTGCTGAGATACCGACATTGAAACGTGTATGTACAACGTTAAACGTGCCGTGTCGTGAAATTTGTGATATAGTCATCACGGTTATATTTGTTATTTACTTTAATTTTATATTTTTGTTGATACTGTCAGAGAAAATGATTGCCGTTATAATTCTCAAGTTTGATTCTTATCTACAACGTGTAACGGAAACCCTATATCTATCCACAAGGGCTGAAGACAACATCTGGTATAGAGACTATGCACAGTTTCAGCTCAAAATAAGTGACTCGAAAAATTGATACCAAATTATCGGTTTCATATGTTTCTTGAATGCCAATCATAACAGACCTGTCACAGCACTACGGGGGTTAATAACTTTCCACGTGACTTGGCAATAACACGATAATTCTCTTCGTTCTTCTTAATTTGAAAGATTCGGTCTCTGGTATCAATGTATTGAAATTTCTAATAAGTTCCACACATGTAGACATAGGATTACAAAACCCTTGCCATATAATTTGTTATCATCCAAAGGAGCTTTGCACTTGATATGTATGTATATACCCTTTAAGTTACACGTTGTATACTTCTATTATAAGTGTGTTCAAGTTTGTTTAATAACGCTAATCTTCGAAAGTACTAATGAAATTTGGTATGAAAGTAGCTTGAGGAAGGTTATCGTCTACTTTTTACCCGACTGCAATAGAAGGGCTATATTCTCATCGTGATAAAATCCACGGAAGTGAACCCCAGCGCAACTCCTAGTATTTCCATAAAACCACATTTTATTACAAATAGATTCTTACGCTCACTTTTTTCTGGGTAAAAAATAATTGCCTAAACAAGTTTAAAAATGTCAATAATCAGTTTTATTTACCTTTTTCATATTGCATCCGCTGAAAAAAATAGCCAAAAATGGATTTTCGCCGTTGGAAATTTTTTGGTTTTGACAGTTCAATCAACAATGGCGCGTGATTGTTTTTAATGCTACTCATGTTTGCAAGTACACTAATTTCCAACAAATAAGCTTTGAGCCTTGTTTCAACAACGTATCGATTTGGTGGTAGTATTGCGAACAATGCAATATAATAAAGCACTTTCCATTGCCTACTTAGCGCTTGCAAATGAGAAAGTTTTGTGCCTTTTGATCCGTGGAACGACTGATCTTGTTTATTTTGCATTTAGAGGGAGGACAATCATATTTTTTAAACACAAATAGTTGTATCCTATTCCCATATGACACTGAAAGCGTACATTTTGGGTATAATGCGAAGACACGAAGACATATCTGAGTGTCTTCAAGAGAAGAACTCCTGAGACTAAGCTTATAAGAATGCCCTCGACATTTCAACACGGTACAGTCCAATTATATGTTTTCTATATCAAAAGACGCTTGAGTAAGCCAGCGCTTTTCTTATTGTTGGCGTAGATTCACATTTCAAAATACGGGATCTCTTAAGGACATCTCGAATTGCCAAAACGAGATGAAACGAACGCCTGCCACTAATTCCAAGTTTTGTATACATATATGCTGTAACTGCTACTCACCGAATACTTAAGTACCTACTGAAGATTTCGTAAGCTCCCATTCAAAACCATTTGAGACAGATGACTATTATATAGGTAGCCATAGTCATTTGTCTCAAACGCCATGTAGGTAATAGTTACAGTGTCGCGTTTTCAATATCTAGGAGGTCACTGCAATCTAGGCGCTCTGCAGAAATTAATATGGTAAATTGCTAATATGTTTATGTAATATGTTTTATGTAAGTATTTCAAACTATCCTTGACGATAAACATGCTCGTTTCCTATTTATCAAATTCAATAATAGTTAACTGTGTTTACCCTTGAGTGTTAGGTATTACCTTCATACAACAGTTGCTAATTTGGAAAGTATTGAACTTGGCAGCCACACGCTAGGGAGTCAGCAAAAACCAAAGCGGTAAAAGTTCAAGGTTGAACTACATTTTAGATAATTATATTTGAAGAATAAAATATATGAATAACGAAACGCGAGCACGTTGACCCGCCAAAGGATTTTGGCGCAAAGTGATTGCCGAAGTATCGAAAGTTAAATTGTGACACATTTATAATTTTTTGTTAACGCTTAGTACTACATAATATGGTTTCCAACTTACCCGATATACTAATATCCAGTAACTAGGTAGGTACCGAACTGTTGTCATATTAAAAAATAATTTCTAGAATAGGATATTGTATTCAATGATACAGCCTGGCTGGGTGCTATAACAACCTTGTATTGTGTCTTAGGTACTCTATTATTACATAAAGCCGTATTACTTGTGGTTACTTGGAATAATGCCGAAGTTCAATTCACACAGTGGCTATAAAGTACCGATCAAGTCAAGTGTGCCTCCAGATATGTTGTTTTTATAGTAGGCATAAAACTAAAGTTGATTTTGCCGCCAATAAAAGTTGCCACGAGATTACTTTTTCACTGGCATCTCTAGGACTTATCACTAGGGAAATTATTCTCTGTTTCGTCGGTGAACAGAACGGTCCAGAACTAGATACACCAAAGTACACAGTGCGTGCTGCCTATGACGTAACTAATCTGTATCCACTCATTTGGGATTTAATTAAGTTAAAAGGTATACGTTTTTAGTTATAGTCTGGAATTACGTAATTCTAACTATCTAATTCATTTAATTTCTTTTGGGAAATTATAAAGATGGAGCAGGTTTTTATTTCACTAAATACCTAGGTAATCTGCATCCCAACGGGAGAGTTTCTTTACTCGGAGTTAATTCATTCGGTTATTTGCTTGGAATTAAGTAATGAACGAGTGGCAGTTAACTTAGTTCTAATCGTGTCTACTTCAAATGAGGCAATTTATATCAATCGTTTTGATAGATAATATTTATGCAGATATAGGTTAGATATCTGATGGATCTTACTTAGGTAATTATAGAGACATTTGTTTCTTGTGTGCCTGGCACAACCCACAGCAGTGGTCGGTATCTAATGCAACGTTATATGAATGGAAAAAATTACAAAAAATATTTTATATACTGTACAATAAAAGCTAAGCATTTCCACTAGAGTGAGATATTTATTTTCCCTAACAATGTATTAAATAGTATTTTAATAGAATAACAGTACAAGTGTTTATTGTGAATGTTTTATTTCCAATAAGTGAGATTGTAAAGTGCACAAGGGGTAATTTTATAAGGAATATTGTCGAGTCGTTACGTAGGTAGAAGAACGAAGCGAGCCTTTGTCTATTTGTACAGCTGCTGCAAAAATACTGAAGTTTAACTCTGTGGTTGGGTTCTTATGAACGTGAAATAAAATTATGTAAATAAAAAGTGAATAAGATAAGATTTTCATAATCTTGGTGTTGTAATTTCTTACAAAAACATTATTTTATTCCGGATAGCAAAAGCTATTCGTCAACGAGTAGTCTTGTAACATTTTTGTACCATAGACATAGATTTAAGACCATGTACATTTTATTCTCGTTTGTATGACTTCTGCCTGCGTAATGTTTGGACGATAAACTATTTATCATAAGTGCAGTGTGCAGCGATGCCATGGGGAGGACATTGGTGAGACGTGTGAAGGTGTGCTCCGTAATACCTACCACGCTGTGCTTCTATGTTGAGAACATTAAATAAATCTGATTGTAGTCATAATCTTGTTTCTTTTATTTAACACCATCCATTGCCATGACAAATTTGGGTTAAAATCAGTGGCCCAATGTTTACCATCTTGAAGTATTTTTTTTTATTATTGTTTACAGGCTTGCGTTTGACCACCATCTCACCTGATGGTAGGTAAGTGATGATATGGTCGAAGATGGAGCGCGCTTACCTCGTTATTTTAATATTGCTCCACACTCTCAGAGTACAGCAATTTCGCACCAACAAAATGTCTTACCTACTGGTTACTACACCCCAGTTTCGCCACTTAGGGGGGCCAGTCCATTGCCGTCAAGCATCAGGGACATTCCGGTTGAAAATACCCAGGTAAGTACCTAATGCTAATTTAAATAGATAATAGTAGAGAATAATAGAGCACGGATCGATCTTCGAAGTTAAGCAACGTCTGCTGAGGCCGCCATCATAACATATTGTTACGAGCTGGGGGATAGAAATAATTAACGCCAATTAGCCCAAAATTAACACTTTAATTAAATGAACAGAAAACAAAAATTAACACAGTTATTCACAGTACAATACTTCACTTAACACTTAAATCGCATCGAAATTCACTTGTAAAGCTTCGATTATATCGCCTCGTTTCTTGAAATAAGACTCGTCTGCGTACCTCTGCGATCTATTTATACCCCGGTCTATGGGTTCTAGAGCATTCTTGTTAAATCGACTCACTGCCTATACTGCCAAGAATATTCCAGAAGCTACTTGAGATACTCAGTACTGCTACTCGCCGCTAGATGGCGTTAGTGTCGAACGTTAGAAGTCAGTCGAACTTTCTCGATATACTCAGTACTGCTACTCGCCGCTAGGTGGCGTTAGTGTCTCGAACATTCTAGATTTCTGTCGAAGTTTCTCGACGTACTTCGCTAAGCGACTGGCGTAACAATATCAAGATTCCTCCTCGAAAAGCACGTTAAGCCAAATGCCTCGGCTGTTATTTGTAGGTACATCTTTAACAGTCGTAACCATAGATAAAATAAATAAGTAGATGTGGTCAACAAACGAAATTATATCGGAACCGTGTGTCTCCTGTTAGGCGCTGGGCGGGGCAACAACTACACATGCAGTTTAATAAAATCAATAGATACGCACTCGCGCACACACCCGCATTTCTTAAATCAGAACGTACTATACAATCAATAATAAACCTTATTCCGTCAAACACAGCGTGTATTTACCATGCACCGTAGAACTTACCCACACAAAAACATCGGTCGCTATCGTTGTGCTGTGCAAAAGCAATTTATTTTACATATACGCTAGTGATTGACTAAATCGGAAAGTTATCGATTCTTCCATTTATTATTGTACAATTTTTTTGGACACCTGAAAATGAACCAAATAAAAAATGGCATGTCCAGAAAATATTATAATAACAATAAACATATTATCAAGAACATAACATTACATAATTATTATTAAGTACTACCTACTAAGTATTAAGGGCTACCCTGGCGCTTTCGACTTAAATCTTAATATTTAATTGTCATAGTGATAGGTCGAATAGAAGTTGATGTTAACTTACATTACGCTCTTGATCGGAACATACCAGCCGTATAGGTTGTATAGAATCCTGAAAAGTTGAATGACTGATTTTATGAATGCCCTAAAACATGAGAATAGCTTTCAGTAATAAAATAAAATTCAACCCACTTCTGCAAAAATCAGTTGTAATAACCACATTCAAGTAATCGAAGCGGAACACATGAACTACTTATTATTCCTACTTATATATTGAGTAGTTCCAGTGGCCATCGGTGGTCTTCATCATCAGGTCTACTTCAAAATGGTGCTTTTCGAATGCAACTACACAAGTTACTATAAAAAATACTCAAATCACTATAGGTGTGCCTATAATATTTGAAGAGTTCCCTCGATTTCTCCAGGATCCCATCATCAGATCCTGACCTGGTGACAATGGGACCAATTTCAAAGTATACCCTTTCAAACAAAAAAAGAATTTTCCAAATCGGTTCAGTCGTCTCCGAGTAATCGGTGATCATACATAAAAAATAATAATAATATACGCGTCGAATTGATAACCTCCTCCTTTTCTTGTCGTCGGTTGAAAAACCCCTAAACTATAATAGCAATATTTCATTCGTCAATCGACATTGCTGTCGATAGCCTACGTTAGTGGATCTGCACAAGCACATCACTAATTCGGCGCAAGAAGTGGCGGCCTCACTACGCAATGAATCCGCGTAATACAGTTTCGTATGTTATTATTACATTGCTTGTCCAGTTACTTAGTGACAAACTCAGGTAGTGGTTAAGGAGCAATGTATTTATAGCACAAGTAGTACAGTCGCTCTGATATTTGAAAACAAAAATAACATAGTAAAACCAAGAAATATTTTACGATTTATTGTTTTTCATGATTTTAAAGACAAATATTGTAAAATACTTGTACTTACATATGGTAAGTGATTCCATGATTCACATAGATTTGATTTTGGCTTCAGTTTTTAAAAGATACCACAGAACAACTCGGCATTCATATATGTTATCACGATCGCCGTCGAAAGCGCACTAGTTCGCGGAGACGGCCACTTGCCTGTAACATGAGCCCTGTGGCCATGTCGCGCGGACACCGATACGCCCCCTTACCACTTCTCCTATATTTTTTATTTCTGTGGTCGTAACGGATAGTCAGAAGCTGGACAAGAAAAAAAAACAAATCTGAGACTGGCCATGCCAAGGGTATCGTGTTACCCAGTTACTGGGTTGTGCAGGTCAGATAGGCAGTCGCTGCATGTAAAACACTAGCTAGTACACAGCTGAATCCGGTTGTTAGACTGAAAGCCGCCCCCAACAGAGTTGGGAAAATGCTCTGATTTGATCACGAAGCAACAGTAGAATACTGACTCCTAAGTCACCGGTTTACCCTAGTTTAGGAGGCAGGGTTTCTAATATTTGAGACACATTTTTGTAAATCCAAAACTGTAGATATTGTAACTGTGGTGTATTTAAATAAGTTTTATAGTCTGTAGTTTCTAGTTTTAATTATATGATTTTTGGATGAGGCAACACTCGCTCTCTGGTGTGCTAGTCGAAGTGAATAAACGTGTGATTATGAATAATGTCTTTAATTAATAAAACAGTCTGAAGTCTACGAACCCTAGTTCTTACCAGTAAGAACACAATAGTAACCTAATTAATAAGTAACTATTTAACAAAGGTTTTTTGGTGTTCAATAAAGTTAAATAGTAAATTAATTAATGAGAGAGAGAACACGTTTACTACAACTTACAAGAGAGTGAAGTAAGCTTTATTTCTCAATAAATGTTATTATAAGCTAAAATCCAACATCGGGTAGAGCCACTGGCCTGACTGCACCAGTTGCAGGAATCTAGTGGCTTTACTCATGTCTCGAAAGTAACTGCAAGAATGTCACACAATTATTAAATTCCAAAAACGCTTCGATGACTTGATTTTATAAGACGAAATAAGGGTTTAGTAAATAAAAATTAATAATCAGACAAGCTATAGTTAATTTAAACAGTCAGGGTGTCGAAAGAGGCAGGTTGCCGTTATTAACCAGCAGGTCAGGCATTGTTTTTCATATGAACTATCGAAATACAGTTCGTATTACCGGGACACATTGCCACTGTTAATTCCGGCGATCAAAACTCGCAGAAGTAAGGAACTAAAAGCTCGTCAAATGAAACCGGTTCTCTGCGGATTGATTCCAATACGGCTTCTTTACCTTTTTTAATACACGCAGTAACCTTGTCGCTTGCAATCACACCATTATTAGCGATAACATCACATTGCACTGCCAACGAATGGCCCGCATAACAATAGGTTTGCTTCAATTAATAAATAACAATGGATGATAACTGACAGCTGCAGTCCCCTGGGAGGAGGCAGACACTGATATCTACCTCACTACGTCCAAGCACTTCATTATGTTGACTGCAGTCTAATCCGTAATAATATCAAATATATCTTATATCAACCTGTAGCTGGATCTGTATGCGGGAATGTTTTAATGAGATACCGCGGCCCCGGAACGCAAGGGCAACTGAAGAACAGAGTGGGTTTTTAGTCTCTGAAGTCTGATACTTTGTCACTTCAGCTCCAGTGGACTACAGCGGAAGGAATCTTCAATGGTTTTTCATTCGAAAAGTAACTATTACAGAGTTGTTCAGTAGTAGGAAATTCCCATCAAATTCTCATACTTCGTCGTGATAGGTGGGTTGTGGACATCAGTTAGGCAGCCGCTCCACATAAATTCTGCTATAGGCCGCATCCAATTAGACTAGAACTCGACTTCAACATCGGCAAAAGGAAAGACATTTATTTCGTCAGTACTTAGGTATAAGTTCCACGCGACGAGCATTTTGCCATCAATTGAGCACTCGACAACACTAACCAACCAACCTCGGTAAAAGGTAACCGAACCCAGGATGTCACGCTCGATAGCGCATGCAACGAGTCCTTTGCAATAATAGTAAGAAAATTAGAAACAGAAGCTTATCGGAGTGGAATTCCATGGAGTCTGTTTCTTGATAGCTATAACCTGGGAGTCTAAGTCAGGAGAGAATAGGTTACTTCTATTAGGTGATTTTTTTATAGTGGTTTGCTTTTTTAAACCGGCAAGATTCTTTTTACAGATGTTTATATAGTGGACTAGCTTTTGCCCGCGACTTCGTACGCGTGGGAAGGTTTTCCCGTGCAAATCCCGATCCCGTGGGAATTTCGGGATAAAAAGTAGCCTATGTGTTATTCCAGAATGACAACTATCTACTTACCAAATTTCATTCAGATCCGTTCTGTAGTTTTTGCGTGAAAGAGTAACAAACATCCATCCATCCTCACAAACTTTCGCATTTATAATACTAGCTTCAACCCGCGACTTCGTACGCGTAGGAAGGTTTTCCCGCGCAAATCCCGATCCCGTGGGAATTTCGGGATAAAAAGTAGCCTATGTGTTATTCCAGAATGTCAACTATCTATTTACCAAATTTCATTCAGATCCGTTCAGTAGTTTTTGCGTGAAAGAGTAACAAACATCCATCCATCCTCACAAACTTTCGCATTTATAATATTAGTAAGATAAGATAAGAAGTAAGATTAGTAGGAAGTAGGATAGTAGGACTAGCTTCTGCCCGCGGCTTCGTACGCGTGGGAAGGTTTTCCCGCGCAAATCCCGATCCCGTGGGAATTTTGGGATAAAAAGTAGCCTATGTGTTATTCCAGAATGTCAACTATCTACTTACCAAATTTCATTCAGATCCGTTCAGTAGTTTTTGCGTGAAATAGTAACAAACATCCATCCATCCTCACAAACTTTCGTATTTATAATATTAGTAGGAGTAGGAAGTAGGATAGTAGGAGTAGGATAGGATTTACTAACAGTTAATACGGTTTGCCATTTAACTATGAATGCCGACGCCAGAACAATGCTTGCAAATTGTACAATTTTTTTGTATAACTACGGTTTTGTTCGTCAAACTTATCGGGCGTTACATCCATTTTTCGCTCGACATAATCGTCCATCCGAGTCCATACTCTAGTTAGTAGATAATATGCATCCACAATGACGACAAGCACTTAGTGGAAAATTGAAAATACGGAAGATTAAGCTTGCGCAAAAGTACAAGGACTAGACCTAAGACGCGTCGCAGGTTCTATGAACTGGCCTCTGCGATCTCACACTTTATAAAGTTTTTGAAAATTTAACTTCACGATTGCGGTTCATTCTAGCTACTTAGCCGTGGTGCTCAAATGCCCGAAGTCATATTTAAACAAATAAATCCAATATTAAAGATACCTATTACCTAACATTATTTGAATGAGTTTAATTTCATTTTAAATTTTTATACCTCTAAAAAACATCCTTTAGTAAACGTACATCATTTTCAACCACATCATCGCTCAGATGAGATGTTGGTCAAACGGGAACTATCAACATTAAAAAAGCCATATAATTTTGATTGGAATACCTACTATGACATGTGCTTTCTTCTGAAATCATAGTTGGCACGACTCTATTCTGCGTTTTCAAAGGTCACCTATTTAACTTTTGGCCGCCCAATCGTAGCAAGAGGTCTATACGAATATTCATACAGCAAAACTGTACCTACCGATGTTTTAATAAAACATCACACGTAATAGCCGGACTTGGGTTACAATAGACAGTCTGTAAGAAAGAACCCAGACGTGCAATTATCTGGGTTAGCATCTACATTGTTTAGAGCTTCTCAACGCCATAGTAGCCTACTTCCCATGAGGTGTCACAACTTTGAAGCAAGGTGACTTCTAGGCATAGAGGAATGTAAAGCAAGAAACCTTTTATATATAAAAGGTTTCTTGCATGTACCTAACATTAGCTATGCTGACAGTTTCGACAGCGTTAGTATACCTCCGGGATAGTGAGAAATTGATTGACACATACCGGTGTAAAATGGTGGTTCATACAAACTTTCCAGTCGGACTTTCGGATACCTGCCTATATCCTAAACTCCACGAGCAAGCGCGTAATTTGCGTACGTGGGACATAATTATAAATCATTCGATCTATCCCAGCTCCTCCAGAAAGGCAAGTATCGCTCTGGTTTTACTTACCATTTTACGTAGGATATTTAGGATTGTTCTGCGACTGCAGGGCAGCCTAAAAGCTCCTCCTTCATACAGACTGGACTATTACGTAAAGGTGGTTGTTGAAGGACCCGTGACAAGTTAAAGCGGCTGTAGCCAACCGCAGTAGCGGTGAAGATAGTTTTAGGACCTGTTTCGTAAAGCAGCCATCGAGGAGGGAACAGCCTCCGTGACCTGCCTACACTCACCATGGTATTCCCGTAGTTTGTAGTGTTATCGCTGGTGAGTTTTCTTACCAGGTTGCGAAGATATATGAAAGGGATTGCGTGCAGGTATCATGGCCGCCATACATTCCAACCCCTTCAAGCAAGTTCGTTCGCTGCATCATTGCCTCGGGAGCGGGACTCGCTGTGTCAATATGAAGCCTTGTGTATTTTCTGCCTACCCTTATGCGAATGCGTGTTCTTATGTACATGTATGTATGTACATAGTTATAAAACGAAAAATAATTATGCTATACTCTGGCAAAATATACCCAGAAGCATTCAGATCGAATGACGCTGTACACAAGCTGCGGGCGGCGCGTTTAATGATAAAACCACAACACATAAAATGGAAACGTTTAATTTGTTAGATAACTATAGAACACAGTATCAATACACGATGTCGATGGCACTCTCTAACATGCCTGTATACATAAACAGGTTAGTGATAATATCATATTCTTAATCATTACAATTAAAATTAAGTCAAAATTAATGGTTTTTGTTAATACTGGTTAGTTTTACTTGGCATAGTGGCACGAAGCGACGAATGGTGGCTATGGAGTGTGTAGGCGTTCAGACAGAGACGTCAGTTTTTAAGCGGCGTTTCCCGACTACCTACCGTCTCTGCCCACGTCCTGCAAACATTTTGCGGATTTTCTACGCGCCGTTTTACGCCTCTTAGGTAGAACAAAGGGTTAATCTCTTTTAAAATAAATTGAAATATTTCTTGTATAAAAACAGAGTGACAAAGATTTGAGTAAATATGGCACCGTCTGTAAAACTATGGGCACTAATCAAACATTAATACGTTATATATAAAATTAAAGGCGATCCTAAACACAAAACATTAACATTGTGACCAGTTTTTCATGACCCGAGTCCAGACATAGGGGTTTATAAACTGAGTTACCAATTTGGCTAAAACATGCAAAATAACCAGATTTTTGCTTGAAAATTAGCATTTTTGTCACGAATAAGCTAAAGCTAACTTATAAATAATTTTATTGTTATCGCCCCCTAACACAAGGCTTAAATTCAAACATAATATTATTTCATTACAGAATCTAGGACACAGACGCCACGCGACAATGATGCGACGATTTTCTACAAAGTCTACGACTACCCTTCCTAGTCTATGTTTCTCATCTTCATCTGTAACTCGAACCGTCTATTAGTTCTGACGCCTTTGATGATAGTTCTATTTTCATTCCTCTTTAGATTTCGTCTGTCAGTAAAAGACTTCTCTCTCATGGCCGTTAGCTTCGCGACTTCACGCCTCAATGATGTGGCACCAGCCAGCGATGGTAGTGCACCCTGCCTTGGAAGTACACCTTTGGGTTTCTCGATGGGTTTTTCTTTCGGTTTCTCCACAGTCTTGCTTGGTATGCTGAACGGGTTCACGTCGAGGTTCAATTTGAACCCGAACCTAGTGAAACCTGGCCTTGAAGATTCCTGTGTGGGTAATTTCTTGGTAGGGGTGTCGGTTTTTTCTTTCTGCGCTGGTCGAGTAAGTTCTGTAGCGGTTACCTTCTTGGGCGTGTCGGTTTTCTCTTTGGGCTTGGCTAACTCTTTGCTCTTTTTGGGCGATTCCGTGTTATCTGCAATTTAAAAAAACTTTAGAATTTGAGAATCAAAATCATAATGTGTAAGTATACATATCGTTATTATTTATTTTCGATGGGCCTCAGGAACTTAAAATAAAGGAACAAATAAATAAATGTAAAAGTGAGTGGTATGTTGTCTCTATGTACAACTTCGTTCGCGTGAGTTTGCCCGCGTAAATCCCGATCCCGTGGGAATTCCGGGCTAAAAGTAGCCTAAGTGTTATCAACTATCACATTGTAGTACATAATTTTTATGTAGCATCAATAGTTTTCTCAACGCAAACCAAATCATGAGATTCTATAGGCAAAATAATGCTGCTTCGGTTACATTATTGCAATTTGCTGAAATATCTAAGTATATGGTTTTTCAAAATAAATTACAGCCTATGTTGCAGTCTTTCTATTGGTGAAAAAATGGTTCCAATTGGTCGAGCAGTTTCAGAGCCGGGTACAAACAAACAAACAAATCTTTCATCTTTATAATATTAGTATAGACTACTGATTTTGACCACTAGGCCATGCTATTTTAAAGACTCATCAAACAAGTAGTTTTTCCGCCTGTTAAGTTTACCTAACAAGAAATATTAAACGCGCGGTACACAGCTATTTTAAGAATGACCTGAAACTGGAGTTTATTGTAATGACCAATGTAATTGTTAACGATCTAAATAGCTACGTGGGAGCGTGCCTGGTGTCCTAGGCCGGGCGGATTCGATTTCCACATACATACTATAGGTACTGATACCAATGGCGTGCCTAGGTTTAGATTTCAGGGCAATAGAGCTATTTAAACTGGGAAAAACACTAGTGTGTGAGTAGACGCGGTGCACTTTTTGTTCTCTCACTCTCATAGTACAAAGGAGCGACGTTCCTCAGGAGATCGAGATCAAGCACAAGAAAACCTATGAAACCGCTTTCAAGACACAGCAGCGCCAACTACGGAACTCTGAGCTACCACTAATATCTTAATGGAAAAATGCAATAACGTTGCCGGAACTGGAAATCGGTTGGGAAGTCTTTTCCCAACAATGTTAGGTTGAGCTTCAAATCCAACCGGATGCAACTGAACTCCATAACCCAGAAGCTGGGTAGCACGATATGTCTTGATTTTCTGGCTGTGGTCATTACCCGAAACAACTGTCAAAAATAGACAAATGACAGCCGGGGTCAACGGCTTAACGTGCTTTGTGAGGCACGGAGGAACCGTAAACTAAAGGAATCACAATTTTTATATGCGCTTTTAAATGCAACTTCTTAGGGGCCGTTCAAGTATTACGTAAGCACATTCTTTGCAATTTTTAACCCACCCCTTCCCCTCGTCAGCAAAAGTAAGCAAAGCTCTTACCCCTCCCCTCCATACTTAGGTAAACATTGGTACAATTGATTGATTCATGAGCAGCAGTTATAAATCTAGAAATAAGGAATAGGTTTGGAAAGAAGTCTTTAACGCACATAATATTCATTTAAATAAACTTTACTGATACGGAATTCAACAATTCATTATTTGTAGGAATCCCCGAAAATGCATTTCATTTTGAAGCATAGACAATGTGTGTTGCTATATGTGTAAAAAAATAAATAATTACTGCTGACGTAATCACCATCTAGATCCCCCACCCCCCATGTCATCAAAAATAAGCAAAGCAAAGACCCCCACGCCCCGTGCTTACGTAATACTTGAAGGGTCCCTTAGGGTCAGTGTAGATTTTCCAGCTGAGCATAAAATTGCAGCAACTACTGTCATATTTGTAACCTGGTATTTAGGTTAAGATAGTAAACAGTTTTGTGTTGTTAGCTAACTAGTAACCACGTATCGAGAGATCGGTATGACTCACGACTGCGATATCACAGACAACTGTTATCTATTTGTGGCAAACGGATCGATATCGATTCCATCTTGGTCAAAAAAATACAGGACTGTTATGAAATTTTAGACCTTGTAGTAAGATTTTTGGATATCGTCGTGTGTCATTATTATTTGCTGATTTTTCGAAGGACAAGAAGCATAAATATATTTGTTTGGAATGCCTTAAGGATGTCGTGCGCCGTGAGATTGGCGGAGGGTTTGTCAGATTCGTTCTAACTCAAACAACCCCGGTGTTCTCTTATTCGCTTGCGTCCAGAACTCCGGATGCGGCTGTGACTTCCGATGCCTGAGAGTAGCGTCAGCCTGCCAGCAACAGGCTTTCGACCCGAAAGTAACGAGCGGCGAAACGCCATAGTTACATGGTGGACATCCCCGCACGCACAAAACATTTTAGGAATACTTTCATTGTGCGTACAACTAGTGTGTAATTCCCTGCCCGAGTCTGTTTCCTGATAGCTATCACCTGGGAGTCTTTAAGTCAAGACTGAATCCACCATGTAACGATGGCGCATCGCCGTTTGTCTTATAGTCCGATGATGGAACGGGAATAATTGGTCAGACATAATTTTCTTCAGTTTAATGACGCTAGTAGATAATAAGTCTAGATCATCAACACTCTGACACATCGCATGGTAAGATCTGCTAGCTCTCATTATGTAAGAAGTTTTCCACACAGAGGGAACATATAGTGGAAGAAGATTACTTAAATGACTTTTTAGGGTTCCGTAGCCGAATGGCAAAAAATGGAACCCTTATAGTTTCGTCATGTCCGTCCGTCTGTCTGTCTGTCTGTCCGTCTGTCTGTCTGTCCGTCCGTATGTCACAGCCATTTTATTCCGAAACTATTAGGACTATACATGTGAAACTTGGTAGGTAGATGTATTCTGTGAACCGCTGAAAAAAATTAAAAAATATTGAAAATAAAAGGGGGCTCCCCATACATGGAACTGAAACTGAAAATATTTTTTTTTTCATGAAATCTATGCGTGCGTGGTACGAGTATCTATTGACAAGTCTTTAAAAATGAATTTTTCATAAAGTTAATCGTTTAAAATATATACGCTTCCAAAGTGGTAAAATGTGTCTAATAATAACGGAGTGAAAAATATAAAAAAACATATGCTGTAGATCTTGATGTAAACTTTCAACCAAAATTGATTTGAACGAGATCGGGTCAGCAGTTTTTGAGATACAGCATTTTTCTAAAACCGCAAATATAACTTTGTAATGCATACAAACACTGAAAAAAAAAAGTTATTTGGCGTAGTTGTAAAAATTGTAAATAAGCTAGTTTTAAGAGTAAGGTTTTTTTTTGTCAAATAAATTGTATTATAATTATTATATTTAGTTACTACGGAACCCTTCATGGGCGAGTCTGACTCGAACTTCGGGAATTTTTTTATGGTTGGACCAGGGCGTTATCTACTCTCAGCTGACTCTTGATACGCCTGGTGCGAGATGGAAGAGCACAGGTCTTAACCTTATCCCTTTCGCCTATGAAATCACGCTTTCGCAGGAATAAAAAACTACATTTTCGCCTCCGCTTCTTGTCCTCCTACTTCAGATCTAACGATTTAATATGGACAGCAGCAGCTATAATATGGAGATATTATAGCAGTTTTAACTGCTTCGTTGCTCTAGTGGTAGTAATCGCGACGGTTGAGCATAAAGTCCCCGGTTTGATTACCAGGTCGAGTAAAAAATACTATTGGGGGTTTTCTATTAGAAATTTCCCAGTGGTAGCTCGAAGTTTGGAGGTTAGCGGTGTGATTGTGAGCCCCGTGCCTCGGAAAGCACAGTTCTGTGCCTGAACTTTCTCCGATCGTGTCGGACTGCTGTTCCATCGAGCCTTGAGAGTAAAGGAGCAAAGTGTAAAGGAAAATGTGTTACCATTGATGTGCATTTAATTATACGACGCAATAGCAGATCCTCTATCGTCTGTTACAGGCTTAAGCATGACAACTACCAAGTGGCTCGTAGGTAAAAACTGTTTCGGTATATTTTCTATTTGAATAATTTAGTTTAAATCATTCAATACGAAATCATTGAAATGGGCAATTAAACTTATGATTAGATACGAACTATTTGAAATACCGGAACATTGTACAACTAAAATAACAAATAGAAATAATTTTGTCCCAAAACTATGAATGTGATTGAAAATGTGATGTTTATCTACAAATATTATTTTTCCAGAGACTGATTATAATTATCGTCAATAATTGCCTTTACGAAATTCTTAATGATGGCCTAATAACTATGCTGTCGTAATTTGGGATGTAGGTAATGTAATTCTACATAGACCATTGATATCTGACGAAATATTTTTTCAGTTTATTTTGTCATGCGATAGGAAATCATTTTACGTATGGTATGTCGATACATTTTATATGATAACAAAACATGTGAAAAAAAAATGAATTTCTTGACCCAATATTGTAAAGAGAATGGAATAGAATACCGAGGAGCTCGTGAATAAATAAAAAACCGGTCAAGTGCGTGTCGGGCCACGCGCAGTGTAGGGTTCCGTAGTTTTTATAACAGCCAAGTGCGTGTCGTATTCGCTGACTGATCGTTTCGTACCATGCTCTAACTAAAAGCCAAACATGACTACCTAACTAATTTGACTTCCTATACAAATCCTCACCTGATCCGACAATTTTGCACGAAGTTTTAATTTATTTAGAAATTTGTATAAAACTTGTCATAGCCGGTGTTTTGAATTTAAATACGGACACAGAGCTACACTACTCAATCGTCACAAGAAACTAGCACGATACAACTGGCGCTTAGCGCCATCTATCGACATTTCTGTAGAGTTGTTCGAAATTTTCGAGTCAAATACAATTGGTCTACTATTACTCGTAAACTTGTAAAGCCCACTTATGTGTGATAGTTTTCCTTTAAATTTCGTTATATATAGGTACTACTGCCGTGACATTTGAATTTCTAACTACAACCGTTTAGTTGATAGAGGGGGAGGACACTTGACTCTAACGAAAACTGGTACTTTAAAGCTTGATAAGTCACGAACGGTTCACTTAATCAAAAAACGGTCTTACCAAACTCCTAATATTTTTGAAAGACCTATCCAACGATATCCCACACTATGGGAAGAACGAAAAAAAATAATTATCATCCCACTTTACATGTATGGGAGGTACCCTAAATAATTGTTTTTTTCAAAATTTTATTTTACCACTTCTTCGGCGTCATTAACGTGTATACTCATGAAAAAGTACAACTTTCTAGTACCAATAGTTTTTGAGCTAAACCGCGGACAGACGGACAGACAGACGGACATGGCGAAACTATAAGGATTCCTTGTTGACTACGGAACCCTAAAAATGAATGTGGCACTCGGGGATTATAATTACTTATTTATTTATTTTATTTATGCAGTACCTATTTATTTTTTCTTTGATATTAATTCAAGTTACACTTTTTGAGCGTGGTGACCGATAAGAAAACATTTTTTTTCTTTTATTGAATAAATGAGAAGTTAATAAGTATTGTTTAAAATATTTTTATTATCTTATAGACGTATGCGTGTAGACTAGCTGCTAACTGCTCGTAGCAGCTAGTGTACACGCATACGTCTAGTCGCACGCACACAAACACCGTGCCGAAGTCTGCCGAACTTTCAACGCCGCACCGCTGTGCCGGTCGGAGTGGCGGGTGTTAGGTTTATTTTCGTTACGGAATTTCTTGATTCGGTCGCCGCGCTCAAAGCCCGCGATAAAAGCTATGCAATAGCTTAATAACAGCCAACAAATCTTCAACGTTAAGCAACACTTGTCGAGCTAGATCCGTGGATGGGTGACGACCTTAACACATTGAGAATCCTCCGTCATTATATATTATTTATTATTATTTTTACATTTCTTGTATGATTTGTACATACTTGACAGTTGGCAGGGTAGTCAGAAGCCATAAAATCTAACACCAGTCCTGCGAAGGGATTACGTATTAACTACACAGTTACTGGGTACTGCGAAGGGATATCGTATTACCTACACAGTAACTGGGTCGTGGAGCTTCATTCGGCGGTGAGTTTACATAAAATAGTAGTATGCAGTTGCAGCCTGTTAGATTGGAAGATTTCCCTAACATGTTTGGAAGTGAATTAGTTAGGCAGCTAATGATTTAAAAACACTTTTGTTTACATTGTACCTGCATTGAAAGATTTTCATAACATGTTTGGAAGAGAATTAGGCAAAAAACCATTATTAAAAACTTTTTAATTTGAACTTACGTATACAGCATAGTGACTAACGATCTGTCTTGCAATTAATCAATTAACTTGCCGGAATTCTCCTGTGACATCCACGTTAAGACGAGGGGATGGGGGTGATGTTAGACGTGTGCAATCTCATTATTGAAGAAGTAATGAGACACAGCCGAGTGTTCCATTTGCGACCCAAAAAGCAGCCAGCAGCATTGACGATGCCCGATAGCACCATTGGCTGCCAGGGTTGTGAGAATGCCCTAACGAGACAGCGGGTCAGATGTGAACTCTCTTCTGTTCTACCCAGACCGCGCGGAGCCAATTGATAATTTTCCATCTGAATAAAAAATAGCATATACATATATACAGACTGAAGTACTTATATGAATTAGATTTTAGAATATTTAATAGTATTTAATTTTAATTTTGTAATTTTAATTTAATATAACTTAAACTTTAAAAACTAACATAGTGTAAGTTATCATACTAACACATTATGGACTTTTTTTATGGTTTACTAGCTTTTGCCCGCGACTTCGTACGCGTGGGAAGGTTTTCCCGCGCAAATCCCGATCCCGTGGGAATTTCGGGATAAAAAGTAGCCAGCAAATTTCATTCAGATCCGTTCAGTAGTTTTTGCGTGAAAGAGTAACAAACATCCATCCATCCTCACAAACTTTCGCATTTATAATATTAGTAAGAAAGATAGTAAGAAGTAAGAAGATAGGCTTGCGTTTGACCACCATCTCACCTGATGTTAAGTGATGATGTGGTCGAAGATGAAGCACGCTTGCCTAGAAGTAACCTATTCACTCTAGACTTAAAGACTCCCAGGTTATAGCTATCGGGAAACACAGACTCCGGCAGAGAATTCCACTCCTTAGCCGTAGGCACAACGAAAGTATTCCCAAAACGTTTAGTGCGTATGGGTGGGATGTCCACCATGTAACGATGGTGCATCGCCGTTTGTCTTATAGTCCGATGATGGAACGGGCTTTATGTCTGATTTGTAATAAAAAATAAGTTTAAAAAAATATGCTAAAGAAGTTCAAGCAAATTTCACAAAACACAAGTGATACCCGTGTCTGTCTGTATCCTATCTATATGAAAAAAGATTTTTTACGTATACGCAGACACAGATACGAGCCACGTGTAAGCTGAACTAGACACATGTTCGGTTATTGATAAGAAACTGCTCTAATAATAGGGAGCCCAGATATCGGTATCTTGATAGCAGCTAGTGACGCATCGATTAGTAATTGATATGATAATGTAATGTGAATAGAATTACAGCTTTCGTGCAATACAGAACTGTGAATTTTCCTAAATTAATCGTTCTGTATGTTTTTCTATTATACACTAGCTGACCCGCCACGACTTACATACTCGCGTGGTATCCTACCCCTACCCAACCGATACCACCCACTACCCCTATCCCACCGATACCCTACCCTTACCTTACTCTACCCCTACCCTACTCAAACCCTACACTACCCCTACCCTTGACTCCTACTATTTTTTATTTCTTTTTTTCATAAGAACCTTCTCCTGACAAAATCAAGCAACAAAAAAAGAATCAGCCAAATCGGTCGAGCCGTTTTCGTGTTTTGCGCTTAGCAACACATTTAGTGATTCATTTTTATTATATAGAGATATTCATTGTTCTCACATATAGCCGCAAGAAGAATAAAGTAAACGATTACGATTATAATAACGATTTTTGTGCTATACATCACCATTTTGTATGCAAAGGTTGATAACGAAAAGGTGATAGCAGTATCCAGTAGATAAGCCAGTGGTGCGACTAAACTCTATGGAGCTCATACAAAATGGAATCAGACGCTACTTTGGCGAAATCCTTGCCAAATTAATACTTTAGAAAAAATATCTAGTGTTATTTCCGCTAAGATCTAGCATGTTCAATCTTGCATGCAGTAGGTTGGTCGACTGTGGTTTGTTTACATGTGATAAGTTTTTAATTACATCCCTTCTGCATGTGCATATATTTGTGGGCATTTTGAACGTTTAGATGCAAGTTTGAACGTTTAGATCTTGGCGGAATTAACACTAGATATTTTTCTAAATTATTAGTTTTCTATGTAGCTTGCCTATGGAGGCTGGTGGATGAGTTTAATCTGAGGTTCTTCTAGCAGACAGGTATGAAGTCAATAATCGAATACTACGAAGAATGGTCAAGTGCAAGTTAAACCGCGCACCGAGTCAGAACCAACTTACCTCAGTAACTATACAAGTTCGATAAAAACAACTAACTACATGCTTACGGTTTTCTCACTAAATTTCATGATTTTAGTTCTAAAGGATGTATCCTATATTGTTTAGTTGTGTGTATTGGATTTTGTTACTTTAAGAAATATATATTACTAGCTTCCGCCCGCGACTTCGTCCCCGTGTAAAAAAAAATCCCCTATTTTGAAACATTCTTCATTACTGCTCCGCTCCTATTGGTGTTAGCGTGATGATATATAGCCTATAGCCTTCCTCGATAAATGGGCTATCTAACACTGAAAGAATTTTTCAAATCAGAACGGTAGTTCCTGAGATTAGCGCGTTCAAGCAAACAAACAAACAAACAAACAAACAAACTCTTCAGCTTTATAATATTAGTATAGATAATTAATGGTCATGTTGAATCTTTTTACAGATAAAAGAGGTAGTAGATCCGAGTATTTGATATAAATCTCTTACAGACAACCTTTGAATGAACAGAAATTAAAGGAGATAGATTTAGGGCTGTCAGTGTACAACATCATACATAATACTATGTTTTTTATTTTATTTGTAATAGGCTCGCGTCAAACGCGTCTCACCTGATGGTAAGTGATGATGTAGTCGAAGATGGAGCACGCTTACCTAGAAGTAACCTATTCGCTCTTGACTTAATCTATACTTATAATAAATCTGTAGAGAGGTCAATTCTGTACATTAAATATATTTACAAAATAACTATCAGGGGGTGATTAGGGATCGATACTGATACCAAAAATGCAATCAGTAAAATTTTTGTCTGTCTGTCTGTCTGTCTGTCTGTATAACCGTTATAGAAACAAAAACTACCCGACGGATTTTAACGAAACTTGGTACAATTAATATTCATACTCCTGAGCAGGTTATAGTATACTTTTCATCACGCTACAATCAATAGGAGCAGAGCAGTGAAGGGAAATGTTGGAAAAACGGGAGAAGTTACTCCATTTTTTAAGCTTCCGTCGCGTGTGCAACCTTAATGGTTAAAGCTACACAGAAATCATTTATGACGGAAATGTTCTCCTTAAAATTATATAAAAAATATCCCACGACAGCATATGTCTATCTTTTATGGTTGACTCACAATAACACGTGTAACTCCCGATAGCTTAGCAGTTCGAAGCTTTCTGATTATAATATTTGTCTACTCTTACGTTTATAACACTCTCAGTCACCCCTAATTGAAAAAGTTAACATTATTAACTATTCCATAAAACAGAGTCATATAAATCGGTATAGAAACACCAAAGTTATGCATGAAATACGCTAATAATAAGCCATCGCGCGTGAATACTGAATCATGCTATAAGGATTATTTTTGCCGCGCTCGACGCGTCTCGATTGGCCAAGTGCGAGCCAGACTCGCCCATGAAGGGTTCCTAAAAACCTTAAAAATTTCTAGAAACCAGCTTATTTGCATTTTTACAACTACGCTAGATAACTTTGTTGTTCATAGTGTTTGTATGAATTACAAAGTTATATTTGCGGTTTTAGAAAATATGCTGTATCTCAAAACTGCTTACCCGATTTCGTTCAAACTAATTTTGGTTGAAAGTTTACATTAAGATCTACAGACATATATATTTTTTTAGATTTTTCACTCCATTATTATAGAAGAGTAGTTAGAGGGAGGGGGGACATTTTACTACTTTGGAAGCTTATATCTTTTAAACGATTGACTTTATGAAAAAGTGGCTTTAGAAACCCTTATATCATTTTTAAAGACCTGTCTATAAGTACCACACACGCATAGGTTTCACGAAAAAAATATTTTCAGTTTTAGTTCCATGTATGGGGATCCCCCTTTATTTTAAATATTTTTTAATTTTTGTCTTAAAATCGGAAAGCTGTTCATAGAATACATCTACCTACTAAGTTTCACATGTATAGTCTTAGTAGTTTCAGAATAAAATGGCTGTGACATACGGACGGACGGACGGACAGACAGACAGACAGACAGACGGAGAGACATATCGAAACTATAAGGGTTCCGTGTTTTGCCATTCGGCTACGGAACCCTAAAAAGGCGGGGTGTCCGAGCGCGAGGTTCGCGGTTGAGTAGTGACCAGCCTTAGTGTGCTGAACTACGAGAGGCCCTATCTAAAAAAAAGTGCGGGCTTCATACAATTTTTTAAAATAAGATTTGACCTAAAGGTCCAGTTACCAGGTCATAAAATCCCAAAAAAAAAACATACAATTTTTGCCTGATGATCCCATTGAGATAGGAAAAGTATGGTTGATCCGAATAGACATTCAGAGCGTTCGACCTTATTGACAGACAATACCACAGAGTACTTTCATATATTGGACAATACTTATAAGACAGATATTAACAAACCGTGCTTATCAGCGCGACTTTTAGTCGTTGATAATTTATTTTTAGATTCCTTTTGTTGTTATTTTATAAAATAGGTATTAGTTATTTTAGTATAACGATAGGTAAGTTTTGGCTAATTTACGTTCACTTTTTTATATTAGTTTTATTTTCACCCAGTTGCAACAAAATATAATCGAGGCTCAAATTTTAACAGGTTGCGGTGCAGGAGAAACCGTCTTTATTCCCAGAATTCCCATAATACCAAATAATTTTCCATTCGAATTTAAAAGAACGCAATTCCCAGTATCGGTGTGATATGCAATGACAATTAATAAGGTTCAAGGGCAGACTTTTCGTGTTGCTGGAGTAGATCTCGGTGTCAGTTGTTTCTCGCATGGTCAGTTGTACGTCGCTCTTTCCCGGGTTAGCAGTTCTAGAAATCTTTATGTTCACGTGCCGGACGGGTCAACTTTCAACATAGTTTACCCGGAAGCTTTGCGCTGAAGTATTTTCGTTCTATAGGTACTTAAGCCTCATGTGAACGTGATTTAAACAATATTACCAATACATTAACTTAATAACACATAAGGAGTTACACGCTGATGGAGTCGCGGGCACAGCTATTAACAATAATATTGTGCGGTTCCGCATTGCGATATTTTTCAACAGTATTATAGACTGACATATTATATTTCCCTACTAAATTACGAAAGTTAATCTGTCTGTTACATCAAAATCACTGAACCGTGAGGAAGGACATAGGCTACTTTTTACGAAAAACGACGGAAACGCGGACGAAGTCGCGGGCATCAGCTATCTATACTAATAATATAAGGCTGAACAGTTCGTTTGTTTGGTTGAACGCGATAATCTCAGGAACTACTGGTTCGAATTGAAAAAATATTTAATTTTTAATTAAATAGTAAATTCATAGAGAAAGGCTATAGGCTATATATCATTACGCTAAGGCCAATAGGAGCGGAGCGCCAATGAAGAATGCTTCAAAATCGGGGTTAAATTTAACGTTAGCCCAAAGTAACTATTCCACGCGGACGAAGTCGCGGGCAAAAGCTAGTACTTATAATAAATCTGTAGAGAGGTCAATTCTGTACATGAAATATATTTACAAAATAACTATCAGGGGGTGATTAGGGATCGATACTGATACCAAAAATGCAATCAGTAAAATTTTTGTCTGTCTGTCTGTCTGTATAACCGTTATAGAAACAAAAACTACTCGACGGATTTTAACGAAACTTGGTACAATTAATATTCATACTCCTGAGCAGGTTATAGTATACTTTTCATCACGCTACAATCAATAGGAGCAGAGCAGTGAAGGGAAATGTTGAGAAAACGGGAGAAGTTACTCCATTTTTTAACTTCCGTCGCGTGTGCAACCTTAATGGTTAAAGCTACACAGAAATCATTTATGACGGAAATGTTCTCCTTAAAATTATATAAAAAATATCCCACGACAGCATATATCTATCTTTTATGGTTGACTCACAATAACACGTGTAACTCCCGATAGCTTAGCAGTTCGAAGCTTTCTGATTATTATTCTGCTCCGAAATTTAAAACCACCACAACTTTGCAATGTAACTCGGCTAAAAGTAACCCAGTTGCAACAAAATATAATCGAGGCTCAAATTTTAACAGGTTGCGGTGCAGGAGAAACCGTCTTTATTCCCAGAATTCCCATAATACCAAATAATTTTCCATTCCAATTTAAAAGAACGCGTTTCCCAGTATCGGTGTGTTATGCAATGACAATTAATAAGGCTCAAGGGCGGACTTTTCGTGTTGCTGGAGTAGATCTCGGTGTCAGTTGTTTCTCGCATGGTCAGTTGTACGTCGCTCTTTCCCGGGTTAGCAGTTCTAGAAATCTTTATGTTCACGTGCCGGACAGGTCAACTTTCAACATAGTTTACCTGGAAGCTTTGCGCTGAAGTATTGTCGTTCTATAGGTACTTAAGCCTCATGTGAACGTGATCTAAACAATATTACCAATACATTAACTTAATAACACACAAGGAGTTACACGCTGACGGAGTCGCGGGCACAGCTATTAACAATAATATTGTGCGGTTCGGTATTGCGATATTTTTCAACAGTATTATAGATTGACATATTATATTTCCCTACTAAATTACGAAAGTTAATCTGTGTGTTACATCAAAATCACTGAACCGTGAGGAAGGACATAGGCTACTTTTTTTACGAAAAACGACGGAAACGTGGACGAAGTCGCGGGCAACAACTATCTATGCTAATAATATAAGGCTGAAGAGTTTGTTTGTTTGTTTGAACGCGATAATCTCAGGAACTACTGGTTCGAAATGAAAAAATATTTTTAATTAAATAGTGAATTTATAGAGAAAGGCCATAGGCTATATATAATTACGCTAAGGCCAATAGGAGCGGAGCACCAATGACGAATGCTTCAAAATCGGGGTTAAATTTAACGTTAGCCCAAAGTAACTATTCCACGCGGACGAAGTCGCGGGCAAAAGCTAGTTAAACATAATAATATAAAATGCTTACTCTTAGGACTGATCCTCTCCAACAAGCCCGGCGGCGCGGTAGGTGTGAGCAACTGCTTGGCTCTCTTGGCCTTCCTCTCCTGGCACTCATTGAGCGACTCCATCTTGTTGAACTGCTTCTGATGCATGGCTGCGAAGTTGGGCAGCTTCGTCCGCGGCGGCTTGCCTTCAGACTTCGGCTTGGACGGTGTTGAAGGCTTCTTCGGAGTCACAACTGATAATTTTCCTGTAGATATACAATTTGAATAGTTTCTCTGACTCTTATTGTCGTTGTCGACAACGTTGTCGTATATCGTTTTTTGTTGGATATTAGTAATTACATTGTACTATATTAATTGGTCGACACTGTATTCTCATACCTAAAAAAACTGTATTATCCAAACATTATGAAAATTAATTATGTTCTTAAAAGAGTAACCATAGAGTGTCTTGCCCATTTTTCTGGTAACGACCATTTTTTAGTTTAGTATGAAAAATAGCTAGTGTTATCCGCCAAAAACTTTTTATTACATCTTCTTCAAGTGCTAAATTTTGACGGCGGGAGGGCGGAGCTGCATACTACATGCAAGAAAACAACCAGTTTTCGGCGGACTTAACACTTTTCTATAGTATTAGGATACTGTTTTTATCTTGTCTAAACCATAGAGTGGGGTAACGTTGGACAAGTCTTTAAAAATAATGAGAGTATGGGAAGACCAATTTTCGATTCGATGATCCGTTTGCGAAATATTAAGCTTTAAAGAGTCAATTTTCATTAGAGTCAAGTGTCTCTCCCCCACCAACTAAGTGGTTGCAGGTAGGAATTCATTAGAGTCAAGTGTCTCTCCCCCACCAACTAAGTGGTTGCAGGTAGGAATTCCAATGTCACGATACTAGTACCTACATAATCGAAGTTAATAGGAAAACTATCTACTACTACTAGTACTACCGTCGAGTTTCTTGCTGGTTCTTCTCCATAGGTAACGACCAATTTCGAACCGTGCACTAACTTCTGACGTTTTGTAAGTGCCCATGTAGCCTGTAGGTCTATGTGAAATAAAATATTTTGAGTTTGAGTAATAGCCGGTCGGCATTCTACCGGTATTCAACTCGCTTTCGGACAAATTCCATTGAAAAACATTTAGATCAAGATCTTATTTGTGTAAAACAGAGTAGTTTGTTTTTGTTAGAGCATAGTACGGTACTCTCGGTCAGCTAATCCGACTCGCACTTGGCGTTGTAAATTACAGAACCCAACGCTGCGCGTGGCCCGACACGCACTTGGCCAATTTTTATAATTAACCACGTTAGTCTAGGCCATAAGTTATGGTTTACACTAATAAAATAATTAATTATAACAATACGTAGTACCAATACAATAGGGTTATTACAGCCATTATCAACTAAGTAGCGGAGTTGGCGAAGTGTTGGCGAGGCGAGCAAGCGGTGATAAGGACTCGTACCGGTAATTTACCTTATCTGATGTGACGAATCGAACTAGGTACAATAATACTTAATTTATATTCTTATAATATAATTCAACCGATTTCAAAAATGAAGGAGTTTCCCAGTTTGCCCGAATCTTTTTTTTACCCGACTGCAAAGGAAGGGTTATGTTTTTCGCGCGTATCTTGTTGTATGTATGTATGTAATATTCTTTATTACCTCATATCTCCAGAATCGCTGAACGGATTCACACAAGCCCGAGTGTTCTCAGAAAGGTGATATTAGAAAAACTTAAACATGGCGGCTGTGCGAAGCCATTATACATGGTGAAAAAATTTTTTTTTCTCGAATCCTTCTATATGGGTATCAAATTAAAGGGCTTATTACAAGGATTTCAAAAAGGTATATCATGTTTATCATTAGTGTAATACTAGCAAAATAATATAATGAGAAAGTTTAAAAATATGGACTTCACTTTCTGAATCCGGTGGAGTGCCAATGTGACACGACCGGGAAAACTAAAAAATTGTTAATTAATATTTTAACTAAAAATGTTAAAAAAAAGTTATTTAAAAATTTAAAAAAACCCAACTGCTCAACTGAAATGCAAGAAACAATCAGATTTTTATTTTAAAAAGTGAAGCAGTTGGGTTTTTTTAGATTTTAAATACCTGTTTTTAGACTAGGGGTGTTTTTTTTTGGAAAAATTGAGGTTTGTGGTTTGTTAACCTGCTTAACGTTTAACTAACTATATCGGGGTCCACTTCTAGTATAACCGGACGCATTTGAGTACTAGTGTTTTCCATGCAGCGACTGCCTACCTGACCTCCACAACCCAGTAACTGGGTAACACGATAACCCTAGGCAAGACTGGTGCCAGATTATCTGGCTTCTGACTACCGTAACGAATATGAAAGATTTATAAACGACAGACGACGGCTTAACGTGCTTTCCGGAGCATGGAAGAATCTCGATATTTTAACATAGCCACCCATCCAAGGCACGACCTCGGCCAGCGTTGCTTAACCTTGAAATATGATCCGAGCAGGTCTAAGTATTTAGCCAGAAGCACCTCTTAAGCGCGTCACTAAGATTTTGAAATACACGCGCAATAGCGTGGCCGAATTTATGAGTTCTATGAAAGAAGTATTCCGTAAGAGATAGCTACCATTGTCTCTGTAAGGTTTTGTGAACATGTTGAACTTATGACTTACCTATTAGTTGCCAGATATGTTTTAAAACAGAACGCCTACGTTTATTCACTAAGCAAGTTGACCAATAAATAGATTTTTTTTGGGCGAGTAGTAGGCGCTAGTCGAAGTCAACATATTTGAAATGGAATGCTATTGGGCACAGTTTGGCTTAGTAGAGCGATGATCACTGTACTGGATTTGAAGAGCCCGAGGTCTAATGGATCAGATCGGATGAAACTGGGATTGGAGAGGCCTGTCCAATAGTTAACTACCATAAATAAGATGACTATATTCAATTGAGTCAACCCAGAACAGGGCAACAACGAGCCATGGAAGAGTATTAAGTGCTCTCACAGCCCATGGAACTTTTTCTCGAGGGATCACGGGGTGGATTTAGTATTTTAGTCAGTTTTAGTTAATTGACTAAAAGACTAAAAAATTGGCCAAGTGCGAGTCAAAGTCGCCCATGAAGGCTTCCGTAGTAAATACGCTAAATAACTTTGTTTTTCATAGTGTTTGTATGAATTACAAAGTTACATTAGCAGTTTTAGAAAATATGCTGTATCTCAAAAACTGCCGACCCGATTTCGTTCAAACTGATTTTGGTTGAAAGTTTACATTAAGATCTAGACATATATTTTTTTTAGATTTTTCACTCCATTATTATAGAAGTTAGCGGGGACGGACGGACGGACACATTTTACCATTTTGGAAGCTTATATCTTTTAAACGATTGACTTCATGAAAAAGTGGTCCTATGATATGTATGTGTCCTATGTATATATATAATGATAAAGAAACCCTTATATCATTTTTAAAGACCTGTCTATAAATACCACACACGCATAGGTTTCATGAAAAAAAATATTTTCTTTTCTAGTTCCATGTATGGGGACCCCCCTTTAATTTAAATATTTTTTAATTTTTTTCTTAAAATCGGAAAGCGGTTCACAGAATACATCTACCTACTAAGTTTCACATGTATAGTCTTAACAGTTTCGGAATAAAATGGCTGTGACATACGGACGGACAGACAGACAGACGGACAGACATATCGAAACTATAAGGGTTCCGTTTTTTGCCATTCGGCTACGGAACCCTAAAAACCACCCCGTATACTTCAAACTAAAATAAAACAACGAATACTTCGTCCTCAACGCTGTCGGCTGGTAATGTACTAAAGAGACTGGCAGCATTGCAATGTCGAGTCTGACAGGTCCCTTCGCCCACTAGGAGGGAAGACATTGAAATGAAATTAAATATTTAGTTTGTATAACCATACTAATATTATAAATACGTTAATTCGCTCTGAAAAGAGCGGTTTTTATGTTCCGCCAACACCGTGTGCAAGACCAACAAGCAGCCAAGAAAGAACCCTGAACGCCGCACTAGGCAGACGCATACCTAGGTCTCTCCAGGACACTCGGAGATCCTAACACAACGACGATCGCGGACGCAAAGGAGCGAGCTCGGTTTTTTTTTTTTTGATAGGGCCGCTCGTAGTTTAGCTCGCTAAGGCTAATATACTACTTAACCGGACGATCCTGTGGTGACCTCTAAAATTTAAAGGCCCCCAGCCAGGGCTTACAAACTAGTATTTACATTTAAACAACCGCACGCTGAGGGCACTCCCTGTGGAGTACGAGCCTCGGCTCAGCGGGGTCGTTGGTGGTGGACAGCAAAGGGTCAGGCTGGGTCATATTATTTATGGGGTTATTTATTGCTAATGGCTCAGCATCGCGGGCTGGCTCGTTTGGCAAAGGTCGGGGAGGGTTAACGTTACAAGAGCGCGGACGTCGCGATGGGCCTCGACGGCGAGGCCGGAATACGGAACGCGTTTTGTTTTTGTGTTTTATTATAGTGCTAGTTTCCCTACTGCTTTCTTGACGGATAGTGGTGGGATCGTCGGGTTCGTCTAGTACAAGGCGTGGACGACGAACCCGGGAAATTTTAAAGAGTGTGTACCGGGCGGCCGATACAATCAGGGGGTTTGTGTGTTTTTCAGCAGAGGTGAAGTAACGCGCTGACTGGCGATTCAACACTTGCTTTATAGTCGGGATTTTGAGGTCTACGTGGAGATCCTCGTTCCTCAAGTACCAGGGCGCGCCCGTGGCAATTCGGAGATATCGGTTTTGGATAACCTGCATCCTATGGAGCCGGACTAGAGAGAGAGCTCGGGACACACAATTGTTTTTATATTTTACCTCGAACCGCGGAGCACCCGCGTCTCTCATCCCGTGCGCCGCACGCCGCGGGGCATCGAGCGGCCCCCAGGAATGTTGTTAATAATAATTGTAAATACTTAGAATAGACACAACGTGGACCATGATAATGTCGATCATTATATAAAGAGGCACAATAAATCAATTCATTCCGACAAGAGAGCAGTAGGGAAACTAGCACTCTTAGAAAACACAACAATAACAAAACGCGTTCCGTATTCCGGCCTCGCCGACGAGGCCCATCGCGACGTCCGCGTACTTGTAACGTCAACCCTCCCCGACCTTTGCCAAACGAGCCCACCCGCGATGCTGAGCCAGTAGCAATAAAGAACCCTATTAATAATAATATGATCCAGCCTGACCCTTTGCTGCCCTCCACCAACGACCCCGCTATGCCGAGGCCCGTACTCCACAGGAAGTGCCCTTAGCGTGCGGTTGTTTAAATGTAAATATTAGTATGTAAGCCCTGGCTGGGGGCCTTTAAATTTAGAGGTCATCACAGGATCGTCCGTTAAGTAGTAACCAGCCTTAGTGAGATGAACTACGAGTGGCCTAATAAAAAAAAATACATATTTTCACTCCGACAGCGAACTTGCAGTTAATAAAACACGTACCTACATGTACGTGTTTTATTAACTGCATCACTCCCATTAAAGTCCAATCATATGAAAAGCATGTAGTTTCATGTCTGTGGTGCTCTTTTGAGGAAATAACTACACAGATTTGAGCGGACCTGTCCAGACAGTCGAGCAGACTTGTCCCCTGGTGGAAATCCTCATGAATGGATACAAAAAATACAAATTATCTGGACTTTAAGAGACTATGACCTCTGAGTTTGTTTCGGTGTTTCTTCTCAGAGTAGCCAGTTAGGAAATACCGGCCTCATCTAGCTAAACTTAACACGCAAAAAAACATGATGTGTAAAAGTGTTATTTATAACCAATTTACAAAATAAATATTTCATTTCATTTCATTATGTACCTGTGGCACTGGCAGTCCTGGGGCGGGAGAGGCGGTCTACCGATTGCTGCAGGTCTTCAGCCAGGCGGGAGCGCTTCACGCGGGCGTCTTCCGCGTCGTTCTGCGTGTAGGAGCGCTTGCGCCCAGCCCGGGATGTGGACTCTAGAATTAGATTATTTTAATCATAATCATAAATTGATATCTTTGTTATACATTCAAGAATTCCCCGACTCCTGCAATAGTATATTAACTGTATTGCGGGAGACAGTTTGTTCCCCATGGCAATAGCTTACAATTATTGTCCTGCATGGTTCTTTATTAATTATCGAAGCCAGTGTGTGACATTTGTCTTCTTCTATACATACATGTAAATAAAATTAATGTGTCTGTCTGTGATGTCTAAATAACTGTGTTTCAAGTACATTTAGTATTATGTAATATGACCTCGACAAAGGATGCTTAACTTTGAATATCGTGTGGCTATTATTATTTAATAATAAATGTGTAAACTCACCATTCTCTTCAAAAACGAAGCTCTTGTTGGAGCCCTTGAGGTTTGACTTGATGATCTTTTTCTTCTCTAGTGTGAATGTGGCTGGGTTGTCCACTGGGCTGCAGAACATCACCCTGGTCAGTCTCGGAGCTGGCTCTACTGTAGCATGGTCACCCTTCTCTAATGACCGAGTCACATTCAATATTCTCTTCTTCTGGGAACTCTTTGTGGAATGGTATGGTGTACAACCTGCTCCTGGCACTGTTTCACGTTTTGTTGGAGTTTGCACTTCAGATTCAATTTGTTCTGGGCCATCTTTAGTGAATGTTCCTTCTCGTTTTAAAGGAGTTTCAGGTTTTGGACTTTCTAGTTTCAAGACAAAAGTGTGAGTTTCATCAATACTGCTTTCTATGAGTAATGGAGTAGTGTTGATTATATTCTCAACATTTTCTGTAGAGGTGTCATCACTAGTTATGCTGATACGGGAGATTTCTGACTTGTCCGTAACACTGCTGCTGTCTGAACTAATAAGAGAAGACTTTGAGTTTGAACCGGAGATGAAGTTTTCTTTTCCTTCATTAGAGTTCTCTTTTTCAAAAGTTGTGTTCAATACTGCCTGAATATCTTGTGTTTTGGCTAGTCTTGGTGACTTTCGTTTTGGTTCATTATGAGCATTTTCTGATTTTTCATAAGTTGTCTTGACAACATTTTCTGTAATAGTATCATTCTTATCAAAAGTATGTCTAAGAGACCTTCTCTTTTTAGCAGAACTGGATATGATATTGTTCTCCTTTTCAAAGTTCAACAAACTGGCGATAGAAAAGTTACTTTTATCAAAGGATGCATCTCTGATGCTTGACTTTCTAGCCATAGCACCTTTTTTGAAAGCATCAAAGGAGGCTGAGGTGTCTTTTTCAAATGTGGTATCTCCAGCTCTATCAGTTTTATCATAAGTTGTGTTTGCACTGGAATTCTTGTCTTTTGTTTTAGAAGGTGATGTAAGTTCTTGGTGTTTCTCATAAGTTGCATCTAGATGTTTATCATTACTTTTGTTGAAAGTGGAATCTTTTTTTCTATCTATAGAGTTTTCAGTTTCTTTTTCAAATGTTGTGTTGAGTAAAGTTTCTTGTTTATCAAAAGTTGAATCCTTTATATTCGATTTTCTTCTCCTTAGCTGTTTATTTGATATATTGACATCAGTTTCGTCATCTTTCTTGATAATATTATCATTTGAAGCATTGCTTTTGTCAAATGTAGAATCTTTAAGCATTGATTGTCTTGACTTTAATTGGTTTCTAGAAACATCTAAATCAATTTCTACAGCTAGATCATCCTTAGGAATTGATGAATTGCTCTTATCAAATGTGCTATCCTTCACTGCTGATCTTCTAGTTTTGTATTGTTCGTTAGAAATATTGGAAACATCACTGTCATTAATCTCCTTTACAAACGATGCATGATTTTTCTCAAAAGTAACATCTTTTACAACTGAACTTCTTTTCAGCACCTTTTCAAAGGTTCCATTATTTATAACATCATTCACATCTGACATTTTAATAATACTTGATTTTCTTCTCTTTAGACTGCGATTGCTGACTTTAGAATCATTTAAGTTACTTTCCACATCCTTTTCAAGGTTTGTTGAAATGTTGCTTTTATCAAATGTTGCATTTTTTGTGATAGATTTCTTTGTCCTATGTTTTCCATTACACAAATTAGAAACATTCAAAATATCTTCAAGACCTTTTTCAAGATTATCTCTTGATACTGAAACAAAACATTGATCTATGTTAGTCTCTTCAGGTATGGGCTTCCTCATTTTGGCACTTTTTTTGGTATTTATATTTTCAGGCACTCTATCAGTAGATATATTTCCTGAAATATAATTTTTATCAAAAGTGTTGTTGTTACTATGTTTTTTGGTACTTTTTCCATTGCCTTTGGATGGTGTGGTAATTCCTTCAGCTTTGTCAATTGTGGTATTAACTTTTTTGTCATGTACCATATCTACATTATCATTTTTGTATGATGGGCTGCCCGCAGCACTATGGAATGAGTCAACGGAGATGTTACTTCTATTCAGCATACCATTTTTAGAACTATCATTTTGTGGGATGTCCTCAACAATCATAGAACTTGTCTTTTTCCCTTTCTTCTTCTTCTTTTTCGACTTCTTAACAGGAGCTTCTTCTAAAGGAGGTATTTTCTCAGCAGGGGCAGTTTCAACGATTGACACTTTCTTCTTTTTCTTACTTTTCTTAGATTTAGGGGCTTCTGTAACCTCAACTGGTATATGTTCGTGGTTCTCAGTCTCATCAGCGTCATCAAATTTTTTGAAACGGCGCGATTTTCTTAAGTAATTTTTAGCTTCAGCCTGCGTCTCTTCCTGAATACTGTTTTCAGTTGAATTATGTTCCATGAGAGCATTTTTACGTAAAGCTCTACTTGGTTTCACCTCACCTTTCTTTTTGGTCGCAGTATCTCCGAGTAGTTCATCGTCAGTAGGGTAACTCACGTAATTATTACGTTTCTTGTTTTCAAATATTGAGACGCTTAGTTCGTCCAAGTTTTCTTTCACTCGCTTGCTCCGAGTCTTTCTTTCAGTCTTCACAGCTCGCTCTAGCTCCGTCGTGGCCGTATCTTCAAGCAGAGACGTGTGAATCCCTGAAATGCGCGAATTTTCTTTTATTTTGACGTGTCTTCTATAGAAGCGCAAAGTACGAAAGCAAAACACAAAACTTACGCTTCCCGGATCTGGTGGACATCTTCGTATATTAATTTTGCGTATGATACAGTATTTATAATGTTTATTCGCACTGTTTACATTATACTATATAAAGCTAAATTACACAAATAAAATTAAATTCCACTTTTGGCCGTTTAACGTTTACAAAATTTCAAACTTGCTTGTTTGACGTTGACGTCATCAACAAACTTGACAGTGAGTGTTGCTCTACTTTGTTACTAGCGACTGCGAGTCGAGTTGAAAATCGTGTCAAATTGTAGACGAGTCAAACCAATTGTTAATAACACATCGAATCAATATATTACAATTATTCTCAATTTTTATAACAATAAATATAGTACACTAGTACTCTCGCGGGGCTTCGCTCCCGTGGATTCTATCACGATAAAAACATAACTCTCCTTTTTTGCAGTCGGGTAAAAAGTAGCCTATAACCTTCCTCAAGCTTCAAGCTACTTCCATACCAAATTTCATCCAAATCCACCCAGTACTTTCGAAGATTAGCGCGTTCAAGCAAACAAACAAACAAACAAACAAACTAACAAACTTTTCCGCTTTATAATATTAGTATAGATTAAATTAATAATAAGATGTAAAATAAACCTTAAAAAGTAAATTTAAAACATATTAAGAACTAAATGAGGAAAAGAGGAAGGCAGTCGATTACTATTCACTATTTATTTTTCACCTTCCCGTGTTAGTGAACTACTTATGCATACTAAACTACTTAGGTATTATTACTTTTAATAATTAAAAGCACTAATAAAACAGTTACAAACCTACCTATATGCCGATAAACCGAAACAATTCGAATAGCAAATCGACTCGAGTTGTCGTATAAAAAACTTTTTAACAAAACACAAAAATGCAAAACTTCCACAATTGAAGTTATTTTTCACTTTACAGTGTTTTGTTTTGGAAGTCGGTTTAATTTTTATACAAGGATCTTCTACTTATATTATAAAGTTTTTTTTCTCCTTTTGTAATTTTTATTCCACGCGCACAACATAGGAGTATTTCTATCTAAAATCCGGTCAAAAGTTGAATTTACGAAGTTAAATAAAAACCTATTAAAGGTGAACGCAGACCTAGCCGCACCGCAGTCTCTACAGTCCCCGCAGTCATCGCTTTTTGTTAATGGCCTCGCACACCTATCCGCGCCGCAGTCGCTGCAGTCGTTCCCGTCGCCGTCGCCGCCTTAGAGTATAGAAATAATATAGAGATGCTGTAATTGTCTATATCTTACTTGCTTATACAAATATCTATTGAATCGATACAGAACTATGAAACTACACTTTGTCTCTTTTTAACCAATGAGTAATCTCATTTGAAGAAAGAGACGTCATGCTATTTGTTTATTCTCTGCCTGGCAACATTTTAACATTTCCGTCAAAGTACCTACCTCGCGTGCCATCCGCCATCTTTTGGACGCGTGGTTTTGTGGTACATCAGCTGTCAAATGAACAACAACATTGGATTTGGATTGCGATTTTTAGGCCGTGCGCGCATTGCCTTGCGGTGGCCGCAATTCCGGTAGTTCTACCGCACCGGTAGACTGACCGCAGTGCGCGCATTTCTATGACACTCCATACTTCACAAAGGAGATTGACCGATTTGGACCAAATGCTGCCCAGGCATGGGAATATTTTTAATTTCTTCCTTATATGAAGACAAATTTAAATAAAATAAAATAAAAAAATATTACCACGGGGTTATACAGTACCTAAAAACTTATCTTATGGCTTTTGTGGTGCTTTAACTTTTGATATTTATTTTAACGTTTACGTTAAATAATATGATTATTTTACTTATTCTAACTCCTGAGTCTGATCCCGACCTCGCTACTCTCGCTCGAAGCAAGTTTTTTTTGTAAGCTCTACACGAAAATGATAGCTTTGTAGAGCGCTCTCTCGATTTTCAATTCCAAGATAAGTACAACAAAATCACAACGAGAGTTGAGAGAACTCAAAGGTCTCGCTTGCTCATATTCAGATTTGGTATGTGTCTGTCTCTTTCGCGCACGGTGGGTTTATACCTGCTTGCGCGCGCGCCATTTTGTTTGTATCGCAGTCTAACATCACTCTTTGACGTGAACCGTTGTGTACTGTGCGCTTATCTATCTCCTTATTTTTTTTACAACCCGGCATTACTTTTGGACTATCGTATCTGCATCACCAGTTGACCCGGCTATTCGTTTGGACTACTCGATGTATCAACCACATCAAAGAGTGTGTTTGTTTTGTGATCGTTCTGTGGAACGAATCAGAAGATATATGTTAACTCGAGATCTTCATAACGAACATCAACATACAGTTCAAAACATCATTCAAGCTCTACCACGTGAGGTAAGTACTTAACTTTATTGAAGTAGTTATATTATTACACAAAATAAGCCATTATCTCAACAGTTAAGACAATTATTTACATTACTTAAATCATAACAAATGTGTTCTTAGATATCTACTTAGAAGTAGGTACATACCTACTATAAAATCTAGACTCCACTTGGATAAAACTACAAGGAACCGCAAAAGAACTCTTTATAGATAGTTATAGTCTACGCGTTATCAGGCATGGGACCCAAAATGTCAACAGCCATAGGCATGTCCAATAAACCAGTCCAGTTATCGGTAGTCCGCTACCTGCGCACCGAGATCGTTGAGTCACTGTGACCCTCCTAATTACCTACCTGGTCCTGATTGATGGTTAAAATAGGCTGAATGTTGTTTTGTATGTACCTACTTATTTTAATTAAAAACTACTTTTGTGTTACCACTAGTTGTGTGCATGGTGCGTGTTTTCTATCGTTGATCTGTAGAAGTTACGTGGTGACGTTGAGATAGATATTGTTATAGGGAAATGTTTTCTTACCCGTCGAATTATTTTAAAACGCGTTGAATGTAGTTACCTGAACGTTTGCTCTTATCAGCTCCTAAAAATCTTATTCAAGAGTCACCTTCCCGGTTCGAGTATACAACATAATTGGACTACAGTTCGGATTCATGTTACGCCGTGGGTTATTTGTTTATCACTTTTTAATTGGTTCCAGATAACATTCAATCATGCGGAATACCTCTACCACAACTGTTGGACAAGAGCTCGCCGTGGGACGCTACCTGCAATACCTGCTGCGGAAGATGCGCCTGCTGTGGAAGATGCACCTGCTGTGGAAGATGCACCGACTGTGGGAAATCCACCTGCTGCGGGTAATCCGCTTGCCGTGGAAAATCTACCAGCCGTGGAAGAGCAGCGCGCGGAGGACGACATTCTAGGACAAAACGTAACATTTCACCTTCCCGGAAATTACTGCCGAGCCCCGAATACTTCAAATGCTTGCATGGTGTACAATTGCACAAATAATACTCGTCGGCGAGTACCAAAAAGTTTGAAAGTGCAATTACTAATTAATAATAATTATTATGTTCCACCATACGCACGTGTGTGTCAGGAGCATTTAGAAGACAACACCTGGGATGTTCTTTTTACGGCACCAAATCGTTGTTTTGATTTTAGACCCCAACAAGTTTTTGAAATGTTAGAATTACTAAAAGAACCCAGAAGTCGAATTATCGATTTTGAGAACCTTAATGCGCTGCATGATGAAGAATTGCATTATTGGACAGGCCGCAATCGAGATGAATTCGAAAGATTATTTAATCAAACTCCACTTTTAGCACAAAGGTGTCAAAATCCACGAACTGCATTAGGTATAATACTTGCCAAACTGAGAACTGGAGAATCCAATGAACGACTCGCTACGTTTTTCAACATGTCTCGTCCAAATCTAGAACGAAGAATGAAAATAGCTAGGGAGTGTCTGGATAGTGATTTTGTCCCTCGCCACTTGGGATTCAACCATATGTCTAGAGAGCAAATCGTTGAAAGAAATCTAGCAGTTCCTAACGCATTGTTTGCTAATAATCAGGAAGCTGTTGTTATATGTGACGGTACCTATATGCACATACAAAAGAGTACCAATTTCTCGTTTTAAAAAGACACGTACAGCATGCACAAGTACAGGAACTTACTAAAACCATTTTTGTTTGTCACATGCGATGGACACATTATTGAGGTTTGTGGTCCCTATGCTGCGACTACAAATGACGCAACCATTTTAAACAATCTTCTAGATGGGCCGGATAGAGTCATTCATTGGCTGTTACAGCCAGGTGATATTTTCATATTAGACAGAGGTTTTCGCGACTCTATTGCATCTTTAGAAAGCCACGGATATGTCGGCATCATGCCACAATCGCAGACCAGAAGAGGCTCACAACTTACCACACTCGACGCCAATAAATCGCGGTTGTGTACCATTTGCCGATGGCCTGTTGAAGTGGTAAATGGACGACTAAAACGGGATTTTAAGATTTTTCGCCATGAATACTGTAATCTGGCCATGAGCCACTTTTATACAGACCTTCGGATCGCTGCAGCAATAACTAATGCCTTCCATGTTGATATTTTAGACAATGGCAATGCACGTGAATTTATAAATATAGCCAGAGAGCGGCTGAATGTTTCCAATCACTTAGCTGAGTATGTTGATGAAAGAAGGCTAAACCGGAACAGAGCCAACTTCGAAAATATTTCAGTGGGTGGAGATAATGTTGCTTCATTTCCCATGTTAACACCGGAGGAATTGACTCTCTTTGCAGTAGGAACGTACCAACTCAAACTTGCGCCTAGCTATTACAGCGAGCATATACGCACTACGGAGACATTTATTATTCAAAAGTATAACGGTCGCCTTAACGACCTGTCCGATTTTTCGATGCCCACCAGCAATGTGCAACTAATTCGAGCGCACATAAAGAGCAGACATACATCGTCAAAAGTGTATCATTGCTACATTTTAATTGACGAGAACAATCATGGGCTTGATTCCGTTCAACATTATTGCTGCTCATGTTTTACTGGGCGAAGAACGATCGGCAGTTGTGCCCACGTTGTTTGCTTAGTTTGGTTTTTGGGGTGGGCTAGGCACCAAGACGTTGTGAGGCGCCCTGCTTTATTTTTAGATTCAATAATTATAGACGATGATGAGGATGACGATTGATTAGGTATTTTAATGTTTACATTAGGCCTAACATAGAGGACCATTTATTGTGTTGTAAACCTGTGTAACGAATAAATAATTGATTGATTGATTGAATGACTATCCTTAACTAAGTGTTGTTATAATAATTATAATCCACTGTTTATATTATACCGTCTTTTATTTAAAAAATATGCTTTTGATTATGATTTTTAGTCAATGTTAAACCTAAACAAGAGTATTTTTCTCAATACTCCTCGGATAGATTCTAATGCGCTTTGGGTTACAGACTAGTGTTAGTCTAAGGAACATTATGCACTATGATTCAATGTTGGGCAGCACTTGGTCCAACGTCCATACAAAAATGGTCAATCTCCTTTTGCGGTGCGATAGAACTACCGGAATTGCGCCCACCGCAAGGCAGTGCGCGCACTGCCTTAGGAATAAAAACGCTCCCAACTAAATTGTTTTGTGCTGTGAGTGTCTAGTGGTGCAAATTGAATATGCCTACTTGTTCAATAATTCTGTGTGGTGCAAGGAAAAACCACAATCAACCTCATTTGACCATGCACAGGTTAGTAGCCGTATTTTAAGAAAAACTTTATCATTCTGTTATTTTTTTGTATAAGTATCCTTGTTTTATTTATAGAATAAAATCTCCCAAATGTACATACCAATTATATCTGATATTTAACCATATTAGCTAAATTTATATCATGTTTTGTTTACAGTACAAATGACAATTCAAAATAGTGATGTCTTTTATTTAATAAGCTATCGATAAAAACTAATATTTTTTTTAGTTTGTACATTGTAGAGATCAATAGAGTAGGGTTTCAAAATGAAGGGCTTGAAGAGATGATTTTGAAAATAAAACTAACAATACTTAGAAATAAAAATAGCGATATTACTAAAATACAACAATGTCACTTCGTCATGCAGTAGTTGGTGGTTATTTAGTTCAGTCTCTGATATGTTCCATTAACTGCATCAAACTGAAATCATTTTGTATGTTTTTTATTTGCACAAGTTCCCTAAGAATGAAGTGCTGCGCCAGAAGTGGCTTGAAGTCATTGGGATGGAAAATATCAAACCTGGACTTAAAGTACCACATGTCTGTTCATTACACTGCAGAATCAACCTACAATAACACCCTTGATGTAATAAGGCTGCGTGACAGCGTGATGATGCAGTACCGTCAATCCACCCTGTAGTAAGTTAAAACAAATAATTAACTTCATATTGTTTAAATTTCCCTACGAACCTGTAGGTTCATCCAATACTTTATTATTAATGTTTCTCAATTTTAATATTATTAAATACCTGTTCATACTGTTATGTTTAGCGCTAGTGATAAAAAAAGATGAGATTATTCAAGATATAAAAAAATTAAGTTTCTTCCAAATTAAGTTACATTCGGCTTACACCCTCATAAGATAGTGTTGTTTTAGTCCAAATTTTGTTTATTTCCTCCGTTCTTCTCCACTATGGAAGCTACCTCAGTTCTTGGACAAAATTGATCTTATTATAAAAAATACCCTTACATCAATTTTAAATGTGTCTCTGGATGACCGAGCGTGGCTGCAAGCTACACTACCCATTCGTTTTGGTGGGCTGGGCATCCGCAAAATTTCCATTTTAAGCCTACCGGCTTTTCTGTCTTCGGTCCGCAGCACTGAGACATTAACCAAGAAAATTTTATCACAATCTCAGGTTAACTACGAGGTGCCGTGTTCGACCGATGCAGTTAATGCCTGGAAAATGGCTTGCTTGAATACGGCGTTGCCCGAGAACCCATCCTCCCAGAGACAATGGGACGAACCGCTCTGCAGTTTGGTACGGAATAACCTTTTAAATACGTCAACCAATACTGCTGAGCGCTCGCGCCTGTTGGCTGTGGGTGAATGGGAGTCGGGCCTTTGGTTACAAGCAATACCTTCTCTTAATATAGGTAATATGTTAAGTGATAACACATTCCGGATCGCTACATGTCTTCGTCTGGGTGCTCCCAGCGGTGCTCCACATCGCTGTCAATGTGGTGCGGCAGTCGACCGCCTCGGACATCATGGCCTATCCTGCAGCAGATGCACGGCATGCCAGCATAAATGACATCATCCGTCGGGCTCTTCTCACCGCTGGAGTACCATCTGTTTTAGAACCTAACGGCTTGGCACGCGACGATGGGAAGAGACCAGATGGGATGACTATAATGCCTTGGAAGGTGGGTAGGCCTTTGGTGTGGGATGCTACTTGTGTTGACACCCACTCCCATCTTCTCAGTACGGCGGGCTGTCCTGGGGCGGCAGCTGCAGGTGCGGAAAATCTCAAACGGCGCAAATACAACAACCTAATTGGGTGCTATATGTTTGAGCCGTTTGGGGTTGAAACATTGGGACCCTGGGGTCCGAGTGCGCATCGACTCTTTCGTGATATCAGCAAACGTTTAGTCGACTCCACAAGTGACCAGAGGGCTGGCCTTTTCTTTGGACAGAGAATCAGCATTGCCATTCAACGTGGCAATGCGGCCAATGTTCTGGGCACATTTCCCATTGATAGCGATGTTGATGAATTTTTCGATGCCCTATAATTTCCCTTTTATTTTCGCCTGTATTATATTTGTTTTTTTTTTTAATGTACATAGTTAGGTTTAACAGTGTTTTTAATATTTAATGTTTTAAATCCCAATAAATAAATTAGATATAAAAAATAGTTTCAGTGTTAAAAAAAAACACACGGATTGGTTCTGCGTGAAATCAAAAATGTCGAACAGGCGTTCTCCATGATGACTCAACCACCCTTACCAGTGAAACACCTAGATCAGATATATAAAGAGTAAATAAAAAACTTTTTACCAAAAAATTAAACCGACTCCCAAAAAACACTGCAAAGTGAAAAACTGATGGAAGGCCGATTATGCCACTTTGTCGCTCGTTCCGCGCTCTCGCTTGCACTTCAAGCATTAAATGGAACGCCTCAGAGCGAGGTAACGCCGCATGAGTCATGTATTTTCGTGCGTGCAGCTAGCTACATCGAATTATAAGACGTTGTCACGTCAAAAATTGGAATGTTGAAAATCTGTATAAATTTTACTCTCAATTTTTTATCGGTATGACATGTTGAAAATCTGTATGGATACCGCGAAATCTGTACATCTGGCAACACTGCGCGCCGTGGATGCGAATGACGTCATCCGCATCGCGCTAGCCGCAGCGTCCGCTGCGTGCGGGTGAAGTCATCAGCTGCGACTTGGGGAGTTCGGTCGTTTTAGGGACTGCGGCGACTGCAGCGCGGGTAGGTGTGCGAGGTTGCATAGAACTTCATATAAAGAATTCGAATGCGAAGACTGCGGCGCGTGCGGTGCGGCTAGGTCTGCGTTCACCTTAAAACCACACATTTTTTCAGCTTAATAACCGGTCCATTGAAAAGGGACACAATTGTAACTCAGGTAGTCGACTCTTCCCAGTGGGAAGAGTCGACTACCTGAGTTTAACGACTAGGGGTGCAAACATAAAGAAGCAGGTTACAGGTACGGACAGGTCGGTACAGATCATTACCGATCGGTACGGGTAAAATAGTTCATACAATCAGTATGCGCTCGTTCATAAAGAAACAGGTGGAAACTTGTCGGTACCGACTATCTGCATCGATACGTACGGGTTTAAGCATTTGTCAGTGTAGTGTGTCGTCTTCGCGGTCCTTTGTAAGACAAAAGACATAATTACACAGCAACAGAAATGTTATTGATAAATATTGGAAGGAGATTAGTTTAGAAATGAAACATGATGGTATGTAAATAGATTATTTTTTGTTTTTATTATATTACCCATATATTAATGTACCACAATCGGTTATGTGTCAAATACTGTACAAAAATCTTTCTGACGTTTTTTGCTAAATTCGAAGGTGGACCCGGTCGTTGATTGTGCCATCCTTGTCTTACAAGTTGAACAGGAGTCAAGTGCCTATCAAAACCCTCTTTATCATTAATAATGTTATGCAAGACACACATAGTTTTCACGATTTTGTCAGCAAATTCAATATCGGTTTCAATGCACTTAGATAGTAAATGCCATTTGGAATATAATCTGCGAAAAGCACAATCCACTATTTTTCTTGCTCGAGATAACCGCCCGTTGATGTTACGTTGCTACTCTATTAATTCACGGACTCCAAAGGGTTTCAATAAGTAAATATGTTTGTAATGTCCGACGAACTCGAAGACATGATGGTCACTAAGAACAGATTTACCTGTTTCTATATGTGGTTGAACCCTTACCTATCAGTACCGACCCGTACTGGCATATCGGGACCGAAAAACCTGTATCTCTATGTTTGCACCCTTAGTTCCGACTGCTTGTGTGGGAAGTTCCCACACAAGCAGTCGGAACCTAGTCGTTGTCTAAACCGCATGTCTTTGTTCTCGGCGCTTGTTTAGTTTCACTGCATTGGAGTTTGAACTGTAAGTTTAGTGTGTTAAATTGAGTAAAAAAACATTGTGGATATGAAAGTACAAGGTACGTAGATTATTTTAACATAACAATTAAATACTTTATGTTTCATTTATGTGCTTAAAAAAAATTAGAAAGTTGAACTAAACATTTGAAATAATTTGTCTAAAATATTTTATGTAATCGAGTTTTTGTTTATGTGTCAAGGCTTTTCAAACCTTAATTTTACGCTTAATATGTTGCCTAGAATATGTTTTAGTAAAAACAATAAAAAAATGCGCCCACGCGCGCCATTTTTATTTTCAATTATTTGAAGATGATAGTGTAAAATATGGATATATTTGACTTTACGTTGTTTTATTTTTTATTTTCAGATAATGTAGAATCAACTGTTAGTTTTACAAGAAGAGATTTGTACGACATCATGCGTGACTGTAAAGGAAAGAAAATAGAAGAAAAGTTGGAGGTTTTGAGAACAAAATTAGTTGAAATAACCCAATGCCCTAATTATAAAAAAAAACTATTTTGGATCGTACACTGAGATTTTTTAAGACTCAATTATAAATAATAATAAACACCAGTTCTTTCGTTTCAGACTTTCGAAACACCAGTTGTTTAAGAAATACCTTTTATTTCAAGGACACTAAATGAAAAGTGAAATTACTGTATATATTATTTTAACCCCATTTTACGATAATTTTCACAATTTAGTTAATATTGCGCATTTAATTATTATCACCCGAGAATTGAGATTATTTTGAAAATATTCAGCAGGTATAAGTATTTTTATTTGGGATTTATTAATTTAGTATTTAAAATACATTTATGTATATAAAGCAAGTTCCAGACCCTGTTGGTATCTAATATTCCACCCACCCACCACTTAATGTTTATATTCGAAATACAAAAGAAATTGGATATCTATAGATATCGGTAATGTAATTAAAAATACAATGTGCTGCACTTATTGAGTAGCAATAAATATCGACATGTGACGCGACTGTTAACCTTATGTCTAAGAAAATAAAATATATAATCGCTTCCACTGAAAATAACGCCATCTATGGTCGAGTAGCGGAATTTACTCGTCAATTGACATAAGATTATAAAACGTCGTAAAGATTTTCTGCACATAAACAAAATAAATCCTATCTGTACCTGTAGAGCATCAAGGTTTATTTCCAGAAGTAGGATTTGAGACTTGTGTTGGTTTTGACTAAAATTAAAATGACAAATCAAAATAATTGTTTATTTGTAGTGCATTATATGATTACCGTTTTATTTGTGTGAGTTTGGCGACAGCGTTTCCCGTAGTAATGGTGTCGCATCGCACTTCCTCTGTATTTTCTGTTCCGTGGGGCTCGACAATGCTATTTCCTACAGGGGTTTAGTCCTTAGAGCATATCGTACGCTTAAACAGAAAGTGTCATTATACAAAAAACTTAACTTTTCAGTAGAGCCAAAAAACGTTTTTTGTGGTGTGAATATGAATGATACGTTAGAATTCATGCACAATTTAGTTATTCTATGGTACAGAAAATATGGATAAATATTGTATCTCAAATATGAAAACAAAAAATAATTGATTTGGTTGTATATAATTTATATTTTTTCGTTTCGTCTTAAGCCGGCTCTACACGTTAGCCAACACAGTGGCGAATATAGTGGCCAGCATATTGGCCAAGATTTCGTGATAGCGTCCACACGTTGGAAGGTCGTTCAGTTTGCTACAATTCAGGCCAATGTGCGGACGTATTTATTAAAATGGGTATTGAGGCGCTAACTGCTGCTTCTTGGGTTCCACAAACAATTTACGCCTTGGTAGAGCTCTATAAACCGAAAAATTTCTTCATTATTAAGTTGGTTTACTTAAAAAAAAAAAAATAACTTTAATTTCGGTAGTCGGTGTTATTCGTTTTATATTTTCTTTTTTTGACACCGCCTTCCGAAATTATAGTTATTTTTGCCTTTGTAGTATTTTAATATGGAAGTCGGTTTTATTTTTTGTTAAAAAGTTTTTTTCTAGCTTTTTAGTGGGTCGGTTTGTAATTTATCTAGTTACAAAAGCCAAAATATCAACTACTTATCACCTTTTACAAAATATTGCTTTTCCCGATGCAGAGCTGTTAATTTTTGAGGAGTTCTCCTGGTACTTCACCATCAGCTCTACATCACCATATGCACTGTGACGAACATAAAGTGCTTAACATTCATATTCAAGTAATCGAATCGCAATCCATGAAATACTTATTATTGAGTAGTTTCGGTGGTCATCTGTGGTCTTCATCATCAGTTCCACTTCCCCAAATGGTGCTTTTCGAGAGCAACTGCACAAGATACTATAAGAACTACCCAAAACATCATAGGTGTGCCTATAATATTTGAAGAGTTCCCTCGATTTCTCCAAAATCCCATCATCAGATCCTGACTTTTATGAAAATGGGACCAATTTCGAAGTATACCATTTCAAATGAAAAGAGAATTTTCTAAATCTTTCGAGCTGACTTCGAGTTATGAGGTAACATACATAAAAAAAAGTTCAAGACGAACTGAGAACCTCCTTCTTTTTTTTGAAGTGGGTTAAAATGTTTAATCAGGTGCGTGCGATCGTTCTAGGAGCTCGTAGCATACTAAACGCGCGGCCAACGTGTGGACGCGGTAGCCAATACTCGGCCAACAACCCTTTGATCTTTTGCAAATAACCGACACCACATGGATCTCGCGCCAACTCGTCGGCCATCACTCCAATACAACCCAAGATGCACAAACACCCCCTCTACACGTTGGCGAATAGGCACTAGCCACTACATTCGCCACTGTGTTGGCCAACGTGTAGAGCCGGCTTTAGTGACACTGTGGACTTACTTTTCAATTAAAATAAATAAATAAAAGTTTTAAAACTATTTTTTAATTACCGAAAATTATTTTATTTGCCTTTACAGTGATAAAATATGTAGCGAGTAGGCAAGTTTACTCGCACGACAGCAACGCGCGCCAAGATCATACGATCATACGATTTTACGTCAGAGCGTGCCGTGTGCAAAACAAGTTGCAAAGCTACGCCTACTTCATGACGTCAGTCGGGCTTAGCCCCGCCTTCCGAATCATGGCGCACGCGCATCCATTGTTCAAGCGTTAATGAGGCAAGATGTCGTCGGACGCGTCTATTGTCTGCGCTAACGAGGAGGCGTCGACTCCTGCGTAGATCGGTCAAGCACGAGCCGTTATTATTATTATTTAGTTATAAACTGCTAGTATAAATATCCGTGTATTTTGTATTCATAATTCAATTACTGTTTCATACTTGTGACTGCAATATAACTCTCTCGCTTTGTACGACTTCACTGGTGACCACCGACATTTGTTCCGGATTGAAGAAACCTGGTAAACATCAGTTATGGCGCGCAGCATAGAAAAGGCATACCGAACGGGGGTCAAGGTCAAGTTCAAGGTCAAGGTCAGTTTTCAACGCCGATGATCCTCTGTTATGGTTCGCACAGCTGGAGGGTCAGTTCGTGCTCTCCAACATCACCACAAACAGCTCGTCCAAACTGGTTGGGCGTAACGTCATCATCACTTCCATCATCATCATACAGCAGCCAGTTCTACGGGTATCCTGACCATCAGCATGCAGCGGACGCGCATACCTGGTCATCACCCTCAGCCTCTTCAGCAACCTTGGCACAGCACCCTGCACTTCGGCCGGTCAGCAAGCAGAGACGCACTTCACTCCTGGTCGACGCAGCAGCCAGCCACTACGCAGCACTGCACCACTCCGACCCACTGGAGACTATGCAGCAGAGGCGTGCGCTCCTTGAAGGCATAAATGCAGTGCTTTACTTGCCATTCACAGATATTTTAATAAAACGTTCGTACGTTTTAGATGACTTTAATTAATAGTAAATAAATGAATAAACAAAATATAATAACTTAAAAACGCCTAATATTTTATAAATAGCACCCACACAAACATTATGTTTGCCAGGCGCTGCGAATTAATGTACCTAATTCCCAAGTAATGCCGCGGATTCACGCAGGAGATTTGTTTGCATGTGTGACGTAATTTTAGTGTCCGTACAAGTTCGCAAACGCACACACTCATGAATTTCTAAAGCCGCCGGTCATGCGGCAGGATACCACAGACTACATAGAGATACTGCGTTCCGAGTAAAAATAATAGACAGAATAGGCTATTTGACTGGTTTCTAAAAACCATCTCATATTATTTATTGGTGTATAAGGACCCTACAAATAATATTTATTTTCATATTTTATAAATATTTCGTTTAAAAAAAAGCATTACAAAATATAGTGATTAAGATTATATAAGCTGTAGTTCTGTGGAGTATCTGTGTTCTGTGGTCACACGTTTGTATATCAACATTAGAGAAGTCAAAGTCAAATCGAGAGTTTTGTCTTTTTATGTAGCATAGTGTATTACATACTCTTTGTTATGTAGTTTAATAGAGTTTCTGGCTGTAATTTACTGGAAAAAATGAGTTATAAATGGTGTACCAGGTGCACAAATACAACGATAACGTAATAATAAAGAAAGAGAAGCTATTTATAACCGTTCCAAAAAATGTTAAAGTTCGTAATAGTACAACTTGCACGCAGAAATACTAAAGAAATAAAGGATAGTTCGGTAATTTTCTTCTGTCAGGATCATTTTGATGTAAGTAAACATGTTATTATTACTAATATAAAACATTTTTACAATATAGTTATTCTACTGTTTTAAGGTTAGATAACTGAGATGTTTTTTGTATTATACCTGAATAGCCACAAATATTTCAATATTCAATGATATTTATTACCACTAAATACATCAACATTTATGGCTTTAAAACAACATTTAAAAATATTTCAGATTGAGAAAGATATGGCTATCAATATAATATGGGATTAAGCAAGAGTATAATCATGGTAGATGGAGTTGTGCTTACAAAATTTTATTGCCAGGAAGACCCCAGAAAAAGGATGAGTGATGCTAGTACTTCTAGACATGTATTTGTTAAAAAACAAAGAACCCAACTCATTCAAGAGTGCCAAGACACACTGATGCAGGAAGTGTTAAGTGAACCCGGCCCATCTAGCACCCAACCGACTACAACACCTGTACAAGAAATAGTTTTAATGACAACAGGTATGTAGACGTACATAATTTTCATCAAAAAAAGTTGGCAACGCTAGCTGCATTACTAGTGTCATAATCCTGTGCTCGCCCTGCTATGCAGCATCACTCCGACCCACTGGAGTATCATCCCGACTCACTGGGATATCACCCCGACTACTCCGACCCACTGGAGTATCATCCTGTGAAGAATTTAATATTATTGTTAAATAAGAAAAATTCACTTAAATCATATTGGTTTTTATTTTTTCCAAGATTGTTTTTTCGTTACTATGGTAATTAGCAAAAACCACTGACAAGTTCATCACTGCAACAGAGGTTTGCATTAAGTAGGTAGATACAATCTTTACACCCACACTTCTTTAAGAATTTGCTTCAAGACCAATTCCACGAGACAGGTCGTTAAACCTTGGTCCATACAGAGGTTTTGTAAACATGTCTGCTAGTTGAACTTGTGCTGCAACTTGTTTAACAATTACTTCTCCTTTTGATACACATTCTCTAATGTAGAAGTGTCTCAAACTAATATGTTTTGTTCGACGGTGAAATTCATAAGGCGGATTATATGATAATTTCACAGCAGACTCATTATCAATACACAGTGTAACTTTTAAAGATTCTGTGTTAGTTAGGTCTGCAAAAAGCTTCTTCAACCACACAATTTCTTGTGCGGTTTCGCTTGCTGCTACAAGTTCGGCCTCTGTGGTTGATAGAGCCACTGAAGTTTGTTTTTGACTCTTCCAGGCAATAGCAGTGCCAGCATAAAGGCAAACCATGCCTGTGGTAGAGTGCCCAGTCTCTGGATCTCCTCCATGATCAGCATCTGAGTAGCACATTAATTCATTTGCTTTACTCTTTGGATAAAATGTTAAACCTTTATCGAGAGTTCCTTTAAGAAAGCGAAGAATTCGCTTTACAGCCACAATATCCTCCTTACTGGGGTTTTCTAAATGTCTGGAAGCTACTGACACTGCATAACAGATGTCTGGTCTTGTTGCGACCATCAGGTAAGCCAGTCCTCCGACACAATTTCGATACGGAAATTTCACATCTTTATTTTCATTAGTTTCTTGCAATTTTGACATCTTAATTGCCGGAGATGTAACTGATTTGCAGTTTTCCATGCCGAATCGTTTTAGTACCTTTTTGGCGTAGGCTGTTTGTCTTAAGTTTATTGATCCGTCTTTGTTTTTATTTATTTCCATACCAAGGAAATATGACGCTGGCTTCGATGTGATTTTGAAGTTTCTTTCAATTTCATTTAAGAATTCTTGACCAGCGTTGTCAGTGGAAGCTACCAAGCCGTCATCGACATACAGTCCTACAATAACCTTTGAGTTTCCATTGACTCTTACATACAAGCAGGGATCTGCCTCACTTCTCTGAAATTTTGCATTCATCAGAAACTTATGTATGCACTCATTCCAGCATCGAGGTGCCTGTTTTAAGCCATAGACACTTTTCAAAAGTCGACATACTTTTCCTTTAGGTACATTAAGTCCATTCGGTGGTGCCATATAAATTTCCTCTTCCACTGTACCATTTAAGAATGCAGTTGTGACATCGAATTGTTGTAAATTCAGATTTTCGTTAGCTGCAGTTCCTAGTATTGCTCTGATAGTTGCAAGTCGTGCAACTGGACTGAAGGTTTTATCATAGTCAATACCTTCACGTTGAGAAAAACCTTTGATAACCAGTCTTGCCTTAAACCGTTCTATGGTTCCATCAGCATTTCTCTTTATTTTGTATATCCATTTGCTTGGTAAAGCTTTTCTACCTTTAGGTAATGTGGCAAGTTCCCAGGTATTATTTTTCTGAAGTGAGTTCATCTCGCTTTGCATAGCTTCTTCCCATTTTTCTCTATTTTCCGATGATATAGCTTCATTATATGTTTTGGGTTCAGTGTAAATGTCTTCTAACTCTGCAACAGCGTTCATAACGCAATCATCATAACGTATGGGCTTGCGTATTAATAAACGATCACGCAAAGCTCTGATTTCTGTTTGCTCTACAGCGACTTCATTTTGAGGTATTGGTAGTACTTCTTCTTCTGCGGAATAAATTTCATCTTCTTCAGAAATTGAATTATTATTAGTTCCTGATTGCATTTCTGTATCAACGTACGTGTCTTCTTCTCTTTCTTGACTTTCCTGTACTTCTCTATTTATGTTTTGTTCTAGAAATTCAATCTCAACATATTCTTTTTCTTTTCTTGTTCCAACATTGTTATTTTTGCTAGTGTTCTCTTCTTCCTTTATGTCATAGTAGAATTTCTGCATAATGTTTACATTTTTGGTTACAATCACTTTTTGCGTTGATGGTACCCAAATCCGGAAAGCCTTGGATACTTCAGAGTATCCAATAAAGACTCCAGGTATTGCTTTAGCATCAAACTTGTTTTGTCTTCCTTTTACGAGAAAGAATGCCTTTGCTCCAAATCTATTAAAGTGTGCAACACTTGGTTTTCTACCAACCCATTTTTCAAATGGCGTTGCATTTCCGATGCTATTATTTGGACTTCTGTTTGACAGATAGTTTGCTGTGTAGATAGCTTCGCCCCATAGATACATCGGTGCATTAGACTCAATCATTAGACTCCTTGCTTTTTCTAGTAAAGTTCTATTTTTCCTTTCCGCTATACCGTTTTGATGCGGTGTATATGGTGCAGATAATCTTCTGGTTATGCCATTTTCTTTTAAGAAATGGTTGAACTCATTGTTACAATATTCCGTGCCGTTGTCAGATTGTAGGCATTTAATTTTCTTTTCCATGAAGTTTTCTACTTCAGCTTTATAGACTTTGAACATATCTATGACTTCATTTTTAGTCTTTATGCAAAATACTCGACTATACCTCGTGAAGTCGTCAATAAAAGTGACAAAATATTTGTTTCCAGCACAAGAAGCTTTTGGCATCGGGCCACACACATCACTGTGTATAATCTGAAGTGGTTCAGAAGTGCGAGGTTCAGTTCTTGGTTTGCCGATCGTAGCTTTCATTTTCGCTTTAATACAAACTTCACATTCTTCTGGCTGTTCATCTATTTTGAAATTAAGTCCAATCAAACTTTCATTCTTAAGTGCTAGTTTCATATCCTTGTAGTTCATATGTCCCAGCTTTGAATGCCATTCTGAAATATTATTATTGTGCACAAAATTAACTTTTTCATATTTTGAGTTTATCACTGTCTTGGGAAAAATCGCATAGAGACCATCTTCAATTCTCTTCGCTTTAATTACAATACCATATTTTGGATTTTTTACTGTAGCTCCATCCTTTTTGAAGAGTACTGTATTACCAGCATCTGTAATCTTCCCAATAGATAGGAGATTTGTACAAAGGTCTGGAATGAACAATGTATTGTGTAGATTTATTTCTTTATTTGTGTTTAATAAGAGATCAACTCTTCCTTTTCCCAGTATGTTTGTGTTGTGATCTTTAGAAGCTAATTTCAATGTTTTATTCATGTGTTCTATTTCACTGAAGTATTCTTTGCTATAGCACATGTGGGATGTGCATCCACTGTCCAAAATCCATTGTTTCTGGAATGGAAATGCTTCATCTTTTCCTAATAATGCTAAGCTATTAAATTCCTTTTGGTCAACTTTCTTCCCTTTATTGTTGGGATAAATCCTGTTCTTATTTTTGTAATTTTTCCAGCAATTCTTAGTCATATGCCCCTTTTTCTTGCATATTTTGCAGTATAAATTTGACTTTGCATAAAACGATTCTTGTTCGCTTGAGCTTGTACTCGGGTTGAGTCCTTGAGTGTTTCTCCGCGCTTGGAATTCCTCTATAATTTTTATTTTTAGTTCATCCGGTTTCGGAAGATTATCACGGGACTCAATTGCAACTCTAAAGGTTTCAAATTCTGAGGAAAGACTGTAAAGCATCATAATACTTAGTAAATCTTCATGAACTGAAACATTCATTTCTTCCAGTTTGTCTACAATGTCCATAAAGTTGTCTAGATGCTCCTTGATGTCATTTCCTTTTTCATATTTTGTTAAAATTAGTTGCTTCAGTAGCGTTGCTTTCCTCGCAGGACATTTACTAGCATGAGTTTCGTTTAACTTTGTCCAAATTTCATAAGCTGTTTTGCAGCTTTTTATTTGCTTTAGTTCCGACGGCGATATTATTAAAATTAGCTCACTGACAGCCAGCAAGTTTCCCTCAATATCTGACTCACTTGCATTGTTTAGGTCAATCTTTTGATCTACAAATTTCCATAGTTTTCCTTTAACAAGTACGGCTTTGGCCTGTATTGCCCATGTATCGTAATTTTCTTTATTTAGACTTTCTATTCTGTTCATCTTTGCCTCTTTTCAGATTAAGCAACCACGCTCTGGTCCCATGTGAAGAATTTAATATTATTGTTAAATAAGAAAAATTCACTTAAATCATATTGGTTTTATTTTTACAAAGATTGTTTTTTCGTTACTATGGTAATTAGCAAAAACCACTGACAAGTTCATCACTGCAACAGAGGTTTGCATTAAGTAGGTAGATACAATCTTTACACATCCCGACTCACTGGGATATCACCCTGACTACTCCGACCCACTGGAGTATCATCCCGACTTACTGGGATATCACACCGACTCAAAGGGGGCAGCACCGCAGACAGTTCCGACTCACCGCGAACTATGCGACTTCCGGTTCCGACTCACTGGAACCTACCTTCCACTGGCCCGGCAAGCATCACAAGATGTATGGACGACTCATCCTGCTACGACCTCCGATCTTGGAGGTGAGTGAGGTAGCGAATTCCACACCTTCAAGAGCCTCGCCGCCCTCACATACCTACATGGCGAGAGAGGATCTGGACCCAGGTCGAACACAAAGCCAAAATTCAGATCCAGCGCAAGCTGAGAACGCAGTCAGAAAGACCAGAAGCGGCAGGACAGTGAGATTCCCCGATTACTATCGCCCGTAGTCACGGTCTCACCGGGGGAGTAGTGTAGCGAGTAGTCAAGTTTACTCGCACGACAGCAACGCGCGCCAAGATCATACGATCATACGATTTTACGTCAGAGCGTGCCGTGTGCAAAACAAGTTGCAAAGCTACGTCTACTTCATGACGTCAGTCGGGCTTAGCCCCGCCTTCCGAATCATGGCGCACGCGCATCCATTGTTCAAGCGTTAATGAGGCAAGATGTCGTTGGACGCGTCTATTGTCTGCGCTAACGAGGAGGCGTCGACTCCTGCGTAGATCGGTCAAGCACGAACCGTTATTATTATTATTTAGTTATAATCTGCTAGTATAAATATCCGTGTATTTTGTATTCATAAACACAGACCGGTTAAGTAGTACATTAGCCGTATAGAGCTAAACTACGAGTGGCCCTACCTAAAAAAAAAAAAAAAAAAGAAGTATTCATAATTCAATTACTGTTTCATACTTGTGACTGTAATATAACTCTGTCGCTTCTCGCTCTGGATTTTATTTCACCGCCTACTGCTTGGACGCTTCAGTAGCTATACGTATATAATACTGCAAGTGGTACAATAGACCTACAGAACGGAGTCCTGTACTACTTCAAATATATATATATTTTCTACTCATTATCACAAGTTAAAAAAGAAACACTTTGTTCAGATACAAATTTATTTAAATAAATCTAGAATATCCGTTTATCAAACATAAAATTCTGTTAGTTTACATTAACAAACAAAAGTAAACAAAAAATGTTCAAAAAACAACAATCATCTTCTCCATTATCATTGTATTACAGCCCCGCATCACAAAGGTAACTGAAGGAACAGGTTAGGTTTTAAAGGACAGACTACATAGAGATACTACGTATGTTTTATTAAGACTTCCTTCCGCTCCACCCAGAGCGGAACGAGATATTTGATGATTCACATCGAAAAAAAAAAAGGAACAAAAAGGGTTGTGCCTCTGGCGGCTGACCTCAGTACTTTAAAGATTTATGTTGTGATGTGTAATTTTCAAATTTGTTTACACTCTTTACCAGTAACATGTATAAACTGAAATTCAAAAGATAAAATAATACAATATTTTTAATGCTTATTATAAAGAAATATGAACGATAATCTACCTTAACTAATCGACAAACTAAAATAACACAATAAAATTCGTCCTCAAACAAAAATTAAATGGCAACACCTATTGTCCTCTGTCAAAATAATAACGAACGACGAACCATCAAGCAACGCGGGTCGTCAATCGTTATGTACAGTTTTTTGATAACTTTACATAATTAGTTTCGGTGAGACAAAATGATGTACGTCACATTCTATAAATACTCTACAGCTGTGAGTTTCCAGTTCCAAAAACGGATATTCTGAGGAATTATTTATCTTTCGGGCGTTTACAAAACGTCAAGTGGGCTTGAATGAGTCAATTCATTGGGAACACAATGGAAAGACAGTGTTGCATATTTGTGTTGTTATTCTTGTGTTGGTGGGGGTGCCGCGGTGACCGAGGCGACTACGTCGGCTGCTACAAGTTGATGGTTGAAAATGTGCTCAATACTCACACTGGACAATCCGTTGACGTCTGTTTGTCGGCGTGCGAGCAAGTGTACTACAAGTACGCTATCCTAGGAAACGAGTCGACGTGTTTCTGCGGGAACGCGCCCGGAAATTTCCAACTGCCTCTAGAGTCTTGTGATACTCAATGTCCCAAGAATGACAGTCAAAAATGCGGCGGAGAGAACGCCGCAAGTGTGTATGACACGGATGTTTTCTCCCCAGGGCCTCCAGCATCCATCAACATTACCAACATAACTGAAACTACAGTGAGGGTGCGCTGGACCGCCCCTAGTGCATACTCTTCCATATCTGATTATATTATTAGAGCTATTGTTCTTGAGACCTACACCGATGCTGTACTCATAGACCTTGAATGGAGAGTATCAAACAAAACTTTTTACACTGAACTATTAAACCTGCAACCAGGTTCTAAGTACCAGATTGGTGTGGTTGCAGTCAACAATGGTTTTGAAGGTCCAAATATAACAACTACAGTAGAAACAGTGATAGGAACACCTGACCCTAGTCCCCCAGACATAGAGATCAGGGATAGGAAAGGAGACAGGATGGTGGTGCACATCCCTGAAGCTAAAAATGTAAATGGACCTGTGACTATGTATAGAATTGTTGTCTCCATTGAGTTGTACCAGCAGGGGTTTATTGTTGCTACCCTTGGGAACTACACATATGCCACTGATAATGGACACCCATACTATATTACTGCAGAGTTAGACCCTGATGATATTAAGCATGACTTCATCATTGGAGACAGACATACTTACAATGGGTTCTACAATGCTCCACTGCCACTCACCAATGACATAGATGTGTCATTAGGGATTGTGAGTGAGAAAAATTTTGTAAAAAAAATCCGATATGCAGAATCAGCAAAGAAAATTATTTTGAATATTAATGAGCCAGAAGAAACTTCCCCGATGGTGATAGCACTTGGAGCAGCTATTGCTATCAGTGTAGTACTACTACTGATTGGTGTGGGGCTGCTCATCATCCTCAGGAAGAGGATACAGATAGTACGGTCGCAGAGAGGTTCCCAGTCAATGCCTTTGAGTATGAGTGAACCATGCATGGAGATTGAAAACTCAAGTTTCATTCAACAAGAAGACGCAAGAGTAGATTATTACAGCAACTTGAAAAGAAAACTATGGAACATACCGAGAAACCTCATAGATATAGATATTTCCTGCATAGTTGGTGTTGGCAGCTATGGAAAGTTTACTAGAGGGAAAGTACAGCAACATGGGGCTCAGACCCCAGGGCTTGTGCAAGTGGTGGCCGACAGGGAGCTCGAGAGACCTGATAAAAAGCAGATGCTGCTAGAACTTGATCAGCTCATCAAGTCCAATGAGCACGAGAATGTTATCTCTCTCATAGGGTTCTGTGAAACAAACACTACCTTATTTGTGGTTTTAGAAGATATTAAACATAGCTTGAAAGACTTGCTTCTTCAGAGCAGACAAAGGGATCTTCAAAATAACAAATTCTGCCTAATCCCTGAAAATAGACTGCTTCAGTATTTTGTTGATGTCGCTCGCGGTATGGAGTACTTGCATAGTAAAAAGATTTTACACAAACGACTCAGTTGTCGTAACATCGCGATCACTGACAACGGCGTCGCGAAAGTGTCAGGTTTTGGACTGTCTCACATGAGGCCCATGCATGAAACTCCCGATTACACCAGATGGACTTCCCATGAGATGTTGCGACAGACAAGGTTCAATCCTAAGGCTGATGTGTGGTCATTCGGTATCCTGATGTGGGAAGCTCTGACGATAGGCGCCACACCCTACTTCCATAGTGCTAATAAGGATGTTGCAGCACGTATCCTGCGCGGCATGCGGCCATCGCAGCCCTCGTATGCGGGCGACGAGCTCTTTCAGCTGTGCCTGCAGTGCTGGCAGGTGGACCCCGATGAGAGACCAGCCTTCCCCAGCCTGGCCCACGAACTGAAGCCATTCGCTGAAGCTCCTGGCTGCAGGAGTCTCAGCTTTACCCACTACAATGGTTTCGACTTCGATCCATATGTACCACAATACGAAATCGTTTCATAGTATTTAAGAAACTAACCAAAATATAGTTTTATTAGAATCCAAAGAGTTATGTTTGATACTCGGATATTAGGGGCGAAGTCTACAGCAATGGTGTTCAATATTTTACCATAAACGAATTGCAAAATATATATTCTTCGACCTCTTTTTTAATATGTATAAGTAGTGATTCTGAACATTGGCGCGACTAGCGGCTGTAGTCACGCGAAACAAATGATCACGCACTGTCGACCGCATAAGGTGAATGCCTGATTATGCTATGAAGCTAAAGTTTTTGAAATAAAATGGCAGCTAAGACAGGTAAATAATTTACTAAAACTGTAATTTCGTGGCACAGAGCATCTTATAGGTACCTATTATAATGATCTGAAAAAGTTAATGCATTTCTAGGAATTTACTTAGCTTATTTACTTCATACACTATAACATGGTTTGCTCTAACTAACCAAGTATTAACAATAGGTGTGCAAATTTTATAATAGCACATTGTAGTTGACACTATAATATGTAGGTAGGTGACTGTCCTCGTACATTACCTTTGTAACACGTACAAAGGTAATGTACTGTCTGTGTGTAATGTCTTTAAAATGTATTAGTCATAAATAAACTAGTGTGGAATACTTCAATATTGTGTAAGAATGAAACAAGATGGTTTAGAACTTTAGAATGTAGCTGTTTCAACTGATATGGATGATAATTGATATTTATCTTGTAGGTATTAGTTTATTGAAGGTAGGATTGATTGATTACCTACTCATCTGGCTAATTATCTAATTGATTAGCACCGAATCTGATAACAAATTGACTTCAGTAAACTAGATGAATCTAGAAAGTAGGTGGCTTGCAAGCTGGCATGGACTCTCATATTATTTTCTGTGGTCACTTCCTTGGGGATGTCGCCTCTGTGGACGTGATTATTATATTTTATAATAATTGTAATATTTACATTATATTATTTACTAGTACTCATGCGGGGCTTCGCTCGCGTGGATTCTATCACGGTAAAAACATAATTCTCCTTGTTTGCAGTCGGGTAAAAAGTAGCCTATAACCTTCCTCAAGCTTCAAGCTACTTCCATACCAAATTGCATCCAAATCCACCCAGTACTTTCGATGATTAGCGCGTTCAAGCAAACAAACAAACAAACTTTTCCGCTTTATAATATTAAGTATAGATATACAAATCTATTGTTAGTAATTTTTTTATGACGTTTGTGTGTAAATTGGGGGTAGTATAAGAATACCTACCAATATGTTGGCTCATGTCTCAAAGGAGAAAAGTTTCAATAAATCTTGAAAATCGCATTGCACGTTTAGCATCTGTACTTGTTAAAATAAGGGCGATCAAGCGCTCGATGAAATCGATTATCAACAAGATTCGCGTGTTATTTTATTGCTTTTGATTAAGCATGTAAGAAAGTATACCAAATCGTCTTGATTTGGTATACTTTCTTCGGCCAGTCCATAGCAGTTTTGAAACTATTTAAACATAACTCTTATTAGTAGTAACTAAGTTAGGTAAAGTAAGAATATCTGTATATAAGTCAAACAATGTATTTCCATGATCTGAGGCCATACCATGACGTGTTAAAACATGAGTCGTTTGATTGTTAGATATTATAACCGATAATATGTAATGACTTTGCAATTCTCTTGAAAATAAATTGCAGAACCATTTCAATGTTAATGACATAATCAAGTAATTGAAGGCAGGAAGAATCTCAATAGAAAATGTTTTGAGTAGAGATCTCATCATATTTATTTAATAACTAGCTTCTGCCCGCGACTTCGTACGCGTAGGAAGGTTTTCCCGCGCAAATCCCGATCCCGTGGGAATGTCGAGATAAAAAGTAGCCTATGTGTTATTCCAGAATGTCAACTATCTACTTACCAAATTTCATTCGGATCCGTTCAGAAGTTTTTGCGTGAAAGAGTAACAAACATCCATCCATCCTCACAAACTTTCACATTTATAATATTAAGTAAGTACGAAGTACGATAGTACGACTAAGTGCCCACTGCTAAAATAAACAAATCAATGAGTATTAAATATCTAATTAAATTACTCAGAGAAAGTAAAATTTTACCCAATGCACAGTATTTGTAGAGTTTAACCTGATGCCTCTGTGTTAATAATAAAAATATATGAATTGAACAAGTGTGGATACATTGTATTGGCATTTTGTAACCAAGACTAGAAATTCTATAGCAATGATTGAATAATAATAAATATCCTTATCTTTATCTGCGTATCTATATAACTTAGTAGCTCTTGTCTTGGTATACCATGTCCTGTTTATTTTATTATATTTACTTAATTATTTTGTATTTAATTGTGTATTATTAGTTATTTAGGTTTTTTTACTTAATTAATGTTGTGTGATATTGGTATTATACTATCATCAAACACCATATGAATAATGAATTCCGTCCATTTCTTCGTATTTTTGTACGAAATCTCATTTTTGCGTGAACTTTATATTATGTATCCAAGTGACATTTTTAATAATAAATTTATAACCAACTTATGGCTTGCTTTTCATTTGACTCTTTCCATCGTAGTCGGAATACCGGGCGAAATAGCTCTCCTGGTGGTGCAGTCAGGTAAAACAGAAACCGGCTAAGTATCTGCCCACCACGCTCAGAGTAGTGTTCCGTAGCTTAGACCCAGTTCCAGAGTAGGTATAATGGGCAGCTTTTTTATACCTTTGTACTTTTAACATATTATTCGGAAATATAATGTACTTATGCTAATAACTAGAGGACGCCAAGGTGTCGAAATGCGACCAACATTTTTTTGATGTTACTACAATAATATGTTTCTTTAATTCTCCTTATAAACTTTAATGTGCTACAATTTTGTAGTCATCCATCTGCGTAATTTACGTAAAAAGGGGCTGGTAGGTACATTTTTGCTTTACGTATTAATATACAGATACCTAACTGCCTTGTTGGCAGAGTGGTCGCAAGAGCGACAGCTGAGCACGAGGTCTAGGGCTCGATGCCCGTCCGGGGCAGTGTTTTTTCCGTAAGGAATTTCTCAGCATCGCTGCCCCGTGGAACAGCCATTTTGTTCAACTGGTTGTACCACAGGGATTTCTTTTTCACCTATATAATAAATAAATAAAACTACACAGTCTTAGAGACCGAACTAAAGAGTTCTTAATATTATGCAACTTGCAAGTTAAGAAATCTTCAGGCTTATCAATAACTTTGATTAGGTACCTTTAAATCTAATTCAGTACTAGATAGAATAGTTGTACCAAGGAGAAAAATTTTAGTTGTACCATCGAACAGCAGATCCACCGGGAAAAAGAATTCCCCAAGGTACAACCAGTTGAACCAAGTGGTTGTTCCACGGGGCAGGGATGACAATTTGTACCCTCAACATGACATTTGTACCTCTAAAGGTAAAATATGTCCAGAGGTCCCTGGTCGCGCCACTTTGACATCAAATTACGACATATTGACGTCATAGTGAGAAGGTGAGAACTCGCTATCATATTTATGTTATGGTCCTGTTGTGATGTAGACAGACATTGTAGAAGCGTTAAGTAGGCACTAGGATCGAAAGCTGTTACTTTTTAATTGTTTGGCTGTAATTTTTTATGATAATGGTTGACTATAATATTGCATTAGGTGATAAAAAAATACAGATGGTAAATATAAGTTCTAATGATGGTTAGTGACCATGTTAGCTTAAAAACTTAAGCCTGTAAAGATAATTGTATGGTGATAAATATGTATCAGTATGTATGTATACTAATACTTCATTAATTTAATAATGACAGGCTCGTTGGTAAAGTGGTCAGTGGCCCTGACTGCTATGCACAAGGTCGTGGGTTCGATTCCCACCTAGGACAAATGTTTGTGTGATGAGCACGGTCATTTGTTCTTTGTCTGGGTGTAATTTATCTATAATATGTATGTATTTAGAAATATATATGTATGTTTATCAGTTGTCTAGTACCCATACCACAAGCTCTGCTTAGTTTGGGACTAGATGGCGTTGTGTGAAAAAGTTGTGGAATATTATATTGTTGTGGAATATTAATTATAAAGAGGTAAAATTCTTTGTGCGTGGTGCGAACAGGGATTTCATTTACTTTCATATTTGATTTGCATATTTTATTTGATTTCATAGGAATGTTTTGCAACTCTTCCTAAGAACAATATTTTTAATTCAAAGTTCATTGAATTTTTCAATTACCAAGTGCACAGGCCTCAGCTTTGTCTGGTAACGGGTAATCTAACTTATGCTTGGTCATCTAGGCTACATCACTATTGGGTATCTAATTATTGTGGATAGTGAAAGGATCTGGACTTTGTATAGAGTGTACCTCGGTGTCCAAGATGATTTAGACGTTTCAGTCAAACAGGATGGAGGATAATAAATTAAGCGACACATTTAGTTTTTGCATTTATTAATGTTAATATAATATAGACAATGTTCAAGGTACCTTTCAATTGGTTTCGAGCTTTTAAACACTAAGACATTGTAACCTTCAATTTTTACCTCTTATCATTTACAACATTGCAAAATAACACTTCATTAGAAAATCAATTTGACAGTACAACTAACTAAACAATAATAAACATTGACTAAAATATAGTGAATTTTAAATTCAAAACATATTTATTATTCAACATTGTTTCTTTTTTTAATTCAAACTTAATTAAAAATTATATTCTCGTTACATAACATTGCAGACCCGTTTATCGTAAACCAAGTTAACAAAAATATTAATAATAAAAAATAAAAATTCCATCACTGAACTGTACAGCAACAAATGTTATCAACGTATGACATTTACACATAACGTACGGAGCCGGAGCTCGCTCTATACATACTTATAATACGCAACAAGTTATAATTCAATAGAATTAGTATAACATATCAATCTCAACATGTGTAAAGGTTGATGAGACAACGACTGACCGGCGCTCGAAAGGCCGAGAGGCCGGAACGCGTGCGCCGCGGCCCGGCCGGCCGACGCGACCGACCGACCGACACGCGCGACCGCGCGCCGTCGCTCACACCGTACACTCGCAGCAGGCCAACTAATGGAATCTTCAACTTGGGCGTTAACAATAAAACTGACGTGTAACAATCAAAACGTTAAACACCGCGAGTGTACTGCGGGAATCGCACACGACGACGCCCCGGAGGGCGAGTCCACATGAAACCGAGCGAAATTTTTATTTTAATGATTAATAAACAATTATATATTACAATTAATCCCTACCGTTTGGGACGCGTTCGTGACGATGTCAATATGCGCGAGTTGATTCCTCAGTCTTTAATAAATTGATGACAATGAGCAAGGAGAATAACGTAAATGAAAAATGTTATGCAATTATATACAGATAGTGAGTGGAACGCGCGCCGAGCCGCCGGCGAGCGCCGCGGGGCGCGCGATGTCGTGTGCGATTCGCGCCCATCAGAAACAAGCGTTATGGTGATGTCTTAATGTTGAGTTCGACTTGAACGCACAGCCATTTTCCTAAACACAGTATCGAACCTTACTCTAGCCTAGCGCACCCAACGGCTGCCACCTTCGCGTGTATACCCACTAATCTACCTATAGTAATTACAATAAACCACTCTATCAACAAATTCAACAACATTTAGCTATTAAAATTAAAATGGGAGGATGATGCGCGGCACCGTGCGCAGGCGCGTGCCAACTGAAACCTCTCCGATAGATCCGTACGATGAAGAATGACAACTAGCTACCTTATCCTACAACATTGAAATTACTTAATGGTAACAGCTTTACTTAACGATGTAGAGTGCGGGAGTGGTACGCGGGTGCGGGGTGCGGGGTGCAAGTCGCCGCCCGCGGAACATCTACGCTACTGAACTGAGCTCTATATAATTTGACACAACCTGTAACAGACACAGTGCTCGGTCCGTGCGCGGGGTGTGGTTGCGGGGTGCGGGGCGCGGGGTGCGGGTGCTACAAGCGTGCGAGTCGTGTGCACTCAGTATCACAGAACAGTCCGGAGCGAAGGACGCGGTCGCAGGCTCTGCGACCATGCACTAATACAAGTATTCGGGACGACGTTGCACTATTTATTATCTTCCACGCGATAAACTTTATCCAGATAATGATTACCGCACTAAAATTATTATTTTGTATTCACGTTAATATACTCTCAAATATTGTAACAACTTCAGTATAACAACATTAACATTTTCCCAGTAATTTTAAAATTATCTAATTATACCCATTATATTGATTTTTAAATATGTTAATTATAACTAACTAGAATTCCATTGATAACTATCATAGTTCCGGCGCGGCGGTCGTGATGTATCGATAGAGATGCGCTTTGTACAGCCAACGAGACGGAGAAACAATAACTGTGACATGTGAGGACAGTGACTGTCTCAACAGACATCCACTTCCTTCGACACATGGAAAGAAAAGACAGTGCTGTGCGACACTCGCACACTACCGCTGTCTGCGAGAAATATTTTACTCTAGCCGGAATGTGTCCGACACACGACGACACCGCCCCGAGCAACTATAGAGGCAAGTAACTGAGAAAGAGAGAGAGAATGAAGAAACGAGACGGAAACTATATCTACCCCCAGAGCTCGCCCGAACCGTGAAATGATATATTTTTTCTTTGGAAACCATACATTTCGTTTAATTGACGCATTTGACTTATACGTACCGACTAATCGAGATTTAGTTCCGATAAAATTGAGCTTGTTAAATCGACGTAACAGGCGATACGTGTTCAGGCTGTGGCCGACACGACCGTGGCTTGTGTGTTCGCGATCACTGTACTAGCATACACCGTGACACCACCCTTCACTACTCCACTACTCCCCAGTCCAATCCCGTATCGCTACCATACCTAAACACACGAACTTTACACAATCCATATTTAAATATCAGTTCATTTATCATTTCTCCTCGATTATATTATGCATAGTCTGAAACATACGTTTCATTACTTCCAACCATTCCGTTCTGAACTTATTTCCATACTTTAGCCACCGCGAACGCACAAACTGACATTTTTATTAATTGACACAAGACGATATCTGTACCTACCCCCAATATACATAGTTTAGATGAGAAAAATTCAAAAAACACCGGAAATTTATTCAACAGCGTTACTTATACACTTTTAAGATTGAATATATATTAACTAGCTACTGTAATGCCACACTACACTGCGCAATGTTAACTACATAACACACGTATATATGTAATAGATCAGTTAACAAGATGTCGTTGGACAGCGACACGTCCGCCCGCTGCGGACGCCGCTCGCCGACTGGCGCGGGACAGTCGGGCGTGCGGTGCGCAGGGGGCGGCGTCTCGCTCGGAGAAAACTTACAACAACGTTATAATTACTATTATTTCACTTTTCACGGAAGTACGAGGTTATGGCGAATCGAGCGTGCTCACTTCCTTTATAATTAATTAGTTAAAAATATTTATATAATTTTTATTTTATTTCATTATTTATAATCGCGTAATTGTGAATGAATTAGCTGAGAAATTGTCTCTCAATTCCGATTTCTTAAACACTATCGTACATTAACCTCCATCATTAAGCCGATTTCGAATTATTATATTTTTATTATGATTAGGTTTTCTTTTGTACTTCATACGTTTATTCACATTTGATAGTAGTGACCGCCTTCGTAGTAAGTTATCACCCATTAGTATCTGCTTGTACTTTTAACCGTACGCGTTGGCGCCCAACGCGGGGCCTGAGATGTACATGGAAATAGTTTTATAGCGAGTAGTAGTTACCTTTGATTGTTAACGGTGTGCTTGAGATATTCGTGAAAGCTACTACATTAAATCAAGGATCTCCAGCAGTAACAAGTCACAATCAAACGTAACGCACCGCGTCTGTATGAACGTTGAAGATGTGAAGAGGCTCACCTCACTAATCCTGTAGAACGATGGCACTTCTGAGGTAAACTAACACAACTTATAACTACCCTCCGGTGAAGTACCGAACGGCTTCTACACTAAGTGGAGACTGACACGTAGTACCTTGACAATGTCGACGAAAACAATCACAGTTTATAATATTATGTAAATCTAACGAACAGCACAAGCAAACGACTTCTAGACTAAACAGTCGATCAGTTTCTTCACAGCCGCTGATGCGACGAGTCGTGCGACCAGAAGTCGTCGGCGCGCGGATACTAAAATAACGTCTTGGTTAAACGACGGCGCAAAAAATAAAATATTCAATCATATTATAGTAACTGTAAATAAGAATATATCATTTATATTGTCATTTCGATATATAGAAATCTGCATTTAAAATGTTTAAAATATTTTTTTATTACTTTTCCTACTATTCTGGACATGCATTTCTTTATTATTTAAATTGTACTTAATATCGTAAGACAAATTTAGACCGACGAAAAATGAACGACTATGAAACTTTCCTAATAATAAAAAAAGAATAACGATTAGATAATTATTATTTTGTTTATAAATGTATAAAAAAATAAAAGATCTTTACCGAGAGAAAATCAGGAATGAAAAACTCTGCTAGTCAGATTCGAAGATATTAAACATGGGCGACACTTGCAACTAAATTAAGTGTAACGGCGTGCGGTAAAATGTTCGGATCTTTTACTTGTGCGCACCGGCTTGACAACTACCCTCATCACGTTAACTACACGAAACTATTGCAAGAACAGGCATCCCAGCTTTATATGGATTCCATTCAAATCTGAACAAGCCAGAATACGGTACGAAGTTATTACAAGCTTGTATCTACACTCTGGCTTGTTCTAGTTTGAACCTAAAGTTTAAGGGCCGTACTCAAGTCGATGCTTGTTATACAATATGTCAGTAAATAAAACAACTTTGGTAGGATTTAGCTCCTAAACTCCCGTAGTGCTGCGAAGGGTATCGATAACATCTCCCAGCGAGACGTAACTGTGTCAATAGATTTTATCAATTAACCACATCACTAATCCTAATAAACTAAAGAAAAATAACTTATCAATGGTAACATTTACAATGAAATCAACTTTGTAAATAAAAAAAATGTATGCTGTGGTGAATAATATACAAAAATAATATGTGTATGGAATAGGAATTTCCGTGATAGGAGATATCACAATATTTCATTATTATATCTTAAACAACAATAAAGTCTGCTAGGCAGAACAAAATAATTACTTGTCATCACGATAAGAACGTAAATTATAGTGTGGCGGGGGGTGACGACGGGCGTACTAATTAGTATTCTTGTACTTTTATATATATTATTTCATGCAACAATCCAGCGCTGCGTTCAAACTGAAAAGATCAGCGGCCATGAGCCAGCACGCCCCGCCACGGCAACACTATGTTACATGCATAAAATCAATACACAATTGTATTATTGTAAATAGGTAACTATGTGTCGATATGCGTCACCGTAGAGCGGCGCACGCTCCTCGCGACGCATATCGAGAGCTGCATAAATTATATCCTCCGTCAGGTAAAACAAAACAAAACTTCTTAACTAGAGTCAGGTAACTCGCGCCAAAGTAGTGGTGACGTCGACGCAGGCGCGGTGGCGCTGTGATCCAACAGTGTTTGACTAGAACTAGAAACTACGCTACAACGAAACAGAGGCGGTACCGGAGCGTGTGGGGCTACTGCATGAGGCCGGAGATGGCGTTGTGGCGCGTGCGCTTCAGCTCTTCCTCCTGGATCTTCTGCTCGATGAGGTACTGCGCGTTGGAGATGGCGGTGGGCGTGCCCGTGATGGTCACGATGCGGTTGCGCGTGCCGGGCGCGAACGTGCCCTTCTTGGAGATCTGGATGTTGGCGCCCGACATCTGCTGGATCTCCACCAGGCTGCGCCCGCCGGGGCCTGCAACGCAACACATTACAACTCACCATGGGTTTCAGGCGGACAGTTTTTCTCGAACATATATATAAGTCATCATGTAGGATCGATATAAAAGATTACACGACTATCCGACTGCTGGGCAGAGGTCCAATCCTCAACCATTGGAAGGCTTCAATCCTATCATTGGTCTTCACTATGCGTCTCTTTATTATGTTATAAAAAAATTGGCCAACTGCGAGTCAGACTCGGCCATGAAGAGTTCCGTAGTAACTATAATAATATAATATTTGACGAAAAAAAAACCTTACAAATTTCTTAAAACTAGGTTATTTACATTTTCTGCAACTACGCCAAATAACTTTGTTTTTCATAGTGTTTCTATGAATTACAAAGTTATATTTGCGGGTTTTTTTTTAATTCAGAAAGAGCTCACTCTTGACCTCGATCTCGCCTGATGGCAAGTGATAGATGAGGTTTTAGAAAATATGCTGTATCACAAGAACTGCTGACCCGATCTCGTTCAAACCAATTTTGGTTGAAAGTTTACATTAAAATCTATAGACAGATTTTTCACTCCATTATTATTATAGAAGTTAGAGGGGGACATTTTACCACTTTCGAAGCGTATATCTTTTAAACGATTGACTTTATAAAAAAGTGGTTTTAGAAACCCCTATGTCATTTTTAAAGACCTGTCTATAGATACCACACACGCATAGGTTTCATGAAAAAAAAAAAATATTTTCAGTTTTAGTTCCATGTATGCGGGGGAGCCCCCATTATTTTAAATATTTTTTAATTTCTTTCATAAAATTTAAAAATTGGTAAGCGGCTCACGAAATGCAGAAAGAAATCGAAAGAAGAATAGTCAACACCTGGAAGAAATTTTGGTCACTAAGCGAAATAATGAAGAATAAAGAGATGCCAATGTCAGAAAAACGGAAAGTTTTTGATGTATGCATTTTGCCTTGCTTAATATACGGATGCCAAACATGGGCGCTAACAGAACAGCAACAACACAAAATTAAGGTGTGTCAGAATGGAATAGAGAGAAGCGTGTTGGGCATAAGAAGAAGAGACAAAGAACGATTAGAGAATATTAAAGAAAAAACAAAATTCAAAAAAGTAGAAAAAGTATGGAGACAATTAAAATGGCGTTGGGCAGGACATATGTTGAGAGATAACAAAGAAAAGTGGACAAAAATAATTACGGAATGGTATCCTAGAGAGAACAAAAGAAACAGAGGGAGACAGTTCATGCGATGGGAGGACGATTTGAGGAAGGTAGCAGGTCCCGAGTGGATACGGGTAGCTAAACACAGGGACAAGTGGAAAGCCTTGGAGGAGGCCTTTGTCGAAAGACAAACTGGGAAGAGGAAGAAAAATTCAGATGCCGATGTATTAATTAGATAATTATTATAAGAGCAAGTATATAAAATTAATAGATATAAAATGTTTGCATGATAATTGTAAAATCCCAGAAAATAAAGGCTTATATTATATTATATTATTATATTATAAGCGGCTCACAGAATACATCTATCTACGAAGATTCACATGTATAGTCCTAATAGTTTCGGAATAAAATGGCTGTGACATACGGACGGACAGATAGACATGACGAAACTATAAGGGTTCCGTTTTTTGCCATTCGGCTACGGAACTCTAAAAACTCAGAAAAAGGTACATCATAATTATTATGTGATGCCATGTAATAAATTGTCAGAATTCAAGATAATAGGAAAAGAAATAGTGTTAATTTACTGGCAGAACTTAGCAACCGTCTCTAAAGGCTGGAATTTCCTGCTGGAGTTGGAATTTGCTTACAGTACTAGTTGTTGGGTGCCTTTAGCAAAGAGTGAATACTTATTTTAAAGGAAGCATACACCATCGCTTACTATCGGATGAGGTAGTGAAAAAAACCTACATGTACACATATTTAAACAATAAACTGCAAAATTTGTAAATCGGAACAAAGTGGAACAGAATAGAGAAGTAACTGACCTAGTATAGCCCCGACGATGACCTCGGCGATCTCCACGTTCTTAGAGTCCTTGGCGCCTGCATCGGCGGGCGTGGGGCTCTTGGACAGCGGCAGCAGTGACGCCGAGGGGAAGCCGGCCACGCCGCCCGACAGCGAGATGGGCGCCACGGCTGGGGGGCGAAGCGCCTCGAATGCAACCTCCGCGAAACGCTCTAAGGAGCCGCCGCGCGCGCCGCCTGCGGGCGTCATACGTCAGCACCGCGTCATCGTCCCGCGTCACCCCCGGCCCGGCGCGACCCAGCGACCTTACATTAGAACGTTTCGCGCTGTTGCGGACACATCACGGTTAGCGTAGCGCCCGCCAGCGCCGCGCACATCGCATCGCACGACCTCCGCGACTACCGCTCGATACGCGACTACTATTGTTTTTCTCCATCGTGTTGCTAAACTGTGGCTATACCGAATGTGATTTACGGCAACGGCTAAGTTATACTTTAAATGATTGAAGAAATATTTCAGCGTGCTACAACAGTAGTTAATAAAAAATTTGATACAAATATTGGTATGGAAGGCCGACCCCAACCTTCAGGTTGTCTCAAATTGCGATCTAAAACACCTGTGTAGTTGAAACTAGACTAGGCCAATCATATTGATTCATAAAGTAATTGAATAACACATTGAATTCTGCGAAACACATTCAGCAATTAAATAACCGGCAGTTATCATGATGGTGCTTGAAGATCTTTAGTTTAGGAATAATAATAAGAAACATCGGACATTTTAGATTGTTAATTTGAAAAATGTCGTGTTCAACGACACGATGGCTCAATCTCGGTTTAAGACCACTTATATTATAAGTGGTCTTAAACCGAGCTTATATATTATATATATTGTTCATAAAAGTCTTATATGAACAATATACAGTATCTTTGTATGTATGCTTACCGAAAACTGCACATGAAATAACTCATGAACGGAGAAATAACTTACGAACGGAGAATAACTTATGAAAGGAGAAATAACTTATGAACGGAGAAATAACAAATCAATAAAGGAATAAGTTATGAACGGCGAAATAATGAACGGAGAAAGAAATGTTTACACGCTGAAATATTAGAGTTGTAAGAATTGTGACTAAGTGATCTACGTATACTGTACTGTCATGCAGCAGTTTGACAGCTAACAACGTGGTGCGGCGATGTGGCGACTGCACGGTCACGGGTACATACATGATACAACACAAAAGAACAACTTTACCGGAAACCGTATTTTTTGGTGTTTCATAGAAAAAACTAAACTTTACTTACATTCACTTTTTTACAATTTCACTAGATCTAGACAAAACTATTGTGTTCAATCCAAATAAAAAAATTATATAAAGTTGGGTGAGTCCTTTTTACAAAGCGAAATTTAAATACATACAATATTTCAGTTTACAAAACTTTGTTCTAATTTAGAACATTTAACTCTAAAGTTGTTCTTTCTATTATTATGTCATGGAGCGGACTTCAATATAGAACTGTGCCAATGAAATACTAAAGATGTATAAATCGAAGGTGCATTCTGCATTCGTTCCAAAAACCACTGTTAATAATTAAACAAAATGTGAGAATCTATTCATCTAAGTGTTTATCAACAGCAACTAAGATACTTTTAATGAGGGTTTCCAGAAAAATTCAAACTAACAGTTGGTGCTGAGGCGACAAGTCTTCTAGTTTGAGAACATAAACATGAAATTGACGTCATTTTGACAAATGTCAAAAAACTTTTGCATTTGACAAGTGCCCGGACCTGACGCCTCAGTGTTGCCACTTGGTGAACGTTATTACAGAAAACCTTCATTATTATCAATGCCAAAAAGTTATATTACAATAAAAATAACAGGTTGAGACGACTTCCAATTCGGTATCCAATACTGAGTTCAATTTTGCCATGGATTAAGGTTACATAGAATATTAAATTCGTCCGTCCATAACACAAGCTCATGTTATGTATTGCCGATAGTGTGGTATGGAAAAGCGATGGTAAGAGAATTTGGAAAAACTTCTGATAGATATTAAATAAACAAAAAATATAAAATTGTAAGCCAATTGTGTTATTTGGATCAGCAATACAACACTTGAAACACCATAAAAAATATCTAAGCATGCAATTAACGATATAGTATACATAGTTTTTTCTTAGTATTAAACCGTGTTTCGTTTCAAAAGTCATTATATTCACGCCCCACTGGATTTTACAAGATGCCTGATATGTTTTAGTCTTTTTGGTAACACTTATAGGCCCACATCATTTGCTGTGTGTAATCTGAAATCACATCCACACCTGAAAAACGTCTGCGTATTAGACACCTATCTGTGCTCCGGGACAGCATTGCTCGCAGTCGGAATGCGGACACCGATCATTTGGATCACATGCGGTCGTATTGTGTTCAATCAAACTAGGTTCAGTCTAAACAACCCTTTTTGATATAATTCCGTTTTGTAATCAAACAAAAACATAAAAAAATAAAACGTTTGATCTTCTCATTTGAAATAAAACACGGCAGGAGTGAGAACAAAAGCATAATTGAAAGTTATTATTGTCACGACAGCCAATCAGATACCAAGATAGAATGACAAGCGTTGTGAAATTTAGAATTTGGAAGCAATGTGTGAGGTGTAGTACCGCAGGAGAGGCCGGTACCAGCCGGCAGGGCGGCGGCCGAGCCGGGCGGCGCGCCCGGACACAACGCAACTTTGGGAAAGTTCGCTTCAACTATACTGTTCAAATGTTTAAACAGGAATTTTGGCCAGAAACATAGTGAAATATTGTTCATTTTTGAAATGACCCGAGTTTCAGTATATTTCTTAAAATATTAAATTCAAATCGATACAGTATTCTGTAGAGAATATTTAATGAGAAATTTATAATAGAGTAAATTAAGGATACAACTCATGGCAGGCCTTTGAACTTTTTAGAAGAACTATAAAAATATTCTCTTCAGAATATTATAAAATTCATTGATAAAACCGTAAATAAGATTAATTAATATTTAAAACTGTTTTTTTTTTCTGTAAACAGCGTAGTTAATTTGAAGGTCTAGTTAGAGAGAGCTAATTAGGTAGTGTTATTGTATTTACATTACTTAATTACTGGTCTTATCAAGATCCGTAATTATTATAATATCACATTGGAAATCATATTGTTTTGTTGCCAACTGAATGCCACATTGTATTATGTATGATCTCATTTGGAACGACGATTCAATTACATGAGAAAAACAAAGGAATTACTTTTTGTAGTAATATTATATTATTTAGAGGCAAGTTTTAGTATATTTGGTTCAGACATACAGTTTAATTTGCAATTAGTTTATTTTACTACGAGTATTCATTTAAAAGGTGATTGTAGTTTTTTTTTTTAAATTCTAGTTGTCGTGTAACACATTTAATGGCGTGTTTTTATTGAATTGTACGTCTATGGCATATTGGCTGGGCAAAACACGAATTCGGCGATTCTGCGACAGTATTTCAATTATTTAGATTTTCCTCTAGTTTGATATGAAGTACTGCTCGCAGAAAGCGCCGCGAATCTGAGGCCTTTTTCAAGTCAACACTTACTGAAACTTTTTTCTTCAACATCTTATATTTAATAATATGTAAGTTTTTGCGTAACTGAAGTACCAGCTGTCATAAGAAGTCAAAAGGTAGAGCAGGGTCAGTGGACTAGGAACGAAACAACGGCTGTACATGCCATGGTTAACTATAGTTTTAATCTCAACACATCACATAACTTCATCTTGAAAATATAATGATCCTGCAAGTCATTGCTGTGAAATCAGGCAGAATAAATTCTCTATGGAAATCTATAGATGGGTATCTATCTATGGAATATGCAACTAACTTCATATTTTTGACAAACCGAATATTATTCTTGTGCATGTTTAAATAGTGTGCATTACACATATAGGTATGGATTTAAAAAAATAATTATTATTGTTATATACGATAGCCTCGCGCATTTGCACTTTGAACGCGATCTACATTTGACAATGTACTGACATACACATTGCATTTCTGTATAACATTTTAATTAGTGTTCAATTAGACCTGGCGGCTGTCGGGGTTGCGGGCATGTTCTAAAAAGTTACCGCGGCCCGGGATTAAAAGGGCAACAGGAAAAACAGAGTGAGATTTTTGACATTAAAAGTCTGACACTTACTTCCGCGGTTGCACTCTATAAACATTTGAATTGAAATTATAACGTTAGAATGAGTAAGTGGTGCTTGAAGCAAGCCTTTTAAAGGGTACCGTGGGATCATACTACTTTGGCCTTGAGATATAACTTTGTCCCAACCACGTTAATCAATACGGACAAAACCTTCAGTGCTTATTTATTACAACTTTACAAAGGCAAACTTAATGCATTCTCTACCAGTCAACTATGTTTATGTCCTTTCTATTGACAGATAGGTTATTAGTCTGAAATATGATATTTTACAGATTCTATAACACAGATTCAAAAGTACTTCAAGTTTATCTTTCGAATTGGTTAAAGCGTTTATTATTATTTATATACATTAATTACATATAAACAGTAGTAGTTTGACTGTGGGGTCAGTGAGTCTCTATACTGTGACATCTGTCAGGTTGTTTACATAGCAACATGGAGAAATGTAATTTCATTTGTAGGAAAAAACGAGTCTGCTGCTGACCTGCGTCTTTCATTGACTTTACATTGGCGACGAGGATGGGATTATTTTAGAACTAAAAGAACGAATTGACTGGTAGCGAATGGCTTGCTGCATTAAGTTTGACCATGTTACATTATTGTACAGATGCCAGCGCATCAACCTACCCCTATCTGCCAAATTTCTGTAATAGATTTTCAACTTTATCACAAAAGTGGAAGGTTCATGTTCGACTAGGAAAATTTGTCAGATTGGGGTAGGTTGATGTGCTGGCGTCTGTACAGTCAGCGTCAAATAGATAGTGACACTCAGGATATTCGAATACATAGACGCAACCAAAAAATCAATAATATCGGTACAAACAAAGTTCCATTATTGTTGTCAACAATATATTTGCTCAAAAAGTCGAGACGTTTAAAACGTCATAGAAATCGGTTCAATCAAACCGCCATAAATATAGTTACAGTCATCCAGCCAATGGTATCTAAGCATTCTAGGTGTTCAAAAATGTGGAGCACATTAGGAAAATAAACTTTACTGCAATATATTTTAAATGTTATTCTCGCATCAATTAATTTTATAACATTTTTACCCAAAATAAAAGGGATAAACTACTGCTGTCCTTTTCATTTTAAGCATGACGTCATAGACATGTCTTTTGTTTTGGAAAGAATTTCGTGCATAGCCGTTTACGGTATTTATATTGTAAATAATAAACAGCCGAGTGAATGTAAACCTCATTGATAATGAGTATATATATATCATAGAGCAAGAGTCATTCAATATTATGTTCATGTCAAAAATTGAAATAAATTCGAAATTAAAACATATTTAATTTTACTTGTATTTTGTGTATTTAATTGTAATTGAAATAATTGAAATAAACACATTCCATTTTAATGTCTCTTAGAACATACAGAACACTCAAAGCTTTCATCGGTTGAAAAATAAACAATAATTTTAGATCTGATTATCTTTATTTTTATAATTAAAATCGAGTGTAGCCCAAAATCTTAAGGTGATTCGACCGCTGCGATTGTTAGGGAGGACATTTCTTTCATCATACCTTGTGTTCGATGATCGGTATAGAGATAATCGTTCCTGGGCAGACGAACAAATCCTTTTTCATCTACAAATATTACATTATCAAAATTGAAATATCATCGTGCGAATTGTAAACGCTGCGCTTTAAGCTTCGGTGTTAATATAAGCTTTTTAGCAGGAATACGATGGCGTAATCCATGTTCTTGCAGATTTCACAGACATACTCCTGGAGTTTATAAAGCGATTGCAAATAGCTCGCTGCACTATATCTCTATCTTGACTTGTACTAGTTTGACGTGGACGACCAATTGAAACATGGTTTTGCAATGCACCATCACTTTGCCATTTCTCTAGCCAACGGTAGACGATGTTTCTCTTAATAAAAGAAAGAAGAAGAATCTGAAGAGATGCGAATATAAATAAAAAAATTCGATAGGTAACTCATCTAAAGCGATATTTACGGATATTCCCAGTTCGTTTGAAATATCTGTTACGGAGACACCTTTCTCCCTCAAATATATAATTCGATGTTTTGTATCGTGTCTAATGCGATATGTAGCCATATTTAAACATGAAACACTATTACACTATTATTGCTTTAATAGTTAAAATTCTTGCTTGACATTTTAATTGACATGCAATGATCAAATCATCAAACAACACAAGATTGCCTCTTTAGGTTTTCATCTTCTGGAAACCGTTTATTTCTATAACATGTTAGCTTATTTTTCTAATGTGACCATATTTTTGAACACTTGAATGCTTGGATACCATTGTCGAGATGACTGTAACGATATTTATGGCGGTTTGAATGAACCGATCTATATGTCATTTAAAACGTCTTGACATTTTGAGCGAATGTAGTGTTGACAACAACAAGGAAACTTTGTTTGTACCGATATTATTGACTTTTTGATTGCGTCTATTAATTTGAATACGTTGAGTGTCACTAATTATTTGATGCTGACTGTACATAAAATTTAAATAAATAAATACATTATTATTATTTATAGGTTCCTACCTACAAATAATAATAATGTATTTATTAATTTAATGTGTTACTTGTACCGTTTGTAAGTTGGAACAACCCTCCTCATTAGGAGTCGGGCGTTGGTAGCTGCGCCACAGTTGACTTTTGCAGCTACCATCGTTGAATTGTTTGTTTGTGTAACGTTATGGTCCAGGGTCAAAGTAGTAGGATTGTAGTGGCGGGGTGTAGTAGTGTGGGTAGGTAGTATGAGCGTCCGAACCTGAGTACATACCGAGCGGCAGCTGTCCGATGGGCCCGAAGACGGCGGGCGGGTCCTGCTGCAGCGGGAAGTAGGCGGGCGCCAGCGCCGGCGCCGGCAGCGCGGCCGGCAGCGCCAGCCCCAGCACGCCGTGCTTCACCAGCAGCGCCAGCGCCGCGCCGATCTCGCTGATGCCCGCCTCGCTGTACCCCGCCTGCCGCAGCGCCGCCTACAATCATAATTACCCACAATTGGACGTAGTTATGCAAAAAGGATCCAATCCAAACTTTTACCGCCCGTAAGACCGCCCATTGTAACACCCTTTGTATTTTTTTAAGTCCTTATTTAATTCTGTTATGGTGTACAATAAAGAGTATATCTAGCTATCTATCTTTTCCAAAATTGAGTTATGTATACCAAAAGCATCTTCAGGGTGATATATTAAAAATATCAATATAACTCAATTTCGGTAAAAGTGTGGAATGGATCCTTTTTGCATAACTACGGCCAATTATCCATCAGCAACTTGCTTTGAAATACAAACTTGTCGATTCTGAGGTACCGTATTACAAGTATGTGCCCGACCCAGTTCTCGAAAATGACCATATCACGTTGTACTGGGATCGGTCTATCATCACTAATAGGACTATTGTTGCCAATAAGCCTGATATAGTGGTGATAGACCGATTAGTGCGGCGCGCAATGATAATCGATGTTACCACCCCACATGACGAGAATCTCGTGAAAGCTGAGAAAGAAAAACTCATAAAGTATCTCGACTTAGCTCACGAGGCTGTTGCCATGTGGAATGTGGACTCGGCTGTCATTGTGCCGATTGTCATATCAGTCAATGGGCTGATAGCTAAAAGCTTCGACGACCATCTGTCGAAGCTGGCTTTACACAGCTGGATAAAGGGCCTAATACAGAAGGCAGTTCTCGATACAGCTCGTATTGTGAGGAGGTTTCTTTCTCTGGAGACCTAACCACCGGTAGCTTGGACCCCGTTCCCGATACCAGTGGACTGCCATTTTTTATATTTTTAAATGGTTTTTTATTGTCACTTTTTTATAAAAAATATTTAAAAATGTAATTTTTGAGAGGTATGTGAAATAAAGATAATAACTTTATTTCCAATTTACAATTTTACCTATGACAATAACTTGATTTTAGGACAATATTCTTTAAAATTGCATAAATAAATCAATGATTACTCCACTGGCACCCAAGCTAAAATTAAACTTGTGTTATGGGTGCCAGGGTTCTCTCTGTTAATACACACGGAGTTAGTAGAGGAGGAGTAGTGTTAGTACACACAGAGAGTTGAGATTATTTGCCCACCGCGCGACCCACGTCATCGAGCGAATGTCCTAGGGTTGTATATGATGATATTGGTAATAAAACGAATATAGAAAAACAAATATTTTTTATTTGTTGATCAAATATGTTTCAGTTTAATAAAATGATAAATGCATTTTTTCCTTCCCTGAATTACCGATTATTAAATTTTGGTGTCGAAACCGCGTAAATAATTTTAATAAAACTCCGCGCAAATAAATAATGAAAAGGGAAACAGAAGCAAAGCGGAGGAAATCAATTGTTTTTAGGTCGATCCATTATGACGTTGTCAAAATTATTTAAAAAGGCTCAGGCAGGCGTGCGGCAGCCCACTGTCGGATGTACCGACGGCAATACGGGAAGCGGTTTGCAGATAACGCGTGGCCTTGAGCGAGTGACGGACGCCTAACTTAGCGCCCCGACCACACCTTACTCCTTTACTCGCACACATTACGTCTACCTAGGCTCTTTAACTCAACACTCAATAGGTTACTTCTAGATAAGCGTGCTCCATCTTCGATCGCATTATCGTTTACCATCAGGTGAGATGGTGGTCAAACGCGAGCCTATTATAAAAAAAATCATACTACAACAGTTAAGCCGACCTCTTTCCACTTTTAAAAAAGTCTGACTACAAAGACCTTCATGGGCGAGTCTAAAGTCTCTAGCCTAACAGTTTTCGGGGAGTGACATTAGATCTTTATTTTGCAAATTGATTATTAAATAAAAATTTTACACGTAATTTTTTTACTAAATGTCAACTAGATGAGGCCGGTGTTTCCTAACTGACTACCCTGACAAGAAACACCGAAACAAACTCAGGGGTCCGTCTCTTTTAACGTCCATACAATCTATAACGGTTAAAATATATGGAAACCTTGTAGGTTACCGCCTGAGGCGATCTTTTGAGGAAAGATGCTTCCAGATTTGAGTGGGCCTGTCCACAGAGTGCAGGCATTAATTTGTCAGATGACGTATAGCTCAACTTGAACATTACTCATCTACTCATATTAGTACTGTTAAGCCGACATCTTTCAACTTTCAAAAAAGTCTGACAACGGAGGCCTTCATGGGCGTGTCGTGTTTAAATCAAATGTGAATAAGTTACTTCTAGTTAAGCGTGCTTATCTTCGATCGAACATCGCTTACCATTACACTCCCAGAAATGTAACTAATAGCAAACCGTTAGACTTGCAATACAAGGCCGACGTTCAAAGCTCTGGAGTTTTGATTCGAGCAGTCCTTCGCTTTGTATAGTAATAATTGTTACATTAGCTGCTGAAGCCCTCACTCTTGAGCAAGGTATATGTTACAGGGGTCAGTGTCTTCTCCCATTTTTGTTACTTATTTACATGTTTACAACATACAATATAAACTAATTTTTGACTAAAATATATTTTGATTGTCTTTATTCGATCAATGATGATTATTTGATATATTTAAACAATTAATTACAACAAATATACAAAATGGTGTACTAAAATACAAACTACAATAAAGCATCAATACAATATTAATAAAAATATTCATACACGTTTTTACAATTGTATGGTTTTAACCATACAATTGTAAAAACGTGTATGCATGCGCGCGTGGCGTGTGTGTGTGTGTGTGTGTGCGTGCATGTATGTGTGCGTGTGCGTGTGTGTGTGTGTGGTATGATTCTTGAATAATTGTGCATAGGTAGGAATGTATGTATATAACAAATGCTGATTATTGTAGAGTTTGTATTGATACGTTTTCCGTTTGTGTTGTAAGTTAGTTGAATGTAGTGTTCTGTGCTAGCTCACCTTGATGTGGTCGAGCGTGTGCTGCGTGATGGGCGCGGGCGGCTGCGAGCCGGGCGGCGCCAGGCTGAGGCTGAGCGACAGCGCGCCCAGCCCGCCCCCCCCCACGCCCCCCACGCCACCGTTCACCAGCACGCCGCCCACGCCACCCACGCCGCCGCCCAGCCCGTGGTTCTGTAACATGTCCATGCCCTGTGACAGGAGGCAACACCGGAGGTCAATACGACACAATGAAACGCTAATACTAATGAATTTGTTAATAAGGCCCACGTTCCCACTATGACGTGACGATAGATTATCGTGTAAAGTGACGTGTATTTAAATAGAAGGCGTTCACATATACATATGTATCGTATTAAAGGCACGCCCTTAATTCAAAGACCCCAACTATGTAATAATTATAAATTTTTTTTTTTTACTTTTACGTTCTTGAAATAAGTTTCATTTTCTTTAATTTGAACTGAATGCAAAGTGCATTAAAAAAGTAATTACTTTGATAACAGTTCATTTAGATTTGTTTTGACAGTATAGCGATAGAGTAACTTACTATTATTTATTATATGTTTAATATTTATTTATATTTGGCATAAAAATACCTAAATTAAAATTGCGAGTAACCCATTCAGTAAACGATTCTGCACAAACTAATTTCAGGATGTGCTAAATACTAAATGTAATGTTATAAAACTACAAAATTAACTGTTATCTATGACTTTTTTTTGACAACAGAATATAAAGATGAGAACAGTTAGAGACGACAGACGTTTAACGATAAATTATTTGTCACGTCAAAGTGAGAACGCGCCCAAACACAAACATATGAAACGCTAATTCTCTTAATAATTAATAAACGTGGAGTAAAATATTTTTTCTGAAGCTAGGAGCTCTGGTAACAATTTTACTCCGCGTTTATTAGTGAAGGGCTGAAGATGCAACTAGACAGCGATTGATAAACAAATATTGCCTCATTAAAGGCCACAATAAATTAGTTGGTGAGTCTTCACCACGTTAATCTTGTAAAAGTCCACAATCAAGTTGCATTTTTAACCGACTTCAAAAAAGGAGGAGGTTCTCAGTTCGTCTTGAACTTTTTTAATTTATGTATTAACATAAATAAATAAAAAAAAGTTAATGAATGAATGAGAAGTTAAGGTGTGAAAAAAAAAGAAAATACAAAACCAATAACACCGACTACCGAAATTAAAGTTATTTTTGGCTTTGTGGTGTTTTGATATGGAAGTCGGTTTTATTTTTTGCTAAAAAGTTTTTTAACTTGTTACCAGTGATAGGCAAGGCAACGAAGGGAAAGCAAAGATTCAACTTATTGGTGAACTCGAAAGCTTCCTCGCATAGCCTTGGTACATAAGAGAGCCAGCCTTCAGCACAACGCCCACTTGCAAGAATTTTTATTAGATCTTGTACTTTGAGACCCGAACGTTTGCTAATGGGGCATGCATCGTGCAAAAAGCTGGATTCTCTCTAAATACTAAATTATTACATCATTATTGATGTTAAATGTGTAATCAAGTGTAATAACGATGTTACTCAAATATTCAATATTTTGAGTTGCGTCTGTTATTTTCTATCCCCAAACTATATTTTTTTCAATGCAAGATAGTGTATAAGAGTTAGTATAGTGTACAAGTACTAGCATACACATAGTGTAAGCGGTTAGTGTCAGCGTCACTAGCTACTCCATACAATGGCCCCTCAATGAAGGTTTTCTGAAATGAATTTTACCAGGTGGCAGCACTGACGCGTCAGGTCCGGGCACCTGTCAAAACTCTCATGTTTTCTGACATTTGTCAAGTTAACGTCTATGTCATGTTTATGTCAGTTTCATTTAAAAGAGGAACTCTCGCCTCGGTGTGCCATCTGGTGGTGTGAATTTAACTGAAAACCCTCATTAATATATTATTTAATGTCAGTAAATCTTAGTCCTTATAAAATCCTCTTTGCTCGGAGTTTCGTGCGCTAAGGAGATGGTAGCAAGTCTACTTTACAGTTTCTGCACGCCTTTTGGCACCAGCAATATAGAAGTGGGGTACTGCATTTTGATTGAAACTATTTATTAATAATAATAATTCAGACTATAACGTCCCCACTGCTGCTATTTAGTTCCTGAGACGAAAATTTCGAAGATTGTATCATCCACCAAACCGCACTGGGTCCGCGTGATGCATTTATATTTATATATATTTAATAATTTAAAAAAATTTGGTATGGAAGTAACTTGAAGCTTGAGGAAGGTTATAAGTTACTTTTTACCCGACTGCAAAAGGAGAGGTTTATGTTTTTATCGTGATAAAGTCCACGCGACTGCTAGTGTATTAATATAACGATCATTATGCGGTGTGTAGAGACTGGCTAGTAGATGGTAGCTAGGACTGAAGCGAGATGGAGACTGGGGGTAGTGGGGTAGCCCTGTTCCCCAGTGAGCCAGTGTATGGAGTGGCGTGTGGCGTGTGGAGCTCGTCGGTCGCCGGAGCACCACTAGCACACGCTCACGTGCCTTTCACACAGGGGCGGCGCCCCACCGAGCGCTAATTGAGAAGTTTCTTTTGCAAAATGGTTTATTGTAAGCGGTGTTAGTAACGTGGTAATGGTTTTAAGTACCGTGCAAAAATGCTAATCCTAAGACAAGAATTATTATTTTATTTCTATTCATAACAGTGTGAGGGTTTTTAATTCCAAATGTAAGTGGATAAGCTCTTTAATTTCATAAAAATAAGTTTTTGTTGTTACTTGCGCTACGGAATAAATACAAAAGAAAAGAATTTCGGGACTGATGGATACAACGAGGCAACGCTTAGCAAATATTTTTTTTTTTAAGCCTTATTTTAGTTTGTACTTTAAATAGTATATACCATACATAGTAAAAACAATAAATATAGAATTTCAGAACTTCATAAAGATTTACTAAACAAAATCAGTGTGTACATAGATACGCAATGCTAGACACTCAGCGATATGATCTTATATTTTTATTGAATTAGTTTATTTTACTAAAAAACGCCATTCAATTACTATCACCGTCTATCATGGCCTTTTTAGGGGGAAATCATTGAATTATTCTTTCCACTCTAGGTGGAATGGAGTGGCAGACTTCTACCGACTAAAAACTTGCATTCCAGGGCTGCGTTATCTCGATACAACATTCCCGCAACTGAGGCAGGTTTACAATGCCCCTAAAACCATTACACCACGCACACTCAAATCACAATAATCCAAGTTCAAAGTAATAACAATCCAGGAGCCATTAGAGGTCCTGCTAAGCGTGCAGCGCCGCCGCAAGCTGCAGCACAGGTCACAGTGACAAAGGAGCGTGTACGAGAGGTCACCTCTTTCACCTCAGCGGTGGGCACGGCGTAGGGCGAGCCGGTGGGGTTGTAGTTGGCCACGGGGCCGGCCACGTCAGCGTACGACACGTTCGGACACGACCCCGACTGCGGATCGTCCACCACCTTCTGCAAAATCATCAGGCAGGCCTTCTTGTTGTTCTCCTTTTCACCTGGAATGGAGAAGAATACACTTATAAATAATATATTTAAATACACACATTTTATTTCTAGTTTATTTTACTCATTTATTATATACTTTATTGTACCTACTCCTTACAATATTTCTACGGAAACAAAAAGTAAAAAAAAACTTTTTACCAAAAAATTAAACCGACTCCCAAAAAACACTGCAAAGTGAAAAATAACTTTAATTTCGGTAGTCGGTGTCTTTAGTTTTGTATTTTCGTTTTTGGCACCGACTTCCGAAATTAAAGTTATTTTTCACTTTGCAGTGTTTTTTGGGAGTCGGTTTAATTTTTTGGTAAAAAGTTTTTATTTCACTCTTTTTAGTTGGTCTATTTTTAATTTACCTAGTTACAAGAGCCTAAATGTCAACTACTTATAACCTTTTACAAAATATTGCTTTTCCCAATGCTGGGCCGTTAATTGTTGAGGAGTTCTCCTGATACTTCACCATCAGCTCTACATCACCATATGCATTGTGACGAGCATAAAGTGCTTAACATCCATATTCAAGTAATCGAATCGCAATCCACTCAATACTTATTATTGAGTAGTTTCGGCGGCCATCTGTGGTCTTCATCATCAGTTCCACTTCCTCAAATGGTACTTTTTGAGAGCAACTGCACAAGTTACTATAATAAATACCCAAAACGTCATAGGTGTGCCTATAATATTTGAAGAGTTCCCTCGATTTCTCCAGAATCCCATCATCAGATCCTGACGTTTATGTAAATGGGACCAATTTCGAAGTATACCCTTTCAATCAAAAAAAGAATTTTCCAAATCGGTCCAGCCGTCTTCGAGTAATCGATGATCATACATTAAAAAAAAAAAATATATACGCGTCGAATTGATAACCTTTTGTTTTGATCCTCTTTTGGTCGTCGGTTGACTAGTGTACATTGGGCGGTCTTATCGCACAGGGCGATCTCTTACAGACAACCTTTGGACGGAAAACACTTTAAGAAGACATACATATTTAGGTTTATTCTGTGTGTTGTTCATTCATCATCTGCTTAGGCTTTTCTCAACATGTTGGGACAGGCTTCCAGTTTACTGGATGCAGCAGTAACACGATACTCTTTGCAAGATTGGTATCATATTTTCTGGCTTCTAACGTGCTTTCAGAGGCACGGCTGTTATAATTCAGCCACGAGCTCCTCAACGTATTATAAAATTTTATTTGTAACATACATTGAAACAATTAATTCCAAGGAATCTTATTAACGTTACATAGTAAACCGTCAAAATGTTAGAGATGCTGGATTCCTAACATTTACAATGAGTAAGCTGCCTATTTCAATTTCATTTATTGCAAGTAACAAAACTCAATTGGTTAGTAACAAAATTCTTTAATCCTATGTTAGTACTTAAATTACAAGGTTGGTTCGCGAATCGAAGCTACAAGCTCAACATAGACGTGGAGAGCTTGCAGCAGCGATTCACGAACACACAGTCGAGGTAAGATTATCTACGTTCTTAATCGAGCATGGACGCTCCAGCAAACTTGAAACAAACATGATTTAAGAATCAAAATGTCTCTTATATCAAGTGTTGTTATACCTATAAATTATTAAGATTATCTCGTGACGAATGGAGGCATGTAGGTACAAATCAGCGGGCGCACGTGCCCCTCATACTCCGTATATAAACTGTTATAAATTAGCCATTAGCGTACATGGCGCAACCGGGCAGTTCGCCAGCAGCGCGCAACTTCTGCACTATTTCATGCATTGTTTCTGCTAATGTCTCTGTTAACACCCAGCCACGCTATCGAGATGCAGCTATCGAATTCTTAGAGGCATAGGTGAATCTTTATTACTTGTCCGTTTCGTCACTAACAATTTTTTTTTTTTTCAACTATTCTGAGGTCGTCTTTCAGTGTCACCAGACGCAGCTGCTGAGTGTTTCACAAGAAGCGATTGCCTATGTCCTCCGCAACTGAGAAGGTAGATAACCCTTGGAAGACTGGCAAAACTAAATTGACTGGCTTCTTTCTGTCTACCCGTAAACTAACTCAACCAATTTTATATGGGTCACAGACCTGAATTAAATGAATTTTATTAATATTTATTATTAATGATAAGTGATCTTTATTTTTCAAATTGGTTATTAAAACTTTTACATGTCATCTTTTTTTAGTAAATTTAAACTAGATGAGGTCAATGTTTCCTAACTGACTACCAATATGTCCTTGCCAAAATAATATATGAGAACCTTTAGGTTTAATATCTGAAGCGATCTTTTGAGGAAAGATGCACACAGATTTGAGTGGGTCGGTCGAGACAGTGCAACCATTTGTCAGATAACGTATAGCCCAACTAACTATTATACGAATAGTAAAATATTTGTGCAGAATATTTAATATCATATATCGGTAGCGCTTGCGAATTAGTTATGATGCTTACTTCCTTCCAAAAGTTTAACAAATATTTTTGCAAAATAAATATGTTTGTTGAACAGCAAGTGGGACTTACAGGCACACATACTTATATAATCAACCTTGGCTAAACATCGGAACATGTCATTACTCATTGTCACCACACGTCGTGATTTGACCTTTGACACCGCTTGTCAGTGGAATAGCGAGTATTTATGGCAATACATATTATGCGGCAATAAATACGACTTAGAGGAACAAAAAGAATCTTATTAAACCACGAGAAATTTTATACCAGGTCTATTTGAAAGTCAGTCACAATCTCATAAAAACAAACTAATTCCGATCTTGACCTCAACCACGTTTGATGTTAATCGTTAGATGAGGTCTATGATGGGTTGAGCGAGCCCAAAAGATGCCAGTTCACTCTTGCTTTAAAGGCTGGGTTATATGTGGTAGGGAACACAGAAGCCCGCAGAAGTCCACATCTTGGCTGTGCGCCCAAGAAGCGGAGGAAAAACGCTTGGTACGACAAAACTGTATATGATGAAACTCACTAGTTTCATCATATACAGTTTTATTAGTGGATGGTACAACATTTCTTTAACCTTTTTACTACTTTGTTCGTATCGATAGATTAGATGAAAAACACCAAGTATGTAAAGACAGACCTAAGCCCTGCAATATTTGGGATTGGTTGTTTAAAATCAAATTTGGCCTTGCCACCCATATAAAGGGTACACGTAAGGAAGTAAATTCTAAGGGTTACTGTTACTATCTTAATCTCTCATACTTCGTACTAATTTTATAAATACGAAAGTTTGCTAGGATGGATGGATATTTGCCACGCAAAAACTACCGAACGGATCTGAATGAAATTTAATTACTACTTTATATCCTTTAATTTCCACGGGTTCAGTATTTACGCGGGAAACCCCGAAGTCACACGCAAAAGTATACTTACCTATGTATGTAAAAAGTTATTTAGCATGTTTATAAAAATATGCTACCATAAAACAACGCGTTGCCCGTGTAAAAAAAATTGCCTTCATCACTGTAACCACAGATCACATTTTCCTTATTCCGATTTTGCGTTCCGTCTTATCGGATACAAATTCAGTGCCTGCGGCGGTAACGCCTAACCCGTTAAACCGTACGGTTATCTATCCAGCACAATTTCCTGCCGCATCCGCAACCGAACGCGATATGGATGCCGCAAATCCAATATCAGATAATCTGGCTTTCAGCGAGTCAGCCGTTTATTCAAGTTTTAAAATATCGGCAAATATCGAGAAGTTTTATCGTCAACTTGAGTTGTTGAGTCATTGACAAATGCATGTTTTTCGGTGTCTGTAAGAAAATTTCTTTTGCTTTTCCGTAAGAGATATTTAGTTTTTATTATTTTTTTCCTAACTTCGGCTTCCAGTATAGATACAGTGAGTAGTGTGTACTAGTGTTTTACACGCGACTGTCTATCAGGCCTCCAGAACCCAGACGCTGGGTTATACTATACTCTTGTTATCAAATTTTCTGGCTTCTGACTACCCTTATCTACTGTCGAGGCTAGGGCTGCCATCCGTCCGGGTTTTCCCGGATTTGTACTAGTTTGGAGAGCGTCCGGGGGCGTCCGGTGGGATTTTCCCAATAAGCGTCCAGGTAAAACCCGACAACACATTGGTCTTACGGGTACCAAAAAGCACGACCTTTATTATTATTTTCCTATGGTATTTCATGTCATTGTTTATGTTAAGTTGATTGAATGAAAAGGAAGAGACTGTTATTAAAAAAGCTCTACAATGTTATCACTTTATCTAAATAAAAACCATAATTAAACATCGTTGTTTTTAGTTTCAAGTTAAAAAATGTATTTTTCTACGGTGTCCGGGGAAAAGCTGTGATTTTACCCAAATGTCCGGGGTTTGTCTTTGTCTGGGGCTGGCAAATTTGGTGACGGCAGCCCTAGTCGAGGCAAACGGAAATCTCAATATGTTGTCGATGTGATATGTTGCTTTGAATAAGATCCTGTGCGGCTGCTGTAAGGATTTTATCATGAAACTGTTATTCAGCTAATAAAGCGATCCAAGATTGACCAATTTTTATTTATTTATTAAAACTTTATGCAACACAAAAATGTACAAAGGCGGACTTAATGCCATTTACTAATCCAGCGGCATTGTATGGAGCTTGTGACAGGTTACTAATAACAAAATTATAGTTTAACGGCAAATTAATGCAGTTCCAGTGGTACGGTACTATAGTGGCTGCACAACAATGTAGATTATATCTGATTTATTTTTAACTAGCTTTTGCCCGCAACTTCGTTCGCGTGGGAGGTTTTTCCCGCGTAAATCCCGATCCCGTTAGAATTTCGAGATAAAAGGTATTCTATATCCGTTTCCTGGTTCTACCTCCCTACCATTTTTCAGCCAAATTGGTTCAGCCGTTCTTGAGTTATAAACAGTGTAACTAACACCACTTTCTTTTATATATATACTAGCTGACCCGCCACGACTTCGTTCGCGTGGTATCCTACCCCTACCCAACCGATACCCTACCCCTATCCTACCCCTACCCTACCCTAACCCTACCCCACCCTACCCCTACCCTACCCCAACCCTACCCTATCCCTACCCTAACCCTACCCTACCCTACCACTACCCTACCCTACCACTACCCTACCCCTACCCTACACCAACCCTACCCCTACCCTACTCTCCATTTCTTCTTCGTTCGCGTGGGATGTTTTTCTCGCTTAAATCTCGATCCCGTGGGAATTCCGGGATAAAAAATATCCTATATCCGTCTCCTGGTTTTAAGCTACCTCCCTACCAATTTTCAGCCAAATTGGTTCAGCCGTTCTTGAGTTATAAACAGTGTAACTAACACCACTTTCTTTTATATATATATATACGAACGAACGAAGTTTATAAAAACAACCTCTCAGCCTTCAAAGCCAGAGTGAACAGGCATCTTCTAGGCTCGCTCGTTTTATCGTTGACCTCATCTATAGCTTAACATCAGGCGTGATCTCCAAGTCAAGAGCGGACTCATCCTTAGTAAAAAAAAAAATGTAAATGTCTCAAGTCAATAGCATTGCAGGTGTAACTTGCACCAAATTAGTTCTTTTGGCCGTGGACGCTTTTGGAATAGGGGTCAAGTTACAGTCATACAATCATCAAAGATTTTAAAAAGCAAAACTATTGATCCATAAAGTGTAGACTAGACGCGATTGTGTAAGTCGATATATCCTCTCACTCCGCGGACACATTTGGCAGACAATTGCAACACTATCCGTGGTCAACATAACGGTGCATAATTTAACTACGGATATATTGTTAGCCTTAAGATTTCTCTTTTGTTAAGGTAACGATAAGATTTAATTATTGGAAATGCAATGGTAACTCAAAGAACCGGGTAGTTTTTTAGTCACGACACTCCCTTCCACTGTATCCATTGTAGGAGGAGACATTTGATAATTTTACCACGAAAAACAAAGGATCGAAAGTGATGACTAATTTTTCTACATCGTAGAAAATGACCCATATTTTTTGCCTGGAAAGTTATAGTAGATATATACATATCTTTAAAAGTTATGTAACACCTACGTCTTTCTAATCAAAAGCTCGTCCCGAAAATATTCAAATTCACAAATATTTTATCCATCCTGCCTTAGTCTCAATCAGTAACGTCCAATCGGGTAGAAACTCCCTATTGGACGTTACTGTTTCAAAATGATTACTCCCTTTGGTCCGTTTCTTAGATTTTCAAAAACATTTTATACATTTTTTTTCCTTTTTAATCATTAAAAATCTGCAAGGATCAATCTGCTGAAGTCATATAGTGCTAAAAAGTATGACACAGCGTGACGTTAAGTGAAATTTTAACTCACTTTTATCAACTTCAATTTTTAATTACGTGAAAAATATTTTTTGTAATGGTAAGTGACGGACTAAATAAAACATATTAGGCAAATACCCTATTATCGCGTACAAAAGTGATAATAGGGGTGTGAGGCTCCACTACTTGCGCTACTGAAGCTCATCCAACGAGCGAATCCTGTTCCCCTTATGAAGTGTAAACGTAACTACATATATTGATCGTTGGTATTACGTGTCGCTACTGCGGATATTTGGCTGGGCGCCGAAGTTCAATGAAGCTGTTCATTCGCGGCTGACTGCGATGGTTGTCCAGGAAGAAACGAAAATCGAATTTTTTCCTTTTGTTGTGTAATCAAAAGGTAGAACAAGTTGCTTTAAATAAAGGTATATGTATAACTGTAAAAGACGTGTATTACAGTTACATAAATGCTTAACTTTTTTTAACACGCTTTTATTAGGTCGACCTGTATGTAACTATGTAATGAAATCTAAGGTAACTAATTTAACCACCTTCCAAGGGTCGTAGCGTAATGAAAATTGGCAGCTGTATGTAGTTCTGATGACAATACAATAATATGGTACTGTCGAACTGATCTGATGATGGAGCCGGAAGATATGAACTGGAACTTCATGATGGAAAATCGTATCATAGCTGTTTTGGATTTCTTAGAAAGATCTTGTAATGAACTTTGATCACGATTAGGTTTCAAGGTCTGATGATGAAGCCGGAAGATAGGCACTGGCATTCCATGATGGAATATCGTATCATAGTCGAGTTTGCACTTGTGAGAAAGGCCAAGAAAATCTGTTATCGGTTTTCTTAACCTTTTTGAATTACCGCGTAATCCATAGATTTATTATTAGGTCGATCTGTACCGAACTAAATATGCAATAAAATCTAAGAAGCTGAATTAAACGTACTTCTAATTGTTGTATCATCATGAAACATGGCAAATATATGTAGATTAGACGACAATAGAATATTATGGTACCAGCTGGTCTGACGATGGAATTGGAAGGTGGCTGATGAAGCCTTGGACTGCCTACTAGTAAACATTTCTAATTTCTGCTCATTACATTAGTCCTAAAAGCGTGTTTTGGTTTTTTAAACTATTAAATTATATTTCATGGTCTTAAATAAAGTTTGTTTCGGAGTTTCTTCAAAGGAAGGAAACACCGGCCTTATCTAGTTTTTTACAAAAAAGAAAATACGTTTAAAGACTTATTTAATAACAACAGTCCGCAACCCTAACAGGTAATGGTCCTATCGGACCCGTTTAATATATCGGTTGAACGTAGTTAAACGGAAGTCTCTACTTAAGTCGATATAAAGACAGCTGTAAAATAAAATATAAGGAACAGCTAGAAAGACAACAAGTATTAAAGTTTAATTTATAGTTCCATTCGTAATATATATATAATATCTCCATATAATAATCTCCAGTCGGGGCACAGATCATATAAACACAAGAGATATGGCAAGGGGGCGTGGCGCTGGCGAACGCATCTAGCCTCAAAGCATCTGGATAAGTTTCGGCCATTAGTCGAAAGTCAACTTGCGACGTCTTCGCTGCTTATGATTTTTGATGCCACGTTTTTCAGTGCTTGAATGCAAAAATAACAGCTGTATTGTGAATTACGTCAAAGATGGCATCTCATTTCACACGTAAGTACTAAAATAATATTGATTTTTAGGTTGGTTTTAAACATAAAATAAAATATAAAAAATAACATTCTGTATCATAACATAAAGTATCCTTAATAGGATATTTTATTTTAATATGTACAGAGACAGACTACAGACTAAGACATTTAGTACAGTTATAACAATATACATTACATAAATCTGAGGTCCAGTTATTACTGTACACAGCATTCATTGTTTAATATACTCCATTAGTGACGGCTGGATTCAGTTAATATAAAGTTTAAAGTTACTAAATGATAATTATGGTTGTAATTATATTGTATACAGCAATTTTATAAATTCGTTAAAACTGTTCAAAAACAAATCTAAATTAGAGCATATTACATTATATTGACTACACGTTCTGGACAGCGGATTATTTTCAGAAACATTGTTACTAGAGGGAATACTGAACAATTGCGGAGCGCGCACAGATCGAGTTGGTATTTTAAGTTTATCTGACCAAGTAATTGAATATCAAAGGAGCCATTAACAATTTTATGCAGTATACTTTAATCACCAACCCATTTCCTTGTAATTATAAATTAATTATTTATTTAAGTGAAATATTCTAGTTAGCGTCACTTAGATTACCAAAAAATATTAGACAAGACTTTTTAGGGTTCCGTAGTCAAATGGCAAAAAACGGAACCCTTATAATTTTGATATGTCTGTCCGTCTGTCCGTATCTCACAGCCATTTTATTCCGAAACTATTAAGACTATACATGTGAAACTTAGTAGGTAGATGTATTCTGTGAACCGCTTTCCGATTTTAAGAAAAAAAAATAAAAAAATATTTAAAATTAAGGGGGTCCCCGAACTAGAACTGAAAATATTTTTTTTTCATGAAACTTATGCGTGTGTGGTATCTAGAGACAGGTCTTTAAAAATGACATAAGGGTTTCTAAAACCACTTTTTCATAAAGTCAATCGTTTAAAAGATATAAGCTTCCAAAGTGGTAATATGTGTGTGTCCCCCTCTAACTTCTATAATAATGGAGTGAAAAATCTAAAAAAATATATGTCTATAGATCTTAATGTAAACTTTCAACCAAAATTGGTTTGAACGAAATCGGGTCAACAGTTTTTAAGATACAGCATATTTTCTAAAACCGTAAATATAACTTTGTAATTAATACAAACACTGTGAAAAACAAAGTTATTTAGCGTAGTTGTAAAAATGTAAATAAGCTAGTTTTAAGAAAATTTTAAGGTTTTTTTTTATTCGTCAAATAAATATACATATTATATTATTATAGTTACTACAGAACCCTTCATGAGCGAGTCTACTCGCACTTGGCCAATTTTATTTTAAATGAAGACAATACAGTGAGTTGAAATTTTACCAGCTACCGATAGTTGAATTCTAAAGCTTTTGGTTGGTAATTGGTGTTGATTCAAATAGACTTTTAACTCAGTTTTTAAAACAGGAACAGAAAAACTATGTTTCTTAAACCATTATCAGATTGTTGTAAACGAATTTCGCTAAATCAAAACCGAAGGCCATTTGAACAGCCAAATGACGAAGGGGTAACCGATATTCCTAAGTGCGAGCCGGGTCCGCAGTGAAAGTTCAAGGGCTTATAACAGTCAGTAACGACTGTCATAGCCAAAGCTATCCGTGTCAGAACCAGGACCGAACTATTCAACGTGCTCTCGAGGTACTAGTAATTCCATAATAACATTATGAATAGGATTGAAACTGACAAGACGGGAAGATCCTAATAATTATAGTGATATAATATTTAATAAGAGGTGGAAAAATAAATAACAATCTATTTCTGTATAATAATTTATCTGTAAATAAAAATCCCGATCATTTACTCTGTGACATTAATCGATTTTTTTAATGTAGGTAGACAGCCCGTGACTTTGCTCGTAAAAAATAATTTTCAGTAAAAAATTGCGGCGATGATACTCAGGAATAATGTATGTATTTGTGAAAGATATTTCAGAATCGGTTCAGTACATCTAGTGATTACGTCAATAAACTCATACCTCTTCATAAAAGTTTGTATTTATATAGTAGTTACGTATAGATTGCCACTTAATTTAAATTTAATTATGATTGTACTAATCACAAATGTTTGCATGTCACATTATAATGACGAAGTGTTATAGAATTGTAATATTTATGTTATGAACTATATTGTAACATACCGACATTTATGACAGTCGATTGTATAGTCAAATTAAAGCCCCATGGTGAGTTACCGAGACAACGAAGAAACAACACTTATCAGTGAATAATAATGATAGGATAATTCGGTGAATTGCAAATGAACGCTTTAAGGGGCTGCTTATCTAATGAGGCTCGCCGTAATCCCAGATACCCACCCGCACAGTCCATTAATATTTAATTAATTGAGCACGTATTTTACCTGGGTAGAGCACCCACTTAATTGCAATAATTAAAGGTACCCCCCCCATCGTCGTTATTTTTTAAGGCGTCGCCTTGCCCCAGTTTGGTAAACAAAAGACGAACACCAATCCTTTACCAAAGTAATAATGACGATGCAGAAATTGTGTAAGGCTGTAATAGAGCATTTGGTTTGATAACATGATGATGTGGTACCTCGATACTCACCGACCACAGTGATGCACCTCTCCTGGAGGGACAGCTCCTTGGCCTTCTGCGAGATCTGGACGTAGCTACCGCTCTGTTCCTTGATCTGCTTAATGTAGTTGCCTCCCTTGCCGATGATCATGCCTGCCGTGGAGTTGGGCACCAAGATCTTCACCTGGAAAGAAGACGTGGCCGTGGTAATGGAAATGTTAAGAGGCGAATGACAAGACGTGACATTGCAATGGTTATAATGTTGGTTGACCGTGAGTGGAACCGGTGAGTTTGAACCCAACGATACAAGCTTTCTGCGTGAATTTATGCGTAGAAATACGAGTAGGTAACTTATAAATGAAACGTAATGGCGTGGTCTCTGAACAAAAAAAGTCCCAAACTCAAGATTTGCCAGAGAGGGGTGGAGCGCGGCATATTCGGTGTTAAGCGAACAGATCGCGTCAGTAACACCAGCCTGCGTTCTGCGCTGAAGTGGGAGTGGGCCGGTCACGTCGCACGGATGTAACCGGAGAGGTGGCAAAAATCATCACCCACTGGACGCTTGCACAACGCTATTCGAAGTCGACCAAAGTGCAGGTGGGGTGGCGATCTGCTCATGTTAGATAGGAAAACGTGCTCCGAAATTGCTCAAAGTAGTGAGGTTTGGGACGAAAAAGGCAAGGCCTTTCCTCAGCAATGAGACTCAAACTAGGCTAAGAAATGAATAAAAAATAGGTTAGGGTAGAATAAAAAGTTAAGATAGTTTACTATCCCAGTCCAGGATCCCCGCTAGCTAATTACAGTTTTTTTTTTCTAAAAGAAACCATTAATTACGTTGGTTTGCTTGATCCAAACGAACTAGGATAAAACGAACGCCACAGCTAACGTTCAAACTTCATTTTATGTAGGTTATAAAGCTGAACTGCTCTACTTTTATAGTCTTAAATGGAAGGTATGGCAGAACAAAGGGTGAATAAAAGCTAAATACACAGTAAACTTGATTTTATGTCAAACGGCGTTTACGTAAACAGGCAATATTGCTGAGAATTCATAATTTCGAAGGATCCGCCGTCGCCACGGGAATAGCTATTAGCATTGTTGAATTTAATATGGCATTCTTAATTGTAGTTTATGAATTAATTAGCAATTCTGAATGCTTTTTGATGGTCTCGTAACATTGGAAACCGATTGTTTTTTTTTTTACTGGCATTATTACCAGCGCCTTTGTTGTCTCCAAAATACTGGAGATAATTCCTTATATTTATACAATTCCATTACAGTAATTGGTAGAGCATAGTAAGGATAAAAACTTTTTACCAAAAAATTAAACCGACTCCCAAAAAACACTGCAAAGTGCTAAATATCCTTAATTTCGGTAGTCGGTGTCATTAGTTTTGTATTTTCGTTTTTGGCACCGACTTCCGAAATTAAAGTTATTTTTCACTTTGCAGTGTTTTTTGGGAGTCGGTTTAATTTTTTGGTAAAAAGTTTTTATTTCACTCTTTTAAGTTGGTCTATTTTTAATTTACCTAGTTACAAGAGCCTAAATGTCAACTACTTATAACCTTTTACAAAATATTGCTTTTCCCAATGCTGGGCCGTTAATTGTTGAGGAGTTCTCCTGGTACTTCACCATCAGCTCTACATCACCATATGCATTGTGACGAGCATAAAGTGCTTAACATCCATATTCAAGTAATCGAATCGCAATCCACTCAATACTTATTATTGAGTAGTTTCGGCGACCATCTGTGGTCTTCATCATCAGTTCCACTTCCTCAAATGGTACTTTTTGAGAGCAACTGCACAAGTTACTATAATAAATACCCAAAACGTCATAGGTGTGCCTATAATATTTGAAGAGTTCCTTCGATTTCTCCAGGATCCCATCATCAGATCCTGATATTTATGAAAATGGGACCAATTTCAAAGTATACCCTTTCAATCAAAAAAAGAATTTTCCAAATCGGTTCAGCCGTCTTCGAGTAATCGATGATTGACATTAAAAAAAATATATATACGCGTCGAATTGATAACCTCCTTTTTTTGTCGTCGGTTGAAAAATATGAGAACTAAACATCAAGTAAAAAGATTCGCCCTACGCAATTACGGCGACTGGCAGACCTACAAGTATCTACTAACTTTATAATTACTTGTTAAAATTTCTGAGACCCAATTAATTTGTTTGACTTATACGAAATTAAGGAATTCCTCTTCATATGAGACTAGAAAAATAATTTAACCGTGTTTTCAGTTAGAACATAACGTAACATAATCAGCCTATAAAATTCTAACTGCCGGCATACTAGATCCCTTCTCTATGAGAGGGTATGGAATTGATGAGTCTCAAATATCTTCTAATTTATGTTCGTAGGATTTGCCGTTTTCCTCACGATGTTTCCTTCATCGTTTCGAGAGGTGATGATAAAAACTTTTTAGCAAAAAATAAAACCGACTTCCATATCAAAACACTAATAAGGCAAAAATAACTTTAATTTCGGTAGTCGGTGTTATTATTTTTGTATTTTCTTTTTTTTGACACCGCCTTCCGAAATTAAAGTTATTTTTGACCTTGTAGTGTTTTAATAAGTCGGTTTTATTTTTTTATAAAAATATTTTTTCACGCTTTTTAGTGGGTCGGTTTATAATTTATCTAGTTAAAAAAGCCAAAATGTCAACTACTTATCACTTTTTACCAAATATTGCTTTTCCCGATGCAGGGCCGTCAATTTTTGAGGAGTTCTCCTGATACTTCACCATATGCATTGTGACGAGCATAAAGTGCTTAACATCTATATTCAAGTAATCGAATCGCAATCCACGAAATACTTCTTATTGAGTAGTTTCGGTAGCCATCTGTGGTTTTCATCATCAGTTCCACTTCCCCAAATGGTGCTTTTCGAAAGCAACTTTACAAGGTACTATAAGAAATACCCAAAACGATATAGGTGTGCCTATAATATTTGAAGAGTTCCCTCGATTTCTCCATGATTCCATCATCAGATCATAACGTGATGACAATGAGACCAAGTAAAACCTTAGAAAGTATACCCTTTCAAATTAAAAAAGAATTTTCCAAATTCCAGCTGTCTCCGAATTATGAGGTAACATACATAAAAAAGTTCAAGACGAACTGAGAACCTCCTCCTTTTTTGAAGTCGGTTAATAAATTACAAGTAATGCACCAGACTAGGTTCAAACTCACGACCTATACAACTCGTAACTCAGGCCCATAACCACTGGGCAACCACTGTTTTCAGTTATCATGTGAAATCTCTGTAGTTATATTTACGTTTACCTAAACCGTTAGTGTTTAACAGAATTCCAGTAATAGTACACTAATATAATCCCTCCGTACATATTCCCTCACCGGTTGTTATGGTGGCTGTTAGTCGTTAATTAATAGTCTTGAGACACACGATCTGGTACATAATGGAGAAGATACGCCGACACATGGTATAGTGAAGCCTTGTACTACGCGTCTTTGTAGTAATAGATTTTAATTGGGTCTAGGCTAGGGCATCTTTAGTTAATGAATTATACTTGATCTTCTACTCACTCGTACCCGCAAAACCATTTAACGCTATTGAAGTACCAAGTCTATTTGCTGGCATTACAAGGCTTTTGACATCGCCTTTCAAGTCTAAACGTTGAACAAATACTTCTTTGTATTCGGTATTATAATAGAGAAAATTCTTTCTAATATTTTTGGCGAGATCGGGGTCGCAATTACTATAAAGTTAACATCCGCAGTGCCCCAAGCAGGACCCTCCCACAAATGATGTAACGACCGCAGAGTCCGCATCGCATCGGCAAAAAACCAAAGAGTAACTACACTACAGACTATACAGTAGGCAAGTATAGGTATTGACAACAGCACTCTGCCGCGGTTGCATTAGTGGAGCACTGTCTTTGTTTTTGTTTGTGCTCGGTGCCAGGCACTCGTACCTTTCCCCACACGATATTGATCTATGACCCTGCACGTCCGTACGTCATCGCACGTGGTCGGTCACACTGGCACAGGCGATATCGAGCACTGTTCCGCTAACGCTAATCAGCCGAGAAGATAAACGTTTAGAAATAAACTTTATTGCTTACGTAAGATATAATGTACCGGTCTTAATTGTTGATTTCACACGTTTTCAATGTGCTGATTCGGCAGTGGAAAATTGTAGTGTTCTGAGGGCCTAAATAACCTTCTTTTTTAGGGTTCCGTAGCCGAATGGCAAAAAACGGAACCCTTATAGTTTCGACATGTCTGTCCGTCTGTCTGTCTGTCCGTCCGTCCCGCGTCCGTATGTCACAGCCATTTTATTCCGAAACTATTAGGACTATATATGTAGAACTTGGTAGATAGATGTATTCTGTGAACCGCTTTCCGATTTTAAGAGAAAATTTAAAAATCATTTAAAATAAAGGGGGCTCCCCATACATGGAACTGAAACTGAAATTTTTTTTTTTCATGAATCCTATACTTGTGTTGTATCTATAGACAGGTCTTTAAAATGACATTAAGATTTCTAAAATGACTTTTTCATAAAGTTAATCGTTTAAAAGATATACGCTTCCAAAGTGGTAAAATGTGTGTGTCCCCCCTCTAACTTCTATAATAATGAAGTGAAAAATCTAAAAAAAACCATATGTTGTAGATCTTAATGTAAACTTTCAACCAAAATTGGTTTGAACGAGATCGAGTCGGCGGTTTTTGAGATACAGTATATTTTCTAAAACCGCAAATATAACTTTGTAATTAATACAAATACTATGAAAAACAAAGTTATTTGGCGTAGTTGTAAAAATTGTAAATAAGCTAGTTTTAAGAAATTTGTAGGGTTTTTTAATAAGTATACATATTATATTATTATAGTTACTTCGGAACCCTTCATGGGCGAGTCTGACTCGCATTGGCTAATTTTTGTTATCTTGGGGGGACAGGAGTTTTGGGGGAAAGACCAGGGAGTGAAGTACTCTTACCTCACTAAAACCACCCACCATCATCCGCACATACAACCTCTAAAAGACCACTCCCGATCCCCAAAAATCACTCATTCACTCCGGACGTCCCGACCGAAATGTCTTGGCAATCAATTTACAGATGGCAAGAATATGGCCAGCACAGAATTATGAATTATCATCTGATTAGCAGAACCAACATAATTTTCTAAGATTATAGATAAGTTTATGTTGTTTCTGCATCTTAATTGAATCAACTGCGCAGGAACAGGGCGAAGACATCCAAACGACTTTTCACATAGCAACATACGTTTGCTCGACCCTTCGAAGATTACAGAGAGTTATGAGCCCGAGTAAATATGCGACGGAACACACGACGGAGTATTTAGGGACACGGACCGTACCTACGTCTTATGAGTTTTTGGTCAATAGAGCAGTGGTAGCCTTAGTGGAAACGGGCCCGACTTCGAGTTGTGTAGATCCAGAGTTCGAGCCCAGTCAGGTACATTACTTTGGATAATAATTTATATCATCACTACCTACTGCTCTCAAAACGCTTGAGAACAGGCATGTACTTTTTTTTTTTTAACGTGGTAAAATTATCAAATAAGTCCTCCCACCCCGGGCAGGGTGGGAGGGACTGTCAGACTTTTACTGACTAAAATCCACGGTGTTCCTTCACTAGCCCTTTACGTACCGGGGCCACGGTAACGGGATGAGTCCTACGACCCCGGCAGGCTTCGGCCCTCTGCAGAGGGGGCCTCGTCAAACAGGCATGTACTAGGAATAAAAAACCGTAGACATGCGACATCTATGAATACGCATTGAGACCGCGTGATTTATTAGGGCCCATTCCATTTCATAGACAGGAGGCCTGTGTTCCAGCTGTGGGATGATTATGTAGTTATGTTGGAAACAGCCGGAGAAAACTAAAGACATGTCAAGGGCCCAACAGCCTTATAGACATAGTTTGTTTCTAGTCACACGCAGAGGTGTTTATCGCGTCGCGCTAATGAATTACGTACGCCGATAGTGTCGGAACGTGATTCGCCCGCTCTGACCTTGCGACTGCCACTTAGCTTCTACTACTTGTTCTAGCGTACTTACGTGCACTTACAATGTACTTTATTTATTTATTTATGTAGGTTTCGCAACAAAGAATACACTTAAATGCTAAAATATGCTATCGAACTAGTACAACTTGTGTTTTTAACACGCTTTTATTAGGTCGACCTGTATGTAACTAACTATGTAATGGAATCTAAGGTAACTAATTTAACCATCTTCCAAGGCTAGTAGCGTAATGAAAATTGGCAGCTGTATGTAGTTCTGATGACAATATAATAATATGGTACTGTCAAACTGATCTGATGATGAAGCCGGAAGATATGAACTGGAACTTCATGATGGAAAATCGTATCATAGCTGTTTTGGATTTCTTAGAAAAGTCTTGTAATGAACTTTGACCACGATTAGGTTTCAATGTCTGATGATGAAGCCGGAAGATAGGCACCGGCATTCCATGATGGAATATCGTGTTTGCACTTGTGAGAAAGGCCACGTAATGGACTTAGAACACGATCTTTTTTAACACACTTTTATTAGGTCGACCTGTATGTAACTAACTATGTAATGGACTCTAAGGTAACTAATTTAACCATCTTCCAAGGGTCGTAGCGCAATGAACATTGGCAGCTGTATGTAGTTCTGATGACAATACAATAATATGGTACTGTCAAACTGATCTGATGATGGAGCCGGAAGATATGAACTGGAACTTCATGAAGGAAAATCGTATCATAGCTGTTTTGGATTTCTTAGAAAAGTCTTGTAATGAACTTTGATCACGATTAGATTTCAAGATCTGATGATGAAGCCGGAAGATAGGCACCGGCATTCCATGATGGAATATCGTGTTTGCACTTGAGAGAAAGGCCACGTAATGGACTTTGAACACAATCTTTTTAACCGACTTCTAAAAAAGGAGGAGGTTCTCAATTCGGATGTTTGTATTTTTTTTTTTTATGTTTGTCCCCGCATAACTCCGTCGCTTGCCAACCGATTTGAAAAATTCTTATCTTGTAAGAAAGGGTATACTTCCCAAAAGGTCCCATGAAAATTTTATCGAAATCGGACAAGCCGTTTCTGAAAAATCAACAAAAGTCTAAAAAAATGTTTACGTTGATGATCTTTTCGTTTACGCTGCATTGCGTTTTTTGTTCGCGCATAACTCCGTCATTTACGAACCGATTTGGAAAATTCACTGATCCACTAAAAAGCACGAAAATAAAAACTTTTTTGCAAAAAATAAAACCGACTTCCATATCGAAACACTACAAAGTCAAAAATAATTTTAATTTCGGAAGGCGGTGTGAAAAAAAAAAGAAAATACAAAACCAATAACACCGACTACCGAAATTAAATTTATTTTTGACTTTGTAGTGTTTCGATATGGAAGTCGGTTTTATTTTTTGCAAAAAAGTTTTTTTTTTATTTTTACGTGCATTTCTAAAAGCGTGTTTTTCTAGTGTTTTTCAAACTATTAATTTATTGCTTTTACGTGCATTTCTAAAAGCGTGTTTTTCTAGTGTTTTTTAAACTATTAATTTTATTTCAATTATAGAGAAACACCATGCGATTCGAATAATAAACCGACACAGTCAAACATTATAAATACATTTTCGAAGTTTTGTCAGATTTTCCCTGCTTCTTGAAAGTCTTTTTGTTGATATTGGTAAGACTGAAAGTGGCACAGAATTCAGACTTTAGATACAAAGGTTAGTTATCGCCTAACCAGATAAAATAGGAATGTTTTAAATGTGCGTACGGCTAATTGGAATTTTCTTGCCTGTGTTGCCTGATAGCTTTAAGCTGGGGGTGTTAAGTCAAGAGTGAATAGGTCACTTCTAGACAAGCGTGCTTCATCTTCAACCTCATCATCGCTTACCATCAGGTGAGATGGTCATGTGGTCAAACGCGAGCCTTTTCAACCGACGAAAAAAAAAACGGAGGAGGTTATCAAGTCGACGCATATATATATATTTTTTATGTATGATCACTTATTACTCAGACAGCTGAACTGATTTGTAAAATTCCATGTTTTTTTTAAAGGGTATACTTCGGAATTGGTCCCATTGTCACCAAGTCAGGATCTGATGACAGGATCCTGGAGAAATCGAGGGAACTCTTCAAATATTATAGGCACACCTATAGTGATTTGAGTATTTTTTATAGTAACTTGTGTAGTTGCATTCGAAAAGCACCATTTGGGGAAGTGGAACTGATGATGAAGACCCCAGATGGCCACCGAAACTACTCAATAATAAGTATTTCGTTGATTCCGATTAGATTGCTTGAATATGGATGTTAAGCACTTTATGCTCGTCACAATGCATATGGTGAAGTGAAGCTGATGGTGAAGTACCAGGAGAACTCCTCAACAATTAACGACCCAACATTGGGAAAAGCAATATTTTGTAAATGATTATAAGTAGTTGACATTTAGGCTTTTGTAACTAGGTAAATTAAAAATCGACCAACTAAAAAGAGTGAAATAAAAACTTTTTACCAAGTTTTTTATGTTTGTTACCCTCAAAAGCCTGAACTTGTCGGGAGAAGACCAAGAAGACCAAGGAATGTGGGATTCTTGCCTCACTAAAACCATCCCGGTATCACCATGAAGAAAACTACTACATCTGTGAATACCTACTAATAAAAACTTTTTACCAAAAAATTAAACCGACTCCCAAAAACACTGCAAAGTGAAAAATAACTTTAATTTCGGAAGTCGGTGTCTTTAGTTTTGTATTTTCGTTTTTGGCACCGACTTCCGAAATTAAAGTTATTTTTCACTTTGCAGTGTTTTTGGGAGTCGTTTTAATTTTTTGGTAAAAAGTTTTTATTTCACTCTTTTTAGTTGGTCGATTTTTAATTTACCTAGTTAAAAGAGCCTAAATGTCAACTACTTATAAACTTTTACGAAATATTGCTTTTCCCAATGCTGGGCCGTTAATTGTTGAGGAGTTCTCCTGGTACTTCACCATTTGCTCTACATCACCATATGCATTGTGACGAACATAAAGTGCTTAACATCCATGTTCAAGTAATCGAATCGCAATCCACGAAATACTTATTATTGAGTAGGTTCGGCGGCCATCTGTGGTCTTCATCATCAGTTCCACTTCCCCAAATGGTATTTTTTGAGAGCAACTGCACAAGTTACTATGAGAAATACCCAAAACGCCATAGTTGTGCCTATAATATTTCAAGAGTTCCCTCGATTTCTCCAGGATCCCATCATCAGATCCTGACCTGGTGACAATGGGACCAATTTCGAAGTATACTCTTTCAAACAAAAAAAGAATTTTCCAAATCGGTTCAGCCGTCTTCGAGTAATCGGTGATCATACATAAAAAAATATATATATACGCGTCGAATTGATAACCTCCTCTTTTTGTCGTCGGTTGAAAAGATGACAGAGTGTAAAGAGTTCTCCCCTAGCTATCCTATCATCAATAAAAAATTGGCCAAGTGCGAGTCGGACTCGCCCATGAAGGGTTCCGTAGTAACTATAATAAATATAACATACTTAATATATTTATTTGAAAAAAGAAAAAAAAAAAACCTTACAAATTTCTTAAAACTAGCTTATTTACAATTTTTACAACTACGCCAAATAACTTTGTTTTTCATAGTATTTGTATGAATTACAAAGTTATATTTGCGGTTTTAGAAAATATACTGTATCTCAAAAACTGCTGACTCGATCTCGTTCAAACCAATTTTGGTTGAAAGTTTACATGAAGATCTACAACATATGGTTTTTTAGATTTTTCACTTCATTATTATAGAAGTTAGAGGGGACGGGACACACATTTTACCACTTTGGAAGCGTATATCTTTTAAACGATTAACTTTATGAAAAAGTCATTTTAGAAACCATAATGTCATTTTTAAAGACCTGTCTATAGATACCACACACGTATAGGTTTCATGGAAAAAAAAATATTTTCAGTTTCAGTTCCATGTATGGGGAGCCCCCTTTATTTTAAATATTTTTTAAATTTTCTTTTAAAATCGGAGAGCGGTTCACATAATACATCTACCTACCAAGTTTTACATGTATAGTCCTAATAGTTTCGGAATAAAATGGCTGTAACATACGGTCGGACGGACAGACAGACAGACGGACAGACATGTCGAAACTATAAGGGTTCCGTTTTTTGCCATTCGGCTACGGAACCCAAAAAAGCAACCAAAGGGCGCGAATGCTTTGTTGCCAGTAGCGGTTATATTAAAGTTACATCAGCGGCCGCTAATTAGTAATTAACAGTTATAAGTAATTATCAGTTCGATAAATCATGTGCAATCGAAACTCAACACGAACATACTATAGGTACTGTACGTGTCCCGTGTCATACGTGATTTATGTTTTTTTCCCAGCAAGCAGAACTGAAGCTCATGCATAATATAAATATGCATTTAGTGGTTTCACGACCGCACATAGCTTACTTCATACTTAATTCTGTGACGTAGGTAGGACTGTGATTCTGTAATAGCATTTTGATTTTGTGAGTACTTTGAATTTTTAATGGCGTGGATTTTTACCCGACTGCAAAGGAAGGGTATATGTTTTTCGCGCGTATCTTGTATGTATGTATGTATGTAATATTCTTTATTACCTCATATCTCCAGAACCACTTAACGGATTCACATAATTGAGGTATTGTTAGATTTGTCTTAGCAGCCCAAGTGTTCTTAGGTAGGTGATATTTGAAAAAATCAAACATGGCGGCTGTGCGAAGTCATTATACATAGTGAAAAGCAAATTTTTTTTCGAATACCACAATATGGGTATCAAATTAAAGGGCTTATCACAAGGATTTCAAAAAGTTATATGATATTTATCATTAGTGTAATCCTAGCAAAAATAATACAAGGAGAAAGTTTAAAAATATGGATTTGAGCTATTTCATTTTCTGAATCCGGTGGGGTGCCAATGTGGCACGACCGGGAAAATTAAAAAAAAAAAAAAAAATATTTTAACTGAAAAGTTGAAAAAAAAAGTTATTTAAAAAATCTAAAAAACCCGACTGCGCAACTGAGGAACAAGCACATTTTTATTTTAACAAGTGACAAGTAGGCGGACCCGTCAAATTTAAAAAAATACGTTCAATTGGGTCCCGCCTGCTTGTCACTTTTTAAAATAAAAATGTGCTTGTTCCTTGCATTTCAGTTGCGCAGTCGGGTTTTTTAGATTTTCTAAATAACTTATTTGATTAAACCGTTTACCGAGAACCGTTGTTCATGAAGGCACTATGAGAACTTAATTAGGGCAGAATTTCCAATAGAACGTTTGTTTGTGGTAGTTAAAAAGTAAAATTTCAGTATGATAGTTTTTTTATCGCATAATATTATAATGTTAGCAGAAATAATCCTACGTTACACTTACAATTGAGTTAATAAAATCTGTTAGGTGTTGCAACCAGCACCCTTACTTTAGTTCTTCATCTTTATTAATATTACACATTTTTAACACAATATTATAATTCAATCAGTGCTTAGATTCATTCAAGAATTACTTATCATACTGTGGGAGAGAATGACATTGTCGGAAATAATAATTTCCTGAGATTTTTATCCAATGTATTCTAACGGAATACCAATGATGGAATCCTTTTCCTTTGAGTTTCTGCTGCAGCTTCGATCGCGCGAAATGTTTTTGTTCAGCGAAAAACAAAGAAGCCTATGTCCTGCTTCATGGACTAAAATATCTATGTACCAAATTTCATCAAAATCGGTTAACTCTTTGTACTTTGTACGCACCTAGCGTAATTTATAGGTCCAACAATAATTCGTCTGTGTGCCCACAATCCATATCCGAGTCATTGTTATATGTAGCTTATTGATGATTTTTGTTCATTCTTAGAACCCGAATAATGAGTTCATTTCTAAGTAAGCTTTAAGGGTTGTTGAAAATATTTTTTTTTGTTCTGGGTCGTGAAAGGGTTTGGTTTAGACGTGTTAAATGTATTTTTGAATTCCGCGCCTTGCAACACCAACTTACTTTTTGACAGTTTTGTCTATTTTTTTCCTATATCCGATCTCTACTCTGTGACATCGTAGTGATTTATGTTCTACTTATAATTTATTCTATAATAAAGTAATTACTAAGTTTATAGTAGTTGTGATTTGCCTAAACCCATCAAGACGTGAAAGTGTAACAGACAGTTTTATTATAATGTTAAATGCGAATTTTATAATATTAGTAGGGATTGAAATCTGACTTTTTAACACATCTCTGTCCTTTTCTAATTTGGACGCTCATAACTCTGGAGTGGGTAGTATTGATTAGCAGACAGATATATATGCGAGGCGTTACATAAAGAGCACGGCCATGTACAACACTGATAAGGTAATAGATAACACGTAACATAATACATATTATATCATTAGGTACTGAAAGTGGGAAAACGTTGTTGCTGAATGCATTGTAACCGACTATTTTGATTGTCAATGATGAAGCCTATAACTCCTCCAGCTGTGGATGGAGTGGAAGGGAGTGTCAGACTTCTACTGCCTGAAAACCCTCCCTTCCCTATTCCTTCAATTGGCCTTGTGTCCGCCCTGGACACCGGTAACTCGTTAGAATATTCCCGTAATGTGCCGGGGGGCACACATTGATAAAGCAGTACTTTGATTGGTACGTATACAATATTTTTACGGTATGTACTATTTAGTCTTATTATGACATTCTATTTTTCTTTCTTACACTAATACTTAGCTATATCCAATTAGACTAGAAGCTGACTCCAACATGGTTGGAAAAAGGTTAAGCAGAGATTCAATATTTTTTACCTACCTAACCTAACCAGAATATTTTGTGTAATCATTAAAATTTATTATTTTCTGGATGTGTTTCTACCTATTATGAAGTGTTCAAAGCCATGAAAATTACTAGGAATAAATAAAGAAAAGATTCGCTCCTTTAAAACGATAAGATTAAACACGGTAACAAGCGACCCGGACTGGATTCGGACGCTCGCGATTCCCATTCCGCTAATCCACACAAAACCTTAACTAATTATACACTAAAATCTTCCTCATGAACCACGCTATCCATTGGTTAAAACAGTATGAAAATCTGTTAAGTATTTTTTATTTAATCGCTAACAAAGCGACAGATAAACAGCGAGAGACCATGTCGTATAATATGTAAGCCATAGCGACCAGTAACGGCTTCGCACTAGTCCAAATTATACACATAGAGCTTTCGCATTCGGGCATAAGCATTAAAAAGCATAATTTTCCGTCAAAGGTCCAAATGGCAAAACTACCTTCCGATAAAATAACAGTAGTAATAATAATTCACTCTTGATTGATGTGATTCCGTGAGTGTTCACGCGATGCTTCCAAATTGTTATGTCGAGCTGAACTCTGACCTCGATCCCCTCTAGTGTTTAAACTTTGGAGGTATTCCATAGATAAGGTTGAATAATAGAATAAGTTCGTGTTAAAAGTTGTATCTGAATGATAAAGGGTGGGAAAAACGTGCGTTAGAAGTAACTGAATAGTCTTGAATTAGCGTGCCAAATACTTACTAATATTATACTTGTCAAGTGAATATTTGAATATCATAAATGTAACATTTAAGAATTAATTCTTAATCACCATGTATTTTTCTTTTGACTCTATTTTTAGGTGTAATTTTGACATCGAGAATCTAGCACGCCGTGCATTACCGTTTGATTTGTATTTTAATTTTATTTTTAAATACGCAATTGATCTTAGGTACCTTTTCATTTATTTTTGAAAAAAAAAAAAAATATATTTTCATACTAGCTGACCCGCCACGACTTCGTTCGCGTGGTATCCTACCCCTACCCAACCGATACCCTACCCCTACCCTAACCCTACCCTACCCCTACCATACCCCAACCCTACTCTACCCCTACCCTACCCTACCACTACCCTACCCCTACCCAACCCCCACCCTACCCCTAACCTACCTCTACCCTACCCCTACACTACCCCTACCCTACACCAAAACCCTACCCCTACCCTACTCTCCATTTCTTCTTCGTTCGCGTGGGATGTTTTTCCCGCTTAAATCCCGATCCCGTGGGAATTCCGGGATAAAAAATATCCTATATCCGTCTCCTGGTTTTAAGCTACCTCCCTACCAATTTTCAGCCAAATCGGTTCAGCCGTTCTTGAGTTATAAGTGGTGTAACTAACACGACTTTCTTTTATATACACACATCAAAAGTGTCTAGGGATCAAGCATTTTTATGCGGATTTCTTGAGATTGAAATGTGGCTTTGTAATAAATTTATGATTTTATAAATTTATATGGATCCTTTTTGGTGCATTTCATAATTTGAAACAGGAACTGTTAATCAAATTCGAGTAAAAGATGAAAATCAGCTGTCAATATTTTCCCTATAAAAACATACAACGCATTGAAGACATTATTAGTGCTACTGTTTCCCTACTACTGATTAAAACCAACGTTATTATGGAGCGGCGACGTCATTTAAGCAGGGAAGAAATGCTCAGAGCCGTGGGAATGATAGAAGCTGGTTCCCGGCAACGTACTGTGGCTTTAGCTCTGAATACAAGTCAGAGTGTTATCAGTCGACTTTGGACACGTTACCGAAGCACTGGTACCGTGGCTGAGCGCCATGGAGGACGGTATCGCTGCACCACACGGAGACAAGACCGATACATTCAAATCTTTACTCGAAGAGCTCCAACAATAACCGCCATGATGTTAGCCGTGAGGCTTCATCACTCTTCAGGGAACTTAATTAGCGACCAAACAGTCAGAAACCACTTGCATGAAGTGAACCTTCATTCCCAAAGACCGCTACGGGTACCACCTATAGCAATGCACAATCGTAGGATTCGATATCAATGGGCTCTTGAACACAGAAATTGGGCAGAAGAACAATGTCGTTTCGTGTGCTTTTCTGATGAGTCTCGTTTTGGTATGAGACCGGATACAAGACGTATACGACACTGGAGAACCCCTGGACGCCAACAGCGATTAAAATCCTGCCAGGAAGTCCATCCTTATAGTGGTGGAACCATCATGGTATGGGCGGGTATTTGGATCGGCGGAAGAACTGAGTTGATTTGGATCAGAGGCAACCTCAACGCTCAAATTTATGCTGAGACGATTGTATCTGACGTCATCGTTCCTCTACAAGTGCAAATCGGTCCTTTATTTCAGTTAATGCATGATAATGCACGACCGCACACCGCAAGAGTTGTAAGACAGACTCTCGCCGCAGCTAACATCAATGTCCTGCTCTGGCCTGCTCAGTCGCCAGACTTGAACCCGATTGAGCATGCATGGGATATGCTACAGAGAAGAGCTCTGCCGAATATGGAGGGTATCCAGTCGCAAAAAGACCTTTTTTTGTTGTTGAAACGAACATGGGCGGCCATTCCACAGCGTGATTTGGATGAACTCATTTTGAGTATGCCAAACCGATGTTCTTGTGTTGTTAGTGTTCGCGGTAGAAACACGGATTATTAATTGTTTAAGTTACCCAATAAAATTTTAAAGAAAACTGTTATTTCAGTCTTTTTTTCGAACTTTAATGTTAGTGGTTCAAATGTCAAAAATCCCTTTATTAGGAAAATGGCAAATTTCTTTATTAATGCAAAGGTGACTGGGTTTATCGTTACTGTGACAAACGAAAACACTTTATTTGATGAATCCTTAAAGAAAATTTTAATTAATATCAATCAGGAGAAAAGTTATTGCAAAAATATATGTTGATCCCTAGACACTTTTGATGTGTGTATATAGATTTCAATATGAATAAGGTCTTTAAGGCACAAAATACAAAACATCGAATAGTAGTGATGTATATAGCCTGAGTACAGAAATGATGGCCTGACAATTATGTTTACCTGTACCAATCGGTCGATGGAACAAGGTTGGGAGCAGATGTGCGATACTAACAAGTCGCACAATGTTTGCCCAACACCATAATTTGTAATCTTAGAATTCTATTAACGAAGCAGTCTGCATTTTATGAGCTGATAGATAGTTTCTTTTTTAATTACGGATGTGCCCGCTCTTGATTTCGATCACGCCTGATGGTAAGTGATAGACGTAGTCTACGATGGAACGAGCGAGCGCAGAATGTCTGTTCACTCTTGCTTTAAAGGTTGACAGGTCATACGTTGTAGAAAACATAGAAGCCAACAGAAAGTTCCACACCTAGGCTGTGCGCACAATAAATGTGGACGAAAAGCGATTAGACAAGACGATATGATGCTAGACTGCAGTACGTCTGGTGTAATACTAAAAGCCTTAGTACAGGAGCTTAAAACCGAAATATTCCACGAAGCTTAATGCTAATCCTCAGTTGAGATGTAAACGTGCCCACTGAAATACCGTTACCATGGTACTTCGTAAAGGTCATTCGTTACATATTCGTTTCACAATAAAGCCTGTGGAAAACTATCTTTTCCCTTTTCTGTGCCTTTCCGGAAAATATTGGGAACACTACACTATAATGTTGATAATTATTTATTTTATTTCTCGTAACAGTAAACATACAAAACTACATAGCGGCTTAAATGAAGTGCCTACAGTAAAATATATGTTCATGGAGTACAATATGTGAGGTGCTCGTCACTACGTCCCCACACTACGGGAAAAACAGGATAACTAAATGTGATAATATAGTATTTTAGCATTTATGCGATAAGTGTAGTAGAAACAAGGGTTGCTGAGGAATTTGTAAATCGAACGGATTTTTGTGATGTGTAGTGTGTGTGGGAATACACACTGAAAGGTAAAATCTAATATTTTCAAATAGCGGACGCAGCATCGCATTCTTCCTGAACACTCCAGTACAAAAAGTGGCCTACCTCAATAAATAAAGAAAAATACTCGTCTCTATGAATACAAAGTTGGCCCTTAACTGCGGGCGGACATTTGCATGCAAATCGCCCGATATGGAGGTCTAACGGTTTTTGCTTACAATTGCAATTTGATTTTCGTTTGGCGGACCTGCTGTGAACACAGGATAATGTTTTCACATCAAATTACTGCGCATAATCACTTTCCATTGGCTCTATCACTGACGAGCGGAATGGAATAGAAACGTTAGGTAATGGTTATGCGTTCAGCGATTACATCTCGGATAATTTTACATGAAAGCGGAGCGGTTTTCGAAAATGACAAGGATTATTTCCGCTTAATGTAAAGTGTTGATATAGCTCCCAAGCTAACATCATTCAAATAAAATTTCCCTCGTCGTTTTCCGTCATCACCGACAACTCAACGAAATTATTATATCGGAGCGAGCGCGCATCCGATTCTGAAAGGGTTTTCCCTTTCGTTAGAGCTCCCGCCCGGGCCGTAGCGAAAAATGATACTTTCCTTTTAAGGGAACATACAAATTACCCGTTATGTAGAAATTGAAATGTCACAGACATTTTCGTGGATTATATGAGAGTATGCCTGTGTACCAGCGGGTGGCAGTGGGAACATTATAGGCAGATTATGTTATATATTATTAATTCAGAGCTGCCCTCCAGCTTTTACTGATGCGTACATGTGTCATATCATACTCTGTTATGAGGCGATTAAAGACGAAATGACGCCGCGAGATCAAATTGCAGTGGGAATTATCAATCGTAATATTATTAAGTATTTAATTTTAAGCATTCATCATAGATTGCTGACAAAAGACAAGCGTCAAAGACTACGTCTGAGTCCTTGACATATCTGGTTAGACGAATCTTGATAATCAGAAAACTAACCCTGGAGAAAGAGTTGCAAAGCAACAACTACAACTGGTACTTCGATAGTTTAAAGTTAATGAAGACCGCAAATAAATTAATGAAGCCACACAATGTGTGGTAAAAGGCGAGTGTTAATGTTATCTAATGCAACAGTGCCGGCGGCGCGGTAGATAAGCTGCACTATCATAAACTCGGTTTATGTTCGCCACATGACATTAATGCTGTTTCTGTACTACCAACATTAAAAATAATATCGTTCATTTAGTTGGTTCCGGGACTTTAAACTCGAGCTATTCATCATATCATCTGTTTAGCCTCTTTCCAATTATGTAGGGATCGACTTGTCTAGCTAGTCAGAGTGTTTTACATGGAGCGACTATGTGACCTTCACAACCCGGTAGCGGGACAACATGATACCCCCCCTTGGCAAGTTAGTGTCACACTTTTTGGCTACTGACTACCCGTAACGACTGTCAGAGATATACGTAGTTAGTTTTTTCCTGTATGTTAATAATGCAAACTTGGAATTTAAAGAGTGTTGGATTTCGGCTGTATTTGTGAGAAATAAAATTCATGATATTATTACGGAAATATGGTGTCGGTTGTTTTGTTTAAAAATCATCATTCATCATCATCATTAAAAATCAGCGTTTGTGTACCAACTGTCCAGCGTCTAGAATTCGACCTAGATCTGATATTTTTATTTATTAATTAGGGATTATAAAAACAGTTACCTACATGAAAAAGAAAATACAAAAAGCATGTCACCAACACTATTGTCCACGTATTAAAAGTATTTTGAACAAAAAGTTCAAGACTGTATTTAGGCTTCTGTAATAGTTTTGCTAATTTACTTTTATGTATTTTATTAATTATTTAGCGTTCCTCTTTATTTAACAAGATGTCAATAGCCTTCGATTTAAATTACTGATCTGATAACGTGAATAAATCAAAATCAGGTATCGCAAACCTTTTAGAATACGCATATCCTCCTTCCACATTCACCAATTTTCGTTCAGATTTTATTTTAATATTTTGAGGCGATAGCAAAATAACATATCCTACTGTTTCGTGGTTACATCCTTTATTAATGTCTCGCACGTTCGCGAAGGTGGTTATACATGTAGAACAAAACAATTTGTATAAAATCGTTTATAAAACAATGTTCCGTCGTTACACAATTATGATTTATTGATCATTGTGATCAGTAAGCCGGGCACGTGTCCCGAGCACGTGGCCCGCCCTCGGTCGGCGCTAATTTAATATGCCAGCGTTGATACCGTTTAAAATCGTTCACGCCATCGCGGGAAACAACGTGAAGAAAATTTGTTTAATTTTTAATAGGCGTCTATTATGAGCTAAACCATAGCGTGTTCTTAGAATGTAGACCACTCACTACGGGTATTCTTTATATGCTTGAAATTGTTATATCTGCTAAAAGTAGGACTCTTGCGCTAAAAAATATATTTATGGATGTCGTTATCGCTCCATTAGCTCAGCTCTCTCAGCTTTTCCTGTTCATAAGTTAGTTAGCAAGGCATTTTCTGTTAGTTTGAAATTGATAAAATAATTATCCGTGCCAAATTTTAAGTCTCTAGTACTTATATAAAACAAAAGAAATTCATAGACTCATGGTGGTTAGCCTCCCTTAATTCAGCTTCTGGCAAAGTCAAATAAATTTCGAGATTTTGATATTCATGATCTTTTCATCTTTCTATATTTTTCAGTAGTCATAAAATATACAAGTGATGAAATTTAAATCGTGTAAAGAGCTTTCTCACATTGCCTTGCTCTTCCGGTCCAATTCATAATTCCTACTAATAACATAAATACAAAATTTATTAACTGTGTTACATTTTCACTGATCTTTACTGATTTTGATAAAATTTGGTGTAGAGGTAGATTAGTCCTTGGAGAAGGACATTATGCTACTTTTATCACTGAAAACAGCCGCGGGCAGAAGCCTAGTTTTTAATAAAGGTACCCTCTCAAACTTTCGAAGGACTATTCAATGATCTTAATTAATAACTCCCTGCGGGGCAGTTGGCTACAAAAGATACTTACAATAATCCTACTAATATTATAAATGCGAAAGTTTGTGAGGATGGATGGATGTTTGTTACTCTTTCACGCAAAAACTACTGAACGGATCTGAGTGAAATTTGGCAAGTAGACAGTTTACATCCTGGAATAACACATAGGCTACTTTTTATCCCGAAATTCCCACGGGATCGGGATTTTACGCGGGAAAACCCTCCTACGCGAACGAAGTCGCGGGCAAAAGCTAGTAGTTAATAATATTAAACGGGCACAAGAAGCACCCTCTCGACTAATAGTGGCGTTAATTACTTTAAATTTCAAGAGTGAAAAGTCGGGCTTGCCGCACGGACACGCCGCCCGCCCTGTAAGTTGAGCATCCCTGGCTTTAGCGTTCCTAGACAAGTTTCCCTGTGATACATGAACAGTTTTACTTGAAACAAATTGTATTATAGTGGCAGTTTGTTGTTGAATAGGAAAATGTTGTTTACTTAAGGTTTCCATGTGCAGAAGTTAATCGAAGATATTGAAAAGTTTAATGAGTCGATTGCTTTATTAGACTAACGCTAAATAGTGTAGTGGAAAATTGTAATGATCACCATTCAATAGCGATTCAGTATCTCCTTTTTTATTCAGAAAACTTATTTATAACCATAATTTCTTTGAAAACTAGAATATGTCCAATTGTTTTTAATAGATAATAAATACTATACTATACTTAGCAGGCGCGTGCATAGGATTATGACAGGGCATGCGGCGGAGTAAAAACACACAAAAACTTCTTCTTTTATAGATTTTTAGCATAGCCACAGCCACGCATCGCCACCATGCTACGATGCGTGGCTGTGGCTATGCTAAAAATCTATAAAAGAAGAAGTTTTTGTGACCGATTACTCACAAAAACTTCTTCTTTTATAGATTTTTAGCATAGCCACAGCCACGCATCGCCACCATGCTACGATGCGTGGCTGTGCCTATGCTAAAAATCTATAAAAGAAGAAGTTTTTGTGTGTTTTTACTCCGCCGCATGCCCTGTCATAATCCTATGCACGCCCCTGATACTTAGGTATACTCAGCGCTATGACCGTATAAACGACCAAATTATTGCAAAAATACTAGATAATTCTACTGGTTTGTAAAACACCACTGGAAAAAACGCCATGCTGTGGGATTTTGTTACGGCACGATTAGGTTACCTTCTATATTATTTATTTTGTCTTTTTTTTCTATTAATTAAAATTAACTTCCTTCTATTCAAAAAGTTATCATTTACTTTCGTAGATTAAGTACTATACCACCATTGCTCTGTATTTAAAGTTCATAATTAGTATGCATGTAGTACAGTAATTCGTTTCTTTTTAACCGACTTCTAAAAAAGGAGGAGGTTCTCAATTCGGATGTTTGTATTTTTTTTTTTTTTTTTTTTTTTTTTATGTTTGTCCACGCATAACTCCGTCGCTTGCCAACCGATTTGAAAAATTCTTTTTTTGTTGGAAAGGGTATACTTCCCAAATGGTCCCATGAAAATTTTATCGAAATCGGACGAGCCCTTTCTGAAAAATCAAAAAAAGTCGAAAAAAATAATTTACCTTGATGATCTTTTCGTTTACTCTGCATTGCGTTTTTTGTTCGCGCATAACTCCGTCATTTACGAATCGATTTGGAAAATTCACTGACCCACTAAAAAGCGCGAAAATAAAAACTTTTTTGCAAAAAATAAAACCGACTTCCATATCAAAACACTACAAAGCCAAAAATAATTTTAATTTCGGAAGGCGGTGTGAAAAAAAAAAGAAAATTCAAAACCAATAACACCGACTACCGAAATTAAAATTATTTTTGGCTTTGTAGTGTTTTGATATGGAAGTCGGTTTTATTTTTTGCAAAAAAGTTTTTTTTGTTTTGAGCAGTCGATCAAACGCTATACGCAGCGGAGTATTTAATACGTATCTATGTACATTCAGTTCGACTTCTACGAAACCGAACTTCTGGCTCGGATCTACCACCCTGACATACATAGTACACTTCGCTTAGTCAGTATAACAACAATGTAACAAAGAGGCTGAACAAATATGTAAATATAACAGTTTCGGCACAGCGCGGCGCGCTCATTCAAAGCGCGGTACTGGGGAACGGGTGTAAGTACATAATTGTAACATTTCCTACAATTGTTGTGCTGTTTTTTTACATTGTACATTTTATGTTTCGCTGTATTACTAAATGTTTATAACCCTTTACTTTGTATGCTGAATTTTATGCAGTACTCAACTTTTAAAATTAGGAGAGTAAAATTCGGGCGGGATGTGTAAAACTGTGTACTGGCAGCATTTGAGATTTTATAAACGTTGAATAGAAATACCAGCAGTATAAAATTGAAACTGTAAATGGACAATTTGATAATACAGCCTCTATAACGTTCCTTTGAGATGGAATGGGCTGTAATCCATCACACGGGTTGGTGATAGTTACCGTTACCGTTTTGTGAGCAGTGGTAATGATATAAATCACACAAAGTAATGTGCCTGACTTTGTTCGAACCCACGACCTGCAATTTAGAAATCGGTACCGTAACCCACTGCTCTTTAAAAGGGGAAAGGGGATAATATATTCCACAAAATAGACAAATAAAATCAGAGTTATCCGTATCAAATATTGCGCGATACACGAGACGAGCCGAACATTACACTTATTTAGGGGTTCCGTGTAAATGCGGACCATTTGTCTCGGTTCCGTACCGTGCCGTTGCTTACAATTTATGCGCCACTCCCGAACCGCATGCGGACGCCATGACAGGCGTAATGCGATGATTGAAGACCGAAGATACCTCAGTTTTTGCCAACGTGTCGAGGCATTATCAAATAACGTTCAGGGGTTAGCTAAGTCGAAAAACCGGCCGGAATATGGCTAATTTATGCACGGCAAAAAGGTCACATCCGTGCATAGAAATACCCGCAGTGACCTTAAATCTTTTGTTATAAGAATATTCTGTGTCATTAAGTACAGGACTGCCGGTTTCGAAATGTCGAAGATACTTTCTGGTAACTTTTCTTAACCCAGTAAAACTGCTCGGTTATTAGCACGCACACCCGCAAACACTGTAAAAGTTTTCCGGAGATTGAATTCTTCACGATCATAAAAAGATGCGCAACTGCGCACGTTAGCTTTTATTATTTTATTTGAAGTATTTCAGCAGCCTTATAAAATTTAGTATCGATTTTCGCAAAGTTTCTTCTTCTTGTATTTTCCTGATAAAATATCCCTGCAGAAAGTGTTGGGGCATACCTGCTTATCTCTATCCTGGGGCATCTTCGTGTCGACGCCTTCGGGGAAGGGTTTCACGAGCTCTGGCTTCTCCTTGATCTTGTCCATGATGAAGTCCAGAACCACCATGATGCCGTCGACGGAGCCGGTGATGAGGCATGCTCGCTCCGTAGTGCCTGGAGACAAGAGAAAACACCAGATTATTGATAAGACCGCTCATTTTGTTTAGCAGCAAAATCATAAAATGACTCCAACCTTCTGGTTGGAGCGGAAGGGAGTATCAAGACTACTGACTAAAAATGCCCGTATGTTCCGAGGCCACGGTATGTCGTTAGAACATTCACGCAACCCAGGCATGATAAGTCCCCTTGAGAAGAGATAGGAACTGCTGTAACGACCAGACCATGCCAAAAACGTATTATCAGAATCGTATTGTTGTCTAAATAAAGGTTGTTCCTGAAAATGTTCCTGCGGACGGGGATAAAATAAAACGACCGTTTATTTTCTGGTTCTTCAGTTCGCAAAGGACCGTATGGGAAGATAAGCGTTAATAATTAAGCTTTATTCAGAGGATCTGCGGATTTTCCACAATGGAATCAGAGTTATTCCTGCATAAAACAAGCATGTATCTTTTACATAATCAGCCTATAATGTTCCCACCGCTGGGAGAGGCCTCCTCTCTACGAGAAGGAATAGGCTACAATCCACCACGCAAGCCCAGCATTGCGAGTATGTGCAAAGATGTCCGTAAATCGATGTATCCCTTATCATTTTAAAATCTTTAATTCAAGTACGTTTTAATTCATGTTTTATTAAAGAGTGAAGTATCAAAACAGAAAAACGAATATATCTGTGTTCAACCACCGGAAAAAGTGAAGCGCTCTTGTAAATAACGTAATGTTGTTGTTTACGATGTGAATATACCATTTATTTGTATCCTCGCAGAAGCTGCAAATGAATACTAGATCAATTTTAAATATCACCTACTTCTCCGAAAGCTTATTTGATTTTAGTATGTTTCGCTTGGTTTTAATGGGTAATCAATGTATGTTTCAATCTAACACAGATGATAATTTAAACTCAACAGAGAAGCTTTCAGAGGTCATTCGTCTTCGAGCATCCAAAGCATCCATTCAGAATTTCTATTGAATTCTATACAGCATTAAGTAAATTAGGAATACATATTAGTTAATTGAAGGTTAATTGAAATGATCTTCTTCCACTAAGACCCGCCTTATTCTACTTTTTATCCGACTGCTATACGACGTCCGAAACAAAAAGGAGGACTATGATTTTGACCGGTATGTAGGTACATAATATGTATAGTCATCTGTTCCCTAATAATTTATTAGTAACGTAGTCGGAGCCGGTTTTATATTTTCGTTTTTGGCACCAACTTCCGAAATTAAAATTATTTTTCACTTTGCAGTGTTTTTGGAAGTCGGTTTAATTTTTTGTTAAAAAGTTTTTATTTCTCTCTTTTTAGTTGTTCGGTTTGTAATTTACCTAAATACAAAAATGTTAACTACATATAACCTTCTACAAAATATTGCTTTTCCCGATGCAGTACCGTAAGTACCAGGAGAACTCTTCAAAAATTAACGGCTCTTAATTTTTGAAGAGTTCTCCTGGTACTTCTCTATCAGCTTCACTTTCCCATATATGCATTGTGACGAGCATATTGTGAACTATATTCAAGTAATCGAAGTGGAACCTATGAAATACTTATTATTCAGCAGTTCCGGTGGCAATCTTTGGTCTTCATCATCAGTTCCACTTCCCCAAATAGTGTTTTTCGAATGCAACTGCACTATAAAAAATAATCAAATCACTACAGGTGTGCCTATAATATTTGAAGAGTTCCCTCGATTTCTCCAGGATCCCATCATCAGATCCTGATTTGGTGACAATGGGACCTCTTCTGAAGTATCCCTTTCGAACAAAAAAGAATTTCCCAAATCGGTTCAGCCGTCTTCGAGTAATCGTTGATCATAAATAAAAAAAAATATACGCGTCAACTAAAGAACCTCCTCCGTTTAATAAAAGGGCTTAATTAGCACATTTCAAAAATGTATAAATTGTTAGCTGATAATTGGAATTTCTAAGAAATCACGCTTCAGACGTGAGCTAATCATGTTTTATGACGTTATTCCAAAGGTAGATAAGAACTGCACATCTTTATGTATCTTTAAACGATCATTTCATGGACGTTTACGAAACTGCGCTTTCCAGAAATAGAACACTTACCTCTAATTTATAAATAGTCCCAAAAATGACGGATGGCGATCAAACGCTCGCCAGAATCTGGCAGCTTATCGAGAGATGGGGCTACTGCCGTGAGTTATTGGAGCCCATTAAAATTGGTACACTTAATTTGCAAAGAGAATATTTTGACATTAATTGAAAGGAATGTTAATGTGATGTAATTTGTTTTAATGAAGATGCATTTTTTATTAAATCCGTTGATTCCCTGGTAAACTTCTAATTGAGCCTTTTTTTCAATCTTTATTTCAACTTTTTGAGCCTTTTTTTTTTCAATCTTTATTTCAACTTTCATCATCTATCCGTAATTAAGTACGTAGTTTATTTGCGAATTATTCTAACGAGTTGGAAGTTAATGAAATAAACAATATTTATTATTGACGTCTGAAAGGCTATTCACCGCCTTTTCTTTGTTCTGTATATCAATCTCGACACGCCTCAGACGAAAACAATCCATTCCCCATCGGAATTTTACTGAACCATAAATGGGAAAATGTAAATTCAATAAAACAGGTATTATCAATTGGCTCAGGGTGCTCCAAATCGTACAATTACAGTTCACATTCCAATTCCCTTTTGTGAAGGTTCAAGCTAATCAAGGCTTAGAGGGCGCCTATCAGCGCTAGAGGGTTATGGAGAAGGGCACCCTGTTTTGGCATTATCGATCGTCCGGCCGGGCGGCAAGCGGCAGCGCTGCGCCCAAATGAATAGGCTACCGTCACGCGTTATTTGTGCCAAAGTTTTATTGTGATTTTATCAAGACTTCATTTTGCTAAGTTCTATAGAAGATTAATGGTGTTTGTTACTAATGTTTTATAGTGATAAATTCTTTTGGTATTAATAATACTTATGCTTTGTTTAAGAATATTGGGGCACCTTTAAAGACTGAGAAGTTATTACGAGCGTAAAGTTATCTGGGATTCCGAGTGACTTTTCATTTGCTTTTCCTTTAAATTCTCCCTTAGCCATTTGAATATAATATACCGGCGCAAATACAATAATTTGTCTATTAAAATAATTGAAATGATTAAAGTTTAATAATTTGATTGTTTCACAAACTATTAATTGATTTTTAAGACGTAAAAAAAATACGCTAGATTCATTTTTGTTCGAGCCGCTGGACAGTGCGGACCTATCTGGGAAATCATTACGCTGTCAGTTGAATAAACGAGTCTCTGGTAATATTAACAAGTGCTTTTATTTGCAAATCAAACATGAGTGATCACCAAGACAACATTTGTGACTTTTTAAAAACACATACGAGGCTGTCTCTCCGTCAAATATAATAGAAAAACATTTATTTATATAGGCAGACAACAACTACAAATACAAAGTTATAAACGACAGGGTTGTCAAATCAGCATTTGCTAGGCGAAAGAAATCTAGTTTTTAGATGACACGCCGCAGTACCTAACACTCGGTCGATCTAGCTATTTTCCTAACAAATAAATTATCAAACGGTTTCATGAATGTGTCTGATCAATGAATCGTATCAGCTACATTGCAATACAAGTAACATTACACGTTTCTCAATATTTCTGGGTGATGAGCTAATTTGTTCCTCCTGCTGATGCAACACTTAAGCTACACCTGCAGTAAACGCGTGTGTCTATTACTACAACTTGCTTAGAATATCAATGACGGTGCTTGTTGCAATTTAATTTGACCAATTTACTACAATTTTCTGTCATTTACGAACTATACTTTGATTGAGGCATCACATTTAATAGACTTGGTTTTTAAATATAAATAAGACGTTGAAAACAATTTAGTATTTATATGATCAGCATTTCAGATTCAGCTCTCTCTTAGTAGTGGTGGCCTAGTGATAACAGCCGAAAAATGAATTGAAGGTCGTGGGTTCGAACCCAGACACATTATTTTGGATAATTGTCATCATCACTAATGCTCTCAAAATGGAGAAGAAAAACATTGTAAGGAGATCGACATGTTCTAGGATCAAAAATAGTGTTGTGAGAAATGAGCTCCGAGGCGGAAACTCGAGCTCCGAGTCGAAGCTACTGAGTCTTCAAAGCTCGAGCTCTGAGGGCTCGTAAGTCTAAAAGGTTCGAGCCCTAAAAACTCAAACCTTGAGTGCTCAAGAGCCTTAAATGAAGGACTCGAGTCGAAGCTCGAGCTTTATTTATATGACTGGTAATATTAAAATGAAATATTTTTGTTTTAATGTGGTAAGTATGTATAAAAAAAACCGGTCAAGTGCGTGTCGGGCCACGCGCAGTGTAGGGTTCCGTAGTTTTTATAACAGCCAAGTGCGAGTCGTATTCGCTGACTGATCGTTTCGTACCATGCTCTAACTAAAAGCCAAACATGACTACCTAACTAATTTGACTTTCTATACAAATCCTCACCTGATCCGACAATTTTGCACGAAAAGTTTTAATTTTTTTTAGAGATTTGTATAAAACTTGTCATAGCCGGTGTTTTGAATTTAAATACGGACACAGAGCTACACTACTCAATCGTCACAAGAAGCTAGCACGATACAACTGGCGCTTAGCGCCATCTATCGACATTTCTGTAGAGTTGTTCGAAATTTTCGAGTCAAATACAATTGGTCGACTATTACTCGTTAACTTGTAAAGCCCACTTATGTGTGATAGTTTTCCTTTAAATTTCGTTATATATAGGTACTACTGCCGTGACATTTGAATTTCTAACTACAACCGTTTAGTTGATAGAGGGGGTGGACACTTGACTCTAACGAAAATTGATACTTTAAAGCTTGATAAGTCACGAACGGTTTACTTAATCAAAAAACGGTCTTACCAAACCCCTAATATTTTTGAAAGACCTATTCAACGATATCCCACACTATATTAATAGTAATGTGGGTAGTTCTAATAACTAGCGATAACACTGGATCGGCGCGTTTAGTTTCCTCTATAGGAGGAGGTACAAAATTATAATAAAAATATGTTATTATGTAGTGAAGTTAGTTTGTAAATAAAAATACATTATTTTAATAACATATTTATTAGATTTATTTTGGAGCATAATGTTGTGTAGTGAGCCTTTAAAACAGAGCTCGAGTCGCGACTCGAGCCTCAGAACTAGGGTTCTCGGAGACTGGGCTCGAGCCTTCGAAATAAGGCTCGAGGCTTCATAGGAGACTCGAGCCTTTTAACAACACTAATCAAAAATCCGAAGACATTTGACAATCTCCCAGCCCGCACTGGGTTCACGTGGTCTCATAGATAGGAGGACTATGTCCCAGCAATGGGAACGGGCTACTATCATGTATGATCTCCAAAATGTTACTTAACCAAAGTCTATGGATGCAAATTCAAAGAATGGTCTTATAGTTTTATGACATTTAAAAAATTACGAATGCAAACATAACGGAGTTATTGTTAGCTAACCTGTTACAAGCGAATGCTGCTAGAATTAGTTAATTACCTTGATAGCGACTAGTAATTCCGATATATATGACCAAATTAACATTTATATTTTCCTGTTCCGAGCGCCTTGATGGAGTCACAATGTTGTCGACTTTGGTATAGTGCTAATCGTCTCGAGATCAGTTTATTTCCTCGTTGATATGGTCCTTACCTCTCTTCCACTCTAAGGATTTCCTATATTATATAACTTGCACAAACAGGTTCTGCTGGCCCACGGCAAGTCTTGAGGAATTTTGGTGTCATCATCTGTTTGGTCTTTTTCCAACTACGTTGCGGTCGGCTTCCAGACTAGAGTTGCCATCCGTCCGGGTTTCCCCGGATTTGTCCTAGTTTAGACAGCGTCCGGGGGCGTGCGGGGATTTTTCCTATAAGCGTCCGGGTAAAACCCGGACACATATTGGTCTTACGGGCACCAAAAAGCACGATCTCTGATAATTAAACTTCATTGTTTTTAGTTTCAAGTAGTCCTACGCCATTCCAGTCCTGCGGTATCTTGTTAGAACATTCTGTAACCCGGCAGTGCTTTACTGCTTTAGATATAAATACTTTCAAATACTAATGTGTAGATTTCCAATCGATAACACAAAATGCAAACTTATCAACTGACGATATAAAATTACGGCTGTAGTATCCAAGGCCGTTGTTATAAGGCATAGGTTACTGTGTTTCATTACAAATCCTGGACTCAGCATAACTTGCGGATTGCGCCACAACCACCACATTCAAATAGGAAAACTAAAAGCATCGCGCATAACAAGATTTCGTGGATTCGTAAAATGGAAGACATACAGAAACGAAAATGTCGAGACATCATTGGCGTCGTGAACAGAAACCACGGGAAATTATGCAACGAACAGGCAGTGTCATACACAACCGGTCTTATTGAGTAACTCCCTTGACCTTGGAAACATTGGAAGCCAATGCATACAATACTATATCCTAAACATACAACTATAGCGGCTATGGCCATTAGCACACGGTCAGCGCAAGGCTGCCGCCATAAAGAAAGATTATCACTATAATCCAATTATACATGCTATTGAGTTATTGTAGTACTTCGCGCGAAGATATTCCGCGTGTTTACACACTCCGTTATGAAACACTCGAATATCAAGTGCTTTGCTTTGCTATAAATCATTTGTTACGCTCACTGTATTGAGGTCAGCTATTCAGAACGCTTTTTATTTTCAGTTATCGTGAGCAATGTCAAACGTCGTTGGAACTAGTATTTCACCGCGGAATTTTCGTTTCGGCTATATTTATTACATTTTATTTTTCGAGGGAACAGGTTATGTTAATATTTCCCGCTTCGTTTAAGAAACTAGTTCGTTTAATTACATACTTACTGTGAAAAGCTTTTTCAACGAAATGTCAAACTATGTCATTCAATGATAACTTAGTAACGGATGAGTTTTGAAGATTTATCCTAACACACAAACTCACTTACGAACATTACCCGTTTACACATATTAGTGTAAATTTCTAAGTCAGTATACAGATGGCAGCACATGTCACGCTGATACTTATAAAATCCTCAATTTCGTATATACAGTAAACTTGTTTTAAAGAACACAGCGCTTCCGTCTATTTGCTATCGACAGGAAAGCAGAATACTGTATAACTCAATAAATGAGACGCGAACCATGCATTATATGCTTACAATAAAAACTTTTTACCAAAAAATTAAACCGACTCCCAAAAAACACTGCAAAGTGAAAAATAACTTTAATTTCGGTAGTCGGTGTCTTTAGTTTTGTATTTTCGTTTTTGGCACCGACTTCCGAAATTAAAGCTATTTTTCACTTTGCAGTGTTTTTTGGGAGTCGGTTTAATTTTTTGGTAAAAAGTTTTTATTTCACTATTTTTAGTTGGTTGATTTTTAATTTACCTAGTTACCAGAGCCTAAATGTCAACTACTTATAAAATTTTACAAAACATTACTTTTCCCAATGCTGGGCCGTTAATTTTTGAGGAGTTCTCCTGGTACTTCACCATCAGCTATACATCACCATATGCATTGTGACGAGCATAAAGTGCTTAATATCCATATTCAAGTAATTGAATCGCAATCCACGAAATACTTATTATTGAGTAGTTTCGGCGACCATCTGTGGTCTTCATCATCAGTTCCGCTTCCCGAAATGGTACTTTTTGAGAGCAACTGCACAAGTTACTATAAGAAATACCCAAAACGCCATAGGTGTGCCTATAATATTTGAAGAGTTCCCTCGATTTCTCCAGGATCCCATCACCAGATCCTGACTTGGTGACAAATGGTACCAATTTCGAAGTATACCCTATCAAACAAAAAAAGAATTTTCTAAATCGGTTCAGCCGTCTTCGAGTACTCGGTGACCATACATTAAAAAAAAAAAAAAAAAAAATATACGCGTCGAATTGATAACCACCTCTTTTGGTCGTCGGTTGAAAACAGATCAAGGCAACCAATCTGAATTCATGGCTAATCATTATATCGAATGTAAATATTCTACACACTGAGAGTTGCCTAACTCAAAAATTCCTATATTTGAGGTTGAGCAGAAAACCTCCTTAAATAAGCATGTGTGTTCCATCGTTACATAGTGGACATCTCACCCATACGCACAAAACCTTTTGGGAATACTATAATATTGTGCGTACGGCTGAGGAGTGGAATTCCTTGCCGGAGTCTGTCTTTCCCGATAGCTATAACCTAGGGGTTTTTAAGTCAAGAGTGAATAGGTTACTTTTGGCTAAAAACGTGGTCAAACGCGAACCTATTATAAATAAAAAAAGTGTGAGTAAATTTTAATGTATGTAGGGACATCCTGAAACACAGGTTTAACCTAGCTCAGGCAAGCCGTTAAGAGGTATTTTAAGTACAGGTGATTTAATCTAAAAGTAAATAAATAATAGTTGTAAATCAATTATATATACCTAAGCATTAGTTTTAACATTTATGTAATCTTTTGATTTATTGACCATTGTATATTAATTGTAAATTTTGGATGAAATAAATATTATATATTTCCCGTGATCGATGTATAGGCTGTCGCTTTATTACTCGTTATTCCGACCTCTACTTCCACCACGACGTTTTAGAGTTTAAATACCAGAATCAGATTTTACAGGATTTAAGAGTAACGTCACTTTCATTCTAATTCGTCTTTCAATTTGAATTTTGTCCATACGCACGTATAGCTAAGGAGAGGAATTCCCTGGCGGAGTCTATGTTTCCTGAGAGTTATAACCCTGGTTTTTAAGTCATGAGTTTAAATAGGTTGCTTTTAGGTAAGCTTGTTTCATCTTCTACCAGATCATCTCTTACCATCAGGTAAGATGGTGGTCAAACGCGAGCCTATTATCAATAAAAGCATTGATTTGGAACAGAGTAGAAAGCATTAATTTGGAATAAAAATGTCATTAAACATGAAGCAGAGGTCCGCGTCACGTGCTGACGCTGTATCATAATGGCTCTGCCATCTACATGCGCGTCTGGTAAAACTGAAAGTGATCTCCGTAGCAGAACAATAGCACTCATACATCGCGAACAAAAAGTATTCAACACTTCGATGTCACGGTGTCAAGACGAATATTTGTTATTTTTAGGTCAAGGTCTTGAGAAGTAAGCCAGCAGCCAACTTGCAGTTCTATATACTAATATTTGTTCGACGCGCGAATGACAAGTCCGATGACGAGTGACGACTAATCTGCGGTCGCATGAGAAAACATTTTAGTTTTTTTACGGCTCATTTGAATGTGGTCGGTCAAGGTGATTCGGTAAATACCAATTTAAATATTTTTATTAGTTAAAATATGTCGGGGTGTTGGAATGTCGTAATGTCTGTGACATTTGTTTGTCATTTTGAATTATAAAGAAAGTGGTCCTCTTGCTGCGAAATGGTGTGAATAAAACGAAAATTATGGACTACAACTCTACCAGTTTACTATCGGTTAAATTTCAGGGACTGTGTGGTGGAATTGCACAAATAATTCCACCAAGCCCGTTCCATCATCGGTCAACAAGTCAAACGTCGATGCGCCATCGCTACATGGTGGACATCCCACCCATACGCTGAAAACCTTTTGGGAATACTTTTATGTGCGTACAGCTAAGGAGTGGAATTCCCTAAGGGAGTCTGTGTTTCCTGATTGCTATACCTGGGGATCTTTCAATTCAAGAGTGAATAGGTTACTTCATATTCGACTTCGCTTACCATCAGGTGATATGGTGGTCAAAAATCTGGAAGATTATTTATACTAATATTATAAAGCGGAAAAGTTTGTTTGTTTGCTTGAACGCGCTAATCTTCGAAAGTTCAGGGTGGATTTGGATGAAATTTGGTATGGAAGTAGCTTGAAGCTTGAGGAAGGTTATAGGCTACTTTTTACGCGACTGCAAAAAAGGAGAGTTATGTTTTTACCGTGATAGAATCCACGGGAGCGAAGCCCCGCGTGAGTACTATATTAGATATTAGAGAAGACCTATAGTGATTAAAATGTTATCTACTACGACATTGTCAGCCAAGTCATCGTAATTTGTCAGCGCCGGACGAGTCTATTAAAATATTATTAATATACTAGCTTTTGCCCGCGACTTCGTCCGCGTGGAATAGTTACTTTGGGCTAACGTTAAATTTAACCCCGATTTTGAAGCATTCTTCATTGGCGCTCCGCTCCTATTGGCCTTAGCGTAATGATATATAGCCTATAGCCTTTCTCTATAAATTGACTATTTAATTAAACAATAATTTTTCAATTCGAACCAGTAGTTCCTGAGATTATCGCGATCAAACAAACAAACAAACTCTTCAGCCTTATATTATTAGTATAGATAGCTGTTGCCCGCGACTTCGTCCGCCGTTCCGTCGTTTTTCGTAAAAAAAAGTACCCTATGTCCTTCCTCACAGTTCAGTGATTTTGATGTAACACACAGATTAACTTTCGTAATTTAGTAGAGAAATATAATATGTCAATCTATAATACTGTTGAAAAATATCGCAATACGGAACCTCACAATATTATTGTTAATAATAGTTGTGCCCGCGACTCCGTCAGCGTGTAATTCCTTGTGTGTTATTAAGTTAATGTATTGGTAATATTGTTTAGATCACGTTCACATGAGACTTAAGTACCTATAGAACGAAATTTTATACCTTCGGCTGCGAGACGAGTCGAGCGCGGCGACCGATTCTCAAAAATAATCCTTATAGCATGATTCAGTATTCAAGCGCGACGGCGTATTTCATGTATAACTTTGGTGTTTCTATATCGATTTATATGATTCTTTTTTATGGAATAGTTAATAATGTTAACTTTTTCAATTAGGGGTGACTGAGAGTGTTATAAAACGTAAGAGTAGACAAATATTATAATCAGAAAGCTTCGAACTGTTAAGCTATCGGGAGTTACACGTGTTATTGTGAGTCAACCATAAAAGATAGACATATGCTGTCGTGGGATATTTTTTATATAATTTTAAGGAGAACATTTCCGTCATGAAATGATTTCTGTGTAGCTTTAACCATCAAGGTTGCACACGCGACGGAAGCTTGAATGGAGTAACTTCTCCCGTTTTCCCAACATTTCCCTTCACTGCTCTGCTCCTATTGATTGTAGCGTGAAGAAAAGTATACTATAACCAGCTCAGGAGTATGGAAAATAATTGTACCAAGTTTCGTTAAAATCCGTCGAGTAGTTTTTGTTTCTATAACGGTTATACAGACAGACAGACAGACAAAAATTTTACTGATTGCATTTTTGGCATCAGTATCGATCCCTAATCACCCCCTGATAGTTATTTTGGAAATATGTTTCATGTACAGAATTGACCTCTCTACAGATTTATTATAAGTATAGATATTATTAATGGTACATAGTTTATATAGTTTATGTGAAGAGAGTGCATTATTTTATCGTAAAACGGCCTTCCGTAACATTGGCGTGAGCGGCGACGATCAAATAAAATGAAATGTTTATACAAAGCTTGGCATATATTTTTATTGTTAATTTATTTGAACCAGATAATGTTATTTAAAGTTACTTATGCTAACATCGGAATATAAATCAAGAGAAAAGTTGACAATTACACATTGAGTTGTTACCGAGGCGGACTTGAGAAAAACTTGGTGGAAAAAACGTATAACTGTTTGTACGATAAGAGCCCATTTCTCCAGTAAAAAACCAAAAGAACTAATTTGAAAGATGTTTTTTTTTTCGTTGTTATTCTATTTCCCGCACATGCACACAAACCTGTACAAGTACCATAATTCGCCCCCATTTACATGTCTTCACGAATATAAATACACAACAATGAAACTAATTATTTATAGAATAGCTACGTATAAAATATACTTCCACCATACAATTTTCATAACATCCTATGAAAACAGAAATATCCACATCCAGTAGAATAATATTTAATAGACAAAATCTAAATCGCTACTAATATTAGAATGCGAAAGAAATTCTGCCTGTCTCTTAGACCATCACGTCTAAACAACTTAACTGATTTTAATGAACATTGGTACAGGATAGATTAGACCTTTGAAAAGGACAAGGCATATAACTTTTCACGCAAAGCCGCGGGCAAAGCTTGTTGTCTATAAGTCTAGGTTGTAATCTAGATTATATCCTACAAACCTAAATAATTCTCCCTCTAATCCCGAATTGGCTATGATAGGAACAGTTCGACCTTCAGCGGGGATAAGCCTTACTCACAATCCATTCTGCCCGAGGTCGCTACAGCCCTTTTACCTCCCCATTTAAGGCCAGCATTGTCCAATACCGTCCAACATTGGACCGGGGATAATCCCTTATTGTCATGCATGATTACATTTTCATTCCGGCCAAGCATTACAAAAGATATCAGATCCAATGTCGCTTTTATGAAACACTGATGGCTCTGTAGCCTGTAACCTATTTAACACAAAAGAACCTATATTAAAACACAGCTTCTATATGTACACCATCCAGTTTTTATGACGACTAAACAATGGAACAAACATATTGTGTAGTTCACGATGCAACATTAATTTGTAATTAACCTTATTGTTCTAACGAGTACAGGCAGAACTGATGGAAAAACCTGTAGCTATGAAGCTAATGATAATTGTGTGGTAGCGAAGAGCATCAATCGTGGTCTTGAAGTGAAATGTCTATTTACTTAAGCAGTTCTGCTGTGATTACAAAACTTGGCAATCTGATTGCTGATCATTGGATGATGGTTGCAATTTTTATTTAATAAACCTTCATGCAACACTGCTACTGGGCTGTGGAGGTCAGATAGACAGTAGCTTAAAGTATGAGGCATGACTTTTAAGTTTTGTCGTTTGAAGAAAAAAACACAACCAGAACCTTATAGTAATTTTTTTTTTAAGTATTCACCATGTAGCTTAATACACTTTTCCATTCGCTCAAACCAGTTATTATAACATTTATTCCACTCTAAATTGGGGATGTTCAAAATTGCTGACTTGAAAGCGTTGACTGCTTCTTCACCGGACTGGAACCTTTGACCACGAACTTTTCTTATTTTAGGAAATGTAAAGAAATCGTTAGGGCTTAGGTCAGGACTGTAAGAATTTCTACTTTTTCATGCTTCAAATACTCAATCGTTTGACGAGCACTGTGTGAGCTTGCGTTGTCATGGTGCAGGATGATGCGTCGCTTTGAGTTAGATTTTCGAAGTTCGGCGATGATTTGTGGTAAACAAACTGTGGTATACCACTCTGCGTTAACCGTTCTACGATCTTCAAGTGCAATAGTCACAACATGGCTGGTTTTTCCAACGAACGTGGCCACCATCTTCTTTGAAGTGCTTTGAGAATGAACAACTTTAGTCGGCTTTGGCTCGTCTTGAAAGACCCAGATTGTTGTTTGGAATCAGGATCGTAGGCATAGATCCAAGATTCGTCACCACTGATGATGTCGTAGACGTGATTTGACTCTCCTCGGTTGAACCTTTGCAGAGTTTTCTTACACCATCAGATGCGGGCCGCCTTGTGATCGTCGGAAAGCAGATGCGGTATCCAAAGGCAAACTAGCTTTCTCACACCAAGCGCTTCATGCAAGATCTTTTGAATGGCTGTCCCTGAGATGCCTAATGCCTTTATCTCTCATGACGATCTTCGAGAATTAGTTGTCTCACAGCAAAATCTTCAGTGAAGCGGATTTTGGGCGTCCTTCGCGAGATTTGTCACTAACACTAGTATGTCCACGCTGGAATTCTAAATACCCGTGTTCGACAGTCCGCAGACATGGGGCTTCATCACTGAACACAGATGTTAGCTCTACAAAACACTGAAGCCGTGTCAGGCCTCAGTTGTAGAAAATTATTGCACGAACATTTTCCTTAGAAAGATTCATTCATTTTCGTACGTAACCTGACAGATTCCAATCGACGCTGTGACTAAACAATAGCATTAATCCTAATACTTTCAACTGTTTTGAGATTCAAAATTTAAATACATTCGAATATAGAACAGTTCCAAATTCAAAATTGCCGGGAAATATGGTAATGACAGAACTTAAAAGGCATGCCTAGTAAAGACTGGTACGCAGCCACAGTATGCCGTATAGATGGGACAAGACAGAAGATGAAAGAATGTCTTTGCTGATTTTATGTAGAGAAGCAGTTACGTATGTTGTATTAGCAATACACATACGTTCAAAAACTTAGTGAGGTATTAAACTGATAGCTATTGAGCCAAAGCTCTTTAGCCGAATTAAAAGTCAAACCTCTTACGCCATTGGCAAGTTACGAAATTAATACTAGCCACGATCAGACAGCTCTTGGACATTTTTTAAACGTTTTCTATTACAGTAAACATTAGCAGGTATGTATTCACTTTTATTTTAGAAACGGTGACATCAGTCCTCGTGTATTACGCCTCGCCTTGACTCTTTTCATTGGAAGATTGCAGTATTTAGAATGGACCTTGTATATTAGATTTCTGAATTATTACATAAATAATAATGTGTCTTCGTCCGTCAGTCAAAGTTTAGCCTTAATATTCGTGGGGTCTTAAGAGGGGGTTCAAAGGGTTTAATAAAAATTGGACAAGCGCTGGAATATCTGCTATTTAGTTAGTGTAAACGAAAATAGTGAAAAAGCCAAGAGCTAACACATCCAGGATGTAAGCTCAGAATTCTAGTGATATCATTCTGTAAATATAAATAAGATTCGATGGCTAAATGTCAGATATTGATATTTATTTTTCATCCGGGGTGTTTTGCATGCTTACCAATTTTTCGTGTTATTAATAATCTCTAAGATATTTTTCGTACTTGATGAGCTTTCTGCTATGTCATGATTAAGTTGAAGGAAATTACTGATAGCAAGCTCCTATACATAGATGAAAAGGAAATACGCAAGACTGATTAACCAAGTCTATTTCCGGCCTATTCCAGAGATTGTATTGTTTTGAGTATTGCTTTAATAATCAAAGAAACCCTCAGAATGAAACGTACAGAACGATTCGTTTACAAACGCCACTCAATTATAGATATTTACTTGAATTATTTTGTGTTCATCCGTGATTGCTCCCATTGATGCAAAAACGCCGAAATATCGGGAACTCGAAACAATTAATGAATACGGTAAATCTCTCGGTTTAAGTTCTAAGGATATTGTTAGTGGCTATGTGAGTTTGAAAACGTATGCCTCACAACACAATATTAACTGGAATTAAAGAATTGATGAGTAAATCTTTAAATACACAATGAGAATACAGGGTCTGGCGGGCTATGCAAAGCGAATATTTTGCAACCTTTTCCTCAATCACTTATGATTTGCACGCGAGATAAACCACTATATAGATACACTACCAGTATAATAATGTCTCATTAAACTTTTGCCCGTATAATAAGGTATCTCAACGATCTCAACTCAAACTCAAAATGTTTTATTTCACATAGGCCTAAATGGGTACTTACAAAACGTCAGCAGTTAGGGCACGGTTCGAAATTGGTCGTTTTCTATGGAGAAGAACCGGCAAGAAAGCTAATTATACATCTAAAAATATTATTATTTCGTTCAAGACCTTTTAAACGATAAAGCAATTAAGATTTGACATTAATAACATTTTTAATCAAATTTTGTAATTGAAATAACTGATTTACTAATCACTTGTATCTTGATTTTGGATTTTTTATTAATTGATTCTGTCAGTTGTACCTATTTTAAATTTTGACACTGGTATTTTAATATTAAAATTTGTATTTAGACATATTTTTAAATGGCAATAATAAAGATTTTTCTCTTTTTAAATGTTTCCATGTCTTTAGGGTAAATTGTATAAGGGTAAACATAAATTTCTTTATGTACCTACTTTTGGAGCAAATAATGAATTATATTCTATTCTGTTCTCAGCAAGCAAATTCCAGGACTAAACTATTTCACCCAGAAAGGTCTACTTTGAAGCAATTGCCGTCAGAATTTGAAACATTTCGGTGAGGCCCTAAACCACAAGTGTCATAAAATGTCTGAGAGCCACAGTAATTTAAACGTTCCTGGGGTAACATTCGACACATTATTTCTTCTAAAAACCTTCTAAAGATAAAGAAGTCTGAAGTCCCGAAATCCTCATGGGAGCCTATAATGACTTAAGTCCGCCGCGCCGTCATCTACTTAATGGCCGACTTACTTTGAAGCACAGTTACTTCGCAGGGAACACTTGCACGAATCGGAGTATTAATGGCGTGATCTCTGGAGGTATGACTGTCTCACTTATCCGCATTGGATCGATAGTATTAAAACCGAATTTTGCCAATGACTTTATTCTTTATCCTAATTTTTGACGAACCCGAAATTTCGACGGTAAATTAAATTCTTTAATCTCGTAAAATTACCATTTTAGGAGTTATTTTGGCTGGATTATTAAATTGGTATTGTTGAGTAGATGTGATCCAGTGGTTAAAGGCAAGACTTACAAGTTGTAGGTCGTGAGTTCGAACACCAAGCAGGGAAATTACTTTGTGTAATTTTCATAATGGCCAATGCTGTAAAATCAGTGAACCAAAATTTCGTGAGAAAACCGGCATGATACAGGACTAGCTGGCAGTGGGTGGTGGATTACTGCCCGTTCCCTCTTGTAGAGGTTTGTGTCTCAACAATGGCAGCTTTATAGACTGATTAGGCTATTTTCTGAAACGTTTTGCAAAGGTCTATGATCTAGAAAACAAGAATATATTTCTTGGGAATCGGAACCGTTTCTAGCAAAAGTAATTCAAACATCTGACTCGCTGGATTACAAATGTTTTTCTGTACTTTCGCGTGTCTTAAGTTACACAGTTCGACATAAGAAAAAAATGCTCCAAATATCTTAAGTCGGACCGTTACAGTTAAGGGCTTGGTCAGGATTGGTCGATAAATATCTGTGGTTGTGTTGCAAGTAGCAATACGTTCTGCATACACCGCTAAAATGAACGAAAAAAATGTTTACAAAATGCATCTGTGGTTTTTGTTGTGACGCCGCAGACTTTTTCGTTGTGTTATCAAATAGTTTTTATTACTTTTTACAGTGTCTAAGTGGAATAATTTGTGTTAACATTGCCTACACATTATTGTGTTATCGTGTGTCTTTTTTCGTGAATATGTGCTTTTTCATGTGTATGACTTCGAATGTGAGTGAAAATTATAAAAGTGAAAACATCACATCACTGCGAGATAAGGTCAGTTTGATTTGCTTATTGAATGATATAAATAGTTAGATAAACTCATAACGAAGCCAGGAAGGTATAATATATACCATGATAATGACCATAAATTGCCGGTTTATCATTTTTTCTGAAGTCCTACCCAAAAATCAAAAATTACATTCAACATGCGACACTTGTTTAATTGATGTCTGTCGAAACTTTGATAATTATTCTCACACGGTGTTGTCTCACACTATCTCACCTGATAGTAGGTGATGATGTGTTCGAAGATGGAGCACGCTTACCTAAAAGTAGCCTATTCACTCTTGACTTAAAGACCCCTAGGTTATAGCTATCTGGAAACACAGACTCCGGCAGGGAATTCCACTCCTTAGCCGTACGCACAATGAAGGTATTCCCAAAATGTTTAGTGCGCATGGGTGGGAGTCTACCATGTAACGATAGAGCTTCGCCGTTTTAACAATATTTACATGGATACAAATGATAAAACTAGTGTACAACGGTCTTATCGCACATGGCAGTCTCTTACAGACAACCTGAATGGAAAGAACATCATTAATAATACTAATTAAATATAATAGTATAAAATAAATATAATACAAAAAACTAACATAATTATACTAATAAAAATGTATGTCAGTTATGTGTAGGTACATACTATATACTTAGATTGCCTTAGCCTCGCTTACATAATACTTTAAATGAAGTACGTTTGAACCACGCATTCTATATTCTTTTGTATACTTAATAAGGCTAAAGTTACGTCAAAATTCAAAGTGGCTTTTCAAGTTACACGAGTGAAAACGGAAATGTTAATAATGTTTAACTTGCTCGTCTGCTAACATTAATTGTACAATGGTAGTAATTTTTTTAACATTTTCAAACACAAACAAAAGAGACAACTCTAATACTTCACGACAAGTCGACAACAACTGAATAAGTACTAACATAGTGAGTAACGTGTGAGTAACATAGTGGTTACAGGCCTGACTTGCAAGTTGCAGGTCGTAGGTTCAAACCCAGCCAGACAAATTAGTTTGTCTAATTCATATCATCACCAATGCTCTCAAATCGACGAAAGGTTTAGTGAGGAAACCGAAACCTAGGGCCTAAATTTGGATGACATGCGACATCCACTAAGCCGTACATTACGACCTGTTTTTATATGATCTATGTTACGGCCCATTCCCTCTCATAGAGGGGAGCCCTGTGTCCCAGCATTGGAAACGTTATAGGCTAAATTATTATTTTTATAGTGATTGTCGGAGGAGACCATGATGAAAAGAACAGCGTATGGACAAATTGAAAAGAATACAAAACAAAGTAAAAAATATGTACTGTAATAAAACAGAGTTATCTTCAATAGTGAAGCTATAGGAAACAATATAACATTGTTCAAGGACCGTGCAGTGAGCACTGCTCGTGACAACTGTGACGGTGTGACGCAACTCAATCGATATGCGAATACATTTCGATTAAATTACACAAAAACCTACCACTTATACAATCTGTGCGATTCAAGTATTACAACTAGGTGGGAACACAATCGATTACCATCTTTATGACGTAGAAGATAAGGTAGAGAAATGCTAAGTGGCGATGGGCGTGCTGGAATATAAAGAATATTTTAAATGTCAAAACTTGTGTTAATATTTACATTTATGATCGATAGGTTTAAGGCTTTTATACAACGTTCTACGAAATTGTGAACAGGGATCTGGTAAATAGTGACGAAATAGCTATTATGAAGTAAGCATTAAGTCAGACAAATGTGATCCCGTCGACAGTGAAGCAACGTTGAAACTACAAAACATTTCATCGTGATAAGAATTTAGCGACTTACAATGCGTTATAATATAACTAATAATGAAAATATAAGGAATAAACATGAGCCAACAAATAAAACAAAACCATGAAGAAATATTTCTACAAATAGAATATCCAGCAAAGCAAATCTCAGTTTCAAACAGAACACGTTTTATCTATTACCGCACAGAAGCAACGCCTTTTTCAATCAATGTTAATTTCCCTTTCAGTCTTATATTGTGCGCTTGTGCGGTCATTTGTTGCACAGTAGCCGGTTATAACGGAAGTTACTGTAACGCCAGTCGTAACTAGTTACAAGGCCAGCTAGGGATTATTTGCGACAAAAAAACTATATTTGTTGAATTGGATTTGCACTTGCAGTGTTTTGAATATAAATAGCTGTTCAAAGTTAATATTCGTGAGACTCATTGTTTGTATTCACGCGTGGATTGAAAGTATCTCGAAGCTTTAAATCCTACCAAAATATGTATTATATATGTATGGAGCATTTGAGAGAGAGAGAGAGAGTTTAAGGAGGCGAATGCTTGCAATCGTTTCTTTCGCAGCGCATCAGTCGGCGAGTCACCACGTAAGGATGATCGCGAACGGTCCAAAAACATTTCGAGTGTTTTGCTTGCTTTTGGTATTTTTATTGAATCGCTTTCTGCATTAGCGGGAATTGAAAATATTTTTCTGTAGTATTCGTTTGGAGCGTTTATGTTCTTCAAGCTAAGCTGTAACAGCGGAAGATTTCAGACATACCTTTGAAATGGTCAGTTTTGAAGCTGTCTTGTTCAGTTATAAGTGATAGAAATAATTTATAACAGCGATTGACACAAGACCGGCTGTCTCCACTTACTCTGCCTTTACCATAAACATACTTTATCGAGTTATTTTGATAAATAAACACACGGTCCGAGAGTTGGACTTGGGTGTGAAAAGGGTACCAAACGAAATGTCAGCAACAATACAACTAGTCAGGATTGTTTCAAACATTTCAGCTTTGAGCCGACGAGCGCTGGCAAATTATGTTTAAATCTTCATTTTACATACAAATGCTGAACGAAGGAAAATATTTCACTTTGTACACTCTCTCAAATGGTTTGAAAGGTCAACCAACAACGTGCACCTAAAGGGTTGGAATTTTATGAGAAAACGGGACACTTCATAACAAATGCCTGTACGTTAACGTTTTAGGAGTCATTTAGAAGCGCAACTGGCACGGAATATACTTTGGCACTTTTAGTCTCTGGCCTTGACTTCGGATGCTAAGACCACGGTCAACGCGTGAAAGTGAATAGGTTGAATTGACAAACTCGTAGCAACATTACGTTTTGATTATGATTAATGATTGGTTAGAATATGAAGTAACGATGACCGAGCTAATTTTTGCCAAAGAAATAATCATATGGCTTCTCCCGGTCTGGGTGGACCATTTGTCAATATGGAATTTTCAGACTTCTACTGGCTAAAAACCCACCAGGTTAATTTAGTTGCCCTTGCATTCTAAAGCCGCGGTCTCTCGTAAGGACATTCCCGTAATCCTGGTAGGCAACAGCTTTCACGGAGGCCGCGATCCCCGACGCCCGGGGCGGCTTTGGCCAAGCTCCTAAATGTATATTTGTTTTTACACCGACTGTGCCTATATACTGTGTGTAGCACTTGAATCTTTCAATGTGAAATCCTTCGGTATGACTTAATGACTAAGTATTAGCACGATCTAATCCTAAGTATCGCTAATGAAGACATGGTGTGTCAAGCTCTCAGGCACACAAGGTGACGCATTGATGACATCGCAGTCAAGGTCAACCTTCTGATCTTGGTATATCTGAATATTGTTCAAATGTTTTTCCTGTATGTTATTTATCACTTTTTTGTTACTTTGCAGTAACCGGAGCTGTACAGAACTGGACAAACTAGTCTAGATGTTAAGAGTCATGCATATTTACAAAACTGCCACACCTTAGCTTGATCATTCGGTATCTATAGACAACCGTAAGGTCCATTTCGGACCTACATAAAACTAGGCCACCCCATTCCGTAGCCAAGGATGAAGAATTTCAAGCTTTCGTGTTCACATCGTCGATCGCTGGACATCATACATCACTCACATGACCAGACTGCCCTGGTATAAATAAAGCTAGTGTAGGTACATAACGAGTGGCAGTCACGCCACCTCCGTCGATATGCACCAGGTCTAACTACAGTCGTGCTTGTTTTTTCCAAGCTCAGCAGATTACACACGCTTTTAGCGTCGGTCAAGGCCAGGCCGAGTTAATTATGAATTTGTTTTACAGTTAATATCGTGTGTTGAGCAAGGAAAAGGTGTGTCAACATTTGAAGGTCTCAGTTTTTGCGCTGTTTAGATGTTTAAAGTGGTACGCTAAGATTAGTATCTAACATACTCATTATCCGGTGTAAACAATGAAGTGCATAAACGTTTTTCAATGGTAACCTGTTGAAATAACTGTGAATGGAATTTTATTAAGAGTAACATTCTTATTCTGAAACGAAACAGGGTTGCGGGAATGTTCTAACGAGATACCGCAGCTCCGTCACGCAAGGGCAACCGAATGAAAAGAGTGGGTTTATAGTCAGTAGAAGTCTGACATTCCCTTCCGCTTGGGAGGAGTAATTTGATGATTTACTTTCCTGATAAAACAAATCCTTTTTAACCGACTTCAAAAAAAGGACGTTTACAATTCGTCTTGAACTTTTCTTTTTTTATGTATGTTACCTCATAACTCAGAGACGGATGGACCGATTTGGAAAATTCTTTTTGCGTTTGAAAGGGTATACTTTCTGGTTGGTCCCATTGTTACAAAATCAGGATCTGATGATGGGATCCTGGAGAAATCGAGGGAACTCTTCAAATATTGTAGGCACACCTATAGGGTTTTGGGTATTTCTTATAGAACCTTGAGCAGTTGCTTTCGAAAAGTACCATTTGGGGAAGTTGAACTGATGATGAAGACCACAGATGGCCACTGAAACTACTCAATAATAAGTATTTCGTGGATTGCGATTCGATTACTTGAGTACGGATGTTAAACACTTTATGCTCGTCGCAATACGTACGAGTATGGTGATGAAGAGCTGATGGTCAAGTACCAGGAGAATGTTCGTCGCAATACATACGAGTGTGGTGATGTAGAGCTGATGGTCAAGTACCAGGAGAACTCCTCAAAAATTAACGGCTATGCATCGAGAAAAGCAATATTTTGTAAAAGGTGATAAGTCATTATGGCTTTTGTAACTAGATAAATTACAAACCGACCCACTAAAAAGCGTGAAAAATTTTTTTTTCCAAAAAGTAGAACCGACTTCCATATCAAAACACTACAAAGCCAAAAATAACTTTAATTTCGGAAGGCGGTGTGAAAAAAAAAGAAAATCCAAAACCAATAACACCGACTACCGAAATTAAAGTTATTTTTGGCTTTGTAGTGTTTTGATATGGAAGTCGGTTCTAATTTTTGTAAAAAAAAAATTTTAAATAGAACTAATCTATGGACCTTGTAATGCGAAGAGCGACCATATACCGTGTACAGTAATTCATTGCCTCTTCTTCTAGCTAAGCTTACGTCATGAATTATTAGATAGTTGTTCGAGATATGTCCTAAGGGTTGAGTAACAGTGGTATTAATACCTACATAAACACTTCACATGGCACACAGCGGGATTAACCCGTGTCGTGAGTCGTGGGTGTCGTTAGGAGCACAAATCACGTACACAAACATGCACACACGGAATGTACATCTGTACTCTGTAGGATCATAAAAAAATCTGTTGCGGGAATAAAAATCACGACACAGACCAGACTTAGACCATTGCGCCATTATGGCTGAAATTAATGCGACTTAGACAGCATAATTATATTGCCTGGACTTGCGGGATTGTTCGGGGTTGCAGGAATATTCTAACAAGACATCGAAGCCCCGGAACGCAAGAATAACTGGAGGAACAGGGTGGGTTTTTAGACTGCAGAAATCTGACACGCCCTTCCGCTCCTAAGGTATAAAAAAATGTTACAATACCCAAATTTATTAATAGGGTATCTGCAATTCTCAGAATAAACCCACATAATATAGCTGTTTTTTTATTTATTTAATGACTAGCTTCTGCCCTCGACTTCGTACGCGTGGGAAGGTTTTCCCGTGCAAATCCCGATCCCATGGGAATTCGGGATAAAAAGTAGCCTGTGTTATTCCAGAATGTCAACTATCTACTTACCAAATTTCATTCAGATCCGTTCAGCAGTTTTTGCGTGAAAGAGTAACAAACATCCATCCATCCTCACAAACTTTCGCATTTATAATATTAGTAAGATAAGAAGTAAGAAGTAAGATAGTAAGAAGTAAGATAAGATTAGTAAGATAAGATTTGCCTCAAAAAGATTTACATTCACAATAACTTTGCGCTGAACCTCACAGGATACCCTGTTTTGTGGGGTCCAGAGTGTCCTTCCATAACGGTATGGACAGAGCCGTAATACGCAGTTATAAATTGCTTATTGAACAACATAAGAAAAGGAAAAGATACCTCATACAAAACGATCCCTAACAGACCATAAAAGCAAGCTTGTACTACATAAATCATCTTTAAAGTGCACCAATAAATTATATGACAGTGATATCACTGTCCCTACTGCTATGCTCTAGCATTACTAACAAACTGTCGGGTGACATGTTTAGACTGTATTCTATCGGCGCCTACTCAAGCGAGCACTATTAGCTGGGCGTTAATCAACGAAGAGCACATCGCTTCGACATTGACATAATTCTCAACATCAAAGTAAACAGGGGCATATCAATCTTTACACTTTATGTCGCAGTCTTTTTTTTTTAACGTGGTAAAATTATCAAATAAGTCCTCCCACCCCGGGCAGGGTGGGAGGGACTGTCAGACTTTTACTGACTAAAATCCACGGTGTTCCTTCAATAACCCTTTACGTACCGGGGTCACGGTAATGGGATAAGTCCCACGACCCCGGCAGGCTTCGGCCCTCTGCAGAGGGGGCCTCGTCATGTTGCTGACGCTCTTTGAGGCGCGCGTGGAACACAACGCGCCGTCGACCCGGGCATGGTCCATGGTCGGACAGCGAGTTGCCCTTTACTCGCTGGCCGCATGCCCGCGCCTACGGTGGCCGGAGATCGTCGGCCGACGTCCGACGCCGTGGGCGTCTACCACTGCGTTATGTCGCAGTCTTAGAATGAAAGTTACAACTCAGAAATCCTGTAATTTCTGTCGTGATATCACCATCTGCTTAGCCTTTTCTTCGTTGACTTCCAGTGTAACCGGGTGCAACTGAGTACTAGTGTTCTACATGGAGCGATTGTCTACCTGACCTTCACAACCCAGTGGCTGGTTACACTTTTGGTAAGACTGGAGACAGATTTTCTGTCTTCCCGCAACGGCTGTCAAACATGTTCTAATGACAGTCGGAACTAACGACTAACGTGCTTTCCGAGAAGCACTGCAGCAGCTGATACGGATACAGCCTGGTACCTTATCGTCCGCTTAGCTTTTTTCCAGTTATGTTGGGGTCAGCTTTCAGTCTAGCAGGATGCTGCACAGTATTAGTGTTTTACGGGAGAGATACCTATGTATATTAAATTTACTCAAAACTGCTTTTTAAAGATTTTCTAAATAGAGTACTTTTTTATTTAGGTCACTTTGATTCTAGGAGTATGATGTGTAGTATTGGACTTTTGTTCTGGTAGTAAACGGTTAGTGTCAATAAATTAATAGTTTAAAAAACACTAGAAAAACACGCTTTTATAAATACACGTGATAACTAATTTCGGTTCGGAAGCAACTGCTCAAGGTTCTATAAGAAATACCCAAAATGCTATAGGTGTGCCTATAATATTTGAAGAGTTCCCTCGATTTCTCCAGGATTCCATCATCAGATCCTGATTTCGTAACAATGGGACCAACTAGAAAGTATACCCAATCAAACGCAAAAAGAATTTTTCAAATCGGTCCAGCCGTCTCCGAGTTATGAGGTAACATAAGTTCAAGACGAATTGAGAACCTCCTTTTTTTGATGTCGGTTAAAAATAGAATCATAATGGTGAAATTAAATTAATTATGAATAGAGACTGGCCCAAAAACTCTGGCGTTACGATCTATCTGGCGTTTCTGGCTGACTGGTGATGGCTAGGCTTAGAGAGGATTGGAAGGATATGACGGATATGACGGAAGCCTTTTCCCAAGTGGGGCAGAAAAAACTACAGGGACGTACACGAGTACTGGGCTTACGAGTAAATCTGTAGGTGGTGCGGTTACTAGAGAAGATCATTATTGTGCTCAAATAATTGTGAACTTTTATATCAAAACCACAACACACTTGTCTGCCATTAAAAACGCCGCAGCATCCGCTAATAGGTGTTTATTGTTTATTTCCATCCGACCCAATCAGCAAATGAGAGGAGTTAACCAGTTAACCTAAATTTTTGACAAAACTACATCAACCAATTTGGCACAGGACACACGGTCAGGATAATTAATGTCAATCATTGCGCGTGCGCTGGTCACAGCTATTTATTACTCGACTATTTTGTTGAAAAAACTTTTTATCATAAAATTAAACCGACTTCCAAAAAACACTGCAAGGTGAAAAATAACTTTAATTTCGGAAGTCGGTGTCTTTAGTTTTGTATTTTCGTTTTTGGCACCGACTTCCGAAATTAAAGTTATTTTTCACTTTGCAGTGTTTTTTGGGAGTCGGTTTAATTTTTTGGTAAAAAGTTTTTATTTCACTCTTTTTAGTTGGTCGATTTTTAATTTACCTAGTTACAAAAGCCTTAATGTCAACTGCTTATAACCTTTTACAAAATATTGCTTTTCCCAATGTTGGGCCGTTAATTGTTGAGTTTTCCTGGTACTTCACCATCAGCTTCACTTCACCATATGCATTGTGACGAGCATATTGTGCTTAGTAACCATATTCAAGTAATCGAAGCAGATCACATGAAATACTTATTATTCCTACTTATATATTGAGTACCGAGTTCCAGTGGCCATCTGTGGTCTTCATCATCAGGTCCACTTCACAAATGGTGCTTTTCGAATGCAACCACACAAGTTACTATAAAAAATACTCAAATCACTATAGGTACTCCTATAATATTGCAGTTTCCTCGATTTCTCCAGGATCCCATCATCATATCTTGACTTGACTCTTACAATAGGACCAATTTCGACGTACCCTTTCAAACAAAAAAAGAATTTTCGAAATCGGTTCAGCCGTCTTCGAGTAATCGGTGATCATACATAAAAATTAAAATAAAATATATATACTCGTTGACTTGATAACCTCCTCCGTATTTTTTTTTGTCGGTTAATAATGTTGTTTTTATAAATAGAATGCCCCCGCGACTTATTTCGTCATAATTATGGCATTTGTGATATGTGTACTAATATAGTTTGTTTTAAAAGTGGAATGAAAATTGACATTATGCCAGCATGGTATCTAAATACACATTATTATGCAGACGCAAAAAGAATCTTTCTACTTTGCAGTAGTACCATCAGGACTAGGACTAGACCCCCATTCAGTGTTTTGGGACAGTGTAAGTGATTATTATCAGTGGTGTAGTATCTGAAGTAAATGTTTTTTTCGAGGGAAAATTATCATCCCGCTGGAGCGAGAGTCAGACTTCAGAGTCAGACTGACTAATAAACCATTCTATTCCTTCTTTATCTGTCTTTGCGATCGGTAGAACATTTCCGTAACCCCGTTGATGCGTATAACAGAAGAAGCAACGAGCATACAATTGCGCTATACTGGCTCGGATACAAATCAATATTTAAGGACGACTATGTCGTTTAGGAAGCAAAATAGTTGTCCGAAATAGAAATGGGTAAACAAAACAATACCTAAGTTCTTTATTGACTGACTGCTCAAGAGCATGAGTCAGAAGTAGGTATATTAACACACGATTCTATCCGGGTTCGTGGCGTATTATTATTAAATACAATCATCTACATAATAAATTAATAGTAAAAAAAAACTAATAACACGCTTTTATGACGATCGATCTAATGAGCCCAAACTAGATATGTTTACTAGTAGGCAGTGCAAGGTTCCATCAGCCACCTTCTAATTCCATTATTAGACCAGCTCAATGGTACCATGATATTGTATCGTCATCTAATCCTACTATCCTACTTCCTACTATCCTACTAATATTATAAATGCGAATGTTTGTGAAGATGGATGGATGGATGTTTGTTACTCTTTCACGCAAAAACTACTGAATGGATCTGAATGAAATTTGGTAAGTATATAGTTGGCAGCCTGGAATAACACATAGGCTACTTTTTATCCCGAAATTCCCACGGGATCGGGATTTGCGCGGGAAAATCTTCCCACGCGTACGAAGTCGCGGGTAGAAGCTAGTCTACATGTAATTGTCAAGTTTCATGATGATACAACAATTAGAAGTGCGTGTAATTCAGATTCTTAGATTTTATTACATAGTTTTTTTGTTACAGCTCCACATAATAAAAGCGTGTTAAAAAAACTTTTTAGCAAAAAATAGAACCGACTTCCATATAAAAACACTACAAAGGCACAAATAACTTTAAATCCGGAAGGCGGTGTCAAAAACGAAAATGTATACAAAACTAAAGACACCGCCTTCCGAAATTAAAGTTATTTTTGCCTTTGTAGTGTTTTTATATGGAAGTCGGTTCTATTTTTTGCTAAAAAGTTTTTTTTCACGCTTTTTAGTGGGTCGGTTTGTAATTTATCTAGTTACAAAAGCCAAAATGTCAACTACTTATCACCTTTAACAAAATATTGCTTTTCCCGGTGCAGAGCCGTTAATTTTTGAGGAGTTCTCCTGGTACATTACCATCAGCTCTACTTCACCATATGCATTGTAACGAGCATAAAGTGCTTAACATCCATATTCATGTAATCTAATCGCAATCAACGAAATACTTATTATTGAGTAGTTTCGGTGGCCATCTGGGGTCTTCATCATCAGTTCCACTTCCTCAAATGGTGCTTTTTGAGAGCTACTGCACAAGGTACTATAAATACTATATACTAGAAATACCCAAAACGCTATAGGTGTGCCTATAATATTTGAAGAGTTCCCTCGATTTCTCCATGATCCCATCATCAGATCCAAACGTGACGAAAATGGGACCAACTAGAAAGTATATCCTTTCAAACAAAAAAAGAATTTTCCAAATCGGTCCAGCCATCTCCGAGTTATGAGGTAACTTCAAGACGAATTGTAAACCTCCTGCCCTCCGGCCCTGCGCGCACTGCCTTACGGTGGCCGCCATTCCGGTAGTTCTACCGCACCGCAAAATTTGTGAAGTATGGAGTGTCATAGAAGTGCGCGCACTGTGGTCAGTCTACCGGTGCGGTAGAACTACCGGAATTGCGGCCACCGCAAGGCAGTGCGCGCACGGCCTTACTAGCAACCCGCCCCGGCTTCGCAAGGGTGCAATGTTTATATTAAATATACTATAGAATGTCTTTATATACATCGTTGACAGCCTTTTTGTCATTCGACATACATGTTCTCTTTAGTAATTACTCTTGAAAGTGCGACACATAATTTACCATGGGAAAAACATTCAACGCTCAAATCTAAGCAACATAGACACGCGCGCCGCAACCGCTATGTCCTTGCATTTTAAATCTGTAATATCTTCGAAACTATTTATTTGAATTATATTCTGTAAAGGGCAGTATTGATTTATATTAAATGCACAATGTATTTATGGTACTTAATTGGATAAGGATTAATGCTGTATTGCTTAAAATCGCTTCGTAATATATGCTCGTATTTCTCGTAAAAAGTAAAGGATAAAATAGTTTAAAAAACACTAGAAAAACACGCTTTTATAAATGCCCGTGAAAACAAATGTTGCTGTTTCTTTTTTTGTAGTATTTGCCATATTATTCCCCCGAGTAGTGAACAATTAAACGGTCGATCCCCCCAGAGGATTTGAAAGTGACATCTATAAAAAAATAAATCTATAGATTGCGCGGTAATTCAAAAAGGTTAAGAAAACCGATAACGGATTTTCTTTAGGTTTGTTATAACCTTGAAACCTGATCATGTTCAAAGTCCATTACGTGGCCTTTCTCACAAGTGCAAACACGACTATGATACGATATTCCATCATGAAATGCCAGTGCCTATCTTTCGGCTTCATCATCAGATCTTGAAACCTTATCGTGGTAAAATTTCATTACAAGAAATTTCTAAGAAACCCAAAACAGCTATGATACAATTTTCCATCATGAAGTTCCAGTTCATATCTTCCGGATCCATCATCAGATCAGTTTAACTGTACCATATTATTGTATTGTCATCAAAACTACATACAGCTGCCAATTTTCATTACGCTACGACCCTTGGAAGATGTTTAAATTAGTTACCTTAGATTCCATTACATAGTTAGTTACATACAGGTCGACCTAATAAAAGCGTGTTAAAAAATGGTTGTTGTGGGTTATCTATAAGAGATAGACAGATGCCATCGAGGACATTTTTGTTGACCTGAATACTGTAGTACATTATTTTGATCTATCTTGTAGGGTTCAGCCAGCGTTTGCAAAGCAAGCGCAAAATAATGTGTTTATTTGCGACATCACATTAGAAACCTCAAAAATTATCAGTGTTCCTCTACTATATTATGCATGTTATATATTTAATATTGAAAGAAACTGCATCAAAATCCATTGCGTAGTTTTAAAGATTTAAGCATACATAGGGACAGACACAGGGAAGCGACTTTGCTTTATACTATGTTAAGATGCAGAAATCTAACGTCTAACAGAATAAACGCAATTCCTGAAAGTAGTTGGTTCAGAATCGGCTTCTGAATCGATTTCCTTCATAAAAAAAGGTGTTAAATTTGGACGGAAGAATCTTTCATTTAACTTAAAATGGAAACAGTATCATGACAAATTAATACAGTCAGAGAGAGTATGTGTCTGCGTAAAGATATCGTATGACGCACTGACGCACATACGTTTTACGTTTAGTAAGAACTAGTATTTGCGTGTTGCGCGAGGTGCAAGCACCTCGCGTGCTTGTGAAAAAAAAAAAAATGGGGGGGGTGATGGGGGGGTTTAGTATTTGCGTGTTGCGCGGGGTGCAAGCACCTCGCGTGCTTGTGAAAACAAAAGAAATGGGGGTGGTGATGTGGGGAGATGGGGGGGTTTAGTATTTGCGTGTTGCGCGAGGTGCAAGCACCTCGTGTGCTTGTGAAAAAAAAAAGTGGGGGGGGGTGATGGCGGGAGATGGGGGGGATTTAGTATATGCGTGTTGCGCGAGGTGCCAGCACCTCGCGTGCTTGTGAAAAAAAAAGGGGAGGGGTGATGGGGGGGGGGGGGGGGTGACAGAAGTATTTTGACTAAAGCATTGCCCCTCTTAATGAATCTGAAAAAAAAAATGTTCCAAGTCTCTTAGATTCTGAGATCCGCCTAAAGGGGGGGAGAAGGGGGGCCGGGGGGGGACTTTGAAAAATGGTTTTTACTTTACCGAGCCTCCTCTATACGAATCCGTAAAAAGAAAAAAATACGGGTCTCGTAGTTTCCGAGATACGATAGGGGGGGGGGGGGAGAAGGGGGGGGAAAAGGGGAGGTTTGGCACTTTTCCCGTAGGTTTGAGAGTTACTTGTTTACGAATCTGTCAAAATATACCCACCTCCCCATCCACCATCTGGGAGAACAATTATGTCAGTGAGTCAGTGAGTGAGTGGTAATTTAGCTTTATATAATATAACTAGTATTTGCGTGTTGCGCGAGGTGCAAGCACCTCGCGTGCTTGTGAAAAATAAAATATGGGGGGGGGGTGATGGGGGAGATGGGGGGGGTTTAGTATTTGCGTGTTGCGCGAGGTGCAAGCACCTCGCGTGCTTGTGAAAAAAAAAAAGTGGGGGGGGTGATGGGGTAGATGGGGGGGGGGTTTAGTATTTGCGAGTTGCGCGAGGTGCAAGCACCTCGCGTGCTTGTGAAAAAAAAAGTGGGGGGGGGGTGATGGGGGGGTTCAGTATTTGCGTGTTGCGCGAGGTGCAAGCACCTCGCGTGCTTGTGAAAAAAACTAAAGCATTGCCCCTCTAAATCAAGTATTTGCGTGTTGCGCGAGGTGCAAGCACCTCGCGTGCTTGTGAAAAAAACTAAAGCATTGCCCCTCTAAATCAAGTATTTGCGTGTTGCGCGAGGTGCAAGCACCTCGCGTGCTTATGAAAAAAAAAAAAAGGGGGGGGGATGGGAAGGGGGGGGTTGCAGAAGTATTTTGACTAAAGCATTGCCCCTCTAAATGAATCTGAAAAAAAAAATGTTCTAAGTCTCTTAGATTCCGAGATCCGCCTAAAGGGGGGGAGAAGGGGGGCGGGGGGGAGGACTTTGACAAATCGTTTTTACTTTACCGAGCCTCCTCTATACGAATCCGTAAAAAGAAAAAAATACGGGTCTCGTAGTTTCCGAGATACGATGGGGGGGGGGGGAGAAGGGGGGTGAAAAGGGGAAGTTTGGCACTTTTCCCGTAGGTTTGAGAGTTACTTGTTTACGAATCTGTCAAAATATACCCACCTCCCCATCCACCATCTGGGAGAACAATTATGTCAATGAGTGAGTGAGTCAGTCAGTCAGTCAGTGGTAATCTAGCTTTATATAGTATAACTAGTATTTGCGTGTTGCGCGAGGTGCAAGCACCTCGCGTGCTTGTGAAAAAAACTAAAGCATTGCCCCTCTAAATCAAGTATTTGCGTGTTGCGCGAGGTGCAAGCACCTCGCGTGCTTGTGAAAAAAGAAAATGGTATTTGCGTGTTGCGCGAAGTGCAAGCACCTTGCGTGCTTGTGAAAAAAAAAGTGGCGGGGTGATGGGGGGGGTTTAGTATTTGCGTGTTGCGCGAGGTGCAAGCACCTCGCGAGCTTGTGAAAAAAAAAAAAAAAAAAGAGGGGGGGGGGTGATGGGGGGGGGGGGTTGCACAAGTATTTCGACTAAAGCATTGCCCCTCTAAATGAATCTGAAAAAAAAAATGTTCCAAGTCTCTTAGATTCCGAGATCCGCCTAAAGGGGGGGGGAGAAGGGGGGCGGGGGGGGGGGGACTTTGAAAAATGGTTTTTACTTTACCGAGCCTCCTCTATACGAATCCGTAAAAAACAAAAAATACGGGTCTCGTAGTTTCCGAGATACGATAGGGAGGGGGGAGAAGGGGGGTGAAAAGGGGAGGTTTGGCACTTTTCCCGTAGGTTTGAGAGTTACTTGTTTACGAATCTGTCAAAATATACCCACCTCCCCATCCACCATCTGGGAGAACAATTATGTCAGTGAGTGAGTCAGTGAGTGGTAATTTAGCTTTATATAGTATAACTAGTATTTGCGTGTTGCGCGAGGTGCAAGCACCTCGCGTGCTTGTGAAAAAAAAAAGTATTTGCGTGTTGCGCGAGGTGCAAGCACCTCGCGTGCTTGTGAAAAAAAAAAGTGGGGGGGTGATGGGGGGTGTTTAGTATTTGCGTGTTGCGCGAGGTGCAAGCACCTCGCGTGCTTGAGAAAAAAAAAAAAAAATGGGGGGGGGGGTGATGGGGGGGTTGCAGAAGTATTTTGACTAAAGCATTGCCCCTCTAAATGAATCTGAAAAAAAAAATGTTCCAAGTCTCTTAGATTCCGAGATCCGCCTAAAGGGGGGGAGAAGGGGGGCGGGGGGGGGGGGACTTTGAAAAAGGTTTTTACTTTACCGAGCCTCCTCTATACGAATCCGTAAACAAAAAAAAATACAGGTCTCGTAGTTTCCGAGATACGATAGGGGGGGGGAGAAGGGGGGGGGGGAAAAGGGGGGGTTTGGCACTTTTCCCGTAGGTTTGAGAGTTACTTGTTTACGAATCTGTCAAAATATACCCACCTCCCCATCCACCATCTGTGAGAACAATTATGTCAATGAGTGAGTGAGTGGTAATTTAGCTGTATATAGTATAATAACTAGTATTTGCGTGTTGCGCGAGGTGCAAGCACCTCGCGTGCTTGTGAAAAAAACTAAAGCATTGCCCCTCTAAATCAAGTATTTGCGTGTTGCGCGAGGTGCAAGCACCTCGCGTGCTTGTGAAAAAAGAAATTGATATTTGCGTGTTGCGCGAGGTGCAAGCACCTCGCGAGCTTGTGAAAAAAAAAAAAAAAAAAAGAGGGGGGGGGCGTGATGGGGGGGGGGTTGCACAAGTATTTCGACTAAAGCATTGCCCCTCTAAATGAATCTGAAAAAAAAAATGTTCCAAGTCTCTTAGATTCTGAGATCCGCCTAAAGGGGAGGAGAAGGGGGGCGGGGGGGGGACTTTGAAAAATGGTTTTTACTTTACCGAGCCTCCTCTATACGAATCCGTAAAAAACAAAAAATACGGGTCTCGTAGTTTCCGAGATACGATAGGGAGGGGGGAGAAGGGGGGGGAAAAGGGGAGGTTTGGCACTTTTCCCGTAGGTTTGAGAGTTACTTGTTTACGAATCTGTCAAAATATACCCACCTCCCCATCCACCATCTGGGAGAACAATTATGTCAATGAGTCAGTGAGTGAGTGAGTGGTAATTTAGCTTTATATAGTATAACTAGTATTTGCGTGCTGCGCGAGGTGCAAGCACCTCGCGTGCTTGTGAAAAAAAAACAAAAAAAAAAGAAGGGGGGGGTGATGGGGGGTTTAGTATTTGCGTGTTGCGCGAGGTGCAAGCACCTCGCGTCCTTGAGAAAAAAAAAAAAAAAAGAGGGGGGGGGGGGTGATGGGGGGGTTGCACAAGTATTTCCACTAAAGCATTGCCCCTCTAAATGAATCTGAAAAAAAAATGTTCCAAGTCTCTTAGATTCCGAGATCCGCCTAAAGAGGGGGAGAAGGGGGGCGGGGGGGGGGGACTTTGAAAAATGGTTTTTACTTTACCGAGCCTCCTCTATACGAATCCGTAAAAAACAAAAAATACGGGTCTCGTAGTTTCCGAGATACGATAGGGAGGGGGGAGAAGGGGGGGGAAAAGGGGAGGTTTGGCACTTTTCCCGTAGGTTTGAGAGTTACTTGTTTACGAATCTGTCAAAATATACCCACCTCCCCATCCACCATCTGGGAGAACAATTATGTCAATGAGTCAGTGAGTGAGTGAGTGGTAATTTAGCTTTATATAGTATAACTAGTATTTGCGTGTTGCGCGAGGTGCAAGCACCTCGCGTGCTTGTGAAAAAAAACAGTAATTGCGTGTTGCGCGAGGTGCAAGCACCTCGCGTGCTTGTGAAAAAAAAAAAAAAAAAGAGGGGGGGGTGATGGGGGGGGGGGTTGCACAAGTATTTCGACTAAAGCATTGCCCCTCTAAATGAATCTGAAAAAAAAAATGTTCCAAGTCTCTTAGATTCCGAGATCCGCCTAAAGGGGGGGAGAAGGGGGGCAGGGGGGGGGGACTTTGAAAAATGGTTTTTACTTTACCGAGCCTCCTCTATACGAATCCGTAAAAAACAAAAGATACGGGTCTCGTAGTTTCCGAGATGCGATAGGGAGGGGGGAGAAGGGGGGTGAAAAGGGGAGGTTTGGCACTTTTCCCGTAGGTTTGAGAGTTACTTGTTTACGAATCTGTCAAAATATACCCACCTCCCCATCCACCATCTGGGAGAACAATTATGTCAATGAGTCAGTCAGTGAGTGAGTGGTAATTTAGCTTTATATAGTATAACTAGTATTTGCGTGTTGCGCGAGGTGCAAGCACCTCGCGTGCTAGTGAAAAAGAAATGGGGGGGGAGACGGGGGGTTTAGTATTTGCGTGTTGCGCGAGGTGCAAGCACCTCGCGTGCTAGTGAAAAAAAAAAAAAAAAGGGGGGGGGAAATGGGGGGGGGGGGTTGCACAATTATTTCGACTAAAGCATTGCCCCTCTAAATGAATCTGAAAAAAAAAATGTTCCAAGTCTCTTAGATTCCGAGATCCGCCTAAAGGGGGGGAGAAGGGGGGCGGGGGGGGGACTTTGAAAAATGGTTTTTACTTTACCGAGCCTCCTCTATACGAATCCGTAAAAAGAAAAAAATACGGGTCTCGTAGTTTCCGAGATACGATAGGGGGGGGGGGGGGGAGAAGGGGGGGGGGGAAAAGGGGAGGTTTGGCACTTTTCCCGTAGGTTTGAGAGTTACTTGCTTACGAATCTGTCAAAATATACCCACCTCCCCATCCACCATCTGGGAGAACAATTATGTCAGTGAGTGAGTGGTAATCTAGCTTTATCTATACTAATATTATAAAGCGGAAAAGTTTGTTTGTTTGTTTGTTTGTTTGCTTGAACACGCTAATCTTCGAAAGTACTGGGTGGATTTGGATGCAATTTGGTATGGAAGTAGCCTGAAGCTTGAGGAAGGTTATAGGCTACTTTTTACGCGACTGCAAAAAAGGAGAGTTATATTTTTACCGTGATAGAATCCACGGGAGCGAAGCCCCGCGTGAGTCCTAGTATAATATAATAATAACTATTTTATAAAAAATGTCTAGGTTCGTTTTAAATTTATTTAGGTACGGATGTTGTTTTACATTTATAGTTTAATATCCTAATTGGGGTGTCTGAGGTATTGCGCTTAATTTGTTACAGTTGTATATCACTGATTGCAGGGTTTTCTTTTATTGAAAGTGACTTCCTTTCAATCAATACATCGACTTAGTTCCTATTACTTGAAAAATAAAAAAACTGCGATCTATCTATCTGCACTCATACAATTAAAGTGTCTGTGATTTCAAAATAACTGCGTTTTCTCGTTATTTACATGATATTAGACATAAAAACTTTTTTAATTTGTCTGTCTTTCTGTTTATCCGCGTTTATCTCTAGAGCGGTTGAAACATTTTAATGGGACTGTTACTTGAAGGGTACGAAGAATTTAAAGGCTATATTATTTATCCCGGAGATCCTACAGGATCAGAAAATCGTGTAGGTAATATCGGTTTATACGCAAAGTTGCGGGTACAGCTTGTAATCTATATATATATATAAATTAATTGCTGTTCGTTAGTCTCGCTAAAACTCGAGAACGGATATATCTTATCCTGGTTTTGAAATGTTCGTGGATATCTAGGGAAGGTTTAAAAGTTGAAGAAATAAAAAATAAAAAATATTACCGGGAAAACCGTAAAAACAGCCCTTTTCTATTTCCTATACAAACGTTTTCTAAATAAAATGGAGAGTAGGGTAGGGGTAGGGTTGGTGTAGGGTAGGCATAGGGTAGGGGTAGTGTAGGGGTAGGGTAGGGGTAGTTTAGGGGTAGGGTATGGGTAGGGTAGGGATAAGGTAGGGGTAGGGTAGGGTAGGGGTAGGGTACGGGCAGGGTATTGGTGGGTATTGGTAGTGGGTACTGTAGGGTAGGGGTACTGTAGGGTAGGGGTAGAGTAAGGTATGGGTAGGGTATCGGTAGGATAGGGCTAGTGGTATCGGTTGGGTAGGGGTAGGATACCACGCGAACGAAGTCGTGGCGGGTCAGCTAGTAAATAATAATTAAATAAGCGACACAATGCCTCGGAAATAGTGGCTAGTGACGTAATCTGACGTTGTAAATGTAATGTTCTGGTGCGATACGTAGCGTGCACGCATGGGCGTTATGCTTTATGCAATAAGTACTATAATGGATACCTACCCACGCGGACTTAACTTTAATATATGTATGTGGTTATATTTAGTCTATACTGCACATGTTTATGTTTTATTTTAGACTAGTTTCTGTCCCTGGGTTCTTTCATGTAGGTAGATTTTCCAGCTTACATCTCGATCCCGTGGGAATTCCGGTGTGAAAAGTTTATAAGCCTACTTATGTGTTTCCTATAAGTTATAACCTCCGATATCTTCCAGTGAAACTCCCATTACAATGGCTCCAGCCGTTCTAGAGATAAAATCGGACAAATAAGCAGACAAACTTTAAAAAAAAAAGTTTTTATTTTAGTATCGTGTAAATAACTAAATATTATAAGCACTTGAGAAAACACTGGTTATTTTGATATCACAGACAGACAATTAAATTTTATTTATATGTAGTATCTATACTAATATTATAAAGCTGAAGAGTTTGTTTGTTTGTTTGTTTGTTTGCTTGAACGCGCTAATCTCTGGAACTACGGTTCTGATTTGAAAAATTCTTTCAGTGTTAGATAGCCCATTTATCGAGGAAGGCTATAGGCTATATATCATCACGCTAAGACCAATAGGAGCGGAGCACTAATGAAGAATGTTTCAAAATCGGGGGATTTTTTTCCACGCGGACGAAGTTGCGGGCGGAAGCTAGTGTAGTACATATGTATAGATTTGGCAAGGACAATTTGTTTGTTGATATTTAGAGCTTTACATACCTCCGTCAATTAATTACGAGACGGCTTTATTTATACGAGCGATTTTTTTTTAAATGAATAATTAAGTCGCGACATTAAAACACACTATTTTTACAGACTTGAAATTGCAGCTGAATAAATTGAATGAGGTTTAAAGCGCTTCAGCTTGATAAATGGTAAACATTGCCCGCCGTTTAATATGGATTATTCTCCCAACATTCATCAATTCTAAAATATTGAGTTCTATTGCGACTATTCTCACTAGAATACAAGATTATCAGTTTAATAGATGAATTCACATGAATGACAGTATTAGCGCGAAGCAAGGCGACATGACCAATCAGAGCTGCTTTAGTATGCGCGTCTCTGCGAGGCACCAGCTCGGAAATCGAACCTGACACTGTGACCTACATTACGCGTAACTACGTTAAGCGTACTGCTGTCGTATTGCGCATTATTATTTCTATGTTACGTTTTGTAGTAAAGCCCGCGTATGCAGATGTTTTGTTGAAAATCGTGGATGCATAGAAGCATAGAATCCGTTCTATTGTTTCAATTCTATTATTTTCGAGCTCGGTTCCAGGTTGTCATTATGCAAATAAGAATGTAACGTTTTTTCGGTGGGAAAATCATCAAATGACACCTCCCGCTCCGAGTGGAGTGTCGGACTTCTACTGATACCCACACCCTGTTCCTTCAGTTACCCTTGTATTCCGCGGCCGCGGTATCTTGTTAGAACGTTCCCGCAACCCCGACAGATAATGACTGTTATTTAAGGTGTGCGTGGAATATGTATGTAAGTTTATTCTAGTTATATAATAAATTCTCGTGTCACAATGCTAGTTACCTTACTCCTCCGAAACGGTTTTACTGATTTTTACCAAATTTTATATGCATATTCAGTAGGTTTGAGAATCGGCTATTATCTATTTTTCAGACCCTAAGTGATAAAGGTTGTTCACCCTTAACAGGGTACACCCTTAGGGTAGGGGTAGGGTAGGGTTAGGGTAGGAGTAGGGTAGGAGTAGGGTAGGGGTAGTGTAGGGTATCGGTAGGATAGGGGTAGTGGTATCGGTTGGGTAGGGGTAGGATACCACGCGAACGAAGTCGTGGCCGGTCAGCTAGTTATGTATATATACACTTGTAATAAAACTTTTACTTTGTATATATTATCTACGTAGTTTATTTTTTTATGCACCTGCCATGTTATCTTTTCACCACCCATGATTAACTGGTAGAAAATGCCTATGGCATTGAGTCCGCCTTTGTACATTTTGACTTGCATAGTTTTAATAAATAAATAAATAAAAAACTCGCCGTCGATCCGGGCCTGATCCTTACCGGATGGTAAACTACCCTTGCTCGCTGTTTTCAAGAACGCGCGATATATCTAAACTTGGATTTATTATTTCTATACTATTCATTGATAAAGGAACTATGTATAACAAGCTGGGGGTCTTCAATACTTTACAAAAGGAATCCCCTTTCACCACTAACGTTTCATCACACAGTCGACAAAATCGACATTTCCCAATCAAACATACTATCAGTATTTGCATTAACTCCAAGTCTTAAGTCCAAGACACACTTGTAATTATTTCAATTGTTTGTTGTGTAAATCTGATCGCATGTCTACGGCCTTGACACACCTAAACAATTTGAAGCCAAAATCTCGCATGATGTAAGCTGAACGGGCATCAAGATGTTATCAAGTCTTGTTAGCCTGATTGCCGACGTTCGAAAACTGTTGTGGGAATAATTGCGCACAACCACTACCTACTGATCGCAGATAAGGATTAAGGGATCGCCATAAATGGAAAATTATGAGAAAGTCGGTTTTGAAGTTTGGGTGAGTAATGGTTTGGTAGGAGTTTGCTTTGCTCTTAATTATGGTTTATCGAAATTTATTACTTACTCAGTCAGAAAACCTTTGCTTAAATTTTACAAAATTAAACAACTGGAAATTTTAGAATATTTGATTTTTTGTTTTTTTTTCTTATCTAAAGGTCATCAGGGTTTTGAACGGTTCAGTCATATCTACACAGTAGAATAATATAAAACATATTTCCACTTACCAGGATAGAAGTCATGGGACTTGGACATCTTGACCCTGGCGCCAGTATCCTTCTGCAGCTGGGCTATGGTCTCGCCACCCTTGCCGATGATGGCGCCGGCCACCATGGACGGCACCAGCACCTTGAAGTGGTATGTCGGCTCCACGGCTGCAGACCATAAGTCGCATAATTAGAAGAGTTCACATTTAATATCAGGACCTGACCACTGTTTCGTTACACTAAATACATAAGCAAAAGAAATCTAATTTCGACAACGAAAGCTCTAGTATTATTACAACCCAGAAACGTTTGTTAAGATTGTTTATGTATAAGAATTAATTAGAGAAAAATACGAAATGATTTTCCAAAATAAACAAGAACCTGGGATGGCAAATGTTTGAATAGGACGCTATATCCTAACAGACTCTTACATAATGCCGAATTTAGGACCAGAAGCTCCTAAAAGCTTTAAATTACATATAAACTTAGTTACTATTGTGGATTGGTACTAAAATAATACGATGGCTGTACCATTCCTTTTTAGCCCCTTAGGAGATTAAGCTTAAGGCCACATTATACTAATTGGTCTTAACAATATTCTGGATACAGCCCGATATAAATTAAACAGGGATTTACATTTATCTGATAAAAGAAAATAACATCGCGATTAAATGTGCAAAGGGTTGAATAAATTGACTAGCTTTGTTGGAAAGAAATCCAATCAATGTTTCGGCGAAAATATCTAAACAACAAAAAACAGTGCTCAGACCCATTTGGCTACATTTAAATGGGGCTTCATGGGACTACGTGGATATTGCAGCTTGATATGGACCATGAAATCCCAATTTATATGTAAAATATTTCATAGTAATGACTGGTGATCAAAAGCGTGAGAAGTTCGAGCTTTGGAGCACCAGTTCTGGCACAGCTGCCGCATGAGTCAGTATGATGTGCATTATTATGTATGTATGTGTTGTAACCACACCTGCAGGGCCTGTGCTATGTCAGTCGCAATGACGGTGTATGACGATTCAATAGCCAACATCAAAAATAAACAATTATTATATTAATTAGCACCAACATTAGCGTGTTTGGTGACGAATTAATTTCGCAAGTTTGTTTTGGCACGATATGAGTTTCAACGTGCCAGTGTTAGATGTGTATGCTTTAATGCTTTTAATTTTAATTTGAAGGCAAATAGTACAGCTTTTAATTATTGTATGGTTATCAACATGCAATTTATTTCGCTCATTAATGCTAGATCTAACACAGATGAAGAATACGACGAAGAAGCCTAAATGATTGATGAGAGAAATAAAATGATCCCTACTTCGAAGACAAAGCCAAGTAAGAATAATTTGTGATGAAATCGAGACCTATACACGAAACATTTTGGAGAGAGATATCAAGTGTAGACCAGAAAGTTTGGAAGCTATGATATTTCTCTGAGGGATAACCTAAACAATTTAAATTTGACAAAGAGAACGGACAAAAGTTGGCAGGACGACACACTAAGTACAGGGCTTGTTTGTTTTCATGGTTCATATCTAATTACGCACCAAACCGCTGGGCACGTTCCACTTAATAAGTTACTTAACCAGAATGTAAAGCTACGAAACTCTCTAAAGAAAATTGCATTATGAATGAATTTTTTTAACGCAAAAATTCAATTAAAGAGTAATTTTTGAGCAGACTGAGGGACGCCTCGTAGCTGTGTTGAGTTATGAATCAGGTGTACTACGAAGTACCGTTGTGCATAACAATGTGAAGAAACTAGTGTGCCACCTACATTCAATATGTTTCAATTGAGTGGCATCCCACCGTCTGACGGCGCGTCTCATTCGACCTCATTTCAAATGGAGCACGCCCGTTCACCTGCTACATCGCGTAGCACAGGATATGAGTGGCAATACCTCAGTTTTAAATTCTCCTACAATCTATAACATATACAGAATGGAATCAGGCGTCACTGCGCAAATCCATACCAAACGAATGCTTCAGAAATATTAATACCGAGAAAAAAAACCGCTTTGTAGCGGAGTTTTAGATATTTTTCTGAAGCATTGGTTATCTATCAGATAGTCCGTCATGTTGTATGCCAGCAAAAAGTCAAGCTATTTTTTACCGAGAAAAACTGGTGGTTAAATTCCAGAGAAATGTTCACAACTTCACCGTGGCTGTGGTCGGTACACGGTTTTCTGTGCATTAAATATGGCTACATCCGAGTTTTGCCAAAACTTTTCAAATTTCTTTGTTCAAAACTGTGTTAAGTGATATGGAAACAAGCCGCTCAACTAAAGCATCTGGAATGTATTCTGAATATCAAAAAAACGCTCAGGAAAGTCTAAGAAAAACCACCCCACCTGATAAAAATAACGTTTCGGAAGACGACAACAGTGAGATGGAAAGATAATACAGTGTCGGCGATCCAATATTCTTTTAAAGGAGAAAATTCTAAGGAAAATACGTCTCTACGACTAGAACAATGAAAATATATGTTTCCAGAGAAACTTTTTCTAAAACGATTTAGAACGCGAGCTGCGAGCGGTGCAAATCATATTCTTTTCAAACATCGTGCGATAAAAAAGGGTTGTCATTGATTTATAGGTGTTCATGACGTCGCCAAATGCCGTAGTGATGAATTTATTATAATGCTTTCTCTGTAACATGGTTAACGTATGTATCGTGGTTGATAATTGGCCATTATAACGTAACTACTCCAAACTAATATTTTTTACTTATAGATATTGAACCTCAACAAAGGAAAGGTATGTACATAATTTAAACAGTCTAATTAACTTAAAGGGAACTCCGAGTTGACCCTAAAAATCTATATTTAATTTCTGCACAATATAAAAAGCGTCATTAAAACACACTCTGAAAACACACATTCTTGTGCTACCAGAGATGTACGAGAGTGTAGCCCAATCAAATTTCTCAAAGTAATTTAAATTAAGAACAATACTCAGAACATTTTTATCTACGAGCTGCACCCATTCACGTCAAAATAAAGAGACATGGACAATGGCAAAGAATTCTGCCGAGAGAAAGATTTCTATGTACAATCTCGTCATTATCTGGATAACGGGGGAGGGAGTGCCGGCAAGAAGGCCTATTCTTCCTACCCCGCATTAACAATGAAGATCTGAGGCTTATCCGACCGCCTCGGAAGCTGATAATCTAGACCAGTCTGACCACTGACGAATTATTTCGACAGGGTTACGCAAACATTAATTTCGCACACAATTTGGCGTTCTCTGATTCCAATAACGTCGCCTTATCAAAGATTACACAAGCCTTTGAAGCTTTCGGGACATTTTCAACAAAAGATTTTTTATGTTTAGAAATATAATAGGCTCGGATTCGGGAGTCAGGTCGCTCTTTGACAAAAGGAGCTTATTTAATGGCACGCTCGTGTTCGCTCGTGTTCTCATTTTTTCGCATCAATTATTTTTTAATAGCTGTTTTCCTTAGGAAACTGTTCGTGTCGTTCGTCATAGAAATCAGAGAATTATAATTAGGAGTTTGCCGCACCGCTAGCGCACCTCTGCCGTGTTCTAGGTCACGACCTTACGGCTACACGTTGCCAAGCGCCGCATTTGGCAATGCTAACTCTTTAAAAGTTTGGCGATGCAAGCTTTTGAACACGAATAGATCGCTTTCGCTATACATGCTTACATAACCGATGCTACGTATAACGAAATCCGACTTGTAAAAGGTTATTAGCAGAGGGACTAGTAATATTTGTATATTCTCAATCACTAGCACAAACTGCGGAAGGCTCGTCACGTTGTGTCTCATCTATCTAAAGGCAATTGCTGAAAAAAATAAAGTCCCATATGGAAACATTGGGACAGTCTACATAAAATATGATAAATGAAATTGTAATATACTAACATAGTTTTAAGTTCTTGTACACTAAAACTATGGATATGCACATAGTTATGTATGTTTGAAATAAACGATTACATTGATTGTGACATAGGCATAAACCCAAGTAGGACGAATCACACAGTGGTTTTAAACTGGCTATTTTCTTATTGTTTAAACCCATGGTATTATGAGCTTTGTGTCCTTGTTAGTAGCTCGGCAGTAATATGTAATGAAAATTTGTTGCGAGCCACTGACCACAATAGATACCAAAACTACGCAGCGACTACAAAAGCTCCAACTGGTCATATTATATTTGTGTTCAAATGAGTAATTATTTAAACATCAAGATTCCAAACAAACCTGAAAATTAGTAGTCAAGTTCACTAAAACTTACGATAAAATTATACGTGTCTGGTTTCCTAGTTTTTGCTAAGATTGATTATAATAACAGATTATTAAGTTGGTATAGCTACTGTAGCAAGATACTGCGGATTTGCAGAACCATGATGAGACTACATTATAGGAACAGACCACGGCGTATGTAACAAACTACGCACTATAACTGCGTAAAATCGTTCAAGAGAAATCACGTTACAAAGCAGCGTATAAACCCGTCAATTTACCGCATAGAAAGCTGGCAGTCCCGTCTGGTCAATCAATTAGTTTCAACTCGCAACAGTCGTAACAGAAGACCATTGCTGTCATGAATTGATTGTTCTGACTGAGCACCCGGTGGGATTAACGACCAATCGATATAACAGCGAACACACTCCACTTTGACGTCAGCAGCGTTTACTAACTGCCCCTTTAATATTTTAAACGAAATCTGTGTCACTAACGTCCCGGTTTTTTATTTTGTTTTTTTTTAAAGACCGGACAAGACCTAAAGAGGGCGGAAGGTATGAGAGAGAGGTCTTTAACCACCCGTGGGTGAATGTAGGCTGGATAGATAGGAATCTTTTGTCAGGTCGCTAACCAAGCGAATTTGCTGTGTAATCAAATTTCGTTACTCCTACACACTTTTTAATGGGCTAAGTGTTTATAAGGCTTCAAAGGAATAGTATCTAAGCTTTCTGTTTTAATAACAAATGTGCTTTCTTTGATTGTCAAGATATTTGTTAAAAACAAATCATGGAGTCAAGGAATATCCATGGAGTTTCTTGCCGGTAGTTCTCCATATAAAACGACTAACTGGAACCGTGCAATACAATGCCTCTAATGTTTTATAAGCGCCCATAGACCTATGTATATGAAATAAAATATTTTTGATTTGATGGATTGGTTTTGAAAACAGAAATATCCCTAAAATGCAGCAACATAGCTAGGCTATTACAAATACTCCGTATATTAAGAGTCATATTGATACATCTAACACACGGTTAGTGAACAATCGAAGATATTGAAGGAAACCGTAAAAATGCACATATTGTTATAGTTAACTGGCTCAAGATTAACGTAGCACCTACCTACACTACACCTACATAAATATGGTTTTCGGCGTGTTCCCATTCTAGAAGGTACTCGTTGTGCACAAAGCTGCTGGCGTTTCATCTTTGTGCTTTGATCTGAGCTGCAGCCGAGATTAATGGCGACTATGTGTCTCGCGTCATACCTCCACAAACGCCACGTTATACAAAACTTTTCCTCAGAGTAATTACTGATTAACTCTCAAAGAGAATGTTTCCGACAACATTTTTTAAAGCTCTTAAGACATTGCGGTACCTCTTAGCGTAATAATCAGCAACAAAGCTTTATAAATTCCCGGATAATCTTGGCTACCCAACTTCCCAAACGTTTTAATCTTCCTTAAAGTTTGCCTTAAGCGGGACGCACGAGCGTTATTTATTTTTACCGTATTTTAGGAAAATGGCAGCGCATGGCTCTAATAAATCACGCGTGATCCGATCACTCAGGTCGCCCGCGGGGCTGAGGTTATCTTCGGCATTCTAAAAAAGGCTCATGACGACACAAAGATAGCCCGCTTGCGCATCAAGCATGCATTATACATAAAATTTATCTATCCTACTTACAAAGTGGCCGTTCTAACTTGGCCAGTGTGAAGTTAGGCTCTGCGAACTTTAGCGCTTGTGCACTCGTACAAAAATAAATGTTTTAAAAAAATAAATGCCAATAACAGTTGTTAATAGGAATAACAACTGCTAATGGCATTTTTTTTTTTTAGTTCGCAGAGGCTAACTTCACACTCGCCAAGTTAGAACGGCCGTACTGTAAATAACAAACTAATCATGGACATTTTGAGATTAAAGTAGGTATAATCTATTTAAAAATTGGATTTTGACACATCTCATCTGTGTTTAGTTTCGTTGACACAACGGGAAAGGTTAAGCAGATAATGAACGTCAAACGCGCTGTTAAACTCGCAAACACACATCTGCTCAGCCTTTCCCAACTATGTTAGGAATCTTGATAATTGGCACAGGCATTGGAAATTGGCATGGAGGTTATGTTAAGATATATAGAAGGGAGATCATATGTTAAGATATATAGAAGGGAGATTGACCGGTGCGACTATTGCAATTAGCCAGGAGCTCCTCCAAACACGCAAACACACAATATAAACACGACAAAACTTATTTCAGAGCTCCGTGGAATTATGCAAAGTTCTGGGTTGTATACACAAACCCCTTTGAATGAGACCAGCAGCTATTTGGCACAATAATGGAATGGCCGGCCAAATTCAGAACGCTAACCAAAGTAACGTAAATTCCGGAGGTACAATATGAACGGAAGTGACGCAAGAGGGAGGCAGTCTCGCTCCGATACAGCTGTCAATAACTCAGACGTGGTGTATAAAGACACCATTGAAAAACAGACGGGTCCCTTCTAGAATGTCTCTCTAACTGGAAAAATATAACTTTTGGAAAACCATTATGTCTCATTTATTAGAGCTATCGACGTCTGCCGCAAATTCATGGGAATGAGCCTAGAGGACTTTTTAAGCTCGTTAACTTTCTATTATGATGAAAATGGAAGGAGCCATATTTATGGACCTGTACACTTAAAATGGTTACTTACAAATTTCGTAATTTTTTAATCAAAGTTCCAACCATCTCGTCAAACTGAGATACCTATATATGTATTTATATCACGTAGATCGTGAAATTCATGCTTAAACTTGCGTGAGTTAACGCCGTCCCCGCACTTCTAATTCAAATATGGACTTTTATAACTTATCTTTTACTCATTTTTCCTATAGACGTTTGACGTGCATTCCCAGACATTCTGAACTCACGTCTGAATCGATGTCGCTTTTCTGTCAGATTCTCCAACCTCAGGTTATCATTTGTTTTATGATGCTGACTCAAACAGCCGCCTCGACAGCCTGTGCATAGATCCGGAGTGTAACGCTGAGAGCCACCCATCAGTGCATGTAAAATGCCATTGCCCAGACTAACTGTTAATATTCAATTCAATTAATAATGGTAGCCCATAACATTTCTTTACATCAGAACTGCATTTTTAACCGACGAAAAAAAAGCGGAGGAGGTTATCAAGTCGACGCGTATATATTTTTATTTAATGTATGATCACCGATTACTCGAAGACGGCTGAACCGATTTGGAAAATTGTTTTTTTGTTTGAAAGGGTATACTTCAAAGTTGGTTTCATTGTCACCAAGTCAGGATCTGATGATATGATCCTGGAGAAATCGAGGGAACTCTTCAAATATTATAGGCACACCTATGGCGTTTTGGGTATTTCTTATAGTAACTTGTGCAGTTGCTCTCAAAAAGTACCATTTGGGAAGTGGAACTGATGATGAAGACCACAGATGGCCGCCGAAACTACTCAATAATAAGTATTGAGTGGATTGCGATTCGATTACTTGAATATGGATGTTAAGCACTTTATGCTCGTCACAATTCATATGGTGATGTAGAGCTGATGGTGAAGTACCAGGAGAACTCCTCAACAATTAACGGCCCAGCATTAGGAAAAGCAATATTTTGTAAAAGGTTATAAGTAGTTGACATTTAGGCTCTTGTAACTAGGTAAATTAAAAATCGACCAATTAAAAAGAGTGAAATAAAAACTTTTTACCAAAAAATTAAACCGACTCCCTAAAAACACTGCAAAGTGAAAAATAACTTTAATTTCGGAAGTCGGTGCCAAAAACGAAAAAACAAAACTAAAGACACCGACTACCGAAATTAAAGTTATTTTTCACTTTGCAGTGTTTTTTTGGGAGTCGGTTTAATTTTTTGGTGAAAAGTTTTTTATTGTTTTGGTTCTATAGAATAAAACTAACACAATAGATACTACATTTTAACGCCATTACATTTTTAACCGACTTCTAAAAAAGGAGGAGGTTCTCAATTGGGATGTTTGTATTTTTTTTTTTTATGTTTGTCCACGCATTACTCCGTCGTTTGCCAACCGATTTGAAAAATTCTGATCTTGTTAGAAAGGGTATACTTCCCAAATGGTCCCATGAAAATTTTATCGAAATCGGACAAGCCGTTTCTGAAAAATCAACAAGTCTAAAAAAATGTTTACGTTGATGATCTTTTCGTTTACGCTGCATTGCGTTTTTTGTTCGCGCATAACTCCGTCATTTACGAACCGATTTGGAAAATTCACTGACCCACTAAAAAGCACGAAAATTAAAACTTTTTTGCAAAAAATAAAACCGACTTCCATATCAAAACACTACAAAGCCAAAAATAATTTTAATTTCGGAAGGCGGTGTGAAAAAAAAAGAAAATACAAAACCAATAACACCGACTACCGAAATTAAAATTATTTTTGGCTTTGCAGTGTTTTGATATGGAAGTCGGTTTTATTTTTTGCAAAAAAGTTTTTTCTGTCTCCATTTGACTATAACAATTGGGGACTTCTTTTTAATAGCCGACTTGATCCATTTGTAATTAGGATTTTAAAATTTTAGTTTCTAAAAATTTTTACCTGAAAAATTCAGTTTTCATGTCAAGAAATGCTATTAAGTCATTCAAAAGTTTCATCTTAATTATTTTTTTAATTAAATATGAGTAAGCCAGCATGCAATTTTATATGTATTGAGGCGTAGGCCCCGATAACACCGCGCCGGCCCTGAGCTCTAGCGCTCGATTGCCTACTAGTTTTAGGATCATATTTCTATTATACTTATTTCTTTTGTGAATACTGTGAAGGCCAGTAATAATTCAATAATCTGAAATCAGCTTCTGTGTTTCCTAACTTATGACCGTCGGTCAGCCTTTAAAGCAAGAGGGAACAGGCATCTTCTGGGCTCGCTCGTTACATTTCAGACCTCATCTATCGCTTACCTTCAGCCGTGATATAGTCAAGAGCTGGCTCATCCGAAATAACAAAAAAAATATAGTTAATTATCTCGTTAGCGACTAAGTGGAAAAAAATGGCCAAGTGCGAGTCAGACTCGCCCATGAAGGGTTCCGTAGTAACTATAATAATATAATATGTACATTTATTTGACGAATAAAATGAACCTTAAAAATTTCTTAAAACTAGCTTATTTACATTTTTTCAACTACGCTAAATAACTTTGTTTTTCATAGTGTTTGTATGAATTACAAAGTTATATTTGCGGTTTTAGAAAATATGCTGTATCTCAAAAACTGCTGACCCGATTTCGTTCGGATCAATTTTGGTTGAAAGTTTACATGAAGATCTACAGACATATTTTTTTTTGATTTTTCACTCCATTATTATAGAAGTTAGAGGGGGGGACACATTTTACCACTTTGGAAGCTTATATCTTTTAAACGATTGACTTTATGAAAAAGTGGTTTTAGAAAACCTTATATCATTTTTAAAGACCTGTCTATAGATACCACACACGCATAGGTTTCATGAATTAAATATTTTCAGTTCTAGTTCTATGTATGGGGACCCCCCTTTATTTTAAATATTTTTTATTTTTTTTCTTAAAATCGGAAAGCGGTTCACAGAATACATCTACCTACTAAGTTTCACATGTATAGTCTTAACTGTTTCGGAATAAAATGGCTGTGACATACGGACGGAAGAACAGACAGACAGACAGACAGACAGACAGACGGACAGACATATCGAAACTATAAGGGTTCCGTTTTTTGCCATTCGGCTACGGAACCCTAAAAAAAACATTTCTGCCTGAATTTCAAAAATATTTTATTGATCGAGTTGAAAATGTCCAAGGGCCGGGAATATAAATAATTGTCTATTGAATAAATGGAGGTACACTAAGGATTCCTTTCATTAGATTCCATCTTTTTCGCGCAAGAACTTTCAATTTTAGCTAATGCTTTTCCCTCTTTTATCGACGAGTTTATAAAGCTTCTACGAATTGTAGATGGGATCTTCTACGGAGAGCGATTTTGGTACAATTTTTTATAGCTGTATATTTTAAAGGGTTTTATTTATATTGTCTACTAGCTACTGCCGGCGGATTCGCTCACGTGAAATGGTATTTTTTTAGCGATATTAAATTACCGTATGTGACTTGCTGATAATGTAGCTTTATATCCTCTTTATAATACTTGTGTACACAAAATAAGAGAATACAGAGGAGTGGATATGTATAAGTCCCAAAACTACAAGACGATGGTGGGAATAAATTGTTTGACACGGTTTCAAAATAGATTGACAAACATTAAGAACAGCTCCCAAAACCCCAAGAATGGTAAATCGAACGCGAAATGCAAACAAAACAATTATTGATCCCAGGAGTTCAGACACATCACGTACATATGAATAGATCACAAAGTTGTCACGAATTAAACGTGAAACAATTTAAAAGTAACCTGTTATGTGAGAGTATTACAAGTTTATGCGAATTGACATCGAAATTTACGATGTAAGCAATCTTAATAAGAAACTGAATGTACTTAATAGAGTTATGTTGGCATAGTTTAATGGACGAGACTACAGGATTAATTACTGTTTAACATTATAAGAAGTATTCATTTCAATCATTATTTATAATCTGCGGACATCCGATTTCATTTTCATTTCTTAAAATGTCCTTCAGATGGTTATAATTTAATTAAAACACACGATATGTTTTTTATAATTCAATGAAGAGACAAAAATAAATTGGAACCAAGAAAGAAAAGATTAAATAAAAAATTATAGCTTATGTTTAATAATTAATTCAGAATTGGAATCTACACGAATTACAAATGGATTCCAAAGAATATAAGTGCCGTAAGCAGGTCGCAATAGGCCTGTTTACGGTACTTATATAGACAACCTAATCGCTATCAGAATCAAAGAAGGGTTCAGGAATGACGTTGACGTTGACGCCCATATCGGTAAATATTGCGTACATTTAGCCAATCTCACTTCTGATTAAGATATAGCACTTAACAAAATTGGAGTATGATAGAACTGGCGCCGAACACGGAAGCGCCTCGCGATATCCCACACTGAACGAATAAACTTAATCAACGAAACAATTTATCAACGTACCAAATAAACACTAACAATAAAACTTTGTTAAATTGAGATTACGGACACCTAAGATACTATCTAAAAGTTTCCCACAAGGAATCGCGACTCGTATTTTTATAGACGTTAACTGCGGTCTGACTCCAAAGCGTTCTCCTATAAAACATCAAACTTTACGCTGTTAAAATAATAAAATGAGTATAATTCATTCTGTGTATCTCATTTCTCTTTTATGTCAGTCATTACATACATATTCAATTACACTTTACGGTCGGCGAGGTCTAGGATATTTTTACAGAGATGCTTGTACATTTATCCGATGGCGAGGGCGCACTTCCTTTAGGCGCTTGTGCCAGATAAAAAGTCGCTCTCCAGAACCTCTCGACAAGCTCTTTAGCTTCATCAACGCTTTTCACAGATGCTCACTCGTCGGCATTCAGATATTGCGGTTTAGCTAGCGATTATCCTGCATTGACGTATTTGCTCTGCGCTTTCCAACTTATCTCAAGTTATTTTTCGTCAAGTTTTGCAATCAATAAAATTCAAAGGAAAGATTTTGTAGAAAATGGAGCAGGTACAGAATGTAACCCCCAATATCATGCAATATTGTACTTAGAGGAAGGTCTATAGATTTAGCTATTTTTAGCATGCATCGTTGGGGAATTATGTAGGTCTTTTGATAAATCTTTTTGGCTATCAGCGTCTAATTTTTTTTATAAGTATCGATTACCTTGTTTTATATGAAACATTAGACCGCGTGATCCACCAACTGTGACCACGCTACCAGTATATCGCCTAACTACATATTTTTCACCGTGACGGGTTATGTAAAACGATTTTAACGCTTCGTCTCTATTTAAATCACGTGTTGGGCCTTAAACCTTGAATTTTATTCACGTTAGAAGAGCAGCGACCGTAAAACCAGTTGTCTCTGGGGACCCCAGAGCGAGCCGCTCATACTTGTAGAAAATATGGTACCTATATACCTACATAAATATATTGAATTTCTTGGCAATAAACCGGTCACCAAATAGCGGTGTGCCTCTAGTGGATTCTTCAATCCACTAGCTGTGACCTACTTCAGTGCTTTTCAAAGGTTTACAGTTCGGTTCCGTGGCGAAGTGCACATCGGACACTAGTTTTGAAATATGAGAGAGATGAGAAGATGTCACGTCGTGTCATCAATTTTTTGGGGGCATGTTTCATTTGTGAGATTATATCGAGCACGCTCTCAACGTTGCGAAACGAACATTGCTCTTTTAAGGTATAGCAGGAATCTAAACTTTGAGATCCATCAGAATTTCTCTCGGTGCAAACATTTTCAGCAATATTTATTTCGAAATTGTACTACAACTTCAACAAAGTGAGCTGGAGCTCGGTACACAAGAGTACCGGCGTACAATACCGTCAACAGCCCTGGATGTGCCTTTTGTTACATCACTTTAAAACCACTAAGTTATTTACTACCTTTTTATTCAACCATATTTCACGTCATTTCGACATGGCTATTAGGCGTAAAATCTTAAATATTCTTCCTACCGTCTAGGTCTGTAGTAAAGATATTCTAGTACAATTGTAATAAATTGCAATTCACGTCCTAATTCTCATTCTAATTGTAGCGTAAAACAAATTTATGCTACTGTCCACAAATAATATAAATTTAGTATTGAGGTCGCGTGATTATTATATAAAACAAGATAATCTCAGTATGTCATGCGAGAGCGAGTGTTTTTATTATAATTTCTACAAAGTTGTTTGAACTCAAAATATTGGATACAAAATATTATAAATATTTGCCAGATGAGCTTGGACCTTTTTGCAAACTAAATACTGTGTGTGCATTGGGGTGAATTGGGTCAAACTTTCCTGGATAGATTTCGTCGGAAGCTGAACTATGCTGTCAAAACTGTTTAAAAACATGGAGAGGTGCCAGTACCGGGCAGTGGAGGCATCTTCATCGATTTCCGTGACGTAACTTTGTCTTGAGTCCGCATAGAGTTGTTCATGTCCCAAATCTCTGGCCCAAATCTGAATCACATAGCTGGTCGAAATCAGTGGAGTTTCGTGACACGGCCAACTTAATGCACTTTCCGTGATAACTGTTCAGGATTTCACAACATAAAGCGCGGCGTGGGCGGCCCACACGCGACACAATGCCGTGCAATCGATGTGTGCTGCACCAACCGCTCAATTATTGATACGCAAGGCCATTGTGTGGCCGTGGAGGGAATTTCAGGCTAGTAACATAAGTGGCTATGCACGATATTGATTCAAATCATAGCTCAATAGAGACATTCGCGCCTATGACGAATGTTAGCCGAATAGACCCGATCAGCTAGATCGATTGTAGCTACAAGTTTGCGAAAATGTAACTCACGTTTGAGCGTTAGATAGCCTTAAATAAACCCAAGCGAGCAAAACAACTATTTGATTTTATTCATTTGCTATACATATGTATGTACATTACCAGTGTCCTATTTATCTACAAGGGGTGGATTCTGGCCGTCTGAGACAACAATCTGTCAAAATTAACATTTATAACAAAATAATCCCCGGGCGAATTCTATCAACTTGCAAAAATAGCTAACTGAACAAACTTAAAACAAAAACAAGTATCCGATTTCAGTCCGCCCTTAAAAAGAAGTCTCCGTTTTAACTGTTCCATTAGAAACTTTAAACCTTCTGCCAGTGAAAGTCTCCCTAAAAAGAATGTAGGCCTCTAAGCCATAATGTACCGATTGCGTAAGCGAGTACACTTGGATGAAAACGAAAGTGCCTAAGCGCGCTTGCGCATCCGAATGGGTCTAATAAACACATTGTGTTCGATAAATTACATCGTGGTACGTTTTAAGTGGGGAGTTTTATTGCAGTACATTATTTATCATCAAAAGATTGTTTTCCCCACATCAAGAGTAAAAGTATTTTGGAGTCTGTGATATTCGCGGAATCTTTGTTCCTGAATGTTGATCAAGTAATTGTATTATTTATATTGTAGTAACTTGGAGAAAGATGAAACTAGTTATTTGTTATACAAGATTGCAAAGTTGCTTTTTAACCGCGTGCTCAATTTTGATGACCGAGCAAGCAAGGCTTCTAAAATTGAATCACGAGTGCAGCGAGTGATTCAAACATTAGAATCCTGAGCGTTAGCGAGGGAATCAAAAGAGCACGAGGTGAAAAATCTTTGCACTCGAGTGCAACACGTAAATTTTCATCCCACCTCAGCGAGGAAATGACTAACTAAAAATAAAAAAAATGGCGCGCAAAGCAAATTAAAAAAAGTGAGTACACCAAGAAGGTTCCAGAGTTTGAGTTTTTAACAAATTAAAAAAAGTATGATAAATTCGGCCCCATGGAGGTAGAAGTAAATAGGTTTAGTGACGTTTTGAATTCACAAACTTAGTACACATGATGTTCTAAATTCAATTTACTTTATCCTCTAGCGGATAAAAACGGCTTTTGCACTCAGATATCGAAGAGCAAAAATACTCTTTCCGAGATGGGGGGATGAAAAATATATTAACACCTTGGCATTTTATAGGTACTATTTATTTCTACTTTATTATGAACACGATATAATAATATGAAATTTTTATCACCACGATGTACGTTTTAAAAAAACTTATCGGTTAGGTATAACTCGAATTATTTCTATTGTCTCAGTTACTCTTCCTTTTGTCTTCATAAGAATATTAGGAGAAAAATAATTAAGTATGCATTTACTCATTGGCAGTTAATAGGAAGTAGGAGAGAATATCGTAAAGCCAACAACACATATTTTTGGCCAATGAGCGCAATTAAAGCGGCAAAGCCAATTGATAAGATAAAGTATATCAAATAGGTTACTTGTTCTTGGGTCAACGCGGCATGTTTGCGATGGTACCTATTTTTAGTTATGTCGCTAAGGATAAACATGGGTGTGACGCAAGTATAAATGTCATCCGGCAATCGACAAGATGATTGGTGATTTAACCACCTCGATATCTATGTAGAGGCTATTATTTCAAGAATGGCTGACACCAGTTCTGAACAAAGAAAACAGGCTGCAGTAGTCAAGTATTTTGTGGAACGGAACTATGTGTAATCAGAAAAACAATCAAAGCTATAGATGTAATGCCATTTTGGTCATAGGTCTAAAACAAACCAATAATATGATAACGCATAGACCCGATATTTACTGTTTGTGGAGAATGCCAACGTCACCACAAGAAGTGATAAAGAGAAATACCGTGTGGTTTCAGTCGTTAGGAGCCTGAAAAATACTTTTGCCTACTCCAATCCTAAGGCAGAGGACATCCATGAGGATTGCCACACTCATTAAAGAGACCTTATATGTATATTTGAACATGGCATCTCTGACGAAGACATAGCCAAGAATACGTTCTTGGGTATTTCTTCTTACATACGTTGTCGAAAGTTTTCCAGACAGTAGTCCTCAAGTTACGGACGATCACAACTGGCATGCAACTTTTATAGCTACACGACGACGTTACGGCTTGATGTATCAACTCGATAATCACAACTGTTTATTGGTACTGAAAACGTGACCAGAGTTAATACGAAAAAAGCTATTTGGGAATATAATATTGTATTCAGTACACAAATATGTAATATGTATATAAAATAAGTTATATAACGCTGTAAATTATCTATAAATAATAATAAAACTTTGTTATTGTTGATAGGCTCGCGTTCGACCACCATCTCACCTGATGGTAAGCGATGTTGTAGTCGCAGATGAAGCACGCTTACGTTTTGTGTGTGCGGCAAGCTAGCAGAGCGTTTCCTCTCACTTTCAATATCAAAGTTCCATTAGGTTTCTGTTAATATTACAAGTACGGTTAGATCATGCTGATAAATACTTGATATAACCGCCTAGTCACCGCACACGACGCCCACCGGAAAGGACGGAGTATAAATTCTTGGCCGGGGCCTATCGTCACGAAATATCGTCGAGGTAAATGTTTATGAGGACCGTATCCCGAGGTGGTCGACAGGTACCGCGTCCTGTCGACCACCTCGCTGGATTTTGTGTACAAAATAAAGATATCCTATTGACAGGAACTCGATGAGAGGATGAAGAACATTTCCGACACTTAAACGTTACAAGGGTTTCGACACGTGGGAGCTGTAGATACGAGCTGAGAAACTCGTTACAATGTCACGCTGACGTCGGGAGGTATTACCGCATAGGTTGCGTTGCCGCACGAACACCTTTGGACCGGTGACATTGGAAATGAGTAGGTAACCGCTGCGCAGCTGAGCGTATCAGTGTATCTCCATAACAGTCATCAACACGTGAAACTGCATTAGTTACTTTACTATGACCATAATGGTTGAGGACCGGTCCATGGAGATCGGCCCGTGGATTGGTAACTATCTTTACATATCGAAATTGCTCCGTGCCTCGGAAAGCACGTGGGTCCCGGCTGTCATTTGTACATCTATGACAATGGTTACGGGTAGTCAGAAGTCAGAAACTATCACTCCATTATCGTGTTAATCAGCTACAGGGTTGTGGAGATCAAAATTAAAATACTAGCACTCAGCTATACGTACATCCGGATATATGCGACCGTCGGACGTGACTGTGAAACACAGAACCTTTGTTTTGTACCCTGGGAACGCCATAGTGACCTGTAACCGTTCAATGTCGTGGTTCTCGAATACCTGTCATCAGCTGCACGTAACACTGCCAGCTGTCGTGTGATATTTCTGTGGTGAGTATTAATAGGTCATGAGAGTCACAATTGAGTTCAGAACGCGTGGGGGCACCTAATTTGTTAGTTTTTGTTTCCGAATGCTCCGTCGCAACTGTTTCAATGGTATGACTGGCTTTATGAGTGTGCTTTTTGACTTTCGTTTTTCTACTAGTATTGTCAGCTGTGTTTTTTTTTTACAATTTGGTCACCAATTTCAATAGCCTTTAATAACTTATGACAATTTTTTACGTTATTGCTACGAAATCATTGATAGCCATAAGACTACAAGAATTAATCAAAGTTAAATCGAAAGCTTCTGTAAGTTGATAAAAGTATCGCCTTAACTGGAAATGGAAGAACTTTGAAACGATTGGCGTGCCATAAGTTTCTTATGATAGCATAATGGCAATATGAACGCAATCAAAGTCAATTCATATCACGAAAGTACATGGCTGTTTCAATTGCAATAAATCAGTAGTCACAACTAATGGGAACAAATCAAAATGGTCGCTTATTGTCATTCAGCTTTCGATTGCGCCTGCGCATGGCTATTGTGACAATTCCATTGGTAATGCGCATCGATTACAACTGATAAACGCTCCCGATAAAATAAAAACTATAGATCATTATTCTTGCGCCGAAAAGTGAGTTCTAAAAACATTAACACTCCGTTGAAATTCGATTGATTGTGTGGGTAGAAATAAAACGTTGTTATGATAAACAAAGTGAATGTTACGATTATTGCTTTATTAGATGTGTATTTGTACTACGGAATGTAATTGTTGCATGTATTTTTACTGGTATAAATACAACTACAAATTTTGTGGTGACTGAGAAACTATCGCTCTGTGAGCACATAATTGAAATTTACATTATCAGTTGATCTTACCCTGACCTTAACTCCAGAACAATAATATTTTTGCAACAAATTCGAAGTTTCTAGATAACAACACAAATCCGTCGATGTATACCTACGCTCAGCTTTAATAGCATGAATACTAACAAAACAACAAACGTTCAGAATCAGAATGCTAAGTAGACGGTCGAGACTGATTTGAAACCTTTTGCGTAGCAAAGGACCGTTTATTTTGAAATATTATAAGGATTGACACACAAAATTGCCCTTAATTAATCTCACAAATAGGGAGACTTTTTTTTTCAAAAAGGCTCAAAAGTCTACCAAATATCCTTTGATCAGGATAGGTAAGGACGTGCGAATCTGATTCCGACACGTTAGACCCTTTATCGAAATGCTGAAAAGTTTCAACGGTAGTTATTAAGGTTTTTATAACAGAAAAATCATGGTAGTCTTGATTCGGGCGTACCTATGATTAATTAACAGTAAATTATCGTATCACAATGCACTTTTTACTAGGCGACTATAATTACCTATCAATTTACAGGTCTTTAAAGAGGTCCCTGATAAGATAGTGCTATCAGCAAACTATCAGTAAATTGAAAAATAATATGAGAGCTCGTTATCAGTCTGAATCGTATTGATAAATAATAACTGTTATCTTTAGGAAGCGTCTATGTGGCATTATCTAGTTTCAGTCAACTGTTGTTGGGCAAGGTTATTTTACTGATTGGTTTAACAATTAAGACAGTTTTCGAAATTATTTGCTTTGTCTCGGGCAAACTTTCGTTATTTAAAATTAAATTAAATGGCTATTTAAAATATTTATGCTGCATGGGCATAAATATTTTAAATAAGCGACGCTAAGTAGGTTTTAGTAAGTTATCTATATATATAAAAATGAATTGCTGTTCGTTAGTCTCGCTAAAACTCGAGAACGGCTGAACGGATTTATCTTATCTTGGTTTTGAAATGTTCGTGGAGGTCTAGGGAAGGTTTAAAAGTTGAGAAAATTAAAAAAAGAAACCGGAAAACCATCAAAACTGCCCTTTTCTATTTCCTATACAAACGTTTTCTAAATAAAATGGAGAGTAGGGTAGGGTAGGGGTAGGGGTTGGGTAGGGGTAGGGTAGGGAAGGGTAGGGTAGGGGTAGGGGTTGGGTAGGGGTAGGGTTGGAGTAGGGTAGGGGTAGGGTAGGGGTAGGGTAGGGGTAGGGTAGGGGTAGGGGTAGTGTAGGGTTAAGGTAGGGGTAGGGTATTGGTAGCGTAGGGTAGGGGTAGTGTAGGGTTTGAGTAGGGTAGGGGTAGGATAGGAGTAGTGGTATCGGTTGGATAGGGTTAGAATACCACGCGAACGATGTTGTGGCGGGTCAGCTAGTTTTTAATAAAAATAATGCAAAGGATGCTTTTGTTTTCAACGTATCCCAGACGGGGTCTTTTTGTGATCCCCGGGCGTAATCCTTTGAGAATACACGCTGTATTTGTTTAGTGAAACTATTCCTTTATCCAGCTTAGAGTAAGACATTTAGTATTATTATATTCACTCTGAAATATAAATACAAAGTAGATCTGAACACGGAGAAAATCTGGCAAATACATCGTAAACGGTATCGGATTTACAGAGTTTGTCGGATTAAAGGTTAAACATATTTACTATTTCAACAACGAGTAATAACAGAACGCAGCAACTTGGGCACATATTTCGTTTAATATAAGTAAAATAAAATAAAATAAACTCTCTTCTAAATTGCTCCGAGGGCATGGTTTGTATACGGTCCGTAAGATAATTGGATAAGAAACAACAACACAGTAGGTACACGCCAATAAAAAAAAGAAACGGAAAAAACATGGACAAGAGAATAACAAGATGATATTTTATTCCTTTGTTTAAATATGTCTGATTGGATCAACAGGAATTACGTGGGACTGGATGGAGACAAGCTTGAAGCCTCGGGCCACAAAATTTTTACATTCTATCTTAGAAAGGTAAATTGTACATCGCCCACAATACTATATCTGGAGTCCTCTTAGATCAGAACGACCATTGGATCGGTTTGCGAATTTTGATTTAGTAGAACTCGAGTAGGAACCGGTGCAAACACAAATATTATTGAAACTATTTAGATAGGGTGCCTCAAGGAGCGTGCGGTTACAACTCGGTGTTTGGCGGCTTAAATCGGAAGAGTCAACCATTTCCTCGATAGAAGGAAAATCATATGTAATTTGACACCGAATATGGAAATCAACAGTACATACTAGTTTTTCATGCTATTCATAAATTATAAGAATACTTTTTAAAGACCAAACACTAAGTAACAATTCGGTATCTGAAGGCTACATGGCAAACAATGAACCTTTCTTAACGAAGGGCCTCGTTCCTCCCTTGAGATACCCACTGGACAGCCCACGGACAAATTGCGAACAAAACAAATATTTATTTCAACACAATACCTCTTTAAAGCGGTCTGTTTCCACGTAGTTAAGAACTTATGATACGGGCTCCTGCGTTTATCATACGTCGTTAAACGCCTGGTTTAATGTTTATTGGCAGTTAGGTTTGTGTTGATGCTGCATTTTTACCAACATACACTTTTGGGTAAAAGCTACAAGTAGGATAAGCATTTTAGAGATATCTGCATCCTGGATTTAGGAAATGGGGTCGGTTTTCGGAACCTAACTTGAACCGCATCCGTTCTGAATTTCGGAAACGTGCGGTTTCACCCTGCTGTAAACGAACCGGATGTCGATGTTCATAATCCGAAAATAGGGATACATTTGAGTTCAAATAACTTTTCGGACTTCATAATAAATGTCTTGTTGAATGGCTTCCCCGATCTTAACAAAGTTTGCTTGGATTCCATAAAAAGTGCGTTAAAATATGAACTAATATGTTAAAAAGTATACTTTAGCCAGAGTTTAGGCAAACACGGCATCATTAATATATGTGAAGGGATAAATAACACGCAAGCCTAACTCTGCAGTTACTAATGAAACAATTTTGGAGTGTCTGTGTGTACAAATTTAATGAGGTTCAGTCTAGCAAGAACACTAAGAAAAAACTTACGAATATTTTTAATAAGAAAACAGTCAGGGGTATGTAGAGGACCGAGGGAAAACCGCCCACACAAAACTTCAATTAATTAACATTTTCATGTAAAATAATTTTAGTTTTCTCTCTATGGAAATACATGTTTATTAAGGCCTACTTTGATCTGGATCAAATGTCAGGCTGTCCCTAGGGTACGAAATCTGTTGGGACACCTCATATAGTCTAAAATAGCAGACGTATAATCTTACTAATATTATAAATGTGAAAGTTTGTGAGGATGGATGGATGTTTGTTACTCTTTCACGCAAAAACTACTGAACGGATCTGAATGAAATTTGGCAAGTAGATAGTTTACATTCTGGAATAACACATAGGCTACTTTATATCCCGAAATTCCCACGGGATCGGGATTTTAGGCGGAAAACCCTCCCACGCGAACGAAGTCGCGGGTAGAAGCTAGTATTACATAAATGTAAAATTATACTCAAAAATATAAATTACATTATCTATGCCTCGGTAAATCAGACCAACGATTTCGCCATGATTGAAAAAATATGTAAACAGTTTCTGACAACATTTGGACAGATATTAAATACGGCTGTCTAATCGTTATTTATTCTGGTCGGTTACGAATGTTATTTTATTTATTTTACGCACGCCTAATAAATAATCAAACTTTCGTGTCAAATCATTACGTCTATCTAACTGTGCAGTGATTAATTGTGCAACCAAAAAGGTTACAATCCCCTTGACATTTAGTATGTGTGGTTAACTCGGCCACTGTCGACGAACCTCCGCGGGAAGTGCGATAATTATCTGCGCTGTGGCGAGCGCATTAGTTTCATAAAATTAATTAATAAAGTATCATTGCCGCACATTAAAAGCGTGCTAATTAAACTGAACGGGATGGACCGCGCACTCTACTTCATTGTTTGCTTAAATAAAAACGCGTTTATGCTGCAAAAAGACATAATTATAAAAAACCGGTCAAGTGCGTGTCGGGCCACGCGCAGTGTAGGGTTCCGTAGTTTTTATAACAGCCAAGTGCGTGTCGTATTCGCTGACTGATCGTTTCGTACCATGCTCTAACTAAAAGCCAAACATGACTACCTAACTAATTTGACTTCCTATATAAATCCTCACCTGATCCGACAATTTTGCACGGAAAGTTTCTATTTTTGTTAGAGACTTGTATAAAACTTGTCATAGCCGGTGTTTTGAATTTAAATACGGACACAGAGCTACACTACTCAATCGTCACAAGAAGCTAGCACAATACAACTGGTGCTTAGCGCCATCTATCGACATTTCTATAGAGTTGTTCGAAATTTTCGAGTCAAATACAATTGGTCGACTATTACTCGTAAACTTGTAAAGCCCACTTATGTGTGATAGTTTCCCTTTAAATTTCGTTATATACAGGTACTACTGCCGTGACATTTGAATTTCTAACTATAACCGTTTAGTTGATAGAGGGGGGGACACTTGACTCTAACGAAAATTAGTACTTTAAAGCTTGATAAGTCACGAACGGTTTACTTAATCAAAAAACGGGTTTAACAAACCCATAATATTTTTGAAAGACCTATCCAACGATATCCCACACTATGGGAAGAACGAAAAAAAAAATTATTTTACCACTTTACATGTATGGGAGGTACCCTAAATTATTGTTTTTCTCAAAATTATATTTTACCACTTTTTCGGCGTCATTAACGTGTATACTCATGCCAAAGTACAACTTTCTAGTACCAATAGTTCCAATAGTTTTTGAGCTAAACCGCGGACAGACGGACAGACAGACGGACATGGCGAAACTATAAGGGTTCCTTGTTGACTACGGAACCCTAAAAATGATTGTAGACTTTTAGATTCGTTTATGATGTAACTACATTGTACTATGTTAAGTAAGTTATTAAGTTATATTACTGTCCTCTCATACCAACAAAAACTGTACCATGGAAACATTGTGAAAATCTATTAAGTTTTCAAAAGAGTAACCATGGAGTTTCTTGCCGGTTCTTCTGTATAGGAAACGACCAATTCGAACCGTGCACTAGCTTTTAACGTTTTATAAGTGCCCATGTGATATAAAATATTTTTGATTAGTTGCGAAGGCAGTTTGCGCTGCTCGTTCTACTACTGAAAAAGGTTAGCAAACGAATAATGTTAAAACGACTAGCTAAACCTCAATCACTTTCTGTACAAATCAAGTGAGAGTATAAAACTACAAAATCGTCCTACCCAAGCATGTAGTTCAGGAACCAGTCTACACGGTCTAAACTAATACTACGTAAACATTTGACACGCAACCCAAAAGACAACACTTGACAAATTGCTGCCAACCTTCAGGCTAATCAAACGTCCCGCGATAGACAATAGACTCTAACGCAAAGCCATTCAATTTAGAATCAAATAGCGAGGCTAAATGTGCAGTCAGTACCGGTAATGACCTTGCCTGTCATCAATCTGGTGTCAGCGAGACCTTCACATAGTTACTAAACTTATCGCTTTTAATTCACGACTGTAGCAATAAGGCTTCTACTAAGATACTTATTACGTAATTCTTTGGATAATTCATATCGATATCCTCTGTAAATTCAGTGTCAATACGTATAAGCCGAGTAAATTGCCTATTGAAAGTTACCGAGTTGGTGCCAGAACTAATTACTTAAGCAAAAAAATTCGGGGTAAGTTGCGTGATAATTCCCTTATCTTATGACGGTTTTTAGACACGAACAGCACTACGGATATATTAGCAGTATGCTATCGTAATTTTCAACCGACGACAAAAAGAGGAGGTTATCAATTCGACGCGTATATTTTTTTTTCTAATGTCGCATGTATTAAAGTCGGCGTAGTTTTTAGTGCGTGAGATTTTCTATTTGTGCTATCTGACTGTTCAAGGGTTAAGCAATTAAAAGCTCGCTGGGTGGCACAATGGCCCGGGACTTTTGACCGGCGCAATACCGTTCCATGTAATTAAGGAACAACGGACCAATGTCACCCCTTCCTACTAACTCTAGCAACTTGAACTGTGGAATGGTAATGTTTTTATGACCCTCTGCATCTATAGTGTATTCTAAATTCAAATCTCATTAAAGGAGGAATTACTATTGAAAGGGATAAATAAATAGAATATTACTATGATATAATCATAGTATATTTAATAAACACGACAACATTATACCAAGAAATAGATAACTGATGCTCAAGGTAGCAGTAGATCACATTTACTGCTGTGAGTGATAAACAATTTACACCACTGCTTTTCCAGATAGCAAATGTACTCATAACCATAAACTTAAGCTAATTAGTTTTGTTTTTTTTTTAATGATGGTGATACTGTGCCAATCTATATTACTTGTGTACATATCAATTTTTAATGATCTGATAATGCAAAATAAATAATGTTAATTATTTCCAATTGTTAGTTTTCATTTAAGCCAATAAAAATCAAAGCGAAAAATAAACACTTTTTGTCAAAGAAGAAGAAGAATGAGAAGAATACACCAAAATAATAAATGGTAGAAATTCTGTACATTGAAGTGGATGTTCACACCAACGATGCAACGACTAAGCCATGGGTGGATCAATGTGAGGCTAAGTACAGCATGGCTCATGATGAGGCCATGTGTACTGTGCACGATGGACGATTTTAACAATATATGCTAACACCTACGCTGCCCACTCACACTCTGCTGATATATTATACTATTTTGCACACATTATTACATTATAATACTCAGTTTTTAGCAGTTCCAATTTATAAAAGCGGCCGATATCCAAGAAAATTGGGAAGCCAAAATAATAAAAATACATTTACTTCATTCAAAAAAAGCATTTTACAATTAATGATTCTATAAAATATTACAAGCATGATTTGTAATTACATATTCATTCAATAGTTTCATTTAAGTAATTAATTTTACATCTGTTATAGAGGCTAAATATGTACCTATATGAAAACTTTATAAGTTATTAGGCAATGAGCAGCATTGCTCAACATCGTAACTACAGTTGTTAATATGGCCTCTAAGGTCTATATTAATGTTCAAGGTCTTATCAAATTGGTGTGGCCTTTATTACTATCTATTAAAAATCTAGTGAGAGTAGTTATGGAATAGGTCAATCAGTTGTTTTATTTGTGACTAATAAGATTCTTGTATGAATGGTTAGGAAGTCTACCACAGGCGAGTGAGGTGAGTGTACATGAAGGCGGTGGACATCAGCAGAGGTGATGAGCGCGAGACAGTGCGCGCGTGAGGCATGCGCGCCGCAACAACCACAAAGCCGATGAGGGAACATATGCGTAGACTGTCGACTCACCGAAATGAGACGTTATATTGCCATGGCCGTTGGCCAGAGGCAACGCGGTCACCAAGTCTTGCACTAAAAAACAACGACTATCTTTTAACATTGCATAAATTTATACTATACATGAGGCGGTCGGCACGGCCGTCCCCCTGTCTTATCAAATGTACGGCGAAATTACTGATAATTTGTGCCCATAATATTTCTTACATCTTATCAACGGAATTATACGCTTTAAATTGCAGCAATAAAGTGGCATTAACTACACAGTACATTTTATCTAACTATACTTTTTTAAAGTTTAATAATTCGATACATTATGACCTCACAATCACAGAAAAATAGGTCAAATTGATAACAACAGTGTGTACTGATAAGAAACTAGTTGGAGTCCAGCTGCGTGCGGCTGAATCGACCACAAGTTCGCTGTGTCAATGTTATGCCCGCCTTGCCAAGTACGCAATGAAGTAAAGACGAAACTACCTATCTATGTATAGTGTGGAGGTAAATAGTGTGCTACTCACCGGAGCTAAAGTGTGATCTCTTTACATCTCCATTCTCTGAATCGCCGTCGAGCGGTCGTTTCCTCGAGTCCGTGATTTCCGGACTGGGGCAAGTATCCATCCCTGTGTCAGCGGCCATGTTGAATTTCAGGGCAAAACTTTAAACTTGTCTAGCATAATTCCCATTACGTAATTACTTCAAAATATGTACGACTATGCGGCACTATGCATTATTCAAACATAATAATGGTAACACTTAACACTTATACAACTACAAACGAAGGAAAATTGAAGTTTTGAATGGTGTAGTTAATGAAATAAGAAGAGAAGTGACACTATGGTTATTACGTCTAAACGTTTTGTGAACGTTTGTCGATACTGCGGCTGTTCGTGGCGCACAGGCAACGTGAAGCTAGCTGCAGGTGTCACGCCGTGATGTTGGCCAAACTGTATTATGACAGCAACCAGCTGATTGTACTAGTGCTGCGGAAATATGTTTTCTAAAATATCGATACAATTCCATGATTAAAAATGTATTACAATAATTAAATTAAATGTATCATTAAAATACATTCAAGCCAAAACAGGACACATACTTGTTATCGGTTAGTTGTAAGAGTTCAGGCTAAATAATTACAGTGCACGAGTCGATCCTGGGTTCACTTTGTAGATGGCCAGAGTCCTCAATCCGAGGGCTCACGACCCAAAGAACCCGCTTTCTTTTATATATAATACAGGCTGAGTTTCGGTGGGTGAACTATATGCGCATAGCACTTTTTGAGCAGGATAGGCCGTTTTGTAATCCCGCTCTGCGGAATCCTTCTTCCTCCGCTCATACAAAAGGAGGCTAATTGCCTCCAGTACGCCATCTTCACCGCTCTGTGTTGATAAAATTTTAAGTTTTAAATATATTTTTAAAATGTGGCAAGTAGTCCTTTTTGAAGCACACTTTATTGGTAGTGACATTAGGAAAACAAAATACTTTCCGATCGTGGGGCTCTCAGCCTTTTCAAGGAAATTTTCAAAAGGTTAGGTAACACTTCGCGTACACTTCTAAGGACTACTTATTACTTTTTCCAAAGGCATTGCCATACAACATGGCAATGTCAAAAGTCTTTTGAGTACTACCAGTACCAGCCGACACCGCTGAGGACGAATTATTTGATGATTTCTTTTACATCGTTAGTGTCAATTTAATTTATTAGTTTAAATAATATATTTGGTTTGTTTTGTGTAGTGCCTCTTAATTAAAATTGAAATTCTCAAAATAATTTGTAATAATGTTTACAACTTTTCATGTTTTCAAATAGCTGTTATCGTAGTTATCGATTTTATTTTTTGAATAAGTTTTACCACACTATAAATACATATTGCGCCAAGGTCGTTCAGAGTCCAATCAACATTCGTGGTAAACTTCATGTTTGTTCGAAGCCGTAAAGAGGTGCGCGTTATTCAAAAATTAAATATCAAAATGTAACAAATATCGATGCTTTTTGATGAAACATTTAAGTATTTATCGTGAAACCTTATTAATTATAAACGTTAATGATGATCACGTTTATTATTATGTGGTTAAGTAGTTTTTATAATTTAAATGGTCAGGATATTTCAAATAGTTTACTTACTATTTTTATTTTAGTCCAGTTTATGAGTCCATAAACTGGACTAAAATAAAAATACTCTTCATGGTTTTATGGCATCTTTATGGTTTTCTCCCTTTAACTTCTTGTTACATTTTAAATGTGGCGCCTTGAACACGCCCGAGATCCAGGAGCGGGAGATAAATGAAACACTCAGATACTTCACACGAACACGAGTATATTTCACCATCACAGGGCGCTTAAACCGTTTTACAATATCTCGGGATATGTCTCACATTATATAAAAAAAATCCTGACCTATATGTTTTGTTGGAACCAAATTATATCGACTTCTAAATTGACACCAACGCCATCTATCGAGACTCTGGTCAACTAAAAATAGTTAAATTAATGTTTTACACTCGAACATACCGCCCACCAAGGACATCATGAATAATGTCCTTTACTACCGCCCACCATGCAACGGTCGTATAAATACAATTTAACTACTTAACATGTAGTATTTAAGAACCACACAGAGAAACTCTCATTATCTAGCTTAAAACTTATCTCTAATATGCAACCATACTTAAAATTAACTCTACAATTTAAAATTAACAATATTTTATTTAGTGACCGGTAACACACATAATTTAGAGATCGGTCTTTTAATAATTGAATTTTGGGTACGCAGTGTAACGACCCGTGTAATTTCGTCTGGACCTGGATGCTTTTTCTCAATCCTACCCAATAACCACCTCCCAGGAGACAAGTCATCTTCTTTAACTAAGACTATACCACCAATGGATGGTTCCGGGAGTTGATGAGCCCATTTATACCGCTGAAGAAATTGATTTAGGTAGTCTTGAGACCACCTCCTCCAAAAGTACTGCATCATCCGTTGTTGTAATTTCCATCTTGTTTTATATCTAGCTGACCGTTCCTTTAAAAGTAATAAAAACCGACGACAATATGCTACCACTCGTACCAACCTAGACAAGGTTGAATACTTGTTCCAAACCCCAACCTCAACTGTAGATGTATGCACCTTGACTTCTTCCAAGTGAGTAGTATTGTTCTTTGACTTTTTGTATTCTACCACTGGCTGTCTTAAAAACCTTGGACCGTCCCACCATATAGACGTGGCTTCCAGTTCTGCAGGAGAAACACCACGAGATGCACAATCCGCTGGATTTTGCTTTGACGGTACGTGACACCAGTGATGTGATTCAGTGAGGGTCAAAATGTGGGACACTCTATTTGCGATAAATGTTTTCCAACGGCTTGGATGACTGTTGAGCCAAGCCAGAACCACTTCACTATCTGTCCACATGTGCCAATCATTATTTGGTATGTCCAGAACCTTACCTACTTCTACCATCAAGCTACTCAAAAGCACTGCACCACAAAGCTCTAATCGTGGAATGCTCACCTGCTTAATGGGAGCCACCTTCGTTTTTGCCGTTAATAGTGATAGGTGAATATTACCGATATTATCTATGACTCTTACATAGATAACCGCTGCATATGCCACTTTCGAGGCATCCGAAAATCCGTGCAGCTCTGTCTTCACATTATTGGAACGAGTGTGCAGCCATCGTGGGATCTTCAAGTTTGTTAAAGAAATTAAATTATTACGGTAAGTAAACCATTCATTTAATAAATTAGGCGGAATTTCTTGATCCCAAGCTAAACCAGCTAACCATAGTTTTTGAATAAAATGCTTTGCTATTATAATACTTGGTGCTAACCACCCTAGCGGATCAAATAATCTAGCAATTTCAGAAATAATCTTTCTTTTTGTTTCAGGTTCAGCTGTCGGCGTCAACTTAACCGAATACTGAAAGAAGTCACCGCTGGAATTCCAGGTAAGTCCCAGAATCTTTGTTATATTATCCACTTCTAACTTTATCTCTTCTTTCGTATATGTTTCTCCCTTCTTGATTTGATTAAGTAATTCTTTACTATTACTAACCCATTTTTGTAATTTAAAACCACACTTCGATAGGACTGTACTAAGTTTTGTATAAATATCAAACCCCTGTTCTATATTTTCAGTTCCTGACATTAAATCATCCATGAAAAAATGATTTAAAATGATTTTAGCAATCTCGGGATACTCCTGACATTCATCGTATGCAACCTGATGAAGAGCTCGCACTGCTAAATATGGTGCCGAGGCAGTACCGAATGTTACTGTGACTAATTCGTACTCTTCAATTTCGTTATCAGGGTCATCCCTCCAAAGAACCCGTTGAACCCTTGTATCTTTTCGGTCTACCAGAATCTGGCGGTACATTTTTTCTATGTCCGCTACCAGACATATAGGATGTGTCCTCCAACGCATAACAATATGGCGAAGATCAGCCTGTAACGTTGGTCCTACCAATAAACAATCATTTAGTGACATCCCATTAGTCCCTTTACAGGACGCATCAAATACGACCCGTACCTTAGTTGTAATTTTATCCTCCCGTATGACGGCGTGATGAGGTAAGTATATAGCTGTTTTCATGTTTTTCTCCTGAACTGGTACTTTTTCCATATGATTTAAATCTAAGTACTCCTCTAAAACTTTAGTATAATCTTCTTTTAGTTTAGAATTTTTATTCAATTTTAATTCTAACCCTTTTAATCTTTTTTCAGCTATGGACTTAGACTCCCCATACCGCTCAACCAGGTCACCATCACGAAATGGTAGACGTACTATGTACCTGCCATTAACATGGCGTCGGGTAGTTGCTGTGAACAATTCTTCACATCGTTGTTCCTCCTCTGTGAGCACTTTCTTTGATTCAGACGGTTCCTTTTCCAATTCCCAAAACCTTTTTAATAGGTCGTCTGCCTGGAGAGAACAGTGCATAACTGTGATGTGAGAATACATTTTGGTTGTGTTATCCACCTCGGATATGCCCGACAATATCCAGCCTAGAGAGGTATCCTGTGCCAATAGTGTACCATTTAAGTTCTTCTTTACACCCATTTGAATGACTTGGCTATACACCTCAGCACCTAATAAGAGATTAATTTTATTAGGCCTGAAGTACTCCGGATCCGCTAAGTCATCTTCAGCCAGGTCTACGCATTCTACCCTGGTTACCTTAGAAACTGGGAGTAGGGTTGTAACTGACCTTAGCACATACGCGCTAACCCTTATTTGCACATTAGGATCCTTTCTCGATCTAAGCTTTAAAATAACAGTGTATTTTGGAGTAACACTTTTGTTCCCACCTACACCTAACACGGTGTTTTTTGTCGCAACCCTATTAAGACCCAAGTATTGAACCGTTGATTCGGTGATAAATGAGCCTTGCGACCCTTGATCTAACAACGCTCTTACCAACCTATATGTCCCATCTTTCGATTCAGCTCTTACTACTGCTGTGGGTAGTAATACTGTTTTCCGACCATTCCCTGTCGAAAGACATGACACTAATGTGTTGTTAGATCCCTCCGCTTGCGCGGCCCCTTCCGCTTTATTATCCTGCTTCATGCTTGATGACGAAGCTTCTTGTGTAGTGCTAGTGCCGTCAACAACTGACCCGGAAACACCCGAAGGATGTAATAATGTGTGATGACGACGTTTACACACCTGACAACGATTGGAAGACTTGCAAAACCTGGCAGGATGGTTATTGTATAAACATATAAAACATAAATGGTTTTCCTGAACGAAATCACGTCTCTTGTCGTTTGACTGCTTACTAAATTGTTTACAATTGGCTATTTTATGATCAGCAGAACAATATAAACATTTTGCATTAGTTTTATCTTTTAATACATGAAAAGATTGGGTTCCCTTGGGATTCCTTTCCTTCCTACGCCCTTCGAGGTTACCTTCCAAACTTTCAAGCCCTCGGAATCTACTAGTAAGGAATTCTGAAAACTGTACAAAAGTAGGCAATTCATCACTACATTCTGCAGATATTTTTAACTCCCATGCTTTCCTAGTTTCCTTATCTAGTTTTTCGCTAATTATATTAATAATAAGGATATCCCATGACGCAATATCTATACCTAAGTTTTTTATCGACTCTATACATTCAGAAGTGGTGTTTAAAATAGACTTAATTTCAAAAGCAGATTCACTCGATATAGGTTTTTGATTTAACAATCTGTTTATTATGTTATTTGCCAAAAATCTTTTGTTATTATATGTACTGTCTAATTTATTCCAAGCAATTTTGTAATTATCCGATGTAACATTTATGTTTCTTAACAACTGTTCTGCCTCTCCGGTCAAGTGTCCTTTTAAATAATAAAACTTTTGTGAGTTCTCTAAATTTTTGTTATTATGTACTAAGCCAATAAACAAATCTCTAAAAGTATTCCATTCTGAATATTTCCCTGAAAATGAGGGTATCTTTATTTCTGGTAACTTCACTCTGCTTACTTCACCCTCGTGACAGCATGAAGCACCTTCCCCCGCTGATTTAGAGGACTCACCCTTAATACAACAATACTTTTCTTTTAATTCACTTTTATATTCAATATACAGTTCTTCGACCTCATCATAAACCGAGTTTTTATAGTAATCTGAACTATGTAGATCAGACTTTTTAACCTTTCCTATAATATTATTATGGTTGTTACAAAATAGAGACCACTGTTTATCTAGATTTTCTAATCTAGTTTCTATGTGAGAAACAGTTAAACGTTCCTTTGGGGACTTCTTAAAATTAGATCTAGCCCTTACAATGTTCTCCTGGATATCTTCTTGCAAACTATTATAAGACTCCATCCTTCACAATTATAAACAATGTAAGATACTAAAAATATTTAAATTAAAACCAAATTAACAAAGTCCTTAAAAGTTACAAATGCCCAAATTTTTACAAGTCGTCAGATCTATTAAATTATTCTAACTCCAAAATAAAGTAAACTTTTCTAAGTCCCAAGAACCATAAAACTTTTCTAAGTCCAAAATAACACCAAATTTTATAAGTCCCAAACAACATCAATATTTTTCTAAGTGTTTTAAACTATTCAACTGGGAATGAAATCGGGCATAGGTTCCCCGTCTCAACCAATATTTGCTTAAAACTAACACAAGTCCTAAATTCTACTAAATTTAACTAAGTTAATAGAGTCTTTGAAATAAAGTTGAATCTTCACAAGTTTTAAATTTCTGAATTGAATTGCACTAAGTTAAATTCTTCTTGATAATAAGGTCGAAAATGTACTCACAGTTTTTCCAGACACTTGCTCACCACACAAACCGATCACAATCACTTCCAACGTTGATACCCGTGGCGCCCTCTATCGCCTGGCACCGCTGAGCGCCTCCCTTGCGTAGGCGTTCCTCCAGTTGACCGCGGCCTCCCTTGGCCGCCTCGATCTTCTGGTTCCTCCTCCAGCTCCAGCACCAGTCTTGATGCCCAGCTGTGGGATATGCTCTGGTCAACAATCCGCTGACCAGTCCTAACGCAGGGTGATAGCTATCACCACCGATGACTACCAAAAATCGCTCATTCACTCTCAACCGGCTCGATAGGACCATGAACACGCCCGAGATCCAGGAGCGGGAGATAAATGAAACACTCAGATACTTCACACGAACACGAGTATATTTCACCATCACAGGGCGCTTAAACCGTTTTACAATATCTCGGGATATGTCTCACATTATATAAAAAAAATCCTGACCTATATGTTTTGTTGGAACCAAATTATATCGACTTCTAAATTGACACCAACGCCATCTATCGAGACTCTGGTCAACTAAAAATAGTTAAATTAATGTTTTACACTCGAACACGCCTTTTACGGACCTAGCTAAATACCTGAAAACTAGGTCAAGGACCAAGGTAAGTATTTCTGTCTCATTTCTGCAACTAGATCAAGAGAATTTTAGGTCATATAGGAATGGGAAACTTTCAGAAGCTGGATCAACCTACAAAATGAAGCCTTTTTGGAAATTTGTCCATAAACGTCTGAGAATATTAGGAAATGGCATAATTTTTAGGGTTCCGTAGCCGAACGGCAAAAAACGGAACCCTTATAGTTTCGATATGTCTGTCTGTCTGTCTGTCTGTCCGTCCGTCCGTATGTCACAGCCATTTTATTCCGAAACTATTAAGACTATACATGTGAAACTTAGTGGGTAGACGTATTCTGTGAACCGCTTTTCGATTGGAAGAAAAAAATTAAAAAATATTTAAAATAAAGGGGGGTCCCCATACATGGAACTAGAACTGAAAATATATTTTTTCATGAAACCTATGCGTGTGTGGTATCTATAGACAGGTCTTTAAAAATTATGTAAGGGTTTCTAAAACCACTTTTTCATAAAGTCGGTCGTTTAAAAGATATAAGCTTCCAAAATGGTAAAATGTGCCCCCTCTAACTTCTATAATAATGGAGTGAAAAATCTAAATAAAATATATGTCTATAGATCGTTATGTAAACTTTCAACCAAAATTGGTTTGAACGACATCGGGTCAGCAGTTTTTGAGATACAGCATATTTTCTAAAACCGCAAATATAACTTTGTAATTCATACAAACACTATGAAAAACAAAGTTATTTAGCGTAGTTGTAAAAATGTAAATAAGCTAGTTTTAAGAAATTTTTAAGGTTTTTTTTTATTCGTCAAATAAATACTTATACATATTATATTATATTATATTAAAGTTATATTATTATATTACTTATATTATATTAAAGGTAGGGGAGGATCAGGGTTCCTTGTTACAAAAACACTGTCACCTAGCACTTTGCTTACAATTGTTACAGTGTGTATGGCAGCCTGTTTCTGCATTATATCTATTCTTATTTTGCTCTCTAGTGTTTCGCAGTATCTATGTAAACTCTTGCCTATTACTCCTGTTGCACCTATTATTATTGGAACTATGGTGGTTTTGGTTTTCCATAATCTATTTATTTCTATTTTTAATGGTTGATATTTAGTAAGCTTTTCAATTTCTTTTGGTCCTATATTATAATCCGATGGCACTGCTATATCAATAAGGTAAGTTTTGTTCTCTTTTTTATTAATGTAAATTATATCCGGTCTATTGTTTTGTATTTCTGTGTCTGTTTGTATTGGCATTTCCCAAAGTAATTTTGCGTCTTCGTTCTCCCTAACGTGTGGGTGTGTTAGTGTCTCTTTCCACCAAAACTTATCGGATTCAAAGTTGTGTTTTTGTAATAATGTCCAGAAAACGTATTGTACTATATTATTATGGCGTTTGGTGTAGTACGTGCCAGCCAGCTTTTCACATCCCGTCGTTATATGATGTATAGTTATATTATATTATATTATATTATATTAGTATAGTTGCTACGGAACCCTTCATGGGCGAGTATGACTCGCACTTGGCCAATTTTTATCATGTTGGTTTTCATATATCCTATTTTTTTTTATCGCAACATTTGGACTTCGTGTTTCGTGCAAGTACCTAAATAAGGTACTGTTACGAAATGATATTTATTTAGAATTTGAAAGTAGGGACTTTCTTTTCTGTCTTATACCATTTATTGCCGCAGAGCTCCTAGGTAGCGCATTGCGGTTAAACCTAGCGCCACCTATTATCTAAAATCTGGTATTAATATTAATATTAACTTTATAGATAGTAAATCTATTTCTTTTGCAGACCGTTATAATTCATAGTAGGTATTCCATTTTACTGAGAAAATGCAATGTCTAATGTTCGATTCAGAGGTTAGAAAAACTTGTAACTTGTGTATTTTACATATGTCATACAAAATACATCCATACTAATATTTTAAATGCGAAAGTAACTCTGTCTGTCTGTTACCTTTTCACGCTAAAACTGTTGAAACGATTTAGATGAAATTTGGCATGGGAATAGTTTAGGACCCTGGAAAGGACATATGATTTTTATCCTGAAATTTCCACGGGATCGGGATTTACGCAGGAAAAACCTCCCACGCGAGCGAAGCGGGCAAAAGCTAGTTGACTATATAGGTACACAACTTCTCAAGCCATTGATATAAGTGTGTGCAAGTGCAAATCTAAGTGTAACAATTTCGTGTCACCATCTCTTCCGTAATTCTGTGCGCCTAGTACTGTAGTAGCCTAGCGTAAAGGCGGTGTTCTTTTGTTGGCGCGAGAAAGGAGATAGGATTTAAAACCCTTCCAATATCGTTTAATATCACCCAAAGAAGCCGTGCCCTTGGTATGTATATACCCTTTCCGTTACACGTTGTACACTCGTTTTGTATTTTATCGTGTCTATTCACACCTCCCGTCCACCTAAGTATCTTCATTTCGTTGGTATGTACTTTTTGTTCATGTTTCTTTTTGACTGTCCAGCACTCGGTACCGTAGAGTACAGCCGGGTGCACTGCCCATATGAATACTTCCCCTTAGTTTTTAGGGTTCCGTAGCCGAATGGCAAAAAACGGAACCCTTATAGTTTCGACATGTCTGTCCGTCTGTCTGTCTGTCCATCCGTCCGTATGTCACAGCCATTTTATTCCGAAACTATTAGGACTATACATGTAAAACTTGGTAGGTAGATGTATTCTATGAAGCGCTTTCCGATTTTAAGAGAAAATTTAAAAAAATATTTAAAATAAAGGGGGCTCCCCATACATGGAACTGAAACTGAAAATATTTTCTTTCATGAAACCTATACGTGTGTGGTATCTATAGACAGGTCTTTAAAAATGACATTAAGGTTTCTAAAATGACTTTTTCATAAAGTTAATCGTTTAAAAGATATACGCTTCCAAAGTGGTAAAATGTGTGTCCCCCCCCTTCTTCTATAATAATGAAGTGAAAAATCTAAGAAAACCATATGTTGTAGATCTTTATGTAAACTTTTAACCAAAATTAGTTTGAACGAGATCGAGTCAGCAGTTTTTGAGATACAGTATATTTTCTAAAACCGCAAATATAACTTTGTAATTCATACAAATACTATGAAAAACAAAGTTATTTGGCGTAGTTGTAAAAATTGTAAATAATCTAGTTTTAAGAAATTTGTAACGTTTTTTGTTTTTTTTTTTCAATAGTTATATTTAGTGTATTATATTTATTATAGTTACTACGGAACCCTTCATGTGCGAGTCCGACTCGCACTTGGCCAATTTTTATTGGGATACAGGGATCTCAAAGCACGCCAGTTAATGAGCGCCACTTCAGCCATGCGGCGCTGACTCTGTGAGTAACGTCAGCGTCCACTTTTGCATCTCTCGTTAACATAGAGCCTAGATATTTAAATTGGTTTATTGTGAGTATGAGCGTCGTACCAATTTGAATTGTGAAAGGACATTTTCAACCGACGACCAAAAGAGGAGGTTATCAATTCGACGCGTATATTTGTTTTTTTTTTTTTTTTTTTTTTTTAATGTATGATCATCGATTACTCGAAGACGGCTGAACCGATTTGGAAAATTCTTTTTTTGTTTGAAAGGGTATACTTCGAAATTGGTCCCATTGTCACCAAGTCAGGATCTGATGATGGGATCCTGGAGAAATCGAGGGAACTCTTCAAATATTATAGGCACACCTATGGCGTTTTGGGTATTTCTTATAGTAACTTGTGCAGTTGCTCTCAAAAAATACCATTTGGGGAAGTGGAACTGATGATGAAGACCACAGATGGCCACCGAACCTACTCAATAATAAGTATTTCGTGGATTGCGATTCGATTACTTGAATATGGGTGTTAAGCACTTTATGTTCGTCACAGTGCACATGGTGACGTAGAGCTGATGGTGAAGTACCAGAAGAACTCCTCAACAATTAACGGCCCAGCATTGGGAAAAGCCATAGATAAAATAAATAAGTAGATTTGGTCAACAGACGAAATTATATCGGAACCGTGTGTCTCCAGTTAGGCGCTGGGCGGCGCAACAACTACACATGTAGTTTAATAAAATCAATAGATACGCACTCGCACACACACCCGCATTTCTTAAATCAGAATGTACTATACAATCAATAATAAACCTTATTCCGCCAAACACAGCGTGTATTTACCATGCACCGTAGAACTTACCCACACAAAAACATCGGTCGCTATCGTTGTGCTGTGCAAAAGCAATTTATTTTACATATACGCTAGTGATTGACTAAATCGGAAAGTTATCGATTCTTCCATTTATTATTGTACAATTTTTTTTGGGCACCTGAAAATGAACCAAATAAAAAATGGCATGTCCAGAAAATATTACAATAACAATAAACATATTATTAAGAACATAAAATTACATAATTATTATTAAGTACTACCTACTAAGTATTAAGGGCTACCCTGGCGCTTTCGACTTAAATCTTAATATTTAATTATCATAGTGATAGGTCAAATAGAAGTCGATGTTAACTTACATTACGCTCTTGATCAGAACATACCAGCCGTATAGGTTGTATAGAATCCTGAAAAGTTGAATGACTGATTTTATGAATACCCTAAATCATGAGAATAGCTTTCAGTAATAAAATAAAATTTAACACACTTCTGCAAAAATCAGTTGTACTCTTAATTTTGGAATTGTCCATTCAAAAAGCCTGCGACTTTTCTTTAGAGACTAGAACATTTCTGCGTTGAAGTGAACCGAGCATATGGTGCTATTTTTTGTAGGGTACCAGTTAGGTGGCATGCCTGTGGCATCAATCCATTCCTTTTTTATGTTACCATCTTTTGGGAAGCTGAAAAGTACGAAAAGCACTTATTTTTCATTTACATATATCCTAAGCTACTTCTAAACGTCACCATATAATAAGCATCGCAATAATTACGTAACACACTATAAATCAAGATCTGAATGATTTTGACGTATATTGCTAATCCATTGCTTCATATGTTCGAAATATTGGTCTGCTCAACAACGTAAATACCGCAGTGAGTGTTGTTGATTTAGCATAATGAAACCGATTCCTACTGTAAGTGTGTTACGCTACTATTACCTGCGGGGTAACCGCAGGTAATAGTTTATTAGGTTATAATAGGTTTTTATTTTAAGAAAAATCCTAGTTAGTAGAGAAATTGTTAAATATATGAAAACAAACACACATCCATGCATAACAAATAAATAGCATGAATATATTGACTTATTTTAAGCTCAATTCACAAATATATTATCTGAACCATGCCGATTATTATAACGCATTCGAAGCTTCAATGGAAGCAAAATACAAAAACCATAAAAAATAAAGAAACAGCATGAGAATAAGGCATAACATACGATAATTCTAAACCGAAAAACACCACCGATTATTAACCTAAAATTAAAGTAACTTACTTTACGAATATTGGTTACGCATTTCTCTACTAATCTGTAAAAAAATCAAAATAAGTAAAAAATCATTATTTACATCGATCTTCCAACCGAGCTAAAACGGTTGACAGATTGAAAAATAAACTATTGTAGCGACGGCGACGTCGGAACTCCTTACGTATGCTGCGGGCGTAAAATAAATTGTTTATTTTTTTTTACTTTTTTGTACACTTGACTTTTCAACGTATTTTTATTTCTGTCATCTTATGTAAAATAAAAGTTAAACATATTTTCTTAGAGGTTTCCGTATGTTATAAAAAACTTTTTACCAAAAAATTAAACAGACTCCCAAAAAACACTGCAAAGTGAAAAATAACTTTAATTTCGGTAGTCGGTGTCTTTAGTTTTGTATTTTCGTTTTTGGCACCGACTTCCGAAATTAAAGTTATTTTTCACTTTGCAGTGTTTTTTGGGAGTCGGTTTAATTTTTTGGTAAAAAGTTTTTATTTCACTCTGTTTAGTTGGTCGATTTTTAATTTAACTAGTTACAAGAGCCTAAATGTCAACTACTTATATTCATTTACAAAATATTGCTTTTCCCAATGTTGGGCTGTTATTTGTTGAGGAGTTCTCCTGGTAGTTCACCATCAGCTTCACTTCACCATATGCATTGTGACGAGCATATTGTACTTAATAACCACATTCAAGTAATCGAAGCGGAACACATCAACTACTTATTATTCCTACTTATATATTGAGTAGTTCCAGTGGCCATCGGTGGTCTTCATCATCAGGTCTACTTCAAAATGGTGCTTTTCAAATGCAACTACACAAGTTACTATAAAAAATACTCAAATCACTATAGGTGTGCCTATAATATTTGAAGAGTTCCCTCGATTACTCCAGGATCCCATCATCAGATCCTGACTTGGTGACAATGGGACCAATTTCAAAGTATACCCTTTCAAACAAAAAAAGCATTTTTCAAATCGGTTCAGCCGTCTCCGAGTAATCGGTGATCATACATAAAAAAATAATAATAATATACGCGTTGAACTGATAACCTCCTCTTTTTTATGTCGTCGGTTGAAAAACCCCTAAACTATAATAGCAATATTTCATTCGTCAATCAACATTGCTGTCGATAGCCTACGTTAGTGGATCTGCACAAGCACATCACTAATTTGTCGCAAGAAGTGGCGGCCTCACTACGCGATGAATCCGCGTAATACAGTTTCGTATGTTATGTTTACATTGCTTGTCCAGTTACTTAGTGACGAACTCAGGTAGTGGTTAAGGAGCAATGTATTTATAGCATAAGGAGTACAGTCGCTCTGATATTTGAAAACAAAAATAACATAGTAAAACCAAGAAATATTTTACGATTTATTGTTTTTCATGATTTTAAAGACAAATATTGTAAAATACTTGTACTTACATATGGTAAGTGATTCCATCATTCACATAGATTTGATTTTGGCTTCGGTTTTTACAAGATACCCCAGAACAACTCGGCATTCATATATGTTATCACGATCGCCGTCGAAAGCGCACTAGTTCGCGGAGACGGCCACTTGCCTGTGACATGAGCCCTGTGGCCATGTCGCGCGGACACCGATACGCCCCCTTACCACTTCTCCTGTATTTTTGATTTCTGTGGGAAAAGCAATATTTTGTAAAAGGTTATAAGTAGTTGACATTTAGGCCCTTTTAACTAGGTAAATTAAAAATCAACCAACTAAAAAGAGTGAAATAAAAACTTTTTACCAAAAAATTAAACCGACTCCCAAAAACACTGCAAAGTGAAAAATAACTTTAATTTCGGAAGTCGGTGCCAAAAACGAAAATACAAAACTAAAGACACCGACTACCGAAATTAAAGTTATTTTTCACTTTGCAGTGTTTTTGGGAGTCGGTTTAATTTTTTGGTAAAAAGTTTTTAGATACTCCGTTTTACTCCTGCTATCTCTCAGGCTGTACTTTTCCAGGGCTTGCGTCCATATGTCTAGTCGTTCCTGCAGATGCAAGTCTTTGTTGTTAATTCTATATTTTCCGTCATGATTCTAACTACCTGTATGTATAGCATCCGTGGTTGACTTGATGGTGTGAAGCCAAACTGGTTTGGGGATATTTCACAGATTTTGTTGAGACGGTTGTTGATAATTCGTTCCCATATTTTGAGTGTGTGAGAGCGGTCAATTTTATCTCTATAGTTTTCACATTGCACAGCATCGCCCTTGTTTTTGTAAAATGGCAGTAGATAGCTCGGGCGCCAAGATTCTGGAATACGATTTGTAATCATGATGATATTGCATAGCTTTGCTAACCACCATTTACTGGGCCTAGTTTTTCCACAGATCTGCGGTTACCTCATCTGGCTGGACCTATGGCTTTGCGGCTGTTAGAGTCAACAAGAAAGTAGGTTTTATATTACCTTTAAAACCTCTTTTTAACCGACTTGAAAAAAAGGAGGTTTACAATTCGTCTTGAAATTTTTTTTTTTTTTTATGTATGTTGTTACCTCATAACTCGGAGATGGCTGGACCGATTTGGAAAATTTTGTTTTTGTTCGAAAGGGTATACTTTCTAGTTGGTCCCATTGTTACGAAATCAGGATCTGATGATGGGATCCTAGAGAAATCGAGGGAACTCTTCAAATATTATAGGCACACCTATAGCGTTTTGGGTATTTCTTATAGTACCTTGAGCAGTTGCTTTCGAAAAGTACCATTTGGGGAAGTTAAACTGATGATGAAGACCACAGATGGCCACTGAAACTACTCAATAATAAGTATTTCGTGAATTGCGATTCGATTACTTGAGTACGGATGTTAAACACTTTATGCTCGTCGGAATACATACGAGTATGGTGATGTAGAGCTGATGGTCAATCAAATGCCAGGAGAACTCCTCAAAAATTAACAGCTATGCATCGGGAAAAGAAACATTTTGTAAAAGGTGATAAGTTGTTGACATTATGGCTTTTGTATCTAGATAAATTACAAACCGACCCACTAAAAAGCGTGAAAAAAAAATTTAACAAAAAATAGAACCGACTTCCATATCAAAACACTACAAAGCTAAAAATAACTTTAATTTCGGAAGGCGGTGTGAAAAAAACAGAAAATCCAAAACCAATAACACCGACTACCGAAATTAAAGTTATTTTTAGCTTTGTAGTGTTTTGATATGGAAGTCGGTTCTATTTTTTGTTAAAAAATTTTTTTTGGGAGTCGGTTTAATTTTTTGTTAAAAAGTTTCTTTGTAGTTTTATTTGTATTGTTCTTAATTTCAAATATTTCATATCTTATTTATATCTTGTTTTGTTTTTTCTTTTTTATTGCGTCATTGTGTCGTCTCATGTATGCACTATCTAAATAAATATTTTATAATATTCAGTATTTGTTTGTAAATGTATCATCTATGCTTATGTCTAACAAAAATGGTGCCGAAACCCAAGAATACCGTATAAAACCAATTCTGTATAGCTAATGTCTACAAATTTGGTGTCGTAATAAATATAAAATGATGGGTATTAGTAGGCATGTGCGCGAGTTATTTTCCAGTGCCTAATCTAGACACGCGGGAGCGTGTCAAGCCAAGTACTGGCGCGCAGCTCACAGTGTGTAATATTACACGAACCATTTGGAGCCACTTTTGAGCCCCTCATAACTCAATAACTATTTCACCTAAACTTGTCAAATTTGGCTCATATATTGAGACTGGCGAGATAGATATGTGTTCCAAATTTTATAAACATATCTCAAACGGTTCCTTATTTAGATATTAGGGCATTTTCATAAAAACATGTACATCCTAATATTTTGGTTGTCCCATGTCTTTTTGGTTTTACAGAAGTCTATGCTTCTTTAATAACTGCAACTTCTTATATATATAATTTGAACGACCTTCCGGATATTCGTTTACCATACATAAAATATAACATTTATTGATTAAAATAGATGAAAATTAATTTCAAAGTTTGTCAATTATTCTGTACAGTACTGTCCCATTTCTACTAAACTACTTTTGAGTTGCCAATTTCGATGAATTTTTCTATAAATGTTTTATAATTTCTAGCTTTTCTATGGCAAAATAAATTTCTATTTAATAAAAAACACATTAATGTAGCTTTATATCTTAATTATAATTTATTGTCTAATTTTAAACATTGTCCCATCGTTTTATTGATAACGGACATGTCCTGCATAGTTACCGAAGTTTAAGCAATTTACAAGCATTTTCTATTAAATTACGTTGTGTTTTATTAAAATCGTAACACCAAAATCGAAGCCGTCATTCGCTGTCAGCCATTTTAGCGTCGTGTCAGGAACCGGTCGGAGCTTTACAGCAGGCGATCCCTCGTTTTCTTATCCGAGTGTCCGGTAAGTAATCACGATTTTACCGAATAATTACTATCACCCTCAGTTTGATATGTATTGTACCATGCAGGTTGGTTAATTCTACTAACCAAATTCTCCTCTTAAATAATATAAATAAACCTCTCTAATTTAAATGATTCCTATCAAATAGTTATCATTATTAATGTGATTAACAAAAACTTTTTACCAAAAAATTAAACCGACTTCCAAAAAACACTGCAAAGTGAAAAATAACTTTAATTTCGGTAGTCGTAGAAAGTTTTTATTTCACACTTTTTAGTTGGTTGATTTTTAATTTACCTAGTTACAAGAGCCTAAATGTCAACTACTTATATTCATTTACAAAATATTGCTTTCCCCAATGTTGGACCGTTAATTGTTGAGGAGTTCTCCTGGTACTTCACCATCAGCTTCACTTCACTATATGCATTGTCCACTTCACAAATGGTGCTTTTCGAATGCAGACAGGACGTAACGGAATCACAATATTTAGCAAAACTCTTTTAATAATCAAAAATGTTGTTTTTTTTCTTATAATCTATACTTATAATAAATCTGTAGAGAGGTCAATTCTGTACATGAAATATATTTCCAAAATAACTATCAGGGGGTGATTAAGGATCGATACTCATGCCAAAAATGCAATCAGTTAAATTTTTGTCTGTCTGTCTGTCTGTCTGTCTGTATAACCGTTATAGAAACAAAAACTACTCGACGGATTTTAACGAAACTTGGTACAATTATTTTTCATACTCCTGAGCGGGTTATAGTATACTTTTCATCACGCTACAATCAATAGGAGCAGAGCAGTGAAGGGAAATGTTGGGAAAACGGGAGAAGTTACTCCATTTTTTAAGCTTCCGTCGCGTGTGCAACCTTAATGGTTAAAGCTACACAAATCATTTCATGACGGAAATGTTCTCCTTAAAATTATATAAAAAATATCCCACGACAGCATATGTCTAACTTTTATGGTTGACTCACAATAACACGTGTAACTCCCGATAGCTTAGCAGTTCGAAGCTTTCTGATTATAATATTTGTCTACTCTTACGTTTATAACACTCTCAGTCACCCCTAATTGAAAAAGTTAACATTATTAACTATTCCATAAAAAAATTGGCCAAGCGCGAGTCAGACTCGCCCATGAAGGGTTCCGTAGTAACTATAATATAATATGCAAATTTATTTGACGAAAAAAAACCTTACAAATTTCTTAAAACTAGCTTATTTACATTTTTTACAACTGCGCCAAATAAATTTGTTTTGAAAAAAAAACCTTACAAATTTCATAAAACTGGCTTTTTTACATTTTTTACAACTGCGCCGAATAAATTTGTTTTTCATAGTGTTTGTATGAATTACAAAGTTATATTTGTGGTATTAGAAAATATGCTGTATCTCAAAAACTGCTGAACTGATTTCTTTCAAACTAATTTTGGTTGAAAGTTTATATTAAGATCTACAGACATATATTTTTTTTAGATTTTTCACTCCATTATTATAGAAGTTAGAGGTTGTGTCCGCCACACACACATTTTACCACTTTGGAAGCTTATATCTTTTAAACGATTGACTTTATGGAAAAGTGGTTTTAGAAACTCCGATGTCGTTTTTAAAGAACTGTCTATAGATACCACACATGCATCGATTTCATGAAAAAAAATATTTTCAGGTTTAGTTCCATGTATGGGGAGCCCCCCTTTATTTTGAATATTTTTTATTTTTTTTCTCAAAATCGGAAAGCGGTTCACAGAATACATCTACCTATCAAGTTTCACATGTATAGTCCTAATAGTTTCGGAATAAATTGCTGTGACAGACGGACGGATGGACAGACAGACAGACAGACAGACGGACAGACATGTCGAAACTATAAAGATTCCGTTTTTTGCCATTCGGCTACGAAACCGTAAAAAGAATCATATAAATCGGTATAGAAACACCAAAGTTATACATGAAATACGCTTATAATAATAAGCCATCGCGCGTGAATACTGAATCATGCTATAAGGATTATTTTTGAGAATCGGTCGCCGCGCTCGACGCGTCTCGCGGTCGAAGCGTTCTCTAGGTACTTAAGCCTCATGTGAACGTGATCTAAACAATATTACCAATACATTAACTTACGCTGACGGAGTCGCGGGCACAGCTATATTGTATCATTACGCTAAGGCCAATAGGAGCGGAGCGCCAATGAAGAATGCTTCAAAATCGGGGTTAAATTTAACGTTAGCCCAAAGTAACTATTCCACGCGGACGAAGTCGCGGGCAAAAGCTAGTGAATAATATATCTTGCTGTAGAATTAACTAACCTGTATGGTACAATACATATCAAATTGAGGGTGATAGTAATTATTTGGTAAAATCGTGATTACTTACCGGACAATCGGATAAGAAAACGAGGGATCGCCTGTGTATGTTTTTGTTTTGTCAAAATAAAAAAAATCGTTTATTCCGTTTTTTTGCGGGCTAACACTACTAGATATTATGTTATGTTAGTAATAATATAAATAATAAAAAGCAAAAAATATTTTTGCGTTAGTTCTAAAATGTCGAAGTGTGATCTCAACTTTACTATGTGCTGTTTGTTACGGGTAGATCGAGTAACGTTACTGTCCCTTACGAAAGTTTATTGTATTTGTTGATAATTTCCTATTTTTATTAAGATGTTTCAACTTATTTCTGTATGTATAGAACTAATAGCTTAGTAAATACTACTAAATAATAAATGGGGTTTTTATGTACAGTATTTGATTGAATACATTAAAGTGAAATATTGTGATCCAACGATAAGTAACGGTATGGACGCATTTATTGCAAAAATGTTAAATAAATATTTTGCTATAAAACAATTATTTATTATTAATTGACTAACATCATAGTTACAAATTATTGAAATAATTAAAATTTCAAAGGAAAATTTCGTTCTATTTTATCAACAGTGCTTTTATGAGTAACGTACATGACAAAATTAAGTGCATTAAGTTGCTTTTAATTCTATTAAAATAAAAGTAACTGAAATTCATCAGAATTCTATGTTTTAAATCAAAGACTATAAAAGCGAGCATGCAAATTCATTAAAATTATATTATTTATTAAAGTTTTGGTTCAATCATGCATTTTTTAAATTTTGTACATGTTCTGACGAAAATGCCCATTAACGTCCAAAAATTGTCATTTTTATGACTGACCTATAGATCAAAACTATAACCCAGTTCCAGATGACCTAGAAAGTTCAAATTTGGCATGCAGATAGGTAATTAGGTGAATACAAAGGAAAAAATCAGAAACTGGTAATTTTTTATCATTTTATTATAATTTTCACTTAACTTATAATTAGTGCCTGTAAATTTCTATATGTGGATTTTAAGATCTTTACGTGAATATATAACGAGTTGAATACCACCCTTAATTTTTTTTTAATCCAAATTTTTCCGTTTTTTGTACTTATAAATAAGAATACAGTAGATTTTCGTATTTATTACGCGTAACTAACCGTATTCTACAACCACTAGTGCCACCTATTATCTTAGAGGGTCACTACACCATGTCGCCTCCATTGATTTATTTAAAAGTGATACTAGATGGCGTTGTGCAATTACGTCACGATCCTGAGCAACCAGAAATTAAATTTAATTCGACAGACGAAATAGACTGTCCACGGTACCTAAAAAAACGAGCAAATTAAGTACTCAAAAAGAACGAGGGTGATTCGTCGCTAACTGCTGGCTTAGAAAATGTCATCACGATAGAAATAGGTGCACGTGTAATGTTGCGAAGAAACGTAGATATCAGTAAAGGACTGGTAAAGGGATCCATTGGAAAAATAGAGAAGGTACATTGGGACGTCGACAACAGCAATAACGCACTTAAAATTACAATACAATTTAAACATTATTTAATTTACGAACTAAAACGAGTCAAAATCAAGTTTCAGATATTAAGTAATGTATATGTTCACAGGGAACAATTCCCTATTTGCTTAGCATATGCTATTACTATTCACAAATCACAAGGCCTTAGCCTTGAAAGTGCTCTTCTCGACATAGGCTCCTCTATATTTAGTAAAGGGCAAGCTTACGTTGGACTCTCTAGAGTTAAATCCTTAGATGGAGTACATCTTATCAATTTAGATCCAAGTCAAATCAAGGCACAAGAGAGCTCTATTGTAGAGTACAACCATCTGCGCATATTATACCGACCCCACTTTGCCAAATTAACTATAAACAGAAAACGCGTAAAAAGAATTCCGAATACTGAATGGGCAATTCACTCAAACATTTCAAAGATACAAGAAAATATAGAAAATAACACAAAAAGGACAATTATACTCCGTAAACGTAGGCAAACATGTACATTGCGGGAAAGTTCTACCGAGTTACCGCGGCCCCGGAAATTTAGGGCAGCCGAAGGAACAGGGTGGGTTTTTAGTCAGTAGAAATCTGACACACCCTTCCGCTTGACCCAGAGCGGAAGAAGTCATTTGATGATTTTCCCACCCCAAAAAAAAAAAGGCAAACACGTACAGTAGTTTAACAAAAAACCATTTAGTATTAATTTTGTTATAAATAAGGATACTACTAATTTATCTACAAAAAGTAATGATATCCCATCAAAAACATAAATGTGAAATGAGAGCCAAGTTCAATATTATGATATATGCCTTGGTTGTTGACTTCAACGACAAAAGAAGTGAAATCTAAATGGGTGCCAAGTTCAATGGTCAGTCCTGAAATTTATTTATAACAACTTACAATACCATTTTTTCTTATAACTTAGGAGAATATATTGTAGCCTAAGGTCTGACTTGGCTAGTTTCGCAAGTTCTAAATCTGTTACTTGTCGGTTCTTATTTTACGAGTATTATTCCGAAAATTTGGCTTGCTGGTAGAAACTAACCATCGAACATAGTAATTCGTATATGAGAACTAGCCAAGTCAGACCTTAGGCTACAATATATTCTCCTAAGTTATAAGAAAAAATGGCATTTTATGTTGTTATAAATAAATTTCAGGACTGACCATTGAACTTGGCACCCATTTAGATTTCACTTCTTTTGTCGTTGAAGTCAACAACCAAGGCATATATCATAATATTGAACTTGGCTCTCATTTCACATTTATGTTTTTGATGGGATTAATATTATTGTAAACAATTGTGCACCCGATAGTCGAGTTCATATTTTGTACATACAAAATCGTGTGCGATTGGAGCCAAGGACATAACAAGCACAGCTAAGTACAATACTAACCTGCTATATCAATATCAATGTCCACGGAGAGCGACATATATTTTTCTGATCGCTCCTCCGCGTCTACTACTACTAAAATAATGGCAGAAAATCTTGTAAAGAAGCTCCGTATCGAACGCGGACTACGAAAGGCGGTGATAACGCGGCTTGAAAACTACTTCAAGGCTCATACCATTGAGGAACTTGACTATGAAGATGTCGCTTTTTGCCAGGAACAATTACGGAAATCTTACGAACAATATCAGGGAGTAGAAATGGAGCTTCTAGTGCAGGAAGATGAGCCTGATTCAGACGAGGTCGATGACCGAGTCACACCGCTTTCAGTCCAGATTGAAAGACTCAAAAATCTATTAATGAAATCCTCACAGGAATCTAACCAGCAGGGTTCATTTGATAAATATAAAACGACTCATTTACCGAGCATTGATATCCAAACTTTCGATGGAAAGGATATTGCTTGTTACAAGCCATTCATGGACCTCTTCACGGTCATAATACACACAGATAAAGGGCTATCTGATGTTCAAAAGCTTTTTTATTTGAAGAAATATATATTAAGGGAGAACCACTTACACTAATAGACAACTTGCTGCTGATCAACGAATCCTACGATTCTGCTGTCAAGATTTTAGAGACACGCTACAACAATCCGATGCTGCTCGTCAGCAATCACATAACGTCGATTCTCGATTTGCCGGCAATTCATCGAGGTACGGTTCAACAGCTACGAGATTTGGTGGCGCAGGTCCGACAGCAGATAGCTGCCCTCAAGAATATGAAGGAGCCAGTCGACTACTGGGATTCAATCTTAGTTTGCATAATATCCCGCAAGCTTGATCCATTGACCGTCAGGCTATTTCACGCAGATAGGGATATGGGAAGTATGCCTACAATAAATGAACTATTGATATTTTTAGATTAATTTTTGAGGAGTTCTCCTGGTACCTGACCATCAGCTCTACATCACCATATGTATTGTGACGAGCATAAAGTGTTTAACATCCGTACTCAAGTAATCGAAACGCAATCCACGAAATACTTATTATTGAGTAGTTTCAGTGGCCATCTGTGGTCTTCATCATCAGTTCAACTTCCCCAAATGGTACTTTTCGGAAGCAACTGCTCAAGGTACTATAAGAAATACCCAAAACGCTATAGGTGTGCCTATAATATTTGAAGAGTTCCCTCGATTTCTCCAGGATCCTATCATCAGATCCCGATTTCGTAACAATGGGATCAATTAGTAAGTATACCCATTCAAACGCAAATAGATTTTTTCAAATCGGTCCAGCCGTCTCCGAGTTATGAGGTAACACACATAAAAAAGTTCAAGACGAATTGAGAACCTCCTTTTTTTAAGTCGGTTAAAAAGAAAATACATTTTTAGTGGGTCGGTTTGTAATTTATCTAGTTAATAGTTGTAATTTTTTTGTATTTTCTTCTTTTTTGACACCGCCTTCCGAAATTAAAGTTATTTTTGCCTTTGTAGTGTTTTTATATAGAAGTCGGTTCTATTTTTTGCTAACAATCTTTTTCACGCTTTTTAGTGGGTCGGTTTGTAATTTATCTAGTTACAAAAGCCAAAATGTCAACTACTTATCACCTTTTACAAAATATTGCTTTTCCCAGTGCAGAGCCGTTAATTTTTGAGGACTTCTCCTGGTACATTACCATCAACTCCACTTCACCATATGCATTGTGACGAGCATAAAGTGCTTAACATCTATATTCAAGTTCCCTCGATTTCTCCATGATCCCATCATCAGATCCAAACATGACGACAATGGGACCAACTAGAAAGTATACCCTTTCAAACAAAAAAAGAATTTTCGTAATCGGTCCAGCCACCTCCGAGTTATGAGGTAACATACATAAAATAAAAACTTTTTACCAAAAAATTAAACCGACTCCCAAAATACACTGCAAAGTGAAAAAAAACTTTTTAACAAAAAATTAAACCGACTCCCAAAAAACACTGCAAAGTGAAAAATAACTTTAATTTCGGTAGTCGGTGTCTTTAGTTTTGTTTTTTAGTTTTTGGCACCGACTTCCGAAATTAAAGTTATTTTTCACTTTGCAGTGTTTTTTGGGAGTCGGTTTAATTTTTTGTTAAAAAGTTTTTTTTTCACTCTTTTTAGTTGGATGATTTTTAATTAACCTAGTTACAAGAGTCTAAATGTCAACTACTTATAACCTTTTACAAAATATTGCTTTTCCCAATGCTGGGCCGTTAATTGTTGAGGAGTTCTCCTGGTACTTCACCATCAGCTCTACATCACCATATGCATTGTGACGAGCATAAAGTGCTTAACATCCATATTCAAGTAATCGAATCGCAATCCACGAAATACTTATTATTGAGTAGTTTCGGCGGCCATCTGTGGTCTTCATCATCAGTTCCACTTCCCCAAATGGTACTTTTTGAGAGCAACTGCACAAGTTACTATAAGAAATACCCAAAACGCCATAGGTGTGCCTATAATATTTGAAGAGTTCCCTCGATTTCTCCAGGATCCCATCATCAGATCCTGACTTTGGTGATAGTGGTACCAATTTCGAAGTATACCCATTCGAACAAAAAAAGAATTTTCCAAATCGGTTCAGCCGTCTTCGAGTACTCGATGATCATACATAAAAAAAAAAAAAAAAAAAATATACGCGTCGAATTGATAACCTCCTCTTTTTGTCGTCGGTTGAAAATAACTTTAATTTCGGTAGTCGGTGTCTTTAGTTTTGTATTTTCGTTTTTGGCACCGACTTCCGAAATTAAAGTTATTTTTCACTTTGCAGTGTATTTTGAGAGTCGGTTTAATTTTTTGGTAAAAAGTTTTTATTTCACTCTTTTTAGTTGGTCTATTTTTAATTTACCTAGTTACAAGAGCCTAATTAATAACTACTTATAACCTTTTACAAAATATTGCTTTTCCCAATGCTGGGCCGTTAATTGTTGAGGAGTTCTCCTGGTACTTCACCATCAGCTCTACATCACCATATGCATTGTGACGAGCATAAAGTGCGTAACATCCATATTCAAGTAATCGAATCGCAATCCACTCAATACTTATTATTGAGTAGTTTCGGCGGCCATCTGTGGTCTTCATCATCAGTTCCACTTCCTCAAATGGTACTTTTTGAGAGCAACTGCATAAGTTACTATAATAAATACCCAAAACGACATAGGTGTGCCTATAATATTTGAAGAGTTCCCTCGATTTCTCCAGGATCCCATCATCAGATCCTGACGTTTATGAAAATGGGACCAATATCGAAGTATACCCTTTCAATCAAAAAAAGAATTTTCCAAATCGGTTCAGCCGTCTTCGAGTAATCGATTATCATACATTAAAAATATATATATATATATATACGCGTCGAATTGATAACCTCCTCTTTTTGTCGTCGGTTGAAAAAAAAGTTCAAGACGAATTGAGAACCTCCTCCTTTTTTTTTAAGTTGGTTAATAAACAAATTTACTCAAGGTTAACACTGAAGAACATAATGCATAACAAAAGTTTTTCAGAGTAAAATCACTCGTACGCACACGTTCATTATAACTGCCTGTTTTATTAATTTGTCACAGCTTGCTGTTAACTTATGGGTTGCCAAAATAAAGGAAAAAAGGTTGCCGTATAATAAATAGCAGAGATACGAATGATAATTGGATTTATAAAAATCTTGATACATCTTTATAAAACTACTGGATTCATATCTATTCACCCCGCGATATCTATTCACCTCATTTTACTATAATTATTATAATGTTGATGTTCGTATAAATAATAATGTTGATGTTCGTAATTGTGAGTCTGTAGGGTCATAGTTACTTGAAATAAATGCTTTTTATTTCATTTATTTTTATGCTGCTATAGCTCAAAATATTAGTACTATGAAATTATGAATCGTTTTGACAGAAATGCCAAGAGCTGCCAGGAGCCGGGATAGCAATAATATTGGAAACCCATTCAACATGGAGACACGTTCAAAGAGAAAACGTTTAGGACCGCTGCCCGGGGGCGATCGCCGGGGCGCACCTGGTGCTGACGCTGGGTGTCACAGCATGCGAACCGTCAGGGGTGAGGAGTTGAGCAGGCGGGCTCCCACCGACAAACATACTACAGCCGAAATCATTGACGATGGTGACAGACAGGTGGACAGGACAAACGCCCCTGTAGAAACGTATAGCCCAAGCACTGTATCATATACGCCTTCTAGGCAATCATCACTATCTCTACCATCGTCACCTTCCATACCACCATCACCTCCCACAATTAGTTTAAACATAATCCCACCCACACCAACCTTGAATGTTGCGCGGGAGGCTAGTTCCTTCTTGCCCGCGTCCACCAAGGCTGGAAAAGCTAGAGTTCGCATGAAATGGACTAAAGAAGTAAACCTATATATCATGCGAACTTACTTCTACATTACTAAATTAGAGACAGATATGACCACATATAGACAACAACTGCATGAACTTCAATGAACTTTTTACTAGACAATACCCAGAAATTACAGTTACTGAACAGAGAGTTTCAGATCAAAGAAGGGCAATTATCTATACTTATAATAAATCTGTAGAGAGGTCACTTCTGTACATGAAATATATTTACAAAATAACTATCAGGGGGTGATTAGGGATCGATACTGATGCCAAAAATGCTATTAGTAAAATTTTTGTCTGTCTGTCTGTATAACCGTTATAGAAACAAAAACTACCCAAAGGACTTTAAAGAAACTTGGTACAATTATTTTTCATACAGGAGTATGAAAAATAATTGCGTGATGAAAAGTATACTATAACCAGTTCAGGAGAGCTGGTTACAGTATACTTTTCATCACGCTACAATCAATAGGAGCAGAGCAGTGAAGGGAAATGTTGGGAAAACGGGAGAAGTTACTCCATTTTTAGGGTTCCGTAGCCGAATGGCAAAAACGGAACCCTTATAGTTTCGACATGTCTGTCCGTCTGTCTGTCTGTCCGTCCGTCCGTATGTCACAGCCATTTTATTCCGAAACTATTAGGACTATACATGTAAAACTTGGTAGGTAGATGTATTCTGTGAACCGCTTTCCGATTTTAAGAGAAAATTTAAAAAATATTTAAAATGAAGGGGGCTCTCCATACATGGAACTGAAACTGAAAATATTTTCTTTCATGAAACCTATACATGTGTGGTATCTATAGACAGGACTTTAAAAATGACAGTACGGTTTCTAAAATGACTTTTTCATAAAGTTAATCAATTAAAAGATATACGCTTCCAAAGTGGTAAAATGTGTGTCCCCCCCCCTCTAACTTCTATAATAATGAAGTGAAAAATCTAAAAAAAAACATATGTTGTAGATGTTAATGTAAACTTTCAACCAAAATTGGTTTTAATGAGATCGAGTCAGCAGTTTTTGAGATACAGTATATTTTCTAAAACCGCAAATATAACTTTGTAATTCATTTGGCGTAGTTTTAAAAATTGTAAATAATCTAGTTTTAGGAAATTTGTTAAGTTTTTGTTTTTTTTTTTTCTTATAAATATATTAAGTATATTATATTTATTATTACTACGGATTACGGAACCCTACATGGGCAAGTCCGACTCGCACTTGGCCAATTTTTTAAGCTTCCGTCGCGTGTGCAACCTTAATGGTTAAAGCTACACAGAAATCATTTCATGACGGAAATGTTCTCCTTAAAATTATATAAAAAATATCCCACGACAGCATATGTCTATCTTTTATGATTGACTCACAATAACACGTGTAACTCCCGATAGCTTAGCAGTTCGAAGCTTTCTGATTATAAAATTTGTCTACTCTTACGTTTATAACACTCTCAGTCACCCCTAATTGAAAAAGTTAACATTATTAACTATTCCATAAAAAAGAATCATATAAATCGATATGGAAACACCAAAGTTATACATGAAATACGCTAATAATAAGCCATCGTGCGTGAATACTGAAGAATCATGCTATAAGGATTATTTTTGAGAATCAGTCGCCGCGCTCGACGCGTCTCGCGGCCGAAGGTATAAAATTTCGTTCTATAGGTACTTAAGCCTCATGTGAACGTGATCTAAACAATATTACCAATACATTAACTTAATAACACACAAGGAGTTACATGCTGACGGAGTCGCGGGCACAGCTATTAACAATAATATTGTGCGGTTCTGTATTGCGATATTTTTCAACAGTATTATAGATTGACATATTATATTTCCCTACTAAATTACGAAAGTTAATCTGTCTGTTAAATCAAAATCACTGAACCGTGAGGAAGGACACAGGCTACTTTTTTTTACGAAAAACGACGGAAACGCGGACGATGTCGCGGGCAACAGCTATCTATACTAATAATATAATGCTGAAGAGTTTGCTTGTTTGTTTGAACGTGATAATCTCAGGAAATACTGGTTTGAATTGAAAAAATATTTTTAATGAAATAGTCAATTTATAGAAAAAGGCTATAGGCTATATATAATTACGCTAAGGCCAATAGGAGCGGAGCGCCAATGAAGAATGCTTCAAAATCGGGGTTAAATTTAACGTTAGCCCAAAGTAACTATTCCACGCGGACGAAGTCGCGGGCAAAAGCTAGTAAGAAATAAACTCCTGCCCCAAGCAGAAATAGATCAGCTAAAAGAAGAAATACGTTTAAAAATACAAGTAGAATTAGAAAACATTGAAAGCACCACCATCAGTACGTTAATACAAAATGCACTGTACCTACTCACAAGAAGAACTACCACAATCTATCACACACTCTCAAACATTCGGTCACTCACAAGCATATTCTCAAACCACGCATACATCCACACAAACCGAGAGCATAACTAACTATAATGTTAGAAAATGAAATTGAGACCCTAAACGATACCAATATAACTCATCTGACAGACATTTACACCCAAGGTGTACACGATAACTTCAAAACTGCCCTTACCCAATATTCCGGCATGGACCCCGCAGTCCGACCGAAACTGCCCAAACTGAGATACACACCAAAACTTTTCCAGCTAGTTAACTTATTCAATAAAAATATTCTCAGTCAGTATATTAGCGAAGAAACTTAACTTATAGACGTACATACCCTTATATATTGCACAGCATTAGTTATTTCTCAAGAGCTTAATTTTAAAATCTCAGAATATACAGCCAATACTCGCCAACGAAATAATAATAAACCAGCATGGCAACAGAGGCTTGAAAAAGATACAGATAAACTACGAGCAGACTGCGGCAGACTAACTCAGTATATTAATAACAATAGGTCAAACAAAGTAGTTAAGAGAGTAGAAGAAATATTTGAAAATATGGCTATCCACACCAAACACGAAACTGACAATAGGAAACCGGAAGAATTTTTAGATACACTAAAGCAAAAATTAGCTTTAAAAGTACACAGGCTGAGGAGTTACAAAAAAGCACAAGAACGCAAACATGATAACACCTTATTTGCTACAAACGAAAAGAACTTTTACAGAAATTTACACAAACCGCAAACTACTATCGATACACCAATCAACGACACTCACATAGAACTGCCAACAGCACAGCAACTTGAGTCATTCTGGACAGGTATATGGGAAGAGCAAGTGCATCACAATGATAAATCTGACTGGTTATCAGACGAAAAAACTAAATGGAGTGCAATAGAAGAAATGGAATTCACTGAATTAACTGAGTCTGATATAATTAGAATAACTACGAGACTACATAATTGGAAATCTCCTGGTATTGATAAAGTTCATAACTTTTGGTATAAAAAATTAGATTCCTTACACAAAATTTTAGCTAAGAATTTATCAGATATCATTTTAGGAAAACAAACTATACCGGAATGTATTGCTACAGGAATAACATATATGTTACCTAAAAACCAATACTCACCACAACCTTCTAATTACAGACCAATAACATGCCTACCCACAATATACAAGATCCTAACGTCAGCCATCACTTCAAAGATCAATGAACACATAGAAGATCACAATATTATAGCAGAAGAGCAAAAGGGGTGCAGACGGGGACACATGGGCTGTAAGGAACAATTAGTTATAGATTCGGTAATTCACAAACATGCAGCCACAAAACATAGAAACCTACACTGTACATACATAGACTATAAAAAAGCATTTGACAGTATACCACACTCTTGGCTTATCCAAATATTAGAAATCTATAAAATTAACACAAAATTAATAGACTTTTTAAAGAATATCATGCTCCATTGGAAAACTACACTTCAACTAAACTATCGATACAACACTATCACAACTCGACAAATAACTATAAAGGAAGGAATCTACCAGGGAGATTCTCTAAGCCCTTTATGGTTTTGTCTCGCTCTTAACCCCCTATCTCACTTAATACATCATTGCCAGGCTGGATATTCACTTAAACATAACACAGAAGAAACTGTTATCTCACATTTGATATACATGGATGACATAAAACTATACGCAAAAACTGACACAGAGATGAAACATTTAATAGATGCTACGACCAAATTCAGTACAGACATAAAAATGCAATTTGGTATAGATAAGTGCAAAACAGTTCATATAGTTAGAGGAAAGATAAAACCAGGAGACTATAGTATTAACGACACCGACACAATTAAAGCGATGGAACTATCAGATTTATACAAATATTTAGGGTACAAGCAACTCAAAGGGATAGATCATATAACAATTAAACACACATTAAACACAGAATACAAAAGAAGAATGACTGCAGTGTGTAAATCACAACTCTCTGGAAGGCACTTAATAAAGGCATTGAACACCTATGCAATCCCAATATTAACATATTCCTTTGGAGTAATTAAATGGTCAAAAACGGACATCCAACAGATAGAGAGAATAACACGCACTACACTCACTAAACACAACAACCTACATCCTAAATCTGCTGTTGAAAGACTGACCATTAAACGCCAATACGGAGGGAGAGGACTAACTGACGTCCATCACCTTTGGAAAAAACAACAATCCCGACTAAACTCATTCTTCCACACTAAATCAAACACAAGTCACATCCATAAAGCTATAGTCATTAACGATCTTAATTACACCCCACTAAACCTTAAAGATAAAATCGAGACAAATACTATCAATGATGACCCACAGAAACAAAAATTAGAAGACTGGAAAAAGAAAGTGTTGCACGGCCGCCACCCTCATGACCTAGAACAATCTCACATAGACAAAATAGGATCAAATAAATGGCTTAAAATAGGTAGCTTATTCCCGGAAACTGAGGGATTTATAATTGCGATACAGGATCAGATTATAAACACCAAAAATTATAGAAAGTTCATTATTAAAGACCCCACGATAACAAATGATAAATGCCGCAAATGCCATAGTCAGCCAGAGACAAGCCAGAGACCATACAACATATTACAGGTGCATGCATAACACTCACACAAACAGTTTATACACATAGACATAACCAAGTAGCAAACGCCGTATATCAAAATCTAGCACTCAAACATAAGCTCTTACAAGACACAAACACTCCTTATTACAAATATGTACCACAAACAGTTTTAGAAAATACAACCCACAAACTCTACTATGACCGCGCCATACTGACTGACAAAACCATTCACTACAATAGACCAGATATTACTCTCCAAGACAAAGTTAATAAAGTCACTTACCTTATTGATATTGCAATCTCTCAATACACATAATTTACAAAAAACAATCAGTGAAAAAATAAGTAAATATGCTGAACTCAAAGAAGAAGTAGCCAGAATTTGGAGACAGGAAAAAGTGTATGTTGTGCCCATTGTTATTTCCACCACGGGGGTAATACCTAATCACCTTCACCATAGCCTAAAACTACTAGATTTAAAAGACTCAGTTATATTACGCTCCAAAAAGCCGCAATTTTAAACACCTGCAGAATAGTAAGGAAGTTCATACAAACCGACGAAAATGAAATCTACTCACATAACACACATACATTAACATAAATACACACATACGCTACATTGACTTGGCTTGGCCCGTTAATGTAGCTTAAAACTAGCCTAGAGCTAAGAAAACATCACGTTTGCCCTAAGTAATAATAATAATAATAATGTTTTATTTGCCAAAAAGTACATAATATTACAAGTGACACATTATTATTATTATTATTTTTTAATTTAAAATAGGTTCGCGTTTGACCACCATCTCAATTGATGGTAAGTGATGATGTGGTCGAAGATGGAGCACGCTTACCTAAAAGTAACCTATTCACTCTTGACTTAAAGACTCCTAGGTTATAGCTATCGGGAAACACAGACTCCAGCAGGGAATATTAATATAAATTACATATGAATTCAAGGAGACATTCTGAATAGATATGATTAATGACCCCCATGCTAGGAAAACCTGTGTTACAGGGGTCATCCATCCGTCCATCATAAGCGATACAACACAATAAAAAAGGAATAAATTAAACTAAACTAACAATGTTATGATACAGAAGCAAAATAGTAATAATTCAATTGTAAAGGAGATCGGGAGATAGATTTTTTGTTGTTTGTGTTCTTTATAATAAATGTTTATGCGAGTTTGTGTAGTGTTTATGTGTGCGTGTGTGTGTTTGTGTATGTGTATGTATGATTTATGTGGGTGGCCTATGTATTGAGTTACCGTTCCGTGTCGTCATAGTTAAGGGTGAGTAGATATTCTTTCACCTTGGACTTACATTCAAACATGCTCAAATTGTGTATCTTGAGAGTGATGTGGAGTTTATTATAAACTAGCTTTTGCCCGCGACTTCGTCCGCGTGGTATAGTTACTTTGGGCTAACGTTAAATTTAACCCCGATTTTGAAGCATTCTTCATTGGCGCTCCGCTCCTATTGGCCTTAGCGTAATCTATACTTATAATAAATCTGTAGAGAGGTCAATTCTGTACATGAAATATATTTCCAAAATAACTATCACGGGGTGATTAAGGATCGATACTCATGCCAAAAATGCAATCAGTTAAATTTTTGTCTGTCTGTCTGTCTGTCTGTCTGTCTGTCTGTCTGTATAACCGTTATAGAAACAAAAAGTACTCGACGGATTTTAACGAAACTTGGTACAATTATTTTTCATACTCCTGAGCGGGTTATAGTATACTTTTCATCACGTTACAATCAATAGGAGCAGAGCAGTGAAGGGAAATGTTGGGAAAACGGGAGAAGTTACTCCATTTTTTAAGCTTCCGTCGCGTGTGCAACCTTAATGGTTAAAGCTACACAAATCATTTCATGACGGAAATGTTCTCCTTAAAATTATATAAAAAATATCCCACGACAGCATATGTCTAACTTTTATGGTTGACTCACAATAACACGTGTAACTCCCGATAGCTTAGCAGTTCGAAGCTTTCTGACAGCCCCGGATCTTCAATTTTTTTTAGGCGGGGCAAAAACTGGAAAATGCCGCCCCCACCCCTTTATATTTATGTTTACCTTTATTATATTTATAATACCAGCTATCAGATGTCCACTAATTGATTGTCATTTGGACATAAACCTATTTATTTACACATGTAAAGACATGAACAGATACAATATATATTTTAAACAGCACGTGATAAGATTTAAAATAAAAATATGTATAATAAAAATCAAATATATATGGCATTTGCGAATTAAAATTACAATTTTACTCGTCGAGCTTTTTGTTAAGCAAATAAATCTATAGCCTTGTCATAATTTAACTCGTGTGCCATTCGATTTTCTATCGCTAAAATTGCAAGACTCGATAGGCATTCCTGGCTCATAGAAGATCGCAAATAATTTTTAATTAGTTTTAGTTTGCCAAAAATTCGCTCACAGCTTGCGGATGTAGTAGGAAGCGTAGAGTAAATTCGCAGGGCAATACAAATATTCGGAAAAGCATCCTGTAAAATATGATAATAGATCTGTTGCAAGAGATAGAAACTGTTAGCTTTTTCTATATCACCAAATAAAAGCGGAGCTTGCTCTTTAAAAACGTAGAGTTCCTGGCAGAATTCAACGGCGCTAAATCTCGCTCGTATTTTCGAGCCAGATCTGCTCCATACTTTTGCAGTTCTTCAATGGTCATTTTTTAAATATTTTTACCTACCATTAAGGAACGCAAAATTCAAATTCAGCATGGTAGCACAATCAAACTTTTTAATTTGTGATATGATTCGATCAAATACCATCATTATTTCTTTAGAAAACATTTGAACAGGTTGGTGTGTTTGTAATTCGTCTTCACAGATCTCATCAAAATGTTTTTACGTTTCGGAATTAGTTTTATTTCAAAATAGGGTCAACGCCACTTTTTTGAAGCAACCTTTTCAGCCTCTTTTATCCAATATTCCATTGGATTTAGTCTCATTTTTTGCAAAGTTTTCAGCAGATCATCCATTAAGTAGTGCAACGGAACGGGCAAGAATAAGATCTTGTATTGTGTAAGGGAAAATTTAAATGATCAATATCTTTGAAACTACTCAAAGTTTCTCCGTCACAAATTCAGGTTATCATTATCGTCCCTGTCACAAAAATTTGAACACATTTTGAAGGCCGTAGATCATCAGGTAGCGGAGATACATGTGTCCAGCCAGCTTGACCTCAGGCTGTCTGGACATTAAGTTTTTATTGATTTCTCGTAAACACTTACATGTGACGCCATAAATCGTTATTACTGTCACACATTGCGTCATTAAATGTTAGTAAAGGAATCATATTTGAAAACGCTTCTGTTATTGAGATTCAGAAGTGCCAGCCAGAAGTTTTATACGTAAATTCAAGCTGGCTGGACACAGATTTTTGCATTTTTCTACTAAACCGCTGTACGTATCACAAAACTTTTAGCTCGATGCCTGTCACAAATTTATGTGACGCCCGTTGATATGCAAAAAGTCGTGACAATTACTTCCGTTGCTGAGATTGAGAGACCAGCGAAAAGTGGGTTTTCAAGCTGGCTGGAAACGTTTTCGATCGATTATCTAAGATCCTGTAGCTGGTGTTAAGCCGGCACATAAAGTGCTCTATTGACCTAGTTAAATGCGAGCTATTTTGAAGATTTGTCCAGCCAGCCAGAGTCACATTATGATTTTAAGAATTTCATTTTGTCACTGTCCCTTCAAATTGATGAAGTTAAATCTATGAAATCAGATGAATTTTTAACTTTGATTTCTGTGCAACCACAAACATGTATAGCGCAATTACTTATGTATTACTTTTCGAAAACGTACGCACGTTCTAAGTTGAGCTACATGATAACTGACAAATACTTGCACTGTCTGGACAGGTCCGCTCAAATTTGCGTGGTTATTTCCTCAAAAAAAATACCACAGACATGAACCTACATGCTTCTCATATACAAATACAAATTGTCTGGACTTTAAAAGAGACTATGACCTCTGAGTTTGTTTCGGTGTTTCTTCTCAGAGTAGTCAGTTAGGAAATACCGGCCTCATCTAGCTAAACTTATCACGCAAAAAAACATGACGTGTAAAAGTGTTATTTATAACCAATTTACAAAATAAATATTTCATTTCATTTAATTTTTTCTTTGATATTAATTCAAGTTACACTTTTTGAGCGTGGTGACCGATAAGAAAACAATTTTTTTTCTTTTGTTGAATAAATGACAAGTTAATATTGTTTAAAATATTTTTATTATCTTACAATACATGTAGGTTATTCAGGAATTTTTATCATTGAAACTATAGGTTTATTAGCAGCTAGTCTACACGCATACGTCTAGTCACACGCACACAAACACCGTGCCGAAGTCTGCCGAACTGAAACGACGTTAGACGATTGGGGTGTGTTAGGTTTATTTTCGTTACGGAATTTCTTGATTCGCTCGCCGCGCTCAAAGCTCGCGATAAAAGCTATGCAAGAGCTTAACAATATTTTTGTTTTAAACCTTGAAGCTGAGGCAATTTTCTTTGATTTATCTATTAAGTGCATTAATAAATTGTTTAAATAAATATGAATATAGATTATTTGTTTCATACTTTCCGTAAATTTTGTATTAAATCTAGTCACACAAAGGAACCAGTTCCGCCACAAAGTTAGTTTTGTTTCGATATTATAGGAAAAATGCCTCGAATTCCGCGTTCCTTTTTGTTTTCCTGCATAATAAACTATATTTACTATTACATTTTGGTCAAATAAAAAAGAAAAATGATCGAATTTTACAGCAGGGTACACTTTATTTTGATATTGCTCCTACGCACCTCGCGAATAATAATGTTCGTGCAGCGCGTCCCAGCCCGCGCTCTCGCTGCACCCGGTCACGTAGTTCGTGTGCTGTACCCAAAGACTATAAAACCATGTACCCCCGGGTATCGGTCGAGTTGATAGATTCACAGTAAAACAAGAGTGAAATATCTGTACTTGTACTATTATTTATTCTGTGGTCAAACTTAAGTAAATGACGAGTTGTCCATGCGTCTGTAAAATGTGAATTTGGCCGCCCTCTGAACTTGCCGCCCGGGGCATAGGCCCCGGCTTGCCCCCCCCTAGATCCGGGGCTGCTTTCTGATTATAATATTTGTCTACTCTTACGTTTATAACACTCTCAGTCACCCCTAATTGAAAAAGTTAACATTATTAACTATTCCATAAAAAAATTGGCCAAGTGCGAGTCAGACTCGCCCATGAAGGGTTCCGTAGTAACTATAATATAATATGCAAATTTATTTGACGAAAAAAAACCTTACAAATTTCTTAAAACTAGCTTATTTACATTTTTTACAACTGCGCCAAATAAATTTGTTTTGAAAAAAAAACCTTACAAATTTCTTAAAACTGGCTTTTTTACATTTTTTACAACTGCGCCGAATAAATTTGTTTTTCATAGTGTTTGTATGAATTACAAAGTTATATTTGCGGTTTTAGAAAATATGCTGTATCTCAAAAACTGCTGAACTGATTTCGTTCAAACTAATTTTGGTTGAAAGTTTATATTAAGATCTACAGACATATATTTTTTTTAGATTTTTCACTCCATTATTATAGAAGTTAGAGGTTGTGTCCGCCACACACACATTTTACCACTTTGGAAGCTTATACCTTTTAAACGATTGACTTTATGGAAAAGTGGTTTTAGAAACCCCGATGTCGTTTTTAAAGAACTGTCTATAGATACCACACATGCATCGATTTCATGAAAAAAAATATTTTCAGGTTTAGTTCCATGTATGGGGAGCCCCCCTTTATTTTAAATATTTTTAATTTTTTTTCTCAAAATCAGAAAGCGGTTCACAGAATACATCTACCTATCAAGTTTTACATGTATAGTCCTAATAGTTTCGGAATAAAATTGCTGTGACAGACGGATGGACGGACAGACAGACAGACAGACAGACGGACAGACATGTCGAAACTATAAAGATTCCGTTTTTTGCCATTCGGCTACGAAACCATAAAAAGAATCATATAAATCGGTATAGAAACACCAAAAGTTATACATGAAATACGTTTATATAATTAACTAGCTTTTTGCCCGCGACTTCGTCCGCGTGGAATAGTTACTTTGGGCTAACGTTAAATTTAACCCCGATTTTGAAGCCATTCTTCATTGGCGCTCCGCTCCTATTGGCCTTAGCGTAATGATACAAAATTATAGCTGTGCCCGCGACTCCGTCAGCGTAAGTTAATGTATTGGTAATATTGTTTAGATCACGTTCACATGAGGCTTAAGTACCTAGAGAACGCTTCGACCGCGAGACGCGTCGAGCGCGGCGACAATTCTCAAAAATAATCCTTATAGCATGATTCAATATTCGCGCGCAGATGGCTTATTATTATAAGCGTATTTCATGTATAACTTTGGTGTTTCTATACCGATTTATATGATTCTTTTTACGGTTTCGTAGCCGAAAGGCAAAAAACGGAATCTTTATAGTTTCGACATGTCTGTCCGTCTGTCTGTCTGTCTGTCTGTCCGTCCGTCCGTCTGTCACAGCAATTTTATTCCGAAACTATTAGGACTATACATGTGAAACTTGATAGGTAGATGTATTCTGTGAACCGCTTTCCGATTTTGAGAAAAAAATTAAAAAATATTTAAAATAAAGGGGGGCTCCCCATACATGGAACTAAACCTGAAAATATTTTTTTTCATGAAATCGATGCATGTGTGGTATCTATAGACAGTTCTTTAAAAACGACATCGGGGTTTCTAAAACCACTTTTCCATAAAGTCAATCGTTTAAAAGATATAAGCTTCCAAAGTGGTAAAATGTGTGTGTGGTGGACACAACCTCTAACTTCTATAATAATGGAGTGAAAAATCTAAAAAAAATATATGTCTGTAGATCTTAATATAATCTTTCAACCAAAATTAGTTTGAACGAAATCAGTTCAGCAGTTTTTGAGATACAGCATATTTTATAAAACCGCAAATATAACTTTGTAATTCATACAAACAATATGAAAAACAAATTTATTCGGCGCAGTTGTAAAAAATGTAAAAAAGCCAGTTTTAAGAAATTTGTAAGGTTTTTTTTTTCAAAACAAATTTATTTGGCGCAGTTGTAAAAAATGTAAATAAGCTAGTTTTAAGAAATTTGTAAGGTTTTTTTTTTCGTCAAATAAATTTGCATATTATATTATAGTTACTACGGAACCCTTCATGGGCGAGTCTGACTCGCACTTGGCCAATTTTTTTATGGAATAGTTAATAATGTTAACTTTTTCAATTAGGGGTGACTGAGAGTGTTATAAACGTAAGAGTAGACAAATATTATAATCAGAAAGCTTCGAACTGCTAAGCTATCGGGAGTTACACGTGTTATTGTGAGTCAACCATAAAAGTTAGTCATATGCTGTCGTGGGATATTTTTTATATAATTTTAAGGAGAACATTTCCGTCATGAAATGATTTTTGTAGCTTTAACCATTAAGGTTGCACACGCGACGGAAGCTTAAAAAATGGAGTAACTTCTCCCGTTTTCCCAACATTTCCCTTCACTGCTCTGCTCCTATTGATTGTAGCGTGATGAAAAGTATACTATAACCCGCTCAGGAGTATGAAAAATAATTGTACCAAGTTTCGTTAAAATCCGTCGAGTAGTTTTTGTTTCTATAACGGTTATACAGACAGACAGACAGACAGACAAAAATTTAACTGATTGCATTTTTGGCATGAGTATCGATCCTTAATCACCCCCTGATAGTTATTTTGGAAATATATTTCATGTACAGAATTGACCTCTCTACAGATTTATTATAAGTATAGATAAGCCATCGCGCGTGAATACTGAATCATGCTATAAGGATTACTTTTGAGAATCGGTCGCCGCGCTCGACGCGTCTCGCGGTCGAAGCGTTCTCTAGGTACTTAAGCCTCATGTGAACGTGATCTAAACAATATTACCAATACATTAACTTACGCTGACGGAGTCGCGGGCACTGCTATATTGTATAATTACGCTAAGGCCAATAGGAGCGGAGCGCCAATGAAGAATGCTTCAAAATCGGGGTTAAATTTAACGTTAGCCCAAAGTAACTATACCACGCGGACGAAGTCGCGGGCAAAAGCTAGTGATACAATATAGCTGTGCCCACGACTTCGTCAGCGTAAGTTAATGTATTGGTAATATTGTTTAGATCACGTTCACATGAGGCTTAAGTACCTAGAGAACGCTTCGACCGCGAGACGCGTCGAGCGCGGCGACCGATTCTCAAAAATAATCCTTATAGCATGATTCAGTATTCACGCGCGATGGCTTATTAATTATATAAGCGTATTTCATGTATAACTTTGGTGTTTCTATACCGATTTATATGATTCTTTTTACGGTTTCGTAGCCGAATGGCAAAAAACGGAATCTTTATAGTTTCGACATGTCTGTCCGTCTGTCTGTCTGTCTGTCTGTCCGTCCGTCCGTCTGTCACAGCAATTTTATTCCGAAACTATTAGGACTATACATGTGAAACTTGATAGGTAGATGTATTCTGTGAACCGCTTTCTGATTTTGAGAAAAAAATTAAAAAATATTTAAAATAAAGGGGGGCTCCCCATACATGGAACTAAACCTGAAAATATTTTTTTTTCATGAAATCGATGCATGTGTGGTATCTATAGACAGTTCTTTAAAAACGACATCGGGGTTTCTAAAACCACTTTTCCATAAAGTCAATCGTTTAAAAGGTATAAGCTTCCAAAGTGGTAAAATGTGTGTGTGGCGGACACAACCTCTAACTTCTATAATAATGGAGTGAAAAATCTAAAAAAAATATATGTCTGTAGATCTTAATATAATCTTTCAACCAAAATTAGTTTGAACGAAATCAGTTCAGCAGTTTTTGAGATACAGCATATTTTCTAAAACCGCAAATATAACTTTGTAATTCATACAAACACTATGAAAAACAAATTTATTCGGCGCAGTTGTAAAAAATGTAAAAAAGCTAGTTTTAAGAAATTTGTAAGGTTTTTTTTCAAAACAAATTTATTTGGCGCAGTTGTAAAGAATGTAAATAAGCTAGTTTTAAGAAATTTGTAAGGTTTTTTTTTCGTCAAATAAATTTGCATATTATATTATAGTTACTACGGAACCCTTCATGGTCGAGTCTGACTCGCACTTGGCCAATTTTTTTATGGAAGAGTTAATAATGTTAACTTTTTCAATTAGGGGTGACTGAAGAGTGTTATAAACGTAAGAGTAGACAAATATTATAATCAGAAAGCTTCGAACTGCTAAGCTATCGGGAGTTACACGTGTTATTGTGAGTCAACCATAAAAGTTAGACATATGCTGTCGTGGGATATTTTTTATATAATTTTAAGGCGAGGTTATTCGAAAAAATGTCGTTTTCAATTGTGTTTTATTCGTAGATAACACGGATTTAAATTTTGAAAAAAACATATTATATAATTCATACTTTGATCTTTCTATTTCGGTCATCCGATACACGATTACTTGCATTTCACTGCATCTAATTAAATCGCAAAGACAAGTCTAAATTACGGTCTTATTCTTATTTTATTTGAGTTTTATTAAGCTTTGAATAATAAAACTTATACCATAATAAAGGTCGTATATAATGACATACATGTCGGTCGTCATAATGTGAAATTTGAAAATATTTATACCTCTAAATTCAAAAATAAGTGTTTTCCTATTATTTTCATGTGCGCGGCCGCGCGCCTTGCGTCCTTTAGTCCCGAGCGGAACGTGTTGGAGGTCGGACGTATGCCAATTTTCAGCGAACCTGCCACCCCCGCTAAGTTTGGTTCCGGTCGAGCCAAAAAATCATTATAAAATATTAATTCCTATCGTTTAGTTTTAAATAGTTGTAATATAAATTGTTTTTATTAGGTATTTTAGTTATGATTTTGGTCAGTAAAACTAATGGACAAAATCAACAAAAAGAAGCTGTCATGGCTGGCTCTACGAAGGCTGAATAAACAAAACAAGTAAGAAGGCTTTGACAATATAAATATTTAGACCTATATAAATATTTTTCTATACTAACTAGGTTCTTTCTGTATTCTGAGGTACTATCGAAACCACAAAATAATATGTGTGTAAATAAAGACGCCACGCGCGCAAAAGCTATAATAGTTTATTTTTCTCGCGGAATAGATTTGCCAACCGCAAAAAGTGTGTGAACAATTGAATTTGAACCCTATGTCAAAGAACATAAAGCCGCCGCGTGCGCAAATGCTCTTTTCAAATGTCAGACTCAAAGGAAACTTTGACAATATTATTATAGGTACCTATAATTATATAAATTAATATTTTACTTTACTAAGTAGATAAGTACCTACGCGGAATAGATTTACAAACCGCAAATATGTGTGTAAAACAAAAACATTTTTGACTTTCTTTCTCCTATAAAAAAAATGAAAATGTTTCTTATTTTATTCAACAAAATATTTACAAAAATACCTAAATATAATATAAAAGTACTTACAATAAAAAAGAAATCACAAAAAGATGTGTTTAGAGTCTGCTGGGTTTGATCCAGAATACTGATGAATATCAATCCGATTCTTTACTAAACGCGCTAATAAAACGTTAGTAACCCGAGTTGAAATAACTGACCGTATTCGACTGTATTAGGTTTTATTTTCGTAAATGTAATAATGGTTATTATGGTACAGTCGATCATTCGTCGCTATGACCACAGTATAAAGATCATACAGTAGGTCGATACCTTTGATCTTGTGGAAAATACCGACAACGTCTAGACAGTATCGCAACGGCCAGGGTTGTCACAAGTCAACAATATTTATTACGCGCAGCACACTCGTGCCATAGTGTAGAAATATACAGCATGACCATTTCCTACAAAAATATCATTTATTATTTTCGGTAAACTTCGGTAAACTTTATAACTCTGTCTTCGGTGTTCGTATCAACTTTACAATGATGATCTGCAGTTGTATGCATCTACGCGGGTGGAAAGTTTGTCATACGCTATAGGAGATTTAAACCGAGATTTAGATGCTATCAAAACTGGTCTAATTGATTTGGGGTACTTTTTTGAGTACTGGTTGCACATTACCTGGCTTCCAGGATACTGGCACCACTCCGGTTTTAATAGAACGCGATACAGACGAGTATGCGATACAGGAGACAAATCCGGGGTACAACTCTTTAAGACTCGAGCAGGTATTCCTTCCGGTTCACTGGCTTTGTTCACATTTTGACTAGAAAGGGCTTTACGGACTTCCTTAACATGAAATGCAGTTTCCAGCATTACGGAGCCAAAGTGAGGTATTTTAGGTGGTAAGTTAGACGCCGTGTCGAGACGTAAACTTACCGCAAAGACGGAGGCATTTAAATTTGCTTTTTCTTGTGCGGTGTGAGCCAGTGTTCCATCCAATTTTATCATAACTAGGAGGCAGCGAAGGACGGTAAAAGTTCGAGTTTTGCTTCGCAGTTTCGGAGTCTGCTGACTACTACTACTCACCGTATGCCCCTGGGGCATTTATCTGGAGGAGAAAAGGTAGATACCGTTTTCACCAGAAAGTGGTCATACGATCCGAGCGAGGCCCAGACCTATACTGACAGTCTCTGGCGACGCAACGTTTGTGAGCACTAGGTCCAAGCCATTGGGCGTGTGGCCGTCGACTTCTGGAATGCAGGTTGCTTGGTGAACCAGCTGGTCGAGATCTAGCGATAAAAATCCTGCGGGCCTCTCTACCAGCGTGCTCTGTTTGTTGGTACGGGAACAACCATTCTTTATGGTGGGAATTAAAATCTCTTAGAAAAACAAGCTTTGCCATCGGATATTTGTGCTTTGCCAGTTCAGCTCCTGCAGCTGCCTCCGTAAGGTGGTCGAAGAGCCTAGTCGTCTCCTGTTCACCGTTATGTAATCAGTAAACAACACCAAAAACGAGCATAGATGGTCTAGAGAAAAGTGCTTACATTTCTTTTTCATGAAAATGATAAATTAGAAAAAGTTTCACATTTTTGTGTATGTCTACTTTTTTAAGAGTTTTCCAATAAAGTATTCATGTACCAAAGGGAAACAGATAATATGTTGTAAAATGTCAAAAATGTGACATATCGTGTCAGGAGCTATGGCTTTTAACTGCATTTCGAATTACGCGCACTCCCTAATGTTCCCCGTCCAACCTCCATTAAATGCCTTCTCCCTTTTGTATTTACTCGATTTGTTTATGATCTATGTAGGTTCATTGAGATAAATAAAATAAAGCTGTAGCGTACTGTATTATCGTTTTAACAGTTCTATGCCATATTTCTAATTTTCTCTATTCATACTCATTTTATTTCTGCTGCCACTGGTAAACTGGTAACACATTGAGTGAAATACATTTGACATTGCAAAATGTCATGTTTGCGTACAAAATGATTTTGTTTTTTTTTTTTTACTTCAATTTTTATACTTTTCATCATCCAAAATACTTTACCAAACAACCTCCAGCGCTTGTGAAATTGTGGTGAGTCCTCCACAAAAGCCGCAAGAGTTGAAGTTGAAGTCGAATCACGGCATTAGCCAGTTGTGCATAAATGATGTAGTTTTAGAGAAAAAAAAGTGTGCGGTTGAGGGACCCTCGTCGTCTCTCTCGTCAGAAGATAGTCGTAAGTATTTACACTTTTGCGTTACAATTTCTGCCAGTTTAGAAGCCGCGTAAAATAAATTCGTTCCAAAAAGTATTTGTGTGTTGCTATTATTGGTATAACTATTTGATTGAAAAATATTTATATTTTTTATTATATTTTTTAAACATAATATTTCACACAAAATACCTCTAAGCCCTCATTCAATATAACAATAATTGAATTGTAATACAACTCTCCTAATGTAAGTGTGCCTACCAAATACTTGATTTTTTATACTGTGCCATGAAGATTTCGCACCCTTTGGGAAAGTCGAATAGCGCGCGGCGTATAATTTTGAATCATACCCGTATTCATGACCTGCGTGTCCGTCAGATTTTTTATTCACCTTGTCCCCAAATATAAATAAATATACTTATTTTTAATTATTACTAATTAGGTTCAAGTTTATACAATACGTACCTATTCTATCTATAAACTTGAAAATACTTACTATTAAAACAAAACAAAATAAACATATACTAATCAATTCAAGTTGATCTACTGCATTGCTCTATTCTGTGACGCATCTTCGTACCTACTTGAGTTCGTGAACTCATGAGCGGTGCGCTTGGCGCGCGCGTCTCCCGCGCGTCGTAATTTGTTACGTTTTGCTATTCGTTGCGGGGGCTGGGGTAAGCGTCGAATACCTACGGTGCTCTGGATAACCCGGCCTTAAGGAGAACATTTCCGTCATGAAATGATTTGTGTAGCTTTAACCATTAAGGTTGCACACGCGACGGAAGCTTAAAAAATGGAGCAACTTCTCCCGTTTTCCCAACATTTCCCTTCACTGCTCTGCTCCTATTGATTGTAACGTGATGAAAAGTATACTATAACCCGCTCAGGAGTATGAAAAATAATTGTACCAAGTTTCGTTAAAATCCGTCGAGTAGTTTTTGTTTCTATAACGGTTATACAGACAGACAGACAGACAGACAGACAGACAAAAATTTAACTGATTGCATTTTTGGCATGAGTATCGATCCTTAATCACCCCGTGATAGTTATTTTGGAAATATATTTCATGTACAGAATTGACCTCTCTACAGATTTATTATAAGTATAGATTAGGGCACCTAAGTAGCGGTTATGCCGACGTGCAAAGGTAGTGTTTGTGTAAATTCGGGGGCAAACTGGCTTAGGTCTTCTTCGAATCGTAGGGCTTTGGTTTTTATTAGGTGGAGTAGTTTTGTGTATTCGCAAGACAGTTCGTATGATATACAGCTGCCGAACAGTGTGCGCTTTAAAATCGGAGTATAATCTTTGAGTCGGATATCGGAACGGCTTGCCTAGGAGGACTTTTATAACTGCTCGTTGGGCTCTTTCGGCTTGTATAATAATTGTCTTGGCTGCACCGCCCCACGCCACGATACAGTAGCCTAGTATGGACTCACATAAACCGATGTACACCATTTTTTGTATTTTTGTGTGGGCAGAGGTCCTTAGTTTTTAAAATACGTAAAGTAGCTTTCTCGTACGTGCAGCCAAGGATTCAATATGGGTCCTCCAGTTAAGACAGGAGTCTAGGTAATGACCGAGATACTTAACTGACGAGACTCCGGACACTATCTGACACGAGCATGTGACGTTTCTTGCGCTATCGTCCCAGACGTGAGCCTTAATTTGTAGAGAAAGATGTGATAGGTGAGTAGAGGATTTGGGGACAAAGGCGATGAAATTTGTTTTGGCGACATTTAAAGTTAAACTATTGTTGCTCAGCCAGACCATAACTTGACTCAAGGATCTTTCGGCAGCATCTCTTGCAGATTTCCATTCGGGTCCACTGGACAGAAAAACAGTGTCATCAGCGTATGCTATAATTTGGGTAGAGGGAAGGGCGAGTAAGCAGAGATCACTTACATAGATTTGGAAGAGGATTGGGCTGAGCAGACTCCCCTGAGGCACACCGAAATCTAAAACTTCTTCACCACTGATGTATTCGCCCACTTTAACACACTGAGAGTCCGGTCCGAAAGAAAACTATGCAACAATTTGAAAGCAGTGCCACGTATTCCAATGCGCTCCAGTTTGTTAAGTAAAATGTAAAATGGGGACAGAGACTGTGTCAAAGGCCTTAGATAGGTCCAGAAACATGCCAATGCAAATGCATTCACACTCAAATGAGTTTGTTGTCAATTTTATTTACGACAGCATCCAGAAGTGCTGATACAGCATCTTCTGTGGAGACACCTTTTTTGAATCCGTACTGGTTTTCTGCAATAATTTTATACTTTGCTAGATATTTGAGGAGATTTTTATAAATGACTCTTTCCAGTACTTTCGAAATTGAAGGAAGTACAGAAATTGGGCGATAATTGTTAACACTACCTCTGTCGCCAGTTTTGAAGATAGGATGCACAATGGCTTTTTTAAGGAGTTTAGGAAAAATTCCAGTAGATAGAGCGAGATTGCATATGTGTGTTATGGGCGGAATTAGTATGTGACTTGTAGACTTTAGAAGTTTGGGGGGGATTCCATCCCAGCCAGATGCACTGTCAACACGGAGGTCTTTTATAATAGCGTCAACCTGTTCCTCATCTGTCTCTAGTAGGCCCATTGAGTTAAGCATAGCAAATGTACTGCGAGGGCCAGTTGTTGCTTTATTGAGGCATTGTGGTATGTTGTTAGCTAAATTTCTACCAACACCAGCAAAGAACCTATTCACAAGGTTGACTGAAGAGACAGGGTCATCGGCTAGTTTTAGGAGGTCGATAGGTGGTAAAGTTTTTTTATTAGAATCAAGAACATTACGTACGGCGCTCCACAGCTTTTTGGGCTTATTTTTGGCATCTAAGTAAGCTTTTTCCTCATGTGTGACTTTAAGTTTCTTTAACAAATTATTGCAAAAGTTCCGGTAGCGCAAGTATGTTAATTTTAGTATTGAATTATGGGGATCCTTATTGACTTTTTTGTGCATGCTATCCCGGTTACGTATGCATCTCAGCAAACCAACGGTGATCCAAGGTTTGATTATTTTTAGTTTACTAGGGATGGTTTTATATATAGTGTTCTTTACTAGTATGGGTGAAATTAATTCGTACAGCTTGTCTACAGCGAGATTAGGGTCATCAAGTTTTGAGACTGATAAGAAATCGCATCTTTCGATGTCTTCAATAGCGCTAGGTAAGTTTAGACTGGGAGAAGAGCGTCTGTTTGAGCAACGGCTTGGGGGACCCATTTCTATGTTCAACAAAACAGCTGAGTGGTCAGTAATTGACGTTTCTACTACTAACGTGGTTGCAACCTAATTTGTCTTTAGTAGCACGTGGTCCAGGCAATTATTAAGACGCGTTGGTAGAACATGGGCGGGGAGAAAACCGTGTGAGGCTACTAGATTTAGGTTTTTTTTTTTTTTTTTTAATATTTATTTAATCACATTTCATCTTAACTTAACCTTAACATAACATCTGCCAAACTGCTAAGCAGTTTGTCGGCAGTACGTTCTCGTGAATTCGCATGCATTATACATTGTAAAAAAAGGTTATAAACTAATCCTAATTAAAATAAAACTTATATAATTATTATAATTCAGCAAAATACTATTAATTACATAGAATATTATAAAATATAAGAAAATATCGTTTGGTATACATAATAAATACCTCGGCAAGCTCACCAGTCGACTGATAACAGCAGCTATGGACACATAGATAAATAGTGCTTCCTGAGTACATTTTTGAGATGATTTTTATTTTTAATTCGATCCATTAGTCCCTCAGGTAGCTCATTAATGAGTGTGGGCGCAATCCATCGTCTAGTGCGCTTACCGTAGTAATTATTTGCTTTAGGGACGTGCAACTGCTTTTTCCTTGATTGTCGGGTTGGATAGTTATATACTCTTACTTTTTTATGAGTTTTCACATTATATTGTTCAATAATTATTCCTAATTTAACTTTCATATTAATCGGTAATACGTTACATTTATTAAATAATTTTTCATACTGCTTATTTGTACTTTGTTTAGTTTTATTGCTTACAAGAAGTTTAAGAAATCGAATTTGTAGTAATTTAATTCTATCTAGATATGATTTGAAGGTGAGTCCATAACCACACAACCCATAACTAATGATCGAGTCGGCGAGTGCATAGTACAACGAATACAGTATCCCTCTCGTGACTACAGGCTTCAAGGTATATAACTTACCCAGAACTGAGCGTAGTTTCTTACAAACTGTATCTACATGTATGTTCCAAGCAAATTTAGTGTCAATGGTCAGTCCTAAGTACCTGTATGTCTCGACCTGTTCTAAATTAGTACACATACACCTAGACTTTTCACTGTGTAAACATTCATAACTATGACCCTTTATGTTCAATGCGATGCATTTGTTGCGTAAATATGGGGAGTTTATTACCATACATTTGGTTTTGCTTGTATTTATTATAATACCATTGTCATGTGCCCATTTAATTATATTATCCAAGTCACATTGTATCGCTTCTTGTATGGAGGTTTGGTCTTTACCACTGAACAGGAGACATGTATCGTCAGCATACATATACGTTTTGCATTTTTGTATTACATTACACATGCTGTTTACATGTATAATATAACCAACAGGCCCATATACAGATCCGGTTGGAACACCATACTTCACAACGCCCTCAGTACTCTCAGCATTAGATACTCGAACTTTGATTGTTCTTTGCTGTAAATATTGAGCGAACCATCTATTGATTGGTCCACTTATCCCACACTCGTCCATAGCCCGCAACAAGCCGCCGTGGTCCAGAGTATCAAAAGCTTTTTTAAAGTCTATAAATACGACTACTACTAAGTTTTTATCATTCAGATAATTATTTACATCGTCTGTAAATCTTGCTAGCGCCGTTGCTGTACTTCTGTTAGGTCTGAAACCATGTTGAATATCGGAAATTATATCATTTTTGTCTAAATAAATAGATATTTGTTTGATTATAAATTTTTCTGTTATCTTATTAATTGTATTCAATATGGCTATTGGTCGGTAATTTGTATAATCTAGATGTGAACCTTGTTTATAAATTGGTCTTATTATTGATTCCTTTAATCTATGGGGGTATTTACTTTGTTTTATACATAGGTTTATAAAGTGCGCTATTACAGGACTTATGACATTTTTAATTATCTTTAAATCTTGTACCCGAATACCATCTGAACCCGGCGACTTATTGCAGTCCAGTGAGTCTATTATTCTAGAGATCTGGGTGGGCGTTGCATAATTAAATCTAAAAGAAACATTACATGGTTTAACATAATCACATCGGTTTAAAAAAATCTTGTCACATTTATGCTTAATATTGTCTATTTCCGTTGTAAATGTGTTACAAAAATTGTTACAAATAGTGTGCAAACATTCTTTTTTATGTAAATATCTCTCTATAATGCTATCTACTGTTACTTTGCTTCTACCAAGCCAATTATTAATATTGCCCCATATCTTACGCATGTCTCCCTTACAGTTTTTTATTTCTTCACGTCTATACAAATTTTTAGCCACATTTATCAGTTTTTGTGTTTTATTTCTATATTTCGTGTATTGTAATCTTAAATTGTTATTTCTGGGATCCATTTTCCAGCGCCTGAATAAGTCGTCTTTGTGTCTAATCATATTTTGTAATGTATTATTAACCCAAGCTTGACAATCACGTTTTTTAAACGTTGATAGTTGTTTAGAAGACTCATAAATGTCGCTAAAAATCTTAAATATACTATCATATAATACAATGGGATCCTGAGTGTTCATTAGTTGTTGCCAGTCAACACTACGCAATTTGTTAATTACTAATTTGTTTTGAACGGTCATTGTGTTCAATTGTGTACATTTTTTAATGTTAAAATCAGCTGATAAACCTGTTAGGAAGTGGTCCGCAATCCTAGTTGTTACGGTGTACGCTTCCACAACGCTTGCCTTCTCAGTCCGCACAAATATATGGTCGAGGCACGACGTCACATTTCGCTCGCCCGTGACGACGTCCCGTGTTACGTCTTGTATGCCACATTGTAATCCTCTCTCCGATAGCGCGTTCAAGTACCTAATGGCACTCGAGTCCATGTTATTTTGTAGTATGTTTATGTTACAGTCGCCGACCACAATAATGTTATTTCGGTTTGGTATATTTTGGAGATAGCTTTTAAAATCCGTAACAAAGTTATTTTTATTTGTGCTTGGTGGTCTATAGACAACTATAATATCCGTGGTGTATTTATTCATGATAAGCTGACCATGCACAAACTCATAGGTCGCTGTGATACCGGATCTTACTGGATTAAACTGTATTCTGTCGTTGACGTACACTAATATTCCTCCGCCTCTCCTGTCTTCTCTTGTCAAAACATGCATACTAAATCCACTGATCTCGTATAATCTTGTCTCTTCTTCCTTAATATTTATTTCCGATAAACAAACTAAATCCAGTCTGTGTATGCATTTGTTAATTAGGACGATCAGTTCATTAAAATGTTTTCTTAATGAGCATACATTTATGTGTATAACTTGGAGTGAGGTTGGTCGTTTGTTTACGTGTTCGTACCATTCATCTAGCTGTGTATATTTTGTATACTCTATATCTGTCATATCTGACTCAATGTTCATTTTTATTATTTTATTTTATGGTCAAAATTTTGTACTGTGACTATAATTTAAAAAAGAGAAAAAATAGGTACTTTCGGTTTTTTTTTTTTTTTTTTTAGTGGGTGGAAGTTATAAAATGTATGGGACTACTCTTTATTTTCTGCAAGGTAATTCTGAATATCGTTTTCGAAACGTATTTGATGTACTGTTTTATCAGCGTCGTCCTTCTTTATCAAGATTTTAGAATTTTGAATCCATATATACTTGTACGATTCCTTTAACTTAGTTTTAGCAGCCCAGAACAAGTTACGCATTTGACGTGTTAGATGTTCATTAACATATATTGGTGAATGATCTTTGTTTTGATAAATAGTGTCATTTGTTATTTTGGATTCCTTGCGAGTTTTCAACCAGCCTGTCCGTGCTGCTCTTGTGCGTAGTGTAACAATTATTGGCCGTGGGTATTTACCATCGACTCCTCTCGTAGGTACCCTCCAGGCTTTTTCAATATCTTCAGGGTTTAGTTGTAACTTCTCTGCAATCTTTGACACAATTTCCAGAACATTCTCTCCATCCTGTTTTTGTACATGTACTAGTTCAATATTCCTGTTCAATTCTTTTTGTTCCAACATCATAATACGCTCCTCCAATGCCTTGTTACATTTTTCTGCATATATTTTATTTTGGTACAGGTCCTTTATTTGGTTATCTTGTTTTTTTATTTTTTCTGAGAATTCGGTCTGTTGTTTGTGTAACTCTTCACAGTTTGAGTTTAACTCGTAAAGCGATTTCTCTGTATCTTTATTATTTTTCTTAATTTCTGCCATTTCGGTTTTGATTTCGGATATGTCCGTCTGCATGCGTACGAAAAGTGAGCTTTGCTCCTCTTTCATGGTGGTAAGAAGACAATGCATAGCTTTCATTTCCTCTCGAAAGGCGTTAATTGTTTCGCTCAAGTTACTGACTGAACAGCAGGCAGTTTTGGTTCTTATAATTTCACGTGCTCCTGGCGAATCACTATCTGAGTCCATAGCTATTCGTTTTTTAGACTGTCTTTCGTTAACCCAAGAACCTAACGGTATCTGCATGTCCTTCAAATCCGCGACATTTGGTTCCGATGCATAGTAATTTCCACTTCCAGGTGGTGTGCGCTCCATGCCGAGCGGGCGGCACGCGCCGCGCTCTGTTCTTGGCACTGATAGATGTATCACAATGTATTCCTCACTCACTTAACCGCACACGTATAACTTAGCCGTCCAGTATTTAATTTAACTAACTTAGATTTAGATATCCGTTACGCGTCTGCACTCTACGCGCGATCCACGAGAACTTATGGATAGGAACGGAGGTCGTTGTATCCGTGAGCAATATTGATATTTAAGTCCCCTAATATAGAAATATTTTTGCATTTGCTATAATCTGTCAACAGATTATCCATGCTGTCGAAGAAATTGTCTAAATTCTTTTGTGAGGGAGGTCTATATAGGGCTATTATTGTTATATTATTTTGGAATGAGCATACCAGGCAACTAGCGTCAGTAAATTCTGGTTCAGAAATGCAGAAGTTCAGTGTTTCTTTAACATAGATCACTACGCCATCATTTTGGTTAATGAGATTCTTGGTTTGAGAAGAGGTAACCATGAATGGCTGGGACTGTATCGTTCTTTAGCCAGCACTCTGTCAGTATTAAAACATCGCACTTTATTTTAATAGACGACAAGGAGACATTGAAGCTCATTGAAGTTTTTGTTCAGGCTTCTAATGTTGAGATGTAAGACATTTAATGCGAGGGTGGAGCTTAAATAATTAGCACATGTGTCCGGAGTACATGTGAAGGAAGCTGAGACTTTGAAACCATCCAAATCATTGTTAATTTCGATTAATGATGCCATTAAAATTTCGTGGTCACAATGCAGGACCATAGTTCGACTCCCATGTGCACTACTTTTTGGATTAACAACCCTCACTAATGGCCCATTAGTGAGGGTTGTTAATCCAAAAAGTAGTGCACATGGGAGTCGAACTATGGTCCTGCATTGTGACCACGAAATTTCATGACCTTGACCTTGATGACCTTTCATGTCATAGAGTATCAATCGTCCGTGCAACATAATCGATTTATACAAGAGTTTGGCAGGCGCGTGTAGCTGTGAGTATGGTTCTTTTTTTAGAAATGTATGGTGTTTTTGTATGAATAGGCAACAATATGAGTGTATTGGTAAAGACATAATATGTTCTTTACTGTTCAAGTGTGTTTTGCATGACACTGAAGTGATAAATAGTAATGTGAGAAGTGTGTACTCACAATAATAGTTTGATATTCCGTATCCGGCATGAAATAAATATAGTTTTGTGTATGTGTGGTATACAAACGCAGTATTTGAATTACTTAAACTTGATGTAAAAACCTTATGAAATAACTCTATTTTAGTAAGTATTAAGGCAAAAAACTTCAGAAATATTTCTATCACTAATTTTGACATTACAAGGCCGCGACTAATTTCGGGTAGGAAACAATCTTGCGGTGAGTGCATGGTTCTATAGATCAGTCATTTATTTGTTTGCTGTTCCAATTCCCGCAGGGTATGTTCCGATCTAACAAGTATTTGTTTGACTCCAGTGACCTTCCTCAAAAAGATGTTGCCGTTAGCTCAAACAACAACAGAAGTCGTACTTATTTACTTTAGCAAATTCCTTAGCGGTAAAAAAGAGTTTTCTAGAGCTGGCAGGGAGGTACTCTGATACGAAAATTGGTCGCCGTTCACTTATTAGGCCGATGCTCTGAGTACTGAGACGCTCACCTTCTTTATGCATTTTGTTGAAATTCCGGGTTGCTGATAATATTTGGTTTTTTATCAGAACGCTAGACAGTTCAGCTATAATCGGCCTGATCGTATCTGGTTTACCTGGTAGGCGGTACACGTCACGAAAGTCAGAATTCTTTAGCGGGACATCGACAATTGAACTCAGTTTAGTTACTACCGACGCGACGTAAGATCCAATACTGCTTCATTTTTCGCATGAGGTAAGGTAAACGCACCTATTACCGCCAGTTTAAGCCAAGTTCACATTTATGTGCAAAAAATAAGCACATGCTTAATAACTGGTGTCATTTTTTATTTTTATTCAAGTACTGAAACTAACGATCTTGTCAGTCAGATATAGAAACAATTCGAAAAAATGAAATAAATATTAAAAAAAATATAAATTGATGAAAAGGGCTATGTTCCTATTACCGACTCAAACCATGGGTGTGTTCCTATTACCGTTTTTGTGGCACCTATTACCGACCGCTAAGTGAACAGAACAAATTCAGTCAAATAAAAATGCTCATGTGGGTTTAATTCTTTAGAATACAGAATGTTATAATTATAACCAGCCTTTAATCAGTCTTAAGAGATATGCTTCATAATATGAATTACATATTGAAATATAACAGTGAATCCAGTCTATTAAATGGCGTTCCTCGTGCTTGGTGAAAACAGGTTGAACCCCAGAATTTTCATTAGAGTACTTGTGATTTCTCTTGTCACGAAGAGTTGTTCTAGGAATCCCAAATCTCTTTGAGGTTTCATAGATACTTGCTCCATTATCGATAGCCATCAATGCAGAGTCAAGTTGATTAGCTGTATATTACGTACGTTTTAATCGTTTCATGATTCTGAATCAAAATTTACCTAGTCGAATATACTAAACTACTAAAACTTTGCTTAGCAGTGGGTTAAGAATTATAGTAAGTGGAAGTCAATAGGTGATGTTCAGCACCAAGCCAGCCAACGGTAACTGGTATGTCGAACAGTCCACGGTACGTGGAGCCCTAACTACGTTGCTTTTCAAACAATAGGCTCTTAGGCCGTACTTTATAGTTAAACTTATAGACTAGACTTACCCTCTGAGCTGGAGACGACAAGCGAGGATCTGTTCTGATCACGTCCGTGATGTGTGTGTGTAAGTATATTTGAATATGTAATGGTGTCAAGTGGTGTCACGGCGGTTACAAAAGACGCAGGCTTCCACAGCGTGGTCCAGGCCGGGATGTAGCACAAACTTCGCACCAGATTGGAGCAGGTATTTATTACCAATTCACAATTACTTGCAACAAGGTTCGCGTGCCATTCATCTGACGTCATTCGGCGTTATTGTTCAAAATATCCCAGGTTTTTAGTCAATTCGGGATTCTAGATTTCAACTAATCACTAATCACAATCAATTTATCCTTAACCACGCAGATTCAACTCGATTTTCAATTACAAACAATAAATCAATCTCAACAAACTCGGCGGTTGCTTTTTCTAACAGAAAGCAAAGTTATATATCAAACCATGTCAAAGACAAGACCAAAGATAATAATGTTGCCAACCAAAAAGGTGCGTTCTGTTTCACGTTGGACGGAACATCTAACCCCCCCGGACGGGCCTACCCGTCCGCTAATCAATTGGAAGCCTTGACAAGGTTGCGACCGCTCTCTTTATGATGGATCCGTCCACCAAACCTCAGCAAAACGAGGGACCCCGTCGGTGCCAGCCACCAAATTGAGAATGCGCCCCCTGCGCCAATACAAAGGCTTAAGGTTGGCATCCTTAATCAGGACGAGGTCTCCGATCTTGGGCGGATGAGTTTTATCCGTCCACTTGACGCGTTGCTGGAGGATGTGCAGATACTCTAAGCTCCAACGCTTCCAAAAGTTCTGAGCGAGCTGTTGCACCAACTGAAACCGCGAAAGCCGATTTTGGCTCACATCAACAAAGGGGTACTCCGGCAAGGCGACAAGTGGCTGTCCAATCAAGAAATGGCCCGGTGTTAGAGCCTCCAAGTCATTCGGGTCCAAAGAGAGTGGGCACAATGGGCGCGAATTCAACACAGCTTCAATGCGGCAAAATACCATAGCTAGTTCTTCAAAGGTGAGAACGGTGTCTCCCAACAATCTCCGCCAGTGTCCCTTTGCAGCTTTCACCGTGGCCTCAAAAATACCCCCCCAATGGGGGCAGGCTGGCGGGTCAAACAACCAAGTGACCCCTCGGTGGGCCAAACTATTACCAATGTCAACCTGGCTCTCATTAAGGAAGGCGTATACCTCCTTCAAATAGTTACTTGTACCCTTGTAGTTCGTACCGCAATCAGACCTAATCAAAGAAGGTAACCCACGGCGAGACAAATCTTTCCAAAGTCGCCACAAAGGCCTCTGTCGAGAGGGAGGTTACCAGCTCCAAATGTACTGCCTTGGTTGACAGGCAGACAAAAACACACAAATAAGCCTTAACAATCTTACTATTTCGAAGTGTGGACGTCTTCAACGAAAAGGGACCAGCAAAGTCCGTTCCGACGCCAGCAAAGGGCCTCGCCTCATTGACACGATCAGCCGGCAAGTCTCCCATTAGGGGCTGCATAGTGGAGGCCTTAGTCCGATAACACGGCATACAATGGAAGACAATGCTACGAATAGTACGACGAGCCGACAAAATACAAAATTCTCGCTGCAGAATGGCCAACAGCGCATTGCAACCGGCATGCGAGTTTTTAACGTGACGATCAGTCACCAACAATTGAACCAAGTGGCCCTCCTTGGGCAACAAAAGGGGGTGACGGGCCCCATAAGGAAGGCTAGAGTGCCTCAACCGTCCTCCAACACGCAAAAGACCCGTCTTATCCAAGAAGGGATTCAGCTTACTAACAGCTCCCGACAACCCAACCCTACCAGACTTCAAGACCTCGATCTCCTTCTCAAAGTGTGCAGCCTGCACAGAGCGGACCCAAAAGAGGAGTGACTCCTGTCGCTCTTGAGGAGAGAGAACTGGTGACAGGCGCTTGTCCCCTGGATTCCTAGAATTATGGCCAAAACGCCTGATCCACGAGGTGACGTTCAACAATTTGTCGAGGGAGCTGTATCGATTCAACAAAAACTCAGGATCAAACGGAGGATCCTTCGTCCCAACAGCGAACACCTTAAGTCCGGGCAAAGGATCCGACATCAAGACTGGCGTTCGAGGCCAATCGTCCTCGGAGTGAGTCAGCCAGTCCGGTCCCCACCTGAGGGGGTGAGCAATAAAGCGGGGGGCCATGCACCCGCGTGAGGCCACGTCGCCCGGGTTCAGGTCACCAGGCACGTGCCTCCAAATCAAAGGCGTTTCAGAACCTTGAATCTGCGACACTCGGTTCGCAACAAAGACCTCCAAAGAGTGGACGGACGTCTTCAACCAACACAAAACAATTTGACTGTCCGTCCAGGCGTAAGAAGCCCGAATGTCAACAGTTCCACCCAAAGTGTGCGCAACGTGATTTAGGAGACGCACAAGAAGCACCGCCCCTGACAACTCCAACTTAGGGATGGTCAATGCCGTCCGGAGGGGGGCCACCTTGCTCTTGGCCATGACCAGTGACAACTTCACCTGGCCCGTGGCGCTGACGGTGCGCAAATAAACAGCGGCGGCATAACCGTGAGAGGACGCGTCACAAAACCCATGAAGGGTGGCAGTATAAACCCCAGGGGGGAGGATGGCGCGTGTTAGCGCGACCTCATTGACAACAGGGAGCACGGATACAAATTAGAGCCAGTCTTCCAACAGGGTTTCCCGAAGTGGCGGTGGTTTCGCTGAAGGAAGCATTTCGCCCAAAACAATACCGGGCAGATCCAACCATTAGGGTCAAAGGTCCTCGCTACAGTAGACAACACCAGTCGTTTAGTCCAAGTAGGAGGTGACTCCAAGTCGACATCGTACGTAAAGGTGTCTTGAACTGGTCGGTACTGAACGCCGAGGACGGCCATCATGGCGGGGTTGTCAACGTTTTCAAACAAATGAGAACCCTGCTTATGATCCTCCAACACACCTTCCAATAGCGCTGGTGAGTTGGACACCCATTTACGCAACTCATAGCCAGCGGAAGCTAGAATCTGAACCAACTCATCACGCAACAGGATAGCTTCCTCAATCGTAGGAGCTCCAGTGCAGACATCATCGACGTACAGGTCCGTTCTCAAAATGGCGGACGCACGAGGGAACCTCAAACGCTCCCGGTCCGCAAGCTCCCAAAGCGAACGAATAGCAACAAAAGGGCTTGATCGAAGGCCGTACGTATTCGTGTTGAGCTCGTACACAATCATGGGATCCTGGGGATGTTCCCGCCACAGGATCAACTGATAACGTCTGTCATCCCGGTGAATAACCGTTTTCCGGAACATCATTTTGATGTCGGCCACAAAGACTACTTGATGACGACGAAAAGACGTGATAACGTCACAAAGATCCCTCAACAATTTGGGGCCGGAATGCAGGCAATCATTCAAGGAGACGCCGGAAGAAGTCCGCGCAGACCCATCAAACACTGTGCGCAGTTTACCAGTGGATGGCTTGAGGACCGCGTGATGTGGCAAGAAGAAATGCTCTACTGAGCGCCAATCCAAATCTGACACCGACATGTGTCCCTAGTCTGCATACTCACGCATAAAATCTACATATTTTTGCCGCAGCACCGGGTCCCTGGCCATGCGGCGCTCCATTGCCAACAATCTCTTCTCAGCCGTAGGTCTGGATTGGCCGAGAGGTGGTCGCACCGCAACAAAAGGCAGCCGGGTCACAAGCCGACCGGAGCAGAGTCGACCGGTGTTGTTCTGATAGAACAACTCGCACTCTTCGTGTTCCGGATTCAAGCGGGCCACCTGAGGGGGCTCTTCAACCTCCCAAAACCTCTGAACGGCGTCAGAGAGGGCTGAGCCGGACACCAACGCTAAACCAGATTCAGGTGGAGGGGGCACTTCCAACACTGGGCCCATAACCGCAAAGCCGAAGATGGTTGACACCGCCACCAAGCCCCTCCCGAGGGACCATGGGGCCTCCGGCTGCAAGACCGTCGTATTTCCCAACAATATTCTCCCTAGAATATCAGAACCCAACAATAAATGCACCGTACAAGGGGAATCAAACCAGGTGTCAGCCAAATCCAGACCTGACGTCAACCATAGAACATCCAAAGGCAACTGACAATCGGGATTGGCTACCCAATATAGTCGGCAGAACGAGGGCAGGAGCACGAAGTTTAGGGTACAGACAACTCAAAGGGGTGATTTCAAACCAGGTCCTTCCCTCAACAGTGGTGACAGCCGTTTCGCCAATTCCCCGAATCTGGCCTGAAAAGTCATTCACCTCCAGGCCAACCTGTCCCGCTAACCAAGACGACAAAAGGCAACCCTGGGCTCCTGTGTCCAAAATGGCACGAACCACAATCGAGTCACCCAAGGGTCCCCAGACCCTGACCGAGGCCGTTGGCAACAAAACCGTCTTGATCGGGGGGGGGTCCTTTAGCGGGGCAGGCATCAATTTCCTAGCGATGCCTGGGCGGCGACCGCTCGTCGCTTCCAGGCTGCCTTCGTTCACGACGAGGGTAAACATCAAATGGTTCGTCCGCGCGGTGTCCCGAGCCGCTCGCCATCATCGGAAGGGCATATCCCACCGGATGCCTGAATGGCGGAGGGCGCGACTCCAACCGGGGACGTTCCGCCAACGGAGGGGAGAGGTAGCGGTGCTGGTCCGGCCACTGCTGCCTAGCAGCCAACGCGCGTTCTCCCTGACGAGGGGAGACCAAATGGCGCTCGCGGGGCTCCCGTTCAACTTGCGCGGGGGTTGGAGTGCGGCGAACAGAATTGCGGGCCTCAGCCCGGTGCTCGTCTCCGGGGTACCCCTCCCCCCCCCCCTGCGCGAACCCTCCTCAGAAGATGGTCTGCTGGAGTGGTTCGCGTTGGCGCACAAAATCTCCAAGTAGGACCCTTTACAAATTCTACACGGGCGAGGGTTGGGGCAGTCCCGATGGAAGTGGGCCCCCAAAACACGAGAAGCACAAACGGCGTGCGTTGACAATGCGGCGGCGGGCACTTACGTGCAAATTCAAAAAGGCCGGGCAATGCGCCATGACATGCCCCGTTGCCTTACAAAAGTCGCAATCATAAGGACTCCGGGCGCCCGCAAAACGGGGGGCGGGACGGACATCAACAGGCCCCCTAGCCCTAGTCCGTCCCTGGTCTCTAGGCCGAGAAGGTGGCGGGCGTGACCCCGTGGCGCCACGAGTGTTATCCAAAAACCGACACTCGTCTTCCAAAAACTTGAGAAGGTCGTCAAAAGTGGGAAGATGGGTGGCACTATCCCCACCATACTTCTGCTCAAAACGTGACCTCAACTCCGCGGGGAGCAACCGCAGCGCTATGTGCACCAACAGATAGGACCAATGTTCCACCGGTAACTTCAAGCGTCTCAAGGCGTTGGTCGCTGAGACCAATGGGTTCAGCAAGTCAGTGCGCAACGTCGACGTGCTGGCAATGGCCGGTAGTCCCAAAATCTGGCCGATGTGCACATCAGCCAGGCAGCGCTTGTTCTGATACCGTCGGGAGAGAAGCTCCAGAGCGGTCGGGTAGGAGGAGTCCGTCACCGGCAAGTGCTGCACCAAGGCTCTGGCTTTGCCCTCCAAAACGGACAACAAGTAGGCCAACTTCTGGGCAGGTCCGAGGTCCGAGCGTGCATCCACAAGACTTTCAAAAAGATTTAGGAAGCCCAGCCAGTGGTCCAAGCGACCGTCAAAATGTGGCAGCTCTAGGGTGGGCAGCCTACCCAATAGTCCAGGGCCTGTAACAACGGGGGTCTGCGGCTTGGCCGCCTCAGGCACCCGGCTCTTCAAAATTTCCCGGACTCATTGACTTATGACATCCCCCAGGTATGAATCTAGCTTGCTACAGATGGCTAGTTACAGAAAAAATAACAATTTAATGCATATATTGCGCTGGATCAACACCAATTAAACACAACAATTGAATGCACAATATTGCTCCGGACAACCTCCAATAACACAATCCAATAATCACACTAAACAATAAATCAATATACACAATTCAAGTCTTGTTATGTTAGGCTATGTTAACAAATGTGTGATTATTATTTAGATAAACCTTTAAATTCAGATTAGTGACAATAAATTATTAATTACAACAAATATACCAAATTATGTACCAAATACAACCTAATAATTCCTAATTTCACAAATAAATCTTACTTGTCAGTACAATACAGGGACTACAGTACAAATTACAAATACAAATTTGAGAGCCCGGCTGACAAAACAATATATTCAAAACTTATTAAGTTATTTTTACCAAAGTTCAAAACTTCCAATTAAACCAGTGGATTTTATAATTTAAAGCCACGCTTCTGCTACCACTTTGTTCAGCACCAAGCCAGCCAACGGTAACTGGTATGTCGAACAGTCCACGGTACGTGGAGCCCTAACTACGTTGCTTTTCAAACAATATGCTCTTAGGCCGTACTTTATAGTTAAACTTATAGACTAGACTTACCCTCTGAGCTGGAGACGACAAGCGAGGATCTGTTCTGATCACGTCCGTGATGTGTGTGTGTAAGTATATTTGAATATGTAATGGTGTCAAGTGGTGTCACGGCGGTCACAAAAGACGCAGGCTTCCACAGCGTGGTCCAGGCCGGGATGTAGCACAAACTTCGCACCAGATTGGAGCAGCTATTTATCACCAATTCACAATTACTTGCAACAAGGTTCGCGTGCCATTCATCTGACGTCATTCGGCGTTATTGTTCAAAATATCCCAGGTTTTTAGTCAATTCGGGATTCTAGATTTCAACTAATCACTAATCACAATCAATTTATCCTTAACCGCGCAGATTCAACTCGATTTTCAATTACAAACAATAAATCAATCTCAACGAACTCGGCGGTTGCTTTTTCTAACAGAAAGCAAAGTTATATATCAAACCATGTCAAAGACAAGACCATAGATAATAGAATATTGCCATACCAAAAAAGATGCGGTCTGATATTCTCTTCGGACGGAACAGGTGATTTTTAATAATAGTTTTTAATGAAAAATTAATTACAGTTTTATATTTTTTCTAAATATTTTAAATTGTTATTAATGTTAATTACATTATATTTACCTACTAGGCAAAAAAATTAAAAATAATTACTAACACACTGTCCATAAAAACTAAAAAAAACATACAGACGAATTGAGAACCTCATTCTTTTTGAAGTCGGTTAAAAAGTACAGGTACATCGGTAATAGGTTCTATTGAAGAAATTCTGTATAAACTATTACCGACCCAATGAAATGAATATGTATTGAGTAAATGTATTGTTTTTTAGAATATTTGTATGATTATACAGGTGCCAGTAGCTATGCTAATTTTATTTTAATGGTATTTTAACTATAAAAATACAATATTAGAGAATTGTACATCCTACATTTATCAAAACATTTACATAAGAATAAAGTTGATTTTCACAGTATCGATACTCTTATTATGTATGGCGCTAATAGGTCAAATACAACTTGACACACTAACTAATCAAATTAGTATAGCCGACTACTTATTAATTGATGCATTATAACATAAAAAGTAGAAATTAAAATATTCGTCAAAAACCTAACAACGACCTAGGTCGGTAATAGGAATAAAATTGAGATTATTGTTCCTATCACCGCCACATTTTAATATTGAAATTGAAGCAAAATAAAGCTGTATCTCATTAAAATTAGTTATTATTTGTGCTTATGAAAGTATTAAGAAGGTATCAAAATAATTAAAAGGTTCGTTAGATTGCTTTACAATTATATATTATGCTAAAAAAGAAATAGGTGTACTTACGTAATCGGGAGCGGGACACTACTAAATATGCGATATATCCAGAGTCCGACGACAAACTGTGCAATTATTCTTTAAATCGTTGGTTTACGCGCACAAGCAAGTGATGAATATTTGCATTACAAATACATCTATATTTTCTCTAAAGCAACGACCTGTCTAACTTTAATGCAACTCTTTAAAATGATAGTTTTATGAAACGGACGGTAATGGGAGCCGATTTTGAGGGGTCGTTATTAGGCGCCTTTACGTTACGTTTCGGATTTCGATAGCAGAGGGCCTGGATACACGTTGCAGATCTTGTATTTTACTTTCCATTATTATCATACTATTCTTGTACGTAAGGTTTTCTCTTTGGAGTAACTGAACTTGTTTTAAACGCTTTTTTCGATTTCTGCATTAGATTTTTGAATAGCCAGGTTTTGGCGTTTCAGCTCAACCATGTCGGCTGCCAGTTTGGTCAGAGAAGAACTTTGATCAATGCACAATTTCGTGAGGTAAGCTTCTTGGTCCGTTTTCCAGCTTTTCAGCAATACATGTATTGACAGATGTTCACGCGTATATTTGTTTTGTTTTAGGTTTTATAGAAATATTTGTAAGCCATATTATGGCAAGATATGCTGGAATCAATTATTTCTTCAACGACGATTTTCAACAAACTGGCGCCGATAGGTAAAATATGTGCTAGCATTTACCATTTATCACCATCATTCGAAACATTCCTCTCTGTATGAGGCCTTTCGTTTTGAGTGTCCATTGTAAAGGCTCCGGTCATCATTATCCTTGAATCATATGCCGAGTCTGTTTCTAACTAAATTACAATAAGAATCGCTCAAAATTAGTTGAAGAGAAGGCTGACCTTGCAAGTGGTAGCTGACCATAGAATTAACATTATAACCTGTATCGCCACTGATAATCTTGCTATACTTCCAATTTTACTCGATGGTGCGAGCATTCCATTAGTCATTAGGCAGCTTCGTGGTGATTGCAAGCGTGCCACGCCTCTGTCTGGAGCGGGTGCGTGTCAAGCGTCCGAACAAGTCACGCACGCCGTAGGCTGACTTGCCAAATTATCGCAATCTAACCAATTTTGGTTAATGTTTGTGTTCTCCAGATTATATTGTTAAATCTAATTGACATATTATTACGCTTTTTTCATGGTTGGGAAAATCATCAAATGACTACTCCCGTTGTGGGAAGGGAGTGTCAGACTTCTACTGACTAAAAACCCTCCCTGCTTCTTCAGTTGCTCTTGCGTTCCGGGGCCATTGCCGCAACCTCGGCATTTTTATTATTACGTTTGCTGATGTCAGTCCATGAACGGGTCTTAACATATCGAATTATTTTCCCTCCGTGCCCCAGAAAGCGAGTTATTAGGTGCCGGCTGTCAACTGGTCATCTTTGACAGTCATTACGGGTAGTCAGAAGCGAGGCAATCAGAATTCAGACACCAGTCTAGCCAAGTGGTATCGTGTTACCCAGCTACTGTGGTGTGAAGGTGCTCCATGTAAAACACTAGTTCTCAGCTGTAGATCCATTTAGACTGGGATCCATCCTCGAAATAGTTGGGAAAAGGCGTGAAGGAAAATGCCAGTTTCAGGCTGCGTTTCCACCAGAGATGTGCGAGGATGCGTAGCGAGGGATGTGTTTGTAAAGAACCAATAGAATCGCTTCATTTACCTCGCCTCGGTCAGCACAGCTCTGGTGGAAACGGCTCAGCGGAGCTAGATTTTTGCGCATACAAAACAAGCGAGGGATGTGCGCGAGGGATGTGTGCGAGAGATGTGTTGCGAGGGATGTGTTGCGAGGAATGTGTGTTGAGAAGGATGTGTTGCGAGGTTTGCGCATCCTCGCACCACACATTAATGCGCATTTTCACAGCTCTGCTACACATCCTCGTAGGCACATTTTCATCGAACAGCTTTGGTGGAAACACCCACACATTTTCACAGCACAGCTAGACATCCTCGCACGACACATTTCCATCGCACATCTCTGGTGGAAACGCAGCCTCATCATCTTCTGCTTTGTTGAAATTGATATTAATTATTATGTACCTTTCTCAATAGTTTTAAATAGTACTTATTTCATGATAGTTATAAGTTGACCTATCGACTATTTAAACTCGGTTTAGAGGCTATTCGCACCGCGGACTACGGAGTTAGTAAATGCAGACAAGTCCATACTTAGGTCCGTATTACAGAACGTTCCTCAAGTCCAGTTTGAGCTTAATTCGCCCGATCTCAGTTTAAATATAGAATCTGCACTTGAGCATTGGTCTTATTCCAGAATGGTAATAAAACTGCACTCAGATTAAAATCGAGCCTCAAGCAGAGAATATCTAATTGTCTATGCATCAGTCTGTTTTCGTTTACGTTTTATTTTCTTCGTCTCCGCTGTTCCGATCTACGAATGATCGTAAATAATTCAATTTACTTTAAACCAAATTTTTAAGAATAAAAAATATGTATTGCACGGTTTCACTATAGCAATTACTTTTTAAGAATTTGTAAAAGCAAGTTCTTGAAGGTAAAAGGTGTTATGGAAATATTTTCTAACATATAAAAATATAGCAAGAGTAACTTGTTCGTGGAACGGAGTGGATCCTAAATAATGTCTGTGACAGTGTTGTTATGAATTGCTCATTAATTATATAATGAATAATATTCAAATAAATAATGGTTTGGGAACGACGATCAATAAAAATATTAAAAGAAAACAAAGTTATAGTTAAAACAAAACAGAAATGCATAGTTTTTACCAAATCTTGGTCAATAGATGGCAGTATTACAAATTGTCAAAAACCTTCATCTTGTGAAAATCTATACCATTTCTTAAAATATTTTTTTTTTTAGCAAAATTGATTGGGCCCTTCACATGGAACGCTCAGGTTCTGTTTTTCTGTTCAAATCATCGGTGAAAAAGTCATTGTTATAATCGGTTTAAGTTAGAAAACACGGGATTCATCTAGTAACTTAAAATGGCAAAAAATTACGTGTAAAAGTGTTATTTGTAACAAATTTGCAAAATAAAATGTGATTTCATCATCATTCGCCAAAAATTACTATTTTTATATCAAATAATAAACTGAAAAGCAAATAGTTAACTGACAAGGAAATCTCTGCTCAAGCGTGGTGTCGACCATACTTGGGTGATGAATCTACAACTGAGTAACGACCTAGAATAAAGCCGTACCCGGCTGAACTATGATCGATGAATCTATACTTAAGGAACATTCTAAAATTAAATCTCGATTCAAAACTAGTTTTAAATTGAGATCAGTGCTCGAGTTTCGTTCTGTAATACGGGCCTTAGACAGCCATGCTTGGTCATGATCAGGGTCATCCCACACTCGGCCTCGTCGTTACCATTTTCGGGTTTAATGCACACTTGAGCAGGTAAACAATTTACGTACACGATCACAACTATATCTACTATTAACAAACCTTTAAATTATCGCAGGTAAAAAAAATCCTGTATCTTCTGATTTTGTTATAAAATAGCCTAAAACTCCACTGTATATCCCCGTGGTTTTAGGGATCCGCATTACGAGTAATAATGGGGCGGTCTATACAACAGTCAAGGGAGAGATATCTATACTTATAATAAATGTGTAGAGAGGTCAATTCTGTACATGAAATATATTTCCAAAATAACTATCAGGGGGTGATTAGGGATCGATACTGATGCCAAAAATGCAATCAGTAAAATTTTTGTCTGTCTGTCTGTCTGTATAACCGTTATAGAAACAAAAACTACTCGACGGATTTTAACGAAACTTGGTACAATTATTTTTCATACTCCTGAGCTGGTTATAGTATACTTTTCATCACGCTACAATCAATAGGAGCAGAGCAGTGAAGGGAAATGTTGGGAAAACGGGAGAAGTTACTCCATTTTTTAAGCTTCCGTCGCGTGTGCAACCTTAGTGGTTAAAGCTACACAGAAATCAGTTCATGTCGGATATTCTCCTTAAAATTATATAAAAAATATCCCACGACAGCATAGTCTATCTTTTATGGTTGACTCACAATAACACGTGTAACTCCCGATAGCTTAGCAGTTCAAAGCTTTCTGATTATAATATTTGTCTACTCTTACGTTTATAACACTCTCAGTCACCACTAATTGAAAAAGTTAACATTATTAACTATTCCATAAAAAGGAATCATATAAATCGGTATAGAAACACCAAAGTTATACATGAAATACGCTAATAATAAGCTATCGCGCGTGAATACTGAATCATGCTATAAGGATTATTTTTGAGAATCGGTCGACGCGTCTCGCAGCCGAAGGTATAAAAAGGCGGGGCGTCCGAGCGGGAGCTTCTTCAGCTACCCCGTCCGATTACCATATATAAAATACTTTATTTTTAGACCAAAGTCCACATAGAGATACATTTACACATAAACAAAAAATAAACACACAAATCTATATATATAAAAGAAAGTCGTGTTAGTTATACTATTTATAACTCAAGAACGGCTGAACCGATTTAGCTGAAAATTAGTAGGGAGGTAGCTTAGAACCAGGAGACGGACATAGGGTATTTTTATCCCGGAATTCTCATGGGATCGGGATTTACGTGGGAAAAGCCTCTCACGCGAACGAAGTTGCGGGCAAAAGCTAGTATCTAATAAGAACTTTGAAGTTCACTCAACACTGCCTTTGCGTAAGGCCACTGTGATTCTTAGTATCCGTAGGTACCTATTAAAAGACTGAAATTTCAGCCTTACTTTCCTATACTTAGATAGATATGTCGTACGGACCAGCTACTTAATCGCAAGTGTAGCAGCTACTTAATCGCAAACCGTTTTACCGTAAAAAAATCTTACTTTTAAATTATTTGTCACTTGAAATAATGTAGATGTTCTTGATTTCAGCGTTTATAGCTGCGCCAGTGTTTACCTACTTTTTCTGCGGCTATATTCGTTTTATTTGTAAATAAACCTATCTCATCGCTTAACATCAGGTGAGATGGTGGTCAAACGCAAGTCTATCAACAATAAAAAACGTATCCATATAAACTTTGTATCATATCGACGGTTAAAAGGAAATCACTATCACTATATAGTATACTAGCAACCCGCCCCGGCTTCGCACGGGTGCAATGTTTATATTAAATATAGGCAGCGTTCGCGAGAATCGTTAACGTACGGCAGTTTTTTCGACGCCTTACTCCACAATTTTCACTACCACGAAAAATCCTATCTATTTTCCGGGATAAAATATAGCCTATACGGATTCGGAAGAATCCCTCTAAGTAATGGTAAAAGAAATTTTGAAATCGGTCCAGTAGTTTTTGAGCCTATTCAATACAAACATACAAAGGTTTCCTCTTTATAATATTAGTATAGATAAATTAATTGTTTAAAAACACTAGAAAAACACACTTTTATAAATGCACGTAAAATTATACAAAAAAATGTTAAGAAAACCGATAACAGATATAACGAGTGATACAATACAATCATGCCAAATTACAACTTTCTAGTACCAATAGTTTTTGAGCTAAACCGCGGACAGACAGACAGACAGACGGACATGGCGAAACTATAAGGGTTCCTTGTTGACTACGGAACCCTAAAAAACAAGATACAAGTTCAAATAAAATAAAATATTATATTCGTGAGATTAGATTCGATATAGACAAAAATATTAAAAAAGGTCATAGGCCCCCTCTGCAGAGGGCCGAAGCCTGCCGGGGTCGTGGGACTCATCCCGTTACCGTGGCCCCGGTATGTAAAGGGTTATTGAAGGAACACCGTGGATTTTAGTCAGTAAAAGTCTGACAGTCCCTCTCACCCTGCCCGGAGTGGGAGGACTTATTTGATAATTTTACCACGTTAAAAAAAAAAAAAAAGACCACATCCCTAATTAGAATCGAATTTAACGTGCTCTGCGCGCCAAGTACTTGATATGAAGTCAAAGAATGATGTCATTAAACAAATAAAAATGTACCTCATTTCTTATAGCTGTAATTTATTTATTTAAACTTTATGTACAATTGTGTTACATGGGTGATGGGCGGACTTAATGCAACAAGGCATTCTCTACCAGTCAACCTTTGGGTTAAAAAAAACACTCTGTGGTAGGTGTACAAGAAAATGGAATGAAATAATATATTTAATAGTAATAAATATAATACTAATATATAATAATACTAATAAAATACACATATATGCTAAAATGACAAACTAATAGATACGGTGCAATTGATATATGTAGGTATTTTTTTCTTTGATACTTACAAATTGTTCTGTTTTTTCTTACTAGGGATATTGCGAAATAAAACAAATATGGAAATATTGAATCAGTTTTTATTTATATTCGTAAAATTATAGATAAAACTGTACTTACCGCATATAAATCTCATTCATCGATATGACAATACCGCATCACTACTGTTTACTATATATTTTGTTATACATTAAGGGTGCGTTTCCACCAGAGATGTGCGATGGAAATGTGTCGTGCGAGGATGTCTAGCTGTGCTGTGAAAATGTGTGGGGGTTTCCACCAAAGCTGTGCGATGAAAATGTGCCTACGAGGATGTGTAGCGGAGCTGTGAAAATGCGCATTTAATGTGTGGTGCGAGGATGCGCAAACCTCGCAACATATCCTTCTCAACACACATTCCTCGCAACACATCCCTCGCAACACATCTCTCGCACACATCCCTCGCTTGTTTTGTATGCGCAAAAATCTAACTCCGCTGAGCCGTTTCCACCAGAGCTGTGCTGACCGAGGCGAGGTAAATGAAGCGATTCTATTGGTTCTTTACAAACACATCCCTCGCTACGCATCCTCGCACATCTCTGGTGGAAACGCAGCCTTATAGCTTGGCGCTGGAGAGGTGTCTGCATTTTGTGTCCGTTTGCGGTGAAAAGGTTAATTATTTTGATGATTAGGTACATACATACACAATTCCATTTAAGTAGGTACCTACTTATGTACTAATGATGTTGAAAAAATGGTGGATAAGTACCTACTTGAAACCTTGCTTTAGTCTACCTGCTGTTATGTGCCTGTTAACTTTGCCTAATATGTCTATCAAGTCTTGTCGCATTTGAGTGGTGACAACGGTAGATAGGCCCAAGTAGAATGAAATGCGGACTAATTCTACAATGGTCAAAATTTGCTGCGCTACACCGCCGAACGCTCGATGATGCATAATGACGATGTGTATCATAACGAAATAATGATACTCAGGGGCGTGCATGGGATTATGACAGGGCATGCGGCGGAGTAAAAACACACAAAAACTTCTTCTTTTATAGATTTTTAGCATAGCCACAGCCACGCATCGTAGCATGGTGGCGATGCGTGGCTGTGGCTATGCTAAAAATCTATAAAAGTTTTTGTGTGTTTTTCTCCGCCGCATGCCCTGTCATAATCCTATGCACGCGCCTGATGATACTTGATGACAATGTAATACATGCCTAGGCTCTGTCAGCGGTTGCGCCTTCGTATTAAGTTGAATATGATCCTGGGGTGACATATTTCCAGGATAAAAATGTTCTAGGTCACTTCTCAAGAACATTGTCTACTGTGTGCCGTTCATCCAATTCCGATAAAGAAGTGAAGTGGTAACAAGACAGACAGACATAAACTTTATGTACAACTAGCTGTGCCTGCGACTTCGTCCGCGCGGAATAGTGACTTTCAGCAGCATTTCTACTTATTTAGACTAATTATTTTGAAAATATAACTCATACATAATTTGAATGTGATTTTTGGATTGTGTAGGATCTGGAAGCCAGCGCCTCACTGTCCATTCAGAGCACGTGATTTCTTTTAAGTCTCTTAACCACGATTTCGTTAATTAATCCGGATGCGAGTGGATTGGGATGTTGTGTCAGAAGTTCGGTGTGCTGAATCTTGAAGCGCTCTATTTCCGAGGCTACTATTGCAATTTTTAGGTAATTGTGGACTTCATCATTTTTCGTAAACCATGGAGCATTAGTGATGTTCTTTAGTATGTTGTTTTGCACCCTTTGCAAGCACGCGATGTGTCTGTTGCTGGCAACTCCCCATAACTGCATACCATATGTCCATATAGGTTTCAGAATGGAATTGTATATTAGGAGTTTATTGTCGAGGGAGAGCACTGAATTTCTGCCCATTAGCCAGTATAGACTTCTAAATTTGTAGTTGATTTGGTCTCTCTTAGCCTTTATGTGGTTTTTCTAGGTTAGCCTCCTATCCAAGTGGAAACCAAGATATTTCACACAATCAGATTTTGGTAAAATATTATTTCCCAAGCTTACTGGGGGACAATCTTCTTTTCTTAGGGTGAAAGTTATGTGGTTGGATTTCTGCGCGCTGACTTGAATGCGCCATTGTTTGAGCCAATCAGATGTGGAATCCAGAAGTCGTTGTAACTTTCCACTTGCAGTCTTAGGATTGTCGTCCACTGCCAGGAAGGCAATGTCATCAGCGTAAGTAGCCACCATAACATCGTTTGAAGTAGGTAAATCTGATGTGTAGATGTTATATAGGACCGGTCTAAGCACCGAACCCTGGGGTACACCAGCTTCGATGAGCATTAAGGAAGACCGAGCATCCCCATGCTTGACTTGAAATTATCGGTCCGAGAGGTAAGACTTGTAAAACATAGAGTGTGGTAATTTTTCTTTGATTTTACATAGCAACCCCTTATGCCAGACTCTATCAAAAGCCTGCTGTACATCCAAAAATGCCGCAGAACAGTATTTTTTATTCTCAAAGAAATGGTTCGATGGTCGAGTGTGCCTTACGGAAGCCAAACTGGTGGCTGGGGACAATTTCATGCATGTCCATAGCTTCACTTAGTCTTTTGAGGAAAATCCGTTCCCATAACTTTGAGAGGACTGGTGTGAGGCTTATCGGTCGGTATGAAGAACATTCATGCGGGGCCTTACCATCTTTATAGATCATAACAATCTCCGATACCTTTCATAGTTTCGGGAAATATGCGACTCTGAGCGTGGTGTTGAAGAGGCAGGTCAGAAAAGTAATACACTTTTTTGCAAGTTCTTTAAGTATACGTGGAGTAATCAGATCAAAACCTGGCGCCTTTTTAAGACTAAGTAGCCTGATTTCATTGGAAATTTCTCTAGGAGATGTTGGTTTGATTGGTAGACACAACTGGGTATCTTGGTTTAATATAATGTCTAGCTCTGTCTCGTCCTCGTCACCTTCGTTTGGTTTGAACACATCTGCCAAATGAATCGCGAATGCTTCAGCTTTCTCTCGATCTGTTCGTGCCCATGCTGATTGGTATCTTATAGGAGGGAGTGTTTGCTGCGGTCCATTTAGGCACTTAGTTGCGTTCCACAATGAATGCTCCCCTCGTGCCGAAGGTGACATGGCTTCTAAAGTTTTCCTCAGATTGTTATTTCTTTGTTCTTCTAGAGATAATTTTAATTCCTTTATTGCTCTATTAAGGTTGGTTTTGTCTGAGTGATGTCGTGATAGCTGCCAGATCCTTTTGAGGCACCGCTTTTCAGAAATTTTATTCCTAATTTCTAAAGGCTGTATTGTAAAGGGTTCAAAATTTTTGTTACTCAGAGGAGTGTTTTTCCATGCTGCCACCTGGATAATGTTTGTGATGTATTTACAGGCTTTATCAACATCTTCACAAGTTTTTAAAGGCATCGTCAGGTCGATATGATCGGAAGCCTTCCCAGTCGGTATTTCCATTGTGTAGTAGGTTGGTACCTTCATGTTTCACTACAGTTGAAGACATTGTTAAGATAACTGGGGTATGATCTGAGGATCCATCTAGGCTTGACTCAATGCTGGTGTAAAGGTAGCTTATGCCTTTGACTACAAAGAAATCCAATAAATCAGGCACCTTTTTCCCGACTGCAAAGGAAGGGTTATGTTTTTCGCGCGTATCTTGTATGTATGTATGTAAATGTATGTATGTATGTAATATTCTTTATTACCTCATATCTCCAGAACCGCTGAACGGATTCACACAATTGAGGTATCCTTAGATTTGTCTTAGCAGCCCGAGTATTCTTAGATAGGTGACATTTGAAAAAAATAAACATGGCGGCTGTGCGAAGCCATTATACATGGTGAAAAAAAAATTATTTTTTTCGAATACTGCAATATGGGTATCAAATTAAAGGGCTTATTACAAGGATTTCAAAAAGGTATATCATGTTTATCATTAGTGTAATACTAGCAAAATAATACAATGAGAAAGTTTAAAAATATGAACTTTGTAGCGCGTAGTATTTCACAAAGTAGCCATTCGCCACAAGCATGCACCCTGCAGCCCCCATGTCCGAGCCGGCGCTCCGCCCGTCTCCGCGCCCGAGTTGACGCCGCACGATTCTAGCACATCGTCCAGTAGTAGTAGTCTAGTAGTGCGCCGCGAGCAGGTTATAGTGTTCTGTGGCCGCGAGCTAGCTTCCGATACACACGTACGCGCGCTAAGGCGCGCGCCGGCCCGGTTTTCGTAATAAGTTCATATTAGAATCGTATAACCTTTAAATACCTACCTAATGTTTGTTTTTCCTGTATTTACTCAATTTATAATATACATAACTAGTCTACTTCCGAAGTTTAATTGCTCCTTCCCCTATAACTTTCCCCTATAACTAAAAGTGATAAGCAGGCGGACCCATCCCATTAAAAAAATATGTTCAATTGGGTCCCGCCTGCTTATCACTTTTCAAAATAAAAATCTGCTTGTTTCTTGCATTTCTGTTGAGCAGTCGGGTTTTTTAGATTTTTTAAATAACTTTTTTTTATGGACAGTAGGCCAGTAAGTTGGTTCCCCGGTTGATAGTGTGTAGTAATGGTGTCGCTCAATGCAAGTTTTCAGCTGTCTACCCCTTGTGACTGTTAATCTACTGCCCCAGAAGGTGTGTTTTGCATTCCAATCACCACCGGATATGAATCTATTGCCCAGAGTTTTAAAATAATCTGAGAACATGCTGTCAGTTATGTTATATTTAGGTGGGCAATAGACCGCCGAAAGTACAATCCTCTAGCCGAACGCTGGTACCTTGTAGGTGATTAGTTGTGTAGGCTTCTAGGAGACAGTGTTTCAAGTTTGACTTGATTGCCAGTGCAGATCCAGCATGGGCACCTCCATCAGGATGGGGTGTGCAGAAGATTTTGAATCCTTTCAGGTGGAATGAACTTCTGCAGGTAGTGTGTGACTCAGAAATTAGAACTGCGTTAAGTTTGTTAGATATTATCAGTGCTTCAAGTTCATTTATATTTGGCGTTAGGCCATTTATGTTCCACGTTGCAACCCGTAGCGACGCCATTATTTGGTGAGTTTGGGGATGATGGCAGTGAGAAGACTAAGTAGTGTACTGATTTGTTGCAAGAGCAGGTCTATCTTTTCAGATTGCTGGATTAAAATTTCTTCTACTGTGGTAGTTTGCTGGCTGTGATTTCTATCACATGGTTTCCTTGGTACAATATAATGTCTAGGGTTTTTGGTAACTGATGCATATGTCCCTTTAGATGCAGGGCTTGATGAGATTGTTGGTAGTTTATCTCCCGTAGTTTCTAGATCTGCCTTGTTGTTATTACTTTTAGTAGCAATAGTGTGATTTGTATGTATGCGAGGGCCAAAATTTTCTGGCTATAATCTCCTTATAGACTTGACAGCCCGTATAGTTAGCTGGATGATCGCTGTCACACAATCCAAATCCAAAAATCACAAAACAAATCTGATTATAGTCTGGCGACTGATTGCAGATACAAGAAAAGGGAAAAAAATAATAATTTGAATGTCGTGTTTATTAATATCTAATCAAAAGTCTAAAAAATAAGTTTTCAGCTTCTAGCTTTAAAAATGTCGTAATTTCCATACAAACTCATTCCCTATTTCAACCCCTAAAGCCCGATTTACACTTCAACAAGTACAGTAGCGAGTTAACTTGCGTCATCGGCGAGTTAAGTTGTTATTGTAGTTTGAACGGCAAAAGCGAGTTAAGTAGTAGTACATTAACAACTTAACTCCCAATGACGCAAGTTAACTCGCTACTGTACTTGTTGAAGTGTAAATCGGGCTTTACAGCCGCTTTCGCATTAAAAAGCAGCCTTTGTCCTTTATCAGGCTCTAGACTATGTCCGTACCAAATTTCATTGAAATCGGTTCAGTTGTTTACGCGTGATTGCGTAACACACAGACAGACAGAGTTACTTTCGCATTTATAATATTAGTAAGGATAGTGGTACATAGGCGGACTTAATGCAACAAGGCACTCTCTACCAGTCAACCTTTAGGTTAAAAAGACTACAATGTGGTACGTATTTTGTTAGTTAATTCTGACTTTCTGGAGTATGGTGTACAATAAAGAGTACATCTATTAATCAATCTATCATACTCTCGCGCAGAGAGGAGGCCTGCGTCTCAGCTGTGGGAATGTTATAGACAAAATTATTAATAAATATGATCTCGAAGAGAAATAATAAGGGTAGTAATAAAAACAGATTTCAATATAAAACTAGCCTTTAATATTGCATTGAATTAGTACAAAATACACGCTCATTGCACGCATACAGCTCAGCTGTAAGACTGGGAATATTTCTAAGACATTCATATAAATTATAACTTCAATATTTAAAAGTACTTTCATAAAGTAATAACTTAGGGGGACATCGGGTAGTTACGGATGTTTTTTTATGTATTTTAATGGCGGTTCGGAACACTCTGCTAGTCAATGCCCAGTAGTAAATTTATGTGACAGCGGGAGTGAGGAACAGGGAAAGCAGCCATTAAGTTTGAATTAATAAATTTTGTAGTGTTATTAGTACGCCAATAATTTAGCCAGGCGTAAGTTATGTATGCATTCATAATTTAACTTGAGAGACGCTGAAGGTTTGATATTTTCATTTGTAAACAGTGGCGCTGTTTGCAAATGAAAATTCAAGTTTTTCTGATCGTTTTGTGGGTGCACACCGCACCTACAAAACGATCAGAAAAACTTCCGTCAAATTTCAGTCAGATTTTGAAGTCGTGTAACATTTTCTACCCCTCGTAAACAGTTTATATGATTAGCAAGAGATTCCTATGGTTATTCTTATCACAGAAAAAATAAGAATCATTTTTATACAACTAATTTTAAACTTTATTTTTACAAATGTTCAAATTTGAGTATTTTTACAAGATTGTTACTTTAAAACGTAACCATATGTTTACATTTGTAGATGCTTCGTAAAATATACATTTTTACACCCTTTTCCTATTTATTTTAGGTGAGAGGCAGAGAAAGTTACAAACTCAACTGGGAAACTGAAGCAGTTACAAAATCAATAAAATATTTGTATTTACATAACTCTCACAATTTGTTTCGGACTAGACGCTAACGCAAGGAACACAGGCGCGTTACAAGGTCAGATGGACGTAAATGCTTTACGATTGTAGCACATTGTATCAGCGTTATTTGCACAGCAGCGGGTTCCAACTATTCCGTAATTAATATTATTATAAAAACATATTTCGTTTGCTTTTTACAGTTAAATAAATAAAATATGAACTATGATTAGTGATAAAATTAATAATATAAGTTGGTAGCACTGGGAAATTTAATATTGCTTAGAAATAAAAAAAAAAATACCATCTTAGTATTTATTTGCGATTTCCTCTTGTCAGACCCGAATAAAAAATGCAATACAATTTCAAAAATATTAATACGGAATGGAATCAGGCGTTTTTTGTGGAAATCCACACCTAACTAATAACTATAGAAAAATATCTAGTGTTAATTTAATTAAAAACCCAGATATTCATTCTTGCATGCAGTATGCAACACCGCCCTTCTGCCTGCAAATATGTAAACTTGCAGATGGGGATGCAAGTTTACATAAATATACTACATGGCCGCAAACCACGCTCGACATGTGTTTTGCTCCTCCGTGGAGCATCCTCAAGGGTCTTATTAGTTATATTTTATTGCATCATTTCCTGCATGTGCATATATTTGCGGGCGGGATGCTTGCATGCAGTATTCAGCACCGCCCACTGCATACTGCATGCAAGAATGAACAACTGATTTTTAGCAGAATTAACGCTAGATATTTTTCTATAGCATTACTTTCATAAAAGGATTTACAAAACAGTGTGAACCCGCACCGTTGGCTAAGTATCTAAGTGCCGGGTGGAGGTCCCCGCTACGCTGGTGCAGGCACGAGTTCCGACGGCACCAGGTGGTACGTGAGCCACCAGGACAGCAGCGGCTGTGTGATGGCCACGAACAGCAGGAAATATACTCTCCGCTTGGTGCCCCCAGCTGTTGGCTTGTTCCAGTTGTCAGCGTAAGGGTTGGGGGAATATCCCGGAGTATACCCGTACGCAGCCTGCGTCTGTGGCTCTGGTGCGTGCGAGCCTGATAGCAGCTGTAGTCTTAAGGTTTTGACCTGGAATGGATTGGTAAGTCGAGTTAAAAGTCCGTCAAAGTATATTTTATCAATTCCTTTGAAATACAGTGCAGCTGCTGAAGATGATTTCAGGAGACGTGTCGTTAACTTTTGTGTTATGGGCACTGCATATAGAGCAGTAGTGGCCCAGTGGTTACAGGCACAATTTACAAGTTGTATGTCGTGGGATTAAACCCTAATTAATAATCATTTTTATTATCACAAATGCTCTCAAAACTGTATCATAGGATAGAAATTAATATCCGACAACATGTGACATCCGGACCTGCGTGATGGTTTAAGGCCCACTTTCTCTCAAAGAGAGTAAGAGGAGGCTGTTAGGCTGTTTATGTTATTATGGTTATTGTAACTGCATACACATTAAAAAATATATATACAATAAATTAGTTAGCAAATAGACAATTTGAACGAAAATATATGAAGTCGAAACAATCGATAAACATCACGTTTTAAGTTCTAATGATACTGTAAGTGACCATGTCATTTTAAAATTTTATATCACTATTATAGCCAAAAATGGAAAACTCTTTTCCCAAGCACCCATAAAGCATGTTTTTCTTAAGAGGGTGTCGAGCCTACGAGACGCGCGGAAAATAGGTATTTACTGCAGCGGGCTAGTCGTGTGCGTTGTCACACACACAATGACAAGTTCGCTCGAGGCCCGCTTGCCGTTGCACGACGAAGTTTGCTAACTTTGCATTTTTTAATTTTTTGTCGTTATGTTGAATAAACTTGAAAAACGAATATTAATTATTTAGATGGTTTTATTTATCACACTAATATTATAAAGGCGAAAGTTTGTGAATGAATGTGTCTGTTTGCATGTTTGTTACTTCTTCACGCTCAAACGGCTGGATGGATCTAAATGAAGCAAGTAGGTACGTAAATAAATCACAAAAATAAATTTTAAATTATACCTATTATATAAAAATTAACGTTTGTTTTTACTGTAGTAATACATTATCCGTTCCCTCACTATTCATCCTATTGCAATAAAACTTTGATTTTATATATTAAATTCCTCAGATTTTTTTTTAAAGAATACTAGCAATGTGGGTACATTTCACATTACTAGCAATCTTGTTAACCCCTCCAACTAAGCTAAATATGCTTGTGTCTGGAGTGGGTTCACGTCAATAGTGTAATGGGTGGGGTTCGAACCTGCGACCTCTCGATCACAAGTCCGACACCTTATCCATTAGGCTATTGACGCTTCGAAACTGGGTAAGTAGCAAGTTAGGGTAGATGGGTATGCAGTACTTATTTGAATAATAAAACCAGTATGAAATAAAAAAAAATATTATGTAATGTCATAATAAAACCAGACTGAAATAAGTTTTGTTTATTAAAATTTCATTTAGTGCTCGTTTAAATTCTGATGTACTGTCATATTTTTAATAACATTCGGTACTGTATTATATATACGTGGGGCCATACCAAAAAAACATTTTTTCATTAATGCTGTCTAGCGAACTTACTTCGCAGAAAATATAAGCGTAATTTATTTCATAACAATATATGTATCAAGTGTAACTTAATTTAAAAGAAAAAAAAAATAAAAGAAATCTATAAATCTAATGTTATATTGCTTATTATAACATTTTACAAAAATTGGCCAAGTGCGAGTCAGACTCGCCCATGAAGGGTTCCGTAGTAACTATAATAATATAATATAATATGTATATTTACTTGACAAAAAACTAAAACTAACAAATTTCTTAAAACTAGCTTATTTACATTTTTTGCAACTACGCCAAATAACTTTGTTTTTCATAGTATTTGTATGAATTACAAAGTTATATTTGCGGTTTTAGAAAATATGCTGTATCTCAAAAACTGCTGACTCGATCTCTTTAAAACCAATTTTGATTGAAAGTTTACATTAAGATCTATAGATATACATATATATACAACGTGTAATTTAAAGGGTATATACATACCAAGTGCATGGCTTCTTTGGATGATAACAAACGATATGGCGAGGGTTTTGTAATCCTAAGTCTACATGTGTAGAACTTATTACAAATTCCAGTACACTGATACCAGAGACCGAATTTTTCAAATTAAGAAGAACGAAAAGAATTATCGTGTTATTGGCAAGTGACGTGGAAAATTATTGACCCTCGTAGTGTTGTGACACGTTTGTTATGATTGGTATTCAAAAAATATGTGAAACCAATAATTTGGTATCAATTCTTTAAGTCAGTTATTTTGTGCTGAAACTGTGCATAGAGACTCCATACCAAATGTTGTCTCAGACAGACAGACGGACAGACATGACGAAACTATAAGGGTTCCGTTTTTTGCCATTCGGCAACTGAACTCTAAAAAACGAGTAATTTCTTTAAATATATATTTTTAATTTTGGTACACTACACATATCACAGTATAGTAAGAAAAGAAAAAATGACAAAAAGATACTATACTTTGTAAGAAATAAAAAGACAATAAAACTTATTTCGAATTTTGGAAATACAATCGTATAAATATCAATGCATCCAAGGTTTGACTTCCAAGCCTGCTTCGTTTATTACCAACATAAGCAGCAGCTGAAAACGCTCGTTTAGGTTTTACACTGGTTGGAGGAATAGACAATAGATACTTAAATGCTGTTTCTAAGTGATATCCACTAATTCCTCCATTTTCAAACAGGCTTATTTCACGTCTATTTTGCCAACCCCGATTAATTTTGTATTTGTACTTCACCATCTGGGGATTTCATACTCTTATCAATTTCCAGCTATAACTTTTCCTTTAGTGTCAATTGGGGTTGGGATTGGGAGGTTTGTGGCATTAACTCATCATCTGTTTGTGATCCTGATCTTCCTTCTTCTTCTTCCGTGTCATCTCGACTTTTAAGTTTTTTAACAATATACTTTTTAACAATAATGTAACAGACTCTGTTACATTGTTCTGAGATCTCAACTACCGTTTAATAAATAGCAATAGGATAATCGCTAATTGCAAGACTCTTGCGAGACTCTCGTTTGGGCAACACTATATGGTTTATTGGATGTTGAAGTCCACTTGTCGAAAGAAAGACTAAATCTTTCACCTGCACTTTTCAAATGTTTCAATTCTGCAGTTACTTGCTTTCTGATTTTTTCACTGTAATTCATGACACGTTTTTGAATGGTGACGGCTGACTTTGGTAAATCCGTGTATTTTGCAAAGACAAATTTTCTCGAATCATCTGAAGTTATGAATATACTGAATGGAAATCCATCTAATGCAATCATTCTTGCCAAAACATCATCGAGGCTATCGTCAGCACTTTTAGTAAAATAATCATTTAACTTTCGCTTGGCTGGCGGCGGTGCTGTGTTCAGATTATCAGAATCTAGACTTGTTGAAGCTGATATAAGCTTGATGTTATGTTTTGATGACAAATGTGTATGTAATCCCTTAGTCGATCCATCCAAAGTCTTGAGAATGGCTGAGCATCGGTTACATTTGGCACTATTCCTATCCTTCGCAACTAAAAAATAGCTCCACATTGACGTCGTATCACTGTTTTTTATGTTTAACAAAGTCTCCCGCCATTTGAAATACTTAATTTCAGATAATTGACTTTTAAATTTAAATGACGTAGGTCGTGGATTTAAATTTAGAAAATATCTTGTAATGACCAAAGTTTTAAATATAATTAAGCATATCTTAAAACTGGAAACATATCTTACAACTATACAATAATATTGGTTATCCATCAGAATTCAGACAGGCTTTAATGTCCTCTCATAGGTATAATACAGGTTAATTAGGTAATTAACCTGTATTATAGATACATTGTAAGAATGATATTTTAAAAGAGTAACTGTGGAGTTTCTTGCCGGATCTTATAGAAAACGACCAATTTCGAACCGTGCCCTGCGCCAAACTGCTGACGTTTTATAAGTGCCCATGTAGGCCTATGTGAAATAAAACATTTTGAGTTTGAAAAAATCACTAGGTAGTAGTCAATCAGTAGGTATCTCTACTACTAAGTAGAGATACCTACTACTGTTTCTTGTGATTATTTTTTTATTTTTGGCTCGCGTTTGAATTTTAAGAAAAAAATTAATTCATTTCAAATTAATTCAATTAAATAATTAAATTTCAATTTGAAATTAATTTTTAAACTGGCATGATTGCTCTATGTTATCTCTTAAAAAATAGTCTTTTTAAGAGATAACATAGAGCAATCATGCCAGTAGCGTGCAACCAGCGCACCACGCACCATGAGACCATAAGTCTAGTTTAAGCATATACTAACGGGAACCCGTGTGAAATTAGTACTTCCCACAATATGATTATAAATTAAAGCCTGTCTGAATTCTGATGGATAACCTATATTATTATATAGTTGTAAGATATGTTTCCAGTTCTAAGATATGCTTAATTATATTTAAAACTTTGTACTGTCGTATTGACCAATTAATACAGCACAATGGAATTACAAATAAAAAATATCCGATAAGTTGGTCATCATGTATGTCATTGATATACACTATAAAAAGGAAAGGGCCAAGAATTGAACCTTGCGGAGCACTCATCTTGGCTAGGGATCCTGCAGATGTCGCTCCATTAACAATAACTTTTAGTTGCCTGTTTGATAAATATGAAAGAACAAGGTCAGCAGAACAGGAATCCGCGAACTCCGTAATGGTGTAATTTACAGATCAGTGTTTTGTGGTCAACGCAATCAAAAGCTTTGGAGAGGTCACAAAATATGCCAATTGCATCCTGAGATTTCTCCCAAGATTCCAGAATGTGACGGATGAGCGCTACTCCTGCGTCTGTTGTTGACCTACCTTTCGTGAAACCAAACTGCCGACTATGCAGAATTCCATTTGAGTTAAAATATGATAGCATCTGGTCCAGCATGATTTTTTCGTATATTTTGCTTAATGCTGGAAGCACATATATCGGTCTATAGTTAGAGGGATCACTCTTACAACCCGACTTAAAAATTAGTACTACTTTACTATGTTCCATTAAATCGGGAAAATTACCGCTGTCTATACATAAATTAAATGTGCCTGTTAGGATAGCAGCAATTGAGTCAATAATATTACCAAGAACCCTAACAGATGCACTCCATAAGTCATCAGTGTTTGTTATGTTAAGACTTTGGAATGCTTTTTAATTACATCAATAGAAATGGGCTTAAATGAAAATGTTGGTATATCCTTATTGAAGTTTTCCTTTAAAAAAGATTCTGCTGATAATGGCGAAGAATGTAGAGATTTAGTAACCTCTACTGGAATATTGGTAAAGTAATTTTCCAACTTCTCAGCCACTTTTGACTTATCTGAGATGACCTGATCATCGATGTTCAAAGTCAAATCATTCTAACCCTGTTGGTTTGTGTTTCCAGTTTCTTTGTTTATCACCTTCAACACAGTTTTTATTTTATTGTTAGAAATGCTAATTTTATTACTTTCTGATTTAGATTTAGCTTAGGGCGCATACTCTTTTAAATATCTTTGAGTAGTTTCTTACATAATTATGGAAGGCTTCATCGGAAGTCAATGATTTTTCATGGTATAAGTTGTATAAATTGTCTCAGCTTATTCTTATTCCAGCAGTGGCCCATTCATTAAATCTAGATTTATTACTCATTTGAAATTTTTTAACTGGACATGCCTTACTAAATTCGTGGCATGGTGAAGAAAAAATATCCTGTAATTTTCATTGGGGTCATGGGAGTCATAATTGGCCATTGAAAGATTACTTTACATGTTATCATTAAAAACATTAATTTCTTTTTAGTTAGTGGCCTAAGCTTAATAGTCTTATTTAATTGCCGCTTTTTAACCAACTCAAAGGATACTAGTTGACCTGTATGGTCAGACCTAACTCCACTAATTTGAGACGAGTATTTTATGGCACAATTAGTATAAATATTATCTATGCATTGAGCTGATGTTGCTGTTATTCTTGTTGCTTCCTTGTATGTGCATTTTAAGTTAAATGAACCAAACAATGAAGTAAGCTTGCAGTGTTCAGGTGAATTTACTAACAAATCAATATTTAGGCGACCACAAATGAAAACTAATTTATTATCTCTTATAAGCTTAGGTACTTACAATTTCTCCCATTATCATTAAGAATGATGACAAGTTTGATGCTGGTGGTCTATAAACACTTAAGAAAGTTTGGCCTTCATCTTCTGTACATGCTACCTCACACAAGCAATCAACAGAGCAAGCGGTGATATATTTTTATTCCTTATATCTAAGAGAATTATTACGTAATATTAAAGTACCACCTCCTACTGAGGACCTGTTGTATGCACTAGTAACAGAAAAATATTAATTTTAAACAACATTCTATCTGGTTTTAGCCAGGTTTCACAAAAACTTAAGATATCTATGTCATATTTATCTATTAACATTTCCTCATCTAATATTTTGCCGGAGAAACGATTTATATTCTGATGATATAGTAAAATTTTGTTATTATAACTCTCCTTTGTCACATCTAAGGGTTTAAACAATTAATTTCAGTATTATTAGATACCCTAGATAATACTGAATAGTCACTTAACCTAGGATCAGTTAAATTGTCAATAACCCAGTGTAAATTGTAAGCTAACAAAGTAGCCAATGAACTTTCGTCGTAAATTCTAAAATGAATGTAAGGATTGCAATCGGTATGCCCAAAAACCTATTACACGATGTTTGATGCAATATTTTGCAATCGACCACGTTTGCTGAGCAAGCGATATAATGCGGTCGCACTAAGTTCGCCGCGAGCTTAGTGTATTTCGAACAGCAACCGGGTGCACTCATTTTCATCATTTAGCGATAATTTTAGCCCTTACGTTACTTTGTTAAATATACTTAGCAATAAACCCTTGAAGGTTATCAGTGTATTTAACTTAGTAGACACACACGATATCCATATTGAATGTTGGAGAAAAAGTTGCATCCTTGGTTGATGCAACTTTTCTCCAACATTCAATATGGATATCGTATGTGTTTTAAATTGGATTTCAAAATTAAAGCCAGATTTGCAATCACCACCCCCAAAAACCCATTACACGATACCCATATCGATTGTGTGAGAAAAAGTTGCATCCGCCATCTTGGATTTTAAAATGAATGCCAGATTTGCAATCACCGCCCCCAAAAACCCATTACACGATACCTATATCGAATGTTTGAGAAAAAGTTGCATCCGCCATCTTGGATTTTAAAATGAATGCCAGATTTGCAATTACCATCCCCAAAAACCCATTACACGGTACCCATATAAAATGTTTGAGAAAAAGTTGCATCCGCCATCTTGGATTTTAAAATGAATGCCAGATTTGCAATCACCACCCCCAAAAACCCATTACATGATACCCATATCGAATGTTTGAGAAAAAGTTGCATCCGCCATCTTGGATTTTAAAATGAATGCCAGATTTGCAATCACCACCCCCAAAAACCCATTACACGATACCTATATCGAATGTTTGAGAAAAAGTTGCATCCGCCATCTTGGATTTTAAAATGAATGCCAGATTTGCAATCACCACCCCCAAAAACCCATTACACGGTACCCATATCAAATGTTTGAGAAAAAGTTGCATCCGCCATCTTGAATTTTAAAATGAATGCCAGTTTTGCCATTACCACCCCCAAAAACCCATTATACGATACCCATATCGAATGTTTGAGAAAAAGTTGCATCCGCCATCTTGGATTTTAAAATGAATGTCAGATTTGCAATCACCACCCCCAAAAACCCATTACACGGTACCCATATCGAATGTTTGAGAAAAAGTTGCATACGCCATCTTGGATTTTAAAATGAATGCCAGATTTGCAATCACCACCCCCAAAAACCCATTACACGATACCTATATCGAATGTTTGAGAAAAAGTTGCATCCGCCATCTTGGATTTTAAAATGAATGCCAGATTTGCAATTACCACCCCCAAAAACCCATTACACGATACCCATATCGAATGTTTGAAAAAAGTCTTCATCATCACTTTCACTTCCTCAAATGGTGCTTTTCGGGAGCAACTGCACAAGGTACTATTAGAAATACCCAAAACGCTATAGGTGTGCCTATAATATTTAAAGAGTTCCCTCGCTTTCTCCAGGATCCCATCATCAGATCCTGATTTCATAACAATGGAACCAACTAGAAAGTATACCCTTTCAAACGAAAAAAAAATTCCAAATCGGTCCAGCCGTCTTCGAGTTTGAGGTTACATACATAAAAAAAAGTTTAAGACGAACTGAGAACCTTCTCCTTTTTTTTGAAGTCGGTTAAAAAGCAATAATAACATCACAAAACAGAAATACGTACTTTTTATGAGAATGGCGTTTTTTTCGAAAATTTGCGCCAACTTTCTTCTAATAATATTTTTTTTTACATTTTCCCATAATAAAACAAATATTGAAAAAAAAAATGTTAAAGAAATATATATTGAACAATAAAAAGTAATTGTTGGGTATGCATAATAAATCGTACTCAAAAAACAAAAAATTAGACTTATGTTATTCAACGGATTGCTGCAATACATACGTACACAATAGATCGCGAATTATCGTTACCGGCAAAACGCTCCACGATGAGACGTGACCCCTCTCTGAGCTCCCGTGGACGACTGAATTTTCGACCGGTGTACGTTGCGTATGGTTCAAAATAGCGCGCAAATTAGAAGAAAAAATTAAAATTAAAACAACCAAGCGACATTTTTGAAATGTTAAAGCTGTAAATGATAGTATGATAATTAGAGAATAATATGAATTGAAGTTTATGAAAAAATTCAACAGTTTACTATCAAAATTCAGCGACGCACGAGCATGTTTTGTAAGGATTTTTGTCCAACTTTATGTATTTTTGTTTAATAAACCATAAAATATTTTTAAATTTTGCCAACTATGTTTGCTAACACATTTATTCTAGTGTTCATTACATATTTTTGTATGGTAATTAAAGTACTATTATAGGTTATATTCCTTTAGTAGTGAAGACCGTTTTGAGTTATTTTACTCGGCGCAGCCTTAACATAGGTTTCAAAAATCTCTAGAAGAGAGATTTTTTCAAAGTAATATCAACAGACCTAGTGACTGGCGTGTTTTGCTACATCTCTGACTAACACATAAAAAAACAGGCTTTAATGCTAAAATGAATAATTACAAAAAACACACTCACCAAAAAATAAGACAATGCGATGCTTGTATACACCAAACTGCAGTAGTACCCCGTCTTGCCCAGCACGAGGCCGGCCAGGAGGCTGCCTATCATGATGATGTACTTGTACCCCGAGAAGGCCAGCAGGTCCAGCGTCTTCAGGTGAGTGCTGGTGTTGGTGACGTACAGAGTCACCAGGTACATGATCATCTCGAAGATTATGTAGGCCAGCGCTGAGGAGGCCTGCATGCCTATCTGTTCGGGGGAGAAGCGGTGCTGGATACCTGAAATGAGGAATGTTATAAGTTACTTTCCCGACTGCAAAAGGAGGGTTACGTTTTATCCTGATAAAGTCCACATGAGTGAAGCCCTGCGCGATTACTAGAGTATGAATATATAGATAGATAGATATATCTTTTATTGTACACCATAACAATAAAACAAATAAGGACTTAACAACTAAAAGGGTGATATAATGGGCGGTCTTATCGCTAAAAGCGATCTTTTACAGACAACTTTTGGATGGATTTGACACAGAAGGAGAAAATAAATACGCGGGTAGTCCACGGTGTACTACATACATATATTAGGTACATAGGTATAATTATATTATGTATATTATTATATAAATAGTACGTAGGAAATAAATAAATTTTGTAGTTATAAAACACGTGGATAAATAATAACAGCCGCACGGGTCCATCTTGACATATCCGTTATGGTCCATAATGACAGGCCTGTTGGTCTAGTGGTAGTGGCCCTGACTGCTATGCGCAAGGTCGTGGGTTCGATTCCCACCTAGGACAAATGTTTGTGTGATGACCACGATCATTTGTTCTTTGTCTGGGTGTAATTTATCTATAATATGTATGTATTTAGACATGTATATGTAAGTTTATCAGTTGTCTAGTACTCATAGCACAAGCTCTGCTTAGTTTGGGACTAGATGGCGTTGTGTCAAAGTTATGGAATATTATTATTATATTATTTTCAAGGTGACCATCTTAACATATGGAGACTCCTCGGAGAGCACGTTAAGTGGTTGGCTGTAATTTGTGCATGTTTGACAGTCGTCACGGGTAGTAGAAGCCAGGAACGCTGACACTGACCTTGCCATGGAGTATCTATTACCAAGGCAGTCGCTTTATGTATAAAAACTTTTTTTCGGGAAGTCGGTTTTATTTTTTTGCAAAAAGTTTTTATTTTCGCGCTTTTTAGTGGGTCAATTTGTAATTAATCTAGTTATAAAAGCCAAAATGTCAACTACAAAAAACTAAAAACGCGCGAACAAAAAACACAATATAGAGTAACCGAAAAGATCATCAATGTAAATATCTTTTTTAGACTTTTGTTGATTTTTCAGAAACGGCTTGTTCGATGTCGATAAAATTTTCATGGGACCATTTGGGAAGTATACCCTTTCCAACAAAAAAGAATTTTTCAAATCGGTTGGCGAGCGACGGAGCTATGCACGAACAAACATAAAAAAAAAAAAAACAAACAAACATCCGAATTGAGAACCTCCTCCTTTTTTAGAAGTCGGTTAAAAACAGCTGCGACCGATTATACTGTGAGCCGAACCTAACGTAGTTTGCAAAAGACTGCAGATCATGATGAAAAAAGTTTACATTAAGTCAACATTTTACACACACAAATTTTTAACATCTAAAAAACTACAGGGCTTAACATTTGAAAAAACAACTGTAACAGGATACGTATTAAAATTATTTACTCGTCAGAGTTCAATAACAAGAAATGAGACGGACTCAAATCTCACACAATTTACTGCATTATCACAACTTTATAAAAAAGCTTTGAATTGTGAACTTAGACTGTGTTTATCAAATATTGAGGCATGATGGTTCCTATGCTGATAACCATTGTATTACAATTACATAACACAATCAAACAAACAACTCCATACTAATTTTATAAATCCATACTATGCTTACACAATCCATACTATCAATACTAATATTATAAATGCGGAAATAACTCTTTCTGTCTGTTATACCTTTTCACGCCTAAACCACTGAACCGATTTAGATGAAAATTGGTATGGGACTAGGAACCTGGGAAGGACATAGGATAGTTTTTATCCTCGAAATTCCCACGGGATCGGGATTTACGCGGGAAAAACCTCCCACGGGAACGAAGTCGCGCGCAAGTTATAAAATAAAGTTTTTTAATAGACCTGGTTATAGCACTGAAGATTTCAGCGAGCCAGTAATTCATGAACTTTCCAGACTTTTCTCAACAATGTTGGGGCCACATTAATTGCCAACAATATATTTGCAGTATTGGGGAGACCCTACATGTCATGGTATGTATAAGGCATAGCGCAGATAGGGTTGTATTTTATGTTAATTGTATAGTGTGCATAATATGTGTAATTTGTGTTCGATTGTTTGTCAATTTATCATCATTTAGTGTTTGAAATGAATATTATTAAAAAAAGTTTGATTCAGGATTCAAAAGTCCCAAACAGAGAACACACATTACAAATTAACTTAAACATCCACACAAAATAAAAAATAACAAGAATTAAAATAAAAGAAATGAAAGCATGCAAAACAGATAGGCTATCCAACCCCGTAAGCTACATGTCTCTCACAACAATGTCGTATATAGGAACAGTCTAGCCTACCTGCTTCATTACATCTCTTGTCCAGTCATAGCCTATGGTACACCACTAGTATGTCGAGGTGTATATTGAGTGCTGGTGCATCAATATACACTTCTGGACACATCTATTGGCCCACCTTAGAGTTTAGGTTTCGATGGCCCCTACCGAAATATGATTGCTAGATTGAACAAAAACTGTTGATGCAGTTTTAAACCTGATACATTTTACCATCTTTTTCGATCGTATAGTTTTAAATTTGAATTCAGAATACCATACGACATGGACCTACGCCTAACAAGTCGGATATGCGCCTTGTTAAAGGCAATTAATTTTTGAATAAAAAGCATGTTTTATCAAATAAAGGTTTAATTTAATAACGCGTGTTGCCTCCATGGGCATCTACCACAGCTCTCATACGATTAGGCATAGAGTTTATCAACCGCTCTATGAAATTTTGAGGGATCATCTCCCATTCCTCTTCTATGGCAGTTTCCAACTCCTGCATCGTCTGGGCAACTGGCTGACGAGCCCTAACACGCCTTTTTAGCTCGTCCCACATGTGCTCAATGGGGTTCATGTCTGGGCTTCTGGCTGGCCAGTCCATAACTGTGATGTTCACATCCCGAAGATATTCCCTGACGATGCCGGCCGCATGGGCTCTTGCATTATCATGCATAAAAAGGAAATTTGGGCCCACATAGTCCGCGTATGGTATCACGTGAGGTTCTAAGCACTCACGAATGTATCTTTCAGCATTTAATGTTGGCAGCCGTGGTCCTGTAACAACCTCAAGTTGAGTTTTGCCGCTCGCGGATATACCGCCCCAGACAGTCCATGAGCCACCGCCATAAGCAACCCTCTCTTCAAAGCAGCATTGTGCGAAACGCTCTCCCTTACGCCGGTAGACCTTCTTCCTTCCATCATTGCCATGTAACACAATTTTAGACTCATCAGAAAAGAGTACACGGCTCCAATCTTGCTGTGTCCAATTTAAATGACTGCGTGCGAAATGATGGCGCGCTGTTCGGTGGGCTCGCTTTAGTTTGGGCCCATTAGCTGGCTTGTGTGGTACCATATCGCGTTCTTTTAACCTTCTCCGAACAGTTCGAGCGCTCACAGATACTCCGTGGAAGTCGCGAAGTTGGTTTTGTATCTCAATGGAGGTAAGGTGACGATTTCTCAAGCTGGCCGTCACGATGAATCGATCCTGCCTTTCAGTTGTGACCCGAGATCGTGGCCTTCCTTGGCGACGAACAAAGCCGCCAGTCTCTAGGTACCTCCGATAAACATTTCGGACCGCAGATCGACTTAAATTAAGTTGAGCACTCACGTTTCTTTGGCTGTGTCCGGCCTGAATAAGTGCCACAGCTTGGGCGGCGACTTCAGGTGAAGTATCCATAGATTATTGATAGAACCTCACCTTAAAGTTAAGAATAAGTAATGTTTGTTGCAAAAACAAAGATATCAATCACTTTTTCAAGAATTAAATCCAAGTAAACCAATAAAACCAAGTTTTCTTAGTATTCGATTGTTTGATATCAACAAACAGGCTCCAAATTGTCTTTTGTTTCTTTAAATTCTGTGTTCGAAATTCAAAAAAGACTATTGAATGAAATTGTGAATGTGCCAGGTTCAAAACTGCATAAAAACTTTTTGCTCGACCTAATATAAAATTTTAGCTAGGACCAAACGAAACTGAAAATACAAGGTGGGCCAATAGATGTGTCCAGAAGTGTAGTACCACAGCGGTGTGATCTCATCATGCTTACTCACCTAACATGAAGCCAGCGAGTAGTACATATGTCACATATCCCATAGAGGGTATGTATAGGTCTGGCGCGTTAATATCGTATCGAGGCTGCACTGGTGTGTCTTGGTCATATTTCACCATCCATTCCTGGAAAAATGATAAAATTATTATTAAATTAAATAAGTGAATATTCTGAGATTTATTATATACTTTATTGACCCACTTACAATATTTATATGGATAAAAATATATAAAATAGGAGTCACAGACAGCCCACTCTGCAGAGCCTGCATGGAGGAGGACGAAACAGCGGCACACCTGCTACTGAGCTGCCCTGTAGTCGCGGATTACAGGACTAAATACTTCGGCAACCCAGGTACCCTCCGAGAAATGGTAAGCAAAACAAGGGCGTTGCTCGCTTTCCTGGAGGAACTGGCATGGATTGAGTGAAAAAATGCTACCCTTCCGCAAAATACGCGTATGGTCGCGGAGTTGTGGATACCTGCCCGACATACATATATACATGGATATAAATAATTAAAAAAGTTACACTTTTTTCAGTCTTATCGCACAGAGCAATTATCTCTTACAGAAAACCTTTGGATAATTTTTTTTCTATTTTTTGCAAAATATTTTTTTTCGCGCTTTTTCTGGATCGGTATATAATTTACCTAGTTACAAAAGCCATAATGTCAACAACTTATCACCTTTTACAAAATATTGCTTTTCCCAATGCATAGCCGTTAATTTTTGAGGAGTTCTCCTGGTACTTGACCATCAGCTCTACATCACCATATGCATTGTGACGAGCATAAAGTGCTTAACATTCGTCCTCAAGTAATCGAATCGCAATCCACGAAATATTTATTATTGAGTAGTTTCAATGGCCATCTGTGGTCTTCATCATCAGTTCAACTTCCTTAAATGGTACTTTTCGAAAGCAACTGCTCAAGGTACTATAAGAAATACCCAAAACGCTATAGGTGTGCCTATAATATTTGAAGATTTCCCTCGATTTCTCCATGATCCCATCATCAGATCCTGATTTCGTAACAATGGGACCAACTAGAAAGTATACCCTTTCAAACGCCAAGATTTTTTCAAATCGGTCCAGCCATCTCAGAGTTATGAGGTAACATATATATATAAAAAAAAAGACGAATTGAGAACCTCCTTTTTTTGAAGTCGGTTAAAAAGAACTCCGAGTTTCTGGAAGAGAAGAGAAATCAGGAGATACAGAGTCTCGGAAATTACCTGAATTCGTTGGTCCAGGCTATCATTTGTTTACCTTTCATTGTTGTTACGGGTTGGAAGCTAGAAAATCTGTATGAGCCTTGTTAAGGAGTATCATGTTATCCAGTTACTGGGTTGTAAAGGTCAGATAGGCAGTCGCTACATGTAAAACACTAGTACAGAGCTGCATTTGGTTAGAGCTCTATTTGAAGAGATAAATGCAGCTGACATATTGTTACCCTGCCAAATAACTGTACTATAAAGCAGGTTCGGTCGTGTATGGAGTACTGCCCTCATCTTTGGGATGGATCTGCCAAATACCAACTGGACGCGCTTGAGTCTATCGAGAAAAGGGCCAAGAGACTCATTGGCAATGATTCACTGGTCGAATCAAAGCTCCAGAGCCTTGAACATCGACGACGAGTTGCAAGTCTATCGGTTTTCTATCGGTTACATTTCGGGGAGTGTGCAATGGAATTAAACAATCTAATTCCGCCAAGCCCGTTCCATCATCGGATTACAAGACAAACGGCGATGCGCCATCGTTACTTGGTGGACATCCCACCCATACGCACAAAACGTTTTGGGAATACTTTCATTGTGCATACGGCTAAGGAGTGGAATTCCCTGCCGGAGTCTGTGTTTCCTGATCGCTATAACCTGGGAGTCTTTAAGTCAAGAGTGAATAGGTTACTTCTAGGCAAGCGTGCTCCATCTTCGACCACATCGTCACTTACCATCAGGTGAGATGGTGGTCAAACGCGAGCCTATTATCAATAAATAAAAAATCTTCATATACCAATACCAACCTTATGTGTGTACGGGAACATGATCAGTAGTAGCTTTCGCAGCACATATCTCGTGTCGACGGCGAAGTAGTATCGCAGGCGCGACACGGGGACGTACTTGTTGATCTCGCGCTGCACCACCTCGCGGCCCTGCGCGGCCAGTTGGTTGCCGTACTGCAGCGCCATATCCTGCGAGAGGGGGAGGCTAATAGACTAGTGGGATAGGGATTTGGGAATATTACATTTCGTTTGTTTACTACCAGTTACAGTACTACACAAACAGGATGGCTTCCTCAAGAACTAGTTTTTTTTTTCAGATGAGCCCCCTCTTAACCTCAATCCCTCTGATGGTAAGCGATAGTTGAGGTCTATGATGGAATGAGCCAGCCTAGAAGATGCCTGTTCACTTTTCCTTTACAGGCTGGAGGATAAAAAATGGCAGTGAACACAATAGCCGACAGAGAGCTTTCCACAACTTGTCTGTGCACACAATAAATGTGGAAGAGAAGCGTTTGGTATGACAAGACATAATATCAACCAAGTGTGGATAAAATAAGTGTGGTAATGTAGGATTGTGGTTGTTGAAATGAATTGAGGGCTTTTGCCCAGCAGTGGGATAGTAAAAACTATTAAAATATAAAAATAAAAGTATTAAACTAAAGTTTGGTATGTGCCCAATGCTGTTTTCTCCCAATAATGACAATATTAAATTGTATTAGGATTGTTCTACCATCTCTGAAACGATTGTTATCAGTAAGCTTGATATTGTTGTAGTAGACCAATTATAGCATCCTGCTGGGGTAGCAGGAATGTTCTAACGAGATACCACAGCCCCGGACCACAGGGGCAACTGACGGTACAGGGTCAGTTTTTAGTCAGTACAAACCCTTTCGCTTCTGGAGTCATTTGATGATTTTCCCAATGCAAACAAAAGACCACTCATAGCATCAAAGAATTACTGTTGATTGTTGAAATAGCAGTAGTCTAATTGCAGAAGCCACGTGAAAGCCGAGAAAGATAAGAGAATGAAATATCATGAACTGGCACACTAAGGTAAATTATAGTAATATTTGTGCCGCGAGTATACACAGTTACAAGATTATCATCTGACGAGATTCTGTTTGGCCAGCTGGATCAAAGAGAAATTCCTTTCCCGGGAGCACTGACCGCCCTGTTCCCAATACTGGTGGGCTACTATTTTTTCTTTTTGAAATGTTTATATTGTTATATAATATTAAAAAATAACAATAGCTAGCATTTTGCAACAGACTTAGTATGATATAATATTACTGTTTTAATTGCTTGCACATTGTTATTTTGGTAAACATAATATGAAATAACTTTGTTTTTCTATTGATGATTACAAAACAAGTATTAGTGGCAACTACAATATAGCTTGTTTCAACTTTTATGAAAACTATATACATTATATTACCTGTACAATAGGTTGATGTAACATTGAACCTAATTGTGCTGGGTTTGGCATCGGAGATTGCGGGTATCCCATGTATCCAAAATCTGTAACACAAAATTATTTCAACAATATATTGTGTTTCATTGTATATTTGTTCTAAAAATGTATATGGTCATGCGCAACAATTACTTCCGGCTGGTGGAACAGGTGCACCAAAGTCCTGTGAGGGGTCTAATGAGATCCCTTCATGGTATGGAGGTGGGGGTCCTGTAGGTTGGAACCCTGGTGCGTATGCTGGAGCTGCAGCAGGGGTGAAGGCCGGGCTCGGTGACGGCGCTCCCATCGCTGCTACGTCACTCACACGTTTTGCCTTGCGAATCCCGCCCGCCTGGCCCACTGCAAGCATACATTTTGAATAGGTATAAATTTTATATGCTTTATTTTATTAATAAGTAGTAAAGACCGAGTTGTCAGTTAGTTAAAAGACATACAATTGTACTGCACATAGTTCGAGATAGTAATCAATCATAATGAAGGCTGTTACTCAGCAACAGTTTAAAACAAGCCCTGTGCGTCGGTAAATTCTGACTGTACCCACAAAATTTAGGCCACTTGAGAAGCATCATGTATAGAAGGCGTTACGGAAGATCAAATGTGAGCAGTACACTCAAATGTAATGAGAACTTTATGAGTAATTGTTAGATATAGCCACAGTACGTCGGTAACAGGTGAATATGTTGTTTACATAGAAAAAACTGCTTACCGTTTCTGGAAGCGTTGAAATTCATTTTGTTAGTTTACTATCAGTCTAATGGGAAGGCAATGACATAGTAAAATGTTCAATTATCACGATTTATTTCTGATTCCACTGATTGAAACACATCACCAACGTCCCATTTGTCGCAATTTGACATTTCATTATGTCATGACTGGTGTGACAGTGTGACATTATTGTGCTTTGTGTTTAGCGTTTCTGCACGAACTGAGATAATTTTTGTTACAAAAATTCAAACTATTGGGTCCGAAAAATGTGGGAAAATTGTGACGATTTTTTGCATTGTTTGAAATGATTCTTACAAGTATGTCAACTATTTCATTTTTCAGAAAACTAACAAATATGACATTTCAAAAATAAAATATATGAAATTAAACTTGCGTGTATTGAAACCAAGCTATAAACAAAATATAAACACTACTCACGAGCAGAGGTGGGCGTTTAAACGAAAAGCATATAATATAACATATTATTTAAAATAAACGAATAAGCAGACTTGTTTATAAAAGCATTTAAAGTTATCTGTTTATTCCGCTTTTTGTTAAAATTAAAACGCAACCGCGTTTTGATAATTTCTTTTCATAACCACGTAAGTAAGAACGTGCTCAAATGAATTATGTAACAACTGATAGATGGCGCCTGATTCAATTTTAATCGATAGTAAACAATGATTATGCGAAAATCGACCTTAATTCAAAACTTTAAGGTTTAAAATATTTACATCTTTTGTTTATGTGCTGAATCGCGTTGACTTACTCAAAATTGGTAAACCTAGCAAATTAAATATGCTTTCCGTTGTTCACTTTTAAAAGCGCCAATTTAATTTAAACGGGTTGCTTATCACTTATTTTGCTTTTTACGTTTAGTAGCGTTTCCTCCGCCCGGTGAAAAGCGTCATGTTTTGTGAATTTCCGAAACAATTTGATTAAAAGTTGTGACTCGGAATTGTTTACGTAAACATAAATAGTGTAAAACATTATTTCATGTGGTGAATTGTTTCTTACCAAGGAAATAATTCTGTGAGTTTTGGACTTGTATATAATATAGTTTTTAGGTGTAGTTAATTGTGTTTAATAGGTAATTGTGTTAATAATAGTGTAAATAGTTTATAGTGTAAGTAATTGTGTTAATTTTGACTACTTTTTCTACAAAAACAAATTGGTGAGCTAATTAAACTGTAAATTCGAATAACTACTGTATCAAAATGACGAGTAGAAGTTCGAATAACATAATTTGGAACTTTTTTTTGAGAAATCATGCGACTAAAACAGCTGTGTGTAATTTTTGTAATAAAACTTTATCGTATTCCGATTTTAACATAATATCGGAATGGAGGACCCGGTTGTTGACGAGCAAAGTAGAAAAAATTATGTTTCTGAATGTGAATAAATGACTTGATGGTTTGAGGAAATAATGGAAATTTTGTAAATAATTAAAATGTACATATAATAGATCAATGAACTTTTAAGTACGCCTGAATTTAATAAAATGTGGTTTATTATTTGACAAGTTATTAATAAATACAGATCTTAGAATAATACTAACCTACTTAGTAAAGTTTCATAATTATATAATATTATTCATTCAGTCAGTCCTAAGCCTGCCAAGTACGAAAGAAAATTCATTGATTTCGTTTAAAAACCAATACTTAAACTTAACCAACTAAAAAAGCAAACAACATAATTTCATTATTTTTAATGTAAGAAAGTAAATAAGCGTATTAAGCAGTTTACGTAAGTGACTTTTGATAAAAAATAAACGAATAAGTTCGTTAAAAGTTTTAAGTCGTTTATCACATCTTTACTCACGAGCAGTGTCTCCATATACACGGTAATTACCGTAGATGCACCGTAATCAAGCCGTTATCTACCGTCAAGGTAATAATGTATTACCGTGTCATTAATCACCGTATTACCATTATGAATTACTTTGTTGTAAATATTTCATCGTGTACTGCCTAAAAATCCTACAACGAATTTCACGACAGTCAAATTAGCAATTTTGTAAAGGCAGCACTGCCGGGAGTCCGAGGGGAATCCCACAATATCTAAAAGTCTATCTGTAGAGATAGACTTAATAATAGATAGAATACTTTGCGAACGCTTGTTCGTAGGAACAAGCGTTCGCAAAGTATTCTCAACCTTATTTAAATGGCAGAAAGAACGAAATTTGTAAGTGAAATGGATGAATGACGTAAAATACATTGTGTTTTCTTCTATTCTAGTTACGCTACGACGCATTACTTACATTTAAATCAGTGTTTTAAGTGCAAGCTTCTATCTTAAAATAGTCACAAGTCAAGTTATGGAGTGAGAATTTACGGTGTTAAGTTTAATATTTGTTTTAGTATTGCGTGTGAGTGAGTTGTGTAGTATTGTTACAAATATTGTTATTGACAATGGAGAGTGATACTGATAGTAATGATAGCGACACAAGACCAACTTGTTCTACCAAAATAGCTAGAGTTGGAATAAAAAGGAAGCATTATAAACAAAAGTTTAAAGCTGAATGGTGTAAAATAAAATAATTTTCTACGTGGTTAAAAACTGATCCCAAAGGTGAATACAAAGCAATATGTTCAATTTGTAATTCAAGTTTTAGCGCAGAAATGAGCGTTCTTAAAAGATATGGTAGTAGTATGAAACATGAACAAAAAGAGAAGTTTTTGTTGAGTTCGACTTCAAAGTCCTCTGTTCAACCTCCCATTGAAAGTGCATTTAAAAAGGCGCCGACTACACTTGATGAAAAATGTAAAGTAGCTGAAATAAAACTTGCAGCTTCCATAGCTGAACAAAAGATATCTCACCAAGTGGTAGACCATTTATGTGATCTTATATCGGTTACTTTTAGTGATCCAGAAGTTGCAAAAAAAAAATTAAGCTGAAACACACGAAAGCCCAAGCGATCATTAACAATGTAGTTGGCAGGAGCGAAAAGGATACATTGGTTCGTGATCTACAAGATAGTAAGTTTTCAGTAATGATAGATGAGAGCACCGACATTTCAGTGGTGAAAACTATGTGCGTAGTAGTACGATATTACGATTATAACCACGGAAAATTTTCAAGTCGTTTCTGGGATTTAATACAACTTTTGGAATTCAGCCAAAACGATTATTCTGCTAACGCACGTCACCTATTTAAACTGGTAATATAGTCTTTTGAAAAGTATTCAGTCCCTCTGGATAACATAGTAGGCTTCGGTGCAGACGGATGCAATACGATGATGGGTTGTAGAAATTCTGTATCCAGTCAATTTCGTGAGAAGTGCCTCGGTATCACAGTACTTAAGTGTATATGTCATTCTTTGCATCTATGCGCCAGTGATGCCTCAAAGAAATTGCCACCAGACACTGAAAAGTTAGCTCCAGCAATTTATAACTATTTCAAACTGAGCAGCAAACGCCAAGCAGAATTCAAAGTCTTTCAGTTGTTTACGGAAAATGATGTACATAAAATATTAAGACCTGCACAGACCCGATGGCTCTCTCTGGTTTCAGTTGTAACAAGAATATTAGAACAATGGGACGCGCTGCAGCTTTATTTTGATGGAAAATGGCTTGACGAAAGCGAATGTTCAGACATTCACAAAAGTTTACATGACCCTATCATGAAAGCTTATTATTTATTTTTGGCATCGGTCCTGCCGAAATTTACAGATATCAATAAATACTTTCAAAGTGAATCAACGGTAATAATCGACGTGCACGACAAGATGGCACAACTTTACAGAGAACTGCTCTCCTCGTTCATGCTACAATCTTATGTAGAAGCAACAAAACTAGACGATATTAATCCAACAGGTACCACCCATTACCTAAATTTGGAAGATGTGTATCTAGGACTGGGAGTTTCTAGGCAGTTGGAGTTTCCAGATATTTCAGATAAACAAGATATTTTGCGAGAGTTCAAAATCAACTGCCGAAAATTTATTGCCAGTGCCTGTGTGGGTATCAGAACGAGATATAGTTTCAACGACCCAGTTTTGATTGCTTTGTCTAACTTGCGCCCTGAATCGTGTATTGTGGCATCGGCTGATGGAAGGTTATCCACATTATCGACGTTATTTACACACGACGACGTTACGACGTTAATTACATGTTGCCACGTGTTAGTCCTAAAACGCTGGATGAACAACAAATACTAGATGACGAATGGAGAAATTTTCCATTCATTGCAACAGAAATAAAAGACATTCAGGCTCAGGCTGTAACTGAAAAACCTGATGTATTTTGGCATAAGGTTGGATATTTTAATTTACCTGTTTTTTCTATTTATTAAGACACAACAATTACTTTACTATGTAGGTACTAATTATATTGCTTTTTTTGAGATTTTAGAGCTAAGGGATACAGACGGAAATAACAAATTTAAAGAACTTCCGAAATTTATGCTAGGTGTGCTTTCACTACCGCATTCAAACGCTGAGTGCGAGCGGATTTTCAGCCAAGTCAATGATATCAAGACCAAAAAAAAGAAACAAACTTCTAACCAAAACAATAAAAGGGAATATTTTCACCCAGCAGTCCATTAAAAGAAATGGGAAGAACTGTGTTGATTTCAGGCCAACTAACGACATGTTGTCAAAAATTAATAAATCCATTTACGAAAATGATATTGTTGTGCTTGGAGTCTGATTCAGAATAATACTAATGTTGAATTTTGCATGTCTCACGTGTTCTTTTTATATTTTATTTATTTTTAATAATTTAAAAAGCAAATAGTGTTATGATTCATTTGTTGTTTTTTTTTCCTTTGAAAAATTACACGGTAATTTACACGGTACACTTTTAGTAAATTCACCGTAATTTTTCTAGAAACACCGTATTTTTACCCTAGCAACACGGTAATCCTCGATTTACATATGGAGACACTGCTCACGAGTATCGCGTTCACTACCCCCTGATCGTATCGGCCGCCCGATACAGACTCTCCAAGATTTCTCGGGTTCGTCGCCCGCGTAACGTCCTAGACGAGCCTGACGACCCCACCACTATCCGACAAGAGAGCAGTAGGGAAACCAGCACTCTTAGAAAATACAAACACAAAACGCGTTCCTTATTCCGGCCTCGCCGACGAGGCCCATCACGACGTCCGCGTACTTGTAATGAAAATCCTCCCCGACCTTTGCCAAACGAGCCAGCCCGCGATGCTGAGCCAGTAGCAATAAATACTCCCGTAAATAAAATGACCCAGCCTGTCCCTTTGCTGCCCTCCCAAAATGACCCCGCTATGCCGAGGCCCGTACTCCACAGGGAGTGCCCTTAGCGTGCGGTCATTAGTTTTTAAGTATATTTTAGTTTGTAAGCCCTGGCTGGGGGCCTTTAATTTATTAGAGGTCACCACAGGACAGACCGGTTAAGTACTACATTAGCCGTATAGAGCTAAACTACGAGTGGCCCTACCTAAAAAAAAAAAAAAAATCGCGTTCACTTCAATGTAAAAGCTAAACTCGTCAAATCATCGATATTGTAATCATTTCAATCAAATCAACTAACAACTAACTATTGACTATCAACGATAATGTCAACGAAATGTCATTTCAATTTGTATGAAGTAGAGATGGGTTGTACTAGGTAGATTTGGGACTAGGTGCACCTATTCTTAGTATTTAAAAATACGTGATCCAGATACCTGTTCCACCTAGTCCACCTAGTATCAATTATTACTTATCGAATGTGGTCATGATGTGTACGTACTTAGTCCAAGTCAAGTTTTTATTGTGGCTACTAATTTTACAGGATTAAAAGACCGTCATCGTAAAATTTAATCAAAATACCGTGTTAATTTGTTGTGAGGCATTTAACAACAAATGAACACGGTATTTTGATTAAATTTTACGATGACGGTCTTTAAGATCAGTGAGAAGACTAGGTAGGTACCTAGTAATTGGACTTTATACTCGAGACAAGTCAGTAATCATTCGATCCGAGAATACTCGATCCGAATGAGTACCAACTAGTCTCGACAAGACTAAGTATAAAACTAAGTAAGTATAAGTAAGTAGTTAAACTAAGTATAAGTGCTAAAAGATAAAGATGGGAAGAATATATATTTTGTCCTTTTTTAACTACGCTATTCCCTAGAATAGCTATTCTAGGGAATAACGTAGTTAGAATATGCGACGCGCACAACACGTGTGCGCGTCGCGTTACTTTTATGTACTTAATAATAATAATAAATATATTTATTTCTAAAATATACAGATTGTTCTTGTATTTTACAATTTGTGATGTATCGAAGAGAAAATTTACATAAGACATTTGAATGCCATAGAAATCGGTACACAAAAAATTAAACTCTGCCTCTTAAACTAGGGTACCCTGTATCTTAAGAGACAGCGTTTTACAATGAGGGCCCTATTTAATAAATGAGTGGGTGGTGTCAATTTATCTTAGAAGGGAAAAAAATATTTATAGGTACAATACTTAAATAATGGGTGAGTATATATTAAGAGTGTTAGGGTGAGAGTGAATGAATGTAATTGAAGGTGTAGGTGTCTGTGTGGGAGGGTGAATTGGTAGGTAGAGTGGTGTTGGTGTGTAAGTGAGAGGATAGTTGTTGTATATGCGAGTGTGTATGGATGCTAGTACAGGAACAGGTATTAGTCCAGAATGGAGATGGATGTTTACTGATTAGATGATATAGGTAAGTAAAGTCTCCATAGCAGCATAGTCCTGTTTAAGTAGCCATTCTGTTACTTTTGATTTTAGGTTGTGTTTATTGAGGTCTAAGATATTCAGTATTTTATGTATCTTTTTGTAAATGTAAGCACTGATTACATAATACTGATGCTTAGCAAAAGTGGTCCTGTGTTGGGAGCCTGAGGGAAGGTTTGTGCATTTGGGTTAGACGGGGGAAGTGTACTATGTTTAAGCACAAAAAGCGACGGACGGACGGACGGTAAGTACCCTTGCAGTCTGCGTACAGTTGTACTGTTGGGTATCTAGGAGGCTTCTTTGTCATTAGTTTTAGTACAGCTCTTTGTGCTCTCTCTGCCCTCAGGATGTGACTTTTCGTCCCTGCACCCCATACACAGATGCAATGCAATATCCTATTACCGATTGGCAAAGTGCATAATACACCATTTTCAATATATCAGCATTAGCAGAGTTATGGAGGGATTTGAATACATGTATGAGGCGCAAGGTTCTAGTCGTGACGGCGTCTAGTTGTTTTTTCCATGTGAGTTCCTCATCCATGAGAACTCCTAGGTACTTTACGTTGTCACTTCTAATAAGTGCTGGTCAACAGCATGGCGCTAGTCGGTTAGAGCATGAATGGGCAGTAATTGAAAAACTGTGTGACGGTGCGGTCTGTCGCGTAATTGCGAACGGGATGTAACATGTTTTCAGTATGTTTAACGTCAGAAGATTTGAATTGAGCCATTTCTTTGTTTCCGCCACTGCCACCTCTGCTGTAGATTTGACAATATCCCAAGTTGGTCCGTGAACTAAGATCGCGGTGTCATCAGCGTATGTATATATATATGAGAATTTGGGAGGTTCATTTTACAAAGGTCGTTGACGTAAATTAGAAATAAGGTGGGACCCATTATGCTGCCTTGAGGAACTCTAAAAGTAACAAACTCCTCCACACTGACGTTGTTATGTCAATGTAGCACTGCATCTTCTGTTGAAACACCAGCTCGGAAGCCATACTGGTTGTGAGCCATGATTTTATGTTTTTCCAGGAAGTTCCTGAGGCGAGTGTTTAAGATACTCTCAAGAATCTTAGAAAGTGTCGGCAAAACAGATACAGGCCTGTAACTATTGACACAGCTTCTGATCCCATCCTTGTGTATAGGATGGACTAACGCCTTTTTAAGAGCATCCGGGAACACGCCCGATTTTAGACAGCGATTGTATATGGAGGTCAGTGGTGGTATCAATACGTGGCGACAGTTTTTCAATAGAAGAGGCGATATACCGTCCCATCCAATAGCGCATTCATTTCGCAACTGTAGGATAAGAGAGTTTACAGGGGAGAGATTTATAATATTTAGATGAGACTGAGCGTTATTCTGAGTTGACATCGTATAGTGTTGGGATATAATGTTGTCAGCTAACTTTTTTCCTACGTTACTGAAAAACTTAGAGACTTCATTTACTGATGCATTAGGATCATTACGTAATTTTAAGAGCTCAACAGGGGTTGCACGTGCTTTTGTAGAGTTGGTTAATTCCTATATAGTTTTCCATAAAAACTTTGGTTTCTTAGTTGCTTTCTCAAGCTCACTCTGTTCGTATGATATTTTAAGCTTTCGGAGTAAGCCATTACAAAACTTTCGGTAGCGATTATAGGTAATTTTAAATATAAGGTTGTTTGGTGCTTTCTTGGACCGAGTGTGTAGCTTGTCTCGGTGTTTAATGCATCTCAAAAGACCAGGAGTATCCATGGTTTTTCTTTGTCTAGGGATTTTAGTTTCAGTTGTGTGTTTGGATATTTGTATCTTTGAATTAGGGTTTAAATTCAAGTGACGTACGAATGATTTTGACAAACATGAATGAGCGGTAAAGTGTTAGTGCTATGACTTATGAGGCTTAAGAGCGTTATCGGTAAACGGGCCGCCCGTGATTTAGGTATCGACTAGCTCCCGATGCGTCTGTGTGCATTCGCACGGCACACGCGTGCGTGCTGTACTTCTAATAAAGACCAACCTGTTTTGATCCTTTTTGCCACAACATTTAGTAATTAAGACAAAATATTAATTCAGAGTACTCAAATGTTGGTGAGTATATTGTAAATATGTTTTTGAATTTTGATGCATAGGATGAGTAGATACGAAATAAAATAAAGGTAAATAAGGCATGACATGTCATGGTGTGGTGGCATGGGTAAGATAAAAGAAAGACGTGTTTTTTTTTAATTGATTCATTTAATATAAAAAACTACAATATATAAAATAATTTCCCTCAGAGGCATAGACGGGCTTTTTCTGGGATCATTTATTTCGGGAAGAACGCACTCATAACAAAATTTCATCAAACGGGGGACCGTGTTCTCTTTCCAAAATTGAACGTATTTATACATTTTAGGGTTCCGTAACTGAATGGCAAAAAACGGAACCCTTATAGTTTCGTCATGTCTGTCCGTCTGTCTGTCCATCCGTCCGTATATCACAGCCATTTTATTCCGAAACTATTACGACTATACTCATGAAACTTGGTAGGTAGATGTATTCTGTAAACCGCTTTCCGATTTTAAGAAAAAGTAAAAAATATTTATAATTAAATATATAAATATATAATTAAAAATTGAGCCACCCCTCACCATACATGGTATGAAACCCATAATATTTTTTTTTTCATGAAATGTCATTTTTAAAGACCTTTCTATACAAAGGTCTTTAAAATGACATTGAGGTTTCTAAAACCACTTTTTCATACAGTCAATCGTTTAAAAGATACGCTTCCAAAGTGGTAAAATCTGTGTCTCCTCCTCTAACTTCTATAATAATGGAGTGAAAAATTATTAAATATATATATATGCTGTAGATCTTAATGTAAACTTTCAACGAAAATTGGTTTGAACGAGATCGGGTTAGCAGTTTTTGAGATATACCATATTTTCTAAAACCGCAAATATAACTTTGTAATCCGTACAAATACTATGAAAAACAAATTTATTTGGCGTAGGTACTACGGAACCCTTCATGGGCGAGTCTGGCTCGCCCTTGGCCATTTTTATATTTTTAATACTTTCTTGGAAAATTCAGGACCAGTGTACACTCCAAACAAACATACATTTTTATTTGTAATATTCAGTTGTCCTTGAACTTGATAATACGAATCATATACCAGTAAAATAGCCTATGTATGTCCAAATATGACCAAGCGTTTAAAAGACATGGTGGAAGGAAAAATCTTACATATTTAGGCAAGATACATGAACCCTAAAAACATTACACTCCTTTTTTGAACAGTCATGTAATAATATAGTAACTTTAGTTTCTTTGCAGCTTGTAATTTCTCCAACATTTTATTTTTTCTATTTCGGGTACTTCCATTGTCACCATAGTAATGCTTTTTCAGCCCATCACCTAAAACTTAAAAGAATTACATATTAACTTAATAGCATGTGACATTAGTATGTTTATAATTCGAACGAACAACATCAAACCAAAAGTAATAGTGTGAAAAAAAAAAAAACTTACGGATCAAAAGGAGTCAGGCGTTGTATAACTCGCTGGCGCAACTATATTTTTATTGTCCTAGAAATTTAGCGCGAGCGACATAGGTCCAACGTCCGAGAGCGCCACAGCGCGACTGTCTAGCACCGATTGTCGCTGCGTTATTTATTTGTAACTTTGAAATTGTATAGTGTCGATATAGTAATTTAATATAATATTTTTTTTACTCATTTTTATTTGTCTGAACTCGTCTTACAAAAAGTGTTTTTTTTTTTATTATTTCAGCCTTCCATATCAAATAAAAATTATGTTTTATTTTGTACAATTTAGGTTACGAAAATATTTTTTTTGAGGTACTTGATGAAGTAAAATTAATTTTCTATTCTATACACCAACAATGACAGTATTTTACCTATTACCCTGTATTTTTTTCCAGACTTCCAGTATTCACTGTTGATTCATAATTTCATTTCGAAGTTCAGTCTTACCATAAAATCTCAAAAACATGAGTTTAAACTATGGCTGTATTTCTATAATTATTAACGTTTTTCTATTTATATTTTATAGACATACGATATAAAGATATACTTTAGTGTTGGCATTTAGGAGTAATTTAACGTTTAAAATCCCCGAAATTACGCGTATTGTCATTTTAAAACGAGAACACTCTGGATTTCGCAATACTTCATGATACTAGGTATTGTCAAAGTGAGAATAAGTGCCGCCTAGTATCGAAATTTACCTATTCTTCGGATCTGTTGTAGTTAATACGACTCATCTCTAGTATGAAGGTCTCGAATGTCAGCTTTGTTTGGTGTTTTCTTCAATTTTCGATCACAATCAGATTGTTGTTGTTCTGGCTGCTGAAATTAAGTCGTAAATATCTTATTGTGCTAAATCTGTGACGAATATAGTGAGCTAACGTGATGGCTCTAACAAACGTGCTTCTCCTGAGTCAAATAGCAGGCTATGTGATCGGGCTGATACTGTCCCTATGTATCATAGTACCGATGAGCATGCATCTCGACGAATTCAGGTAAGCTGGAAGTTTATGTTTATATTTTCTTCATTAAATAAACCGCAATCATCATGCTTTTATAGCACCTTTATAGCTATTTGCTCCCTAAGCAAATCCTCGCAGCTTGTATTTTTCTAGTCATCTCAATCCTTTGTAGCCAAATTATCCTATATATTCAGTCTCTACATTACTATGGTTTTCCTATAGGTACTGTTATCTCATCCTCATGAAATAAAATAATAGGCTAAATTTTAAACTGCTATTGTTTAACATGTTTATTAGGTATTAAAGCCAAAATGTTAAAATAAATAAGAAGTTGCTTACATATATTTATCATATTAATATTTGTCTTGATATTTTATTTTTATACTTGATTCTTTGATTTATCAGATTTAAGATTAGATTGTTAATCACTAAATATTATCATTGATTACTTATGTATTCAAATCTGTGGTAATGTTAATGTATAATGTTTATCCTCCTTTGTGGTTAATATTTTAATGGCACTTTATGTATTTATAGACTCTGGGCTTCATATTTTTTATTCTAGTATGCTACTATTTCTCTCAACATCATTATACAATAATTTCATGAAAGATTTAAATTATTTACTTAATAATGCATTAAGTCATATTATGATCTTAATTAATTCTTTACTATTTTTACTCAAATGATTAAATAATACTTTATGTACAAATTATGCTTAGTTTAGAAATCATTTTTTTTATTGTTGATAGGCTTGCATTTGACCATAATCTCACCTGATGTTAAGCCATGATGTGGTCGAAGATGAAGCATGCTTGTCTAGAAGTAACCTATTCACTCTTGACTTAAAGACTCCCAGGTTATAACTATCAGGAAACACAGACTCCGGCAGGGACTTCCACTCCTTAGCTGTATGCATAATGAAAGTATTCCCAAAACTTTTCGTGCGTATGGGTGGGATTTCCACCATGTAACGATGGCGCATCGCCGTTTGTCTTTTAGTCCGATGATGGAATGGGCTTGGTGGAATAAGACTGTGCAATTCCACTCTCTGAAATGTGACCGATAGAAAACTGATAGGCTTGCAACACGTCGCCCGTGTCTCCATGTGTCCATGGCTCTGGAGCTTTGTCTCAACCAGTTTCTTATTGCCGATGAGCCTTTTGGCCCGTTTCTATATAGACTCAAGTGTATCAAGCTGGTATTTGGCAGATCCGTCCCAGAGATGAGAGCAGTACTCGATACACGTCCGAACTTGCGCTTGATAGAGGTTGAGCAGCTGTTCCGGTGTGAAGTACCGTCTCAACTTTACTAGGATTCCCAACTTTTTGGCAGCCAATTGAGCCTTAGCCTCGATAAACGGACTAAAATTAATGGTGGATGTCAACATAACCCCAAGAAGTTCTATGCGATCAGTTATTTATTTAAGAAGTATGGAGGACTAACAGCAATTAAATACAGAAAATAAATAGTATAGTAGACAGTGAGCCAATTAAAAGTCCTCATGTTTAGAGGCAGGAAAATCTTAAATTGAACACTTAAAAGGTAGTCCTAATATAACCATTATCAGAAATACAATATTTAAAATGACTAAATAGATAGCAGATATAAATAACACATACAACACAGTGACTACAGATATTAATTATTTTGGAAATAAAAACTTTTTACCATAAAATTAAATCGACTCCCAAAAACACTGCAAAGTGAAAAATAACTTTAATTTCGGTAGTTGGTGTTTTTAGTTTTGTATTTTCGTTTTTGGTACCGACTTCCGAAATTAAAGTTATTTTTCACTTTGCAGTGTTTTTGGGAGTCTGTTTAATTTTTTGGTAAAAAGCTTTTATTTCATTCTTTTTAGTTGGTTGATTTTTAATTTACCTAGTTACAAGAGCCTAAATGTCAACTACTTGTAACATTTTACAAAATATTGCTTTTCCCAATGCTGGGCCGTTAATTTTTGAGGAATTCTCCTACCTAACTATCATCAGCTATGCATCACCATATGCATTGTGACGAGCATAAAGTGCTTAACATCCATATTCAAGTAATCGAATCGCAATCCACGAAATACTTATTATTGAGTAGTTTCGGCGGCCATCTGTGGTCTTCATCATCAGTTCCACTTCCCCAAATGGTACTTTTTGAGAGCAACTGCACAACTTACTATAAGAAATACCGAAAACGCCATAGGTGTGCCTATAATATTTGAAGAGTTCCCTCGATTTCTCCAGGATCCCATCATCAGATCCTGACTTGGTGACAAATGGTACCAATTTCGAAGTATACCCTATCAAACAAAAAAAGAATTTTCCAAATCGGTTCAGCCGTCTTCGAGTAATCGGTGATCATACATTAAAAAAAAAAAACAAATATACGCGTCGAATTGATAACCTCCTCCTTTTTTTGTCGTCGGTTGAAAATCAAGGCTTAGGCGTCTTCTGGCTGCAATCACACTTGTTATAAAAGGGTCAAAATCGTGCTGCTTACACCGGTTATTAAAGCTTCTGCTGAATTTTGCCTATACTTGGTTGAGCTGAAAGGTACCCGTAAAGGTGGATTATACCGAGTTTTAGTCGGAATGTTTAAATTAACTTTAGGTAAGAGGTCGGGGCTATCAATATTATTGTTTAAAATTTTTAACAGTAGAATACAGTCAGATATCTCACGGCGAGTACTTAATGGAAGTAAATGAAATTTTCTACACATACTGTGGTAGTTATCGGAATGATATGGGATCTTCTGATGAAAGCATAAATATTTGATAAACCTTCTTTGAATACCCTCAATTCGGTCTATGTATTTATTGTAACCTGGATTCCAGATTTCAGAAGCATATTCCAGGTTACTCCTCACGAAAGTGCAATACAGGATTTTAAGGGTTTTCGCTTTAGTATAAACATTTTGACAGTCTCATGATGAATCACAAAGATTTGGACGCCTTAGCTACTATAGCATCCACGTGAGAGTCTAATATAAGTTTAGAATCATGATAAACTCCTAAATCCCGAATATAATTACACCGAGGTAAAACTTGACCATTCAGAGTATACGACGTAACTAAGGCCGACCGTTTTCGAGAATACGTTACGACCGAGCATTTAGCTGGATTAAGATCTAACCTACTTGTTTGACATGTACTTCCAGTCGACGAAGATCCGCCTGAAGTGATTAAATATCATCTAATGATGCTATAGCAAGATATATTTTCATATCATCGGCAAAACATAGTAATTTTGATGACAGTAGACATGAGTCGATGTTGTTTACATAGACTGTGAATAATAAAGGACCCAATAGCGATCCTTGAGGAAAACCGCTAGGGACAGAAATCCAACTAGAGATGTAATTATGTAATGCTACTGCTTGAGATCGATTCTCCAGGTAAGAGGAGAACCATCTCAGCAGGTCACCACGAATACCCATACTGTTAAGCCTCTGAGGAAGGATGTTATGGTCAATACGGTCAATTGCTTTGCTATAGTCAGTGTAAACGACATCGACTTGATCACCTTTATCCCTGGCGGCTGTGATGAAATCATTTAGCAAAACAAGATTCGTGACCGTAGACTTTCCTCTAAGAAAACCGTGTTGAAATGGGCTAAATGAGTTTTTAAAAGCCGCATACACCAGGTCGTAAACGATCCTTTCAAAAATCTTAGCTATAATACACAGTTTAGAAATCGGCCTGTAATTGGTTATTTCAGTTTTGTCACCTTTTTTGTGGATGGGTGTCATAAAGGCCGTTAATAGGCACGGTTATACACCACGGAAAGAAGGAGCCGGTTGAAATTGGCTCCTTTTTGTGTAGAATAGATACGCCTGGGTCTTGGCAGCATTAAACTTGACCAAGTTGGCGACGCTCCACTCAGAGACAGCCTTCAAAGTCAAGACTGGACTTGTGACCCACTAGCACGCGCGCGGGATATATACATATATCTCAGCAACAGTGCTGTCGTCTGCATACCCAAAGGTACCGGGCATTAGCAGATTGTTAATATGCAGCAAGAATAAAGTTGCTGAGAGAACTGACCCCAGAGGGACCCCGGCATTAATAGCCAGTTGGCCAGAAGAGCAACCATCAATAACCACTCGAATAGACTGATCTCTCAGGAAGTCTTCTAACCAAACGCAAAGTTCAGTGGGTATACCGAACGAAGGAAGTTTAGCAATAAGGCTATCGTGCCACACCCTATCGAAAGCCTTGGAGACATCGAGAGAAACAGCAAGTGCTTCCCCGTGCTTCTCAATGTTTTTAGTAGTTAGTTGACCGGTTTTTGCGGAAGCCGTATTGTCGGTCACTGAGGATGTCGTTGGCTTCTAGGTATGCAAGGAGCTTACTATTGAGTACACGCTCCTTACTCTTACAGAGTATGGACGTGACTGAAATAGGCCTGTAGTTGGCCGGGTCGGCACGACTGCCCTTCTTGGGCACGGGCTGCACGTTAGCTAGCTTCCAAGCTTTCAGCACTTTTTCAGTCTCAAGCGAAAGACGAAACAAGCGTGTCAAAATTGGAGACAGTTCAGGCGCACAAGTTCTTAGTACTACTGCCGGTATCCCGTCGGGGCCACTAGCTTTATTCACGTCGAAGTTCCGCAACACTACGGACGTCCTACTGATGGATGCGAATGTCCGACATACTAGTCTCGCTTTCACTAGGAGAGTCAGGAGGGCGAACGTCACCACTATCAAGACGTGAAGATTCCGCAAAAAGAGCGGCAATCAAGTTTGTTTTCTCCTCAGCGGTGTGGGCTAGTGACCCATCGGGTTTAATCAGTGGTGGTAGTGAGGGGCGACACAAGTTCGATTCAACCGTTTTAACCAGGGACCAAAACGCTTTGCTGCCAGCAGGGTATGAAGCAAGCATGTTCCCAATTCGGCTAACATGGTCAAATCGAGCCCTCCGCAACGCCTTCTTGCAGGACTTGGCATTTATTTAAAATATGGCCATCTGCAATTGCCTTTCAGCCATAATCAGATTATTTCTGGGACTATGGTGTTTATATTTTTACTCTGAAATTCTTAGTGAATTTTTTTTTGTTTTCATGAAATATTGTTTTTTTCAGGGGTCACTGCTTGCTCTTTTCTCACGGAGAATGGGAGCAAGATGGTCAGCTTGGAGTTGTATGGGCGTCTCGTGCCTACTGTGACTATGTCATTGTGGTTGGTGTCCTCATGTTCTTGGCGTGCAGTATTCAGATCTACAGGTAAACATACAACTGCATCATTCATTCTAGTAAGCTGCACAGTGCTCAGTGGTTGGTCTCCTAAATTAAGTATATGGTGGTCTTAAGACCTGATCAAAGCAGAATAGATTGTTTGAAGTTTGACTACATGGGACAGAGGCCTTAGGGTGTTGCTAATTAGATTGAAGTATTGGTGTAGTATCCAGGTGTTGATTCTTTTTCCTGGCCAAAAAATCACTACAATATACTCACACCAAATTCATACTATAATAAATCATCTAATATTTAAAATGTAACATAATTAAATATAGATGTTTTTAATCAACTAAGCACATTTCATCTTCTGAAAAGACAAAAATGTTGATATGGGTAGACCATGACCTTAATTTGGACATAGAACAGAATGCTTTATAGCCTGAGAGCTAGTAGAGCATAATTATGGTATTTACAAGAGATGCTAAACATCGTTTGCAGTAATTTGAAGGTGATTTTAGGGCTATGCGAAGTTTCTTTTCTTAAGCCACAGTATGAATTACGACTTAAAACAGCCATCAACATACATTTGTTGCTAATAATTAATCATAATAATGAGTCATACATGCTCAATACAAGTGTTGACTCTGTCCCTTGTCTGTCTGTGTAGAGATAACAATGAATATTGTGACTCACATGCTATCTATCATAATTTTTATTCATATTGCAAAGAAATATGATGATATTAATATGGTGTTGTCTGCTAGTTCGTTTTAGTGGAAAGTTTGATAAAAGGAGATTTCAAAAATAGCCTATGAGCTATTCCAGACTTAAAGATAAGTCTGGAATAGCTAAGAGATAAGAATCTCTGTGCCAAATTTCATCCAAAACTGTTTAACCATTTTGTTGTGTTTAACATTTTCAACCGACGACAAAAAAAAGGAGGGGGTTATAATAATAGACGACTTCTTTTATTGATAGGTTTTTTTATTTTTAATACACTTTCATCTTCTTATTACAGAGCTACATTTTTGCGACAGGGACACTCAGATCATTATATCATAGTCCATAGATAAGCCCTTATCTATGGACTATGAGCACCTTATCTATGGAGCAGCCAACTTGTCACAGACTATAAAAATATTGCGATTTCTAACATAACAAACATCTTTACATCTACCCACACATCTAAACTTACTTACTATAATAGTTTATTTATGTAAGAGGAGAGGTGGTTTCATGAATGAAAGCATCTTGATTATTCTTGATGATTTATTTATAAAACACTTTTTGCACAGAATTTTTACAGCACGGTTTTAACAACAATTATTAATAAATACCAAATGAAAGATCCAACCCACTCAAGAGCCACGGAAGGAACCTTACTGTGCTCGCCCATTATTCTTTGTTTCATTGTGCAGAGGTGTGTTCTGCCGTATAGATGTATAATAGTTGCGTTGAGATGTACAGATATCATATGGTAAAATGTTTCATATGGATAGGGAATGCAATCTCGAGCCGAGATTAGTAATTCGAGATCTCGCCTGTTAAACCTGGTGTCGAGATTGGCAGTTTCGAGATCTCGTGCAAAACAAGTCGAGATCTGGCGAGATTTCGAGATTATCGAGATTTTGGTTTTTAAACTCAAACACCCTTAAATCGATACAAAACTTGAGGAATGCTATTAGATTGGAATACTACATTAATTAGAATACTCGTAATACTAGTTAGGATATCGCTGTAATATCTTATGAATAATACAAAACAATGAAAATGAAATCTATTTATTTCAAAAAAGTCAACAGAATTATACTTGACAATGCAAAAAATACGGCATTATGGCGCGCATCTTTGAATTATTTAAAAAAAATTAATTATGTAGGTACACAGTACACAAACAAACATTAATATTGATTTTGAAAATAGCTTCTTAGAAAGCACAGAGTGCTCAAAGTGTCGTCTGCTAATCGACATCGACTGCAGCCGAGAATGCTCGTTCAGCTTCCACGCTGGTAGGGACTACAGTAAGTAGGCTGTTATACACAAACTTAAGGTACTGCCCTCTTTGGCAACCATACTCGTAGAGATGCATCTCCTTTTTAAGCAGGCTGTCAATCCTGTCTGTTACTAATGCTTGGGGTTGAGTGTTTTTACACGACTTTAAAGCCTTTTCCAACTCTTTCTGCAGAGATAATGTTGTATTTTCAGGAACTGAACTGAGATCTCGTTGAATATGTGAGACGGGTAGTAGATCTTCATCATCATGATCATCAACTACTTCACTCGAGTGAGGGTATAATCGTTTGACTAAGTTATGGATATATTTCCTTATGCCGCTCTTGTCAGTCAATTGGAATGTTGTATCAATTGCATTTTTCTTTGAATTCTCTTCATGCTGTGCTGGATTTTGAAGGTATAACAATGTTGCAGTTGCTTCGATTCGGCGTTCGGAAACACGTTTTCTCATAGCAATAGCCAGCTTCTCTGAGAGTGGCGTCTTTAACTCTTCCAACTTACGAATCATGAATTGCAAGGCAAATTCTGCACTAAGTCAGTTTCGCGTCGGCACAGGACTTCGACAGTCAGTTCTATTGGTTCAAAAGTTTGTTGCATGTTGATAAGAATTGCATGTTCTTCATCAATAAAAAAGTAATCTGAAGTGGAGCCATACCCCAAGTCGATTAATGTTTTACTAACACACAACTTGATTCTGTTGTATGTAGTTATCATGTTAGCAAGACTTGACCACCGAGTTTTGCAATCGAGTTCTAGTTGAATATCACAGTCACAAAATCTCGATCGATATTGTCGAGATCTCGAACGAGATTAAGAAAACGAGATTACTTATTTTCGAGACTGAATATCGAAAAAATGGCCGAGATTTCGTGTTTTCGAGATCTCGCGAGATCGAGATTGCATTCCCTACATATGGACCCACATAAACAAGTTGTATAGTTTCCTCAATTATTGTCCTGGATACCATTAAAGTATTTTTCATCTAATGTATCTAACATTTTATTTTTATCTCCAGGTTGTCGATATTTATGTATAAGGGTCTGGACAGCTCCTTCCTGTCCGCTTTCCTGGAGACCGTGGGCTGCATGATGCTGTGCGGGCTGACTGTGACTTCTGCTATCATTGTCACTCTCGGCTTTATGACCTGGTGCCAAAATATCGTAGAAAGGTTCCCCAGGTGAGTTCCAAAATTAAACCAAAGGTCTCAGACTGTATCTGCAGTAGAGACGCGCTCGCTTTTACGATCAGTAATCAAATTTTTTAAATTGCGGTGTCTTTCTTAACCTTTAACTAGGGACATCTTTTTTTTGTAACACTAGAACGGACATGGGGTCCCACAGACCCCTGTAATATTTCTATTATTTTGATATGAAATAACAAAATAAATAACATTTTAATTAATCAGTGTGAATGATAGGCTTATAAATAATAGACTTTTGAACATTTTAGCATTTATTTATAATTTTTTATTTTTTTATTACAAACTAAACAAAGATAGGCACTTTTCAGTCTCAATTCGCAGTGAGATCACTTATTATACTACTAAATAATTTTTCTTCTAAATAATCAACAAAATTAAATATTTTCCTTAAAAAGTAATCTTTGTTTTATAAAAAAATTTTTTTTTTGTAATTCTAACAATAAACAAAGAAAAACTGACAGGGGGTCAATTACCCCATTATATTTGACACTTCTTGCATAGTGGGTTGGAGCATTGCAGACATATAGGCTTTTTGCATGCAATACAGCTGTAGGAGGTTTTCCTTTGAAGACTTGATGGACAGATGTAGCATCTTTTCTTCTTATTCTGATTTTCTTCAGGAGTTGGTTCATCATCTGGGGGCACATCCTTACCCAAAACGCGTTTCATGGTTAGTTTCAGTTCTCTTGGCAAATTTTTGTTTGATGTGTATCTTCTTTGCATATGAGGTACAACGAGAGAACGGGCTAATTTTTTTAAAAATATACCTCGATCTATATCCTTATTTTGATGTTTATTGTATAGTATATGAGCATTGACGCCACTCAAATCAAGAATTCTAAAAAATATCACCATTGGCCATCTTCGAGTTCGGCGGCTGCTACAGTAAATAGAACACTTCTTGCCCCTCCTTTTGTTGAATTGTAATATGAAATCATTTCAGGTTTTTTAGAAACATTGTCAATTTTATCATCATGATGCATAGAAGATACTAAGAGCACAGCTTTGTTTGGTTTAGGTACATGAGAGCATAACGTTTTTTGGCCAGTAAATCCAAATAATGTAGAACTTACTTGTCGTTTCTTATGTGGTAAGAATTCGTTTGGTATCTCCCGCTTATTTTTTTTTCACTGTTCCGACATAAGTCAATTTTCTCTTGGCAAGTTCATCAACGAGCTCCACTGAAGAAAACCAATTATCTGCTGTAACATTGCGATTAAAACCTTGAATCGGTTGCGTCAGGCGAAGGACACATTGTCACACACTAATTCTGAGAGCGGCACATCATCTTCTGAACTTTCACTTGAGCTATGTTCGATAATCACATTTTCTGAATCAGAGGGTAGTTCTTCTTCATTTTGATCTTGTTCATCATGTTCTGGATGGCGCTGACGAAATTCAGCTTCATCAATAAGAAGATCTTCGACTTCTTCTTCATTATCCGAGTCATCCGAAGCCAACAGAACAGAATTCAGTTCGTTTTCAAAAGATGGGCTGTTCAGACGTGATATTTTATTCGACTGTTGTGCCCTAGGTACATCTCGCAATGGTCGTTTCAAACCAGAAGTACTTGGTTCACTATTTTCGGCCATTTGGATATAAAATCTAAAACAAAACAAAAATGTTATACAATTTAGTTTATAAGAGATCTGGGGACATAGGGTCCCACAGACCCATTTGAAACTTTAAATCCATATAACTTACGTATTTTGCACCGCACGACGCAACCTTCTCCTTCGTTGGGGGTTTCGCGACTAAACTCGAAGCTACTGAGCAGCTTAGCCACGGGGAGCGCGGGGAAGTACTTTATTTCACGTCAACGACAAGTGCCAAGGGTCTGTGAGACCCTGTGTCCCTACTTAAAGGTTAAAACGTCTAAGGATGCATGCAATAAAAACACGAAAAAATATCAGTCTACCAAAACAAACTCTTTTGTATACAGAATGAAACCAGACGTTACTTTGCAGAAATCCATATCAGACTAATACTAAACAAATACGTATATCTAGTGCTAATTCCGCCTAAAATCGGTTGTTCAATCTTACATGTAGTATGCAGCACCACCCTCCCGCCCGCAATCATATTAAAAAAAAAAAAAACGTTTTTCCCGCGTAAATCCCGATCCCGTGGAAATTCCGGGATAAAAAGTAGCCTATGTGTTATTCAAGGATGTCAACTGTCTGCTTAGCAAATTTCATTGAGATCCGCTCAGTAGTTTTTCGTGAAAGAGCAACAAACATACATACATCCTCACAAACTCGCATTTATAATGTTAGTAGGATATTAGTAGGATAATAGGAAGTAGGATTGAATACTTTTAAACCGGTTTTTGGCGGAATTAACACTAAATCTGTAATCTTATTTGTTTTACGTAACTGAAATAAGATTTTTGATTGTATACAATGTTCATGATTAATATGATTATGAATGATATGTTTCAGTTGCGAAATGGCGGCAGGTCAGAATATAGATAAGGCTGACAACATCACCACGAGTGGATTCTACATGGAAATCGGCTCATCACAGGTCAGATCGTATTCCTTGTCCAAATTCTTAACTTTATTCTAATTTTAGTTAATTAGTTTTTCTTTACACATATAAAAAAATAGTGCCCTATAAAGAAATGTATAAATATTGAATGCCATCCCGAAACGAACGGTTGTAGTCCAGTAAGGTTTATTCAGGGAGAATGCTACATAAAACAAGTTTATTTCAAATAATTAATGTTTAATTTTTAAATTATTTACCTAACTTTTTTTTTAATTTATGATAGACTCGCTTTTGATCACCGTCTCACCTGGATGATGGTAAGCGACCAGGTGGTCGAAGATGAAGCACGCTTACCTAGAAGTAATCTATTCACGGGTTATAGCTATCAGGAAACGTACAGAACTCCGGCAGGGAATTTCACTCATTAGCTGTACACATAATGAAAGTAGTACTAAAACGCCAGTAATCCTGGTGTTACAGCAGTGCGTCTGTAATAGTGAGCAATGGTAGAAGTTCGTTTCAACTGACTTAATCAGTGACAATTAAACACTTTACTACCTGCAAGGTATAAAGCAATTTTTTACGCAAATCGTCTAATATCCTCAAACCGAACCCACAGTGATACCGTCTTGCTACGCTAAGTCTTGATAAGCTCTTAAGTTTATAAATATGGCTGTGTTATCAAAATAAAAAATTGGCCGAGTGCGAGTCAGACTCGCCCATTAAGGGTTCCGTAGTAACTATAATAATATAATACGTATATTTATTTGACGATTAAAAAAAATCTAAAAATTTCTTAAAACTAGCTTATTTACATTTTCACGACTACGCTTAATAACTTTGTTTTTCATAGTGTTTGTATGAATTACAAAGTTATATTTGCGGTTTTAGAAAATATGCTGTATCTCAAAAACTGCTGACTCGATTTCGTTCAAACCAATTTTGGTTGAAAGTTTACATTAAGAGATCTTAATGTAAACTTTCAACCAAAATTGGTTAAAAAAAAAAAAAAAACTAAAAATTAACAAATTTAAAATAAAAATAAATTAAATAAATTTAAATTAAAATTGGCAAAAATTACATGTCTGTAGATACAGACATGTAATTTTTTAGATTTTTCACTCCATTATTATAGAAGTTAGAGGGGGTGGGTGGGACACACATTTGGAAGCTTATATCTTTTAAACGATTGACTTTATGAAAAAGTGGCTTTAGAAACCCTTATATCATTTTTAAAGACCTGTCTATAGATACCACACACGCATAGGTTTTATGAAAAAAAATATTTTCTGTTCTAGTTCCAGGTATGGGGACCCCCCTTTATTTTAAACATTTATTAATTCTTTTCTGAAAATCGGAAAGCGGTTCACAGAATACATCTACCTACTAAGTTTCACATGTATATTCTTAATAGTTTCGGAATAAAATGGCTGTGACATACGGACGGACGGACAGACAGACAGACGGACAGACATATCGAAACTATAAGGGTTTCGTTTTTTGCCATTCGGCTAGGGAACCCTAATAAAGTAAGAACTGACTTAAAATAAATTTTGAAGAATAAAGATTACGGAGCATGCTAAATTAAAAGAAGTGCAAACATTGTAAAACGGCAACTGCACAGTTAAAGACCCAGCTTTCTATTAAACACGGTATTTCTGCTATTTTTAACAGTTACCACCATACTACCTTTTTTGGGTGGGAAAATCATCGAATGACTTCTCCCGCTCTGGATTAAGCGGGAGTGTCAGACTTCTACTGACTAAAATCCCACCCTGTTCCTTCAGCTGCCCATAAGTTCCGGGGCCGCGGTATCTCGTTAGAACTTTCCCGCAACCCAGGCAGGCAACAGTCACAGACCCAGCTTTCTATTTAACACTGTATTTCTGTAATTTTACACCCACCATACTACCTAACGACGCTCTTACGTTTCCTCAGTTCGGAACCTGGGCAGCGTTCGCGACCTGGGTGGGGCTGGCAGTGTTCTCAACCATCAAGGTGTGTCGCTACCACCAGCTGGAGAACATCCAGGTGTCGATGTACCGCGAGAGACAGCGCCTCGTCAACGAGAGCGGCTCGCCCACTGCGCAGGACGGCCGCTCCACACCGCCCATCGACATCGCGCATTAGACCCATCACCATTTGAGTATGTATGAGATAAAATTGTTATAATGTTAGACATATTATGACATTTATGCATTGTGTATCGTACGGCATCAAATCTCAATACTCTCTATACAATAGGGTATACTGATGTCTACTAGAAAACCTAATGTATGTATATGTATTTGATAGTTGGTACTACAGTACCGTGATCTGTGTAAAAATAAATGTTCATCATTCATAGACTGGTCACACAAAAGTTGTTTTGTATTGGATGGTGCATATTCACTGCGGTTGGACCGTCACAATTGGTGCAGTGTATAATTCGTAGATTTACATTTAAGAGGCTTATGAATCCATTACCTTTCGCGTGTTTTAAGTTACACAGTTAAAAAATGAAAATAATACAGAAAAACATAAAAATCTTGCCTTCTTGTATTTAGAGACCCTTAGAAACTGCTACACCTGTGATTGCTGAAATGTGGAAATGTTTATTATTACATGTATATTTTATGTCACTGTAAACCGTTAAATTATAATATATATCGTGTGATTGTAATTTATCCAACTGAAACCGTTTGATTACAATCGGTCACTCATAAAATTGTCAACTGTCCAAAGGCTGTCACTGACCGGTCGGTTTTGCTGAAGATTACAATCGGTCACTCATAAAATTGTCAACTGTCCAAAGGCTGTCACTGACTGGTTGGTTTTGCTGAAGGACGTTCTGTGACCATATTCTCGAATCGAACCAAAGCACACGAGTTGCGATCTGCTGTATGTCTTTTCACAATTTTACAATTTCATTTCGACAGATTATAATCTATCCAAAAACAAAGCGTTAAATTGCATACAGTTTGGTACGGATCACAATTTATCGATAGGTAATCTATCGATAAATTGTGATCTGCCGAATCTCGCGAGATAGATTATATTTTACTGTGACGTGTATACCTATTACTTTATTTTCTGGTCACTCTCAATGCTACATGCTACCGTGCTCTTAATTGTTAAGCGAGCTGTCGAACACAAAGCAACGAACTTAGTAATGTTTGGAACTAAATGAACTAGCTATTTGTTCAACCGGTAGACAACCTGTGTGGAAATATATTTATCTCGTTCTATATGCTTAGCGAATTCTTGGTCAAATTTCATTTTTATAACGAAACTGTAAATAAAATAAATAAGCCTCCTATTTAACCTGAACAGGATTAATGTGGCTGTTGAAAATGCACTGATTGTTATTTGTAGAATTGTGGTATATAGAAGACTGGTGTTACAATTATTGTTATGTGGAATGAGCAGGGGCTAAATTATATTAAACGAATACATTCTAGGCATTCCACTTTAAATTCTCTTTACATTAAAATTAAGTAATTTATAAAAATGATCAGGTAAAAGAACTTTTATTAAATTATATGGATGTCATACTTTCCTACAACTTTATCGTTTTTGTGAAGCACAAGAATATAATTAAATAATTATTATATTACATTGGATTAGATAAAATTGTTAATTTGAGTGTTTAACGCTTCAATGTGCAATTAAATTGGATGATAGAACCTATAGATTAGTCTGTATTTAGAACTACCAGGCAGATTCATGTTTTTTTTTTATAATTTTTATAATTTGATGATAACATATGAATACTTGAAACTGTATTTATAGGGAACTATTTGGTAGCAATTTCATGGTAACTGGGCTCTGCAGTTTTTGGATTTCTATTTATGTACGCAATGGAATCAGGCGGTATTTTGCGGGAAACCATACCAAATTTATATGAAAGAAAACCGGTTATTCAATCTACAACATTACTACTTACATGCAATATGCAACACCGCCGTCGAAGCCTACAAACGTGAGTACGTACATGCGAGAAATAATGAATAAAAAAACTTTTTAGCAAAAAATAGAACCGACTTCCATATAAAAACACTACAAAGGCAAAAATAACTTTAATTTCGGAAGGCGGTGTCTTTAGTTTTGTATATATTTTCGTTTTTGACACCGCCTTCCGAAATTAAAGTTATTAACCGACTTGAAAAAAAGGAGGTTTACAATTCCTCTTGAACTTTTTTTTTTATGTTTGTTACCTCATAACTCGGAGATGGCTGGACCGATTTGAAAAATTTTTTTTTGTTCGAAAGGGTATGCTTTCTAGTTGGTCCCATTGTTACGAAATCAGGATCTGATGATGGGATCCTGGAGAAATCGAGGGAACTCTTCAAATATTATAGGCACACCTATAGCGTTTTGGGTATTTCTTATAGTACCTTGAGCAGTTGCTTTTGAAAAGTACCATTTGGGGAAGTTGAACTGATGATGAAGACCACAGATCGCCACTGAAACTACTCAATAATAAGTATTTCGTGGATTGCGATTCGATTACTTGAGTACGGATGTTAAATACTTTATGCTCGTCGGAATACATACGAGTATGGTGATGTAGAGCTGATGGTCAAGTACCAGGAGAACTCCTCAGAAATTAACAGCTATGCATCGGGAAAGGAAACATTTTGTAAAAGGTGATAAGTTGTTGACATTATGGTTTTTGTAACTAGATAAATTACAAACCGACCCACTAAAAAGCGTGAAAAAAAATTTTTAACAAAAAATAGAACCGACCTCCATATCAAAACACTACAAATCTAAAAATAACTTTAATTTCGGAAGGCGGTGTGAAAAAAAACAGAAAATCCAAAACCAATAACACCGACTACCGAAATTAAAGTTATTTTTAGCTTTGTAGTGTTTTGATATGGAAGTCGGTTCTATTTTTTGTTAAATTTTTTTTTTTGCCTTTGTAGTGTTTTTATATGGAAGTCGGTTCTATTTTTTGCTAAAAAGTTTTTTTTTATTGCAATACTTTCTCCTAGTGCATTTACTTGCGGGCGGGAGGGTAGTGCTGCATACTGCATGCCAGATTGAACAATTGGTTTTTGGCGGAATTACACAACTTTTTTTTGAAGTGAAAACTTCTTTAGCGGCGTTGTGCACTTTTTTGTAATGGGTGAAAAATGTTAAACTCGCGTCAGGACACGTAACCTGATCGAAAATTCGTAAGACGGACGGAGAGTCTAAGAGATAAACTTTTTAATGTAATATAAATTGTTATGTTTGTGTACGATAGCGCAATAAATAAATATTGTATTCTACCACATAAATGATAGTACTTTTATACTGATAATTAAAGCAATTCGTGCAAAATTATTCCCTAACCATTCCAAAATATCAAAAATGCACAACGTTAATATTCAGGTTTTCACTTCTGCCGGCACTCCCGGAGTGCAACCCGTCGTTTTTCTGTAGTATTAGTTTTTCTCAAATTATGATTGCAATCTGATTGGTCCACGTTTGTTGTCAGTGTGACTTTGACGTACGAGTCAAAGACTACTTGGTTTGTTTTTCTGCAGATTAGTCAATTCCGCGCCGGTAATGCTCAGTCTAGTTGTATGTCTACTGTTTCAAAGGTCGACTGACGATGATGATAGATAGATAATTATCGTTAAAAGTATGTGATAGTAACTTAGTTTTCATTTATTTTGTACAAACTAATGCTTTTAGATATTGATCACAAACTATAAAATAATGCACTATTTAATTTTTAAATCTGGGATGTGATTTATAATTCAAGTATTAACTAAGTGGACATTTTTACATATTACAATTTTTCGGTATGTTTTGAAAAAAAGAATTAAATGTCAATTATATTCTACCATAATTTAAAATATTTAAAACACATAAATTATATTATTTAAATAAACGTAAATTAAACAGGTTTAAATTAAATTAACTAAGCGAGACTTCGACGATTGTGAACTCTACGTTTATTATTTTATTTTAATACTAGTACTCACGCGGGGCTTCGCTCCCGTGGATTCTATCACGGTAAAAACATAACTTTCCTTTTTTGCAGTCGCGTAAAAAGTAGCCTATAACCTTCTTCAAGCTTCAAGCTACTTCTATACCAAATTTCATCCAAATCCACCCAGTACTTTCGAAGATTAGCGCGTTCAAGCAAACAAACAAACAAACTTTTCCGCTTTATAATATTAGTATAGATACATGAAATATTGTATCAATCAATCAACCATTGAAAAGAGTTGTGGGTTGCAAGGGAAACAAATTCGAACCGTGCGTGCACTAGCTTCCGTCGTTTATGTATGTCCATTTAGGCATACGAAAAAAAAAATGTTGTTTTGAATTTTGAAAATGATCCATCATATTCAATAAATTGGATATGTATTGAATACTATTTTATATACATATAAATATAGAAGTCTGTCTTTTATTACAAAATAACTGTATTTTCTCAAGTGCTCACAGCTGTTATTTGCATGATACTAAAACGAACTTTTTTTTTTAATTAGTCCATTGTTTGTTCGGGCTAATCTCTAGAACGGCTGAACCAATTTTATTGCTACTTTTTCTCGTAGATCAAGGAGGTTATAGGGTATATTATATATAGGTTACCAAAAATCCCGGATTCCCACGGGTACGCAGGTAAACCCTTCCACGCAAGCAGTGTCGACGGTATAGTTAGCAGTCTATAAAAATTAATACAAGTCTCTTGTAAAGTTTTGTTAGTTAATTTAATTCAATCCTGTAAGTGGCATGATTGTATCCATAATACTAATGTAAAGTCTGTCCATCTCAGTAACTTATTGTTGATTTTTATAATGTTAATATCGTACTAAATAGTTTTATATTTAACACTAAGATAAGATACGATTGTAACAAATAAAGGAATCAATAAATTACCTTTGTTTTTATTTTGGAACAAGATTTTAGCGTGTCGATGACAATCAAAGTTTAAACGAGTTTGACACCGTCGAAAGCGTCCATCGATGCCTGTAGAGACGAGACACGTAGAACAGGAGTCCTCCCGAGCGACGTATCTAGTGCGCCACTATACATCCGGCGAGTCCCTACGCTGATTGGCTAATCCTTTCACCACAACGGCAATCACATCCTGTACTAAAACCGAATTTGTGCGTATTCTCGATTAATATCGAAGGCTTCTCTCTAGATAAATCGAAAATTCTTTCTGTTTTGTACCGCAAAACAAATAGTGACATTCTTTGAGTCTAAGACACCCATCGAGGTGAGATCCAAAGCCTCACATCGATGTCGATGGACTCACGTTTATCGCGAGATTTGTCACTCAAAGCACAGTAATATTTTGTGTGGTTTGCTGCTCTCGGCGTAAGCATACTATCGACTAAGCATATAATGCATGGAATATGTTAATATCAAATCTTATTTTAACACTACAAGCCAAAATATAAATTTCATTACATGTAATGCACTGAAGACTTTTTTATTTGCTAATGTAATAATATTGGACATACTGTGATGGGAATTTTAAAGAAACTTACAGCTAATACAGTTGAGTAATCATTGACGATATGTAGAAAAAGGCCAGTTACAAGTTTTCTGTAGTAAAATCTTTTGTATGATACTTGAAACGGCGGATAGTCGCACAGTGATAATTAACGATTATGAAATGTTTGCCTGGGCCGACTATATTTTTTACACTGGGTTGGATCCCTAAAGGTGGTCATGATCATGAGAAGATCTAAATGGTGTGTCAGAAGTCCGTAATTGTTTTAAGGCTGGGAGTTTTTTTTTTTGTTTTTTACCGTAAGGTAAAAAACAAAAAAAAAAAACAATAATGTAATAAAGACTTGCAACTGGAGGAATTAGGTAAGTATCTGTGATTGAACTAAATAAATCTCACCAGCTATATGAGACTCCGTGCTTTGTTTTTAACAGTTACGTCGTTTTTAGGGTTCCGTAGCCGAATGGCAAAAAACGGAACCCTTATAGTTTCGACATGTCTGTCCGTCTGTCTGCCTGTCCGTCCGTCCGTATGTCACAGCCATTTTAATCCGAAACTATTAAGACTATACATGTGAAACTTAGTAGGTAGATGTATTCTGTGAACCACTTTCCGATTTTAAGAAAAAAAAATTAAAAAATATTTAAAATAAAGGAGGGTTCCCATACATGGAACTAGAACTGAAAATATTTTTTTTTTTCATGAAACCAATACGTGTGTGGTATCTGTAGACAGGTCTTTAAAAATGATATAAGGATTTCTAAAACCACTTTTTCATAAAGTCAATCGTATAAAAGATATAAGCTTTCAAAGTGGTAAAATGTGTGTCTCCCCCTCTAACTTCTATAATAATGGAGTGAAAAATCTAAAAAAAATATATGTCTATAGATCTTAATGTAAACTTTCAGTCAAAATTAGTTTGAACGAAATCGGGTCAGCAGTTTTTGAGATACAGCATATTTTCTAAAACCGCAAATATAACTTTGTAATTCATACAAACACTATGAAAAACAAATTTATTTAGCGTAGTTGTAAAAATGTAAATAAGCTGGTTTTAAGAAATTTTTAAGGTTTTTTTTTATTCGTCAAATAAATATACATCTTATATTATTATAGTTACTACGGAACCCTTCATGGGCGAGTCTGACTCGCACTTGGCCAATTTTTTTGTTAGCTGTGTTGACCACAAGACACTTAAAGGAATAGAGAACCGTGTTTTCGTCATTGTATGATATGTACTTATACTATTTTTGCCTCTTGGCAACAATACAAATTTAGTGCATCAAAGTTCAGGAGAGAGAGGAGGAGGAGAGGGCTGGTGACGTCACTTGTTTAGTAAAACCCTAAAAAGTGTACCAATGCGTGAAAGTGAAAAAAAAAATACATGTTCAATATTTTTTTAATAATCAATTTTGCAGACCATTACGTTTTTTTCAGGAAAGTACTATGATAAATTCAATGAATTAAACACTTATTTAAGTATGAAATTCGACACTCAATATGCAGTCAGTAATAGATAACTATTAAAGAAATAATTGTTCTAAAAGTTCAGTCTTAAAGCGCCATACTGTCGCCACAGGAGCTGTGAACAACAGACAATAATTCTCTGCGCCGCGCTGGCGCCACGCGCGCATTTCTAAGCTCGGTGGCTGCTGTTAAAGTATGCACCTTTAGTTAGATTTCTTAATATTTGTCTTGTGCTGTTTCGCTACATGAACTTTCAGGTAGCGTTGCTGAGCGAATTTCTGGGCACACTTGTCACAGGAGTGGCTCCCCGCGACGTGCGTGCGCGCATGCCTCAGCAGGTCGCAGCGCACACTGAACCCGCGCCCACAAGTGTCACACACATGCCCCTTCTCAGCCGCGTGCCTCTTCATATGCCTCATTAGGTGCGTCTTCCACCTAAAGCACGTTTGGCACTGGCTACACGACCAGGTCTTTTTCCCACTGTGCGTTTGCTCGTGAATGTAGAGACTAGCTTTCGATTTAAACTGTTTTTGGCACTGTTTACACTCAAACTCGTACTGTGTTGTGTGCACGGCCATATGTTGCGTCAAGCTCGACCTGGTCCCGAACTTCCTGCCGCACACTTCACACCCGTGCTCCTTGCTTCCTTTGTGTGTGTATTTCAGGTGGTAGAAGTAGCTGGAAGACGCCTTGTATTCTTTGGGACAGAGGGGGCATTTGCGTAGCTTGTTCTGGTTTCTCTTTCCCTTGTCCTCAGTCAGATGACTGTCGGGAACTTTTGTGCCTGTGTTATTGGCTGGTAGATCAAGATTGTTGCTTGTACTTGCGTGTGTGCTATTTTTAATGACTATATTTTGGACACAGCAATTTACATCAACAAGTTCTATAACATCTGAACAGTTATTGTTACTTTCTAAAGATTGTGTAGTATCACTTGAATGTATATTTTCGATTTGGGAAGATTTATTTGAGTCTTCTTCACCGAGACTTTCATTATCAAGCGTGTGATTGTTATCTTCTAAATGCTGGCTATCTTGCGAGTCCTCGATAGCCTCGAACACGGACTCTGGTAGAGGTCCGAAGTCGTCCATGTCGCTGTGGTCTGAGAACTCATTGACTAGGACATTCGGTTTGGTTTTAGCGAGCGCCGGGGGCTTCTTGATTTCGGTTTTAACGGGAGGTTTACTTTCTTTTTTAAGTAGGGACTGCAGAGCTCGAGCTCCGGTCGGAGGCACTGGACTTGTGTCGACAGCTTCTTTCTTCTTCATCTTTTTAAGTGTTTCCTCTGTGTCGTACTGTATGTTGTGGTAGGACATGTGTAAGATGAAGTCCTTGCGGTCGACGAACAGGTCGCACACCTCGCAGTGGAACAGCTGGTCGCCGTGCATGAGGACCAGATGCTGCTTGTACGAGGCAGCGGGGTGCGAGGTGGGGCAGTACACGCACGCGCGGTACTCCGACACACTGTGCCTGCAACAAAGGGCTCGATTGCATTGTGGATTTACGAGACGATTATTAATCTGACACCAATATTGTGTTGGGGTGTCGTGTGATTGCGTTGTGGACGTCAGACAGGCAGTCGCTCTATATAAAGCACCAGTACTCAGCTGCATGCGGTTACACTGGAAGCCGAACCCGAACTAGTTAGGAAAAACTTTTTATTTCATCTTTTTAGTTTAAATACCTACATACAAATTTTCGATTTTTATACTATTTTATATTTCTATTTAATTAAAAAATATGTTATTTGATTCCCTTTATTTTGATACCCCACTCAATAGGTTTGGCCTAAATAACCGTGAAAACGGCATTAAAATCCGTTGCGTCCATGGTTGAGGTGTTTGGTTCGATTCCGGCGAGGGGCAACAACATGTACGTACATTTGCGTTGTTGTTTCTAGTGAGCTGGCTGGTGGGCATGTAAATTCGGTCTCCTTTTCGCTTTCACCGGTCATGTCACATTGGCAACCCACCGGATACAGAAAGTGAAAGAGCAAAGTCCATATTTTTAAACTTTGTCATTGTATTATTTTTATTCGTATTACGGTATCGATAATCATGATATACCTTTTTGAAATCCTTGTGTTCAGCCCTTTAATTAACACGCTTTTATTAGGTCGACCTGTATGTAACTATGTAATTGAATCTTTTTTTTTTTTTTTACGGGGGGAAATCCTCATGGACTACCTCCGCCTGGGGAATGGCGGAGGGGCGTGCCGGATTCTTACCGGCTAAAACCACCCCGGTGTCTCGTCACACGTGCGCGGGGGGCCGCGGGAAACCTAATTCTTCCGCAGCCCCGCACTAGTGCTGGCCGGGTCTGTCCCGGCCTCGCCTCCTGCACGGGGTAGTGAGGTGTTGAACTACCCCGTGCATCGCCTCAGAGGCGCGCGCCGATAGCCGCGCGCGCCTGCGACTCGGGTCCATCGAATAGGGGGCGGGGGACTTCCCCAAGTCCCTCGCCCCTGGACCCATTCATGGGGGCTGGAAAAGGGCGTTGTCCGCCCTTCCCCTGCGCCCGGTGCGCCTTCTGCGGCCAGGGAAGGGAGTGGAGATCTCCCTCTCCCTTTCCGCAGTTTCCTTCTGCGACATCACGTCCTCGCAGAAGGACACCACCGCGTCCCACGACTCTGCGCTGCCGACCATACTCTGCACTACGGCCGGCAGCGACAGATCGCCTCCTACTTCATTTGTGAGGACACGGCGCTGCTCCTCCCAAGCTACACACTCGGTGAGCGTGTGTTGCGCCGTGTCCTCCCCGCAATGGACGCAGTGGTGGCACCGAGCGTCCGGCTCTCTGTCTATGCGGCACAGGTACTTGCCGAAGCAGCCGTGTCCCGACAGCACCTGTGTCACTCTAAACGACAGGGAGCCGTGCCTTCTCCCGAGCCAGTCGTCGAGTACTGGCCGGATCGCCTCGACGGTAGCGAGGCCGGCGGTAGGGCGCAGAAGCCTCTGCCGCCATTCCGCCACCAAGACCTGACGGAGCTCCTCTCGGCGCAGCGCGATCTGCCGCTGCACCGGCCTCGAGCCCCGTGCCCGCTCTTCCTCGCGCCATCGATACAATGACGCGAGTACTTTCGCCTCTAGGTCCCAGGGCGGGGATCCGGCCAGGACGCAAGCCGCCTTGTAGGAAATCGTGCGGTACCCGCGGACGACTCTGACGGCCATCACCCTCTGCGGTTTGCGCAGAATGGCGAGAGTGCCGGCCGTCATGTCCAGCGCCCACACAGGGGCCGCATACAGGGCCATGGACCGCACGATTCCCACGTACAACCGCCTACAGGCGGCGCTCGGGCCCCCCAAGTTGGGAAGCAACGTTGCAAGCGCGCCCGCTGCGCCCATCAACTTGGGCACCAGCCGCCGGAAGTGGGGCCCGAATTCCCATCGGCTGTCGAGCACCAATCCCAGATACTTCATGGTGGACTTGACAGCTATCCGGGTCCCGCTGACCACGATGTGTGATCCCGGCGGAGGCGCCCGTCGAGGGCCATGAAACACCATGGCCTCCGACTTCTTTAGGGCCACCTCCAGGCCCAGGCGCCGATGTAATTGAATCTAAGGTAACTAATTTAACCATCTTCCAAGGGTCGTAGCGTATTGAAAATTGGCAGCTGTATGTAGTTCTGATGACAATACAATAATATGGTACTGTCGTACTGATCTGATGATGGAGCCGGAAGATATGAACTGGAACTTCATGATGGAAAGTCGTATCATAGCTGTTTTGGATTTCTTAGAAAAGTCTTGTAAAGAACTTTGACCATGATTAGGTTTCAAGGTCTGATGATGAAGCTGGAAGATAGGCACCAGCATTCAATGATGGAATATCGTATCATAGTCGTGTTTGCACTTGTGAGAAAGGCCACGTAATGGACTTTGAACACGATCAGGTTTCAAGGTTAAAACAAACCTATAGAATTTTTCTGATTCTACGTGCATTTATAAAAGCGTGTTTTCGAGTATTTTTCAAACTATTAATTTATTTATTGTAGTATTAACCCTTTGACCGTCAATGACGCCTACAGTCGTCAACAAAAAAAAAGTGTCCAGACCGCCAACGACGCCTTTAGGCGACACCAATTTGAACCCTTATTTACAGGAAATAAAGTCAATGATTATTTTAACAGTTTTTTTTAATGTCATCCTCATACTTCATTAAATTAAAGCAAATGCAATAAAAGCTTGTTCTTTGGTGTATAATCTTGAAATTTAAATTTTTCCAGGACCATCTGTAAACTCGTAAAAATATAGGCCCACCAGACACTAGTGATTAGGTTAGAGTCGATATCACCAATATTTTTTACGAACCCGCACATTAAGGGAATATTCCAGATTACAAAAAAAAAAAATTAAACCCCCTTCGCAAAAAATATTTAGAAGTAGTTTGAGAAACATCCCTTAAAAAGTAAAAAAATAGTCGCGGTGGGATATCGCCAAATAGGCTGCGTTTCCACCAGAGATGTGCGAGGATGCGTAGCGAGGGATGTGTTTGTAAAGAACCAATAGGATCGCTTCATTTACCTCGCCTCGGTCAGCACAGCTCTGGTGGAAACGGCTCAGCGGAGCTAGATTTTTGCGCATACAAAACAAGCGAGGGACGTGTGCGAGAGATGTGTTGCGAGGAATGTGTGTTGAGAAGGATGTGTTGCGAGCTTTGCGCATCCTCGCACCACACATTAATGCGCATTTTCACAGCTCTGCTACACATCCTCGTAGGCACATTTTCATCGCACAGCTTTGGTGGAAACACCCACACATTTTCACAGCACAGCTAGACATCCTCGCACGACACATTTCCATCGCATATCTCTGGTGGAAACGCACCCTTAGAATCGATATTTAAAGTTTGTTACATAGGAATACCCCGCCGCGACTATTATTTTTTTTACTTTTTAAGGGATGTTTCTGAAACTACTTCTTAATTTTCTTTTTTTTTGCGGGGGGTTTTTGAAATTATTAGTTTAATTTTTATTTTATGCTTTTAAAATTTTCACCTACCATAGTTTTTGTCACTTTGACCAATTTTTTTTAATTCATAATAGGCTCGCGTTTGACCACCATCTCACCTGATGGTAAGTGATGATGTGGTCTAAGATGGAGCACGCTTGCCTAGAAGTAACCTATTCACTCTTGACTTAAAGACTCCCAGGTTATAGCGATCAGGAAACACAGACTCCGGCAGGGAATTCCACTCCTTAGCCGTACGCACAATGAAAGTATTCCCAAAACGTTTTGTGCGTATGGGTGGGATGTCCACCATGTAACGATGGCGCATTGCCGTTTGTCTTGTAGTCCGATGATGGAATGGGCTTGGCGGAATTAGATTGTGTAATTCCATCGCACACTCCCCGAAATGTAACTGATAGAAAACCGATAGACTTGCAACTCGTCGTTGTTGTTCAAGGCTCTGGAGCTTTGTTTTGACCAGTGAATCGTTGCCAATAAGTCTCTTGGCGCTTTTCTCGATAGACTCACGTGAACGATGAAGTAGGTATTTGGTAGATCCATGATGCTCAATCTCTATCATCATCTGTTCGGGTGTGAAGTACCGTCTCACCTTTGCTAGGATTCCCAACTTTGTTGCTGCTAGCTGAGCCTTAGCCTAGATAAACGGACCGAAATTGAGGGTGGATTTTAGTGTTACCCCAAGAAGCTCAATACGATCTGTAATCGGCACGGTTACATCGCGGAAAGTAGGAGCCGGTCGAAGTTGGCTCCTTTTTGCGGAGAAGAGACACGCCTGGGTCTTAGCTACATTAAACTTGACCAAGTTGGCATCACCCCGTTCGGAGACAGCCTTCAAGGACAAGTTCAAGCGCTCAACCATGTCCTCACAGAAAACTGTCCATTCCAATTTCATGGAATGGACAGTTTCTGCAATGTAGTATAAGTGGTGCCCTTTCATTTGATATGCCACTTGGGTATATTTGACAATATTCAATTATTCATCCCCATATCTAGTAAATGGCTGAACCAATTTCAATAAAACATATCTGATTGTAATACATATATCCGTCGTGTTCTTTCATTTGATACACTACTTGGGTATATTTGACATCATTCGATTATTTATCCTCACTTTCACATCCCACAACTTTTAAACGGTTTAACCGAGTTTCATCAAACATGTCTAAGAACACTCGCACATAAGTCACCTTTAATACAAAAAAGAAAATAAATTGAAATTGCTTCATCCGTTCGGGAGCTATGATGCCACAGACAGACACACAGATACGTCAAACTTATAACACCCCTCTTTTTGCGTCCGAGTTAGAAATGGTACGATTTATCTGTTCCGCAAATGTACTTATTCTTTGCCGTTACAAATATATACCGCTTTTAACATCCCACAACTGAGGGTGTAAACGTACTTCATTAATGAAATCTATAACCTTCTTGTTAGTCCACGTATTAGTCATTTTTGTAAACATAATATAACCTCAAAAACAAACAAGTACAGGTCAGTCAGTCAAACAAAGCACTGAGCATAGCAATTGTACTCATAACAAACTTCATATCGGTAGAAAAAGATGCACTATGCTATTACAATAGAGAGCGACTGAAACAACAATAGAACTGGCTGGGCAACATTGCAGTTAAATCGATCGCCCGGCAATCTATCGAACAATATCGGCCACACATGGCCATACCCAAAATGTTTGTCAGCTATTGCCGGGACATTACTGCAATATTGCATAGTCTGGCTGGTATTGCTGGCAATGTTGCCGGCCATTGTATTGCAGCCACATATTACAGAAAATATAGCCCGTTTAGAAACGCCTTTATGGAAGTAACTATTTGATTAAAATATCTTGATTTGACTCTCTAATTGCATAGCTTATAAATAAGAAACCTAGTTTTGAAATAGTCTCGAAAGTCTCGTTTTTCCCGGGAATTTCGAGACCACACCTAGTCTCGTTTTTTTTTCCCGGGAGTCAGTAATGCATCGAGACTGAAAGTCCTAGTCCAGAGCTCAGACTGCAGCAAAAAAGCTGGGAATCCTACACCTACACCTGGATAGCTTCTAAAGCTGTACAAAGCACAGGTCCGTTCCTGCGTGGAGTATTGCAGCCACTTGTGGGATGGCTCTGCAAAGTACCAACTTGCTGGATTGGACTCTATCGAGCGCAGAACTAAAAGGCTTATAGGCGAAGAGGTGCTGGTGGACAAGCTTCATAGCCTGGCTCATCGGCGAACCGTTGCCTGTCGGTTTTCTACAGATTGTACTTCGGGGAGTGTGCGCAGGAGCTCCATGACCTGATTCCTCCATCTCCCTTTCACTACCGGTCTACCAGACGCACGGCTGGGTACCACCCACACTTGGTTGATATACCTGTCTTGTCGTACCAAGCACTTCTCCTCCACATTTATTGTGCGCACAGCCAAGCTGTGGAATTCTCTGCCGGCTTGTGTTCCCTGCCACTTTAAAGCACGAGTAAATAGGCATCTTCTGGGCTCGCTCGTCACATCGTAGACCTCATCTATCGCTTAATATCAGGCGAGATCGAGGTCGAGTGGGCCCATCAGTAATAAAACAAAATATGCTGAAGTGTCAAACAAAATTCCAACCCCTAGTTTAAGGGATTGGGGATAAAACTAAGTTTCTTTTTGTGTACTAATACTAGATTACATACCAAATACCCAAGAATTTTGATGATCATCAGTCAGTCACGAAATCAGGGTTTTTAGATATGAATAAAATCATAAGTAAAAGAACTATGCAAATAAATCTTTGTATGTTTAATAAGTCCACTATTGACATAAGATCCCGAGAAATCTATTTATAGATAAGCTAGAGCTAGGGTATGTGTTTATCAAGTCCAAGTCATGAGAAAAGGTAAATAGAGCTTTTATTCTTTCTTTGTTTATCTTTTGATTAAGATGCACTACCTAAGATGGACTGGTAGAAAATGCCACTGGTGCAAAATAAAAGGCCGTTAAATAAAGTATCACGTAAATATCTAGAAGTGCAATATATTTTAATTTCTAGGTTTTCTAAGATATGTGGGTACTTATTATAATCACAATCACAAAATCTATCCCTTGGTAACTTAAAGTTTAGATTAAAATATCAATGCACCATAACTTCAGTAATCGCTAACCAGAATTCTGTAATTTTATACTAGCAAAATTATATTAATTTACTAGTACTCACGCGGGGCTTCGCTCCCGTGGATTCTATCACGGTAAAAACATAACTCTCCTTTTTTGCAGTCGCGTAAAAAGTAGCCTATAACCTTCCTCAAGCTTCAAGCTACTTCCATCCCAAATTGCATCCAAATCCACCCAGTACTTTCGAAGATTAGCGCGTTCAAGCAAACAAACTTTTCCGCTTTATAATATTAGTATAGATTATTGAAAATATAATAAAAAACACATACTTTCTTTTTGCTTTATTTGACGATCAATGAACACGGGGAGTATAGATTCTCTTCGTCGTATTATTCTAGTACATTGCTATCATTGTTTATAACATCTCGTTCCTCATCCCTGGTTTTCTGATGCAGTCGCGTATGCGCCGTGAGCTGAGTGCGCAGCCGGAAGCTCTTCCCACAGTGGCAGGCGTGAGCCTTCTCCCCGGTGTGCACCGACACGTGCGCGGAGAGCTCCCCGCGCCGCTTGAACCTCGCGCCGCACTGCACGCACGACAAGCCACACGCCGCGTGCGTACGCGCATGCATGCGTAAAGCTGCGCTAGACTTGGACCCCTTCCCGCATACATCACAAACAAATGCTCGATTTTCCGAGTGAGATTTAACATGATCTTCCAGGTGAGATTTCCGCGAGAATGTCTTCGGACAGGTGGGGCAGGCGTGGGGGCGTTGCTTCGAGTGTACGGACCGAGTGTGTCGAGCCAGGTTGCCGCTGTCGTTGAAGGCCAGGCCGCACGTGTGGCAGCTGTGGCGCCGCTCCCCGCGGTGCGCCCGTGCATGCCGCGCCCACCCACCCATACACACACTCTTCTGACACACGCCACACATGGCGTATCGCTTTCCGTTCTCGCTCATCGTAAACTCTGGTTTGTCGACGATGTCTACTTTGGTTTTGTCGTGTCGTTGGGCGTTTTCTTCTTCTGGTGTTACCGTCCTGGAAAGGGAAAGGACGGGATCGGTGTAGTGATACCGTGACGTATGTGCGTAACGTATATTTAAGTAAGACTAGTAGTGCGCGACGTGGTCGAAGAGCGCGGTGTCGGGAGGCTGCGGGTCGTGCACGCGGCGCACGTGGTGGCGCAGCGCGCGGCGCTGGCGGAAGGCGCGCGGGCACGCGTCGCACGCGTGCTCCCCCGCGCCCCCCGCGTGCTCCCCCACGCCGCCCGCGTGCTGCGCGCCGTGCGCCGCCAGCTCGTGGCGCTGGCGGAAGCCCCTCCCGCAGGTGGGGCACACGTGCGGCCGCTCCCCCGTGTGCTTCAGTCTGTGCCGCACCAACCCAGAGCGCAGCCTGAACTTAGCCCCGCACTCCGCGCACTCGAACGGAAACTGTTCACTATGAGTCTTCAGATGCACGTGTAACGAACCGCTCTGTGTGAACCTCTTCCCGCAGTGCGGGCACACGAACGGCTTCTCGCCCGTATGTATTCGCAAGTGCTGCTTGAGGTTCTGCGAGTTGGCGAAGTTCTTGGAGCAGAGCGTACAGTTGTACCGCCGCAGGCGCTCGTGCGTCTCCGTGAGGTGGCGCTGCAGGCCGTGCGGCGCGCGGAACTGCTTGCCGCACACGTGGCACACGCAGGGCCGCTCGCCCGTGTGAATGCGCTTGTGGAACAGGTACGTGTGCGCCGAGCTCAGGTTCTTGCTGCAGATCTTGCACGTGTAGTAAGTCTTATTGTCCACCTTGTTCTGCACCTCCCGCAGCTCCAGCCGTGTCTCCTCGTCCAACCTATCTCGCCGCATGTTACAATGCGTCAGGTCATCGAATCTGTCCACATCGTTATCCCCTATATCGGACACACTCGAGTCTGTAAAGTCAGGATAATGCTCATGATTTTTGTCATTAACATAGTGATCTCTAAAGTTCACGAGTGCTCGGTAAAAGTTGGCATAGAGATTAGCGGGCTTTCTGGTGGCCAACGTGGCTAGTGGCTCCTCATCCGATAGCTCGGACTGGTCGGACGCAGTGCGGGGCTCTTCGGGCAGGCAGGGGCTCCTGCAACAAACAATGCCCGCTGTTACTTCATGTGCGTCTTAACGTGGTAGTCCAAGTGACTTTTCTTCCGGAACTTTTTCGGGCAAATCTCACATTCATATTTCCTTATATCTGCGTGTATTTCTAGATGTCTAGTGAGTGTGTTCTTGGCGCGGTACGACTTGCCGCAGTGCTGGCACGCGTACGGAGTCTCTCCGGAGTGTATGCGAGCGTGTATGTCGCGCTCTGACCGACTGGGGAACGCTTCCCCGCACTCCACACATATGAAGTTCAGTATCCCCTGATGCGCCAGCCTCTTGTGCTGGGTGAGGTTCCCCTGGTTACGATACGTCCTGGCGCACTGGTCGCACGGGAAGGCGGCGGTACGTGCGCGTGTGTGACTGCGCATGTGTGCGAACATGTTGTACTTGTTGGAGAATGTCTTGTTGCACTCGGGACACACAGCTGGGATGTACTTCTGGTTATTTGGACTCTCTATTTTCTTCTCCTTCGTACTTTTTATATCGTTATGTGCGTTTTTATAATGTTGTTTGAGTTCGTCTACTGTGTCAGCTGTAAAGCCGCAGCTTACGCATGTTTGTACTCGGTCATCTGCTCGTCTGTCTACGTGAGCTTCTTGTAGGTGCTGCACGAAGTGTTTCTTGTCGTTATAGACGACGTCGCAGCAGATGACGCCATCTGCCGTGCTCACTTCTACGTGCTTATTGAGGTGGTGCACTAGCCGTGTGGCTGTGGAGAACACACTAGGACAGAAAGGACAGTACAGGCTCGGCAGAACTACTAGAGTCTTCTCTGAAATGTTTGATACCGTCACTCTATCAGAATCCTCTGCTAGCACTTGTTCGAACGTTACGAAGTCGGTGATGAATGTTCTGACAGAGTTATCTAGTATTTCTGGAGAGTGCTCACGTCTGATATGGTCAGCGAGGCTGTACACAGTGGTGAGCGCTGGCCCCCCCACACACTTCTGGCACACTATCTCCACATCCGTATCCTCTTCCTCATCCAGGTCAATATGAAAGTCAACAAGTGCATTTCTGACACTCATGTGAAACAACCTGCAATAGGAACATGACGTGGCATACTCTGCAGAACAACAAAGGGTATGATGATAATGTTGTATACTCACTTGCTCTCGGCGTCCTCTTCAATACTTGTACTAGATTTAATGTTTATATTTGGTTGGTTCGATTTCTGAAAACAAACAATTATTTATGAATAGGTTTTGAAGTATTCTAGACACCTTATATTACTTATCTGATGCAACAGATATTTTAATTGTAGTATGTTAAAGAAGGGAAGTATACAATGGATGCAACACTGAAGATTCACACTCTTCACTGTTTAGAATCATGTTTGTTTGTTTTTATTAAAAGTAGGTTCGCGTTTGACCACCATCTCACCTGATGGTAAGTGATGATGTGGTCGAAGATGGAGCATGCTTACCTAAAAGTAACCTATTTAAGTAAGTAAGTAATAGAAGTAAGTAATCATATCTATGTTACAATACAATAGCACAAAATATTATAGTATCATATATTGTAGACATACTAGTAATAGAACCACTATCTGCTTTATGACACCACACCACAGATTAATCTTAAAGGTTAAGCAAGCCCAAGTTAGCCAGCTACTTAGCTGGGGACGTCAGACAGGCAGTTGTTCCATGTAAAGTTATCATACACAGCTGCAACCGGTTAGACTGAAGCCGACTGCAACATAATTGGGTAAAACTCTAAGTATCTAGATGTTTCTTGTTTAAGTTGTAGAGCAGGGTGTATAGTTATAAAGGGGCTGTTCAAGTATTACGTAAGCACATTTTTTGCAATTTGTAACCTACCCCTCCCCCTCGTCAGCAAAAGTAAGCAAAGCTCTTACCACTCCCCTCCATACTTACGTAAACATTGGTACAATTGATTGATTCATGAGCAGCAGTTATAAATCTAGAAATAAGGAATAGGTTTGGAAAGAAGTCTGTAACGCACATAATATTCATTTAAATAAACTTTACTGACACGGAATTCAACAATTCATTATTTGTTTGAATCCCCGAAAATGCATTTCATTTTGAAGCATAGACAATGTGTGTTGCTATATGTGTAAAAAATTAAATAATTACTGCTGACGTGACGTAATCACCATCTAGATCCCCCACCCCCCATGTCATCAAAAATAAGCAAAGCAAAGACCCCCACGCCCCCCTTTAGTGCTTACGTAATACTTCGGTCCCAAAGGTGGAAGGTGCAGTTACCCGTTGGGTGGAGCGCAGCTTGGCGCGCAGGGCGAGTTCGGCCTGCACGCAGCACTTGACCAGCTCGTGCCACGCCAGCAGCGTGCTCGCGCACTGGTAGCACACCACCAGCGGCAACTCATCTCCCTCACTTACCTGGTACATAAGGTCAAATGCATGACATATGTACCAATAGATACTAGAGAAAAAAAACACCGGCCAGTTGGACTCGTCGCGCACAAAGGGTTCCGTACCATTATCAATAGAAATTGGCCAAATGCGAATCAGACTCGCCCTTGAAGGGTTCCAAAGTAACTACATATAATATGTATATTTATTTGACAAAAAAAAACTCTTACAAATTTCTTAAAACTAGCTTATTTATATTAGCTTAGTTATATTTGCGGTTTTAGAAAATATGCTGTATCACAAAAACTGCTGACCCGATCTCGTTCAAACCGATTTTGGTTGAAAGTTTACATTAAGATCTACGGACATATATTTTTTTTAGATTTTTCACTCCATTATTATATAAGTTAGAGGGGGCGGGACACATTTTACCACTTTGGTAGCGTATATCTTTTAAACAATTTACTTTATGAAAAAGTGGTTTTAGAAACTCCAATGTCAGTTTTAAAGACCTGTCTATAGATACCACACATGCATAGGTTTCATGAAAAAAAAATAGTTTCAGTTTTAGTTCCATGTATGGGGACCCCCGACGCAAAATACGCGCTTGGTCGTGGAGTTGCGGATACCTGCCCGACATACATACATACATACATGGGGACCCCCCTATATTTTAATTTTTTTTTCTTAAAATCGGAAAGCGGTTTACAGAATACATCTACCTACCAAGTTTCACATGTATAGCCTTAATAGTTTCGGAATAAAATGGCTGTGACATACGAACGGACGGACAGACAGACAGACAGACAGACAGACAGACAGACTGACAGACATGTCGAAACTATAAGGGTTCTGTTTTTTGCCATTCGGCTACAGAACCCTAATAACAGCATAGATGTATAAAGGCTGGTAGCCATGAGATCTCTAATCTTTCATCTCATTCTTATTTAGCAGGTACTCTAAGCCAAAAACCAGTAAAACATGCAATTTTATTGAATAATACATTGAATTTACCAAAAATAAATGAATTTGCACAGCTATATGATTGTATGATACTGATCCTTTACACATTATTAATTAAATAATCACCTGTATTGGTAAATGTTTTTTTATTTTATCAGCCAAGTTGTTCTGGAGTCCCTCTCCAGCAAATATGGGCATAACAAACTCTGTGATGGTTGCGCATGTCCGACACACATTGGAGAAGTCTTTGACATCTGTAAATAATATAACAGTCAGTTTGCAGCTTTGTAGTAATGGTATAATTTTATTGGAATTTTTAAACCTACTGCAGCTTGTTACTACCTTGCAGATCAAACAACAAATCAAATAAGGGGCTAGAAAAACGAGGTATGATGCCATGGTTTTGTTTAGACATACATTTGAATGAAGCAAAAACTTCAGACAATGAAGTGTTTAATTTGGGGCAATTAACGTTTATATGGAGGAGTGCAGAAATCTTATATTCATTTTATCCATTTAAGTAGTGGTGGAATTTCGATCACTTGGCGTAGTTTGTTTAGATAGATTTCACATAAATTTAATCGTATCTCGATTGCATTTCATACCAAATGCCAAGGGTCGCTGTATTTTCACTAGCATTTAATACAACTGAAGGCGTAAATAAATTAAACTATAAACAAATGTAGAAAAAATGTTTGTTACTCACTATCAAGGTTAACTTGTGAGCTGGGAGGCTGTGCCAGCGTGCCCATTCTGTGTGTGGGCTCTGAAGACTCACTTGGTACAGGATTTAATAGAAATATATGTTCAGTTTCATTATTCATTTTCAATATTATTTGATCAAGACAAATTATCAAGTTTCCCCACACATTCACACAACAAACTGCGAATGTAATAGTGATGGTCATGTCATTTGTCAACTGTCAACACAATTTACTAACTTGAGGTTACTCGAATTGGACTTGAACTCGATTTGAATATTAAATGATTCGATTTGAATACTACTAGCTAAAGTACTCATGGACCAACATCGTAATGTTCTAGCTTGATATTATTTTGTGAAGACTGCTACATTACTAGTTTACTTAATATTTATAAATACTTACTTTATATTATGGAGATTTTGTAAATGTAATAATCTGTGTTTCCCGATAGCTATAACCTAGGAGTCTTTAAGTCAAGAGTGAATAGGTTACTTTTAGGTAAGCGTGCTCCATCTTCGACCACATCATCACTTACCATCAGGTGAGATGGTGGTCAAACGCGAACCTATTCTAAATAAAAAAAAAAAAAAAAAAAAAAAAAAAAAAAAAAAATACACACAAATAATATTTTTTAAAAAATTAAAGTTTAATTTCTAGCATGCATATAACGAGAAAATTAAGTTAATGGAAAATTATGTAAATTACAATCTTATTTAAGAATAATATAAGTATATATTAGTTATTATTCGATTCCTGGATCGGGAAAAAGTGCTATTGGATTTTTCTGTAAGGTATTTCTCAGTAGTAGCCTGGAGATTTGATATCGGCGGTGTGACACCCCCGTGCCTCAGAAACCACGTTAAGCCGTTGTTCCCGGCTATCGTTTCGACATCTTTGACAATTGTTACGGGTAGTCAGAAGCCAATAAATCTAACAATGGTCTAGCCAAAGGGTATCGTGTTACCCAGGTTACGTAGGTCAGATAGGCAGTCGCTCCATTTAAAACACTAATATTTAGATTTCAGCTGCATCCGGTTAGAATGGAAGCCGACTCCGATATAGTTGGGAAAAAGCTAAGCATATGATGATGATTAGTTATTATTTCAATTACTTATTTATATTTTCAGGATGTTGTTGGGCCTCACACAATTCTGCAGCGCGTCAAATATGTTTACTGAAACGGCAGTAGATAGCTTTGGCGCTATCATGAGATGGCGATCTGCGTCATAGCTGCGTAGGATTCGTGGAAGTACCAATAGTATTCTGAAAGTAATTGCGGATAAATAGGATTGTGTTTTCCTGTGGCATTGGACTCGCATGGATGGCGGTGATGCTGATGCTGCGGGAAAATACATGAATTAGGTTTTAGTTCATTTTTTTTTTGCTAACATACGCGCATTGAGCGCTCCTAGAGTCATAGTAATGTTTTTCTCTTTCGTCTTATTATCGCTTTTTAATGGTGACCCATTAAGGGGGGGTGGAAATGGTAACGCCAACACTGATTATATAGATTTACTCTTATACTATGAGGCAGTTTGTATTTCCCGCTCCTTTTCCCACCTGTACATGCAGCGCTTTAGCATCATTCAAAAGGTGAACATGAGAACGAGAGAACGAGGACTGACAGCTGTCAGTTCGACGAAGAAATTGCACATGAAAGCACATGTGTAACGGATCTCGCGAATCACCCCCGCACCGCATGACGAGCCCTTTCGTCTGACCCCGCGAAGAGACGAGGATCTTCTCGAGCCTTTCTCTGCAGTTTTCAATACATTCCCGCTCCGCCAAACGCATCCTTGTGTTTGATTACCCAGTGTAATAAAAAGTATATTCAAATATTGGTCGCGCGACCCGCGTAGTGATACTCTGCTGTGTGCTGGTCGAAGGAGATTGGATCCCGCTGGCCTGCCCCTGGTAAGTGCTGCATGTCTCTTCTCTTCCTCTCTTCTCCGCCTCGACTTTTGCCACTGCCGCTTCACTTTTATTAACACGTCCACCGTATCGAAGGTTGGTTCTGATACCTTTCAGGACTGAATTATTGTTGGCGTGACCAACTATACATGTGAAACTTAGTAGGTATATGTATTCTGTGAACCGCTTTCCGATTTTAAGAAAAAAAATAAAAAATATTTAAAATAAAAGGGGGTCCCCATACATGGAACTAGAACTGAAAATATTTTTTTCATGAAACCTATGCGTGTGTGGTATTTATAGACAGGTCTTTAAAAATGATATAAGGGTTTCAAAAAGCACTTTTTCATAAAGTCAATCGTTTAAAAGATATAAGCTTCCAAAGTGGTAGAATGTGTGTCCCCCCCCTCTAACTTCTATAATAATGGAGTGAAAAATCTTAAAAAAATATGTGTCTGTAGATCTTAATGTAAACTTTAAAACAAAATTGGTTTGAACGAAATCGGGTCAGCAGTTTTTGAGATACAGCATATTTTCTAAAACCGCAAATATAACTTTGTAATTCATACAAACACTATGAAAAACAAAGTTATTTAGCGTAGCTAGTTGTAAAAATGTAAATAAGCTACATTTAAGAAATTTTTAAGGTTTTGTTTTTATTCGTCAAATAAATATACATATTATATTATATTATTATAGTTACTACGGAACCCTTCATGAGCGAGTCTGACTCGCACTTGGCCAATTTTTTTTGAGTAATTGTGCCAGCCGGCTTCTATGCGTACGTAATACATTTCAATAAATAAATCAATGATGCTTTAGTTTTTATTGTTGTCGCACCTACTCCACTTCTAAAGTACTTTACATCTCACCATCTCACCTGATGGTAAGTGATGATGTGGTCGAAGATGGAGCACGCTTACCTAAAAACCCGTTTTTAGTAGTGTTGCAAAAAACTCGAGTCCTCGAGTCTTAATTTTAAAGACTCGACTCAAATAAGCAAGACTCGGTGTGCTAAAAAGGTTCGGAGTCTAGAGTCAAGCAGAGTCCGAGTCATTTAACAACCACTTGTGTCTTACAAAAGGACTCGAGTCTTAAAATGAACTCGAGTCTTCAAGAAAAACTCGAAGCATGAAGATGAAACTTGAAACTAATCATTCGAAAAGACTCGAATAGGTGATAAGTTTATATTAATGGTTATGTAATTCTGCACTAAAAAAAACTGACACGAAAAAGTCATTACAAATCAGCTAAAAACTCACTTCTATGAAAATAGAGATGTGAAGGTAAACTGGCTTTATATTTTGAGATACTACCTGTACCTGTTAACGTAACAATTTCATTGCTAAACTCATACACGAAAAGAACTTGAGTACGACTCGCCGTATAAAAAGGACTCGAGCGCACCTTTGTGCTCGAGAGCTCGAGTCTCTTTAGACTCGAGCTCTCATGTCACATACAAGGGCTCGTAGAGAACTTAGTTCTCTAGTCTTGGAGTCCTGTTGTAATGAGTCGAGTCTTGTAATTCATCATCCGAGTCCGTTTATACAGGACTCGAAGACTCGAGTTTTTTGCAACACTAGTTTTTAGGCGGTAAAGCTTTAAAGAACGATTCTAGTTGACATACGGATAGGGGAGCCACAGTCATAGATTGCTTAAGGCATCAAGTAGTCTTAACCCGTCACTGGGTGTGCCTATAATATTTGAAGAGTACCCTCGATTTCTCCATGATCCCATCATCAGATCCAAACGCGACGACAATGAGACTACCGTCGTGATCCGTTACTTCGCCTGTGCCACCTATCTTCGCCTAATTTCAAATAATTTAAAGTTGCCATTTCAATTTTAGGCTTGGCTTCGCGTAAAGTTACTAAATAATAAGTATATTTCATCTATGGCAAGATATTAAGGAAAAATTCTGGTTAACTTCACGTTGTTGATGACCAGTGCACTTTTTTCATAAGAGAAACGACACGTTTTTTTTGTCTGCGATTTAACTTCAGTTTTATGCAGGGATACGGAACAGGTAAGATTAAACTTATTATTAAATTATAATCTACAGCTAATTTTCTTTCAAATGACACTAGAATTTTCTATCTAATTTACGTTTAAAAGTGGTAATTCAATTAAATGTTATTGAGGGGATATTGGCGGCCATCTTGTTGCCAAACTTCACCTGCCCCTAGGGTTGTCAATTTCAACATTGTTAATAATAATTTATTGTATCTTTTTTTTCTTCGTATTTTATTATTACGAGCTTTTATTTAGTTTCACCTGTTCTGGTGTCTGTCTGTAATCAAATCTTATGTATATCAGATGACAATGCAATATTATCATAACATGGAGCTGATCTGATGATGGAACCGGAACGTGGCCATACCAACTCTGTAGTAAATCTCTCTGTAGTAATATTTTGAGACTGATTTAATGTCTAAATATTAATGTAAGTTAAATGCTTTTGCTGTTAATTTTTTTTTTTTGTAAAAGTTTTTTTTTTCTCTTATTAAGCTAGAAACTGAAGTCTATGATTGGCCTAGTCTGATTTAATACGTATCTAAGATGTATTGATGTACCTATGTGAACTTAAAAATTATGAGCCAAAAATTGTTATCTAGTTCTTATGTTTGCCATAAATGTTTAATACAACTTTTTAGTTATTTGACGCTATGACATGATGCAGGCGAAGTTAGGGAAAAGTACCAATACTTCGCCTATCACATTTGAGACCAATTTTTAGGCAAATAAGCAATGAATTTGGAAGAGTAATTATATAATACGATTGATGGAGATATGTAAAATCATTTTTTAGACATCATGATTTGAAATACTTTTAAATCTGGAAGATATATTACAAAAAGTGTCAAAACGCAGGCGAAGTAACGGGTCATGACGGTAACTAAAAAGTATACCCTTTCAAACAAAAAAAAATAATTTCAAAATCGGTCCAGCCATCTGCGAGTAATGAGGTAACATACATATAACAAAAAGTTCAAGACGAATTGAGAACCTCCTCCTTTTCTTCTTTTTTGAAGTCGGTTAAAAAGGAGAACCAACAGCTCACGGTTAGGCCGTTGTATACTACACGCTAACGCAGCAGTAACAAAGTTGAATATCGCGTGTGCTCTGTCCCCATGAAACTAAATGTCGTAAGTCTCAATTCTTATTTCGTTTATAACTAAAGTAATAATTGATCTAGAGAAAAAATATCCTATTATTGTATAATAAACTATATTTTATTACTGTCAATACTAATTAACGGACTTAAAAAAAGGGGTTTACAATTCGTCTTGAACTTTTTTTTATGTATGTTACCTCATAACTCGGAGATGGCTGGACCGATTTGGAAAATTCTTTTTTCATCCCCCCATCTCGGAAAGAGTATTTTTGCTCTTCGATATCTGAGTGCAAAAGCCGTTTTTATCCGCTAGAGGATAAAGTAAATTGAATTTAGAACATCGTGTGTACTAAGTTTGTGAATTCAAAACATCATTAAACCTATTTACTTATACCTCCATGGGGCCGAATTTATCATTATATACATATAAAAACTCAGACTCTGGAACCTTCATGGTGTACTTACTTTTTTTAATTTGCTTTACGCGCCATTTTTTTTTGCATTTAGTCATTTCCTCGTTGAGGTGGGATGAAAAGTTACGTGTTGCACTCGAGTGCAAAGATTTTTCACCTCGTGCTCTTTTGATTCCCTCGCTGACGCTCAGGATTCTAATGTTTGAATCACTCGCTGCACTCGTGATTCAATATTAGAATCCTTCGCTTGCTCGGTCATCAAAATTGAGCACGCGGTTAAAAAGCAACTTTGCACTCTTGTATAACAAATAACTATTTTCTCGGTGTCTTTAGTTTTGCATATATTTTCGTTTTTGACACCGCCTTCCGAAATTAAAGTTATTTTTGCCTTTGTAGTGTTTTTGTATGGAAGTCGGTTCTATTTTTTGCTAAAAAGTTTTTTTTAGACATAAACACCGGGTAATCTTGATTAAATTTTGAATAATCTTTAAAAAAGACATGATTTTCGATTAAAAAATGAATCGAGCGAAAATGTTCCAATTACGAAACTGGTCTAGACATGTAAAGAAAAAGATCCAATAAATCATATACTAAAGTTCCATTTTGATTGTATGCGTGATTGTTTCAGAATATTAATGCAAAGTTACATATAATTTAGGGAGCCTCCTCTTAATTGCAGTGGTATACGTAACTTAAAGCCAATAACAGGTTCTCACGTTTAGGTATAGTACGGTGTATTACAGCTACATTTTGAGAGTTACATAAAGCATATTTAGGTTCCTGCGCTTTATTTAAACCAAATGAAACTCCAATGGTTTAAATATTCTTTATATAAAATGCCAAGAGTATTTATGTCAATGATGTCCATGGTGTGAGAAGACGTTGCGTCCGGAGGCCACCATCAGCGGCGCCACCATCATCGTCTTGTGCTTATAGGTTTGGATCACTTGCTGCAAACAAAATATTGTAATTGTAATGAAAAATGCATGATATTAATAATCAATATTAATTAATCAATAAAAGTAAGTACTTTTTTTTGTTACTTAATATTATAAACGTGAATGTTTGTGATATTATTAAAATATATGAATGCTGCCATGTATCTGTGTAAATAGCACCTATACGGGACTTTTACCATGTATACAACAACATTTATTTGTTGTTGTGGTCAAACGTGAAGCAAAAAGACAAAAAAAAACAGAAAACATAAAAAATTGGCCAAGTGCGACTTGGACTCGCCCATGAAGGGTTCTGTAGTAGCTACGCAAAATAACTGTTTTTCATAGTCTTTGTATAAATGACAAAGTTATATTTGCGGTTTTTGAAAATGTGCTTTATGGCAAAAAGTGCTTTGCGACCAACGAATTAGGAATGATATAGAACACGAACTCCGCTCAAAAATGGTTCCACGCAAAACACAATCAAGTAGGCGGGGAAAAAAAAATACAATCAAAGCGCCTCTCAGTCCGACGTGCGCTCAGTGACAGACGCCAGAATCGTGTTGATTAGTGAAAAATCCAAGAAAAAGCTCGTTTCTGAGGGATAAAAATGACCTACTACGTAGTAAGGTAGTGTAAAAGGCGGAAAGAAGGAAGTAAAAACTAACTGGAATAGCTTATCACTCGTAAGTAAAATAATTTCGTGTTTTATTTTCGTATAGACAACCACGAGTTGTCAGTATTATGCAACAGGTAGCCAGCCAGTTTTTAATACCTAACTATTATATATATTTTATATTAAGTACAGAGTTTTATAAATTGGATGGATTGGTTTGCTGTGTGTTTCTTATTTTAGTTTCCCCAAAAAAACTTTTTTGCAAAAAATAAAACCGACTTCCATATCAAAACACTACAAAGCCAAAAATAATTTTAATTTCGGTAGTCGGTGTTATTGGTTTTGTATTTTCTTTTATTTTCACACCGCCTTCCGAAATTAAAATTATTTTTGGCTTTGTAGTGTTTTGATATGGAAGTTGGTTTAATTTTTTGCAAAAAAGCTTTTATTTCTGCGCTTTTTAGTGGGTCAGTGAATTTTCCAAATCGATTCGTAAATGACGGAGTTATGCGCGAACAAAAAACGCAATGCAGAGTAAACGAAAAGATCATCAACGTAAATTATTTTTTTCGACTTTGTTTGATTTTTCAGAAACGGCTCGTCCGATTTCGATAAAATTTTCATGGGACCATTTGGAAAGTATACCTTTTCCAACAAAAAAGAATTTTTCAAATCGGTTGGCAAGCGACGGAGTTATGCGTGGACAAACATAAAAAAAAAAAATACAAACATCCGAATTGAGAACCTCCTCCTTTTTTAGAAGTCGGTTAAAAAAGAGATTCGACGACTACAGTGGATTGCAGCAGTCCGCTTAGAAACAAGAGAGGATAATAGGATTTGCTCCACACATTTTGGTAACGAAGAGATATATTCGTCACGCACTGGCTATCGTTTGCTAAAAAATCAGCTGTACCTATTTGTACGGTTAGTACCAGTAGCACAGCATTTCGTGAAAAATTCTGGTAAATCCTAATAACTTAATTTAAGGATTGCTTAAGAATACAAATTTTAAATCACGTCTAATGTGTTTTGTGTTATCAGTAGGTATTACACCACGTTGAAACAATGTAGGTCATTAAATCGGCACTCCGTATATGAGCTGATAAATAGAGCGAGCCAATATTTAGGAGATATTTCTGTCCATTTCACTAAACAACAAAGTTTTGTTTTGAGTACCTCGAGTACCCTTAAATTTTGGCTCGTACTTTTTAAAATCCACCTTGTATATTAAAATTACTCTATTCACACATTATATATATATATATAAATCTAGTTTCAGAGCTTATAAGCCTAACGCTCTTCTGATGCGGGATTAGTTATTGAGTTCTTACCTTATTTATGTACTTTAAGAAATTAATAAATATGAAATTCGGTAGATCCTGAGGAAATAATCATTTCCATTTAAAATAGGTATGAGGTAAGTAATAAAATAACTTGTTCGTTTCCAAAGGGTGTTGTCCAAATGCTTGAAATGGACAGAAACTGCGAATAGTCCTTAATTCTTTTTAACATAAAATATGTATAATGAAATAATTTTCAAGTTTGTTTAAGTAGGATATAAAAATATGATAATCATTAAAATATTTAACCTGATATCCGTTTAATTCATTCTTATTTTTATTGGAGGTCAGTGTTTATTTGACACTAGTAAGTGGCATTCAGCCAAACAGAAATCGTAAAATAATTTCTAAGGAATAAGTTTGCAGATTTAGTGCACAGTAATTATTAATTTAATATAATTCGACCTATGTGTACCATAAATCTAAAAAATAATATATGCATGTCAATATTAATTAAAATCAAATATTTTTTGAATAGAAAACGTATCGTAGGCTGTATGAATCACATCTCCTTTGCCTTACCTACTGACAGACTGACAGTTAAACACTACTGCATTTTCGATTGTTTGTTTACTTGATTCTACAATAGCGCTTGCGAATTGAGTTACATACGGATTGCTTTTTTATGGTATAGCAACGACTATGGTAATTTTTCGAATATTTTGATTTTAGTTGTGCACACGATACCCATTTTTAAACTTGGACTTAGGTTGGACCCGCCTAAACGATGACTTGGCATCCTTAACCCTAGACTTATTACGACCAATATTTCAGAAAAAGGTTTGTAACTGACTTCTACCTAGTTTTTTTGATAATTATTGAAATTGTAATGGGTTACCTTCGATTTGCTCCGAATGTTATTAAAAATATGACCTTTTTAGGTCATATTTTTAATAACATTCGGTACTTTATTATATATACGTGGGGTCATACGAAAAAACATTTATTCATTAATGCTGTCTAGCGAACTTACTTCGCAGAAAATATAAGCGTAATTTATTTCATAACAATATAATTGTATCAAGTGTAACTTAATTAAAAAAAAAAAAAAAAATGAAATCTATAAATCTAATGTTATATTGCTTATTATAACATTTTACAAAAATTGGCCAAGTGCGAGTCAGACTCGCCCATGAAGGGTTCCGAAGTAACCATAATAATATTATAATATGTATATTTACTTGACAAAAAACTAAAACTTACAAATTTCTTAAAACTAGCTTATTTACATTTTTTTGCAACTACGCCAAATAACTTTGTTTTTCATAGTATTTGTATGAATTACAAAGTTATATTTGCGGTTTTAGAAAATATGCTGTATCTCAAAAACTGTTGACTCGATTTCTTTAAAACCAATTTTGATTGAAAGTTTACATTAAGATCTACAGATATATATATTTATATTTTTCACTCCATTATTATAGAAGTTACAGGAGGGGCACACATTTTACCAATTTGGATACGTATATCTTTTAAACTATTAATTTTATGAAAAAGTGGTTTTAGAAATCTCAATCTCATTTTTAAAGACCTGTATAATAGATACCACACATGCATAGGTTTCATGAAAAAATATAATTATTTTCAGTTTTAGTTCCATGTATGGGGAGCCCCCTTTATTTAAAATATATTTTATTTTTTTCTTTAAATCGGAAAGCGGTTCATAGAATACATCTACCTACCATCTTTCACATGTATAGTCTTAATAGTTTTGGAATAAAATAGCTGTGACATACGGACGGACGGACGGACAGACAGACAGACAGACAGACAGACAGACGGACAGACATGACGAAACTATAAGGGTTCCGTTTTTTGCTATTCGGCAACGGAACCCTAAAAAACGAGTAATTTATTAAAATATATATTTTCAATTTTGATACACTACACAAATCACAGTATAGTATGAAAAGAAAAAAGAAAAAAAAGATACTATATGTGGTGCGCTGGTTGCACGCTACTGGCATGGTTGCTCTATGTTATCTCTTAAAAAATAGTAGTAGAGATACCTACTACTGTTTCTTGTGATTTATTGATTGATAATAAGCTCGCGTTTGAATTTTAAGAAAAAAATGAATTCAAACTCAAAATATTTTATTTCACATAGGCCTACATGGGCACTTATAAAACGTCGGCAGTTTGGCGCAGGGCACGGTTCGAAATTGGTCGTTTTCTATGGAGAAGAACCAGCAAGAAACTCCACAGTTACTCTTTTAAAATATCATTCTTACAATGTATCTATAATACAGGTTAATTAGGTATGAGAGGACAGCATAGACCAATTAATACAGCACAACGGAAAAACAATTTAAAAATTGTGAAACAAATCTAAGAGTCTACAGTGTTCTCCCATTCACAAAAAAGCTTTATATTATACTAAGCTAGTATAATATTGCCCGCGACTGCGCTCGCGTTGGAGGTTTTTCCTTCGTAATTCTCGATCCCGTGGGAATTCCGAGATAAAAACTATCCTATGTCCTTTCCAGGGTCCTAAACTATTCCCATGCCAAATTTCATCTAAATCGGATTAGCGGTTTAGGCGTGAAAAGGTAACATACAGACAGACAGAGTTACTTTCGCATATATAATATTAGTATGGATAAAAATAAACTTAAGAAGTATAAATTAATAATAAAAATGAAACAAAAAGAAAATCTGTCATCTGATTATCGTAGGGAAAAAAATAAAATAAAAAGACACACTCACGAAAGTGGAGTTGTTAATATACTAGTCGATAATGCAATTACAATAATCCAGGGAAGCCACATGTGCAGAACGAAGGAATCATCGCCTAGCAGTCATGTCTTCAACGTAGTCCCGAATCTTATAATACGCTTTTTTGATGAGAACACGTTTAACGTAAGACATGATACTGTGGAAATAAGCAAAATAAAATAACCGAGCTGTCGCTACATCAGTTAATTTCCTAATTTTTTTACTGCAGCTGAGCTTAATCTACTAGAAAGAGTCCTAATATGATTCCGCGTCCATATCCGCATCTTTTCTATCTATTTTAAAAATGAGAGAAGTGTCTTCAGCGAATAGAATTATATCCGATAAGTTGGTCATCATGTAAGGTAGGTCATTGATATACACTAGAAAAAGGAAAGGGCCAAGAATTGAACCTTGCGGAACGCTCATCTTGGCTAGGGATCCTGCAGATGTCGCTCCATTAACAATAACTTTTTGTTGCCTGTTTGATAAATAGGAAAGAACAAGGTCAGCAGAACACGAATCCACGAATTCCGTAATAGTGTAATTCACAGATCAGTGTTTTGTGGTCAACGCAATCAAAAGCTTTGGAGAGGTCACAAAATATGCCAATTGCATCCTGAGATTTCTCCCATGATTCCAGAATGTGACTGATGAGCGCTACTCCTGCGTCTGTTGTTGACCTACCTTTCGTGAAACCAAACTGCCGATTATTCAGAATCCCATTTGAGTTAAAAAGTGACAGCATCTGGTCCAGCATGATTTTTTCGTATATTTTGCTTAATGCTGGAAGCACATATATCGGTCTATAGTTAGAGGGATCACTCTTACAACCCGACTTAAAAATTAGTACTACTTTACAATGTTTCATTAAATCGGGAAAAGTACCGCTGTCTATTCCTTGGTTAAATATGCATGTTAGGATAGCAGCAATTGAGTCAATAATATTACCAAGAACCCTAACAGATACACCCCATAAGTCATCAGTGTTTGGTATGTTAAGACTTTGGAATGTTTTTTAATTACATCAATAAAAATGGGCTTAAATGAAAATGTTGGTATATCCTTATTGAAGTTTTCTTTTTCTTTTTTTTATTAAAAATTGGTTCGCGTTTGACCACCATCTCACCTGATGGTAAGTGATGATGTGGTCGAAGATGGAGCACGCTTACCTAAAAGTAACCTATTCACTCTTGACTTAAAGACTCCTAGGTTATAGCTATCGGGAAACAGACTCCGGCAGGGAATTCCACTCCTTAGCCGTACGCACAATGAAGGTATTCCCAAAACGTTTTGTGCGTATGGGTGGGATGTCCACCATGTAACAATGGCGCTTCGTCGTTTGTCTCGTAGTCCGATGATGGAACGGGCTTGATGGAATAAGATTCTACTAATGATGACGAAGAATGTAGAGATTTAGTAACCTCTACTGGAATATTGGTAAAGTAATTTTCCAACTTCTCAGTCAGTTTTGACTTATCTGAGATGACCTGATCATCGATGTTCAAAGTCAAATCATTCTAACCCTGTTGGTTTGTGTTTTCAGTTTCTTTGTTTATCACCTTCAACACAGTTTTTATTTTATGGTTAGAAATGCTAATTTTATTACTTACTGATTTAGATTTAGCTTAGGCACATAATCTTTTAAATATCTTTGAGTAGTTTCTTAAATAATTATGGAAGGCTTCTTCGGAAGTCAATGATTTTTCTGGTATAAGTTGGATAAATTGTCTCTGCTTATTCTTATTCCAACAGTGGCCCATACATTAAATTTAGATTTATTACTCATTTGAAATTTTTTAACTGGGCATGCCTTACTAAATTCGTAGCATAGTGAAGAAAATAATATCCTGTAATTTTCATTGGGGTCATGGGAGTCATTATTGGCCATTGAAAGATTAGGTACTTAACATGTTATCATTAAAAACATTAATTTAATTTTAGTTAGTGGCCTAAACTTAATAGTCTTATTTAATTGCCGCGTTTTAACCAACTCAAAGGATAATATCCTGTAATTTTCATTGGGGTCATGGGAGTCATTATTGGCCATTGAAAGATTAGGTACTTAACATGTTATCATTAAAAACATTAATTTAATTTTAGTTAGTGGCCTAAACTTAATAGTCTTATTTAATTGCCGCGTTTTAACCAACTCAAAGGATACTAGTTGACCTGTATGGTCAGACCTAACTCCACTAATTTGAGACGAGTATTTTATGGCACAATTTGTATAAATATTATCTATGCATTGAGCTGATGTTGCTGTTATTCTTGTTGCTTCCTTGAATGTGCATTTTAAGTTAAATTAACCAAACAATGAAGTAAGCTTGCAGTGTTCAGGTGAATTTACTAACAAATCAATATTTAGGTGACCACAAACGAAAACTAATTTATTATCTCTTATAAGCTTAGGTACTTAAAATTTCTCCCATTATCATTAAGAATGATGACAAGTTTGATGCTGGTGGTCTATAAACATATAAGAAAGTTTGGCCTTCAACTTCTGTACATGCTACCTCACACAAGCAATCAACAGAGCAAGCGGTGATATATTTTTGTTCCTTATAACTAAGAGAATTACTACATAATATTAAAGTACCACCTCCTACTGAGAACCTGTTGTATGCACTAGTAACTGAAAAAAGATTAATTTTAAACAACATTCTATCTGGTTTTAGCCAGGTTTCACAAAAACATGAGATATCTATATCATATTTATCTATTGCCATTTCCTCATCTAATATTTTGCCGGAGAAACGATTTATATTCTGATGATATAGTAAAATTGTGTTATTATACCTCTCCTTTGTCAGATCGAAGGGTTTAAACAATTAATTTCAGTATTATTAGATACCCTAGATAATACTGAACAGTCACTTAACCTAGGATCAGTTAAATTATCAATAACCGAGTGTAAATTGTAAGCTAACAGAGTAGCCAATGAACTTTCGTCGTAAATTCTATAATGAATGTCAGGATTGCAATCGATACGCCCAAAAACCTATTACACGATGTTTGATGCAATATTTTGCAATCGACCACGTTTGCTGAGCAAGCGATATAATGCGGTCGCACTAAGTTCGCCGCGAGCTTAGTGTATTTCGAACAGCAACCGGGTACACTCATTTTCATCATTTAGCGATAATTTTAGCCCTTACGTTACTTTGTTAATTATACTTAGCAATAAACCCTTGAAGGTTATCAGTGTATTTAATTTAGTAGACACACACGATATACATATTGAATGTCGGAGAAAAAGTTGCATATCGTGTGTGTTTTAAATTGGATTTCAAAATGAAAGCCAAATTTGCAATCACCACCCCCAAAAACCCATTACACGATACTCATATCGAATAATTGAGAAAAAGTTGCATCCGCCATCTTGGAATTTAAAATGAATGCCAGATTTGCAATTATCACACCCAAAAACCCATTACACGATACCTATATCGAATATTTGAGAAAAAGTTGCCTCCGCCATCTTGGATTTTAAAATGAATGCCAGATTTGCAATCACCACCCCCAAAAACCCATTATACGGTACCCATATCGAATACCTATGTGAGAAAAAGTTGCATACGCCATCTTGAATTTAACAATAAATGCCAGATTTGCAATCACCACCCCCAAATACCCATTACACGATACCCATATCAAATGTTTGAGAAAAAGTTGCATCCGCCATCTTGGATTTAAAAATGAATGCCAGATTTGCAATCACCACCCTCAAAAACCCATTATACGATACCCATATCGAATGTTTGAGAAAATGTTGCATCCGCCATCTTGGATTTTAAAATAAATGCCAGATTTGCAATCACCACCCCCAAAAACCCATTATACGGTACCCATATCGAATACCTATGTGAGAAAAAGTTGCATACGCCATCTTGAATTTAATAAAAACTTTTTTGCAAAAAATAAAACCGACTTCCATATCAAAACACTACAAAGCCAAAAATAATTTTAATTTCGGTAGTCGGTGTTATTGGTTTTGTATTTTCTTTTTTTTTTTCACACCGCCTTCCGAAATTAAAATTATTTTTGGCTTTGTAGTGTTTTGATATGGAAGTCGGTTTTATTTTTTGCAAAAAAGTTTTTATTTTCGCGCTTTTTAGTGGGTCAGTGAATTTTCCAAATCGATTCGTAAATGACGGAGTTATGCGCGAACAAAAAACGCAATGCAGAGTAAACGAAAAGATCATCAAGGTAAATTATTTTTTTCGACTTTATTTGATTTTTCAGAAACGGCTCGTCCGATTTCGATAAAATTTTCATGGGACCATTTGGGAAGTATACCCTTTCCAACAAAAAAAGAATTTTTCAAATCGGTTGGCAAGTGACGGAGTTATGCGTGGACAAACATAAAAAAAAAAAAAAAAAAAAAAAAAAAAATACAAACATCCGAATTGAGAACCTCCTCCTTTTTTAGAAGTCGGTTAAAAATAAATGCCAGATTTGCAATCACCACCCCCAAATACCCATTACACGATACCCATATCAAATGTTTGAGAAAAAGTTGCATCCGCCATCTTGGATTTAAAAATGAATGCCAGATTTGCAATCACCACCCTCAAAAACCCATTATACGATACCCATATCGAATGTTTGAGAAAATGTTGCATCCGCCATCTTGGATTTTAAAATAAATTAATGATAAGAGAGAATTTAAAAAAAAACTTAACTTTCGCCGTTATGTTTATTGTTGAATTTAAGCTGCTGAAGACGTGTGAGGAATATGCTTGTGGCCACGGTTTATTGTATAACGTGCAGAAGAGTCAGTACATGGTCTTTGAGACCGTCAGAGCAAAGTGTCCCAGCGACTTACCACCAGTTAGACTCAATGGTGATAATTTAAAAAGAGTTGAACAATTTAAATACCTTGGGCATCTTTTAACTGTCGATCTCAAGGATCATGCTGACATAGAACGGGAGCGGAGGGCGTTGTCTGTTAGAGCGAATATGGTCGCGCGCAGGTTTGCGAGGTGCTCTAGAGAGGTAAAGATTACACTTTTTAGAGCATACTGTACGTCGCTCTACTCATGCAGCCTGTGGGCGCATTATTCTGCTAGAGCTTATAACGCCATCCGTGTCCAGTATAATAACGCTTTCAGGGCGGTGATGGGGCTGCCCCGATACTGTAGCGCCTCGGGTATGTTCGCAGAAGCGTGCACTGATTGTTTTCACGCGACTATGCGTAAGCGTGCCGCGTCCACGGTACGCAGAGTGCGGGCCAGCTCCAACACCGTTCTAACGATGATCGGGGAAAGGTTGGACTGCCCTTACCTCCGGCATTGTTCGAGCAGACATGTCGCCGTACCAATGCCGGGTAGAAAGTTATAATTTATAATATCTGTAGGGATTTTTATGTTAGTATTGTATTTCTTGTTTTGATTATGTATTTTAATTTGTATTTTATTTTAATTTTGTGTTTATTATGGCTTTATTTCATTTTATTTTATGTTACTTTTGTTTTGATTTTAATTGTATTTGTAATTTGATTAATTAATGGCAATGGGTGTAATTTACCTGAATAAATGAATTTATTATTATTATTAAAAACTCTCGGTAGTCGGTATTATTCGTATTGTATTTTAATTTTTTTTTGACACCACCTTCCGAAATTAAAGTTATTTTTGGCTTTGTAGTGTTTTGATATGGAAGTCGGTTTTATTTTTGCTAAAAAGTTTTTTTACGCTTTTTAGTCGGTCGGTTTGTAATTTATCTAGTTACAAAAGCCAAAATGTGAACTACTTATCATCTTGTACAAAATATTGCTTTTCCCGATGCATAGCCGTTAACTTTTGAGGAGAGAGAGAGGAGGAGAACTCCTGGTACTTCACCATCAGCTCTACAAATCTCCATATGCATTGTGACGAGTATAAAGTGCATATCCAAGTAATCGAATCGCAATCCACGAAATACTTATTATTGAGTAGTTTCGGTGGCCATCTGTGGTCTTCATCATCACTTTCACTTCCTCAAATGATGCTTTTCGGGAGAAACTGCACAAGGAAAACGCTAGAAGAAGGAAGGAAGGAAGGAAAAACGCTATAGGTGTGCCTATAATATTTAAAGAGTTCCCTCGCTTTCTCCAGGATCCCATCATCAGATCCTGATTTCATAACAATGAAACCAAGTAGAAAGTATAAACTTAACGTATAAACCTTTCAACGAAAAAAAAAATCCAAATCGGTCCAGCCGTCTTCGAGTTATGAGGTAACATACATAAAAAAAAGTTTAAGACGAACTGAGAACCTTCTCCATTTTTTGAAGTCGGTTAAAAAGCAATAATAACATCACAAAATAGAAATACGTACTTTTTATGAGAATGGCTTTTTTTCGAAAATTTGCGCCAATTTTCTTCTAATAATATTTATTTTTACATTTTCCCATAATAAAACAAATATTGAAAAAAAAAAGTTAAAGAAATATATATTGAACAATAAAAAGTAATTGTTGGGTATTCATAATAAATCGTACTCAAAAAAACAAAAAATATGACTTATGTTATTCAACGGATTGCTGCAATACATGCGTATACAATAGATCGCGAATTATCGTTACCGGCGAAACGCTTCACGATGAGACGTGACCCCTCTTTGAGCTCCCGTGGACGACTGAATTTTCGACCGGTGTACGTTGCGTATGCTTCAAAATAGCGCGCAAATTAGAAGAAAAAATTAAAATTAAAACAACCAAGCGACATATTGGAAATGTTAATAACGTAAATTGTAGTATGATAATTAGAGAATAATATGAATTGAAGTTTATGAAAAAATTCAACAGTTTACTATCAAAATTCAGCGACGCACGAGCATGTTTTGTAAGGATTTTTGTCCAAATTTATGTATTTTTGTTTAATAAACTATAAAATATTTTTAAATTTGGCCAAATATATTCGCTAACACATTTATTCTAGTGTTCATTACATATTTTTGTATGGTAATTAACGTACTATTATAGGTTATATTCCTTTAATAGTGAAGACCGTTTTGAGTTATTTTCCTCGGCGCAGGCTTAAGCTATTTCTCGCGGCGTTGACATTTTCGACTTTCTTTCTACTATAAAAAAAATGTAAATGTTTCTTATTTTATTCAACAAAATATTTACAAAAATATCTAAATATAATATAAAAGTACTTTCAATAAAAAAGAAATCACAAAAAGATATGATGAGACCCTGGGTTCGATCCAGAATACTGGCGGCTACCAATCCGATTCTTTACTTAATACGCAAATAGAATACTAGTAACCCGAATTGAAATAACTGACCGTATTAGGTTTTATTTTCGTTACGGAATTTCTTGATTCGGTCGCCGCGCTTAAAGCCCGCGATCAGGGGCGGATGCAGCCCTCAAAAAAGGTTGTGGGCACAACCACCCGAAAAGCGGCCAAGTGCGAGTTGGAGTACAAACTCGCTCGACTCGACTTTTGATTTTGTTATTTCCTTTTTTACGCGCATCAGGACTTTGGCCTTAGGAATGGAAGTAATCATTTTCGTTAAATATGCTCTGGATGATCTACAAATAACCAATATCATATCAGCCTATACACTTCAAACAGGATGCACAGAAATAGAAAAGGCACAATTCTGGGAAGACATGTACGACCTCATCCAGAGCATTCCAGCAAATGAATACAAGATTATTTATAGGAGGGGGGGACCTGAATGGACACGTGGGCATACCAGGGATATCACAGGAGATAATGTACATGGTGGGTTTGGGATGGGCGAGTTAAACAAACAACGAGAAGAAATACCTACTAGAATTTGCAGAAAGACGCACTTACACTAATAAACACGAATTTCAAAAGAAACCAGGACACTTAATCACTTATTAATGTGCGGGTAGAGCGTCACAATCAAGTCGTAATATAAGATAGACTTTATCATGTCTGACAAGACCGTCAAACGAAAGTTTAAAGACTGTAAAGTAATACCCGGTGATGAACTTACATCACACCTTCGCATACTCGTGTCTGTGTACGAGCTGCCAAAACCTACAAAAATTATGGTAGATAGAACACCAAAAACTAAGTGGAGATAGCTGGATGGTCCAGTGGAGACACTAATGTGCGTGATAAAAGATTATCTGGAGACCGATTTGGAAGTAAGTTATGACAACACAAATGATATCTGGTCTAAGTTTGAAACCTGGTACAAGACAAAAGCGGCAGGGATCCTAGGAGTCTCCAAATGTCAGAATCAAAGAGACCCCAGTGAATAAAAATATATTTTTAAGAACAGCAGCAGAGTTCTAAATTAGAGGAAGATAAGGACCGATATAAAGTGGCCAAGCAGGATGCAAAAGATGTATAGCACAAGAGGTTACCAAACGCAATCAAACGATCTACGAAAGTGAAGAGTGCTAAAAATGCGGACGAAATACTGAAATTAACAAAACGCAAACATAGAGCATCCATGAACATAAAAGTAAATAAATAAATGAAATTTAAGGACCACAAGTAATTACTAACAAAAACACAGAAATTAACGAGAGATGGTTCGAATACTAAAGCTATTGAAGGAAGAATTTCCAAACGAAGATTCACCGCTATGTGCACCCACACATGGTCCAATACCAACTATAAATGAGGACGAGATGAGTAAAATGAAAAGCCGCAAAGCCATAGGTCCAGACGGGAAAGACTAGACCCAGTAACTGAAGCTTGGTTAGCAAAGCTATGAAATATCGTCATGATTACAAATCGTATTCTAGAATCTTGGCGCCCGAGCTATCTACTGCCGTTCTACAAAAACAAGGGCGATGCTGCGCAGTGCGAAAACTATAAAAGTATAAAATGGACCGCTTACACACTCAAAATATGAGAACGAATCATAAACAACCGTCTCAACAAGATCTGTGTAATATCCCCAAACCAGTTTGACTTCACAGCATCCAAGTCAACCACGGATGCTATACAGGTAGTTAGAATCAAGACGGAAAATATAGAATTAACCACAAGGACCTACATCTGCAGGAATGACGAACATATGGAAGCAAACCCTGGAAAAGTACAGCCTGAGACTTATCAGGAGTAAAACTGAGTATCTAAAATATCCTTTCAGCGCAAACACTACTCCAGAGACTATTCACATTTGGTACGACACCCATACCCACAGTAAACCAATTTAAATGTCTAGGCTCCTACAAGAGATGCAAACGTGGACGCTGACGTCACTCACAGAGTCAGCGCCGCATAGCTAAAGTGGCTCACCAACCTTTGTTGATCCCCGTATCCCAATAAAAACCAAGGGGAAAGTATACATAACGGCAGTGCGCCCGGCGTTACTCTACGGTACCGAATGCTAGACAGTCAAAAAGACGCATAAATAAAAAGTACATACCAACGAAATTAAGATGCTTAGGTGGGCGGGAGGTGTAACTAGTCACGTTAAAATACGAAACGAGTATATAATACGAGACGGTTTCAAAGTCGCACCATCGCTGACAAAATAACGGAGAATCGACTACGCTGGTATGGTCATTTCAAAAGACGCCAGAGGACGACGTTGGAAATATTGCCCTAAAACTCCCGGAACAAAAACGTGGCAGGAGGAGGCCGCCCACCGTTGACCTGGTGGTCACAGATGAACATAGACCTCGAGAAATCCCAATTGCCTGAAACGACAACCTAAGACAGACTGTTCCTGGCGCAGGAAAGTGAGGAGACCCAACCCCAAATGATCTGGAAATGGGGACGAAAATAGGTATTGTTTTTTCTTCGTTTCTAGTAGCCAGTAAGACAATATAGGCACGCTAGACTAGTAAATAGATACCTATGTTGATGCTGTCTCAGGAATCGTAAGTAACGATGACCAGCTAGTGAGAAGCACCAGGAGAGACTTAATTCGCTAATAGACTCGTACTTGGCGTTGTAGTAAACTACGGAACTTTACACTGCACGTGAGCCGATACGTGCATGGCCGTTTTTTTTAAGGCTTATCATCAGCCTTTCGATCTCAATAGAGCGTGAGTGTGACGTAGGGTTGTGGGCATGCCCATCATGCCCACAACGGTGGATCCGCGCTTGCCCGCGATAAAAGCTATGCAATAATTTAAAAGATCAGATTTAGATGGACTTGTTAGGTAGGTACTTTAACTACAGTCAATAGATTAAATATTTAGATTCAGACTTACCAATACTAGTTTGATGAGAAACACGGCAAAAGTAAGGAAGGATATGGTCATAAGCGCACTCTCTGATGAAGGGAACTGCACATGTCCGCGTGGCGACGCGTGCGCCGAGCGCGAGCGACGCCGCGCGCTGGCGCTGTCGTCGTCTGGCCATGCTGCATCTATGCGCTCCTCTGGAATAAACTTTTAACTTAAATATAGTATTACTTTATTTTACATTATAAACTAAATAATTAAAAATATTTTAATACCTATATGCTAGCGGATTCGCACGGTCTCATTCTGCTAATTAACAAAACACCTTAATTAAATATTTAAATATACAATAAAACCTTCCCCAGGAATCAGTTTATCCAGTTGTGAAAGTCTGTTCCTGTTTTTCCAGTTTATCGGGAACATTCAGACAGACAGACGCAGGGGAGCATGTGGCTAAATATTAATAGCCGCACGGGTCGATCTTATAGGGTAAGCAACACTTGCAGAGGCTGTTAAGTGGATGGGTGACCAGCGTAACATGTCGAGATTCCTGCGTGCCTCGGAAAGTAAGTGAAGCTGTCGGTCCCGGCTGTCATTTCACCATCTTTGACGATCGTTACCTACGAGTAGTCAGAAGCCAGAAAATTTGACGCTGGTCTTGCCAAAGGGTGCTACACAGTATTAGTTTTTACTCCATGTAAAAATCTAATATTCAGTTGCATTCGGTTAAACTGGTAGTGGACATCAACATAGTTGGAAAAAAGCTAAGCAGATGATGAATTTATTACCTGGCAAAGAAAATGATTCCTGATTACGTGATTTCTAGTGGGCCACTCCAATAAAATGCCGGTTCTCAATAATATTTGGTTTAATACTTGTTAGATTACAACATGAGTAAAGTAAGAGTTCGGAAAGGGCTTTAACATCTTCCCCCCCCCTCGAATGCTTCAGGGTTTCGAGGCTCCGCAGTTGAAGTCGGCTCGGGTAGAGAGCAAAGGGTATGGACAGCTCGACGGAGAGTGCCCTTAGACGTGTAGACGTCTGCCACTCGTGCAGTTCCATCAGTCCCGCGATACAGCTTACAAATCCGCGCCATACGCCATTTCAGCGGTGGAACGTTTCGTTCCTTGATGATGACTAAGTCGCCTTCCTGGAATCCTCTTTGCGAGATCCGCCATTTATGTTTTTGTTGCAATTCGCTTAAGTATTCACTTCTCCACCTTTCCCAGAAATGTTGCCGCATTTGGTCTAGACTTCGGTATCTGTCTAGTCTGTTGGCCTTTTCATTAATTAAGACTTGCGATGGCAATGAAGTTAGTGGCCTGCCGATCAGGAAGTGCGTGGGTGTGAGAATCCTCTCACACCCACGCACTTTGCAGGTCGTTAGGATCTGATGATAGGGGGCTCAACGGACGTGAATTGAGGATGGCCTCAATCTGCGCGAACAACGTTGATAACTCCTCAAACGTTAGATGTTTATCACCTAGAATTCTAGTTGTATGGTATTTAGCAGACTTTACGCCTGCCTCCCAAAGCCCATCAAAGTGGGGAGAGTAAGCTGGCGAAAATTTAAACGTAATGCCTTCGTCGGCCGCAAAACCGGTAACGCATTCATTGCTTGACCTTAAAAACTTTGCTAGTTCATTATTTGCACCGACAAAATTTGTCCCGTTATCGCAGTACAATTCTAAGGGCTTTCCTCTGCGGGATATAAAACGCCTCAAAATAAAAACATCGCAGGAAAGATCGCTTGCTACTTCCAAGTGCACAGCCTTTGTGCTGAAGCAAACGAATAGACACATGTAACATTTTGTAATTTTACACCCATGACCCTTGCGATCGGTGATGTAGAACGGCCCGGCAAAATCAACACCGCTTACCTGGAACGGACAACTAGGAGTGACTCTTGAAGCCGGTAAGTTTCCCATTATAGGATTAACGCTTTTAGCTTTTATGATTCTACATAACTTACAATTGTTAACAGTTCTTCTAGCTAATATTCTACCTTTCAAGGGCCAATACTTATTTCTTAAATCATTGAGCAACAATTGAGGTCCGCAATGTAAAAGTTTTTTATGGTAATGAATGAATAGTAATTTTGTAAAATTATGGTTGGTATTTAATAATATAGGATGTTTTTAATCGGCCGGATAAGTATCGCCAGGAACATGTCTCCACGTGCCTGACTTAGTCAATTCTTGTATTTCACTAACACGGTTCAACACAAAGGGCTTTAAATTAAAAGCCTGAGCGGACAACCAACCCAGGACCACTGTTGAATCCGTCCAGTGAATAACCGAGTAAATTTTACAACGCAGCGTCTTTAAAACTTTATTACTCAGGCGTGCGGAAAGCAAGGCACCACACAGCTCGAGTCTAGGTATGGTTGCAGACTTTACTGGTGCAACCTTAGTTTTGGCGCAAAGTAGTCTAACGAGAGTATGCCCGGAAGTGTCAACCGAGCGGAGATAAATTGCAGAAGCATAGGCAACTTGGGAAGCATCTGAGAATGAGTGAAGCTCAATTGTGATTGGTTTGCTAATGAGAACACATCTAGGAATTTCAATTTTAGAGAGTGTTTAAATTGCTTAATTAAAAACTTATCCATTCCTTTTGTATTGCATTATCTACTGGTTCATCCCAATCTAAATTCGATAGCCACAGCTTTTGTAGTATTATTTTTGGAACAATAGTACATAAACCAAGTAAACCCAATGGGTAAAATAACTTAGCTGAATTGGACAAAATAGAACGTTTAGTTGCGACTTGTTCACCTTGCATATCAACTGAAAACCGGAAGACATCTTGGGCAGGGTCCCACGTCAACCCTAACACACTTGAAGTTTGAGAACTTAAATCTAAGTTTTTTACTGATGGTGGTGGTTTGAGTCGTCATGAATTGCGGATGGTGAGTTGGTACGCCATTTGCGTAGAGGAAGGCAAGCAGAATTGAGAATTGCAGTTACTGACTCTATAATACTCTGTAAGTCCCTTTCAGTTTCAGTTCCTGAAAGGAAATCGTCTACGTAAAAATCATTTTTAATTATGTTTGATATGTTATCGTCCTTGCATTCCTTGGCGAGCTGTACCAAACACCTCGTGCTTAGAAATGAAGCCGAAGCCGTTCCGTATGTGACGGTATTTAACTGAAAAATCTTAATTGGTTCTGACGGATCGTCCCACCATAAAATCTGTTGCAACATTCGCTGACTTGGATCCACCGATATTTGGCTGTACATTTTCTCCACATCTGCAGAAACTACATACCGATGTTGTCTGTACCTCAACAGAATTGAAAAGAGGTCATCCTGCACTACTGGTCCGATATGTTTGTAGCGGCGCCAGGATCTGTGGCGTCGCATGCGCAGTTGGTGTTGCCCGAGGGCCCCTGCCCTAAAGTGGGGGTCTTCATGGCTAATCTTCGGGTGAGCTGCGCGGTGCTTCAACAAACAAGCAGTGCGCACTGCATCGTGTGCCACATAGCCTGGAATCACTCAAACCTGCACATTGTAAGCGCGTACTTCCAGTACTCTGAGGACATTTCTCGACACCTGCAACATCTCACCAGAGTGCTGGAAGGGCTTCGGGGTCGCCGTGTGCTCCTGGGAGCAGACGTCAACGCGCACTCTCCACTGTGGCACTGTGTGCCCAGGCACTATATCGGGCGCGGCCGTGAAGTGGCTCGCCGACGTGAGGAAATGGAGGCCTTCCTGTTGGCCCATGATCTTGCTGTCCACAACGTGGCTGGTCAGCCATCCACCTTCTCCACGGCCAACGGGGAATCTAACATTGACCTCACCTTCTCGACGCGGGGAGTTGTGGTCGAAGATTGGAGGGTGCGCGAAAACGCTAGTTGTAGCGATCATCGGCTCGTCACCTTCAGGCTATGTGGCATGCGGAGTCGCGAGCCCGCTCCTATTGCGGAGCCGTCGGTGGCGCCAAAGAGGTTCCGGGAGCGTGGTGTGGACTGGAACCGATTTCAGGTGAGGATTCATGAGCGAATGGGTAAGATTGAATGGACGAAGCCTGCTAGTGATGTATGTAAGGAGTTCACGCGAATTATCACGTGGACTGCGACAGAGTGCTTGGGTACGTGTGGTGACGGAAAGAAAGCGAAAGGGTACGAATGGTGGTCTACTGCACTGGAGGCCTTGCGTAAAAGGCACAATAAGGCGAGGAAAAGCTGGCAAGATGCAAGAAAGGTTGGAGGGGAAATGGAAGCGAGTGCGCAAAAGGCATTTCATGTTTCCCGCAGTAAATATAGGGCATCGATGGAGAGGGCGCAGCTCGACTTCTTCCGCAAGTTGGCGGACTCCGGCAACCAGGACCCATGGGGCCTGGCGTACCGGGCTGCCAGTGGCAGATTCAGGCCACCACCTAATGTGGTGAATGGCACCTGGCTCGCGGAGGGCTTCGCCTTGGATGTTGGCACCGCCATGCGCGGTCTTGTGCAGGCGCTGTGCCCTGACGACGATCCGTCGTCGGATTCAGTGTACCACAGGCAGGTGCGGCTGGCGGCAGCCTGCATCCCGTCGGGTCGAGATGCGCCCCCTCCGTCGCGTCAGGTCTTGCAGAAAATAGTTAAGGATCTTCCTAACACGGCTCCGGGCATCGATGGAATCACGGCACACATTGTCAGGCATGTCTGGCGGGTGTCGAGCGCCGAACTCACGCACATGCTTAGCATGTGTGTAGCCGAGGGTATCTTCCCCGATGCGTGGAAGGACGGTAGGCTCATTGTGCTGCCGAAAGGCAATGACAAGCCCCTTGCCGATCCCAAAGCGTATCGGCCCATCACGCTTCTCCCTGTCCTGGGGAAAATACTTGAGCGCGTTATGTTATCAAGCGCACCATCAATAACGCGAGGGGTGTCCTCATGCCAGCACGGGTTCTCTCGGGGAAGGTCAACGCTGACGGCTCTCAATGAGATTGTCGGCACCGCACATAGGAGCAGTTCCAAATATGTCCAGGCCATCTTCCTGGACATATCTGGCGCCTTTGACAACTCTTGGTGGCCCATGTTATTTTGTAGCTTTTAACTACCTTCAAATGTACATGAAGTTTCATTAGTATCCTGTAGGTAATTAACAAATTATGATGATATTCAGTTCTCCACGTTCACGGTCACAATGCGCGCGGAGTTATTTGGCCACCGATAAACCTGTATACGGTTATATAAACTGAATGTTATATCAATATTTAGTTGCTTAATTCAGTTATATACCTGTAAAATATCAGAGTAGTACATACAATAATTAACGAGATAATTAAATAAAAGTCATTAGGAACTTCAAGAACGTGGTAGTCCGACCAAGTTTAGGTGGTTACAAAAAAGCGACCGCGTAGAACATTATGCTATCTTCTAAAATATGTAGGATAGTCTTACAAGTTTAGTAGAGATGTGTACACAAGTGTTAAAAAAAAACCTACATATTTCTTAAAGAATTTTTATTTACAGGTAAAATAATAAATTCTTAAACTTAAAAACAGTAAGTCCTAATATTTTGTAGACAAATTTCAAATATCACAATATTTTTTCCTAGATATATATTACAGATAGTTGTATTCTAAGACTAACTTAAATTATGTAAAAATCACATCAAAAATAAAATAATAAAATATTATACTGCAGTCGAATAATTATGTAAGGCAGAATCATCTTTAGGCATAAATTTAATATCCTTAATAATTAAAACGTAGAACCATCATTCTTTCAGAAAATTTACAAATAGAACCATCTTTTGGCATACATTAATAAAACATTTGATTGTGAACATACGTGGTTTTTATTTCCCTGTAAGAAACATGTAAACCTGCAAGCAAGCATGCAGCATGCAGTTATGCTAAACGAAAATGTGCAGAATTTTAACTCTGCCAAAAGTTTTTTATGCCATTGTGAATTCGAACATATAAACATTCGGCTAAATAATAATTATACATACTAAATAATTTTTATGCCTTAAAAATATTCGTATAAGGAAGATTATACCAAGTGTGTTATGCCAAATGATTTTTGGAGTATTAAGATTCTGCCAAATAGAAGGAACCCGTGAAACTGTGCCATTGAACTGGTGCACATAATACAATATATACCTATCTAATAAGTAGCTGAAAGGTAATAATAATAATGTTTATAGTACAGATATTATAATATTGTTATGTATTTAACAGTGTACGCCGTACGCGTCTGTACCGAAATTTTAAGGTGTATTATCCTACATATTTTAGAAGATAGCGTAATGTTCTACGCGGTCGCTTTTTTGTAACCACTTAAACTTGTTCGGATTACCACGGTCTTAAAGTTCCTAATGACTTTTATTTAATTATCTCGTTAATTATTGTATGTACTACTCTGAAATTTTACAGGTATATAACTGAATTAAGCAACTAAATATTGATATAATATTCAGTTTATATAACCGTATACAGGTTTATCGGTGGCCAAATAACTCCGCGCGCATTGTGACCGTGAACGTGGAGAACTGAATATCATCATAATTTGTTAATTACCTACAGGATACTAATGAAACTTCATATACATTTGAAGGTAGTTAAAAGCTACAAAATAACGTTTAAAGTAAGTCTTTAGAGCTCATATTCAGAGTGTTAGGACCTAAAGAAGTGTTTTTATATTTCATTAAATAACTTTTAAACGGTATGTCATTTTGTTATTTTTATTGCGAAACAAATTAAAACTAATTTCTAAGAAGTCATGTACAAAAGATGATAAGAATCCGCTTAACCGTTTCATAGATCCAGCAAAACCACAAACGTTACTCCAGCAAAATCTCGAATAACTTCGCAGCCGAAGAAAGAACAAAAACAAAATAACGTGTAACATTTACCTCGTCTAGACAACTAAATGTATAGCTAATATTTGTTTCAATATTCCCATTATTTAAAAAAAAAGTTTTGCTGCGGTAACGTTTCAAACGTTACCCCAGCAGAATATGTTTTTGTGTAATAACTAAAAAACGATATATGTAACAAATTTAAAAATGTGCTTAACAATTACAGAAGCTGGGCAACTAATTATCTATAAGATTTAAATGACTATTTTCGACATGATTTTGCTGGGGTAACGCACACCTGAAATCATCGTAAGAATGCATAAGAATGTGGTATTGTACATTAGGTAAATGTGAAAGGGAAATACAATATGTACCTACAATTAGGATGAATAATGTGGGAACAACTCGACACAATAAACACTTGTGTTTAGAATACTAGTGGGCAGATGTAAATTGTTTCGTTACAAAACCCAATCGTTAAATAGGTTATTAATTGTTTAGTCTTGTTTTCTGATTTTATTTATCTATATTTGACAAGTGAACAAGGTTTATATAACATTAGTTTACCGATATGGGGAATAAGCATAAAAGACAACGAAAGGTGAAAAAATTGGAAAAAAATAATAATAAAAATTATTAATTGAATAAAACAATTAAGAACAGTAGAATAGACACTATTTTGTAGAATCTATGTGGTTTAAGCCGCAATTTAAAAAGTTTTATACCTATTTAGAATTGCGGTAACGTACTTTTGATATAATCATCGGAGTTATATTATATTTATATTATTATACCAACGATGGTTACACAAATTAAAGCACAGGATAAATCAAGGATAGAAAATGGAAAAATGGAAGCACTTCCCTCGGAAATGATGGCTGCAGCTGCTGGCTGGCGAGTTTCTCGAGGTTTGAACTTGATTCGAAGTTTCAATGACCGACCCGTTGCGACGTACTTTTCTTTGGCCGGATCACGTCGGGGTCACCAAATGATTACGTGATTTCTAGTGGGCCACTCCAATAAAATTCCGGTTCTCAATCATACCCATTTGGTTTAATACTTGTTAGCACAGAGTACTATAATGGTGAACGCAGACCTAGCCGCACCGCACGCGCCGCAGTCTTTGCATTCGAATTCTTTATATGAAGTTCTATGCAACCTCGCACACCTACCCGCGCCGCAGTCGCCGCAGTCCCTGAAACGACCGAACTCCCCTAGCCGCAGCTGATGACGTCACCCGCACGCAGCGCGGATGACGTCATTCGCATCCACGGCGCGCAGTGTTGCCAGAGTTATAAAGTAGACAGAGAATCTCTGTCAACGGTTTATAATAAAATTACTTATTCTCGTATAAATAATTACTTGCTTATTCCCTATTATAGCAACTACAGATAAAATTGCACAAAAGAGCAAAATACCAATACCAAATACAGATTTTATACAGATTTTTTAAATCTTCGTATAGATAATGCTTTCAAAAATCTGGCAACACTGACGGGAACGACTGCAGCGACTGCGGCGCGGATAGATGTGCGAGGCCATTAACATAAAGCGATGACTGCGGGGACTGTAGAGACTGCGGTGCGGCTAGGTCTGCGTTCACCATAATACTACGGATACTTGTTAAGCGATGGCCGTTTTGTAACATCAATAGTTGTACAACTATCTATTTGAGTTTACAACCATCACTCGTTTTCTAACCAAGCATAACTATCTATTTTCACAACGTACGTTATGACAATAACTGCAGCTGTAACAACCATCGGTTGTTTTGTAGCGCATAATAACCGTAGCTATCTCACAACGCTCTAGAAATCACGCAATAGATATCGTAGTTGAAGTTGGCTACGTAGCGGTATCGCAACGGTTAGAGCGAGAAAAATATAGGAAAGGTAGCGCGTCTCGTTCGCACAAAAGCAAAGATGGATGGTTATGATTTATTGCATAATGTGACGAATCTTATAAACACGAACGTCGATAATTGAATGAGTAACTTTCGCCACTTAAAAAATATTATTTGAAAATTGAGTTTGGTGTTGACCTTGATACCCGCAAGTGTTCCATTTCCCATTTCTCCACGATTGTTTTTAGGGTTCCGTAGCCGGATGGCAAAAAAAGGAACCCTTATAGTTTAGATATGTCTGTCCGTCTGTCTGTCTGTCTGTCCGTCCGTCCGTATGTCACAGCCATTATATTGCGAAACTATTAAAACTATACATGTGAAACTTAGTAGGTAGATGTATTCTGTGAAAAGCTTCCCGATTTCAAGAAAAAAAAAATTAAAATAAAGGGGAGTCCCCATACATGGAACTAGAACTGAAAATATTTTTTTTCATGAAACCTATGCGTGTGTGGTATCTATAGACAGGTCTTTAAAAATGATATAACGGTTTCTAAAACCACTTTTTCATAAAGTCAATCGTTTAAAAGATTTATAAGCTTCCAAAGTAGTAAAATGTGTTTGTCCCCCCTCTAACTTCTACAATAATGGAGTGAAAAATCTAATAAAAATATACTTCTGTAGATCTTAATGTAAACTTTCAACCAAAATTAGTTTGAACGAAATCGGGTCAGCGGTTTTTGAGATACAGCATATTTTCTAAAACCGCAAATATAACTTTGTAATTCATACAAACTTTATGAAAAACAAAGTTATTTAGCGTAGTTGTAAAAATGTAAATAAGCTAGTTTTAAGAAGTCTTTAAGATTTTTTTTTATTCAACAAATAAATAGACATATTATATTATATTATTATAGTTACTACGGAACCCTTCATGGGCGAGTCTGACTCACACTTGGCCAATTTTTTTCTAAAGTCGTTAAATTTTGTATGTGTGTTGAATTGAACAATAAGTAATTTTCATCTATAGTGTTAATAATTGTAAATAAATCTAACTCTTTTGACAATATCAAGTACTTACTTTCTTATTGCAAAAAACCTAAGCCTAAGCCTGGATAAGTACGAAAGAAAGTTGACTGTATGTTTAGTATCAATTGTAACTGCAACAGATATCACGTTATAAGGCGCCTTCTACACGAGACGTTGTCGAAATAGATAGTTGTCAAAATAGATAGTTTTCACAACGTTATTTGACAACGGACAACGGCTTCGTTACCTTATTAGAAAAACTCATAACGACACATGTCTACGTTGTTAGATTACAACATAGTACCAGTGTTACCAACAACTCGGGGGCCGATGTCGCCCATTTTTCACAGCTTAAGTAGCCTAATATAGCCGAATTTCAATCAGTGGTAGCCTAAGTATGTAGCCTAAGTATGTGGCCTAAAATATCGTATAAATATAATTTAAATCAATTTATTTTACCTACTTTACTTGCCTTATATACTGATACTAGCTTCCGCCCGCGACTTCGTCCCCGTGGAAAAAAAATCCCCCGATTTTGAAACATTCTTCATTACTACTCCGCTCCTATTGGTGTTAGCGTGATGATATATAGCCTATAGCCTTCCTCGATAAATGGGCTATCTAACACTGAAAGAATTTTTCAAATCAGAACGGTAGTTCCTGAGATTAGCGCGTTCAAGCAAACAAACAAACAAACAAACAAACAAACAAACAAACAAACTCTTCAGCTTTATAATATTAGTATAGATTTTTATCCACTCATAGGGCATAATATATGCGACAATATTTTCGTGTGAAACTAAAACTTTGACACAAATCCTGTACAAACCGAAATGAAAATGACAATTAATGTCTGAAATAGGCCCGAATTCACTCAGCTTAATAAGATGACTGAGTTTGCATCAAAATTAACACTTATCACGTCAGTTCATCCTAAATTTGGTTACATATAAAGATAAATTAAAAAGTCCAACCCTAAACAAAAAGGGTGGTCTCAACTCAATGTATTTCGTTTCACATGGGCACTTATAAAACGACAAAAGCTACTAGGGCACGGTTCGAAATTGGTTGATTCCTAAGGACAAGAACCGTCAAGAAACTCCACAGTTTTCAAAATATCATTCATTTTTAGGGTTCCGTAGTCAACAAGGAACCCTTATAGTTTCGCCATGTCCGTCTGTCTGTCCGTCTGTCCGCGGTTTAGCTCAAAAACTATTGGTACTAGAAAGTTGTACTTTGGCATGAGTATACACGTTAATAACGCCAAAAAAGTGGTAAAATAAAATTTTGAAAAAAAAAACAATTATCCTTAATTAACCCCCTCTATCAACTAAACGGTTATAGTTAGAAATTCAAATGTCACGGCAGTAGTACCTATATATAACGAAATTTAAAGGAAAACTATCACACACAAGTGGGCTTTACAAGTTTACGAGTAATAGTCGACCAATTGTATTTGACTCGAAAATTTCGAACAACTCTATAGAAATGTCGATAGATGGCGCTAGGCGCCAGTTGTATCGTGCTAGCTTCTTGTGACGATTGAGTAGTGTAGCTCTGTGTCCGTATTTAAATTCAAAACACCGGCTATGACAAGTTTTATACAAATCTCTAAAAAAAAATGAAACTTTCCGTGCAAAACTGTCGGATCAGGTGAGGATTTGTATAGGAAATCAAATTAGTTAGGTAGTCATATTTGGCTTTTAGTTAGAGCATGGTACGAAACGATCAGTCAGCGAATAGGACACGCACTTGGCCGTTATAAAAACTACGGAACCCTACAATGCGCGTGGCCCGACACGCACTTGACCGGTTTTTATAATGTATCCATGATATTCGTTTATTAGGTATGAGAGTTACCAATTCACACAGCAAGTTAGTAATTACAAAAATAAAATATTGAAAAATGAATCTAAGAGTCGTGTCGTCTCAGTTCTCTGTTCCTCCAATAAAAAAAGCTTTATAAGATATTAGAATAAACTTGACAAGTAACAATATTAGATTTCATAATGAAGGAATTAAAACATTGTAAAATGAATCAGCAATAAAAATTAAACAAAAAAGACAATCTGTCAAATCGGATGGATTGTCGTAGGAAAAAGTAAAAACAAACAAAATAAAAAGACACTCACATAAGTGAAGTTATTAATAGACTAGTCAATAACACAATCACAATAAGCCCGAGATGCCGCATGTGCTGAAGGAAGGAATCATCGCCAAGCAATCGTGACTTCTACGTAGTCCTCAATCTATTACTATGCTTTTTTAAATAAGGGTTTTAAAGTTTCCCTCGCTAAGTTCTGTAACAGACTTTGGCAACTTGTAATAAAAGCATATGCTGTATATGAGGATTATTGTGTGAAGATCGCTTCTAATCTTAACAAGTCCTAGGTTTTTGCGTACATAATAATGCTTTCTAATAAATAAAGTGAGGACCATCCATTCTTTCCTAGTATCATTACATTATTTTCGTGGGAGATGATTTTTTTTTCTTAAGCTCGCTTATGATTCAGTTAATTTAAATAGTTGTCCCTGAACTGAAGTAGCCTAAAAAGCGACCGGTCGCCTTTCATCTTTTTTCGTCGCCGATTCTCTCCGTGAGTAGCCTAAATGGCGAAAAATCGCCTACGTTGGCAACACTGCATAGTACTTATAAGATTGGAAAGATTTACATCATAGATTATATCTAATATTTTGACACTATTTTCTTTTTTTTTTTATGGCAATCTGCCGAAAGCTTCGGCAATTTCTGCCAGTGTCGCGTAGTGACTAGAAATTTTAATAAAATTATATCGGAATCATTTCACTCGTGAGCGTGGCTGTCAACGCAATCAGTGTTGTCAACTCCAGCAAAATCTTCTCCCTAGATTTATTATCTAAAGTCGCTAGAAGTCGCTAAAACTGATTCAACTAGAGACGGATCCCGGATTTACTTATTTTCCGATTACTGGAGGCCATTAGCAGCCTGGAAAGGGGATGGGGGGGAGGCAAGTGAAGAAAAATGTACTACACAAGCAATACAATCGTTATAATTAAAAAAGAAATCAACACATCAACACACACGCCTTATGTACAGTCAGCATCAAAATTATTGCCTTAGACGAATCCCCAAAGACTGGTTTCAGCCATCCCACTGAATTCGGGCTCGGTCTTTGATGTTTCTCGATATTTTTGAATGTACTATATGCTTGCTTGTTTTTGTTAATGCTTCTTTTTCGGAGGGAAATCCATAATTTTGTTCACCTCAAGTCCACAAAACAGTTCATACACTTTGTAATTACTATGATGGGTAACGAATTAAAAATCAGGTTAGGTACAGCGTATAAAAGAATTTAGAATCCAAACAGAACTTCACTCGCTCTTCACTCTAGTAGTGACTTGCGTAAGTCGGTAAGTAGGAAAAGTACGAAAACTACGGAACATAATAAAATACCGAGATTTCTCGAACACTTTGCTTTAATGTTACAACTGGTAAAGATAATTTAATTGCGAGTGAGCATTTTTAAAAAAGGTTTTGGGCATATATATGTTTTGTTTTCTTGTAGTTTGAAAAGTCGTCAACTAAGTCGCTAGATCATTTTTGTCGTCAAATCTTTTTCCTTGTCGCTAAGGCTTAAGCAAAAGTCGTCATTTCTAGCGACGAAGTCGCTAAATTGGCAACACTGAACGCAATGTCGCAATGGCGCGATCCTGCGCGCCCCCGCCTGTGTTGCCAACCTAACCGAAGCAAAAAGCAGCAGAACAGACTTAAAAAAACAGCAGAAAACAGTAAAATGGTAACATTAAAACATTAAATCTACTACTTTATTAGAATTGAAAATGAAACCTTTAATGAAATTGAAAGCGCAAGTATATACTCATTATTATTTATTTATTATGTTAAAAATATGAATAACTGGCATTTTTTTTTTATATTCTTACAAATAATTATTAACTATTTTCGATATTTTCTGCCTCTTTTTTTTATTAAAATCATACATATTGTTATTGAATTTCTTCACATGTTTTTCAGTCGCATTAAATGTATACATTCCTTTATTTCTGTTTTACTAGGGTCAACCTCAGACTAATGAAACCGAGATAAAAGAAAAAGAGTTTCTTTAGTCTGAGGGGTCAACGGTCAACTCAAACAAAATATTGTCACTATCATTACTGACATTATTTTTGTATGACTTGTCTTGTTTTGTTAGACTAGACTATAGGTAGATAAATTTATACGGATACATACATGCATATCATGGAGCTAGGTATTTAAATTGGAGGGGTTTTATCGTTTTGGACGAAATCTCTAAACATAATATTAAAAACAGTAGAAATGGGTACTTAAACAGAAAACAGGGATGTCACGGTAAAAACAGTAAATCTACTGTTAAAACAGTAGGGTTGGCAACGCTGGCCCCCGCGCGCCCGTGCATGACATTGACATCTTCCGTTCGGAAAGGGCTTTAAGCTTTAACAGTTCCCGATAAAGAATCCATCATTGTCGTACTTGTAAGCAAGAGTCAGCGTAAGTACACAAGACTTAGGAATTAAACTGCATATAAGACGATTGGCAATGCGCCATTGTTATTTGGTGAACATCCACCCATACGTGTTGGGAACAAAATCAAAATTATTATTACATTCTCTTTGTCTTCAAACTTCAAAAGTTAGTGCACGGTTCGAAATTGGTCGTTTCCTATGGAAGAGAACTAGCAAAAAACTCCACGGTTACTCTTTTAAAAAAATATCTTGATTTTCACAATCTTTGCATAATATATACAATTTTTTTGATATGAGACGCGATGGTATAGACCAATTGACATAATACAATGTAATATAACTAATGAGAAATGAATCTCAGAGTCTATAGTGTTCTCACATTCACATTAAGGCCGTGCGCGCACTGCGTTGCGTTTTGGAAACGCAAAATCTGTGAAGTATGGAGTGTCATAGAAGTGCGCGCACTGCGGTGGAATAAACGCGTGCGGTAGAGTCACCGGTGGCCCCGGTCATTCTACCGGTGCGGTAGAACTACCGCAAGGCAGTGCGCGCACGGCCTAAATATTTACTTTACAAAATAAGCAGTCTTACCTTCAACGTAGTCCTTAATCTTATAATATGCTTTTCAAAAGGACACGTTTAATATGGGTTTTAAACTTTCCCTCACTAAGATCTGTCACATATTTTGGCAACTTGTTACAAAAGCGTATACTGTTTGTAAGGAATGACTCGCTTGTCTTGGCTAATCTCCATTTGGGTATAACAATTTCATGTTTATCGCGCGTGTTTATTGTATGGAGATTGCTTCCTCGCTAAGTCCTATGTTTTTGCGTATGTAGCATACGTAGCATACCCTTCACTTTGATAACCAACCGCTCATACAATGCACAAAGGAATATTATTATAAATACTATAAATTAAATATAATGTAAACAGACCTGCCCTGAGAGCGCGCTCACACATTGACCACTGTTCAACTTATGTAAACATTACCAATTCTATTTTAATAAAGAACATTCATTCCACATTCATTACTGCGACTTCACGCCTTGTCATTGCTCTCTCTAACTTATTCTCCAAAGTGCTGTCTAAAGTAAATCTGTGCTACCTTATTTATAATCTCCTAAAAATAGTGCTTAACCATAAGCACAAAAATAGTGCTCAACCCATAGCAATAAAGTGGCGACCTAACAAGAAACACACGACGCGGAGAAAACCCCGAGCCAGACACATCTGAAGCGAAGGCATCAAACATCCAAAACATAAAGTCGAAGCTATCACTAACTATCCCAAGCCGTCTACCATTGAAGAGCTGAGGAGATTTCTCGTTATGATCAAAATCTATCGCGATCATATACCAAACGCCGCATCTCAACAAGCACCATTGAACGCATACCTACATAACGTCAAGAAGAAGGACAAAACACAAATCACGTGGACCGATGAAGCAACGCAAGCTTCCGAGCAGTGTAAAGCCAGCATAATAAACGCAGCTTTACTCGCTCATCCATCTCACCACGCAACAATCGCTTTATTCTGCGACGCATGAAGCATGAAACATGGCAACCGCTCGGATATTTTCCGAAGGAATTCACCGACGCGCAAAAGAAATTCTCTACATTCGATCGTGAACTACTTGCAATCTACATGGCAGTCAAACACTTCCGCAAGATATTTGAAGAACGAAATCTCATCATATTTACAAATCACAAACCGCTGACATACGTAATGTCAAAGACTCCTTCGAACTCAGAAACAAACAGGCGAACAAGACTACTTTTGTTTATTAGCGAATTTACGACCGACATACGTCACGTAAGCGGTACACAAAACGTCGTCGCCGACGCAGTTAGCCGCATAGAAACAATCTCATGCCCACCTACATTCAATTATACCGACATAGCCAGAGCGCAAGAAAAGGATACCAATATCAAACAATTATTATCACAAGACAACATCAGTCTCAAGAAAATAGGTATACCCAACAGCAACATCGAGTTATACTGCGAAACATCTACTGCTTATGTACGACCGTACATACCAGAACAATATAGAAGACAAGTTTTTAACAGCGTGCACAATATCAGTCACCCTGGTACGCGCACGACTCGCTAACTTATCACACAAAAATATTTCTGGCCATCAATGAACGCAGACATCAGCTGTTGGACTCGTACGTGCATACCTTGTCAGAAAAGCAAGATTCAACGACACACATTCTCAAACATCGCATCATTCCCGCCAACCGAACGTTTTCAACATTTACACGTTGACATCGTAGGACCTACCTACAACATCTCAAGGACATCGATACTTAGTTACAATGATCGACCGATTAACTAAGTGGCCCGAAGCAATTCCTGTCGACGAAATATCGGCTGATCGCATAGCCCAAATTGTTTACCAACATTGGATCACAAGATTTGGATGTCCGACTACACTAACAAGCGACCAAGGCCGCCAATTCGAAAGTCAACTTTTCCAAAACCTGATGAAGCTATTGGGAATAAAGAAAACTCGCACAACAGCTTATCACCCACAGAGCAACGGCATAATCGAGAGATGGCATCGCACCCTCAAGACCGCATTACGCGCGAAACTGACAAACGCAAGTTCCTGGAGAGACGAGCTCCCGACAATCCTAATGGATCTACGAGCTTCTCTAAACAGTGACACCGGAGTAAGCGCAGCCGAACTTACATGCGGATACAACTTACGCTTACCTGGCGAATTTTTCACAGAAAATACCTGCTCACTTACTATCTATACTAATATTATAAAGCGGAAAAGTTTGTTTGTTTGCTTGAACGCGCTATTCTTCGAAATTACTGGATGGATTTGGATGCAATTTGGTATGGAAGTAGCTTGAAGCTTGAGGAAGGTTATAGGCCACTTTTTACCCGATTGAAAAAAGGGAGAGTTATGTTTTTACCGTGATAGAATCCACGGGAGCGAAGCCCCGCGTGAGTACTAGTGAATTATAATTACGTCGATAAACTACGTGACATAATTCAAGTAAACAAGTCGCAAGCTGTTACCAAACACCACAGCAACAAAAAAATCCGTATTCATTCATCAAGACCTATTGAAGTGCACCCACGTATTTATCAGAACCGACGCAGTCAAGAAACCACTTCAAACACCTTACGAAGGACCCTACCGAGTGATAAGCCGAACAGAAAAAGTTTACACAATACAGTTACCCACTCGGCAAGCAAAAATTGCGATAGATCGATTGAAACCTGCATACGTTATCTCAGAAGAAACTTTACCACCTACCACACCAGTTACAGTCAGCGATACCAAGAAAACAGAAGTACCGAGAGCAAACCTGACGTCACATCCCGCTGAAAACAAGCAGACGCGCTCAGGACGTATCATCAAACTGCCGGTACGCTTCGCTTGAAGGGGAGTCCTGTAGCATACGTAGCATACCCTTCACTTTGATAACCAACCGCTCATACAATGCACAAAGGAATATTATTATAAATACTATAAATTAAATATAATGTAAACAGACCTGCCCTGAGAGCAATTCTATTTTTAACCGACTTCTAAAAAAGGAGGAGGTTCTCAATTCGGATGTTTGTATTTTTTTTTTTTTTTTTTTTTTTTTTATGTTTGTCCACGCATAACTCCGTCGCTTGCCAACCGATTTGAAAAATTCTTTTTTTGTTGGAAAGGGTATACTTCCCAAATGGTCCCATGACAATTTTATCGAAATCGGACGAGCCGTTTCTGAAAAATCAAAAAAAGTCGAAAAAAATAATTTACCTTGATGATCTTTTCGTTTACTCTGCATTGCGTTTTTTGTTCGCGCATAACTCCGTCATTTACGAATCGATTTGGAAAATTCACTGACCCACTAAAAAGCGCGAAAATAAAAACTTTTTTGCAAAAAATAAAACCGACTTCCATATCAAAACACTACAAAGCCAAAAATAATTTTAATTTCGGAAGGCGGTGTAAAAAAAAAAAAAACTTTTTAACAAAAAATTAAACCGACTCCCAAAAAACACTGCAAAGTGAAAAATAACTTTAATTTCGGTAGTCGGTGTCTTTAGTTTTGTTTTTTCGTTTTTGGCACCGACTTCCGAAATTAAAGTTATTTTTCACTTTGCAGTGTTTTTTGGGAGTCGTTTTAATTTTTTGTTAAAAAGTTTTTTTTTCACTCTTTTTAGTTGGATGATTTTTAATTTACCTAGTTACAAGAGCCTAAATGTCAACTACTTATAACCTTTTACAAAATATTGCTTTTCCCAATGCTGGGCCGTTAATTGTTGAGGAGTTCTCCTGGTACTTCACCATCAGCTCTACATCACCATATGCATTGTGACGAGCATAAAGTGCTTAACATCCATATTCAAGTAATCGAATCGCAATCCACTTAATACTTATTATTGAGTAGTTTCGGCGGCCATCTGTGGTCTTCATCATCAGTTCCACTTCCCCAAATGGTACTTTTTGAGAGCAACTGCACAAGTTACTATAAGAAATACCCAAAACGCCATAGGTGTGCCTATAATATTTGAAGAGTTCCCTCGATTTCTCCAGGATCCCATCATCAGATCCTGACTTTGGTGATAATGGTACCAATTTCGAAGTATACCCTTTCGAACAAAAAAAGAATTTTCCAAATCGGCTCAGCCGTCTTCGAGTACTCGATGATCATACATAAAAAAAAAAAAAAAAAATAAATAAATATACGCGTCGAATTGATAACCTCCTCTTTTGGTCGTCGGTTGAATGATAACCTCCTCTTTTGGTCGTCGGTTGAAAAAGAAAATACAAAACCAATAACACCGACTACCGAAATTAAAATTATTTTTGGCTTTGTAGTGTTTTGATATGGAAGTCGGTTTTATTTTTTGCAAAAAAGTTTTTATAATAAAGAACATTCATTCCACATTCATTACTGCGGCTTCACGCCTTGTCATTACTCTCCCTAACTTATTCTCCAAAGTGCTGTCTAAAGTAAATCTGTGCTACCTTATTTATAATCTCCTAAAAATAGTGCTTAACCATAAGCACTAAAATAGTGCTCAACCCATAGCACTAAACGTACATACAATATGCTTTCTAATATATAAAGAGAAGGCAGAGTAAGTATATTTCCTTAATTAAATACATTTCTAAAGGACTCGTGGGGACCCATTTTATATACTTTCCGGATTGCTCTCTTTTGTAGAATGAAGATTGAATCTACGTCAGCTGCGGATCCCCACAGTATTATACCATAAGGCATAATACTGTGGAAATAAGCAAAATAAACTAAACGAGCTGTCGCTATATCAGTCAATAACCTAATTTTTCTTACTACAAATGCAGCTTTCATTTCACACTTTCATTTCAGCATGTATACAGCAAGGAGTCATGGATTTCGTTGCCGGAGTCTGTTTTTCCTGATAGCTATAACCTGTGCATCTTTAACTCAAGAGTGAATAGGTTACTTCGACGTAAGCGTGCTTCTTCGTGCATCTCCCAATTCTCCTATATCATCGCTTACCACCCGGTGAGATGGCGGTCAAGCGCGTGCAATAAAACAATATAACTATAATATATTCAAACGCCTGGCAGCAACATCCAAGCAACGTGAATATGACGTTTTTCGTCCACATTGTACTTACTACATAATATATGTATAATTGAATTCACTTACCGATATTGGCCAGAATAGACTCTTTCAGCTCGTGTAAGTACTGCATTTTGCTGCCAAGACTTCTGCGCGAATTTTTAGATATCGTATCTGCGACCACTTTCATAAATTTGATCACGTTTTCCATTGTTTCCAATTTATTTTTCTCCGTTTTGGTGGTGGTTGGTGCATCACCGTTATTGGCCTTGGTTTCTTTATAATTGTGCTTTTCAAGTTCAGGATTATGCTTTGGTTGATCGTCAGTACTTTTTGGTTTGGTTTTTTGGTCATTACCCACAGGATTTGGTAGTTTGTCGTCGTTTCTAGAAACATGAATCTTGTTTTCATGTGATTCTGCTTTGAAATCACTAACGTTTTTATGCAAATTGTTTTTATTTACTGTTACTGTTGTCGGTTTTGTATGTTTAAGACTCATTTTTGTTGTTGTTTCTTCTGTATCAATCACTTCTGTTGTGAATATGACCATTTTTTCCGTCACTTCGGAAGGTTTAATTTTGGTGATTTTATAAAATCTATTTCGCTGTGTTTCGTAACTGGTGAAGTCACCAGTTTCAGTGATAAAAGTCGGCTTCTTAGAGTAAAAATCCCTTACAGTGGTATGATTCTTGTATAACTCTTTTGATCTTTCCGTATTAAAAGTATATTCTTCTTCAGTGAATGATGTATCTTCGTCATCAGCTTGCGGAAAAGTAGCCGTTCTTTCGGTGCTTTGATGTTTAACCTTATTCCCGTAAATTCTTCTAGCCGCTTCTGTGTTCTTCTTATATTCAAACTCATTACCTTCAGTATCATGGCCTTCATCATGCGGGTTATTCTCATCTTGATTATTCGAGTATTTTCCTCCCTCTCCCTTGTAACTGACATCAGGCGATTTAACAGGGCTATTATTCAACTGTACCCGTTCAATATTTCCTATATAAGGAACTCTTTCAATCGTACCTTTTAGTTTGTCGTGTAATTCTATAGTCGCTCTCGTGGGGCCATAGCTTGGTCTCAGTTCATAATCTCTAAAATCAACATGTAGATCAAGATCGTCGTCTTCAAATGTAACTACTCGTTCAGTTGGTTTTTTATTACTTCCAATATGTTGCACTCGTTTTATGTTACTGATGTTTGGTGATCTTGTAGGAGTCTTGTTCCAGTTGTACTCAGTCACACTGCGGTTGTTGTAGATCCAGGACTTTGAGGTGTTTTCAATATCTATGACTTTGTCTGGTGTAGTAAAGCTGTGTATTCTGACGGGTTTCCTGTAGTGCTGTTGTGAGATTTCGACCCACTCCGTAGCTACTCGTGTGATGTGTAGCAGTGTTAGTAGGCGGATCATTGTCGCGTATGTGAAGAGAAGTTTGTGTGATTGTGAAGCGTGGTGTGACGAGACGTGCTCCGCTTAGTGTAGTGTACTGTTAGGTCAGGGGTTCTCTACTGGGGAAACTATTGACATAATTTTGATAGCACATTTAGGATATGATTTAGTTTCTTTAGAAAAACGTTGGGTTTTATCTTTTTACTTAACATTTCTCGAATTCAAGATAAAATATCCTTCCATCAAGATTGTACTGATGGTTTCTGTCATTACTTCTGAAAGCAAGTAGTAGGTAGGTACTATACAATTACCTAGGCCAACAGCCACGTAGCCTATATACGAGTGTTACCCGGTGACCCATTTCTGATGAAACATCAATCAACAATTCGGCACAAATATTATCCTGGCCCACTGATATTACGTTGGTGTGATAACAACAGGACAGGCTTCGAGTTCCCGGAAAAACGTTACAAAATTTGTATATATACTTTCTAACCTTATCTACAAGCAAATCCCTTTAAAAAACAACACCTGCAGGCCTTTAAAATAATATGTATGTTTTTAACACGCTTTTATTAGGTCGACCTGTATGTAACTATGTAATGAAATCTAAGGTAACTAATTTAACCATCTTCCAAGGGTCGTAGCGTAATGAAAATTGGCAGCTGTATGTAGTTCTGATGACAATACAATAATATGGTACTGTCGAACTGATCTGATGATGGAACCGGAAGATATGAACTGGAACTTCATAATGGAAAATCGTATCATAGCTGTTTTGGATTTCTTAGAAAAGTCTTGTAATGAACTTTGACCACGATTAGGTTTCAAGGTCTGATGATGAAGCCGGAAGATAGGCACTGGCATTCCATGATGGAATATCGTATCATAGTCGTGTTTGCACTTGTGAGAAAGGCCATGTAATGGACTTTGAACACGATCAGGTTTCAAGGTTATAACAAACCTAAAGAAAATCCGTTTTCGGTTTTCTTTAAATTTTTTGTTTTTTTGCATTTATAAAAGCGTGTTTTTCTAGTGTTTTTTAAACGATTCGTTTATTATAACTCAAATTAACAACAAAATGTTTGTAAGATTCGCGCTAAACTCAGCGATTATCCGCTCCAAGCGCATGCTCTCCGAGCATCTATCAACCGAGCCGTGAAGTTTGTCTACCTCATGCGTATTCACGTATGTAAGTTGACAACATTTGAACTTGCTGTTGCTGGGGTTGCCCTCATTAACTATATTAAGCAGTACATTGCGGATTGCTGCTTTCATGTTTGTGTTGTTGCTATGTTATTTTTTTATATATTGTTTGAACTAAAATTAATTTGACCATATCATCACTTACCATCAGGTGAGATGGTGGTCAAATGTGAGAATATTATCAATGAAAAAAAAAAACGGGTTGCACTCCGGGAGTGCCGGCAGAAGTGAAAACTTGAATATTAACGTTGTGCATTTTTGATATTTTGGAATGGTTAGGGAATAATTTTGCACGAATTGCTTTAATTATCAGTATAAAAGTACTATCATTTATGTGGTAGAATACAATATTTATTGCATATCGTACACAAACATGACAATTTATAATTATTACATTGCGCAGGCATACATTTTCGCCGCGCCGTAGAAAGAGAGGGGGATACTTCCTCTCCTACGCCGCGCCGGCTGTCTACTCTCCGTCCGTCTTACGAATTTTCGATCAGGTCGCGTGTCCTGACGCGAGTTTAACATTTTTTACCCATTACAAAAAAGTGCACAACGCCGCTAAAGAAGTTTTCACTTCAAAAACTTGCGAGCTCGTGGTAATATAATCATAGTCGTAATCGTAAAAGGTGGGTGACCATTTTACCATATCGAGATTCATCCGTGCTTTGGAAAGTACGTTTAGTCTGTCTTTTGTACCTAACAGTTTTCACTGGTAGTCATCAGTAGGAGCACGAAAATCTGGCTCTGTTTAGCCTGCACTTCGTGTTAACCAGCTGCATCCACTTGAACTGGAAGCCGGCCCCAACATGGTTGTGAAAAGGCTAAGCACATGATGATGATTTAATTACAATTAGATAGCCTACCGAATCATAGTAGATAAGCACATCTATACATATAAAAGAAAGTGGTGTTAGTTACACTATTTATAACTCAAGAACGGCTGAACCGATTTGGCTGATTCTTTTTTGTTGTGTTTGGTTTTGTCAGGAGAAGGTCCTTATGAAAAAAAAAAGTAGGAAGGGTCTCAAGGGTAGGGGTAGGGTAGGGTAGAGGTAGGGGTCGGGGTAGGGGTAGGGGTCGGGGTAGGGTACGGTACGGTACGGTAGGGTAGGGTAGGGTAGAGGTAGGATATTGGTAGTGTAGGGGCAGAGTAAGGTATGGGTAACGTGACCATAAATTCTTTGACTCAAAACGGGACTTTATTTAGGTGAATTAACAGGTAGTCAGTGAAAAAAAAAAACACTTTTTAACTGACTTCAAGGAGGAGGTTCTCAGTTCGTCAAAAACTTTTATTTATTTATTTATATATGCTATAACTCAAAGACGGCTGAATCGATTTGGAAAATTCTTCTTTAGTTTGAAAGGGTATACTTTCTTGTTGGTTCCATTGTCATCACGTCAGGATCTGATGATGGAAAACTGGAGCATTTGTAGCAGGCAAACATAAAATATATACAATTAAAATAGAAAAAAAAAATAGAAAAGTTTTCCTGCTGTAGATGGCTTCAACGAGTTTCTGTGGAAACATTTAGATTATTCCCTTCGGTTACTTTCTGCTAAGTAATGTAGTAAAACAAAAAAAATAATAATTTGTTACAGTCAATATATCCCTTTCAATTATTATTATTAGATATATTCGTCTATTATGCGCTCCTTTTAGTAGCGCTCCCGTTACTATGTTATCGGGAGCGCTACTAAAAGGAGCGCTCCGAGGAATAAAAAATTGGCAAAGTGCGAGTCGGACTCGCACATGAAGGGTTCCGTAGTAACTATAATAAATATAATATACTTAATATATTTATAAGAAAAAAAGCAAAAAACCTTACAAATTTCTTAAAACTAGATTATTTACATTTTTTACAACTACGCCAAATAACTTTGTTTTTCATAGTATTTGTATGAATTACAAAGTTATATTTGCGGTTTTAGAAAATATACTGTATCTCAAAAACTGCTAACTCGATCTCGTTCAAACCAATTTTGGTTGAAAGTTTACATTAAGATCTACAACATATGGTTTTCTTAGATTTTTCACTTTATTATTATAGAAGTTAGAGGGGGGACACACATTTTACCACTTTGGAAGCGTATATCTTTTAAACGATTAACTTTATGAAAAAGTCATTTTAGAAACCTTAATGTCATTTTTAAAGACCTGTCTATAGATACCACACACGTACAGGTTTCATAAAAGAAAATATTTTCAGTTTCAGTTCCATGTATGGGGAGCCCCCTTTATTTTAAATATTTTTTAAATGTTCTCTTAAAATCGGAAAGCGGTTCACAGAATACATCTACCTACCAAATTTTACACGTATAGTCTTAATAGTTTCGGAATAAAATGGCTGTGACATACGGACGGACGGACAGACAGACAGACGGACAGACATGTCGAAACTATAAGGGTTCCGTTTTTTTCCATTCGGCTACGGAACCCTAAAAAGGAGCGCTTCATTAGGAGCGCTTCAAAATGGTAGCGCTTCGAGGAATACCTCGGCCGCCCGGCCGGCTCGACTACTCGAAATTTCGCACGGTTTCAGAAAACGGGACAATTTTGCGTCCCTGAGTTCATTTCGGGGACACCAGGACTTGTAACTATAAAAAGGGACTGTCCCGTTCAAAACGGGACGTCTGGTCACGTTAGGTATGGGTAGGGTATCGGTAGGATAGGGGTAGTGGTATCGGTTGGGTAGGGGTAGGATACCACGCGAACGAAGTCGTGGCGGGGCAGCTAGTTACAAATAAAAAATAATAGGTATATTCAAAACGGCATTTATTATTTAAATAATTAATATAATAACACAATTTGTAAATCGATCTGTCACAATATTAATCTCTTACGCTAAAACATCAACATGTCGGGCACTGTGGGTTGTGCTCGCCATTATCTAAACTTCATGGTGAGAATGCCTTTTCCTAAACACGTTTAAACATAAATATGTTTTAATTAATAAATTCTGGATTTGATCGCGATAGTTAGTATTGCATGTAACTAATTCTTGGCGACTCTGTATATAGGACTTCTGTTTAGTCTACAAGACTAGGCTGAGCTAACGTTATTTCATATTCAGCTAAATGAATACATACTCCTTTAATATCCTTTTTTAGAATTATGTGTTTATTTTTTTGGGAATACTGTCATTGTGCGTACATCTAAGGAGTGTCATTCCCTGCCGGAGAGTGTTTCCTGATAGCCATAACTTCTTTAAGTCAAGAGTGAATAGGATACTTATAGGAAAGCATGCTTCATCTTCGACCATCGCTTAAAATCAGGTGGGATGGTGGTCTAACGCGAGACTATCATTATAAAAATAAAAAATGGCTGCTGAGTTTTTGATCAGCTGGCTAAGTAAGATGACTTGGTTCTGTATTGAATCTATCGCCAAGCTAAAAACAGTTACATACGGTTTGGAAGTACTTCCTTTCGCAATTTTACATCTTGATTGACCATGACCTTTCTAGGAGCACAACACACGGCACCTCTCCTAGCAACAAACAAGCACTCACTTAGGTGTAATTTTAACACATCACGATTCTCATAGTGTAAGTTCAGTCCAACTACACAATAGATTTTTGTCCACAGATGTTAAAAACAAGGATTGAAACGACGATTTCAAACGAACCAATTCTGTGTTACAGAATTTTACTCAGCTGACGAATACTTTGGATTGTTTTGTATTAAAGCTGTTAATTTTTTTTTATGGTAAGACGAGAATTATTTAATTGTAAGACGAGATTTATTTAACTGTAAGACGAGAATTATTTAATTGTAAATCGATAATTATTTAATTGTAACATGAGAATTATTTTATTGTAAGACTAGAATTATTTTATTGTAAGACGAGAATTATTTTATTGAAAGACGAGAACTATTTTATTGTAATACGAGAATTATTTAATTGTAAGACGAGAATTAGTTTATCGTAGAAACAACGTCGACAAATACCACTGTGTATTTGAAGACTTGAGCCTTACACACATGATCATCATTCACTTTGACACTTGTCATGCAATGAAGTTACAATTGCCAGCGATGCGTCCAATTGTGTCCGGTGAATTTTATAATAAATTAAGGACGAAACAATAGCTTGCACTTTTGTTAGGCAAATAGATAATGCTACTAGCTAATTTTGGAGAAGTTAGCGATGGGTAATTAAGAATATATTATACAATTTTCTGAAGCTGTACATTCGGTAGGGGGAAGGGGGTACTCGTACTCTATTGGCGCTTAAGCAAATAAACGTAACGTTTCACTTGGCACATAATTGGCAGATTAGATATTAGATAGATTTGGCATAAGACTTCGTTAGTCTACTGTAATTCGCCTCAACACAATTGGACGCATTGCATATTTGGATGATATTATATTAATATGTTACAACTTTACGCTATACGATTACAAACTTGGGTTTGGTCCAAAATTCATCATTTACAACATAATATACAGTTGAGTCAAGAGGATTGTCATTCATTCGGTTTGTCCGTTATTTCGAAAGTATTATAATTTAAAGATTCCAATTATTATATAAAAAAGAAATATACAGAAAAACTTTGTCAAAATTATTGTCTGCTGTGGTAACAAGCATCGTTCCCCGATTAGATCAAACTGTTCCAACATAACGGACACCCAAACAAACAAAATAAAAGACAATAATAATACTAATACAGTAATCGTTTCAACTTGCATTCACAATAAAACACTTGAGTAAAATGAACAGCACCTGCTAAGACTTACTATCATGCCAGAATTGACTATCGAAATGTATAGTTATTAAATATACAAACTTGCGTAAGAAGAGACGAATGTATATCAAAGTAGGTATACATATGTATATGTACGACAGAAAATTCGCAAGTTTGCATAATAGGGTATATTCCTTAGTCACGTAGATTATCAAAAAATATTGGACATGTATTTTTACTTTTTTCACGTAATAAAAATTATAGTGAGCTTTTAGAGTAATTTCACGTGACGTCACGCCGTGCTATATTTATTAACAATATGTGATGATAGCAGCCTTTGAAGCTAATTTTAATTTTTTTATTGATGCGCTAAGGCAAAAAATACGTGTATAACATTTTTTAATTCTCTCTAACGAAAATAGAGTAATCATTTTGAAACACAGGAAACTACCCTATTCAAAGTATTATAATAATAGATGAACGACAATAATTAGCACACTAAACTTGACAAAGACAACAAATACATACATCTAGATAAATATAATGTATAATTAATTATAAATAATGTTTCATGAGCTAGCTGCGAGTAACATAACGCCGTAAAGAGATCACAGAAAATGGAAGCTTGTATTGCAAAATGTAAAGTGTATAAAAATAAAAAATAAATGTATAAAAATCACAGCTTCATTTATTTGCGACCGGGTATAAGTCACGAGGGTTATTAGGCCAAGTTTACTGCTTTTTTATAATTATAAAATATACATGTTAAGTACATTCAGCTGCAAGATGAATGTCCTGATAATGAGGACATAAAAGCCCTATTTGAAAATATGCTATTAAGTTTAGGTATTTATTCTTGATACAGCACTTAGCGCATGATAATCTGTATAATGCTCTTAGCGCATCACATCTGCATAATGCGCTTAGAAAATCATGTCTGCATAAGGCACTTAGTGCATTACTTCTGCATAATACACTCAGCGCATCACTGCTGCATAATGCTTTTAGCGCATCACTTCTGCATAATGTGCTTAGTGCATCACTTCTGAATTATATGCAATAAAAACCATATTGTTTTGGGGGTTCTTCAAAAAGATATAGCCTTAACCTACTCTGCCCGCCCCGGTCGCTTCTCTCTTGGAATGACGGCTCGAGATAAGAACAGTACAATAATTGTGACATATAGATACACACACATCATGACGTATACTCTTAAATTAGGTCCCTTCTTTCGCGTATCCCTAGCTTCTCCCGTTGCTCTCTATCGACCCTACCACATACCATACCTCAGCGGCAAGACATATGTCATGGAATTTAACAGATTTTATGTGTAAACACGACAAAATTTACCGACACATGTCTTGTCACTTTTAGTCTTCAGGACATTATTAAGACTTAATTTAAATATACTACGCATAATGCTGAAGATTGCTCTTTTCTCACTATTCTATATTAACGATTTCACGTTATGTTTAAAATATTCTTAAAATAGAGATGTGATGAGAGCGCAAAACTATCGATATCGCGTCGAAAAAATACTATTCAGATTTAATTAGGTAAAAAGACGGATTAGAGCAATAGGTCAGCATTATGTTTGTATTATTTTTAATGTACTTTTCTTTGACTGCACTTATTGATAATATTTAATCAGTTAATTAAGTAACAAAATGGGGAAGACTGCCATTTGTCTATTTAAATGCATTATATTTTTTTTATGTTATTTGATGTAACATTCCTTACATATTTCTCATTTATAATAGTAAATTATTTACAAAATGTTTATGTGTGGTAAAAATGTAAAATCTTGGCACTACTGTATCTTGTCACTCGAGATGATATAATAGAGTATAATTTATTATTATTTTAAATGTTGTAATAACTATCCATACTCTCACCTTCAAAACATTAATATTAAACAAAGTGAAGTCTCTACGCGTGGCTGCCTTGTGTGACCATTTTATATCGACATCGATAGAATTTAAACTAATTTAAAGTAGAGTATAAGATTTAGGCCGCGACGTTGTAGGCTCATACATGTGAGATGGGATTTATTAGACCGTGATTGGACTAACGTTAGGAATCATCTGATCTCTTGTAAATATTCTTGTGCAAATATATCGCATTATTCAATAATTTTTTTCCTCGTGTGAAAAAAATACGGTGTAATTCCAACAAGAACTCATTTTTCTCTACGTTTACAAATCCATTCATATTCTGAATATTATATAGATAGAGATAAAATTTAGCGTTCACATAGCGACTTTTTAGATAGTTCTACAAAATCAAACTTCTATTAATAGTTTTGTTTATAACTATGAGGGTAGAGCCCAAATTCTTAAAGACTAGGAGTTTTCTTAAAATTAGAAGTGAGTTAGAAACAGTGACGTTAAACTTGATGTCGTTAGCTGTTAGTTCAAACAAGTTGCAACTGAAATATAAACATATAAGAATGATAATAATTTATCGTAATTGATGTCTGTACAGTAGGTATTTCGAGGAATATTGATGTGACGATTTATCGAAATTTGTTTGAAATGTATCGATATCTCTTGGCATCTTCTGACATCCTTACAATACGGAAACACACATTTGATTAGCTGCAGTATACGGCTAAGGTTATTTAAAAATAAAATTTGACTTGTGATGGCGTAATATTATAAAAGTTTTAACATTCTGATCACAAACACCTTATTGATTGAGTTAATAAAGTTATCTAGCATATCTATTATTGTGACATAATATTAGGCAAAGTCCTATCCACGTAACACTTAAAAATAATTAACTTAAAATAATCTTCACAACATATAAACGCAAATGTTAATATTTTTAATTTAAACTAAGTTACATAAGAAAACTCTCCGAAATAATAAATTAAAGAAATAGCTAAATCAATAATAACAGGTTAAAAACAATTTACTATAGGAATGCAGTTATTAGACAACCATTGTGGTACCTTAGGTAGTACGTTTTGTGACAGAACTACGTTCGTCGAGCTCACATCGAACACTCCAATAAAACATATTTTATATATAAAATACATGTCCACTACATCGCGCTACAATCCACCTATTGTCAGGCCTATTTGATTGTCAGGAAAAGCTTATTAAAAGCTTATAAAAACATATTTGTTTACTGATAAGTAAACCTGTGTTTGATAAAAAAATACGTCTTTGTGAATTAATTTTAGTCTTATTATTCGATTTGTATATATATTTTTCACTCGGCAAGATATTTTTGTGAAATGTCTCAAAATTCTCTACACTCAGACAGGTACTATTTGCCAGTACGTGTGTCACAATATCTTATTGTATATTTTCGTTCGATTGTTCGTGATGAATTGATTGTTAAGCTTGAATAAGTTGTATGATACTAGCAAGCTGGCTGCTGAGGGATTCCATGCTGCGTGAGAGTGTGAGTCTACCTGACGTGGATGAGTAGCTTCTTCCACCGCAGGCGGCCTGCTCGGGGAACCTCCGCGGAACACTTGGGAGACGATCTGGTGTATGAACAAACAGATATATATCAGTATTCGAGTCCAATATAACAACGCGTTTAGGATGCTGATGGAATTGCCCCGTTTCTGTAGTGCTTCAGGAATGTTTGCCGAAGCCCGCAAAGATTGCTTTTACACAGTAATTTATTTATTTAATTAAGTTTCACAACAGTTGTTAGGAACATACATGTATGAGTGTCTACAATCTAACTGCACAACCAATTACAGGCAAACACCACAAGCAATATGCTTTTGTTATTTAATAAAAAATATATAACAATATATAATGTATTTATATATATTATGCGTAAGAGATGCGCATCCCTGGTACACAGAGTGCGGGGCAGATCCAACAGCATTCTAAAGATGATCTCCAGCTGATCTGATGACTTTCTTTGGATGATGACTGACTTTCTAATGGAATTACATCAATATAACGATGTGCTTTTTGTGATGTGTCATACCTATTTATTATTATCAGTTTAGTAACATAGACACAAGTTAAATTGTTCTTACTGAGTTATGTTACTTCAGTAAATAAAGGAATTATTATTAGTTATTTACAAAATTTATCATTTTGGAAAATCAAGGAGAATAAAATACTCTTAATAATATTTGTCACAGCTATTATTTAACAAAACTTTATGTTAATTTACTACAAAAAATTGGCCAAGTGCGAGTCGGACTCGCCCATGAAGGGTTCCGTAGTAACTATAATAAATATAATATACTTAATATAATAATTTGAAAAAAAAAAAACAAAAATTTCTTAAAACTAGCTTATTTACAATTTTTACAACTACGCCAAATAACTTTGTTTTTCATAGTATTTGTATGAATTACAAAGTTATATTTGCGGTTTTAGAAAATATGCCGTATCTCAAAAACTGCTGACCCGATTTCGTTCAAACCAATTTTGGTTTAAAGTTTACATACGATTTTTTTAGATTTTTCGTTTCATTATTATAGAAGTTAGAGGGGGGACACATTTTACCACTTTGGAAGCGTATATCTTTTAAAGGATTAAATTTATGAAAAAGTCATTTTAGAAACCTTAATGTCATTTTTAAAGAGCTGTCTATAGATACCACACACGTATAGGTTTCATGAAAAAAAATATTTTCAGTTTCAGTTCCATGTATGGGGAGCCCCCTTTATTTTAAATATTTTTTAAATTTTCTCTTAAAATCGGTAAGTGGTTCACAGATTACATCTACCTACCAAGTTTTACATGTATAGTCCTAATAGTTTCGGAATAAAATGGCTGTGACATACGGACGGACGGACAGACAGACAGACGGACAGACATGTCGAAACTATAAGGGTTTTTTGCCATTCGGCTACGGAACCCTAAAAATCTTTTATTAAATTTGTTCTCATAAAAATAATTGGTAAATCGTAATAGTTTACGTTTCATCCTTTTAAGTTAATGTGTATGTTAGGGTAGTTATAACTTGAGAGTTTGGTTTAATTTTATTCTTAATTTATTTATTAATCATCTTTAAATTAAAACATCCATTGATAATACGTATACCTAAAGATAAAGTGGCTCGGACGATAGTAGATAACTATTGCATCACAATTTATTTGGGCTCGCTAGCTAGTTGGTCAAGCTATGCAAGTAATGTAAGTATGGATGACGTTCGAACCCAAGTCGAAACAATGAATCATTTTGAAGTATTCTTTAGATTATCCGTAACGAATTCCACGTTGTAGCAGTGCAACATTTTAAAACTTGAGGGACTAAAGGACAACTCAAGTCGTTGAATGTAACGTTCAACGTCTTGACTGAACGTCATTTAGTGAAGTCGTTGAATGGAATATAGCCGACTTTGTAATATTTGGTTAGGTTAAAAATATCAACATAGTGCTATCTGTGAGAGCTCTTTGACGCCATATTTGTTTTGGTGACTACTAGCGCCGCAGTGGGAAAAAAATGAACAAAATTTGAATCACCTGACTGATTTTATGTCCGCTCTGTTCAAAGGGCTATGTTGCAATCCACTAACTAGTTGGACGTTGAGTGAGGCTTGTTCAATTAACGTTCGGCCTAGTCATTCAATTAAATGTCGAGTTCAATGAACGCGCTAGCCATCAATCAAATAGCAGATTCAACCAGATGACTGCGACATATACATGAAAGTATGATTAATTATGTAGACTTATGATGAATGACTCTATGATCTGAAAATGGGGATTAAGAATTCCTGCCCCCTATACCTCAATACGTAGGAACGAAAAAGTTAATTGCACGTTACAATTAATTTAGACATTTTGGCTGGACGGTGAACGTGTTAATTGGGTAAGTGGTGAGTTGATATTATTCTGTTCTTAGCCTCATCTGCAATCATCTCAGGAGAGGAATGGATTAATCAGCAGTGTAGCAGCCTAAAAAATTTATGGCCGAGGATTTTTAAATGATTTATCGTAGGGAGCGATTGAGTCTTAAGCCGCAGGCCACGTTAGAGCTACTGCGGTGAGCGGGGGCGACCTGCGGGAGCGGGAGGCGTAAAGACGCTGCGCCTTGCCGCTGTAGTGTGCCACGTTGAAGCGGCCGCGTGACACTTGGTTTTTATCTGCTATTATTGTGCGGGGTTTAAAATGAGTTTGTCTAAATTGGAACTTTCATGTTTAGAAGGAAGTAGTTTTTTTTTGCACAGGATATACCTATTACAAATAAAAATGGGGGTTCATGATTATTTACTTATTTCATCCCACTTTTTTTTATTACATATTTATTTTTATATTGATCATCCTTACTGCACCAGATTGATGGCCGAGACATTATTTCGCTAATAAACTCCTCCGTATTTATGTTTTGCATCGCGGATAATTCAACAAAATTGATAAATACGCAGGACCCGCGAACTCGTACTATTCCCTTATTTGCTGCTCGCGGTCGCCTGACGCGCACGCAAGTCGCGCCAACATGGCGCCCCCCGTTCGACCCGTATTGTTATTGCGACTAAGGCCCGGCCAAGGCGTGAGGTAGCGTGTGACGAGTTAGGGGGTGTGGCGGTATAGGTGTGTGGATGTGTCAGGGTGTTGGGTTGTGGGTGTGTGGGGTTTGTGGGTGTGTGGTGTTGAGGTGGTACGTACAGTCAGCGCGGCTGCCAGCGCGCGTCGTCGCTGGGGTGCGTGAGGTAGCGCGCGCCCACGCGGGCCTCGAGCGCGCGCAGGTCGAGCCACGCGGTGCGCGTCTGTGTGGTGTTGAGGTGGTACGTACAGTCAGCGCGGCTGCCAGCGCGCGTCGTCGCTGGGGTGCGTGAGGTAGCGCGCGCAGGTCGAGCCACGCGGTGCGCGTCTGTGTGGTGTTGAGGTGGTACGTACAGTCAGCGCGGCTGCCAGCGCGCGTCGTCGCTGGGGTGCGTGAGGTAGCGCGCGCAGGTCGAGCCACGCGGTGCGCGTCTGTGTGGTGTTGAGGTGGTACGTACAGTCAGCGCGGCTGCCAGCGCGCGTCGTCGCTGGGGTGCGTGAGGTAGCGCGCGCAGGTCGAGCCACGCGGTGCGCGTCTGTGTGGTGTTGAGGTGGTACGTACAGTCAGCGCGGCTGCCAGCGCGCGTCGTCGCTGGGGTGCGTGAGGTAGCGCGCGCAGGTCGAGCCACGCGGTGCGCGTCTGTGTGGTGTTGAGGTGGTACGTACAGTCAGCGCGGCTGCCAGCGCGCGTCGTCGCTGGGGTGCGTGAGGTAGCGCGCGCAGGTCGAGCCACGCGGTGCGCGTCTGTGTGGTGTTGAGGTGGTACGTACAGTCAGCGCGGCTGCCAGCGCGCGTCGTCGCTGGGGTGCGTGAGGTAGCGCGCGCAGGTCGAGCCACGCGGTGCGCGTCTGTGTGGTGTTGAGGTGGTACGTACAGTCAGCGCGGCTGCCAGCGCGCGTCGTCGCTGGGGTGCGTGAGGTAGCGCGCGCCCACGCGGGCCTCGAGTGCGCGCAGGTCGAGCCACGCGGTGCGCGTCTGTGTGGTGTTGAGGTGGTACGTACAGTCAGCGCGGCTGCCAGCGCGCGTCGTCGCTGGGGTGCGTGAGGTAGCGCGCGCCCACGCGGGCCTCGAGCGCGCGCAGGTCGAGCCACGCGGTGCGCGTCTGCAGCCACGCGTGCGCCACCGACTTGTCCACCGACAGCCGCTTGCGCTGCTTCACTTGCAGCAGGTTGTTGATCAGGTCGATCGCTGAACGCAACAACACGAATCATTCTTAAAATACCATCCAAAAGGATCATGTTTTTATCGATACCGATAGGTCTGAATGATCTGAATACAACGTCAACAATAGAGGAGCCAAACATGTAACAATTTAACGTCTTGTAGCAAAAGTAGAAAATTTAATTCTTGTTCCGTCCGATATGTGTTTCCGAACGTACCTTTTTTTGACATAAAGAAATTTGATCTTGACATAACTTGACTTGACAGATTACTTTGGGTGTGGTTGAAAAAATGTCCGCTGTTGGGACCTTGTGATTTAATTGTTTTTGGAAATATCGTGTTGAATCGCCCGTTGTAACCGATAGTTGGGTTGCGATTAACGATTAATTGAAATTGTAATCCCGAATTAACGAAAACCCTGGGATATTTTGGAGCATAACGCCGAATGTCGTCTACCAGTCTGACACGCGAGATTTGCTAAAAGAAATTGTTCATAGTGATAAATAGCTGCTTCAATCTGGTGCGAAGTTTGTGCTGTGATTGCTGATGGACCGCGTTGGGAGGACCTGCATTTTGAGAACCTTCGTCCATCCACACTTGACTTTCACTATACGTTCAATTACTCATTACCAACACACACACACGGACGTGGCCTCAGGAAGGTCGAAGCCCGGGCGTCCCAGCTCAGAAGGTAAGTGGTAATATTATATTGACTGGCCTAAGGCCATCGGTTGTAAGCAACGTTTAGGGCTCCACGAACCGTGGACAGTTCAGACCGTCCAGTTAACGTTGGCTGGCTTCTTGTAGTCTTGAACAAATTGGTAAGCAGAGCGTGGATTTTATAATATAAAATCCACTAAGTAAATTGGAAGTTTTGAACATTGTTGAAAATAACTTTAGTTTAATTACTTAACATAAACTTAATAAGTTTTGAATATATTACTTTGTCAGCCGGGCTCTATGAAGTTGTATTTGTGGTTTGTACTGTAGTCCCTGTTGTATTGACAAGTGGGATTTGTTTGTGAAATTAGGAATTATTAGATTGTATTTGGTTCATAATTTGGTATTTGTTGTGATTAATAATTGAATGTCACTAGTCTGAAGTTAAAAGTTTATCTAAATAATAATCACACATTTGTTAACATAACAAGACTTGAACTGTGTGGATTGATTTATTGCTTATAGTATTTATTGGATTGTGTTGTTAGAGATTGTCCGGCACGGTATTATACATTCAATTGTTATTTATTTAGTAACTAGCCATCTGTACCAAGCTAGATTCATACTTGGAATGAGTACAGGGTCGGATTTGGACCTGAAATAAATTGAATTTAAGTTTTATTTGTTGAGATTGCTCGGTTGGCTAACAAGTCATTGTTTGTTTAGTTAGTGAATTTTAACCGATTGGTATTGATATTTATTTGTTGCAATGGCCTCATTAAAGGCAGTCAGGGAGTCTGCTGCCGGATTGGTCTCACAGTTGAGATGGTTCACATCGGCAGCAGCAACGGTTGAGCGTTCGGACTTGGAGGAGCTCACCCTTGCTCGGAACGAGCATGTGAATGAGAGGATCAAGTCAGCTGATGCTGCGCTCACACGCTTCAACGAGTACATCATGGACGTGGATTTGGGGGTAATGGACCAGGCGGCCCGCGATAGGGTTTTGGCTGACTATGACCAGATTGTCCACCTGGGGGATGTCATCAGTCAGCGAGCCCGGGAAATTTTGAAGAGCCGGGTCCCTGAGGTGGCCAAGTCGCTGACCTCTGTGGTTAAAGGCCCTGGGCTATTGGGTAGGCTGCCCACCCTGGAGCTGCCACATTTTGACGGTCGCTTGGACCACTGGCTGGGCTTCCTAAATCTCTTTGAGAGTCTTGTCGATGCACGCTCGGACCTCGGACCTGCCCAGAAGCTGGCCTATTTATTGTCTGTCCTGGAGGGCGAAGCCAGAGCCTTGGTGCAGCACTTGCCGGTGACGGATTCCTCCTACCCAACCGCTCTGGAGCTTCTCTCCCGACGGTATCAGAACAAGCGCTGCCTGGCTGAAGTGCACATCGGCCAAATTTTGGGACTACCGGCCATTGCCGGCACGTCGACGTTGCGCACTGACTTGCTGAACCCGTTGGTCTCAGCGACCAACGCCTTGAGACGCTTGGAGTTACCCGTAGAACATTGGTCCTACTTGTTGGTGCACATAGTGCTGCAGTTGCTCCCCGCGGAGTTGAGGTCACGTTTTGAGCAGAAGTATGGTGGGCATAGTGCCACCCATCTTCCCCCCTTTGACGACCTCCTCAAATTTTTGGAAGACGAGTGTCGGTTTTCGGATAACACAACAAGAGGCACAACTTGATAAACTAGAGCGACTTCAAAATTTTTGCATAAGATTTATATTTGGTTTGCGCAAATATGATCACGTATCTGAATTTCGTACGAAACTCAAGTGGCTTCCTATACGTCTTCGCCGGAACTTACACATATTGTCTCTGCTTTACAGTATCAATCCTAAGACCCCCTTTTATCTTAAAGAACGTTTTAAGTTCCTCCATGACACACATGCCAAATTTCTGAGGTCATCGGAAAACTTGAGGCTAGAGGTACCGAGTCACTCCACCAATTTCTTTGGTAAGTCGTTCGCAGCTCAAGCAGTACGACTGTGGAATACTCTTCCCGTGTCAGTAAGACAAGCACAAACCCTTCCTTCTTTCAAAAACATTATTTATTATTATTTTATGTATGTATATGTATATGTGTATTGAGTATGTAGGTTATTACTTATTTATTGTATATAAGTAAATAGTACACCATGGACTACCCGCGAATTTATTTTCTCCTGCTGTGTCAAATCCATCTAAAGGTTGTCTGTAAAAGATCGCTTTTAGCGATAAGACCGCCCATTGTAACACCCTTTGTAGTTTGTAAGTCCTTATTTAATTCTGTTTTGGTGTACAATAAAGAGTATATCTATCTATCTAACACTCGTGGCGACACGGGGTCACCCCCACTACCTACTTGGCCTAGAGACCAGGGACGGACTAGGGCTCGGGGGCCTGTTGATGTTCGCCCCGCCCCCCGTTTTGCTGGCGCCCGGAGTCCTCGGGCTAGGGGGCCTGTTGATGTTCGCCCCGACCCCCGTTTTGCTGGCGCCCGGAGTCCTCATCATTGCGACTTTTGTAAGGCAACGGGGCATGTCATGGCGCGTTGCCCGGCCTTTTTGAATTTGCACGTAAGTGCCCGCCGCCGCATTGTCAACGCACGCCGTTTGTGCTTCTCGTGTTTGGGGGCCCACTTCCATCGGGACTGCCCCGACCCCCGTCCGTGTAGAATTTGTAAGGGGTCCCACCTGGAGATTTTGTGCGCCAACGCGAACCGCTCCAGCAGACCAGCTTCTGAGGGGGGTTCGCGCAGGAGGGGTATTCCGGAGACGAGCACCGGGCTGAGGCCCGCAATTCTGCACGCCACTCTCCAACCCCCGCGCAAGTTGAACGGGAGCCCCGCGAGCGCCATTTGGTCTCCCCTCGTCAGGGAGAACGCGCGTTAACTGCTAGGCAGCAGGGGCCGGATCGGCACCGCTGCCTTTCCCCTCCGTTGGCGGAACGTCCCCGGTTGGAGTCGCGCCCTCCGCCATTCAGGCCTCCGGTGGGATATGCCCCTCCAGTGATGGCGAGCGGCTCGGGACACCGCGCGGACCAATATTTTGAATGTTGGCCTCGTCGTGAACGAGGGCAGCCTGGATGCGGCGACCGGTCGCCGCCCAGGCATCGCTAAGAAATTGGCGCCTGCCCCGCTAAAGGACCCCCCCCCGATCAAGACGGTTTTGTTGCCTACGGCCTCGGTCAAGGTCTGGGGACCCTTGGGTGACTCGATTGTGGTCCGTGCCATTTTGGACACGGGAGCCCAGGGTTGCCTTTGTCGTCTTGGTTAGCGGGACAGGTTGGCCTGAAGGTGAACGACTTTTCAGGCAAGATTTGGGGAATTGGCGAAACGGCTGTCACCACTGTTGAGGGAAGGACCTGGTTTGAAATCACCCCTTTGAGTTGTCTGTACCCTAAAATTGGTGCTCCTGCCCTTGATATAACTGAACTTGGTTGGGACGAGCCACTTCGGGAAAGCCTGTTGGAAGACTGGCTCCAATTTGTATCCGCACTCCCTGCGGTGCTTCTTGTGCGTCTCCTAAACCACGTTGCGCACACTTTGGGTGGAACTGTTGACATTCGGGCTTCTTACGCCTGGACGGACAGTCAATTTGTTTTGTGTTGGTTGAAGACGTCCGTCCACTCTTTGTTGCGAACCGAGTGTCGCAGATTCAAGATTCTGAAATGACTTTGGTTTGGAGGCACGTGCCTGGTGACCTGAACCCGGGCGACGTAGCCTCACGCGGGTGCATGGCCCCCCACTTGATTGCTCACCCCCTCTGGTGGGGACCGGACTGGCTGACTCGCCCCGAGGACGATTGCCCTCGAACGCCAGTCTTGATGTTGGATCCTTTGCCCGGACTTAAGGTGTTCGCTGTTGGGACGAAGGATCCTCCGTTTGATCCTGATTTTTTGTTGAATCGATACAGCTCTCTCGACAAATTGTTGAACGTTACCCCGTGGATCAGGCGTTTTGGCCATAACTCTAGGAATCCAGGGGACAAGCGCCTGTCACCAGTTCTCTCTCCTCAAGAGCGACAGGAGTCACTCCTCCTTTGGGTCCGCTCTGTGCATACTGCATGTTCGGTCCGACGTGAAACAGAACGCACCCTTTTGACATAAAGAATTTGATCTTGACATTCATTCATTCATTGAGAGATAGACTTGCTTGGTTGGAAAAAATGTCCGCACGTCGGACCTGTTGAGTTAATTATAATTGGTAAAATATCGTTGGATTCGCCTGTTGAGACCGATAATTGGGGCGCGAATTATTTGTTGTTTGAAGTTGAAATCCCCATTTATCGAAAACCCCGGGATATTGTTGGATTATACGCCGTATTGTCGTCGGTCGGCTGACACGCGGAATTTGTTGGAAATCGAATTGGATCTCACGAGATATGAGCAGATTGATTGTGAACAGTGTTTAATTGAACTTTGTACTCCCGGATTGACGAGAATCCAGGGATATTTCTCGGAACACATCGCCTTATTGCCTACCACGCGTAGCGCGCGCTTGCTGGAAACGAGTTAGGCTGTGATGCTGTGGGACCCGCGCCATCTGGAGATTGACGCCTTGGGAACGTCCTAGAACACACTTGACTTACATCACACGTTTCAATTACTCATCTCATATTACATACAAACACTTTGGACGTGATCAAACAGATCCTAGGTTGCCGTCTACAGCTCAGGTGAGTGTTATTTGTAACTATTTGTAAGGCCTCGGAGGCTATAGATTGTTGTCGGCCGGAGAGCCTGTAGATTATTGTGTAACCTTGTTTATTGTAAGCAACGTTTATAGCTCCGCGTATCGTGGACAGTTTAGGACACCCCAGTTACCGTTGCACTGGCCTATTGTAGTCCTGAACACTGCACACTTTGAGAAGGAGATCGAGGTCTTGAAGTCTGGTAGGGTTAAGTTGTCGGGAGCTGTTAGTAAGCTGAATCCCTTCTTGGATAAGACGGGTCTTTTGCGTGTTGGAGGACGGTTGAGGCACTCTAACCTTCCTTATGGGGCCCGTCACCCCCTTTTGTTGCCCAAGGAGGGCCACTTGGTACAATTGTTGGTGACTGATCGTCACGTTAAAAACTCGCATGCGGGTTGCAATGCCCTGTTGGCCATTCTGCAGCGAGAATTTTGGATTTTGTCGGCTCGTCGTACTATTCGTAGCATTGTCTTCCGTTGTATGCCGTGTTATCGGACTAAGGCCTCCACTATGCAGCCCCTAATGGAAGATTTGCCGGCTGATCGTGTCAATGAGGCGAGGCCCTTTGCTGGTCCCTTTTCGTTGAAGACGTCCACATTTCTAAATAGTAAGATTGTTAAGTCTTATTTGTGCGTTTTTGTCTGCCTATCAACCAAGGCAGTACACTTGGAGCTGGTAACCTTCCTCTCGACAGAGGCCTTTGTGGCGACATTGGAAAGATTTGTGTCTCGCCGTGGGTTACCTTCTTTGATTAGGTCTGATTGCGGTACGAACTACAAGGGTACAAGTAACTATTTGAAGGAGGTATACGCCTTCCTTAATGAGAGCCAGGTTGACATTGGTAATAGTTTGGCCCGCCGAGGGGTCACTTGGTTGTTTGACCCGCCAGCCTGCCCCCATTGGGGGGGTATTTTTGAGGCCGCGGTGAAAGCGGCAAAGGGACACTGGCGGAGATTGTTGGGAGACACCGTTCTCACCTTTGAGGAACTAGCTACGGTATTTTGCCGCATTGAAGCTGTGTTAAATTCGCAACCTTGTCAAGACTTCCAATTGATTAGCGGACGGGTAGGCCCGTCCAGGGGGGGTAGATGTTCCGTCCGATATGTGTTTCCGAACGTACTTTTTTTGACATAAAAAAATTTGATCTTGACATAACTTGACTTGACAGATTACTTTGGGTGTGGTTGAAAAAATGTCCGCTGTTGGGACCTTGTGATTTAATTGTTTTTGGAAATATCGTGTTGAATCGCCCGTTGTAACCGATAATTGGGTCGCGATTAACGATTAATTGAAATTGTAATCCCGAATTGACGAAAACCCTGGGATATTTTGGAGCATAACGCCGAATGTCGTCTACCAGTCTGACACGCGAGATTTGCTAAAAGAAATTGTTCATAGTGATAAATAGCTGTTTCAATCTGGTGCGAAGTTTGTGCTGTGATTGCTGATGGACCGCGTTGGGAGGACCTGCATTTTGAGAACCTTCGTCCATCCACACTTGACTTTCACTATACGTTCAATTACTCATTACCAACACACACACACGGACGTGGCCTCAGGAAGGTCGAAGCCCGGGCGTCCCAGCTCAGAAGGTAAGTGGTAATATTATATTGACTGGCCTAAGGCCATCGGTTGTAAGCAACGTTTAGGGCTCCACGAACCGTGGACAGTTCAGACCGTCCAGTTAACGTTGGCTGGCTTCTTGTAGTCTTGAACAATTCTTTAATAGCTTTTTATCGATCACCATCGTACATTTACATTGAGCAATTTCTCTCCTCCCCAGACAATATATTACGTGCAGTTTCAGTTTTTAAACAGATATTTCTTATTGGTAACATTAACATAGACATACCCATTAGCAAAGTAAACAAAAACGAGGAGTGTTCCCTAACCTTCACGGCTTCCCATGGCCTCTTACTAGCCACACATCTATACTAATATTATAAAGCGGAAAAGTTTGTTAGTTTGTTTGTTTGTTTGTTTGTTTGTTTGTTTGTTTGCTTGAACGCGCTAATCTTCGAAAGTACTGGGTGGATTTGGATGAAATTTGGTATGGAAGTAGCTTGAAGCTTGAGGAAGGTTATAGGCTACTTTTTACCCGACTGCAAAAAAGGAGAGTTATGTTTTTACCGTGATAGAATCCACGGGAGCGAAGCCCCGCGAGAGTACTAGTATATTATAACATAAATAACAAGTTTTAATCATTATACAAGCACAAACACACTCCATTCAACAAAACACACATACCTTCGCTACCTTCCCACACATGAATCATATAAATGTACATACATACACAGACTAAACAAAATTATCTTATAAAAACAAATAGAAAATAGTTAAATAAAATATGTATGAGTTATTAAACTTCATTAATGAAAATGGATATGTATTATTATTCGAGGGGATTGGCGCTGATAGCCATAATAGCCTGTATTGCCCAGTACGGCTACGGATGGCCACATCATACATACGAGTAATTTCAGCCTGTGTTAAAATGTTTGTGTTTTAGTCAAAGTTGATTAGAGTAGATAGATGGATATGCATGAAATTCTAAAATAATAATTAGCAACTATAAATAACATTATTTTTCTTGATTTCTATTCACTTGTAAAAACTAAGTTCAAAAACTAAAACCTACCCAAGTAATGACATTTGTTTTTCTGGCTTGAAAATCTAAACTAAACAACTACGGAAAACCTTCAACACTAATAATAACAAGCGCAAAATACACAACAAAACATACAAAAACAAAACTCCCTTTCACACAGAGTGCTCACTCATTAATCCACACTTCCACACACACAAAATCCGCACACATACATCCCCACATACACATCCACACACACACTTTAAAGAGGCACTGACATCCATAATTTCTACTCCTTAATACCTATTTCTGTGGGGTGGGGACCTGGTGATCTGTACTACAGGCTTACACCTATAACAGACACCAGCTCATCATAAATTTTTAACTGTAAGATGTTATACTTTATCTATTTTTAACCGACTTCAAAAAAAAGTGGTTTACAATTCGTCTTGAAATTTTTTTTGACCAACTTGAAAGTATACCCATTCAAAAAGAATTTTTCAAATCGGTCCAGCCGTCTCCGAGTTATGAGGTAACATACATAAAAAAAGAATTGAGAACCTCCTTTTTTTGAAGTCGGTTAAAAAGATATGATGAGACCCTTTTTTTATCGTGGTAAAATTATCAAATAAGTCCTCCCACCCCGGGCAGGGTGGGAGGGACTGTCAGACTTTTACTGACTAAAATCCACGGTGCTCCTTCAATAACCCTTTACGTACCGGGGTCACGGTAATGGGATGAGTCCCACGACCCCGGCAGGCTTCGGCCCTCTACGGGGGGGGCCTCGTCATATTGCTGACGCTCTTTGAGGCGCGCGTGGAACACAACGCGCCGTCGACCCGGGCATGGTCCATGATCGGACAGCGAGTTGCCCTTTACTCGCTGTCCGCATGCCCGCGCCTACGGTGGCCGGAGATCGTCGGCCGACGTCCGAAACCGTGGGCGTCTACCACTGCGGCTGGGCTGGAGGGAGGACGCCATTCTCTCCCTCACGCGGCCCGCCTCCTCCTTCGGAAGCATGACTGCCTCGCAGAAGGAGGCGACCGCTTCCCACTCCCTCTCGCCCCGCAGCATGGCCTCGACCAATGCCGGGCGCGAGAGGTCTCCGCCTATTGCCGCCGTGAGGACACGTCGGTGCTCTGCCCAAGCGGGGCAGTCCTGCACCGTATGCTCTACTGTGTCCTCAGGGCGGCCCTCGCAGTGGTGACACCCAGGCGTTTCTTCCTTTCCCATCAGACACAGGTACCTCCCGAAACTTCCGTGTCCGGTGAGGACCTGCGTCATGCGGTAGGTCAGGACGCCGTAACGCCGATCTAGCCACTCCTCAAAGAGGGGTCTTACCGCCGCAATTGCGGCGTGCCCGATGATGAGACCCTGGGTTTGATCCAAAATACTGACGGTTACCAATCCGATTTTTTACTAAACACGCTAATAGAACGTTAGTAACCCGAATTGAAATAACTGACCGTATTCGACCGTATTAGGTTTTATTTTCGTTACGGAATTTCTTGATTTGGTCGCCGCGCTCAAAGCCCGCGATAAGAGCTATGCAATAGCTTAATAAATAAAACCCGACTACTGAAAAATCACGCTCTGAAAAGTATGAAACAAGAAAATATTCAAATCAGAAATTGTTATGTACCAACTATTAATTTTTTATCGCCTATTAAATAAAAAACTTACACGTAATATATTTTAATGTATCAAATACATATTCATAGTCATGTTTATAGGACAGCCGTGGTAGTATCCCACTTTGCCCTTAAGCTTATAATCGGTTACTACCGATGGGCAGGGCAGGTGGCATACGAACACGGCTATCCTCTTACATTACTTCCAGGTAAGCGTGCTTCATAACACACGTGACGTGTTCTATATTCGAACAGTATGTATGTATAAATAAGTATCACTGAGTGAAGTTTGATCACCTCGGGCATGACCGAGAATGCGACATTTAGCCTATCAAAACTATTCATTGCCTTAGCACCGACTTCAGCCATGTGAGTAGGTACCAGGCCCATATTTTAAACTGAATTAGACATCTAATGAAACAATCTTTAAGGTTATTTTTCGCTTTATAATGTATTAGTGTTTTTGTTTGTTTTGAAGTCGGTTCAATTTTTTGTAAAATATTTAGGCTTGCGTTTGACCATCATCTCACCTGATGGTATATATAACGTGTAATTTAAAGGGTATATTATATACATACCAAGTGCACGGCTTCTTTGGATGATAACAAACGATATGGCAAGGGTTTTGTAATACTAAGTCTACGTGTGTAGAACTTATTACAAATTCCAATACACTGATACCAAAGACCGAATTTTTCAAATTAAGAAGAACGAAAAGAATTATCGTGTTATTGGCAAGTGACGTGGAAAGTTATTGACCCTCGTAGTGCTGTGACACGTTTGTTATGATTGGTATTCAAGAAATATATGAAACCGATAATTTGGTATCAATTTTTTGAGTCAGCTATTTTGAGCTGAAACTGTGCATAGAGACTCCATACCAGATGTTGTCTTCAGCCCTTTTGGATAGATACGGGGTTTCCGTTACACGTTGTATATACCATATATATTGTTCAGAAGTGCAATAGGCCAGCCAACGGTAACTGGACGTGTCCGGAACTTTTCCACGATACGTGGAGACTACCGTTGCTTTTCAAAACTATAAACAAGGTTACACAATGGCCTGCCTCTACTAGGCTTCGGCCTACAACAATAAAAACAAAAATGTACCACTAACCTGAGTGCTGGGGACGCCAACTTCGACCTTCCAAGGTCACGCTCCAAGTGTGGTTTGTATGTAATATGAGGGTGAGTAATTGAAAGGTGTGATGTAAGTCAAGTGTTGTAGAACGTTCACTAGGCGCCGATCTCCAGCTGGCGCGGTCACAACAGCAATCACAGCACAACTCGTTTCCAGCAAGCGCGCGCTACGCGTGGTAGGCAATAAGGCGATATGTTCCAAGAAATATCACTGGATTCTTGTTAATCCGAGATTACAAAGTTCAATCAATCACTGAACACAATTAATATGTTAATCTCACGTGAGATCCAAGCTGATTTCCAATTATTCCGCGTGCCACGAGGTGACGCAATACGGCGTATGATTCAACAATATCCCGGGGTTCTCGGCAAATGGGGAATACACTTCAAACAACAAATAGATAATTCGCGACCCAATTATCGGTCTCAACAGGCGAATCCAACAATATTTTACCAATTAATTAACTCAACAGGGTTCCGACGACCGGCATTTTTTCCAAGCAAGCAAAGTCAATCTGTCAAGTCAGAGAGGTTATGTCAAGTCCACAGATAATTAATGTTGCCGGCCAAAAGGTGCGTTCTGTTTCACGTCGGACCGAACATCTACCCCCCCCGGACGGGCCTACCCGTCCGCTAATCAATTGGAAGTCTTGACAAGGTTGCAAATTCAACACAGCTTCAATGCGGCCAAATACCGTAGCTAGTTCCTCTAAGGTGAGAACGGTGTCTCCCAACAATCTCCGCCAGCGTCCCTTTGCCGCTTTCACCGCGGCCCCAAAAATACCCCCCCAATGGGGGGCAGGCTGGCGGGTCAAACAACCAAGTGACCCCTCGGCGGGCCAAACTATTACCAATATCAACCTGGCTCTCATTAAGGAAGGCGTATAGCTCCTTCAAATAGTTACTTGTACCCTTGTAATTCGTACCGCAATCAGACCTAATCAACGAAGGTAACCCACGGCGAGACACAAATCTTTCCCAAGTCGCCTCAAAGGCCTCTGTCGAGAGGGAGGTTACCAGCTCCAAATGTACTGCCTTGGTTGACAGGCAGACAAACACACAAATAAGCCCCAACAATCTTGCTATTACGAAGGGTGGACGTCTTCAACAAAGGGGGACCAACAAAATCCGTTACGACGCCAGCAAAGGGCCTCGCCTCATTGACGTGATCAGCCGACAAAATCCAAAATTCTCGCTGCAGAATGGCCAACAGCGCATTGCAACCGGCACGCGAGCTCTTAGTGTGACGATCAGTCACCAACAATTGAACCAAGTTCAGTTATAACAAGGGCAGGAGCACCAATTTTAGGGTAAGGACAACTCACAAGGGTGATTTCAAACCAGGTCCTTCCCTCAACAGTGGTGTCAGCCGGTTCGCCAATTCCCCAAATCTTGCCTGAAGGTCGTTCACCTTCAGGCCAACCTGTCCCGCTAACCAAGAAGACAAAAGGCAACCCCGGACTCCCGTCTCCAAAATGGCACAGACCACAATCGAGTCACCCAAGGGTCCCCAGACCGTGACCGAGGCCGTTGGCAACAAAACCGTCTTGATCGGGGGGTTCCTTTAGCGGGGCAGGCGTCAATCACTTAGTGATGTCTGGGCGGCGACCGATCGCCGCTTCCAGGCTGCCTTCGTTCACGACGAGGCCAACAATCAAACCATTCGTCCGCGCGGTGTCCCAAGCCGCTCGCCATCACTGGAGGGGCATATCCCACCGAATGCCCGAATGGCGGAGGCCGCGACTCCAGCGGGGGACGTTCCGCCAACGGAGGGGAAAGGCAGCGGCGCCGACCCGGCCACTGCTGCCTAGCAGCCAATGCGCGTTCTCCCTGACGAGGGAAGACCAAATGGCGCTCGTGGGGCTCCCGTTCAACTTGCGCGGGGGGTGGAGAGCGGCGTACGGAATCGCGGGTCTCAGCCCGGTGCTCGTCTCCGGGGTACCCCCCCCTGCGCGAACCCCCCTCAGAAGCTGGTCTGCTGGAGCGGTTCGCGTTGGCGCACAAAATCTCCAAGTGGGACCCATCACAAATTCTACACGGGCGGGGGTCGGGGCAGTCCCGATGGAAGTGGGCCCCCAAGCACGAAAAGCACAAACGGCGTGCGTTGACAATACGGCGGCGGGCACCTACGTGCAAATTCAAAAAATCCGGGCAACGCGCCATGACATGCCCCGTTGCCTTACAAAAGTCACAATGATGAGGACTCCGGGCACCATCAAAACGGGGGGCGGGGCGAACATCAACAGGCCCCCTAGCCCGAGGACTCCGGGCGCCAGCCAAACGGGGGGCGGGGCGATCATCAACAGGCCCCCTAGCCCGAGGACTCCGGGCGCCAGCAAAACGGGGGGCGGGGCGATCATCAACAGGCCCCGTAGCCCGAGGACTCCGGGCGCCAGCCAAACGGGGGGCGGGGCGATCAACAACAGGCCCCCTAGCCCGAGGACTCCGGGCGCCAGCAAAACGGGGGGCGGGGCGATCATCAACAGGCCCCCTAGCCCGAGGACTCCGGGCGCCAGCAAAACGAGGGGCGGGGCGATCATCAACAGGCCCCCTAGCCCGCGGACTCCGGGCGCCAGCAAAACGGGGGGCGGGGGGAACATCAACAGGCCCCCGGGCCCTAGTCCGTCCCTGGTCTCTGGGCTGAGAAGGTAGTGGGGGCGACCCCGTAGCGCCACGAGTGTTATCCGCAAACCGACACTCGTCTTCCAAAAATTTGAGGAGGTCGTCAAAGGGGGGAAGATGGGTGGCACCATCCCCACCATACTCCTGCTCAAAACGTGACCTCAACTCCGCGGGGAGCAACTGCAGCACTATGTGCACCAACAAGTAGGACCAATGTTCTACCGGTAACTCCAAGCGTCTCAAAGCGTTGGTCGCTGAAACCAACGGGTTCAGCAAGTCAGTGCGCAACGTCGACGTGCTGACAATGGCCGGTAGCCCCAAAATCTGGTCGATGTGCACATCAGCCAGGCAGCGCTTGTTCTGATACCGTCGGGAGAGAAGCTCCAGAGCGGTCGGGTAAGAGGAATCCGTCACCGGCAAGTGCTGCACCAAGGCTCTGGCTTCGCCCTCCAGGACAGACAATAAATAGGCCAGCTTCTGGGCAGGTCCGAGGTCCGAGCGTGCATCGACAAGACTCTCAAAGAGATCTAGGAAGCCCAGCCAGTGGTCCAAGCGACCGTCAAAATGTGGCAGCTCCAGGGTGGACAGCCTACTCAATAGTCCAGGGCCTGCAACAACAGGGGTCTGCGGCTTGGCCGCATCAGGCACCCGGCTCTTCAAAATTTTCCGCACTCGAAGACATATGACATCCCCCAGGTGGATAATCTGGTCATAGTCACCCAAAATCTTATCGCGGGCTGTCTGATCCATCACCCCCAAATCCACATCCATGATGTACTCGCTGAAGCGTATGAGCGCAGCATCAGCTGACTTGATCCTCTCAATCACTTGCCCATACCGAGCAAGGGTGAGCTCTTCCAATTCCACACGCTCAACAGTTGCAGCTGCCGATGTGAACCATCTCAACTGTGAGGTCAATCCCGCAGCAGCCTCCCTGACTGCCCTTAATGAGGCCATTGCAACAATCAAATATTAATACAAACAACAATCAACAACCAACAATCAAATATTAAACAAACAGCAATGACTTGTTAGCCGGCCAAATATATTCAACAAAATAAAAATTCAAATTCAATTATTTCAAGTCCAAATCCAACCCTGTACTTATTCCAAGTATGAATCTAGCTTGCTAAGGATGGCTAGTTACAAAATAAATAACAATTCAATGTATATATTGTGCAGGATCACACCAACAATTAAATACAACAATTGAAGTATAATATTGAGCCGGAGAATCTCTATCAACAATCCAATAATTACTATAAATGCAATAACCAATACACACAATTCAAGTCCTATTATGTTAGACTATGTGTAATTATTATTTAGATAACCTTTCAAATTCAGATCAATGACATTCAATTATTAATTGCAACAAATACCAAACAACTTTTACAACAATATACCAACTTATGTACCAAATTATGTACCAAATTATACCAAATTATACCAATAATTCCTAATTTCACAAATAAATCCTACCTGTCAATGCAATGAAAGAGGCTACAGTACAAATTACAAATACAACTTCAATTGATTCAACTTCAATTAGATAGCCCGGATGACATGGTAATATATTCAAAACTTATCAAGTTATAAGTTGTGTTAAGTAATTAAACTCAAGTTTTAAGTTTTGAACAATATTCAAAACTTCCAATGTACTATGTGGATCTTATAAGACCACGCTTCTGCTACCAGTTTGTTCAGAAGTGCAATAGGCCAGCCAACGGTAACTGGACGTGTCCGGAACTTTTCCACGATACGTGGAGACTACCGTTGCTTTTCAAAACTATAAACAAGGTTACACAATGGCCTGCCTCTACTAGGCTTCGGCCTACAACAATAAAAACAAAAATGTACCACTAACCTGAGTGCTGGGGACGCCAACTTCGACCTTCCAAGGTCACGCTCCAAGTGTGGTTTGTATGTAATATGAGGGTGAGTAATTGAAAGGTGTGATGTAAGTCAAGTGTTGTAGAACGTTCACTAGGCGCCGATCTCCAGCTGGCGCGGTCACAACAGCAATCACAGCACAACTCGTTTCCAGCAAGCGCGCGCTACGCGTGGTAGGCAATAAGGCGATATGTTCCAAGAAATATCTATTTATTTATTTATTTATTTATTTACTTTATGGAGGACTTACAGCTAATAAAACCATAAAAAAAAGGAATACATAGTCGCCAGAGAGCCAATAACAAGTCCTCACGTTTAGACTTATACTAAAATAAAGTTATAAGCAATAAACAAGCAATAATAAATCTAATTATAAATTAAAGATACAATTTACACAGTAAGAATACATAATATATAAAGATTTGCTTGCAATGAGTCAACAGCATAACATAACCACTAACGCTTGAAAAAGTTTAAGCTTAAGCACCTTCTGGCTGAGTTCACACTAGTTGTGAAAGGATCCAAATCATACTGCTTGCATATCTCATTAAAAGTTCTGCTTGCGCGCACAATATAGCTATTTTGCCTATAATTAGATGATGAATGAGGTATACATATAGGAGGATTAAAGCGCAATATTTTGTTAGGTACGTTAAAATAAAATTTAGAAAGTAGTTCTGGACTATCAATATTATTGTGGAGGATTTTCAATAAATACAAACAGTCTGCAATATTACGCCGATCTACCAGTGGCAACAGGTGGTACTTCTTACAGAGTTGATGATAACCTGCTGAATGATATGGAATCTTTTGATGGAAACAAAGATATTTGATGAACCGTTTCTGTATATTTTCAATCCGGTCGATGTATTTATGATACCTTGGATTCCATATCTGAGACGCATACTCGAGCTCTTCTTAATCCCTGGATTCTTGTTAATCCGAGATTACAAAGTTCAATCAATCACTGAACACAATTAATATGTTAATCTCACGTGAGATCCAAGCTGATTTCCAATTATTCCGCGTGCCACGAGGTGACGCAATACGGCGTATGATTCAACAATATCCCGGGGTTCTCGGCAAATGGGGAATACACTTCAAACAACAAATAGATAATTCGCGACCCAATTATCGGTCTCAACAGGCGAATCCAACAATATTTTACCAATTAATTAACTCAACAGGGTTCCGACGACCGGCATTTTTTCCAAGCAAGCAAAGTCAATCTGTCAAGTCAGAGAGGTTATGTCAAGTCCACAGATAATTAATGTTGCCGGCCAAAAGGTGCGTTCTGTTTCACGTCGGACCGAACATATATCATACCTTAATAAATAAAATGGAACAAAGTTACCGTCAGCGGAGATCTCCCTCCAGGGCGTGGGAGGGTACATGAAGGCGGCGTTCTGTATCTGCTCGTTGATGTCCTCGTCCTCGTTGAAGGGGAACGTGCCTGACAGCGACACGTAGATGATCACGCCCACCGACCACATGTCCAGTGATCGGTTGTACCCCTTGTTGCGGAGCACCTCCGGCGCTGAGGGGGGACAAACACTCCTTAAGGACTTGTGATCGAGAGTGTAGTGTACGTACAGACGCCAGCACATGAAGCTACAACAATCTGTCAAATTTCTTTAATAGATTTTCAACTTTATTGTTAAAGAAATTAGGTTCAAGGTTGATTGGGGAAATTTGACAGTTTCGGGTAGCTTCATGTGCTGGCGTCTGTACATGCACTAAGAATATCTACGTAAACATACAAGTAGATATAACACTGTCTCATGCGCTCTTGGTTGGTCGGGTTAGCCATCATAAGTTAGTCACGCGAGTGAGCTAGCGCAGGTTAGATGTGCGCACGAAGAACTGAATGTATTGCTGAGCCAGTGATAATACCCGTATGGAGACAGTACAGAGGGGTCGTGAGTTGGAACCCCACCTAGTACCTTGAACGCACTCCAGACACAAGCATATTTATTTTAGTTGTGGAAGTTAACTAGATTACTAGTAATGTTAATTCTACCATAAAAAATCCTACCTAAAAAAATGTTCTAACGAAATATCGAGACCCCGGAACGCAAGTCAGAAGAAGCCTGACATTCCTTTCCACTCCACACAGAGCGGAGGGAGTAATTTGATGATTTTCTACCCCAATAAAATAGGGTTACATGACATACTGGACAAAATTTTAGCAATTGTCATGAAATTTAATTAATTTTTAATTTAAAGTTTTCATTTATTTATGTACACACATGACACTTACAAAAGAAATAAAAACTTTTTTTACAAAAAATTTAACCGACTTCAAAACTTACAAAACAGACTTGCACTACAAAGAGAGAAATAACCTTAAATATTGTTTTATTGGGTGTCTAATTCCGTTAAAAATAAGGGCTAGGTATCTACTTACATGGCTGAAGTCGGCTTTTTTGTAAGTTTTGAAGTCGGTTCAATTTTTTCTAAAAAGAGTTTTATTTTATGCTTTGTAGTCATTGTTTGTGTTATTTGAGATATCCAAATACCGTTCGCACTTACTTTTTAAAAAGAGAGTTTGCTGTACACGTCTTTTTTACCAACTTAAACCATATTTCAGACGTGATTCAGAAGGTCTGTGCCTCAGCTGTGGTGATATTAATAGGCTAATTATGCAAAACAGTACATAGATATACGATGGCAGAAAACGCGGGAGATTTTCTGTTTTAAATTGTAGAGTTCCATCACTTATCTCCGAAGGTCTTCATCAGAACCTGATGTGTTATATACTAAAACCTTCCTTGTAAAATATGCACCCAAACAACGAAAACGCGATCAAAATCGGATCAGTAGTTTCTGAGAAGCCGCTGATTTTCTAAGAAAATTCAAAACAGGTTTATATTAATGCAGCATAACGACATTTGTATGTATATCCTCTATTAAGCCTTTTACAACTATGATGGGCTTCAGTCTAACCGTTTGCAGCTGAGTATTAGTGGCTTACATGGCACTGACCTCCACAACCCAGTAGTATCGATACCGCTTAGCAGGACTGTTGTCAAAATTTCTGTCTTGTGACGGGTAGTCAGAAGAGGAGGAGGAATCTCCATGTGTTGAGATGGATGTTACCACAGACAGCCCTCAGCAAGCGTTGCTAACTTGAACATAGACCCATGCGGAGTTCTCCCGCTCTGGATAGAGCGGAAGGGAGTGTCAGATTTCTACCGACTAAAAAACCACCCTATTCTTTCAGCTGCCCTTGCGTTCTGGGCCCGCGGTATCTCGATAGAACATTCCCGCACAGATAAGACCCTATCGTCAACACTACTCAAACTCACTCACACCATTTCATTTTTTCTTATTAAGTTCCTTATACAATCTTTAATTGCATTATTCTTAAAACTTAATTGTTGTATCTAATTCAGTACTTATAATGTTTAGTTTTAGTTATGGAAGAGCGGAGTCTCTATACAGACATTATTTGTCTAAAAGGAGGCTCCAATCACTATGCTATGTTGTACAGTGGTACCCAACTGATAAGGCGCGTCGTGAATCTTCGTTCGCGCAAAACAGAAAGTATGGCCCCAAAGATTAACGAAAGAATGCTTAAAACTTACAATCAACCTTAGATCAGTACTATAAGGTTCATAATACACTGCAGCTGTTAGTTCCGTCTCTCTCATGCGTCACGCGTCGCGCGCTAACATGGCGGCACCTGCCGACCAATGGATGAGCGCGGAGCGAGCCTATTGGTCAATAGCATTTCCCGCGCTTTGAAAATTCGTTGTCTGCACAGGTAGAACTACATCGGTAAGCCATATCAGTTGGTTTAGTACCCAACTGATATGGCTTACTGATGTAGTTAAAAATAAAAAATTATTGAAAAAACCAGTTTTCGTACAGTAGTCTGTACGAAAACTAGTTTTTTCAATAATTTTTGTTTATCGTGTCGTTGTAGTGGACTCACCGAGGTAGGCCGGTGTGCCGACCACGGAGCGGCGGAAGGACTTCTCTCCGATGATCCTCGCGAAGCCGAAGTCACACAGCTTGACCTGCGGGAACTCCTCGTCGGTGGACAGCAGCACGTTCTCCGGCTTTAGGTCGCAGTGCACGATGTTCTTCTCGTGCAGGTGCTTTAAGGCTACCAGGATCTGGACAAATGAGTTTTTTTTTATTATTGACTACCTGCTGTGTGTCAAGATACACTACTGTCTAATATACAAGCAGTTAGGCTTAGTTTGGATAACAATTGCAGTACCTTTTTAACCGACTTAAAAAAAAGGAGGTTTACAATTCGGCTTGAACTTTTTTTTTTGCTTTTTTTTAATGTATGTTACCTCATAACTCGGAGACGGCTGGACCGATTTGGAAAATTCTTTTTGCGTTTGAAAGGGTATACTTTCTAGTTGGTCCCATTGTTACGAAATCAGGATCTGATGATGGGATCCTGGAGAAATCGAGGGAACTCTTCAAATATTATAGGCACATCTATAGCGTTTTGGGTATTTCTTATAGTATCTTGAGCAGTTTCTTTCGAAAAGTACCATTTAGGGAAGTTGAACTGATGATAAAGACCACAGATGGCCACTGAAACTACTCAATAATAAGTATTTCGTGGATTGCGATTCGATTACTTGAGTACGGATGTTAAACACTTTATGCTCGTCGCAATACGTACGAGTATGGTGATGTAGAGCTGATGGTCAAGTACCAGGAGAACTCCTCAAAAATTAACGGCTATGCATCGGGAAAAGCAATATTTTGTAAAAGGTGATAAGTTGTTGACATTATGGCTTTTGTATAGCAAAAAATAGAACCGACTTCCATATAAAAACATAACAAAAGCAAAAATAACTTTAATTTCGGAAGGCGGTGTCAAAAACGAAAATATATACAAAACTAAAGACACCGCCTTCCTAAATTAAAGTTATTTTTGCCTTTGTAGTGTTTTTATATGGAAGTCGGTTCTATTTTTTGCTAAAAAGTTTTTTTTTGCTTTGTAGTGTTTTGATATGGAAGTCGGTTCTATTTTTTGTAAAAATTTTTTGTGTACTACATTTAATTTAACTCTACAATTCACCCCACTTCTCAGAATGTAAATTGGTATCAATAAACACTTTAATTATTAACCGACTTCACAAAAATGAGGTTTACAATTCGTCTTGAACTTTTTTTTTTATGTATAACATAACTCGGAGACGGCTGGACCGATTTGAAAAATTCTTTTTGCGTTTGAATGGGTATACTTTCTAGTTGGTCCCATTGTTACGAAATCAGGATCTGATGATGGGATCCTGGAGAAATCGAGGGAACTCTTCAAATATTATAGGTACACCTATAGCTTTTTGGGTATTTCTTATAGTACCTTGAGCAGTTGCTTCCGAAAAGTACCATTTGGGGAAGTTGAACTGATGATGAAGACCACAGATGGCCACTGAAACTCCTAAATAATAAGTATTTCGTGGATTGCGATTCGATTACTTGAGTACGGATGTTAAACACTTTATGCTCGGCACAATACATATGGTGATGTAGAGCTGATGGTCAAGTACCAGGAGAACTCCTCAAAAATTAACGGCTATGCAGCAGGAAAAGCAATATTTTGTAAAAGGTGATAAGTTGTTGACATTATGGCTTTTGTAACTAGATAAATTACAAACCGACCCACTAAAAAGCGTGAAAAAAATATTTTTAGCAAAACATAGAACCGACTTCCATATCAAAACACTACAAAGGCAAAAATAACTTCAATTTAGGAAGGCGGTGTCTTTAGTTTTGTATATATTTTCGTTTTTGACACCGCCTTCCGAAATTAAAGTTATTTTTGCCTTTGTAGTATTTTGATATGGAAGTCGGTTCTATTTTTTGCTAAAATTTTTTTTTTTAACACACTTTTATTAGGTCGACCTGTATGTAACTAACTATGTAATGAAATCTAAGGTAGCTAATTTAACCATCTTCCAAGGGTCGTAGCGTAATGAAAATAGGCAACTGTATGTAGTTCTGATGACAATACAATAATATGGTACTGTCGAACTGATCTGATGATGGAGCCGGAAGATATGAACTGGAACTTCGTGATGGAAAATCGTATCATAGCTGTTTTGGATTTCTTAGAAAAGTATTGTAATGAACTTTGACCACGATTAGATTTCAAGGTCTGATGATGAAGCCGAAATATAGGCACCGGCATTCCTTGATGGAATATCGTATCATAGTCGTGTTTGCAATTGTGAGAAAGGCCACGAATGGACTTTGAACACGATCTTTTTTGTTTTTACGTGCATTTATAAAAGCGTGTTTTTCTAGTGTTTTTTCATATGTACTTACCTTCTGCTTAATATAGAGATTTTAGAAAAATCTAAGCCAATTTAACCATCTACTATTTAAAAATCTCGCTTAACCTCTAACTAAAATACATAAATTAATTATTTAGTCCTATTAGGAGCGCTTATTTTAACTACATTTTTAAATACACTGCACTAATTGATACTGCCACTGGTTGATTGTCAAGTGTATAAAGACTTTTAATTTAAATTCTGTTTTGATTAGGAACCCCTTAAATAATTTATTTATTTCTCGTTAGAGGTTTTGTTATGCGAGGTCTACGGGCTACAGCGCCAGCGCGTTTAGTCTTTTGTGGTAGCGTACATTCATTGTTCGGTGTTTCGAATACGTTAACTTACGGGGAAGTGGTATTTGTTGTTTCATTTTCTCCTAATCTATACTAATATTATAAAGCTGAAGAGTTTGTTTTTTTGTTTGTTTGCTTGAACGCGCTAATCTCAGGAACTACGGTTCTGATTTGAAAAATTCTTTCAGTGTTAGGTTAGTTAGTTTGTCGTTGGTTGAAAAGGCAGTGGAGGGGATCTTGAAGGTTTGTTTTTGGTAAATGTTTTCTAAAAAGTCATAGAACAAAAGTTGTTGTTTATGATGTTAATAATACAGTTTTGCGAAGTTTTGTTAGTGTTTTACCAATAACCCTGCATAATTTTATTAGATGATTAAAATACAGTCTCTACCACCCACTGTCAAATCAAAACACTAAAAAAATTATTAAATTGCAAGGTTTTAATTATTCAAATCAAGGTACCTGTGCCACCAAAAACTTGGTGATCCTCTCGGTGAGCCTGCCGTTCTCGTGCGACAGGATCATCTCCAGCATGTCCCCCTTGAGCTTCTCCATCACCACGAAGATGCGCTCGGGCGTCTCGAACATGCGCTCCAGGTTCACCACGCCCGGGTGCGACAGGTTCTGGAGAATCGCCACTTCGTTCTTCAGCTGGGCTTCTTGTTTGGTTGGGAAGCGGAGCTTGTCTATAACCTGGGGACGAACCGAATTACAATTGTGTTAATTATTTTTTTAATAGCGCGAACGCATGAAAAGTAGTTTTCTGCGAAGTAAAGTAGATTTGATCCTGGAAAAGGTCGTAGCCCCAAGGTAAAAGCTATTTTTAAAGGACGAAAAAAAACGGAGGAGGTTCTCAAGCCGACGTGTATATATTTTTTTAATGTTTGATCACTGATTACTCGAAGACGGCTGAACCGATTTGGAAAATTCTTTTTTTTTTTTGAATCCCATTGTCACCAAGTGATGATGGGATCTTGGAGAAATCGAGGGAACTTTTCAAATATTATAGGCACACCTATAGTGATTTGAGTATTTTTTATAGTAACTTGTGTGATTGCGTTCGAAAAGCACCATTTGGTGAAGTGGACTTGATGGTGAAGACCACAGATGGCCACACAACTACTCAATATATAAGTAGAAATAATAAACAATTCATGGGTTCCGCTTCGATTATTTGAATATGGTTATTAAGCACAATATGCTCGTCACAATGTATATGGTGAAGTAAGGCTGATGGTGAAGTACCAGGAGAACTCCTCAACAATTAACGACCCGGCATCGGAAAAAGCAACATTTTGCAAAAGGTTATAAGTAGTTGACATTTAGGCTTTTTTAACTAGGTAATTTACAACCAACCAACTAAAAAGAGAGAAATAAAAACTTTTTAACAAAAAATTAAACCGATTCCCTAAAAACACTGCAAAGTGCAAAATAACTTTAATTTCGGAAGTCGGTGGCAAAAATGAAAATACAAAACTATGTGCAATATTTTGTTAAAATCGGTTTCAGTGGTTTAGACGTGAAAGTGTAACAGACCGACAGACAAAGTTACTTTCGACATTATAATATTAGTAGGGATATTAATAATATTTTAATTCTGTACGAATGGATTGAAATGTAAAAGCTCTAGCGTAAGCGTTACATGTCTATAGTAATGTAATAAGTTGCTTTCGTAAAAAATCAATTTAATCTCATCGTCGTAATTACATTCTCTTACAGATGTTTACACATCAGCGAATGTTGGTACTGAATTGGAATATCAGATAGTATTTGTAAAATGTATGTCAAGCTTTTGTATACACGGTGTTTTCTTATGAAATTAGTCATCTGTTGTAAAGAAAACAATAGGTACATCAAATTTAGCAGCATAAAATCAAAACTTCGTACCGCCATTTTCTTTTATACAATCCTGGCCCTGACAAATAACAAACACAAAACCAAAGAATTATCTTATTAGGTGCAGTCGTTCGGAAGCTATGCTCGTACATACATTTCGACGATTCATTCTTATTTATAGCTGACACCTAAGCCACTGGATACTTTTTTGATTTTTTTTTTGGTTGGTATAATCTTCAAAAATTACTTCTCCCATTGTGGGTGGAGTGTCAGACTTCTACTGACTAAAAACCCACCCTGCACCTTCTGTTGCCCTTGCATGCCGGCCGCGGTATCTCTGTGCAGCCCCCCGTACACGATGCCGAACTGGCCCGAGCCCAGCACCTCGTCGGGGTAGATCTGGTACAGCTGCGCCATGTCCGTCACGTACCTTGATGGCCACGGGTCGCTTGTACCGCCTGTGCAGCCCCCCGTACACGATGCCGAACTGGCCCGAGCCCAGCACCTCGTCGGGGTAGATCTGGTACAGCTGCGCCATGTCCGTCACGTACCTTGATGGCCACGGGTCGCTTGGACCGCCTGTGCAGCCCCCCGTACACGATGCCGAACTGGCCCGAGCCCAGCACCTCGTCGGGGTAGATCTGGTACAGCTGCGCCATGTCCGTCACGTACCTTGATGGCCACGGGTCGCTTGGACCGCCTGTGCAGCCCCCCGTACACGATGCCGAACTGGCCCGAGCCCAGCACCTCGTCGGGGTAGATCTGGTACAGCTGCGCCATGTCCGTCACGTACCTTGATGGCCACGGGTCGCTTGGACCGCCTGTGCAGCCCCCCGTACACGATGCCGAACTGGCCCGAGCCCAGCACCTCGTCGGGGTAGATCTGGTACAGCTGCGCCATGTCCGTCACGTACCTTGATGGCCACGGGTCGCTTGGACCGCCTGTGCAGCCCCCCGTACACGATGCCGAACTGGCCCGAGCCCAGCACCTCGTCGGGGTAGATCTGGTACAGCTGCGCCATGTCCGTCACGTACCTTGATGGCCACGGGTCGCTTGGACCGCCTGTGCAGCCCCCCGTACACGATGCCGAACTGGCCCGAGCCCAGCACCTCGTCGGGGTAGATCTGGTACAGCTGCGCCATGTCCGTCACGTACCTTGATGGCCACGGGTCGCTTGGACCGCCTGTGCAGCCCCCCGTACACGATGCCGAACTGGCCCGAGCCCAGCACCTCGTCGGGGTAGATCTGGTACAGCTGCGCCATGTCCGTCACGTACCTTGATGGCCACGGGTCGCTTGGACCGCCTGTGCAGCCCCCCGTACACGATGCCGAACTGGCCCGAGCCCAGCACCTCGTCGGGGTAGATCTGGTACAGCTGCGCCATGTCCGTCACGTACCTTGATGGCCACGGGTCGCTTGGACCGCCTGTGCAGCCCCCCGTACACGATGCCGAACTGGCCCGAGCCCAGCACCTCGTCGGGGTAGATCTGGTACAGCTGCGCCATGTCCGTCACGTACCTTGATGGCCACGGGTCGCTTGGACCGCCTGTGCAGCCCCCCGTACACGATGCCGAACTGGCCCGAGCCCAGCACCTCGTCGGGGTAGATCTGGTACAGCTGCGCCATGTCCGTCACGTACCTTGATGGCCACGGGTCGCTTGGACCGCCTGTGCAGCCCCCCGTACACGATGCCGAACTGGCCCGAGCCCAGCACCTCGTCGGGGTAGATCTGGTACAGCTGCGCCATGTCCGTCACGTACCTTGATGGCCACGGGTCGCTTGGACCGCCTGTGCAGCCCCCCGTACACGATGCCGAACTGGCCCGAGCCCAGCACCTCGTCGGGGTAGATCTGGTACAGCTGCGCCATGTCCGTCACGCGCTCCTCCGTGCTGCCCTCGCCCTCCGCCTCCGCCACCGCGCAGCCTCGCGCCTCCGCTGGAAGGAGGGACAGAATATCATCACCTGTGCAGCCTTTTCCCTACTATTACCCGTAACGAATGTCAAAGGTGAATACTAACGCTTAACGTGCTTTTCAAATCTTGACATGTTTGGATCCTCAATCAGGCAAGCGTTGCTTAACTTTACTGTGTGGCTGCTATTATTTAGTCACTAGCTATAGCAGTAGGGACGAAATATAAGTAACAAAGATATTACTCGTGAATACTGAAAAGGACTACTAAACCAGGTCTTCGGATCGGACAACGATAACTGTCTAGACAGCGGGAAGTGATTTTGTTTTATACTATACAGTAAAGTACGGTACACCTATGGCCCCACCGACATCATGTCACATGGGCCGAATCACAAGGAGACAGGTTGCGGACATAGCCAGCCTACTACAAAGTGGGCAGTGCTATCACCGCAATTGCTTCTTGACTCCTTTACAAGTTCTCTCGTCCCACTCACGAAACGTTTTGGGAATACTTTCATTGTGCGTACGGCTAAGGAGTGGAATTCCCTGCCGGCGTCTGTTTCCTGATCGCTATAATCTGGGAGTCTTTAAATTAAGAGTGAATAGGTTACTTCTAGGCAAGCGTGTTTCATCTTCAAACAATTCATCGTTTACATTAGGTGAGATTATGTATATATACAACGTGTAACGGAAACCCCATATCTATCCAAAAGGGCTGAAGACAACATTTGGTATGAAGTCTCTATGCACAGTTTCAGCACAAAATAACTGACTCAAAGAATTGATACCAAATTATTGGTTTCATATATTTCTTGAATACCAATCATAACAAACCTGTCACAGCACTACGAGGGTCAATAACTTTCCACGTCACTTGCCAATAACACGATGATTCTTTTCGTTCTTAATTTGAAAAATTCGGTCTCTGGTATCAGTGTATTGGAATTTGTAATAAGTTCTACACACGTAGACTAAGGATTACAAAACCCTTGCCATATCATTTGTTATCATCCAAAGAAGCCATGCACTTGGTATGTATATACCCATTAAATTACACGTTGTATAAAAAAAAACTGTGCCTTTCCCCCATTTCCCCCAAAGAAGTATGGTATAGGGCAGATGAGCGGAGTGAGTGTTACCGGAGTGGTGTGTGACGGGCATGAGCGCGTGGCGGATGGCGGTCTCCCAGGAGCGCGCCAGGTAGGCGCCCAGGCCCGAGTCGGGCGGCGGCGGCGCGCCCCCCGCCCACGCCTCCTCCACGCCCACCAGGTAGTCCACGTTCGCCGTCCGCACCTCGAAGCAGTGCATCACATCTGTAACACCACACACGATATTGAACAACACATCCAACAGTAGAGCTCAAAGCGTACACAAAACGTACTGTTACGCCCACAGAAAAAAAAATTAAGTAGAAGTGCCCCTACACTCTCTCAAAACGAGAACCAGTGTCGCCAAACTCACACATTTGCAAAACCAAAATGTTAATTACAAACATAAAAAACAGTGATATAATTGGCTACAAAGTTGAAACGCAACTTTAACAAATCATCTTCTTAATGCTGTCAAAAATATTGAGTCTTATTACAACGACCGAAAGTTGTTATTATTTGACATGACATAATCAATAACATTCTAGAACTCATAGACCGGGGTATAAATAGATCGCAAAGGAACGCAGACGGTAGTCTTACCTCAAGATACGAGGCGATATAATCGAAGCTTTACAAGTGAATTTCGGTGCGATTTGAGTGTTAAGTGACAAGTATTGTACTGTGAATAACTGTGTTAATTTTTGTTTTGTGTTTATTTAATTAAAGTGTTAATTCTGGTCTAATTGACGTTAATTATTTCTATCCCGAACCCCAGCTCGTAACAGTACTTAGGAGTGGAATTCTCTGCCAGATTCTGTTTCGTAATAGCTATAACCTGGGGGTCTTTAAGTCAAGAGTGAATAGGTTACTTGGAGGTATTATATCATCGCTTACCATCAGGTGAGATGGTGGTCAAAGGCGAGTATATGTCATCAATAAGAAGTGTTAACGTAAGTTAAGTGCTACCCATAAAGAACACAAGAACAAAGTGTCTTCCCCTTAAGCTTTGGTTTCCTAGGAAAGCGGTGCCGTCATATAGCGGCCGTAATATTACGGATGCAAAAAGGTGGCCGTCTTTACGGTGAAGACATGTGGAAAGTTCCACGGCCGTTTTAACACAGTCTGCTTCATCGCTATCAATGAAACGTTCACGAAACCATCTGACACCGACAAGACGGCCGTCATGCAAATGGCGGCACCGCTTTTTGACGTTACGGTGTCAGTTACCGCTCTCTAGAAAACCGCGCCATTTTGTTTAAATAGACAACGTTCTAGTGACGTCATTCACCGCTGTATTACGGCCGCTATATGAAGGCACCGCTATCCTAGGAAAACAAAGCTTTAATAGAGACAACAAGAAAAGTGTTAATGGACACATTCTTAGGTTTACTCTACCTAGCAAATTAAGTCAAAAATGAATTACTCATTAGCTTAAGTACTAAGCTAGATTGTATTTTTATGATGTCTCCGTATTAGGAAACAACATACAAAAAAAAAAATAAGAAAAGTGTCTGTCAACTCCATGGAAAACAGGCGTGTATGTTTTAAAAAATAAGAAAGGATGTTAAAAATATTGAACACCCTTTCCAAATATGTTATTTGTCAAGTAACTATTGTTTTTATTTAACTCTTAGGTGGTTACTTGTGTTGATCACCTATTTAAATCAACACAGTATAATTTCACGCAGTAGAATTCGCGTGAATTCACACGCTTTTTACCGCTATACTGTCATATACTATTGCATCACTTTCTGCATATTTCCGGACGGGAGGGCGGTGCTGCATACTGCATGCATGATTGGTCAACTGGTTTTTGGCGGCATTGACAATAGATATTTTTCCGTAATTTTGGTGTACAGAAACTATATTCTATCTTTCTAATAAAATAAAGCGTTCGCAAAGTTGTTAGTAGAACACACACAAAGATAACACGGTGTTAGTAATTTGTTAGTAAACAAAACAAGTCACACAATACATTTATTCCCTATTTCAAAGCAGGTGTATTCTATAGTAAAGGGGCTATGTCGTACGCTAACGTTCTAAGGACAGTGTTGGTGTTACCGTGGACCCTGCTTATCATTGATGCAGTTCTTTTCCTAATGATGGGGAAGAAATCAGCGAAGGAAGCATCCGCAAACATTACGGAAGTACCTTGGTTTTTTCAACACTGCCGAGTGTCGTTGTACTGAACACGATATGGGGTTATTCAATGAAACCAATTTTATAAAAAAAATAGATTTTAAAAAAGTATATAAATGCACCTAAGTGCAACATAATCAAACAAAATTAAATTAAAACAAACGAATAACAATCAAAACGAACAAAATAAACTTTTTATGATCGATTATAACGTGAAAATGACGTGCAAAAGTGTTAGTTAATACACAATGTGCAAAATAAATATAAAATATCATCAATAAAATTGCATTTATAATGCACGTCGTCTTAAACCTAATAACTTTTCATATTTAGTTGGTAAACCCTTTCTTTCAATATTTCATTAAATTAAATATTATGAATAAAGGCAAAATTCATAATCTGTCTATGGTTTTAATGGAGTAAGTGGAAAGCAATACCAGCATGCTCATAGCTTGTCATTTATTTTTATACAGCAGCATCTCCTGGACATTTTTATCATCAAACTGAAAGCTGCACATGGCGCAAAAACTGCATTGAAACCTGTGCAGGAGTTTTGGAGGAACAGGGTAGCAGACATACACACAAACGCACACACACGACCTCTTACCCCAAACGCATACCTATACCGACTCCGCCCCGCTGAGGGTAACAGCAGCTTGCATGGATTTGACCCTTTCGGAATTGTGCTTTACAATGTTTGCAAGGTATCGACTTGACGCGCCGTACATCTGGTATAATTAATATTAAGTTAGCAATTTCCCATTTTAGCGCATTTCCTAGTAAGGAAAATCCTGCAAAGAATCTTGACTATTCGGCCTCGTCCAGTTTAAATTTAAAACGAAAAGAAGAATGACCTGTAAAAGTTTTATTTAAAAGCTCGGTAATTATGGCATTATCAGATTTCAATCACGAAGAAGGAGTTTGTGTTTCCTAATAGCTGTAACCTGGGGATATTTAAGTCAAGAGTGTATAGGTTATTTCTAGGTAAGCGTGCTTCATTTTCGACCACATCATCGCTTACCAACAGATGAGATAGTGGTCAAACCCGAACCTAACATCAACAATCCTTATCTTAATAAATTAATAGTTTAAAAAACACTAGAAAAACACGCTTTTATAAATGCACGTAAAAACAAAAAAGATCGTGTTCAGAGTCCATTACGTGGCCTTTCTCACAAGTGCAAACACGACTATGATACGATATTCCATCATGGAATGTCGGTGCCTATCTTTCGGCTTCATCATCAGACCTTGAAACCTAATCGTGGTCAAAGTTCATTACAAGACTTTTCTAAAAAATCCAAAACAGCTATGATACGATTTTCCATCATGAAGTTCCAGTTCATATCTTCCGGCTCCATCATCAGATCAGTTTGACAGTACCATATTATTGTATTGTCATCAGAACTACATACAGCTGCCAATTTTCATTACGCTATGACCCTTGGAAGATGGTTAAATTAGTTACCTTAGATTCCATTACATACTTACATACAGGTCGACCTAATAAAAGCGTGTTAAAAATATTATGGTACCTGTTCCAGCATGCGGTTGTCTCGCCGTGTCAATGGCGAGAATCTCATTGAGCGGGATCTCCTTGTAGTACTTGCTGCCTTGCTCCGAAGTGAACAGCGTGATGGACTTGCTGTCCAATCGCCAGTAGTGACGCTTTAACTGTAATACACCAAGTGAATATATACGTATATTTCGTAAAGTAGGCTTTCAATATCAATATTCAAGTGGGCACTGTGTGATAAAATCGCTTTCTATAAAACAAGATTAAAAATTGGCCAAGTGCGAGTCGGACTCGCCCATGAAGGGTTCCGTAGTAACTTATAATAAATATAACATACTTAATATATTTATTAGAAAAAAAAACCTTACAAATTTCTTAAAACTAGCTTATTTACAATTTTTACAACTACGCCAAATAACTTTGTTTTTCATAGTATTTGTATTTTATTTGCTTATTATATCTATACAGTATTTTACACTTAGACTACATACATATTTAAGTAAGTACTACAATAACTAAAATGGTGGTGAGGTGCTACACTCCCAGCTAGGTTATAGAATAACCTGTATAAGGAAGTGCAGTGCCGGGCCCCATTGGGTATTTTAATTATATTGTTAATATTATTGAGTGTAATGAATACTATATATATATTTATGTTAAAAAAAAAGTTATAATAATAAGGTTAGGTTGGCGTGTGTACCTATGTATGTGTTTGTGTGTGCGTGCGTGTGTGGCTGTGTGTGTTTCGTGTTAGTGTTTGTGTACATGCATGTGTATGTGGGTTTGCTTGTGTTGTGATGGCGATGTATAGTTTTATTTATGCTGTTAGAAACCTTTCTGTCTCATCGTAAGTTTTATTTTGTAGATAGGAGTAGACTGCTTTTTTGCACCTATGGCACGTCATACCATAGATTGGACAGTATTTATTAATTTTATTGTATAAATTCGGGCTTTGATAATAGCAGAATCTTTTAGTGAAGGGTAATCGGGTTTGCGGTACTGTACAAATTAGATCTTTTCGTCTTTTAGATATTTTAGATATTTGTATGAATTACAAAGTTATATTTGCGGTTTTAGAAAATATACTGTATCTCAAAAACTGCTGACTCGATCTCGTTCAAACCAATTTTGGTTGAAAGTTTACATTAAAGTCTACAACATATGGTTTTTTTAGATGTTTCACTTCATTATTATAGAAGTTAGAGGGGGAGGGGGGGGGACACATTTTACCACTTTGGAAGCGTATATCTTTTAAACGATTAACTTTATGAAAAAGTCATTTTAGAAACCATAATATCATTTTTAAAGACCTGTCTATAGATACTACACACGTATAGGTTTCATGAAAAAAAATATTTTCATTTTCAGTTCCATGTATGGAGCCCCCTTTATTTTAAATATTTTTTAAATTTTCTCTTAAAATCGGAAAGCGGTTCATAGAATACATCTACCTACCAAGTTTTACATGTATAGTCCTAATAGTTTCGGAATAAAATGGCTGTGACATACGGACGGACGGACAGACAGACAGACGGACAGACATGTCGAAACTATAAGTGTTCCGTTTTTTGCCATTTGGCTACGGAACCCTAAAAAGTGGGCTGGTTTTATGTCTGTCTTTAGTTTAGTATTGTTTATCTGTATCAGATAAATACATTGAAGAAGTGGAGTGATAGAAGTTTTACCACAGACAAATCTATATAATAAAAACCGGTCAAGTGCGTGTCGGGCCACGCGCAGTGTAGGGTTCCGTAGTTTTTATAACAGCCAAGTGCGTGTCGTATTCGCTGACTGATCGTTTCGTACCATGCTCTAACTAAAAGCCAAACATGACTACCTAACTAATTTGACTTCCTATACAAATCCTCACCTGATCCGACAATTTTGCACGGAAAGTTTTAATTTTTTTTAGAGATTTGTATAAAACTTGTCATAGCCGGTGTTTTGAATTTAAATACGGACACAGAGCTACACTACTCAATCGTCACAAGAAACTAGCACGATACAACTGGCGCTTAGCGCCATCTATCGACATTTCTATAGAGTTGTTCGAAATTTTCGAGTCAAATACAATTGGTCGACTATTACTCGTAAACTTGTAAAGCCCACTTATGTGTGATAGTTTTCCTTTGAGTTTCGTTATATATAGGTACTACTGCCGTGACATTTGAATTTCTAACTACAACCGTTTAATTGATAGAAGGGGGGACACTTGACTCTAACGAAAATTGGTACTTTAAAGCTTGATAAGTCACGAACGGTTTACTTAATCAAAAAACGGTCTAACCAAACCCCTAATATTTTTGAAAGACCTATCCAACGATATCCCACACTATGGGAAGAACGAAAAAAAAATTATTATCCCACTTTACATGAATGGGAGGTACCCTAAATACCTAATTGTATTTTTTCAAAATTTTATTTTACCACTTTTTCGGCGTCATTAACGTGTATACTCATGCCAAAGTACAACTTTCTAGTACCAATAGTTTCTGAGCTAAACCGCGGACAGACGGACAGACAGACGGACATGGCGAAACTATAAGGGTTCCTTGTTGACTACGGAACCCTAAAAATTAATCGCTAAATGTTTTGCTAAGCGCAAAACACGAAAACGGCTGGACCTGGCTGGTAGAGGTAGGGTAGGGGTAGGGATAGGGTAGGGTAGGGGTAGTGTAGGGTTTGGGTAGGGCAGGGCTAGAGTAAGGTATCGGTAGGATAAGGGGAGTGGTATCGGTTGGGTAGGGGTAGGATACCACGCGAAAGAAGTCATAGCGGGTCAGCTAGTCTTTACATAACATTTTAAGTGTCGGTCTGTGATTTTTAAATAATTGTGTTTTCTCTAGTGCTTATCTGGGGGCACGGTAGTGCCCCCGCCAAGTCGAGCAAAAATGCGGCACGGCCGTACCATTCTTTTCTCGAAGCAATTCAGGCCATTTTCGACCCCCTATAACTTCGTTGTGGATAAAACTAGAAGCCTGAATTTTCAGTAACCAAACAGGCATTGTACAACACGGTATATTTCAAATTTCATTCAATTTGAACCAGTAGTTTAAGAATTATAACGAGTCAAAGTTCCTTAATTTTGTAAATTTTGTCACTCACTGACTGACCGATCATCAAAAGTCTAAGGCACTTCTAGCAGACATAGAAGCTTCAAATTTAGAATACAATTAGTGTTTAGTATATCAAGGAAAAACTATAATATTTTTCAATTTCGGTCCAGTTTTCTAGATACATCAACTGCATAAATAACTTTGTAATCCCATATAAATATATATTTATTTTATTTTTATTTTATTTATTTATAGTTAATTAAAACGGTACAACACCAATTACATTAATAACATAGAAATAGAAATACATTTAAGATAAGAATAGTAATAATTGTGATTGAAAATTGAAATTATATAAGATAAAATAAAATTAAAATTAACATGGAACAGTAGACACTCTTGCATACTTCCTTTCACAGAAGACCAGACATGCACGCATAATTTTACTCCATTCGTCAGCAAACACATCACATTCAGGGTTGGTAGTCAGGAGGGCATTGAGCATCCTTAGAGTGCGACATACTGGGGATTCAGCTCTGGCGACAGTTTTGGAAGTCGGTGGAGCAAACAAATTGTGTAAGCGGTTCTGACGATGTCGGATGTACTTGTCAGGCACGAATAGTCGGCAGAAAAGGCCATGGAGCTCGAGACAATTGATACGTCCGCTCAGGATCTTGCAGGCTACTGTGAGCTGATCAAAGCCTCTCCTCACCTCCAAAGAATTAAAGCCTAGCATTCCTAAAAGGTAGTTGGTAGGGTACATGTAAGGGAAGAAGTGGTATAACCTTTTGAATAGGAACCTCAGGAAGGTTTTCTGAACCTTTTCTCTCATTAATGTTTGAATTGCAGTGTAAGGATGCCAGACACAGGCACTGCTTTCAAGTTTACTCCTTACCAAAGTGGTGTATAATAGCCTAATAACATTGGGATTGCGGAAATCCCGAGCATTTCTTAGTACAAAACCTAGGCGCCTAAAAGATTCTTTCGCAAGGGCAGAGACGTAATCTCTAAAAGTCAGGTATCGGTCAAAGGTCACTCCCAAGTCCTTAATATTGGTGACACGAGTAATTGCTTCTCCACCCAAACAATAGTATTACAAAGTTACATTTGCAGTTAATTAATCAGTGTACCTGTATAATATAATGAAATAATAGATGTAGATGGGTACTTTTTTTTTTCTTGGTGAAAAATATCATCTAATGACTTCTTCCGCTCGGGTGTATCAGAATTCTACTGACTAAAAACCCACCCTGTTCCTTCGGAAGCCCTAAAGTTCCGGGGCCGCGGTATCTCGATGGAACTTTCCCATAAACCCCGACAGGCAATGGCCCTATGAGGCCCCGTCACTGGTATTAACAGCTTTTTAAGGCGCGCGTGGAACACAACGCGCCGCCGACCCGGGCCTGGTCCTTACCGGACGGTGAGCGACCCCTGCTCGCCATCCGCAGGCCCGCGCCTACGGTGGCCCGAAATCGACTCGCGATCCACGACGCCCGGGGCGTCTCCCCCGGCGGCTGGGGCGCGAGGAAGAGAGTTGCCTCTCCCTCGCACGTTAGGCCTCCTCCTTCGCTAGCATGACTGCTTCGCAGCAGGAGGTGACTGCATCCCATTCCCTCTCGCTTCGCACCATGGTGTAAACCAGAGCAGGGCGCGAGAAGTCTTCGCCGCCGATCGCCTCTATGAGGATACGACGGTGCTCCACCCATGCAGGGCACACCTCGATCATATGCTCCACCGTGTCTTCCAGTGTAGATAGGTACCTAGATATAATAATTATGCTCAAAGGTAACTTTTTAAATGGTCAACGGAATAAAAAAGCAAGAAGTATTAAGAGTATTGGGGAGTATTAAGTAGAGTAAATTGCCCGAAATTGCATAATTACTTACTTATGGATTAACTTTAACCGAGACGTTTGACGAGTGCGGCATTAATTATTACTAACTAATGCAAAAGACGTACGTGCGTATTCATATGTGCGTATCAAAGCCTCCGAAAAAAAACCATAGAGACAGGGAGTGGGCTTTGAAAAAAACTTTAGCTGAAGTTCAAGAAGTAGTACCGGAAAATAAAAAAAGGAAGGCTACCTACAAAAATAAGAAAAACTCATAAGACAGAGAGAGGGCTTTAAGAAAATTCGTTGTTGGTATACAAGAAGTAGAAGGTACTGGAAAGGAAAAAAGTAGGACTTTCTACAAAAAGCAATGAGATCCCATAAAAAACAATACTTGTCAAAAACCCAAGTCTCGCAACTTAGTTGTTCTACCGTAACAAGTTGTGAGATCCATGTAAAACCAAGTCGGTTATTAATTTATTCAGTCCCTACTTAAGGGACCTTCTGTCTTAAGTTGTTACGTAATTATCTAACCTAACGACATCTTATAGTGACCATATCAATATTAAAAATCTTTACCGTTTTAAATAAATAGATTGACTTGGCAATCGCAATAAACAATTTAATTTATATATGTATTACTTGTGAGATATATTGTGTTTTCATGCGATGGCCGAGTCAACCGACTAGTCGAGTCGACTGACTGACTGACATAGTGATCTATCAACGCACAGCCCAAACCACTGGACGGATCGGGCTGAAATTTGGCATGCGGGTAGATGTTATGACGTAGGCATCCGCTAAGAAAGGATTTTGCGAAATTCCCACGGGATCGGGATTTACACGGGAAAAACTTCCCACGCGGGCGAAGCCGCTGGCACAAGCTAGTTGTATATAAAGTATAAATAAAAAATAAATACTTACAGTTTTATCCTTATTAGTGAAGTGCACGAGCCACCCCTCCTTGAGCCACTGGCCGTCTCTCTTCTTGGTGTGCTTGACGGATTGTACGATGCGCATGAGTGGGATGTTGGCGCTGGGCGATGAGGACGAGCTGTAACGTGCGCACGAGTCAGATCTACGGGGACGGGGGGTTGCGGGCATGCAGGGGGGGGGGGGTCAGCTTGTGTGTGGTGGTGGGGGGAACGTACGTTAACAAAATTAAACTCAAAATATTTCATTTCACATAGGCCTACATCGGCACTCATAATCTTAAATAAATAAGGAATCTTTGGGTCAACTATACCAAAAGAACGCTGGATGACCTACGCGTTCAGTATAATAATATTTTTGGGATGCTGTTGGGACTGCTACGATGGTGCAGCGCTTCTGCTATGTTTGCGCAAAACCGAGCTGACCGCTTCCACGCCGTCATTCGCAAGAGAACCGCGTCGCTATTGTCAAGTTTGCGGGCGAGTGGCAACAGCATTCTAAAAACTGTGGCGGAGAGTATCAACTCTCTGATTATTAAAAGTTTTGTGAGAAGGACATTCACTAACCATTAATTTGGGAATGTCCTTTTCACAATACTATTTGGTCTGTCTTCTCTATTGTATTTTAACTACTTACACTAGTAATAAGTTATATTATTGTTTACTAACAGTCTGGATCATTGTTGTCTAAAATAAAGAATTATTATTATATAAATTAACAGTTTAAAAAACCAATAACACGCTTTTTAGACTAATGTAATGAGCAGAAATTAGAAATGTTTACTAGTAGGCGGTCCAAGGTTCCATCAGCCACCTTCCGATTCCATCGTCAGACCAGCTCGATGGTACATACCAAAATATTGTATTGTCGTCTAATCTACATATAATTGCTAAGTTTCATGATGATACAACAATTAGAAGTACGTTTAATTCAGATTCTTAGATTTTATTGCATATTTAGTTCGTTACAGATCGACCTAATAATAAATCTATGGATTACGCGGTAATTCAAAAAGGTTAAGAAAACCGATAACGGATTTTCTTTAGGTTTGTTATAACCTTGAAACCTGATCGTTCAAAGTCCATTGCGTGGTCTTTCTCACAAGTGCAAACACGACTATGATACGATATCCCATCATGGAATGCCAGTGCCTAGCTTCCGGCTTCATCATCAGACCTTGAAACATAATCGTGGTCAAAGTTCATTACAAGACTTTTCTAAGAAATCCAAAACAGCTACGATACGATTTTCCATCATGAAGTTCCAGTTTATATCTTCCGGCTCCATCATCTGATCAGTTTGACAGTACCATATTATTGTATTGTCATCAGAAGTACATACAACTGCCAATTTTCATTACGCTACGATCCTTGGAAGGTGGTTAAATTAGTTACCTTAGATTCCATTACATAGTTAGTTACATACAGGTCGACCTAATAAAAGCGTGTTAAAAACGTCAGAAGCCAGTGCACGGTCGCTTCCTATGGAGAAGAACCGGCAAGAAACTCTATGGTTACTGAAGCACAATTAGATTGTCGGCTAGCTCGAATATTTGCGTACAAATCAAAGAATGACTAGTATCGTGTAAGTTGAGAACGGTTCTCCGAGTAAAATATAGTACAAACTCCTAGATTTTCATTCATAGCTCAAAAACCTCACCTTTGATAGATTTAAGTGTTTTCAGGCACATTGGTCCTGCGCAGGGACTAAGTTCGGAAACGAACCATGTTTCGTGAGTATGCTTGAGTTATGGGTAAAAGACACATTAAGTAGAAATTCTGCACAAGTAATTATGGTTGTTAGGTAGAAATTGCATACATATATTATGTAACGAAAAACACTCTGGTGATAGTAAAAAAAAAACTTTTTAGCAAAAAATAGAACCGACTTCCATATAAAAACACTACAAAGGCAAAAATAACTTTAATTTCGGAAGGCGGTGTCAAAAACGAAAATATATACAAAACTAAAGACACCGCGTTCCGAAATTAAAGTTATATTTAACCGACTTCAAAAAAAGGAGGTTTACAATTCGTCTTGAATTTTTTTTTTTTTTTTTTTTTTTTTATGTATGTTACCTCATAACTCGGAGACGGCTGGACCGATTTGAAAAATTCTTTTTGCGTTTGAATGGGTATACTTTCTAGTTGGTCCCATTGTTACGAAATCAGGATCTGATGATGGGATCCTGGTGAAACCGAGGGAACTCTTCAAATATTATAGGCACACCTATAGCGTTTTGGGTATTTCTTATAGTACCTTGAGCAGTAGCTTCCGAAAAGTACCATTTGGGGAAGTAGAACTGATGATGAAGACCACAGAGGGCCACTGAAACTCCTCAATAATAAGTATTTCGTGGATTGCAATTCGATTACTTGAGTACGGATATTAAACACTTTACGCTCGTCACAATACATATGGTGATGTAGAGCTGATGGTCAAATACCAGGAGAACTCCTCAAAAATTAACGGCTATGCACAGGGAAAAACAATATTTTGTAAAAGGTGATAAGTTGTTGACATTATGGCTTTTGTAACTAGATAAATTACAAACCGACCCACTAAAAAGAGTGAAAAAAAATTTTTTAGCAAAATATGGAACCGACTTCCATATCAAAACACTACAAAGGTAAAAATAACTTTAATTTCGGAAGGCGGTGTCTTTAGTTTTGTATATATTTTCGTTTTTGACACCGCCTTCCGAAATTAAAGTTATTTTTACCTTTGTAGTGTTTTGATATGGAAGTCGGTTCCATTTTTTGCTAATATTTTTTTTTGCCTTTGTAGTGTTTTTATATGGAAGTCGGTTCTATTTTTTGCTAAAAAGTTTTTTTTTCACGCTTATTAGTGGGTTGGTTTGTAATTTATCTAGTTACTAGCTTCTGCCTGCGACTTCGTCCGCGTAGAAGTCGAAAATATTCCACGGGATCCCTTCCCCGACTTGCTTGACATAGATTATAATAGCTCGGCTAATATGCATGATATAAAGATAACTTATAGCCTATAGCACTCAGGAATAATGCAGCTACATATAAGCGAAAGAATTTTCAAAATCGGTTCGGTAGTTTCAGAGATTACCCCATACATACAAACTTACAAATTTTACCTCTTTATAATATTAGTATAGACAAATGCCAAAATGTCAACTACTTATCACCTTTTACAAAATATCGCTTTTCCCGGTGCAGAGCCGTTAATTTTTGAGGAGTTCTCCTGGTACGTCACCATCAGCTCTACTTCACCATATGCATTGTGACGAGCATAAAGTGCGTAACATCCATATTCAAGTAATCTAATCGCAATCAACGAAATACTTATTATTGAGTAGTTTCGGTGGCCATCTGGGGTGTTCATCATCAGTTACACTTCCTCAAATGGTGCTTTTCGAGAGCAACTGCACAAGGTACTATAAGAAATACCCAAAACGCTATAGGTGTGCCTATAATATTTAAAGAGTTCCCTCGTTTTCTCCATGATCCCATCATCTGATCCAAACGTGACGACAATGGGACCAACTAGAAAGTATACCCTTTCAAACAAAAAAAGAATTTTCCAAATCGGTCCAGCCATCTCCGAGTTATGAGGTAACATACATAAAATAAAAACTTTTTACCAAAAAATTAAACCGACTCCCAAAAACACTGCAAAGTAAAAAATAACTTTAATTTCGGAAGTCGGTGTCTAGTTATGTATTTTCATTTTTGGCACCGACTTCCGAAATTAAAGTTATTTTTTACTTTGCAGTGTTTTTGGGAGTCGGTTTAATTTTTTGGTAAAAAGTTTTTATTTCACTCTTTTTAGTTTGTCGATTTTTAATTTACCTAGTTAAAAGAACCTAAATGTCAACTACTTATAACCTTTTACAAAATATTGCTTTTCCCAATGCTGGGCCGTTAATTGTTGAGGAGTTCTCCTGGTACTTCACCATCAGCTCTACATCACCATATGCATTGTGACGAACATAAAGTGCTTAACATCCATATTCAAGTAATCGAATCGCAATCCACGAAATACTTATTATTGAGTAGGTTCGGCGGCCATCTGTGGTCTTCATCATCAGTTCCACTTCCTCAAATGGTATTTTTTGAGAGCATCTGCACAAGGTACTATAAGAAATACCCAAAACGCCATAGGTGTGCCTATAATATTTGAAGAGTTCCCTCGATTTCTCCAGGATCCCATCATCAGATCCTGACCTGGTGACAATGGGACCAATTTCGAAGAATACCCTTTCAAACAAAAAAAGAATTTTGCAAATCGGTTCAGCCGTCTTCGAGTAATCGGTGATCATACATAAAAAAAAAAAAAAAAGTATACGCGTCGAATTGATAACCTCCTCTTTTGGTCGTCGGTTGAAAAAAAAAAGTTCACGACGAATTGTAAACCTCCTTTTTTGAAGTCGGTTAAAAAAAATAAAGTTTCAGAATAGTGTTTCTAAGTTCAGTTCATAAGCCCGGGTCGTTAATGCATCACGTTCCAGGTGCGTCTCAAAGAGCAGTCAGCATTAATGACGGAGCCCGATGGTGCCATTACCAGGATTATGACGCTGTTCTAATTGTTGTATATCACAACGGCCCCGGGCGCAAAGACAACTGAAGAAATAGGGGGATTTTAGTCAGTAGAAGTATGAATTGTAGTATCAAGAACGTGTATGAAAGAAGTTGAATCCATATGAGTATAAGGCTAAATAATTTTTTGAAATATTTCGTTTATATTAATAAGCACAAAGCAGCAATATTAACATATCCCATGGTTATTCTAAATGCATAAGTTTATGCTAACAAATAGCAATACAAGAAATGCAATAAAATATAAGAGACGACAAAGTAACAGAAAGCGTATCCCAAAAAATTCTTCATTATAGTCAAGTCAATCTTAAATCTCGAATGTCTGTCTTCTGTTCACGGCTAAACCACAGCACTAATTTGGTTGAAACTTGGAATAAAAATAGTTGAATACTTAGGGTTAAACATAGGCTACCTTTTTTGAAATATTATCCCCTGAGGGGCTCAGAAATCCCACACCTATAAATAAACATTACACACAATATGCAGTTGTAGACATAATTATCACAGATTACTAATTATGATGTCAACAATTTGTGATTCGCTTATAGTTAGTCACAGATTGTTGACACCAAAATTCGCCTACTGATTCTAATTTAAAGGAGATTGACAGTCTTTGTGTGTTGCCCAGAATGAAAATATAGTGCATACATCAAAAAAACTTTAAAAAAAAAATAGAACCGATTTCCATATAAAAACACTACCAAGGCAAAAATAACTTTAATTTCGGAAGGCGGTGTCAAAAACGAAAATATATACAAAACTAAAGACACCGCCTTCCGAAATTAAAGTTATTTTTGCCTTTGTAGTGTTTTTATATGGAAGTCGGTTCTATTTTTTGTTAAAAAGTTTTTTTTTCACGCTTTTTAGTGGGTCGGTTTGTAATTTATCTAGTTACAAAAGCCATAATGTCAACAACTTATCACCTTTTACAAAATATTGCTTTTCCCGATGCATAGCCGTTAATTTTTGACGAGTTCTCCTGGTACTTGACCATCAGCTCTACATCACCATATGTATTGTGACGAGCATAAAGTGTTTAACATCCGTACTCAAGTAATCGAATCGTAATCCACGAAATACTTATTATTGAGGAGTTTCAGTAGCCATCTGTGGTCTTCATCATCAGTTCAACTTCCCCAAATGGTACTTTTCGGAAGCAACTGCTCAAGGTACTATAAGAAATACCTAAAACGCTATAGGTATGCCTATAATATTTGAAGAGTTCCCTCGATTTCTCCAGGATCCCATCATCAGATCCTGATTTCGTAACAATGGGACCAACTAGAAAGTATACCCATTCAAACGCAAAAAGAATTTTTCAAATCGGTCCAGCCGTCTCCGAGTTATGAGGTAACATACATAAAAAAAAAAAAAAAAGTTCAAGACGAATTGTAAACCTCCTTTTTTTGAAGTCGGTTAAAAATTCGCCTACTGATTCTAATTCAAAGGAGATTGACAGTCTTTGTGTGTTGCCCAGAATGAAAATATAGTGCATAATGTTCCTTAGGCTAACACTAGTCGGTACACCAAAGTGCATCAAAATCTATCCCCGGAGTCATGAGAAAAAAGCTTTTTAACCGACTTCAAAAAAAGGAGGTTTACAATTCGTCTTGAACTTTTTTTTTTTTTTTTATCTATGTTACCTCATAACTCGGAGACGGCTGGACCGATTTGAAAAATTCTTTTTGCGTTTGAAAGGGTATACGTTCTAGTTGGTCCCATTGTTACAAAATATGATCTGATGATGGGATCCTGGAGAAATCGAGGGAACTCTTCAAATATTATAGGCACACCTATAGCGTTTTGAGTATTTCTTATAGTACCTTGAGCAGTTGCTTTCGAAAAGTACCATTTGGGGAAGTTGAATTGATGATGAAGACCACAGATGGCCACCGAAACTACTCCATAATAAGTATTTCGTGGATTGCGATTAGATTACTTGAATGTAGATGTTAAGCCTTTATGCTCGTCACAATGCATGTGGTGATGTAGAGCTGATGGTGATGTACCAGGAGAACTCCTCAAAAATTAACGGCTCTTCACTGGGAAAAGCAATATTTTGTAAAAGGTGATAAGTAGTTGACATATTGGCTTTTGTAACTAGATAAATTACAAACCGACGCACTAAAAAGCGTGAAAAAAAACTTTTTAGCAAAAAATAAAACCGACTTTCATATAAAAACACTACAAAGGCAAAAATAACTTAAATTTCGGAAGGCGGTGTCGAAAAAGAAAAAGAAAATACGAAACAAATGACACCGACCACCGAAATTTAAGTTATTTTTGCCTTTGTAGTGTTTTTATATGAAAGTCGGTTTTATTTTTTGCTAAAAAGTTTTTTTCTTGGGAACTATCTATTGGTATGAAAGGAACTTATTTATTAACGACAGTACTAATTAAACACTTAATGTGCCGTGAAACATGAGAAACAATAGTTTTTATGCACTCTAGTCTACGATCACCATTGTCTGTACCAACCAATATATGGAAATGGTAGATTCTTGGTGATGGGGGCTACTCTTTACGTCATTCCTATTAGATCGCATATTGAATGAAGATATACACACATCAAAAGTGTCTAGGGATCAAGCATTTTTATGCGGATTTCTTGAGATTGATATGTGGCTTTGTAATAAATTTATGATTTTATAAATTTATATGGATCCTTTTTGGTGCATTTCATAATTTGAAACAGGAACTGTTAATCAAATTCGAGTAAAAGATGAAAATCAGCTGTCAATATTTTCCCTATAAAAACATACAACGCATTGAAGACATTATTAGTGCTACTGTTTCCCTACTACTGATTAAAACCAACGTTTTTATGGAGCGGCGACGTCATTTAAGCAGGGAAGAAATGCTCAGAGCCGTGGGAATGATAGAAGCTGGTTCCCGGCAACGTACTGTGGCTTTAGCTCTGAATACAAGTCAGAGTGTTATCAGTCGACTTTGGACACGTTACCGAAGCACTGGTACCGTGGCTGAGCGCCATGGAGGACGGTATCGCTGCACCACACGGAGACAAGACCGATACATTCAAATCTTAACTCGAAGAGCTCCAACAATAACCGCCATGATGTTAGCCGTGAGGCTTCATCACTCTTCAGGGAACTTAATTAGCGACCAAACAGTCAGAAACCGCTTGCATGAAGTGAACCTTCATTCCCGAAGACCGCTACGGGTACCACTATAGCAATGCACAATCGTAGCATTCGATATCAATGGGCACTTGAACACAGAAATTGGGCAGAAGAACAATGGCGTTTCGTGTGCTTTTCAGATGAGTCTCGTTTTGGTATGAGACCGGATACAAGACGTATACGACACTGGAGAACCCCTGGACGCCAACAGCGATTAAAATCCTGCCAGGAAGTCCATCCTTATAGTGGTGGAACCATCATGGTATGGGCGGGTATTTGGATCGGCGGAAGAACTGAGTTGATTTGGATCAGAGGCAACCTCAACGCTCAAATTTATGCTGAGACGATTGTATATGACGTCATCGTTCCTCTACAAGTGCAAATCGGTCCCTTATTTCAGTTAATGCATGATAATGCACGACCGCACACCGCAAGAGTTGTAAGACAGACTCTCGCCGCAGCTAACATCAATGTCCTGCTCTGGCCTGCTCAGTCGCCAGACTTGAACCCGATTGAGCATGCATGGGATATGCTACAGAGAAGAGCTCTGCCGAATATGGAGGGTATCCAGTCGCAAGAAGACCTTTTTTTGTTGTTGCAACGAACATGGGCGGCCATTCCACAGCGTGATTTGGATGAACTCATTTTGAGTATGCCAAACCGATGTTCTTGTGTTGTTAGTGTTCGCGGTAGAAACACGGATTATTAATTGTTTAAGTTACCCAATAAAATTTTAAAGAAAACTGTTATTTCAGTCTTTTTTTCGAACTTTAATGTTAGTGGTTCAAATGTCAAAAATCCCTTTATTAGGAAAATGGCAAATTTCTTTATTAATGCAAAGGTGACTTGGTTTATCGTTACTGTGACAAACGAAAACACTTTATTTGATGAATCCTTAAAGAAAATTTTAATTAATATCAATCAGGAGAAAAGTTATTGCAAAAATATATGTTGATCCCTAGACACTTTTGATGTGTGTATTTATATAGATAGATTTAGATATAATTATAGTGCCTGTTATATTGTTGGATAGCAAATGATCTACTGCCACGATGAAAGAGGGGCGCGGGTGGGCTTAGAGGGATGCAGTATAGTTCCTTCTTAAAAGAAATTAGGGTACCGCCACCATCCATCAGCGCTGGCGAGGGTTGAGTAGAGGCCATGTTAGGGAAGGCTTTTTCGTAGCACGGGGTCCAGGTTGGGCGCCAGTCTTATTGTGCTAACCGGGCCCTATTGGGTCCAGTGCGAAGAGGAAGACCGTAGGCCCTATAGGGCATCATAGGGGAGCACAGCGGACAGGCTGGATCAGATCATCATGATTAGGGGAATTTAAGGCTACTGGCTCAGCGTCGCGGGCTGCCTCTGACAAGAGTCGAGGTGGGAAAACCAGCGGCGCGTGCGCATGTAGCTATATAACCAGTGTCTAACTGTGAGAGAGAGGGATAAACGTATAATACGTTAATGCGAACAAACGAGACAGTGAAGTGAGGGTTTTGTATGCCTGGCACGATAAAGTATAATAGAAATGGTTTTCGATCTTGGTGTGCTACGGTTAAGCTTTAAGGCATTATTAGATGTAAAACGAGATATTTTTGGAGCGTAAACATATAAAGAATGTAACATAATGATAAATAATAAGTACTTCTTCTCAGTACAAAAAAAAATACTGCTTACCCCTGGGACCGAATTTTTTTATATTATTTTTTCTCTATATTTAGTGATGCCAGGAAAATGCTAGGGGTACTTTCATTTCTGGGCAGCATTTGGTCCATACCCTGTCAATCTCCTTTCATTTATTGGCTAATATGGGGTATAGGTATAAAGTTGTTAAAAAAAAATAGAGCGCAGTTCAATCATATTACGCCTTGCCGCAAGGCGTGCAATGCAAATCTCAAGCAATTACAACATAATTATACTAATACAATTATTATTAATTATAAAACATTAGAAAGTAATAAAAAAATATAATTATAATGTCACTTACAGAATACTGATTCATTACTATCCGTTCAATTTTACTTAAAAAAAAAAAACATACCAAACGCATGAACACATCCACTTTGTGAGATTTGTTAAAAAGTACCGTGTTATACAGGGCGTCATTTTTGAGTAGTGTTAACGATGCACTTTCGGAAACTTAGACATTGCAATACGAAGTTCCTATAAAGTATAAAATATTTTAATAGATTAAAAAACACTAGAAAATCACGCTTTTATAAATGCACGTAAAAACAAAACGAGTAGTGAACAATTAAACGGTCGATCCCCCAGAGGATTTGAAAGTGACATCTATAAAAAAATAAATCTATGGATTACGCGGTAATTCAAAAAGATTAAGAAAACCGATAACAGATTTTCTAGGTTTTTTAGGTTTGTTATAACCTTGAAAACTGATCGTGTTCAAAGTCCATTATGTGACCTTTCTAACAAGTACAAACACGACTATGATACGATATTCCATCATGCAATGCCAGTGCCTATCTTCTAGCTTCATCATCAGACCTTGAAACCTAATCTTGGTCAAAGTTCATTACAAGACTTTTCTAAGAAATAAAAAAACAGTTATGATACGATTTTCAATCATGAAGTTCCAGTTCATATCTTCCGGCTCCATCATCAGATCAGTTTGACAGTACCATATTATTGTATTGTCATCAGAACTACATACAGCTGCCAATTTTCATTACGCTACGGCCCTTAGAAGATGGTTAAATTAGTTACCTTAGATTTCATTACATAGTTAGTTACATACAGGTCGACCTAATAAAAGCGTGTTAACAAGAGTTATTATCTATACTAATATTATAAAGCGGAAAAGTTTGTTTGAACGCGCTAATCTTTGGAATTACTGGGTGGATTTGGATGAAATTTGGTATGGAGGTAGCTTGAAGCTTTTTACCTAACTGCAAAAGGATAAAGGACGTGGTAAAGTCCACGGGAGCGTAGCCCCGCGACTGCTAGTACAAGTAGTATGCGAGAGTAGCACAGGCACGAGAGAGCGAGACAGAAAGCTTAAAGGCCCACCACCACACAGTACACACTGCAAGTCTCACCTGCTGGGCCGGCTGGCCGACCGCTCGGGCAGCGAGTCCCGCTGCGGCTCGTGCTCGCGTCGCCGGAGCTCCACCTAAGGGCCAAGGCACCTCAATACATATACTACTAATAAAATATAATCTATACATACAGTATGTTAAATAATAGAGGGCGTTCCCTTAAACTCGTTAATCTATATCATTAATAGATTAAAATTAAAATATCAGCATAGAAATATAAGCATAAAATAATCCGAATTAAAAAATAATAATTAAATGACTATAAATACGAAACCTGTTTAAAATCAAAATAGTAGCGCGGAGAAGTACCTAGCGTAAGTTAGCATTGCCCAAGCCGGCAACGTCGCATTGTGCACACGATATGCTGGCGGGGGCGGGGGGACGGTTCTAGGCATATCAATTAGATAGCCGCACACGCCCTCATTCATAAATAAATTGCGACGTTGCCGTCCTTCAAGTACACGTGAACAGAGTGTTTCTTTTACGTATCAATTTAACATTTTTAGTGAATATTTTAATATAAAAAAAAAATTAGTACTTACTAAGAGAATACTCTTAAAACTTTCTATAAAGTTTGTAAATCTACTCTCATTGTGCGTACGGCTAAGAAGTGGAATTCTCTGCTGGAGAGTGTTTCCTTATAGTTATAACCTAGGGGTGTTTAAGTACTTCTACGTAAGCGTGCTGCATTTTCGACCACATTATCACTTAGTATCAGGTAAGATGGTGGTCGAACGCGAGCCTATAACCAATAAAAACATCATTTAATTAAAGGGCTAAGAGGCTCATTAGCATTAAGACGAGGTACTCGAGGTCGAGTCAAAGCACCAGAACCTTGAACATCGGCGACGAGTTACAAGCCTTTCGGTTAAACTGTTTTTTATTACTGTTGAGCTCGCTTTTGACCTCGATCACACCTGATGGTAATCAGAAGATGAGGTCTATGATGGAACGAGCGAGCCTGGAAAAAGTTCACTCTTCAGGTATAAAGGCTGACAAGTCATTGGTAGGGATAATAGAAGCCAGCAATGAGTTCCACACCTTGGCCGTTCGCACAATAAATGTAGATTTTGTGTGAGGCGACTTCGACGCGTGCACTCAGCACACTTAACCTCATAGCTAGAGACGGACCAATTTTTTTTGTGGTTTGAGTGCAATTGCAAGGGCAGCTTTGTTTGTTGTTACCAAACGCAATGCTATTCGTGTATGTGTGAAACAGGAGGCATTTGGGTTTGTAATTCCTGTATGTGAGTAAATAAATGAGAGAAAGTGCAGATTACCTCTCCATCATCCCCGGTGGCACTCTCCGCGGCCTCGGTGCCACCGTCATCGGACTCATCGTCTGGCAGCCGCGCAGACTCCGACAGCTCGCTGCCGGCGCTGCTGTCCTGGTACTCACCTGCACAACACCCATACATTATACCATCACCATTGTAAAAAACCATCAAAGCATCTTTAAAGCTGGAATGAGTAGAGAGACAAGAATGGATAGAATAAGGTAGTTGTCCGACTGCCAGCGAGAAAATGACTAGCTATAGGCGATTTACTCGCTCAAGAAACGCACAATGAAATATGCATTCCGTGTAAACGAAACAGATGCAAATGTCGAGTGTTTATGTATGCCGACGATATGTGTGTAGTATATGCTTCGAAAAATATACTAGAGGTACAACAGTACGTACAAGAGGACTTCGAAAACATAACCAAGTGGGCACATGATAACGGAATAATATTAAACTTGACCAAAACAAAATGCATGCATATACACTCGCCATACAACCTACGAGCTAAAGCTGTGCCCAGAGATAAATTAGATATAACAGGACATACATATGAATGTTTACATAATGAAAAAGTTAATTGTAGCTGTGTAAAATTGGAGTACGTTAGTTCATTTAAATATTTAGGTCTTAGTATAGATACGAACTTTAACTGGAAAACGCATGTAACTGAAATTTGTAATAGACTTAGGTCTGTGTTATGTAAGTTTTATCAGTTGAACAGGGTAGTGAACAAACAAACGCTACTCGTTGTTTATTATGCACTTGCAGACTCACTAATGAGCTATGGACTTATTGTGTATGGGCGAACATTTAAAACATACTTACAAGATATAAAAAATGTACAAATAAGACTGCTGAAGTACCTAATTAGTAAAGACACTAAGAAAAAATGTAATAAAGATTATGACAAATTATTTACCATTTGTAAAATCTTGCCAATAGATATGAAACTCGTTTATCTAATAGGGTTGGAACATTATTATAGTGATGAGTACAAAGTGAGTGTTAAAAATAAAGTTAATACAAGGAGTGTGAGAGAGAAAAGACTAGTTCAACCAAAAATAGCAAACTTCTATGGGAATAGAACGTCTAAGTATTTGGTGCCAAAAGTTTTTAATGACATAGATTTGTTAAGAAATAACCGGAACTTAAGTATAGGTGTGTTGAAATCTAGGCTTAGAAAACTGTTTCTCGGGGACGGAGGCACGGCGTCGGGCTGTGATGGGCAGTGGGCAGTGCTAGGGTGATCAGCACCCGCTGACCACTCTGCTATGGAAGTCGCTGTCTATCGCAGATTTGGCGCCGGTCTATCGTTGTCGAGGCATGGTTTTCTTAGCCTGGATATCATACGTGTAATAAAATAGAATGGTTGATGTAATGTAAATACCTACTTGTAGAATGCATAATTACGTCATGTAAACATAAATGTGAGTAGTAAGTAAGTAGTTAGTAAGTTTATTGCTATTTTGTTTAATGTACCTAAGTAACGAGCGATTCTCGCCAACAAACTGCGAAGTTTGGCGAGTAAAATATAATTATAAGCCTATTTTAATAATGCAGAAAAATTTAATAAAGAAAAAAAAAATATATATATATTAATAGTTGCTCTCTGACTGTTCACACTGCCGGCGACTACTTGCTTCACTAGTTCTGTCGCTGAGCGACAAGAGCTGTCAAAGATAATACTCGCTCAGCGATGCTCGCTTGGCGGTCATAATTCACACCCAGAGACCAACTAGCGGTCCAGCGGACCAACTAGCGAGTAATCCCGTCGCACTCGCCCACTCGCTTGTAGCCCAGTGCCAAAACTATCGGAACAACACGCCCGTTGCTCGTTAACTCATTTTCAGATGCTAGCTCTACTCGCTACTCGTGGGACAACTGCCTAAGGAAGGAGTATATAAAAGGAAGTTTGAAAGTGGCGATCGTAGCAGCAAAAGTTGGAAAGGAAGTTGCCTATCGCGGTATAGACATTTGTGATGAGGAAGGATGACGTGCATGTCACCAAAAGGTTTGAAAGTTGGTGGATCTAGGCTAAAGATGGATGAATTATGATGCTGTGACGTGGATCACGGGAGAACGGAAGAAGTCAAGATAATGAATGAGTGAGTGTTTCCTCGAATATATTGTCAAAACAAACATTTTTAAGAGTTCCCGGACTTATTTAGTTACAAGAAAAGGAAATTGCGTTGAATCAATCATATATATTTAAACCTGCATCGATATATGCACACATAAAGATTATACTATTTTTTGTGTGAATCAATATTGATTCCGAAGATGGTGTTTTAATAAATTAATCGTTTAAAAAACACTAGAAAAACACGCTTTTATAAATGCACGTAAAAACAAAAAATGTAAAGAAAACCGATAACGGATTTTCTTTAGGTTTGTTATAACTTTGAAACCTGATCGTGTTCAAAGTCCATTACGTGGCCTTTCTCACAAGTGCAAACACGACTATGATACGATATTCCATCATGGAATGCCAGTGCCTATCTTCCGGCTTCATCATCAGACTTTGAAACCTAATCGTGCTCAAAGTTCATTACAAGACTTTTCTAAGAAATCCAAAACAGCTATGATACGATTTTCTATCATGAAGTTCCAGTTCATATCTTCCGACTCCATCATCAGATCAGTTCGACAGTACCATATTATTGTATTGTCATCAGAACTACATACAGCTGCCAATTTTCATTACGCTACGACCCTTGGAAGATGGTTAAATTAGTTACCTTAGATTTCATTACATAGTTAGTTACATACAGGTCGACCTAATAAAAGCGTGCTAAAAAGCTTCTATTTATTATCTTGCCCAGTCAGTGGTTCGTTCATTAGTATGTCCGGATCAAATTTTGCAACTGAATTTTAGAGCAGTTATCCACAACCCATTAAGATTAAATTTTGTATACTCGTTAAGTTTGAATGACAATGCAATATGGCGGACGGATAAGATGGCGGACTGTTCAAGATGGCGGACACCCCAATATGGAAGACTTGTTATTTTGTATGCACTACCATGATATAGGTATGAAATGAAAGGGTTTGATGAGAAGAGTAGGAAAATAATAATTATACATTTTCTTTTTTTTGGCGATTGAAATGCCATGCGAAAACACAGGAAAGATATTTACCACACTCACTGTGCTGGTCCCGTATCTCGCCGTTACAGTCCTTGGGTATGAAGGGTATGCACTTGCGGTGCGCGTTGTAGTGGCAGTCCTTGCACTGGAAGCCCTGCTTGAAGAGGCCGCGCAGCAGCTTCTTGCAGTGGCGGCAGACGGTGGGGCGCGTGTACGAGTGCACCTCGAACGTGTGCGGGATGGCGGCGCACGCGCCCGAGCCCACGCTGCTGCCGCCCAGCGAGCCCGTGCGCGACGCCGACCGGGACTTGCCTAGCTGCGGGGCACGAGGGAACGTTGTACTGTTCCGTCTCAAAAAGGTAACTTAATTCATAGGAATTAACATTAACCCATATGTGCCCAGAACTATTTTGGAATCCCGATTTTAGTTAAATCAGGGTATGTTAATGTTTATAGCGTCGCCTTAGAGTGAAAACCTCGGGAATACATTTTTGTCTAATTTTTTTTTGTTTTGTTTCTATACTCGAAATGCTATCTATGAAAGTAAGTAAGAACCTCGTAAACACTCGCATCGCATCGTCAGTTTAGCGTAATCAGGCCATGGATTATGCATTTCTGAACTGTTCGATATTATGTATAATATTTTTCATATTATACATAATATCGAACAATTCTGGATATAAAAACGGGTTAAATTTACAATATAAATTAATAATTAAAAAAAAACATAAAAAAACCGTACAAAAATTTTATAGCACGCAGATTTTTCATCATCTTGAAAAGTTACTCCTTTTGCACTTACGAGGTTTTCACTCTAAGGCGTCGATAGGCCCCTTTCATAGTATTGGACAGTTTTAGTACACTTACCGATGCACTTAGAAGATTGATTCTAAAGTCAGCGATAGATGGCGTTACATCAAATTTTAATCTATATATTAGATTCTAATACCCGAGGACTTAAAAACGCGTAATATTTTGTTTCATTTTTGAATCACTGGGCATATATGGGTTAACATTAAAAATCTTTATTGTGCGTACGACTAAGGAGTGGAATTCCCTGCCGGAGTCTGTGTTTTCCGATAGCTATAACCTAGGGGTCTTTAAGTCAAGAGTGAATAGGTTACTTTTAGGTAAGCGTGCTCCATCTTCGACCACATCATCACTTACCATCAGATTAGATGGTGGTCAAAAACGAGCCTATTATCAATAAAAAAAAAATCTTTTTTGGAACAATAACAGTTAATTAAAATTTGATTGCGTACAATAATAGCTCCAGTAGTTGGAAACTGTGTCGCAGCTACTAATGTCCACCTCCAAGAGGAAGAAGACAGAGTTCCATTATATTACAGAAAGTAAGTTGTTACAACGAGAAATAGAATCTGATTAAGTGAATATATGATGTATGTATGCTAGGTTTGTATGAGCGTAGTGAGTGTGTGTTATGTGCGATTGAGTTATGAATGCTTGCATATAAGGTGTGTGTGATGAGTGTGTCAAGTGTTGATTTTGTGGGGTATGTGTTTGAGTAGTGCATGTAAATTACAGAAGGTAGACATAATTATGCTTTGAGATTATGGTTTTACTAAACATTCCAGTTCTTCGTACGTGAGAGTCTGCAACCATTTATCAACAAGTCTTTTACATACATTGGCAGAGTACGGATAGATATTAAGCTCGCTGTCAAATATCAATCAATCAAATGAAAATTAATTTTCTCACCCTAGACACAAGCGAACCAATTTTCTCACTCCATGGCAACGTGCTCAACCAGGACTCCAAGTTATTTTAGTGAATCCGTACGTATTACTTTGGTACAGCAGCAGGAATAAGAGTATGTTCCCACAGAAAATACAAAGCCACAAAAGCCACAACCGAATGGCTCATTGTAACTACTACACAAATTGCCAAGTAGCAAAAAATACAAGAAAAACAAAAAAAAAATGGCTCCTTATCACTCCAGTATAGACGTCCGTTCTCGCCCGTGGCTCTTATGTAACTGTCTACCTGCAACCCGTGTGCTCGAGACCACGCCATCTTTATGTTTTAGGTTATAGTTCACAAGCACTACAGACGTGAAGCAGTTCCTACTCATAACACAATCTATTTGAAGAGAACTAGCAATAATTTTCTATCGGTTACATTTCGGGGAGTGTGCGATGGAATTGTAAAATCTAATCAAGCCCGTTCCATTATCGGGCTACAAGACAAACGGTGATGCACCATCGTTACATGGTGGACATCCCACCCATACGAACACACCGTTTTAGGGAATACTTTCAGTGTGCGGGCTAAGGAGTGGAGTCTGTGTGTTCCTTGTAACCTGTGTCTGTGTAACCTGGGAGTCCTCAAACCAAGAAGGAATAGGTTACTTCTAAGAAAGCGTGCATCATCTTTCACCACATCATCACTTACCATCAGGTCAAACTAAGCTAAATATGCTTGTGTCTAGAGTAGGTTCGCGGTAAGTCTAAAAAAATTAAATTTGGAGCGTCAATAGTGGGTAAGCTTTCGGCCTTGTGATCGAGAGGTTGCGGGGTCGAACCCCCATTATACTATTGCCGTGAACCCATTCCAGACACAAGCGTATTTTGAGAAGCATATTTTAACATTGTTAGAGGGGTTAACAAGACTGCTAGTGTGCATTCTACCCACACTGCACGTTCTCTTTAAAATAAATCTATATCCACAAATGTTTTGCTTGGGATGCTGAAATTTATCTCTCTAGAAGTTAGGCTTAATTATTTTTTGTTATTGATCGCTGCTTTTTTGATGTTCGCTTGACGTATCCTTCGTGGAGAATCTGACTTCTCGGAAATAGTAACTTATGCCACGAACTCATAGTTTATTTGCTGTTCGAACTGCTCGCACAGTGTCTCATTCCAACTCACCTTTGGTTCGTGGGCTCGCAATCTACGAGTTTACTAATATTACAAAGAGGTAAAAGTTTGTAGGTTTGTATGTAGGAGTCTCCGAGAGTAATGATCCAATTCAAATTTATTTTTCATTTGTAGTAAGGTGCACTATTTTGGTAGTGCTATACTATGCTTTTGTTTATTCTATTTGAGTTATTTTTATTAATTTCTGTTATGTTGTTTGCTCTTTTCACAGCGTAAATATTCCTAGCTTATTTCTTATTACTATTTCCTTTATTAAACTCATTTCTCAAAAATTACATTTTTAAATACTTTTTCTATAAAAAACTTACAAAAAAAAATGGCAGTCCACTGGTGTCGGGAGCAGGGTCTAAGCTACCGGTGGTTAGGTTTCCAGAAAAAGGAACCTCCTCACAATACGAGCTGTATCGAGGAGAACTGCCTTCTGTATCAGGCCCTTTATCCAGCTGTGCAACGCCAGCTTCGACAGATGGTCGTCGAAGCTTTTAGTTATCAGCCCATTGACGGCAACAACTTCATGAGCTAAGTCGAGATACTTTATGAGTTTCTCTTTCTCAGCTTTCACGAGATTCTCGTCATGTGGGATGGTAACATCGATTATCATTGCGCGGCGCACTAATCGGTCTATCACCACTATGTCAGGCTTATTGGCAACACTGCCCTGCACTAACTAAAAGGCCGTTAACCCGCAAATGGTCATTTTTCACTTTTTAATGTATACTTAAACTACATTCGATTCTCTATTTTTTGGTCTAAGAATCATTTCCCTACGATTAATACTTTTCGAGATATGGCAATTTTGCTGAGCAGTTAAATAAACAAAATATTTTTTTCACTCCCTTTGTTAAAAAGTGACTAAACCACAATACTTGTATACACAATACTAAAATATAATACAATACTAAAAGATTATTTTATTTACTTTAAAAAACCTCACATATATTGTGCACAGAAGCTATGCCCACAAAAATAATTTACCATCGTCCTCTAACGTAGTTTTGTAGAAAAATCATTTCCCACCTATTTTTACGTTTACTCGAAAAATACTTTTTGGGGTTAGCGACTTTTTAGTTAGTGTAGGGCAGAACAATAGTCCTACCAGTGATGATCAGTGATCGGAATAGGCTGAGTATATTTACCTAAAGTTAAAAAAAGAACAGAGACGGAAGACTTCCTTATGACATTTTTTAACACGCTTTTATTAGGTCGACCTGTATGTAACTAACTATGTAATGAAATCTAAGGTAACTAATTTAACCATCTTCCAAGGGTCGTAGCGCAATGAAAATTGGCAGCTGTATATAGTTCTGATGACAATATAATAATATGGTACTGTCGAACTGATCTGATGATGGAGCCGGAAGATATGAACTGGAACTTCATGATGGAAAATCGTATCATAGCTGTTTTGGATTTCTTAGAAAGGTCTTGTAATGAACTTTGATCACGATTAGGTTTCAAGGTCTGATGATGAAGCCGGAAGATAGGCACTGGCATTCCATGATGGAATATCGTATCATAGTCGAGCTTGCACTTGTGAGAAAGGCCACGTAATGGACTTTGAACACGATCAGGTTTCAAGGTTATAACAAACCTAAAGAAAATCTGTTATCGGTTTTCTTAACCTTTTTGAATTACCGCGTAATCCATAGATTTATTATTAGGTCGATCTGTAACGAACTAAATATGCAATAAAATCTAAGAATCTGAATTAAACGTACTTCTAATTGTTGTATCATCATGAAACTTGGCAAATATATGAAGATTAGACGACAATAGAATATTATGGTACCAGCTGGTCTGACGATGGAATTGGAAGGTGGCTGATGGAGCCTTGGACTGCCTACTAGTAAACATTTCTAATTTCTGCTCATTACATTAGTCCTAAAAGCGTGTTTTGGTTTTTTAAACTATTCATTTACTATTTTACCGTTAAATTTATCGGAACTTTAATTATGTAACTTTCAATATCTTATTTTATCATTAACATTATAAATGCTTTAATAAAACGTTATCAATGTTTTGATAAATAAAATAATCAATATTAAAAATATTTTATGTTGGTTGAACATTTCAATATAACATGAATATGTAGTATACGTAGCACACCCTTCACTTTGATAACCAATCGCTCATACAATGCACAAAGGAATATTCTTTATTAAAATAGAATTGTGTATATATAATAGTAGTGTTTACATTAGTTGAACAGTGGTCACTGTGTGAGAGCGCGGCCCTCCGCCCACGTCTCATGTAACTGTTGACATTATATTTAATTTATACTATTTATATTCCTTTGTGCATTGTATGAGCGATTGGTTATCAAAGTGAAGGGTGTGCTACGTATACCTACTACAAATATATTAATGACTTTGAAATCCTTTTTATATATTTATTTTAAAGATACATATGTACAAACAAAAGAATACAAACCTTTAGGAACAAATCTTAACATAGTATAAAGCAAAGTCGCTTCCCTGTGTCTGTCCCTATGTATGCTTAAATCTTTAAAACTACGCAACGGATTTTGATGCAGTTTCTTTCAATAGAAAGAGTGATTCAATAGGAAGGTTTTTAAGTATATAACATGCATAATATAGTAGAGAAACACTGATAATTTTTGAGGTTTCTAATGTGATGTCGCAAATAAACACATTTTTTTGCGCTTGCTTTGCAAACCCTGGCTGAACCCTACGAGATAGATCAAAATAATGTACTACAGTATTGTACGCCTTAAAAAGTTCAACAAAAATATCCTCAATGGCATTTGTCTATGTCTTATAGATGACCCACAACAACCATTTTTTATCCTTTACTTTTTACAAGAAATACGAGCATATTTTACGAAGCGAATTTAAGCAATACCGCATTAATCCTTATCCAATTAAGTACCATAAATACATTGTGCATTTAATATAAATCAATATTGCCCTTTACAGAATATAATTCAAATAAATAGTTTCGAAGATATTACAGATTTAAAATGCAAGGACATAGCGGTTGCGGCGCGGTGCCGGCGGATGCACGGCGCGCGTGCCTATGTTGCTTAGATTTGAGCGTTGAATGTTTTTTCCATGGTAAATTATGTGCGCACTTTCAAGAATAATTACTAAAGAGAACATGTATGTCAAATGACAAAAAGGCTGTCAACAATGTATATAAAGATATTCTATAGTATATTTAATATAAACATTGCACCCGTGCGAAGCCGGGGCGGGTCGCTAGTAAGTTATAAATTGAAGCCTTTACATTTATTTTTTGGTTGATCGCCCATCACCGCGGTACTGTCACTATTCGGTTATTTTAATCAATAATTATAATTTTAAATAATACATTTTTCATGATTAATGTTATCGATTTAACATGTAGATATTGTTATATACCAATTTATATTCCACGGTTGTATAACATATTATAAGCAAACATAAGCATGTCTATATATTAATATAAATTAATAGTTTAAAAATACTAGAAAAACACGCTTTTATAAATGCACGTAAAACAAATGTTGCTGTTTCTTTTTTTTGTAGTTTTTGCCATATTATTCCCACGAGTAGTGAACAATTAAACGTTCGATCCCCCAGAGGATTTGAAAGTGACATCTATAAAAAAATTATCCATATTACGCGGTAATTCAAAAAGGTTAAGAAAAACCGATAACGGATTTTCTTTAGGTTTTTTATAACCTTAAAACCTGATCGTGTTCAAAGTCCATTACGTGGCCTTTCTCACAAGTGCAAACACGACTATGATACGATATTCCATCATGGAATGCCAGTGCCTATCTTCCGGCTTCATCATCAGACCTTGAAACCTAATCGTGGTCAAAGTTCATTACAAGAGTTTTCTAAGAAATCCAAAAAAGCTATGATACCATTTTCCATTATGAAGTTCCAGTTCATATCTTCCGGCTCCATCATCAGATCAGTTCGACAGTACCATATTATTGTATTGTCATCAGAACTACATACAGCTGCCAATTTTCATTACGCTACGACCCTTGGAAGATGGTTAAATTAGTTACCTTAGATTCCACAACATAGTTAGTTACATACAGGTTGACCTAATAAAAGCGTGTTGATTATAAAGTGGAAGAGTTTGTTTGTTTGCTTGAACACGCTAATCTCTGAAACTACTAGTTCGAATTGAAAAATTATTTATGTGTTGTATAGTCTATTTAAGTCGATCGAACGATCTAATATTTGATTAGATCGATAAGAGCAAAGTATCAATAAAAAATTTTGCATAATCGGGAAATTATCTTTTGAGAGTTACGCCACCACTGATATCCGCATGGACGGAGCCACGAGCAACAACTAGTCAATCTATTAATTTGAAATAAATTGAATAAATATTAAGTAATAGATCTTTACTATGAAACAAACAAAAAGTTTAAAAGAATCGTCAAAATCGTTACCTGAGAAATGATGCAACAGATGTATATTTTTAATTTAGTTGAAAATAAAACAAAAATGTGCAAAAAGTTCTAAGGAAGAATGTTTAGCTGATAGAAGCTTTAATTGTAATAATTTGATGTAAAAATTTACATAGTTAAGGTTTCTAGCAAATTTACCGATAAAAAAAAATATTGTCATAAGGAAGTTTCCAATTTCCGTCTCTGTTCTTTAAAGTTTAGGTAAATATACTCGGCCTATTCCGATCACTGGTGATGATAGACCGATTCCAGTACAACGTGACATGGTCATTTTTGAGAACTGGGTCGGGCACATACTTGTAATACGGTACCTCAAAATCGACAAGTTTGTATTTCAAAGCAAGTTGCTGGTGGATAATTCTGGCTACTTGGTTGTGTCTATGCAAGTACTCGCCGTTAGCCAGACGAGAACAACAACAATATTATTATTATTTTGTCTTTCTTTATGATATTTTGGATTTCTCTATTTACTTGTAGGTACATGTTTCTGTTAAATAAATAAATAAATGATACCTGATGATAAGGTATTTCTTTTTCAAAAATGAACAATTTTCGTGAAAAAAAAAAATTGGCCTTAGCTTTGACCCAAAAATTATCTCTTGCCTCTCAGTTTTAATTTGGCCATATTCGAATTGGATGATGGGTAACATGGGAATCGAAAATAAAACGAAAAAAAAATTATATTAAAAATAAGTCATTTATTTAAAAACAAAAAAATATTTTTCCACAAATGCTACCCACCACCCGATTCTTGTTAGTTTTACAAAAAATATAAACGTTATCATTGCTTTTATAAAAAAAAATCTTTTAGCATTGTTATACCATTATTATCAGTGATCGGTGTAGGTAGATTGATTTTTGGTACTTGTATCATAAATGCACACAGAAAGAATAACATGGATAAGCCATTTTCCCGGAAAGTAATTCCGGTATTTCCGGATTCAATTAAACATTGTTAATGTTGGTAGTGATATTATTCCTACTCAATTCAAAATTTAAAGGAAGGTATAAAAACTAAATTAATTCATTATTTATCTGTAATTTTTATTGTTTATATGTAATTTTATTTTTATCTGTAATAATATTGCTCATTTTATTACAATTCCTACCTTTTTTTTGAGGATGGCAAATCATCAAATGACTCCTTCCACTCTGGCAGAATAAAATTCCTATATAAGTTCCGGTTTTTTTTTTAATAATCCACCAATTCCGGAGGAATGTCCATATTAATATATACGTTTCGGATCAATGACCCCATTTCAATCTACCTACTCCGATCACTGATTATTATACAGTTTTTTTATCTACATTTCAGTTTTAGACTAAAAAGTGTATTTTCACACGACAAAAATAAGTATGATATCAGATTTATATTATTTTTATGACAAAGAAGTCAAATTAATTAATCGTTTCTAGAAACTTTAACAAAAGGGTAGATAATATATAAAAAAAAAATGTTGCCATTAGATTAGTTTTTCTCATTGTAAATATTAATCTGTGACTTACAACTATTTATAATTTATGGAATGTTCTGTATCTTAAATCTAATAAAATATTATCAAAAACATTTGAGATTCATAAACGCCTCCTTAAAAGAATATATAAATACTTTGACGTATTTTAAGATCTACTCATCTTATGATACTCTTGCGTGTACATATGCTTGAATTAATATTTATGTCCTATGACTATAAAAATAGCATGTAAATGCAAAAAATATTATATTTAAGTAATAGTCGTTCGTTGTATATTATTTGTAGTGAAAATGGATACTGTATTCAATACTGTATGAAAGTCATATAATTATAACGTAACCACATCGTCAATGTGATTTTTTTTATGATAATTAAATACATTGTAAGTTGTGACAATAATAATGCTACTGTTGTTACAGAGATTCTTCCCTCATTGTGTCATTTTAATATTTTTTCTCTACCAAACTTTTTCTTTCACAGACATAATCAAAATATCGCACCCTTAGTAATATAAGGGCACAACTCAAAAAAGTAGATTTTTGAGAAATCGCGTGTCAAGATTCTGTATTCCTACATTACAGATATTTTTTTCATATAACATGCTTATTATTTAAGCTAGCCAACCGGTATAGTTAGTTAACAGGGTAGTTAACCGGTAGCGAATTTCATTTTGTGCCCTTAGCATTTAAAACCTCAGTTTGCAAAAAATTTTACTTGATTCCTTATATTACTGAGGGTGCGATATGTTAGCGCCTTGAAGTGAGAAATATAAGTTTAATATAATTACTGATTATATTTAATTTCAATACCATTAATTGCACCGCAAATGGCTTATGTTGCAAATATTATGAGTTGGAATGTAAAAGCAGCCTGGTCCATCGTCTAAGCAATACATTAAATTTATCTCTCGATCTCAATACTTTAGTATAAAAACCGATCTAACAAAAACTATTACACACAATTCTCTAACAATGAAGGTTTTGTGAATTGACGTTGACCAGTTGGCAGCGCTGAGCGTAACTCCGGGCACCTGTCAAACGCGCAAGATGTTTTGACATCTGTCAAATTTAAGTCAATGTCACGTGTTTATGTTTTCAAAGAATAAGCTCTGATCTCCTTCAGTTCTAAGACCTTAATGTGAATATTTGGTACATCATTTATTTCAATATAAACAATTCCCAAGTCTCGCCTCAGTGGTGCCAACTGGTGTTTTGTATTTTCCTGCAAACCCTAATTTGTGAAGTTGTCCTAGTTGTCTTTATCAGTGACGAGCCTGGCCAGGCGTCTTACCAGCGACGTGGAGTCGTCGTGCGAGGCGTGGCTGTGTGTGGAGCCGCGCGAAGGACTTCGCCCCCCGGTCTGGCTGGTGCCCCCGGACACCCGGCGAGCGCCCGCAGCCCCGACCAGGCTACCGGCCCCCGCAGCCACCGGCGATGTGCAGTTGGAAGGAACCCTGACTGCACATCGCTTGTGGTAGTTAAGGCCGCATCCTGAAAACAATTGAGAAGTGATTAGACCAAGAAAATAAATCTATCTCCTTTAATTTCTGTCCATCGAAAGGTTGTCTGTAAGAGATTGCCCTGTGCGATGAGACCGCCTATTGTACACTAGTTTTATTATTTGTATCTTTAAGTGTATTGTAAGGTGTACAATAGTGTATAATAATCTATACTTATAATAAATCTGTAGAGAGGTAAATTCTGTACATGAAATATATTTCCAAAATAACTATCAGGGGGTGATTAAGGATCGATACTCATGCCAAAAATGCAATCAGTTAAATTTTTGTCTGTCTGTCTGTCTGTCTGTCTGTCTGTCTGTCTGTCTGTATAACCGTTATAGAAACAAAAACTACTCGACGGATTTTAACGAAACTTGGTACAATTATTTTTCATACTCCTGAGCGGGTTATAGTATACTTTTCATCACGCTACAATCAATAGAAGCAGAGCAGTGAAGGGAAATGTTGGGAAAACGGGAGAAGTTACTCCATTTTTTAAGCTTCCGTCGCGTGTGCAACCTTAATGGTTAAAGCTACATCATTTTATGACGGAAATGTTCTCCTTAAAATTATATAAAAAATATCCCACGACAGCATATGTCTAACTTTTATGGTTGACTCACAATAACACGTGTAACTCCCGATAGCTTAGCAGTTCGAAGCTTTCTGATTATAATATTTGTCTACTCTTACGTTTATAACACTCTCAGTCACCCCTAATTGAAAAAGTTAACATTATTAACTATTCCATAAAAAAATTGGCCAAGTGCGAGTCAGACTCGCCCATGAAGGGTTCCGTAGTAACTATAATATAATATGCAAATTTATTTGACGAAAAAAAACCTTACAAATTTCTTAAAACTAGCTTATTTACATTTTTTACAACTGCGCCAAATAAATTTGTTTTAAAAAAAAAACCTTACAAATTTCTTAAAACTGGCTTTTTTACATTTTGTACAACTGCGCCGAATAAATTTGTTTTTCATAGTGTTTTTATGAATAACAAAGTTATATTTGCGGTTTTAGAAAATATGCTGTATCTCAAAAACTGCTGAACTGATTTCGTTCAAACTAATTTTGGTTGAAAGTTTATATTAAGATCTACAGACATATTTTTTTTAGATTTTTCACTCCATTATTATAGAAGTTAGAGGTTGTGTCCGCCACACACACATTTTACCACTTTGGAAGCTTATATCTTTTAAACGATTGACTTTATGGAAAAGTGGTTTTAGAAACCCCGATGTCGTTTTTAAAAAACTGTCTATAGATACCACACATGCATCGATTTCATGAAAAAAAAATATTTTCAGGTTTAGTTCCATGTATCGGGAGCCCCCCTTTATTTTAAATATTTTTTAATTTTTTTCTCAAAATCGGAAAGCGGTTCACAGAATACATCTACCTATCAAGTTTCACATGTATAGTCCTAATAGTTTCGGAATAAAATTGCTGTGACAGACGGACGGACGGACAGACAGACAGACAGACAGACGGACAGACATGTCGAAACTATAAAGATTCCGTTTTTTGCCATTCGGCTACGAAACCGTAAAAAGAATCATATAAATCGGTATAGAAACACCAAAGTTATACATGAAATACGCTTATAATAATAAGCCATCGCGCGTGAATACTGAATCATGCTACTATAAGGATTATTTTTGAGAATCGGTCGCCGCGCTCGACGCGTCTCGCGGTCGAAGCGTTCTCTAGGTACTTAAGCCTCATGTGAACGTGATCTAAACAATATTACCAATACATTAACTTACGCTGACGGAGTCGCGGGCACAGCTATATTGTATCATTACGCTAAGGCCAATAGGAGCGGAGCGCCAATGAAGAATGCTTCAAAATCGGGGTTAAATTTAACGTTAGCCCAAAGTAACTATTCCACGCCGACGAAGTCGCGGGCAAAAGCTAGTAAATAATAAAGGTGAACCTAAAGTCTTCTAAACAGGTTAGGACCCTAAAAGCAGTAGAATAGCTGACGATTCTTTGCTTCAGTACCACCATATCAGTCGAGTAGGTACTTAAGCCACTGAAGTTTTGGATATACATAATATTATTAAACTAGCTGTGCCCGCGACTTCGTCCGCGCGGAATAGTGATTTTCGGCAGCATTTTTAATTTTTTAGGCTAATTATTTTGAAAATAAAACTCATACATAATTTGAATGTCGTATTTATTAATATCTAATCAAAAGCCTAAAAAAATAGATTCAAGCTTCTAGCTTTAAAAATGACGTGATTTCCATACAAACTTTCATCCCCTATTTCAACCCCCTTTTTTCGCATTAAAAAGCAGCCTATGTCCTTTCTCAGGCTCTAGATTATGTCCGTACCAAATTTCATTAAAATCGGTTCCGTAGTTTAGGCGTGATTGCGTAACACACAGACAGACAGAGTTACTTTCGCATTTATAATATTAAGTAAGGATAAGAAGAGTTCGTAGTGAGGAGCTCGTTGCTAAATAATATCAGCCGCATGGGTTGATCTTCAACGCTCAGTAGTGCTTTCCGAGGCCAGTCCGTGAATGAGACATCATTTTAACATTCGTTCGTGCACCGGAAAGCACCCTTCTATCTTTTACTGCCGGCTTCTGTGTTCCCTATCACACAAGACCCGTCTGCCTTTAAAGCAAAAGTGATCAGCTAACTTCTAGGAACGTTATATCATCGTCTTCTTCTATCGGTTACCATCAGAAGTGATCGTAGGCAAAAGCAGGCTAATCAGTAAAAAAAATGAGTGTGGCACTCGGGGACTGTCGCGGTAAAGCATTTTTTATCAACTTATGCAATTTCACTCGTGGAGTAAGTTATGAGCAGTTAGCAGCTGGTCTACATGCATACGTCTAGTCGCACGCACACAAACACCGTGCCCAAGTCTGCCGAACTTAAACGACGTTAGACGATGCACGGCTTTCAACGCCGCACCGCTGTGCCGGTCACAGACAGATACTATATAAAATATTCTTGTGGTTATAACAACGTACAATGGATAACAATAATGAACAGCATGTAACATTCCGACGGATAAAGCGTTCAGTATCACTTCACCAACTATCTAATAATTCGATATTAGACTCAACAATGTTAAGTTTACCGGACACCTCGAATACTACGCATAAATCCTGCTGTGAAGACTTGCGTTGTAAGGTTGAGACATTAACTAAGAACCTTGTAACTGCGACTAATGAAATAGACAATCTGCATAACGAAATCAGCAACCTAAAAAATGAATTAGCCAAGTGTTTAAAAGTCATAGAAATATATAAAAAACTGGAATTCTCTGACTCGTCACATATTCTATCAAGTAGAAAGAAGAAAAGGCTATCTATGCATGACAAGAACAGACCAATCCTAGTTACTTCATCCCCAACACGAGAGGGTACAGTAACCCCCTCAACTACTAAATGCGACTTGAATACTTCTCCTGGTGAGTCTCCTCATATAGATAATAAGTTGACAGAAGGCACTGCAGCATCACCTTTCACTTGTAAAGCAAAGTTTTTGAGTCCTGCTAATGAGTCTCCCGCCACTCAAGCTAATTTGACGTCAGAACCCATAAAAAACGTTAATTTAGGCATTAGCGTTCTCACGCAACAACAGAAATCAGATACGTGTAATATACGGAAATGTGAATCCAGGGTAAAAACATTAACTCACAAAACTATTACCACACGAACGAAAAAGGTCATTGTTCTGGGTGATGACCAGGGGCGGAATATTCGACACACCCTGCAAGCCCTGCTGGGCAATCACTTTCAAGTAATAAGCTTTTGGAAGCCTGGTGCAAAAACGTCCGATGTGTTATTTAATTCATATGACTTTAATACGTTGACTAAAAATGATTATGTTATTATATTGACAGGTATTAATGATACCAATCCATTGGATTTTCAAATTGACCTTTGCGTTTTGTTTAAAAGTATAAATTATGCCAATATTATTGTATCAGAAGTCCCTTACAACAAGTGTTTAAATGAAAAACGTCTGAATAGCTCGCTACGCCACGTATGTATTAAATTTAATGCTTTATTTGTGAATATGGGATATAGTCAATATGTACCACGTAGACATCATTTTTCGGTTAATATTTGTAGATACTTACTAAAAGAAATATTGAAAGTTGATTACAAACTTAAATTTATGACATATATTGAGCAAAACTGTACACTAACTAAATTAAAAACTGACCAATCAACTCAGACTTGTTACATACCTGGCGACGTTGTGATTACCAACTATGACAGATACACTCAAACTTGTGACAATCCTGATAGCATTGTTGACTGCAACTTATCTGTATGTTTGGACAATGACATTAAGCATGGTAATAGTAATTTTTTTCTTGTATCCCGATATATATATATCTCTTAAAATATATCACCAAAACCTATGCGGAGTCATGAACAAGAAAAATGAATTAGAAGTTTATATGGATAGCCTTGATAAAAGGCAGGATTACATGTGTATAAGTGAACACTTCTTGAATGAGAGTACAGCAAATGTTTTTAATCTCAATAACTATAGATTAGTAGCTTACAACACTAGAAGAAATAAATTAAGAGGGGGTAGTTTAATTTTGGGGCATGTGGATAGACAGACTGAAATATGTGAACCAATAAACAAATTATACAAAATGGAATGTTTTGAAATTTGTGGTACGGTCGGCCAAGAAAGTGGTGTACCAGTTTTGATTTAGTTTCCCGGTCATCGAAAATTACAACAAGGTTCGTTATAAAAAGATATTACTGAAAGAGACAACATTATCATGACGTAAACCTATGTATTTAGTATTCATACGTCATATGTCACATATAAGTACATGACATTTTAACCTTTAGTATAAATGAAAAGGACATTAGTTTCTACAAAGCAATTGAAATGTTTCCAAACAAAAGTAATAAAAACTATTTAGACAACCGAATTCCATTTGAAAAAGAAAACTGACAATTGACATTTTGTCAAATATATGCAAAAAATCGATATATTTTCCGTGTTATTTTTCAATCAACTGCATATAAAATCATCTCAATGCCTGCCAACTTGACCATTGCCGAAAGAGCACAAATAATTGCCCAATTTAATGAGGGAAGAAGTATCAGTGCGATATCCCGGAATTTGAATATATCGAGGCGTTCTGTCCGCTTTTGGATTCGTCGTGAAGGAGAGGAGGGAAGTTTGTTGGATCACAGAAGAAGTGGTCGCCGGCCTGCACTCTCCAATAACGATAGAGAATTCATGAGACGGGAATATGAAATCAATGGTTTTAAGCCCACAAAACATTTTGCGGAGATGTTCGATGTGAGTGCCCAAACAATAAGGAATCATCTACATTACATGGGGTTGCACCACAGGCATTACGCCAAGAAAATATATTTGACGGATGCTCACAGACTTGCTCGTCTGAACTTCGCCAGAGAGCACTTAGAGTTTGATTGGTCTAATACAGTGTTTTGTGATGAAAAAACGTTTAAATCCAGTCAGCATGGACGTCTTCACCTTTGGCGATATAATTCAACACGGTATAAAGATGATCATGTAATCCCAAATAGAGAATCAGGTCGAATTTCCGTAAATATTTGGGGCTGGATGAGTACGGATGGTGTAGGAGAATTGTGTTCTCTACCTCCTCGAGCGACGGCTGTAAATTATATCGACGTGCTTCAGAATGCAAAGCTACCGACAGTCCGTAATGTTTACCCGGAGAACGAAGTGCCACAATTTGATTTTGTTCAAGATAATTGTTCAATTCATAATGCGAGGATCGTAAGAGCCTGGTTTCGTTCACACACTGACGTAAGGGTAATTCAGTGGCCCTCAAGATCGCCGGACCTCAACCCGATAGAAAATCTTTGGGGCCTTATGGTCCAACGATGGTCGCATCAAAATGAAAGAACCAAACAAGCTCTTATTAGTCACTGTAATTATATCTGGGAGGAAATGCGGGGAACCGATATTTGCTCACGGCTTGTTGGTTCAATGAGGTCTCGTCTTTTAGAGGTTATAGAGGCCAACGGCGGTTACACCCGTTTCTAATTTTTAAAAATTTTCAATATCTTCTAAATATTACTATATATGCTATGTTTTTGTTTGTTATAAGTATTTTAAAATTGATTGTAGAAATTTAATAAAAGGATAAATCTATTTTTAGCTTGTTTTTTATTGATATTGTAATTACAAGTTTACAGAAATTGTAGGTTTGTGGACTCGCCTTGTGCCTTTACAATTTTATGTAACTTGTTGATTACAATTCTGAATTTGTAGATACAATTTTGTCATCAAAATCTACAGCCCTCCGCCGTTGATTTTACGACGTCATTGGTTCCATCAAGTTCAAACTAAGAACAGCTGTCACGTTACAAACAGTAATAGTCGTTATCAATAATCAGATAAAGACAGCAATAGAAGTTGTCAGATCGATCTGCAAGCGAAACTAATCTTTATCACCTATGAATCTGCAAGCGATATTCAACCTTAGGGTGGTACACCACTTTCTTGGCCGACTGTACTAAAGATACTATCACTGGTCTTTATATCTGTTGTTGCTATCGAAATCCTGTTGATAAAAATTTTGAACAGTTCTTAGAAAGATTGGAGAAGCTATTGGACTATTTATTCAATAGGAAATGCATAATTTGTGGTGATTTTAATATTGATCTGCTAGTGGACAGTAAAAAAAGTACGGAATTCCTTAGTATGTTAAAATGTTATAATTTTAGGCATCTAATCTCTTCGGCTACTTTCATCCGTAATAATAGTACGTCATGTATCGATAACATTATAACCAATCTGCCTCATGCATGTGTTTTAGATTGTGAGGTAGATCACAATGGTTTGGCTGACGGACATGCAGGTATTTTTGCTGAGCTTTATTTGAAAAATCAAGCCACTCCTAATTTAAATGAAGATCAGGTTATTGTAATAAATAAAAGAGTATACAATAGTAAAAATGGTGCAGCATTCGCACAGGGCATTCTTGAGGAGTCTTGGACTGGTATGGGTATTAATACGTTTCGTAAAAGTTTTTATAAAGTGTTTCGCAATAGCTACAGAAAGAGAGAATGTAAAACTAATCTTAATAATAAATTACAATTAAATTGGATCACCAAAGGGATACGCACCTCCAGTAAAATGAAACGTTTTTTATGTGCACTTAATGGGAGTAAACTCGAACCAAGTGTTTTAAAATATAAAAATATCTACGTTAAGTTATATAGAAAAATTGTTTCTAAAGCTAAAAAGCTTGCTATAATGTGTCAAATAAATAAATCAAAAAATACGTGTAAGGAAATATGGAAAATTGTTAATAAATGCACTAATAAAGAGAAAGTGATTCAGCAGGAACTTAGGCTTAAGGTTGATGGATGAATTGTAGTGGATCCAGAGGAAATAACTAACTTACTGGTGAATCAGTTGACTATAAAAGTGCTACTGATATAAATGAAGTAAATCATACTATGGAATTTCTCCTTTCACACACGGACAAGGTTATTAGTGACATGCATATTTCTCCTACCACACCTGATGAGATTTGTTCCATTGTTAAAAGAATGGAAAACAAACATTCCTGTGGGTATGATGAAGTTCCAATTAGTCTGTTCAAGGAGCACATAGCCATATTAGCCGAGCCTTTATCTGACTTCTTCAGTAAATGTATAAAGGAGACAATTTTCCCAGAACAACTAAAAATCGCGAAAGTTATACCTGTTTATAAGAAGGGAAGTAAATCTGATCCTAAAAACTATAGGCCTATCTCTCTATTACCAGTGCTGTCAAAATTATTTGAGAAGATTCTTAAAATTCGACTTTTAGTACATTTGAGAGTAAACAAAGTGTTAAATAAAAGGCAATTTGGGTATCAGCAGGGTGTTGGAACTTCTGATGCGATTTATACGTTATTTGATGATGTTATAAGAAAAATTAATAATAAAATGAGAGTTGCAGGGATTTTCCTGGATTTAAGCTCCGCATTTGACACAATTGACCATGAATTTCTTTTGACTAAAATGAAACATTACGGAATCAGAGGAAATGCTTTGCAACTATTCTCTTCCTACTTAAAAAACAGGCGGATGTACGTTGAAATTGACAAAACTCAGAATAATTATAAGAAAAGATACAAATCTAAAACTGTATGCATATCGAAGGGCGTCCCACAAGGATCGATTCTAGGACCTATTTTATTTTTAATATTTATTAATGACTTGATTAATTATTTAAATACAATTTTACCGGGTATTAATTTAGTAATTTTCGCGGATGACACGAATGCTATAGTGGCAGCTAATGACATGGTAGAGTTAACTGAAAGAGTAAATGCTACGTTACAAGCATTTCATGTGTGGTTCACGGCAAATAAATTATTTATTAATAGTAGAAAGACTCAAATAATGTTATTTAAAACTACAGCCCGGAACACAGATAATTTAAATGTTGCCTTAAATAAAGTTGAACTTATGACCGTTGCCGAAGTTAAATTCTTAGGCATACATATTGACCAACTCTTAAATTGGAAACCAGAATTAAAGGCAATTGATGCATCTATATCGTCTGCATGTTACGCTCTGAGAGCCCTTAGAAATGATATCAATATAGAACAACTAAAAATGGTATATTTTGCGCTAGTAGAGTCCAAAATTAGATATAGCATACTTTTATGGGGAAACAGCTATGAATATAATTGCAGAAGAGCTTTCATATTGCAAAAACGAGCAATTCGGACCATGGTCAGAATCTCACAAAGGGAAAGTTGCCGACAACATTTTATTAATTTAGGCATTCTTACAGTCCCAGGTCTTTATGTTCTAGTACTTTTAAGTAATATGGCCAAATACATTCAAGACTATGAGTCAGAAGAAGAGCGGCAGATTAGGGAAGGCACCCGTAGACTAGATATGAATAATAAAAATTTAACTAATCATAACCTACGAATTGTCAAACACTGTCCACGATACCAGTCTGTAAGATTATTTAACAGGTTGCCTTTAGACATAAAAAGTGCTGTCTATAGTACCGCTTTCAAATCAAAATTGAAACAATTCCTATTGAATAGGTGTCTATATGCTGTAGAAGAACTCTAAGTTATTGGTGTATAATTGTGTTACTTTTTATGGATTTTATTCATTAATTTAGCTGTACATTATATAATTGTTATTTTTAATTCATTGTGACATTATTTGCTATTTTATGTGTAACTAATGTTTTTAATGTAATTTATTTTAAATTTTATGGTTTGACCCTGTTTAATTTTTTGATGATATTTAAATTTATAATTTTTAAATTGTTGACATACATAGAAAAATCCAAATTTACTTATTTTATTTTATTGTAAAACTGTAATATTGCAATTTTGATGCTGTAATATTGTAATATTGTAATTTATTTATGTGTGTAAATTCAGATACAAATTACTTGTTTATGAATAAATGACTATGACTATGACTATGGTCGGAGTGGGGGGTGTTAGGTTTATTTTCGTTACGGAATTTCTTGATTCGGTCGCCGCGCTCAAAGGCCGCGATAAAAGCTGTGCAATAGCTTAAAAGGTGAAGCCGTTGGTATCGGCTGACATTTGTAAATCTTTGACAGTCATTACGGGCAGCCAGAAGCCAGATAATCTGACCCCGAGTCCTGCCTGGTTGTGCTAGGTCAGACAGGCAGTCCAAGTAGAACACTAGTAGTCAGTTGTATCCGGTTAGACTGGATACCGACCCTGACATGGTTGGGAAAAGTCTAAGCAGCTTTTGGAGTTAGCGGTAAAAGGATAACCTGGTTTATTTCAGATTTATTCAGTCCATAAAGTGTTACTATTACATTGAAGGAAATTAAAACTGTTAGTAAATTACACACACGTAACAAAAGAAACAAAATTAATAGTTTAAAAAACCAAAAACACGCTTTTAAGACTAATGTAATCAGCAGAAATTAGAAATGCTTACTAGTAGGCAGTCCAAGGTTCCATCAGCCACCTTCCAATTCCAACGTCAGACCAGCTTGATAGTACCATAATATTGTATTGTCGTCTAATCTACACATAATTGCCAAGTTTCATGATGATACAACAATTAGAAGTACATTTAATTCAGATTCTTAGATTTTATTACATATTTAGTTCGTTACAGATCGACCTAATAATAAATCTATGGATTACGCGGTAATTCAAAAAGGTTAAGAAAACCGATAACGGATTTTCTTTAGGTTTGTTATAACCTTGAAACCTGATCGTGTTCAAAGTCCATTACGTGGCCTTTCTCACAAGTGCAAACACGACTATGATACGATATTCCATCATGAAATGCCAGTTCCTATCTTTCGGCTTCATCATCAGACCTTGAAACCTAATCGTGGTCAAAGTTCATTACAAGACTTCTAAGAAATTCAAAACAGCTATGATACGATTTTCCATCATGAAGTTCCAGTTCATATCTTCGGGCTTCATCATCAGATCAGTTTGACAATACCATATTATTGTATTGTCATCAGAACTACATACAGCTGCCAATTTTCATTACACTACGACCCTTGGAAGATGGTTAAATTAGTTACCTTAGATTCCATTACATAGTTGGTTACATACAGGTCGACCTAATAAAAGCGTGTTAAAAATGAGAGTCAGCTTACATGAATTTTCATATTGGACTATGGATGTTTTCAGCAATAATCCTCAAATAGCTGTTGGGACTGTCCCTCACCATTCGCATCAGCGATGCTACTCTTTTACGAATAATGGCGTGAAAGCCGTCCACTTGAGCTTCAGCAAAGATCGTTGACGCACTGCAGTAACGAAGCAATCCCATCAGCAATCTGTTTTTCCGGTTACAACGTGTCCATCAGGGCCAGACGATCTTTTTTAGTAGGAACAGCACTATTCCTCGGAAGGCTGGCATCTTTAGTAGTGTTTCTTACCTTCACACTTGAGCCCCTGCCGCACGAGTCCGAACAGCATCTCGCCGCAGAAGTCACAGAAGGTGGGCGCCTTGTACGAGTGGACGGCCAGCGCGTGTGGCCGCGGCGCCGGCGCGCCCCCCTCGCATAGCAGCGCTGTAACGACGACCGACATGCTATTATGAACACACGATTGAGAAGTCAAATATATAGGTTAATAAAAAATTAGCAAATAGGTAAGTACTAGTTATGTAAGCCATTATTACATATGCAACGCGAAACGCGACCATAAATAAACATGCAACTTGTGCTCGAACGCTCCCGCGCTCCGCCAACGGCCAGTGGACGACAAGCCGCCGATCGGTTCGTACTAATATCGCGATACGGCGGCAAATTTTGTTCTTTTTACTGTTTTTTTCCTGATTTTTTTTGTAACTCATCGTGTTAAATGGCAATATTATATACTTCTTCACTGTAAATCGTGTGTCGGATCATTGAAGTGCCCCCACAAACACCCCCTGACACAATAACCTGCATTACACATAGTATTTAATTCTAATTTGTTATTTATTAGTTTATTTATAAGATTTTGTATTTGTTTATTGTTTTGTATGGGCCTAGTTGCCTGAAATAAAGGATATATTATAATTATTATTATAGTGGACATCCTACCCACACGGACTTGCTTCTGGAATTTATTTGTACTGAGGAAAAGTTTGTCGATTAAGTATAACGTATTGTTGTAAGTCTCAACTTAGTTACTACGACTTAGTCTCAAGTTATTTTACTTAAACATTTTAATTTCTTTAATATTCTCTGTATACTGTTGTACTAGCACTTCGCCCACGACTTCATTTGCGTGGATTTCGTAATAATTTATAGCTTATAGCACGCACAAATGTTGCACCTTACTACAAAAGAAAGAATTTAAAATTGGGTCATTAGTTCCGAAGATTACCCCCTACATACAAACTTACAAACAAATTTTATCTCTTATAATATTAGTATAGATAACTATCGTAGTTAAATTCCTCACACACATACAAAGTCAATCCCCTTCCCCCCTGTGGTCTGTTTAGATAAGATAATAAATTAATAGTTTAAAAAACAAAAAACACGCTCTTATTTAATGCACTAAATGAGCCCAAACTCTTTTCAACTCATGTTTCCACCTTCCACCTTCCAATTCAAAAATCAAGTCAGCTCGATGGTATCATTATATTGTATTGTCATCTTATCTACATATAATTGCCAAGTTTCATGATGATAAAAAAATTTGAAGTGCGTATAATTCAGATTCTTTGATTTTACAGAGTTACAGCTGGACTTATAGAAGCGTGTTAAAGGCAGATGTCCCACCGCCAGCGAGGAAACGATTAACTGTCGGCTAATTCCTCGCTCACGAAACGTACCATAGATATATTTTCTGTATAAACAAAAGAGATGCATATTATTATATTAATAGTCAATAACTGACTGTTAACACCGCCGGCGAGGACTCGCTCCTCTAGTTGGTCGCTGAGTGACAAGAGCTATTAAAGATAATACCTGCTCAGCAATGATCGTATAGCGGTCAGAAATCACGCCGCGAAGCCAACGAGATGATAGCTCAGCGGCAGAACTATCGGAACTACACACTCGCTACTCGCTGCTCGCCAACTCGTTTTCAGATGCTAGTTCTACTCGCTACTCGTTCATCGCCGGCAGTGCGGCAACTGCCAAAAATCAGTTCCGTAGGCAAGTAACTGTTCTGAATTACAGGGTTTCCCTAGTTTAGGCTCCAGACCACCCCTTGAATATTGTAACATTGTAATTAGTACCTAAGAAATTGTAACATATTGTTAAATCTTTTCATACAATTGTGGTGGAAAATAATCGTATTTATTATTACTTATTACTGACATCCATACTCACGGTTAGCGGTGAGCACGATTTCGACGAGCGTCTCGTCGGTGACGTCGGACGCCGAGTTGATGAGCTGCAGCACGTTGGGCGAGCAGTAGTCGTGCCGGAACAGCAGGATCCGGTCCGAGAGTCGGTTCAGTCCGTTGTCCGGGATCTGTGCAATAGATATTACATTATTTGGTAAAAAGTTTTTATTTCACACTTTTTTGAGAAGTTCTCCTGGTACTTCACCATCAGCTTCACTTCATCATATGCATTGTGACGAACATATTGTGCTTAATAACCATATTCCAGTAATCGAAGCGGAACCCATGAAATACTTATTATTCCTGCCTACTTATATATTGAGTAGTTCCAGTGGCCATCTGTGGTCTTCATCATCAGGTCCACTTCACAAATTGTGTGTTTCGAATGCAACTACATTCAAGTACAAGTACAAGTTACTATAAAAAATACTCAAATCACTATAGGTGTACCTATAATATTTGAAGAGTTCCCTCGATTTCTCCAGGATCTCTTCATCAGATCTTGACTTGGTGACAATGAGACCAATTTCGAAGTATACCCTTTCAAACAATAAAAACTTTTTACCAAAAAATTAAACCGACTCCCAAAAAACACTGCAAAGTGAAAAATAACTTTAATTTCGGTAGTCGGTGTCTTTAGTTTTGTATTTTCGTTTTTGGCACCGACTTCCGAAGTTAAAGTTATTTTTCACTTTGCAGTGTTTTTTGGGAGTCGGTTTAATTTGTTGGTAAAAAGTTTTTATTTAACTCTTTTTAGTTGGTCTATTTTTAATTTGCCTAGTTACAAGAGCCTAACTATCAACTACTTATAACCTTTTACAAAATATTGCTTTTCCCAATGCTGGGCCGTTAATTGTTGAGGAGTTCTCCTGGTACTTCACCATCAGCTCTACATCACCATATGCATTGTGACGAGCATAAAGTGCGTAACATCCATATTCAAGTAATCGAATCGCAATCCACTCAATACTTATTATTGAGTAGTTTCGGCGGCCATCTGTGGTCTTCATCATCAGTTCCACTTCCTCAAATGGTACTTTTTGAGAGCAACTACACAAGTTACTATAATAAATACCCAAAACGACATAGGTGTGCCTATAATATTTGAAGAGTTCCCTCGATTTCTCCAGGATCCCATCATCAGATCCTGACGTTTATGAAAATGGGACCAATATCGAAGTATACCCTTTCAATCAAAAAAAGAATTTTCCAAATCGGTTCAGCCGTCTTCGAGTAATCGATGATCTTACATTAAAAAAAAAAAAATATACGCGTCGAATTGATAACCTCCTCTTTTTGTCGTCGGTTGAAAAAAGAATTTTCCAAATCGGTTTAGCCGTCTTCGAGTAATCGGTGATCATACATAAACCAAAAAGTATACGCGTCGACTTGATAACCTCCTCCATTTTTTGCCGTCTGCTGAAAATGGTCAGTAAAGTAGATAGACAAGCCAATGAAGAAGATACTTTAAGCCTTGTCTTGAACGTCCTAAATCATCATCATATTTCTGCTTAGTCTATCTGATCTCCAAAAGTTACCCCATGGCAAGACTGCAATCAGATTTTCTGGTTTCTGACTATCCGTAGCGACTGTCAGAGATGTTCAAAAGTTTAACTTTCTTTCCGAGGCTCGAAGGAATATCGATAACGTGATAAAACCACCGTATAAAGTTACCACTACTGCGACACAGGCCTCTTCTCTATGAGAGGCAATGATAATTGGAGAATGCCGCATGTCTTCGGATTTTAGGTCCAAGGACATGTCGGAATCCTCAAGTTGTTCTTATTCGCCGATTTGAGAGCAGTGGTGATGATGAAAATTTCTAAAAGTAATGTGCGTATCTAGATTCGAACCAACAACCTACAGCTAGTAAGTCTTGCCTGTAACCGTGCCTGTGTATAAGGTGACAAAAGTTCCGTTGTCTGGATCTGAACCTTTTTTGGATCAGCTAAAGCAGCTGGGAAACTTATCATTTCGCTACACCTTTTCATTTACCATTGTTGAGCTAGCTTTCTCTGTTTGGTTATTTGCTGAGTTCAATTTTGATTGGTGTCCTACGTTGTACTCAAAACTACTTCTCGTCTAACCAACAAAGCTCACCTTGTCATGTACAAACTTGACAGCAAGCTCCTTGAGATGGGCCAGCGTGAGCAGATGCGCGGGCGCCGCTACCGCGTCCCGCACTACGCCCAGCTGGAACAGGAACGTCACGTCGTCCTCCATGTCGCCGCGTCACCTGCGCAACAACAACATACATAATGCTGAAGTAATGGAACTACGGAGAGTCATCAGCGTGTGGGATGGTTAAAGGTTCCAACTTTTGATGGAACGCGGAACTTTTACAGATTTAGTTTTTGCCTACCAGTCATGATTTTTTATTTAGGATATAAATAAAATTCGTTTAATTCAGGTCTGTAACCCATATAATATAAAAAGTTAACAATTTATTCTCCACTAGCTGTGCCCGCGACTTCGTCCGCGCGAAATAGTGACTTTAAGCAGCATTTTTAATTTTTTAAACTAATTATTTTCAAAATAAAACTCATACATAATTTGAATGTCGTATTTATTAATATCTAATCAAAAGTCTAAAAAAAAATGTTTAACAAAAAATAGAACCGACTTCCATATCAAAACACTACAAAGCTAAAAATAACTTTAATTTCGTTAGTCGGTGTTATTGGTTTTGGATTTTCTGTTTTTTTCACACCGCCTTCCGAAATTAAAGTTATTTTTAGCTTTGTAGTGTTTTGATATGGAAGTCGGTTCTATTTTTTGTTAAAAATTTTTTTTCACGCTTTTTAGTGGGTCGGTTTGTAATTTATCTAGTTACAAAAACCATAATGTCAACAACTTATCACCTTTTACAAAATGTTTCCTTTCCCGATGCATATCTGTTAATTTTTGAGGAGTTCTCCTGGTACTTGACCATCAGCTCTACATCACCATACTCGTATGTATTCCGACGAGCATAAAGTGTTTAACATCCGTACTCAAGTAATCGAATCGCAATCCACGAAATACTTATTATTGAGTAGTTTCAGTGGCCATCTGTGGTCTTCATCATCAGTTCAACTTCCCCAAATGGTACTTTTCGAAAGCAACTGCTCAAGGTACTATAAGAAATACCCAAAACGCTATAGGTGTGCCTATAATATTTGAAGAGTTCCCTCGATTTCTCCAGGATCCCATCATCAGATCCTGATTTCGTAACAATGGGACCAACTAGAAAGTATACCTATTCGAACAAAAAAAAATTTTTCATATCGGTCCAGCCATCTCCGAGGTATGAGGTAACATACATAAAAAAAAAAAAAAGTTCAAGACGAATTGTAAACCTCCTTTTTTTCAAGTCGGTTAAAAATATGTATAAAAAAAAAAGTTCAAGACGAATTGTAAACCTTCTTTTTTTCAAGTCGGTTAAAAATATGTTTCAAGCTTCCAGCTTTAAAAATGACGTAATTTCCATACAAAGTTTCATCCCCTATTTCAACCCCTTAAGCCCGATTTACACTTCAATAAGTACAGTAGCGAGTTAAGAACTCAGACAGTTAAGTAATAAGTAGTAAGTTGTAAGTAGCGTCCAAACGTAGGCGAGTGAGTAGTCATAAGTTGCTATCCCGAGAAGAAGACTAGTCGCGTCGGTTATTGTATTTTTTTCTGTGCTGTGATTGTTTAGTTCCTCCGAAACAGTTGTTTTAATCCAGAAAATGGACGTTGAATTACTCAATACCAATTTACGTGCTATAGTGACAGAATTAGTATCAATACTTTCAGAACACACTGAAAATGAAATAAAATGAATGAAATAAATACGTGTTCGCGGCCGCTACCTACAAATTTATGGTCTGTTCACTGTACTAAACTCGCCCGTCTACATTCCAGCCAGTTAAGTTGGCGGGGTGCGGGAGACGCGAGAGAGGGGGCTACTTCGCACTGGACTCGCCGAAAAATAGGATCGCGATCTATTTAGCTCAACTTAATCAACAACTTACTACTTAACTCGCTTTTACCGTTCAAACTACATTAACAACTTAACTCGCCAATGACGCAAGTTAACTCGCTACTGTACTTGTTGAAGTGTAAATCGGGCTTTACAGCCCTTTTTTAACCGACTTCAAAAAAAGGAGGTTTACAATTTTTTTTTAATGTATGTTACCTCATAACTCGGAGATGGCTGGACCGAATTGGAAAATTCTTTTTTCGTTTGAAAGTGTATACTTTCTAGTTGGTCCCATTGTCGTGAAGTTTGGATCTGATGATGGGATCATGGAGAAATCGAGGGAACTCTTCAAATATTATAGGCACACCTATAGCGTTTTGGGTATTTCTTATAGTACCTTATGCAGTTGCTCTCGAAAAGCACCATTTGAGGAAGTGGACCTGATGATGAAGACCTCAGATGGCCACCGAAACTACTCAATAATAAGTATTTCGTTGATTGCGATTAGATTACTTGAATATGGATGTTAAGCACTTTATGCTCGTCACAATGCATATGGTGAAGTAGAGCTGATGGTGATGTACCAGGAGAACTCCTCAAAAATTAACGGCTCTGCACCGGGAAAAGCAATATTTTGTAAAAGGTGATAAGTAGTTGACATTTTGGCCTTTGTAACTAGATAAATTACAAACCGACCCACTAAAACGCGTGAAAAAATACTTTTTTGCAAAAAATAGAACCGATTTCCATATAAAAACACTACAAAAGCAAAAATAACTTTAATTTCGGAAGGCGGTGTCTTTAGTATATATTTTCGTTTTTCACACCACCTTCCGAAATTAAAGTTATTTTTGCTTTTGTAGTGTTTTTATATGGAAGTCGGTTCTATTTTTTGCTAAAAAGTTTTTTTCGCATTAAAAAGCAGCCGCAGATGTCCTTTCTCAGGCTCTAGACTATGTCCGTACCAAATTTCATTAAAATCGGTTCAGTAGTTTAGGCGTGATTGCGTAACACACAGACAGAGTTACTTTCGCATTTATAATATTAGTAAGGATTGTCCGTCTTGCATTAAAAATATTACAGATCAGAATTACAAGTAAAATAATTAATGATTTTAAAATTATGAAAAGTAGCAATTTATTAACAAAAAAAAAATTGTCATTAAACAACAGATGTTTACTTTGTCTTGTCTTTAATTGAAATGTTCCCAAATTGAAACGTACTTTACACAAAGAACCAACGTACAGTAGTACGTTGGTTCATAGAGCGCATGCAATAATTTGACATAATTATTATCTTAAACCAGAATTTTAAAATTTAGAACAAAAATTACTCAAACGGCCTTTACCTAAAGAAACTTTATTCCTTAGAGGCAGAGGTCGGAATTAGGTACAGTTATTTATGTACTTGCATCAAAATGTTGATATTAATATGAATCTTCCCCGGATTTCTAATAGACAATCCCGTGTGACCAACAATATTACAAACTAGTACTCACGCGGGGCTTCGCTCCCGTGGATTCTATTACGGTAAAAACATAACTCTCCTTTTTTGCAGTCGCGTAAAAATAACCTATAACCTTCCTCGAGCTTCAAGCTACTTCCATACCAAATTTCATCCAAATCCACCCTGTACTTTCGAAGATTAGCGCGTTCAAGCAAACAAACAAACTTTTCCGCTTTATAATATTAGTATAGATAAGTAATAATAAAAACCTCAGAGATAGATAAGACAAATAAAACAAACATAATTAACATACAATTTTTATAAGTATTAAATTCACAGTACAAATTATTAATAGTCTTAAGCAAATTCTCAAACTTATATATCGCCTTTTTTATAAATTGTGTAAAATTAAATAAATAACTTTTAATTTAATAAATCACGGGATTTTCTGCTCTTCAAAATTAATCCCGGGATTTGGGGCACATCCACTTTATTCTTTCGTTGTATGAAATCAGTGTAAGTACATAAATAACTCAACCTAATTAAGACCTCTGCTTAGAGGATAATTAAGGACAGATGTTTATACAAAACTTAATCACCTGGGTCGAAACAGTAACTGCGTATGAGTTAAAAAACAACACATTTTCCTTATTGTTACCTCAGCTTATCGTTAGCGAAAATGTACTTTTTATTATTTATTTGGGGGCGACCCTGATGTTCTTTGCTTCTGCAATAACCTTGCGGAGAAATTGTGACATTGTTGTATTTCATACATTTGATTACGTTTAAGTGCACACGTACTTGTTCTAAACAAAATCGGTACATATATTGCCATATAAACTATTACTAATAAAACCAATAGCCTAAGACCTATTTTCAGACCTAAAAATTATACACAAAAATCATAAAAATCGGTCTTGCCGTTTCAGAGGAGTTCGATAACGAAGACTGTCACACGAGACTTTTATAAATTAGATTCATCATTAAATCGGTTTTCTGGGGAATAGAATCAGTATACCTACAGTATGTGCAGTAAATAAATAAAATAGTGAAAAGACAGGTATCATAAGTCAGTTAACCGTCCTCACTCCCAGGGCTCTATTTAATAAAGCTGACAATTAGACATATATGTCAAAAAACCGGTCAAGTGCGTGTCGGGCCACGCGCAGTGTAGGGTTCCGTAGTTTTTATAACAGCCAAGTGCGTGTCGTATTCGCTGACTGATCGTTTCGTACCATGCTCTAACTAAAAGCCAAACATGACTACCTAACTAATTTGACTTCCTATACAAATCCTCACCTGATCCGACAATTTTGCACGGAAAGTTTTAATTTTTTTTAGAGATTTGTATAAAACTTGTCATAGCCGGTGTTTTGAATTTAAATACGGACACACAGCTACACTACTCAATCGTCACAAGAAACTAGCACGATACAACTGGCGCTTAGCGCCATCTATCGACATTTCTATAGAGTTGTTCGAAATTTTCGAGTCAAATACAATTGGTCGACTATTACTCGTAAACTTGTAAAGCCCACTTATGTGTGATAGTTTTCCTTTAAATTTCGTTATATATAGGTACTACTGCCGTGACATTTGAATTTCTAACTACAACCGTTTAGTTGATACAGGCGGAAGGACACTTGACTCTAACGAAAATTGGTACTTTAAAGCTTGATAAGTCACGAACGGTTTACTTAATAAAAAAACGGTTTTACCAAACCCCCAATATTTTTGAAAGACCTATCTAACGATATCCCACACTATGGGAAGAACGAAAAAAAAATTATCATCCCACTTTACATGTATGGGACCCTAAATAATTGTTTTTTTTCAAAATTTTATTTTACCACTTTGTCGGCGTCATTAACGTGTATACTCATGCTAAAGTACAACTTTCTAGTACCAATAGTTTTTGAGCTAAACCGCGGACAGACGAACAGACAGACGGACATGGCGAAACTATAAGGGTTCCTTGTTGACTACGGAACCCTAAAAGTGACAAAATTGTCGAATTTTCGCGTTTAGGCTGTTTAATAAATGACAAATAAATCAAAAATTGACAGGCAAAGTTGTGACATATTTTTCAAGTAAAAACGCGTTTAATAAACTTAAAAATATATCTGACAATTGTCGGCGACAATTGGCGATGACAATTATCGGATTGTAGTGACAATTATGTCGACTTTTGATATATTTGTAAATAATTTGGTTTTATGAAGATAAATGAGGATAAAATGGAAAAAATTGTAACAAAGTAACAGAATGAATCAATCACTACTGCAACTACGATTGTTTGTTTTGAAATGTTTAAATGACATCATCCGACGAGCCTTTTTCACCGTGGGCGTTCTAACTATATTGGAACCCAATGGCTTGATGCGTGACGATGGCAAATAACCGGACAGCATGACATTGTTTCCTTAGAAGATACTTTCGCGCAATCCCATCTTCCCAGTTTATTGTGTTGTGCTGGAGCTCGCGCTGCGGCTTCCTCAAGCGACGTAAATACTGTAATCTCGGTGATAACTATAATTTCGATCAAAAAGGAGTAAATTACGTGAAAAATAACTTTAATTTCGGTAGCCAGTGTTATTGGTTTTGTATTTTCTGTTTTTTGACACCGCCTTCCGAAATTAAAGTTATTTTTGGCTTTGTAGTATTTTGTTGTGGAAGCTAATTTTATTTTTTGCTAAAAAGTTTTTTTTTTCACGCTTTTTAGTGGGTCGGTTTGTAATTTATCTAGTTGCAAAAGCCAAAATGTCAACTACTATCTTTTACAAAATACTGCTTTTTGCGATGCAGAGCCGTAAATTTTTGAGGAGTTCTCCTGGCACTTCACCATATGCATTGTGACGAGCATAAAGTGCTTAACATCCATATTCAAGTAATCGAATCGCAAACTTATTATTGAGTAGTTTCAATGGCCATTTGTGGTCTTCATCATGAGTTCCACTTCCCCAAATGGTGCTTTTCAAGAGGAACTACACAAGGTACTATAAGAAATACCCAAAACGCTATAGGTGGACTTGACAACACTCGAGGTCAAATGAAATTGCAAAATATTAAGCTTCACAAAATGCAAACTTATGAAGCTTAATATTTCGCAAACGGGTCACTGAATCGAAATCTGTTTCTATTTATTTCTATTTCGATTGTATTGTGTTTGTAAATAGATTAGTGTGGGTAAATGTAAAAAAAACTTGCTCCAAGGAACAAGCTGATGCGTCTGTAGATAATTAAACGCATAAAAAACAATACTTGTCTCAAAACCAAGTCTCGCAACTCAGTTCTTCTACCGTAAAAAGTTGTGAGATCCATGTAATACCAAGTCGATTATTCGATTATTCAGTCCCTAATTAAGGGACCTTCTGTCTTAAGTTGTTACGTAATTATCTAACCTAACAACATCTTATAGTGACCATATCAATATTAAAAATCTTTCACGTTTTAAATAAATAGATTGACTCGGCCGTCGCGTGAAAACACAATATATCGCACAAGTAATACATCCATAATTATATAAATTACATTGTTTTTGCGATTACCAAGCCAATCTATTTATTTAAAACGTTAAAGATATCTAGAAAACTGGACCGAAATTGTAAAATATTTTAGTTTTTCCTTGATTCATACACTAAACACTAATTGTACTCAAAATTTGAAGCTTCTATGTCTGCTAGAAGTGCCTTAAACTTTTGATGATCAGTCAGTCAGTGAGTGACAAAATTAAGGAAATTTGACTCGTTATAATTCTTAAACTACTGGTTCAAATTGAATGAAATTTGAAATATACCATGTTTATACAATGCCTGCTTGGTTACTGAAAATTCAGGCTTCTAGTTTTATCCACAACGAAGTTATAAGGGGTCGAAAATGGCCTGAATTGCTTCGAGAAAAGTATGGTACGGCCGTGCCGCTTTTTGCTCGACTTGGCGGGGGCACTGCCGTGCCCCCAGATTAGTCACAGATATATTACATCAAGTCTGTAATGTAAGTTCTTGGAATATACTACAAGTTTCATTATAATCAACTGTTCATTGTTACTGCAGCAAAACAAGATTTTACCGGTTAAGGTAGAGATCAGGGTCCATTCGTAGCGGTCAGAGGGTTATCTGTTTCGAATAATACTCGTTAATCTTTCCATTTGCTCGCTGATTCGTTTATAACTTGCTCCGCTTATGGTTCGCGGAGAAAGGTGATAGGTGTATGTATGTAAGCATCGCATGATATTTGTGAATTCTTCGTAGTGCAGGAGCTAAAGTGAAGCTGGGTATATTGCGGGAACATTCTAATAATATGTTTTCTACCGTATTCGCAAGGGTAACTGAAGAAACAGGGTGGGTTTTTGGCAGTTTAAGTCTGACACTCCCATCCTCTCCACCCAGAGAGGATGAAGTAATTTATTGATTTTCCTTCCAGAAGTGAATGTGACTGTGATTATAAGGTGTTAACTTGCTTATACACTTGGCCTTACGTCAATTTTATTGTTCCAGTTAGATTCAAAGGTTACGAATTTGGGTATCATTCATTCGTTGTCAATGATGCACTAAGGAAGTAAATAGTATTTACATTACTAATGATACTGCTAACAGTTCTCAGTAATCAACTCTCAGTGAATCCTACAAAAACTGAGCTCATACTTTTCACCAAAAAGAGGAAGCTGGCGGAGCTGACACTGCCAAAATTCTTTGGCACCACTCTAAGCCTCTCGGCTGAAACCAAATACTTGGGTATCTTCCTGGACAAACAACTGAATTGGGCAAAACACACTGAGCACATCACCAAAAAAGCCAGTATCTGCATGTGGCAGTGCAAACGCATGCTGGGCAGAAACTGGGGTATCAGCCCCAAAACAACCCACTGGCTATACACGAATGTTATAAGACCAATTATCACGTACGGCTCCCTAGTCTGGTGGCCCAGAACAGACTTAAGCACGGCACAAAAGGATCTTGAGAAGCTGCAACGACTTGCATGTGTGGCGATCACTAGCAGCATGAGAACTGCATCCACTGCCGCTCTACAGGCCATGCTGGGCCTACCACCACTGCACCTTATAGTACGAGAGGAGGCTGCCCTGGCAACCTTCAGACTTGCTATATCCGGGGCACTCTTGCGAGACTCCAGGATCAAACACACACGCATCATGGAGGACTCAGTCAAACGACAACCCCTGATGACTGCACCATATGATAAGACTGCAAAGACGCACTCCTTCCAAAAAAACTACCAAATACAGCTCATGCCGGAGCCCGAGGACTACTCAGGGCCTAAGGAGCTTAGGATTTACACTGACGGCTCAAAGACAAACACTGGAACTGGAGTTGGAGTTTTCTCCAACGATCTCAACATAAATATATCCAGACCGCTGGGGAAGCTCAACACCGTCTACCAGGCGGAATGTGTGGGCATTATTCAGGCGATCCATGCCATAGAAGCCAGGAAAGTCACGGATAGTCACATCCGCATACTTTCCGACAGTGCCTCAGTACTTCAATCCCTAGAGAAAAATTATATCATGTCCAAGCTCATACTAGAATGTCACAATGCGCTGCAACGCTCAGCGGTCGAGAACCGCAACACTGTGACACTGCAATGGATAAAGGGGCACAGCGGATCACTCGGCAATGATCCGGCGGACGAACTGGCCAGGAGGGGGTCCGGCACGATGGTTTTCGGACCCGAGCCCATCGTGCCGCTCCCCTTCACCCAGCTGCGCACATGGCTTAAAGAACACACACACAACCAAGCCCAGAAATGGTGGTCCTCGGCACCAGGCTGCAGGCAGTCCAAAGAGGCGATGTCAAACTTAGATAATAAACTAACCAGGCGCCTCCTACACCTGGACAGAAGAAGCCTGCGAATGGTGGCGGGGACCATCACCGGGCACTGCTCACTGAACAAACACTATCACACAATAGGTATAACGGACAGTCCCCTGTGCAGGGCATGTATGGGGACGGAGGAAATAGTAGGACACGTGCTCCTAGAGTGCACGGAAATCACCGAAATACGGAAACGAACCCTCGGGTCATTAAATTCCCTTACAGATATCCTGAATAGACCGAATGACCTGATCTGCTTCTGGAGGGAGGTTGGCTGGATGGAGTGACGGCCGACATGGCTCACGCACAATGGTCTCGTGCAGAGACTAAGTGCGGAAACCAAACTACAGAAGAAGAAGAAGATACTGCTAAATTTTGCGTGAAAATGGTGTTGCGACAAGACAGGAGGACAAGAAAGGCTGGTTCTGCTATATTAAAGTACATTATTATAGCATAATCTATGAGACGGAATGGGCCGTAATTCACAACGCGGGGCTCCAGTCCCAAGCTGGGTTACTGAATGTCGCATGCCCTTTGGTTTTCGGACATGTCGGTTTCCTCACGATGTTTTTCTCCATCATTTTGAGTGCAACTGTGATGTTCAAAATTAAACAAACTAATGAGCCTGCCTGTATTCGAACCTACGACCAACAACTCGTAAGTCATGCCCATAACCACTGGGCCGCCATGACTGCTCTCAATAAATGAAGAGAAGTACATTTTAACTGATGCATATGTTGCATATTGGTCAGAAATATTTTACAAGTAATTGTTATTTCGTAAATTAAAACTATACATAAAACTAAACTCATATATAATATTATAAAAAATCTGTAGACAGGTTAATTCTGTACATGTAATATATTTACAAAATAACTATGAGGGGGTGATTAGGGACCGATACTGATGCCAAAAATGCAATCAGTAAAATTTTTGTCTGTCTGTCTGTCTGTATAACCGTTATAGAAACAAAAACTACTCGACGGATTTTAACGAAACTTGATACAATTATTTTTCATACTCCTCAGCTGGTTATAGTATACTTTTCATCACGCTACAATCAATAGGAGCAGAGCAGTGAAGGAAAATGTTGGGAAAACGGGAGAAGTTACTCCATTTTTTAAGCTTCCACCGCGAGTGCAACCTTAATGGTTAAAGCTACACAGAAATCATTTATGACGGGAATGTTCTCCTTAAAATTATATAAAAAATATCCCACGACATTATATATCTATCTTTTATGGTTGACTCACAATAACACGTGTAACTCCCGATAACTTAGCAGTTCGAAGCTTTCTGATTATTATTCTGCTCCGAAATTTAAAACCACCACAACTTTGCAATGGAACTCGGCTAAAAGTAACCCGGTCGCAACAAAATATAATCGAGGCTCAAATTTTAACAGATTGCGGTGCAGGAGAAACCGTCTTTATTCCCAGAATTCCCATAATACCAAATAATGTTCCATTCCAATTTAAAAGAACGCAATTCCCAGTATCGGTGTGTTATGCAATGACAATTAATAAGGCTCAAGGGCAGACTTTTCGTGTTGCTGGAGTAGATCTCGGTGTCAGTTGTTTCTCGCATGGTCAGTTGTACGTCGCTCTTTCCCGGGTTAGCAGTTCTAGAAATCTTTATGTTCACGTGCCGGACGGGTCAACTTTCACCATAGTTTACCCGGAAGCTTTGCGCTGAAGTATTTTAGTTCTATAGGTACTTAAGCCTCATGTGAACGTGATCTAAACAATATTACCAATACATTAACTTAATAACACACAAGGAGTTACACGCTGACGGAGTCGCGGGCACAGCTATTAACAATAATATTGTGCGGTTCGGTATTGCGATATTTTTCAACAGTATTATAGATTGACATATTATATTTCCCTACTAAATTACGAAAGTTAATCTGTCTGTTACATCAAAATCACTGAACCATGAGGAAGGACATAGGCTACTTTTTTTTACGTAAAACGAAGGAAACCTGGACGAAGTCGCGGGCAACAGCTATCTGTACTAATAATATAAGGCTGAAGAGTTTGTTTGTTTGTTTGAACGCGATAATCTCAGGAACTACTGGTTCGAATTGAAAAAATATTTTTTAATTAAATAGTCAATTTATAGAGAAAGTCTATAGGCTATATATCAGTACGCTAAGGCCAATAGGAGCGGAGCGCCAATGAAGAATGCTTCAAAATCGGGGTTAAATTTAACGTTAGCCCAAAGTAACTATTCCACGCGGACGAAGTCGCGGGCAAAAGCTAGTATATAATAAGAGCTAGCAGATCATACAATACAATGTGTCAGAGTGTTAATAATGATCTTGACTTATTCTCCACCAGTGTCACGAAATTAAGAAAAAAATGTACTATCAGGTTTTCGAAGAATAATGCAACTATTAATTACTTGTATACGCTTATGTATAACTTCTTATCTTATCATTAGAACTTAAAACGGGATATCTACCATGTGTATTTATTGTTTTGAGTTTCCGATATTTCGGCACTGTTGCAAGCGCCATGATCACGGATGAACTGAAGTAATTGCGGGTGGAAGTTTATGAGCAGACAAATCGGTCTACCCTCTTTCTCGTTCGTTTTCTGTTTCTTATCTTATATTGTATATTAACTTCTAATCTTATATTGTATAACTCGCTCCGAGTACTTTTACTTCTTACTTTATTTTCTGTTCTGTCTCTCTGTCTGTCTACTGTCTCTTATTCTATTCTAATACTGTCTGTGAAAACTTGTAATTGGCCTTCTTATAATATTTTTCATCCATCTTTATCCTAGCTGTAAGTTCTCCAAAGAAAAAAATAAATAAAAAACCGGTCAAGTGCATGTCGGGCCACGCGCAGTATAGGGTTCCGTAGTTTTTATAACAGCCAAGTGCGTGTCGTATTCGCTGACTGATCGTTTTGTACCATGCTCTAACTAAAAGCCAAACATGACTACCTAACTAATTTGACTTCCTATACAAATCCTCACCTGATCCAACAATTTTGCACGGCAAGTTTTAATTTTTTTTAGAGATTTCTATAAAACTTGTCATAGCCGGTGTTTTGAATTTAAATACGGACACACAGCTACACTACTCAATCGTCACAAGAAACTAGCACGATACAACTGGCGCTTAGCGCCATCTATCGAAATTTCTATAGAGTTGTTCGAAATTTTCGAGTCAAATACAATTGGTCGACTATTACTCGTAAACTTGTAAAGCCCACTTATGTGTGATAGTTTTCCTTTAAATTTCGTTATATATAGGTACTACTGCCGTGACATTTGAATTTCTAACTACAACCGTTTAGTTGATAGAGGGGGGACACTTGACTCTAACGAAAATTGGTACTTTAAAGCTTGATAAGTCACGAACGGTTTACTTTATCAAAAAACGATCTTACCAAACCCCTAATATTTTTGAAAGACCTATCCAACGATATCCCACACTATGGAAAGAACGAAAAAAAAAATTATCATCCCACTTTACATGTATGGGAGGTACCTTATTGTTTTTTTTTTCAAAATTTTATTTTACCACTTTTTCGGCATCATTAACGTGTATACTCATGCCAAAGTACAACTTTCTAGTACCAATAGTTTTTGAGCTAAACCGCGGACAGACGGACAGACAGATGGACATGGCGAAATTATAAGGGTTCCTTGTTGACAACGGAACCCTAAAAAGGCCGATATTTCCTATCTTCCTAGCCAACCTAGCAGTTGTCTAACCCAGAGAAGAAATACCGAAACAAACTCATAGGTCCATACAGTTCGTACTGGTTAAGCACATGAGAACCTTGTAGATTTATGTTTGCGGTGCTCTTTTGAAGAGGTAAACATACTGATTTGAGTGGCACTGTCTTAACAGTGTATTTGTTAGTAAACGCAATATTGAGGACATTTGGACAGACCGCATAAAGTACTGAAACTGCCAGACAGTGTAAAGTATAAAACACAACATTGCAAGTTTTCTGGATTTTCGTAAGGTTTCACTGCTCAAAAGTAATTTGAGCATTTAGTAATGAATACCTTCAAAAGTGACAGTACTTGCAACGTAATCTTGCTTTCGTGCGATTCCTGCAATTGTCTTTGTCCACCCTCACTTTAGTTTATCGCAATAATGTAAAATGATCTACTCTGGTTGATTTCTTCGGCTTCGTCTGGCTGGTTTTAGAATAGATACTAATACCATGATCGTGGCTAAATATTTTCAAGACTAAGATGTGCTTACTGAGGGTGGGCCATAAATTAACATCTGTATTCTAAGATTAACGTGTCGAGATTCTTCCGTGTCTCGGTAAGCATGTAAAGCCGTCGGTCTATCATTTGTAGGTACATCTTTGAATGTCATTACTATAGGTACCCGGATTTTTAATTCGATGCAGTAGACTGACGGTTTCTGTGTTGTCAGATAATGACGACTATGAAATTGTGATGTAACTAAATTAATCTATCTATACTTATAATAAATCTGTACAGAGGTCAATTCTGTACATGAAATATATTTACAAAATAACTACCAGGGGGTGATTAGGGATCGATACTGATGCCAAAAATGCAATCAGTAAAATTTTTGTCTGTCTGTCTGTCTGTCTGTATAACCGTTATAGAAACAAAAACTACTCGACGGATTTTAACGAAACTTGGTACAATTATTTTTCATACTCCTGAGCTGGTTATAGTATACTTTTCATCACGCTACAATCAATAGGAGTAGAGCAGTGAAGGGAAATGTTGGGAAAACGGGAGAAGTTACTCCATTTTTTAAGCTTCCGTCGCGTGTCCAGTCTTAATAGTTAAAGCTACATAGAAATCATTTATGACGGAAATGTTCTCCTTAAAATTATATAAAAAATATCCCACGACAGCATATATCTATCTTTTATGGTTGACTCACAATAACACGTGTAACTCCCGATAGCTTAGCAGTTCGAAGCTCTCTTCTGATTATTATTCTGCTCCGAAATTTAAAACCACCACAACTTTGCAATGGAACTCGGCTAAAAGTAAACCAGTTGCCACAAAATATAATCGAGGCTCAAATTTTAACAGGTTGCGGTGCAAGAAAACCGTCTTTATTCCCAGAATTCCCATAATACCAAATTATTTTCCATTCCAATTTAAAAGAACGCGATTCCCAGTATCGGTGTGTTATGCAATGACAATTAATAAGGCTCAAGGGCAGACTTTTCGTGTTGCTGGAGTAGATCTCGTTGTCAGTTGTTTCTCGGATGATCAGTTGTACGTCGCTCTTTCCCGGGTTAGCAGTTCTAGAAATCTTTATGTTCACGTGCCGGACGGGTCAACTTTCAACATAGTTTACCCGGAAGCTTTGCGTTGAAGTATTGTCGTTCTATAGGTACTTAAGCCTCATGTGAACGTGATCTAAACAATATTACCAATACATTAACTTAATAACACACAAGGAGTTACACGCTGACGGAGTCGCGGGCACAGCTATTAACAATAATATTGTGCGGTTCGGTATTGCGATATTTTACAACAGTATTATAGATTGACATATTATATTTCCCTACTAAATTACGAAAGTTAATCTGTGTGTTACATCAAAATTACTGAACCGTGAGGAAGGACATAGGCTACTTTTTTTTTACGAAAAACGACGGAAACGTGGACGAAGTCGCGGGCAACAGCTATCTATGCTAATAATATAAGGCTGAAGAGTTTGTTTGTTTGAACGCGATAATCTCAGGAACTACTGGTTCGAATTGAAAAAATATTTTTAATTAAATAGTCAATTTATAGAGAAAGGCTATAGGCTATATATTATTACGCTAAGGTCAATAGGAGCGGAGCACCAGTGTCGAATGCTTCAAAATCGGGGTTAAATTTAACGTTAGCCCAAAGTAACTATTCCACGCGGACGAAGTCGCGGGCAAAAGCTAGTTCAGGAATAAAATCGAATAACGATGTAAACAATTTTTTACTATAATTGTGTGAAAATAAAAAAAAGTAGAATGTGATTATAAATGGGGCGTGAAAAATAAAACGAATAGATCATGATAATATTTTTTATTTCTTGCAATAGGCCCCTGTACCTGCACCCATTCCATTCATTCATTCATTCATTCCGTTTATGTCGCAGTGGTGCGGGGCAGTCTTTTTAACACGCTTTTATTAGGTCGACCTGTATGTAACTAACTATATAATGAAATCTAAGGTAACTAATTTAACCATCTTCCAAGGGTCGTGCCGTAATGAAAATTGGCAGCTGTATGTAGTTCTGATGACAATACAATAATATGGTACTGTCGAACTGATCTGATGATGGAGCCGGAAGATATGAACTGGAATGTCATAATGGAAAATCGTATCATAGTCGTGTTTGCACTTGTGAGAAAGGCCACGTAATGGACTTTGAACACGATCAGGTTTCAAGGTCTAATGATGAAGCCGGAAGATAGGCACTGGCATTCCATGATGGAATATCGTATCATAGTCGTGTTTGTACTTGTGAGAAAGGCCACGTAATGGACTTTGTACACGATCAGGTTTCACAAACCTAAAGAAAATCCGTTATCGGTTTTCTTAACCTTTTCTTTTAGATTTATTATTAGGTCGATCTGTAACGAACTAACTATGCAATAAAATCTAAGAATCTGAATTAAACGTACTTCTAATTGTTGTATCATCATGAAACTTGGCAATTATGTGTAGATTAGACGACAATACAATATTATGGTACCATCGAGCTGGTCTGACGATGGAATTGGAAGGTGGCTGATGGAACCTTGGACTGCCTACTAGTAAACATTTCTAATTTCTGCTCTTTACATTAGTCTTAAAAGCGTGTTTTTGGTTTTTTAAACTATTAATTTATTTATTAATAGTAATCTCGCGCCATTTTTTATAGAATTTTGTAGATTGCATTGGAATCACTGGTCCCCTAGACACAGGCTATAAACCTAGTTTGGGAGCCAGTATATAATTTATGCATATTATGTGTACCTACATTGTACTTGCCATCTTTGTAAACATATTAATGGAAATAAACATATTATTATTTATTTAAAAAATTATCACATGAAACAATTTCCAAAAGAGTGGCTTTTATCGTGTCCGGTTAGATATGAATACTTTTTAATAAAAATAGATTTATTTAGAATACAATCTAGTAATTATACCAATAATCTAGTAATTACCCATTGTACACTAATTAATTATTTGTATCCTTAAGTGTATTGTAAGGTGTACAATAAAGTATATAATAATAATAATTATACATTTTATCATTTATCTATATTTGTCACGATTAAAAATCGCTCATTTATTATTCGATTGATTGAATCCATCACTATTAGGTTAAATAGGATATCATTATTTTATTAAGCGATTCTAGCGTATGTCAGCTTAAGGCATCGAATTAAAAGTCCGGGTATAGGTTTCAAGGTAATCAGAAGCCAGAAAATACAAACATAGAACAGGTAAAAGTTTTTTTAGGGTTAGTCGACAAGGAACCCTTATAGTTTTGCCATGTCCGTCTGTCCATCCATCTTTCCGCGGGTTAGCTCAGAAACTATTAGTACTAGATCGCTGAAATTTGGCATGAATATACATATTAATCTCGACAATAAAGTGGTAGTATAAAAAAAAAAACACTTTTTAACAAAAAATAAAACCGACTTCCATATCAAAACACTACAAAGTCAAAAATAACTATAATTTCGGTAGTCGGTGTTTTTAGTTTTGTATTTTCTTTTTTTTTTTTGACACCGCCTTCCGAAATCAAAGTTATTTTTGGCTTTGTAGTGTTTTATTATTATTTTATTATTATTATTTATTATACATCAGACATAAAATCCATAGTGTTAGTAAGACAACTTATACTATGTTAGTAACAATTTATCATAAAATACTCAAATACATTAAATTAAATTAAAATTTCAAAATAATAAATTTAAAATTATAAAATTAAAATTACAAAATTAAAATCAAATACAATTAAAAATTCTAAAATCTAATTCATGTATTTTAGTCCGTCTGCTGCACTAGACCCGCCGTTATGCAAACGGGTCCAATAAAACAGGAACGGACAGTCTGGCTTGTCCACAATCACTCTCAGGATACTGTTGGCGCTCCCCCGCATCCTGTGCATCAGGGATGCCGCTCTCTTGCGCATAATTGCTTGAAAGCTATCCACTCTCCCTTCCGCAAACATGGCCGACGCACTACAGAAACGTGGAAGCCCCAACAGAATCCTAAAAGCGTTATTATACTGGACACGGAGAGCGCTATAAGCCCTTTGCGTATGACTAACCCACAGGCTGCACGTGTAAAATGACTGGCAATATGCCTTAAAAAGAGTTATTTTTACTTCATTAGTACGGTCGGCCAAGAAAGTGGTGTACCAGTTTTGATTTAGTTTCCCGGTCATCGAAAATTACAACAAGGTTCGTTATAAAAAGATATTACTGAAAGAGACAACATTATCATGACGTAAACCTATGTATTTAGTATTCATACGTCATATGTCACATATAAGTACATGACATTTTAACCTTTAGTATAAATGAAAAGGACATTAGTTTCTACAAAGCAATTGAAATGTTTCCAAACAAAAGTAATAAAAACTATTTAGACAACCGAATTCCATTTGAAAAAGAAAACTGACAATTGACATTTTGTCAAATATATGCAAAATATCGATATATTTTCCGTGTTATTTTTCAATCAACTGCATATAAAATCATCTCAATGCCTGCCAACTTGACCATTGCCGAAAGAGCACAAATAATTGCCCAATTTAATGAGGGAAGCAGTATCAGTGCGATATCCCGGAATTTGAATATATCGAGGCGTTCTGTCCGCTTTTGGATTCGTCGTGAAGGAGAGGAGGGAAGTTTGTTGGATCACAGAAGAAGTGGTCGCCGGCCTGCACTCTCCAATAACGATAGAGAATTCATGAGACGGGAATATGAAATCAATGGTTTTAAGCCCACAAAACATTTTGCGGAGATGTTCGATGTGAGTGCCCAAACAATAAGGAATCATCTACATTACATGGGGTTGCACCACAGGCATTACGCCAAGAAAATATATTTGACGGATGCTCACAGACTTGCTCGTCTGAACTTCGCCAGAGAGCACTTAGAGTTTGATTGGTCTAATACAGTGTTTTGTGATGAAAAAACGTTTAAATCCAGTCAGCATGGACGTCTTCACCTTTGGCGATATAATTCAACACGGTATAAAGATGATCATGTAATCCCAAATAGAGAATCAGGTCGAATTTCCGTAAATATTTGGGGCTGGATGAGTACGGATGGTGTAGGAGAATTGTGTTCTCTACCTCCTCGAGCGACGGCTGTAAATTATATCGACGTGCTTCAGAATGCAATGCTACCGACAGTCCGTAATGTTTACCCGGAAAACGAAGTGCCACAATTTGATTTTGTTCAAGATAATTGTTCAATTCATAATGCGAGGATCGTAAGAGCCTGGTTTCGTTCACACACTGACGTAAGGGTAATTCAGTGGCCCTCAAGATCGCCGGACCTCAACCCGATAGAAAATCTTTGGGGCCTTATGGTCCAACGATGGTCGCATCAAAATGAAAGAACCAAACAAGCTCTTATTAGTCACTGTAATTATATCTGGGAGGAAATGCGGGGAACCGATATTTGCTCACGGCTTGTTGGTTCAATGAGGTCTCGTCTTTTAGAGGTTATAGAGGCCAACGGCGGTTACACCCGTTTCTAATTTTTAAAAATTTTCAATATCTTCTAAATATTACTATATATGCTATGTTTTTGTTTGTTATAAGTATTTTAAAATTGATTGTAGAAATTTAATAAAAGGATAAATCTATTTTTAGCTTGTTTTTTATTGATATTGTAATTACAAGTTTACAGAAATTGTAGGTTTGTGGACTCGCCTTGTGCCTTTACAATTTTATGTAACTTGTTGATTACAATTCTGAATTTGTAGATACAATTTTGTCATCAAAATCTACAGCCCCCCGCCGTTGATTTTACGACGTCATTGGTTCCATCAAGTTCAAACTAAGAACAGCTGTCACGTTACAAACAGTAATAGTCGTTATCAATAATCAGATAAAGACAGCAATAGAAGTTGTCAGATCGATCTGCAAGCGAAACTAATCTTTATCACCTATGAATCTGCAAGCGATATTCAACCTTAGGGTGGTACACCACTTTCTTGGCCGACTGTACATCGTGCAAACCTGCGAGCCAGCATATTACATCGTACTGACAACGCTCTCCGCTCCCTCTCGATGTCCAGGTCATCATTCAAATCCTCAGTCACAATGTGTCCAAGGTACTTGAACCTTGACACCCTTACTAGAGCCACACCGTACAGACATAGCGGCGGAATTGTTCCGACTGGCTTCCTAGCACCTACCCGAAACACCATAACTTCACTTTTCTTTACATTGTAGAGGAGGCCATGAGACACAGCATACCTCTCACAGTCACCCAGTAACCTACGAAGGGCGTCAATCGAGGGACTCAGCAACACCATATCATCCGCGTAACTTATGTTATTTATTATACTACCATCAATTGAGCATCCGACACCAGTGCTGCTGAGCTCCTCGATCAACTGATTTACATACAGGTTAAATAGCGACGGGGAAGTTAACCCACCCTGCCTCACTCCACACTCTAGTCTATACGGTTCAGATAAAGCACCCGACCATCTGACCTGGTTGATTTGATGGTTATACCAGTACTGCAGAAGGTTAACCAATTCGTTGGGTAGACCCTGCTTGCGCAATTTTGACCATAATATGTTATAATCAACCAGGTCAAAAGCCTTGGAGAGGTCCAAGAAGGCAGCGTACACAGGTGTGTTTCTGTCCGTATAGTACCTGACCGTGTGCTTGAGCGCCAAAATAGCAGCTTCCGTAGATAGCCCAGCTCTAAAACCGAACTGAGCATCATGTAAATTGAGCTGCCCAGCTACTCTCCGCTCAAGCACACTGTCAAAAACCTTTGCAGCTATAGTGGCCAATGAGATGGGCCTATAATTATCCTTGTCCGAGACATCCCCCGTCTTACTCTTGACTATGGGTACAACTAACGTCCTCATCAGTTCAGTCGGTAAATAAGAATGCTTCGAACAAAAATTATACAGCATGGACAAGATCCTTGGGAGATGCGGACCCGCATATTGGTAATGCTCTATACTAAGGCCGTCGTGACCCGGAGATTTGCCCCTCGTCATACATTTTATAATGTTCCGTACCTCTTTAGACGAAATACTAACTTGCCCGCTAGTTTTTCTAGACTCCTCGTCACGCGCACCCCCATCTGATTGAAGCCGTGAGGTCACTTTAAAATTCCTCATGAACATATCCGCGATCTCCTTCGGTTCTGTCACGCCACTGACACTCACCGGAACTGCAGGTTTCGGGCTCAAACGCTGGGTGGATTTCCAAAATTTCTGGAAATGCTTGTTTCTATGTTCTGTCGCCAAAATGTCCATCTTAATTTGATCCTCGTTGTCTTGACAGAATTTCAACTTTTTCTTAAAACATTTACGCGACTCTCTCATATCTACAAACAGCTGCCCAGATTGTGGTTTACCATGCCACACCCAATTCAGAAAGGCCCTCCTCGCGTTCCTGTGAGCGTCACTGACGTGCTTGTTCCACCCGATCACTATGCTTTGATATGGAAGTCGGTTTTATTTTTAGGGTAAAGTTTTTTTGGTGATATTTTGCTACCCAGTTTGGGTTGTGGAGGTCAGATAAGCAGTCGCTACATGTAAAATACTAGTACTCAGCTGCAACCAGTGAGATTGGAAGCCGCGCAGTGGAGAAAAGGCTAAGCAGATGATAATATTGTGATGTAATTTATGTGGTTGATATGTTGTACTGATTTGTGTCCGGTTTTGTATAATATTCACTCTGCCTACTCTGTTTTCGCTCGAATGTCTGCACAGGCAGTTATTTCGTTTCACAAGTATGTTTATAGCAAGATATCTAAGCTTTATGCTAATCGAATAACTATCAGATCATTAGCCACTAATGAGCTCGTTAATGATTGCTAATCGAGAAGGGTTACACTAAAAGTACCAGACTCCCTGATTAGTCATCGCCATTTGATGTACCCGTATCTTTTTATATCAGCAATGTGCTAAGGTTAGGTCTGGTGTCTGGTACCTGATTGTGAAGATCGCCAACGTGTCCCTGCACCCTGGCAAGTAGTGACGAAGAGAAACACCGTGTGGTTTCAGTCGGTAAGAGTCTGATAGAAACCTCGTCTACCCCGAGGTGGAGGACATCATGAGCATTTCCACACGCAAAAAAAGGTAGGTACTTCATCACCATTGCTTTTAAAACGATAACGTAAAATTCCATTCCGTCTTACAGAGAGGAAGCCTCTATACCAACAATGGGAACGATATATGCTTATTTTATGTTATAACCAGTGAACGGAATAGGTAGAGCTATTTAGGTTCATTGACCGCAAACATTGATGTCAATATGGATATTCCACGGGATTCCGACTGATACTACGGGATTTTATTGAATTTCATTATTTTTGTCAATATGTTTAAAAATGGTTTATGTAAGTCAATAAACGCATGAGCGACTCTATTGATTATTTTAATTAAGATTTTATTGTAAATACAAATTGTTCTATTTGATAATGTTTTGATTTATTGAGGAACAAATAATTTGTATGGTAATATGTTTTTGTAGAAATTAGAAATTATTTATTCATTTGTTAACATAGGTAGAAAGTACAGATCTTATATTTATAAATAGAGCGCTATGTTATGCAAGGAGGCGTACAAATGCGGTGTGCAAATCCTTGCGAGTATCATTATTCCAAATATTGTAAAAATATCATGCATTATTTAAGTATTACATTTTAATAAATTAAACACTAACCAATAATTATGTCAGATCTAAATGAGGAATTATTTATATCTAAGAAAAAAAAAAATGTCAAAATAATTAAAGTGCCAATAAATGTCAAATAATCAAAATGTCCAATAATCAAAATGTCAAATAATTTATACGTAAAATAATTGAAAGTTAACGGAATTAAAATATCAAATAATCAAAATGTCAATGAATTAAAACGTCAAATAATTAAAAGTCAACAGAATTAACATATCAAATAATAAAAATTACAGTATTAATAATTTTGGTACTAAATTAATTCGTCATTTAAGTATTCGTCAATGGTATAGTAGCATTTGTTGATTAAGAGTAATTGCATTTTTTTCTTAAATTGTGTCAAATTTAATTCCTTTATGGAATCTGGAATTTTGTTATAAATGCGTGGAGCCATACCCAAGACACTTTTCCTTAATAATGCAGTCCTGCACTTATAATTACTCAAACAATTTTTGTATTGTTTACGAATTGGAACATTTCGTACCGTTGTAATGATTTCATAAAGGTTGGGATTTGATTTGACGAAGACACTGGTTTCCAATATGTATATCGCCGGTAGCGTAAGTATCTTTAATGCTTTAAAGTATGGTACACAACTGTCATCTGTTTTCAGACCACACATGGCTCTAATGCACCTTTTTTGTGCCTTAAATATTAATTCCCTATCTGGGGAATTACCCCAAAAAATTATTCCGTACCTGAGAAGTGAGGCTATTAAACCATGGTAAGAAACAAGTAACGCGTCTATATTAACTTTTCTGGCCAGTTGAAAAAGCGCATATGCAGATTTATTTATTCTTTTACATAGTTGTTCTATATGAGCCTTCCAATTAAGGTTATTGTCAATATGTAAACCTAAAAACACACTTACTTTTGCTTCTTCTATCTCAGTGCGATTGTAGCTGATACACATTTTTGGCGTTTCAATTCTCTGGTGGAAATGCATCACTTTAGTTTTATTGAGGTTTATTATCAAATTATTCATATTAAGCCAATTAATTATGTCAGTAAGTGTATTATTAATGTCAAGTTGATAAGTATTTGGGTCCTTACATTTTACTATAGCAGTGCTATCGTCTGCAAATAAAATCATTTGTTGTTGTGTAACTTTTGGCAAATCATTAATGTAAATGAGGAATAAGGGGGGCCCAAGCACGCCACCTTGAGGCACTCCATATTTTATAGTCCTGAACCTCGACACATACGTTCGTTCGGTTTTAGTTTTTGCACACACTCTTGTAATTTCTGTACATTGCAATCTATTACTTAGGTACGATTCTAGTAATTTTAAAATGTTTCCTCTGATACCACAGCAATGCAATTTCTCAAGAAGGACTTTGTGGTCAACATAATCAAATGCCTTAGTCATATCTGTGTAAATAGCGCAGACGGGAGTCTTTTTATCCACAGCAGACATAACATTATTTAAAAGGTCAAAAATTGCCATATTAATAGTTTTATTTTTCCGGAACCCGTTTTGCTTTTTACATAAAATATTATATTTGTGAAGAAATTGATATATCGAGTTATATATAACTTTTTCAAAGATTTTGGAAAAGACGGGAATTTTTGCAATGGGCCGGTAATTTTTTATATGTGTCTTATCTTCCCTTTTGTGTAGCGGTTTTATAATGACTTTTTTCAAGGCTTCCGGGTATATGCCCTCAGTAATACCTAAATTAATCATATGTGCTAAAACAGGTGCTATAAGCTCAATCACATATTTAATTACTTTTGTAGATATACCGTCAATACCTGTACAACTTCAGAATAAAAATGTTTAAATGATTGTTGATTCTTGAATAAGAAAATGTTACTTAAAAATATATGTGGTTTAATGAATCAAGTTTATCTATTTATTATACTATCCTTAATCCCGTCCTTCTTATATTTACCCGTCAGAAAGGAAGCGTAATCTTTCACTAGTCACACACGAAGGCGAGAATAGTTTTTTATGATTTTACTACTTAAAAACCAAATCCCGGGACTCGGGGAATATCCATATTATTCTAACCTACGGCAAGTACATAAAATAGCTCTACCTATTCCGATCTATGGTTATAACATATAACACGATCGATGTGAAGTTAATGTTAATATTATCTAAAACATTTTCGTCTAGTCAAGCACTCTCACACTCAACTGGATGCGGTAAAAAATCTACACGTGATGGTTTTTTTCTATATCAAAGTCGAAGTTTAAATATATTTAAACATCCATGGTATATCTGTATATTAGATGCATTTTTTTGTCATTAGCTTCACATTTAACAATTACCTCTACGAGTGGCGCTATTTACATAATTTATATATTATGTTTGCAAATGACTAAGAGGGGTATTTCCCGCAGTCAGCTACGTAACCTCTTAATATAGACTCGACATAAATTATGTACACAATAAAAACATTTTAACAAAAAATTTAACCGACTTCATAACAAACAAAAACACTTTTTTATTGAATTTCTTTCGCGTTTGACCACCAGCTTACCTGATGGTAAGTGATGATTTGGTTGAAAATGAAGCACCGGAGATCGGCTCACGTCCGTCTTCCGCAACGGCTGGGGCGTGAGGAAGAGAGTTGCCTCTCCCTCGCGCGTTCGGCCTCCTCCTTGACTAGCATGACTGCTTCGAAGGAGACGACTGCATCCCATTCCCTCTCGCTCCACACCATGGTCTGTACCAAGGCTAGGCACGAGAGGTCACCGCCGTCGATCGCCTCCACGAGGACGCGGCGGTGGAGCACCGCGCTCAAGCAGGGGAAGCACGCTTACCTAGAAGTAACCTTTCCACTCTCGACTTAAAGACCCCTGCCTATAGCTATCAGGAAATAAACTCCGACAGGGAATGCCACTCCTTAGCCAAACAAACAATGAAAGACACACGATGTATATTGAGTAGTTCCAGTGGCCATCTGTGGTCTTCATCAACAGTTCCACTTCACCAAATGGTGCCTTTCAAGAGAAACTGCACAAGGTACTTTAAGAAATACCCAAAACGCTATAGGTGTGCCTATGATATTTGAAGAGTTCCCTCGATTTCTCCATGATTCCTTCACCAGATCATAACGTGATAACAAAGGGACCAACTAGAAAGTATACCCTTTCAAACGAAAAAAGAATTTTCCAAATCGGTCCAGCCGTCTTTGAGTTATACATAAAAAAAAGTTCAAGACGAATATTGAGAACCTCCTCCTTTTTTGAAGTTGGTTAAAAACTATAGTTTTTATATTAGTTATAGTTCTGTTTATATTATAACTAGCAATCGCGCGCGGCTTCGCACCCGTGGACTTTATGTCGGTAAAAACATAACATCTTTGTTTTAAAAAGTCCGAAGCCGTACTCGAACATAACTATATTAAGCGTATTCCAGAGCTATATTTAATATTGAAAGCACTCCTTGTTTTCAAATTGAGTTTTGATCAGTTCAATATAATTGGAGTTTCAGATAACCCTCTGGCATAATATTACATACCCCGTGCATCTTAAGTATGTCACAAACCTCATTCGTAATTGTTTTGCATACCTATGTACGTATATAATATTGAGACAGTATTTTCCGTCACACTTGGATATACACGTGGCAGTCTCTAGCCCTGAACTCTACACGTAATACCGAAGACTTACTTATTGATAACGGGTTAGAAACTTTACGTGGCTTAACAGACGAGTGGCTTGTGATGATCGACGTAATAGTGGTAGCATTGACCTAGGTGAACAGGTGGAAAATTCGGTAAGGACCGGGACTGGATCGACGGCGCTTCGTGTTCCACGCGCGCGTCAAAGAGCTGTCAGGAGCAATGACGGGGCCCGATGTGACCAATGAATGTCGGGGTTGTTTGAATGTTCTGACGAGATACCGCGGTCCCGGAACGCAATGGCAACTGAATAAACCGGCTGGGTTGTTAGTTATAAGGGAATCATTTTATAATTTTCATCCCGGAAAAAAAGGTGAAATTGGACATTTGTTAATATAAAAACAATTTTTTTTGAAATTGATTTAATGTTTTGGTAAAAAGTTTTTATTTCACTCTTTTTAGTTGGTCGATTTATAATTTACCTAGTTACAAAAGCCTAAATGTCAACTACTTATAACCTTTTACAAAATATTGCTTTTCCCAATGCTGGATGACCCAGAAGCGTGCAAACATGGGTTCGACTCCCGCGCATGTCACTACGTCATTGGTAGAAAGTGGTGCGACTGTTGTTATTGAAAGTTGTCTTTATCTATTCATTAGATGGAATAGGTTCTCACCGAGAACAAACTACACATATAAAGAAATATAATTAAGAATGATCTGAGACTGTTTGTGTTCCAGCTTGTTTCTTGGCAGTGCAAGGTTTACTGGGCACCCAGGGTGGCAACTGAAAAGCCAGTACTGGGTGTTTAACCACGCAACAGAATATATGTATAGACCCATTAATCTATAGAAACACCACATCTATACTTAATTTTATAAAGCGGAAACATTTGTTTGTTTGTTTAATGCGCTAATCTTCGAAAGTACTGGGTAGATTTGGATGAAATTTGGTATAGTAGCTTGAAGCTTTTTACCCGACTGCCTGCATGTGGATAAGGCCTACGGAAGCGAAGCCCCGCGCTATCTATTTCATAATACTTAATCAGTAAATTTTTTCAACATTGTTATATTTAAAAACATATTATTTAATACGAATTATTTAATATTCTTTAGACCTATTTCAATATGTGTCTCAATTTTCAACATTCACTTCTCAAGTTCTCAAATACATTCGTATAATCTCCTCTACTACTAATCTCTAAGTTGACAATATTGGCTATCGCTAAACAAAAACATAAAATAAAAAACTTCTTAACAAATAAAAACTTTTTTGCAAAAAAATAAAACCGACTTCCATATCAAAACACTACAAAGCCAAAAATAATTTTAATTTCGGTAGTCGGTGTTATTGGTTTTGTATTTTCTTTTTTTTCACACCGCCTTCCGAAATTAAAATTATTTTTGGCTTTGTAGTGTTTTGATATGGAAGTCGGTTTTATTTTTTTGCAAAAAAGTTTTTATTTTCACGCTTTTTAGTGGGTCAATTTGTAATTAATCTAGTTATAAAAGCCAAAATGTCAACTACAAAAAAAAAACTAAAAACGCGCGAACAAAAAACACAATGCAGACTAAACGAAAAGATCATCAATGTAAATATTTTTTTTAGACTTTTGTTGAGTTTTCAGAAACGGCTAGTCCCATTTCGATAAAATTTTCATGGGACCATTTGGGAAGTATACACTTTCCAACAAAAAAAGAATTTTTCAAATCGGTTTGCAAGCGACGGAGCTATGCCCGAACAAACATAAAAAAAAAAACAAACATCCGAATTGAGAACCTCCTCCTTTTTCAGAAGTCAGTTAAAAATTAAACCGACTTCCAAAAACACTGCAAAGTGAAAAATAACTTTAATTTCGGTAGTCGGTGTCTTGTTTTGTGTTTTCGTTTTCGGTAAAAATCACAAGGATTTAGGAACTTTCCCTTTTTACCCGACTGCAAAGGAAGGGTTATGTTTTTCGCGCGTATCTTGTATGTATGTAATATTCTTTATTACCTCATATCTCCAGAATTGCTGAACGGTTTCACATAATTGAGGTATCAGTAGATTCGTCTTAGCAGCTCAAGTGTTCTTAGATAGGTGACATTTGAAAAAATCAAACATGGCGGCTGTGCGAAGTCATTATACATAATGAAAAAAAAAATTTTTTTTTTCGAATACTGCAATATGGGTATTAAATTAAAGGGCTTAACACAAGGATTTCAAAAAGGTATATCATGTTTATCATTAGTGTAATACTAGCAAAAATAATACAAAGAGAAAGTTTAAAAATATGGACTTAGCTCTTTCACTTTCTGAATCCGGTGGGGGTGGGGCGCCATTGTGATACGACCGGGAAAACTATAAAAATGTTAAGTAATATTTTAACTAAAAAGTTGAAAAAAAAAAGTTATTTAAAAAATCTATAAAAGCCGACTGCTCAACTGAAATGCAAAATAAAAATGTGCTTGTTTCTTGCATTTCAGTTGAGCAGTCGGGTTTTTTAGATTTTTTAAATAACTTTTTTTGGTAGATGAATAAATGTTGCTCCGTTATACTCTCTTGTTAGTTGAATCAAAAAGTGAAACTGTAAACGGTAGCAATTTGTTTTCAGTTCGTAAAGATCACAACATTACACTTACATTGTAACATATCTCCAATTAACAATTCTAGATAAATGTGAGGATGTGTGATGCGCATAGCGTAGCAACAGGTAACAATAAATTCACATTACATTTCCCAACATGATTGATTGGTAATCACTGTTTGTTTGTCATCTCAGTTATATTTAGCAGCACGAGGCGAATGTCTGATAGCCTGCAGGCCGCGGTAACCGCGAAACACACTGACCCAGCCCTGTGGGATCACGGGACCAGAGAAGAGATGGCACTTCAACAATTAGAAGATTAGTTTTTTTTTTCTGGGTGGGAAAATTATCAAATGACTCCTCTCATTGTGGGTGGAGCGGAAGGGAGTGTCAGACTACTGACTAAAAACCCACCCTGCTTCTTCAGTTGACCTAGCATTCCAGGGAAGCGGTGTCTTGTTAGAATAATCCTTCAGTCACAGCAGGCCCTATCGGGCCCCCTCAATGCTGATTGCTCTTTGAGGCGCGCGCGTAACATAGCGCGCTGAATTAGAAGAGATAGGATGCAATAAGTCACATTTCTCCTGTGCATCAACATAAAACTTTCCATACGAATAGGCTGTACGTCGTGTGTTGCGCTTTTTTGGGGGTTCTGCCCACAAACTTTGATTAGGAACCCTCACCATTTAATTTAAATTCGTATTGTGACGAGAATCCAACCGTTCGACCTTCAGCGGTAATGTACTTTACAATATCTTTAAAGTAACGCAGCCTAGACACGTATAGCGATGATATTGGTACAGCTGGACGCAGCAGGTGGCCCGGTTTGGTCGGTGCTGTACCGGACTTCGCAGTCGGCAGCATAGTTCATCGAGACCCAAGCAGCCACAGGTCTCTAACAAAAGCTGCTTGCTAGCTCAAAACCATTTCAAAGTTTAGTTTCACTCCGTCTCTCTCTGTCTCCGTCACCTTGCGAAACTTTACTCACTGACGCGATGTGCCCTTTGGCTGTTACTAGGTGAACCAGTACATCCCGCTGTATTAATTCCATTACATAGCGATAAAATGTCGGATGTTAGCAGCTCGTGTATCCTTCAAGTAGTTGTTATGATTACGATACTTTTCATGCACGTGCCGAGATATCTATTGTTAGAGACATTAATGAGATTCGCCTGTTTTTGTCTAGATATCTGCTGAGCGTGTGCATGCCATTAAATGTGATGCGCTTGCGTACGTACTTACTGAGCTATGGAACCAGATATAATTATAAGTTGGACATAAAAACAATAACCTATTTAATTTCTTCTTGATTAAAGCGAATTTTTTATGGCATTTGTATTTGGATTTTTTTTTATGAAATTTAGTGTTTAACATATTTTAGGATGGTATAGCTAATGGTAACTATCAGGACATTTTTAACCGACTTAAAAAAAGAAGGAGGTTCTCAGTTCGTCCTCATAACTCGAAGACGGCTGGACCGATTTGGAAAATTCTTTTTTCGTTTGAAAGTGTATATTTTCTAGTTGGTCCCATTGTTACGAAATTAGGATCTGATGATGGGATCCTGGAGTAATCGAAGGAACTCTTCAAATATTATAGGCACACCTATAGCGTTTTGGGTATTTCTTGTAGTACCTTGTGCAGTTGCTTTTGAAAAGCACCATTTGGGAAAGTGGAACTGATGATGAAAACCACAGATGGCCACCGAAACTACTCAATAATAACTATTTCGTGGATTGCGATTCGATTACTTGAATATGGATGTTAAGCATTTTATGCTCGTCACAATACATATGGTGATGTAGAGCTCCTCAAAAATTAACGGCTCTGCATCGGAAAAAGCAATATTTTGTAAAAGGTGATACATTTTAGCTTTTGTAACTAGATAAATTACAAACCGACCCACTAAAAAGCGTGAAAAAAACTTTTTAACAAAAAATAAAACCGACTTCGATATCGAAACACTACAAAGGCAAAAATATCTTTAATTTCGGAAGGTAGTGTCAAAAAAAAAAGAAAATACAAAACCAATAACACCGACTACCGAAATTAAAGTTATTTTTGCCTTTGTAGTGTTTTGATATCGAAGTCGGTTTTATTTATTGTTAAAAAATAGTGTGGTACTCGGGGACTAACGCGGTAAAGCTATTGCATAGCATTTTTATCAACATATGCAATTATAATTATTTATTTTATATTTTTATATATTTATTATAATTATTAATAAATGCACTTTGTTTATTCATATTTAAAACACTTTATGCACTAATTTTACGCGTACAGCTATTCACTGTTGTACATAGATGAGAGATACCTATACACCTATATGCTTTCTCACAAACAGCTGCTTACGTATTCGTCCGATTTCGGAGCAGCTCGTCTCGATCCGTGCGAGCTTCGTATAGTCGTACCATATCCATACACCTTAATGTTCAACTAGTCGCGGGCTCGAACTCACTCGTGGACTCAGTTATGAGCAGTTAGCAGCTAGTCTACACGCATACGTCTAGTCGCACGCACTCAAACACCGTGCCGAAGTCTGCCAAACTGAAACGACGTTAAGCCCGATTTACACTTCAATAAGTACAGTAGCGAGTTAACTTGCGTCATTGGCGAGTCAAGTTGTTAATGTAGTTTGAACGGTAAAAGCGAGTTAAGAAGTAAGTTGTTGATTAAGTTGAGTTAAATAGATCGCGATCCTATTTTTCGGCGAGTCCAGTGCGAACTAGCCCCCTCTCTCGCGTCTCCCGCACCCCGCCAACTTAACTGGCTGGAATGTAGACGGGCGAGTTTAGTACAGACCATAAATTTGTAGGTAGCGGCCGCGAACACGTATTTATTTCATTCATTTTATTTCATTTTCAATGTGTTCTGAAAGTATTGATACTAATTCTGTCACTATAGCACGTAAATTGGTATTGAGTAATTCAACGTCCATTTTCTGGATTAAAACAACTGTTTCGGAGGAACTAAACAATCACAGCACAGAAAAAAACAATAACCGACGCGACTAGTCTTCTTCTCGGGATGGCAACTTATGACTACTCACTCGCCTACGTTTGGACGCTACTTCCAACTTACTACTTATTACTTAACTGTCTGAGTTCTTAACTCGCTACTGTACTTATTGAAGTGTAAATCGGGCTTTAGACGATGCACGGCTTTCAACGCCGCACCGCTGTGCCGGTCGGAGTGGCTGGTGTTAGGTTTATTTTCGTTACGGAATTTCTTGATTCGGTCGCCGCGCTCAAAGCTCGCGATAAAAGGTATGCAATAGCTTAAAAAGTTTTTATAGGCTTTTAAGCCTTTTATGACACAATGATCTATCAGGTTTTTTGGCGGTAAACTTGTAAGATGACTCTTCCTGCTCAGGGAGGAGCGAAAGGGCGTGCCGGACTTCTATTGACTCAAAACCCACGCTGTTCCTTCAGTTACTCTTGCATTCAGGGGCCGCAGTATCTCGTTAAAACATTACCGCAACCGCGGCAGACGATCTATCGGCACTGGCAATGTGTATTCATCTGCCTAGGTTGGGTAAAAATAATATTAAGTACCTATTGGGGTTTTTAGGGTCGTTATTAGTAAGTTGGTAGTATGACACTCGAGCCTCGATAAGCACGTAAAGCAGGTCTTAAGCTTGATTTCCCTTGGCTTATTAAATTATGAACGTAAAGGACCTGAGACCATTCCGTGTTTGTTGTAGCTAGGTTGAGAGGAGCCACCATGACTGGAACCCTATAGGCTTACTATAAATGTGCATTGCAGAATATGGGTGCGTCTCATATCATATAAAGTTATATGGTATATTTTAAGTTCAATAACGTTCACAAGATATAATAAACGTGAAACTGTTGGTATAATTTCTTTAGATATAACATTTATATACTCTAAAACTTATTTCGTATAACGTTATTGCACATAACGTTTATTTATATAACGATAAAATGTATATAAATATAGATGATTCTGTTAAAACAAATTTATTTTCTACTTGGTTTATCATTTCATGCACCTGCCACGTTAACCCTTCACCACCTTAGGTTATCTCAATAGCAGCACAGAAAAATCAACTATAAGGCACTGCATATAATATGCTTAGCCTTTATTTAAACTATGTTGGGGAACCAGAGGCACCTGAGTAAACGTATATTACGAGGAGCGACTGGCTATCCGAGCTCCATAATTCAGAAGTTGGGTAAACCATACTCCTTGGCAGGCCTGCTGTCAGAGTTTCAGACTTCTGGCTACGCGTAACGTCAGTCTAATTTGTAAAAGTGACAATCGGGACTTATCGTGCTTTCTATGACTCGGAGGTATTTCAATATGTTAAGACACCCATCCACGTGTAGTTAAATAGTGGAATTGTACAAATCAATTATGTAGGTTGGTTATGTGACCCATTTGATTGGAAATCTTCCACCACTGCTGTGAGCCTGAGCATTGAACCAAAGGTTAAGGGCATTCCAAAAATAGCTTTTTACGCTTTAGTTCCAACATACACATGAACTTATCGGTTGCAACACTAACATGGCGTACGGGAATGATTAATAGGTATCCAATATTTGAGTATTTTTGTTACAGATACGTATTGCATAACTGTTACATTTGTTAGGTTTCTTGAAGTTTGGGCGGCCGCACTAGGAAGAAGAAGTGGTCCTGCTAAACGTTAGTACTTATTACTAATATGTAAATTTGCTTTCTAAGTAATAAGCATAAACTGCCCAGTCTCTTGTCTAGATAGCAGTATAAACATTATAGATGTGGCGTAGCTTGGTGTGGGATAAGTAACCTCGTAATACATCAAGGGGCTTCGCGAGGCCCCCAGATTTTATCACAGATGACTAATAAAACCTTTTTTGCAATCTATATGTCTATCAATATACTACCCCCACGCAATTATATCTTCACTATCATAAGGTGCGCTTACACGAGCAATATTTTGAGCAATAATTGCTTGGCGACACTAATGAAGCAATCTGGATTAATCAGGTGGAACAATCTGGAGCAATTTCAATAAATTGTTTCGGCATTATTTATTGCTTCTAATTGTTCCATATATTCCATACCGCTCCATGTCGCTGATACGAATTGCCGAATCTCCATTGGGCATGGAAATTCTAGTCAATTTTTACCTCTATCTCGTTTGCACTTGTTTGTTTTGCGGCTTCTACCGTCTCGGTTCCGTGCGAGGCGCGGACGGGCGTAAGTACAGCGGCGTCTGTGCACTGCTCGGCCTCTGTCTGTTGTGAAATGTGACTGCATTTGGTCAATTTAATAATATGGCGTCGTCTTCTGCGTGGACTAATGAAAAGATTGTTAAATTTATTGATGCAGTTCACTTGCATCCTTGTTTGTGGGATAACAAAAGTCCCGATTTTAAAGATCATTCGCTGAATTACTGAATTGCTCGTGTAGGAAAGTATTGCTTAGTTTCTTGCAGTTGCTCCTTATCACTCAATATTGTTGTTGCAATAACATTTTGTCAAGTTGATGCTTGTAAGCTTGTTGCCATTGCCCTAAATTGCTTGATGTAGTCGTGACGTCGCAATTGACGAATGTTGACCGGGATTGATTTTAGTTGCCCGTGTAAGCGCACCTACAAGTGCGGAACAAAAAAAAACGAGCTTTCATAATGCTCCTTTGCCAACGTCTATATCAGTTGAAGCTACGCCACTGCATTATAATTACGCTATAGAGATGTAGATAAGAAAGCAAGGTTTGTCTTTGTCTTTGTTGTACGTCAGACTAAATAAATTGTGTGAAACTTTTATACCAACGAAAATCATTAAATCTATGTCTAATTATCCCCCTTGGTATAAAAGCCCTCTAATCAAAATACTTAAAGAAAAATTTAAATATGACTCCAAGTTTAAGAAATACGGCAACTTATCAGATTATGATTCATTTTTAACCGACTTCAAAAAAAGAAGGTTTACAATTCGTCTTGAACTTTTTTTTTTATGTACCTATGTTACCTCATAACTCGGAGACGGCTGGACCGATTTGAAAAATTATTTTTGCGTTTGAATGGGTATACTTTCTAGTTGGTCCCATTGTTACAAAATCAGGATCTGATCCTGGAGAAATCGAGGGAACTCTTCAAATATTATAGGCACACCTATAACGTTTTGGGTATTTCTTATAGTACCTTGAGCAGTTGCTACTGAAAAGTACCATTTGGGGAAGTTGAACTAATGATGAAGACCACAGATGGCCACTGAAACTCCTCAATAATACGTATTTCGTGGATTGCGATTCGATTACTTGAGTACGGATGTTAAACACTTTATGCTCGTCACAATACATAATTATGGTGATGCAGAGCTGATGGTCAAATACCAGGAGAACTCCTCAAAAATTAACGGCTATGCACAGGGAAAAGCAATATTTTGTAAAAGGTGATAAGTTGTTGACATTATGGCTTTTGTAACTAGATAAATTACAAACCAACCCACTAAAAAGCGTGAAAATTTTTTTTTTTGCAAAAAATAGAACCAACTTCCATATCAAAACACCACAAAGCCAAAAATAACTTTAATTTAGGAAGGCGGTGTGAAAAAAAAGGAAAATCCAAAACCAATAACACCGACTTCCGAAATTAAAGTTATTTTTGGCTTTGTGGTGTTTTGATATGGAAGTCGGTTCTATTTTTGGCAAAAATTTTTTTTTGTATTATTTTTATTAATTTTGCGAGGTCGTGCTAAATTATTAGAAAAAGAAATGTATGACGCTTACATCGAAGTAATTGAAAATAGTATTAATAAATCGCCTAAAGCTTTTTGGTCTTTCGTCAAAAGCAAGCAACGGTCTTCATATACATTTCCATCGGTTATGAAGTATGGACATAGTTCGTCGGGACAGGGGGATGAAATATGCAACATGTTCAGTGAAGTTTTTAAGTTTAATTTTCTCCAAACAAACTTTTGGAAAAGTCTTTATCAAACGTCTGCCTTTGATATAAGCTCTATTGCAGTCTTCGAAACTGAGGTACTAAAACTACTAAAGGCTATTGACGTAAATAAGTCGGCGGGGCCTGATGGTATTCCTGCTATACTCATAATTCGGTGCGCACAAAGCCTAACTTTACCACTTACCCTAATATTTCGACGTTCTCTTAGTGAGGGAGTTGTGCCGCATGTTTGGAAGACAGCTTTTATTACCCCCGTGCATAAAAAAGGTCCAAAAGACAATGTAGAAAACTACAGGCCCATATCTAAACTTGGCTTGTTTTCAAAGGTTTTAGAAAAAATTGTTTACTCCTCAGTTTATAGTGCTATTAAACAATCACTTAATAACTATCAACATGGCTTCTTAAAAAACAGGTCTATTGTGTCTAATCTGCTCGTCTGTTCCGACTTCTTGTCCTCTACCATGTCTGAACCATCTCAAGTGGATGTGGTCTACACTGATTACAGCAAGGCATTTGACCGTATAGACCACGGTGTCCTTTTACGTAAGCTGCTGGCAGTGGGTATCAGAGGCGATTTAATCAGATGGTTTACATCTTATATTGAGAATCGATGTCAAACAGTTGTACTCAATGGTTACAGTTCTGTAACCATTAAAATACCCTCGGGAATACCACAAGGATCCCTTCTGGGTCCTTTACTTTTTATTATTTTTTTAAATGACATTGGTTCATACTTCACCCATTCCAAAATACTTCTGTACGCCGACGATATGAAAATTTTATGCCCTGTATCGGAACTTTCTGACTGTTTTGGTTTACACCGGGACTTGGATGGACTTCAAAATTATTGTCTCCTTAACAAACTTGAACTGAATGTTTCTAAATGTTTTGTTAGTACCTACACTCGCAAACCATGTGCAATCGAGTTTCAGTATAAGTTACATATTACTGTTTTAAACAGGATAAGCGTTATTAGGGACCTGGGAGTAACGTGTGACTCTATGTTGCTTTTTAATGCACACATCGATAACATTGTTAATAAAGCTTCCAAAGCACTTGGATTTATAATTTGGTTGTCAGCTGATTTCAAAAACGTAAAAACATATAAAATTCTTTATTGTGCTTTTGTCCGTAGCCATTTGGAATACGCCTCCCAAGTGTGGAATCCTGGTTACAATATTTACATTGACAGAATTGAGGGGATTCAAAAGCGCTTCCTACGTTTCTTGCAGTACAAGACTAGGAAATATACTCCCAATTATATAGCGCGATGTAAGAGGTTTCACATCTTACCACTGCATGAGTGACGACGCATTGTGGATATGGCGTACTTATTTAAGATTGCGAATGGTACTGTAGATTGCCCTGAGCTGTTAAGCTGTTTAGGATTAGTTACACATTGCAAAATGTTTCGCAATCCTACCTTGTTACATGTCCCTCATTCCTACAGGCGGAATTCTTATTTAATCCGTGCGAGCAAAAGTTTTAATAAACTATCTGGTGAACATGATTTGGATATATTCAATACCAGAGCTTCTCGACTTAAGCAATTGTTAGTGAAAAGCTTTTTTATGGTAAAGTAATGATTTGCGTCTAAATGATTTTTTGTTTGTATGTATCCGAACGATCGTGTTCTATTTACTTCCTAATTTATGTTATAGGTATTTTGTAATTACCTTTCTTTTATTTTTTTCTTTTCTTGTTTTTGTTTTTAGTGTTTATAAGTGGAAACTTGTGAATGGCCTTCAATTGTATATTGCTTATTAACATTGTATAAGTTAGCTGTAAGTTTCCCGAATAGAATAAAATAAAATAAAACAATGTTTTTTTCAGACCTAAGTACCAAGGCAACTCGCAAATAAAACATACATAACACAATGTCCTTCCAACTTATTATAGCACGTGCATTATGTAAAGTTGTCCATTGTTTTTGCAGTTCGTCAGATAAATCTGTTGTGGCCGATGTTGCGCAACGACTGTCTGAGCATAGCACGTGTTTGTGGGTAGGCATGTGCGACAAGCCTTTAACACGTGTACGTACGTGTAAAAGCTTCAGAGATTTATTAAGAAGAAAAAAATATTATCATTTATATCATATGTAGTTACCTCATAACTCGGAGATGGCTGGACCGATTTGGAAAATTCTTTTTTGTTTGAAAGGGTATACTTTCTGGGTAGGGTAGGATCTGATGATGAGATCTTGGAGAATTCGAGGGAACTCTTCAAATATTATAGGTACACCTATAGTGATTTGAGTATTTTTTATAGTAATTTGTACTTGTACTTAAATGTAGTTGCATTCGAAACACACCATTTGTGAAGTGGACCTGATGATGAAGACCACAGATGGCCGCTAGAACTACTCAATATATAAGTAGGAATAATAAGTATTTCATGGGTTTCACTTCAATTACTTGGTTATTAAGCACAATATGCTCGTCACAATGCATATGGTGAAGTGAAGCTGATGGTGAAGTACCAGGAGAACTCCTCAACAATTAACGGCCCAGCATTGGGAAAAGCAATATTTTGTAAAACGTTATAAGTATAAGTATATTTAGGCTTTTGTAACTAGGTAAATTATAAATCGACCAACTAAAAAAACTTTTTAGAAAAAAATAGAACCGAATTCCATATAAAAACACTACAAAGGCAAAAATAACTTTAATTTCGGAAGGCGGTGTCAAAAACGAAAATATATACAAAACTAAAGAAACCCCCTTCGAAATTAAAGTTATTTTTGCCTTTGTAGTGTTTTTATATGGAAGTCGGTTCTATTTTTTTCTAAAAAGCTTTTTTTCACGCTTTTTAGTGGGTCGGTTTGTAATTTATCTAGTTACAAAAGCCAAAATGTCAACTACTTATCACCTTATACAAAATATTGCTTTTCCCGGTGCAGAGCCGTTAATTTTTGAGGAGTTCTCCTGGTACATCACCATCAGCTCTACTTCACCATATGCATTGTGACGAGCATAAAGCGCTTAACATCCATATTCAAGTAATCTAATCGCAATTAACGAAATACTTATTATTGAGTAGTTGCGGTGGCCATCTGGGGTCTTCATCATCAGTTCCACTTCCCCAAATGGTACTTTTTGAGAGCAACTGCACAAGTTACTATAAGAAATACCCAAAACGCCATAGGTGTGCCTATAATATTTGAAGAGTTCCCTCGATTTCTCCAGGATCCCATCATCAGATCCTGACTTTGGTGATTATGGGACCAATTTCGAAGTATACCCATTCGAACAAAAAAAGAATTTTCCAAATCGGTTCAGCCGTCTTCGAGTACTCGATGATCATACATTAAAAAAAAAAAAAAAAAAACAAAAAAAAATATACGCGTCGAATTGATAACCTCCTCTTTTGGTCGTCGGTTGAAAATAGAAACACTCGCACATCCCCAGCACCAACAGATCAAGAATTCGAGACAAAACAAAATTCCAATGACATAAATACGAGCGCGGTGAGTTCTACCTTTTCAAGTTCCCATTGTAAGAATTCTTATCAGTTATGAAAACAGCTACAGCATATTGTATCTATCTGTCTGCTTTGACTACAGCGTGCCGTTGAACATTTTCTATGCACATTTATTTGTTGACACATCCAAGTCAACGGCTAAGTCACATAAAATCTAAGTCTATACTAATATTATAAAGAGGAAACCTTTGTATTTTTGTATGTTTGTATTGAATAGGCTCAAAAACTACTGGACCGATTTCAAAATTTCGTTTAACTTTACTTAGAGGGATTCTTCCGAATCCGTATAGGCTATATTTTATCCCGGAAAATAGATAGGATTTTTCGTGGTAGTGAAAATTGTGGAGTAAGGCGTCGAAAAAACTGCCGTACGTTAACGATTCTCGCGAACGCTGCCTATATTTAATATAAACATTGCACCCATGCGAAGCCGGGGCGGGTCGCTAGTATATTAATAAAGAAACAAGTAGCTCTATCGAGACTTGGCTAGTTTTTAGGGTTCCGTAGCCGAATGGCAAAAAACGGTACCCTTATAGTTTCGATATGTCTGTCCGTCTGTCTGTCTGTCTGTCCGTCCGTCCGTATGTCACAGCCATTTTATTCCGAAACTATTAAGACTATACATGTGAAACTTGGTAAGTAGATGTATTCTGTGAAGCGCTTTCCGATATTAAGAAAAAAATTAAGAAATATTTAAAATCTAAACTAAACTAAAACTAAAAATATATTTTTTCATGAAACCTATGCGTATGTGGTATCTATAGAAAGGTCTTTAAAACTGATATAAGGGTTTCTAAAATCACTTTTTAAAAGACATAAGCTTCAAAAGTGGTAAAATGTGTGTCCCCCCCCTCTAACTTCTATAATAATGGAGTGAAAAAAAAAAAAATATATGTCTGTAGATCTTAATGTAAACTTTCAACCAAAATTGGTTTGAACGAAATCAGGTCATCAGTATTTGAGATACAGCATATTTTCTAAAACCGCAAATGTAACTTTGTAATTCATACAAACACTATGAAAAACAAAGTTATTTAGCGTAGTTGTAAAAATGTAAATAAGCTAGTTTTAAGACATTTTTAAGGTTTTTTTTATTCGTCAAATAATATACATATTATATGAAGGAGAGACAGCGTCGTATGTGTTTTTAAAAAGTGTGACGTCACCTCAGCCGACGACACGAATGTTGTCTTGGTGATCACTCATGTTTGGTTGTTTCACTTGTTAGTATTACCAGAGACTCGTTTATTCAACTGACAGCGTAACGACTTTACATAGAGGTCCGCACTGTCCAGCGGCTCGAACAAGAATGAATCTGAATGAATCTAGCGCTCACAGTGCGGCCTTATATAGAGGGATTGTCACACATGTACCCACATTTTCTAGTTAAATATTAAACTACTTAAATTACAATGCTTTAAGTTGAAACATGTTAAACGTTAATTTTACATCTTAAAAATCAATTAATAGTTTGTAAAACAATTCGTTGACTAACTAAAGAGTCTCGCATAACAATAAAAAAATGAGAAGCTACGCACGGTTCACAAGTGGTTGTTTTCTGTGGAGAAGAACCGGCAAGAAACTCCACAGTTACTCTTTTCAAAACATCATTCATTTATACTATGTAAGAGAAGTTTTACAAAATATTGAAATTGACTTGACAAACGACAACATTAGATTTCACTAATGAAGGATACAAACTAAAGCATTGTGATACAAAATTTAAACAAAACACAATCTGTCATCATCAGATGTTATACAAACACAAATGTCTTTCTATGTTGTGAAATTATGTTTTAGGAATATCATAACGAGTTCTCGGAGGTTCTCGTAGATTTCTCGGAAGTTCTCGTAGATTTCTCGGAGGTTCTTGTAGAGTTCTCGGAGTATCTCGTAGAGTTCTCGGAGTATCTCGTAGAGTTTTCGGAGGTTTTGCCTGTAACAAAAGATTAAGACTTCTTGTGAGTAGAATATCTGTAAGGAACTTGTGATGCTTTATGTTGTTATACAGACTTTCAAATATCTTTGTATGTTTGGAAATATCAATGTTAATTAAATTTTGAGAAAATCATCCTTTTATGATATTCTCAGACACAAGCATATTTAGCTTAGAGGGGTTAACAGAATTGCCAGCAATGCGAATTCCACCCACATTGCCAGTATTTTGTTTTATTTTTTTTTGAAAACAAGTAAGAAAGAAATAAAAAAGTTTGTCGTAGATTTCTCGGGGGTAAACAAAAAAAAAAAAACTCCGAGAACTCTACGAGGTTCTCGGAGTTTTTTTTTTGTTTCTTTCTTTCTTTCTTTATCTTTTTCTTTTTATAAAGAGAACTAGCAATGCAATGTAATTAGAATCCACACTACTAGCTTCCCCGCTAACCTGGAGTGGGTTCATGGCAAGTGTAGTGGGGTTCAAACCCAGCAGCAGATTATTAATTATAACCTCAAATGAAATTTGCAGGTACTTTGATTTACACATTTCAAATCAATTTAAAGTAATCAGAAAATTACAATTTTATGTACACGCTTTCGCATAAACTTTGACGCAAAATAATATTTCAGGGAGTATTCGACCCCTGAATCAAAATATCAATACGACTCACCAGGGTTCATCATCTCAATATTTCAGCGTTGACGGCCACTTGATCCGTACGGCTTCTATCCAGGACGTCACGTTCTGTTTTACTTCAACTCGAGTGAGTGAATCCCACTTCTGATGACGGAGAGACAGCGTCGTATGTGTTTTTAAAAAGTGTGACGTCAGCTCAGTTGACATCACGAATGTTGTCTTGGTGATCACTCATGTTTGATTTTCAAATAAAAGCACTTGTTAATGTTACCAGAGACTCGTTTATTCAACTGACAGCGTAACGACTTTACAGAGAGGTCCGCACTGTCCAGCGGCTCGAACAAGAATGAATCTGAATGAATCTAGCGCTCACAGTGCGGCCTTATATAGAGGGATTGTCACACATGTACCCACATTTTCTAGTTAAATATTAAACTACTTAAATTACAATGCTTTAAGTTGAAACATGTTAAACGTTAATTTTACATCTTAAAAATCAATTAATAGTTTGTAAAACAATCAAATTATTAAACTTTAATCATTTCAATTATTTTAATAGACAAATTATTGTACTTGCGCCGATATATATTATATTATTATAGTTATTACGGAACCCTTCATGGGCTGACTCGCACTTGGCCAATTTTTTACAGGGTGTTATTGGTGGGATTTCACTTCTTTTTGCAGAAAGCTATTTTTTACTTCGTTAGTTTCTTAGTATACACTTCAAAACTTTCATTATTAGGTTTTCTTATTAGACATTGTTTTTAGGGTTCCGTAGTCGAATGGCAAAAAACGGAACCCTTATAGTTTCGATATGTTTGTCCGTCTGTCTGTCTGTCTATCGGTCCGTTCGTATGTCACAGCCATTTTATTCCGAAACTAATAAGACTATACATGTGAAACTTACCTTGTGAACCGCTTTCCGATTTTAAGAAAAAAAAAAAAAATTAACTTAAAGGGAGTCCCCATACATGGAACTAAGTAGAACTGAAAATATTTTTTTTTTCATGAAACCTATGCGTGCATGGTATCCATAGAAAGGTCTTTAAAAATGATATACGGGTTTCTAAAACCAATTTTTCATAAAGTACATCGTTTAAAAGATATAAGCTTCCAAAGTGGTAAAATGTGTGTCCCACCCCCTCTAACTTCTAAAATAATGTAGTGAAAAATCTAAAAAAAAATATATGTCTGTAGATCTTAATGCAAACTTTCAACCAAAATTGGTTTGAACGAAATCGGGTTAGCAGTTTTTGAGATACAGCATATTTTCTAAAACCGCAAATATAACTTTGTAATTCATACAAACACTATGAAAAACAAAGTTATTTAGCGTAGTTGTAAAAATGTAAATTAGCTAGTTTTAAGAAATTTTTAAGGTTTTTTTATTTGTTAAATAAATATACATACTATATTATATTATTATAGTTACTACGGAACCCTTCATGGGCGAGTCTGACTCGCACTTGGCCAATTTTTTTTCTTATCTCGACTTGGCGGGGGAACTGCCGTGCTCCCAGATCAGACTCCAGTATCATAATAATATACATGTCAGTTATCTTGATCTCACAGAGGCACTACTTGATAAACTTGAACGACTTCAAAATTTTTTCATAAGATTTATATTTGGTTTGCGCAAATATGATCACGTATCCGAATTTCGTACGAAACTCAAGTGGGCTCCTATACGTCTTCGCCGGAACTTCCACATCTTGTCTCTGCTCTACAGTATTCTGTTCAATCCTAAGACCCCCTCTTATCTTAAAATAAAATAAAAAAAAATAATTTATTGTAGGTCCATGACCCATATAAAATTAAATTAAAATACATGTTACTATTGCTTACAGTCATAAATTCCAAATGTCAAAATAACATAACTATACAAGTAAACAGAGTTAAAAGAAAAAAAGTAATTAATAAATTAAAAAACCCGACTGCAACCTTATACTAAAACTAACTGAAAAGCTAATAAAAACAAGCCCATTTTAAATTAAATAAAAGTTGGAAGCAGGCGGGGCCCATACCATTATTATAGTTTCAAATTCAAATGGGTCCCGCCTGCTTCCAACTTTTATTTAATTTAAAATGGGCTTGTTTTTATTAGCTTTTCAGTTAGTTTTAGTATAAGGTTGCAGTCGGGTTTTTTAATTTATTAATTACTTTTCTTATTTCCAGCTTTTTTAGTATTATTATTATTTAGTTTACAGATGTGAAAGATTTCGCAGACGATTTAGTTCTTTATACGTGTTTTTACGATTTTTAACTTTGAATTACTTTTAACCATATAAGTTATATATATATTTTTGTAATCACCTTTTAAAACCCTTTATTTTGATACCCCACTCGATAGGTATTGAGAGAAAAAAAACTTTTTCATCCCCCCATCTCGGAAAGAGTATTTTTGCTCTTCGATATCTGAGTGCAAAAGCCGTTTTTATCCGCTAGAGGATAAAGTAAATTGAATTTAGAACATCGTGTGTACTAAGTTTGTGAATTCAAAACATCATTAAACCTATTTACTTCTACCTCCATGGGGCCGAATTTATCATACAAGTTTTTTTAATTTGTTTAAAACTCAGACTGGAACCTTCTTGGTGTACTTACTTTTGTTTTGCTTTGCGCGCCATTTTTTTTGCATTTAGTCATTTCCTCGGTGAGGTGGGATGAAAAGTTACGTGTTGCACTCGAGTGCAAAGATTTTTCACCTCGTGCTCTTTTGATTCCCTCGCTAACGCTCAGGATTCTAGTGTTTGAATCACTCGCTGAACTCGTGATTCAATTTTAGAATCCTTCGCTTGCTCGGTCATCAAAATTGAGCACGCGGTTAAAAAGCAACTTTGCAATCTTGTATAACAAATAACTATTTTGAAGGCATAATATGGCGCCAAAAATCCGCCATGTTGGTTTTTTTATCAACCGACGACAAAAAGAGGAGGTTATCAATTCGACGCGTATATTTTTTTTTCAACCGACGACCAAAAGAGGAGGTTATCAATTCGACGCGTATATATATATATATTTTTTTTATGTATGATCACCGATTACTCGAAGACGGCTGAACCGATTTGGAAAATTCTTTTTTTGTTTGAAATTGACTTTGAAATTGGTCCCATTGTCACCAGGTCAGGATCTGATGATGGGATCCTGGAGAAATCGAGGGAACTCTTCAAATATTATAGGTACACCTATGGCGTTTTGGGTATTTCTTATAGTAACTTGTACAGTTGCTCTCAAAGAATACCATTTGGGGAAGTGGAACTGATGATGAAGACCACAGATGGCCACCGAACCTTCTCAATAATAAGTATTTCGTGGATTGCGATTCGATTACTTGAATATGGATGTTAAGCACTTTATGTTCGTCACAATGCATATGGTGATGTAGAGCTGATGGTGAAGTACCAGGAGAACTCCTCAACAATTAACGGCCCAGCATTGGGAAAAGCAATATTTTGTAAAAGGTTATAAGTAGTTGACATTTAGGCTCTTTTAACTAGGTAAATTAAAAATCGACCAACTAAAAAGAGTGAAATAAAAACTTTTTACCAAAAAATTAAACCGACTCCCAAAAACACTGCAAAGTGAAAAATAACTTTAATTTCGGAAGTCGGTGCCAAAAACGAAAATACAAAACTAAAGACACCGACTACCGAAATTAAAGTTATTTTTCACTTTGCAGTGTTTTTGGGAGTCGGTTTAATTTTTTGGTAATAAGTTTTTATTTTGATGTACCCAGTGTCACTCTCACAGTCAATACGAATCTGACGACACCTCTCAAGCTAAAATCCGTCGAGCCGTTCAGGCCACAGAGCGTGCCAAACAATTATACATACATACATACTCTCGAAAAACATAACCCTCCTTCTGGTGCAGTCGGGTAAAAATACAAAGGTGATTATCCTGTTATAAAATGTCAAACTATCAAATTAAATGTCAATATAAAAAATAAAAATTAATAATGTCAGAATGTCAAATTAATTGTAATTTATATGTCAGAGTATGAGATTAGTCGTCAAACAACAGCAACGTGCCGGCCACAACAGTGCCTTAAAGAACGTTTTAAGTTCCTCCATGACACACATGCCAAATTTCTGAGGTCATCGGAAAACTTGAGGCTAGAGGTACCGAGTTACTCCACCAATTTTTTATCTACATCTAGCACAACTTTCACCTACACACAAATAAATAACATTCTCATCATTCACTCTACCTGTCTAAATTGGATAAACACAACATCAAAAACTTCAACTCTATTGCGAATTATTCCAGGCCTTGGACCTTTCTCAAACACCTTAGTTATCATTCGTAGTTCCCGTGGATAATCTAAATAAGTTTATGGATTCTGTGGAATCCTTTAATGTGTCTCGTTCCTTCGTGTGCCCACCACACCAATGCTTACAGCACTTGCAGCCATCCAAACAAACCCTAAACACTTTACACGTAAACATTCGTAGTGTGAACAGGAATTTTGACGGTCTTAATGTCCTCATACACTCTATGGATGTTGAGTGTGATGTTGTTATCCTATCAGAGTGCTGGCTGAGTAAGGCTGCGGATATCCCTACTTTGGACGGGTTTACCTCGGCAAAATCAACGTTCAGTAATCAAAGTGACGGTGTTCTAATCTAGATTCGTTCCGATTTAAATAGTAAGATCACTGAACCGATATTTCAAGATGCGAAATGCCTGATATTAAAGTTAGATCCGGATATTGCGATTGTGGCTATATTTCGATCTCCTTCAGTCAAAAATATTGAAAACTTCTTAAGCTCCTTAAATAATAATTTAACTTCACTTTCCTCCACGAGAACAGTAGCCGTAATAGGTGACATAAACATTAATATTGGTCCAGACAATAACGATCCCAACTCCGAAGACTATTTAAATCTTTTAGCGTTTCATGGGTATCTACCAGCTCACATGTTCCCAACTCGTATCAATAATTGTCTGGACCACGTCTTTACCGACCATGCACCTGTTTTGTTTAGCCTGGAATCTGTCTCTTTTGTTGAGAAACCTAAAAGTATGTATCGTCAGATTAACTTTTCGGGCCTCATTAGTCACTTAGAAACCATAGACTATTCTAGCATCTTTGAGAGCACAGATCCTAATCAAAGTGCGGAGTTACTTATTTCTATCTTGTCTGACTCTATAAATACCCACAGCAAATTAAAGAAAGTTCCGCTCAGGAAAAGAATAATTAAATCATGGATCACACCCGGCCTTTTGAGATGCATACGCAACCGTGACAAACTACACTTGAAATTCAAGCAAGATCCGGATAACCATTTAGCCAAACTAACGTACTCCAGATATCGCAATTATTGCAATAACTTGCTTAAAAAGATCAAGTCCCAATATGAGCAGAATGAGTTGCAAAAGGCTAACGGAAATCCTAAAGCCACCTGGGATATCATAAAGTCAATTGCTTATAAAAATTCTACACCAATAAGCAAATCGAGCGATCTCCTCAATAGCTGTAGCGACCCGGCCTCCTCTGTTAATGCTATCAACAAGTACTTTGCTAATGTTGGAGGAAATCTTGCTCGAAGGATACAGCTGTCTCGACCTAATGAAAATTCAGTTTTCCGCTATAACTCCATCAACAATCCGCAAGGCAATTCATTAGACTTATCTGAAGTAAACTTTATAATTATGGATTTAAAGTATAACTGTGCGACTGGGGTTGATGATATACCTGCTTCCGTTATTAAAGCTGCGAGGCATGTTCTCGTTCCTCCAATCACTCATGTGTGCAACCTGTGTTTATCAAAGGGTATATTTCCTAACGCCTCCAAAAAGGCATTAGTTTAACCCATATTTAACGGTGGGATGGGGACCGTGTCGAGAACTTTAGGCCTATATCGGTTCTTACGACATTGGACAAGGTCGTAAGAACCGATATAGGTATATATAGATCTTAGAAAAAATCTTAAATAAAAGACTACTATATTATTTAGAGTCTAATAATGTGATTGCTTCAAACCAATATGTTTTCAGGAAAGGAAAGTCGACAGAGGATGCTGTACTTGACCTTTCAAATCACGTCATCAAAAACCTTGACACTAGAACTAAAACCTTGGAAATATTCCTGGACTTGGCCAAGGCTTTTGACACGGTCTATACTCCCATTCTTTTACATAGTTTAGAGGCACTTGGAATAAGAGATACCACTCTAAGCATATTTAGTGACTATCTGACTGGTCGTAGCCAGCGGGTTAAGCTGGAGAGCTATATTAGTGATGACGAGAACCTATCTTTCGGAGTGCCGCAAGGCAGCATTCTGGGGCCTACTCTCTTTCTGGTTTATGTAAACAGACTCTGCCAACTAGATATACCAAATTGCAAGATCCTGGTCTATGCTGACGATACGGTTCTCATCATAAGTGGTGATTCTTGGGCCTCTGCGCACCGCTCGGCCGAAAATGCACTCAATACAGTTGTGAATTGGCTCTCCTGTAATCTTTTAACTTTGAACGTATCCAAGACGAATTATATGGCTTTTTCAGCAAATAATGCTACGCAGCCTAGCATTTCGGATATAAAACTACATAGCTGCTCTCATCCCTCTCTAGTTACCTGTAATTGCCCTTCTATTGACAGAACATCTTGCGTCAAATACCTAGGAGTTTACATAGACTGTACATTGAGTTGGGATAAACATAAGACAATAGTATCTCGTGTTCGAAAAATAATGTTTCCAATGAAAAGACGTGGTTGCTTTTCCATTGCTGAAAACTGTTTATTTTGCTCTGGCCCAGTTGATCCTAACCTACTGCATTTCCGTTTGGGGCGGCACATTTAAGACACGAATGCTTCGACTTGAGAGGGCCCAAAGGGCAGTTCTAAAGGTGATGCTTCAAAAACCGTATCGTAGGGACACGTCTGTTCTCACTTGCCGGCAACTCTGTGCGCTTCAAATAATCCTCCGTAGACATTCCGCTCTTACTTATGACCCTAATTATCAAATGAATAAACGACGGAAAGATTTAGTGTGCCCTTGTATTTCAACCAAGACTGCCCTGGCAAGTCGTGGTTATTCGAGTCTGAGTGGCCGCCTCTACAATGCTGTTAACAAGAAGTGTAATATATATCCCCTAACAAAGCACAAATGCAAGAAGGTTGTAAGTCAATATTTTATGAGTCTTTCTTACGACGACACTGAAAGACTATTTGCCCGAGAGTCATGAATAATAAGCGCTAATCTTACAAATACACACCATACACCCACTCCCACACACACATACACACACACATACACACACACATACACAAACACATTTACACTATGCCAAAAACACCCACGCGTATTTCCTTGCAGGGACTTTAATTTAATTTACATTTATTTTTCAATTATTAATGTCATTGTTATTACTATATTTCAATTACTAATGTTATTAATACTTTTTATTTTAATTTTATTACTTGTTTATTACAATAACGCATTCAGGGTGCTTTTGGGGTTGCCGTGGCGATGTAGCGCGTCTGGGATGTTTGCTGAAGCGTGTGTCGATGGGTTCGCTGCGATCATGCGGAAGCGATGTGCTTCCATGATGGCGCGCTTGCGCTCCTCCTCCAATGGAATCATGAATGTGTTTGCAGATCGGTGGGACTCTCCCCTTTTACGTAGACTATAGAGAAATAGACTAGTGTACCATGGAGCGAACCACTCAATGGTTCATTATTTGATTATAATTATAAATTTAATTTAATACTAACATTAGGCTAAGTTTTATTACTACTAACATAATATGGATTTTTTATCTGAATTAAAATATTTGAATTTGAATATAAAATAATATATAAAATGAAATTTAATGTTTTAAAACTCAAAACGTGTTGTATGCCATTTTATATTGTTAGTGGTTTCAATCTATATAATCAATTGTATTGTCTTACGGGATAACCTATTTCTTAATGTGTAGGAGGAAGGCGCCGATGTCTGTCACACAGTGCAAACTAGCACGGACATCGACGTTTCACTCTATCTGTGGAAACTTTCATTGATATCTTTGCACTTGTGTTTTTAATTAGGATAGATGAGTTGTACCTAATATTTTTATAAATAAATTATTATTATTATTATTATAATTTCTTTGGTAAGTCGTTCGCAGCTCAAGCAGTACGACTGTGGAATATTCTTCCCGTGTCAGTAAGACAAGCACAAACCCTTCCTTCTTTCAAAAATATGGTAAAAGATCTCTATCTCTCTCTTTAATTTGTACTATTTTTTTTATATAACTCAGCTTTGTTCTTTTTAACACGCTTTTATTAGGTCGATCTGTATGTAACTAACTATGTAATGAAATCTAAGGTAACTAATTTAACCATCTTCCAAGGGTAGTAGCGTAATGAAAATTGGCAGCTGTATGTAGTTCTGATGACAATACAATAATATGGTACTGTCGAACTGATCTGATTATGGAGCCGGAAGATATGAACTGGAACTTCATGATGGAAAATCGTATCATAGCTGTTTTGGATTTCTTAGAAAAGTCCTGTAATGAACTTTGACCACGATTAGGTTTCAAGGTCTGATGATAAAGCCGGAAGATAGGCACTGGCATTCCATGATGGAATATCGTATCATAGTCGTGTTTGCACTTGTGAGAAAAGCCACGTAATGGACTTTGGACACGATCAGGTTTCAAAGTTATTATAACAAACCTAAAGAAAATCCGTTATCGGTTTTCTTAACTTTTTTGAATTACCGCGTAATCCATAGATTTATTTTTTTATAGATGTAACTTTCAAATCCTCTGGGGTGATCGACCGTTTAAATTGTTCACTACTCGTGGGAATAATATGGCAAAAACTACAAAAAAGAAACAGCAACACAAAGAAAACGGAGACTACAAAAAAAAAGGAAAAGCGCGAACTTTTTTGTTTTTACGTGCATTTATAAAAGCGTGTTTTTCTAGTGATTTTTAAACTATTAATTTATTATGTATGTAGGTATGTATTGAGTATGTAGGTTATTACTTATTTATTGTATATAAGTGAATAGTACACCATGGACTGCCCGCGTATTTGTTTTCTCCTGCTATGTCAAATACATCCAAAGCGTCCAATATAACAACACGTTCCGGGCGATGTTGGGGCTGCCGCGCTTTTGTAGTGCGTCCGGCATGTTTGCTGACGCGAACGTGGACGGTTTTGCGGCCATCATGCGCAAGAGATGTACCTCTTTACAACGCCGCGTACGCGCCAGCCCCAACACCATTCTGAGAACGCTGGCTGATAGGTGGGACTCTCCGATCTTGGGGCGATGGATACGACTGCATGCAGTCAAGTAAACATACCCCAGGGTCGGCGTGTCCCACACAGCTTAGATTTATAATTCAATTTAGTTATAAGTTGTTATTAGGCTAATACTAACACTAGGTTATAAGCTCACATGTTACTAACAAACATATATGGAATCTGAATGATGATGAATCTGAAATAAATATATATTGTATTGTATTGCATTGAAAAGATCGCTTTAGCGATAAGACCGCCTTTAGCGATAAGACCGCCCATTGTAACACCCTTTGTAGTTTTTTAAGTCCTTATTTAATTATGTTATGGTGTACAATAAAGAGTATATCAATCTATCTATACATCAATAGAAGATGCTACAACTCGATGCGGTCGTGTTGCTAGTACGTAGTTGTATTAAAAACTGTAAACGTGACGGCGCAAGCCGTCGCTTGTGCAAGTCGCTATGAGTGAAAATCTTGTGGCGAATGAACTGCTGGCGTTCTTGCAACAGAAGCTCGACGTGATGGATGAGGTGTCTGCCATCCAGATCTGCGCAACGAGTTTCAGTGAAGACGATATTGCCGCTGCTAAGCATTTGCTGTATCGGTCGCTCAACAAGAGTGATCAGATGGTGTCCCGAAGGCGTGTTGGGACAAAGCGAAGCATCCAAGATATTATCACGCTGCTCAAACAGACCGATCGGGACGACGTGTCGACGTTTGTGGACCTGAACACGCTCCCTCCTGTGACTTTCGACAGTTACAAGCCTTTTGAAGGACATAGTTATTCTCAAGGCTAGCCTGGTGGACGTGCAGAAGAGGTTAGACGTATCCCAGGTTACTGTTGCCGATTTGCGTAATGAATTTAGTGAATTGCGTAGAGTGGTAGCGGCAACTAGGTCACCAGTGGGTGCATCGAACGCAAACACGTGTCGCGGAGCATGCCTTGACACATCGGGTGCTACTTTCGCATCAGCAGTTTTGTTGTCGCCGTCAACATTGAGTGCTGAGCAAGCAGAAAGTGCAGTGTGTGCGCTCCCCGCGCCCCGCCTGCCCGCTACCGTCCCTGCGAGCCCTCCCGCGCCCGCCGACCACTCCGCCATCGCCTGTACTTCAGCATCGGCTGCGGAAATGTTACGCTTTGGTACAACGACCCCGAATCGTGCCTATGCTGCTATTGTCGTCACCGGCAAATCAGTCGCATCGCAAATTAAGCAGCAAAAAAAAAAGCAATGCAGCAGGGGTGAAACAGAACCAAAATCCTAAGAAAGCTCTGAAAGACAGTGATGGTTTCTAAAGGTGCAGACGAGGAAAAGGAAGCCTTCCTGTCATAATAAGTGCGTTACCGCACCGACAGGACCGAACTATATGTTGCGTGCAGCAGTACCAGTGACGCCACTATACGTGTCTATGCTGCATTACTCTACAAAAGTCGAGGAGATTGTAGAGTACATGGGTAAGGCCGTGTAAAATTGTACATTTCGTTTTTTTTTATCCGAAGAAAGTATGTGTTAATAGCTCATTAAATACTGTGCTGACATCGATAATATTGTGGCAACTGATTATATGAATCATGAATTAATAGTGATCATCGTTAAATTTATCATACCATGCAATTTACTATTTCTTTTCGTATTTTTAAAAGTTGTAACTTTTTCTTCCCATACAAAAAAGCAATGTCCAAAATACATCTCTTGGGTATTATGTATAAAATATTTTGAAAAAAATAACTTCTAGCGCTAAGAAGTAGCTTTTAATGAATTTATTACTAATTTTCCTCTATAACGCTCGTATTTTGTTAATTTAACTATGTTTCTATAAAATTTTATGTGAACATAAATATGTGTCCCGGAATTTCATGTCACAAGCGTTACGCTAAGAGAGTTACTAAATACTGGCTTAATATGCGTGTATCCAAAGCCGAATAAGATTCCTTAGCGCGGCAGTACTGATGCTCATTGTGTCAGAATGTAAAAAATAAAATATTCGTCCAATCGTCCACTTGATCCGGATTTTTCTGTGTGTTGAACTAGTTGTCCAGCTTATTTTGTGGCGATAAAATACCAATTTCGAAGTTGGTATTGCATATTTACGTTATTTTTATGCGTTCCGCTCATAGCTACATTATTACTTTAATTTAATAATAAAATTTTATTAATTTAAACTTTAAAGAAATAGCTTGGGCTGTGGTAATAATTTGCTTTTTTATAAGAGATACTAGATTTTTAAGTTAGCTTCGCAACATTTTTCTGTCGCGGGTGATACCGAACGTTACTAGGAGAGTTACGTAACACTCGGGACATAATTTAGGCAGAGTTTACATTCAGGGAAGAATTATTCACGAGAGATTTTTCGAATTAACCAACTTTTTGATTATTATATACATTGTTTTTTTTTTCATGATAAATGATTAATTTCACCTGCTAGAGGTTTTTAACTGAACGAAAAAGACACAATCTCATAAAAATATGCTTATTTTAATTTATATGTACCTAATCTAAATAGGCAAAAACAAAAAGTTCAGCACCTATTTCTTCTCTGTTTGTCAACCGTTTTTCTTTTTTTGTTTAGGTGAGCTATAATTTTATCACAAAAAAATAGGAACCGTTAATTGTTTTTTCTTTTTATTAAAGAAAGAAAGAAATTTAAAGAAGAAAACAGGATTATGGGAATCACAAAGAGAGTACAAAGAGAAGAAGAAAATAAGAAATGTAACAATATTCAAACTGGAGGACAAAAAGAAGCACGAATCTTTAGAGAAAAAGAAACAAAATATATTGAAAATAAGGAAGGTATCAGTGTGCTTGTTAAGTATTACGAAAAAAAATCTTGGAGGTTCTATGTGGGTTTTATTGAAAACGTTGCAAATGAAGAGGTTACAAAAAGTCTACAGAGATATATAGTGCCTACATCAAATGTTGTTAAGAAAGTTGAGTTAATATTTAGTTCCAAAGAGTACTTCTTAAAAAATGAAAGTTGTGATAGAGTTTACTTTGTTTAGGAAATTGTTGTGATTTGAAAGCTCGATGAGACTGAAAAATTGCCATACTTAAAGAAAAACATTACTAGTAATAAATTAAATTGTTTTTAAACATATCTTTTTATTATTTTTAAATTACCATCGAAATTAATATTCTACTTTAGTAACCAGTGAAGAACGTGTCAAATCGTGTAAAAAAAAACGAATTCAACAACTAACCTAGGTTGATTGCTGAATTAGTTTATTACATTGTAGACCTAGCTTTAGATGGGTCGCGAGCGTTACTGCGTTACCGTGTGTTACTAATTTATTAATGTCTTAAGAGTTACTATGTACAAAATTAGACGGCCTTACCCACATTCGAATCAAGACCAAGTTTTCGCTGAGAGCCAAACGGTTGGATTCTCATAACAATACGAATTTTAATTCTTTTGTGGTGAGGAATCCTACTAAACATCTATCGACCTTCATGAAGGAAGAGTTTTGGCCGAAAGGTGTTGTGTTCCAGCGATTCAGTGGACAAATACCCGATACTGCGCGACACACGACGCCGTTACAGACTACTCATGTGAAATAGTGCTTAAGTTATATGTATTAGTTTTTTGATAATAGTAAATAGTAGTTTTATTGTGTAATTATAAAATATGTATTAGTTTATAGTCATATTATGTAAGTATAGTTTTCTATGGGCCTTTGGTAGCCTGAAATAAATAAATAAATTACACTGAATAACTTTTGTCAAGGCGCATTTCCGTAACTCCCATAGTTCAGCTGAGCTCTTAGGGTTCTTCATCAGATACTCCAGACATTAATTTTTCAAGTTCAAAAGAAAGGGCTAACCACACTTAACAAATTTTGTGAACACAGCATGTCAATAACTTTAATAGTTTGGCACCAGCCAAACTATTACCGTAATAGACCTCTGTTACGGTTTCTCCTCAGGGTCATCAGGTACTCCAGATCTTCTATGATCCTAGTTTTGATAATTTTCCCTTTATAGGGGCACTAAACCCTACCTCTGTGCCAAACTTCAGCTCTCTAGGTTTATGGGAAGTACTATTTCTATTTTGATGATTAATAAGCACAGTGAGTGTCGAATTAGCACAAATATGCTTTTACAAGCTCCAGAGCCTTGAACATCGAAGAAGTTGCAAGTCTATCGGTTTTCTATCGGTTACATTTCGGGGAGTGTGCGATGGAATTACACAATCTAATTCCGCCAAGCCCGTTCCATCATCGGACTATAAGGTAAACGGCGATGCGCCATCGTTACATGGTGGATATCCCACCCATACGCACAAAACGTTTTGGGAATACTTTCATTGTGCGTACGGCTAAGGAGTGGAATTACCTGCCGGAGTCTGCGTTTCCTGATCGCTATAACCTGGGAGTCTTTAAGTCAAGAGTGAATAGGTTACTTCTAGGCAAGCGTGTTCCATCTTCGACCACATTATCACTTACCATCTGGTGAGATGGTGGTCAAAAGCGAGCCTATTATCATTAAATAAATTAATAGTTTAAAAACACTAGAAAAACACGCTTTTATAAATGTACGTAAAAACAATAAAGATCGTATTCAAAGTCCATTATCGTGGCCTTTCTCACAAGTGCAAATGATAAATGATCTTTATTTTGCAAATTGGTTATTAAATAACACTTTTACACGTCATTTTTTTCCGTAAATATTAACTAGATGAGGCCGGTGTTTCCTAACTGACTACCCTGAGAAGAAACACCGAAACAAACTCAGGGGTCCATCTCTTTTAAAGTCCATATTATCTACACTGGTTTAATTCACGATCTATTGAAATAGCGTGTATTGAATTGGAGCAGTTTATTATATTAAGTGTGTACAGACCACCTTCAGGATTGTACGATTGCTTTGAAAAAGTAATGGATGAAGTTTTGCATAAAATCTATAACTCGAGTAAATATGTCATTGTTTGTGGTGATTTTAATATTAATTTATTAGAAAATTCTGGTTTGAGCACTAACATTATTAGTTTATTCCAATCATACAATCTTGTAAACCTATTTATGGAGCCCACTAGAATAACTCCTACTAGTGCCACTTGTTTAGATAATATTTTTACGGATGTTGTACCGACTCACAAAAAAATCATTAATTTAATAGACTCTGATCATTGTGGGCAATTAATTACTTTACCAAAAAAAGTCAATAAAATGTTAAAAAAGAATATCACTGTAAATCCAAAAACTAAATATCGCCTGGAAGCATTCAAAACTAAACTCTTAAATAAAATGCCCTGTTTGTTAACTAATGAGGACCCTAATAAACATTATAATGATTTTTTCAAAATATATTGCCAACAATTCGATAACACATTTATTCCCAAAATTGCTTCAGTAAATACTAACACTTCTTTCAGTGACTGGGCCACCACTGGTATTTATAAAAGTAGAAATCGGCTTTATGAACTCTATGAGGAGCGGTCTTACACTAACTCGGCAGAATTTCATTTATATGTTAAGAACTATTCTAAATTATTTAAAAAGGTCTGTTATATTGCCAAGTCTCGCTACTTGAGTTCTAAAATTAAAAATAGTAGTAATGTAATTAAAACGACTTGGGATATTATAAAAAGCGAAACGGGAAGGTCTTGCAACCGAAATAGTGATTACACCCTCACTATTGATGATAATATAATAACATTAGATTCACGGGTCGCCACAGAATTTGAAAATTTTTTCACTGACATTCCTGTATCGACAACCAAGTCGCTAAAATCATCTACCATTGCTGCAGAAACACTACTTAAAAAAAATGTTCCAATTTGTAGTTCAGAGTTTAAATTCCAATATGTTACTTCTAATGACATCATTAAAACTTTTAATTCTTTGAATGTTAAAAAGACTGCAGACCTGTGGGGTAATTCTGTTGATGTTACTAAGTCCATTATACACATTATTGCTCCTACATTAGCTGTTATATTTAATAATTGTATTGATTGCGGTGAGTTTCCTGATTTAATGAAATATAGTAAAATAATCCCACTATTTAAATCGGGTAGTACATCTGACCCTACTAATTATAGACCTATTTCTGTACTGCCCACTTTCAGTAAAATTTTTGAGAAAATTATTTTAATGCAGATGCAAAGATATTTTAATAAACACAAATTGCTACATAATAAACAATTTGGTTTTACAAAGGGTCGTTCAACAACTGATGCCGGTGTTGAACTTTTAGGACACATTTATAATGCATGGGAAGATAAGTGCGATGCGTTGGGCATTTTTTGTGATTTGTCCAAGGCATTTGACTGTGTTCCCCATGAGACATTAATCAGGAAACTGCACTACTACGGATTCCGGGACACCTCTCTGAGTCTTTTGTCCTCTTACTTGAGTGAAAGGATTCAGAGAGTCGATGTGAACGGCAAAAGATCGCCGGGATCTGTGGTCAAAATGGGGGTCCCCCAAGGCTCAATTTTAGGTCCCTTTTTGTTTCTTATTTATATAAATGATTTGCCGTACCTGATCAAAAATCATGACATAGTGCTATTTGCTGACGATACTTCTCTTTTATTTAAAATCAAACGTCAACAGCAGGTTACTGAAGAAGTTAACAGAGCCCTTGCAACTGTAGTTAGCTGGTTCAATGTTAATAATCTTCTTCTTAATGAGAAAAAAACCAAATTCCTAAAATTTACGTTACCTCATGTTAGACAAGTGAATACTAGTGTATCAATAAAGGGCGAAATATTGAAACCCGAAGATACCACAGTATTCTTGGGCATAACTTTGGATGCGAAGCTTCAGTGGGGCCCCCATATAGATAAATTGTCAAAAAAGCTAAGTTCTGCAGCATATGCCGTTAGAAAAATACGTGGATTAACTGATATCGAAACAGCACGTTTAGTCTACTTTAGTTACTTTCACAGTGTGATGTCATACGGCATTTTACTTTGGGGAAATGCCGCCGACATTCACACAATATTTGTATTACAAAAAAGGGCCATTCGTGCAATTTATAAATCAAGTCCTAAGCACTCCTTAAGAGACAAATTTAAGGAGATTAATATTATGACTGTGCCATCTCAGTATATTTATGACAACCTCTTGTATGCACACAAAAATATTAATCTGTTTAAAAAATACAGTGATATTCATAGTGTAAATACAAGGAACAAAGACACATATGTCATTCCTAAAACAAGGTTAAAAAAAATAGGTGGTTCGTTTAGATGCCAATGTATACGTTTTTATAATAAAATTCCTAGCCATATTCAAAAACTAAGTATTAATAAATTCAAATTATTGATAAAACGTAAGCTATGTCAGAAAGCTTTTTACAGTGTTAAAGATTATATTGAGGACAAGAAGGCTTGGGAATGAGATGCTCCAGTGATATACGTGTGCCTTTTTTTATTTCTTTCTTTTTAAAATTATGATTGATGATTTATTTTTGATTAATTAAAATTTTGCTTTCTCAAGTATTGTATATACCTATTAATTTTTGTTTTTGTTTGTTGTTTTTTTTTATATTGTTGTTTTTTTTTTTATATATATATAATTATTTCATTATTGTAAATGTGAGGACGATGTAGGTTATTCTTTCTTCATTGTTTTTGCTTTCACTATAATTTATTTAATGATGTCAAGCAGTTTGAGTACTTGTGTGGCCTACCCAAAGGTCCTTACTTTGGTATTGTTCGTCAAATTGTTGAGCTCCTTAAGTTCTAAGTTGAGCTACACGATAACTGACAAATGCTTGCACTGTCTGGACAGGTCCGCTCAAATTTGCGTGGTTATTTCCTCAAAAGAATACCACAGACATGAACCTACATGCTTCTCATATACAAATACAAATTGTCTGGACTTTAAAAGAGACTTTGACCTCTGAGTTTGTTTCGGTGTTTCTTCTCAGAGTAGTCAGTTAGGAAATACCGGCCTCATCTAGCTAAACTAAAAACGCAAAAAAACATGACGTGTAAAAGTGTTATTTATAACCAATTTACAGAATAAATATTTCATTTCATTTCATTTCATTTCATTTCATTTCATTTCAATTATATGGGAACCTTGTAGGTTTCAGTCTGAGGCGGTCTTTTGAAGAAAGATGCTTACAGATTTGAGTGGGCAAGTCCAAACAGTGCAAGCATTTGTCAAATGACGTATAGCTCAACTTAGAACAAGGAGCTTAACGATTTGACGAACAATACCAAGGTAAGGACCTTTGGGTAGGCCGCAAAAAGCACTCAAACTGCCAGACAATTTATTATGTTTAACTCGAACTAAAAAAAAAAAAAAAACCTACATAGTGCACATATTCACAATCGTTTATGAGGATAATGTAGATTAGTCTGAAATGGCCTTTTGAGGAAAGACCAAACAGATTTGAGTAGACCCGTCCCGTCAGTGCAAGCCTTTGTCAGTTAGTCTGTAAGCTCAACTTTGGACTACTAAGGAGCTCAACGACCTGACGAACAATGCCAAAGACGGAACATTTGAGTAAGTCACTAAAATACTCAAACTGTCAGACAACGTCGTAATAAAGAGAGAGAGAGAAAAAAATGTAAATGGAAATTTAAAAAAAAAAGAAAAAACCACATAATCCTCGCATTTAAGTACATTAAGTAAATAATACAAAAAAAAATGCATATATTATACTTTACAAAGTAAATATTCATGTCAAAATAAAATAAAATATTATACTTTAAAAAGTAAATATCCATGTCAAAATAAATATTAAAAAACAAAAAATGTAAATTTGTATAAAAATAAAATACAAGAAATTGTGATTGTAAAACAACACTAGTGCTCCCTGTATATCATTGGAGCAGCTCAATCCCAAGCCTTTTTATCCTCAACATAGTCTTTAACTGTGTAAAAAACCTTCTGGCAAAGCTTGCGTCTTATGACTGATTTAAATTTGTTGAGGCTCAGTTCTTGCAAATGGCAAGGTAGTTTATTATAAAAACGTATGCACTGGCATTTAAAAGAACCACTTATTTTTTTGAGCCTTGTTTTTGGAATGACAAAGTTGTGTTTATTTCTAGTATTTACGTTATGGATAACACGACTATGATACGATATTCCATCATGGAATGCCGGTGCCTATCTTCCGGCTTCATTATCAGACCTTGAAACCTAATCGTGGTCAAAGTTCATTACAAGACTTTTCTAAGAAATCCAAAACAGCTATGATACGATTTTCCATCATGAAGTTCCAGTTCATATCTTCCGGCTCCATCATCAGATCAGTTTGACAGTACTATATTATTGTATTGTCATCAGAACTACATTCACCTGCCAATTTTCATTACGCTACGACCCTGGGAAGATGGTTAAATTAGTTACCATAGATTTCATTACATAGTTAGTTACATACAGGTCGACCTAATAAAAGCATGTTAAAAAAAAAACATAACTTGGAAAATAAATAAGTTACAAACATGAAATTTTGTGGTTCAAGTGTGTGCTTATAGCTTACCAGGTGACGATAATTTCAGCGTTCTAAACCTATCCAGAGGTCCTTAAATAGGGGCATGAAAATACGCCATAATGGTTCCAGAAAAATGCCGTGCCCCCAGTAAACCTATGTCTCCTATGTGGGTGGATGTTTTTTGCATACAAAATAAATAATGTATTATTAGTATTACTTATGTTTAATGTATGCGTATTTCACGTTTTACTGATGAGACTTTTTAAAATCAAATCAGTAGTTTCGACGATAACATCCTACATACAAACTCACTCTCAAACACTACCTCTTTATAATATAAGCATATACAATATAAAAACTCTCGTATTAACTAAAATATATTTTCTACTTTTTATGCGCATGCTGTGTTATCTCTTCACCACACTTGGTTGACTAGAAGAGAATGCCTTAGGCATTAAGTCTGCCGTTCTACCTTCGTGTTGCATGAAGTTTAATAGTACATTGTGTATTAAGGGCGGTAAGTAAGGAATTACGATCGAGGCTCTAGTAGAAGCCCGAAGTCGGAGACTGAGGGCTTTCTGAGTCGAGGTTCGTAATTCCCGTACCGCCCGTGAAACATACAATGTTTTTCATCACATTTGCGAGTAAATAAATATAATTATAGGGCAGACAAAACTTACATATTAAAATTTATAGTCACTGCACATCAATAATTGTTTTTGCTGCATGGATAATATCTGGCGGTGTTGCATTTAAATCACACTCATCGGACGACGAAAACTAGAAGCCTGAATTTTCAGTAACCAAACAGGCATTGTATAAACACGGTATATTTCAAATTTCATTCAATTTGAACCACTAGTTTAAGAATAATAACGAGTCAAAGTTCCTTAATTTTGTAAATTTTGTCACTCACTGACTGACCGATCATCAAAAGTCTAAAGCACTTCTAGCAGACATAGAAGCTTCAAAGGTCAATGCCCACATTGTTAGTACAACCGTGGCCTACAGTGAACACTGATAAATAGTTTATGCAATTATAGTTTAAGTTGTTACGAACACCTTCTAGTACTTATCAGTTAAGAAAATAAGTCGCCATTTGGAAATAAAACACTTTTTATTTTTTTATAACATTTATTTTTTCATAAGCACAGACATATTATAAACACTTAAAATAACTTTTGAATGGTAAGTACATAACTTTTTAACTCATTTTAACCTTTTGAATAATAGTCCCCTTCTAAGTTTAAACAGCTATGGGTTCCATTTCAATAAAAATCGGTACAGTTATATCTAATGGATAGCTCAAAAGATTTTGTAGGTATTGTATATTTTTTATTTATTTATTAATGAATGCATCTTATTATCATTATCATTTGTCCCAAACACCACCACCACCGCTCAATATTAAAAAAACAATCTCAATATAAAAAGCTAACATCTAAGAATACTATTATATACAGGGTTATTGGAAAAACACCAACAACCTCTTAAGAGGTTATTGTACTCGTCATTATGAACAACTTTTACTATAGTACCAAACATGAAATCGCGAAAAAAAAATCAGCTGTTCCCTACATTTTGACGAGTTAACCGAACTTAAATAGGAACAGCAAAATTTTTATTTTCGCGATTTCAGGTTTGGTCTTTCAAATAACCCTGTATATATATGCACTATTGACGTATATATATGGAGACACTCCTAAAAAAAATCTTTTAAAAAGTAATCTTTTAAAAAAATAACGATAAATATATTTATTCTATAGTATCATCAGCATCATATACTAATAAGACACTGTCTAAAAACTGTGCCGGAGGAACTATATTGGTTTGATGCCGTGCCCACCCAAGAATAATGCTGCCATATTTTAAAATATAATCGATTAGTTGCATCGATTGTTAGTCTTGATCAAATCAATTTTTATCTAACTACGGCAAAGCCTTATAGAATACAGTGATTATACTTTTTTATGTTTATGTATGTGTGGACGCGTCGTTTTCAAATCATTTCTATGGTAATCGAAAAAACTGAAATCCGACTAACGTATTTAGTAAAAGCGCTTCCCGAAGTCAAGAGCATAAAATGCTCAAGTTTTAATAAATAGTAGCCGACAACTTGCTTTTCTTTTTCACTGTTGGGTTTTAGTTTATATGTAATTATATTTTATTTTTTATACCAATATTTTATATTATTATTAAGTAATCCGTAATTGACTAGATTTATTAAATATATTAATCGAAATAAATTGACCATACATAATGGCAACCCTAAACTTCGTCTGACATTGAAACTCGCATTGATCTATTAGTTAAATTACTTATTTATTCGCTAAAATCACGGCGTCATAGTTAGATATGGAACTTATACGGAAATTTCCTATTTAAAATACTTATATTTTTTTATTATCTTTCAAAATGTGTTTGACGTGGGCCATATCATGGCATTATCATTTAGAATACAATTAGTGTTTAGTATATTAATCAAGGAAAAACTATAATATTTTTCAATTTCGTTCTAGTTTTCTAGATACATCAACTGCATAAATAACTTTGTAATCCCATATAAATATATAGGATTACAAAGTTACATTTGCAGTTAATTAATCAGTGTACCTGTATAATATAATGAAATAATAGATGTAGATGGGTACTTTTTTTTTCTTTTGGTGAAAAATTTCATCGAATGACTTCTTCCGCTCGGGTGTATCAGAATTCTACTGACTAAAAACCCACCCTGTTCCTTCGTAAGCCCTAAAGTTCCGGGGCCGCGGTATCTCGATGGAACTTTCCCGTAAACCCCGACAGGCAATGGCCCTATGAGGCCCCGTCACTGGTATTAACAGCTTTTTGAGGCGCGCGTGGAACACAACGCGCCGCCGACCCGGGCCTGGTCCTTACCGGACGGTGAGCAAGCCCTGCTCGCCATCCGCAGGCCCGCGCCTACGGTGGCCCGAAATCGACTCGCGATCCACGACGCCCGGGGCGTCTCCCCCGGCGGCTGGGGCGCGAGGAAGAGAGTTGCCTCTCCCTCGCACGTTAGGCCTCCTCCTTCGCTAGCATGACTGCTTCGCAGCAGAAGGTGACTGCATCCCATTCCCTCTCACTTCGCACCATGGTCTAAACCAGAGCAGGGCGCGAGAAGTCGCCGCCGCTGATCGCCTCTATGAGGATATGACGGTGCTCCACCCATGCAAGGCACACCTCGACCATATGCTCCATCGTGTCTTCCAGTGTAGATAGGTACCTAGATATAATAATTATGCTCAAAGGTAACTTGTTAAGTGGCCAACGGAATAAAAAAGCAAGAAGTATTAAGAGTATTGGGGAGTATTAAGTAGAGTAAATTGCCCGAAATTGCATAATAATAATAATATAATTTATTGCCACAAATATACATACATCATTTACACAGATTGACAAGATGCTAACAATGCTGCAAAAGTCTGTATACAGAGATAGTGAGCCCTGCCTCTCAAGCTAGGATATCCTGTATTTTGAGAGACAGTTTTCCGCTTAGAAATAAGAATCATACAACTGCGGACTTGTGCCAGCCTATTGTTGTTGTGAACATACAGATTTACATATTAATACAATCTAAGAAAGAAGAGAAGTAAATTAACAATAACTTAAAATATTAAATAACTTAAGATAATTAAATAAGTAATTTTACCGCAAAATGTGTGTGAGTGTATGAAGATGTGTATGTGTGTTTATGGTGTGTGTGTAGTGAGTTTTTGTATGAGAGTAGTGTGAGTGGTGTTTTTACAGAAGTGCCATGTTTAGGCAATGTACTTGAGTAGTGATTCAGTTTGTGTATAGTCCTGTTTAAGTAGCCATTCCATCACCCTAGCTTTCAAATTAAATTTGTTGCAGTCGAGAATATTTAGTTCTTTATGAATTTTCTTGTATATGAATGTGCTTAGTATAATTACTTACTTATGGATTAACTTTAACCGAGACGTTTGACGAGTGCGGCATTAATTATTACTAACTAATGCAAAAGACGTACGTGCGTATTCATATGTGCGTATCAAAGCCTCCGAAAAAAACCCATAGAGACAGGGAGTGGGCTTTGAAAAAAACTTTAGCTGAAGTTCAAGAAGTAGTACCGGAAAATAAAACAAGGAATGCTACCTACAAAAATAAGAAAAGCTCATAAGACAGAGAGAGGGCTTTAAGAAAACTCGTTGTTGGTATACAAGAAGTAGAAGGTACCGGAAAGGAAAACAGTAGGACTTTCTACAAAAAGCAATGAGATCCCATAAAAAAACAATACTTGTCAAAAACCCCAGTCTCGCAACTTAGTTGTTGTACCGTAAAAAGTTGTGAGATCCATGTAATACCAAGTCGGTTATTAATTTATTCAGTCCCTACTTAAGGGACCTTCTGTCTTAAGTTGTTACGTAATTATCTAACCTAACGACATAACGACAACAACGGGGTGTGGCGTAATCTTTGGCCAGATGTGGTGGAATCACCTAGAACAATTGTCCAGATGCAGAGACAAGTGCTTGAAGACATTGCTGTGATGATTGAGGGGTCTGAACTTGAATATATGGCGCGGTGGAATATCTTGTAGAACTTGTAGCAACACACGACGATCCTCTCAGCAATGAAGATCTGATCGAGTTACAGAATAATCCTATCTACGATGAGGAAAAACAAGTAGAAGAGAATGTTTAATCTTCAGGGGGAATACAAAATACTCTTTCAAAAATTTATTCAGGTTTGGACATATTGCAGAGTATAGACAATAATGATGACCGTGTCTTGACCGTGTGTCAAACAATTAAAAACAGTGTTGGGTGTTATGAACGTATTTTACAAGAACGTAAAAAAAAACGCTACCCGACGGACAATAGATGTATTTTTCCGTAAAACTTATTTAATAGTATGTACCTATTGCATAAAGTGTTCTTAGATGGGAAATGTGAATGCTCGCAATCGCAGCAATAGGGTGTGTAGAGATGCAATGCGCCGCCATATTCATGATTCAGCTGAAAACGGTGATCCAGCTAAAGTCTGGAAATTTCTCAAATCGATGGGAGTTGGAAAATCACGCCAAGAATCGATTCCTAAAAACCTAAATATTGATCTGTTGAATCAACACTTCTCATCCTCGTCCTCCTCTAATGGGACAATGACGGCAAATACAATAAATTATCTTTCTTTCTTTTTTTTTTTATTTTTTTTATTTTATTTTTAATCTTTAAATTTATATTTCTTTTAAGCCTCAGGACTATGTAAATGCATTAAAAGACCTAAATGAGGATCTTCAAGCTATTGTACAATGGTCAGAGTCCAATTCATTGGTATTGAACCCCTCAAAAACCAAATATATGCTCTTCGGTACTAAGGCTCAGTTACAGGCAATTAGTGCTACTGGTGACGTAATAGTAATGGGTGAACCAATTGAGCGGGTTTACGAGGCTCGTAATCTTGGCCTTATTATGGATTCAGAGCTTCGCTATGAAAAACATGTGGCTGAGTCGATTCGGAATTGTTTCTACAAACTAAAGGTTTTGTACAAAGCTCGTCCATATCTCAGTGAGGAACTGCGTATTATGTTGGTGGATTCTTTGGTGCTATCTAAACTGAATTACGCGGATGTCATTTATGGTGAGCGTCTTCTGTCCAAAACCGACAAAATGATTCAGAGGCTTCAGAACGCATGCGCACGTTTTTGTTTCAATATTCCATTTAGAAGTCATGTTACACCCTATTTAAATAAGCATAAAATGTTGAAAATGAAAGCACGGCGTAAATTACATTTAGCAAATCTTTTATTTGGCTTAATTAAAACTCAAAAACCATTATATTTATACAATAAGCTTGAGTGGACAAGAGGTCATAGGAATCGGCAGGGAAGAAAATGTGCTCAGAGTCTTTTGACACCACATCACAATTCGGCAGCGTTTAGAGGCAGCTTTCGATACGCGGCCAGTAAATGTTGGAATAATATTCCCCCACCTATAAAATACTGTGGGAATAGGCTAACATTTAAGCTTAAGCTGAAAGAGTTTTTATTCGAACACCAAAAACAGTATGAGACCATTCAAGTCAATTCATCCGCGATTTGAATATCTACTGCTGTCTCCGTGTTGTGGAACATGTGAATCAATTATTTAATTATTCCATTTTAATTATTCAATTTTATTTATTTTTTCAATTCCTTAATGAGACATATTCCAAATTATTATGTATATTATTACGGCATAATTCAGTTATATCTCTTTAACTTTTGACTAGAAGGTTTACGCGTGTGTATTGCACATTCGAGCGTGTGGCACCCGTGGGCTGCAGCTGAAAACCAGCGTTAGGTGGTGATACTTAGGGTTGCCACCTGACATTATGCTGAGCTGAGGCCCTTTTGGCACAATATTGTTCTTTTTAATTTTTAATGTTGTATATAATGTGTATTTATTGATTTTATGTGCCAATAAACGCAATTTTCTTTCTTTCTTTCTTTCTTTCTTTCTTTCTAATCTTCCAACTCCGGATCACTCCGCATTTAATTTTAGTCAATTTTCTGATTGTGATGTTAAGAAAAGCATAGTTTCAATCACATCCAATGCCGTTGGTAGTGATTGTGTCAGTCGGAAGATGATACTCCCTGTCCTCGATGAAATCCTTCCTATCCTTACCTATATCCTTAACTATTCTATTTCCAATGGTGTCTTTCCGTCGGTATGGAAAGAGGCCAAAATTATTCCTCTACCCAAAAAAATGAATCCTACATCTTTCTCAGAATATCGACCCATTTCCATCCTGCCTTTTTTATCTAAAGTCCTTGAACGCCTTGTCCACAATCAGCTTAGCTCTTTTCTTTGCAAGAATAGTCTGCTGAATCCTTTCCAATCCGGCTTTCGTCCTGGTCATAGTACCACTTCCGCCTTAGTAAGCATTACGGATGAGATAAGGTTGGGCATGGATAAAGGAAATATGACGATTCTTGGCTTGCTAGATTTTAGCAACGCTTTTAATACCGTTGATTTCGAAATCATGCTCAACATACTTCGCTCTATGAACATATCTCCAACAGCGATTGACTGGTTTCGTAGTTACCTGTTTGGCCGCCGGCAACGTATTTGCATAGATGAGTCCTGCTCTTCTTGGTGTAGTACTTCAGCCGGTGTTCCACAGGGTGGCGTTTTATCTCCTTTACTCTTCGCAATATTCATAAATTCTATTTCTAAAAAACTTCAGTCCTCCTACCATCTTTATGCTGATGATTTGCAAATTTACAGACAAGCTCCCTATACAGATTTGCATACTGCTATTGATATCATGAACCAGGACTTGGCTTCTGTTTGCGAATGGAGTGAAGCACATGGTTTGCAGGTTAACCCGTCAAAGACCCAGGTCATTGTGGTTGGTAGTTCCAGGTTGGCGCCTAAGGTAAAATGGACGCAGCTTCCTCAGGTTATTTTCAACGGCACTGCTATTCCATTAAGCGAGAAAGTTAAGAACCTTGGGGTTTGGGTTGACAAACATCTTTCTTGGGGTCCCCAATTACAAGAAGTCAGTCGCAAATTATTTGCTTCTGTCCATTCCCTAAGACGATTGCGTAACTTTCTGCCAACTGCTACTAAAATTGCGCTAGCACAGTCTCTTTTACTTCCCATCCTAGACTACGCTGATGTCAGTTATCTTGATCTTACTGAGGCACAATTTGATAAACTTGAGCGACTCCAAAATGTTTGCATTAGATTTATATTTGGCTTGCGCAAATATGATCACGTATCCGAATTTCGTACGAAACTCAAGTGGCTTCCAATACGTCTTCGCCGGAACTTACACATTTTGTCTCTGCTTTACAGTGTGCTGTTTAATCCTAAAACCCCCACTTATCTTAAAGAACGATTTAAGTTCCTTCATGACACACATGCAAAATCTCTGAGGTCATCAGAAAACTTAAGGCTTGCGGTACCGAGTCACGCCATCAATTTCTATGGTAAGTCGTTCGCAGCTCAAGCAGTACGGCTGTGGAATGTTCTACCCGTGTCAGTAAGACAAGCACAAACCCTATCTTCTTTCAAAAACTTAGTAAAAGATCTTATCTCTCTCCTTAAATTGGTGTTAGTATGTATGTCTTTGTTTCTTTCTTTTTTTTTTAATATTTATATGTATATATATGTTTTGAGAACGTTATTTATTGTTTTGTATTTTATATAGATAAACAGTACACCGTGGACTACCCGCGTATTTATTTTCTCCTTCTGTGTCAAATCATCCAAAGGTTGTCTGTAAAAGATCGCTTTTAGCGATAAGACCGCCCCTTGTATCACCCTTTTTAATTGTTAAGTCCATAATTTTATTTTACTGTTATGGTGTACAATAAAGAATATATCTATCTATCTTGTATGTATATTACAATGAACCCAATGGCAACTTTACCTACTGTCAGTGTAGCCGTTATCGTTATTGATTTCCTCATATTCTTTTCATTTTTAAAAGTAGTAATCGTAATTTAGGCCATCTTTACCTCAACTACTCTTTAATATGCAATACATGATGAATACGATGCGTAGGTAAAGTTGCCAAAAATTTGTCATATTTACCCATGTTGTTTATTCTTTTCTACAGGTTAAAAAAAAAAAATTTTTAGCAAAAAATAGAACCGACTTCCATATCAAAACACTACAAAGGCAAAAATAACTTTAATTTCGGAAGGCGGTGTCAAAAATGAAAATATATACAAAACTAAAGACACCGCCTTCCGAAATTAAAGTTATTTTTGCCTTTGTAGTGTTTTGATATGGAAGTCGGTTCTATTTTTTGCTAAAAATTTTTTTTTCACGCTTTTTAGTGGGCCGGTTTGTAATTTATGTAGTTACAAAAGCCATAATGTCAACAACTTATCACCTTTTACAAAATATTGCTTTTCCCGATGCATAGCCGTTAATTTTTGAGGAGTTCTCCTGGTACTTGATCATCAACTCTACATCACCATATGTATTGTGACGAGCATAAAGTGTTTAACATCCGTACTCAAGTAATCGAATCGCAATCTACGAAATAATTATTATTGAGGAGTTTCAGTGGCCATCTGTGATCTTCATCATCAGTTCCACTTCCCCAAATGGTACTTTTCGGAAGCAACTGCTCAAGGTACTACAAGAAATACCCAAAACGCTATAGGTGTGCCTATAATATTTGAAGAGTTCCCTCGATTTCTCCAGGATCCCATCATCAGATCCTGATTTCGTAACAATGGGACCAACTAGAAAGTATACCCTTTCAAACGCAAAAAGAATTTTTCAAGTCGGTTCAGCCGTCTCCGAGTTATGAGGTAACATACATAAAAAAAAAAAAAAAAAAAAAAAAAAGTTCAAGACGAATTGTAAACCTCCTTTTTTTGAAGTCGGTTAATAAGTGTTTTTATAGAATGACGATTACGGTAAAGTGAGCCAAATGTATTATAATTATAAACAAATAGTTTTAGTTTCTATACGTCTTATGGTTAAAAAAATAATTCGTTTTTTGTTCTGAAATGTGGTCAAGTTGCCAAGTTTTATGGTATGTATTGTGACGAGCATAAAGTGTTTAACATCTGTACTCAAGTAATCGAATCGCAATCCACGAAATACTTATTATTTAGGAGTTTCAGTGGCCATCTGTGGTCTTCATCATCAGTTCAACTTCCCCAAATGGTACTTTTCGGAAGCAACTGCTCAAGGTACTATAAGAAATACCCAAAACGCTCTATGTGTGCCTATAATATTTGAAGAGTTCCCTCGATTTCTCCAGGATCCCATCATCAGATCCTGATTTCGTAACAATGGGACCAACTAGAAAGTATACCCATTCAAACGCAAAAAGAATTTTTCAAATCGGTCCAGCCGTCTCCGAATTATGAGGTAACATATTAAAATCGATTATTAAGAACATTAGTTGAGTATTTAAGTAACATGTAGCGAGATTGCAATGACATTCCTGTTTAGATAACATTTTAAGAAAAAAATTCAATTGCGTGTAAACTCCTTGCTTGAACTTGCATGACCTGTGTGCTGTGCTATAAAAAAAAAAAAAAATACTTACCGACCTTGGGTTTCATGACAAAAAGAAAGCCCGAGGGTTTTATATGGGGCATTACGGCCAAGTTAACCTGTATGTTTAGATACTGTTTACGTGCAAGTGTGACGAAAATAATTATGAGCGCTTTCTTGCAATTAGCTTTCTTGGAAGCAATTACGTCATCTTCTGCTTAGTGTTATGCCAACTATGTTACAGTCGGCTTTTAGTTTATCTGGATGCAGCTGAGTACTTGTGTTACACATAGAGCGCCGGCCTGCCTGATCTGGATAAAACAATACCCCTTGGAAAGTCTGATGTCAGATTTTATGGATTCTGACTACCCGTAACGAGTGTCGAAGATGTACAAATAACAGAAGAGACACGGATGAATATGATGTTAAGATGGTCACTCATTTACAGAACGACCTTGTTGATTTTGGACTTCAGGATTCAAGTAATTTTAATATAAAGCAGAGCATGGCTAGATATCTCTTGGAAAGTGAGGTCGTCTTATTCACGTTTTCATACCAAACGAAACTCAGTGTAATCTAAGATGCTTTGCATGCTGCTAGACACATGACAAAGGTCGCACACTTGTTTACCGCACTTTTCATTATTCACCTTAATTAAGCATTGACTCCTGACCCACTGATATCTGCAGCTATTATTGGCAATAAGTACGATAGCTAATAGATTAATGCATAACGCTACATTCGATGCTGGACAGTTAACGAAATTGATAAACACTTATTTGGCACTACTATTATGAGCAGATTACCACACTGTCTGGTCGTTTGAGTACTTTACACGGCCTACCCAAATGTCCTTACTTTGTTATTTTTCGTCAAATAGTTAGCGCCCCTTAAAGTTATAAGTTGAGCTACGCAATAAATGACAAATGCTTACACTGTTTGGAAGGGCCTGCTCAAATCTTTGTGATTCTGTCCTCTAAAGAACACCACAGGCATAAGCCCAAGTGGTTCTCATATGATTTGATCACTACAGATTGTATGGACTTCAAAAGACACGTTGATCTCTGAGTTTGTTTGTTTCTTATAATCATCTCATAATCTCCACAGACACTTGAAGTCTGAGCCTTTCGTAAATCCCTCACGGAAGGTTCAGACTGCAAGTGTATTTGCGGCGGGCCTCCAAAAATCAATTATAAACTTTAACTTTCTTCAGTTCACTATCTATTGGTGAAAACAGGACAAAAATTCGTTCGGCAGTTTTTGAGTTTATCGCAATCGTACAGACAGACAGACGTAGCTGGGGGACTTATTTTTATAATATTTAATTGTACGATTTAGCCTTCATGCACCTACAAAGATTTGACGACACCGTTGGCGCAACGGTTGAGCGATTGGCTGCTGCGCTTTAAGTCAAGGGTCGCGGGGCTCCGTGTCAGACTTTTACTAACTATAACTCAACAGGCTGAGTTTTAGTTCAGCTCCCTTTGCGACACAGGATAGGTTTTTAGTAAGTAGAAGTATGACACACCTTTCCGCTCGACTCAGAGCAGAACCCACGTGATGATATAACCCCCGAAAAAAAGGTGCTAACGTGTAGTGGACTTATGAAATCGGCGCCTGAAACCTAACCTACAAGACACGGCCTCGTTGCGGGCTCCCAGTGTTGCCAGCCGGGCTTAAATGAACCTAACAAAGGTCAGGTCGGCGGACTAAAGCACATAAGTCAAAAAATGCTTTATTTTTTCTTTGCACCAAACTTATTCATTTAAATCAATACATCGGCAGACTAAAACACATAAGTCAAGCTTTAGTTTTTAACCGACTTCAAAAAAAGGAGGTTTACAATTCGTCTTGAACTTTTTTTTTTTTTTTTTTTTTTTTATGTATGTTACCTCATAACTCGGAGATGGCTGGACCGATTTGGAAAATTATTTTTTTGTTTGAAAGAGTATACTTTCTAATTAGTCCCATTGTCGTGACGTTTGGTTCTGATTATGGGATCATGGAGAAATCGAGGGAACTTTTCAAATATTATAGGCACACCTATAGCGTTTTGGGTAGGTCTTATAGTACCTTGTGCAGTTGCTCTCAAAAAGCACCATTTCAGGAAGTGGAACTGATGATGAAGACCCCAGATGGCCACTGAAACTACTCAATAATAAGTATTTCGTTGATTGCGATTAGATTACTTGAATATGGATTTTAAGCACTTTATGCTCGTCACAATGCATAAGGTGAAGTAGAGCTGATGGTGATGTACCAGGAGAACTCCTCAAAAATTAACGGCTCTGCACCGGGAAAAGCAATATGTTGTAAAAGGTGATAAGTAGTTGAGATTTTGGCTTTTGTAACTAGATAAATTACAAACCGACCCACTAAAAAGCGTGAAAAAAAAACTTTTTAGCAAAAAATAGAACCGACTTCCATATAAAAACACTACAAAGGCAAAAATAACTTTAATTTCGGAAGGCGGTGTCTTTAGTTTTGTATATATTTTCGTTTTTGACACCGCCTTCCGAAATTAAAGTTATTTTTGCCTTTGTAGTGTTTTTATATGGAAGTCGGTTCTATTTTTTGCTAAAAAGTTTTTTAGTCAGCCGATGTATTGATTTAAATGAATAATTATGGTGCAAAGAAAAAATAAAGCATTTTTTGACTTACGTGCTTTAGTCCGCCGACCCGACAAATGTAATATGGTCATCATCTGTTTAGCCTTGTGCCATATATATCGAGGTCGGCTTTCAGTCCAACCGGATGCAACTGAGTGTTAGTGTTTCACGTGGGGCGACGGCCTATCTGACCTCCGCGACCCTGTAGCCGGTAACACGATACCCCTTCGGCCCTTGGCACGACCAGTGTCAGATTTATTGGCTTCTGAATACCCGTAAAAACTGTCGAAGATGTAAAACGAAAGCCGGGAACAACGGGAGTAATTTGATGATATTCCCCCGAAAAACATAATAATAAAAAATTGGTCAAGTGCGAGTCAGACTCGCCCATGAAGGGTTCCGCAGTACCTATAATAATATAATATAACTTGCTGACCCGCCACGACTTCGTTCGCGTGGTATCCTACCCTTACCCAACCGATACCACTACCCCTATCCTACCGATACCCTACTCATACCTTACTCTACCCCTACCCTACCCAAACCCTACACTACCCCTAGCCTACCCTACCAATACCCTACCTCTACACTATCCCTACCCTACACCGACCCTACCCCTACTCTACCCCTACCCAAAATAACATTTATAAAAAAAAAAATTTAGCAAAAAATTGAACCGACTTCCATATCAAAACATTACAAAGCCAAAAATAACTTTTTGCGGCGGTGTGAAAAAAAAGGAAAATCCAAAACCAATAACACCAACTTCCGAAATTAAAGTTATTTTTGGCTTTGTAATGTTTTGATATGGAAGTCGGTTCAATTTTTATCTAAAAATTTTTTTTTCACGCTTTTTAGTGGGTTGGTTTGTAATTTATCTAGTTACAAAAGCCATAATGTCAACAACTTATCACCTTTTACAAGATATTGCTTTTCCCTGTGCATAGCCGTTAATTTTTGAGGAGTTCTCCTAGTATTTGACCATCAGCTCTACATCACCATGTATTGTGACGAGCATAAAGTGTTTAACATCCGTACTCAAGTAATCGATTCGCAATCCACGAAATACTTATTATTGAGGAGTTTCAGTGGCCATCTTTGGTCTTCATCATCAGTTCAACTTCCCCAAATGGTACTTTTCGGAAGCAACTGCTCAAGATACTATAAGAAATACCCAAAACGCTATAGGTGTGCATATAATATTTGAAGAGTTCCCTCGATTTCTCCAGGATCCCATCATCAGATCCTGATTTCGTAACAATGGGACCAACTAGACAGTATACCCATTCAAACGCAAAAAGAATTTTTTAAATCGGTCCAGCCGTCTCCGAGTTATGAGGTAACATACATAAAAAAAAAACAAGTTCTAGACGAATTGTAAACCTCCTTTTTTTGAAGTCGGTTAAAAAGACGATAATTGATCAGTTATCGAGCGGAATGAAAAATTATTAAATTACTAAAATGGCTATTAAAAAAACTTTTTAGCAAAAAATAGAACCGACTTCCATATAAAAACACTACAAAGGCAAAAATAACTTTAATTTCGCAAGGCGGTGTCAAAAATAACTTTGTTATTTTTCACTCTGCAGTGCTTTTTGGAAGTCGGTTTAATTTTTTGGTAAAAAGTTTTTTAGTTCCATGTATGGGGCTCCCTCCCTAATTTTTAATATTTTTATATTTTTTTCTTAAAACCTAAAATTGGAATACATCTACCTACCTTTCATGTGTATAATCCTAATAGTTTCGGAATAAAATGGCTGTGACGTACGGACGGACAGACAGACAAACAGACATGATCCTTACTAATATCCATACTTACTAATATTATAAATGCGAAAGTAACTCTGTCTGTCTGTCTGTCTGTCTGTTACCTTTTCACGCCTTAACCGCTGAACCGATTTACATGAAATTTGGCATGGGAATAGTTGAGGACCCTGGGAAGGACATAGGATAGTTTTTATCCCGATGTAAGGTTCCCGCAGGATAGTTTTCGAATTGTATCTTTGTTGCTCTTTCATGCAAAAACTCTTGACCGGATCTCAATGAAATTTGGTAAGGAGACAGTTGACATCCTGTAAAAACACATAAGCTACTTTTTATCCCGGAATTCCCATGGGTTTGGGATTTACGCGGGGAAAACCTCCCAGTCGAACGAAGTCGCGGACAAAAGCTATCCATACTTTAATACTAATAATATAACTCCATACTTCCATATCCATATCCATACTTCCATATCCATCAATACTTCCAAGCTAATAATATAATAAATACGAAAATAACTGTCTGTCTGTCTGTCTGTTACCTTTTCACGCCTAAACCGCTGAACCGATTTAGATGAAATTTGGCATGGGAATAGTTTAGGACCCTGGAAAAGACATAGCATTGGTTTCGTCCCGGAAATCATTCCACAAGGATGTAAAAGGGGTGTTAGAATTTCGTATAGGGAATCAATAATGTCCCCACCCTACCCACACACATAATACACTTAGACTGCTAAACCGATTTGGATGAAATTTGATATGGAGAGAGTTTTAGACCCTGGAAAAGACATAGTATAGTTTTATTCCCGGAAATCATTCCTAAAAGATGTAAAAATGGTGTTGGAATTTTGTATAGGGAATCGATGATGTCCCCGCCCTCCCCACCCACATAATACACTTGACCGCTAAACCGATTTGGATGAAATTTGCTATGGAGATAGTTTTAGGCCCTGAAAAAGACATAGGATAGTTTTTATCCTGGAAATCATCCCTTAAGGATGTAAAGGGGTGTTGGGACTTTGTATTCCCCCTCTCGATTCATTTAAATTTTAACCAATCAAGTTAATATAAGAATCATTTCTATTTCAAAATCGGGACAATATGCGTTTGCCCTTTTGAAAATAGGAGAAGATCGTGTGGCAACAGATATTAACGGGATGATTTATTTGAGCTGAACTGAATCTTAAACTGAAACTGAAACTGAAACTGTAGCTGAATCTGAAACCAAAACTGAAACTGAAGCAGGAACTAAATCTGAAACTAAAACTGAAACCAAAACTGAAGCTGAAACTGGAACTGTAGCTGAAACTGACGCTGAAACCAAACTGAAGCTGAAACTGAAACTAAAGCTGAAGCTGAAACGGATGCTGAAACCAAAACTGAAGCTGAAACTGAAAATGAAGCTGAAAATAAAGCTGAAACTGTAGCTGAATCTGAAACTGAAACCAAAACTGAAGCTGAATCTGAAATTGAAACCAAAACTGAAGCTGAAGCTGAAACTGACGCTGAAACCAAACTGAAACTGAAGCTGAAACTGAAACCAAACTGAAGCTGAAACTGATGCTGAAACCAAAACTGAAGCTGAAACTGAAACTAAAGCTGAAACTGATGCTGAAACCAAAACTGAAGCTGAAACTGATGCTGAAACCAAGCTGAAGCTGAAACTTAAACTGAAGCTGAAACTGTAACTGTAGCTGAAACTGACGCTGAAACCAAACTGAAGCTGAAACTGAAACTGATGCTGAAACCAAAACTGAAACTGAAGCTGAAACTATAGTAACATACATAGTGAACGTAGTCCAAGATACAGATAATTTAATAAACCACGTTTATTCTAATTTGAAAACAAATATGAGGATATAAAGAATGGCTGCGTGAAAGAGTAATTTTGGCACCAACTAACGAAATTGTAGGGCAGATCAACGAAAAGATTATGTCCTCAATTCGTTGGTCTCATGTGGATTGTGATGTTGTTGAGTATCTTTCCGTCGACATTGTCATGAATACAAAGAAACTGAAGCTGAAGCTGAAACTGAAAATGAAGCTGAAAATGAAGCTGAAACTGTAGCTGAATCTGAAACTGCAACCAAAACTGAAGCTGAATCTGAAACTGAAACCAAAACTGAAGCTGAAGCTGAAACTGACGCTGAAACCAAACTGAAACTGAAGCTGAAACTGAAACCAAACTGAAGCTGAAACTGATGCTTAAACCAAAACTGAAGCTGAAACTGAAACTGAAGCTGGAACTGGAACTGTAGCTGAAACTGATGCTGAAACCAAACTGAAGCTGAAACTGAAACTAAAGCTGAAACTGAAGCAGGAACTAAATCTGAAACTAAAACTGAAACCAAAACTGAAGCTGAAACTGGAACTGTAGCTGAAACTGACGCTGAAACCAAACTGAAGCTGAAACTGAAACTAAAGCTGAAGCTGAAACGGATGCTGAAACCAAAACTGAAGCTGAAACTGAAAATGAAGCTGAAAATAAAGCTGAAACTGTAGCTGAATCTGAAACTGTAGCTGAATCTGAAACTGAAACCAAAACTGAAGCTGAATCTGAAATTGAAACCAAAACTGAAGCTGAAGCTAAAACTGACGCTGAAACCAAACTGAAACTGAAGCTGAAACTGAAACCAAACTGAAGCTGAAACTGATGCTGAAACCAAAACTGAAGCTGAAACTGAAACTAAAGCTGAAACTGATGCTGAAACCAAAACTGAAACTGAAACTGATGCTGAAACCAAGCTGAAGCTGAAACTGAAACTGAAGCTGAAACTGGAACTGTAGCTGAAACTGACGCTGAAACCAAACTGAAGCTGAAACTGAAACTGATGCTGAAACCAAAACTGAAACTGAAGCTGAAACTATAGTAACATACATAGTGAACGTAGTCCAAGATACAGATAATTTAATAAACCACGTTTATTCTAATTTGAAAACAAATATGAGGATATAAAGAATGGCTGCGTGAAAGAGTAATTTTGGCACCAACTAACGAAATTGTAGGGCAGATCAACGAAAAGATTATGTCCTCAATTCGTTGGTCTCATGTGGATTGTGATGTTGTTGAGTATCTTTCCGTCGACATTGTCATGAATACAAAGAAACTGAAGCTGAAGCTGAAACTGAAAATGAAGCTGAAAATGAAGCTGAAACTGTAGCTGAATCTGAAACTGCAACCAAAACTGAAGCTGAATCTGAAACTGAAGCCAAAACTGAAGCTGAAGCTGAAACTGACGCTGAAACCAAACTGAAACTGAAGCTGAAACTGAAACCAAACTGAAGCTGAAACTGATGCTTAAACCAAAACTGAAGCTGAAACTGAAACTGAAGCTGGAACTGGAACTGTAGCTGAAACTGATGCTGAAACCAAACTGAAGCTGAAACTGAAACTAAAGCTGAAACTGATGCTGAAACCAAAACTGAAGCTGAAACTGAAACTGATGCTGAAACCAAATTGAAGCTGAAGCTGAAACTGGAACTGTAGCTGAAACTGACGCTGAAACCAAACTGAAGCTGAAACTGATGCTGAAACCAAAACTGAAACTGAAACTGAAGCTGAAACTGATGCTGAAACCAAACTGAAGCTGAAGCTGAAACTGAAACTGAAGCTGAAACTGGAACTGTAGCTGAAACTGACGCTGAAACCAAACTGAAGCTGAAACTGAAACTGATGCTGAAACCAAAACTGAAACTGTAGCTGAAACTGACGCTGAAACCAAACTGAAGCTGAAACTGAAACTGAAGCTGAAACTGATGCTGAAACCAAACTGAAGCTGAAGCTGAAACTGAAGCTGAAACTGGAACTGTAGCTGAAACTGACGCTGAAACCAAACTGAAGCTGAAACTGATGCTGAAACCAAAACTGAAACTGAAGCTGAAACTGTAGTAACATACATAGTGAACGTAGTCCAAGATACAGATAATTTAATAAACCACGTTTATTCTAATTTGAAAACAAATATGAGGGATAAAGAATGGCTGCGTGAAAGAGTAATTTTGGCACCAACTAACGAAATTGTAGGGCAGATCAACGAAAAGATTATGTCCTCAATTCGTTGGTCTCATGTGGATTGTGATGTTGTTGAGTATCTTTCCGTCGACATTGTCATGAATACAAAGTAAGTGACGTTGTACTCTGTAGAGTTTATCAACTCTCTGGAATTGTCAGGGTACCCCATCACATTATTTGAGGCTTTAAGTTGGTGTCCCAGTCCTGTTGATGCGTAATCAGGGCGCACCAAGGCTCTGTAATGGCATGCGACTACAAATTACATACCTTGGATGCAATGTTTTCAAGCAATAATTATGACAGGAACAGCAAGCGGTGAAAACGTATTTATTCCCAACATTCAGTTCGAAAAACTCAAATTTCCCCTAAAAGCGGCATTCGCAATGACCATAAACAAATCTCAAGGACAGACACTGAAAGTCGCAGGTGTATACATTTAGAAAAAGACTGCTTTTCCCATGGGCAGTTGTATGTGGCGTGCTCACGAGTATCAAGCGTACAAAAAAAGCGTTAAAAAAAAAAAAAAAAAAAAAAACAACACGCCAAGGACGGGAAAACCAGAAACGTAGTTTACAAAAATGTATTGTAAACTACGTTCTTGGTTTTAAAAAGATAAATTTTAAATACTAACTGTCTGTCTGTTTTTGGGGATGGATGGACCCTGGTGATGGTTTTTTAAATACTATATATATATGCGTTTTTTAACCACCCAAAAAGATACGGTAAACCTTTTCGGCAACAAGAATTATTGACAAAGTGTAAATTAACGCGGGCGAAGCCGCGGGCAAAAGCTAGTGTATTATAAAAGTGAAAGTAACTCTGTCTGTCTGTGTGTTACTCAATCACGCCTAAACTACTGAACCGATTTAAATGAAATTTGGTACGGACATACTTTAGAGCCTGAGAAAGGACATAGGATGCTTTTTAATGCGAAAATAGGGCTGTAAGGGGTGAAATAGGGGTTGAAAATTTTTATGGAAATTACGTTATTTTTATACTTTCTAGAAGCATGAAACTTATTTTTTTTACTTTTATTTATAAAGATGTACTTAAATAAGCTATTAGCAGGAAAATATTTATAGCTTATTTATGTATGAGTTTTATTTTCAAAATTATTAGTCTAAAATATTAAAAATGCTGCCGAAAGTCACTATTCCGCGTGGACGAAGTCGCGGGCACAGCTAGTGAAACTATAAGGGTTCCGTTTTTTGCCATTCGGCTACAGAACCCTAAATAGGAGTCTTTGAGTCTACGCAGTACAGGTGTAATCACTATCACTTCGATCTAGACACGCGGGAGCGTGTCAAGCCAAGAACTGGCGCGCGGCTCACCGTGTGTAATATTACACGAACCATTTGGAGCCACTTTTGAGCCCCTCATAACTCAAAAACTATTTCACCTAAACTTGTCAAAAGATATTGTTCGATTTTGGCCTATATAACCGATGTGAATATAAATTACATGATAATTTTCATTTCTTTTTATACTGCTTAAAACATATTTTAGTATTCCACGGATACTTCAAATAAATAAATTAAAAATAAAAAGTTGGGATACGATTGACGAATGCGTGGTGCAGTAAAAAATGTCTATTGGCCAGCTAGTGTTGTCGATTTATGGGATTTTTCCCCGATTTTGGGAAATACGGAAGGTTGTCGGTATTAAATCAGAAATTGATAAAATTCGGAATATTTCGGGTATTTTGAACCAATATATAGGTAGAAATAATAAAATATTGAATGGATTACGTTATTAATTTAACCCTAGTGAATAATATATAATCGTTAACTAATTGAGGACGGGAAATCCCCCATGCTTCTTCAGTCAGACGCTTTGTCTCATTCATTTAGTGAAGCTCACATTAGTTTGTTCATTTGACTGATGATTTCTGAATTTAAGTTGAGCACATATAGGCACTGTATCCTATTATTGACAATAAATAAATGAATATCTAAAAATAATATTTAAAAAAAAGAAAAACTGGGTTAATACTATACCTAGGTATAAGAAGAAACGTAAACTAAAAAGTAATAAATAATATTTTAATTTATATATCTATTTAATACTAGCCGGTCGCCTGTGGCATTGCGGCTTTGCTCTCGTGATAGGTTGATGCCAAAGGCAAAGTCGAGGGCGGTAAAGTAGCCTAAGTTACTCCCTATACCATTAGCTATCTGCAAGTAAAAGTCCCGTCAAAATCGGTGCAGCCGTTTCAGAGATTATCCGGAACAAATAAACAGACAGACAAATATTTAAAAAATATTTGTCTGTCTGTTTATTAAATATAGCCCGTTCCATAATCGGACTACAAGACAAACGGCGATGCGCCATCGTTACATGTTGGACATCCCACCCATACGCACGAAACGTTGGGAATACTTTCATTGTGCGTACAGCTAAGGAGTGGAATTCCCTGCCGGAGTCTATGTTTCATGATAGCTATAACCTGGGAGTCTTTAAGTCAAGAGTGAATAGGTTACTTCTAGGCAAGCGTGCTTCATCTTTGACCACATCATCGCTTGACATCAGGTGAGATTATGGTTAAACGCAAGCCTATCAACTATAAAAAAAAAACTTTCCTTGGACTTCAACTCCACATGTAATTGTTAAGTCGTAATTATTTTCCCGCGTGGTAAGTTGACGCGAGCAAAGCCAGGGGTGGAAGCCAGTATCATAAATTATCACCTATGTGTTATTGTGTCAGCTAATTGTGTATTTTTGATATACATGGAATAAAAATTGTCAAATACCCAATTTGCTGAGTAATCAATCAGGTAACAAACAAACAAAAAAAATCAACATACTGGTCGAATTCAGAACCTCCTCCATACCTAACCTCCTCATATAATACCTGAATTGACTAGCTGGAGAAGAAAATGTATTCCATAATTTTTTATCTGAAATTGGGAATTTCAGGCATGGCATTCGGGTATTATAGCTTTTCGTAATTGGCAACACTGGTGTGCTTATACGTCACTTCGTTTCAATTTTTAATTTTTGTTACAACGTTCTTTTCTTTGCGATTTTCTATGCGTTTTATGGTTTTATTCTAACAACTTTGGCTTGATAACGGACTCTGATCAGATTGCATACTTGGTAGACTCGGCTGTGTATAAAGGACTCTGTGAATATTACTACCTGGCTATTTTCTGACTTGATTTCGCTCTGTGATCGAACTTAGTTGCTTTACAACAATGGATGCAGAAAATAATTTAAATTGTATAAATTGTGGATCTGCTGGAGGCTCTATGATATTAGAAAACGAAGATATTCTTCGTTGTATACAGCAATGGACTGCTCCACGTATTGTAAGTGGTATACGAATATATTTTTATAAGTATAGATATCCACTGAACTGGTGTTTTGAGAATATATAAGTACCTATGTACCTACCTACTTGTTTTCCTATGTACACGATTTCTCGTTGTTTAAAAGTCAGTTGCCACAATTGCAAGCTAAAAAATAATATTAATAGTTCTATATAAATATATTTGTTATAGGTTGAAGCTCATGACCTTATATGTACGACGTGTTGGTCTGAAGCAGTGGAACACAATAAGGCTCAATGCACTTTTGGACATGATTGTGTACTTTGTAAGGTCCCACTACCATCACGCAAACGCACTCATCAAATTATTGCTTTGAGAACTGATAATGAGCATCACATAAATATAAGAAATATAATCCTCGAAAGACTCAGTCCACTGGAAGTAAGTAAACACACTATCAAATGACACATTTTATTATGCATTTCTTCTATTTTTCATGTAAGAATAATTTATTTAACAGGTTCGTGCTTCACATTTTATTTGCCATCCATGTTGGCAAAGAGCAGATCGAGCTGCGGCTCATTTTTCACAACCATCTACATCCAGAGGTATAGAGTGTGTTAGAAACCCATTGAGATGTGCTGCCTGTGACATCAACATAGTAAGACTGAAGCGGCATATTTTAAATGATGACTCCCTACTTGCTCAAGTACAGCAACATGTTACACACCATGAAGTAAGTAGTAATGTAACAATGGATTTTTATTTAAAATCCTATTGTTATTAATATTTTTACTTTAGGATGACCTGACTGGTCATTTCATTTACATTGGGTCTAGGTACTTTTTTGTGCATTGTTTATTACATTAATTTTTTATTGTTATATTACAGGTGACCGCTAATGACTATATATGTGGTGCATGTCATGCACGGTTTTTGAGAACTGAAAGCCCCACCTTATCATCTCAAGAAGAATTTTCTGTGGGTCACCGACAAGTTTGTTTGGGATGTGGACATTCATTGTTGCATCAGCAACATCATATAATACTGGAAGAAGAAAATATTAATATATTACATCGATACCGGAAATTTCAATTGTCGTAAAGGACATTTTGCCGAAATTGAGTTATATATATATTTGGAATCAGCGTCGCAGGCTCTATCGATTGGTAGTTTTAAAAAAATTCTATCTTTAAAAAAAAGCCCCTTACGACCTGGCTTTCCAACATCTCTAGCGCGATTTTTTTTACTCTTTGGGATGTATCGTAAAAATATTTTTCAATAGGGAGCGTAAAGTAATTTTTTTATTATTTAAGAGGTCGTAATCCTCATTTTTGCATTAAACTGTTTATACGACATTATAAATAATAATTATTATAACAAATCAAAAGGTCGTAAACATGTTATTTGATAATCGAAAACCTTACGACCAAATATATGCTTTGTTTTAACTTACGTAATTAGGGCGTAAAGGACGTTTGTTTTATTTATTGTCCTTTACGACCCTAATTTTAAAAGAAGTGTGCGACAGGTTGACTTGATTACATTATAAACGAATGTGAAGGATCTAGACCAGTCCTTCCGGGGTTGCGGGAATGTGCTAATGAGATATTGCGGCCCCGGAACTTAAGGGCACCTGAAGGAACAGGGTCGGTTTTTAGTCAGTAGAATTCTGACACTCCCTTCCGCTCCACCCAGCGCGGGAGAAGTCATGCGATGATTTTCTCATCCAGAGAAAAAAGAAAGACCAGTATGTCAAAAGTTTTTGATGAACACATTAGATATTACCCAAAAGTTTATTTTATATACAGTAAAAAATGCACACGAAAATATGGCAAGCGTAGAAAAGAGAACATGCCATGCACAGAAGTATAGTGATGAAGATAAAGCATACGCAAAAGCTTTTATCGAAAGCCTTCCAGCCGTTCCTTCCCATTATTGTCGTAAAAAGAGTTCATATCTGTATTTACCTCAGAAATTTATAAATGCTACATTCGGGATTTATCTCAAACACTGCCAAAAAGATTCTAAATTACACTTGAGTGAAAAAGTTCTTATTAAAATATTTAACGATGATTACAATATTCGATTTCAAACACCAAAAAAAAAATGTGCCACATGTACAAAAGCTGAAAATACAGAATTATTATCAGAAAAAGAAATCAAAGACATGGCTGTTCATCTCGAGGAAAAAAAGGCTAGCTACCAAAGATTTAAAATTCATCAGAAATTAACTTTCAACGTTACGCTCACAGTTAGCTTTGCCCTGCAAAAAGTGCTTAATAATCCTCATGGAGAGAGTATGTTGTTATATTACTCTAGGAAATACGCCGTTTATAACTGTACACTCTATGAAAGCCAAACCAAAAGCACACTGTTTTATATGGGTAGAAAGCAATGGAAAAAGGGGTAGCAATGAAATTGCTACTTGTATTTATACATTCCTACTAGAAATTGATAAACGTCCTGGTAAAAATGTTTTACTTTATTGCGACTCTTACCCGAGGCAGAACAAAAATAAGATAGGTAGTTCTCAGAGCCCTACACTATTTTTTACAGAATTCCAAAAACGTTGAAGTAGTACAAATCAATTATTTACTACCTGGGCATACTTATATGCCCGTCGATTTAATGCATGCAATCATTGAACGCGAGGTTAGATGAATTATTGTTTGGAGTCCGAGTCAATAGCCGACGTACATAGAATCTGCAAGGAAACATCCTGAACCATTCAAAATTAATGTTTTGGAGTACTCCGATTTCTCAATTGGGACAGCTTGGTGTCTGAAAAATTTACCAATATTTCTCAATGACAAATACAGCTAAAAGCAATGCGCATTGTCATATTTAAGAAAAAAAAACGCTAAAAGTATGGAAGGAAAATATTCAATGAAAGAAAACGAAGACGCTCAAGTAGTAACATTATATGATGAATATAAAGGAAGAGAAACAAAAGAAAAAGGCAAAGGGAAAAAAACAAGAAAACAAAACCAAGATCTAACAGGTGCCGACAAAGTAGAAGATGATACTTCTAATATTGGTTTATCAACGCTTTATGACAAACCTAACCCTATACCGGTCGCCAAGTATAACGATTTAAAGCGTTTATGTACTAACGGAACTATACCAAACCGATTTCATAAGGAGTATTTAGATCTACCGTCCTTAGGGACTGTTAAAGACAGTCTTCCTGAAACTGACGAGGAAGACGATATCGACACAAATGATCTCTAAGATTTTACTGTTTAAGGCCCAGTTTTTTGATAACTCAACCAATGGTTAAATATTGGCTTGGGTCTATCGAGAAGCGGACCAAGAGAATCATTGGCAACGATGCACTGGTCGAGTCAAAGCTCCAGAGCCTTGAACATCGACGACGAGTTGCAAGTCTATCGGTTTTCTATCGGTTACATTTCGGGGGAGTGTGCGATGGAATTACACAGTCTAATTCCGCCAAGCCCATTCCATCATCGGACTACGAGACAAACGGCGAAGCGCCATCGTTACATGGTGGACATCCCACCCATACGCACAAAACGTTTTGGGAATACCTTCATTGTGCGTACGGCTAAGGAGTAGAATTCCCTGCCGGAGTCTTCGACCACATCATCACTTACCATCAGGTGAGATGGTGGTCAAACGCGAACTTATTATTAATTAAAAAAAAATCCTAATTGTATCCCTAATCCTCAATTGTTAGTCTTACAAATTTAATGGTCTAATAATTAACTATCCAACTTAATTGACCATTTGTGAGACTAACAAATGAAGAAACATCGTATTTTACCGTTTGCAAACGTTGGTTAAAATATTTAACCATTGGTTAAGTTAACCACGGATCAAAAAGCTAGGCCTAAGTTTCATTACTATAATTTTAAAGACTGAAATTTCTTGTCATTTAATTAATACTTTAGAATGCCAATTGTTTGAGTTTTGAGCTCTGGTGGGCAAAATTTGTTATTATTTTGGTTATTTTAACTTTATTATTATGTTTAAATACGTTCTGTTGTTTGAGTTGCATTAATAGTGAAAAAAAAAACTTGTTAGGTAGTAGATTAGTTTATTAGGTGATTATTCTAAAACTTGAGTTGTTTTTCAGCATCGCAACGACTACTGGCGATTTAAATTTTAAAAAGTTGCACAACATTTTGTATAAATTTTGAATTCCTATTAGAATAACATTTGTGATACTTTTTTTTACAAATATTTAAATAATAAATAAAACATAATAAAAATACTTTTTTCACTTGGTTTTACTTCCTATTGTAGAGGAATTTCTATTTAGAACTTTAGGTTTTATGTTCCTTTTACCCCCTTAAAATCTGATTTAATTGACTTGTACTACCCATTGATGATCAAGATGAGTCCTTTACGACATATCTGACTTTATCATAACCAATTTTTCGTGGTTGTAAAGTACTTCAGTTACATTTTTTTGGGCTGTAAAGGACTCTCATTTTCGTCAATAATTAAGTTTGGTTTATTTTGATAATTTATATGGATAGAACACGAAAAAATAGTTAGGGTTTCTTTTACATCATAAATACCTAGTACTTTGTTTGAAAATTATTCAAGAAAAACACATTTTATTTTTGTTTTTTGGCTCTACTGAAAACTCATGTTTTGTCCTTTACGACAATTGAAATTTCCGGTATCGACATGTTGTTCAAAATTGGATTCACCCAAGAGAGGTAATAATCTTTTAAAATATATATATTTTTTGTACATATAAACCACATTAAATATCTATCAAATAATTTAAAGCTTTTGAATACTTTTCTTCACTTGCAGTTTTTTAATTATTTTCTTAATATAAGACTTTCATAGTACATAATTATATTTTTAGGTCCAAGCTTCAGATATGATTTGCAACACATGCTTCCGAAGAGCTGAATCAAGAGTCTTGGTACCAGTACCAGATCCCGATAGAAATCCAACTAACCAACAACAACCAAATGAAAGAATTACTTTGCCTAATTATCATAGAGCAGCAGACACACATGCATGCTGTATGTTTCCACATTGTAACAGCACAAGACAGAGAAGAGTCCCATTTTCTGTAAGGGTAAGGCTCTTCAGTGACCACAGATATTATGTGCCACAAAACTGTAGAGTGTGTGAATTCCATTTGAATACACAACCATGGAGTGATCTTATTGAAGTTGAAAATCCAAATCATAGTTTTACAGCTAGTTATATTGAAGATTTTGTTGAGTTATTGAAACATGATAATAATATTATTGATTTTGAAAATATAGAACAAATAAATGATAACGTGTTTTGGTATTATACTGGTCGCACAAAAGATCAGTTCAGAGAACTGGAACTAGAATTGCCTTATTTTCAGAGACGTGGTGTTGCTCTAGGAGCATATTTAATAAAGTTGAGAACAGGGGACAGCAATGAAAGAATTTCAAAATTATTGAATATGTCAAGAAGCTCATTAACAAAACTAATACAAAAAGTAAGGGATTCCATGACACAACATTTTGTACCTGTGCAACTGGGTTTAGCCCATATTTCCAGACAAGAAGTTGCTCGTAGAAACTTGTACATACCAGAATCTTTATTTGGGAACCCTGGAAGTTCTATTGAAGATAGAAAAGCAATTGTAATGATGGATGGTACATACATATATGTTCAAAAAAGTAGTAACTATGCATACCAAAAGGATACATACTCCTTGCATAAATACAGAAATCTTGTAAAACCATTCATCATAGTATGTTGCGATGGCCATATTATAGATGTTTTGGGACCATACCCTGCTACAAAATCGGACGCCGATATATTAAAAGACGAATTTAGTAGCTCCTCCCAGCCCATGCGACAATATTTTAGAGAGGGTGATGTAATGATATTGGATCGTGGCTTCAGAGACTCCATTTCCTTACTTCAAAGTTTAAATTATTCTGTCCACTTTCCACTATCAATAGAACCTGGAAAAACTCAAATGAGTACTCACAACGCAAATGAGTCTCGAAAAGTCACCTTATGTCGCTGGGTTGTGGAGGTTGTCAATGGGCGCTTTAAAAGAGATTATAAGCTGCTGCGACAAGAGTATTTCAACAGGGCTTCAGGGCATTTAATGCAAGATTTTAAAATCGCAGCAGCTTTGATTAATAGATTTCACCCTCTCCTAGAAGACAGGGATGATGCCAGAAATATTATACCTATCTATTATTCAAGAAAAAATGTTTTTGACTAATTCATTAGCCGATTATGTAGAAAGGTATAATTTAAATAGGAGACGGTCTCAGTTTCAAAGTATAACTGTGCATGAAAATGTTGTGTTAGATTTTCCTCGAATGGAACTGAATGACTTAATATTAATATCTTTAGGTGTATACCAAATTAAACAGGCCCGCTCATACTATGGTGAGCATGTCCGTGGAGACGGAAATTATGTTATAGAAGTGTGCAGGGACGTCGATCAAGATTTATCCAACACTCTCCACCTCAATAGTGAAAATGTATGGCTCCTACGGGGGAAAATACAAAGCAGACACATTTCACGGAAAATATATTTTGTTTATATATTAATTGACAATTCACAAATGGGGAGGGAGGCTATAAGAGAGTACTGTTGTAATTGTATCGTTGGACGTAGAACAGTGGGCTGTTGTGCCCACATAATGACTATTATCTGGTATTTGAGCTGGGCGAGATACCAAAATCTAATTGAACCCCCTGCACAGTTCTTAGATAATATATTAGTGAGAAATATTGATGATTAAAAAACTGTTATATAAATATACATATTGTTTTTATTGCCCATGCTAGAAAACCTCTTTTATTCTTATTGATATATCTTACTATAACTTTTAGGCTTATGATTTTTATGTAGTAATGGTAGTTTTAGTATGATTTTTATTCTCGCAATTACTTTTGTATCTTCAAGTATCCGTTAGTAAAAATTGATTTACTATGATTCCATAAAATATTTAGAGTCTATCTAAGTCATTTTCGATTCAAACGATTCTTAGGCCTGACATGTATGGAGCCGGAACAATGTCCTTTGGCTCATATATTGAGACTGGCGAGATACATATGTGTTCCAAATTTTATAAACATATCTCAAACGGTTATTTAGATATTAACGTCCAAAAATCGTCATTTTTATGACTGACCTATAGATCAAAACTATAACCCTGTTCCAGATGACCTAGAAAGTTCAAATTTGGCATGAAGATAGGTAATTAGGTGAATACAAAGGAAAAAATCAGAAACTGGTAATTTTTTATCATTTTACTATAATTTTCACTTAACTTATAATTAGTGCCTGTAAATCTCTATATGTGGATTTTAAGATCTTTACGTGAATATATAACGAGTTAAATACCACCCTTAATTTTTTTTAATTTAAACATTTCCGTTTTTGTACTTATAAATAAGAATATAGTAAATTTTCGTATTTATTACGCGTAACTAACCGTATTCTACAACCACTAGCGCCACCTATTATCTTAGAGGGTCACTACACCATGGAGGCAAAACGCGTAAAAAGAATTCCGCATACTGAATGGGCAATTCATTCGAAGTTTTCAAAGGTACAAGAAAATATAGAAAATAACACAAAAAGGACAATTATACCCCGTAAACGTAGGACAATACAGTAGTTTAACAAAAAACTATTTAGTATTAATTTTGTTATAAGTAAGTACCTACTACTAATTTATGTACAAAAATTAATGATATCCCATGAAAAACATATGTAAATGTGAAATGAGAGCCAAGTTCAATATTAACATAAATGCCTTGGTTGTTGACTTCAACGACAAAAGAAGTGAAATCTAAATGGGTGCCAAGTTCAATGGTCAGTCCTGAAATTTATTTATATCAACAAAAAATATTATTTATTCTTATAACTTAGGAGAATATATTGTAGCCTAAGGTCTGACTTGGCTAGTTTTCATATACGAATTATATTATAGCCTTTGCAAGTTCTAAACCTGTTACTTGTCGGTTCTTATTTTATTATTCCGAAAATTTGGCTTGCTGGTAGAAACTAACCATCGAACATAATAATTCGTATATAAGAACTAGCCAGGTCAAACCTTAGGCTACAATATATTCTCCTAAGTTATAAGAATAAATAATATTTTATGTTGATATAAATAAATTTCAGGACTGACCATTGAGCTTGGCACTCATTTAGATTTCACTTCTTTTGTCGTTGAAGTCAACAACCAAGGCATTTATGTTAATATTGAACTTGGCTCTCATTTCACATTTATGTTTTTCATGGGATAGTGATTACGCCACGAGTGTAATACATCAGATAACTGTTTTCCGCATAGCAACTGCTGATCACGGTACCACGATAAGTTATCACTGCAACTTATCATAAGTGGGCTATTTTTGCAGCACTTAAAACTCTGATCAATACTATCGAAAAGCAATGCATCGTTTGTTGACAAAATATTGCGAAGATAAATCCGAAATGATAACAACCTATTAAATTTGGGGATTTATTAATATGGCAGTAAATCTATTCAAGATAATACGGTCAGACAGTGAGTGTATCCGGGTACAAATGGTATGAAATGTATAAAGGGCAAATGGTGGATTTTCTGTTGAATGGGATATCTCGTCTGCCATCACAATTCACTTCTAACGACTGAATTTTGGAACTCAATTCTTGTAAATTATTAAGCCGTCTACAGAACCAAAAACAAAATTTCAAAAACATTTATCATTAAAGCAAATCTTTAATGATAAATGTTTGAATATTGACCACATTTCTTTAAATGTTTTTATGTACTCATGAGGAAAGAAATGATTAATTAGGCTAATCGTTTGTTTTATTTTTCGTAAGATTAGATGAACTAACTTTCACTTGGACTCTTCGAGCCTAATGTTTCAACCCCATATGGCTCAACCATAGAACTACATATAAAGTGGGTATATTTGCATCGTGTCTGATTTCATTCATCTGCAGTAGCAGCTATATTAATAATAATAATAATAATATTCCACAACTTTAGAAGATTAAGAAGATAGGACGGCGAGAGTGACGTCGCTTGCATCAAACGACCTACCCAATTGTCAAGGCATTAAGTCACCCTCTGTCTCCGTCTGGAATATGCCAACAGGGGGGACCCCAGCAGTGACAAAAACACATCAGATGACGTCATTAATGCTGGCGTGCCGTGCTAGATAGCACGGCAGATGACAGGAACGACGGTAGGCTACTTTCTCTCTCGATTGGTTAGACTCCTATAATAATAATTAATAATATGTATAATATTCTATAAATAACACTTATGCACTAAAAAGAAAACTTTTTTACAAAACATTGAACCGTCTTCAAAACTATCAAAAATTGGCCAAGGGCGAGTCAGACGCCCATGAAAAGTTCCGTAGTAACTATAATAATATAATATAATATGTATATTTATTTGACGAATAAAAAAACCTTAATAATTTCTTAAAAAGACCTTACTTACATTTTTACAACTACGCTAAATAACTTTGTTATTGATAGTGTTTTTATGAATTACAAAGTTATATTTGCGGTTTTAGAAAATATGCTGTATCATAAAAACTGCTAACCCGTTCTCGTTCAAACCAATTTTGGTTGAAAGTTTACATTAAGATCTACAGACATATGTTTTTTTTTTTATTTTTCACTCCATTATTATAGAGGTTAGAGGTTAGAGGGGGGGCGGACATTTTACCACTTTGGAAGCTTATATCTTTTAAACGATTAACTTTATGAAAAAGTGGTTTTAGAAACCTGTGTCATTTTTAAAGACCTGTCTATAAATACCACACGCGCACAGGTTTCATGAAAAAATTAATTTTCAGTTTTAGTTCTATGTATGGGGAGCCCCCCTTTATTTTAAATATTTCTCATTTATATTTTTTAAATCGGAAAGCCGTTCACAGAATACATCTACCTACCAAGTTTTACATGTATAGTCCTAATAGTTTAAGAATAAAATGGCTGTGACATACGGACGGACGGACAGACAGACAGACGGATAGACATGTCGAAACTATAAGGGTTCCGTTTTTTGCCATTCGGCTACGGAACCCTAAAAAAGACTTGCACTACAAAGAGAAATAACCTTAAATATTGTTTTATTCGATGTCTAATTCCGTTAAAAAAACTTTTTAGCAAAAATAGAACCGACTTCCATATAAAAACACTACAAAGGCAAAAATAACTTTAATTTCGGAAGGCGGTGTCAAAAACGAAAATATATACAAAACTAAAGACACCGGCTTCCGAAATTAAAGTTATTTTTGCCTTTGTAGTGTTTTTATATGGAAGTCGGTTCTATTTTTTGCTAAAAATTTTTTTTTTCACGTTTTTAGTTAGTCGGTTTGTAATTTATCTAGTTACAAAAGCCAAAATGTCAACTACTTATCACCTTTTACAAAATATTGCTTTTCCCGGTGCAGAGCCGTTCATTTTTGAGGAGTTCTCCTGGTACTTGACCACCAGCTCTACATCACCATATGCATTGTGACGAGCATAAAGTGCTTAACATCCATATTCAAGTAATCTAATCGCAATCAACGAAATACTTATTATTGAGTAGTTTCGGTGGCCATCTGAGGTCTTCATCATCAGTTCCACTTCCTCAAATGGTGCTTTTCGAGAGCAACTGCACAAGGTACTATAAGAAATACCCAAAACGCTATAGGTGTGCCTATAATATTTGAAGAGTTCCCTCGATTTCTCCATGATCCCATCATCAGATCCAAACGTGACGACAATGGGACCAACTAGAAAGTATACACTTTCAAACAAAAAAAAAATTTCTAAATCGGTCCAGCCATCTCCGAGTTATGAGGACACATACATAAAAAAAAAAGTTCTAGACGAATTGTAAACCTCCTTTTTTTGAAGTCGTTTAAAAATACGGGCTAGGTATCTACTCACATGGCTGAAGTCAGTGCCAAGCCAATGAATAGTTTTGATAGGCAAAGAAAGCCGCATTCTGGGGCACACCCGAGGTGTTGAAACCTGTTCATTTATCTTGGCACCGACTTCAGCCATGTGAGTAGATACCTAGCCCTTATTTTTAACGGAATTATACATCCAATAAAACAATATTTAAGGTTATTTCTCTTTGTAGTGCAAGTTTTTGTTGTAAGTTTTGAAGTCGGTTAAATTTTTTGTAAAAAAAAACTTTTAACAAAAAATAGAACCGACTTCCATATAAAAACACTACAAAGGCAAAAATAACTTTAATTTCGGAAGGCGGTGTCAAAAACGAAAATATATATAATAAGTGTTTTTATATGGAAGTCGGTTCTATTTTTTGCTAAAAAGATTTTTTTTTTCACGCTTTTTAGTGGGTCGGTTTGTCATTTATCTAGTTACAAAAGCCATAATATCAACTACTTATCACCTTTTACAAAATATTGCTTTTCCCGATGCATAGCCGTTAATTTTTGAGGAGTTCTCCTGGTACTTGACCATCAGCTCTACATCACCATATGTATTGTGACGAGCATAAAGTGTTTAACATCCGTACTCAAGTAATCGAATCGCAATCCACGAAATACTTATTATTGAGGAGTTTCAGTAGCCATCTGTGGTCTTCATCATCAGTTCAACTTCCCCAAATGGTACTTTTCGGAAGCAACTGCTCAAGGTACTATAAGAAATACCCAAAACGCTATAGGTGTGCCTATAATATTTGAAGAGTTCCCTCGATTTCTCAAAGATCCCATCATCAGATCCTGATTTACAATGGGACCAACTAGAAAGTATACTCATTCAAACGCAAAAAGAATTTTTCAAATCGGTCCAGCCGTCTCCGAGTTATGAGGTAACATACATAAAAAAAAAAGTTCAAGACGAATTGTAAACCTCCTTTTTTTGAAGTCGGTTAAAAAGTTTTTGTTTTATGCTTTTAAGTGTATCTTTGTTTGTGTTACTTGAGATACCTACATACCGTCCGCATTTACTTTACTTACATTTACAGAATGTCTGTGCCTCAGCTGTGGCGATATTAATAGGCTGATTATACTAAACAGTACATAGATGTACGAGGGCTGCAATCGCGGGAGATTTGCTGTTTTAAATTGAAGAGTTCCATCACTTATCTCCGAAGTTCTTCATCAGAACCTGATGTGTTATATACTAAAACCTTCCTTGTAAAATACGCTTTCAAACAACGAAAACGCGATCGAAATCAGATCAGGAGTTTCTGAAAAATTTCGGATATACAAACATACATACATACTGGTCGAATACAGAACCTCCTTTTTTGAAGTCAGTTAAAAAGTGGTAAAACAAGATAAACATTAACAATGTTTATTTGATGCGAGACTGGTGCCTTAGCCGTGATTTGTATTTTAGTTTAGGACATCAGAAATAAAGGAAAATAATATAATAAGCCGATAGCGTGTCCACTGTTAGTAAATCGGTCTGCTTTCTATAAAAGGGAACGGGTCGTAATCCGCCACGTGGGCTCATTGCGGGTTGGAGGATGACTAAATCCTACCCTGTTTGTTAAGTTGCCCTTGCGTTCTGTTGGTTGTTCTCGCAACCTCAGCAGACATTGGCCTATCGGGCCCTGTCATGCTGCTCTTTTAGGACTCTCTTTGAGGATGCATGGAACATCGGCGTCGGCGACACAGGACGCGGTAGGGTTACACTAGAAATTTTGCGGATGCTGAGCCCATTGAAGCGAATGGGTAAGTACAAAAGTCCATCCAGGGCAATGAATAAGATAGAGGGCCTTGATTCAATGAATGGTTTGATACAGTCCCGTAGTTGCATAAAGCAAAACATTGAAACCGGGAATAAATAAATGTAAGTAGGTCGGTAGTATATTTTTCAAATTGATAACTTTATGATAGTAAGGTGAGTGTTCTCTTGAATGACGGACTCCTCGGACCAAGGCCAGGACATACACGTGCGAATCTGTGCCACGTGCAAGTCTTTTATCTCGCTTAAAAGATCCACTGAAATACGCGACATTGACCGAGTGATAAAATATAGCTTTGACAACAGTAGCCTTGCTACTCACACTGCAATCTCAACTTTAACTTAACACAGTAACGTTGAAAATACATAGTTTCAATATGAATTTTGGTGTCTCGATGTATGTATATATTTACAAACTGATTTCTCGTAGTTTCGTAATCCTTCACCTGAAGATATAATTGTTTTTAGAAAAACCCGAAATGTCGTAACTACTTCATTAATATTCATGTTCTTCTAAAAATAAGAATATTTTATGAATGAATATGAAATGAAAATAATTATATTGGTGAGCTGAATAGGTTTTATGTATGAAATTACTTCAATAGGAAAATCAACATGCTTTTTAGGGTTCCGTAGCCGAATGGCAAAAACGCAATCCTTGTAGTTTCGTCATGTCTGTCTGTCCGTCCGTCCGCATGTCACAGATGTATGTTACCTCATAGCTCGAAGATGGCTGGAAATCGAGGGAACTCCTCAAAAATTAACGGCCCTGTATCGGGAAAAGCAATAGTTTGTAAAAGGTGATAAGTAGTTGATATTTTAGCTTTTGTAACTAGATAAATTACAAACCAACCCACTAAAAAGCGTGAAAAAAGCTTTTTAGCAAAAAATAAAACCGACTTCCATATCAAAACACTACAAAGACAAAAAACTTTTTAGCAAAAAACTTTTTAGCAAAAAATAGTACCGACTTCCATATAAAAACACTACAAAGGCAAAAATAACTTTAATTTCGGAAGGCGGTGTCAAAAACGAAAATATATACAAAACTAAAGACACCGCCTTCCGAAATTAAAGTTATTTTTGCCTTTGTAGTGTTTTTATATGGAAGTCGGTACTATTTTTTGCTAAAAAGTTTTTTTCACACTTTTTGGTGGGTCGGTTTGTAATTTATCTAGATACAAAAGCCAAAATATCAACTACTTATCACCTTTTACAAAATATTGCTTTTCCCGGTGCAGAGCCGTTAATTTTTGAGGAGTTCTCCTGGTACATTACCATCAGCTCTACTTCACCATATGCATTGTGACGAGCAAAAAGTGCTTAACATTCATATTAAAGTAATCTAATCGCAATCAACGAAATACTTATTATTGAGTAGTTTCGGTGGCCATCTGGGGTCTTCATCATCAGTTTCACTTCCTCAAATGGTGCTTTTCGAGAGCAACTGCACAAGGTACTATAAGAAATACCCAAAACGCTATAGGTGTGCCTATAATATTTGAAGAGTTCCCTCGATTTCTCCATGATCCCATCATCAGATCCAAACATGACGTCAATGGGACCAACTAGAAAGTATACCCTTTCAAACAAAAAAAAAATTTCCAAATCGGTCCAGCCATCTCCGAGTTATGAGGTAAAGTTCTAGACGAATTGTAAACCTCCTTTTTTTGAAGTCGGTTAAAAATAGAACCGACTTCCATATAAAAACACTACAAAGGCAAAAATATCTTTAATTTCGGAAGGCGGTGTCAAAAACGAAAATATATAAAAAAACTAAAGACACCGCCTTCCGAAATTAAAGTTATTTTTGCCTTTGTAGTGTTTTTATATGGAAGTCAGTTCTATTTTTTGATAAAAAGTTTTTTTTTCACGCTTTTTAGTGGGTCGGTTTGTAATTTATCTAGTTACAAAAGCCAAAATGTCAACTACTTATCACCTTTTACAAAATATTGCTTTTCCCGGTGCTGAGCCGTTAATTTTTGACGAGTTCTCCTGGTACATCACCATCAGCTCTACTTCACCATATGCATTGTGACGAGCATAAAGTGCTTAACATCCATATTCAAGTAATCTAATCGCAATCAACGAAATACTTATTATTGAGTAGTTTCGGTGGCCATCTGGGGTCTTCATCATCAGTTTCACTTCCTCAAATGGTGCTTTTCGAGAGCAGCTGCTCAAGGTACTATAAGAAATACCCAAAACGCTATAGGTGTGCCTATAATATTTGAAGAGTTCCCTCGATTTCTCCATGATCCCATCATCAGATCCAAACGTGACGACAATGGGACCAACTGGAAAGTATACCCTTTCAAACAAAAAAAGAATTTTCCAAATCGGTCCAGCCATCTCCGAGTTATGAGGTAACATACATAAAAAAAAAGTTCAAGACGAATTGTAAACCTCCTTTTTTTGAAGTCGGTTAAAAATAACTTTAATTTCGGAAGGCGGTGTCAAATAAAAAGAAAATACAAAACCAATAACACCGACTACCGAAATTAAAGACACTTTTGGCTTTGCAGTGTTTTGATATGGAAGTCGGTTAGTTTTTTGCTTAAAAGGTTTTTATTCCGAAACTATTAGAAATACACATATGAAACTTGGTAGGTAGATGTATTCTGTTAACCGCTTGTCAATTTTAAATAAAAATAATAAAATTAAGGGGGGTCCCCATACTAGAGCTGAAACTAAAAATATATATTTTTTTAATCAAACCTATACGTGTGTGGTATCTTCAGACAGGTCTAGAAAAATGACATTTAAGGCGACATTATATGGCAGCGACCTTGAGCGACTGGGGAGAAGCTTGCGTCACTCCCCGCGACCGCGCAATGCACCCCCGCAACGCAAGCTCGAAATTTCGTAAGGTAACCATACGTTTCAAATAGTAAAGACTGTACTGCCTGATTTATTATCACCATCCAAATTTTTTCTGGACTTTAATTGTCTGGTCATTGAAAACTACTATGTGTATTTAGACAAGTAAATCTATCTATGTATATATATAAAAATGACTATGTGGCTACGCTACTTAGACTCATTTAATACTCGTAAATAATTAAGTTTTAATAACATTGAAATCGGAATATTGAAATAAGTATGAATTTACTTGTCAGCAATCATGTCCTCATTTTCGACATGCTGAGTTGAGTTTTTCCCTTTTGTATACAGCCAGAGCTGAATTTTTTTTTTAATAGTTTATAGGCTTGCGTTTGACCATAATCTAACCTGATGTTAAGCGATGATGTGGTCGAAGATGAAGCACGCTTGCCTAGAAGTAATCTATTCACTCTTGACTTAAAGACTTCCAGGTTATAACTATCAGGAAACAGACTCCAGCAGGGAATTCTACTCCTTAGCCGTACCCATAATTAAAGTAATCTCAAAACGTTTTATGCGTATGGGTGGGATGTCCACCATGTAACGATGGCGCATCACCGTTTGTCTTGTAGTCCTATGATGGAACGGGCTTGGTGGAATAAGACTGCAATTCCATCGCACACTCCCCGAAATGTAACCGATAAAAAACTGATAGGCTTGCAACACGTCGCCGATGCTCTAGGCTCTGGACCTTTGTCTCGACCAGTTTCTCGTTGCTGATGAGCCTTTTGGCCCGTTTCTCTATAGACTCAAGTGCATTAAGCTGGTATTTGGCAGATCCGTCCCAGAGATGAGAGCAGCACTCCATACACGACCTAACTTGCGCTTGATAGAGGTTGAGCAGCTGTTCCGGTGTGAAGTACCGTCTCACTTTTGAAATGAAATGAAATTAAATATTTATTTTGACTATGTTTAGCTGTTGTAGTTTAGCTAGATGAGGCCGGTATTTCTTAACTGACTACTCTGAGAAGAAACACCGAAACAAAATCAGAGGTCAAAGTCTCTTTTAAAGTCCAGACAATTTGTATTTGTATATGAGAAGCATGTAAGTTCATGTCTGTGGTATTTTTTTGAGGAAATAACCAAGCAAATTTGAGCGGACCTGTCCAGTCAGTGCAAGCATTTGTCAGTTATCGTGTAGCTCAACTTAGAATTTAAGGAGCTCAACAATTTGACGAACAATACCAAAGTAAGGCCATTTGGGTAGGCCACACAAGTACTCAAACTGCTTGACATCATTAAAGAAATTATAGTGAAAGTAAAAACTACGAAGATAGAATAACCTACATTGTCCTCACAAGTACAATAATGAAATAATTATATTTATATACAACGTGTAATTTAAAGGGTATATACATACCAAGTGCATGGCTTCTTTGGATGATAACAAACGATATGGCAAGGGTTTAGTAATCCTAAGTCTACGTGTGTAGAACTTATTATAAATTACAATACACTGATACCAGAGACCGAATTTTTCAAATTAAGAAGAACGAAAAGAATTATCGTGTTATTGGCAAGTGACGTGGAATGTTATTGACCCTCGTAGTGCTGTGACACGTTTTTTATGATTGGTATCCAAGATATATATGAAACCAATAATTTGGTATCAATTCTTTGAGTCATTTATTTTGTGCTGTAACTGTGCATAGAGACTCCATACCAGATGTTGTCTTCAGCCCTTTTGGATAGATATGGGGTTTCCGTTACACGTTGTATATAAAAAAACAATAACCAAAAACAAAATTAATAGGTATATACAATACTTTTTTTTCTCTTTATTGATTATAAGGATATACAATACTTGAGAACGCAAATATTCTAATCAATCGAAAATAAATCATCAATCAAAATTTTAAAACTAAATAGAAAAGGCACACGTATATCACTGGAGCATCTCATTCCCAGGCCTTCTTGTCCTCAATATAATCTGTAACTGTGTAAAAAGCTTTCTGACATAGCTTACGTTTTATAAATAATTTGAATTTATTAATACTTAGTTCTTGAATATGGCTAGGAATTTTATTATAAAAACGTATACATGGGCATCTAAACGATCCACCAATCTTTTTTCCTTGTTTTAGGAATGACATATGTGTCTTTGTTCCTTGTATTTACACTATGAATATCACTGTATTTTTTAAAAAGATTAATATTTTTGTGTGCATACAAGAGATTCTCATAAATATACTGAGATTAATATTCATAGTCAGAGTCATTCAGAGTCATAATATTAATCTCTTTAAATTTGTCTCTTAAGGAGTGCTTAGGACTTAATTTATAAATTGCAAGAATGGCCCATTTTTTAATACAAATATTATATGAATGTCGGCGGCGTTTCCCCAAAGTATAATGCCGTATGAGATCACTCTGTGAAAGTAACTAAAGTAGACTAAACGTGCTGTTTCGATATCAGTTAATCCACGTATTTTTCTAACGGCATATGCTGCAGAACTTGGCTATTTTGACAATTTATATGGGGGCCCCACTGAAGCTTCGCACCCAAAGTTATGCCCAAGAAAACTGTGGTATCTTCGGGTTTCAATATTTCGCCCTTTATTGATACACTTGTATTCACTTGTCTAACATGAGTTAACGTAAATTTTAGGCATTTGGTTTTTTTCTCATTAACAAGAAGATTATTAACATTAAACCAGCTAACTACAGTTGCAAGGGCACTGTTTACTTCTTCAGTAACCTGCTGTTAACTTTGATTTTAAATAATAGATTATTGATACACTTGTATTCACTTGTCTAACATGAAGTAACGTAAATTTTAGGCATTTGGTATTATTCTCATTAACAAGAAGATTATTAACATTAAACCAGCTAACTACAGTTGCAAGGGCACTGTTTACTTCTTCAGTAACCTGCTGTTAACTTTGATTTTAAATAAAAGATAAGTATCGTCAGCGAGTAACACTATGTCATGATTTTTGATCAGGTACGGTAAATCATTTATATAAATAAGAAACAAAAAGGGACCTAAAATTGAGCCTTGGGGACCCCCATCTTGACGTCACAGATCCCAGCGATCTTTTGCCGTTCAAGTCGACTCTCTGAATCCTTTCACTCAAGTATGAGGTCTGAAGATTCAGAGGCGCCCCGGAATCCGTAGTGGTGCAGTTTCCTGATTAATGTCTCATGGGGAACACAGTCAAATACCTTTGAAAAATCGCAAAAAATGCCCAACACTTACCAACACTTATCTTCCCATGCATTATAAATGTGTCCTAAAAGTTCAACACCGGCCATCAGTTGTTGAACGTCCTTTTGTAAAACCAAATTGTTTATTATGTAGCAATTTGTGTTTATAATATAATATCTTTAAATATCTTTGCATCTGCATTAAAATTATCATAAAATATCTTTGCATCTGCATTAAAATAATTTTCTCAAAAATTTTACTGAAAGTGAGCAATACAGAAATAGGTCTATAATTAGTAGGGTCAGATGTACTAACTGATTTAAATAGTGGGATTATTTTACTATATTTCATTAAATCAGGAATCTCACCGCAATCAATACAATTATTAAATATAACAGCTAATGTAGGAGCTATAATGTGTATAATGGACTTAGTAACATGAACAGAATTACCCCACAGATCTGCAGCCTTTTTAACATTCAAAGAATTAAAAGTTTTGATGATGTCATTAGAAGTAACATATTGGAATTTAAACTCTGAACTACAAACTGGAACACTTTTTTTAAGTAATGTGTCTGCAGCAATGGCAAATGATTTTAGCGACTTGATTGTCGATACGGGTATGTCAGTGAAAAAATTTTCAAATTCTGTGGTGACTTGTGAATCTAATGTTATTATATTATCATCAATAGTTAGGGTGTAATTACTAGGATTCTCAACTTTTTGGCAGCCAATTGAGCCTTAGCCTCGATAAACGGACCAAAATTAAGGGTGGATGTCAACGTAACCTCAAGAAGTTCGATGCGATCTATATAATATAAAGCGAGTTATATAATATAAATTAAATTTAGGTAAGTATAGGCACGGGCGCGAAAGTAGGATTGACCATATGGGCGAAAATTGGAATATTGGAGAGTTGTGCGTAAACAAAACATTAGATCTCCGCATTCAAGGTCATGGTACTTTCGTACCATAGCTAGCTATAAGTACCTACAACTATGTCAAAAACCGCACTCAAGTATTTTTTAAACTAATCTGGACTGTCCTTACTACGCTGTAGTATGGTTACATTATAGTTAAATACTCACCTCCTACTCACCACAAAAAAACACTATTATTTCAATGAAATAAAAAATTACTAAACATTAGATCTCCGCATTCAAGGTCATGCTACATAAGTACCTACCCTAGACCCATACCTACAACTCGTGTCAATATCAGCTCTCAAGTATTTTTTGATACTCTAATCCGGACTGTCCTTAGTACCTACGCTGTAGTATGGTGCTATTACATTGCAATATTTACCTCGTCTCTGCATTTTCGCGGCGAGAATCTAAGTTATTTGATATACTCCAAAAAAAAAAAACATAATTTGAATAAAATAAAAATAATTTTAAGTAAGTACCTACTAAATATTAGATCTCCGCATTCAAGGTCATGCTACTTACGTATCAAGAGCTATACCTACAACTATTCCAATATCAGCAACACTCAAGTATTTTTTGAAACTCTAATCGAACTGTCCTTACTACGCTCCAATATGGTTACCTACTCGTAAATTACATTTCAATACTCACCCTGTCTCTACATTTTTTACTCAAGAATCTTTACTATTTGGTGTTCTCCTAAAAGGAAATAACATAATTATTTCCATAAAATAAAAGTTTGTTTACTACATTTAAATCACATTTATTTTATTCCAATATTCTAATTTATACTATTGATAGAGATTATATAAATAATCTTCTTCTTATCGTGTGGGTAGTAATGTCTAATCACCCCATACACCCTAGTGTCAGAGTTTCTAGACTGCCTCAAGAGCCTCTGACGTGGTCTATTCTGACGACCGCCATTTGGCGACCGGGACTACCGGCTTATATGTGTCTTCCGAAGCACGGAACCATCTTTTTATCAGACAATCGGGTGATTCAGGCCTGCAATGTCCTAGCCAAAGTGGAAACAAATTTACAAAGTATGCGTCCCGCGGGAATCGAACCCACGACCACACACAAGTTAAACCCCTAAACCACTCGACCATGGCGGCAGTAAATTATATAAATAATTAAAATTCGTTACTTCATTAATCTATTTTTAATATTTTAAGGCGTTTCTTTTTTAGTGTTTTGGGTTTACCAACCATTTTGGCGTTAAACTTCTATGCGAATAAAATCATTTTGTATTTTTTGCGCGGAGCGTTAGCGTCTACTCGTGACAGTGGTCAGCGATGCACTGCCGCCCGTCGCCCGCAAGAGCCCCCGATTCATTGCGCATCTAGATTATTCGAATAATAATACACCATGACTTTACCAAACACAATATGAAGAAAAGCCGTATACTAAAATATTGTCAATTAAATTATCTTTTAGACTGTGAAAGTTTCATAAAAATACACCCAATGGTTGTTGCCTGATCTTCGCTTTTATGCCCGCGTTAGACGTACTTTTAAAAATAAATTACACAATGTATTACAAAAAAATATTAAAATATTCATATATCAAATTATTAAGGAAATAGTCTAGTTTATCATTATTTTTTTTCAAAGCATACCGACTAGCCGTTTAGACGTGATCTTGGATTAAAAATCATCGAAAATCGAATATCTGCCCCTTAAGTTTCTAAAATCACTGTTTCTTAAAATCAATCGTTTAAGAGATATACGCTTCCAAAGTGGTAAAATGTGTATCCCCCTCTCAATTCTATAATAATGGAGTGAAAAACCCAAAAAAAATTATGCTGTAGATCTTAATAAAAACTTTCAACGAAAATTGGTTTGAACGAAATCGGGTCCGCAGTTTTTGAGAAATAACACATTTTCTAAAATTGTATTGTATTTGTATTTCATACAAACACTGAAAACAAGTTATTTTGCGTAGTTACTACGGAAACCTTCACGGGCGAGTCTGACTCGCACTTGGCCAATTTTTAGGGTTCCGTAGTCAACAAGGAACCCTTATAGTTTCGCCATGTCCGTCTGTCTGTCCGTCTGTCCGCGGTTTAGCTCAAAAACTATTGGTACTAGAAAGTTGTACTTTGGCATGAGTATACACGTTAATGACGCCGAAAAAGTGGTAAAATAAAATATTGAAAAAAAAAACAATTATTCTCCCATACATGTAAAGTGGGATGATAATTTTTTTTTTCCGTTCTTCCCATAGTGTGGGATATCGTTGGATAGGTCTTTCAAAAATATTAGGGGTTTAGTAAGAACGTTTTTTGATTAAGTAAACCGTTCGTGACTTATCAAGCTTTAAAGTACCAATTTTCGTTAGAGTCAAGTGTCCTCCCCCTCTATCAACTAAACGGTTGTAGTTAGAAATTCAAATGTCACGGCAGTAGTACCTATATATAACGAAATTTAAAGGAAAACTATCACACATAAGTGGGCTTTACAAGTTTACGAGTAATAGTCGACTAATTGTATTTGACTCGAAAATTTCGAACAACTCCATAGAAATGTCGATAGATGGCGCTAAGCGCCAGTTGTATCGTGCTAGTTTCTTGTGACGATTGAGTAGTGTAGCTCTGTGTCCGTATTTAAATTCAAAACACCGACTATGACAAGTTTTATACAAATCTCTAAAAAAAAAAACCGCCGGCCTCGTTACTATCGAGGCGGTCCGGCCAGTGCTCGATAACTGGCTTGGGAGGAGGCACGGCTCTCTATCTTTTAGGGCGACGCAGGTGCTCTCGGGTCACGGCTGCTTTGGGAAGTACCTGCGCCACATAGGCAGAGAGCCAGACGCTCGGTGTCATCACTGCGTCCATTGTCGGGAGGACACGGCGCGGCATACGCTGGCAGAGTGTGCAGCTTGGGAGGAGCCGCGCCGTGCCCTCGTTTCAGAAGTGGGAAACGACCTGTCGCTGCCAGCTGTGATTCGTTCCATGGCCAGCGGCGCAGCGTCTTGGGACGCGGTGATCTCCTTCTGCGAAGTTGTCATGTCGCAGAAGGTGGCTGCGGAAAGGGAGAGGGAGATCTCGAGTGCTCTCCCGGCCCGCAGAAGGCGCACCGGGTGTCGACAGAGGGCAGACAATGCCCTCTGGCGGCCCCCCTAAATGGGTCCAGGGACGGTGGGCTTGGGGATACCCACCGTCCCCTATAACACGAGACCCGAGGTGGCAGCGCGTTTTGTTCCACGCGCGCCCTTCTCAGAAGTTTTATAAAAAGAAGAATTATAAAAAAAAAAGATGGGGCCGGCAGAGGCGGGCCGGCACTAGTCGGGGGCCGCGATGTTGAATACTGCGTTCCCGCAGCCCCCGGCGAATGTGTACGAAGGAACACGGGGTGGTTTTAGTCAGTTAAGAGTCTGACAGACCCCTTCGCCCGCCCCAGGGCGGAGGACATCCATGAGGATTTCCACCTCGGAACAAAAAAAAAATGGTACAAAACAATCAGTCAGCGAATACGACACGCACTTGACCGGATTTTTTTAAATTTGAGTTTGTTAATGTAAATCTAGTCTATTTCCAGCCAATATATACTCTGAAGACAAACCAGTGGAAAGCTCGAGGAAAACCTTCCCAAGTAAAGAAGAACATTACCTACTTACGGAGAACCAAGATTTTGGAGGACCAAATCAAATCAAAATCAAATCACCCGCATAATCTTACCTTACTAATATTATAAATGCGAAACTTTGTAAGGACGGATGTTTAGATGTATTGATGTTTTTTACTCGTTCACTCAAAAACTACTGAGCGGATCTGAACGAAATTTGGTATGTAGATAGTTGACATCTTGGAATAACACATAGGCTACTTTTTATCCCAGAATTCCCACGGGATCAAGATTTATGTGGAAAAACCCTCCCATGCAAACAGAGTCGCGGTCAGATGCTTGTATAATAATAATCTGTACACATTCTTTTAAGTAAATGCAAAACGTAGCAAATTACGGTTTTAAAGTTCTATTTAAAACAAGCTTTTGCCCGCGACTTCGTTCACGTGGGAGGTTTTTCCCCCGTAAATCCCGATCCCGTGGGAATTCCGGGATAAAAAATATGCCTGTGTCCGTCTCCTGGTTCTAAGCTACCTCCCTACCAATTTTCAGCTAAATCGGTTCAGCCGTTCTTGAGTTATAAATAGTGTAACTAACACGACTTTCTTTTATATATATAGACTAGCTGTGCCCGCGATTTCGCCCGCGCGGAATAGTGACTTTCGGCAGCATTTTAATTTATTAGGCTAATTATTTTGAGATAAAATTCATACATAATTTGAATGTCGTATTTATTAATATCTAATCAAAAGTCTAAAAAATAAGTTTCAAGCTTCTAGCTTTAAAAATGACGTTATTTCCATACAAACTTTCATTCCCTTTTTAACCCCTTACAGCCCTCTTTTCGCATTAAAAAAAAATTTTTAGCAAAAAATAGAACCGACTTCCATATCAAAACACTACAAAGGCAAAAATAACTTTAATTTCGGAAGGCGGTGTCAAGAACGAAAATATATACAAAACTAAAGACACCGCCTTCCGAAATTAAAGTTATTTTTGCCTTTGTAGTGTTTTGATATGGAAGTCGGTTCTATTTTTTACTAAAAATTTTTTTTTCACGCTTTTTAGTGGGTCGGTTTGTAATTTATCTAGTTACAAAAGCCATAATGTCGACAACTTATCACTTTTTACAAAATTTTGCTTTTCCCGATGCATAGCCGTTAATTTTTGAAGAGTTCTCCTGGTACTTGACCAACAGCTCTACATCACCATATGTGTTGTGACGAGCATAAAGTGTTTAACATCCGTACTCAAGTAATCGAATCGCAATCCATGAAATACTTATTATTGAGGAGTTTCAGTGGCCATCTGTGGTCTTCATCATCAGTTCAACTTCCCCAAATGGTACTTTTCGGAAGCAACTGTTCAAGGTACTACAAGAAATACCCAAAACGCTATAGGTGTGCCTATAATATTTGAAGAGTTCCCTCGCTTTCTCCAGGATTCCATCATCAGATCCTGATTTCGTAACAATGGGACCAACTAGAAAGTATACCCATTCAAACGCAAAAATAATTTTTCTAATCGGTCCAGCCGTCTCCGAGTTATGAGGTAACATACATAAAAAAAAAATGTTCAAGACGAATTGTAAACCCCCTTTTTTTGAAGTCGGTTAAAAAGTAGCCTATGTCCTTTCTCAGGCTCTAGACTATGTCCGTACCAAATTAATTAGCTCTGCCCGCGAATTTATTTTCGTGGCAAGTTCTTCCCGCGTAAATACCGATCCTGGGAGTATACGGGATATGTATATACTCGTATGTTGCTCTATAACTTCCTATATCTTCCAGTTTCACTTGTTTCCCATTAAAATCGGTTCAGCCATTCCAGAGATTAAGCCGTTATTTTTCGAGTGAGTCTATTTGACCTGACTTTGTCTGGAATGCTTGTTGGGACTACGAGAAAGCTGTCACCAACGTATGAATCGCGGTTAGTTATCGAGTGCATCTCATTCCGCAGTATCTACGCTACGCAGCAATGACGGTCAAGGTATCGTATCTTCGTAACCCGCATTTTTGATAACCACGCGACCATTAAATAACTATCAAAATAATATCTATCCTTCCTTCCATGTGCAGTTTATTTTATAAATACTGTTTAATTTATGTAAACAAGAAGTATTTAATTAAAAATTAATTGCTTATTTCGTTCACGAAATGTGCTCTTTTGTGATCTTGTCTCCAATCTTATCATTTTAAAATTCAATTAACAGAATGATTTGGAACTAAATGAAAAAGCTATGAAAAATAGTATTTTTTTATTTCACTCGCCGGGCATGCGGCATCATTATCGTGAGAGCTTTTTCTCGCGTGAATCTCGATCCCGCGGGACAAAAGCCTATATGTTGCCCAATTTTTAGAGTACGGATGTTAAACACTATGTTCGTCACAATACATATGGTGATGTAGAGCTGATGGTCAAATACCAGGAGAACTCCACAAAAATTAACGGCTATGCGCAGGGAAAAGCAATATTTTGTAAAAGGTGATAAGTTGTTGACATTATGGCTTTTGTAACTAGATAAATTACAAACCGACCCACTAAAAAGCGTGAAAAAAATTTTTTGACTTCCATATCAAAACACTACAAAGCCAAAAATAACTTTAATTTCGGAAGGCGGTGTGAAAAAAAAAAAGAAAAACCAAAACCAATAACACCAACTACCGAAATTAAAGTTATTTTTGGCTTTGTAGTGTTTTGATATGGAAGTCGGTTCTATTATTTGCAAAATTTTTAAATTCATTAATCAGAAGCTAGAAAATGTAACACCAGTCTAGCCAATGGGTATCGTGTTACCCAACGACGAAGGTTTGTGGAGGTCAGATAGGATAGGTGAATCACTAGTGCTCAGCTGCATCCGGTTACACTGGAATCCGACCCTAAGATAGTTGGAAAAAGGCTAAGCAGAAGCAGTAACTTTTATTTAGAAATTGTTAAAACGCTATTCCATTCTCTGATTTATTCAAACTGTCGTTGTGCCCGCCGATTTCCATAGTATAATTGTTCTAATCTATACTTATAATAAATCTGTAGAGAGGTCAATTCTGTACATGAAATATATTTACAAAATAACTATCAAGGGGTGATTAGGGATCGATACTGATGCCAAAAATGCAATCAGTAAAATTTTTGTCTGTCTGTCTGTCTATCTGTCTGTCTGTCTGTCTGTCTGTCTGTCTGTATTATAACCGTTATAGAAACAAAAACCACTTGACGGATTTTAATGAAACTTGGTACAATTGTTTTTCATACTCCTGAGCTGGTTATAGTATACTTTTCATCACGCTACAATCAATAGGAGCAGAGCAGTGAAGGGAAATGTTGGGAAAACGGGAGAAGTTACTCCATTTTTTAAGCTTCCGTCGCGTGTGCAACCTTAATGGTTAAAGCTACAAAGAAACTATTTATGACGGAAATGTTCTCCTTAAAATTATATAAAAAATATCCCACGACAGCATATGTCTATCTTTTATGGTTGACTCACAATAACACGTATAACTCCCGATAGCTTAGCAGTTCGAAGCTTTCTGATTATTATTCTGCTCCGAAATTTAAAACCACCACAACTTTGCAATGGAACTCGGCTAAAAGTAACCCAGTTGCAACAAAATATAATCGAGGCTCAAATTTTAACAGGTTGCTGTGCAAGAGAAACCGTCTTTATTCCCAGAATTCCCATAATACCAAATAATTTTCCATTCCAATTTAAAAGAACGCAATTCCCAGTATCGGTGTGTTATGCAATGACAATTAATAAGGCTCAAGGGCAGACTTTTCGTGTTGCTGGAGTAGATCTCGGTGTCAGTTGTTTCTCGCATGGTCAGTTGTACGTCGCTCTTTCCCGGGTTAGCAGTTCTAGAAATCTTTATGTTCACGTGCCGGACGGGTCAACTTTCAACATAGTTTACCCGGAAGCTTTGCGCTGAAGTATTTTCGTTCTATAGGTACTTAAGGCTCATGTAAACGTGATCTAAACAATATTACCAATACATTAAATTAATAACACCCAAGGAGTTACACGCTGACGGAGTCGCGGGCACAGATATTAACAATAATATTGTGCGGTTCGGTATTGCGATATTTTTCAACAGTATTATAGATTGACATATTATATTTCCCTACTAAATTACGAAAGTTAATCTGTCTGTTACATGAAAATCACTGAGCCGTGAGGAAGGACATAGGCTACTTTTTTTTTACGAAAAACGACGGAAACTTGGACGAAGTCGCGGGCAACAGCTATCTATATTAATAATATAAGGCTGAAGAGTTTGTTTGTTTGTTTGAACGCGATAATCTTAGGAACACTGGTTCGAATTGAAAAATTATTTTTAATTAAAGAGTCAATTTATAGAGAAAGGCTATAGGCTACATATCATTACGCTAAGGCCAATAGGAGCGGAGCGCCAATGAAGAATGCTTCAAAATCGGGGTTAAATTTAACGTTAGCCCAAAGTAACTATTCCACGCGGACGGAGTCGCGGGCAAAAGCTAGTCTATACTAATATTATAAAGAGGAAACCTTTGTATTTTTGTATGTTTGTATTGAATAGGCTCAAAAACTACTGGACCGATTTCAAAATTTCTTTTACCATTACTTAGAGGGATTCTTCCGAATCCGTATAGGCTATATTTTATCCCGGAAAATAGATAGGATTTTTCGTGGTAGTGAAAATTGTGGAGTAAGGCGTCGAAAAAACTGCCGTACGTTAACGATTCTCGCGAACGCTGCCTAAATGGTTAGAGATGTATGGTTGACTTCTATAGAATTCATTTTTCAGAGAGCTTAAAAAATAAATGTCCACCCGTGCGAAGCCGGGGCAGGTCGCTAGTTCAGTAATATTTAACACCTATATGTGAATAGGATAGATACTGTTCATAAATAAGATTATGAGGTAAAATAACGTGACGAAAGTTTCAGATAGGAATTCACAGACGCAAGAAAAGTCACACCCGACGGAAAAATAGATGTTCTTATAAGATATTTCTAATTAATTAGAATTAATTATATGGCGGACAAATAGGAATAAATTTCATATGTAATTCTTTCAATGATTCAGTGACATAGGCAACCGTTTAAAGTTTGAAATATCGCCCCGATATTAACAGGGTCGAATTTTACTATCTGTAACAATGTGGAGAAAGAGCAGGGTGGAAGATCAAAATAATTCAGACGGACGCTGTTGGAGATCACATTGCTAGAAGGGGTTGGCTGCTGAAATCGTGGCTAAAATGTCAAGTATGCGTCAATGATTCAATCAAGACAGAGCAAGAAAATGATAATGATAGTTGTTCTGGCGATCTCATCACATTGAAGAGTGTTTTGATTACAGTGAAAAAAATGATTCTTAATTCAGCAGTAAAAATTTACGTGTCTATACATAAACACGAGTATTATGACATAAGCGGCGGTACAACATACGTGCTAAGCGGACGATCACGCAAATTTTGTCATAGTTATCACAACAATGTTGTGGTCGATAGGGCGATGACTATGTTACAAATCTAGTACTGGCCGACGTCACGGAATTTTGTTTTATCTCGTAGGCTGTAAATATGAAAAGAAAATTTGCCAGTAATCTGTGCTTTTTTTTTCGGGGGAAAATCAACAAATGACCCCTCCTATTCTCAGTTGAACGGGAGAGAGAGTCACACTCATGCTATCCCACCTCCCTCCACCAACATTCCCGCGGGCAGGCATTGACATACCGACATGCTACCTGCATCAGATGATGGAAAAAAACTATTGGCCACAGGGCGGGGTACTCCGCCGCTATCGCGGACAAGTATCACCGGATCGCAGAAAGACCTAGTGCAACTAAGTGATACTAACATAGTTTTATTTACTAACTTAGGTTAAGATATTTATTCTCTTCAGTGCTAAATCATGGCACGAAGTATATGCGCTTGCACAAACAGGACTTGACACTGTGATGGTGCGGCTTCACAATAATGTACTTACACTAAACGCGGACAAAACTTAATATATTACCTTTAGCATAAAAAATAACACTCAAACATCACCCGTTACGAGTTATATCAAAGCCCACTCTTGCCATAACCAAAGCGACAATTTATGCGCCTGCATTCGCCTCGGTAAAAAAAAATCCCATAAAAAACAATACTTGTCAAAAAAGCCAAGTCTCGCAACTCAATTCTTCTACCGTAAAAAGTTGTGAGATCCATGTAATACCAAGTCGGTTATTATTAATTTATTCAGTTCCAACTTAAGGGACCTTCTGTCTTAAGTTGTTACGTAATTATCTAACCTAACAACATCTTATAGTGACCATATCAATATTAAAATCTTTAACGTTTTAAATAAATAGATTGACTGCCGCATCGCATGAAAACACAATATATCTCACAAGTAATGCATATATAAATTAGATTGTTTAGTGCGATTACCAAGTCAATCTATTAATACAACGTGTAACGGAAACTCCATATCTATCGAAAAGGGCTGAAGACAACATCTAGTATGAAGTCTCTATGCATAGTTTCAGCTCAAAATAAGTGACTCAAAGAATTGATACCAAATTATCGGTTTCATATATTTCTTGAATACCAATCATAACAAACGTGTCACAGCACTACGATGGTCCATAACTTTCCACGTCACTTGCCAATAACACTAATATCTTTATAATTCTCTTCTTCTTAATTTGAAAAATTCGGTCTATGGTATCAATGTATTGAAATTTCTAATAAGTTCCACACAAGTAGACTTAGGATTACAAACCCCTTGACATATCGTTTGTTCGTATCGTCCAAAGAAGCCGTGCACTCGGTATGTATATACCCTTTAAATTACACGTCGTATATTATCTATACAACGTGTAATTTTTTTTTTTAATATTTATTTAATCACATTTCATCTTAACTTAACCTTAACATAACATCTGCCAAACTGCTAAGCAGTTTGTCGGCAGTACGTTCTCGTGAATTCGCATGCATTATACATAAAGGGTATATACATACCGGGTGCACGGCTTCTTTGGATGATAACAAACGACATGGCAAGGATTTTCTAATCCTATGTCTACATGTGTGGAGCATATTAGAAATTTCAATACATAGATACCAGAGGCCGAATTTTTCAAATTAAGAAGAATGCAGAGAATTATCGTTTTATTGGCAAGTGACGTGGAAAGTGATGACCCTCATAGTGCTGTGACACGTTTGTTATTACTGGTATTCAAGAAACAATTATGAAACCAATAATTTGGGGTTAATTCTGTGAGTCACTTATTTTGAGCTGAAACTTTGCATAGAGACTCCATACCAGATGTTGTCTTCAGTCCTTTTGGATAGATATGGGGTTTCCGTTACACGTTGTATAAATAAAAAAAAAATAACAAAAAATAGAACCGACTTCCATATCAAAACACTACAAAACCAAAAATAACTTTAATTTCGGTAGTCGGTGTTATTGGTTTTGGATTTTCTTTTTTTTTCACACTGCCTTCCGAAATTAAAGTTATTTTTGGGTTTGTAGTGTTTTGATATGGAAGTCGGTTCTATTTTTTGCTAAAAAGTTTTTTTATTGACCATGTATTTTATGACATCCTTCAAGTTTCGGTATTCAGTTTTGCAGTGTGGTTTTGGCACATACCAGAGTTGATGTGCCCCGTTTCCTTCACCAACACTTTGTATTCTTACACGCGCACACCGATAACACAATGGTACGACACTGTTTTTTCAGGTCATTTGAAAATTGATTACTTCTTGTTTTATAATTTATATTGTTTTTATGTTTATCAGTGGGAGAGGTAGGTCACAGCGTGTTGCTCACGAGGTGCGTTGATTACACTCGCTATCTATATTTTGAAATTGATTGTTTATAAATATTTCAAGTGCCGAAATAACTGCAGAGTGACTTATGTACTTTTAATATACTTTTGCCTATTTTTACCAACACAATGTTTTTAATATTTCATTCCATTAAAATGTTTCTGTTGATGATGTGCTCGCGTTTGATCCCCATTGTACCCAATAGTAAGCAATGATGTGGTCGAGGATGAAGCAGGGTTACCTAGAAGTAATCTATATCCCATAAAAACAATACTTGTCAAAAAACCAAGTCTCGCAACTCAGTTCTACTACCGTAAAAAGTTGTGAGATCCATGTAATACCAAGTCGGTTATTCGATTATTCAGTCCCTACTTAAGGGACCTTCTGTCTTAAGTTGTTACGTAATTATCTAACCTAACAACATCTTATAGTGACTATATCAATATTAAAAATCTTTAACGTTTTAAATAAATAGATTGACTCGGCCATCGCATGAAAACACAATATATCTCACAAGTAATACATACATATATAAATTGATTGTTTTTGCGATTGCCAAGTCAACATATATATATAAATATATGGGATTACAAAGTTTTTTTATGCAGTTGATGTATTTAGAAAAATGGACCGATATTGAAAAATATTTTAGTTTTTCCTTGATTCATACACTAAACACTAATTGTATTCTAAATTTGAAGCTTCTATGTCTACTAGAAGTGCCTTAGACTTTTGATGATCGGTTAGTCAGTGAGTGACAAAATTAAGGAATTTTGACTCGTTATAATTCTTAAACTACTGGTTCAAATTGAATGAAATTTGAATTATACCGAGTTTATACAATGCCTATTTGGTTACTGAAAATTCATGCTTCTAGTTTTATCCACAACGAAGTTATATGGGGTCGAAAATGACCCGAATTGCTTCGAGAAAAGTATGGTACAGCCGTGCCGCTTTTTGCTCGACTTGGCGGGGGCACTACCGTGCCCCCAGATTCATCCTTGACTTAAAGACGCACAGATATTAGCTATCAGGAAACACAGATTCCGGCAAGGAATTCCACTCGAAAAAAAGACACGTTATAGACTTGAATACCTCAAAACGAGATGAGTTGAGTGAGAAGTGGTCAATCTTTTCAATATATGTTCATGGCAAAATATTTTGTTGCCCTTTAGGGTTCCGTATCCAAAATTGTTAACTTTTAGTAAGCCTCCTAGGCTGAGATAGCGGCACACCTGCAACTAAGTTGCCCTTACAGGGCCAAATACTTCTATGTATTAATATAGTATATGTTATAGTGACCGACCGAAACTGGATTTTCAGCCGAAACTAAAACCGAATCTTCGGCCTCAGTCTTAGTTTCGGCCGAAATCAAAACCGAAACTTCGAAAAAATAAGACAATTGGCTCGACGAATGAGCCTGCTCTTGACATCGATCACACCTGATGGTAAGTGTAAGATGGGGTCTACGATCGAACGAGCGAGCCTAAAACATGCTTGTTCACTCTTGCTTTGCAACCCCGGAGTTGCTTAGTACCTACTACTGATAATTTTCTACCAAATATTCTCTATTAAGATCAATAAAAGACTGTTAATGAGAATAAAACTTGAACAAAACTACCGCAGGATACCATCCAAACTTGATCGATACACCGTCTTGTCGTACCAAGCGCTTCCCCTCTACAATTATTGTGCTCACCGCCAAGATGTGGAACTCTCTGCTGGCTTCTGTATTCCTTGCAACATATCACCCCTCAGTCTTTAAAATAATTGAACAGGTATCTTCTGGACTCGTTCGTTCTATCGTAGACCTCATCTAATGTTTATTATCAGGCGTGATTGGGGTCCAAAGTGGGCTCATCGTAATTTAAAAAAAATCGTTAAATCTATAGAGATTTGTGCAAAATTTGTGTGTGAAATTGTATGACTATAGAGTCATACAATTTCACAAAGAAACTAATCTCACCATATCAATTTATAATTAACATTATATTTATGACCAAAATAAAATAGTTAACGTCTTTGTAACTATCAGCTACAAGGTCCAACAGCAAGTTCGACCGTGTAAGGAGTCATCATCGGACTACAAGACAAACGGCGATGCGCCATCGTTACATGGTGGACTTCCCACCCAAAACGTTTTGGGAATACTTTCATTGTGCGTACGGCTAAGGAGTGTAATTCTCTACCGAAGTTGTGTGTTCCTTGATAAGCTAGAGTTCTTCAATTCAAGACTGAATAGTTTCGGCAAGCGTTCTTCACCTTCGATCACATCATCGCTTACCATCAGGTGAGATGGTGGCCAACGCGAGCCTGTCTATAATAAAATAAATACTTAGTCAAAGACGCAAATATTGTACTAAGTTAAATCAAATTTGATAACCATAAAAAGGATCTTAAAAGAATATATTTAATACTAGCAGTTGCTTGGGACTTCGTTCGCGTGGGAAGTTTTTCCCGTGTAAATCCCGATCCCGTGGGAATTTCGCAAAATCCTTTCTTAGCGGATTCCTACGTCATAACATCTACCTGCATGCCAAATTTCAGCCCGATCCGTCCAGTGGTTTGGGCTGTGCGTTGATAGATAGTGAAGGTGACTCACTGACTGACTGACATAGTGATGTCAGTCAGTCAGTGAGTCACCTTTGAGTTATATATATTACTAGTACTCACGCGGGGCTTCGCTCCCGTGGATTCTATCACGGTAAAAACATAACTCTCCTTTTTTGCAGTCGCGTAAAGAGTAGCCTATAACCTTCCTCAAGCTTCAAGCTACTTCCATACCAAATTGCATACAAATCTACCCAGTACTTTCGAAGATTAGCGCGTTCAAGCAAACAAACAAACAAACAAACTTTTCCGCTTTATAATATTAGTATAGATTTAGATTCTGTTGCGGACTTATTTTTTAAATTATTATGACAATCAATCCCACTGTACATTATATCCGTGTAACACGCCACGGTAACTCTCAGAGGATAGGATTTTCTCCGACTGGCTCGATACTTATCGTTATATATGGCCGAAATACCCAAAATCTTTATAAATAGTCGCTGTAAAACCTATATTACTGTAAGGTTTCATCAAAATCTGATCGGTTTTTTTTGCACCCAATCATCCACCCTCACACAATTTCGCATTTATAACATTAGTAGGAAGGAAGTACGACTAGTTTTAAATATAACTGAATATAAACATTAAATAATATACAACGTGTAACGGAAACCCCATATCTATCCAAAAGGACTGAAGACAACATCTGGTATGGAGTCTCTATGCAAAGTTTCAGCTCAAAATAAGTGACTCACAGAATTGACCCCAAATTATCGGTTTCATATGTTTCTTGAATACCAATAATAACAAACGTGTCACATCACTATGAGGGTTATCACTTTCCACGTCACTTGTCAATAAAACGATAATTCTCTTCGTTCTTCTTAATTTGAAAAATTCGGTCTCTGGTATCAATGTATTGAAATTTCTAATAAGCTCCACACATGTAGACATAGGATTAGAAAACCCTGGCCATATCATTTGTTATCATCCAAAGAAGCCGTGCACTTGGTATGTATATACCCTTTAAATTACACGTTGTATATTTCATGTGGGTATCAATTTGAGGCTTATCGTTGTTTACAAAGCACGAAAACAAAAATGTGACATATCAGAAGTAGGCGCGATACGTGGATGCACTGAGGGTCATGCGGCTACGAACGAAATGCTTGCGAAGCCAAAAACTGCCGAACGTAACCCGACAAATCTCGAATGCATGTTTCGGCAGGCCGAAAGGTTCGACCGATTAGAGGCCTTGAACTTGGCCGTAACCAAAACCGAAACTTCGGTCGGACACTAATATGTAATGACTATAATGTATTAATATGGCACTGTTTTGTGAAATGATGGAATGCGGAATGCGCGTATTTTACGTACGGGTAGGACAAATAGATATTTGTCCTACCCGTACGCAAAATATGCGCTTGTTCGTGGCGTTACGGAAACCTATCCGATATACATACATAGTAGGTCTCCACTCTGTCGTCCCGGGACTGTCTGCCTCACATCACACCGTATCTCTGGTAGATAGATTAAAATTTACGTGCGTGAATTTCTAAAGTAACGTTATTTTCTGATTTATGGTTCAGTTCAGAATCAGAATCTTGCGAGTTCGACTCTAACCTTGACCGGTTTTTAATATGGCTTTGCTCAGCATTTGACGAGAAACAAGTCTATTACGAAATACCTTTATATCAGAAGGCCCAACTACTCGGTGCATGCAGGGGTAGGCTTCTGAAGCGGGAAACAACATGTACCTGAAAAAGAAACAATATTACTGTTAAAAGCAATTAAAAATAAAAATTCAGGGCAAAGGAGTTCTTAGGAAAGGATTTGAAATTGTCATATTCATACATAATATGTTACTCGAGGGATCTCCTCGACTACTATAAGAAAATCAACGTCATCCTTGGAGGTCTCAAAGATTTAAAATTTAAAATGGCCAACCCGCCTTGGACAGGCGTGGTAATGAATTCTGACTTTACAATAATATTAGTTTATTTACTAAATATGAATTTATCATACATATAAATATAAACTGGTTTGATAATATATTTTTAAAGAATTACGCACAACAATCTATGCACACATATTAATTGACTCTGCCTTTTAAACTAGGAGAACCTGAATCTCAAGAGGCAGTGGTGCAGCCAATAGGTTTACGATAAGATTAAATCACTAGAGGAAGCATGACGATGCCAGTAACATGAAAGAATGAAACACACAAAAAACTTATTAGCAAAAAAATTTTTGGCAAAAAATAGAACCGACTTCCATATCAAAATATTACAAAGCCAAAAATAACTTTAATTTCGGAAGTCGGTGTTATTTCTTTTTTTTTCACACCGCGAAGTCGGTTTGTAATTTATCTAGTTACAAAAGCCAAAATGTGAACTAATTATTCCCTTTCACAAAATATTGGTTTTTCCGATGCAGAGCCGTTAATTTTTGAGGAGTTCTCCTGGTACTTCATCATCAGCTCTACATCACCATATGCATTGTGACGAGTATAAAGTGCGTAACATGCATATTCAAGTAATCGAATCGCAATCCACGAAATATTTATTATTGAGTAGTTTCAGTGGCCATCTGTGGTCTTCATCATCAGCTTCACTCCTTCAAATGGTGCTTTTCAAGAGCAACTGCACAAGGTACTATTAGAAATACCCAAAAGGCTATAGGTGTGCCTATAATATTTGAAGAGTTCCCTCGATTACTCCAGGATCCCATCATCAGATCCTGATTTCATTACAATGGGACCAACTAGAAATTTTTCTTTTTTTTTTATGTACTTAGTTAAGCAAGGATTCTGTATTTAACTAGTCCTGTTGAAGAAGCTTTTCTTTCTTCTCTATGAATAGAAAAACGCCTGAACTCAGCTGAATGACAATAACAGGCGAGGATTGTAACGTACACGAAAACATGTTTGGCATTCATTATTTTTAGCTAGGCACGGAAAATAAACAGGATATCAGAATAACCCGTTTACACCTGCTTACGACCATAATTATAATCATCCAATTCCTAGTTTTGTTTTTGTTAAAGTCGTTTCTTGTGAAACAAGTTCAGGATTATGTTGTACAATATTTTATAGCTACATCATTTATGTTACCAGTTTTCTTGTTGGTAAGACACGTACAGGCAGGTTTGTTTTAATGAATCCGGATGAATGAATATAAATGTGTGGCTAAAATATGAGATAGATCTTGGCGCCAGTAGAGGCGACTATGGGATAGCAGATTTTTTGAATCCTCTCATCTTCTGCTTAGACTTTTCCAGCTTTGTTGGGGTCGGGTTCCAGTATAACCGGATACATTTGAGTATTAGTGTGTTACATGGAGCGACTATTATACTACCTATCTGACCACCACACCACAGTAGCGGTAACACGATACTTTTTGGCTAGACTGGTGGCGTCTTATTTAGTATATACTTTATTATACACCTTACACTTATGGATACAAATACTAAAAGTACAATGGGCGGTCTTATCGCACAGGGCAATCTCTTACAAACAACCTTTGAATGGACAGAAATTAAAGGAGATAGATTTACTGTCAGTGTAAAACATCATACGTAATAATATAAAATGTATACCACAATAAATAATATATTTGTATATACTAATACATATCAAATTAGTATGAATTTGATATGTATTATAATATAAGGTTTTTCCCTCCAATCTAGTGTTAGAAAAAGGAGGGGAAAAAATTATAGTGAGAGGTAATGCTCCTTTACCATTCTTTTGAACGTAGTTAGTGTTTGAGCACGCCTTACATCTATGGGATTCTACAAACGGGCCGCTTGGATACTGAAAGATTTATAGAAGACAGAAGTGGAATGCATACGGATACTTAAAACTAAATTTTCCGATAATCTCAAGGACCTTGAATGTTTGTCACAGAGAAACCGAAAGCGGTTTTTAAGATAAAAAAGTGAAAGGATTAAATAGCACATTATAAGATATGTTAAGATTGCCATCTATCCACGGAATATCCTCGGAAAGCTTTGCTTAACCTCAAACGTCGACGTAAGTCGCTTTTCAACCGACGACCAAAAGAGGAGGTTATCAATTCGACGCGTATTTTTTTTATTTTTTTATGTATGATCACCGAGTACTCGAAGTCGGCTGAACCGATTTGGAAAATTCTTTTTTTGTTTGATAGGGTATACTTTGAAATTGGTACCATTTGTCACCAAGTCAGGTTCTAATGATGGGATCCGGGAGAAATCGAGGGAACTCTTCAAATATTATAGGCACACCTATGGCGTTTTGGGTATTTCTTATAGTAACTTGTGCAGTGTAATGTTTCCACTTACGTTATAACATCATTCATGGTTTAGAATTTCCTAATATTCTGATATTAAGTTATTTTTTATACAATACTTTGTTTGTTTACGTTTCTGTAGTCATTAGTGACAGGACTAGTTTTCTTCTTAATTCATTGCTGGTGTTAGGTTAGGTCGTATATGTAACTGATATTGTACCTCGTGATAAATTACTTTTATTTTTCTTTTCATTCTAGAACCTAATTAAAACGCTAGAAAGTTAATGTAATGAGAGAGATGACGGGGAGCGGGTCAGTCTACGCCTGGAACACAAACAGTGAAGAAGTCGGCAAGTAAAACGGCTTGGTCGCCTCCTAATACACAAGCCGTGGTCCGGATCTCCAGACGCCCTCTTCGTTCTGCTGTTGAGGCCTACCGACTGAAGGCCAGCCGTCCGCAGCCACCGCTTCGTGCTGCCCTCTTCATTCTGCTGCTGAGGCCTAATGACTGAAGGCCAGCCGTCCGCAGCCACTTCTTCGTGCTGCTCTCTTCGTTCTGCTGCTTGAGGCCTACTGACTGAAGGCCAGCCGTCCGCAGCCACCGCTTCGTGCTGCCCTCTTCATTCTGTTGCTGAGGCCTACTGACTGAAGGCCAGCCGTCCGCAGCCACCTCTTCGTGCTGCTCTCTTCGTTCTGCTGCTTGAGGCCTACTGACTGAAGGCCAGCCGTCCGCAGCCACCTCTTCGTGCTGCTCTCTTCGTTCTGCTGCTTGAGGCCTACTGACTGAAGGCCAGCCGTCCGCAGCCACCGCTTCGTGCTGCCCTCTTCATTCTGCTGCTGAGGCCTACTGACTGAAGGCCAGCCGTCCGCAGCCACCTCTTCGTGCTGCTCTCTTCGTTCTGCTGCTTGAGGCCTACTGACTGAAGGCCAGCCGTCCGCAGCCACCGCTTCGTGCTGCCCTCTTCATTCTGCTGCTGAGGCCTACTGACTGAAGGCCAGCCGTCCGCAGCCACCTCTTCGTGCTGCTCTCTTCGTTCTGCTGCTTGAGGCCTACTGACTGAAGGCCAGCCGTCCGCAGCCACCGCTTCGTGCTGCCCTCTTCATTCTGCTACTGAGACCATTCGTCGAAGACCACTCGTCCTGCAGCCACCTCTTCGCTCCGCTTTTATCATCCGCTCCACTTATCAGAGACCCTCCCGTCATCTCTTTGTGCTCTTAGGTTTCCAGCAAATGTTTATAATTTCTTTTATAAACGGTTTCTAAAAATGTTACAATCTATTGTGCCTTAGGATTCAACATTGTATAAATTTTATAAATAACGTTACATTTCCTCACTTTGATTTCTTTTCCTGGTCATCTTCCTCCTAATTAGTTATTGCAACCTTAAAATTTCCCTTTACCCAGGGAAACTGTAACGTTACAGCAGTTGCTCTCAAAAAGTACCATTTGGGGAAGTGGAACTGATGATGAAGACCACAGATGGCAGCCGAAACTACTCAATAATAAGTATTTCGTGGATTGCGATTCGATAACTTGAATATGGATATTAAGCACTTGGTGCTCGTCACAATGCATATGGTGATGTATAGCTGATGGTGAAGTACCATGAGAACTCCTCAAAAATTAACGGCCCAGCATTGGGAAAAGCAATATTTTGTAAAATGTTATAAGTAGCAGTAGTTATAGTAGTAACATTTAGGCTCTTGTAACTAGGTAAATTAAAAATCAACCAACTAAAAAGAGTGAAATAAAAACTTTTTACCAAAAAATTAAACCGACTCCCAAAAAACACTGCAAAGTGAAAAATAACTTTAATTTCGGAAGTCGGTGCCAAAAATGAAAATACAAAACTAAAGACACCGACTACCGAAATTAAAGTTATTTTTCACTTTGCAGTGTTTTTTGGGAGTCGGTTTAATTTTTTGGTAAAAAGTTTTTATTATTTAGCCACGAGCTCCTAAAACTAACAATTGATGAGTTTGTTTTTTGTAGATTTATCCTATGTGACTTTACATTGCTATATTTCCAGTTTAAAACAAAGTTTCAAACGAATTTCCGTATTAAGAATATGGAAAACGCATTGTTTGTTGGTGTTTTTACAATTGGGATAATTTTACATTTTTCTTATTTCAATAACACGGTAAAGCTATTATTATTGTGTTTAGAAGAGAATATTTATTTGAAGTATTTATTTTATTTTTACTAACACTATAGACTCATGAATTTGAATGGTATAATGTCTGTTGATTATGCTCTTAAATTTTAATTTTTACTAATATTATAAATGCGTAAGTAACTCCGCCTGCTTGTTATACTTTCACTACTGAACCGATTTTGGGGAACTGGTCTGGCAGATTCAAACTGACTAAAATTTCCCGGGTTTCCTTGCAAAGATGTGCCAGGGACTGCGGAAAACTTAAGTATTCATCAATCGGGGCCCGCATTGATGAATACCTAAGTTTTCCGCAGTCAGCAAAAAATAAAACCGATTTCCATATAAAAACAAAGGCAAAAATAACTTAAATTTCGGAAGGCGGTTTAAAAAAAACGAAAATACAAAACAAAGGACACCGATAACCGAAATTTAAGTTATTTTTGCCTTTGTAGTGTTTTTATATGGAAGTCGGTTTTATTTTTTGTTAAAAAGTTTTTGGTTATCTTGAACCTCACAATCAACATGAAAATCCGGCCCTCTTTTAGTTGTATGTGTGTCATCCCTCCTCATTACATGCCCGTACCGAGATACGCAATTTCCTTTAAATTTTGCATTCAGTAGTTTCCATGAAGGAATATAAATAAATACAGTAGTGAGTGTCCGAGGCGCTGGCACGCTTCCGAAGGTTCCACGTGCGAGATGCACTAGCTATAGAGCCGTCAGTGCACACGCGCCGTTATTTGTACAGGCCACTACTACAAGTTTCACACGTGGGCGGCTCAGGTGCACTAGCGACGATGCACGTCAGACGAAACAAGACTGACCTTTATATGATGTGTCTGTTAAAGTGTAGTGCAGCTAGGGTTGCTATACGACCGGAATTTTCCGGATATTCTAAACCGTCCGGAATTTCTACAATTGAATGTAAGAGTGAAATTACATTTATGTATCATTTCAATCTAGCACCTAATTAGTTTATTTATACCCAGTCCCTTACAATTAGAGAACAAATTATTATCTATAAATAATAAATTAAATTAAAAATGCACCTAAATTTGTCGCGCCGCGATGCACACAGCCACTCGCAGTGATTGTGATGAAGCTAATTTTCTTTTCACCTCTCAAACAGGACCTGTTGAAAATCAGCGTCAGGCACCAGTTGTCTGGCATTTTGCTGAACAGGGCCTGTTTGGCACTGCCGTGAGTCACTCATAGAAAAATTACTTAACTAGCTTCCGCCCGCGACTTCGTCCGCGTGGAAAAAAAAATCCCTCGATTTTGAAACATTCTTCATCAGTGCTCCGCTCCTATTGGTCTTAGCGTGATGATATGTAGCCTATAGCCTTCCTCGATAAATGGGCTATCTAACACTGAAAGAATTTTTCAAATCAGAACCGTAGTTCCTGAGCGCGTTCAAGCAAACAAACAAACAAACTCTTCAGCTTTATAATATTAGTATAGATATGTAATTATGTAAGTTTTATTTTTAGTTTAATTTTGAAGTTTTATTTTTAAGTTCTAAATCAGTTTTTTTTTTTAAATTTGTATTCGTGTGAACTTGTGGCATGTAGCCAATAAACGTTTTTTCTTTCTTTCTTTCTGAAACATAAAAAAATGTAGGTAATGTTTTTATTTCAAATTAAAGAAAGTCAGGAATTTTAATCAAATCACCGGAATTTACTCCGGATTTTCGATTTTTTGATCTGGCAACCCTAAGTACAGCAGTAGGTTGACGTCACTACTCGATTGAATTTCACAACTTAAACTGACATGGTCACTGACAGTATAATTACAACTTAAAATGGAATAACATCTTAGCTTATCCGTGATCATGCCGTGCTGTGCATTATCACTTCCGAAATATCGGAAACTCGAAACAATAAATACACTTGATAAATATTCCGTTTTAAGTTCGAATTTCACCAGTTTAAGATTTCATCATCTATTTAGCCTTTTCCCAAGTCTGTGTTTACGATAGCTATAATCTAGAGGTCTTTAAGTCAAAAGTGAATAGGTTACTTCTAGGTAAGCATGCTCCATCTTCGACCACATCATCACTTACCATCAGGCGAGATGGTGGACAAACACGAACCTATCATCGATAAAAATAATTGTTGCTTTATCTAAAAACACTAGAAAAACACGCTTTTATAAATGCACGTAAAAACAAAAAAGTAAACAATTAAACGGTCGATCCCCCAGAGGATTTGATAGTGACATCTATAAAAAAATAAATCCATGGATTACGCAGTAATTCAAAAAGTTTAAGAAAACCGATAACGGATTTTCTTTAGGTTTGTTATAACCTTGAAACCTGATCGTGTTCAAAGTCCATTACGTGACCTTTCTCACAAGTGCAAACACGACTATGATACGATATTCCATGATGGAATGCCAGTCCCTATCTTCCGGCTTCATCATCAGACCTTGAAATCTAATCGTGGTCAAATTTCATTACAAGACTTTTCTAAGAAATCCAAAACAGCTATGATACGATTTTCCATCATGAAGTACCAGTTCATATCTTCCGGCTCCATCATCAGATCAGTTCGACAGTACCATATTATTGTATTGTCATCTGAACTACATACAGCTGCCAATTTTCATTACGCTACGACCCTTGGAAGATGGTTAAATTAGTTACCTTAGATTTCATTACATAGTTAGTTACATACAGGTCGACCTAATAAAAGCGTGTTAAAAAAGTTGGGATCGGTTTCCAATCTAACCGGATGCAGCTGAGTACCGGTGCTTTACATGGAGCTGCCTATCTGACCTCAACACCCCAGTAACTGGGTAACAAGATACCGATTATTGCCGATGTCCACCACTTGTCTGGCCACCACTGGGGGACAGCGAGTCAACTTTAAAACATTATTCTCGTTGTCCACCACTGGGTGACAGCGTCACAACTTTGTAAATTATTTCCATTCGCCACCACTGGTGGAGAGCGACACGGATTTTTAACATTCCCTATGGCCGCCGTTGGGGAACAATAGCACAACTCTTTTGATCCCATTCCCACTGGCTATCAATTTAAATTATTTTATCTAGAGACCGGTAAAGGATGGCTTAATATACTTACGGATTTGTTTTTTAGCAGGGCTAAGGGTGAGACCAATTTAGATATTTCTAAATTATATTCCTAGTTATATTCCTAACAATTAAATCAACAGTTTCCACCAGTGGTGTCGAATGGAAATAATTTACAAAGTTGTGACGCTGTCCCGCAGTGGTGGACAACGAGAATAATGTTTTAAAGTTGTCTCGCTGTCCCCCAGTGGTTGCCAGACAAGTGGTGGACATCGGGAATAATCGCAAGATACCTCTTGGCAAGACGGGTGTCAGATTTTGTGACTGTTCTGGCTACCCGTAACGAATGATAAAGATGTAAAAATTATAGCCGGGATCAAAGGTTTAACGTGCTTTTCGGTCACGAAGGCACGGTAGAATCTCGATATGTCAAGATGGTCACCACGATGGTTTGCTTAACCTAAGTTGAAATTTGTAGTTCCATGTGAATAGCTGATAATCGTGAACAAACTTTTTTTTTATGAATGAGTTGTCTAACTGGTTCCACGTGCCAAGCGAGATAATCTCGAGATAGTAATATAGATCACACTAAACAATGGAAATATAGTATGTGTTTATCTTGTCACAGTACTAATATATATTAATTAAGAGCCTGATACAGTTGCTATCGAGTGTTGAAGTAAGCATCACTTTGCAATACCTATTTCAACTTTATTAAAATAAAAATGGGCCAAAAACCGGGCCCAGTTCGGGTTAATGGATGTAGCATGTTTTAACATTTTCAGTGTTAGGATTTGGCGATTTCCTTACGATGTTTTACTTCACCGATTTGAGAACAGTGGTGATGATATAAATTACAAAAAGTAATGAGCATGACTGGGTTGGAACCCACGACCTGCAACTCGCAAGTCGGCATCGTGACCACTGCAACTCAATTTAATGACTTAAAAACAATTGTGTACGAGACCTCAAATATCAATTACATTTTATTTCACTATATTTTGTTCTTAATATCCATTTTAATTTTAATTCATTATTGTAATTAATATCTATAAAATAATTTTTGGTATGTGTGTGTGTGTATTTAAGTAAACGTGACTCCAAGTAACTTGAAATACATGTATTTTTTTATTACAGGGTACATGGAAGTCCTTGGTGTAAATAAAAATATTTATATTTCTTTTCATTACTTTACTTTTTTAATATTTTTGTTGTCATTTTGGGAAGGAACTAAGTGTGCGAATGCCGGCCGGCCGGCTCGAGCATATATACGGCTGCGAAGTGGCCGGCAGCTTAGTGTGGTGACCGATACCCAGCCGACATGACCACGTACTTGATAGCGCTCGCCCTCGCTCTGAACGGTGAGTCCTCACGTAGCGTGCAGTGATCGAACATTCAAACTTTGTGTTCAAACATTATTTTATTTCGTTCGTACAACTGTGATTGTTTAGTGGCTTAAAGAAAACAATTTATCGGCGAACGATTTGTTTTGCAGTTTGATTGTGGATTTGTGACAGTTCTTACGTTTAAACAATTGTTCGATAAGTCAAATTTTGAAATAATTAGGCACCAATAACATTAATAATAGTTCCTTATTTTCGGACAACAATGATCCATCGTGTCAGTAAAGAATATTATAACGTATTCCTAGTGCTATTACTTAAAATTCAATAAAAAAAGACGAACAAGACATCTCCAAAATAATATTTAAGTATTGTCTATTTCACAAAGTTTTACAAACGAGACTGATGAAAAATTAAAATCTCTTTTGTCGAGCTTGCAAATAATATCAAGTCTGCACCCGATACACTTAAATACTTTGTTGTTTTGTGATTATTTTCCAGTACAACTTTGTAAAACCAGCGTCAAAAAGTTATATCTTAATTAGTAACTTACGACCTTGTGTTATCGACGTCATAGCTCACCGGTCGACGCTAGCGCATGTCAGTGATTTATCGTTAAACTACATATGACCGCGATTTAGTTCGCGTGAGAGGTATTTTCCGCGTAAATCTCGATTCTGTGGGAATTTCGGATATGAAGCCAGTTATGGGATAGCAATAGTAGCCCTATAAGTTCCTCTATCTTCCAGGGAAAGACCAATTATAATCGCTTTAACCGTTCCAGAGATTAGTCCGGACAAACAGAAAGACAAAAAGCTTGTTTGTGTTTTAGTAGAAATGTGTAAATAAGAATAAGCACTGGAGATAGCCATTTATTTTGGCAAACACTAAAATTTTTATTTAACGTATAGATTGAATATATCAACACGAAAACTTTTGGTGATATCATAGAACACACGACTTCTATCACAGTTTATTTCATAAATTTTAAAATCGTTTTAAAGGGTGGGTGTAAGAACATGGTTATTTTTAACACGCTTTTTAACCGTTTTCAAAAAAAGGAGGAGGTTATCAATTCGTCTTGAACTTTTTTTTTTTTTAATGTGTGGTACCTCATTACTCGGAGATGGCTGGACCGATTTGGAAAATTCTTGTTTTGTTTGAAAGGGTATACTTTCTAGTTGGTCCCATTGTCGTCACGTTTGGATCTGATCATGGGATCATGGAGAAATCGAGGGAAATCTTTAAATATTATAGGCACACCTATAGCGTTTTGGGTATTTCTTATAGTACCTTGTGCAGTTGCTCTCGAAAAGCACCATTTGAGGAAGTGGAACTGATGATGAAGACCCCAGATGGCCATCGAAACTACTCAATAATAAGTATTTCGTGGATTGCGATTAGATTACTTGAATATAGATGTTAAGCACTTTATGCTCGTCACAATGCATATGGTGAAGTAGAGCTGATAGTGATGTACCAGGAGAACTCCTCAAAAATTAACGGCTCTGCACCAGGAAAAGCAATATTTTGTAAAAGGTGATAAGTAGTTGACATTTCGACTTTTGAAACTAGATAAATTACAAACTGACCCACTAAAAAGCATGAAAAAAAAATTTTTGCAAAAAATAGAACCAACTTCCATATAAAAACACTACAAAGGCAAAAAAAAAAATTTACAAAAAATAGAACCGACTTCCATATCAAAACACTACAAAGACAAAAATAACTTTAATTTCGGTAGTCGGTGTTATTGGTTTTGGATTTTCTTTTTTTTTTCTGATTTCGTAACAATGGGACCAACTAGAAAGTATACCCTTTCAAACGCAAAAAAATTTTCAAATCGGTCCAGCCGTCTCCGAGTTATGAGGTAACATACATAAAAAAAAAAGTTCAAGACGAATTGTAAACCTCCTTTTTTTGAAGTCGGTTAAAAATAACTTTAATTTCGGAAGGCGGTGTCAAAAAAACAAAAGAAAATACAAAACAAATGACACTGACTACCGAAATTAAAGTTATTTTTGCCTTTGTAGTGTTTTTATATGGAAGTCGGTTCTATTTTTTGCAAAAAAAAAAAATTTTATTAGGTCGACCTGTATGTAACTATGTAATGGAATCTAAGGTAACTAACTAGTTTAACCATCTACCAAGGGTCGTAGTGTAATGAAAATTGGCAACTGTATGTAGTTCTGATGACTATACAATAATATGGTACTGTCGAACTGATCTGATGTTGGAGTCCGAAGATATGAACTGGAACTTCATGATGGAAAATCGTATCATAGCTGTTTTGGATTTCTTAGAAAAGTCTTGTAATGAACTTTGACCACGATTAGGTTTCAAGGTCTGATGATGAAGCCGGAAGATAGGCACTGGTATTCCATGATGGAATATCGTATCATAGTCGTGTTTGCACTTGTGAGAAAGGCCACGTAATGGACTTTGAACACGATCAGATTTCAAGGTTATAATAAACCTAAAGAAAATCCATTAACGGTTTTTTTTTTGTTTTTTCGTGCATTTATAAGAGCGTGTTTTTCTAGTGTTTTATAACTACCTGTACTTGATAGCTGTGAAAAATAAAACCTGGTATTTTACAATGCATAAAATCCGGGAAATATTAAAAGAACAGTGTATTTTTGGCGTTTAAGCATTTCGTTTTAGCATCTATGTAAATACGTGAATCTATGTAAAAAAGTTTATACCCCTTTTTCCAAAAAAGCGGACGGAGTATTATGAAATTTGACCCAGTTAAAGTTTATATGGATATTATATGTATTTTTCTTGTAATATGAAAAATTATATTTTTGAAATTACAAGAAATATTCAAAAAGTGTGTTCGAATTTCGACAACTCCGACCTCTAGTTTATAATAAATACCTATAATATTTTTTGTAAATGACATAACGTAAGATAAACTAGTTAGATAAGAATAACATAAGTAAGACGTTTTTGAAATGATGTCATTATACAATATTATTGTATAAATATACCGAGAGATGATCCGTAGTTCGGATGTCGTAGCAGCCGTGTAGCACTTTGCTACGGCAGCAGTCTACGAGCTCAGGCTACGAAACGCTTGCTCATGATTGATTTTTATTTTATACCGACGTAACTACGATTGCCCCGGGGACATTGTTAACGAAATCAGGGAAAACTACCACTAAAATAATTGTTTTTTTTTTTCATAAATACACTATTATGATTATCCGTGGACAGCGTTTTTGGTTACACTAGTTTTATGTTTCTACAATGAAGATGTTCGCTGTTCCTCTTCTTAAAAAAAAAATGGACTATAGTTTTGGATATTACAATTCGGAATGATATTAGAACAGATCTTAAAACGATTTTTTAACAGAAATACGTAAACAGTTTTGTATACATATAAAAAACTTTTTACCAAAAAATTAAACCGACTCCCAAAAAACACTGCAAAGTGAAAAATAACTTTAATTTCGGTAGTCGGTGTCTTTAGTTTTGTATTTTCGTTTTTGGCACCGACTTCCGAAATTAAAGTTATTTTTCACTTTGCAGTGTTTTTTGGGAGTCGGTTTAATTTTTTGGTAAAAAGTTTTTATTTCACTCTTTTTAGTTGGTCTATTTTTAATTTACCTAGTTACAAGAGCCTAATTATCAACTACTTATAACCTTTTACAAAATATTGCTTTTCCCAATGCTGGGCCGTTAATTGTTGAGGAGTTCTCCTGGTACTTCACCATCAGCTCTACATCACCATATGCATTGTGACGAGCATAAAGTGCGTAACATCCATATTCAAGTAATCGAATCGCAATCCACTCAATACTTATTATTGAGTAGTTTCGGCGGCCATCTGTGGTCTTCATCATCAGTTCCACTTCCTCAAATGGTACTTTTTGAGAGCAACTGCACAAGTTACTATAATAAATACCCAAAACGACATAGGTGTGCCTATAATATTTGAAGAGTTCCCTCGATTTCTCCAGGATCCCATCATCAGATCTTGACGTTTATGAAAATGGGACCAATATCGAAGTATACCCTTTCAATCAAAAAAGAATTTTCCAAATCGGTTCAGCCGTCTTCGAGTAATCGATGATCATACATAATAAAAAAAAAATAAAAAAAAATATACGCGTCGAACTGATAACCTCCTCTTTTTGTCGTCGGTTGAAAACTGGATGTTTATGAACAGACGAATCTGAACGAATCGGTCTACCTAATTCCTCGTTAGTTGTTGCGATCGACACCAATTAGTTCTAATAATATTATTACATAATATGTCAGTTTAAAAACTTTAATGGGTACAACTTTCGTACCCATAACTTAATCGTCACAAATACAATTATTGAGTTTATTAAGGTTAAATGAGGTTATCTCCAGAAGTCAGCTAAGGAATTGTTTGACTGTAATAAATCAAAACGAATAGGTTATTAGGGACAAGGTACCTGTGTATCTGTACACATACCTAAGTACAGCATCTTAGCTTCTGTCAAAATAATATTCACTTTATAATAATATTCGCTTCTGCTTACAGCCACACTCACGCGTAAAGTTTTGCATCGGGTGTTGCAGTTTTCCGAAATCAATTATAGCATATATGTTGCCCGGACTTAATAGCTATTTAAATAAAAAGTTTCATTCAAATCCGGCAAGTAGTTCCAGAGATTAGCGTTAAACGGACGTTTTTAAAATTCATGCTCTATAACTTTTTTTTTTCTTTTTTTTTGTAGATTTATACAATTTACAGACACACTTTTTTACTGTTTTGTTATATATATTGATAGTAATTCAGTCTATAGCGTTTCCACTGCTAGGGCACAGTCCTCCTCTCCCTGAGTGGGGATGAGCCGTAATCCACACTAGGTGCGCGTGCTTATAATATGTCTTCGAATCTTTGCTTTTAGGACATACCGGTTTCCTGTTCCTTATATTGTTTACCTTACCTTATATCAATTACACAAAATAATGTGTCTGACTGGATTCGAACTCACGATTGATGTACAACTAACTCGTATGCGTGTATATTAATATCCACTTGTTGGACAAAATTCAAATAATCGGCAACATGCTCCATGTGTTTTCTGTTAGTTAGTACGTCTGATTTCGAAAAATGAAATGGTTATTTTGCAAATGGGTTCTAAATAACACTTTTACACGTCAATTTTTGTCGTTTTTAACCGACTTCAAAAAAAGGAGTTTCTCAATTCGTCTTGAATTTTTTTTTTTATGTATGTTACCTCATAACTTGGAGACAGCTGGACCGATTTGAAAAATTCTTTTTGCGTTTGAATGGGTATACTTTCTAGTTAGTCCCATTGTTACGAAATCAGGATCTGATGATGGGATCCTGGAGAAATCGAGAGAACTCTTGAAATATTATAGGCACACCTATAGCGTTTTGGGCATTTCTTATAGTACCTTGAGCAGTTGCTTCCGAAAAGTACCATTTGGGGAAGCTGAACTGAAGATGAAGACCACAGATGGCCACTGAAACTCCTCAATAATAAGTATTTCGTGGATTGCGATTCGATTACTTGAGAACGGATGTTAAACATTTTATGCTCGTCACAATACATATGGTGATGTAGAGCTGATGGTCAAGTAGCAGGAGAACTCCTCAAAAATTAACGGCTATGCATCGGGATAAGCAAAATTTTGTAAAATGTGATAAGGTGTTGACATTATGGCTTTTGTAACTAGATAAATTACAAACCGAACCACTAAAAAATTTTTTAGCAAAAAATAGAACCGACTTCCATATAAAAACACTACAAAGGCAAAAATAACTTTAATTTCGGAAGGCGGTGTCAAAAACGAAAATATATACAAAACTAAAGACACCGCCTTCCGAAATTAAAGTTATTTTTGCCTTTGTAGTATTTTTATATGGAAGTCGGTTCTTATTTTTTGCAAAAAATTTTTTTCACGCTTTCTAGTGGGTCGGTTTGTAATTTATCTAGTTACAAAAGCCAAAATCTCAACTACATACTTATCACCTTTTACAAAATATTCCTTTTCCCGGTGCAGAGCCGTTAATTTTTGAGGAGTTCTCCTGGTACATCACCATCAACCCTACTTCACCATATGCATTGTGACGAGCATAAAGTGCTTAACATCCATATTCAAGTAATCTAATCGCAATCCACGAAATACTTATTATTGAGTAGTTTCGGTGGCCATCTAGGGTCTTCATCATCAGTTCCACTTCCTCAAATCGTGCTTTTCGAGAGCAACTGCACAAGATACTATAAGAAATACCCAAAACGCTATAGGTTTGCCTATAATATTTGAAGAGTTCCCTCGACTTCTCCATGATCCCATCATCAGATCCAAACTTGACGACAATGGGACCAACTAGAAAGTATACCCTTTTAAACAAAAAAAGAATTTTCCAAATCGGTCCAGCCATCTCGGAGTTATGAGGTAACACAAATTAAAAAAAAAGTTCAACACGAATTGTAAACCTCCTTTTTTTGAAGTCGGTTTAAAAAGCGTGAATAAAAAAAATTTTTGCAAAATGTAGAACCGACTTCCATATCAAAACACTAAAAGCCAAAAATAACTTTAATTTCGGAAGGCGGTGTGAAAAAAAAAGAAAATCCAAAACCAATAACACCAACTTCCGAAATTAAAGTTATTTTTGTCTTTGTAGTGTTTTGATATCGAAGTCGGTTCTACTTTTTGCAAATTTTTTTTTAACTTTAGTTGGCTGAGAAAATAAATGAGGCCGGTTTTCTTAACTTACTAAAAATTCTAGTGCTAGTAGTCTTAAGCTAGCAGTGAATATGGTCGTTATAGGAAATCGTGCTCCATCATATCGTGGAGTGCTCTAATGCGTGTAAATACAAATATAATAATCCTGAGTTATGTTTTAAGAATTTGTTCGATAAATAGGTTTACTTACAATGAGATAAAAAATATGCGTACTTATGGCTAAATGTATTTTAGGGTTCCGTAGCCAAATGCCGAAAAATGTGGAACTGAAGCTAAAATTTTCAAAAACCGCAAATATTACTTTGTCATTTACACAAACACTATGAAAAACGAAGTAGATAATCTATGCTTGCTACTACGGAATCCTTCATAAGTCAATCCGAGTCGCACTTGGCTACTGTATTTACCACTGGATTAATTATATTATGTGTTTACTAATCTTGTTAAACAAAGCAACATTTTATAATCATGATCTTTTACTTTCTATTTAAACGTGTGGGTTCCTCTATTCATATCTGCCTGCTCTTTCCGTTATGATTTTGTCCAATACTATTTATTTAATTCGAACAGTAAGTTGGTTCATATCTTGAGTTCAGACACATGAAACTGCCTTACATATTAAAGTCTCCCGCTGCACATGCCTATCTGTTCAGGATAAACCGATTTTCAACAATAGAGTGATTCTTGAGAAAAGTTTTCGTATATAATTTATTAAGGGTATGTGTGGATGAGCCAATGGGAAGCCGGGTCGGGTCCCTAGTGTTTAAATAAGCTGTTGTTTTTAACCCGCGGTATTATATAATTGTAGCAAGGTCAAACAGTGCGCGACTCTCGAGCATGTGTAATGAGTACATCTTACAGATTCGGTTACACGTGTCTCATAACATACAAGGTCTTGCCGCAATACCGACTGGTTTACTGACGGAAAAACTTGACGCAATTCCGTTCGGCTGGCCTTACACAGAGTCTCGTACGTGATAAGTGATCTTTATTTTGCAAATTGGTTATTAAAGAACTATACGTATTTTTTTCATTAATTTAAACTAGATGAGGCCTGTTTTCCTGACTACCCTGAGACGAAACACCCGAGCAGTAGTTAGATGGCATTGTGTCACAAAGTTATCCGATGGTTCAGAGATGTTAACACTTGAACTGCTAAAGAGGAGTGCAATAAATATCAATTCAATCATCAAAATCATTCAGAAGTTTGCTTAGTCTTGGGATTGTTGATATTTGATGACTTTATCAAGAGTTTACACCTTGTAAGCTCCCATAGACAGCAGCGACAAGACAATGCGATGAAGATGCCACGACGCGATTCACTTTCTTCATCAATAAGCAGAATTTCTACATTTAATTTTCATTTGCTTCTTAAGTATATATGTATGTATATGTATTTATATAAGTATTTATTCATATATATTATTTATGTAGATTTCTATTTTATGATACTTCGATCTTATTATATTAAGTTTTTTTTGTGTTATCATTATTATTATCATTATTTTTTCTAAGATAATTTTCCCGTAAAAATATTGCACCTTCCACTCTATCTCTTCACCACTCATAGTTGACTGGTAGAGAATGTCTACGGCATTAAGTCCGCCTTTGTACCTATGTGCATAAAGTGTAAATAAATAGAATGTTTTAACGACGCTTACTCTTCTAAATTATTCTTTAAAGCGATTACAGACAACAGGACAATTTAATAGAGAGAGTGTCGCATTGAATTGGCGCACTTGACCGGGTGCCTTCCTCCTCAACGCGTCCTTTTCGACATTACTGAGGATCATATTGGGAATGCCCTCCCTTCAACTTTCAGCGGTCATGGATTTGAGTCTCATTCTTCCATTTCTTAAGTTTCATGTGTCGCAGTCATAATAGTACAGACACAAGTAGCAACTTCCGCTTTCCTAATTGAGAAATATCTAGACCGACATAGTACCCTAGACCGACCATGGGGTCCACCGCAATAGTGACCTTATGTTCGGGTCCGTCAGAACGACCACGTTATGGGTACGAACGTTGGGTACAATTATGGGTACCACATTGGTGATACGATAATTCCAAATGCATGGAAAAGATCGAGGGTCGGCGCAACACGTTTTCTTCTTCCATTCCCCTGTCTGACGTCACGGCATTATTTACTCCTTTTTTTCATATCAGTCCTCATACATCCTACGTTACATTTAGCTTCGTTCCAACCCGTACATACATATTACTGTTCTGTTCTGCGTCTTAAATCCAGCAAAAAATTCACGAATAAAATCAATAGACAATGTTATCTGTGACGCTTTTCTATTACTTAGCAAACACCACAGTACTCGTCGCAAAAATGGTAGAGCTTGTTACTATGGCGTGCAGAATTTTAAGTGCGTAACTGTTTCTAGAGTTACGCACCAAATATGTGAAAACGGAACGGATGGAGTCAGGATAGGGACGTGGAACTCAGTGGAGTCAACGACATTGGTTTGGCATTAGTAGTTAGCAGTAAGCAATTCGAAATAAGGAGCAAAGAGGATATATATCAAATGTCACCTGGGAGAAAAGTTGACCAATTGAGTTTTGTTATTTGTAATAATAAATTAATTGAATTGAATTAAGCGAAGGAGTCCTAATGATTTGATATTTTTTTATGGTTAATAAGCTTTCAACCATCTCAACTGATGGTAAGCGATGATTAGGTCGCAGATGAAGCACGCTTATCTAGAAGTAACCTATTCTTGATTTGATTGACTCCCAGGTTATAGCTATCACAAAACATGAGACTGGCATAGAAATTTCATTGTGCCTACAGAAGGCACAATGAAATTATTCCCAAAGGTCAATTCAATATAAGCAGTAAGCAACACGAAAAAGGAATAGAAAACGAGAATACGTTTTCAAATGTCACTTGACATAATAACAATGGGAGAAATGTTTTCTGGTCAGAAAAAAAATAGAAATTACACAAGCCTGAAGTTTTGTAATTCAGCCTAGACTTTTTCAAATATGGGGGTCAGCTCCCAGTGTAACTGGATGCAGCAGAATATTTTTATTTTGGATGGAAGGACTCCCTATCTCACTAAGACAACATGTAACTGAGTAATGCGATAGTGCTTATACTCCTTCTTACTGTAGTGTAATTATTATTTAGATGTAATTATCCTATCAAGATTATAGTGTAATTTACGTTAAGTGAACTAAAAAACTATTTAGCTGACATGGGTAATTAAGTCTTTTTGAACATAATTGATGTAAGACGCTCAAAAATCGCAGCATTATCAACCAGTTCCTAATATTGTCTACATTCTTCATGTTAAGGTCATCAAGTTTACATCTATTTATAGCCTGCCTTCCGAATGTTATGTTAAAAAATACAATTTTATGCAATATAAAATATTTCTAGAACCAGTTCTCATTGTTTTAGGGTTCCGTATCTCTCAAGGAAAGATGGGTCCTTGATAGTATCACTACGTCGTCCGTGTTGTCTGTCAGACTGACATGATTCCTATATCAGGAAAGCTGGGTATATAGCTAGGTCATCATTATTCAAGTGTTCTGAGGGTCTTAAAAATTACTTCTAGATCAACCCAATATAGAAATCCTTATGCAACAGATTTTAACAATTCACCAATAAACAAATCTAATTGGGTTAAGAAGCAAGGTCTCAAAGCACAGATACAGGAAAAAGGCGATGTACCATTATTTTGTAGGTTTAACACATCAGGAATTTTCGGTGCTCTCATATTTTGTAATGTGGTATTATGTTTTAATATCAATAGGGATTATTGTTGATTATTGAATAATATTTTCGATCATCGTTTCCGGGAACGCTTGTAAGCAAAATTTTGTATAATTATATTTGGCTCGAAGTTATATTTTTTTTAACACTGTGTTCAGCATCAGCATCAGACAAGCATCCTAGTATCAGGAAGTACTACTTCTTAATTGCGAAAGTATATACTTGTGTTCAGGGTCAAGGACCTACTACGAATTCTTAGCTAGAGAAAAAAATGTTTAAGCTAAACAAACAGTAACATATAACTTTCTTCTCCGAGTAGTCCGTTAGGAAACACCGGCCTCATCTAGTTTAAATTTACAAAAAAAATGACGTGTAAAAGTGTTATTTAATAATCAATTTGCAAAATAAAGCGATAGTAAGGCGAACATACTAAATTATGAAAATATGCTTCCCATTACGTTATCCAAAGATTACACTAAATATTTAAAAACTAGAGATATAGATATATATGATATGATGCACTCGGAAACTAAAATAACAGTTAATAATATGTACAATATATAAATACAAAATTACTTAAAGCGGGTACACAATATAGCCTATAGTTTTAGCCTTTTCACAACTGTGTTGAGGTCGGCGTCCAGTCTAACTGGATGCAACTGACTATTGGTGTTTTACATGGAACGACTGCCTATCTGACCGCTACAACCACAGAACAGATAAAAGAGATTAGAAAGGAAATACTTCCTGATTTGTATGAGAACGCGTGTCACCGCTTGTCTCACCAAGAGGCCCGTTACGTATGCGAATTACGCACACAAATAAATTACACACACTTAAATCGAGAGCTTGCTACTGATTATAACTCACTGTCGATAAACATGCGCCGTGCATCACGGCCAATCAGGGCAAAGGACAAAACGTCAATGGTTGAAGTGTGGAAGACGCAACGCATGAAGTACATTGTAAGCGGACTTGGTCATTGCGTTGATTAAGCGAGTACACATCGGGCAATGTATATTTTTTGTAACTTGTTGCAATAATGTTGTTAATGTTCGGAATTTCATTGTGATCAGAATATTTTCATGTTTTTTACAAATATAATTGTAATTAAATGTTATTTTCGACTTACCGATGGAAAGATATACCTCCTCGCTCTATACTTGAGGTCTGATTTTTTGTTTTAGCTCTGTGCTCTGTGTTCTGTGTGAGCTCTGTGTTCCGAAGTAATCCGAAGCGCACTAAACGCGGTGAATAAATTAATCGGTCGAGCTATGATTTTCATATCATAAATGTGGCGCGCTCGCCACGCCCACATTACCATTCACACCTTATTCATCTATTCCGTGGCTACAACCCAGTTGTTGGGTAGCACGATACCCCTTGGCAAGTCTGGTGTCCGATTTAGTGGCGTCTGGCTACCTGTATCGACTGTTAAAGATGTACAAATAACAAGCGGAATGAACATTTACCAAGGCACAATATATTATGTCAATATGTTAAGATGGTAACCCACCCGCGGACTGACCTCGACAAGCGTTGCTTAACATTAACGATCGACTGTTGCGGCTGTTATTATTTAGCTCGCGCTCCTCAAGTACGAGTAGTAACAGGTACCTATCGAATACGATAATTCTTTGTTTTTTCATGGACTATTCACCTCGTTTCTCGTTCTGTAATATGTACTAAATAGCCTCCTCTCTATGTTCCAGCATGCTCAGCGCTCGCGTCGCCAGCACCGCTGGGTGACAGGTGTCAAGGCAGGCCTCTCTTGCAGACCGACAAGGGTCTGGTCTGCGGCGAGCTGCGGCTGGCAGACGGCGGCGTGCCCTACGCCAGCTTCCGAGGAGTGCCCTACGCTAAGCAGCCCGTGGGAGAACTAAGGTTTAAGGTAAATAAATTGTTTATTTCTCACCACTAAAAATTACACGTTTTAGGAACATTATTCACACAATGTGGCTGTGACATGATTTTGTTGACGATCTAGGTAGTTGCTTTTATCTCAGGGGGTAGTGGTCAGCCATAAGTAATACCAGTGCCATGCCACTACTATTAACAAGATTAGGGGTTGAAAGTGTGAGTATGTATATATCTATGGAGTATGGGGTATATGTAGATGAGGATTTGATCTACGTAATTAATCTTTCTAAGCATTATCAAAATGATAGACATTATTTATCATATCTATACTAATATTATAAGGCTGAAGAGTTTGTTTGTTTGTTTGCTTGAACGCGCTAATCTCAGGAACTACGGTTCTGATTTGAAAAATTCTTTCAGTGTTAGATAGCCCATTTATCGAGGAAGGCTATAGACTATATATCATCACGCTAAGACCAATAGGAGCGGAGCACTAATGAAGAATGTTTCAAAATCGGGGGATTTTTTTTCCACGCGGACGAAGTCGTGGGCGGAAGCTAGTTTTATATATACCATATTAGATGACACGGTTAGCACAGTGGTAGAATGATTGGTTGCTGCACTGCGTGTCGCGGGTTCGATTTCAACACATAAACTGGACTGCAAATTGTCGTTCCAGGTCTGGATGTTCGTAAAAATGCACCCACGATACAAAAGAAATTCCTAGTGTGAGTTATGATGATGGTAGATATTGAGCCACGACTTTTGTGTGACAACTATATTTCCATTTATTGTTAAGTCCTGAATAGCTTCTGTTGTTTTAGCAATGCGCATGTCTGAGACTTAAATAATATTCAACCAATTTTGTAGTTCTCGATAAAATTTTTGATTCATAAACTCAATTGCTTTATCTTTGAATTCCAGGAGCTTAAACCAGCAGAACATTGGGATGTCCTGAATGCAACACAGGAGGGTCCGATATGCTTACAAACTGATGTCCTGTACGGGAGAATAATGAACCAGACGCAATACCAGAGGCAGAGTGAGGCCTGTATCTATGCTAACATCCATGTACCCATAGATGCTCTCCCCTGGGAGCCTGACCAGTCCGCGAACATTCGCAGACTGGTCAGGCAGCTGCAACCGCCAGAACCAGAGGAGGACAAGCCTTATCTCCGACCGATCCTGGTGTTCATACATGGTGGAGGATTCGCCTTTGGATCTGGTGACACAGATCTACACGGTCCAGAATATCTAGTCAGCAAGGATGTCATTGTGATTACATTTAATTACAGGTAATTCTTAGTTTTATATAGCTATCAACGTCTGTTGAATGTAGCAAGGGGTGCATGCTCTAACAATTGAGACAAATTTACTTAGCATGAAGATGCTAGACCAACATTGATCCTGCCCCAGGTATTATAGCTTTTAAAATACAGAATGTCGACAAGCGTTCCACTGCAGAAATCCATACCAAACTAAAAGAGTAACTTCAGAAAAATATTTATTGTTAATTCCGCGAAAAACTAGTTGCCGCCCGCAAATATAAGCACACGCAGAAAGTGATGCAATAGAATTGTGGATTGCTACTTAAACTTTCAAAGTTTAATATATCAATCCATAGTCATACGAATGAACATGAGTTCGCGTTTATTAACTTGCTTGATACCTGTGTTCCAGATTGAACGTGTTCGGATTCTTGTCCATGAATACGACACAAATTCCCGGTAATGCTGGTCTTCGAGACCAGGTGACGCTGCTGAATTGGGTTAAGAGGAACGCTAAGTACTTCGGGGGAGACCCCGATGACGTCACCATCGCGGGGCAGAGCGCTGGCGCTGCGGCTGCGCACTTACTTACGCTGTCGCAAGCTACTGAAGGGCTGTTTAGAAGGTGTGTTCGATTAATCCACTATTATATTTCAAAGTTGTCATTTTTTATTTAAATAAACTTTGTCACTAACAACATAACTAATAACATTTATCACTGTTTACAATTGATAAAGTCACCTTAAATAGAACAAAATAATAGTATGTTTTATCGCTTAATGAATTTTATTATTTAATTTCAGAGCCATTCTAATGAGCGGAACAGGCACCACGACATTCTACAGCCCATCTCCAGTATTCGCGCAGCTCATGTCCATGCAGCTTCTGACCGTCCTGGGCATCACGTCCACCGACCCTGATGACATACACCGCCAGCTCATCGAGCTACCCGCAGAGAAACTCAGCGAAGCCAACAAATACATTCTAGATAAAACTGGTTTAACGACCTTTGTGCCCACCGTAGAGTCACCGCTACCTGGAGTCACGCCCATTCTTGATGATTACCCCGAGGTCTTAGTTGCTAACGGACGTGGCAAGAACATACCACTTCTCATTGGATACACGACTGCTGAATGCGAGACGTTCCGCAAAAGACTAGAAGAGTTTGATCTGGTGGCGCAAATTCAAGCTAATCCTGCTTTAATACTCCCGCCCAAGAATTTATTTACAACCCCTTCTAAGTTCGTAATGGATTTGATAAAAAAGGTCGATAGAAAATACTACCATAGTACGATAAATGTGGATAATTTCGTGAAGATGTGTTCGGACGGTTTTTATGAGTACCCGGCATTGAAATTGGCACAGACACGGGCAGAAACTAGTGGAGCACCGGTGTTCCTGTACAGGTTCGCATACGAGGGTCACAGCAACGTCATCAAGGAGGTGACAGAGCTCAACTACAAGGGCGTTGGTCACATCGAAGACCTCACTTACGTTTTCAAGGTCAACTCTGTGCTCAACGCACAGAGGGCCATCCCGCCATCCATTAATGATATTCACATGAAGGATTTGATGACCACATTTTTTGTGAATTTCATGACGTGCAGGTAATTGATATATTGAAATATTTATCTTAAAAAAAAGTATATTCAGATGTTTTGTCACAACAATACTATGCATGTTAACCTCTTTAAAATATTTTTTTATCTTTGTTCCAGTCAACCTATCTGCGACAACTCAATATGGCCGGCGAACAATGGCCACCAGTTCGAAGACATTCGATCTCCAACAGTGATTCAATGTAAGGAGTTCTCCACGAGACAGCGGAACATCCTTGACTTCTTTGACAGTTTGTCCAGCACTAAAGGACTGAAATAAACTGAATTAACTTACCAAGCTCGATGTAAATATTTGACTAACAGTGGAGTGTCTTCATCGAACTGTGAAAGTGTCTGCATGAATATCATGCATTAAAATTGGGCCCTAGTCTTTAGGTCCAGTCATGTTGTCGGGAACAATTATTTGGTATGCGGTTCTGATTCTGTGCTTTATGTAGAATTAATTTATTTACAGTAAGTGTTATGTCACAAGTCTAGTCGGTAACTGATATAATAATATCCTGACTTCCTTAGTTCAATTTTTTATTCTTCTATAAGGAACGAGAGTTATTGTACCTGGAAGGATGCTATATATACCTTCCAAATAAAATAAATTTTAATGTCGACATCCTGTGTTGAATGTCTAGTGGGACCGTTTAATGTCAATGAGGACCACCACAATATTGTTTAAGTTCGAAGATCCGGATCTGTTAGAAACTGCTAGATAGACTTTAGTCCTAGTATTGTTTTACGAAGCAATTGTAACGATGTTTTCCACATTGGGTACCTTCTTAAATAACAACGGAGTGAATGACATGTGGAATACCTTAAGGCATTGTAATCAATGTTGAGCTCTACTCAATAAAGCTCAACTGTGGTTCTTTAAAAACAGCTGAACTTTGTGGAGTCTGTATCTTTGATCTCATAAAACTAAACTAGGCTACTGATCGTGAAATTACAATCCGCCCGCAAATATTTATGTTTAAGATAATGTAAGATTTTTTAAGATAAGGTTGTACAAATCCATAGACAGATCACGAGATAGAAAATCTAAACTAAAATTTAATTGACAAGAAAAAAATACGATTGTTTGTTTTACTGGAAGTAAAACTAATTATGAATGTTGCTTCGGTGAAAAAATATTTTGTAATGAAAAGTACTTTTCGTTACAAAATATTTTTTATTAATTAATGTGACATGGAACACATAAATGCGCTAAGATGACTGAGGTTTCATTGATATTTTAATTTATCTGATTATAAAAATTGTTAATGCATGATAATCAAATCAAATAATTTATTTAAGACATATATTTATGAATAACCATAATGTTGGTATACAAGACAAAGCTTAAAACTATGTTAGAGTATATAATTTATTTAATCTTAGCCTACGTGGACTGTCCCAATGTTTCGATATGGGATTTTCTAACTTTACCCAATTGCCTTCAGAAAGGTGTTAGCGACTCTCAATCTCATCAGCGATGCCTTTCTTTTTCTGATGATGGCTTGGAAGCCATCTACGTTGGCATCCGCAACCATGGCAGATACACTAAAGTACCCGAACAACATCCTGAAGGCATTGTTATATTGTATACGCAGGTTACTGACGACTCGCTGCGAAAAGCTACTATAGGTTATATAGATAATGACCCTGAATTATAAGAGACGAAACAATTTATATGTTGTACCTCATTCATGTTGTTCTGACACTACATTCATTAGTAAATTCAATAGCGTAGTGCAGTATTTGATTATGTCTGAAGCCGTCAGTTTAGATTTCTATTTCATGATCCAGAAATTCCCGATGCGTAATGAAGCGACTGATGTACCGTATTATTATTTAAGTATCTACTGTTAGTGACAACACATTTGTACATACTGCACTTTCTACTGTAGTGACGCTGAGAGTACAATGCTCGTGTGATTGCGTGGTGTGCAGCGTTACATTGAATGATATACAAATAAAATAATTGCGATGAACAGATGTGGATATTGTATTTTCATTTCTATAGACTGTCAATTTTAAGGACGTTTTTTAAGGGTTGCTACTTAAAAGCCTAAAAATTAGAGGAGTTCATAGCACAACAGGCGCACGGGCCTATCTATAAGGGCATGCACGGCTTGTCGAGGACGATTCGCAGATTTGTGACCATCTTTACATGCCGAGATTCCTCCGTGCCTCGAAAAGCACTGTAGGCCGTCGGTCCCGGCTGTCATTTGTACAGACGCCAGCACATGAAGCTACCCGAAACTGTCAAATTTTCCCAAACAACCTTGAAACTAATTTCTTTAACAATAAAGTTGAAAATCTATTAAAGAAATTTGACAGATTGTTGTAGCTTGATGTGCTGGCGTCTGTACATCTTTGACAGTCGCCACGGGTAGTCAGACGCCAGAAAAGACTTGCCGTGGGGTATCGTGCTATTCAGCTATTGGGTTGTGGAGGTCAGATAGACGTCGCTTCATGTTAAATACTAGCCAACCGAAGTTAAGCAGCTAATGAGTATAGCCGCCAAGTTCAGAGGTCTAGTCAAAATATTCTAGACTCAATTTGTGCAGACCCTAAACAAAATCACTGGTGCGAGTAAACAGGATATAACATTACAAAATTGAAAAACCATGCATAGTGTGGGCATTGTGTAAAAATACTGGGATTTCCAATTGTTTCGCGCGGCAGACCAGACCGATCTCGCAAAAGAGGAAGTCGGCTTTCACCGTAAAAGGAGTGATATTATAATTATGTGCTATTTCTTAAGTTAAGACAAAATAATGTTGACATATAATCTGCTAGTGATATTACAAATGATGTGGATGACCAGGCAGAATGTGATCAGCATCGCCCAAGGCAAGCTGCGAGGAGTTGTCAGGGACGGGTACGTGTCCTACACAGGGATACCTTATGCCAATATTACAGAATCTATGGGCAGGTTTAAGGTGAGTAGGTTTGGAATTAGATTTACTAGTCGTCTTTGTTTGCGGTCTTGCTTGCGTTATAGTTTTTGTTAAAAAAATAAATAAGCACCTTCTGTGCGTATGTATTAATAAAATTGAAGTGTGTGTCTGTGATTTTAGAAAGAAATGTGTTTATACATAGTTATTTACACGAACTTAAAAAAATAGTCTGCTTCTCCATCTTTTTGTTTGTCCGGGCTAATTTCTAGATCGGCTAATCCGATTTTAATGGGACGTTTAGCTGGAAGACATACGCGAGAAAGTTCTACGCGGAAGTAGGCACGGGCACAGCAAGTTAATATAATATAGGGCGATAGAAGGCAACCTCTCCCTCCCGGGCTTGTTCAGGCGGGTTCAATCCATGGTCCGGAGTGAGGAGGCATGGGAAGCAATAACCTCTTTCTGCGAAGCAGTTATGCAAGCGAAGGAGGTGGCGGGACGGGCGAGGCAGACGTGGGTCTCAAGGCTCTCACAACCATTGTGATCCAGCCGCCACAGGAGACGCTCCAGGCGTTGCGTCAGGAGTCGCAGGGTGACCCCCAGCGGTAGGCGTGGGCTTGTGGGCTGCGAGCAATAGGTAGATCACCGCACGACTGAAACCAGGCCCGTGTAGACGGCACGTCGTGTTCCGCGCGCGCCTCAAAGTGTCAGCAAAATTGTCGGGGCCCACAAGGGGGCCGTTGCCTGCCGGGGTTGCGGAATTGTTCGAGATAGTTACCGCGACCTCGGAACAGGAACGGCAAATGATGGAATACGGATGGGTTTTAGTCAGTAAAAGTCTGACACACTCCCGCTTCGCCCAGATCGGAAGGCAGTCATTGGATGATTTCCCATCCTTAAAAAAAGCTAGTTAATTAAAGAAATTAAGATAAGGATGAGATAATAATGCCTAAGTGAATGCAATAAGAAACACAGCTGCAAAATATGTCTAAGACTCCAGTAGCATGACTATTTTTCCTTCTTAAAATAGTAGGCACTTTTCCAACTTTTGTATTAACACTTAGATTTAATTTTACAAGGCATGTAATACTCAATGTTAAAATATTCAAACATATACTCTACTTATACTATCCAACTATCACACTAAACTCACCCCGAATACTTTAATATTCTCATTACACACACACTATATTCACTGCATTACATACAAGACATACAACCAAAATATATTACCTACTCACTTATCGTATTTTTATCTAACATATTTTATACTAGCTTCTACCCGCGACTTCGTACGCGTAGAAAGGTTTTCCCGCGCAAAATCCCGATCCCGTGGGAATTTCGGGATAAAAAGTAGCCTATGTGTTATTCCAGAATGTCATCTATCTACTTACCAAATTTCATTCAGATCCGTTCATTAGTTTTTACGTGAAAGAGTAACAAACATCCATCCATCCTCACAAACTTTCGCATTTATAATACTAGCTTCTACCCGCGACTTCGTACGCGTGGGAAGGTTTTCCCGCGCAAATCCCGATCCCGTGAGAATTTTGGGATAAAAAGTAGCCTATGTGTTATTCCAGGCTGCCAACTATCTTCTTACCAAATTTCATTCAGATCCGTTCAGTAGTTTTTACGTGAAAGAGTAACAAACATCCATCCATCCTCACAAACTTTCGCATTTATAATATTAGTAGGATAGGATTAGTAAGATGTGTTATTCCAGAATGTCATCTATCTACTTACCAAATTTCATTCAGATCCGTTCAGTAGTTTTTACGTGAAAGAGTAACAAACATCCATCCATCCTCACAAACTTTCGCATTTATAATATTAGTAAGATTAGTAAGATAGTAAGATGATCCCATACTGCAAGCCCACTCTATGGGCCCTACTCTGCTCTCTCCCTACCGTCTTTTTACTGTTTTATCGGAACTGTCTCATGTCACTCAAATAGTTTTCTACAAAGCTTAATCTTCGATAACATAAACATTCTAAATAACAGTATCATTACAACTTCAAACGGGATATTTACCATGTGTACTTATTGTTCTCGACAGAACGCCACATATACCAAGACTGGTAAGGGAAGCGATTGAGATTACCAAATACGACAATTTCAACCGGGAGGATGGGTTTCAACTGTCGAGGGCCTGGAATCCAGTGGTTCAAATGTGTAAAAACAGAAAAAGTTCCGTAGAAAGTTCGCGAGTCGACGCGGTGAGTTTTGTGTGTCGGGAACAGAATCGAGTGTTTAGTGATACATGTGGCAGTGGTAGCGGTGTCGCTAACAGAAAACGAACAAGAAAGAGGGTAGACCGATTTGTCTGCTCATAAACTTCCACCCGCAATGACTTCAGTTCATCCGGGATCATGGCGCTTGCAACAGTGCCGAAATATCGGAAACTCAAAACAATAAATACACTTGATAAATCTCCCGTTTTAAGTTCTAATGATACTGTTAGTGACCATGTTAGCTTAAAAACTTATATTCTAAATAACAATTCAGATGAGTTTTCTGTTTCAAAAATATATAATTGCACGCCAGAAAACTGTTCTTCTATCCTAACAGACCATGATAACCATCTTAAAATTATCTCCCAAAATATAAGATAATCATAACTTTTGCAATTTCGAGACCTTACTTGCCCGTCTTTACGTTGACTGAGATGTGATCGTTCTCACAGAGTGTTGGCTTTCCTGCTCAAGTAACTCTAATATGCCCAAGCTTCAACTAGCACAAATGGGCTGCATTAGGGCTTTGGAGCGTATCCGATTATTACTTATGGTAATAGACGTAAGCGCTAGAGCGTCTACTACAGACTTAAAGCAACCGCTTTAGCGCTATTTGGGCGCCATTTTATGCAGCCTAAAGTTCCATTTAACCTGCACAACGGTTGCATAAAGGTTCCTTAATAGCTATAACGATTTATTAACGCTATACTAAAGCTCTCATAGCGCTACTTTTGAATGATTTTGAACTACTTTGAACGAATGAATTGATTATAGTTCTTTATTGTATATCTTCAGTTGACATTATTTGTAATATTTTGGTAAAGTGTTTTCGTCGCCATCATGAAAATAAAACAAAAAGAAGTAAAAGTTTGTATTCTGTATTAGCAAGATATATAAAGATACTTAAAACGCTGTCCAGTTTACTGTAGATGTATAAGATAATTTTCGAGTAATTTTAACGCGCTTTTATGATATTAAAAAAATTAACAAAAGATATGTGATATTTTTTATTTGTTATACAGAATAAATTTTATTTCCGTATTTTTACGTGTCGATAACTTACTATTTGCAAGTGGCCGATTGTTTACCGGTACATTTAATGCACATTTAACTGAAAAACCAATGTATATCAACTCAATGTTGCAAGTGAATTAAAAGTTTTCTTAAAAAATCATGGCGTCATTGTAATGTAGTCATAACCTGCAGTTTTAGCTCTAATAACTCCCTTTTGAGAATCATAGCGCTAATTTTCACCCTTCTAACGCTTCCAGTGATTTTTGTTCCCCTAGTGCAACTCACAGCCACAAAAAGCTCCTATTTTCTTGTTTTTGAGGTTATAAGATGTAGTTACGTACTTATTCGTTTAGTATCCATTTTCAACCGACGACAAAAAAAGGAAGAGGTTATCAATTCGACGCGTAGGTATATATATATATTTTTTTTTTAATGTATGATCATCGATTACTCGAAGACGGCTGAACCGATTTGAAAAATTCTTTTTTTGTTTCATAGGCTATACTTTGAAATTGGTACCATGTGTCACCAAATCAGGATCTGATGATGGAATCCTGGAGAAATCGAGGGAACTCTTCAAATATTATAGGCACACCTATGGCGTTTTGGGTATTTCTTATAGTAACTTGTACAGTTGCTCTCAAAAAGTACCATTTGGGGAAGTGGAACTGATGATGAAGACCACAGATGGCCGCCGAAACAACGCAATAATAAGTATTTCGTGGATTGCGATTCAATTACTTGAATATGGATGTTAAGCACTTTATGCTCGTCACAATGCATATGGTGATGTATAGCTGATGGTGAAGTACCAGGAAAACTCCTCAAAAATTAACGGCCCAGCATTGGGAAAAGCAATATTTTGTAAAATGTTATAACTAGTTGACATTTAGGCTCTTGTAACTAGGTAAATTAAAAATCAACCAACTAAAAAGAGTGAAATAAAAACTTTTTACCAAAAAATTAAACCAACTCCCAAAAAACACTGCAAAGTGAAAAATAACTTCGGAATCTTTAATTTCGGAATTCGGTGCCAAAAACGAAAATACAAAACTCCGACTACCGAAATTAAAGTTATTTTTCACTTTGCAGTGTTTTTTGGGAGTCGGTTTTATTTTCTGGTTAAAAGTTTTTTTATTAAATGTTTTATAATAGTTACAAAAGCGGCTGTAAAATGGCGAATGGATTGAGCCTGCAAGGGATGACTATTGCTACTAAAGGCCTTAGTTACACTGATGATTTTATAGTGGTTACTATAATTATAACCTACTAGCGACCCGCCCCGGCTTCGCACGGGTGCAATGTTTATATTAAATATAGGCAGCGTTCGCGAGAATGGTTAACGTACGGCAGTTTTTTCGACGCCTTACTCCACAATTTTCACTACCACGAAAAATCCTATCTATTTTCCGGGATAAAATATAGCCTATACGGATTCGGAAGAATCCCTCTAAGTAATGGTAAAAGAAATTTTGAAATCGGTCCAGTAGTTTTTGAGCCTATTCAATACAAACATACAAAAATACAAAGGTTTCCTCTTTATAATATTAGTATAGATAAAAGTTACAATGGAAACCACTGTACAGCTGTGAGTGGCAAAATGACCTTCGTAACTCTCATATAAAGGTGTAAGTGGTAAATGAGTTCTACCGTGGACTACTGTGAAGGCTAGGGTAGTATTTGATTCAGCTTATAGCACCTTAAGTAACTTTTATAGCTATAGACGTTTACGGATGCAGATATGCAACTTTGAACTGCTTTTTGAACCCTTAAACCGCTATTTTACAGCCGAAAGTAACAAAATAGGCTGCAATTTCCACTAATGTGCTCGTTGGGTGGTGATATCAACATAAATATCAATACCGTAATCTCTGATATAGACCAACGGTCACATGAGTACCTTAACTGCCTTTCATTCCATGGGTTCTTACCATCCCACAGTTTACCGACAAGGGGAATAAACTCCCTCGACCACATTTTTCTTAAGACAAAATTATCTTCAACTACGTTTATTTTCGACTCAACAGTAACTGATCACTCTTCGACCCTTTTATACCTCACCATTAAACCAAAATGTAATTCTGAAATTATTACCATTACCAAGACAAACTTCAATGACCTGGACCTTGCAATGAAAAATCGAAACCTTGATTGTATCTTAAGTATGAATAATCCAAATAACGCCACTAATTTTCTTATAGAATCTCTTTCTCAAGAAATAAATAAGGCAACTGTTAGAAGACAAATACCTCGGTAAGAAAATCCTTAAACCTTGGATTACTCCAGGATTACTTTAATGTATGAGGAATAGAGACAGGCTTTACAAAAAGTCTAAGTAATTTCCAGATAACATAGTCCTTAAAATCAGTAACAGTAGATACAGGAACTTTTGTAATAAAATACTGAAAAAGTAAAGAAACAGTTTGAATCAGATGAATTAACTAATACAGGATCTAATTAATCCCAAGTTATTATGGGATACAATTAAACGTGTTACCTACACCTCTAAATCTAAAATACCACCTAGTGATCTTTTAAAATCGTACAGTACTCCTTCTGAATCTATAATCTATTATTTTTTTTGTAAACATAGGGAATCATCTCGCAAATAAAATGAGACAGGACCAACATACTGCACACACTTCCCGCCCTAGTACCTCCATCAAATCACTTCTGTAGGAAACAAACCCCGAGGAGATAGCCGCCATAATAAGGTCTCTTAAACCAACTGCAGCCGTCGGTTCCGACGGCATATCCACCACCATAATACAAAGATACTCTTCACTACTGACACCTGTATTGTGCCATATTTTCAACCTTTGCTTTAACAGTGGCGTTATATAAAGGGGGAGATCGGACTGATGTCAACAATTACCGCCCTATAGCAGTTTTAACTGCGCTTTCTAAGATCTTAGAACGTTTGCTAAATAATAGGCTCATTAAGTATTTAGAGACCAACAACTATTTATCAAGAAATCAGTTTGGATTCAGGAAGATGTCGAACTCTGATGCGGCTCTGGAACTTGTCAATGGTATCGTTCATAGACTGAATCAACGCAAGTGTCTCAGAATCTTCCTCGATCTTGCCAAGGCCTTTGACACAGTTCCTCTCCCTCTCCTAATACCAAAGCTCGAACGCCTGGGTGTCAGAGGTACACAACTTAATCTTTTTCAATCCTATCTCACTGGTAAAATTCAAAGAGTAAAAGTTGAAAACTACCTGAGCGACGAACTGCCCATCTCGTATGGTGTCCCCCAAGGTAGCGTCCTTGGCCCTACTTTTATTTTCATCAACGACCTCTGCAACATTAATCTCTCATCTGGTAGCATTACATCTTTTGCCGATGACACAGCCATCACATTTTTAGTGATTCTTGGACTTCTCTTCAAGCTGTAACACAACACGGTCTCAACCGTGTTCTCAATTGGCTTATCTCTCACTCCCTTACCCTAAACTATTCCAAAACCAAAATCATCACATTCTCGCTAAAAATAACTTCACAACCAACTAGCCCTATTACAATAAAAGCCTGTCAACTACCATCATCAAACTGTAACTGTCCCTCAATTTTATCTACAGACACCATAAAATATCTATGTATTGTACTGGATAAACACCTGAATTTTAAAGCCCACATTGATCAGTTAAGTGGAAGAGTCCGTAAATTAATATATCTTTTTAAAACTTTAAGACACATTGCTAATGTTCATTTGATCCGCTCCGTGCACTTTGCCATGGGCCTATGGATCATCTCGTATTGTATCACAAGTTGGGGTGGTGCTGCCAAGACGGTCTTTAAACCTCTCGAAGTAGCACAAAGGGCCATACTTATTTGACAAATGCTTGCACTGTATGGACAGGTCCACTCAAATCTGTGAGCATCTTTCCTCAAAAGATCGCCTCAGACGGTAATCTACAGGGTTCCCATATATTTTTAACCAGTATAGATTGTATGGGCAACAAACATACGGACGAACGGACAGACAGACAGACGGACAGACATGTCGAAACTACCAGGTGATTTTTTAAGAGGTATAGGATTTGATTTTCAAAAACAACACAAATATTTGAAAAATTTGATGAAATCTTTATTGGAATCGATAGAACGATCAATATAAATTAATGTTTGAAGATGATTTCATGCAAATGCTGGCCGCGGCTCCGGTTTAGATGGCCCATTCGCAAGGCCCAATTTCGGCACACTATCTCCAACATTTCAGCCGGTATATCACGAATAAATGCTTCAATATTGGCTCCCAGTGCGTCAATCGTTGCTGGTTTATCCCTGTAGACATGAGCCTTAACATGGCCCCACAAGAAATAGTACAAAGGCGTTAGATCACACGATCTAGGCGGCCAATTGACGGGCCCAAAACGTGAGATAAACTGTTCACCGAAGGCGGCTCTCAATTGGGCCATTGTTTCACGTGCCGTGTGGCATGTGGCACCGTCTTGTTGAAACCACATGTCAGGCATGTCCAATTCTTCCATTTTGGGCAAAAAAAAATCGCCAATCAGCACACGGTAGCGCTCGCCATTCACAGTAACGTTTCGGCCATTGTCGTCTTTGAAAAAGTACGGCCCGATGATGCCACCGGCCCATAATCCACACCAAACAGTACATTTTTCGGGATGCAGTGGTAGCTCTTGCAATGCTTCTGGCTGGTCTTCACTCCAGATGCGGCAATTATGCTTATTGACATATCCATTCAACCAGAAATGAGCTTCGTCGCTGAACACAATTTTTCGATAAAAAGTGGATCTTCCTCCAACTTTGCCAATGCCCATTCACCAAATGTTAGACGTTGTGGGAGGTCGTGTGGCTTCAATTCTTGTTAGTAAATACTTGTTTTAAGTTTTAGTTTATTAAGTATGTATCTCTATAATTTATTGTTTTTTAATAAAATAAAAAACTTAGAAACTTTTTAGTCCACGAAATCTTTTTCTCGCAAACTCGACAATACAAAATAGTTCCGTCGTAAGTAAATGTTTCAGGAAATTCACTTATCCACGAAGACACACTTTTTTTCGGGAGGCATTGTACAATTTGACACAAAAACTTAAACTGCAGATTAATGAGCACGCACGTCAACAATAAAAGCAACAACATGCATAATAGGTGGGAGGAAGAAGTAGTGCGGTAGGCGAGCGCGACGATCATGTGTCTCTTTCATTTTATCATCGTACCAAAACAAAAGACGCTGCTGAGTGCACTGCGCTCGAAAAATACTGTAAATTATAGCGATAATATGCATCATTACTAGATCTTAGGAAAAATATGCTATTAGCGCTGAAAATGGTTTAAATATGCAAATGCATATTATCCGGTCTCTAGTCATCACTAACACTGGCGGATACAGCCGCAATATTTTCTTCGGTCCTCACTCTACGTATGCGTGTTCGTGGTTTAATGTCCAATAATGTAAACTGGGTTCGAAATTTAGTCACAAGCTTCCGAATAGCTGCCTCAGTAGGCCGACCAAACTGCCCATAAATTGGAAGAAGTGCGCGATGCACTCTTAACCGAGCATGCATTTTGATAGTAAAATTCAATAATTTGCAAGCGTTGTTCGTTCGTAAGTCGATTCATGGTTAAATTATAGACCAAACTGAACAAGTTTGACAATGACACAAGACACGATTCACGCATGATCTGTGAAAAACAGTGTTGCCAAAAAGATACCAGCAAAAAAATCACCCGTTATAAGGGTTCCGTTTTTTGCCATTCGGCTACGGAACCCTAAAAACAGACAACACAATTTCTACTACAAAGAAACTACGATGACACCGAAAATTTACTTAAATCTTTTATTTAAACTTGTTTTAATTCCAACAGTATATTTCACATACACCTTTCACACACACAAACACGCACACACAGGCACACACACACAGATACACACACGCGTAAGTACAAAAATCATGCTTCAGTATTATTATTATTATTTTCAGGTTAATTTTAGTTTTAGATTGTAATTACTCATTCTTTTCATTTTTAAGATTGTTTAGTTTGTATTTATTTTCTTAGCAGCACTTACAGATTTGCAATCTTCTTTCTCTTCTTTCTCACTGTGGAAATAGGCTGACGAACCTTTTTTAACCGACTTCAAAAAAAGGAGGTTTACATTTCGTCTTGAACTTTTTTTTTTTTTTTAATGTATGTTACCTCATTACTCGGAGACGGCTGGACCGATTTGAAAAATTCTTTTTGCATTTGAAAGGGTATACTTTCTAGTTGGTCCCATTGTCACGAAATCAGGATCTGATGATGGGATCATGGAGAAATCGAGGGAATTCTTCAAATATTATAGGCACACCTATAGCGTTTTGGGTCTTTCTTGTGTTTTGGGTACCTTGAGCAGTTGCTTCCGAAAAGTACCATTTGGGGAAGTTGAACTGATGATGAAGACCACAGATGGCCTCAATAATAAGTATTTCGTGGATTGCGGGATTGCGATTCGACTACTTGAGTACGGATGTTAAACACTTTATGCTCGTCACAATACATATGGTGATGTAGAGCTGATGGTCAAGTACCAGGAGAACTCCTCAAAAATTAACGGCTATGCATCGGGAAAAGCAATATTTTGTGAAAGGTGATAAGTTGTTGACATTATGGCTTTTGTAAATATATAAATTACAAACCGACCCACTAAAAAGCATGAAAAAATTTTTTTTGCAAAAAATAGAACCGACTTCCATATCCCACCTCCCAGCCTCTTTCGTCCAAACTTGCACCAAGAACAGACGTGTGTCTCTCTGTAGTTAAAATTTAGTCATTTACATTATCCAATAATAGTATATATCCCCGTGTATTAGTGACCACTTTTAAGTGCAGTATTTAACGAGTCAATAATACCACGGAGGTACCCCCTGTCCAACCAACCGCGCGTATCGAGGAAAAGAGACAGTTGACATTATTGCCATCCTGGTCCCTCGCCACTATCTTCAAGGACAACGTGACCGCGCTGCGCCGCCGCAGCCACTGTGTTTGTGTGCGACAAGTTACGCGCTCAGATGCCATTCACTCACACAAGGATAGAAGAATCGCTATAGTCGTGCGTCATAGTGCGTTTGCTACGCGATTGAACCGGTTTCCGCTACGAGTTATAAGTTACACCGAAGCTACACATCACCTATGGAGTCAACAATGAACAAATCATTATCTGAGACGGACATCACCCAGGGAGAGATAAAAACTCCTCCCAACTATGTATTCCAGCGGGTTAAACGAAGCAGAGACGATATGGATGACTCATTTGATAAGCAACTGCGGGAGTTCAAGGAGGAGATGAGAAAAATGCTTAATCAATTTTCTGATAAACATGGAAGGGATATTCAACAGATTGCATCTACATTGAAGGAAATCCAGTTATCTAACAGCAATATAGAAAGCACTATTGAGTTTCTCACTTCTCAAAATGCAGACCTCAAAAAAAATATTGATATTTTAGAAAACCAGGCCAAAGAAGATAGAAATTATATCAAAATTATAGAAGATAAAATAGAGTCAATTCAAATCAGTAATCAGAAACCCAATTTTGTGATAAAGAACGTACCTAGAAGAGTAAACGAAAGTAAAGAAGACTTGTGAGAAATGACCTTGTGTCTCGCAAAAAATTTGGATTGTTCTATTACCAAGCATGATATAAAAGACATATACAGAGTTCGTGTGAGAAACAATGAGAAGCCGAACACACCAATAATTGTGGAAACTGGTTCCACTATAATCAAAACAGATATAATGAAAATGGGTAAGGCTTTTACCGTTAAATATAAAACTAAACTATGTTGTAAGCACTTGGGCTTTAAATCGAAAGAGGATACACCCATTTTTCTTTCCGAACATCTGACTCCCAAGGGATCGCGCCTACACTTCCTGGCACGCGACTTAACTAAGTCAGGAAAGTATAAATTCTGCTGGACCTCATATGGCAAAGTTTTACTTAAAAAGGACGAGCAATCACCGACTATAACTATTACAAATGAAAACCAAATTCATCAACTTCAAATTAACAAATGACTAATAGCTCTATTTTCTACAATTTTATGCTTTATAAAGATGAAGTCAAAAACATATATCTGTTCTAATATTGTTACTGTGTTACATAGATATTATCTATGTGCTAAGGTCAACTTTCTTACATTACTATAGTCACCTACTATTATTAATTCCTAGTAGTCATCACTACATAAAAATGTACTTATACACTGATCTCACAAACAACTATAATTACACTTACAATTCAATTCATTCCTTTAATAATCCGAACCAGTTACTCATGTCTCATACACTCTACAAGTATTCACATTTACACAAGATTTATACTCACTTATATGCCAGTCAAACACAGTTAGTATGCGCTCTCCCTGGGTGCATCTGTATTGCAAGATTGAAGTCTATAATTCCGTCTGTAGTTATACAAAAATATAATATTTTATATCTCTCCAAAAAATCACTAATAGATAGCATGTTATTTTCTTTTTTAGTTATATATAATGAATGACCGACTTCAAACGCTTAATGATATCGATGGCATACAGATTGCGCGTAGCTTTGAATGTAATAGTTCGGACTTAGCAAAACGGATGACTATAAAAAGAAATGACTTAACTATTGTATCACAGAATATACGAAGTATTTCATGTAACTTTGACGACTTATTACTCACACTTTCGACATTCAATTTCGAAACAGATGTTATTATTTTGACAGAGTGTAGACTAAATCCTGGCGTAAATATTCCACATCTTAATAACTATTTATCTTATGCTACCACAAACCACCTAAATCAAAATGATGGAGTAGTTGTTTACATAAAAAATACTTTAAAATCGAAAGTAGTAGAAATTAAATTAACTCATGCATCTTGTCTACGACTGGATTTACTCAACAATGTTATATTTTGTATATATCGGTCTCCGGCTAATCCAAATACAGAGAATTTTATAAACTCTCTATGTACTCATCTTGATACTATACAAACTCAGAAAAATATTATTATCGCGGGTGACATAAATATAAATATTAAATATAGGGATACAGAATCATCCTATGAGCAAAAAAACAGAACCAATTATCTCAACTCTCTATCTCTTTACGGAATACTGCCTGGTCACACTTTGCCCACCAGAAATGAAAACTGTTTAGACCATTTTATGCTCAAGATAAATAAGCAAAAAAATTCAGCATCTATTGCTATCTTACACACAAGCATAACTGATCACTACACCACTCTTCTATCCCTCGCTAAATCAAAACAAATCGTAAGGCCTAACAAAACTAGATCTATTATAGATTTCGAACAAGCACATCAGTTTTTACTTAATAACAATTTAGCAGACTTACTTCTCTGTGATGATGCTGAAACACTTACAAATCTTCTCGTTTACAAACTATCAGAATCCGTAAATAAAAACACTATTTTTATAAAAATTCCAAATAGTAAACGTATTATAAAACCTTGGATAACGCCAGGTTTATTACGTTGCATTAAAAACCGCAATAAGTTACAAAAAAATAGTAAAATGGATCCCCACAATGATATATTAAGAAAGATATAGGAATTATTGCAATAATCTCTTAAAAAAATTAAAAAGAAAACATGAAAGAGAATTGATTACTAATTCAGTCACCAATAATAAATTGCTTTGGAAAAACATAAAATTAATTAGCTACGGAAATAATTCTAATAATCACAGTACCGAATTGTTAAGTATTAAATCATCCCCATTAGAATCAGTAAATTTTATAAATGACTATTTTGCGAATATTGGTAAAAACCTTGCACAGCAAATCCAGCCGCCATTAAATATAGAACACAACCGCAATTGTTTTTCTACATCACAATCTAATTCTTTCGTGCTGTTAGACACAGATGAAGCTGAAGTGAAACATATCCTTATGAGCTTAAAGTCAGATAGTGCTTCCGGTTGGGATAATATTCCCACTGGTTATATGAAACATATAAGTAAGGATATCGTTCCAGTGATAACACATCTTGCCAACACTTGTTTTAAGCAAGGCATTTTCCCGGTTGCTTTAAAAAAATCGATTATTACTCCAATATACAAGTCAGGGGACAGAAAGGATGTCGGTAATTACAGGCCTATATCCGTTCTACCTTCAATCTCAAAAATAATAGAAAAATTAATAAATAAAAGACTAATAAAATTTCTTAATGATTTTAATATACTTTCGGACTCACAATTTGGTTTCCGGCAAGGTATTTCTACTGAGGATGCGGTTACTAGACTAAGTACACTAATAACAGAACAACTTGATAGTGGCAAAAAATGCGTGACTGCATTCTTAGACCTAAAAAAAGCCTTTGATACTGTTTCTGTCCCCGTCCTTATAGGTAAATTGGAGACTATTGGTCTACGTGGATTACCTCTCGACCTGTTTAAAGACTATTTGACTAACAGAAAGCAAAGGGTGAGAGTTGATCAATACGTCAGTGGAGACGCTGATATGTCATACGGTGTCCCTCAGGGAAGTGTCTTAGGGCCGACTATGTTTCTCATTTACATAAATGAATTGTGCAACATGCATATCCCTAATTCACACATCTTTTCCTACGCCGATGACACGGCTATCGTCTTCACTGGTGACTCTTGGTATGACGTTAAATTAAATGCGGAATCCGGTTTAACTCAGGTTTCAACTTGGTTGAGACAAAACTTGCTTACGCTGAACATTTCAAAAACCAACTACATATGCTTCAGCGTGAGCAACCGCGCTCAGCCTAGTGTTGACTTTAATTTGAAGGTCCATTTGTGTAACGTTGACGATGGCTCGGACTGCAGCTGCTTAACTATAAATAAAGTACCCCACACTAAATACTTAGGTGTTATAGTTGATCAGAGACTATCTTGGCATCCTCACCTTGACCAAATCGCAAATAGAATTAGGAAATTATCTTGGATATTTCGGACCCTCAGACATGCGATCCCTAAGAAAGTTTTTAGTCCTGCTGGCCGCTGTAAAAATCTCCTTAACCTAACATATGTTGCGCTTGCCCAGTCAGTGATAATTTATTGCATCTCAGTCTGGGGGGGTGCAACAAAAACAAAGATGTTGGTGGTGGAGCGTGCTCAACGCGCCCTTATCAAGTGCATGTACTTTAAACCGAACAGGTATTGTACTGAGAAGCTCTATACCAAATAAGTGACTTGCTGTCGGTCAGAAAGCTATATATTATTCAAATAGTATTAAGACAACATAAATCACTGACTTATGATCCAAGTATACAATTAAAAAGGCGTAAAGATATAATCCTGAAAATACCACAAACAAGGACCATGTTTGCCAGTATGCAACTCCGTAAAAGGTCAGCTCACCTATATAATATAATCAACAAACACATTTATATATATCCACAATTACAAAATCTGAGGAGAAATATCGTTCTGAAAATGCGGTAGTTAAATACGGCGTTCCTCAGGGCAGCGTGCTAGGAGCCCCCCTTTTTTTGCTCTACATAAATGACCTTCCGAGGCAAATAAACCACCCCATGGTACTGTTCGCCGATGATAGCACAGTAATCATTAAGTGTGATGATCCCAATACGTATGAAAATGAAATCAATGAGACACTAAATAGAATTATATCATGGTTTGACAGCAATAATCTAATTATAAACTTAGAAAAGACAAAAATCATGCATTTTTATCAAAGGATCCCAAATACAATTCTTGACATTAGCTATCTAGGGACGAAAATTGAATCAACTACCACTACTAAATTTCTTGGAATTAATATAGACAACAATTTGACTTGGAGAGCCCAGACAGACGAAATATGTAAAAAACTGAATAAATTTGCCTATGCTCTCTTTAAACTATCAAAGATTGTGAGCCTGGAATCATTACTGATAGCCTACCACGGCTATGTTGCATCAACACTCAGATTTGGTGTAATATACTGGGGTAATTCAGTAGATAGAGAAGTCGTATTTAGAGCCCAAAAAAGATGTGTCAGAGCTATGTGTGGTCTTAAAAGCACAGACAGTTGTCAGCCGTTCTTTATTTGCCTAAAAATTCTTACCTTGCCATCGCTGTACATATACGAAGCAAATATATTTGTCAAATCTAACCCTTCACTATACAAAATAGCACCTAAAAGCTACTACAGAAAACTACGAGACAAAAATAAGTCAGAGCTCGAAGTGAATAATGGCAAAACTGCACTAATGAATAAAAGTATCTTTTGCATGGCTCAAAAAATATTTAACAAACTACCTGAAAAGATAAAGACATTAAATCTGGACAATTTAAAAAAAGAATTATTAAGAATTTTGATAAACAAATGCTATTACTCAGTAAAGGAATATTTGGACGATAATTCTATAATTACTGCTTCAGAAAATTGTACATAAACTTAGACGATTTTGATTTATTTTTGACATTAGCATTAATATGACATGTAATCAAATTTATTTGACATTTATTAAAATTGATTATATTTTTTATATTGCTATACATGTTTCTATAAAAATATTGACTTGTTGACTATTAAAATTGTACATCACCTTAGACGACTTTGTATTTTAGACATTATAATTATGACATGTAAAATAATCTATTTGAATTGACTTAACTTAAAATTTATTAATATGCATGTACTAGATTAATACCGTAAAAGTCTGCATAGATACCTTACGTTGACAATGTCAATTAAATCATATTTGTACGCTTGTAGGCAGAACATATACATATATCTGACATTGATTTTGACATTGTTATTATTTTAATTTATTTTATATTTAACTTAGAGTTGACAATTTATGTAACTTAACAATTTTTTTTTTTTTAATTTATCTATTTTGCATTGTATACTATTGTCACATCATAATATTATAATTAATGCATAACTTAAATTCATAATAATATATTTGCACGCCATATTTGGCAAACATGATTGAATCTAATTTTTATTATGTTACCTTGCATGCACGTTTTTTTTATTCTTGTATGTATACACATGTTTATGCAAATAAATGAATCTGAATCTGAATCTGAATCAAGAAATAATTACGATGGTAAAAAAATGTTAACAGAATGGGTGAAAACTCTTACCTACAGTGAGACTGAGAAACTTCTCCAACATTCACACTAACACTACCAATTGCATGTATACACATACACCCTTTCACCTCCCCTCTCTCACACATACAAACATGCACACACACACACGACATATACACACAATGCTACATCACTACTCAAAAACACACAGACACACATCACAACTTAAACACACACGTTCACAAATTTTCATTTTTTTTTTAATTGCTTTTAAGTTCCTTTTACAGTGTTTAATAGTATTATTCTTAATTGTATCTATTAGTTATGGAAGAGCGGAGTCTCCTAATACAGACATTGTTTGTCTAAAAGGAGGCTCCAATCACTATGCTATGTTGTACGAAAACTGTTTTTTTCAATAAATAATAATTATTATTATTATTATTATATATCAAAATACTACAAAGCCAAAAATAACTTTAATTTCGGAAGGCGGTGTGAAAAAAAAAGAAAATCCAAAACCAATAACACCGACTTCCGAAATTAAAGTTATTTTTGGCTTTGTAGTATTTTGACATGGAAGTCGGTTCTATTTTTTGCAAAAAAAAATTTTGAAGAAATAAATTATATTTCTCAAAAAATAATAATAAATGCAATAAAGAGTTCTGAAAGCAGTACTACAAATAAATACTTGCAATTCCTATTAACAATACACGACTATTAAGCGTTTTACTGTTTAATCTGTAATGATCTGAGGAGCTCGTGGCTAAATGATAACAGCCTTATGATGTGCTAATGGGTCGATCTTCAAAGGTAAGCATCTCTGGTCAAGATCGGTCCATAGATACACTACGTTAACAGCCTAAATGACTAAATAATTGATTTGTATAAGGACACATATTATGATACGGATGTAATTACTTTTTGTTCGCATCGTTTTTGTTGACTTAGTAATTCGAATACAAGTTTGAATGTAGCATGCTTATAAATAACTACATAGGGATATTGTCCCGCGGACCTTTAAATACACAGAGGACGTTCAATATCCATACTTAATATTATAAATGCGAAAGTATCTCTGTCTGTCTGTCTGTTACCTTTTTACGCTAAAACCGCTGAACCGTTTTAGATGAAATTTGGCATGGGAATAGTTTAGGACCCTGGGAAGAACATAGGATAGTTTTTATCACGGAATTACCACGGGATCGGGAATTACGCGGGAAAAACCTCCCATGCGAACGAAGTCGCGGGCAAAAGCTAGTGTCATATTTTTATCATATTCTTTAATGCTATACAAATAGGATTTTTAATCTTTGATCATCCTTGACATGCATTACGGGTAGTCAAAAGCTAGAAAATCTAACACTGGTCTGATAGACTCGAAGCCAACCCTAACATACTTGGGAAAAGACTAAGCAGATGATACTATTTTCGACATTTCAGAGAGCTGGTATCGCCCCTCTGTGGATGGACATTCGGAACTCCAAATCGATGACATGCACGATGGTCTCCAATGGTGAAGACTGCCTTCAGCTGGACGTCCACGTGCCTACAGCAGTGGGTGGCAACTGGCCTGTGCTAGTATGGGTCACGGGAGGAAGTGGGCCTTACAACCCTGGAAAAATAGTACAAGAGGGAATCATAGTAGTTATAGTGTACCACAGGTATATTTACTAATTAAGACAACATGTTTTCTATAAGTGTATAAAGGGTTCGTTAGTAGCGCTTGTGATGTTCACAGAGTGGGGCCTTTAGGCTTCTTGTGTCCTGGAGACGAGCAAATACCGGGCAACGCAGGCGTGAAGGATGTAGTGCTGGCCTTACGCTGGGTGAGCGATAACATCGTCGCTTTCAAAGGAAACTCAGCCAAAGTGGTGGTAGCAGGACAAAGCTTCGGCGCAGCCATGGTGGAAGCTCTAACACTGTCTCCCATGGCCAATGGGCTATACCATGGAGCTATACTACAGAGTGGCAGTGCTCTATGCCCTTGGTCTTTTAACTATGACGCAGAAGAACGAGCCAAAACCTTAAGTATTATATCGGGTTCTGCCGAGGAAAGTGTGAAGTCGTTGCTAGACGCCAAAATGGAAGACTTAGTAGCACAAGCAAACAAACTGAACGTCCCTTATTTTTCTTTCGCAATGTGTGCTGAAAACCCGTCGAAAAAAGAAGAAAGACTCCTATATGAAGCACCATATGATCTACTATCAAGTAAGAAGGGTCATTCAGTTCCAATGATGATTGGATACAACGACAATGAAGCGTATGTGTTTGTGTCGATTTTGAGAGAAGCTAATGTACTGAAGAGGGTCTCTAGAGATGCAAGTTTTTTATTACCGGATGATTTGAAGTTTCTGAACGAAAGAGAACGAAAACAAACCGGACGCTTTGTAGAAGATATATATTTTAAGAAAAATGTTACCATGGCTTCGGTACTAGCATATCACAGGTACAGTAAATTAAAATTTATATTTTTTTAATATAATAGCAACGCAAAATAGCAAGTGTTATTAATAAGTAAGCGTTGGTATCATCATCTTCCTGGCTTATTCCATATACATACCTATTTGTGTGCGGCACAATATATTTCCTTCTTTCATTCTCTCGTTTCTAATAAAAGACGAAAATACGGTCACAGCATTATCTACTCCTTTTTAGGGTTCCGTAGCCTAATGGCAAAAAACGAAACCCTTATAGTTTCGATATGTCTGTCCGTCTGTCTGTCTGTCTGTCTGTCCGTCCGTCCGTATGTCACAGCAATTTTATTCCGAAACTAATAAGACTATACATGTGAAACTTAGTAGGTAGATGTATTCTGTGAACCTGCCGACTCGATCTCGTTCAAACCAATTTTGGTTGAAAGTTTACATTAAGATCTACAATATATGGTTTTTTTAGATTTTTCACTTCATTATTATAGAAGTTAGAGGGGGAGGGACACACATTTTACCACTTTGGAAGGGTATATCTTTGAAACAATTAACTTTATGAAAAAGTCATTTTAGAAACCTTAATGTCATTTTTAAAGATCTGTCTATAGATACCACACACGTATATGTTTCATGAAAAAAAAAAAATATTTTCAGTTTCAGTTCCATGTATGGGGAGCCCCCTTTATTTTAAATATTTTTTAAATATTTCTCCTAAAACCAGAAAGCGGTTCACAGAAAACATCTACCTACCAAGTTTTACATGTATAGTCCTAATAGTTTCGGAATAAAATGGCTGTGACATACGGACGGACGGACAGACAGACAGACGGACAGACATGTCGAAACTATAAGGGTTCCGTTTTTTGCCATTCGGCTACGGAACCCTAATAAAGGGGTGTCCCCATTTATGGAACTAGAACTGAAAATTTTTTTTTTTCAGGTATCTATGCGTGTGTGGTATCTATAGACAGGTCTTTAAAAATAATATAAGGGTTTCTAAAACCACTTTTTCATAAAGTCAATCGTTTAAAAGATATAAGCTTTCAAATTGGTAAAATGTGCCCCGCCTCTAACTTCTATAATAATGGAGTGAAAAATCTAAAAAATATATATGTCTGTAGATCTTAATGTAAACTTTCAACCAAAATTGGTTTGAACGAAATCGGGTGAGCAGTTTTTGAGATACAGCATATTTTCTAAAACCGCAAATGTATTTTTGTAATTCATACATACACTAAGAAAAACAAAGTTATTTAGCGTAGTTGTAAGAATGTAAATAAGCTAGTTTTGAGAAATTTTTAAGGTTTTTTTTGTTCGTCAAATAAATATACATATTATATTATTATAGTTACTACGGAACCCTTCATGGGCGAGTCTGACTCGCACTTGGCCAATTTTTCTTTCATATAATTCCTCACACAATCCATTTTCAATCAATATTCAAACCCATCACTCTTTAAGTCACGTGTGTCATCCATCCTCATTACATTTTCATACCATGGAAGGCGACTTCCTTTAAATTTTTCTGTTATTGGCGCCTCTTCCAAACTTCTTATTATATACTCATTCCTGACTCTATCCATTCTTGTCATCCACCTCAGTGTTGAAATTTACGGAATGGTAGAATCGAAAATACATATATCGAACGATTTGTTTGCTGTTCACCATAAACAGGGACGCCTACTTCTCCAGTCACATCCACCGCAGCGTCCGCTTTCACTCCTCAATGGGCCAGGTCTTCTACTACCAGTTCTCGTATTCCGGTGACCTTGGGGTCAGATCGGAGCCTGGGGTGCCGAAGACGGGCGCAGCTCATTCTGACGAGCTGGCTTATTTGTTCTATGAGGGAGCTCTGGATGGGGAGGACGTCAGTGTGCAGAGGCGGCTTTTGAAGCTCTGGACGAACTTCGTAAAGCATTTGTAAGTTACGTTACACTTTAGTTTATCACAGGTATTATTTGCCTTAACGAGGTTTCAAATATCAATTTGTAGCGAAACACTGATTATAACATAAAAACTATTAAAAAAAAAACTTTGTTGTACTTAAGTAAGCTTTTTAGAGCAGGCTTTCATTACCTCTCATAGAGAGGACGCCTAGCAGTCGGAACGTTAAAGGCTGATTATTGGAAACAAATCATGAAAACATCTATTTTTAACCGACTTCAAAAAAAGGAGGTTTACAATTCGTCTTGAACTTTTTTGTTTTTTTTTTTTTTTATGTATGTTACCTCATAACTCGGAGACGGCTGGACCGATTTGAAAAATTCTTTTTGCGTTTGAATGGGTATACTTTCTAGTTGGTCCCATTGTTACGAAATCAGGATCTGATGATGGGATCCTGGAGAAATGGAGGGAACTCTTCAAATATTATAGGCACACCTATAGCGTTTTGGGTATTTCTTATAGTACCTTGAGCAGTTGCTTCCGAAAAGTACCATTTGGAGAAGTTGAACTGATGATGAAGACCACAGATGGCCACTGAAACTCCTAAATAATAAGTATTTCGTGGATTGCGATTCGATTACTTGAGTACGGATGTTAAACACTTTATGCTCGTCATAATACTATGGTGATGTAGAGCTGATGGTCAAGTACCAGGAGGACTCCTCAAAAATTAACGGCTATGCATCAGGAAAAGCAATATTTTGTAAAAGGTGATAAGTTGTTGACATTATGGCTTTTGTAACTAGATAAATTCAAACCGACCCACTAAAAAGCGAGAAAAAAAATTTTTAGCAAAAAAAATTTTTTGCAAAAAATAGAACCGACTTCCATATCAAAACACTACAAAGCTAAAAATAACTTTAATTTCGGTAGTCGGTGTTATTGGTTTTGGATTTTCTTTTTGTTTTTCACACCGCCTTCCGAAATTAAAGTTATTTTTAGCTTTGTAGTGTTTTGATATGGAAGTCGGTTCTATTTTTTGCAAAAAATTTTTTTTTCACGCTTTTTAGTGAGTCTGTTTGTAATTTATCTAGTTACAAAAGCCATAATGTCAACAACTTATCACCTTTTACAAAATATTGCTTTTCCCGATGCATAGCCGTTAATTTTTGAGGAGTTCTCCTGGTACTTGACCATCAACTCTACATCACCATATGTATTGTGACGAGCATAAAGTGTTTAACATCCGTACTCAAGTAATGGAATCGCAATCCACGAAATACTTATTATTGAGGAGTTTCAGTGGCCATCTGTGGTCTTCATCATCAGTTCAACTTCTACAAATGGTACTTTTCGAAAGCAACTGCTCAAGGTACTATAAGAAATACCCAAAACGCTATAGGTGTGCCTATAATATTTGAAGAGTTCCCTCGATTTCTCCAGGATCCCATCATCAGATCCTGATTTCGTAGCAATGGGACCAACTAGAAACTATACCTATTCAAACGCAAAAAGAATTTTTCAAATCGGTCCAGCCGTCTCCGAGTTATGAGGTAACATACATAAAAAAAAAAAAAAAAAAAAAAGTTCAAGACGAATTGTAAACCTCCTTTTTTTGAAGTCGGTTAAAAATAGAACCGACTTCCATATCAAAACACTACAAAGGCAAAAATAACTTTAATTTCGGAAGGCGGTGTCTTTAGTTTTGCCTTTGTAGTGTTTTGATATGGAAGTCGGTTCTATTTTTTGCTAAATTTTTTTTAGTATGTATGAACTTGTAATAAAATCTCTTTGGCTATAATATTTGTATCTGGCTGGTTTTGGTATCATTGAAAGTTTAAATTTAAAGACCATAATTCCAAATTAAAATTAGGAAAATGTGTGATTTTCATTTGTTTTTCGTACTGTCAAGATGAGTGAATCTAATGAAGAAATTCGATACATTTTAAAAATTTACTACAATAAAAACTTTTTACCAAAAAATTAAACCGACTCCCAAATAACACTGCAAAGTGTAAAATAACTTTAATTTCGGTAGTCGGTGTCTTTAGTTTTGTATTTTCGTTTTTGGCACCGACTTCCGAAATTAAAGTTATTTTACACTTTGCAGTGTTTTTTGGGAGTCGGTTTAATTTTTTGATAAAAAGTTTTTATCACAATATCAGACGATGGCATAACACATGTTCTATTAAAGCGCACTTAATACTAGTCACATCTTTATGAATGATAATCTCTGTGTTTCAGAAACCCATCTCATGATAGCGAAGTAACGTGGGAAGTGTCGAGACCGGACAGTTTCCGTCTTCTGGACATCGGCACCGAGCTGAAGATGCTGGAGTACCCGCACTCCAAGACTCAGCGCATGTGGGATGACATCTACGACAAGTACTACTACACCAGGAACCGAATCGCTAACTAAGGAACAAGATTTTGTATAAGTAAATTATGTTGAATAATACTTGTTTTCAGTCATTTTATCCCATTGCCAGGCAAAGGCCTCCCCCAAATCCTTTCAATTCTCTTTTATAAGTGTATAACTAGCTGTTTAAGAAATATAAAAGAATATTCTAATTTGGCACTTTGGGTAAAGCTTGAAATTAAATTCATAACAAAAATTTGGTACTTCGATAAGTTCAGAACTACATTAAAAAAAAATTAATAGTTTAAAAAACCAAAACACGCTTTTAGGACTAATGTAATGAGCAGAAATTAGAAATGTTTACTAGTAGGCAGTCCAAGGTTCCATCAGCCATCTTCCAATTCCATTGTCAGACAAGCTGGTACCATAATATTCTATTGTCGTCTAATCTACATATATTTGCCAAGTTTCATGATGCTACAACAATTAAAAGTACGTTTAATTCAGATTCTTAGATTTTATTGCATATTTAGTTCGTTACAGATCGACCTAATAATAAATCTATGGATTACGCGGTAATTTAAAAAGGTTAACCGATAACAGATTTTCATTAGGTTTGTTATAACCTTGAAACCTGATCGTGTTCAAAGTCCATTACGTGGCCTTTCTCACAAGTGCAAACTCGACTATGATACGATATTCCATCATGGAATGCCAGTGCCTATCTTCCGGCTTCATCATCAGACCTTGAAACCTAATCGTGATCAAAGTTCATTACAAGACCTTTCTAAGAAATCCAAAACAGCTATGATACGATTTTCCATCATGAAGTTCCAGTTCATATCATCCGGCTCCATCATCAGATCAGTTCGACAGTACCATATTATTGTATTGTCATCAGAACTACATACAGCTGCCAATTTTCAATACGCTACGACCCTTGGAAGATGGTTAAATTAGTAACCTTAGATTTCATTACATAGTTAGTTACATACAGGTCGACCTAATAAAAGCGTGTTAAAAAGATCATTTACATCTCTCATATTCGGTAAGTAGGTCCTTATTACCCCCAAATGGGGCTTGTAGGTAACCAATTAGCGCTCTAGGGTAATAATGTAGCTAGAAAAGCCATAGGGGGGTAAGTAAATTAAAAAAAATCTTTTTACTCTTTCAAAAAGTTCGCGTACATCTAACCATCATACTGGCAATAGACATCATGCATTCAGCCCAATGACAAAAAAACTTTTTAGCAAAAAATAAAACCGACTTCCATATAAAAACACAACAAAGGCAAAAATAACTTAAATTTCGGTGGTCGGTGTCATTTGTTTCGTATTTTCTTTTTTTTTTTTCGACACCGCCTTCCGAAATTTAAGTTATTTTTGCCTTTGTAGTGTTTTTATATGGAAGTCGGTTTTATTTTTGCTAAAAAGTTTTTTTTTCACGCTTTTTAGTGGGTCGGTTTGTAATTATCTAGTTACAAAAGCCAATATGTCAACTACTTATCACCTTTTACAAAATATTGCTTTTCCCAGTGAAGAGCCGTTAATTTTTGAGGAGTTCTCCTGGTACATCACCATCAGCTCTACATCACCATATGCATTGTGACAAGCATAAAGGCTTAACATCTACATTCAAGTAATCTAATCGCAATCCACGAAATACTTATAATTGAGTAGTTTCGGTGGCCATCTGTGGTCTTCATCATGAATTCAACTTCCCCAAATGGTACTTTTCGAAAGCAACTGCACAAGGTACTATAAGAAATACCCAAAACGCTATAGGTGTGCCTATAATATTTGAAGAGTTCCCTCGATTTCTCCAGGATCCCATCATCAGATCATGATTTCGTAACAATGGGACCAACTAGAACGTATACCCTTTCAAACGCAAAAAGAATTTTTCAAATCGGTCCAGCCGTCTCCGAGTTATGAGGTAACATACATAAAAAAAAAAAAAAAGTTCAAGACGAATTGTAAACCTCCTTTTTTTGAAGTCGGTTAAAAAGAGGTCGCTTCGCTATTCAGCCTTGTCTTCGTATGAGTATAATAGTCATCAATTTTAAATATCGAACGGAGAAGCTCGATTACATTCTTGAAAAAAAAAAATTAAAACAAAGATGAAAAAAGGCGGGAATAGAAAACTTTTACTTTAAATATTGTTTGTTTTTGGGATTTTTTTATAATTACGTGCTAATTAGGAAAAAAACATGAGTTCTGCAAGTGATGAAGATATAAGCTGCACTCCCGATTCAATGAAAATGGAAGCTGAAGTAGCAATTAACAATATTTTGCCTGAAAGTTCTAAAGAGAGATATTTGAAAACTTACGAGTTCATGAAGTGGCGAAAAGAAAAACGAGTAAAGTCTTTATCCCATGAAAAACATAAATGTGAAATGAGAGCCAAGTTCAATATTATCATAAATGCCTTGGTTGGTGACTTCATCGACAAAAGAAGTGAAATCTAAACGGGTGCCAAGTTCAATGGTCAGTCCTGAAATTTATTTATAACAACATAAAATATCATTTATTCTTACAACTTAGGAGAATATATTGTAGCTAAGGTCTGACTTGGCTAGTTCTTATATACGAATTATTATGTTCGATGGTTAGTTTCTACCAGCAAACCAAATTTTCGGAATAATAAAATAAGCACCGACAAGTAACAGGTTTAGAACGAAGGCTACAATATAATTCGTATATGAAAACTAGCCAAGTCAGACCTTAGCTACAATATATTCTCCTAAGTTATAAGAATAAATGATATTTTATGTTGTTATAAATAAATTTCAGGACTGACCATTGAACTTGGCACCCGTTTAGATTTCACTTCTTTTGTCGTTGAAGTCACCAACCAAGGCATTTATGATAATATTGAACTTGGCTCTCATTTCACATTTATGTTTTTCATGGGATATCATTACTTTTTGTACATAAATTAGTAGTAGATACTTACTTATAACAAAATTAATGCTAAATGGTTTTTTGTTAAACTACTGTATTTTCCTACGTTTACGGGGTATAATTGTCCTTTTTGTGTTATTTTCTATATTTTCTTGTACCTTTGAAATGTTCGAACGAATTGCCCATTCAGTATGCGGAATTCTTTTTACGCGTTTTACCTCCATGGCGTAGTGACCCTCTAAGATAATAGATGGCGCTAGTGGTTGTAGAATACGGTTAGTTACGCGTAATAAATACGAAAATTTACTATATTCTCATTTATAAGTACAAAAACGGAAATATTTGGATTAAAAAAAATTAAGGGTGGTATTTAACTCGTTATATGTTCACGTAAAGATCTTAAAAACCACATATAGAGATTTACAGGCACTAATTAAAAGTTAAGTGAAAATTATAATAAAATGATAAAAAATTACCAGTTTCTGATTTTTTCCTTTGTATTCACATAATTACCTATCTTCATGCCAAATTTGAACTTTCTAGGTCATCTGGAACTGGGTTATAGTTATGATCTATAGGTCAGTCATAAAAATGACGATTTTTGGACGTTAATATCTAAATAACCGTTTGAGATATGTTTATAAAATTTGGAACACATATGTATCTCGCCAGTCTCAATATACGAGCAAAATTTGACAAGTTTAGGTGAAATAGTTTTCGAGTTATGAGGGTCAAAAGTGGCTCCAAATGGTTCGTGTAATATTACACACGGTGAGCTGCGCGCCAGTACTTGGCTTGACACGCTCCCGCGTGTCTAGATCTGAGACTGTATTCTTAACATACTTTAGTGAGCTATCAAAAAAGCTGCAGCCATCTAGTTTGTGGTGCATTTATTCAATGTTAAAACCAACTATGAGTACTAAACACGACATCAATATAAAGAACTTTTCAAAATTATCATCTTTTCTAAAAAGACAATCAGCTGGGCACAAAAGCAAAAAGTTAAAGGTTTTTACAGCGCAAGACGTGAAAACATTCATAAATGAAGCCCCTGATGACATATATTTAGCTGTTAAGGTACGTAAAATAACAAATCACATAGTGGTTTTATATTTCGCTTGTTTTAGGTGGTTCTTATCTTCGGTATAACTGGCGCATGCCGAGGTATTGAATTGACAAATATAACAATAGAGAACATAGAACAACAGGGTCAGTTGTTAGTAATTAAACTACCGAATACAAAAACTAAAATTGACCGAACATTTGTAGTTCCACAAGAATTCTCTGAATTCGTACAAAAATACAGAAATCTTCGTCCTAAAAATGTAAATACCAACCGATTTTTTTTGAAGTATCACCAAGGTAAATGCTACAAACAAGTTATTGGAAAAAATACCATCAGAAGTATGCCGAAGCAAATCGCAAGTTATTTAAAGATAGCAAATCCGGAATTGTACACAGTTCATTACTTCCAGAGAACATCGGCTACACTTTTAGCCGATGCTGGGGCTAACTTAACCACTATAAAAAGGCACGGTGGGTGGAAATCCAGCCGGTGGCTGAAGGTTACATTGAAGATACCATACAAAATAAAAGTAAAATTACCAACCAAATAACGAAAACTATTCAGCTTTCAAAAAATGAAACATCTTTCTCAAGAGATGATCCGCAACCATCAACTTCTGCTGAAGAAAGCTTCATCCCGTCAAATTTTATCCATGACCAACAAATATCACAATCTCAAACTATTAACATACCCAAAAACACCTGTCCCTAAAATTTGAAAATTGTTCTCATTTCACTATAAATTTTAACTAATAAAATGTTTTATTCTTGTAATGCCGGTTTTTTTCTACTTACCTCACAATCGAGATGTAAAGCAGAGTAGTTAGCCCGGGTGTAAGCATCAATTGCACCCTCGAACTATAGGCGCCCTCGCTGCGCTCGTGCGCCTAAATATCTCGGGCTGCAATTGATGCCTTACAGCCCTTGGCTACTAATCTACTATTAACTAAGTTACAAAAAAGTTTATTGATTTAGAGAATCAGTAGAAATAGTATGTTTGTTATTTTTAAGATTTGACACATTTTCTTTACTTCACAGGTTACTTTTAGGTAAGCGTGCTCCATTTTCGATCACATCATCACTTACCATCAGGTGAGATAGTGGTCAACAGCGAACCTATTTTCAATAATAAAAAAAACATCATGATAATGTTAAATAGGTGCGTTCAAATTTTGGTGTACAATAAAGTATATTCTATGTATCTATCTATAAATTGATACTTTGTAAGTTAGCTAACACAACTTTATAGTAACTATATCAATATTACATTTTCTTAATTCTTTCATGAATAGAGTGACCTAGAAGTAACCAATTCACTCATGACTTAAAGACTCCCAGGTTATAGCTATCAGGAACAGTCTCCGGCAGGGAATTCCACTACTTAACTGTACGCAAAAAAGTATTCTCAAAACGTTTTGCTCATATGTCCACCATGTTACGATGGCGCATCGCCGTTCGTCTTGTAGTCCGATGATGGAACGGGCTTGGTGGAATTATATTAGATTGTGCAATTCTTTCACACACTCTTTGAAATGAAACCGATAGAAAACCGATTGGCTTGTAACACTTACCTTTTTTTTAAATCAAAACCGCTGATACAATCTACGTTATGCTGTATTTACTTTTTAACAAATGCTTATATTAGTATGTCTTTCCTGGTATATGGAAGCGAGCATTTATTACACGTGTTTATAAAAGTGGGGACAACGATAGTGTGAGGAATTATTGCCCCATATCGATTCTTTCCACCTTGTCGAAACTTTTTGAACGGTTTGTGCATAGCGCTTTTCGACGGGTTCGTTAAAAGTTGTTTTACAACGACAAATCTATTGATTTTCACTAACTTTCTATATGAAAACATGGACAAGAGAGTTGAGATAGACGCTGCATACATGAACTTCTGGAAAGCCTTCGACAAGCTGGATCACACAATTATTTTAGAAAAGCTTGTATTTAATGGGATCAGAGGCAACTTACTTCGATGGTTTGCATCATATTATTTATAATTCAGGGTTTGGTCTACAGCGTGCCCACTGAGTGCTGTAAGTACTCATACTCTGGAACGTGAACATAAGCGCCATCGATATCTATAAAGACAGCTAGCGAGGAGCATTAATGATGTAGTGCGGATTCAGTTTTTAACCAACTTCTAAACAAGGAGGAGGTTCTCAATTCGGATGTTTGTTTGTTTTTTTTTATGTTTGTTCGGACATAGCTCTGTCGCTTGCCAACCGATATGAAAACATCTTTTTTTGTTGGAAAGGGTCCCAAATGGTCCCATGAAAATTTATTTCAAGCCGTTTCTGAAAAATCAACAAAAGTCTAAAAAAATATTTACATTAACGATCTTTTCGTTTACTCTGCATTGCGTTTTTTGTTCGCGCATAACTCCATCATTTATTTTTAGTTTGAAAGAGTATACTTTCTAGTTGGTCCCATTGTCATCACGTTAGGATCTGATGACGGAATCATGGAGAAATCGAGGGAACTCTTTAAATATTATAGGCACACCTATAGCGTTTAGGGTATTTCTTATAGTAACTTGTGCAGTTGCTCTCGAAAAGCACCATTTGGGGAAATGGAACTGATGATGAAGACCACAGATAGCCGCCGAAACTACTCAATAATAAGTATTTTGTGGATTGCGATTCGATTACTTGAATATGGATTTGGATTTGGATGTTAAGCACTTTATGCTCGTCACAATGCATATGGTGAAGTAGAGCTGATGGTGAAATACTAGAACTCCTCAAAAATTAACGGCTCTGCATTGGGAAAAGCAATATTTTGTAAAAGGTGATAAGTAGTTGACATTTTGGCTTTTGTAACTAGATTAATTACAAACTGACCCACTAAAAAGCGAGAAAATAAAACTATTTTGCAAAAAAAAAAACCGACTTCCATATCAAAACACTACAAAGCCAAAAATAATTTTAATTTCGGAAGGCGGTGTGAAAAAAAAAGAAAATACAAAACCAATAACACTGACTGCTTATACTTGGGCAGTGTATAGTCGGTTTAGCCTGGTTTTGGGTACAAAGATGACTTTCAACTCCCGCCATGCTAGTGATACGTATCTGAGTGCTATGCAGGCTTGGTAGATTATCAGCAGCTAAGGTGTTAGGATGTTCTCCCCCCATTTTAGAAGGGCTGGAAAAATACCATCTAATCCTACAGATTTGTATGGCTGGAATGTTTTATGGCCCATAAGATCCTCCGTGATTATGTTGCGGGCTCTAGACTGCAAGTTATCACGCTTGGGGTCTGTCTTGATTCGCCTTCCTCAGTGCTGTCCTCGGAGAGCAGGTTCATTAACATATAATTTGCTTCACGACGGGGGCCTAGTGCAGGTTGGTGGACAATATGCAAAATAACTACAATTTATGTCTTTTACTTTTGTAAGATGGAGAGGAGATGACAATGCGACGATAAATTAAAGTTTATTTGCCTTATGACGTTCCTATTATGCATAAAATTATTTTAAAGAAATGCGTATATGTTAGACACAGAACATTAATCTTCTTAGTTATTTCTATCGGTCCATAAGTTACGACTAGCAGGTTAGTGAACTGACGCCATTCAAGTTGTAGTTTTTTGCATGTTCTTTGATTTTTTTAAATTTAATTATCACACACAACTATTATTATTGCAGTTATTAATAATCTACGACATCGTAACAATAAAAACAATATATATAAATAACATTACCATTGGTAACGTAAAACCTACAGTGCTATCCTTGTGAATTCACACACAGCAAAAAAACTAGTTCCGTTTTCCTAGCTGTGACGTTAAGAGTTTATTTTTAATTGATTATAGACTCGCATCAGACCACTATCTCACATGATGGTAAGCGATGATGTGGTCGAAGACAAAGCGCGCTTACCTAGACGTATGCAACGTGTAACAGAATAAACGCAATTCCTGAAAGTAGTTGGTTCAGAATCGGCTTTTGAATCGATTTCTGTAAAAAATTGGCCAAGTGCGAGTCGGACTCGCCCATGAAGGGTTAATAAATATAATATACTTAATATATTTAATTGAAAAATAAACCTTAAAGTTTTCTTAAAACTAGTTTATTTACAATTTTTACAACTACGCCAAATAACTTTGTTTTTCATAGTATTTGTATGAATTACAAAGTTATATTTGCGGTTTTAGAAAATATACTGTATCTCAAAAACTGCCAACTCGATCTCGTTCAAACCAATTTTGGTTGAAAGTTTACATTAAGATCTACAACATATGGTTTTTTTAGATTTTTCACTTCATTATTATAGAAGTTAGAGGGGGAGGGACACACATTTTACCACTTTGGAAGCGTATATCTTTTAAACGATTAACTTTATGAAAAAGTCATTTTTGAAACCATAATGTCATTTTTAAAGACCTGTCTATAGATACCACACACGAAAGGGTTTCATGAAAAAATATATTTTCAGTTTCAGTTCCATGTATGGGGAGCCCCCTTTATTTTAAATGTTTTTTAAATGTTCTCTTAAAATCGGAAAGCGGTTCACAGAATACATCTATCTACTAAGTCTTACATGGAATAAAATGGCTGTGACATACGGACGGACGGACAGACAGACAGACGGACAGACATGTCGAAACTATAAGGGTTCCGTTTTTTGCCATTCGGCTACGGAACCCTAATAAAAAGTAGGTGTTAAAATTTGACGGAAAAATCTTTCTTTTAACTTATAAAAACATTTTACCAAAAAATTAAACCGACTTCCAAAAAACACTGCAAAGTGAAAAATTACTTTAATTTCGGAAGTTGGTGTCTTTAGTTTTGTATTTTCTTTTTTGGCACCGACTTCCGAAATTGAAGTTATTTTTCACTTTGCGGTGTTTTTTGGAAGTCGGTTTAATTTTTGGTAAAAAGTTTTTAGTTCACTCTTTATAGTTGATCGATTTATAATTTACCTAGTTACAAAAGCCTAAATCTCAACTACTTATAAACCTTTTACAAAATATTGCTTTTCCCAATGCTGGCCGTTAATTGTTGAGAAGTTCTCCTGGTACTTCACCATCAGCTTCACTTCACCATATACATTGTGACGAGCATATTGTGCTTAATAACCACATTCAAGTAATCGAAGCGGAACCAATGAAATACTTATTATTCCTACTTATACAGTATGTTAACTAACAGAGGGCGTTCCCATTAACCCGTAATAGTATAGCATCCATGCATGCTAAAAAAAATATTACCATTCGAAAACAAAATGTTTTTATTTTTTTATATTAATTTTTTTTTTTACAAAAAATTGGCCAAGTGCGAGTCGGACTCGCCCATGAAGGGTTCCGTAGTAACTATAATAAATATAACATACTTAATATATTTATATATATAAAAAAAAAAAAAAACAAAAAACCTTACAATTTTCTTAAAACTAGCTTATTTACATTTTTTACAACTACGCCGAATAACTTTGTTTTTCATAGTATTTGTATGAATTACAAAGTTATATTTGCGTTTTTAGAAAATATACTGTATCTCAAAAACTGCTGACTCGATCTCGTTCAAACCAATTTTGGTTGAAAGTTTACATTAAAATCTACAACATATGTTATTTTTTTAGATTTTTCACTTCATTATTATAGAAGTTAGAGGGGGAGGACACACATTTTACCACTTTGGAAGCGTATATCTTTTAAACGATTAACTTTATGAAAAAGTCATTTTTGAAACCATAATGTCATTTTTAAAGACCTGTCTATAGATACCACACACGTATAGGTTTCATGAAGAAAAATATTTTCAGTTTCAGTTCTATGTATGGGGAGCCCCCTTTATTTTAAATATTTTTAAAATTTTCTCTTTAAATCGGAAAGCGTTTCACAGAATACATCTTAGGTAGATGTATTCTGTGAAACGCTTTCCGAGTTGTACATGTCAAGTCCTAATAGTTTCGGAATAAAATGGCTGTGACATACGGACGGACGGACAGACAGACAGACAGACGGACAGACATGTCGAAACTATAAGGGTTCCGTTTTTTGCCATTCGGCTACAGAACCCTAAAAATAGAACCGACTTCCAAATCAAAACACTACAAAGCCAAAAATAACTTTAATTTTGGTAGTCGGTGTTATTGGTGTTGTATTTTCTTTTTTTTGTGACACCGCCTTCCGAAATTAAATTTATTTTTGCCTTTGTAGTGTTTAGATATCCAAGTCGGTTTAATTTTTTGTAAAAAAGATTTTTTTTTCACGCTTTTTAGTGGGTCGGTTTGTAATTCATTTAGTCACAAAAGCCAAAATGTCAACTACTTATCACTTTTTACAAAATATTGGTTTTCACGATGCAGAGCCGTTAATTTTTGAGGAGTTCTCCTGGTACTTACCATCAGCGCTACTTCACCATTAATATGCATTGAGCATAAAGTGCTTAGCATTCATCTGACGTCGTCTAAAAACGTCTAGGTTTGGTTTCAATTTATTTAGTTACAGATGTCGTTTTAGACTTATAATTTAACTAGTGACCCGCCCCAGCTTCGCACGGGTGCAATGTTTATATTAAATATATTATAGAATGTCTTTATATACATCGTTGACGGCCTTTTTGTCATTCGACATACATGTTCTCTTTAGTAATTACTCTTGAAAGTGCGACACATAATTTACCATGGGAAAAACATTCAACGCTCAAATCTAAGCAACATAGGCACGCGCGCCGTGCCTCCGCCGGCACCGCGCCGCAACCGCTATGTCCTTGCATTTTAAATCTGTAATATCTTCGAAACTATTAATTTAAATTTTATTCTGTAAAGGGCAATATTGATTTATATTAAATGCACAATGTATTTATGGTACTTAATTGGATAAGGATTAATGCTGTATTGCTTAAAATCGCTTCGTAAAATATGCTCGTATTTCTCGTAAAAAGTAAAGGATAAAAATGGTTGTTGTGGGTTATCTATAAGAGATAGACAGATACCATAGAGAACTTTTTTGTTAACCTTTTTAAGGTGTACAATACTGTAGTACCTTATTTTGATCTATCTCGTAGGGTTCAGCCAGCGTTTGCAAAGCAAGCGCAAAAAAAGGTGTTTATTTGCGACATCACATTAGAAACCTCAAAAATTATCAGTGTTCCTCTACTATATTATGCATGTTATATACTTAAAAACCTTCCTATTGAATCACTCTTTCTATTGAAAGAAACTGCATCAAAATCCGTTGCGTAGTTTTAAAGATTTAAGCATATATAGGGACAGACACAGGGAAGCGACTTTGCTTTATACTATGTTAAGATATTCTAATTGGGGTGTCTGAGGTGTTGCGCTTAATCTGTTACACCTTTTATATAACCTATTCACTCCTGATTTAAAGGAATTATAGGTTTATAGGTACCTCGGGCACGCCGCAATTGCGGCGGTAAGAGCCCTCTTTGAGGAGTGGCTAGATCGGCGTCACGGCGTCCTGACCTACCGCATGACGCAGGTCCTCACCGGACACGGAAGTTTCGGGAGGTACCTGTGTCTGATGGGAAAGGAGGAAACGTCTGGGTGTCACCACTGCGAGGGTCGCCCTGAGGACACCGTAGAGCACACGGTGCAAGACTGCCCCGCCTGGGCAGAGCACCGACGTGTCCTCACGGCGGCGATAGGCGGAGACCTCTCGCGCCCGGCATTGGTCGAGGCCATGCTGCGGGGCGAGAGGGAGTGGGAAGCGGTCGCCTCCTTCTGCGAAGCAGTCATGCTTCCGAAGGAGGAGGCGGGCCGCGAGAGGGAGAGGATGGCGTCCTCCCTCCAGCCCAGCCGCAGTGGTAGACGCCCACGGCGTCGGACGTCGGCCGACGATCTCCGGCCACCGTAGGCGCGGGCATGCGGACAGTGAGTAAAGGGCAACTCGCAGTCCGACCATGGACCATGCCCGGGTCGACGGCGCGTCGTGTTCCACGCGCGCCTCAAAGAGCGTCAGCAACATGACGAGGCCCCCTCTGCAGAGGGCCGAAGCCTGCCGGGGTCGTGGGACTCATCCAGTTACCGTGGCCCCGGTATGTAAAGGGTTATTGAAGGAACACCGTGGATTTTAGTCAGTAAAAGTCTGACAGTCCCTCCCACCCTGCCCGGAGTGGGAGGACTTATTTGATAATTTTACCACGTTAAAAAAAAAAAAAAAAAAAAAAAAAAGGTACCAGAAGGTTACAGTTATCAGGAAACACTCCAGCAGCATATGTAATCACAATGAAAATATTCCCGTTAACTTTATAAACTTTATAACTACGATGATAACGGGCTTGCTGGAATTAGATTGTGCAATTCCATCGCAATCTTCCCGAAATCTAACGGATAGAAAACCGATAATACATCCCCCATTCCGCAAAACTGTATCAGGATCCAATTCCCCTATCCCCAGAATTTGCAGGCTTCTTAATAATTGCGATGAATCAATTGACATTTTTTCCACAACACTTAAAAAAATCAAGCACCAAGTCCATCAAAAATAATCTACCGTACTGTTTTTTTTTTTCTATGTCTACTGTATAAACTATGAACTAGTTGTTCTTAGCGTTATTTCTGCACTACCTAGTATTATATTGATGTTATAATTTTGTTTTTGCATGCTGTGTCTATCGCGTCATATTGTACACTATGTTTGTAACATATTGCATGAAATATAAGAATAATCAGTGTAACAATTGTAGATAGGCCAATAAATAAATAAAATAAAATAAAAATATATATAAGGTCGCCGATGTATAGGATACTGACTGTCTCGTTGCCAATGAGCCTACTGGCTCATTTCTCGATAGGCTAAAGTACATAAAGCTGGTATTTGGCAAGTCCGTCCCAGAGATAGGGCGTTTCTTTATTGGCCGGTCCGGCCCGACACCGATACCGACAATGACATCGGTGGATGCTTAATTATATGAAATTGTAGGGAACAGTGTCTCATTGGCCCGGCCCGGCACCGACATCAGTGTGACTCCAGTATGAAGTACTTTCGCTAAGATTCTCAACTTTTTGCCAGCCAGTTGAGCCTTAGCCAAGATGAAAGAACCAAAATTAAGTGTGAATACCAGCGTAACACCAAGAAGCTCGATGTGATCGGTTATCGGCACGGTCACACTACAGAAATATAGAGCCGGTTGGAAATGGCTTCTTTGTGCGCTAAAAAACACGCCTGGGTCTTAGCGGCATTAAACTTGACCAAGTTGGCATCGTGAGCTGAGTGCACAAGTCAAAGTCGTCTCACCACACGTATCGATCCGAGACACACGGGCTCATCTGTCCTAAAACCATCGCATTATGCACCTTACCTTCCGATATGGAATCAATAAATAAATTATTTTATACTAAACTTAGCCACGGCTTAGCTCGCGTTAAAATTCGTCAGCTAAGGACCAGGTCCGGGTCGAGGACGCGTTGTATTCCACGCGCGGATCAAAGAGTAGTCAGCAGCAATGACCGAGCCCGGAAGGGCCATTGGCTGCCAGCATTGCAGGAATGTTGATTTGATTGTTGTTTTTGTACAACTAACCTAATGTGGTCTAATTGGTTAAATTTTAACCCATTCTCTACCAGTGAACTGTTAGAGAATACCTTGCTACATTATGTCTGACCATGTTTTTAGTCAGTAGAAGCCTGATACTTTGTTCCGCTTTATCTAGAGCAGGAGCAACCTAAAAGTGATTTGCACTCCGAAAAAAAAGATATAGCAAAAAATAAAACCGACTTCGATATCAAAACACTACAAAGCCATTTTTGGCTTTGTAGTGTTTTGACATCGAACTTGAATAGAAATTTAATTTCGGAAGGCGGTGTCAAAAAAAAAATACAAAACCAATAGCACCGACTACCGAAATTAAAGTTATTTTTAGCTTTGTAGTGTTTTGATATGGAAGTCGGTTCTATTTTTGCAAAAAAGTCTTTTTCACGCTTTTTAGTGGGTCGGTTTGTAATTTATCTAGTAACAAAAACCATAATGTCAACTACTGATCACTTTTTACAAAATATTGCTTTTCCCGATGCATAGCAGTTAATCAGTTCTAAATCATCATATGCATTGTGACGAGCATAAAGTGCTTAACATCCGTACTCAAGTAATCGAATCGCAATCCACGAAATACTTATTATTGAGTAGTTTCAGTGGCCATCTGTGGTCTTCATCATCAGTTCAACTTCCCCGAATGGTACTTTTCGAGAGCAACTGCTCAAGATACTTTAAGAAATACCCAAAACGGTATAGGTGTGCCTATAATATTTGAAGAGTTCCCTCGATTTCTCCATGATCCCATCATCACATCCAAACGTGACGACAATGGGACCACCTAGAAAGTATACCCTTTCAAACGAAAAAATAATTTTCCAAATCGGTCCAGCCGTTTCCGAGTTATGAGGTAACATACATAAAAAAATAAGTTCAAGACGAACTGAGAAGTTTTTAAGTCGGTTAAAAAGTGCTCTGTGAGTTGCCACGAGTAAATATGATTATTGACAAAAGTTAGATAGTCAATTATTACGTATAGTCGACATTATATACATACCCACACTGTCTTCAAAATTAAAGCGATACTACATTCTTAATCAGTTCGTTTGCACGCTCCGTCAGATCATAATTACATATATCCTCAAGAAGAGGTTATTATTAGTTGGTCAATTACAGCCTACTCATCTACATGTAAAAATAATTTGATTTAAGGCGCGTGCTAACTTTTAAGACAACGGACCTGTTAAACAAATGATAACAACAGTCGGTTTTTAGAAAAAAAAAACAACGCCGATAGCTTTTTACCCGACTGCGGCAAAGCCAAAGGAGGGTTATGATTTTGACAGGCTATGTATGATGTATGTATGTATGTATGTATGTATGTGTGTATGTTCATCTGTTCCCTCATAGCTCCAAAGCTGCTTATCGGAACTCGACAAATGAGGTATCGTTAGAACCGTCTTGACCGTCCGCTGAACATAGGCCACGTGACGTGTCACAAAACCCAATGTGGCGCCCTCTATGGCCCAAAAAGTGTTGTGTTAAAAAATAAAACTAAGATAAACACATCGTGTTTGATATCATTTGAAAGGGCGTGACATGCACATTTCCAAAACAATGCTTAAATTTAAAGTGGCGCCCTCTAGTGGGCAAAAAATCATATGTAAAAAAATAAAAATAAGATAGATACACCGTCTTTGGTATCATTTGAAAGGGCTTCACTTGTACTAATAAAAAATATTGCTTAAATTTAACGTGGCGTCCTCTGGCGGACAAAAAGTCATGTGTAAAAATAAAAATAAAAGAGATACACCGTGTTTGGTATCATTTGAAAGGGCTTCACTTGTACTCATCAAAAATATTACTTAAATTAAACATGGCGCCCTCTAGCGGTCAAAAAGTCATGTGTAAAAAATAAAAGTAAGTTAGATATACCGTGTTTGGTATCATTTGAAAGGGCTTCACTTGAACTTATAAAAAAATAAAGTAAATAGTATAGAAGCACAGTGATTTAACATCAAAATAGTTTAAATAATAAAAAGTAAAAAACTAAAACCCGACTACGACAAAAAGTTGACGCTGAAAAAGAGGTAGATACACCGTGTTTGGTATCATTTGAAAGGGCTTCACTTGTACTTATCAAAAATATTGCTTAAATTAAACGTGGCGCCCTCTAGCGGTCAAAAAGTCATGTGTAAAAAATAAAAGTAAGTTAGATATACCGTGTTTAGTATCATTTGAAAGGGCTTCACTTAAACTTATAAAAAATAAAGTAAATAGTATAGAAGCACAGTGATTTAACACCAAAATAGTTTAAATAATAAAAAGTAAAAAAACTAAAACCCGACTACAACAAAAAATCAATGCTAAAAAGGATGAAACAAGATTTTCAGGATGCTGAAATAAACAAGGTTACTGGAAAAACAAGAACAGAACACAAATAAAACCCGTAGTCACACGTTATATAGGATATCAACCGTAACAAAACAATTAATAACGTGACGTGTGACTACGGCTTTTATTTTTGTTCTGTTCTTGTTTTTCCAGTAACCTTGTTTATTTCAGCATCCTGAAAATCTTGTTTCATTCTTTTTAGCATTGATTTTTTGTTGTAGTCGGGTTTTAGTTTTTTTACTTTTTATTATTCCAGTAACCTTGTTTATTTCAGCATCCTGAAAATCTTGTTTCATCCTTTTTAGCATCGATTTTTTTGTCGTAGTCGGGTTTTAGTTTTTTACTTTTTATTATAGCGTAGTTGTAGTATATAATAGACTTGAGTCACATTTTTTCAATCCGCGAATAGTGAAAACGCGAATGAAGGAAGCGCGAATAAAGAGCTTTTACTGTATTACAAAACGATTTCGAACGAACGAGCTCTTTCTGAACGTTTTCTTTTAATTTCCTTTCTGTCCTCACTGTCTTGGTTCCAAGAAAATAGACTATTTATTTTTTATTTATTATATACTTTATTGTACACCTCACAATATTTCTTTGGATACAAAAATTTAAACTAGTGTACAATGGGCGGTCTTATCGCACAGGGCGATCTCTTACAGACAACCTTTGGATGGACAAAAATTAAAGGAGACAGATTAAGGGCTGTCAGTGTACAAACAACATAAATAATATTAATTGAACATAATAATATAAAATACATACATACAATACAAAAATCATATACTAATAAATATTACATGTACCTATAATTGAGAAAGAAGGGGATAAACTTATAGGGAGAGGTAATGCTCCTTCACCATTCTTTTGAACGCTGGTAGCGTTTGAGCACGAGTTAAGTGTGACGACCCCAACTCTATTCGCTTTATCAGCAAATCCCCCTCCACCTCAAGTAGCAAATAAGTAGTCTATAAGTATATTGTTAACTTAGTAATAATTAAATATAAATACATGTATCATTATTAGAATAATCATTACTATCTTAATTACTGTAACGCTGTTCGTTTAAATAAAGCTTTTTTTAAACTAATCAAGTGTCGATCACTTAATTGGCGCAGCCGGTAGGATCTCTGTAGTCAGTTTGCGACGTATACAACTCTACAAGCACAGCTGGACGTCTGTTTCTACAGTTCAACGGAGATTCCCGAACAAACAAATCTATTAAGTACCAGGCACAACGGCCGGCGCAGTATTTGATAGTAGTCACAAGGAGGAGATGGGAGTAACTACAGGAGTGTGAGTAAAACTTTTTCACTATCCTCTCGGTTTTCCTTTATCATTTTTCTCTTTGTTTTAATTGTATGTGTTGTGTTATTAAGGGTTGAGCAATACCGTGATAACATTATTATATTTTATTACGATATAACTGGCGTAATAAGATTAACTTTAGTTAGGTATTTAGTGTTTTAGTTTTCACTCTCTTTCTGTGTTTTTGTTCTCTCAAAATGGATCAAATCGTGCAGGTTCCGTCAACAATGGCAAAAATTATTCCAGAGTTTAATGGCGATTCTAGACAGCTCCCACTTTTTATAAAGAAATGCGAATATATTATAAATACATTTCAGGGGGGAGATGTCCAAAACGAATACCTATTTCACGTTCTCACTAGTAGATTAACAGGGGACGCCGCGAACCTAGTAGGGGAACGGGATAATATTCGTACTTGGTTGGAGTTGAAAACATTATTGTCACAACATTTTGGTGACCCTAGAACCGAAGATTGTTTAGTATTAGAGTTAGAGTCCATGAAACTAAATTATAACGAAAGTTATTTGGATTTCTGTCATAGGATTCAAAACTTGCGAAGTATCTTGATTGCAAAAATAATTGAAACCGTAGACGATGCGAATTTACGTCAAGCCAAACAGCATATTTATACTAATTCGTCATTGAATGTTTTCCTATATAATTTACCTCCTTATTTAGTTAGATTGGTACGATTAAGGAACGTGACGACACTAGAAGATGCCTTGAAGGTAGTGTTAGAAGAGCAAAACTTTCAGACGGTTTATGAATCTAGAAATAATAGAAATAAAAATAGTTCAAAACTGCCAGGAAAAACTACCAACAATAACGGCAACTTCCAACGTTCACCCAATCCACAAAAACAACCTAGTATACCAGTACCAAATAGTTCAACAGGAAATACTACCCAAACGAATTCTCCAAATAATTCAATTCAATATAGAAATTCTTTTAGAAACCAAAATAATGCGCAAAATCAGTCGCCACAACAAAGTAGGTCAACGCCGTGGCCGAATCAGCAGGCCGCGCCGCGAACGGCATCGGTGCAAAATGCAACGCCGGCAAACTCGGGTTCAAACACCGACGTTACCATGCGAACTGCAAACTCTAGACGCGTAAATTATACCAATAATGACTCACTTATGACGTACGATAATAATGAACAAAATATTTACGATTACGAACCGCAAGCGAGCACGTCCTATGAGACTGAACAGATTGAAAATTTTCACCTGAGAGCCTCATGCAGAGAGAAAAAATAGTTTTAAATTGTACTAATTATCGTTCTTTGCCTTACATTGTAATCCCGGAGCTAGGTAATGCAGTTTTTATGTTAGACTCTGGCAGCTCTAGATCATTCATAGGTCGGCGTGTCGCCTACCATCATTTTAAAAATGCTATCTACAAAGAGCCTTTTGAAGTAGTCAGTACTCATGGCGTTAGCGTACATACAGAAGTTGTTTTAACTCCCTTGCCCAAAATATTTAAAAGTTGTGAAGGTCATAAGTTTTACGTTTACGATGTTGACAATAACTACGATGGTTTATTAGGCAGTAATTTATTAAAACAATTAGATGCAAAAATTGATTACCAAACACAAACTTTATATACAAGGAATACTGACATACCTTTTGTTTACTCTTCAGCGTTAAAAGATACTTATATTTTACCGCCACGTAGTGAGTTAAGGGTAAAACTGCCCGTAAATTTAACTAATGGCGAGGCTATTTTAGATTTTAAGGAATTGACTAAGGGAATTCGAATGCCCTGTGCGTTAGTTAACTGTGTAAATGGTTATGCATATACGGTTATTCAGAACTGCAAGGACATAGAAATGACCCTCAAGGTCACTAACCCCTTTCAGGTAGAACCTTACAATCACCAAGAGATCTTAGTTAATAATTTAAGCGACAGAGACAGAATGGACGAGTTATTATTAAACAACTTACAAAAATTAAGGTTAGATCATATGAATGAGGAGGAAAGAACGATGATTAAGAATATTTGTGAGGAATATAAGGATATTTTTTACTGTGAGGACATACCGTTGTCTTTCACTAACGAAGTGAAACATAAAATTAGAACGGTAAACGAGGATCCCATTAACGTAAAAGCCTATAGGTTGCCGCCCGCCCAAACAGACGAGATTAGGCGCCAAGTGGATAAAATGCTAAAGGACGATGTAATCCGAGAATCAAATTCTCCTTGGAGTGCACCGGTCCACCTAGTTCCAAAGAAGTTAGATGCTTCTGGACAACAAAAGTGGAGGATGGTAGTAGATTACAGACGTTTGAACGAAATAACTGTGGACGATAAGTACCCTTTGCCAAATATCAATGATCTTTTTGATAAACTAGGAAAGAGTATGTATTTTTCCACGTTAGATCTTGCGTCTGGCTACCATCAACTACAAATCCAGAAAGAAGATAGACAAAAAACTGCGTTTTCAACACCATTCGGCTTATACGAATTCAACAGAATGCCGTTCGGTTTGAAAACAGCGCCTGCCACATTTCAACGTGCAATGGATAACGTCCTCAGAGGGTTACAAGGCTTGCATTGCCTCGTATATCTTGATGACGTCATAATTTTCTCGACCAGCTTACAAGAACACATAGAGAAACTGCGAGCTATTTTCGAGCGATTCCGAAAAACTAATTTAAAAGTTCAGCTTGATAAATCCGAGTTTTTGAGAAAGGAAGTAATGTACTTGGGACATACAATAACTAGGGATGGCCTTAAGCCTAACAACGACAAAATAGAGGCTATTCTGAAATACCCTTTGCCCAAAACAGTTACAGAGATTAAGAGTTTCTTAGGATTAATTGGTTATTATAGAAAGTTTATAAAGGATTTTTCTAAGATAACCGCACCTCTCACAGCATGTCTAAAGAAGGGAAAAAAGATTGAGATAAATGATGATTATAAAAAAAGTTTCGAAACGTGCAAAGAGTTGCTGACACATGCACCTTTGTTACAATTCCCCGATTTCACAAAACCATTTATTCTCACAACCGACGCGTCAAACGTCGCGATAGGTGCAGTACTTTCTCAAGGTACTATAGGATCAGACAAACCGATTGCATTTGCCAGTAGAAAACTAAGCGATACAGAGTCTAGATATAGTACGATAGAAAAGGAGTTATTGGCCATAGTATGGGCAGTTAAATATTTCAGACCCTATTTATATGGCAGAAAATTTACAATATATACTGACCATAGACCTTTGGCATGGTTGAATTCATTAAAAGAACCTAATAGCAAGCTAACTAGATGGCGTTTACGCTTAGAAGACTATAATTTCGATATACATTATAAGAAAGGCAAACAAAATACAAATGCAGATGCCTTATCGCGGATTAAAATTAATATAACAAAAGATGACTCGGAATCAATGATAGTTAACGTAGATGAGAAGGAAGCGAGATTACAACAGCACTTGAAAGAAGTGACGGACGAAATCGTAAAGCTTAGCGTTAAAGAACCAGAAATAGAGACGATAGAATTATCTGATTCTGAAAGCGATGACGCCGTGACAGCAAATTCAATATCTAATAGGGAACATGAAGGTATTCCTATTCTTAATGAAGCGGTTGATACGAAAGCTAGGCAAATTCATGTTTTCACCTGGCACAGAGACGATATCTGTGTAAAAGATATTTCTAATAACAAACAAAAAATTTTGGAAGTCCACCTACCCCCTAGTAATAGCGAAAATTTAGTCAAAATTTTTCTTAAAGAATATACCGATTACAAAAATAAGTACTTCATTTACTTTGAGGACCATTGCCATAGAAAAGCATTTGCTAATGTAGTTACGACACTTTACAAAAAGGGAACTCAAAACTTTGTCGAATGTACTGAAAGAGTTGTGAACGTTACGGATGAAATTGACCAGAAAGACTTAGTCATCAAATATCATCTAGGGAAGACTTGTCATAGAGGTATTAGAGAGACTCTAATGAAGTTAAAAAGAGCATATTGGTGGAGCAATATGAAAGAAACAGTTACAGCTATTATTAATGCATGTGAGGAATGTAAGAAAATGAAGTATGACAGGAAACCTCTAAAACCATTTATACAATTAACACAAACTACAGACAGTCCATTCCAGGAAGTTTTTATAGATCTGCTATATATAGAGAAAAATCAATACTTAACTATAGTAGACTCATTTAGTAAGTTAGGTCAAGCAATACAGATTCCCAATAAAAGCACACCCGAGGTAGTGAGAGCTCTAATCAAATATTTTTGCATGTATGGAATACCAAAAAAAATAAGTAGCGATGCAGGAACTGAGTTTAACAATGAATTGCTTAAGGAAATGTTAAGTTTATATAAAATCGAGCAACACATAGGGACACCTAACAACCCTAATTCAATGGCAATAGTGGAAAGATTTCATTCCACAATTATCGAAATATATAGGTTAGCAAAATATGAACAATCTAGTTTAGATGCAGCTTCCGTTATGACATATGCGATCATGGGTTATAACAATACTATTCATAGCGCTACGAGTTTCACACCTTACGAAGTTGTTTTCGGGCACACAGAGTCTGGAAGTGCTTTTGATATTGACAGGGACAAAACTTTAATGCAAAAGATATTACAGGATCATCGTAAGCGATTGAAAATTCTTTATGAGCATTTAAGCAGCCAAATGATTGGACATAAAAACTTAGTTAGGGACAAGAAAGGAGGGGAGGACCCACCAAAAATAGTGGATGGTGACACGGTTTTTATGAAAAATACTAGGACTAGGAAAGCAAAAGAACTGCCGCGATACGAAAAGGCAACGGTCACCGGAAAACCTAAACGAAACATAGTCCCAGTTAAGCTTAAAAATAGAAATACTAAAGTAGCATTAAGAAATGTCAAACGCCCTCCACAGATGGTGGTTGATACTGCTCGTCCTAGCGGATCAAGGGACAACCCTGAACATCCAGAAGATCGACCAGAATCCTGGAATAGTTCCGATTCGGATTGGAACAGTTCTGATGAGGACTAACCATTGGAATATTATTAAGACTATAGATTTAAATTCGTTAACTGTCCAGTTAGAAAATAATATAGAAGAGTATAATAAATTAAAAATTATAAGTCATAGTAATAGCGAGATACATAGGGAACTTTTAGGGTTAACAGTACAAATCGAATCATTTATTGAATTGACAAAAGATAGGTTAAAACAGATTCTACCCTCTAGCAGAACAAGGAGAGGAATTATAAACCCACTAGGATCCCTTATTAAGGTAATAACAGGAAATTTAGATAACGAAGATGCTAGGAAATATAATGTAGAAATTAGTAATTTAGGAAATAGGGAACATTCAATAGAACGAAAAGTATCATTAATGCAGAAGGCTTTCGATAAATTACTCAATGTTTCTGATGATATTAACTTTAATACTAGACATTTGGATTTCAAAATAAAACACTTTCAAGCACTTATTCAAAACCAAACCAAGTACTCTAATCTTTTAACCATAATGAATAGTATGAATCAAGTTTTAAATAATTGTCGTACTATTTATTCCATTATTTATGAATTGGAAACTGCCATTGCTTTTAGTAAAATGCACATATTACATCCATCCATAGTAAATGCCACAGAATTATTTAATATTCTTAATGTCATAAGAAAACATCATAACTTAATTTATCCATTAAGATTAGATAACTTAGTAAAATTAGAAGGAAGTATAGAAATTAAGGGATACATAGACAATAGTAAAATTATATTTGTACTAGAAGTTCCATTAATAGACAAAAACACATACAATTATTATAAAGTTGTTCCTATCCCAATCTATAACCAAATAACCCAAAAACCTAATATCATTATACCCCAATATCCTTACCTAATAGTGAACAAGTCGAAATACAGATCCGTAGTCGATGGCTGTAAGGAAATAGAAGATCAGACATACCTCTATTCCGATGAAAACGTGGTACAGTACGCGGAGGAAACATGTATCCAACAACTTATGTTATTACAACATAACTTCAGCAATTGCAAGCAACACCAGGTGCAGATAGAAGAAATCAAGGTGCAGCCTATATCCAGCATCCACTGGTTGATATACACAGAAAAGGAAACTGTTGCAACGGAACACTGCAAAGAGGAGATCCGCAGACATAGTCTACGAGGCACATACATATTAGTGCCAAGTCAGCACTGTACCTTACAGATTGCTGATATCTCAATCACAACACCCATGAACACCAGTTTAGTTTCCTTCAGATTGCCACCAGTACAGATGCCTGAGCTACGCAGAGATGTTACCCCGCCAGCCAAGCAGCTGGACCTCAGAGGAGTAGATCTAGGCGACGTCAAGGAACTGCTGAACCAAGCCAAATACAGTGATAGTGTCAGTGATGGTGAAACAATTATAGTCAGCGACAAAATCAGTGTATGGACCATAAGTATTTACGCCATTATAATTGTATTCGTCATTGGGTTTTTGTTCCAAAGAAGAGAGTCATTGACTAAGAGACTCAGACGAAATTCTCTAAAGACTACAGAGTTGCCTTTAGATAATTTCTCTCTTAGGGAGGGAGGAGTTAAGTGTGACGACCCCAACTCTATTCGCTTTATCAGCAAATCCCCCTCCACCTCAAGTAGCAAATAAGTAGTCTATAAGTATATTGTTAACTTAGCAATAATTAAATATAAATACATGTATCATTATTAGAATAATCATTACTATCTTAATTACTGTAACGCTGTTCGTTTAAATAAAGCTTTTTTTAAACTAATCAAGTGTCGATCACTTAATTCACGCCTCACTTCAATGGGTAATGCATTCTACAAACGAGCTGCTTGAATAGTGAAAGATTTGTCAAAGAAAGAAGTGGAATGCATACGAATACTTAACTCTAAATTTTACGATGATCTCAGGGATCTAGAATGTGTGTCACAGAGGAACTGAAAGCGTTCCTTAAGATAAAAAGGAGTAAAAGGATTAAAGAGCACATTATAAAGCAGAGAAAGTAAGTGAAGATTCCGGCGAAACCTAATAGGAAGCCATTTGAGCTGAGCGCGGAAATCAGAAACGTGGTCATACTTACGCAAGCCAAATATAAACCTGATACAGAGATTTTGAAGTTGCTCTAGCTTGTCTAATTGGTCTTGGGTCAAGTCAAGATAGCTGGCATCAGCATAGTCCAGAATAGGGAGAAGGAGAGTTTGTGCAATTGCAATTTTAGTAGAGATGGGAAGAAAATTACGAAGGCGTCTCAAGGAGCCTGCAGAAGCAAATACTTTACGACTAACTTCCTGTAACTGTTTAGTCCAAGAAAGGGTGTCGTCAATGTGTATCTTCTATCCCAGGTTCTTCACAGTGTGACTATAAGGTATGAAGGTGTTATTGAAAGAAACCTGGGGAAGTGCCGTCCAATCAATCCTGGAGATAGTTCGAGAACTACCAACAACAATAACCTGAGTCTTAGCAGGATTGATTTTCAGCCCAAACTCAGCGCTTCAGTCACCAATTCGGGCGAGATCCAAATTAATAGCTTCAATGGCATCAGCTAACTCTACAAGTGGAGCTTGGGTGTAAATTTGCAGATCATCAGCATACAAGTGGTAGAAAGAAGATAGTCGTCGAAAGTCCAAGAAGAAAAAGAGTCCTCAATGGAAATACGCTGCCGGCGACCAAACCGGTAGCTACGAAACTAGTCAACTACCGATGGAGATATGTTAAAAGAGCATAGAACGCCGAGCAATATGTCGAAGTCAACTGTATTAAACGCATTACTAAAGTCTAGTAATGCAACTAATGTTAACTTCCCCATCTCCATGCCAGACCTTATATCGTCCGTAATATGAACTACTGCAGAGGTAGTGCTGTGACCAGGACGGAAACCAGATTGGAAGGGATTCAGGAAATTATACTTAGAGAGGAACGAGCTAAGTTGTTGGTGTACAAGTTTTTCAAGACTGGATAGGAATGGGAGAATATAAATGGGTCGGTAGTCCAAAAAAGATGCAGGACGAGTTTTTTTAGGTAAAGGGATAATTTAGGCGTCTTTCCAGGCTCTTGGAAAGATACTACTAGAAATTGAGAAATTTAAGATGTATAAAATGACCGGAAGAACATTATCAAGGATGGGAATGATCATCTTACGGCTGACACAGTCACTACCTACAGCGTTGGACGTAATCGACATAACACTCTTTTTAACATCACAAGCAGTAAATTGACTTATGACAAAAGGAGAAGAATCGGGTATCGGAAGGTTAGAAAGATAACTTAGAGTAGCAGTTTTAGTAGCCCCATCTATTGAAGGCGAAGTAGAAAAATGACTATTAAGCGAGTTTAATTCAATATCTTTCGGAATCGTTTCGTGAGACTTTTTCCCGATACCCAATGTTTTGAGAAATTTCTAGACCTTAGCTGGATCACTACTCTGAACCGAATTATGGATATGTTGAAGTTTTGCATTTCTACACACCCTGCTGCAGTGATTTCTAATTGAGATAAATTTCTCCCTGTTAGTGTCACTGGGTTTAACTTTGAACTTAAATTTCGCCGCTGCTTTTTTATGTATTAAAAGTTTAATTTCATCCATCAACCAAGGCACCGGAAGATGCTTGACCCTCACAGCTCGAATAGGTGCATGTCTGTCGTAAAGCTGAATTAATGCAGAAGTCAGAAAATCAACTTGTTCGTCGACTGATCACGAAGCGACCAGAGGAGTCCAGTCAATGTTGTTGGCATCCTCTCGAAGACTATCAATGTTCATCCCATCAAAATTGCGAAGCAGAATAGTTTTGGACTTATGCTTAGGGGGGCGAATTTTATAGGATGTGAAAATTAGGTCATGGTAGGAAAAGGCGTCTGCTGAACATTGACCATGTTTAGTGACGTGACAGATCTTATAATTCGGACCTTCTGGATGGATTTGATTGAAATGTGGTAAATAGATAGTTTAGATCCTGGAGTAACACATAGTCTAATGGGGATTTACGCGGGAAAACCCTCCCACGCGAACGAAGTCGCGGGCAGAAGCGAGTTACATAATATACCTATAAAAGCGAAGTTCCATCAAAGAGGCTATGGTTAAGAGAAAAAGTTTACTAAAAACCAAGGAGTAAAACGGGGAAACGGGGGATTGAAACATATAGGCTACTTTTTATTCCAGAATCCCACGGGACTAACGTGGGAAACAAACGTGGAGAATATTCAGTGTGCTAAAAGTAATGACTAGAAAACCTTTCCGATACCCGACCGTGGAACTCTGACTGCCAAGTACTTAGTATCCGGCAGATATTCATACTTGAAACAGTCATGAGGAGACATCAATCCTATCCACTTCCAGATAACTAGGTACATATATCAACCCTGGAAGGCGCAGAAACTGCCCTAACATCCACACTAATATTATAAATGTCCCACATAACGGTGGAGGGGGTTCGCATCGGCGTCGGGAGGACGATGAAGTACCTGGGACTCGTCCTCGACAGCCGGTGGAACTTCAGGGAGCATTTCCTGAGTTTGGCCCCAAAGCTGAACCGGGCAGCAGCCGCCTTCAGGCGACTCCTGCCTAATCTCAGCGGGCCAAACGCCTCCTGCCGAAGGCTGTACGCCGGCGTCGTGCGGTCCATGGCCCTCTACGGGTCCCCAGTGTGGGCCTTGTGCATCCGGACGCGACCACTAAAGTTGGTCGCATGCCAGAGGGTCATGGCTATCCGAATGATCCGGGGATACCGCACGATCGCCGGCGAATCGGCCAACCTCCTTGCCGGATTGCTGCCCTGGGATCTGGAGGCGACTGCCCTCCAGCGCGTCTATGAATGGCGCGTGGAGACGCAGCGCCGGGGCGTATCCCCGCTGCCTCGAGAAGTCGAGGCGCGGCGGGAAGAGCTCCGGCGCGATCTCAGGGCAGTATGGAGGGAACGACTGTTGCAACCGACGGCCGGGCACGCCGCAATTGCGGCGGTAAGACCCCTCTTTGAGGAGTGGCTAGATCGGCGTCACGGCGTCCTGACCTACCGCATGACGCAGGTCCTCACCGGACACGGAAGTTTCGGGAGGTACCTGTGTCTGATGGGAAAGGAGGAAACGCCTGGGTGTCACCACTGCGAGGGTCGCCCTGAGGACACCGTAGAGCACACGGTGCAAGACTGCCCCGCCTGGGCAGAGCACCGACGTGTCCTCACGGCGGCGATAGGCGGAGTCCTCTCGCGCCCGGCATTGGTCGAGGCCATGCTGCGGGGCGAGAGGGAGTGGGAAGCGGTCGCCTCCTTCTGCGAAGCAATCATGCTATCGAAGGAGGAGGCGGGCCGCGTGAGGGAGAGGATGGCGTCCTCCCTCCAACCCAGCCGCAGTGGTAGACGCCCACGGCGTCGGACGTCGGCCGACGATCTCCGGCCACCGTAGGCGCGGGCATGCGGACAGCGAGTAAAGGGCAACTCGCTGTCCGACCATGGACCATGCCCGGGTCGACGGCACGTTGTGTTCCACGCGCGCCTCAAAGAGCGTCAGCAACATGACGAGGCCCCCTCTGCAGAGGGCCAAAGCCTGCCGGGGTCGTGGGACTTATCCCATTACCGTGACCCCGGTACGTAAAGGGTTATTGAAGAAACACCGTGGATTTTAGTCAGTAAAAGTCTGACAGTCCCTCCCACCCTGCCCGGGGTGGGAGGACTTATTTGATGATTTTACCAAGTTAAAAAAAAAAAAAAGAATATAAATGTGAAAGTAACTCTCTCGTCTGTCTGTCTGTCTTTTACCTTTTCACGCCTAAGCCGCTGAACCGATTTAGATGAAATTTGGTATGAGAATAGTTTAGGACCTTGGGAAAGACATAGGATAGTTTTTATCCCGAAATTCCCACGAGATCGGGATTTACACAGGAAAAACCTCCCACGCGAACGAAGTAACGGGCAAAAGCTAGTCTCACATAAAACTATATTCGCAGAAAGACAGTTTTATGTAGTTAGTTCATTAATTTATAACAAAATTAATAACAACATTAAAGTTACAAACATAAACAAACAAATTAAAAACGACTCTAAAAGGCTGGTTTATTACAGCTAGATTACCAAACTACTGAAGATGCTGACCACTCATACACACACAAACGCACACACCAACACTCACACAAACGACACACACACTTCCTTACACGTTTATATCACACACACTCCACTCCCAATATACTTTCATTTCACACGAACACTCCCACACATACTTTTAACTCGCAGAACCTCGCATAAAAAGCTATATCATAACCAAACACATCTCATTCTCTCAGAGCACCTATGTATTACGCACAGCAATGGCAAATAGACTATTTTAAAAATATACGTTGAATCAATGTTCATGGCTGAACACTGTCTTCTGAGATACAGGCCAGCACCTAGTTCAGGAGACAGGGTCAACACACTGTGCAACTTTTACAATCACCACAATCAGTGCCAATGTATTTTTTTTTTTTCATTTTACTTTAGACCTAGTTTAAGTTTTATTTACATATATTTTCTTTTTTAACCCATGTATGTAAGTTAAGTCATGTAAGTTAAGTTATACTCTGTAAGTTTACAAGTGGTGAGAAATAAATATTATTTACTAGCTGACCCGCCACGACTTTGTTCGCGCGGTATCCTACCCCTACCCAACCGAGACCACTACCCCTATCTTACCGATACCCTACCCATACCTTACTCTACCCCTACCCTACCGTACCGTACCCTACCCTACTTCTACCCTACCCTACCCCTACCCTTGAGACCTTTCCTACTTTTTTTTAACACGCTTTTATTAGGTCGACCTGTATGTAACTAACTATGTAATGAAATCTAAGGTAACTAATTTAACTATCTTCCAAGGGTCGTAGCGTAATGAAAATTGGCAGCTGTATGTAGTTCAGATGACAATACAATAATATGGTACTGTCAAACTGATCTGATGATGAAGCCGGAAGATATGAACTGGAACTTCATGATGGAAAATCGTATCATAGCTGTTTTGGATTTCTTAGAAAAGTCTTGTAATGAACTTTGACCATGATTAGGTTTTAAGGTCTGATGATGAAGCCGGAAGATAGGCACTGGCATTCTATGATGGAATATCGTATTATAGTCGTGTTTGCACTTGTGAGAATGGCCACGTAATGGACTTGGAACACGATCAGGTTTCAAGGTTATAACAAACCTAAAGAAAATCCGTTATCGGTTTTCTTAACCTTTTTGAATTATCGCATAATACATAGATTTATTATTAGGTCGATCTGTAACGAACTAAATATGCAATAAAATCTAAGAATCTGAATTAAACGTACTTCTAATTGTTGTATTATCATGAAACTTGGCAATTATGTGTAGATTAGGTGACAATACAATCTTATGGTACCATCGAGCTGGTCTGACGATGGAATTCGAAGGTGGCTGATGGAACCTTGGACTGCCTACTAGTAAACATTTTTAATTTCTGCTCATTACATTAGTCTTAAAAGCGTGTTTTTGGTTTTTTAAACTATTAATTTATTTCATAAGAACCTTCTGACACAACCAAATACAACAATGAATGAATAGTTTAAAAAACCAAAAACACGCTTTTAAGACTAATGTAATGAGCAGAAATTAGAAATCCCATAAAAAACAATACTTGTCAAAAAACCAAGCCTCGCAACTTAGTTGTTCTACCGTAAAAAGTTGTGAGATCCATGTAATACCAAGTCGGTTATTAATTTATTCAGTCCCTACTTAAGGGACCTTCTGTCTTAAGTTGTTACGTAATTATCTAACCTAACGACATCTTATAGTGACCATATCAATATTAAAAATCTTTACCGTTTTAAATAAATAGATTGACTTGGCAATCGCAATAAACAATTTAATTTATATATGTATTACTTGTGAGATATATTGTGTTTGTAACGATACCTTCTACTTCTCCAATAAAAGAGGGTAAAATAGATGTACCATTAAATTTAATATATTAATAATATACAGTATTTTATAAAAAACCTGCCTACCTATCTACCTATCCTAGAAACCGGCCTACCTACCTATCTGACACACTCTCAGGAGAGAAGAGGAGGAGGTTTAGAGTATAGTACTTGCGGGACGGCTTGGCAGACCACTCCAGGATCGCCTTCTACTCCACGATGTCTTCGTCGTACAGCAGCTCGAGCAAGGCGGTCTGGCAGTAGGCTCCCAACAAGGCGTCTGGGCAGCAGGCTCTCAGCAAGGCGTCAGGGCAGCAGGCTCCCAGCAAGGCGTCAGGGCAGCAGGATCGCAGCAAGGCGTCAGGGCAGCAGGCTCTCAGCAAGGCGTCAGGGCAGTAGGCTCCCAGTAAGGCGTCAGGGCAGCAGGCTCCCAACAAGGCGTCAAGGCAGCAGGCTCCCAACAAGGAGTCAGGGCAGCGGGTACTGCACTTCCTCTTCCATCACTCTTCGTCAAAACTCGTCGAGAACTAAACTATTCAAAAACTGGTCAAAGACTGAACTCCCGGAGATGGCCCCCAGCGCCTTTTATACCCAACTCAGCGTTCAAAATCCATTCCATTCTCATTCTGTACCAGAATTCAAATTGTAGAGTCCAAAATAGTCCATCTTGCCAGTTATTTGATCAGCCAGTTATATTCGAGCATAATTTATTAAACCTCTTCGATAAAATCTGAGAGTGTGTTTTAGAAATTTATAATTATAATTTAAAATGCCGTTAATCAGTAGACAACCACAATATAATATACAATATTAAGCTAGTCCTATCGATAAAAGTGAATAACAATTATATAATAAAAGTATGAACAACCTTTTTAGTCTATTAGCCATTCAGTGACTACAAAGAAGAAGAAATTACAGTTTGTCAGCCTTGACGTAAAAAATGTCATGACAAGAAAATATTTGTTTTGATGGATGAATTATGGATTATGATTACAAAGAAAATGTAAGTTATTTGGTATTTGTAATAACAGATACTATATGTTTTCATGCGATGGCCGAGTCAATCTATTTATTTAAAACGGTAAAGATTTTTAATAAAACTAAACTTTGTAATCCTATATGTTTATATGGGATTACAAAGTTATTTATGCAGTTGATGTATCTAGAAAACTGGAACGAAATTGAAAAATATTATAGTTTTTCCTTGATTCATATACTAAACACTAATTGTATTCTAAATTTGAAGCTTCTATGTCTGCTAGACTGGAACTGGGCCGTTAATTGTTGAGTTCTCCTGGTACTTCACCATCAGCTCTACATCACCATATGCATTGTGACGAGTATAAAGTGCTTAACATCCATATTCAAGTAATCGAATCGCAATCTACTCAATACTTATTGTTGAGTAGTTTCGGTGGCCATCTGTGGTCTTCATCATCAGTTCCACTTCCTCAAATGGTACTTTTTGAGAGCAACTGCACAAGTTACTTTAATAAATACCCAAAACGTCATAGGTGTGCCTATAATATTTGAAGAGTTCCCTCGATTTCTCCAGGATCCCATCATCAGATCCTGACGTTTATGAAAATGGGACCAATTTCGAAGTATACCCTTTCAATCAAAAAAAGAATTTTCCAAATCGGTTCAGCCGTCTTCGAGTAATCGATGGCACACATAAAAAAAAAAATTCGCATCGAATCGATAACCTCCTCTTTTTGTCCTCGGTTGAAAAGCGTGTTAAAAAACACACAAATGCTTGCTTGCAAGACAACCTATGCCTTAACAAGGGCACAGTATTAATATAGCTAGCAGGAATTGAGCGATTTAGTGCATTAATGTAACTGAACACAAAATGATAAGGAGCTGCAGTCTAGTGTTGGTGATACAATGCTTTTGTTGGGGTAAGTTTGACTGCAACGGGCACTTAGTGAACCTGACATGACATGGGTGGAAAATGAAGATGAGATACGTGCTAGCTATGTGTAAGCAGATGGTTTTGTGTGTCGGTTTGTAATTTATGTAGTTACAAAAACCAAAATGTCAACTACTTATCACCTTTTACAAAATATTGTTTTTCCTGATGCAGAGCCGTTAATTTTTGAAGAATTCTCCTGGTACTTCACCATCAGGTCTACTTCACCATATAAATTGTGACGAACATAAAGTGCTTAACATTCATATTCAAGCAAACGAATAGCAATCCACGAAGTCGTTGTTAATAACTTAGCTTTCCTTTACATTATTTTATAGATTTGGCTGGGTACGGATTTCTAACTATAGCATTATTTATCAAGCGAATACTTATGCTTCACTAAACGAAAGACATACCAAAAACCCATTTCCAGCTACCCTTGCAGAGGAATCGAGTGACTTGCGATGCAACGTCCGCACGCGAATCGATTCAGGATGGTTGTGCGGCCTACGTAGGAAAGAAGACCATGACATGGAGTACGCGAGCTTCAGGGGTATCCCTTATGCGCAGCAACCTTTGGGGGAGCTGAGATTCAAGGTACTGATCATCGTTGCAAATAACCTGTTATTATTTATTTATTACTAGCATTATCTGTCCCACTGCTGGGCAAAGGCCTTCCTCCACTCTTTTCAAATATTTCGGCTATGCACCTCTTCATAACAAATGAAGAAGAATCTCTAAAAAACGTTTTAGCAAAAAATAAAACCGACTTCCATATTTTTTTTTTACGAATGAGGCCGCTCTTGACCTGGATCACACCTGATGGTAAGTGTAAGATGAGGTCTTCGACTGAACGAGCGAACACTATAAAGCCTAAAATATCTTTAATTTCCGTATTCGGTGATATTGGTTTTGTATTTTCTTTTTTTATGACACCACCTTCCAAAATTAAAGTTATTTTTGGCTTTGTAGTGTTTTGATATGGAAGTCGGTTTTATTTTTCACTATAAAGTATTTTTCACGCTTTATAATGGGTGGGTTTGTAATTTATTAACCGACTCCAAAAAAAGGAGGAGGTTCTCAGTTCGTCTTGAACTTTTTAGGGTTTCGTAGTCAACAAAGAACCCTTATAGTTGCGCCATGTCCGTCTGTCTGTCCGTCTATCCGCGGTTTAGCTCAAAAACTATTGGTACTAGAAAGTTGTACTTTGGCATGAGTATACACGTTAATGACGCCGAAAAAGTGGTAAAATAAAATTTTGAAAAAATCAATTATTTAGGGTACCTCCCATACATGTAAAGTGGGATGATAATTTTTTTTTTTCGTTCTTCCCATAGTGTGGGATATCGTTAGATAGGTCTTTTAAAAATATTAGGGGTTTGGTAAGACCGTTTTTTGATTAAGTAAACCGTTCGTGACTTATCAAGCTTTAAAGTACCAATTTTCGTTAGAGTCAAGTGTCCCCCCTCTATCAACTAAACGGTTATAGTTAGAAATTCAAATGTCACGACAGTAGAACCTATATATAACGAAATTTAAAGGAAAAGTATCACACATAAGTGGGCTTTACAAGTTTACGAGTAATAGTCGACCAATTGTATTTGACTCGAAAAATTCGAACAACTCTATAGAAATGTCGATAGATGGCGCTAAGCGCCAGTTGTATCGTGCTAGCTTCTTGCGACGATTGAGTAGTGTAGCTCTGTGTCCGTATTTAAATTCAAAACACCGGCTATGACAAGTTTTATACAAATCTCTAAAAAAAATTGAAACTTTCCGTGCAAAATTGTCGGATCAGGTGAGGATTTGTATAGGAAGTCAAATTTGTTTGGTAGTCATGTTTGGCTTTTAGTTAGAGCATGGTACGAAACGATCAGTCAGCGAATACGACACGCACTTGGCTGTTATAAGAACTACGGAACCCTACACAGCGCGTGACCCGACACGCACTTGACCGGTTTTTTATGTATGTTTTTTGTATTTTTTGAAGTCGGTTAAAAATAAGTCAAAGATCATTTTGTCACAATAAAGATTTAAGTCAATGTCGAATGGCATGGCTATACGTTATTTTTGTCTGTTTTAGGAGTTGCAGCCGGTAAGACCATGGCCTCACCATCTGGACGCCACCGAGGAAGGTCCCATCTGTCCCCAGCACGACGAGATCTACGACCATTTGGTCAAGCCCTATAGAGGCATGAGTGAATCCTGTATATACGCCAACGTCCACGTGCCCTGGAAAGCTCTCCCCGGAAACACAGCTAATGATGACGTCTATTATACAGGTTACGTCAACAATGTAGGGAAGAAAGGTCAACCCATCTTTGTGTTTATCCATGGCGGGGCTTTCCAAACAGGATCAGGAGACACTGATCTCCATGGGCCGGAGTATCTCGTCAGCAAAGGAATCATCGTCATCATTTTTAATTACAGGTATTTATAACCGACTACAAAAAAAACTTTTTTGGAAAAATAAAACCGACTTCCGATTGGTTTAGCATTTTTTTTTTTTACATCGCTTTCCGAAGTTAAAAGTTATTTTTGGCTTTGTGATGTTTTGATATGGATTTCGGTTTTATTTTTTGCAAAAAAGTTTTTGTCACGCTTTTTAGTGGGTCGGTTTGTAATTTATCTAGTTACAAAAGCCAAAATGTCAACCACTTATCACCTTTTACAAATTATTGATTTTCCCGATGCAGAGCTATTAATTTTTGAGGTGTTCTCCTGGTACTTCACCATCAGCTCTACTTCACCATATATATGCATTGTGACGAGCATAAAGTGCTTAACATTCATATTCAAGTAATCGAATTGAAATCCACGAAATACTTATTATTGAGTAGTTTCGGTGGCCATCTGTGGTCTTCATCATCAGTTCCACTTCCCCAAATGGTGCTTTTCGGGAGCAACTGTACAAGTTGTTTTAGTAAATACCCAAAACGCTATAGGTGTGCCTATAATATTTGAAGAGTTCCCTCGATTTATCCATGATTTCAAAATAAAAAAGAATTTTCCAAATCAGTCGGTCGGTAGAAAGTATACCCTATTTTCTAGTTGGTCCCATTGCATTGAAGTCAGGATCTGATAATGGAAACCTTGAGAAATCGAGGGAACTCTTCAAATATTATAAGCACACCTATAGCGATTTGGGTATTTTTTATAGAAACTTATGCAGTTGCTCTCGAAAAGCACCATTTGGTGAAGTGGAACTGACGATGAAGACCACAGATGGCCACCGAAACTATTCAATAATAAGTATTTCATTGCTTGCGAATCGATAACATGGATATGGTTGTTAAGAAATTTATGCTCGTCACAATGCATATAGTGATGTGGAGCTGATGGTGAAGTACCAGGAGAACTCCTCAACAATTAAAAGCTAGCAGAGGGAAAAGAAACATTTTGAAAAAAGTGATAAGAAGGTGACATTTAGGCTTTTGTAACTAGGTAAATTACAAACCGACCCACTAAAAAGCGAAAAAAAAAACTTTTTTACAAAAAATAAAACCGACTTCTGAAATTAAAGTTATTTTTCACCTTGCAGTTTTTTTTTTGGGAAGTCGTTTTTATTTTTTGTTAAAAAAGTTTTTTTTTTCTTATAAATATTACCATTATCAAATTATTTTTATGTATTTTTTAATTTGTTTAAAGAGTTTATTGTTTTATTTCTGAAAAGAATTGAAAGTCATTAATTTTGATCATTATCAGGCTCAACGTGTTCGGTTTTCTTTCGCTGAATACTCCCAAAATTCCCGGTAACGCTGGTCTCCGGGACCAGGTCACACTGTTGCGCTGGGTGCAGAGGAACGCACGATCTTTTGGCGGAGACCCTGACGACGTCACGATCGCGGGGCAGAGCGCTGGTTCAAGCTGCGCGCATTTATTGTCTTTGTCTAACGCGACAAAAGGACTTTTTAAAAGGTTTGGAAACGCCTTGAATACTTCTGGAGACTATACTATACATAGGTAGGGCTTATATTATTTAATGAGCAATAACAATGTTCTGTATCCGTTTCACCGAAACTGGGCGGAGCCTTTATCTTCCGTGTCAATGGGTATCAAAGAGGATTCCCTTTGATTCTTGTCAGTTCATTTCAGTGTCCATCATTCGAGAGAGGGATTGCTACCACTTTAAAAAAAATTGGGTTAGTGTACCTCTTAGAGTATCTGCATTTTTAGGTGCTATTTAAACTTTAAAATATTTCTTTTATTTCAGGGTGATCTTGATGAGTGGCACAGCCGAGCAAACGTTTTACACAGCATCTCCGATTTACGCCAGCATTGCTGCCGCTAGATACCTTTCAATTTTGGGAATCAACTCGACAGAACCTGACGTCATCCACGACAGACTAGTTAATACTCCACTTGAGGAAATTCTTAACGCTAACAGCGTCTTCCAATACGAAACTGGGCTGGTCTCCTTTGTTCCTGTAATAGAAGCTGGATACCCAGGTGTAGAGAGGATAATAGACGACGACCCACGAAGATTGATAGAAAGAGGTCGAGGTAAAGAATATCCAACGATTATCGGTTTCACAACTTTAGAGTGTCAATTCTTAAGAAGGAGAATACTATACACAAGGTTATTGCAAAAGATCGAAGCCGAACCTTCTTTAATATTGCCGGCCAGGATTCCGTTCACTACGCCTCCAAATGTGGCTCGCGAGCTGGGCCTAAAAGTTATTGAGCAAAACTTTCATGGAAAGCTGAATATAGATGATTTTATGGATGTATGCAGAGATGTATTTTTCGTGTATCCTGCATTCAAGGTTGCACAATGGAGGGCCGAGATGAACGGGGCACCAGTCTACTTGTACCAGTTCTCGTACGAGGCAGACTTTAGCGCAGTGAAAGCTGGTCTGAAACTACAGTACAACGGCGCTACTCACGTTGATGACTTAACTTACATTTTTCGAGAAAATGCCGTACTTGGAGGTGCGAATTCATTCCTGCCAAGTAATAGAGACATCTTGATGAAGGATTGGATGACTCATTTTGTAGCAAATTTTATTCGGTGCAAGTAAGTTCTTGGCTATTATAAATCTATCTACAGTATTATTTTTAGGAAGCATCCCTGTGTTTTTTTCGGTGGGAATATGATCAAAAGACTATTCTGGCTCCGAGTGAAGGGGAGGGTCAGACTTCTACGGACTAGCGTTCCAAGGCCACGGTTTCTCGTTAGAACGTTCCTGCAACTCCGGCAGGAAATGGCCCTATCGGGTCCCGTCGTTGATTATTAGGAAACATGAAACTATGAGATTGGTTGAAGCTAATTGCTATAGTCAATATATGAAGATTCGAGAAAACCACAATATGAGTGCTATGACGGTATTTGGTTCCAGTAAGCCAACTTGCGACGAGCGGGGCTGGCTCTCGGTGCAAGCTCAACTCCTAAACTACCAGGACATCAGAAGCCCTGGCGTGTACGACAACATACCGCCGACGAAATACCAACAAGACATGATTCAGTTCTACGACAGAATAGACCAGACTGCCAGGTGATTAGAACTACACTAGAAACCCGATTATCCGACCTAAGTTATACGGATTTGCGGACTACCAACCGCCATCAAATAACTTCATACACGTCAAATCAAAGCATATATATATATACATATCGGGACGACATACTGGGAATTCCTCAGCTCGTATATATAAATAGCATGTTACTTTTGACACTCTAAAAACTTTTTCGCAAAAAATAAAACCGACTTCTATATCAAAACACTACAAGGCCATAAATAACTTAAATTTCGGAAAACGGTGTAAAAAAAAAATACAAAACCATTAACACCGACTACCGAAATTTAAGTTATTTATGGCCTTGGCTTTCCCGGTGCAAAGCCATTAATTTTTGAGGAGTTCTCCTGGTACATCACCATCAGCTCTACTTCACCATATGCATTGTGACGAGCATACAGTGCTTAACAACTATATTCAAGTAATCTAATCGCAATCCACGAAATACTTATTATTGAGTAGTTTCAGTGACCATCTGTGGTCTTCATGATCAGTTTCACTTCCCCAAATGGTGCGTTTCGAGAGCAACTGCACAAGTTAATATAAGAAATACCCAAAACGCAATAGGTGTGCTCATAATATTTGAAGAGTCCCCTCGATTTCTCCATGATTCCATCATGAGATCCTAACGTGATGACAGTGGGACCAACTAGAAAGTATACCCTTTCAAACTAAAAAAGAATTATCCAAATCGGTCCAATATCCAATATCCGGTATATTTTGTGTTGGAGGAAAAAAAAGAACAAATTATGTTTAATATTTGATTGTATTTCAGAAATTCGTCCCTGGAAGCTGTTGCGCCGCGACAGTAGCAAGACAATTATTATTTTTAGACAGAAATGTGACTGCGAAATTAACTTGTTTGTTAGATTATGTTTTTGCAAATTGAATTAAATAATTTTGAATTAATTTTCCTTAATGAGTTACACGAAAAGCGCTCCGTAAGTATTTATATCTATCTTTAATATTGTTTATATATAGATATCTATAACAATACTTTCGACGACACGATTAGCGCAGTTGAGCGATCGGCACTGCGCGGCCGGTCGCGGGTTCGATTCCCGCACCGTTGTCTACGACTACAGATCTTATAAGATAAGGTTTCTGAGCAAGTTATTGTAAATGTTTAATTAATAAGTTCCTACTACCACGTAAAGTTAAAATAATATGGATCAGTCTGACAGGAAATGTTTGTTGCTTCTTTCCATAAAAAACCTCCAAAGGACTATCCCCTAAAAGGGACTAACTGCACAAATAAAATTCAAAGTCCGTTCCATCATCGGACTACAAGACAAACGGCGATGCGCCACCGTTACATGGTGGACATTCCACTCAAACGCAAGAAACGTTTTGGGAATACTTTCATTGTACGTACGGCTAAAGAGTGAAATTCCCTGCCGGAGTCTGTGTTTCATGATCGCTATAACCTGGGGGTCAGTCAAGAGTGGATAGGTTACTTCTAGACAAGCGTGCTCCATCTTCGACCACATCGTCACTTACCATCAGGTGAGATGGTGGTCAAACGCGCCCCTATTACCAATAGAAAAAAAAAACCTAGCTATGGTATCACTCGGTAGTTCCAGGCGAGTCAATTGTATTAGATGCAGCGCACGCTATACCAATTACAGTCTAATAACAAATCATTTAAATTAAATGCTATTGACTTCTCCTAAATCATCGCTGGTAGGCCTTGGAACGTCATTTAGCTTATGATAACTATTTTTTTGTAAATAACATAGACACTGGTCGGTAGCCGAGGTTGAGGTACGCTTGACGAGGTCAGCCTGTGGATGAGTGACCATCTTCATACATCGAGATTCCTCCGTGTCTCGGAAAGCACCTTAAGCGGTTGGTGCCGGCTCTCATTTGTAACTACATGTCACCAGTCTTCCCAAAGGGATATCCAGTAAACCAGCTTCTGGGTTGTGCAGGTCAGATAGGCAGCCGGTTCATGAAAACTATTATTCTGCTTCCTGTAAGTCTGGAAGCCGCCAGATAAACGGGATGGAATTATGCAGGCAGGAGGATGATCATGATAACATGGAAAACATTTTTAACACGCTTTTATTAGGTCGACCTGTATGTAACTAACTATGTAATGAAATCTAAGGTAACTAATTTAACCACCTTCCAAGGGTCGTAGCGTAATGAAAATTGGCAGCTGTATGTAGTTCTGATGACAATAAAATAATATGGTACTGTCAAACTGATCTGATGATGGAGCCGGAAGATATGAACTGGAACTTCATGATGGAAAATCGTATCATAGCTGCTTTGGATTTATTAGAAAAGTCTTGTAATGAACTTTGACCACAATTAGGTTTCAAGGTCTGATGATGAAGCCGGAAGATAGGCACTGGCATTCCATGATGGAATATCGTATCATAGTCGTGTTTGCACTTGTGAGAAAAGCCACGTAATGGATTTGAACACGATCAGGTTTCAAGGTTATAACAAACCTAAAGAAAATCCGTTAACGGTTTTCTTAACCTTTTTGAATTACCGCGTAATCCATAGATTTATTTTTTTATAGATGTCACTTTCAAATTCTCTGGGGGGATCGACCGTTTAATTGTTTACTACTCGTGGGAATAATATGGCAAAAACTACAAAAAAAGAAACAGCAACACAATGAAAACGGAGACTACAAAAAAAGAAAAAGAGCGAACAAAAAACCTTAGCTTTTTTTTACGTGCATTTATAAAAGCGTGATTTTCTAGTGTTTTTTAAACTATTAATTATTCTTTTTGAGATCCAACTTTTCATAGTGTGGACAAGGCTGTGTGTGTGGAATGCACTGCCAGAGTCTGTTTCCTGATAGCTATAACCTGAGGGTTTTTAAGTCAAGAGTAAACATGTTACTAATAGGTAAGCGTGCTTCATGTTGGACCACATCATTGCTTACCATCAGTTAAGATAGTGGTCAAACTCAAGCCTATCAACAAAACAAAAGAAAAACATAAGGCTCCAAGCTTAAGACTACTGAACCAAGGAACACAAGATTGAAGTCAGATGGCTAAACACATATACACTCACACACAGTATTAATGAACAGTGCAATCATATTTTAGTGTTCCTTTAGATGTCGTTCATGGGTTGCTTGAAGGTTCTCACGAGATACTGCGACCCCGGAACGCAAAGGCAGCTGAAGGAACAAGGTGGGTGTTTAGTCAGTAGACGTTTGACATTCTCTCCATTCAGAGCGGAAGACATTTGATGATTTTCCCAACGAACAAAATAATAGATGTACACTTAGATCTTTCTCAATGTGACACCAAAACGAGCTGACTCACATCACGAGCAAAGAATAAATAAAATAGTATTCGTCTGGAAGAACGCATATCGAATTGTGCCGAAGGAAATTCAAGTCGAGGCCAAAAGTCAATAACGTCTAGGTATTATTAAGAATAAATAGTATTCAAATATTGCTACAATAGTATCTAACTATCTACAGCTAACGTCATTGTCATAAATTAACAAATATCATTATTATGCCTGTAAAATATTATAGTCACTTTAGATATAAATACACTAAAGGCGAATCATAAAAAGATTTAAAATGATTATGTTAGCAAACTAGCATCACACCGCGGCATGGCCCGCTTGAAATCGGTTTAATGAACAAACGAGAGTAAAAAAACTTATTTAAAAAAAATCTAAATAAAAAATTGGCCAAGTGCGAGTCAGACTCGCCCATGAAGGGTTCCGTAGTAACTATAATAATATAATATAATATGTACATTTATTTGACGAATAAAAACAAACCTTAAAAATTTCTTAAAACTAGCTTATTTAGATTTTTACAACTACGCTAAATAACTTTGTTTTTCATAGTGTTTGTATGAATTACAAAGTTATATTTGCGGTTTTAGAAAATATGCTGTATCTCAAAAACTGCTGACCCGATTTCGTTCAAACCAATTTTGGTTGAAAGTTTACATTAAGATCTACAGATATATGTTTTAATTAGATTTTTCACTCCATTATTATAGAAGTTAGAGGGGGACACACACACATTTTACCACTTTGAAAGCTTATATCTTTTAAACGATTGACTTTATGAAAAAGTGGTTTTAGAAACCCTTATATCATTTTTAAAGACCTGTCTATAACAAAATCTAGAAAAAAAAATATTTTCAGTTCTAGTTCCATGTATAGGGACCCCCCTTTATTTTAAATATATTAGAAAGCGGTTCACAGAATACATCTACTTACTAAGTTTCACATGTATAGTCTTAATAGTTTCGGAATAAAATGGCTGTGACATACCGACGGACGGACGGACAGACAGACAGACAGACAGACAGACAGACAGACGGACAGACATATCGAAACTATAAGGGTTCCGTTTTTTGCCATTCGGCTACGGAACCCTAAAAACCCGACTGCTCAACTGAAGTGTAAGAAACAAGCACATTTTTATTTTTAAAAGTGACAAGCAGGCGGGACCCAATTGAAAATATTTTTTTTTAAATGGGATGGGTCCGCCTGCTCGTCACTTTAAAAAATAATAAATGAATAGTTGAAAACACTAGAAAAACACGCTTTTATAAATGCACGTAAAAACAAAAAAACATGTTAAGAAAACCTATAACGGATTTTCTTTAGGTTTGTTGAAACCTGATCGTGTTCAAAGTCCATTACGTGCCCTTTCTCACAAGTGCAAACACAACTATGATACGATATTCCATAATGGAATGCCAGTGCCTATCTTCCGGCTTCATCATCAGACCTTGAAACCTAATCATGGTCAAAGTTCATTACAAGACTTTTCTATGAAATTCAAAACAGCTATGATACGATTTTCCATCATGAAGTTCCAGTTCATATCTTCCGGCTCCATCATCAGATCAGTTCGACAGTACCATATTATTGTATTGTCATCAGAACTACATACAGCTGCCAATTTTCATTACGCTACGACCCTTGGAAGATGGTTAAATTAGTTACCTTAGATTCCATTACATAGTTAGTTACATACAGGTCGACCTAATAAAAGCGTGTTAAAAATGTGCTTGTTTCTTACACTTCAGTGGAGCAGTCGGGTTTTTTAGAATTTTAAATAAGTTTTTTTTTTCAACTTTTTAGTTAAAATATTAATTAACAATTTTATAGTTTTCCCGGTCGTGTCACATTGGCACTCCACCGGATTCAGAATATGAGACCATATTTTTAAACTTTCTCATTGTGTTATTTTGCTAGTATTACACTAATGATAAACATGATATACCTTTTTGAAATCCTTATGTTAAACCCTTTAATTTGATACCCATATTGTAGTATCAGATTTTTTTTTTTTTTCACCAAGTATAATGGCTTCGCACAGCCCCCATGTTTAATTTTTTTAAATGTCACCTATCTAAGAACACTCGGGCTGTTAAGACAAATCTAACGATACCTCAATTGTGTGAAGCCGTTCAGCGGTTCTGGAGATATGAGGTAATAAAGAATATTACATGCATACATACAAGATACGCGCGAAAAACATAACCCTTCCTTTGCAGTCGGGTAAAAAGAGAATCAGGTTAAGTAAATGTCGTCTTAGAAAAAACTCAATGGTTCATTAGTTGATTATATTATTAGTATAAATATAATTTAGGTGCAGCCGCCGCGACTGCTGAGGCCCTCAAACGGCGCAAATACTGTAACCTTTCTAGTAATTACAGTTTCGTGCCGTTTGGGGTCGAAACGCTTGGGTCATGGGGCCCGAGTGCGCGTCTCCTTTATAAGGAATTATCTCACCGGCTGATCAATTCCTTGCGTGACCGGAGGGCCGGCTCATTCTTTGCCCAAAGAATAAGCATTGCCATACAACGTGGCAATGCTGCCAGTCTTCTGGGTACATTTCCGGACGACAGCGATGAGGAGGAGTACTTTGACGCCTAAGCTTGTTTCTTTAATATTTTATTTCTTTATTTTATTTTTTTATGTACATAGTTAGGTTTAGTATATATGTATATATATGGCGGGATTGTTACTAGTTTAATTAAATAAAATTAATATTGAAAAAAAAAATGGTAAAGAAATACTAACATTACATAATTTAATACATCTTTTTTTTTACTTCGGTAGAAATTTGTCTGATATCGTCAGCAAAGCGGAGAACGATTTACATTCATTTAGTATATGGTGCCGGAGTGACCTACTGGCAGTAAATGCCAATAAAACGGCATAATATATGTTATATGCAGCAAAAAATAAAAAGATCCCTCAGTATCCTTAATTAAATATCAATAATGTTGTTATCCGTCGCTCTCATCAGGAAAAATATTTAGGTTTGATGATAAACTCACTTGGAAGAGCCACATTGCGTACGTTAAGTCTAAGTTATCATCACTTACTGGGGTCCTTAAAAGAGCCGCTGGATGCATTACTCATGTAGTACGTATACACAACTCTCTGGTAAGGTCTCACTTAGACTATCTTATAGAAATATGAGGATGTGCTGCAAAATCTAATATAAAAACCCTCCAAATTTCACAAAACAAGGTCATAAAATCATTCATTTCATAAAATATTTCATTTCATTATTTAATTACAGCCGTTTTACTGACACTCGTCAATTATACGCAAAAATCTTATTTAACCTGCAACAGACGTACACTTACACCATGTACATACTAGTGAGAAAAGTACTATCTGGGCAAATACGATCTGAAATACAATTTACCAAAAGAACTTTCTATCACTGTGTAAGAAATACCAACAAAATAAAAACTTTTTAGCAAAATATACAACCGACTTCCATATAAAAACACTACAAAGGCAAAAATAACTTTAATTTCGGAAGGCGGTGTCAAAAACGAAAATATATACAAAACTAAAGACACCGCCTTCCGAAATTAAAGTTATTTTTGCCTTTGTAGTGTTTTGATATGGAAGTCGATTTGATATATGATATATATACATTTCTCCAGGATCCCATCATCAGATCCTGATTTGTAACAATGGGACCAACTAGAAAGTATACCCATTCAAACGCAAAAAGAATTTTTCAAATCGGTCCAGCCGTCTCCGAGTTATGAGGTAAAAAAAATAAAAATAAAAAAAAAGTTCAAGACGAATTGAGAACCTCCTTTTTTGAAGTCGGTTAAAAAATATTGTAATAGCTATAAGTAGTTATAATTAGTAAGTTAAGCTCATTGTAAGTGAACCAACTTCTTAATGAGTAATAAATAATAATGAAACCAGCAAACGTTTAGTTGACTCCACAAGTGACCAGAGGGCTGGCCTTTTCTTTGGACAGAGAATCAGCATTGCCATTCAACGTGGCAATGCGGCCAGTGTTCTGGGCACTTTTCCCATTGATAGCGATGTTGATGAATTTTTGATGCCCTATAATTTCCCTTTTATTTTCGCCTGTATTATATTTGTTTTTATAATTATGTATATTAATTGTAATAAAATATGTAAATATATTTTTATTATATTTTACCGTATCATTAAACCTACATTATGCTAAGTTTTAACTAATATAATATGGATTTTATCTGAAATAAAAAATTTGGATTGAATTTTAAAACATGCATTCATTTTAAAATGTGTATTATTAACTATTCTAAAGATCTTAAATAAGTTATAGTGGGTTAAAAAGGAGGTCAAAGTTTATATGAAACTTTTTATTTCTTCGATGGATTCACTTGAAACTTGGTATATAAAAGTGACGTAAGTGAGCACTAAGAAAGGACTTTTGGAAATTTCCCCCCTAAGGAGATAAAAAAGGAGGCCCGAATTTGTACAAAACTTTTAATATTTTCAGTAGATTCATTTGAAACTTTGTGCATAGGTTCCTCAAGTGATGTAAATGAGCATTAAGAAAGGATTTTAGAAAATTGCCCCCTTCAAGAGTTAAAAAATTGGCCAAATGCGAGTCAGACTCGCCCATGAAGGGTTCAGCAGTAACTATAATAATATAATATAACTAGTATTTGCGTGTTGCGCGAGGTGCAAGCACCTCGCGTGCTTGTGAAAAAAAAAAAAAAAAAGGCGGGGGTTGATGGAGGGGTTTAGTATTTGCGTGTTGCGCGAGGTGCAAGCACCTCGCGAGCTTGTGAAAAAAAAATAAAAAAAAAAGAGGGGGGGGGTGATGGGGGGGGGGTTCCACAAGTATTTCGACTTAAGCATTGCCCCTCTAAATGAATCTGAAAAAAAAAATGTTCCAAGTCTCTTAGATTCCGAGATCCGCCTAAAGGGGGGGAGAAGGGGGGCGGGGAGGGGGGACTTTGAAAAATGGTTTTTACTTTACCGAGCCTCCTCTATACGAATCCGTAAAAAGAAAAAATACGGGTCTCGTAGTTTCCGAGATACGATAGGGGGGGGGGAGAAGGGGGGGGAAAAGGGGGGGTTTGGCACTTTTCCCGTAGGTTTGAGAGTTACTTGTTTACGAATCTGTCAAAATATACCCACCTCCCCATCCACCATCTGGGAGAACAATTCTGTCAGTGAGTCAGTGAGTGGTAATTTAGCTTTATATAGTATAATATCTGGGGGCACGGCAGTGCCCCCGCCAAGTCGAGCAAAAAGCGGCACGGCCGTACCATACTTTTCTCGAAGCAATTCAGGCCATTTTCGTTCACTTCGTTGTGGATAAAACTAGAAGCCTGAATTTTCAGTAACCAAGCAGGCATCCGACTAAATTACTTTATAAGGAAAACCTTTTGGAATCAGCTGTTGGCTGTCAACAAGGTGATCCCCTCGGGCCAGCGATCTTTAGTTTAGCCATTAACCCAATCATTCGACAGCTAAATTCAAAATTTAATGTGTGGTATCTCGATGATGGAACCCTGGGAGGCGATGTAGACACGGTATTAGATGATCTACAGTTTTTAATAAATCAATTCCATACCATAGGATTGGACCTCAACCTTTCGAAGTGTGAACTATTCATATCCGACAGTACTGACAGACAACTGACACTTTCAAAATTCGACGCAGTAGCCCCAGATATCCAAATTGTGGAAAAAAGTTCTCTTCGTCTTCTTGGGTCTCCAATTTATGAGAATTCCTTTCCCGATTTTGTCGAGGAAAAAATACAAAATTTTAATGACATCTCGGACAGATTATACCAAATTAATATGCATTCGGCCATCACCTTAATTCGTTACTGTTGTTTTGGACCCAAATTAATGTATTTTCTTCGTTCTTCGCATCTATGGCATCATCCTAACCTTTTGGAAAAAATGGACCAAATTATTCGTCAAACTCTGACAGGAATTTTAAATGTGGCTATGGACGACCGAGCTACTCTTCCCATTCGTATGGGTGGTCTCGGCGTCCGCAAAATTAGTAGTATCAGTCTACCAGCTTTTGTATCCTCGGTGCACGGCACTGAGAAATTAATCAGAAATATCCTAGCTCCATCGCTGGTTGATTTCAATGTGCCGTACTTCACCGAGGCTATAGATACCTGGAGACTCGCTTGCCCGAACCTAAATCCACCCGACATTCCATCATCTCAGAGGCGGTGGGATGAGCCACTCTGTAGAGCAGTTCAGAGTGACCTTATTGCCACATCTGCTTCGGCTGCAGAGCGTGCGCGCCTGCTGGCTGTGGGTGAATGGGAGTCGGGTCTCTGGCTCCATGCACTACCGTCATCGAACATAGGCACCTTGTTTGATGATACTACTTTCCGCCTCGCTGCTTCCCTTCGATTAGGTGCTCCCTGCTGTTCTGCTCATCGCTGCCACTGTGGTGAAGTTGTCAACAGCCTTGGTCACCACGGCCTTTCATGCGGCCGGAGCGCGGGTCGCATAGCACGGCACGCGAATATTAACGACATTATCCGACGGGCTCTTGTCACTGTCGGCGTTCCAGCTGTTTTAGAACCCAATGGCTTAGCACGCGACGATGGCAAAAGACCGGACGGTATGTCTTTATTTCCTTGGAAGATGGGTAGGCCTTTAGTGTGGGACGCAACTTGTGTCGATACTCTTGCGCCATCCCATCTTCCTAGCTCATCTTGTTGTGCTGGCGCTGCCGCTGCGGCTGCTGAGAACCTCAAGCGGCGGAAATATAATAACCTTGTTGGTAGTTATATTTTCGAGCCGTTTGGGTTTGAAACCTTGGGGTCGTGGGGTCCGAGTGCTCACAAATTATTTAAAGATCTGTCCAGACGCCTAGTTGACACTTCGCGTGACCCAAGGGCTGGCTTTTACCTTGGACAGAGGTTAAGCATTGCCATACAACGTGGCAATGCCGCCAGTCTTTTGGGCACATTACCAGTGGACAGCGATGCGCACGAATTTCTGGATGCTATATTTTAGTTTATTTTTAGGTGTGTATATGTAGTTAAGGGTTTTTATTTAAATTAAAATTGTATACTTTCTCAAATAAATTAATAACATATATGTACATAATTATATATGCTAAAATGACAAATGCATAAATACGTTGCGGTATCTAGATATAATTATGTTCAAAGGTAACTTGTAAAATGGTCAACGGAATAAAAAAGCCAGAGAGAGGGCTTTAAGAAAATTCGTTATTGGTATACTAAAAGTAGAAGGCGCGAAAGGAAAAAATTGGCCAAGTGCAAGTCGGACTCTCCCATGAAGGGTTCCGTGGTAACTACAATAAATATAATATACTTAATATATTTAATTAAAAAAAAAAAAAACAAAAAACCTTAAAAATTTCTTAAAACTAGCTTATTTACAATTTTTACAACTACGCCAAATAACTTTGTTTTTCATAGTATTTGTATGAATTACAAAGTTATATTTGCGGTTTTAGAAAATATACTGTATCTCAAAAACTGCCAACTCGATCTCGTTCACACCAATTTTGGTTGAAAGTTTACATTAAGATCTACAACATATGGTTTTTTAGATTTTTCACTTCATTATTATAGAAGTTAGAGGGGGAAGGACACACATTTTACCACTTTGGAAGCGTATATCTTTTAAACGATTAACTTTATGAAAAAGTCATTATAGAAACCTTAATGTCATTTTTAAAGACCTGTCTATAAATACCACACACGCATAGGTTTCATGGAAAAAAAAAAATTCAGTTTCAGTTCCATGTATGGGGAGCCCCCTTTATTTTAAATATTTTTTCTTAAAATCGGACAGCAGTTCACAGAATACATCTACCTAACAAGTTTCACATGTAGAGTACTAGTTTTGGAATAAAATAGCTGTGACATACGGACGGACGGACGGACGGTCGGACAGACAGACAGACAGACGAACAGACATGACGAAATTATAAGGGTTCCGTTTTTTGCCATTCGGCTACGGAACCCTAAAAAGGGCGTACGTACGAGTATTTATATAAAAAGATTCGCATCTTTTTAACACGCTTTTATTAGGTCGACCTGTAGGTAACTAACTATGTAATGGAATCTAAGGCAACTAATTTAACCATCTTCCAAGGGTCGTAGCGTAACGAAAATTGGCAGCTGTATGTAGTTCTGATGACAATACAATAATATGGTACTGTCGAACTGATCTGATGATGGAACCGGAAGATAAGAACTGGAACTTCATGATGGAAAATCGTATCATAGCTGTTTTGGATCTCTTAGAAAAGTCTTGTAATGAACTTTGACCACGATTTAACACGCTTTTATTAGGTCGACCTGTATGTAACTAACTATGAAATGGAATCTAAGGTAACTAATTTAACCATCTTCCAAGTGTCGTAGCGTACTGAAAACTGGCAGCTGTATGTAGTTCTGATGACAATACAATAATATGGTACTGTCGAACTGATCTGATGATGGAGCCGGAAGATATGAACTGGAACTTCATGATGGAAAATCGTATCATAGCTGTTTTGGATTTCTTAGAAAAGTCTTGTAATGAACTTTGACCACGATTAGGTTTCAAGGTCTGATGATGAAGCCGGAAGATAGGCACTGGCATTCTATGATGGAATATCGTATCATAGTCGTGTTTGCACTTGTGAGAAAGGCCACGTAACGGATTTTGAACACAATCAGGTTTCAATATTATAAAAAACCTAAAGAAAATCCGTGATCGGTTTTCTTAACCTTTTTGATTTACCGCGTAATCCATAGATTTTTTTTTATAGATGTCACTTTCAAATGCCCCCCAGCCCCCCAGAGGGCTCGACCGTTTAATTGTTCACTACTCGTGGGAATAATATGGCAAAAACCACAAAAAAAGAAACAGCAACAAAGAAAAAGGAAACAACAAAAAAAGGAAAAGCGCGAACAATTTTTTGTTTTTACGTGCATTTATAAAAGCGTGTTTTTCTAATGTTTTTTAAACTATTAATTTTTTATGATTTAGGTACTGCAGTTATATTTTTAAATTTTTATTACTTCTTAAAAGGATTCACTTGAAACTTTGTACTTAGGTTCCTTAAGTAATATTGCGTACCGGGATATTGCGGGAATGCTCTAACGAGATACCGCGGCCCCGGAACGTAAGGGCAATTGAAGGAACAATGAGGGTTTTTAGTCAGAAGAAGTTCGACACTCCGTTCCGCTCCGCCCAGAGCGGGAGAAGCCATAAGATAATTTTCCCACCGAAAAAAGGTTCATCAAGTGATGTAAGTGAGCACTTAGGATATTTGGAAAGTTGAAAAAAGGGGAGAGCTGAAAAAAAACAATTTTTTTATAAAACCTGGTATAGTCCTCGTCACGTAAGTTGGCAAATAAATGATAGAAATAAGTGAAAAAAAAAATAAGAGAAAACCAAATATAGCGAAAAGATCTATCAACATTCTAGAACAGAATCATGAATAAGTGTTACCAGGGGTGGAATTAGTCCCGGGTCGACGGCGCCGTGTTCCACGCGCGCCTAAATGAGCCCTCAGCACAAATGAAGTGGCCCGACAGGGTCATTGCTGTCAGAGTAGCGGGAAATTTCGAACGAGAGACCGCAGCCCCAGAAAGTAAGGGAAACTGAATGAACACGATGGATTTTAGACGGTAGAAGTCTGACGCTCTGTTCCAAAGCGGGAGGAAACATTGATGATTTTCTCACCGGAAACAAAAAGAGTTGAAATTAGGCAGTTGTCCCACCGCCAGCGAGGAAACGATTAACTGTCGGCTTATTTTTCGCTCGAGAAACATACAACAGATATACTTTCTGTGTAAACAAGAGAGATGCATACATCATATAGCATTGAAGATGCCACAAGCCAAATAGTAGATCACGTCACGCTAAAACGAAATAAAATACAGAAATTTATTTGCATATTTCTAGACCTAGCCAAAGCTTTCGACACCGACTTGATTTCCTTCCTTGTGGATAAGCTGGAGAAGATCGGTATTCGTGGTACTGCTCAACGCATTTATAGAGATTTTCTTTGTGACCGGAAATTAAAGAGAACGTTAGCTCTGATGCCTGGGTCACTTACGGCGTCCCCCAAGGCAGCATTCTTGGCCCTAGTTTCTTCTTGATTTACATAAATGACCTCTGCCAGCCACTCAGGAACGGTAAGATACGGCATTAGTATTTCATGGAGGGACTTGGGATGAGGTTAAACGAAGTGCCGAAACAGGACAGCAGAAGGTTAGCCATTGGCTAAGATCTAATCGTCTCACGCTAAATATTGCTTAATCTAGATATCTACAATTCTCCTTTTCTAAAATTAAATCGGTGAATTTGGATATAAAATTTCATATGTGCGCCGATAGGCTAGACTGGCGCCAGCACATGTATGTGTTAAGAAACATATTTAGTCTTTTAAAAAATTTTTTTTTGCAAAAAATAGAACCGACTTCCATATAAAAACACTACAAAGGCAAAAATAACTTTAATTTCGGAAGGCGGTGTCAAAAACGAAAATATATACAAAACTAAAGACACCGCCATCCGAAATTAAAGTTATTTTTGCCTTTGTAGTGTTTTTATATGGAAGTCGGTTCTATTTTTTGCAAAAAAATATTTTTTTTACGCTTTTTAGTGGGTCGGTTTGTAATTTATCTAGTTATAAAAGCCAAAATGTCTACTACTTATCACCTTTTACAAAATATTGCTTTTCCCGGTGCAGAGCCGTTAATTTTTGAAGAGTTCTCCTGGTACATCACCATCAGCTCTACTTCACCATATGCATTGTGACGAGCATAAAGTGCTTAACATCCATATTCAAGTAATCTAATCGCAATCAACGAAATACTTATTATTGAGTAGTTTCGGTGGCCATCTGGGGTCTTCATCATCAGTTCCACTTCCTCAAATGGTGTTTTTTGAGAGCAACTGTACAAGGTACTATAAGAAATACCCAAAACGCTATAGGTGTGCCTATAATATTTGAAGAGTTCCCTCGATTTCTCCATGATCCCATCATCAGATCCAAACGTGACGACAATGGGACCAACTAGAAAGTATACCCTTTCAAACAAAAAAATAATTTTCCAAATCGGTCCAGCCATCTCCAAGTTATGAAGTAACATACATAAAAAAAAAAAAATTTTCAAGACGAATTGTAAACCTCCTTTTTTTGAAGTCGGTTAAAAACTGAGATTTGTAGCTGATTTCAAACTTCTGCGCACAGTATACTTTGCACTTGCACAGTAAGTTTTGGAATATTATATTATGGGGTGGGGGATGCAAAACTTTTCTGATACACCTTGAGAGGGCCCAAAGATCCTTACTTACGGGTAGTAAGGATCTAAGGTGTTACATGAGAAGTGTGAAATATTAACCGTCAGACAGAATTATATTCTACAAGTAGTTACCAATCAAGACAGTATTACGCCATATCTACCATTGACTGAAAAAAAAAACGCACTGTTGCAAATGTTTGCATACCTCTTCGCTGCCGTACGATGTAGAGTGCTTTTTGCGACCTTACCTTGGTATTGTTCGTGAAATCGATAAGCTCCTTGTTCAAGTTGAGCTATACGTCATCTGACAAATGCTTGCACTGTATGTATGGACAGGCGCACTCAAATCTGTGAGCATAAAGATGCTCACAGATTTGAGTCTGAGGCGTTCTTTTGAGGAAAGCCTCAAAAGAACGCCTCAGACGGTAACCTACAAGGTTCCCATTTATTTTAACAAATATAGATTGTATGGAATTTAAAAGAGACGGAGCCCCCTGAGTTTGTTTTGGTGTTTCTTCTCAGGGTAGTCAGTTAGGAAACACTGGCCTCATCTAGTTTAATATTACGATAAAAAAATTACGTGTAAAAGTGTTATTAACCGACTTCAAAAAAAGGAGGTTTACAATTCGTCTGAACTTTTTTTTTTTATGTATGTTACCTCATAACTCGGAGACGGCTGGACCGATTTGGAAAATTCTTTTTGCGTTTGAAATGGTATACGTTCTAGTTGGTCCCATTGTTACGAAATCAGGATCTGATGATGGGATCCTGGAGAAATCGAGGGAACTCTTCAAATATTATAGGCACACCTATAGCGTTTTGGGTATTTCTTATAGTACCTTGAGCAGTTGCTTTCGAAAAGTACCATTTGGGAAAGTTGAACTGATGATGAAGACCACAGATGGCCACTGAAACTACTCAATAATAAGTATTTCGTGGATTGCGATTCGATTACTCGAGTACGGATGTTAAACACTTTATGCTCGTTGCAATACATACGAGCATGGTGATGTAGAGCTGATGGTCAAGTACCAGGAGAACTCCTCAAAAATTAACGGCTGTGCATCGGGAAAAGCAATATTTTGTAAAAGGTGATAAGTTGTTGACATTATGGATAATTACAAACCGACCCACTAAAAAGCGTGAAAAAAAATTTTTTACAAAAAATAGAACCGACTGCCATATCAAAACACTACAAAGCCAAAAATAACTTTAATTTCGGAAGACGGTGTGAAAAAATCCAAAACCAATAACACCGACTACCGAAATTAAAGTTATTTTTGGCTTTGTAGTGTTTTGATATGGAAGTCGGTTCTATTTTTTGTAAAAGATTTTTTTTTAATAAACAATTTGCAAAATAATGATCATTTATCCCAGCGCTAAAACTATCAGAACTACACACTCGCTGCTCGCCAACTCGTTTTCAAATGCTAGCTCTACTCGCTACTCATTCATCGCTGGCGGTGGGACAACTGACTTAGTGTGATAATTAAATAATTTTTAACGCGAGTGTGGCCGCGGGGAAAAGCTAGTTCATAAATATTTGTGGGACTGTCACTGCGTCCTTGCACACATGTGCAGTGTACACGAGGTTATGCACACACGTCCGCAGCACCGTATATAAAGCTTTGGTAGACTTTGAATCTACTATTAATTATACATTAGACATTGAAATGATAAGATACCTGTACATATTTTGTTTCCTGACGTCATGCTGCTGCTGTGGTAAGTGGTATTGTTAGTAAAATTATTTTATACTTACGGAGAAATAAATTTACGATTAAAATTTAAGTAACTTTGATTGATGTCTTGTGAAATAATTAATAGTTTAAAAAACCAATAACACGCTTTTAAGACTATCGTAATGAGCAGAAATTAGAAATGTTTACTAGTAGGCAGTCCAAGGTTCCATCAGCCACCTTCCGATTCCATCGTCAGACCAGCTCGATGGTACCATAATATTGTATTGTCGTCTAATCTGCACATAATTGCCAAGTTTCATGATGATACAACAATTAGAAGTACGTTTAATTCAGATTCTTAGATTTTATTGCATATTTAGTTCGTTACAGATCGACCTAATAATAAATCTATGGATTACGCGGTAATTCTAAAAGGTTAAGAAAACCGATAACAGATTTTCTAGGTTTTTTAGGTTTGTTATAACCTTGAAACCTGATCGTGTTCAAAGTCCATTATATGGCCTTTCAAACAAGTGCAAACACGACTATGATACGATATTCCATCATGGAATGCCAGTGCCTATCTTCCAGCTTCATCATCAGACCTTGAAACCTAATCGTGGTCAAAGTTCATTACAAGACTTTTCTAAGAAATCCAAAACAGTTATGATACGATTTTCCATCATGAAGTTCCAGTTCATATCTTCCGGCTCCATCATCAGATCAGTTTGACAGTCCCATATATATTGTCCCATATGTATTGTCATCAGAACTACATACAGCTGCCAATTTTCATTACGCTACGACCCTTGGAAGATGGTTAAATTAGTTACCTTAGATTTCATTACATAGTTACATACAGGTCGACCTAATAAAAGCGTGTTAAAAAGCCAGTCTTCATAAAATTTTCAGCAATGTTTTCTTGTTTCGTGGATTTCAAAATTGAGAGCGGATATGCATACCTTTTGTTTTTATTGATAACTAGCTTCTGCCTGCGACTTCGTCCGCGTAGAAGTTAAAAATATTCCACGGGATCCCGTCCCCGACTTGCTTGACAAAGATTATAATAGCTCGGCTAATATGCGTGATATAAAGATAATTTATAGCCTATAGCACTCAGGGACAATGCAGCTACAAAAAAGCTAAAGAATTATCAAAATCGGTTCGGTAGTTTCAGAGATTACCCCATACATACAAACTTACAACCTTACAAATTTTACCTCTTTATAATATTAGTATAGATAGGCTCGCGTTTGACTACCAGCTCACCTGATGGTAAGTGATGATGTGGTCGAAGATGGAGCACGCTTGCCTAGAAGTAACCTATTCACTCTTGACTTAATGACTCCCAGGTTATAGCGATCAGGAAACACAGACTCCTACAGGGAATTTCTTAGGAGTTCCGACAGGGACTCCTTAGCCGTACGCACAATGAAAGTATTCCCACAACGTTTTGTGCGTATGGATGGGATGTTATCGCCGTTTGTCTGGTAGTCCGATGATGGAACGGGTTTGGCGGAATTAGATTGTGTAATTCCATCGCACACTCCCCGAAATGTAGCCGATAGAAAACCCATAGACTTGCAACTCGTCGTCGATGTTCAAGGCACTGGAGCTTTGATTCGACCTACAGTTTCTTAAAGGATTGTGCGCGCTCTGCATACTTTATTATGAGATTTACATTGCTAAAGCTGCCGCAAAAAATGGATTGGGCAGTGCATATAATTATAATTATATTTATTAAATATAATATGTATATAGCTACGAATCAAAACTTTTGTACTCTTTTACGAAAATTACGTAGAGCGAGAAATATAAAATTCAACCCGTTAAATTCATACGGAGCGCTAATAATTCATCCCATGAAAAACATAAATGTGAAATGAGAGCCAAGTTCAATATTATCATAAATGCCTTGGTTGTTGACTTCAACGACAAAAGAAGTGAAATCTAAATGGGTGCCAAGTTCAATAGTCAGTCCTGAAATTTATTTATAACAACATAAAATATCATTTATTCTTATAACTTAGGAGAATATATTGTAGCCTAAGGTTGACCTGGCTAGTTCTTATATACGGATTATTATGTTCGATGGTTAGTTTCTACCAGCAAGCCAAATTTTCGGAATAATAAAATAGGGTCGAGTGTCTCACATTGAACCAGGCAGCCACATTTAACCAGGACTATATTTCGAAAATGCGATCTTGCCGATCTATGCTAATGGGAGTAAAAGAGAGGCATATAGGTGTCCTGTTTGCTCACTAGTTTGCGTGGTGATCTCGCGGAAGGTGGTCAAGTGCGGAGCATTTTTGTTAAAAGTGTACAAAAAAGTAAGTTTCTAATACATGTTTCTTTTATTTTTAAAGTTTTTTCTGTGTTAAATATCGATTTCTTCATATTTAAATTAAATACTAGAATAATTTAGCTTTATAATGCACCACAATTCGTTTCGTTATGCTTTTGCTTTATCATTCACATTTTGAGGTAAGTTATGAAAACGTGGTGTGTCTCAGATTGAACCACTTTTGAGAGGTACACTATTAACCATGGTTCAATGTGTCCCCTACCTAACACCTACGATTTTTTAGCAGTACACATGTAACCACTGCTTAGTGCTTTTTTGAATTAAATCAAAGGTATACTCACTTTATTGATATAATCACGCCTAAGTACTTTCTCAATAAGGGCTAAGCAGAGCAAATAAACCCCTTTAGGCTTTTAAAGCATGAAATAAATATATATCTTACTATTTTTCTTATTAATATTATAAATGTGAAAGTTTGTGAGGATAGATAAATGTATGTTTATGGCTCTTTCTCGCCTAAACGACTGAACGGATTTAGATGAAATTTGGTACATAGATAGTTTATAACCTGGATTTAACACATATGATAGTTTTTATCTCGATTTTATCTTCCCGTGGGATAATTTTCGAGTTGTAGCGGGTGAAGCCGCTGGCAAGAGCTAGTAATAATTAATGCTAAAATACGTAACAGGCTTTAAGTTCACTGCTATCTTTGAATCACTTTTTACGAAATCTATATATTAATAACTCTTGGGATTTGTTTCAGAATGGCACGAAAAAAAATTTTACATAGGAAAAGAGGCGGATATTCAGCTTCAAATATGCTGAAAGCTTTGAAGAATTTTACCGTCGTCGAAAATTAATGAAACAGAGAGCCGAAACTCGACTTTTAGTTTCCCGATATGAGTCGCTCCCACTATAAACTTAAATTACGTTAACTTGTATTAATAATTTGATTTCCTGTAACAGGATAATATTAATGTTCATTTCTTTGGTTTGTTTGATTTTATGTTTAATTTATTTTTTATTAGGTTTCTTACTACTTACTACTTCTATTGTCGATTTTTCGTTGGTTATTCAATGATAATTTATGTTAAAGAAGCTATATCATTTTATTTAGTTACTGTAATTGTTAAAAAATAACTTGTTGATTATTTTCTTTGAGTAATGGTAAGTTGTTCAATAATTCTTATGGTAGAATATATTATTATGATAGTGCATTTCTTGTGATTTTTAAAACTGATAATTTGTGATAAAGATTATTATGCTCACAATAAACATTATGTGATTATGAAAATGATATTTTATTTGTTAAAAAGTTGATCATCAATGTATACTAAATAAGGTGGTTCAATGTGAAATAAGGTGGTTCAATGTGAAAAATACCCTGGTTCATTGTGCACGTCCTAGAGTACACATTAAACCAATTCTCATTTTTCACAAAAACTTTTATTATTCTGATATTAACACGAAACTTGAAAATTCGTAATTGCTCATTTTTAGGTAAATAAATTCCCCAGCTACACACAAAATCTTGAACGATTCGAAGCGTAAACAGTGATGTTATGAGCTTCCGAAATTTACCTGGTTCAATGTGGGACAACTTACCCTATAATAAGAACCGACAAGTAACAGATTTAGAACTTGCAAAGGCTATAATATAATTCGAATATGAGTATATGAAAACTAGCCAAGTCAAACCTTAGGCTACAATAAATAAAATAAAAATAAAAATCATTATATTCTCCTAAGTTATAAGAATAAATGATATTTTATGTTGTTACTAGCTTTTGCCCGCGACTTCGTCCTCGTGGAATAGTTACTTTGGGCTAACGTTAAATTTAACCCCGATTTTGAAGCATTCTTCATTGGCGCTCCGCTCCTATTGGCCTTAGCGTAATGATATATAGCCTATAGCCTTTCTCTATAAATTGACTATTTAATTAAAAAATAATTTTTCAATTCGAACCAGCAGTTCCTGAGATTATCGCGTTCAAACAAACAACCAAACTCTTTAGCCGTATATTATTAGTATAGATAGCTGTTGCCCGCGACTTTGATAGCGTTTCCGTCGTTTTTCGTAAAAAAAATTGCCTATGTCTTTCCTCACGGTTCAGTGATTTTGATGTAACAGACAGATTAACTTTCGTAATTTAGTAGGGAAATATAATATGTCAATCTATAATACTGTTGAAAAATATCGAAATACGGAACCGCACACTATTATTGTTAATAGCTGTGTCCGCGACTCCGTCAGCGTAAGTTAATGAATTGGTAATATTGTTTAGATCACGTTCACATGAGGCTTAAGTACCTATAGAACGAAATTTTATACCTTCGGCCGCGAGACGCCACGAGCGCGGCGACCGATTCTCAAAAATAATCCTTTTCAACCGACGACCAAAAGAGGAGGTTATCAATTCGACGCGTATATTTTTTTTTTTTTTTTTTTTTTATGTATGATCATCGAGTACTCGAAGACGGCTGAGCCGATTTGGAAAATTCTTTTTTTGTTCGAATGGGTATACTTCGAAATTGGTACCATTATCACCAAAGTCAGGATCTGATGATGGGATCCTGGAGAAATCGAGGGAACTCTTCAAATATTATAGGCACACCTAGGGCGTTTTGGGTATTTCTTGTAGTAACTTGTGCAGTTGCTCTCAAAAAGTATCATTTGGGGAAGTGGAACTGATGATGAAGACCACAGATGGCCGCCGAAACTACTCAATAATAAGTATTGAGTGGATTGCGATTCGATTACTTGAATATGGATGTTAAGCACTTTATGCTCGTCACAATGCATATGGTGATGTAGAGCTGATGGTGAAGTACCAGGAGAACTCCTCAACAATTAACGGCCCAGCATTGGGAAAAGCAATATTTTGTAAAAGGTTATAAGTAGTTGACATTTAGGCTCTATTAACTAGGTAAATTAAAAATCATCCAACTAAAAAGAGTGAAAAAAAAACTTTTTAACAAAAAATTAAACCGACTCCCAAAAAACACTGCAAAGTGAAAAATAACTTTAATTTCGGAAGTCGGTGCCAAAAACGAAAAAACAAAACTAAAGACACCGACTACCGAAATTAAAGTTATTTTTCACTTTGCAGTGTTTTTTGGGAGTCGGTTTAATTTTTTGTTAAAAAGTTTTTTTTTAGCATGATTCAGTATTCACGCGCGATGGCTTATTATTAGCGTATTTCATGTATAACTTTGGTGTTTCTATACCAATTTATATGATTCTTTTTTATGGAATAGTTAATAATGTTAACTTTTTCAATTAGGGGTGACTGAGAGTGTTATAAACGTAAGAGTAGACAAATATTATAATCAGAAAGCTTCGAACTGCTAAGCTATCGGGAGTTACACGTGTTATTGTGAGTCAACCATAAAAGATAGACATATTATGGTGTCGTGGGATATTTTTTATATAATTTTAAGGAGAAAATTTCCGCCATGAAATGATTTCTGTGTAGCTTTAACCATTAAGGTTGCACACGCGACGGAAGCTTAAAAAATGGAGTAACTTCTCCCTTTTTCCCAACATTTCCCTTCACTGCTCTGCTCCTATTGATTATAGCGTGATGAAAAGTATACTATAACCAGCTCAGGAGTATGAAAAATAATTGTACCAATTTTCGTTAAAATCCGTCGAGTAGTTTTTGTTTCTATAACGGTTATACAGACAGACAGACAGACAAAAATTTTACTGATTGCATTTTTGGCATCAGTATCGATCCCTAATCACCGCCTGATAGTTATTTTGGAAATATATTTCACTAGCTTCCGCCCGCGACTTCGTACGCGTGGGAAGCTTTTCCCGCGCAAATCCCGATCCCGTGGGAATTTCTGGATAAAAAGTAGCCTGTGTGTTATTCCCGGATGTCAACTATCTACTTACCAAATTTCATTCAGATCCGTTCAGTAGTTTTTGCGTGAAAAAGTAACAAACATCCATCCATCCTCACAAACTTTCGCATTTATAATATAAGTAAGAAGATGTACAGAATTGACCTCTCTACAGATTTATTATAAGTATAGATAAATAAATTTCAGGACTGACCATTGAACTTGGCACCCATTTAGATTTCACTTCTTTTGTCGTTGAAGTCAACAACCAAGGCATTTATGATAATATTGAACTTGGCTCTCATTTCACATTTATGTTTTTCATGGGATATCATAACTTTTTGTACATAAATTAGTAGTAGGTACTTACTTATAACAAAATCCTACTAATATTATTAATGCGAAAGTTTGTGAGGATGGATGGATGTTTGTTACTCTTTCACGCAAAAACTACTGAACGGATCTGAATGAAATTTAGCAAGTAGATAGTTTACATCCTGGAATAACACATAGGCTACTTTTTATCCCGGAATTCTCACGGGATCGGGATTTTACGCGGGAAAACCCTCCTACGCGAACGAAGTCGCGGGCAAAAGCTAGTTAATACTAAATGGTTTTTTGTTAAACTACTGTATTTTCCTACGTTTACGGGGTATAATTGTCCTTTTTGTGTTATTACCCGACTACGGCAAAGCCAAAGGAGGGTTATGATTTTGACAGGCTATGTATGTATTGTAGCGTAAAACCGCTACGGTTAAAACCTCCTCCAATCCTAATGCAAACTTTTCAATAAAAAATTTTTTCTTCATAGCTGTTATTCACATTTGAACCAGGAATCGTGAAAAAATCGTCGGTTGTTTTGCCTTTTGACGGCGTCATTACATTTTTGGGACCCGATAAGTGATGGTCGACCTTATTTTTTGTGATTAATATCGAAATTATGAAGTGAAAGTTTTTTTTTGTTGGTGTAAACCCAATAAAAAATATAAAGTGTCCTAGCAAAAGTATAGTCTGTGGGTGATTTTCTGGTTAATTTGGTATGTATTGTCGTCTTTTTTCTTTTCGATCCATTTCGCACTAGTTTCATAATTAATCAAAGATTCAGCTTGCATCGGTGGTCTGAAGTTTCTTTTTTGTTTAGATCCCGTTACAAGCCAATTTTTGGCTCCACCCTACGGGCAAGCGACGTCGGTTATCGACGACGGAGGTCGGGGCGCTCTCGCCCGATATCCGAGCACATCCTGTGCCTGAGACGTCCATCTCAAAGGCCTGAAGCGAGTACGAGGTAGATGCGGACTCCGCAGCGCAGTGGCTCCGTGATTTCTACGTTACTTCCCACAGTCGTGTTCAGCCGTCCAGGAATTACCGAGTTTTCGCAGCAAGAGTTCTATTTTAAATAGTGCACCTAATTTGTATATTTCTAATCTAAAAATTCTCACGTCAAAAACTCTTTCTAACCTAAGGCCTATCAAGACGCGTTGGATGCTCTTAGTGTTTTTGTAACTAAAATTACTAATATTGCGTATTCGCCTAGCTATAACCGATTGCAATCGATTTTTTTGTTAGGTAAGTTAAAAATATTTGCATAATACTTTCGATAACATTCTTTTTCTTTCCGCTAAGTTAACCCACGCCATCACTGAAAGGTTCCCAATAATAACTAATATTTAACCTTTTTATATTTTTTTAATTAAGTACATGTTTTCTATCTTTTTCCTTTTAATCAAAATTAAACGTGTTAAGTAGCGGTTTGTGTTTTACTGTGCACTTAATTTTATTTACGCTACAATATGGCGCCCGAATTAAAGTAAGTTTGCATATTAATTATTACTAAAATACCTTTTTTTTTGTTATCTCGTGTGTGGTTGCTCTTGAGAGCAATCTTTAATTTTCATCTTTCTTGTTGTGAGTTTCAGGTTTTAGAATTGGTCAGATACCCGTATGGAAGTTAAAAGGATTACCTGTCTTGAATGTTTTCCCGATTCATACGACTGGACTACAGAATTGCTAACTGAATTTATGTTCTTTGCTAAATTGTGTGATGTTTGTGAAATTCAATTTTAAAGATTAACTTTGTAACTATACCCAATTTCCAATTCTTTTATTTTCTGCCAAAATATACGTATCTATCCCGAGTTTTATTTTATCCCAGTAGGTAGCGGTAGTTAGTTTCCCGTAGAGTGTGTTTGATGTGTGGATTGTTAGGCATCGTGACCAAAGGTAAGCTTTTTGAATGGTCGTGTGCTAGTGTCTACCTTTTTTATTTTTTAGCCCGACTGTTTGCTTTTCTGCTATTTGCTAGTATCTGTTTTTGTTGGATTCTTAGCCCAGCGGATTCCTTTGACGTTCATTTTGTTGTCTTCTTCCCGTATCGATATTACGGCACGATATCTAACGATTTCCTGCTAAGTCCCGCTCTCTTTCATTTAATCTATTTCTATTTTGTGTTTAAAAATGTCCGAAGAAGGTTCTATCGGTGAGACTCCTTTACACGAAAGTATTATTATTTCTAGACCTCCTCCCATTCCACCTAGGCCCACTCCGGGTACTAGTCGTTCTAACTTACCTTCTCCTATGAAATCCGAGGACTGTCCCGGTTACCTTCTAAAACGATTTTCGCTAAGAAAATGGAACATAAATTTTACTGGAGATACCAGTGTTCGAAATTTTTTTACCAGTATCGAAGAAGAGAAGGATTCAGACGACATAACTGACAGATATCTGCTTAAACGCTTCCACGAAGTGTTATCCGGTCGCGCCTTGAATTATTATAGGTCAATCCGTCGACCTGATATGACTTACCCCTTATTACACTCCACAAGCAAACACGGTAGAACGTTATAACCAATGTGTCGTTACTTGTTTGAGCATATTGGTTGGCGAGAACCAAAGGAATTGGGCTAAATTGTTACCCAAGGTCAAACTTTACCTCAATTCATGTATTAATTTAGCCACAGGGTTTACGCCAAACTTTCTCATATTCGGTAGAGAAGTCTGTATGGATTCATCGCGTGCGAATAACCAGACTCTAAGCACTAATTTAGCTGAAAGTCGGGAACAACACGCGAGTAATCTGACTTCGCTCGCCGAGATTTACGCAAAAGTAGCGGACAATCTTTCTTCTGCTTTTCTCCGTAATTCACGAAATTACAATACGAACCGGACGGCTATTACACTTAATGCCGGCGACATTGTATGGAGGCGTAATTTTTCAAAATCGTCAGCTGCTGAATACTTTACAGGAAAGCTTGCTCCTCGTTTCATTAAATGTCGTGTGATCAGAGTCATCTCCATGACTACATATGTCCTACAAGACTGTGATTCTCATCATATTGGACAATATCATATAAAAGACATACTTAAATGAATTAATTTGTTCCATATTCTTGACTTAATCAGCATTACTTATGTTAGGCCATTAGTTTTCAATTAACGACACCTCTTTTATTATTTCGACCCTCATTCCTCCCTGGAGTTAATATTTATTCATAACCATTTCCTCTCATTAGGCGTCGTATTTTTGATTTTGATTTAAGGTCCACCCTCTTCAACTTAACCCTCTCTCTTTAACTTAACCCTCTAACTTATCCCTCTATAACTTAAGCTCTTAAATTCAGTCTTGAGTCGTGTTTGACTTTGAGTCGTGTTTGACTTTGAGTCGTGTTTGACTTTGAGTCGTGTTTGACTTTGAGTCGTGTTTGACTTTGAGTCGTGTTTGACTTTGAGTCGTGTTTGACTTTGAGTCGTGTTTGACTTTGAGTCGTGTTTGACTTTGAGTCGTGTTTGACTTTGAGTCGTGTTTGACTTTGAGTCGTGTTTGACTTTGAGTCGTGTTCGACTTTGAGTCGTGTTTGACTTTGAGTCGTGTTTGACTTTGAGTTGTGTTTGACTTTGAGTCGTGTTGGACTTTGAGTCGTGTCTCACTTCGAGTTTTTATCTGACTTCGAGCTTTTGTGTTCGACTCCGAGTTTTTGTTTGACTTCCTTTGAGTTTTCGTCGTATTTTTAAGTTATTTCTTAATCTCAACTCTTATTTGTTTCGTGTTGATTATTGTTCTTTGTTCCTATATATATTTAAGAATATTACTCTAGATCTATCGTTTGTTTTTCTATTCTAATGTAGGTTTAGGAGACGCATCTGAAGCTCGCACTGTTAACGTCTAAACTGGAGGCCGGCTTTCAATTTTATTCAGTATCAGCTGCACTTCGATGTTGTTGATTTGATGTATTTAGTTTAAAGTTAGTTAGGCTAGTTTATTTAATTTGTATATTATGGTTTTCACTCTTGGTTGATGCTATCCCTTTTGTGTTGTCAGTCTGTTATTGTGTTTTCAATCTGTTGTTGTGTTTTCAATCTGTTGTTGTGATGTCAATCTGTTATAGCATTGTCACCCTCTCACTGGGTTGATACATTCACTTGGGTTGATCTCTCACCTTTCTTTTAGGGTTGTCAACCACCTTTCTTTTAGGGTTGTCACTCACCTTTCCTTTAGGGTTGTCACTCACCTTTCCTTTAGGGTTGCCACTCACCTTTCCTTTAGGGTTGCCACTCACCTTTAGGGTTGCTACTCTCATTTTTTTTTACTGGGAATGGGGTACTGTAGCGTAAAACCGCTACGGTTAAAACCTCCTCCAATCCTAATGCAAACTTTTCAATAAAAAATTTTTTCTTCATAGCTGTTATTCACATTTGAACCAGGAATCGTGAAAAAATCGTCGGTTGTTTTGCCTTTTGACGGCGTCATTACATTTTTGGGACCCGATAAGTGATGGTCGACCTTATTTTTTGTGATTAATATCGAAATTATGAAGTGAAAGTTTTTTTTTGTTGGTGTAAACCCAATAAAAAATATAAAGTGTCCTAGCAAAAGTATAGTCTGTGGGTGATTTTCTGGTTAATTTGGTATGTATTGTCGTCTTTTTTCTTTTCGATCCATTTCGCACTAGTTTCATAATTAATCAAAGATTCAGCTTGCATCGGTGGTCTGAAGTTTCTTTTTTGTTTAGATCCCGTTACAAGCCAATTTTTGGCTCCACCCTACGGGCAAGCGACGTCGGTTATCGACGACGGAGGTCGGGGCGCTCTCGCCCGATATCCGAGCACATCCTGTGCCTGAGACGTCCATCTCAAAGGCCTGAAGCGAGTACGAGGTAGATGCGGACTCCGCAGCGCAGTGGCTCCGTGATTTCTACGTTACTTCCCACAGTCGTGTTCAGCCGTCCAGGAATTACCGAGTTTTCGCAGCAAGAGTTCTATTTTAAATAGTGCACCTAATTTGTATATTTCTAATCTAAAAATTCTCACGTCAAAAACTCTTTCTAACCTAAGGCCTATCAAGACGCGTTGGATGCTCTTAGTGTTTTTGTAACTAAAATTACTAATATTGCGTATTCGCCTAGCTATAACCGATTGCAATCGATTTTTTTGTTAGGTAAGTTAAAAATATTTGCATAATACTTTCGATAACATTCTTTTTCTTTCCGCTAAGTTAACCCACGCCATCACTGAAAGGTTCCCAATAATAACTAATATTTAACCTTTTTATATTTTTTTAATTAAGTACATGTTTTCTATCTTTTTCCTTTTAATCAAAATTAAACGTGTTAAGTAGCGGTTTGTGTTTTACTGTGCACTTAATTTTATTTACGCTACAGTATGTATGTATGTATGTATGTATGTATGTATGTATGTATGTGTGTGTGTATGTTCATCTGTTCCCTCATAGCTCCAAAGCTGCTTATCGGAACTCGACAAATGAGGTATCGTTAGAACCGTCTTGACCGTCCGCTGAACATAGGCTACGTGACGTGTCACAAAACTCAATGTGGCGCCCTCTAGGGCCCAAAAAGTGTTGTGTTATAAAATAAAAATAAGATAAACACATCGTGTTTGATATCATTTGAAAGGGCGTCACATGCACATTTCCATAAAATTGCTTAAATTTAAAGTGGCGCCCTCTAGTGGACAAAAAACATGTGTAAAAAAATAAAAATAAGATAGATACACCGTGTTTGGTATCATTTGAAAGGGCTTCACTTGTACTTATCAAAAATATTGCTTAAATTAAACATGGCGCCCTCTAGCGGTCAAAAAGTAATGTGTAAAAAATAAAAGTAAGTTAGATATACCGTGTTTGGTATCATTTGAAAGGGCTTCACTTGAACTTATAAAAAATAAAGTAAATAGTATAGAAGCACAGTGATTTAACACCAAAACAGTTTAAATAATAAAAGTAAAAAAAAAATAAAACCCGACTACGACAAAAAAATTAATGCTAAAAAGGATGAAACAAGATTTTCAGGATGCTGAAATAAACAAGGTTACCGAAAAAGAAGAACAAAACAAAAATAAAAGCCGTAGTCACACGTTATATAGGATATCAACCGTAACAAAACAATTAATAACGTGACGTGTGACTACGGCTTTTATTTTTGTTCTGTTCTTGTTTTTCGGTAACCTTGTTTATTTCAGCATCCTGAAAATCTTGTTTCATCCTTTTTAGCATTGATTTTTTGTCGTAGTCGGGTTTTAGTTTTTTTACTTTTTTTTTCTATATTTTCTTGTACCTTTGAAATCTTTGAATGAATTGCCCATTCAATATGCGGAATTCTATTTACGCGTTTTGCCTCCATGGTGTAGTGACCCTCTAAGATAATAGGTGGCGCTAGTGGTTGTAGAATACGGTTAATTACGCGTAATAAATACGAAACTTTACTATTTTCTTATTTATAAGTACAAAAACGGAAATATTTGGATTAAAAAAATTAAGGGTGGTATTTAACTCGTTATATATTCACGTAAAGATCTTAAAATCCACATATAGAGATTTACAGGCACTAATTATAAGTTAAGTGAAAATTATAATAAAATGATAAAAAATTACCAGTTTCTGTATTTTTCCTTTGTATTCACATAATTACCTATCTTCATGCCAAATTTGAAGTTTCTAGGTCATCTGGAACTGGGTTATAGTTTTGATCTATAGGTCAGTCATAAAAATGACGATTTTTGAACGTTAATATCTAAATAACCGTTTGAGATATGTTTATAAAATTTGGAACACATATGTATCTCGCCAGTCTCAATATATGAGCCAAATTTGACAAGTTTAGGTGGAATAGTTTTTGAGTTATGAGGTGCTCAAAAGTGGCTCCAAATGGTTACACACGGTGAGCTGCGCGCCAGTTCTTGGCTTGACACGCTCCCGTGTGTCTAGATATCTTACTAATATTATAAATGCGAAAGTTTGTGAGGATGGATGGATCGATGGATGTTTGTTACTGTTTCACGCAAAAGCTACTGAACGGATCTGAATTAAATTTGGTAAGTAGATAGTTAACATCCTGGAATAACACAGGCCCCTTTTTATACCGGTATTCCCATGAAATCGGGATTTACGCAGGAAAAAGTCAAGAGCAGAAGCTCTTATAGGTATGATCTTCATGTGAAATTTTTATCTTAAAAATTTTGTTTCTATTTATTCAGAAAGCCAAACCTTCTGCGCAAACAATGACACGAGTTTGAAGTGCGACATAAAAACACGAATAGACTCGGGCTGGGTGTGCGGGCGCATCCGGGAGGCAGAGGCAGGCGTCAAGTATGCCAGCTTTAGGGGCATCCCCTACGCCAAGCAGCCCTTGCACAAACTGCGGTTCAAGGTTTTTTTTTAATTGATTATAATATTTGCTTTGTTAAGTATTGTATATACCTATTTCATTATTGTAATTGTGAGGACTATGTAGATTATTCTTTCTTCGTTGTTTTTACTTTCATTATAATCTATTTTATGAGGTCAAGCAGTTTGAGTACTTGTGTGGCCTACCCAAATGTCCTTTACTTTGGTATTGTTCGTCAAATTGTTGGACAGGTCCGTTCAAATTTGCGTGGTTATTTCCTCAAAAGAACACCACAGACATGAACCTACATGCTTCTCATATACAAATACAAATTGTATGGACTTTAAAAGAGACTATGACCTCTGAGTTTGTTTCGGTTTTTCTTCTCAGAGTAGTCAGTTAGGAAATTGAATTGAACTGAATACATTTGTTTCAGACTACAAAATACCGGCCTCATCTAGAGCTAAACTTAACTACCAAAACGCAAAAAAACTAGACGTGGTTTTTCACGTCATGTTTTTTTGCGTGTAAAGATCGCTTTTAGCAATAAGACCGCTCATTGATACACCCTTTGTAGTTTTAAGTCCTTATTTAATTCTGTTATGGTGTACAGTAAAAAGTAAATCTATCTATCTATCTATCTATCACTTTTGTGTTATTTATAACCAATTTACAATATAAATATTTCATTTCATTTCAAGGTACTGAGTCTTGCTCATGCATGGATCATGAGGATCTAGAAAGATACCGTGCTAAAAGATACTCAGTGCTAATGACTATTTTGCCATTCCAGGAATTGCAACCATTGGATCCCTGGCCCAATGTTCGGTTAGCCACTGAGGAGGGCCCTATATGTCCCCAGTATGACGAGGTGTACGGGCGTCTTGCCAGGCCTGTGGGTATGAGCGAGTCTTGTATCCTCGCCAATGTCCACGTTCCACTCGAAACCCCCAAACCTAGGTTAGGAGCCTTCTGTCAAAAAACAGATCTACCAATCCTCGTTTTCGTACACGGAGGAGGCTTTCAAACCGGTTCAGGTGACTCCGACCTCCATGGACCCGAATATGTAGTCAGCAAAGGAGTAATTCTCATCACTTTTAATTACAGGTTAGTCTATGACCTAATTAGTTGAACATTATTACGGGTATACACTTGAAATAAATACCATGCCTTTTGAGCGAGTTTTTGTTTACTTTGTAGGCTGAACGTGTTCGGTTATCTATCCCTAAACACTGCGTCGGTGCCTGGTAACAACGGGTTGCGGGACGCGGTAACCTTGCTCAAGTGGGTGCGGAGGAACGCGCGAGCCTTCGGCGGAGACCCCGATAACGTCACCTTGGCGGGACAGAGCTGCGGCGCAGTCGCCGCACACCTCGTCGCACTATCTAAAGCATCTGTAGGATTGCTAAAAAGGTATAACTGATAACTTTCTCTCACGTAATAACGTCTTTTCGTCTATAGCACAATTATGAAATATATTTTTTACAGAGTAATATTGATGAGCGGTGTTGGCAACGGTGGCTTTTATACAGCCTCACCTGCTTACGCTCAAACTGTTGCTGCAACGTTTCTGAAAAACATTGGCATAAACGCTACTGACGCCGATGAAATACACGAACAACTGATAGATATGCCGCTTGATCAGATAATGGAGGCCAATAGGATAACGCAATTCACGACAGGGCTCGTGTCCTTCACACCTGTGGTTGAAACCGAACATCCAGAAGTCATGAGGATTCTTGACGGATATCCAGCAGAACTAATCCAACGAGGCAGAGCAAAAGATCTCCCCATGATCCTGGGCACGACAAACATTGAGTGCGAATTTTTCAAACGAAGACTTGAATATTTAAACTTTGTTGAGCGCACGGAAAAAAACCCTTTATTTGCAGTTCCACCAAACATAACTTATTCAGTGTCTGAAAGCACTGCTAATGAGCTGGCAAACATTGTGATGAGTAGATATTATCAAGGAGGTGTGACAATCGACAAGCTCATCAACTGGTGTACCAACACATTCTTCACGTACCCTGCGTTCAAGCTTGCGAAGTGGACAGCTGCTCAGGGAGGCGCACCACTCTACAAGTATCTGTTTGCCTTCAATAGTGACTTCAACGCTATAAAGTTGGGGCGCATGCTAACGTATGAAGGTGGTAGCGCCCATATTGAGGACCAGACTTTCGTACTACGCGTCAATTCTCTGATAGATCAGAACGAAAAGTCCTTTCCACCCAGAACTAGGGACGACCTCATGAAACACTGGATGACAACGTTTGTGGTAAACTTCATGCAATGCAGGTAATTTAATGATTCTTGAAAGTGGAAATGATGACGTCTTCCTGACAATTATTTTTATATCTTACCGTGTTTTCCAGTCACCCGCTCTGTCACAACCAATCAGGATGGCCGGCGACGGATAAGAAACTCAACTATCAGCTGATCAATGAACCGATGTCCATATACAACAATATCAATATAACTAAGGCACAACGGGATATGTTGGACTTCCACGATAATCTTTACGAAATGGCAAGGTAACGACAGAAATTACATTATCAGTATTTTTTACATATAATTTGTAGCTTTAGTAAAATCGAGACACAATTAAAAGTAAATTCAGCCAGTTACGTGCCCATGCTAAGACAAAGGGTTCTTTATGAGTGCGAATGGTCCGTCTGTCTGTCTGTCTGTCTGTCTGTCTGTCTGTAGATGTTAGAGGGGGGACACACATTTTACCACTTTGGAAGCGTATATCTTTTAAACGATTAGCTTTATGAAAAAGTCATTTTAGAAACCTCAATGTCATTTTCAACCGACGACAAAAAGAGGAGGTTATCAATTCGACGCATATATATTTTTTTTTTTAATGTATGATCATCGATTACTCAAAGACGGCTGAACCGATTTGGAAAATTCTTTTTTTGATTGAAAGGGTATACTTCGATATTGGTCCCATTTTCATAAACGTCAGGATCTGATGATGGGATCCTGGAGAAATCGAGGGAACTCTTCAAATATTATAGGCACACCTATGTCGTTTTGGGTATTTATTATAGTAACTTGTGCAGTTGCTCTCAAAAAGTACCATTTGAGGAAGTGGAACTGATGATGAAGACCACAGATGGCCGCCGAAACTACTCAATAATAAGTATTGAGTGGATTGCGATTCGATTACTTGAATATGGATGTTACGCACTTTATGCTCGTCACAATGCATATGGTGATGTAGAGCTGATGGTGAAGTACCAGGAGAACTCCTCAACAATTAACGGCCCAGCATTGGGAAAAGCAATATTTTGTAAAAGGTTATAAGTAGTTGATAATTAGGCTCTTGTAACTAGGTAAATTAAAAATAGACCAACTAAAAAGAGTGAAATAAAAACTTTTTACCAAAAAATTAAACCGACTCCCAAAAAACACTGCAAAGTGAAAAATAACTTTAATTTCGGAAGTCGGTGCCAAAAACGAAAATACAAACCTAAAGACACCGACTACCGAAATTAAAGTTATTTTTCACTTTGCAGTGTTTTTTGGGAGTCGGTTTAATTTTTTGGTAAAAAGTTTTTATTAAAGACCTGTCTATAGATACCACACACGTATAGGTTTCATGAAAAAAAAATATTTTCAGTATCAGTTCCATGTATGGGGAGCCCCCTTTATTTTAAATGTTTTTTAAATTTTCTCTTAAAATCGGAAAGCGGTTCACAGAATACATCTATCTACCAAGTTTTACATGTATAGTCCTAATAGTTTCGGAATAAAATGGCTGTGACATACGGACGGACGGACAGACAGACAGACAGATAGACGGACAGACATATCGAAACTATAAGGGTTCCGTTTTTTGCCATTCGGCTACGGAACCCTAATAAACGGAGTTTATAATAACATTTTTTTGTTTTCAGAAATGCCACAATGGCGTCAACCTAGTGCGTGTGAAGCAATACTTATGACGTCAGTCGTCTAGTCGTGTGTAGGAGCACTGCTAGAAAAACCACCTCCACGTTTATGATGCCAATAACTTTGATACCGTATAAACATATTTGTTTTCACATGTTATTATTATTTACTCACCAAACATGAAGAAAAGAGGGTTAGGGAAGGAAGATGTGGTCAACATCCAATTCTTTTAAGAAAATGTAAGATAATTTATTGTGAATACCTGTAGTTGTGTTGTTTTGTATTGTACTGTCTGTATTTACCTGCAACAGAAAATTTAAGTATTTATTTAAATGCATTATACAATAAGGAGGTATAGTCTTATCCTGCTAGGGTTATGGAGGTCGGATAGGCAGTCGCCATGTAAAACTAGTAATCAGCTGCATCCGGTTAGACTGAAAGCCGATATCGATAAGCATCATAGTATAATGAAATCAAAGAAATGAGATAGGCGAAGTGGTTCAGCGATTTGCAGCTGCACTATCTATCAGGGGTTCAATTGCCAAATGAAATCTGGGGGTATGGCAACGCCCCCGCCAAGTCGAGCGCGAAGCAAACACTGCCGTACCATCATTTTCTGGAACCATTTCAACGTATTTCCATGCTCCTATTTAAGAACCTCTGGATAGGTTTAGAACGCTGAAATTACCGTCATCTAGTAAGCTACAAGCACACACTTAAACCACAAAATTTCTTGTTTGTAGCTTATTTATTTCCTATGTTATGCAAAAGCAAAGTTGTGTTAATTCGACACTCACTGATTCACTAACTCACTGATCATCAAAATAGAACCAGTATTCCCAAAAACCTAGAGAGCTGAAATTTCGCACGACGGTAGGGTTTAGTGCCCATATAAAGAGAAAACTATCAAAACTAGGATCATGGAAGATCTGCAATACTTGATAAGCCCGAGGAGAAACCGGAACAGACCAGCCAAACTATTAAAGTTATCGACATGCTGTGTCACAAAATTTATCAAGCGTGGTTAGCCCTTTCGTTTGAAATTAAAAAAATTAAGGTCTAGAGTATCCAATGAAGAACCCTGAAAGCTCTGTGATGAGCCTCTTCTATTGATGTATATGAAACTGGAATCTGAAGTATATACCGTCTTAAAAAAAACAATGTCTAATAAGAAAACCTAATAATGAAAGGTCTGGACTGTGACCTAAGAAACTAATCAAGTAAAATTGATAGTTTAAAAAACACTAGAAAAACACGCTTTTATAAATGCAGAGTAAACAAAAAAAAATGTTAAGAAAACCAATAACGGATTTTCTTTAGGTTTGTTATAACCTTGAAACCTGATCGTGTTCAAAGTCTATTACATGGCTTTTCTCAAAAGTGCAAACATGACTATGATACGATATTCCATCATGGAATGCCAGTGCCTACCTTCCGGCTTCATCATCAGACCTTGAAACCTAATCCAGGTCAATGTTCATTACAAGACTTTTCTAAGAAATCCAAAACAGCTATAATACGATTTTCCATCATGAAGTTCCTGTTTATATCTTCCGGCTCCATCATCAGGTCAGTTCGACAGTACCATATTATTGTATTGTCATCAGAACTACATACAGCTGCCAATTTTCATTACGCTACGACCCTTGGAAGATGGTTAAATTGGTTACCTTAGATTCCATTACATAGTTAGTTACATACAGGTCGACCTAATAAAAGCGTGATAAAAAAAGCTTTCTGCAAAAAGAAGTGAAATCCCACCAAAAAATCCTGTAAAAAAAACTAGCTAAGTCTCGATGGAGCTGCTTGTTTATCTATAATTAATAGTTTAAAAAACCAAAACGCGCTTTTAGGACTAATGTAATGAGCAGAAATTAGAAATGTTTACTAGTAGGCAGTCCAAGGTTCCATCAGCCACCTTCCAATTCCATCGTCAGACCAGCTGGTACCAAAATGTTCTATTGTCGTCTAATCTACATATATTTGCCAAGTTTCATGATGATACAACAATTAGAAGTACGTTTAATTCAGATTCTTAGATTTTATTGCATATTTAGTTCGTTACAGATCGGCCTAATAATAAATCTATGGATTACGCGGTAATTCAAAAAGGTTAAGAAAACCGATAACAGATTTTCTTTAGGTTTGTTATAACCTTGAAACCTGATCGTGTTCAAAGTCCATTACGTGGCCTTTCTCACAAGTGCAAACTCGACTATGATACGATATTCCATCATGGAATGCCAGTGCCTATCTTCCGGCTTCATCATCAGACCTTGAAACCTAATCGTGATCAAAGTTCATTACAAGACCTTTCTAAGAAATCCAAAACAGCTATGATACGATTTTCCATCATGAAGTTCCAGTTCATATCTTCCGGCTCCATCATCAGATCAGTTCGACAGTACCATAATATTGTATTGTCATCAGAACTACATACAGCTGTCAATTTTCATTACGCTACGACCCTTGGAAGATGGTTAAATTAGTTACCTTAGATTTCATTACATAGTTAGTTACATACAGGTCGACCTAATAAAAGCGTGTTAAAAAGTACTGAAATCTCTAAGCAAAGCCAAGCCAAGTCTAAGCTTCTTTATTGCAGTTTCTTTTTTAATATACACTGGACAGCAAATAAACCGAGCCACCTAAACTAAAAAACCTACAATTATCAAAGTTATACCTACAGAAAGTGCGTTTCATGGTGATTAAAATGAAAGGAAACTCATTGAGTTTAATCAATATTTCAGTGTTTATTAAGGATTTTACAAAGAAGAGTCGTTTTCCAGTCGTGACAATCGTTAGTAATGATAAAGTGAAAAAAAAAAATTAAAGCCAAAAACAAAGATAAAATCAAAAAAAAGTTTTTGATCAATATTCCGTATTCCCTCCTCTTCTGATCTGATGATGGAGCCGGAAGATATGAACTGGAACATGAAGTTCCAGTTCATATCTTCCGGCTCCATCATCAGATCAGTTCGACAGTACCATAATATTGTATTGTCATCAGAACTACATACAGCTGTCAATTTTCATTACGCTACGACCCTTGGAAGATGGTTAAATTAGTTACCTTAGATTTCATTACATAGTTAGTTACATACAGGTCGACCTAATAAAAGCGTGTTAAAAAGTACTGAAATCTCTAAGCAAAGCCAAGCCAAGTCTAAGCTTCTTTATTGCAGTTTCTTTTTTAATATACACTGGACAGCAAATAAACCGAGCCACCTAAACTAAAAAACCTACAATTATCAAAGTTATACCTACAGAAAGTGCGTTTCATGGTGATTAAAATGAAAGGAAACTCATTGAGTTTAATCAATATTTCAGTGTTTATTAAGGATTTTACAAAGAAGAGTCGTTTTCCAGTCGTGACAATCGTTAGTAATGATAAAGTGAAAAAAAAAAATTAAAGCCAAAAACAAAGATAAAATCAAAAAAAAGTTTTTGATCAATATTCCGTATTCCCTCCCCTTGCTCGGATAACTGCCAGCATCCTTGTATTCATCGACCTTATGAGCCTGACGATAAAATCTTGAGGAATTGTATTCCACTCCTCTTCAATTGCGATTCGCAGCTCTGGAAGCCTTGTTGGAGCAGGTACCCGGGCTCGAACCCGACGTTTCAGCTCATCCCATAAGTGTTCTATCGGATTCAAGTCCGGGCTTCGAGCTGGCCAGTCCATCGTACGAATGCTGACGTCGCGTAGATACTGGGTCACCACATGAGCAACATGAGGCCGTGCATTATCATGCATCAATTGCATATCCTGTCCGATATATCCTGCGTAAGGTACCACATGGTCTGCGAGGATTTCAGTAATGTAGCGATGAGAAGTCAGTCCACGTGTACGGCCCGTCGGTTCGATGAAAACTAACGATGTATGTGCTGTTAACGAGATGCCGCCCCAGACCATTACAGATCCTCCTCCATAAGCAACAGTTTCCTCGATGCAACACTGAGAATAACGTTCTCCAGGGCGACGATATACTCTCTGACGTCGATCACTTCCATGTAGACTCACCCTGGTCTCATCAGTGAAGAGTAGATTACTCCACTGCTCTAATGTCCAATCCCTATGCTCTCGAGCAAATTCAAGTCGTGCTCGACGGTGTGCTACCGTTAATGCTGGGCCTGTTGCAGCTCTTTTTGGGGTCAGGTCCCGTTCAGCAAGTCTCCTTCTGACGTTATCTGAACTTATGACCGCTTGGCGTTCGTCACGCAGACTTTGTTGGACTTGAACTGCGTTGAGGTGGCGATTTCGCAGAACAGTAAGGTGGATATAACGATCATCTGCTGCTGATGTAGCCCTAGGTCTGCCCGTACCTGGACGGCGATCGAATGCTCCAGTCTCTAGGTATCGTCTGTAAACTCGTTGCACCGAAGATCTGCTGATTCGAAGCCTTCGAGCGACTTCAGGTTGCGCAATGCTTGCTTGAAATAATGCTACAGCTTGAGCTGCTTCCTGAGGTGTTGTATCCATTATTAATCGTAAAAAGTAGCAAAAACCCGCGTCTGAGCAAACGATGGACAAAAACTAAAGAAATGATAAGAAATATCCGACTACCCTCATTGTAGAGAAAAATAACGCTAATTTCAAACTCTGGTGAAAACAGAGCAAATCGTTAGCATTGTGTTTGTTGCTTGATTACAATGTGAGTTGACGGTACTTTCGAATTAATTTGTAGTCATTTTAATCACCATGAAACGCATTTTTGTAGGTATATCTTTGATAGTTGTAAGTTTTATACTTTTTGAGAAAATCGAATCAGAGTTCCTAGGTAGCGGGTGGCTCGGTTTATTTGCTGACCAGTGTATTTAGATTTTATGTGACTTGGCCGTTGACTTGGATGTGTCAACAAGTAAATGTGCATAAAGAATGTTCAACGGCCAGTCAGTGCTTTTTCAACCGACTACAAAAAAAAGAGGAGGTCATCATGTCGACGCGTTTTTTTTTAACACGCTTTTATTAGGTCGACCTGTATGTAACTATGTAATGGAATCTAAGGTAACTAATTTAACCATCATCCAAGGGTCGTAGCGTAATGAAAATTGGCAGCTGTATGTAGTTTTGATGACAATACAATAATATGGTACTGTCGAGCTGATCTGATGATGGAGCCGGAAGATATGAACTGGAACTTCATGATGGAAAATCGTATCATAGCTGTTTTGGATTTCTTAGAAAAGTCTTGTAATGAACTTTGACCACGATTAGGTTTCAAGGTCTGATGATGAAGCCGGAAGATAGGCACTGGCATTCCATGATGGAATATCGTATCATAGTCGTGTTTGCACTTGTGAGAAAGGCCACGTAATGGACTTTGAACACGATTTCAGGTTTCAAGGTTATAACAAACCTAAAGAAAATCCGTTATCGGTTTTCTTAATTTTTTTTTGTTTTTACGTGCATTTGTAAAAGCGTGTTTTTCTAGTATTTTTAAAACTATTAATTTTTATTTATTTATGTATGATCACCGATTACTCGAAGACGTCTGATGATGGGATCCTGGAGAAATCGAGGGAACTCTTAAAATATTATAGGCACACCTATAGTGATTTGAGTATTTTTTATAGTAACTTGTCTAGTTGCATTCGAAAAGCACCATTTGTGAGGTGGACCTGATGATGAAGACCACAGATGGCCACTGGAACTACTGAATATATAAGTAGGAATAACAAGTATTTCATGTGTTTCGCTTCGATTACTTGAATGTGGTTATTAAGCCCAATATGCTCGTCACAATGCATATGGTGAAGTGAAGCTGATGGTGAAGTATCAGGAGAACTCCTCAACAATTAACGGCCCAACATTAGGAAAGGCAATATTTTGTAAATGATTATAAGTAGTTGACATTTAGCCTCTTGTAACTAGGTAAATTAAAAATCGATCAACTAAAAAGAGTAAAATAAAAACTTTTTACCAAAAAATTAAACTGACTCCCAAAAAACACTGCGAAGTGAAAAATAACTTTCGAAAGTCGGTGCCAAAAACCAAAATACAAAACTAAAGACACCGACTGCCGAAATTAAAGTTATTTCTCACTTTGCAGTGTTTTTTGGGAGTCGGTTTAATTTTTTGGTAAAAAGTTTTTTTTAACTAATATCATTTATGATGTTTGTACACTGACAGGCCTAAATATTTCCTTTAATTAAATCATCTCCTTTAAGTTCTGTACATTCAAAGGTGGTATGTAAGAGATTGCCCTGTGCGATAAGATCTCCCATTATACATTAGTTTAATTATTTATTATTGACTATACTGGGTTGCATGTCCTGAGTTCGTTTCTCGCACCGATCGGGACCAATGTTTGTGGAAATATTTGTTCCGGGTCTGGGTGATTGTAATAATACCTAGTGCGGGGCACAGGAATTAAAAAAATGTGTATCCTTATAAAGGGTCTTTCAACAAGCACGGGTCGATGTTGAAATTAAATAAAACAAGCTGTATGTGAGATATTAAAGAAATTATTTTTTTATTTGAAAGGCCCATTTATGCCATTATTTATTAAATATGACATCGTTTAAATGTCCACCGCGGCTTCGAACAGTGGCACAGGTCCGAGAGGTCTAATTTTCAATTACTCTACTGCATAGATCCGCAGCGTTATGTTGACTTTCAGGGCATCGGTTGATTGCAGATTATTGGCATAGACCTGCGACTTGAGAAAACTCCACAAAAAAAGTGTAGCGGGGTCAAATCGCACGATCTTGGTGGCCAATTCACGTCACCTCTGCGAGAGGTAACCCTACCCTCGAACCGTTCATGCAGAATGTCCATTGTGTCGCTCGCTGTGTCAAAAGAAATAGTTAATCATTGATCTGTAGCGCTTGCCGTTGACAGTAATGGCCTCGCCATCATCGCTTTCGAAGAAGTACGGACCAATGACGCCTCCGGACCAAAATCCGCACCAAACAGTAACTTTTTGTGGATGCATTACCACCTGGTAAACCTCATGTGGGTTGTGATCATCCCATATACGGCAATTTTGCTTAATAACAAAACCATTCATCCAAAAATGCGCCTCGTCGCTAAAGATGATTTTTCGGCCAAAATCGGGGTCCTCTTTCAAACGTTCTGTAGCCCAGTCAGCGAACAAACGGCATTGTCTATGGTCATTCACTTTGAGCTCCTGGGTCAGTTGGATCTTGTACGGGTGTAGGCCCAAGTCCTGACGCAAAATTCGCCAAGTTGAAGTCTGCGAAAGGCCAAGTGCACGGCGAGAAATCTACTACCTCGGAGTCTCCTGCACACTCTCACGAACAGCAGCGATGTTCTCGGCCGATCTGGCGTTCCTTTGACTTAAGGGTGTTGGTTGGTTGTTTACAGAACCAGTCGTCACAAATTTGGTCACCAAACGTTGGAGTCGACTTTGAAGGGCCACCGCGTCTGCCGTAAAATAGACGTAATGCGCGCAACGTTTGCACTAACGAACACTAATTTTGATAATAAAGTTTTATCATTTGGACGTGCTGCTCAATCGTGTAATTTGCCATGATGATTTGGCATCAGTAACTGAAGAAATAACAACGCATTTGACAGATGCCGCCAAAACAACATGGCAGCCACAAACTGTCAACATCGACCCGCCTTATTTGAAAGAAAGTGTACAATAAAGTATATACACAAAGCAATTGACGAGAATTTCTTTAGTTTCTTGCAAATGAATACACATAATCTATTTATCGATGATAGCCAGCAACAATTCACAAGATGACTAAATTCTCGTATTTCTAATGATTATTCGTTATTAACTCCACCTTCCCTACAATTTGACATAAATTCTCGCTGAGACTATGTTGCAATTACAACTGGAATTTGAAAGCTTTTTAAATAGGTAAGAGAGATGACCTTCATACCGCAAGTTCAGCTGTGGCTTACTATCGTATAAATTTTGTTATCTGTTTGATAACCTACTTTGCAGGAAAAAGGCTGGCAAAATTCTAAACATACCTTGAATTTTTCCGATCCCCTTATATCTATAGTTTCATATAAAATATATTACAGGTGATGTAGCACAAAATAAACAGCAGAGCTTTCCTTATCAAAGCCATAGAGAGCCTGATAAAAATTGGTATTACTGAACTCCGATAAGTACCCTAATCGTAGTACTGGCAACACCAGCATTGAAAGTCCAAAAATATTTTAACCTTGAATTTAAAGCGAATTATATTGTAGACGAGCTTACATTAGTTCAGATTTTTTTAGTCATTAACATTATAAGACTTAGTTTATTTTTTTTTTTGTCTCCCATCACACTGCAATCTGTCGCCACAGGGACATTTATCAGTGGGTTTGTTAATTTTAGTATTGGCATGCTCGGTATGCGACTCGTATCGCATCCTACTTTACTTCACTAATGTAATTTAAGTGTGTCTTGGGGCATTCTCCGTTTCAATCTGCGAATTTTAGTGGTCTCTTCCATCAATACATTGGCCAAGCTGTTCGGATGGTTTTTAATTCTTTCCTTGTAGGTACTTGTATGAAGGAGTATTTCCTGTTTGACTGTGGTCATGTGCAAGTCGTGATGAAGTTGATCATTTGTGACGAACCAGGGGGCACCGGTTATCGTCCTCAACATTTTATTTTGGAATCTTTGTATGATTTCAATGTTGGAATGGAAGGCTGTTCCCCAGAGTTGTATTCCGTAAGTCCAAATCGGTTTAAGGATCGTTTTGTAGAATAGTAGCTTGTTGCTTAGCGACAGTTGTGAGCGGCGACCTATTAGCCAATACAGGTTACGTAGTTGTATTCCTAATTGTTTCCTTTTTGTGAAAATATGTTTTTGCCAGGTGAGTCGCTTATCAAGGTGTAGTCCTAAATACTTGACATGGTCTGATTCTGGGACCTGTAAGTTATTTAGTTTGACGGATGGGCAAGTGCCTCTTCTTAGAGTAAAGGTAACATTTACAGATTTTGTCTCATTAGCCTTGATTCTCCATTTTTTTAACCAGGTGGATATATCATTAAGCCCACGCTGTAAGAGTTTCGCCGCCTCAACTGGGTCTGGGTGGGTTGCCAAGATTGCGGTGTCGTCAGCAAAAGTACCAGTGGTGATACACTCTGAAGTTGGTAGATCAGATGTGTAAATAAGGTACAAAGTTGGGCCCAGCACGCTGTCTTGTGGTACTCCTGCTTTAACAGGACAGAGAGATGAGAGCGCTTCACCGTTTTGGACTAGAAAGTACCTGTTTTCCAAAAATTATTTCAAAATTTTGTACATATAGGTTAGGTTAGTTTAATTAAGATTTTATTTGTAATTTACCCATTATGATTACTGCGAGTGAGGCGGTTCTCAGTTCGTCGGAATCTTTTTTTTAATGTATGTTCCCCGATTACTCGAAGACGGCTGGAGCAGTTTAGAAAATTCTTTTTTTTTCGAAAGAGTATTTTTTGTAGTTGGTATCATTGTCATCACGTCAGGATCTGATGATGGAATCGTGGAAAAATTGAGGGAACTCTTCAAATATTTTGGGCACACCTACAGCGATTTGGATATTTATCATAGTAACTTGTGGAATTCCTCGAAAAGCACCATTTGGTGAAGTGGAACTGATGATGAATACCAGAGATGGCCACCGGAACTACTTAATAATAAGTAGGTATTTCGTGGGTTGTGATTCGATTACTTGAGCACTTTATGCTTATCACAATGCATATGGTGAAGTGGAGCTGATGGTGAAGTACCAGGAGAACTCCTCAAAAATTAACGGTTCTGCATCGGGAAAATATTTTGTAGTTAGTAGTTGACATTTAGGCTTTTGTAACTAGATAAGTTACAAACCGACCATCTAAAAAGTGTAAAAAAAACGTTTTTAACTAAAAATAAAACCGACTTCCATCTTTTTTTCACATTGAAAAACCATAAATAACTTTAATTTCGGAATTCATATTTAAAACAAAAGTGAAAAGTCATCACCTGGCAATGCTTGTTTCATCGTATCATCAGAAGTTTAAAGTTTCACGTAATGGTAAGCGCTAATGTAGTCGAATATGAAGCACGCCTGCCTATTTGCAAAGACCCACGGGTTATAGCTCCCAGTAAACATTGACTCTGGTAAGGAATCCCACCTTAGGTGTGCACACAATGAAACAATTCCCAAAACGTTTTGAAAGGATGGGTGAAATGTCCATCAAGTAACGATGGCGCATCGCCTTTCGAAACTACTACGACTAGTTCGTGATTATACTAAACCAAACAATCCGTATTTTACCTTGATTTCTGTCCTGAAGAAAGGAAAGGATATTGACACAAAGTTTTTGTCATTCTCGCTACTTTTACAACGAAAGCAGATAAACAATAGATTTTGTGAGCGATTGTCCCACTTCATCGATCTCCCGGCCGAGCAGCCATCGCGTCCGTCAGTGCGGCACCGCGTGTGATCAGCGCAAGCGACCTGCTACACAACTACACTAAAAGGTTAGTGACGGAAGGTCTTTAAACGACAGATATTTAGAGTATTATATCTTCATTAATAATAATAATTCAGCCTATTACGTTTCCATTACGGTGCGGGTTGGTAAATGTCATATCTTAGAATTTTTGCTCTAAGAAGATGCCGGTTTCCTTACTTTGTTTTCCTTTACCAAGTTGAGAGCAGTGGTGATGATATACTTTACGCAAAATAAAGTACCTGACTGGGATCGAACCCACGACCTGCAACTCGCAACTACTCTCAAGTTAGGCTCGTAACCAGTGGGCGACCACTGTTCTTTTTCACTGCATAGAAAGACCATGATAAATCTATCATCATCATCTTAAAGCGTGAGGTTTGTGATATTTCGTATTGTTGCATTTGGTGATACGAAAAGGGGGAGGGGGAGTACCTACATAAAAACTAGCAATGTGGGTAGAATTCACATTGTCTTGTCAATCCTCCAATTAAGTTAAATATGCTTGTCTGGAGTGGGTTGACGGCAACAGTGTAATGGGTGGAGTTCCCTCGATTACAATTCCGACACCTTAGTACATGGTAGTTACGCGGATATTTAAAAAATTGGCCAATAATATTATATAATATGTATATATATTTTTGACAATGAAAAAACCTAACAAATTTCTTAAAAACTAGCTTATTTACATTTTTTACAACTACGCTAAATAACTTTGTTTTTCATAGTGTTTGTATGCATTACAAAGTTATATTTGCGGTTTTATTAAAAATGCTGTATCTCAAAAAGTAAAAACTGCTAACCCGATCTCGTTCAAACCAATTTTGGTTGAAAGTTTACATTAAGATCTATAGACATATTTTTTTTAGATTTTTCACTACATTATTATAGAAGTTAGAGGGGACACACACACACATTTTACCACTTTGGAAGCTTATATCTTTTAAACGATTAACTTTATGAAAAAGTGGTTTAAGAAACCTCAATGTCATTTTAAAGACCTGTCTATAAATACCACACGCGCATAGGTTTCATGAAAAAATAAATTTTCAGTTTTAGTTCTCTGTATGGGGTAAAATTAAAAAATATTTAAAATAAAGGGGGGCTCCCCTTTATTTTAAATATTTTTTAATATTTTTCTTAAAATCGGAAAGCGGTTCACAGAATACATCTACCTACCAAGTTTTACATGTATAGTCCTAATAGTATCGGAATAAAATGGCTGTGACATACGGACGGACGGACGGACAGACGGACAGACATGTCGAAACTATAAGGGTTCCGTTTTTTGCCATTCAGCTACGGAACCCTAAAAAAACAGACACAATAAAAACAGTGTGATGATAAGCAATTATTTGTTTTTTTGACCAGATTTTCATACAAAAATAAATATATTTAAATTGAACGCCCTAAATGTTACGAAGTCTATGCGAAGCAATAGAAAGCGATAGTATAAATCGCTTTTTCATACATACGTAACATTTAGGGCGTTCAATTTAAATATTTTTATTTTTTTATGAAAATCTGGTGAAATAAAAAAAAAATTTAGCAAAAAATAGAACCGACTTCCATAAAAGAACACTACAAAGGCAAAAATAACTTTAATTTCGGAAGGCGGTGTCTAAAACGAAAATATATACAAAACTAAAGACACCGCCTTCCGAAATTAAAGTTATTTTTAACCGACTTCAAAAAAAGGAGGTTTAATATTCGTCTTGAACTTTTTTTTTTTTTTTATGTATGTTACCTCGTAACTCGGAGACGGCTGGACCGATTTGAAAAATTCTTTTTGCGTTCGAATAGGTATAGTTTCTAGTTGGTCCCATTGTTACGAAATCAGGATCTGATGATGGAGTCCTGGAGAAATCGAGGGAACTCTTCAAATATTATAGGCACACCTATAGCGTTTTGGGTATTTCTTATAGTACCTTGAGCAGTTGCTTCCGAAAAGTACCATTTGGGGAAGTTGAACTGATGATGAAGACCACAGATGGCCACTGAAACTCCTCAATAATAAGTATTTCGTGGATTGCGATTCGATTACTTGAGTACGGATGTTAAACACTTTATGCTCGTCACAATACATATGGTGATGTAGAGCTGATGGTCAAGTACCAGGAGAACTCCTCAAAAATTAACGGCTATGCATCGGGAAAAGAAAAATTTTGTAAAAGGTGATAAGTTGTCCACATTATGGCTTTTGTAACTAGATAAATTACAAACCGACCCACTAAAAAGCGTGAAAAAAAAATTTTTAGCAAAAAATAGAACCGACTTCCATATCAAAACACTACAAAGGCAAAAATAACTTTAATTTCGGAAGGCGGTGTTTTTCGTTTTGTATATATTTTTGTTTTTGACACCGCCTTCCGAAATTAAAGTTATTTTTGCCTTTGTAGTGTTTTGATATGGAAGTCGGTTCTATTTTTTGCTAAAAATTTTTGCCTTTGTAGTGTTCTGATATGGAAGTCGGTTCTGTTTTTTGCAAAAAAATTTCACGCTTTTTATTGGGTCGGTTTGTAATTTATCTAGTTACAAAAGCCATAATGTCAACAACTTATCACCTTTTACAAAATATTGCTTTTCCTGATGCAAAGCCGTTAATTTTTGAGGAGGTCTCCTGGTACTTGACCATCAGCTCTACATCACCATATGTATTGTGACGAGCATAAAGTGTTTAACATCGCGTAACAAACGCGCGTATCTTGTATGTATGTATCATGTATGTTTGTAATATTCTTTATTACCATATATCTCCAGAACCGCTGAACGGATTCACACAATTGAGATATCGTCAGATTTGTCTTAACAGCCCGAGTGTTCTTAGACAGGTGACATTAAAAAAAATTAAACATGGCGGCTGTGCGAAGCCATTATACATGGCGAAAAAAAATTTTTTTTCAAATACTGCAATATGGGTATCAAATTAAAGGGCTTAACGTAAGGCTTTCAAAAAGTATATCATGTTTATCTTTAGTGTAATACTAGCAAAATAACACAATGAGAAAGTTTAAAAATATGGACTCACTTTCTGAATCCGGTGGAGTGCCAATGTGACACGACCGGGAAAACTAAAAAATTGTTAATTAATATTTTAATTAAAAAGTTGAAAAAAAAAAACTTAGGCTTAAAAGGCGGACCCACCCCATTTTCAACCGACGACCAAAAGAGGAGGTTATCAATTCGACGCGTATACAGGGTTAATTGTAAAACACCAAAAACCTCTCAGGGCTATGTTACTAACATCATAATCAACAACTTTTGTTCTATGACTTTTAAAAATTCGTCATATTTTTAACCGACTTCTAAAAAAGGAGGTTTACAATTCGTCTTGAACTTTTTTTTTTTTTTATATGTATGTTACCTCATAACTCGGAGACGGCTGGACCGATTTGAAAAATTATTTTTGCGTTTAAATGGGTATACTTTCTAGTTGGTCCCATTGTTACGAAATCAGGATCTGATGATGGGATCTTGGAGAAATCGAGGGAACTCTTCAAACATTATAGGCACACCTATAGCGTTTTGGGTATTTCTTATAGTACCTTGAGCAGTTGCTTCCGAAAAGTACCATTTGGGGAAGTTGAACTGATGATGAAGACCACAGATGGCCACTGAAACTCCTAAATAATAAGTATTTCGTGGATTGCGATTCGATTACTTGAGTATGGATTTTAAACACTTTATGCTCGTCACAATACATATGGTGATGTAGAGCTGATGGTCAAGTACCAGGAGACCTCCTCAAAAATTAACGGCTTTGCATCAGGAAAAACAATATTTTGTAAAAGGTGATAAGTTGTTGACATTATGGCTTTTGTAACTAGATAAATTACAAACCGACCCACTAAAAAGCGTGAAAAAAAATTTTTTTGCAACAAATAGAACCGACTTCCATATCAGAACACTACAAAGGCAAAAATAACTTTAATTTCGGAAGGCGGTGTCTTCAGTTCTGTATATATTTTCGTTTTTGACACCGCCTTCCGAAATTAAAGTAATTTTTGCCTTTGTAGTGTTCTGATATGGAAGTCGGTTCTATTTTTCGCTAAATTTTTTTTTTATTTCACCAGATTTTCATAAAAAAATAAAAATATTTAAATTGAACGCCCTAAATGTTACGTATGTATGAAAAAGCGATTTATACTATCGCTTTCTTTTGCTTCGCATAGACTTCGTAACATTTAGGGCGTTCAATTTAAATATATTTATTTTTTTATGAAAATCTGGTCAAAAAAAAACAAATAATTGCTTATCATCACACTGTTTTTATTGTGTCTGTTTTTTTAGGGTTCCGTAGCCGAATGGCAAAAAACGGAACCCTTATAGTTTCGACATGTCTGTCCGTCTGTCCGTCCGTCCGTCCGTCCGTATGTCACAGCCATTTTATTCCGATACTATTAGGACTTTACATGTAAAACTTGGTAGGTAGATGTATTCTGTGAACCGCTTTCCGATTTTAAGAAAACAATTAAAAAATATTTAAAATAAAGGGGAGCCCCCCTTTATTTTAAATATTTTTTAATTTTACCCCATACAGAGAACTAAAACTGAAAATTTATTTTTTCATGAAACCTATGCGCGTGTGGTATTTATAGACAGGTCTTTAAAATGACATTGAGGTTTCTTAAACCACTTTTTAACCGACTTCTAAAAAAGGAGGAGGTTCTCAATTCGGATGTTTGTATTTTTTTTTTTTTTTTTTTTTTTAATGTTTGTCCACGCATAACTCCGTCGCTTGCCAACCGATTTGAAAAATTCTTTTTTTGTTGGAAAGGGTATACTTCCCAAATGGTCCCATGAAAATTTTATCGAAATCGGACGAGCCGTTTCTGAAAAATCAAAAAAAGTCGAAAAAACTAATTTACCTTGATGATCTTTTCGTTTACTCTGCATTGCGTTTTTTGTTCGCGCATAACTCCGTCATTTACGAATCGATTTGGAAAATTCACTGACCCACTAAAAAGCGCGAAAATAAAAACTTTTTTGCAAAAAATAAAACCGACTTCCATATCAAAACACTACAAAGCCAAAAATAATTTTAATTTCGGAAGGCGGTGTGAAAAAAAAAAAGAAAATACAAAACCAACAACACCGACTACCGAAATTAAAATTATTTTTGGCTTTGTAGTGTTTTGATATGGAAGTCGGTTTTATTTTTTGCAAATAAGTTTTTATTCATAAAGTTAATCGTTTAAAAGATATAAGCTTCCAAAGTGGTAAAATGTGTGTGTGTGTCCCCTCTAACTTCTATAATAATGTAGTGAAAAATCTAAAAAAAATATGTCTATAGATCTTAATGTAAACTTTCAACCAAAATTGGTTTGAACGAGATCGGGTTAGCAGTTTTTACTTTTTGAGATACAGCATTTTTAATAAAACCGCAAATATAACTTTGTAATTCATACAAACACTATGAAAAACAAAGGTATTTTAGTAACAAAAAGAATTTTTCAAATCGGTCGAGCCGTCTCCGAGTTATGAGGTAACATATATAATTTTTATATATATATATATATAATTTTGCTAAAAATATTTTTTTCACGCTTTTTAGTGGGTCGGTTTGTAATTTATCTAGTTACAAAAGCCAAAATGTCTACTACTTATCACCTTTTACAAAATATTGCTTTTCCCGGTGCAGAGCCGTTAATTTTTGAGGAGTTTTCCTGGTACATCACCATCAGCTCTACTTCACCATATGCATTGTGACGAGCATAAAGTGCTTAACATCTATATTCAAGTAATCTAATCGCAATCCACGAAATACTTATTATTGAGTAGTTTCGGTGGCCATCTGGGGTCTTCATCATCAGTTCCACTTCCTCAAATGGTGCTTTTCGAGAGCAACTGCACAAGGTACTATAAGAAATACCCAAAACGCTATAGGTGTGCCTATAATATTTGAAGAGTTCTCTCGATTTCACCATGATCCCATCATCAGATCCAAACGTGACGACAATGGGACCAACTAGAAAGTATACCCTTTCAAACAAAAAAAGAATTTTCTAAATCGGTCCAGCCATCTCCGAGTAATGAGGTAACATAAATAAAAAAAAAAAAAAAAAAAGTTCAAGACGAATTGTAAACCTCCTTTTTTGAAGTCGGTTAAAAAGTGATAATAGTCTTAATTTCATGAATTAAAATGCAGTATTTTGTTATTATGGTAACAGGTATTGAATAAAAATCTTTTTAGCAAAAAATAGAACCGACTTCCATATAAAAACACTACAAAGGCAAAAATAACTTTAATTTCGGAAGGCGGTGTCAAAAACGAAAATATATACAAAACTTAAGACACCGCCTTCCGAAATTAAAGTTATTTTTGCCTTTGTAGTGTTTTTATATGGAAGTCGGTTCTATTTTTTGCTAAAAAGATTTTTTCACGCTTTTTAGTGGGTCGGTTTGTAATTTATCTAGTTACAAAAGCCAAAATGTCAACTACTTATCACTTTTTACAAAATATTGCTTTTCTCGGTGCAGAGCCGTTAATTTTTGAGGAGTTCTCCTGGTACTTGACCATCAGCTCGACATCACCATATGTATTGTGACGAGCATAAAGTGTTTAACATCCATATTCAAGTAATCTAATCGCAATCAACGAAATACTTATTATTGAGTAGTTTCGGTGGCCTTCTGGGGTCTTCGTCATCAGTTCTACTTCCTCAAATGGTGCTTTTCGAGAGCAACTGCACAAGGTACTATAAGAAATACCCAAAACGATATAGGTGTGCCTATAATATTTGAAGAGTTCCCTCGATTTCTCCTTGATCCCATCATCAGATACTGATTTCGTAACAATGGGACCAACTAGAAACTATACCCATTCAAATGCAAAAAGAATTTTTCAAATCGGTCCAGCCGTCTCCGAGATATGAGGTAACATACATAAAAAAAAAAAAAAAAAAAAAAAAAAGTTCAAGACGAATTGTAAACCTCCTTTTCTTGAAGTCGGTTAAAAACGACCCTATTTAGTAAATTCAGTTGTTAACCCATTCATTCTTTCAAAAATGCAATATTTAGATTGGATTTACCTTCATTTGATATAATGGAACGCAATTTATCTATCTTTGAAAAAAATTTATATTAGGCCGCTTGCGGGCTTTACTTGGTGACACAATTTAAATAGAATTATCCATGGGAATTGGCTAAAAACAAAAAGAAACAATAATAATGCAGGAGGGTACCGTGCTACTATCGCAATGTTTACGTCAACTGACGGCCATGTTGAACAAATGCAATTGTCTGATTGGCTTTCATGGACTTAACTACATTTGAAAAAAACTGTCTCATGGATCTATCTGATTTAGATAAAATATTATTGTTTTAACTGTTTATTTCTCATGAATTTCTCACGATTTCTACGTAACTGATAAAATAGTTTAAAAATATTTTTTTTTTCCTTTTTTTGATACTAAAATCTTAAAAATGTTCAGAAATGGATTTATCCGAGTTTGAAGTTAAGCGACACAATTCCTCTTGAACTTTTTTTTTTATGTATGTTATCTCATAACTCGGAGACGGCTGGACCGATTTGAAAAATTCTTTTTGCGTTTGAATGGGTATACTTTCTAGTTGGTCCCATTGTTACGAAATCAGGATCTGATGATGGGATCCTGGAGAAATCGTGAGAACTCTTCAAATATTATAGGCACACCTATAGCGTTTTGGGTATTTCTTATAGTACCTTGAACAGTTGCTTCCGAAAAGTACCATTTGGGGAAGTTGAGCTGATGATGAAGACCACAGATGGCCACTGAAACACCTCAATAATAAGTATTTCGTGGATTGCGATTCGATTACTTGAGTACGGATGTTAAACACTTTATGCTCGTCACAACACATATGGTGATGTAGAGCTGATGGTCAAATATCAGGAGAACTCCTCAAAAATTAACGGCTATGCATCGGGAAAAGCAATATTTTGTAAAAGGTAATAAGTTGTTGACATTATGGCTTTTGTAATTAGATAAATTACAAACCAAACCACTAAAAAGCGTGAAAAAAAAATTTTAGCTACAAATAGAACCGACTTCCATATCAAAACACTACAAAGCCAATAATAACTTTAATTTCGGAAGGCGGTGTCTTTAGTTTTGTATATATTTTCGTTTCTGACACCGCCTTCCGAAATTAAAGTTATTATTGGCTTTGTAGTGTTTTGATATGGAAGTCGGTTCAATTTTTTGCTAAAAATATTTTTTGCAAAACCTGTTGTAAGAAAATAACATTGGTGACATTTACAAGTTCAAATTATTTACACATGTCATTTGCTGTGCTAGATCATTCCACTTCAAGATTCATAATACATTATTTAATTATTTATTTATTTATGTACACACTTGACACGTATAAAGGAAAAAATTAAATACAGACAAAAGAGCACAAAGGTGCTGCTTTCTTCCTAAGAAATTTCTTCCAGCAGACCTGCGACAGGAGAGTTGAAGAGGAGATGATAGACACAGTGTGTATAAATACTAATTACGATATAAAACATACTTAGCTATAAAATTAAACTAAAATGATATATTTAATAAATATATACATACATATAGAATTAAAATACATGCTATAAAAATATATACCTATAATAAATATATAAAATTACGGGATGTTAGATAGGTCATCATTCATCCATCTTTGACCTGCTTTTTGAAAATAGTAATGGATTTAGCTTCGCGGATTTTAGCGGAAAGTGAGTTCCACAGTCGTACTGCATGAAAGGAGAAGGAGTGGGAATAGAAACAGGTTTTTTGGGATGGGAAATTGAGATGGAGTTTAAGGTGGGATCTACAAAGGGCATCAGTAGGACGAGTGAATGAAAAACGATCGCGCAGGTAGCTAGGATATGCAGGATTGAATAGGATGTTGTACAGAAGGAATAATATTCGAGTGTTCCTGCGAAGACGGATAGGGAGCCACTTGAGATCCTTGCGAAACTGAGAGACATGATCGTATTTCCTCAGACCAAAAACAAAGCGAATACACAAGTTTTGCAAGCGCTCAAGCTTACATAAGAGCTCCTCAGTGGCATCCAAATAGCAGGCATCGGCATAATCAATAATCGGCTGAATTAAAGTTTTAGCTAAAGAGATTTTAGTTTTGAAAGGCAAGAAGCTTTGAAGGGATTTTAAAGAGTGGAAGGAAAAGTGCACCTTACGACTAACCTCACTTACTTGCGCTCGCCAAGAAAGATTGCTGTCAAGTAATACACCAAGATTCTTTGCAATATCCGTGTACGCAATGACCGAGCCGTTAAGGGATAATGGCCTCAAAGAGGAAGTGTCAAGTGCAGAGCGATAGTATCGACTACCTAATTAATTATTATTTTGAAATGAAATAGCTAGACAATTTTCTAGCAAAGGTCAAAATGGCGATGTATCAACTCCACGAAAATGTGTGAAGCAGCCATGAAGTAGCTGAATCTAAAATATCGATTATTAAAAAATTTTTTTGCAAAAAATAGAACCGACTTCCATATCAAAACACTACGACACGACACGAATGTACGACAATACAGTATATAATTTGGGCGCAACGTTTAGGAGAAAATGTAAATTTTAATTACTCAACAACGTTATTTACCGAACGGGCGCGCGAATTGTTGATACTTTTGCAGATTTGCTGAACGGTGTTTCATTTCAATAATTTGTTAGATAATGTAGATTAGTTTATTCGTATTTGCTTTATTTTGGTACCATTTATGTATTTATTAAAATACGTGTGTAGTCTACATTTTTAAGGTTCTTAACGTTGTGTAGGCACAATTCAATTTCTTTTTATGATATGTCAATAAATAGGTTTTTTAAATAGTTTAAGTAATTTAACGAGTAGGTGTATATATCAGTTTTTGTATTTACTACCTATTAAAGTTTCTTTTTTTATGTTCTATTGATAGCTATCTAATGATAGCCGGGACCAACGGCTTAACGTGCTTTTCGAGGCACGGTGGTATCACACCGTAAACTTCCAAACTCTGGGCTACTACTGACATTATATTTTAGCTCTTTTTGGCCCGCGTGAGTCGCGCTTGCGACCACTTGACCAACAGGCCAGTTCTTCTTCCTGTTCTTTAATTTAAAATCTTTATTAAGTGAATAAATTCTAATATAATAGGTGGTTAAGTATTACTAGGTGAGATGTCTATAGATGTTTATTTCTTTTAATTTGTAGTTATTGGATTAGCAAGTTTCTTTGTAATTTTTAACCGACTTCAAAAAAAGGAGGTTTACAATTCGTCTTGAACTTTTTTTTTTTTATGTATGTTACCTCGTAACTCGGAGACGGCTGGACCGATTTGAAAAATTCTTTTTGCGTTCGAATGGGTATAGTTTCTAGTTGGTCCCATTGTTACGAAATCAGGATCTGATGATGAAATCTTGGAGAAATCGAGGGAAATCTTCAAATATTATAGGTACACCTATAGCGTTTTGGGTATTTCTTATAGTACCTTGAGCAGTTGCTTCCGAAAAGTACCATTTGGGGAAGTTGAACTGATGATGAAGACCACAGATGGCCACTGAAACTCCTCAATAATAAGTATTTCGTGGATTGCGATTCGATTACTTGAGTACGGATGTTAAACACTTTATGCTCGTCACAATACATATGGTGATGTAGAGCTGATGGTCAAGTACCAGGAGAACTCCTCAAATATTAACGGCTATGCATCGGGAAAAGCAAAATTTTGTAAAAGGTGATAAGTTGTCGACATTATGGCTTTTGTAACTAGATAAATTAGAAACCGACCCACTAAAAAGCGTGAAAAAAAAATTTTTACCAAAAAATGGAACCGACTTCCATATCAAAACACTACAAAGGCAAAAAAACTTTTTAGCAAAAAATAAAACCGACTTCCATATAAAAACACTACAAAGGCAAAAATAACTTAAATTTCGGTGGTCGGTGTCATTTGTTTTGTATTTTCTTTTTTTTTTTCGACACCGCCTTCCGAAATTTAAGTTATTTTTGCCTTTGTAGTGTTTTTATATGGAAGTCGGTTTTATTTTTTGCTAAAAAGTTTTTTTTCACGCTTTTTAGAGGGTCGGTTTGTAATTTATCTAGTTACAAAAGCCAATATCTCAACTACTTATCACCTTTTACAACATATTGCTTTTCCCGGTGAAGAGCCGTTAATTTTTGAGGAGTTCTCCTGGTATATCACCATCAGCTCTACTTCATCATATGCATTGTGACGAGCATAAAGTGCTTAACATCTATATTCAAGTAACGTAATCGCAATCCACGAAATACTTATTATTGAGTAGTTTCGGTGGCCATCTGTGGTCTTCATCATCAGTTCAACTTCACCAAATGGTACTTTTCGGAAGCAACTGCTCAAGGTACTATAAGAAATACCCAAAACGCTATAGGTGTGCCTATAATATTTGAAGAGTTCCCTCGATTTCTCCAGGATCCCATCATCAGATCCTGATTTCGTAACAATGGGACCAACTAGAAAGTATACCCATTCAAACGCAAAAAGAATTTTTGAAATCGGTCCAGCCGTCTCCGAGTTATGAGGTAACATACATAAAAAAAAAAAAAAAAAAAAAAAAAAAAGTTCAAGACGAATTGTAAACCTCCTTTTTTTGAAGTCGGTTAAAAATAACTTTAATTTCGGAAGGCGGTGGCTTTAGTTTTGTATATATTTTCGTTTTTGACACCACCTTCCGAAATTAAAGTTATTTTTGCCTTTGTAGTGTTTTGATATGGAAGTCGGTTCCATTTTTTGCTAAAAATTTTTTTAGTTAGTAGGAAACGTAGGAGTCGGAATTCAAACAAGTTGGCATAAAATTAAAAGGAATGTTATTTTTCACATGCCCAATTATTTATAAGTTGCTCTACCTATCTATATTTTTAACCGACTTCAAAAAAAGGAGGTTTACAATTCGTCTATGTCTATCCAACAGGCCAGTTCTTCTTCCTGTTCTTTTATTTAAAATCTTTATTAAGTGAATAAATTCTAATATAATAGGTGGTTAAGTATTACTAGGTGAGATGTCTATAGATGTTTATTTCTTTTAATTTGTAGTTATTGGATTAGCAAGTTTCTTTGTAATTTTTAACCGACTTCAAAAAAAGGAGGTTTACAATTCGTCTTGAACTTTTTTTTTTTTTTTATGTATGTTACCTCGTAACTCGGAGATGGCTGGACCGATTTGGAAAATTCTTTTTTTGTTTGAAAGGGTATACTTTCTAGTTAGTCCCATTGTCGTCACGTATGGATCTGATGATGAGATCATGGAGAAATCGAGGGAACTCTTCAAATATTATAGGCACACCTATAGCGTTTTGGGTATTTCTTACAGTACCTTGTGCAGTTGCTCTCGAAAAGCACCATTTGAGGAAGTGGAACTGATGATGAAGACCCCAGATGGCCACCGAAACTACTCAATAATAAGTATTTCGTTGATTGCGATTAGATTACTTGAATATGGATGTTAAGCACTTTATCCTCGTCATAATGCATATGGTGAAGTAGAGCTGATGGTGATGTACCAGGAGAACTCCTCAAAAATTAACGGCTCTACACCGGGAAAAGCAATATTTTGTAAAAGGTGATAAGTAGTTGACATTTTGGCTTTTGTAACTAGATAAATTACAAACCGAACCACTAAAAAGCGTGAAAAAAACTTTTTTGCAAAAAATAGAACCGACTTCTATATAAAAACACTACAAAGGCTAAAATAACTTTAATTTCGGAAGGCGGTGTCTTTAGTTTTGTATATATTTTCGTTTTTGACACCGCCTTCCGAAATTAAAGTTATTTTAGCCTTTCTAGTGTTTTATATAGAAGTCGGTTCTATTTTTTGCTAAAAAGTTTTTTTTTGTTAATATATCGACGGTTAAGAATCAATAATGTCTATCTCAATTTTTTGCATTTTCTACTTTTTTAAGTCAATGGATTTAAAATCCAATTTGGCATAGGTTATTCAAGCTGCTACCTCAATATTCAAAATATTTCCTAAGTTATTTGCCATAGAAATACCACCTATCTTAGGAACGCGTACATTTTTCTGCCAATATTGTTTACCTCTCCTTAAAACGTCTATGTGACTAACTGAACTGTCAGTTGGTTGCATCGTCAAAACGTTCAAATTAGAAAGAGACAAAAAGTGCACCGCGCCGGTAATGAAGTACCACCAACCATGGTGAAATAATAAACGTATTTGTATTGTATTGTATTGAAGTTTTTGATTCGAACTGTCACTTCTTCTGGAGCAGGTTTCGACAGTTTAGTGAATTTATTGTTTGTTGTAATTATTATGGAAAAGTGGTAAATAGTTACTTTCTTCAGCGTATTTTGGTTTCATTCTAAAAATTAGTATTAAACGATTATGTGAAAAAAATCCAAAAGTGCCTTCACATTATGCAAGGAAGGAAACAAGAAAATTATACTATGAGCCTGTATGTACATCGTACTGTGACTGATGTATTTAACGCATATAAACAACACTGCAGACAAACTAATACCCCTGCTGTATCAAGATACACATCTGATAAAACTTTTAATAAGAACAATTTAGCATATATACCCTCAAAAAAGATGTGTGATATTTGTGTTGGTCACCAGGAAGGTACTATAGATGCACCCATTTATCAAGAAAAATAGAGCAAGAGAAGAAAAAGCTAATGATAAACAGGATGCAGAATTGGGACATTTCATTGTACTTACAATGGACTTGGAATCGGTCAAAGTCTGCCCTTACTCTACAGCATGCGCGTTTTACTTCAAAACCAAGCTGACATGCCATAATTTTACGGTTTTTGATCTGGTATCTCGCCATTGCACATGTTATTGGTTTACAGAAACGGCCGCAGACCTTACTGCGAGTACTTTTACTTCATTTGTTGTGGACTATTTAGAGCGACATTGCTTACATAAGAAAATACCGATAATAATTTACTCAGACGGATGTACTTACCAAAACCGAAACGTTATTATCGCCAATGAGCTTCTTAACTTAAGTATTATTCATCAAGTAAGCATCCCTCAAAAGTTTCTCGAACGTGGTCATACGCAAATGGAGTGTGACTCTGTCCACAGCGCGATTGAGCGAAAACTCACAAATCGTGTAATTAATTTGCCCTGCGATTATATTTCTGCTACTTTAGAAGCAAGGGCATCAAATCCTTATGAAGTTGTTCAGGTTGATAATAATTTTGTTAAAAATTATGCATAAGGCCTGGGCGTAAAGCGAGTGATTCCACCGTTACCGACTTGCGGGCCATTCGTTACAACTAT